>CM046663.1:119094922-121617422 GCA_025594165.1 Tamias sibiricus | reverse complement strand
CTCTGACTAAACCTGTGTTTCTTCATTTTGTAAAGCAGTAGTTCACCAAATGCTACTCAATTTTGAGTTTAAGAGCTAAGGTAGAATGGCACTACACCTTGTTTATATAAGTAAACAACCACTATCTGCCTGGCACAACCATAGGCATAAATTCATAATAAATTAATCATGCCAATAAAAATGACCACCTGTGAACTCATCAGAAAAGCATCCAGGGCTGGGGGTTGTGGCTCAGTGGTAGAGCGCTCGCCTAGCACGTGCGCGGCCCGGGTTCGATCCTCAGCACCGCGTAAAAATTTTAAAAAACACATTGTGATCCCAGCACTTGGGAGGCTGAGGCAGGAGGATCTAGAGTTCAAAGCCAGCCTCAGCAATGGCAAGGCAATTAGCAACTCAGTGAGACCCTGTCTCTAATAAATACAAAAAAGGGCTGGGGATGTGGCCCAGTGATCAAGTGTGTTGGATTCCGGGCAGGGAAGTAGAAGGCCACACCTCCCAGGTAAAAGACTACCTTTTCCAGGTGCCCTCGCCGCTGCCCCAGCTGTCTTAATCCTTTCCTAGCCTTTCTGTAATCTATATGAAATTAAGATTGGAATTTAAAAAATTTGTGTTTTCCTGTCTAATGACTACCAGGTAACCCAAGACATAAACATGTTTTGGTCTGTTAACCACAAAGCTCACTCATGACAGGATTGAACTCAGGGGTACTCTATCACTGGGCCACAATGTCAGCCCTTTTTTAATTTTTTATATTGAGAGAGGCCTCACCAACTGCCCAGGCTGGCCTAAAACTTGCAATCCTCCTGCCTCAGCCTCCCAAATTTCAAGTCCTTGGGATTACAGGTGTGTACCACCATGCTGGCTATTTTTTCTTATTATTTATATTTCTTTAAATATAGTTTACTGGGCTGGGGGTGTAGTTCACAAGTAAAGCACCTACCCAATATCTATGAGGCCCCGGTTCAAGTCCCAACACTACAAAAAAATAAAAAAGAAAAAAAAGGCAATGTAATATGCAATTAGATTACAGAGTAAAATACATGTCAACCAAAGCACAAAATTTGGGAGAAGTGGAAAAATACCAACTATTAAAATAATAAAAAGAGTTATTGTTAATAAGCCAACGAGGGAGATAAAGCTGATAAAACACTGAATTCACCCAGGCACAGAGGTGCACACCTGTAATCCTAGCAGTTCAGGAGGCTGAGACAGGAGGATCGAGGGTTCAAAGCCAACCTCAGCAAAGCAACTCAGAGAGACCCTGTTCTCTAACTAAAATACAAAATAGGGCTGGGGATGTGGCTCAGTGGCTGAGTGCCCCTAAATTCAATCTCCGTTACCACAAAAAAAAAAAAAAAAAATTGAATTCAAAAGAAGTCATAAAGAGAACAAAATGGGAGAAAAACAGAAAAGACAAAAAGAAAACAAAGACAGATGTTACACAAACATAACCATGTCAATAATCATATTATATGTAAAAGTCTTGGACTGGGGAGATAGTTCAGTTTGCCTAGCATGCAGGAGACCCTAGGTTTGATTCCTAGAAGTGGGGGCAGGGAGGAGAGGAAGAAAAAAAAAAGGAAATGCCTTAAGTACTCCAACTGAAGGGCTGAGAAACCAGCTGTGGAGCTGCAGTGGCACATGCCTTTAATCCTGGCTGCTTGGGAGGCCAAGGCAGGATCCTAAATTCAATGTCAGCCTCAGAAACTTAGCAAGACCCTGTAAGACCCTGTTTCAAAACAAAACAAAAAGGACTGAGGATGCACCTCAGTGATAAAGTGCTCTTGGGTTTAATCCCCAGTACCAAAAAAAAAAAAAAAAAAAAAAAAAAAGGTTGGGGTCAGAGACTGTCTGATTGTCTAAAAATATGCAACTCAGTATTGTCTGTGAAAAATATAATTTAAATATAAAACTACAGAAAGGTTAAAAGAATGGGAAAAATAATACCATGCCAATACTAATGAAATCAGCCAGGTAATTATATTGCTATTAGAACAAGTAGATTTCAGAACAAAGATTATAATTAGGAAATTCAAAAAAAATTTTTTTTGTTGTAGATGGACAAAACACCTTTATTTTATCTACATTTATGTGGTGCTGAGGATCGAACCCAGTGCCTCATGTGTGCTAGACAAGCACTCTACCGCTGAGCTACAACTCCAGCCCAGGAATATATACATATATTTTTTATTTTTTGTTTTAGCTATAGATGGACACAATACCTTTTTTTTATTTGTTCATTTTTATGTGGTGTTGAGGATTGAACCCAGCGCCTCATGTGTGCTAGACAAGCACTCTACCACTGAGCTATAACCCCAGCCCAGCCCAGAACCCCAGCCCAGCCCAGGAATATTTTTAAAGGTCATTTTACAATGACAACAAAGAAATCCTAAGGGTATATGTACTAAATAACATGTGAAGTAAAGCTGGTAGAACTTCAAGGAGAAATAGACAACTCCACAATTTTAGTCATCAATTATCTTCTTTCCATAATTGATACAATATACAGACAGAAGTTCAGTAAGAAAACAGAAGATTTGAACAATACTACCAAATTGTTGAGCAAACTGACACTATTAGGACATTTAGGTCTACCCAAAAAGACTATAAAAACTTCATCTAGGTGCAGAAGGAACACTGACCAAGATGATCCATATTATAGACCACAAAGCCAGCTGGGGTAGACCTAAAAAGGTTAAAGTCATACTAAATATGTTCTGTGACCATAATGCAATTAAATTAGAAGCTGGGCACAGTGGTGTACATCTGCAATCCTAGAAGCTTGGGAGGCTGAGGCAGAAGGATTACAAATTCAAAGCCAGCCTCAGCAACTTAGCAAGGCCCTGTCTCAAAAAAAAAAAAAAAAAAAAAAAAAAAATTGGGCTGGGGATGTAGTTCAGCGGTTAAACACCACTGGGTTTAATTGCTGGTACCAAAATAAATAAATAAATGTTAAAAAAATTATTTTAAAAAATTAGAAATCAGTAAGAGAAAGACCTCTAGAAAACTTCTCAAATATTTTGGAACTAAATAATACATGTAGGTCAAAGAATTCAAATGGAAAAGCATGATCTCAACACAAATGAAAACACCACAACACCATAGAACTTATAGGATGCTGCTAAACCAGTGTGAGGAAAATTTTCATAGATTTAAATACCTACCCTTGGCTTTTACAAAACACAGAATCTAGATAAAGATAAAATTAAACCCAAATTGAAAGGAAAATAATAGATGACAGCAGAAATCAGTAACAAAGATAACAGATAAACAATAAAGAAAAATCAGGGCTGGAGTTGTGGCTCAGTGGTAGAGTACTTGCCTGGCATGTGAGGCCCTGAATTCAATCCTCAGCACCACATATAAATAAATAAATAAATAAATAATCCATTGACAACTTAAAAAAAAAAAAAAAAGCAATAAAGAAAAATCAAGCCAGGAGCAGTGGCGCACGCCTTTAATCCCAGCACTTGGGAGGCTGAGGCAGGAGGATTGCGAGTTCAAAGCCTGCCTCAGCAATGGTGAGGCACTTAGCAACTCAGTGAGACCCTGTCTCCAATAAAATACAAAAAAGGGCTGGGGATATGGCCCAGTGGTCAAGTGCCCCCTGAAGTCAATCCCTGGTTCCAAAAAAAAAAAAAAAAAAGAAAGAAAGAAAGAAAAAGAAAAATCAATAAAACCAAAAGTTAATTCTTTTAGAAGGTCAATAAACTGATAAACTTTGGCCAGAATAATCAAAAAAGACAGTGAGAGAGCTAAAAATTATCAATGTCAGAAATAAGAATGGTGACATCCATGCATATCTTGTAGATATTTAAAGGATAATAAGGGAGAGAGAGGGGCTGGGGTTGTGGCTCAGCGGTAGAGCGCTGGCCTAGCACGTGGGATCCTCAGCAACATGTTAAAAAAAAATAAAACCACATTGTGTACAACTAAAGCAAATAAATAAATATTTTTTAAAAAAAAGGATAATAAGGGAACTTTACACAAATAAGTTTGGTAATTTAGATGAAATGGACAAATTCCTGGAAAGATACAAACTACCAAATGTCACTCAAGAAGAATAATTCTGTATCTACTAAAGGAATTGCTGATGCAGTCAAAAGTATTTTGACAAAACAAATTTCAGTCCTAGAGGGCTTCATTGCTAAGTGACAAGAAGCATTCAAAGAAGAATACCGAATTCTCTACAAACCCTTCCAGAAAAAGAAGGAATACTTCTGAACTCATTCTGAGGCCAGTGTTACACTGATACCAAAACCAGACAAGAAATTACAAAACTACAAACTGATATCTTTAATGACCAGAGATGCAAAAATTCAAAACAAATCTTTTTTTTATTCTATGTTGTTAGAAATGACAGCGGAATGCATTACACTTCATATTAAACTTATAGAGCACATATTTACATATCTATGGTTGTAGGCAAAGTATATTCACACCATTTGTGACTTCATACATGCACTTAGGGTAATGATATCCATCTCATTCTACCATCTTTTTTTTGTTCCTTCAACCTTTTGCCCCCCTCCCTTCCCCTCCCTCCCCATTGGCCTTTCTAGTATTCCTCTAATCCTCCTATGTTCCCTGTCCCAACTCCACTGTGAATCAGCATTCTTATATCAGAGAAAACATTCAGCATTTGGCTTTTTGGGATTGGCTAACTTCACTTAGCATTATATTCTCCAACTTGCGAATGCCATGATTTCATTCTCTTTTATTGCTGAGTAATACTCCATTGTGTATATATACCACATTTTCTTTATCCATTCATCTACTGAAGGGCATCTAGGTTGGTTCCACAGTTTAGCTATTATGAATTCTGCTGCTATAAACATTGATGTGGCTGTGTCCCTATAGTATCCTGTTTTTAAGTCCTCAAAACAAATCTTTTTTTTTTTTTTTTTTTTTTTTTGTACCGGGGATTGAACTCAGGGGTACTCGACCACTGGGCCACATCCCCAGCCCTTATTTGTATTTTGTTAGAGACAGGGTCTCATTGAGTTGCTAAGTGCCTCGCCATTGCTGAGGCTGGCTTTGAACTTATGATCCTCCTGCCTCAGCCTCCCAAGTGCTGGGATTACAAGCGTGCGCCACCACGCCCAGCTCGCAAAACAAATCTTAACAAATGAAATCCAACATATACAAAATAATAATATATTATAAGCAAGTGGCATTTACTCCAAGAATGCAAAGTTAATTTAAAACTTGAAAATCAAAATAATTCATCATATTAACAAGCTAAATCAGGGAAATAACAGGATCCTCTCAAAAGATGAAGAAAAGCATTTGACAAAATGTCGCATTCATTCTTGTTAAACATTCTCAGCAGCTGGGCGTGGTGGCACACGCCTGTAATCCCAGCACTTTGGGAGGCTGAGACAGGAGGATCGCGAGTTCAAAGCCAGCCTCAGCAATGGCGAGGCACTTAGCAACTCAGTGAGACCCTGTCTCTAAATAAAATACAAAAAAGGGCTGGGGATGTGGCCCAGTGGTCGAGTGCCCCTGAGTTCAATCCCCGGTACCACAAAAAAAAAAAAAAAAAAAAAAAAAAAAAAAAATTCTCAGCAGTGGCGCATGCCTGTAATCCCAGCACTTGGCAGCCTGGGGCAGGAGGATCGCAAGTTCAAAGACAGCCTCAGCAATGGCGAGGCACTTAGCAACTCAGTGAGACCCTGTCTCTAATAAAGTACAAAAAAGGACTGGGGATATGGCCCAGTGGTTGAGTGCCCCTGAATTCAATCCCCAGTACCAAAAAAAAAAAAAAAAAATCTCAGCAAACTTACATGGAAATGTCATCAACTTAATAAAGGGCATATTTGAAAAAACTTCAGCTAACTTCATTTTTTAAAAAAATATTTTTTAGTTGTTGATGTACCTTTATTTTTTATTTGTTTATATTTGGTACCAAGGATGGAACCCAGTGCCTCACACATACCAGGCAAGCACTCTGCTACTGAACCACAACCACAGCCCCAGCTAACATCATTTTAAATGGCGAAAATTCTTTCCTTCTAATATCAAAACAAGGCAAGATTGCTCTCACTTCTATAAAAGATTATAAGTTCTGCAAATTTAATAAGACAAGAAGAAATAAAAGGTATACAGACTGAAAAGGAAGAAATAAAACTCATAGCTTGATCATTTATGTAGAAAATCCAATGATGCTTGCTTTGGCAACAAACAGTGCTTGTTTTGGCAACACATATACCAAAATTGAAACAATACACAAAAGATTAGCATGGCACCTACACAAGATGACATGTAAATTCATGAAGTACTCCATACTGTTTTGGGCAGGGTGTGTAACTCAGTGGTAGAGTGCATGGTTAACATGCAGGAAGCCCTTGGTTCAATGCCCAGAACCAAAAAACTTCAACATAATCCATTAAAAAAAAAAAAAAAAAAAAAAAAAAAAAAAAAAGTGAGGGAACACCAAGAACTAAAGTCAGTTTAGCAAGATTACTGCATTCAAAAGCAACATGCAGCCAGGCACGATGTCTAAGGCCTGTAATTCCAGAAACTTGGGAGGCTGAGGCAAGAGGATTACAAGTTTGAGGTCAGCCTCAGCAACCTGGCAAGACTGTCTCAAAACAAAAAATGAAATTACTGGAAATGTTGCTCAGTGGTAAAGAACCCCTCGTTCAATTCCCAGTACGAAAACAAAAACGCACAAGCCAGGCATGGTGATGGCATGCCCTAATCACAGCTCTTTTGGAAGACTGAGGCAAGAGGGTTAAAAGTTCAAGGCCAGTTGGGAAATTTAGTGAGTTCCTATTTTCAAAATCGAAATGGGCTAAGGGAGTCTAGGGATGTAACTGGGTGGTAGAGTTGCTTGCCTAACATAGGCAAGGTCCTGGGTTCAATCAACAATCAATCCAAAGTTGAAATTTATAAAAAAACACCATTTCACAATAGGATTAAAAATATGAAATGCTGAAGATAAATCTGATAATGTGAGAAAGACACGTACATCAAAAATCATAAAACACTAGTAAGAGAAATTAAATGCCTAAGTAGTGGGATGATTAGGTAGGTCAGAAGATTAAATACTATTGTTCATTCAATGCAATTCCACTCAAAATCCCAACAGGCTTTTTTTTTTTTTTTTAATTGATATTGATAAACTTATTTGGAAAGTTCATATGGAAATACAGCACCAGGAATAACTAAAACAACTTTGAAAAAGAATAAAATTAGCTTGTTTCAAAATATTATATAGTTACCTGTTATTTATTTTCTATTGCTATATAATAAATTAGCATAAACTTCTGACCACCCACAATCCTTGCCTATTATCCTGAAAACTAGAAGTTCTCCTGTAGTGAGTTCCCTTTATGTTTAAAAGTTCTTTAATAAAAGCCCAGTCACTTTCAAAGGGCTGTCTGATTAGGTTAGACCCACCAAGGATAATCTCCCACTCTTAATTTACTCTGGTTTATAATATCACCTAATCACTGGGATAACATTCCATCATAAATTTAATTAAAGATCCCTCTTATTATACAAGGGCATAAGTCATTGGAATTCTGGGCAAAAGTCTTAGAATTCTGCCTATCATTGTACCCTAATCAAGATAAAGTAGGCTGGGGTTGTAGCTCAGTGGAAGAGCACTTGCCTAGCATGTGTGAAGCACTGGGTTCAATTCTCAGCACTGCATATAAATAAATAAAACAAAGGTTTACTAACAACGAAAAAAATTTTTTTTAAAGGTGAAGTGACATTGGCATAAAGATAAACAATGAAACACAATAAAGAGGCTAAAAAATGTGCAAAAGACAATTCAGTGGATAAAGAATAGTCTTTTCTTCAAATGGTGCTAGAACAAATGGATATCTGTATCATAAATCATCCATTCCTATCTCTACCACATCACAAGTGGATTCAAAACAGATCATACACCTAATATAAAACCCCAAACTTGAAATGCCTAGAAGAAAACAGAGGAGAAAATCTTACTGACCTTGAGTTAAGTAGAGATCTTTTAGATAAAATAATAAGCAAAATTCATGAGAGAACAAACTGATGTACTGGGCTTTAACTTTCTATATAGGGGAACCCAAGAGGATTTTTAAAAAAATATTTATTTATTTGTTTTAGTTGTACACAACGCCTTTATTTTTACATGGTGCTGAGGATCGAACTGGGCTGTGCACGTGCTAGGCCAGCACTTTACCACTAAGCCATAACCCCAGCACCCCCAAGAGGATTTTTTATGGCTTTTAAATCTACAAATTTTCTGCACTCTTTGAAACTTTTATAATAACCTATTTCTATAGTAAGAGGATAGAGAAATACATAGAAGCAATACAGATTCATCAAAGAACATTTTAAAATAATTTTAAAATTATTCCCTAGAGAACTGCCACTACAAATTTGTTATAGTTCTCACCCAAAAATTTCTGTAAAATGGAACCATACCATACATAATTCTTTGTCATTTTACTTAACATTATTGCATAAGTCTATTTAATATTATGAAATATCTTTTAAAAATAGATTTGTGACATTCTACTATATTATTATATATTAAATTTTCCATCTCCTCATTTTAGAAATTGTTCACAACATTATTACTATTACAAATAGTACTGCACTGTCTTATGTTAGATTTCCAGAAGTAGAATAACTATATCAAATAATCTGAGATGTCAAACACTACATTACATCATTAAAACTTGATTCACATTAAAATACACTGCATGCAAAGCTTGGTACTTATTATGATTTGGATCTGGAATGCCCAATCCCTGATACACTCATGTGTTGAATTTGTTCCCTAATGCAGCAACATTCAGAGGTAGGTATTTGGGAATGTGGTTGGATCATGATGGCTATGACCTCTTAATACACTGATAGCTGAATCGACTATTGGGAGGTGGTAGAAACTGTAGGTGGTGGAGCCTAGTTGGAGGAAGTAATCCTGGAAGGGTATTTCTTTTGCCTGGTGGCCCCTTTCCTTTACAGCCCCTTGCCCTCTCCCTCTCTTTCTCAGCTTCTTTGCTACTAAGAAAAGAATTGCTTTCCTTTGCTCCGCCCTTCCACCATTATGTTCTACTTCAACACAGGCCCATAGCAATGGAGCCAGCCAATTACTGACTGAAACCTCTGAAATCATGAGCCAAAATAAATCTTTCTTCCTTTTGGTTGTTTATGTCAGGTATTTTAGACACAGTGACAAAAAGCTGATTAATACAATACTACTCCAAAATTTTTCTTTCTTTCTTTCTTTATTTTTGTTTTTATTTTATTTAGCAACAGGATTGGGTCGGGTGGGGTGGTGCTGGTGCTGGGGTTAGAATACAGGGTCTCATGAATGCTAGGCAAGTGCTTTATCAGTGAGCTATATCCCCGTCCTAAATTGATAATTGGTATGTATTTCATTTTGAGATTAAAAATCAAAAAAGTATATTCTAAAATTATGAGCAATTAAAAAAGTACTTAAGGATCAAAGGTCAGTACTATATTATCAAGAGAGTGAAACATAGTCCACTTCTGCAGAATCTATCAGTAGGCATTAGTTAAACTTCATTCAAAGTTGTAGATAACAGATTAAAACAAATGCATTCAAATGTTTTGCACAATGTTGAACAAAAGATACCTTATCTTTTGGGTAGACTCTGGTTAAAATTTTTTGAAAACTGTAAAAAAAAAAAAGAATGCAATTATCAGCATGTCAACTCTTTTAAATTTCTTTTCTCTCTAAACAAGTTTAATTCCTCCTATTCAGAAATTTCGGCAGCCTAAGAGCAAAAGAATTACTTTTTTCTATGATGTTCTAAAAAAAAAAAAGCTCAAAACAAGCATAGCAACTTTAAATATGTTATTCCTTAACATCAGTGTAGCTATCTATACTTTAATCGATCAGTATTGCATTCCATTAAATGATCCAAATCTCTTCACAACAATATAAATATCTCAATTGTGTTTTACCACATTAAAACTGCAAATAGGGCTGGGGTTGTGGCTTGATGGTAGAGCGCTTGCCTAGCACGTTTGAGGCATTGAGTTCAATTATCAGAACTACATATAAATGGATGAAATAGGGATCTATCAACAACTAGTAAAAATATTTTTTAAAAAAACTGCAAATATTGTATTTGTAGGCTTAACACACTAAGCAGAGTCTGTAACTACAAAAAAAGATAATGACTCACAACAAACCTATTCCCTCTTCTGCCCTGTTGTTTTGCCCCACCTTATCTCCGTGATGGTCTACATGACAATCTGGTCACTATTGGAAAAGCAGACTTAAATAAAAGGAGTACTACCATCTATGAATCACCACTGACTCAGAGTCTGTGATAGATATGATGAACTGGCACTCAGTATCCTCTCCACTTTCTCTCTCTCTCTCTCTCTCTCTCTCTCTCTCTCTCTCTCTCGTTGTTTCCTTTGATTACAGAGCCTGAAAAGCTAAACATTTTTCTGTAGATAGGGTTCTAAATGTGAATTAGGTCCAACCAACAAAAGCTCTGACATGGAAAGCAAAAGGTGAAGTAGGGACCAGTTTGAGAACTGTGGAAATCTTGGTTGTGTGTGTGTGTGTGTGCATAATTTCCAATTTTCAATTACTAAGAGTCAGGAGCTAGCTGCAGTTGTGGGAAGCAGAACTGGTTTCCTAACACCTGCTACACAGTTACAATGTATTTGTGTGTGTGTGTGTGTGTGTGTGTGTGTGTGTGTGTTAAATTATATATACAGTTTACCATTTCAGCCATTTAACGTATACAGTTCTGCCCATTAAGTACACTTACACTGTTGTGCAACCATCACCACCATCTATCACTGGAACTTTTTCATCATCTCAAGCAGAAATTCTGCACCCATTAAGCAGTTCCTTCCATTTCTCTCACTCCAAGCACCTAGTAACCTCTAATCTACTTCCTGTTGCTATGAATTTACATTTTCTAGCTATTTCATGTAAGCAGAATCATACAATATTTGTCCTTTTGTGTCTGGCTTATTTTACTTAGGATAATGTCTTTGAGCCTCATCCATGATGTAACATGTCAGATTTCCTTCCTATTTAAGGCTGAAAAATATTCCATTATATGTATATTTCACATTATCCATGCACCTATCAATGACACTGAGTTGCTTTCACCTTTTGGGTACTGCAAATAAGGATGTTCTGAACTTGGGAGTACAAGTATCTGCTCAAATCTCTAATTTCTTTTGGGTATATACCCAAAAGTGAAACTGGTGGCCTATACAATAATTCTCCTTATTTTTTTGAGGAGTCACCATTCAAACAAACAAAAACAAACCAGGACAAAAAGCTTACTTTTAGACAGCTGGTTATTTCGTTTCTATGAGTACAACTGAACAATTTTTGTTATAAAATTTTATTTATATTTTTACTATAAAACTTTATGGTAAATTGTTCAGTGTTTTTCAGACAGTTTTGTTAGTGCTAGGAATTGAATCCAGGACCTTGGGCCTTCTACCACTGAGCTACATCCCCTACCCATTTCAGACAGTTTTATACCAATACTTTGGAATGTCTAAATGCCAAGAGATAACATAGCATCACAAATTTGGTAAATTCACCACAAACACAATCTGGTAATCAACCTCACAGGTGCAAATCGTGATCTTGTGCATTTACAACATACTAGAAAGGCTTCTAAGTGTTTTACTTTTATGGTCAAATAATCCCTATAATGACCATATAATATAGTAGTTGCTGGGGCTGGGGTTGTGGCTCAGCAGTAGAGCACTCGCCTAGCACGTGCGCGGCCCGGGTTCGATCCTCAGCACCACGTAAAAAATAGAGGCATTGTGTACAACTAAAGCAAATAAATAAATATCAAAATTTAAAAATTAATAAATGAAGTAGGTGCTATTAATTTCCTCACTATGCAGATGAGATAACTGATATAAATGGGCTAAGCAACTTGACCAAGATCAGCTTGTATTAGAGTAAGTAGTACAGATAATACCCAGGCAATAACATTTCAAAGTTCATGTTCTTACCTACTACAGAACATATAGGAGCTGAGGGCTTCTGCACTACTTTAAGAGATAGAGCTCATACATATTAAATATTTTCTAGTTGTCAGCCGAGGAATTCATCAAAGATGTTCAGTTATACTAGATAAATATAAGAACAACGAGACTGCCTAATAATGAAGGCTTTTTAAACCATAAGTTTTGTACTCTTCAGTCACAATTTTGCATTTATTAAGTGCCTTTTTTCTTCTCTTCTCTGCCCTCTCCCCTTTTCCCCCTCCTGCTCTTTTCCTATGCCAGGAATTGAATTCAGGGATTCACACATGCTAGGCAAGTGCTCATGTTCTACCACTGAGCTACATCCCCAGTCCAAAGTGCTTCCTTTATACTAGTGCTAGACATTAAGGTACTGGGGATACAGACAATCTTAAGATGTCACACTTAATTATCTATTAAATATTCACTATACACACAGTATGTGTAAAGCACTACACTGGGCAATGAGGCATGTACCTAGATTCTGCCCTCAATAATTTGATGGTCTAGAAAGGGATATTAAAGAGTCATTAAAATAAAGGAAAAAGGAATTCTAATTGCTCGTTTCTTTACATAATTGGTTCACTCATACCTTAAAATAACACTAATAAAGTGGTTTCTTAAGTAACTTGTTAAAAAAAATTGGAAAGTCAAGAGAGTTGGAGAAGGAAAAGTTATTTCCAGTTGGTAAAACTGGCAAAGAGTTCTTAGAAATGACATTTGAGCTCAGCCTCAGAGAAGGGACAAAACACTAGACAAAGATGGAGAAATAAAAGTACATTAGAAATCATATGAGTAGGGGCTGGGGTTGTGGCTCAGTGGTAGAGCGCTTGCCTAGCATGTGCGTGGCCCAGGTTCAATCCTCAGCACCACGTAAAAATAAACGCATTGTATACAACTAAAGCAAATGAATAAATATTTAAAAAAAAAAAAAAAAAAAAGATGGGGCTGGGGTTGTGGCTCAGTGGCAGAGTGCTCGCCTCGCACGTGCGCGGCCCAGGTTCCATCCTCAGCACCACGTAAACATAAAATGCATTGCATTGTGTACAACTAAAGTAAATAAATAAATATTAAAAAAATTTTTAAAAAAGAAATTATATGAGTAAAGGTAGGAAATAATGAAACAATGAAGAACCATTACTATTCAAGAGGCGCATGAAGTATTAAGCAAACTACAAATTGAGGCCACATCATAGAAACCGTTAATTGTCAAATTAAGGACCATGGGAACCACAGGAAATTTCTAAACAAGAAAATGAAATAATAAGTGTGATTTAGAAAGAATAATCGTCAGGAACATAATACAAATTATAAGGGTTGAAGCCACAATGAGAAACAGTGTTGGGCTGAATTTTGGAAACTGCTTCTGAAAAGCAGAGGCACAGAAGAAGGGAAAGTTATCTTTGAGATACCCTCACTAGAAATATGCTTTGCACTTTTAACTTTCTGATGGGTTCATTAAAAATAAAAAATATGTGTGGACTTCTGCTTCCAGGAAGATGAAGTACACAAACTTTCCCCTATTAATCCATGGATATTCTATATAAAATAAACATAAGAGTCTGAAAGGTGGAGAGGAAAGTAGAATAGCTAAGCACATTGGGACCTGAAGAAAAACAAGAGTACTGAGTTCTCCAGGTATTTGTGGTTGGTTGGTTGGTTGTTTTGTCACATTTATCCAACACTGGATATGAGAGAATCCAGCAACATGTAAAAGTCAACAGGTGCAGATGAAAAGAGCCCCAAGAGAAGCCTCTTTTCTCCAGCCAAACAACCAGAAATGAGCCAGTCTAGCAAGACACAAACTTTTTAGACAATAACCACTCTGTTCCAGCCAAAACAACAGGAAAACAAAACAAAACAAACATGGCTCCCTTTCTATCTTCTCAGCAAAGGCCATGGGGACATCCTTTTTTTTTTTTTTTGGAGGGGGGTGGGGGATAACCAGAGATTGAACCCAGAGCGCTTAACCACTGAGCCACATCCCAGCCTTTTTTTTTTTTTTTTTTTTGGAGACAGGGTCTCACTAAGTTGTTTAGGGGCCTCACTAAATTGCCCAGGCTGGCTTTGAACTTGTGATCCTCCTGCCCACCCAGCCTTCTGAGTCCTTTGGGATTACAGGTATGCACCACCATACCCTGCAAGAGCCTAGCTGTTTAACCTTGTCAGCTATTGTAACAAGTCTAT
Organism: Tamias sibiricus; assembly: GCA_025594165.1. Lineage (NCBI taxonomy): Eukaryota > Metazoa > Chordata > Mammalia > Rodentia > Sciuridae > Tamias > Tamias sibiricus. The sequence goes on along the minus strand of CM046663.1, from coordinate 121,603,244 downwards.
ATTTTTCCCCCTACACCAGGATGTTATCAGAAAAGGACAAGAAGGGACCTGAGACTGTTGTTACTGCCTCCCCCACCCCTAGTATGGTATCAGAGAAAATGACAAGGGGAACCTGGACCTTCTGCCCACTCAACACTGATGAGGCGCATCCCACCCCCTCCTCAGTGAGGTGCTGTCAGAGAAGGCCTGGTGGAGAATCAGGGCTAATATCACTGCTCAGAAATAACAAGGCCTTCCACAACCTCCCATCCAACCCCACACTAGGGGAACAATGAAGTACACCTCTCCTTTCCAGCCAGCAGCGTAGAAAACCTACACCTGACACTACAGAGGTAATGTCTATAGATATTTAAGGGATCTTTGAGGTAGCCTCACTCCATATTTTGACAGTCCAATATCCATCATGAATATAGTTACAAAAACCCTTAACAAAATATTAACAAACAGGGGCTGGGGTTGTGGCTCAGCGGTAGAGTGCTCGCCTAGCACATGTACAGCCCAGGTTCGATCCTCATCACCATGTAAAAATAAAAGCATTGTGTACAACTAAAACAAATAATTAAATATTTTTAAAAAATTAACAAACAGAATTCACCAATGTATAAAATGAATTATACACCATGCCCAAATAGGGTTTATTTCAGGGATGCAAGGCTAGTTCAGTCTTTGAAAATCAAACAATGTTATCTACCATGTTAACCAGCTAATGAAGAAAAAACACAAGAACATACAAATAGATACAGAAAACACATCTGACAAAATTATAAACACCCAACTGTGATAAAAACTGTCAGAAAACTAGGATTAGAGAAGAAATTCCTACTATGATAAAGAACATCCTTTCTTTAAAAAACCTACAGTCAACATTTATTAAATGCTGAAAAACTTGAGTGTTTTCCTCCTTAGATCAAGAATATGCCAACTTAACACTGCTGTTCAACATAATACTAGAAATTCTAGCCAGCACAATAGGCAAGAAAAGGAAATTAAAAGTATATATATATTGGAAAGAAGAAATAAAAATATTCCTATGTGCAGATCATGATAGTCTACATAGAAAACCCCAAGGCATCTACCAAAAGACACCCCACCCCCCCACCCCCCCAAAAAAAAGACTCAACTAAAAAGTGAGTTCACAAAGGTTGTAAGGACATAAAATCAATATATAAAAATCAAGTCTAGAGCCAGGCGCAGTGGCGCACACCTGTAATCCCAGCACTTGGGAGGCTGAGGCAGGAGGATCTAGAGTTCAAAGCCAGCCTCAGCAACTTAGGGAGGCTCTAAGCAACTCAGTGAGACCCTGTCTTTAAATAAAATACAAAAGGGGCTGGGAATATGGCTCAGTGGTTAAACACCTTGGGTTCAATCCCTAGTACCCACTCCCCCACAAAACTAAACTTACTATTCAAGCCAGCAATTGTACTCCTGGGCATTTACTCCAGAGAAATGAAACTTAGGTCTACATAACAACCTATGCACATAACTGTACAGGTTCATAGCAGCATTATTTGTAATAGTTGAAACAAAGAGAGTCCTACAATATGTGAATAGCCAAACCATGGCACTCCTGCAATAAAAATGAGTAAACTAAAATGTGGAAGAAAACAAAGAAACTATTGATATACACAATAACTTGGGTAAGTCTCAAAGGGGACAAGCTAATCTCAAAAGGATACATATTGTATGATTCCATTTATGTAACACTCTCAAACTGACAAAACTATACAAATGGAATATAGATTGGTGGTTGCCAGGAGTTAGACTTGGTGTGTGTTGAGGCTAGGGGGTAACTATAATAGAATAACACAGGGAGATCTTTGTATTGATGGAATGTAAATTCTGAATCTTGATTGGGGAAATGATTACACAAATCTATGTATGATAAAATAACACAGAACTATATAAGCACATTGTACCAATGTCAATTTCCTGGTTTTGATACTGTTACATAATTATGTAAAATGTAACTATTGCAGGAAACTGGGTGAAAGTACATGAAAAACTCTGCCATCTTCGCAACTTCCTGTAAATCTACATTTCAAAATAAAAAGTTCAAAAACTTTTTAAAAGGAGAATGTTCTTTTAAAATAGCATATGTAGGGCTGGAGTTGTAGCTCAGTGGTAGATCGCCTGCCTAGGCCTAGCACATGCGTGGCCTGGTTTGATTGTCAGCACAATGTAAAGATAAAGGCATTGTGTACAACTAAAACAAATAGAGTGCTTGCCAGGCAAGTGTGAGGCACTGGGTTCGATCCTCAGCACCACATAAAAATAAAGATACTGTGTAGGGCTGGGGCTGTGGCTCAGTGGTAGAGCACTTGCCTAGCATGTGTGAGTCACTGGGTTCGATTCTCAGCACCACATATAAATAAATAAAATAAAGGTCCATTGAGAACTAAAAAAAAAAAAAAAAAAAGATACTGTGTCCACCTATAACTAAAAAATAAATATTAAATAAAGCATATGTGTATTTTTTAATAAAGAAAATACAAAACTATTTTTTTTAAATATTTATTTACTTTAGTGGTACACAATGCAATGCATATATGTTTACGTGGTGCTGAGGATCAAACCCGGGCTGCGCATGTGAGAGGCGAGCGCTCTGCCGCTGAGCCACAACCCCAGCCCCGAAAATACAAAACTATTAATCGTTACTCCTTAGGTGGGCTCTTTCTACATTAATTATTTTAGAATTTCTATAATTTATACAATGAGCATATAATACTTGGTAATCAGAAGAAAAATAATTTTTTTTTTTTTTTTTTTTTTTGGTACCAGGGATTGAACTCAGGGGCACTAGACCACTGGGCCACATCCCCAGCCCTTTTTTGTATTTTACTAGAGACAGGGTCTCACTGAGTTGCCAAGTGCCTCGCCATTGCTGGGGCTGGCTTTGAACTCGCGATCCTCCTGCCTCAGCCTCTCAAGTGCTGGGATTACAGGTGTGCGCCACCGCGCCCGGCTAGAAAAATAATTTTTAAGAAAATAAAAACAAGACAGGCACAGTGACACACGCCTGTAATCCCTGCTGCTCAGAAGGCTAAGACAGAAAAGTCATAAGTTCAAGGCCAGTCTTAGTAATTTAGTAAGACCCTGTCTCAAAATTTTGAAAAAAGGCTAGACATGTAGCTCAGTGATAGTGCCCCCTGGGTTCAATCCCTAGTACTGCCAAGGGAGAGAAGGAGGAGGGGGGGGAAGGGGGAGGGGGAGATGGAAGGGAAGGGGAGATGAAAGGGAAAGGGGAGAGGGGAGGGGGAGGTGAAGAGGAGGAGGGGATGCAGAAGGGAAGGAGAGGGGAGGGGGAGGGGAGGGGAGGGAGGGGGAGGGGAGGGGGGGTGGGCAAGAAAATGAAGACAATATTATTTCTCACTGTTCAAAACACATCACTTTAAATAGATATGAATTAAATCAATTATTAACTTACATATGCCTATACATGCTAAATAAAAGACATAAAATACTGATTTTTTTTTTTTTTTTTTTTTTTTTTGGTACCAGGGATTGAACCCAGGGGTGCTTAAGCCACATCCCCAGCCCTTTTTATTTTGAGATGGTCTCACTAAATTGCTTAGGGCCTTGCTTAGTTGCTGAAGCAGGTTTTGAACTTTTGATCCTCCTGCCTCAGCGTCCCCAGTCACTGGGATTACAGGCCTGCAGCACAATTGCCTGGCTCAGAGACATATTTTACTTCCCTGACCATGCACTTTTATATACTACTCAAAAATTGTTGTGTATATCAAAGAACATACTGTTTTGGCTCCAACTTACTTTTAAACCAAGACATCACCTATCAGGTTGCACCTATTTGTATCACATCCAGAACTGTCTAAGCTTAGTGAATAAGAATCTAATCGATATCACTGTCCACTTTATTTCATTAATTATATAATTTTTTTTTACCCTACAATCAAATTTAGTGGTAAATTTAGTGAAGGGTTCCTGACCTGGTACATAGCATACCAGTAAAGAAGCTAAGTGTATAACATTCTAATTCTTACTCTAATCAGCATAAAAATACTTGGGCAGACTAGTGGTTAGATATATTAACCAATAAAATTTTTACTTTTAAAATATGCTACACAGGGCTAGGGTTGTGGCTCAGTGGTGGAGCACTTGCCTCACATCTGTGAGGCACAGGGTTTGATCCTCAGCACCACATAAAATAAATAAAGGTAGTGTACCATCTACAACAACAAAAAAGTATTTAAAAAGTAAAAAGAAATAGGTAAAATTATTTTTTTAAAGAAATATGCTACACAGGGGGCTGAGAGTGAAGCTCAGTGATAAAGCATTTGCCTAGCATGCATAAGGCCCTGGGTTTCATCCCAACACCTCCAAAAATAAGTAAATATACTTCATCCTAAATCTAATCAGAACAATGGAAAATGAGATATTGGCTCGAGATTTCATACTCTATTACATCCTATGAAAATTTATTGAATTTGGATTCAAATTTTAATGAATAGTTTTGGCAATCTCTGCTTCATGCCAATATTATATTGATGAAACTAACATCAATTTAATTTAGTTTCAAAGTTACAAGCTAAAAATGATTTGCAATTATTTCCAATAACTCAGTAACATAGTTTAAGCCAAAGAAGATCCTAAATTAGGAGAATCCATGGTTCTCACCTATGAGAATTTCTTTCTTTTTTTTTTTTTTAATATTTTTTAGTTGAGGATGGGCACAATACCTTTATTTTATTTATTTATTTATTTATTTATTTATAAATACTTTTTTTTTTTTTAATGTGGTGCCAGGGAACAAACCCAGTGCCTCACCATGCTAGGCAAGCACTCTACCACTAAGCCACAACCCCAGCCCCTTTATTTATTTGTTTTTATGTGGTTCTGAGGATCAAACCCAGTGTCTCACACATGCCAGGCAAGCACTCTAACACTGAGCCACAACCCCAGCCCCCAAGAAAATTTCTTATCTTCAAGAATTTGAGAGCCAGGCACAGTGTCGCACGCCTGTAATCCCAGCACTTGGGAGGCTGAGGCAATAGGATCATGAGTTCAAAGCCAGCCTCAGCAATGGCGAGGCACTTAGCAACTCAGTGAGACCCTATCTCTAATAAAATACAAAAAAGGGCTGGGGATGTGGTTCAGTGGTCAAGTGCCCCTGAGTTCAATCCCTAGTATCCCCCCAAAACACAAAAGAATTTCTAAAGAACAGAAAAAGTATTAAGATAATACTTATGTTACTATGTCTCTCTTTTCCTCTACCACAAGTCAAAAGCTGAGCCACAACCCACAATAAAAATTTAAGACAAATACAATAATTCAGCAGGGCGCAGTGGCGCACACCTGTAATCCCAGCACTTGGGAGGCTGAGGCAGGAGGATCGCGAGTTCAAAGCCAGCCTCAGCAATGGAGAGGCACTTAGCAACTCAGTGAGACCCTGTCTCTAATAAAAATACAAAAAAGGACTGGGGATGTGGCCCAGTGGTCGAGTGCCCCTGAGTTCAATCCCTGGTACCAAAAAAAAAAAAAAAAAACCCAAAAACAAAACAATAATTCACCGCTCCCACAACATCATTCTTTTTTCTTTTTTTCTTTTTTTTTTTTTTTAAATATTTATTTATTTGCTTTAGCTGTACACAATGCGTTTATGTGTACATGGTGCTGAGGATCGAACCCGGGCCGCGCACGTGCTAGGCGAGCGCTCTACCGCTGAGCCACAATCCCAGCCCCCCCCCTTTTTTTTTTGTACCGGGGATTGAACTCAGGGGCACTCAACCACTGGGCCACATCACCAGCCCTTTTTTGTATTTTATTAGAGACAGGGTCTCATTGAATTGCCAAGTGCCTCACCATTGCTGAGGCTGGCTTTGAACTCACGATCCTCCTGCCTCAGCCTCCCAAGTGCTGGGATTACAGGTGATTGCCACTGCACCCAGCTAACATCATTCTTTTGAGGTACACATTGTTGGTTCTAGGCAGAAGGCCACACCTCCCAGGCAGAAGGCCACACCTTTCCAGGTGCCTTGTGAAAACTACGGCTCCCGAGATCCTCAGCGTGACCAAAACCTGACCAGCAAGACCCTTGTCCACTACCACTACCTCCCCCCATGACCTCTGCTGGCCTATAGGACAAGGACTCACTCCAAGGGGGTTTTATGACCCCTACTCTATTTAAGCCAGCCCCGGACTGAAATCGCCCCTTTTTGTTCCTGCTCTCACCTGGTTCCTGCGGCTCCCTGCTCCTGCTCCCCACTCCCGTTCCCGCGTGCTCCAGCTCCCCTCCGTTCCCCGCGGTTTGTCCTCATCCCCTCCGCGTGTTTCTTTGGTAATTCAATAAACCCCTTTCCTTTTCCTATACGACAGTTCGAGCCTCGGTCCCTACCTGCAATTTCCGCTAACATTTGGTTCCCTGACCGGGAAAGGAGACGAGCGTCCACCACGCGTCTCCTTGGCCGTCTGTCTTCCTTCACCGTCGCTGGAATTTGGTAAGCCCCCCGTCCACCCTGAGTTCGTAAACCTGTTTGGCCACTGCGCGGCGAGAATTGACCGTTGATCGTCCGGCAATCTCACTGGGGGCCATTCTAGGGGGGACCACACCCCACCCAAGCCTTCAGGGCGACGGTGGACCCCGAGAACTCTTCCCCCCCCCCCCCGCCTCCCCATCTTTATTCGCCCACTTTAAAAATTTCCACCTGTCCTCTACGGCTCTCGGCTTTCTAAGGTTCCCCTCCGCACTCCGGGCTTGAGCTTCCGTTTTTCCGTTCGGAACGGAACATTCCCATAGTCTCCATGGAGTAAAGCTCACAGCTCCCCGACACCTTTAAACCTGCCGTCCGGGACGAAAGGTGCTTAGGTGTCCCAAGGCTCGTCTCACCTGGTGACGACTAGGAGAGAGAGCTTGGATCTTACGCTGATTCATACTTTGAAAGGGACGCCTTCCAAAGTATTCTATCAGCCCCTCCCCGTTATCGGGAAATATGGGAACCTCCCTGTCCACTCAGGCCGACACGCCTCTCGACTGTCTCCTAAGAAATCGAGCACGTTTAGGCTTAAAACCCCAAATTAACAAGACCAAATTGATAAAGCTATGTACAAAAATTTGGCCTTCTTACCCGCTATCCAATAAGTGGCCAGAATCAGGATCCCTAGATTCCCGGCTTTTACGGGAACTCTCCAGCTTTTGTCAACAAACAAAGAGATGGACGGAGTTGCCGTATGTCGATGCCTTCTTTCTCCTCCGTTCCAATCCTTCTTTGTGCACCAGGTGCAATCCTGAGACGGTCTTTCTTGCTTATAGATTTCCAGATTCCCCCCCATCTTCCACTGACCCCGAGTTCGATCCGGGACTAGAGGCTCCACCTCCCCCGTATCGGCAGTCTGGAAGGCCGCTCCGAAGCATTTCCCCTCCCCCAGCTCAGGCTTTAGATTTTGAAATTGGCGGGCTTCCGAGCTTAGATCCTCCCCCTCCGTTGTCTTCATCCTTCGCCCCGCCCCCGCCTTCCGCTCTGCCAGAACCTCCCCCCTCTGTAGACCCGCCTTCTCTGCTTACGTCATTCCCAGCGCCACTCCCGCCGCTATCCCCGCCCTCTCAATTTCCGGTTCCCAGCTCCGCGTTGCTTCCGCTGCCACCCCCGCCCGCGCCCGCGCCGCCGCTCGGTTCCGAGTCTGCAGCCGCGGCTCCCCCGCCCTCTCCAGCCATGCAGCCGTCGCAGAGCGCGAGCGCGCTGCCTCAGTCCCAAACTCCGGTCCTACTCCCTTAGATTCTGAGACTCGTCTCTTACCAGACGCGGTGCCTCAGGCTCTGGCCCCCTCCTCGGTTCTTTCTCCAACGGCTCCGGGAGAACATTGCGTGGCCCGCGTTTCTCCCCCAGCGTCTCCCGTACAACTCCCGGCCCTAACCGGCCCAGCACCATCCCTCCCAGACCCGCCTACCACTCTACCGTCTTCGCAGTTCAGCCCTCCTATGACGCGGTCGAGAAAACAGGCAGCTCAGATAATTGCGCCGTTAAGGGAGGTCGCTGGGGCGGAGGGAATTGTAAGGGTCCACGTCCCGTTTTCCATGTCTGATCTTTCCAAAATTGAGCTTCGCTTGGGTTCTTTTACAACTGACCCTACGACGTACATAAAAGAATTCCAGTGGGTCACTCAAGCCTATAGCCTTACCTTTCATGACACATACTTTATTTTGTCAAATACCTTACATCCTGAGGAGCGTAGGCGAGTCTGGGAGCAAGCCAGAGCATATGCAGATGAGACTCACAGAATGAACCCTAATTTCCCTATAGGTCCCGAGGCAGTGCCGGAGAGGGACCCCCGCTGGGACTACAACGCCCCAGGGGACGTGGTCTTAAGGGACCAGTTTCTTACGTGTATAGTGGATGGTCTGAAACGAACGGCTCAGAAACCTGTTAATTTTGATAAGCTACAGGACATTATTCAAAAGAGAGAAGAGACCCCCTCTGAATTTTTAGATCGGCTCACGAAGGCCCTTCAAAAATACACAAACTTAGATCCTGAGTCCCAGGGGGGCCGTCAAGTCCTTATGACATATTTCCTGTCTCAGAGCTACCCCGACATTCGAGCTAAGTTAAGGAAATTAGAATTGGGCCCTGTGACTCCCCAGACTGAGATTTTGGCCACGGCTTTTAAAGTCTATCATAACCGTGAAGAGGACGCTGAACGTCGCAGGTTTCTAAAACATGACAAGGCTGAGCGATCAAGGTTTCAAATGTTAGCTCAGGCCCTTAGGGGCCCTGACGCTCAGGCCTCAAAAAAAAGGGGCATATAAGTCCACACAGGAGGAACCCCCAGGGCCTTGCTTTAGGTGCGGGAAAGAGGGACACTGGGCTAGAGAATGCCCTAATCCCAAGCCCCCTAGGCGCCCGTGCCCAAAGTGTTCCAGGATGGGCCATTGGGGCATTGACTGCCCCAGCTCCCGCAGGGGGGCTGGACCAGTCACAAACCCCAGCCTGCTGGCACTGGCCACGGAAGACTGAAGGGGCCCAGGGGCTCCTCTCCCGACCGTTGACATCGCATTGAAGGAGCCCAGGGTTACTCTCCTCGTTGATGGACGCCCCGTAAATTTCCTGCTAGATACAGGAGCCACCTCCTCAGTCTTGAGGGAGTTTTGGGGCCCCACCACCATAGCACCATCCCCTATTGTCGGGGTAGAGGGAAATGCTATTCGCCCCCGCAAGACTCCTATGCTGTCTTGCTGTCTTCACCACCATCCCTTCACCCACCAGTTTCTGGTAATGCCTCAATGTCCTGTGCCCCTATTGGGCAGGGACATATTGGTCAAATTCCAGGCCTCAATCATATTCTCCAATCTGCCTAGCTCGGTCATGCTTTCTGGTTCGTCTTGCTCCGTCTCCTCCCCCATTTTTCTTCTTACCGTTTCAAAAGCCACTGACCCATCACCCCTTACTGATGCTGATGAGGAAACCCTATCGCCCCCTAGGGATGTAAGATCCCCTCAGCCCCCTATCGAGGCGGAAACCCCCCAACCTTCTATCGACACAGAAACCTTTCATTACCCTGTCCCTGCCGACTTAGTAGACCCCAAAGTCTGGGATACTCAGACTCCCTCCCTCGCGCAGTGTGACCCCGTACAAATCTACCTTAAAGATCCCCAACGTTTCCCCAATAAAGCCCAATATCCACTTCCAGCCGCGAGCCTCAGAGGTCTTCAACCCATCATCTCAGATCTTTTGCGGAAACGCTTTCTCAGACCCACCCATTCTCCTTATAACACCCCTATATTGGCAGTTCAGAAGTCCAATGGGTCCTATCGGCTAGTCCAAGATCTTCGTCTCATCAACGAGGCTGTCAGGCCTATACACCCCGTGGTCCCAAATCCTTATACTATTCTTTCCCTAATTCCTTCCTTATCCACCCATTTCTCAGTAATTGACCTGAAAGATGCCTTCTTCACTGTACCCTTAGCCCCAGAATCTCAAGACCTCTTTGCCTTTACTTGGACAGATCCAGATACCCGGTGTTCCCAACAGTTGACCTGGACAGTCCTCCCTCAGGGTTTTCGAGACAGCCCCCATATCTTTGGTCAGACATTGGCTGCAGACCTCAAAGACCTTAAATTCCCTAATTCCACCCTCTTGCAATATGTAGATGACCTCCTCCTCTGCAGTCCTTCCCTCTTCACAGCTCGTGAAGACTCTTACACCCTTTTAAATTTTCTTGCTTCTCGTGGGTATCGTGTCTCCTCGTCTAAGGTACAGCTTGCCCAGACCCAGGTGGTATATTTAGGAGTTCAGATTTCCCATCAATCAAAGGCCATTACTGTAGACAGAAAAGCCCTCATCAAGGAGCTCCCATGCCCCAAGACAAAGGAAGAGATTCTCTCTTTCCTAGGGCTAGCAGGATATTTCCGTGCCTGGATTCCTAATTTCTCCCTTTATGCAAAGCCCCTATACGAGGCAGCTAAGGAGATTGAGGGAAAATTCCTTCCTGACAACATTCAGGCCGAGTTTAAACATTTGCAGCAGGCACTGTCACAGGCCCCAGCCCTTCACCTCCCAGACCTCCTTCAGCCATTTACCCTTTATGTCCATGAAACGAAGGGTTTGGCTCTTGGCGTTCTAGGCCAATACAAAGCCTCTACCTTTGCTCCAGTTGCCTACCTCTCTAAACAACTTGACCCCACCGTTCGTGGATGGGCCCCCTGCCTTAGGGCTTTGGCTGCTGCTTACCTACTTCTGCAGGAATCAAAAAAGTTGACCTTTGGTGCCCAGGTTACTGTTGCCTCTCCTCATCATTTAAAAGACTTACTAACCTATAAGAGCCTTCAAACTCTCCCACCCTGTCGCGTTCTTTCTCTCCTTGTTTCCTTTTTGCATGACCCCTCAATCACCTTCCAACCCTGCTCCTCTTTACACCCAGCTTCCCTTCTCCCAATCTCCCCAGAGCCCCCAGAACATGATTGTATAGAGACACTCGAGGCTTTAATCCCCCATCCCTCCCATATTAAAGATGGACCACTTCCTGATCCTTCCTTAATTTGGTTCACAGATGGCAGCTCTTTCCTTAGAGATGGGCAACGTTTTGCTGGATACGCTATCGTTTCCCTATCAGAGGTTATTGAGGCAGCACCCCTACCCCCCAACACCACAAACCAACGGGCTGAATTAATAGCTGTCATTCGTGCCTTCGAATTAGCTGCTGATCAAAACCTCACCCTTTACACAGACTCAAAATATGTCTACCATATTTTGCTTTCCCATTCAGCAGTATGGAAAGAGCGAGGGCTGCTGACCACAAAAGGTTCTGCAGTTACTAATTCTAAATTAATATCAAAACTTTTGCAAGTCTCTCTCCTGCCCAAGTTAATAGGGATTTCCCATTGTCCTTCACACCAAAGTGGAGACTCTCCCATAGTTCAGGGAAACACGAAGGCTGACAGGGCAGCAAGGGAGGCAGCACTATCTTCTCCTTCTCTTCTGGCTCCAGTCCTACCTACTACCCAGACCCCCACATCCCCTTCCACACAATCAATCCTCTCCTATCTCCATTCCCTTTTCCATCCTAATCCTCAGGCCCTCAAGACTTTCGCTACCTCCTTCCTCACCCTGACTCCGGAAGACACACAGTTTCTCCATCAGCTCACCTCAGCATGCACTGCATGTCAGCGCACCAACCCATATACTCCCCTTAAACCAGGGACATTTCCCTCTCACCAAGCTCGAGGCCAGCTTCCAGGAGCTGATTGGCAGATAGACTTCACCAACATGCCAGTTGCCCGGAGGCACAAATATCTCCTGGTTTTGGTAGACACCTTCTCTGGATGGGTGGAGGCCTTCCCTACTTCCAATAAAAGGGCCTCCACAGTAGCCTCCATTCTAGTCTCAGAAATCCTTCCCCGTTTCGGATTGCCCACGTCCATCCAGTCTGACAACGGGCCTGAATTTGTTTCCCAGGTTGCCCAGAGTGTTTCTACTTCCCTTAATATCCCTTGGCATTTTCACATCCCATATCACCCCAAGTCCTCAGGGAAAGTAGAGAGGACTAATAGGACTCTTAAAGATGTCCTAACTAAACTCTCCCTAGAACTCCACTTAGACTGGGTCAAGTTACTCCCTCTTGCCCTCTTTAGGCTCAGAGTCCTCCCAAAAAAGCCCTCCTTACTATCCCCTTTCGAGGTTATGTTTGGGCGACCAGCCCTTCCACCCGGAGTTTCCCCAACTCAGGGACCCCTACCCAAAGATCTTTCTCTTCCCATCTTGTCCTTCATTAGACATCAGTTATGGAAGTGCCAAGATTTCATTCTGCCTGACCCGAATAGACTCACTACTTCATTTCCATTGACACCCGGTTCTTGGGTATATTTCTCCCCTCCCCAGGACACAGGAGCAACCTCCCTTGCCCCGAAGTGGACAGGCCCTTTCCAGGTTGTGCTGTGCACACCCACGGCTGCTAAGCTTCGTGAATCCTCAGGGAATTTGACTTCTTGGATTCATATTTCTAGACTAAAACCAGCTGCTCAACCAACTGAAGGTCCACAAAAAGATGACAAACAACCGCCTCAATATACTTGCTCTCCCAGTCCCACTGATCCCTTGAAAATTCGTTTCTCTCGTGTCCCCAATACCATCTCAAAATAATCTTTTCTGTTTTTCTCGTTTTGAACCTTTAACCAGTTTTTCCCAGGGACTATCAACTGTTAAAAAAACCAACGAATGACCTTCCAACCAGAGACCCCTGCTGAGTCCTGCCCTTATGCTGCCACCAGACGCTCATTATGATGTGCTTCGCACTCTCCATTGGCCTCTTCACCGTAAGTCCCACCTGGTGGAACACAGGCCTATGGACAATAATCCATCTCACCTTCTTTTCTTTGTTGTTTCCATAATAGTGTTAAGATGCCACCTGTAAACTCGAGATGCCTACAATTCCTACATGCTCTCCAAGAGGATAGTTGGTTGATTCCCCCGGTGACCTCTGCAGAAGCCTGGTTTGACACCCTCACCGATTTATGGCTTCAAGGAACCTTCATCCAATTCACTCCTGCAGAGATCCATCTTTATGGTGCCTGCCTCCTGGGAATTTTTTTAACCCTCAAGCCTGACCTGCCTGCCTACATTCCTCCCTCCCCCCAAAACTACCCCACGTCGCCCCATTTCAGCTCCGAAGCAGCCAGATCGAAACACGACGCCCCACTTCCTAAGAAATCAAAAAGGGGGGAATGTTGGTTCTAGGCAGAAGGCCACACCTCCCAGGCAGAAGGCCACACCTTTCCAGGTGCCTTGTGAAAACTACGGCTCCCGAGATCCTCAGCGTGACCAAAACCTGACCAGCAAGACCCTTGTCCACTACCACTACCTCCCCCCATGACCTCTGCTGGCCTATAGGACAAGGACTCACTCCAAGGGGGTTTTATGACCCCTACTCTATTTAAGCCAGCCCCGGACTGAAATCGCCCCTTTTTGTTCCTGCTCTCACCTGGTTCCTGCGGCTCCCTGCTCCTGCTCCCCACTCCCGTTCCCGCGTGCTCCAGCTCCCCTCCGTTCCCCGCGGTTTGTCCTCATCCCCTCCGCGTGTTTCTTTGGTAATTCAATAAACCCCTTTCCTTTTCCTATACGACAGTTCGAGCCTCGGTCCCTACCTGCAATTTCCGCTAACACACATAAAGCACTATTTTATTATCAAACAATGTGGTAAAATTATTATAACCAAGTTTTCTTGTTAATAGGCTCACATTATATTACATTCAGTAATTGAAGTGATTATATTACTGGAAAGGCTCAGTGTATAGTGAAGCCACAGATCATTTCAACATGGAAGCATAAAATCTCTAAACAGCTAGAAGGTTCAGCTTAAAATCTGGTGATTGCTCAAGGCCCAAGATTCAATCCCTAGCACAGCAAAAAAAAAAAAAAAAATCAGGTGATGAGTATACAAGAGGAAGTATAAGATCTTCTCCATGTGTACCCTGTCCATGCTCTCCTGTTTTTAGTTAACTTCTTGATTTTTCAAGAACCACAAGCCCTAAAGTAAGAATCACTGTCATGATACTTGTAATCAAGCAGTTCTTTCTGTTCTTTTCCAACTATTACACCCCTCCACTATGTTACATCAGCTCTTTAGAGAAAAACAAGAACAAATGCCAGGTTCCAAGAGAGTTCCCAAAACACATGCAAGCAAAAAAATAAGGATATGAGTATTTGTAAAATATCTTACTTATAAGCCGGGCGCGGTGGCGCACGCCTGTAATCCCAGCACTTTGGGAGGCTGAGGCAGGAGGATCGCGAGTTCAAAGCCAGCCTCAGCAATGGTGAGGCACTTAGCAACTCAGTGAGACCCTGTCTCTAATAAAATACAAAAAAGGGCTGGGGATGTGGCCCAGTGGTCTAGTGCTGCTGAGTTCAATCCCTGGTACCAAAAAAAAAAAAAAAATCTTACTTATAAACAAATAAAACACATAAGTGAAAAAAAAAAAAAAATCCAGATTTCCCTTCCCCAAATCTCTGCAAAAAAGTAAAACATTTACTCTGGGTATGAAAGAATATAGTTCCCTTCAATAATCTAAATCCACTAAAAGAATTAAAATTAGCTCATAATGTATTTATTCAACAAATACCACAATCTTTCAAAAGAGCTTTCACAGGTAGAATACGGAATTATACTTCTCTCTCATATAAGTCAGTTTGATGTCCAAAAAGAATCAAGGCTACAGGAGCTTTAATTTTAAAAAGTGAATTCAACCTTCACTAACAATATATCATCATACGAAGTTATCTTTTGACAACCTTAGTTAAAAGCAAACCTAATAATTCACTTCTCCTTTGGAGAAATAATTACTTTTCCACTGAGCATTTAAAGGTAAGACATACAGCTGGGCGCGGTGGCGCACGCCTGTAATCCCAGCACCTGGGAAGCTGAGGCAGGAGGATCATGAGTTCAAAGCCAGCCTCAGCAATGGCGAGGCACTAAGCAACTCAGTGAGACCCTGTCTCTAATAAATTACAAAAAAGGGCTGGGGATGTGGCCAGTGGTCCAGTGCCCCTGAGTTCAATCCCCGGTACCAAAAAAATAAAGGTAAGACATACAGTCTATACAAAACTAATGTAAAGACTTGTTGCAATCAGTAAATTGTCATCCTATGATGATTAAACAGCAAATACTTGTTTAGAGTAGAAAATATTTTTTTTAAAGAGTCCAAACTGGCCAACAACTTGGCAAAATCTTTAATCAGATAAAAAGTTTTAAAACATTACATGAGACATGTAGCTAAAGTCAAACTAAGACCCCATGAAGTCATGCTAAAATTTAATAATTAGAAAAGGAAATTAATTTATTTCTTTTAAAGAGAATATAAATTTTACAATGATTTTTTCCGATTTTTTAAGTTATGGTTTTGATACTACATCTTCTATAAAAAGCATATGTGCTACCTGTTCCAGTTCTATTAGCTGCCAACTACAAGAATTCACTTTTTAATTTTTCTAGACTATTGAAATATTATTCATACAATATCTATAAAATGGTTCTAGAATATTACTCCTTCAAATCTGTCAAAAGTAACCCTCAAGAGGAAGATCTGGTAGGCTCAGGGACTGTGATGATTTCACTTCTAGTTTTATGTGCCTTCTTAACCCAGATACTTAAATTGACCATATTTTTTATCCTGTAGCAAATAGGTATGTCACCTCAAGCTAGAAAAATGTTACCAACTCACACTCAGGGACTGTAAAATCAAAACATCCAAATTCCTCTTTCACGTTTAATTTTTAAAATTTAAAGCTAATGTATTAAATCGTTTTTAGGATTTAAACTTGTCAGGTATTTAAACTTATTTAAGAAATACAAAGAAAAAGAGAAATACACCATTACGTTTAAAAGAAATCCAAATGATACCTTTAATTTCAGAATCACTCCTTTCACAGCCTTCTCAAAACATCACTTCCTCTGCACTACTTCCCCCAGCCCTTGCAGACAAATCAGTGAATACCGCCCCTTGCACTCCAGATTGTTAAAAGGATCCACTGTCCACAAAGAAAGCGCTATGATTCTAGTGATCTTTGATGCCTTGAGAGACACCTACTTGTAAAAATGCCAAAGCCCTAAATTAGATCCCCAAGGGCTCCTTTTCTTTCTTGAACCACATTTCTCCTTTTCAATCCTTCTCTCAACCCTTTAGGCCAGACGACTTTCCATCCAATAGCCTCTTCCAGTCAAACCTAACTCCGGCCCTCCAAATCGTCCGTCCCCACCCTGGTCAGTTGGCTATCACTCCAACCCGGTTCTCTCTTCCTCGCCTTGGGGTTAAACCCGGGCCAGGCCTGCTTCTGCGATCCCTTCTCTTCACCACCAAAGCCCTGAGCATCTCTTCCTCCGGGTGCACCTTCCCAAGGACCCCTTCCATCTTCTCCCATCACTACTCTGCTGCCCTACCCTCTCCGCGTCCTCTAGTTCTTTTCGCCCCCCCAGCCTCTACTAACCCCCCAACCCCCGGCGTCGTCACCCCTCAGGCCGTCGACTCAACAACCTCCATTTCCTCCAGATTCCATTCTAGAGCGGGCTCTCTTGGCCCCCTCAACCGTCCCCCCGTGGTCCCTCGAGCTCCCTGCCCCTCGACGCCCCCGGCTCCACCCCTGACTCCCCACTCACCCTTGGCTGCAGGCGCCCCCCAGTCTCCCCTCTCCTCCGCCTCAGCGCCCGCTCACCTCCGCGATGGGAGTCGGGCTTCCCGGACCCGCCTCCGAGTCGGCGTCCGAGGCGCCGTCGGAGTCCCGGGTCCTTCGCGCCTCGCCAGAGTGGAGCACTTCGAGTGACGGGGGCGGAACCCGGGGCGGGGAGCCGGAGTGGAGGCGGGGGCGGTGGCGGCTGCGCGCAGGCATCGCTCCGGCTCCGTCACCGCCGCTCCGGCAGCTTCTCCGTGCCGAACCGGAACTGCTTTAGGAGGCGGAGCACTACCGGCAAGAGGCGGGGCACTACCGGAGAAGGGGTGGAGCCAAGACCGGAAGGGACGCGAGATTCCAGCCCACCGGAGAGGAGAAAGAAGGGAAAACGCTGCAGGGGAGGCCGAGAGCGCATGCGTCAGGCGCCAAAGAGAGCTGGTGTAGATAAGGGCGGAACCCATGGGATTGGTGAACAGGGTTGGGGACCAGGAGGAAGTTATCCTGATTCCTTTACACCAACCCCCAATGATCATGAATATCATATACTTCCCTTTTAACTCTCTGACAATGTCTATGCCAAATGCCATATAAATATCTCACTTAATCCTGTTTCAGCTCTACAAAGCAGACCATACAACACAGAAAGGCCAAAAACATCGTAGCCTGACATATCACAGTAAATCTGTGCCCAAACTGGTATTTAATCTAAATCTGCCTACCAACCAAAATTCTCACTCTGCAGTTCTACCCTACCCTGAGAAAAGGCCCTCTCCCAACCCAGCCCTAGCCTTGGCAGAAACCAGGTCTAAAGCCAGCTGCATCCTGGTCTTGAGCCCCTTCTTGACCTTGCCTCCCCATACAGTGCCAGACCAGTTTTGCTCGCTCTGAATTGGGTGGGAGCATGCTCCCCGGTGGACAGGAGTGCAGTTTCCAGGGTATTCCCTGGAATGGTCTTTACCCTAGAATAGGACTCAAGAACACAAGTAGCTGCACCTGCCCAACAGAGCTCATACCTCTCCCAGGCCCATCAGGGTGCCCATGAAGTCATATGAGGGAGGGCAAGACATCTCATCTCTTTTGCCAATAACCAGCTCTGGCAGCATTTGCAGATAACCAGCTAAACCTTTTATCAGTTTCTATTCTGGGGCTGAAAGCCCTGGTAGGCAGAAGAATCTCCCTCCTACCCTCAAAATGTTTCTGATGACAGGCCCTCGTGGCTCTTAAAGTCTAGAGCAGTGTTCACTTCTCCTTCTTTGATATACAAGGCCCCTTCAACCTTTTCTTTGGAGAAAACTGGCCATCTTCATTACATGACCATTTGTTCAAACCGCCTGTGAACCTTGTAGGTACCCTTTAGATGCTGTCCTCCATGTCTCCTCCCCACATTTCTTGTGACATTACAACTCAGAAAACTGCCCTGAGCTCCACAATCCAGAGGCTCATCCAACATTCAGCTCCCACCCAGTTTGTGGCCTACCCAGACCTACAAAGTTTCTTCTATCATTCATCCTTAGAACCAATAACCTTCTCTCCAACCTGTTTTAACTTAGTCCTCAGAACCAAATTAGACTTATGGGCTGGACACATTGGTGCATGCCTGTAATCCCAGTGGCTCAGGAGGCTGAAGCAGGACAATCGCGAGTTCAAAGCCAGTCTCAGCAAAAAGCAAGGTGCTGGGCTGGGGTTGTGGCTCAGCGGTAGAGCGCTCGCCTAGCACATGCGCGGCCCGGGTTCCATTCTCAGCACCATGTACAGATTAAACGCATCGTGTACAACTAAAGCAAATAAATATTAAAAAAAAAGCAAGGTGCTAAGGAACTCAGTGAGACCTTCTCTAAATAAAATAGAAAATAGGACTGAA
Organism: Tamias sibiricus; assembly: GCA_025594165.1. Taxonomy (NCBI): domain Eukaryota; kingdom Metazoa; phylum Chordata; class Mammalia; order Rodentia; family Sciuridae; genus Tamias; species Tamias sibiricus. Next base: position 121,584,782 of record CM046663.1, on the reverse strand, counting down.
GATGTGGCTCAGTGGTCGAGTGTCCCTGAGTTCAATCCCTGGTACCAAAAAAAAAAAAAAAAAAAAAAAAAAAAAAAAAGCCAGGCGCGGTGGTGCACACTTTTAATCCCAGCACTTGGGAGGCTGAGGCAGGAGGATCGCAAGTTCAAAGCCAGCCTCAGCAATGACGAGGCACTTAGCAACTCAGTGAGACCCTGTCTCTAATAAAATACAAAAAAGGGCTGGGGATGTGGTCCAGGGGTCAAGTACCCCTGTGTTCAATCCCTGGTACAAAAAAAAAAAAAAAAAAAAAAAAAAATTAGCCTTATGCGGGACTCTAAACCTGTTAATTCAACAAATGTTTCTAAGCATCTACATTGTGTTAGAAATAGCACCTTTGTTTTGTGTAACCTTTGCAACAATAAAAGATGTGATTATCCTTATTTTACAGATGAAGAAACTGAGGTTAAAGGAGGTAGTGATTTACAGGAGTCTGATTCCATGTTCTCAAGGAGTGTGGGGGTGGGGGCTGGCTTGGGAGAAACAGGCCTCTGGGACTTGCTGAGTCACTTACTCCCGTCCCACCTGTCCCTGCCAATCTCTGGGAAGGAGAAATGACACTGGAGAAGCAGAGGAGTGACCATAGAAGCTGAGGGGTAAGCCGGCTGGCCCATGGCTGAGGCCTTGCTCGAAGAGCTGGAGGGAGATGCCGAAGCCACGCCTTGCCCTAGTGTCCTGGAGCTAGAGGAGCTCCTGAGGGCAGGGAAGGCCTCTTGCAGCCGTGTGGATGAAGTCTGGCCCAATCTTTTCATAGGAGATGCGTAAGTGGTCACTGGCAGAGGGGTATGAGGGTGGGGACAAGGAGAAACACTTTACCCCACATGGGTGTGTGTGGAAATAAGGGGGGAAAGTTCTGTTCTTAGCATCCCAAGCCTGAGACTTTCTCCAGGACACCCACCTGCTGGAGACAATGCAGTAACCAGGTATGGCCACCAGGGGGAGCAGGTATTTTGTCTACCTACAAGACGGGAACTTCCCAGAGGTCCTGGGGTCTTCTGGCATATCCAGGACAATTGGCCAGAGGACTGGGGAAGAGTATATGGGGTATGATCCCCCTTTTTGATTCCAGCCTCCTTCCTCTGGACATAGAGTGGGTGGAGAAATCTGACTGAGGGTGAATCAGGGAAGGTGTCACCTCTAAACATTTGCAGATTAGAGGCAGGTATGAGCTGGTGACCAAGAGAAACCGGATGTCTGTGGGAGGACATGGGGCAGGAAGTGAAGCAATCCCTTCCTTCCCACCCTGCCCAGGGGCAGATTGCCTGAGGAAGCAAAGAGGGTCTAAAGATAACCCTACACTACCAACTCTCCCACCTGAAAGCTCTGGGGGTGGGGCACGGGCAGCAAACCCTAGCTGGGGCTGGCTGGGCTCTAGCTCCCTTTGGACACTTAGGGTTTCACCCTTCGAAACAGGGAACCATGCAAAGCCTCCCTTCTTGGACCCCACAGCTCAGCCAGCATCCAGCCCCCTTCCTGCTCCCCCCCTCCCAGGGCCACGGCAAATAACCGCTTTGAGCTGTGGAAGTTGGGCATCACCCACGTGCTGAACGCCGCCCATGGGGGCCTCTACTGTCAGGGCAGCCCTGATTTCTACGGCAGCAGTGTGAGCTACCTGGGGGTGCCAGCCCACGACCTCCCTGATTTTGACATCAGCACCTACTTCTCCTGTGCAGCTGACTTCATCCACCGTGCCCTCAGCACACCTGGGGGTAGGACTTGGGGCCAGAACCCATATCCCACCCTGCTCCTTCAAGGGGAGTATGCCCCATTTCCCCTCAATCATCAGTATGCTCCCATCCCTGGTTTTTAGAAATCCTCCATTTAGTGCTCCAACATTTCATCTAAACCCATGCTTCACAGATGGGGGAACTGAGGCCAAAATTCAAGGCCATGTCATGAGTTCAAAGGAGCCCTGGGGCTGGAATCCAGGTCTCACAAACAGCAGAATGATTCTTTCTCTGCAGCACTCAGCCTTGGAAAATCACCTTTGGTACCTTAGGTGTCTGCCCTAAAGGGTTTTGACTGCATCCCAAGGATAGGCCAAATAGGTGTTGTCTACCCATTTGAAAGATCAGAAAACTGAGATCTGTGATGGCTGAGTGACTTGCCTAGGGTTCCAGAGTGCACCCAAGGCAGGGTAGGGAGTGGAACATGGGTCTCCACCCTAGGCCCTGGGTGTGTTGGGGGGTGGGGGAACAGGCTTAGGTTACAATAAAGAAGACTGGAGAGGAGGGAGCTTCTGCTTCCTGTTCTTCCTGAAAGACAGCTGTGCCTCCGGCTATATGACCCTGGGACAAGCCAGTGTCCCGCTCTGGACTTGAGTTTCCTCATCTCATCTATGTGATGGGAATGACAAAACTACAGCTCACGTCACTCTTTTTTTTAAATGCCCAAGGCACTTTGACATTCTTTTGTTATTCATTCATCAGCTATTTATGAATACCTTCTATGTGCCAGACACTAAACTAAATCCAGGGAATTCAGACTTGAACAAGGCAGGGCCCCTGCCCTCACGGAACTTGCCAGTCAAATTGTGAAGTATTGTGAGTGCTACTGATGTGGAAGGGCAAATGTGAAGTGCTATGGGAACACAGGGCAGAGGTGGCCAGCCCAGAGGATCAGGGAGGTGGGGGACTTCCCTTTACAAGGACATTCACTGGGCCACATGCAAAAATGATGAGCTGCTCTATGATTCAGCAATACCTTGAGTGGTCAGGAAAGCCCTTGGATGGAAACCACATCTCAGCTGAAACTTGGTGAATGAATAGTAGAAGTTAGTCAGACCAAGATCAACAGGAACATTTTCCAAGATAGTAGGAATAACACATGCTTAAGGCTGGAGGTCAGAGACCATGACAGTTCCAAGGAATTGTGTTCCTTACTCTGTGTGCCTAGAGATGAGGGTTGGGATGGGTTCATCTTGAGATAAGGCTGCAGGGTCAGGAAGGGCCAGCTCTCAGAGGGTCTTGTAAGTCATGTTAAGGATTTGTACTGTATCCCAAGGACAGGCCAAATAGATGTTGTCTACCCATTTGAAAGATCAGGAAACTGAGATCTGTGATGGCTAAGTGACTTGCCCAGGGTTCCAGAGAGCACCCAAGGCAGGGTAGGGAGTGGAACGTGGGTCTCCACCCCAGGCCCTGGGTGGGATGGCTGGTGGGAAAGGGTCTTTCACCAGGATGTCTCCCTCAGCCAAGGTCCTGGTGCACTGTGTGGTGGGTGTGAGCCGCTCTGCCACACTGGTCCTGGCCTACCTCATGCTGCACCAGCAGCTGTCCCTGCGTCAGGCAGTGATCACCGTGAGGGAACACCGGTGGATCTTCCCCAACCGCGGCTTCCTCCACCAGCTCTGCCAGCTGGACAAAAAACTGCGGGGTACAAGCCGGAGCTAAGAAGCCAGGTACGGAGGGACACGGTAGTGAAGCCAGGCGCCATTGGCAATGAGAAGTCAGGTAAGGGCCTGGGCAAAGAACACAGGAAGAGTTGGCTGGCGGGGCTACATGTGGCTGGAAATGGTGGCAGGGGGCCTGCCATGCTCCCCAAGCTGCAGGGTTCCTCTTGCCCATTCCAAGTCTCACTGGAGCCAGGCAGGTAGTCCTCCTATAAGACCCCTGCCCTGTCACCCTCAGTTCACCCCAATTCTTCAGACCCCAGAAAGTAGAAAAAGACAAGGAAAGAAGGTGGTAGTAAGCATTACGTGGAAGAGGTGAGGCCTTCCTACCTGCTCCAGGCTTGACTGAGAGCCAATGGGGACTCATCAAATCCCACCAAAGCACATGCATGCCAGCCTGATCCACCCTTCAGCTCCCCCGTGATGTTCTGTGGACTGGGAAGCCAAAAGGGGATATGAGCCCATGGGAATGGCATGTTCCCAGCCTGCTCTCTCCGCAGACAGAATTCAGGAACCTGGAAGATCAGCAAATTTCTGATCATTCCCAATCACCCCACTTCCTCAGCCTAGGATTCTTAGAAACCCTGATCTCTTAATTCAGCATCTTGACATCAGGCAGCTGGTTGGGGGGAGCTGTTTGAGCAGGGCTATAGCACTGCACAACTCACAGAGGTACCTTGTATCAAAATGTGTTACTGGAACCCCTAGGAGTTGTGAAGTGCACAGCCCCTGCAGCTGTAACCAGCAGCTCTGGGGTTTGGGCCCCTGAGGGTGAGGGGGCTGCAGAGGGAGGTCATCTCACTCCATAAACCATGAATGCCAAGGCTACCTCATCCCTTCTCACCTGCACCCACTTGATCTTGCATATAGGATTCAAGACAGAAGCAGTTTAGGTGACAGTCTTGCCACTGGCCTACCAAGTCCCAGCCAGCCTGGACCTTGGTCTATCTGCCTGTAATATGAAGCACGTCTCTCTCGCAGAGCCGGTCCTTACTCCCACCCACAGGGCTCTGCCACTTTGCAGCTCTGGCACTGACCCTGCTGGTGCTTCTGGAGGCTGTGGCCCAGGTGGATGCCAAGAAGATGCTAAGAGCCCAGCGTGGGATCCATCCTCGAGCCTGCCGCTCCATCTACTTCCTCCTGCATCCCTCACCCCCTCTCGGTCACTGTCTTCAGTCCCCACAGGTGGGAGTAGGCTGCTTTGTCAGCCAAGCCCTGAGATTGCTTGGCCAAGGATCCCAAGTTCCCCGGAGAGGGGGCAGTGGAAGAGGGTTATAAGTGTTCCTAACAGTCCTTGGCCACAGCCACCCCTCCCCCAGCTCTCCCCATGCTTAGGGAACACTGGCAGGATCCATGTGGGGGGGGGGGTCTGGGATGAAGGAGTGGGGATAAGTATCAAGGATAACAAGGAAAGTTCCTAATAGGCCCAAATCCAAGGTCTCTAACTGACCAGTTAGTCTTGGGAGGGACCTGGAAGAGCATCTCACAGACCTCATGGGACAGTGGGACTGGCCAGGGATAGTCTTCAAGGGAGGGAGAGGATGGCAAAGGGTGGGAGCAGTTTCTGGACAAAGCTTCTGAAAGCAGAATGGGTTGGTGTACAGACCTGCTCTGTAGCCCACTCACACTTGTCTGTCTGCCAGGACTGCCACCCTCAGCCTGAGTCTGCCAGATCTTAATCCTGAAACAGTTCCATCCTCACCAGCGCCCACCTGAGGGTTGCTGGATGCTGGCAGTGCCACCAGCTTACACATGCTTTTGGCTAGTCTCTGTCCTCCTCCATAGATCCTACCAGCTCCCACTTTTTGCCCTTGTTCCACACTAACCATAAAGGCCAACGGAGGTGTGTGTGTGTGTGTATGTGTGTGTGTGTGTGTGTGTGTGTGTGTGTGTGTGTTGCTGGGGATCAAGCCCAGGGCCTCACATATACTAAGCAAGTGCTCTTCCAGTGAGCCACAATCCCAGTCCCCAAAGGGAGTTTCTAAGATGGTTGGTTTGATCTTCCCCTTTCCTGCCCAGTCATCCTCATACACATTCACACAAACACAGGCAGACCTCAGCTGAGCTGCCTCTGCTCCCAGCACAGCCAAGACTAAGGCCTAGGCCTAGGCCTGGGGGAGGTGCCTGGCTGGGCTTGGCACTGACCTGCCATGAGACTAGTGGACCCGTTGGGAGTGGCAGGGGGAGGCTAGAAGGAGGGGGAGCAGACAGCATGCTTTATAATTAAACTCAAATCAAAAAATAGAAACAGCATCAAATGTGCGGAGACAGGCGGCTGGAAGCTGGCAGCACAAATTGCCTGTCAGAGAAGACCACAGCCTGGGACGGACACCCCCTCAGGTGGGTGAGTGCTCCTAATTCAAGGGGCCCCTGAGCATACTGGGTAATGGGGGCCAGGGCACAGGGGCCTGTGGGTGTCAGGCAAGGATGGAGGCTGGGTTGAGGGACCAAGTGAGTCTGAGATAAAGGCAGAGACATAGGAGAATCAGAAAGACCTGGGCTTGAATTCTGACTCCCTCATCTATTGGCTATGTGATCTTGCTTAACCTCAAAACCTCAGTTTTCTCATCTGTAAAATGGGGGTGATAATATTACCTGCTTTATAGGGGCACTATGAGGCTTCAGTGAGAAAATATAAGCTCTTAGCTGTGTCTGGTACATAGTATGCCCTTTATTAGTAAGTGACAAATATGGTAATTAATCCTGAATAAATAAACACAAAGAGATAGAGACCAAACCTCAACCCATGGGGAAGTGTCCTCTGCCTAGGATACATCTTAGGCCTGAATGGGGAGGAGTAAGTATAGTTATGATAATTATAGTAAAATGCACCATTTATTGGGCATCTATCACAAGGCAGACCCTGTGGGAGATGCTTTACATTTATGATTTTGTGGGATTCTTACAACAGCCCCATGAAAGATAATGGCTCAGAGAAGGCCACACAGATACAAGTAGAAGACCTGAGAATTCTACCCAGGTCTGTCCTCCTCCAAGCTGCACCATAGGTCCAGAGCCCACAGCAGCCCATCTCTGGCAGCTGCCTGCCACCTTCCTGGGGGCTTCCTTCCCTAGCCCCTTACTGTCCTGTCCTGTGATCTCTAATCCCACCCAGCCTGTGCCCCCCTTGGGAGAAGGGGGAGGCAGAGAGGGTGGACAGCAGGCAGTACAGGAGCTTCACCCTGCTGTGGCTGAGGAAACACAGAAGTACCAGGCAGCACCCTCTGCCATTCAGGGCTGAAGGCAGCAGAAACCAGGGGAACTGAAGCCATAGACTACCCTTCCTTTGGGAGCCTGAGGTCACCAGATGGGCAGCTGGGCCTGACTCTGGCTGGCAAGGTGGACTGGTCCCCCAAGTGGGACAGTGGATGTGTGGGGCTATACCCTGAGTATCAGGAGTGGGGACCTAAGAGGGACCTGACCAAGAGTAGCCTTAAGGCCAAGAAAAGGCTCCATCCTCCAGAGATGACTGGGGTCGCTTAGGTGTCTGAGACCTGGGCTGGGCTGTAGCAGTCTCTGATCCCTGATCCCTCTGGAGACTCCAGGAGGAAGGAAATCCAGTTCTTCACAGCCAAAGCCTGGCTACCTGCTCCCTAGCACAGCTGGGCTGCACAGCACCCACTGGCCACTGGGGGGCAGCCTTACCCCACACCAAACTCAGCAGGCCTGGGTCGGCTCTTGCCAGCTTCCCAAAGCTCCTTCTGGTCCTGCCAGGCACTGGAGCAGCCCCACCTGGTGGCTCCAGACTAGAGTTGCTGTTGGATGCTTCCAGAGTTTAGGGCTTCCTCCACCTCAACACACTACACTACCCTCTCTCTGCCTGTGGTTGCTTCATACACAGACCTCTCTCTTGCTCAGGAGAGAACCCAGAGAATTCTGAGAAGTCAGGCAATGCCAGGATCTTAGGCATGAGAAAGAGAAACTGTGGCCCAGACACCAGAGAAGAATTGTTCCTGCTCAGGACCACAGAATCAGTCGTGGCAGATTTTTAAGGGAAGCCAGTCTCTCCTCCCCACCTCTAAAGTTCTCTTGCCACCATTTTCAGGTGGCCTCCCATCTTCAGGGCCACAACAGGGCTAAGAGCCTTCACTCCCAGAGATGCCAAGGAGGGAGGGGCCCTGGGGTTTGGAAAGAGGGCTGCTTCAGTCCACAATGCCCACTTGGGCTCAGCCCCACCCCCATGGGCTCCAAGGCCAGGTGTGGAATTCTAGGCGCTTCACAGCGTTTGTGTTCTGGACGGAACCTATACCAGCCCTATTCCGCTCACATGCTGAGTCCTGCCCCTGCACCCAGTCCCCCATTCCCGGTCCCAGACCATGCCCTAGGTAGGTGGCAGGCCACTCAGCCTGCCCTGAGAGGTCACAGTGGGAGATGAGGGGGAAAACTGGGTCTTCACTTCCGCCCTGTCCTCCAGTCACCCGCTGGGTGAGCCTGGCCAAGCCTGTGGCCTCCTGGGTGCCCATTTCTCTCTCTAATCCTGCCACTACTTACAACAGGGAAAAGGTGTTCTTCCCAGTTTGCACCTTCCCTAGTTACTGGTTGAGGGGATCAGGGACACTTGGCCAAGAAAGGCCCCCCTTCCCACCACAGCATCAGGCTCAGGTTCTGGTGCCACTGATGCCCCAGCTCTGCAGGGCCCCAGACACCCTGAGCCAGCTGACTCCTGACACAACCCACCCCACTCGGGTGAGGCCTGCCGAGCTGCACTGGCCTGAGTCATGGGGGTAAGGAGGAAAAGCCCGGTGCCTGCAGGCAGATGTGTAGCTCAGCAACGCCCAGGCTCCTCTGAGGAGACCAATGGGTTAGTGACCACTTTGGAATCCCCCAAGATGGCAACTGAAAGGCTTGGGGATGGAACTGAAGGTGCACAGAACTGGACTGAAACCCCTGCCTAGCTGCTCCTGAGCCACATAGCTTTGGGTGCCACTTAAAAAAACACTCTGAGCTTCAGTGTCCTTCTAGGTGAATTAGGGACATACCATAGGGAGGCATTAGATTTAGAAGAGGCATCAGCTCATTCAATATGGAAATGCCAGTGAATATCAGTCCACAGCCTCTGACTCTCATACTGGAGAGGGACTCTGATCTCAAGGACCTCCAAGTGGGACTAGCCCTGGAAGTTCAGGGGTGGGGGCTTGAGATGAACTACCCAGGTTGGGTGCCCTCTGAAAACTGTAGCCTTCTGGGGTTTCCATCCCTACAAGGTTCAAACTGACAAGACAATAAAGGGGTGGGATTGACACTGGCTAATGTCATAAAAAGGGAATCTGAAGGCCCAAAGGCCAAAGCTTCTAACACCCATAGCCTCAGAAAAGGGCAGGGTGGGGTCTGCTCAGCACCACAACAGTGATCAGGGAGTTCTAGTTCCCCTTGTTACTGGGGGGAAGGGTCTAGGTCCCAGCCCAGCTGAGCTGGTTAATAACCTCATTCAGAAACAGCCGACGCCTTCCCACAGCATCCCAAAGGCACCTGGCACTGCACCACAGCCTCCCTGTCAGCTGGGCCCACCTTGGGGAGCCTGTCTCCAGCACTGGCGTTTCTACTCTATTTCAGGATGAACTCACTGCAGAAGCAGGATCTCCGGAGGCCCAAGATCCACGGGGCAGTCCGGGCGTCTCCCTATTCACCACCCACACTGGCCTCGCTGCAGCGCTTGCTGTGGGTGCGTCGGGCCACCATGTTGAACCACATCAATGAGGTCTGGCCCAACCTCTTCTTGGGAGATGCGTGAGTAAGACCTACATGGCCGGTGGAGGTGGCAGAAGGGTGTGAAGTCCACTAGGAATGGAAAACAAGCCTCTCCCAGAGTGCTCCAGAGGCAGGGGTGACACCCTCTGTCTCCCACCATATCTCTTTCCATGTTTTTCTTTCCTCTTAAATTATTATTACTCTTAACTATGGAAATACAACTCACATAAGAAAAGTGCACAGAGCACACAAGAACAGTTTCATCTCCCAGGCCAAGAAATTGGACATTTCTTGTGGCCCAGAAGCACCTACTGAATCCTTCTAACTTTTCTCTTTCCCAGGAGATAACCACTCTCTAAGTGTCAAAATCCTTATGTCCTTGTTTTTCTTTCAAGTTTTACCACCTATGTACCTAAACAACATCAGTTTGTCTTGTGCCTGTCTTTAAAAAAAAAAAAAAAAAGAATATTTATTTTTTGTTGTAGTTGGGCACAATACCTTATTTTAATTATTTTTAATGTGGTGCTGAGGATCGAACCCAGGGCCTTGCATGTGCTATGGAAAGTTTCATTTGTAAATTAGGAACAGTAAGAGAGTAACAACTTAATAATAAAATAGAACAGTTACTATATTAACTAAATTAAAGGTTCATGAATACAAGTACTACAATACTGTGACAGTCAATCTAATAGCCCAGACAACTACGTGGTGACAAGGGATGGATAGCATGTACAGTGTGCATACACTGGACAAAAGAATGATTCACATTCTGGCAGGATAGTGCAAGATTTCATTCACTACTCAGAACAGTGCAAAATTTAAAATTTATGAATTGTTTATTTCTGGAATCAACCATTTAATGTTTTTGGACCATGATTGATTGTGGGCAAATGAAATTATGTGAAGCAAAACCTCAGATAACAGAGAACCGTATCATACTTAATGTCCTATTATAGGATTCTTAGTAGTTTTTTTCCTTATTTTTTCACTATCTTAAATATCACCAGATTCAGTTTACATATATTTGTGGGCACACTCTGAATTCTTCTTTTTATTACATGCCTAGAAGGAGAATTGCTAAGGACAAATATATGTACGTTTCTTAGGCTTTTTTGAGGTGGATACTGGGGATTGAACTCAGGGGCACCAGACCACTGAGCCACCTCTGCAGCCCTACTTTGTATTTTATTTAGAGATGGGGTCTCACTGAGTTGCTTAGCACCTCGCTTTTGCTGAGGCTGGCTTTGAACTCAAGATCCTCCTGCCTTAGCCTACAGAGCAGCTGGGATTACAGGTGTGCACCACTGTGCCCAGCACATTTCTAAGGCTTTGATGTGTGTAGCCAGTTGTCCTTCAGAAAAGTTACCCTGGGGGCTGGGGCTGGGGCTCAGTGGTAGAGCGCTTGCCTAGCATGCGTAAGGCACTGGATTTGATCCTCAGCACCACATATAGATGGATACAATACCTTTATTTATTTATAACTACAAATATTTTTTTTTTAAATTACCCTGAATGTAAAGGAGTCTTCAATTTCAACTATAGATGTCCCTTCACTAGGGCAGTTCACCAGTTCACATCTCTATCCCTAGAGGAAAACAGCAAAAGAGGGGCAAGTTCCAACCCAGCTAGAACTAACCCAGTGAGGTCTACCCGCTTGTGCTCCCTCCAGGTATGCTGCCCGGGACAAGAGCCAGCTGGTCCAGCTGGGTATCACCCATGTTGTGAATGTTGCTGCAGGCAAGTTTCAAGTGGACACAGGTGCCAAGTTCTACCATGGAATGCCCTTGGAGTACTATGGCATTGAGGCTGACGACAACCCCTTCTTTGACCTCAGTGTCTACTTTCTGCCTGTTGCTCAATATATCCGAACTGCCCTCAACACTCCCCGAGGTGAGCTTCTGGGGAAGGAGTTGGGTGGGGTTGGGGGTTGGGGGTTAGGCTATCCATTTCTCCAGTTGCACTGATGGGTGGGGAGTTCAGAGCACAAACCCCATCACCAATCCTCCTATACTATGGGGCAAATAGCTACTACCACTTAATGTCCCCTTCCGAGACATGCTGGAAATCAACAATGTGTGAGACATAACTAAAATCTGCTGTGGCCATCAGCATAACCACATGCCTCAGTAAGAGACCAGACATTAGGCAGAAGGCACAAGACCTATAAAGGTTCTTGAGCAGGCCTCTCTAAGATGAGGCTTTGGCACAGAGCTGCAGGGGCAGGGGAGAGGGCAGAACTTTGGTGTGTGGGGGAGGGGAGGAAGGGAGGTAGACATCCCCTGTAATCTGACACAAATTCAGGGGACCCCAGGAGTCCAGTAACCTCCACCTTCACCTGAGTTGCAAAGATGTCAGAGGAAGCACCCTGGGTCAGCTGCCAACCTTAGCCCTGCCATGACTTGCTATTTGACTTTGAGCCAGTCTTCTTCCTTTGCTGGGCCTCAGTTGTCCCATCGTAGAGTGGTCCTGGATGATGTGATGCATGGGCTGAAATGATGGCGAGGGGTGTCTTCTTTCTAAAGGGGTAGGCGATTCAGGGATAGGCATCTGACACCTGGGTTGGGTCTCCCCACAGGCCGCGTGCTGGTACACTGTGCCATGGGGGTAAGCCGCTCTGCCACACTTGTCCTGGCCTTCCTCATGATCTGCGAGAACATGACACTGGTAGAGGCCATCCAGACGGTGCAGGCCCACCGAGATATTTGCCCCAACTCAGGCTTCCTCCGGCAGCTCCAGGTTCTGGACAACCGGCTAGGACGGGAGACAGGGCGGCTAATGACCTGACAAGCAGCCCAGAGCCCTGGCTCTCCATCCAGCATGGCCCAACCTGACTAGCCTGGACCTGGGGATGGCAGCCTCTGCTGTTTCCAGAGACCCTGAGATGTAAACAGCAAATAGGGGCTTAGCTGAGGCAGGGGCAGGGAGAGCTGGGTGGCGACCTTTAGCAGGTGGATTCCCCAACCCAATCAGAGATTCTTTATGCAAAAGAGAATTCAGTCTGTCTCTATAATAAAAGGTTCATCATAATAAAGATAAGAGAACTTCTGGTGGTTTGTGAGAGAATGGCTTACTCTGCAAGGGCCATGAGGTTCTAGAGAGCTTGCCAACTGTGATTCAGCATAATGGCAGCCTAGAGAAGAAAAGAATGAGAGTCCGTGCCAAGGCTTAATGAGGAAGGAGGGCAGGTGAGGACTGGTTGGTGATCTTGGCCCTGGGTGCAATACAGAGGAGTCGGTACAAGTGCTGAGGCTTAGATAACTTCTTCGTACCTTGTCCTTCTCATACCCTTACCCTAGGGTTGGACTGTCTGATCAAGACCAAAGTTCCATGTGTTCACATGTTCCATGTGTCACAACCTGTTGGCCCACCCTACCCAAAGCCAACAATAAAAATGTGCTGTTAGGGCTGGTAATATAGCTCAGTGGTACAGCATTTGTCTAGCACGTGCAAGGCACTAGGTTAGACCCCCAGCACCACAAAACAAAACGAAAAACAAACAAACAAAAAAATCCCCCAAACACTTGCTGAGCACAAATAGCACCTTTTAGAACCAAGTCAATTACACTCCACTTTAAAAAGGACTGCTTAGCATTACAGACACATCAAAAATGAAGACATGATAAATAAGAGGAGGAAAATGGGGTTGGCGAGGAGACACTCTAGAAATCCTAGGTGAAGGACAGTTGTATGATAGAACAAAACATTTAGCTCTGAGTTTACTAGTTATCATGCTACAATGAAATAAAACAATATGGAAAGCCCCCCTCCAGCTTCCCACCTGTAAATGATACATGCTCAGGCACTTAGGAGGTTTATATAGGCTGGCTTTGCTTCTTCCTCTCTGGTTGCTCCTATTTAACCCTCGCCTGTTCTGTCTGACCCTTGAATGTCAAGGTTTCTCAGGGTGCTATTCTCTGCCTCTTGTCTCTCTTGGTGTTTCTGCTCTCCTGGGGAATCCTCTGCTCCTATGACCTCAGTGAGTATCTCCAGACTATTGATCCCAGACATATATGGCCCAATTCTCCTTCCTGAGCTCAAAACCTCTGCGTCCCAGTGACCACCCACATTTGAATATCAAAACTGAACTTTCAACTCAGCTGGCTTTCCATCACCCTGCACCCAGACCCGCACCTCTTCCTAGTTCCTAGTTCAGTGAAAGGTTCTCATAGCCGTTGTTTCCAAGTAGGTGACAAGTGTCATCTTGGAATTCTAAATGCTCCCTGGATTTGCCACTTATCTCCATCTTCCTGGTGACTACCTGAGTTCCAGCAGCACCCTACATGGGTCCCAAAGCGCAAACACTTGACAAATTATAAAGGCGCTTCATCACCTGAGACCTTCTTTTTTTTTTGGTACCGGGTATTGAACTCGGGGCACTCGACCACTGGGCCACATCCCCAGCCCTTTTTTTTTTTTTTTTTTTTTTTTTTGTATTTTATTAGAGACAGAGTCTCACTGAGTTGCTAAGTGCCTCGCCACTGCTAAGGCTGGCTTTGAACTCGCGATCCTCCTGCCTCAGCCTCCCAAGTGCTGGGATTACAGGCGTGTGCCACCGCGCCCAGCACCTGAGACCTTCTTATATCCCCAACCATGTTGAAATTCTGTTCCTAAACATACTATGCAAATAAGAAACAGTAAAGTTCCCAGAAAGCACATCCCTCTCTTACCTTGGTTGCACCTCTAAGTGCACCACCCTTGCCCTGTTTCACTGGGCTAACTCCAGCTTCTCCTTGAGGTCTCACTTTGGATGTCATTTCTGGGAATCCCTCCTGGCACTCTCAAGCTTGGTAGCCCCTCCGTGGGTTACCAAAATGCCCATCCACCCCTTGTCCTGTCACTTGTCACTCTGAATGAAAATTGCCTGGTGCCTTCCCTAAGCTCGATGTCCCCGTGGTTCCCACACCCTCTGGCTATGAGTATACACTCAAGTACGGCTCTGTGGATCCCTGAATGAGTAGTCGTAGCCACTTGTCCATCTCCCCAGAGGCCACGAGGGGAAGTGGATCCTAACAGGTCCCAGGACTGGGTCTGCCTCCAAGAGGTACTGCCTCAGCTCCCAGCTCTTCCTGCATGCAGCATCTCACCAGGACGCCCTGTTCCCAGCATATTTTATCACTCTTCTGGCCCCTTTGATCCTCCCCCTCACTCCCACCAAAGTTCTCTGGGGCCAACTCTGTCCTCCCCTAGGGGGACCAAGGGGCTTTTGCTCTTTTCTGACATCTGCTCAATTTCTGGAGGGCAAGTACTTTTCCTTTGTGCAAATTTAGAAAAGATGTCCTCTCTGAATAAACCAAACTTTCAGGCAGACGCATTCCTGAGCAACCAGCTTGGTGAAGAAAAATGTGTCCCCTTCTCCCCAAGTCAGAGCCCCAAGTCAGGGTGCCCAACTGAGTGACTCAACCTCTGGCTGGTTTTAGCTTCTATTCATCCCTTTTAAATACTTAATCTACATATATAAATGTGTAGTACCTTGGTTAGGAGAGATGTATATCATGTATATCTCCATTTTACAGACCAACAAACTGAGGCTCAGGGGAATGAGGCAGGGCTGGAGTGCTTCTTCCTGGGTCCAGGACCTCTGGACCCTGGCTCAGGGCAGGTACTGCCCATCCAGCTCTTCTGCTCACTTCTCTGTGGTCCTTAGTCCCAATCCCAGCTGGCTATTGACTGCCTCAGGTGCCCTCTGTTCCTTTTCCAGAGGGTATTTGTGACCAGCTGGAGGACAGCAGAAGGGCTGGTGCCGCTACGCCCAGCAGAGTCATAGAGTCCAGCCCCAACCAGACAGGGCTCCTCTCCACTCTAGGAATGGAAAATGATTCTCAATAGGTCCTTAGGTGGTGGGGCCTATAATTCTCCAGAAAAAAACAAAACTAGTCCCAGCTCAGCAGCCCAACCCACCCAGCCCCAATCCCCTTGCCTGACAACTCAGTCCTGTTGCTATTTCTTGCTCATGCACTGTCAGCAGGACCCAAAATAGCGGCTCCAGAAGGCAGTCTCGAAATCATCATCCTGCCCCTGCTGGCTGGGGTGGGGTTCCTAGAGACGAGGACGGAGCCTCATCTTGGGCCTAGGGCCTGGGTTTCAGCACATCGCCTTCTTGGGGCTCTGTGGATTGGGCTTGGGATCTGGGGCTGCAGGGGGGAGAAGAGAGGAAAGCCATGGGGAGGCAGATGGTGGAAAAGTCAAACATTTCCCAGGAGGGCACCTCCCATGGATGCCTTCCTGCCTGCCACACTCACTGGAAAAGTCTGTGACAATGGCCACTCTCCCTCTTCTCTAGAGCAACCTTGTGAAAGAAGTGGTATATAAAAGCATGACTTTGGAGTCAGATTCCCTAGGTTCAAATCCTACCTCTGCCCCTCACCAGATATGTGACCTCAGTTAATCTCTCCATATTTCAATTCCCTAACCATAACATGGGATTAATTAATAATCACTGTATTTGGGCTGGGGTTGTGGCTCAGCAGTAGAGTTCTCGCCTAGCACGTGCACAGCCTGGGTTTGATCCTCAGCACCACGTAAAAATAAAAAAAGACATTATGTACAACTAAAACAAATAAATAAATATTTTTTAAAAATAATCACTATATTTGGGGCTGGGATTGTGGCTCAGCGGTAGAGCGCTCGCCTAGCACGTAGGCAACCCGGGTTCGATCCTCAGCACCACGTACAAATAAAATGCATTGAATAAAACGCATTGTGTACAACTAAAGCAAATAAATAAAAATATTTAAAAAAAATAATCACTATATTTGTTGTTAGCATTGAGCAGGGTTTATAGAAAGTGTTTTGCACAATATTTTGATAAGTTCTCAAAAATGATAGCTGGTAGAGCATGTGTTTTTAACATGTGAGAGACCCCGAGTTTCATCTCCAGCACCATAAAAGGGAAAGAAAAAAATATATTTAAAAATGATAGCTTTGATGATAATCATAGCACATAGTACTGAGGCTCTTGGCATCATCTGCTACCCAGAACCGCCCAGTCTCAGACAAAAAATTGGCCATGTTCTCAATATGGTGAATGAAGGGATGAATGGCTAAACATTTGCTGGCCTAAATGCAACACAGTATCCTGGATTGAATCCTGGAACAGAAAAAAAAAGAAATATGTGAAAAAACTACTGAAATCAGAATAATGTTTGTGTTTTTATGTGTTATACCAATGTTAATTTCTTTGAGAAAAACAACATAGTTATGTAAGAAGCTGGGGGATGGTACACAAGAAATGTCTCTGCTATCTTTACAAGTCTGCTATAAATCTAAAATTATTTAAAAAAAAAATTTTTTTTTTTGTACTGGGGATTGAACTCAGGGGCACTCGACCACTGGGCCATATCCCCAGCCCTTTTTTGTATTTTATTAGAGACAGGGTCTCACTGAGTTACTAAGTGCCTCGCCATTGCTGAGGCTGGCTTTGAACTCGCGATCCGCCTGCCTCAGCCTCCCAAAGTGCTGGGATTACAGGCGTGCGCCACCGCGCCCGGCTTATTTTTAAAATTTTTAAAAATTTATTTAAATTTTTTTAAAAAATGAAATTAGTTACTGACACTTTATATAGCCAGGTACTGCACTAAATGCTTTAAAGGCACACTTTCTTTTCCATGTTTATTTCTTCAGAAAAAAACATGGATCAAATATAAAAAAATGTTAAGATTTGATCATACTGAATTGTGGGAATACAGATATTTGCTGAAATACTTTTTGTATTTTTTCTTTGGTACTACTAGGAATTGAACCCAGGGATGCTATTCTACCGAGCTACATATCCCTAGTCCTTTTTATTTTTGAGACAGGGTCTTGCTAATTTTCTCAGGTTACCCTTGAACTTGCAATCCTCCTGTCTCTGTCTCCCCTGTAGCTGGGATTACAGGTGTGTGCCATGTTTCTTTTTTGTATTCTTAAAGTATTCCATAATTTTAAAAATTAAAAATAAACAAATCAACTAACTTCCAAATTAGAAACATCCCTCTCTATATATTTAGGTTTTAAAACCCATTAAGTCATATGGCTTTTCGGAAGTACTCTGAATTAAAACTATAATTATTACTGGCTTCAGGCCTAAAATACTTCAAATTCATAAGTTATCCTTTTAAAACCTACAAGAGACTTTGTTATGGATAATCTTACTTTAAGAAAAAAGGTTAAGGGCTGGGGTTGTGGCTCAGTGGTAGAGCACTCGCCTAGAACGTGCGTGGCCCGGGTTCGATCCTCAGCACCACGTACAAATAAACGAATTGTGTACAACTAAAGCAAATAAATAAATATTAAAAAAAAAAAAAAAGAAAAAGGTAACCAAGACCCAGTTTATAGTATTTAGATGAAATAACTGTGGTTGAAGAGAAGTTAAGCCAGTAAGTTAAACAATCCATCATTTCTTTTACGCATCACAACTCTATGGGTAGGTCCTGTTATCACTGTTCTACAGACAAGAACACAGGTGCAGAGAGATTAGGCCAGTTTAGCTGCTAACATTAATTGAGAACTTATTACGTGCCAGGGCTAAGCTAATGGCTCTGGCAAACAAAGCCTCAGTGGCCTAAATTCAACAAAGTTTATTTTTCATTCATAACACAGGTGGATAGAGGGCCAGGAGAATAAACATGGAGGATGTAGAGAGCAGATATATCACTTCCCCTCAAGTTCCCAGGGGCATAACGCAGTCACATGGTCACAACTAACTTTAGGAGAGGATGGGAAATGGTCTAGGATGACCCCCAAGAAGAAAAGGAAACTATAGATACTAGTGACCATGAGCAGACTTTTCACAAAAGGCACTGAAATATATACAAATAAAATATTATGTATTTTAATTCCTGTAAGCTCTAAGAGGTAAATACTATTGTTATCTCCATTTTATAGATTAAGAAAACTCAGATTCAAAAAGCCAAAGTAAATTCTCTCCAGACCTCTTAGCTTACAGTGGTAAAAATCACACTACCAACTCAATCAGCAAGCCTGTCTTGAGTCTTAACTATGAGTTGGTGTTGGTGACATACATGCGAAGAAAATGCAGAAATGACATACTGTGGCTTCATAGGCTGGATTATGAGATAACTTGCAACTCCTGCCTGGGTCACTTGGGATACGCTCTCTGGGAACTACGAACCACCAAGCAAGAAGTTTGATCACCCAAGACCACGTGCTGCAGCAGTTACAAGAAGACACATTGGTCAACTGCCCCAGCTGAACTCAGACAATTTGAGTGACACCTTCATGGACCTTCCAGAACATATCTGCCAGCTAATACCACAGAGTGACGTCTGTCATACTATGTGGACGAGATGAATCATGCATCTCACCCTGCCTGAATTACTGATCCACAAATGAGATAAGAAAATGCCCTTGTTTTGAGTCACTATATCTTGGGGTAGTTTGTTATGTATCAGTAGATAACCAGCACAGGGGCAGAGCCAGGTAAGACCAGCAACACTGGCTTTTGACCAGTAAATTAGCCTCTGGAGGAATGTGTGAACCATGGAAGGACAGAGGAGTCACATCCATCCACCCCCACGCCAGGTACATGAAGATGAGGCCTCACATCTAAAGAGTGATACTGGTGGCAACAGGGCCCTGTATCTACTCAGAGTCCCATGGGGTACCAGAAGAGATTGGGGAAGCTGGGGTTGTGGCTCAGTGGTAGAGCGCTTGCCTAGTATGTGTGAGGCACTGGGTTTGATTCTCAGCATCTCATATAAAAAAATAAAAATAAAGGTCCATCGACAACTAAAAATTTAAAAAAATAGAGAGAGAGATAGGGACCCAAGGGATATAGGAGACAAAGGCCTTGAGGTTGGCAGGGCGGCACTATGTCTTGATTATGGTTTGTCTCCTCCAAAACTCATGTTGGAGTATAATACCCATTACAAGGCATTAAGAGAGTAGAAATTAAATCTGACAATGGTGTTCAGAGGTGGGGCTTTGGGAGGTGGTTAGGATCAGGTAGGTCATTGGGTGATGCCTCATAATTCAATATCAGTGGCTTTATAAGATAAGAAAAAGAAGAGGACATGTGTACTTCCTGTGTCTCTACATTTGATGTCCTGTGTCACCTCAGGACTCTGCCAGCAAGAAGGCCATGACTAGATGTGGTCTCTCGACCTTGGACCAGAACTGTGAGCCACAGTAAACCTCTTTATCACGTACTCAGTCTGTGGTGGTGTGTTATCAGCAACAGAAAACAGACTGAGACTGGTGGGGAGACTGCCCAGACGGGAACCTCTCTACCTGCTCTCAGCCCACCCCTGGCTCTGTCCTAAACTTCAGCCACCCTACCTTCCTTCCAGGCCTATACACCCTTGCTCAGAGATCCCAGACTGCCTAGCCATGGTAAGGACTCCTGGGGGTCTGCTAGACACTAGCTCACAGCCTGGCTTTGACAGCTGCCTCCTCTGCCCCAGCCCCCAGGGTGAGGAGGGCAGCTACAATATGGATTCCACAGCAAGGACTTGGGAAAACTTGGTTTGAAGACTCCTTGAGAATATCCCAAGCTGCTCCCTATCTACCCAGGGGACTAACCTCCCTACCAAGCAAGCCGAACCAGCTACCCATATCCTCTTCCACCTGACCTCCCTCTGCTCAGCTCGGATCATTCCTCCTGGTTTCTGCATTACTGTGCTCATCCAGGCTTCCTCAGCCTCTGAGGCCAGGTCAGCTGGTCCTCTCTCCATGGGAGCCACTAACATTACCCCTCCCCTGGGATTCCCTGCACCCCAGCTGCTACTGAGCCTCCCGTCAGCTCTCCACCTGCCTCTCTCCCACAAACCCCATTCTTTCACAGACCTGTGCCAGTATTTTGGCCCTGTCCTTGTACCTTCTGAGCCTGTGATGGGGCTCCTGTGACCCACAACTGCAATCCTGTCAGACCAGCTTTCTGGGGCTCCAGTTTAGTGACATTGACTTTGGGAGTAATTGGGGAGGAGGGTTGCTGATGAAGCAGAAATGAGAAAAATACAACAATTAATTTTTCCAGGATCAGTTGTACAGTTTAAAAGAGTACTGGGAAAGGCACTGTGTCACTTGGATGGTGCATTTGCAGGTAGGACCACCAAGGGGCTCTTCTGGTTCCTTTCAAACCATGCCACATAGACATAAATAAGCTGTCTGTATAGTCCATACAAAGCACCCATGATACCAGCGCTCATTTCTGAGGAATTCTTGGTGTCACCAATTCTTTACCACTTGGACCTGTTATCCTAATCAAAGATGGCTGCATCCGGATGGGCACTGTGTTATTCAGTTTTCTGTTACTATAAACAAATACCTGAGATAATCAACTTAAAAAGAGAAAAGTTTGGGGCTGGGGTTGTGGCTCAGTGGTAGAGCGCTTGCCTAGCATGTGTGAGACACTGGTTCGATTCTCAGTACCACATACAAAGAAATAAACTAAAGGTCCATCAACAACTAAAAAATATTTAAGAGAGAGAGGAGAGAGAGAGAGAGAGAGAGAGAGAGAGAGGTTTTTTTGGCTCACAGTTTTAGAGGGTCCAGCCCATAATCAGGTGGACCTATTGCTTTTTGGCCTCTGGGGAGGGTGCTGGAAGGCAATGGTGGGAAGCATGTGGCAGAGCAAAACTGCATATCTCATGTTCAGAAAGCAAAAAAAAAAAAAAAAGAAAAACAGAAGAGGAAGGGGCCAGGACCCCACAATCTCTCTAAGGGCAGGCTCCCTATGACCTTAAGACTCTCACTAGGAGCCGGGCGCGGTGGCGCACGCCTATAATCCCAGCACTTTGGGAGGCTGAGGCAGGAGGATTGCGAGTTCAAAGCCAGCCTCAGCAATGGTGAGGCACTTAGCAACTCAGTGAGACCCTGTCTCTAAATAAAATACAAAAAAGGGCTGGGGATGTGGCCCAGTGGTCAAGTGCCCCTGAGTTCAATCCCTGGTACCACAAAAAAAAAAAAAAAAAAAAAAAAAAAAAGACTCTCACTAGGCTCCACCCTTTTTTTTTTTTTTTTTTTTGGTACTGGGAATTGAACATTGAGCCACATCCCCAGCCCTTTTTGTATTTTATCTTGAGACAGGGTCTCCTTGAGTTGCTTAGGCCTCTCTTAGTTGCTGGTGCTGGCTTTGAACTTGCAATCCTCCTGCCTCAGCCTCCCAAGCTGTTGGAATTACAGGCGTGTGCCACAGTGCCTGATTTGGCCCCACCTTCTAAAGGTTCCATCATCTCCCCTAATTGCCACCCTGGGGACCAAGTCTTTAACACATGCCCCACTTGTTAAAGGACTGTAAAGAAGACTTTATTTAGGACCACTGCAATAGGATTTTGCAGTTGGGGAGAGAGACTGAGCTCAACTCTGAATACAGTGTAGGCAGTGGAAATTCATACCCAAGGAGCAGCGTTGGAGTGAGTGGATGGAAAGTTCTTCAGAGGACGCATCAGCAGTAAGGGGTATTTTTGGCTAAACTGACCTAACAGGATCCTGGCTGAAGACAGGTCAAGGTGATCAGACATCACCTGGGAGATGGTGGAGGATGAGGAACCTGATGGGATATTGAGTGTGATCAGATATCATGTGTGGGGAGGAGGTCTTGCCAAACTGATATAGCAGAGTCCTTGCTAAAACTGGATTTTACAAACAAGTGCACAGATGGGCCTAGGAGAAAGTGTAAAGTTGGCTAGAGTTTAGTTTTAAGCCTCTGCAGTACTTGCCTCCCAATATCCATCCTCCCCTTTGACTCTGGTGAAGAACCTCAATTGTTAGCTGGGTACGTTGCCACCTAGCTGACCCCCCTTGCAGGTAAATGTGGCCAAGTGACTATATTCTGAACATTAAGATGGAAGTGGAGCCGGGCGCGGTGGCGCACGCCTGTAATCCCAGCACTTTGGGAGGCTGAGGCAGGAGGATCACGAGTTCAAAGCCAGCCTCAGCAATGGTGAGGCACTTAGCAACTCAGTGAGACCCTGTCTCTAAATAAAATACAAAAAAGGGCTGGGGATGTGGCCCAGAGGTCGAGTGCCCCTGAGTTCAATCCCCGGTACCACAAAAAAAAAAAAAAAAAGACTCTCACTAGGCTCCACCCTTTTTTTTTTTTTTTTTTTTGGTACTGGGAATTGAACATTGAGCCACATCCCCAGCCCTTTTTGTATTTTATCTTGAGACAGGGTCTCCTTGAGTTGCTTAGGCCTCTCTTAGTTGCTGGTGCTGGCTTTGAACTTGCAATCCTCCTGCCTCAGCCTCCCAAGCTGTTGGAATTACAGGCGTGTGCCACAGTGCCTGATTTGGCCCCACCTTCTAAAGGTTCCATCATCTCCCCTAATTGCCACCCTGGGGACCAAGTCTTTAACACATGCCCCACTTGTTAAAGGACTGTAAAGAAGACTTTATTTAGGGACCACTGCAATAGGATTTTGCAGTTGGGGAGAGAGACTGAGCTCAACTCTGAATACAGTGTAGGCAGTGGAAATTCATACCCAAGGAGCAGCGTTGGAGTGAGTGGATGGAAAGTTCTTCAGAGGACGCATCAGCAGTAAGGGGTATTTTGGCTAAACTGACCTAACAGGATCCTGGCTGAAGACAGGTCAAGGTGATCAGACATCACCTGGGAGATGGTGGAGGATGAGGAACCTGATGGGATATTGAGTGTGATCAGATATCATGTGTGGGGAGGAGGTCTTGCCAAACTGATATAGCAGAGTCCTTGCTAAAACTGGATTTTACAAACAAGTGCACAGATGGGCCTAGGAGAAAGTGTAAAGTTGGCTAGAGTTTAGTTTTAAGCCTCTGCAGTACTTGCCTCCCAATATCCATCCTCCCCTTTGACTCTGGTGAAGAACCTCAATTGTTAGCTGGGTACGTTGCCACCTAGCTGACCCCCCTTGCAGGTAAATGTGGCCAAGTGACTATATTCTGAACATTAAGATGGAAGTGGAGCCGGGCGCGGTGGCGCACGCCTGTAATCCCAGCACTTTGGGAGGCTGAGGCAGGAGGATCACGAGTTCAAAGCCAGCCTCAGCAATGGCGAGGCACTTAGCAACTCAGTGAGACCCTGTCTCTAAATAAAATACAAAAAAGGGCTGGGGATGTGGCCCAGAGGTCGAGTGCCCCCGAGTTCAATCCCCGGTACCACAAATAAAAAAAAAAAAAAAAAAAAAAAAAAAAGATGGAAGTGGAATTCCTGTGTGGAACTTGAGAAGCCTGTCTACAAGCCTGTCTACAAGCCACATGTCCTTTGGGCCCTGCCTCCCTGGTGCTACCTGGAGCCTGAATGGGATTGTGGGACTTCCTGCTTGTCCTGGACAGCCTAGGCAGCCCCATTTTTACATGAGAGACAGCAACAAAGCTATCTCATTTAAGTTGCTATTTTCCAAGTCTCCGTTACTTGTCACTAAACAGGGTCTTAACTGTTCTGTCTCCAGATCCAACGAAAGCAGAGGCCAGTGAGGTCATCTGACGCATGGGCTGCCATGGGTAGTGGGCAGGCTTTCATGATAGGGAATCCTGGCCCAACGAGGGCCTTGGTGAATGTGAATGGGAGACACAGAGTCAGAGGTAGCAGGATGGAGGAAGGTACCTGGAGTTGAGTGGGGAAGCAGGGGCCACGAGGCAGCAGAATCAGAAGTGGACAACCAGAGGGAGTCAGGTGGTGACCACAGCAATATCAGAAGCAAAGCAGGGAGGAGCTGAGTCCCCCCAAAGCCAGAGCCCTAGAAAGTGCAGCAACCTGCAACTGAGAACCCACATTATCCTGGTCACTACAGCAAATCTCCCACAGACATTCCTATTCTCTGGGACAGTCTTTGTTTTCCCCAAATGAGGTTCTTACAATGAATCTCTCAAGTCCATGAGCGGGAGTCTACCTTTTGGCACCTGAAAGAACCTCATCCATTCTTGTCTTGAACTTCAAATCAGACCACAGCCACCATGTAACAAGAGTCAGTACCTTTTGGAGGACAATGTGTCAATAGATTCAGTCCAGTCCCAGAAATGGCCACCACAAAAGGGTACGTGGCATGGCCTATCTCATTCTTGATCCAGCTTTGTCCCTCCAGAGAAGTAGCAATGTCTCTAGCCAAAGAGAGGATTATGTATTGATCACCAAAATACCACCACTGTCAGCACCACAGAGCTGAGCTGCTCCCAGGAGTGGGAATGAAGCAGCATGAAGAAAAGGAGCCTTGGTGCCCAGGGATGCAGGTTTTTCCTTGCAATTCCACCCTTTAACCAGGGGCAGGAACCTGCACAGATTTTTAAGTCTCCTGAACCTCAAGTTCCTCAAGGTCAAAACAGAAAAGAATAACTGCATCGTTCAGGTCTGCTGTGAGAATGGCAATGAGGAAGCAGCCCAGGGCCTGGCACATAGTAGATGCTCAATGAAAGCTTGAGTGTCTTTTTCTTCCTGCCAACACAACAAGGACTTGGAAGGAGAATCTGTATCTCCATCTGTCCTGAGTCAGGTCACACAGACCCCAAAACAGGCACAATCTTTTCCTGCCACTTCTCAGAACAGGAGTAGGGCACAACAGGGCAATTGGAATCAGCCTGTTTCCAAAAAGTCATCATCTGGATTTACTTTCACATTCTTTTAAATATATGTACACGATTTATAAACTTTTGCCAAGCAGTTTTACATACAGAATTGTCTCTGTATTCTGTCACAGATTTCTTAAATATGGTTGTAAACTTAAATTAGGATATTAGGCTATGATGACAAATGCAGCCCTCTTCCATAAAACCCCGATTCTCCAACTACTAGAATATTTGCTTTAGTGAAAAGGGTCTTACAGGCACTCCAGACGCCCAGCTGATCTTTATCCTGGTCCTTACACAAAAACCTCCTCACTTTTTCCATAAAAACCCTGGTATGGTCCAGCCAAAGTATACAAGCTTTCAAACTCACATACATACACACATGCGTTGGGTGCATGTGTGTGTACGCGTGCGCGCACATGCACACACACACCTAAGGCAGGCTTATGAGAAAAATCTGGAATATCTTGGAGGTTTTTTTTTTTTTTTTTTTTTTCAATTACAGCTCAGTAAAAATGTCCTCATAAAAAGTTGTAGGTAAGCAATTGCTTTGCCAGCAGGATGAGGCTACCCACATCCCAGGGAAGCCTGCTTGGTGTGATTAGGGAAGGAAGGGCAGAAAGCCAAAACTGGTTCTTTCACCATTCCCCTGGCCCCTGCCTCCCTCCCCCTTCACATACAACACACACAATGAGCTCCTCTGAAGACGTGAGAACAGCCTATCCAGGGAGTTCCTTCTTTCTGAAGCCTATGTGTGTCTAGCCAAGAGGCCAGAATTGGGTAGGCTCTCTATCAGGCACAATATTTTGAAAATACTTAATGGCTATGTTTTTTTTTTTTTTAAATATTTATTTATTTACTTTAGTTGTACACATTTATGTTTACGTGGTGCTGAGGATCGAACTTGGGCCGCGCACGTGCGAGGCGAGCGCTCTGCCGCTGAGCCACAATCCCAGCCCCAATGGCTATGTTTTTTCATTCCTCTCCCCTAAAGACATGTTCCCTAGCAGTAGGATTGGCAAATAAAATACAAGACAACCAGTTCAATTTGAATTTCACATAAACAAACGAGTTATTTATATATTTGTTTAAATATTTATTTTTTAGTTGTAGTTGGACACAATACGTTTATTTTATTTATTTATTTTTATGTGGTGCTGAGGATTGAACCCACAGCCTCGCACATGTTAGGCAAGCACTCTACCACTGAGCCACAACGCCAGCCCTTATTTATTTATTTATTGGAGGCAAGATCTTGCTCAGCTGCCAAGGGTCTTGCTAAGTTACTGAGTCTGGCCTTGAACTTGTGATCCTCCTGCCTCTGCCTCTCAAGTTGCTGGCATTACAGGCATACACTACCACTTCTGGCACAACAAATACTTTTTTTAACATAAATATGGCCTGCATATTGCATGAGACACACTAAAAATACATATTTATAAATCAGTCAACCCTACCTGGAAGTCATTTCACCATTATGATCCCAGAGAAATGGGAAAAGGAGGTCAAATCCAGTAGGAGGAGGCCAAGAAAATATTCTGGTAAGAAAGGAAAAGAAAGTGGATATGTTAGTCAGCTTCTCACTACTGTAACAAATATCTGAGACAACGTAAAAGGAGGAAAAGTTTATGTTGGCTCAAATTTGGGAGGTTTCTGACCATGGTCAACCAGTCAATTGTTTTGGGGCCAGTGGTGAGGCTGGTACTTCCCCCTCTGTGTCTAGAATACTGCCCAGAATGCACCAGGTGCTTGATCATTATTTGCTATATGGAAATGGGTAGAGTAAGTGGATTTTTGACCTGATCCAAGCCTGACTGACTGTAGCAGTGAGGGTCTCCTGGGGTAACATGCTCACTGACACCCCTCTCTCTTGAGACTGGCCTTGGGGACAGTATGAGACCATGTCTAAAGACACCCAAGTAGTGTGTTGCTTCCCTCACCCAATCCACCAGAATCTTGTGAAGTTCAGACACATTCTCAGAATCTGAAAGCCTTTATTAAAACAGCAATAGTGACATGCTAAGTAAGGTCTGGTAAGTACTTTTGTCTTATTTATTTTCTGAAGAGACAAACTCTCAGAGTCAAGTTCACCAGCTAATCCTTTATAATCTATCATCTTTGCAATCCTTTACAATCTGACCCACTTCTCACGACCTCTGCTGCTACCACCCTTAACCAAGGCAGCCGGCATCTCTCGCCTGGATGTCCAGAATAGCCTCCTCAGCGTCTCCCAGGCCTCTACTTTTGTTCACTATATTCCATTCTCCACCCACCAGTCAGACTGTGCTTTTTAAAATGCAAATCAGATTATATAACCATCCTCCCTGGAATAAAAATCCAAATTCTTTACCATAGCCTACAAAGCCCAATGGAATCTCAGCTCTCATCTGCTAGCACTCTCCCTCGCCCTATTCCGGCCGCACTGACCTTTGAATGCCTCAGAGCTCAGGCGAGGCTGCTCTCACAGAGACACCAGAATACAGTGACTTAAACAGACAGCTGCTCATTTTTCTTGTGTGCCTGCACAGAGGAGAGCAGGCAGTCTAGACAGGCTGGGCAACTTGACCCTACAAGGTCATGCAGGGGCCCAGGTTCCTTCCACCACATTGCTCTGTCACAGCCACACCTATACCCCATGGCTTTCCACTGCTGCCACTTCCTGGGTGCTTCAGCATCCCTCCTCTATTCCCTTAAGCCTCCTCACCCTCTGTAAGTGGTCCCCTCATGTTTAAACCATCCCTGGTCACTTTTGCTCAGTGTTGATTCCTGACCAGTACAGGAACCATGTATCAGGTCAACCCCTTCCTAAATGAGCTTAGTCTAGTCTGCGTGTTATCATTTCCCTCCCTAGCAGACAAAGCCCCTGATTTTTTATTTTATTTTTTATGTTTTGCAGTGCAGGGGATAGAATCCAGGGCCTTGCACATGCTAGGCAACTGCTCTATCACTGAGATATATCCCAAGCCCAAAGCCTCTGAAATTTAACTGGAATAGGCTCAAGGCACCTGTCATAATGAAACTGTCTCGCGTTGGTTAATGCCTATTCTGGAACTAACATGTCCACAGCAGTTTGGAATATCTCTCTGTGCCTATTGGCTTTTCTAAGCAGCCCTCACCCCTTACGTATTTCCATCCCAGCCCTCACTCACAGAGGGGTTGGCATGGGCTCAGAGATCTGTCTCCCCACTGGACAGTGAGTTCATCTAAGGCAGGCCTTTCTTTCCTGCCTCCCTGTCCTGCTGCCTCTAGAGCACAGCCTGGACACTGAGTAGGGCCTCACCTCTGTAAATGTCTGCTGGATCCACTGGTAGATTCCAGCCCCTATGGATTGCTAATTTAATTCTCCTTGGGGATTTGCTAATCTGTCCAATGGGGGCTAAGACAATTACCCGGAGTTGAGGGAGAGAGGGAAAAAGAACAGTGATGACTAGCATATCTCAGTTTATTACAAGCCAAGAGCTTTACATGCACTATTTTATTTAATCCTCCTGATAACCCTGCAGGTGGATCCTGTTATTATTCCCAACATACAGGTGGGGGGACAGCTCAGAGAAGTTCATGCACTTTCAACATAGAGCTAAGTAGCAAAGGCAGAATTTGAACCCAATTCCTTGAGTTCTGAGAGTGCATATTCTTCACTCCTGTGCTCTCCTGCCACCCCCATGAAGGCAATCACCCTGTCAACCCTCATCAGTGTCACTGTGATGTGCTAACAGGCCGTGAAGGGGAAACAGCTGTCTATCTGTAAAATAAACAAGCTCGGTATGTAGTCAGAGGTGCTAATGGAGACACAATTGACCGATTTGCTGAGATCACTGACAGGCTGCGGCAGGGCTGGAAAGGTGTTGGTCCCCTGGGAGACAGGGAGTCTGAGGGGGACCTCTGCCCACAGCACATGCACAGGGCCCTAAGGGCTCAGAGTCCCCCAGCAGAAGACCAGCAGCAGGCATTCCCAGTGTTTTGACAGCCAGGATGATAAACAGAGGTATCGATTTCAGAGAAACATCCTGGGTCCTTAGGCCTTCTGTCCAAACACAACGTCCTCACATAACTCAGCCATCAAAGTCAAGAGTGACAGCTCTACAACAGACAGAGCCTGGACAGCTGCCAGCAAACTCCCAGGCAAGCCACAGAAACCTCCAGAGGCACCCACACCACAGACTTTTTGGTACTGGGGACACCCAAACTGAAGACAAGGGAAGGGATGTGATCATCTGAGTGTCCTCCAGTGGGAGGAAGGTGGGTCAGGCCCGGGCAGGAAGACAAATGGAAGCCCTCAGGCCATATTCCTGTCACCACACTGACGCGTCCCATTCTCACCGATCTAGACCTGAGCTGTACAGGATGAGGGCTACCAGCCTCGTGGCTACTGAGCCCTTGAAATGTGGCTAGTTAGCCGGGAGCAGTGGCGCACACCTGTAATCCCAGCACTTTGGGAGGCTGAGGCAGGAGGATCGCGAGTTCAAAGCCAGCCTCAGCAATGGCGAGGCACTTAGTAACTCAGTGAGACCCTGTCTCTAATAAAATACAAAAAAAGGGCTGGGGATGTGACCCAGTGGTCGAGTGCTGCTGAGTTCAATCCCTGGTACCAAAAAAAAAAAAAAAAGAAAAGAAAGAAATGTGGCTAGTTGAAATTGAGATGGCTGTAAGTTTAAAATACTCATAGAAGGGCTAGAGTTGTGGCTCGGTGGTGGAGCACTTGCCTAGCATGTGTGAGGCACTGGGTTCAATTCTCAGCACTGCATATAGATAAATGAATAAAATAAAAGTCCATCAACATCTAAAAAAATTTTCTTAAAAAAGATATTCATGGCTGGGCCTGGTGGTGCTCGCCTGTAATCCCAGCACTTGGGAGGCTGATGCAGGAAGATCACAAGTTTAAAGCCAGACTCAGCAATGGTGAGGCACTTAACAACTCAGTGAGACCCTGTCTCTAATAAAAATACAAAAAAGGGCTGGGGATGTGGCCCAGTGGTCAAGTGCCCCTGAGTTCAATCCCTAGTACCAAAATAAATAGATAGATAGATAGATAATACTCATACTCAATACCCAGCATCACCAAATAAATAAATAAAAGATACGTATAGATTCCAAAGTCTTAGTATGGAAAAAAGAATAATGCTGGACTGGGGATATAGCCCAGTTGGCAGAGCACTTGCCTCGCATGCACAAAGCCCTGAGTTCAATCCCCAGCGCCACACACACAAAAAAAAAAAGCCAAATACCATGTTAATTGTTTTTCATATTAATTATATGTTGAAATGGTAATATTTCGGGGGTATTCAGTAAAATATATTACTAAAATTAATTTCACCTGCTTCTTTTACACTTTTAAATGGAGTTAGTAAAAAATTGTAAATTATACATATGGTTTGCATTATATTTCTATTGGTCAGCACTGCTCTGTAGGATCAAAATTAAAATGATTCATTGAATTTAAAGTTTAAAAATATGAATCTTTATCAAAACACAAATAAATTAAAATAATTAAACACTAAAATTATTTCCCTGTGTATTTTCAGAAGAGAAATTTTTCTTCTAAAATATTCAGTTTCATTAAAAATGACAGGGAATACATCATATTACATATCAAAGTTTTAATCAAAATCACCTAAATGAACTTGAAAAAAATCTCACTTTTTGGAAATTTTTGTTAAATCTTGTAAAATATTGTTATAAAAGTAAAACAACTGACAAGCCTACTAGCCAATTTAAAGGAAAGGCAATGTGAGTCATACTTGCTACACCTAGACCTACTTATACATATGTGAAAGAATGTTATGAACTGTTGGGTATGCCAGAAGATTTCTCGGCTATTGTACACGTGTTGGAATGCCAAGCTCATTCTAGAGCATCTCAGAGCCAAGAGGTATATGACAAAATGGCCGCCCAGCACTCCAGATTCTGTCTAGTGCCCAGATTTTCTTTCTTTCTTTCTTTTTTTCTTTTTTTCTTTTTTTGGTACCGGGGATTGAACTCAGCGGCACTCGACCACTGGGCCACATCCCCAGCCCTTTTTTGCATTTTATTAGAGACAGGGTCTCACTGAGTTGCTAAGTGCCTCGCCATTGCTGAGGCTGGCTTTGAACTCGTGATCCTCCTGCCTCAGCCTCCCACAGTGCTGGGATTACAGGCTTGCACCACCGCACCCGGCTTCTTTTTTTTTTGTACCAGGTATTGAACCCAGAGGTGCTCAACCACTGAGCCACACCCTCCCCATCCCTTTTTGTATTTTATTTAGAGATAGGGTCTCACTGAGTTTCTTGGGGCCTCACTAAATTGCTAAGGCCTCTCAATCCTCCTTCCTCAGCCTCCGAGCCATTGGGATTACAGGCGTTCACCACCACGCCCGGCTTACTGTCCAGACTTGACAAGCAGAATTAGCTGTCTTTCATGGAGTTGCTTCCATGGCTCAGATTGTCCCCATATTCCAAAGCAGCATCCACCTCCAAGGTCAGTGGCAAGATAGCTCACCCACCTTCACAAAATTCAGACTCAGTCACCTTTTGATCTGAGGACACTGAACAAGTAAAAGGATATGACTTCTCTGTGGCTTGAATGGTGTCTGTCACAAACCCGCATAGTTACAGGTCATGCTTTGCCAGTGATGACAGCCAGATCACAAGAGATGGAGGCAGCTATGTATTCTGCTTATTTTCAAATTGACATGTGACAAGATTCACCCTTTTTGGACAGTTCTATTGACAAATGCAGAGTTGTGTAACCACCACTACAACTAAAATATAGAATAGTCCAGCATTTATTTGGTAATGTCAGTTTCTTGTTTTTAGCCTTTCTAATATGTGTATAACAGTATCTCAGTGTGTGTGTGTGTGTGTGTGTGTGTGTGTGTGTGTGTGTGTGCGCGCATGCGCGCGCGCCTGAGCCCTCTAAAAATGCAAACTCAGGGTAGGGCTTTCTGTTTCCAGGATCTATGGATGATCCTCTTTAGGAGTGTCAGAAAATTCTCCTCTTGGAAAAGTTATAGGAAAATGATGGAGGCCTTTTTTGATGAGAAAGAGAGGTCCCTGGGCTTGGTCTACCTAGAAGTAGAGACAGAGGACGCTGGACCCCGCTGGTTAGTATTAAGGGAAGAGAGATTCAGAGGCTCTTGAGGCATCATCAGTAGAGAGGCAGGTGAGAGACCATGGATGCTGAACAAAGGCAGCTATGGCAACAGTACCTACAGAGTGGAGCCTCACAAACATGGCAGGCACAGGGATACGGATGAAGGGAGAAATTCTCTGGGGATGGGGCTCAGCTGACATTTTTTGAAAAACAGGAGGTTGTACATTGACTGTGGAGCTGCCTCCTGCTTTGTGCTGTGGTCCCCTCTGTCCTGTTCCCCTCCCTCCCATACAATGGCCTTGGGTGAGTGGTGCTCAAAAAGAAGAACATAAGAGGGTGGTGTCAAGCTTGGAGTGAAGTTGTGGGAGTGAGGCCAGAGGGTGCCAGTGAGGGAGAATAGTATGAAGGCCATAGTGGAATAGACTTGGGTGCAAGAGACCTCTGCTAGGGGGAAACATTCTTTGAGATGGAAGGCCTCTGGGCAGACTGCCAAACATGGGCCTCAGTTTGTTCGTTTTGCTTTGTTTTTTGTTTGTCTGTTTTTTGAAAGGGTGGTGGTGGTGGTGTCTTTATAAATTGCCCAAGTTGGTCTTGAACATGTAATCCTCCTACCTCAGCCTCTGGGTAGCTGGGTAGCTACCACACCAGGCTTTGTGTTTTTGTTTTTGGTTTTGGTTTGAGAAAAGAGTGAGACCTCTAGGACAGCAAAGGACTTCCAGCCATTGGACCCTGGGCTGTGTTGGCAGGAAGCTCTCTGCTCAGGACTCTGGTGGGACTCAGCTGCCACACACATTCAGGTATCCTAAAGGCTCTGGATCGTTTGAACTCAGAAAAGTTTGAGTGGTGAATGGTAAACTTCAGGTATTAGCTTCCTATTGCTGTTGTAACAAATTATCACAAACCTAGTGGTTTAAAATAACACAGATCTATTATATGACAGTTCTGTAGGTCAGAAGTCTTGCACAGATCTCACTGGATACTATGAACTGAATGTGTCCCTCCAAAATCATCTGTTAAAGCCCTAATTCCCAATGTGATTGTGTTTGGAGATAGGGGTGTTAGGACAGCATTAAGTTCAAGTGAGGTCTTAGGCTGGGGTCCTAATATGATAGGATTGGTGACTTTGTAAGAAGAGGAAGATACTCCAAAGACCTGGCTCACTAGCTCTCCTTGCACACTGAGGAAAGTCCATGTGAGGACACAGGGAAAAGGTGGCCATTTGCAAGCCAGGAAAGAGCCCTCACCATAAGTGAACCCTACTGGAACTTTGCTCTTGAACTTTCCAGCCTCCAGAACTGTGAGAAATAGATTTTCATTGTTTAAGCCACCCAGTCTGTGGTAGGTCAGTACAGCAACCTAAGCTTATTAATTATACATGAGGCTAAAATCAAGGTGCTGGCAGAATCTTCCTTCTGGAGGTTCTAGTGGAGAATCCATTTCCTGGCCTCTTCCAGCTTTTCAGAAGCTGTCCTTTGGTTTGAGGTCCTTTTTCCTGTCTTCAAAGCCAGCAACAGGGAGTTGTGTCCTTCTTATATCAGATGATCCTCCTCTTCCGCCCTCCTCTTCCACTTTTAAGCAGCTTTCTGATTTAGTGGGCCATATAAATAATCAGTATAATCTCCCTGTTTTAAGGTTGGATGATTAGTAGCCTTAATTCCACCTGCAACCGAATTCCCCTTTGCCATGTAATATAATACACTCACAAATCCCAGGGATTAGGATGTGTGCATCTCTGGAGATGCAGCATTCTGCTTCTCTCACCTTGACATTGAGGCTAAATTGGCTTCTAATCCAGAGAAGTTGGACAAAGAATAGTGTCTGTCAGTCTCTGAAAGTTGAGTAAGAAGAGGGTTAAAAGCAGACTCTAAGCCGGGCGCGGTGGCGCATGCCTGTAATCCCAGCACTTTGGGAGGCTGAGGCAGGAGGATCGCGAGTTCAAAGCCAGCCTCAGCAATGGCGAGGCACTTAGCAACTCAGTGAGACCCTGTCTCTAATAAAAATACAAAAGAGGGCTGGGGATGTCGCCCAGTGGTCGAGTGCCCTTGAGTTCAATCCCTGGTACCAAAAACAAAACAAAACAAAACAAAAACAAAAACAAAAGCAGACTCTAGAGAAAAGGAGTGTGCTGAGGAAAATCACATGAATCAAAGAAGAGGTGGTGGGACCCTGTCAAACACTGCTGTAGGTTAAGCTCCTAAAAAGCTACAAGAAAGTCACAGTGGACCATATTTTCCTGCACTAGTGGAGCCTACTGTTGCACAAATTCTGGGGAAATCTCCTTGGAGTTGGGAACAGCTAGACTCATCTCTGAGTCCAGTTGATGGTTGCCTGGATCGCTCCCATTCCAGCAGTATGGTGTGCTGGCTGTTTTCCCATGAGGCAGCTTTGGGGTATCTACCCATCCCCTAGCTCTCCTTAGACTTATACAGAGAATCCTGCTGTTTCTTACAGGCCACTCCTCTGGCTGTTAGAAGACACACCAGATGTCCCCTATACACGCCCCCACTATATTCTGATAAAATCTTCCGAGCACTTCCTGAAGTTCTTTGTAATCAGTGATGTGGCTTTTCCCACTCCTCTCCATCTTTGTTTTTCTCTCTTTTGCATAATGTGTGAAGGTTTGGGAGTGGTGTAGGAAGAGGGTTCACCATTTTTCTGGTCAATCATATTTAGGGTTTATTCTAAAGCAGGAGATAATCCAGCAACCTCTCAAATTCTTTTTTTTTTTTTTTTTTTACTTTATTTACCTGAAGATCCTCCTGATAGTGTGAAATATTTTTCTTTCATCTGTCTGTCTGTCTATCCATCTGTCCACCACCTAGCTAGCTAGCTCACATGTCTTTAGATGTTTGATTTTCTCCCACTGGCACATCACATTTTCGAAGGCTTCTCTTGTCTCTTCAGCCCTTGACTTGGGCTGAGGCTTCCCCTCAGACCCCCTGCTATGAAGAAATGTCTCTCTAGTCTCTCTCAATTCCAGCATCTCTGACTCCCTTAGTTCTTAGAATGATTGCAGAAGGGTCTTTTGACCCTGAAGTTCTGACTCCAGCACTTGAAAGCAGAGATACACAGAGATATTTAGATCCTGATATTTTGACATTGCAAACTCAGATTCTATGTCTTTCCCTTGTAAGCATTCTTTGTACCAAGAAATTATCAAAAGCTAAGTAATCCAGAAGTTTCACAATGAATAATAGTAGTCTAAATAATCACATAAATAAAAGTAGCAGTAATAGCCCTGCAAGATGTGAGGAGGGTCTTGGTTTGCTGAATAAAGCTGCAGAAGACAATACAATGACTTCAACATAAAAGACCATGTAAACTGAAGGATGTAGGAGAATGGTATGCCCCTCACACACCTCCAAATCTCTCACACTAAAGTATGCCCAAAAGCAGGTGACAAGGAGATGGGTAAGAATAGAAAACCGTGTCATTCATTGTAAGGAACTATAGCAAGCCCTAATTTTACTAGAAAAATTAAAGGGGAATGTGTGGGATTCTGCCCCTCAGCATTAAAAAGCAGGGCTTGAGGGGCTGGGGGTGTATAGCTCAGTGGTAGAGCACTTGCCTGGCACATGTGAGGCACTGGATTCAATCCTCAGTACCATATAAAAATAAATAAAATGAGCCAGTAACAGTGGTGCACACCTGTAATCCTAGTGGCTCAGGAGGCTGAGGCAGGAGAATTGTGAGTTCAAAGCCAGCCTCAGCAACAGCGAGGTGCTAAGCAACTCAGTGAGACCCTGTCTCTAAATAAAATACAAATTAGGGCTGGGGATGTGGCTCAGTGGTTGAGTGCCCCTGAGTTCAATCCCTGGTACCCCTCCCAAATAAATAAATAGATGAATAAAATAAAGGCATTGTATTCATCTACAACTAAAAAAATATGAAGAAGGAGGGGGGGGGGAGGAGGAGAAAAGGGAGGAGGAGGAGGAGAAGAAGAAGAAGGAGGGCTTGGGACACACAGACATAGACACACATGCTCCCTGTCTCTTGCCATATAATACTATGTGCTGCCTTGGGATTCTACCAGTAAGAAGGCCATCACCAGTACTGAGCCAATGCCAGTGCCATAACCTTGAAGCTTTAAAACAGTAAGCTAAATAAATCTTCTTGAAAGAGTGTGAAGAAGAAGAAGGAGGAGGAGGAGGAGGAGGAGGAAGAGGAGGAGGAGAAAAAGAAGAAGGCGGCTTTGATGGTAGGGTGGACTGTGGAGAGAAAAAAAAGGTTGGAGTCAATGAGGCTGTAGGGTGAAAAAGGAACAGCCAAGAAGAGAAACTTACCACACCTGTAAGTCCAGCTACTTAAAAGGCTAAGGTAGGAGGATCACAAGTTCAAGGCCAGTGTGGGTAATTTAGTGAGACCTTGTAAAAATAAAATAATGTTTAAGGGGGCTGGGGATATAGGATATAGCTCAGTGGTAGAGTACTACTAGGTTCAATCCCCAGTAACACACACACACACACACACACACACACACACACACACACACAAAGAGGAAGAGGAGGAAGAGGAAAAAATGTGATTTGGAAATGACTTGGGAATGTTAAATTGGGAATATTTTTGGCATACTAATACTATCTAGCATTTTTTAAGAGCTTACCATGTGTCAGGCACTGTTCTAAGTACTTTCCAACCTTTATCTCATTCAATTCTCTGTGTAACTTTTTTTTTTTTTTTTTTTTTTTTTTTTTTTTTTTGGTGCTGGGGATTGAACCCAGGGCCTTGTGCATGTGAGGCAAGCACTCTACCAACTGAGCTATATCTCCAGACTTATTTCATTCAATTCTCATAAGAAATGAGGATGGCATTATGATCATTATCCTCACTGAAACCCAGAAGGGCTGGGAACCTGGTGGGGAGTCCCAAAGGAAGTGGCATAATGCAAACTATCACCAAGCTAAGAGTCTTTCTCAGAATGTCATATATCACTTTGCATGATATGGCGTCCATTTCATCAGTCCCTAAGCAATGGCTCTACATACTCTCAGAAAAGACTAGAATAGAGAGTTCTTCTCCATGCTGGGTGCTCCCAGCTGTGCCATGGGTTATGTGCCAGCAGACAAACCTCCCCTGTACTAGCCACTCTGGGACATTCTGGCGCCCAGACACCTGGCCTTGTCCATCCCAAGAAGACAAAGCTGGGAAATTCCTGTCTCTGCCCTGGTGGCCACATGTCCTGCATCTGTGGCTGTACTGGGGACAATCACATGGGCTCCAGGTACAGGACTTCCTAAGTCAAGGGTTTCAGGTCACACTAGAGAATCATTTTGCAAGCAAATGCCGCAGGTCTCCTCTCAGATTGGACAGCACGCAAGGTCAGCGTCAGCAGAACTGACCCTAAAAATAGGCCCTCTGATTTCCAGTCAGGGTGGCCGGGTGTGTGGCTGCCACACGCCCCATAGACCAGTACCTCTTGACCCAGCCAGGCCCCAGCGCACACAGGTAAGGCCCTTGGGTGGGGAGGTTGGCACCTCTTGGGTTCATCCAAGTGTTCTCTGGAGGCTTGGGAGTGAGCCCCTTTTCCTGTCTTCTGGAGCTGTGGAGAACAGCTCACACCCTTTCAGCATGAAAGGCTTCTTGCTATCCCAGCATTTTATAGAGACACAATGGAATTTTCTCCATTTTCTTCCTTCTAAATCTGTTTTCAGTTTGATGGCCATTTCTAAAGGAACACAGGGTGGGTCAAAGCTCATTAGGCCCTTTCTGAAGCACTGGACGCCATTGTATCGTATTTCACATTCCGACAGGGTTCTATATGTGTCTGTTTAGCCTGTGGAGAGGGAAAAATCTCGGGAGGGTGGGTGGCAGGGGAAATAGAGGCACTGGAGTGACTTTGACTGCGCGTAGGGCAGCACAAATGACAAAGAAGTACATAAACCCCCAGGGATGAGAATTCTCCATCTGTTCTGGATAATGCTAAGCATCATCTGGACAGACTCTTAATGAGTTATTTTTCCAGTCTTGGTGGGACTGGGGGTGATGCTGCCCTGGTAGAGATGGGGAGGTTGGGTCATGGAGGGACTGAGCCACAGGACCAAGACAGCACTGTGTGTAGGTACAAAGAGGAAAGACATCCTGTGTCTCAGGGCCCTCCAATTAGACTTTGGTATTCTTGTCCTGTGGCCCCAAAGGTCACTCACTGACCTGGAACCCAAAACTGTTGGGACTACAGGGCTCTGACTGTTCAGAAAAGCTCAAAACATTTGAAGAGGGGAAAACTCCCAAGAACGAAGGGAGGGGATGCGAGGAATATGTCTGGAGAGGCCACCAGCACCTGAGGGTCCTTTATATGGATGCTCTTTCTGTTGCTCTGACATTTTCTTTATGGTTCCTCCTTGTTTTCATCATGAGACAATCATTTTGGTCCCACCAATAAATCAGAGGACTCTGACATTTACAAGCAACACTTAAAGGGCTTCTCAGCTGTGTCCTTTACAAGGCAAGAGCCTTGGACTTGGGGTGGGAAGGGGGAGAGTTAGGGGAAGGTCAGTTTGTCCTGAAGGCTCTGCAGGGGCAAAAGCGATCTGTGCTGAGGATGATGGAGAGACATGGGTCCTCTGCCACTGATAAGTTGGAAGTCCTGAACTGGGACATTTCAGCCCTAGGGCAACATCTGGGTTGGAGAGGAACTGGGATCCTGTTTGAAAGTGGATTTCCTGTGCCTGTTGTCAATTCCAGGTTAGATAAGAAGCATAAGGGAGGCTGAAAGTTGGAGGCTGGGATGTTAGCATTTCCTGGTAATCCTACTGAGGCCCAGAGGGGTCCAGTTGGGAAGGGGGCAAGCTGCCCTCCACCAGCCATGGAGCCGGGGCTGGCCTTCCTGGACACTGCAGTGCTTGTGAACTGGCAATGTTTGGCCGGGCGTGGTGGTGCACGCCTGTAATCCCAGCACTTGGGAGGCTGAGGCAGGAGGATCGCGAGTTCAAAGCCAGTCTCAGCAATGGCGAGGCACTTGGCAACTCATTGAGACCCTGTCTCTAATAAAATACAAAAAAAGGGCTGGGGATGTGGCCCAGAGGTCGGTGCCCCTGAGTTCAATCCCCGGTACCAAAAAAAAACAACAACAAAAAAAAACTGGCAATGTTTCCTGGTGCTACTCATGTGCCCAGCATGGTTCTAAGAGTTCTCCCTGTTAGGTATTAATTTCTTTCCTCTATGACAAATGGTCGTCATTAACCTGATTTTCAGATCGGAAAATGGAGGCACAAAGAATTAAGTGGTTTGCTCCAAGTCACACAGCCTGGATGGTGGTAGGGCCTGGAACCCAATGTGGCTCAGAATCTGACGGTGTAAACACTGAGGCCTGGAGCCCCTTGACAGGGTGAGAGGCAGTTGGGGCATCTCACTTTGCTGCTCCAACCTGGTCCCTCCCCCAGGGAGGCCTGGGCTTGGGAACAGCTGCACCAAGGGCTGGGGCCAGGGATCATAGCTCTGTTTGTCCTCCTCGGCCTGACTATAGATGTTGATGGTATTTGAATTTCTGCTTCTGGTGCCCCTGGATGGTTCTGGGCTCTCCTCTTCTACAGTAAGGAGGAAACAATGGCTCGCGGTAGCCTAATATGGCCATTAGATATTAACTGGCCAGAGAGAGTCCTTTCCCCTACTCCCAAAAGCCTTCCTTGCACTTCACACAGGAGTGAATGAGCCCCATCACCCACAGAACGATGTTCAGGCTCATTTATGTCCCATCTCCTCTACCACAACTTCCTCACAGAGACCACCTGCCCTGGCCAAATGGTTCCATTCATCCTTCCCTTTACTGGACTTAAAACACAGCTCTACTCACCTTCTTTTTTTAAAAAATATTTATTTATTTACTTTAGTTGTACACAATGCGTTTTTTTTATGTGGTGCTGAGGATCAAACCCAGGCCACACTCATGCTAGGTGAGTGCTCTACCGCTGAGCCACAACCCCAGGCCCCCTACTCACCTTCTTGCTGCCTCCATGACCCTACTCTGTGAAACATTCTGAGCCCATGTTGCTGCATCAAGATTTAGATGATCTCATTCAATCCAACAACCAGTGAGCTGGATTGTATCTCCATTTAATACCTGAGAAAGCTAAAACCTAGTATGTGAGACTCCAGGACCAGTGAGAGCTCTTGTCGTGACTTCATGCCACTCTGCACTCTGCATGGGGGAGGGAGCACGCAAAATAGAAAGGCCCAGGCTCTCTCTCTCTCTGGAACTCATACCCTGTGATTAGGAATAGTGAATTATCTGTTGACCCAGGTTGGGTGCTAGGCTGCTTGGACTGAGAATCCATTGCACCCCCTTACTAGCTTGGTCTAGTGCTTCTTAGCCTCTCTGACCCTCATTCATTTTCTCATTTGTAATGTGGGGATCATTATTCCCCCTCTAGGAGGTTTGGAGAGTAGATCACCACTGGCACACAATAGAAGTAACCACCTATGTGATCATTTCCCTGTGTCTGGCTGGAGCTTCAATTTCTCTGCAAGCTTTTATAGCAGCAAGAAGCAGCCTGAGGGGCTGGGGTTTTAGCTCAGTGGTAGAGCACTCGCCTCCCACTTGTAAGACACACTGGGTTAAAATTTCAGCACCACATAAAATAAAATTATT
The DNA here is from genome assembly GCA_025594165.1 of Tamias sibiricus. Lineage (NCBI taxonomy): Eukaryota > Metazoa > Chordata > Mammalia > Rodentia > Sciuridae > Tamias > Tamias sibiricus. Next base: position 121,544,538 of record CM046663.1, on the reverse strand, counting down.
GTGTCCATCTACTACATACACACACACACACACACACACACACACACACACACACACATATTTATTTATTTATTTTTTGGTACTGGGGATTGAACTCAGGGGCACTCGACCACTGGGCCACATCCCCAGCCCTTTTTCGTATTTTATTAGAGACAGGGTCTCACTGAGTTGCTAAGTGCCTCACCATTGCTGAGGCTGGCTTTGAACTTGCGATCCTCCTGTCCCAGGCTCCCAAGTGCTGGGATTACAGGCGTGTGCCACCACGCCTGGCCTTAAAAATATATTAAAAAAAGAAGAAGGAGGAGGAGGAGGAGGAGGAGGAGGAGGAGGAGGAGGAGGAGGAGGAAGGATCAGCTTGAACTTCATGGCACCCAAAAGTCAGGCCAAGTGAGGAAGAATGACCTAGAACAGGAAGGAGAGAGGCCAATGGTGAAGGCCACACTCTCACACCATAGGAAACCCCATGCCCTTCCCCAAACAAGGAAGGCTTGTTCTGAGGTGACGCTCAGTGGGAAATGGCTCCTAAAGAGTCCCTGTGCTGTGAGCGGCCTGCAGTGTTTCCAAAATCTTCAGAGGAAGCCAATACCCAGCTGCTCAGGAGTCAGGAATCACAACTGGCCTAGTCAGATGTCAAGGCCCTTGTTTCCCTCATGGGAGCTCCTTCTCCACAGCCTACACATCCATCCCAGTCGGCTCCCTTGTCTGAGAAGGAAGCTGAGTGTGAGGCTCTGGCCTCCTCACATTTCCGGGAGGCCCATCTCTGCCAAACCAAAATTGGGTAAATCAATTAGGAGTTCATAAATTACCACCCCCAAGTGCTTTGAAACCATTTGAAGAGTTAATCAAACAAGTTCATGACATCAACGCCATCGTAGAAAGAATATTAAATTTCCTTTTAAATGAAGGCTTTTCTGTTTTTTTTTAATAAAAGGATTTTATATTAATTCACATAATTGCCTCCTGTTAACATACTTGCCAGAATCCAAAAAGGAAAAAAAAAAAAAAAAAAACACTGTTAAACTTGAATTATGTCTGATACATTAAGAATTAAATTATAGGCAACAAAAAATTCCTGGGTTTTCATGTCCAAGTTTTAATTTTTAAAAAATCCACCAACTTTTATTTTCTAGTTGGGATCATTTGGGTAGATTTTAAATGAATAAGGACAAGTACTGACTTATAGCAAATTAAAAATATGTATATATTTATGTATGGACACTGGTGCCAAATTCCATCCCCCACACACCCCAGCAGTAGGTAATACTCTACTAACAGTCCTTTACCCAACCACAAAAACGCTTTTACTCTCCCCCTTCTTTAAAAGCACATTCCAAGCCTGACGTGGGTGGTGTCATGGAAGATATGTGGTGTGCACACGTCTCAACGCAGACTGTTTCCTCACAACCCCAATGCATTAGGAACACAAATGTGAACAGATAACAGAATAGTTTTGAAAGGAAGGCATTTTTTTTTTTTTTTTTTCAAAAATCAGATTATAGACTGGTCTACTAGGCCAAAAGTCTCTAGAAGGAAAAGACCTCCCTGGTCCAGCCTGTCTCACCTCTGCCCCAATCCCTTCTCACACTGGGCTGGTCCAGCCCTGTGCACAGGGACACATGTGCAAAGATTTGGGGGAAGGTCGGGGTCTAACTTGTGAAAGCCTTTTTCTTTTATTTCTCAGAACCACCACATACATCGCTGTTGTGTGTAACAGTTTTGCAAAAGTCAAGGAGGAAATGATGCTGCTTCCCATCCCCACTCATGACCCCCCAGAGTTCCCCAGATGCTGGCTGATTTAATTTAAACAAAAGAACAGGCTAAGGAGAAGTCTAAGTCCCTGGCTCTGTCACCAAAGGTTGGGTGTGGAGAGGGGTACTGCCCTCTGCATCTGAAATCAAAGAAGTTTCCAAAATAATTGAGCCCAAAGCCTCAGAACCCCACACTTGCAACAGTCTCTTCTGAGGCCTTATATCTGTTTTCTTTTTCTTAAAGAAACCATATGAGCTTCAGGACCTCTACAGCCTGGACTTTCCCTGGATTTCCAGGAAACACAAGGGCCTAGACTGACCTCCTAACACAACCGAGGCCTTGCTGCTGTCCTCAGAGCCTCTAGGACAAGACTTGCCTTCTGAGGTTCCCACTTTACAGGAAGGCAGTTGGAGCCTCAAGAGAGGAGTGAGGAACATTGTCCAGGCCTTGTCCTGAGGGCTGCCTTCTTGGGCCTTAGCCCACAGGCGTAGGGTGAGCATCTTCTACATAGAGATCAATTCTAAAATAGAACTTTTGTTTTTGTCCCTCCATGTGCTCAAGTAATACATGTTTATCACAGAAAAATTAGAAAAGATGGTTATTAAAAAGAAGAAAGCAAAAATAGCAATTTTATTGGCCTCAAACAAGCATATAGCCAGTGTGTTAACGTTTAGAAGATATGTGTTTTTGTATAATAATGGGAACATACTGTATATGTTGTTTCATAAACTTCTGGTCTCTTCCCTTTATTAATACAAGCCTTTTTCTTTATTTCTCAGAACCACCACAAACATGGCTGTTGTGTATAACAGTTTTGCAGAAGGTTTAGTGTAACAAGAAAAGGGCTGATATAGCCATAGGGCATCACCAAGTTGACTTTGGGATTCCCTGTTATACTAGCACCTGGATGTTTCTTCCCTGGAATCCCTTTACGTGGTCTCTGGTCCCAAACCCTCACCCACCAAAGGGCCCTCTCTCATATCCCTTCTGGAATATTCTAGAAAACTCAAAACTCTCGTTTTACTATACAGAGCAATTTGTTCTCTGAACTACTTTCTAGGTCTCCTGTCAGAGGAACCCTCAAATGGTGTTTTTGTTAAGTAAGAGGCCTGTATTGTGGGTCTTAAAAATGACAGACGTTTTTTACAAGCTCTCTTTCCTAAGCACAGCTTCCCGGCCAGTCTCTGCAGACTCAAGGGCTCTACTCAGAAATTTAACTTTCCCACTGAAATGAATTATGCATCTCTCCACCATACTTCTCCCATCTTCCACCTTAGAAAACAGAATAGTACAGGTTGGGATTTTTTGTATTTGTTTTAAAAGGCATCTTTACCCTTCCAGTTACAGCTCTGTTTTTTCAAAGAAACCAACACTCAGGGGGGATGACATGGGTAAATCTGACTGTCCTCAGTGATTATAGGGACCAAAAGAACAGAGCAGGGCCTGTCACAGCAGCAAGAAATAAAGGGGGAGCCACAAATGAGAAGTCACAAGCAGCTCCCCACCCAGACTGTTCTGTTGGGCCAGCACAGTTAAGATATATAGACATAGTTGTTTATTATAAAATATGATTATTTATTGAAAGAAATCCAAAATAGAAAACAGGAAAAAAAGAATCTCCTTGAGGTCCTACCACTCATCCATGGAATTAACATTTTGATGTTTTGTTTGTTTGTTTTTCTAGTTTAAGAAACAAGAAAATGATATAAAGTTTTGGTTTAGGGTTTTTATTGGTTTGGTATCAAAATTGTTGTTTTGAATTCAAATCAAACTATTTCCTCCTTGGGCAAAGGAAACCTTTAACCAAATGCAGTCTGTGCCATCAAAAATTCCTGGAAATAGCTCTCCAAAGCAAGGCTGCTGTTTCATGGAAGGAAACGACACCAGGCTTTCATGGTCTGAGTACTGCTTGGCCTCTTGCATTCTCTGCTATCACGATATATTTCTTTTTTTTTTTTTTTTTCTTTTCTTTTCTTCTTTAAATGTTTACCCTTAGTTGACAAGTAAGAATTATGTATATTTATAGGATCTAACGTAAAGTTTTCATATAGGCACCCACAGTATCTTTACGTTTTTTAAAAATTAGCTGTACCTTAGTTTAGATTCCCTCAAAAGGAGACCTCAAGACCAGGGTCTAGGTGCGATCTGTTTATCTGCAGGGTGCTCCAGGGTGAAGTGCGGGGATCCCAGGAGGAGGAAGGATGTGAGTGAGCAGATTACCTCTCTAGGTAACTGGGCTCTAGCACACAGAAAGGCCTCCAGGGAGAATGTGTGTGGAAACTTCAAAACTGGTCCACTCAGGCCGGGCGCGGTGGCGCACGCCTGTAATCCTAGCACTTGGGAGGCTGAGGCAGGAGGATCGCGAGTTCAAAGCCAGCCTCAGCAATGGCGAGGCACTTAGCAACTCAGTGAGACCCTGTCTCTAGTAAAATACAAAAAAGGGCTGGGGATGTGGCCCAGTGGTCGAGTGCCCCTGAGTTCAATCCTTGGTACCAAAAAAAAAAAAAAAAAAAAAAAACTGGTCCACTCAGGGTTGGAGAAGCTGGAGCATTTATCTACCAACTCCTGCCCCTTGTTCGTGATAACTTCTGGGGTGTTAACTTGGCTCCTTCTGACCAACAAAAGACCAAAAAGCACCTTTCAGCAGGAAAACACAAGTGCTTGAGGTAGAAAGCCATTCGTGTATAAGGAAACTGTCACTGCAGTGACCTGACACGGCAAGAAGAGCATCTGCTACCGCTGCCTATGCTTAGAAGTCGACAGATTTCTTGCAAAAATTTGGCTTTCTGGCTTCATATAAAATTAGAAAATCTGGGCTTGCTGCTGCCACCATAGAGGGGACATTTCCTTTTTTTAAAAATATTTATTTACTGCCTAATCCCAGCCTTTGGGAGGCTGATACAGAGGAGGGGGCCTCAGCAATTTACTCTGTCTTTTTGGGGAAAAGTTCAATATTTATTTATTTATTTACTTTAGTTGTACACAATGCAATGCATTTATGTTTACGTGGTGCTGAGGATCGAACCTGGGCCGCGCACGTGCAAGGGGAGCGCTCTGCCGCTGAGCCACAACCCCAGCCGGGACATTTACTCTTTAATGTACCATAGTCTCCACCACTCCCTTAACGTCTCTAGTTTAGGGGCAACAGTCAAGTTATTGCTTGTGTTTTGTTTTGTTTTGTTTTTTAAAATATTTATTTATTTGTTTTAGTTGTACACAATGCGTTTATTTGTACGCGGTGCTGAGGATCGAACCCAGGCCGCACACGTGCTAGGTGAGCGCTCTACTGCTGAGCCACAATCCCAGCCGTTTGTTTTGTTTCTAACATCCAAACACTTCCCTCAGCTATGTTATCTGCCTGGCCCCTCCATGAAGGAGACAAGTTGGATGCCCTTTGAGGAAGATGTTCACATAGGTCAAGTAGACTTCACAGTTAGCATTGGATTTCCTGGGACCAAATCTTTAAACATGAAGCTGCAACAGGAACCTGGAGGCCTCTCTTGACATCTTGCCCAGCTCTCATTATGACATTTAGTCCGTGATTGATATTGTATGTGTCACAGAGACCTTGGCAGTTAATCTCTGGGTCGAATCTATGGAAACCAAACAGAACAGATTTGTCTTCCCCTTCCATTCTGGCTGTGATCTGGAAAACAGACTCTCTTGGCCTCTCTGAGAATTAGAGATCTGGGAGCCATGCAGAGAGGGATGCACACAAACCTCCTTTAGGATTTGGAAAGATTACAGGTCTGTGGTTTCTGGAAGGCTCCATGCTTTGTTCTCTTCCCCCATCAAATCGGCACGACGGAGGATAATAGATCCCAGAGCTCCCTCTTCGTGCCAAGTTTCTCTGGGTAGACCGCACCACTTCCTCCTCTGTCTGGAAATCCAGCCGAGGCTTTCAGCACAGAGGGGGGGTTGGGGATGGCTCTCTCCACAGTATAATGAAGGAGGGCTGGCCTCACCCAGGGTGAGGTCAACTTCAGTGATCAAAAGAGACAGGCCGAGGTTTCAGAATGGAACTAACTTCAGTTATCTCCCTAAAATTGCCTCTTCCCAATCCTCCTTTAGTGGAAGGCAGGGTTCAGAAGGGCCTAAACCACCACATTGAGATGCCCGGTGCCCAGCTTCTACTCACTTCAGTACAAGAAAAGTGGGCACCATGGAGGGGCTGAGTTTCAGGCCTCTTGGAATTAAGGCCCCCCCGGGGCCTGCAGCAAGGAAAGCTGTGACCATGAACTTAGGAGCTGGGAGTCTGTGTTGATTCCTGCAATAGAAGCTCCAGCCACCCCTTGAAATAATTTCTCCCTTCCTACTTGGAAACACCAGCAGACAGGTCTCAGAGTCAAGTTCAGGCCTGACCAACCACTGGCTGGAGGAGGCAGGGTTCATCCTCTTCTATGCTTTTCACCCCACACCTGCCTCTGGATCAGCCAGAGCCTCAGTCCTCCTTCAGCAGCTCTGGCTGAGTCCCTAGCGAGGCCTCACAGGCCTTTGCCATGCATTTATCCCTCACGAAGCCATTCCTTGTTCAATACATATTTCCCGAGCACTTTCTACATTAAAGACACACTGAGGCTACAAGGATAAACAACACGAAGGAGGCTTGGACCAAGGTGGCTCAGCCCTTTCTCCTTCAGGGCCTGCACCTGCATTTGGGAAAGCCAGACCCTACCTCAAGGAGAAGAATGGAAGGCATTTAGACTGAGCACTCTAACTATCCTTCTCAACAGCTCTTTCACACACACACACACACACACACACACACACATACACATACACACACACACACACACACACACACGCTCATGCTATATATAGACATTATATATATATATATATATATATATATATATATAATTAAATTTCAGTACTGGGGATTGAACCCAGGGGTGCTCTACCACAGAGCTCCATCCCCAGCCCTTTTTATTTTTATTTTTTATTTTCAGAAGGGGTCTTATTAATTTTCCCAGGCTGCCCTTGAACTTTTGATCTTCCTGCCTCCAACCCTCCAGTAGCTGGGATTACAGGTGTGTGCCACCATGCCTGGCAGCTCCTTGACTCTTTAGTCACACCTCAAACAATTATTATCAACCTTTAGTGATTGTCAGACTCTCCTGGGAGTTAGTTAAAATACAGACTTTGAGGCCCCAATATACAGCCCAGTAATTTGTTTTTAGGCCATGCGGATGACCCTGACAGAGGTGGTCTTTAGATCACACTCTGAAGGGTTCTCCTCTGCTCCGTGTTGCCCTTACCACCCCACCCCAGGATCCAGTGTGTTGCAGGACACAGTCACAACTCTTGGCTTCCAACATCCCCACAGACACAGATCATGATCCTTTAAGGCATCAACTATGGACTTGAGAGAATCAAAGTGAAAGCAGTGGTTTCATCTCTTTCCTCTCTCTCTCTCTCTTTTTTTTTTTTTTTTTTTGGTACCAGGGATTGAACTCAGGGGCAGTTGACCACTGGGCCACATCCCCAGCCCTTTTTTTGTATTTTATTAGAGACAGGGTCTCACTGAGTTGCTAAGTACCTCGCCATTGCTGAGGCTGGCTTTGAACTCGCAATCCTCCTGCCTCAGCCTCCCAAGTGCCGGGATTACAGGCATGCACCACCGCACCCGGCTTCTCTCTCTCTCTCTCTCTCTCTCTTTTTCTTCCTCTTCTTCTTTTTCTTAATAGATGAAGTCTCTGAACTCCTGGGCTTAAGCAATACTTCTTTCTCAGCCTCCTAGGTAGCTGGTACTATAGTGTGTGCCACCCCATGCCCAGTGCCTCTTTTTAAATGTTTATTATAGATCATTCCAACCCACACAAAAATAGTAACACCCTTGAAACCATCATCCAAACTCAACTGCTACCACCCCTAGCCAATCCTGCCTCACACACCTCCATCAAGACCCCACCCTCCAACATGATGTTATTGCATTTTTCCAACTGTTGTTTTTAATGCAAATCCACGACATTGTATCATTTCATCTGTGAATATTTCAGTACGTATTCCTAAAAGATAAGGCCCTGTGGTCCTCTGAATCTCTTGCAAATTTCCCATCAGATCCAGACCCTGAGGACTCTGCTAAGATTCACCAGTGTGTTCTTCTATCAGAAAGCACACGATGGGCAGGCGCATCGTGGCACATGCCTCTAATCCCAGTGGCTCAGAAGGATGAGGCAGGAGGATCGTGAGTTCAAAGCCTGCCTTAGCAACTTAGTGAGGCCCTAAACAACTCAGCAAGACTGTCTCTACATAAAATACAAAAATGGGCTGGGGATGTGGTTCAGTGGTTAAGCACCCCTGAGTTCAATCCCTGGTGCCAAAAAAAAAAAAAAAAAAAAAAAAAAAAAAAAAGCAAATAATGTCTGTTGTTTCTTCTTATTCTTACATTATTAGCAGTCAATGTTCAGTGCCTGGACACAGCAGTTTATTGGGTATTGTAAAATAGTGCTTTCTTCCTTATTTATTATCTGGAACACTTTCTCAAAGAGAAGAGTTCCTATATCTGCCCAGTATTTTTTTTTAATATTTATTTATTTGCTTTAGTTGTACACAATGCAACTCATTTATGTTTACATGATGCTGAGGATCGAACCCGGCTGCGCACGTGCTAGGCGAGCGCTCTACCACTGAGCCACAACCCTAGCCCCTGGTTTTGTTTTTTTAATTTTTTTTTTTTTTTTTTTTTTTTTAGTTTTAGATGGACACAATATATTTATTTATGTGGTGCTGAGGATCGAACCCATGCCTCACACATGCGAGGCAGGCACTCTACCACTGAGCTACAGCCCCAGTCCTACAGTTTTTATCAGATAGGAAGAATAAATATTAGACTGTTTTCCTTTATTTATCCATTTTCAAAATAAGGAGCCAATTCCCTATCACCTTCCAACAGCAAATAATTGTTTTAAGTGTCTGTACCACTTAAGTGTTTCATGTGTTTCTGTCTGCTGGAGTTGTTGTTATTTTGGTTCTGGGCATTAAATTCAAGGACACTTTTCACTGAGCAACGTCTCCAGCCCTTTTTATTTTTTATTTTGAGACAGGGTATCCCTAAATTGCCCGAGTTGGCCTCAACTTGTGATCCTCCTGCCTCAGCCTCCTGAGTGGCTAGGATTCTAGGCACGTACCACTGTGCCTGGCTGCTGGAGTTATTTTTATTGCTCATGTTCAGATTGAACTGTTTCTGAATAAATGGAAGCCTTTGCAAGTTGTACTGAGTGGTCTTTGATCCTACTGGTCTATGGAACCACCAACCTTTTTTTACATTCTTCAAATCCCTGCTTGACCTTCCTCACATTGTATTTTCCATTACTTTTCCTCTCAGCAGACTAAGGCCATGTGCTATAAACACCCTCAATTTATAATTTTCCTCATCTGTAAAACAGGGATAATAATAGTGCATTCCTTGTAAGAGTTGTTCAGATTAAATGAGTTTATAATTGTCAAGAACTTAGAATAGTGTCTGGAACAAAATAAGTTTAAGTACAGTCCTCCCTCAGTATTTTGGGGAATTGGTTCCATAAACCCCTGAGGACAGCAAAATCTGGGGGTACTCAATACTCAAATCCCTTATATAAAATAGTATAGTATTTGCATATAACCTATGCACATTCTTCTGTATACTTCACATCATCTCTAGATTACTTATAATACTTAATGCAATGTATATGCTATATGAATAGTTGTTATACTATATTGTTTAGGAAATAAAGTCAAAAAAGTCTGTACATGTTCAGAACAGGTGCAATTTTTCTTCCCCTTTTCTTTCTTTCTTTCTTTTCTTTTTTTTTTTTTTTTTTTTTTTTTTTTTGTACTAGGGATTAAACCCAAGGGTACTTTACCACTGAGCCACATCCCCAGCCCTTTCCAATTTTTATTTTGAGTATTTTGAGACAGGGTCTTCTAAGTTGCTTAGGGCCTCTCTTAAATTGCCCAGGCTGGCTTTGAACTTGCAGTCCTCCTGCCTCAGCCCCCTAAGTCAGTGGGATTACAGGTGTGCACCACCTGATCAGTTTTTCTTTTCTGAATATTTTCAATCCTTTGGTTGAATCATGAATTTGGAACATGTGGATATGGATGGCTGACTGTATTTGTCAAATAAATAACATTCCCTCCCTGCCACAGGCCCATCTCTATGCTCCTCAGTCATTTTACCCTTCTCTCATTCCATCTAGTCTCAGAGCATGAGTACAACTTCCCTTACGTGCCTATTTGGCCATACATATGCCATTAACTTGGCTCATAGAACACACACTGCCCTATTCCACAGTGAATTCATTTCCTTAGGGACAATGGAAACTCTTCTTCTGCATTCCACTAGCAGAGCCTGACAAGCTCTCCAGACACGTGTTTCAATCTGCATACAGAACAGCTTCTAGTGTGAACATCTCTTCCGACTTCCTGATACATTAACGCAGCCATGGCCAGCCTCCTGGTGTGAGAGTCGTGAACATGACCCCAACTGTCCTAACGAGCTGGCCATCCCTCCTGCAGCAGCTTGCCTCCCACAACAAGGCTTCTGAAGCCCTGCTTCTGCACTTGGCTGTGCAGACCCGGACAAACCTGCTCTGGACTTAGCCATGTGCCCTTTCTGCTGGCCAAGTGCTCCCTGCAGCTATCAAGCATGCTACAGTCCTGCAACACCAGGGGCTTCTGAACTTTCCTATTTGAGTTGAAAATGGCCCAAACTAGCAGATTCCAATCAGATGACAGAAAAAGTAGGCACCAAAGAGGGAGCAAAGTCTAAAAGCATGGTGGAAAGGGACTGTCTGTCTGGGAAGATTTCTTGAGCCCAAAGCCTATCCTGGGTCAGCAGCAAATTGACCTCAGCCCCCAGCACTCTCACTCTGGAAACGCTGGAATGTTGGGGAGTGTGGTTTAACTGCCATCATGGCCGGCCTTGCTCACCTGTGTGGCCTGGGATAATCAAGTGGGGAGGAGAGCAAGCCAGGGACTCTTCAGCCATATCTTAAGCTCAGCTTCTTCCCACCTCTTTCTGTAACGCCTATTCCCTACCTTAGCATTCCCTGCTAATCCCCATCCTGACCCTTTCTCATGACCAGTTGCAGAAAGGAAAGAAAATCCCTTCACTTCAAAATGACATCTGGAGAATCAAAGACAAGCCTCAAGAATGTCTACCCATCTGCCAAGAGGCTGTCCCTGAAGGCGGAGGAGGAGAGGGAGACGGAGGACTACTGCACCCCTGGAGCCTTCGAGCTGGAGCGGCTCTTCTGGAAGGGCAGCCCCCAGTACACCCACGTCAACGAGGTCTGGCCCAGGCTCTACATTGGCGATGAGTAAGTACCCAGGTTTCTCCTTCACCTCGGCCTTGCCTTGCCCAGGAGAAGGCAGCAGCTCCTCCCGAGGTCACCACCACACCTCCCAGGCATGCACTTTGGCTTCTAGAGTTGTTCTGTGAGAATTCTATTAGTTAGGGCTGGGTTCATCTTCCTTTTACAGAAAACTCAGAAAAGGGGCTTAAGCAAGATAGAAGTTTGTTTCTCTCTTGCATGTAAGTCCAGAGGAAGGCAAGCTGGGCCTGGCATGGTGACTGCATGATGACCAGGCTCATGTGCTCTGTTCTGCCATCCTGAGGGCCTTGGCTTCCTTCTTCAAGGTTGCTGCAGGGTCCCAGACTGCTTATATGGCTCTGGTCATCAACTGTAGGATCCAGAAAGAAAGAAAGTGGAGGGAAAGGAAAACAAAAGGGGCAGTTTTCCAAGAAGTCCCACCTAAGGCATCCCCTGCCCCTGGCTACAAGGGAGGCTGGGAAGTACAAGTGCAGTGTTTTATTTTAGCTGGGTACAATAGCAACAAGATTAAAAAATCAATTCTCAGAGCCGGGCGCGGTGGCGCACGCCTGTAATCCTAGCACTTTGGGAGGCTGAGGCAGGAGGATCGCGAGTTCAAAGCCAGCCTCAGCAATGGCGAGGCACTTAGTAACTCAGTGAGACCCTGTCTCTAATAAAATACAAAAAAAAGGGCTGGGGATGTGGCCCAGTGGTCGAGTGCCCCTGAGTTCAATCCCCAGTACCAAAAAAAAAAAAAAAAAATCAATTCTCAGGATGACAGCATAGGAACACCCAACCTATATGTCTGAAAGGATGGTAAGCCTTTTACCAACCCCTTTCTGAAAAATGCCTACTGTAAATAATATTACTACTAATGGCTATTACTTATGAAACTCTGTATGTCAGGAACTTCACTAAGCACCCTGCATGTATGATCTCATTTTAGCCTCATAATAACATGACAAAAAAGATCATCTAATTACTCCCATTTTAAAGGTAAGGAAACTGAACAGTTTAGCACACCCATAATATGATAGCAGAGAGCTACAGTTCAAGGGCAGTTCTTTCCAACCCAGAAACCTTGATCATAACTACCACTCCACACCCCGCCCACTCCATCATCCAGAACTTTGGGGCAGATGGGGCAGGACTCCTGTGTGGGATCTTAATACACATCTTGCTGCTTAAAATATAGAAATAAATTGCTAGCCATGAGAATCACCCAAGGATAACGTTATGGTTTGGATATGAGGTGTCTCCCAAAAGTTCCTGTGTTATTGCAGGAGGTGAAATGATTGGATTATAAGAGCTGTAACCTACTCAGTGGGTTAATCCACTTGATAGATTAATCATTCCAAAGGACTGCTATACTGGGTGGAAACTGTAGGTAGGTGGGGCGTGGCTATAGAGTAGGTCTCTCAGGGCATGCCCTTGGGGATTATATCTTGTCCCCTGGCTCCTCCTTCTGTCCCACTGCTTTGCATTCACATTGAGCTGAGTAGTCTTCCTCTGCCATGTCATTCTGCCACGATGTTCTGCCTTCCCTTGGTCCCAAAGCAATGGAGTCAGATGACCATGGACTGAGACCTCTGAAACGATTAGCCAAAATAAACTTTTCCTCCGATAAGGTGTTCTTGTCAGGTAGTTTGGTCACGACAAGAGAAAGCTGACCAATAGGCAGCATCCCTTCCTTGTCTCCTTTTTTGCATTAATATTTTGAAATGTGAGAAATTATAAAAATTACGTGCCTTTTTATACTAACTTAAACAAAATAGGGGGTTATAAAAATAACTGCATAATCTGTCTTTGTCCCCTCTTAATTCTACCACAACCAATATTAAGTTCACGTGCATGCTTCTACTATTTTTATGTGTGTTATTGCAAATATAAGGAAACAGATACATACATATAAATAGTTTTCATATCTTTTAAACATTTTTTTTTTTTTTTGGTACCAGGGATTGAACTCAGGGACACTCGACCACTGGGCCACATCCCCAGCCCTTTTTTGTATTTTATTTAGAGACAGGGTCTCACTGAGTTGCTAAGTGCCTCGCCATTGCTGAGGCTGGCTTTGAACTCGCGATCCTCCTGCCTCAGCCTCCCAAAGTGCTGGGATTACAGGCGTGCGCCACCACGCCCGGCTTAAACATTTTTTAAAAAGAATCATACATACTTACTGTTCTGCACTTTCTATACTCCACAGTGTAACTGTACTACGATTATTCTAATCATTTCCCAGTTGAGAACATTAGGGGAGCATAGATGAGGGGTACACATGAACTCTCTGTACTGTTTTCTCTTTTGAATTCAGTTTTATTGGGATATAATTCATCTACTGTAAAATTTATCCTTTTAAAGTGTATAATTCAGTGGTTTTATTATATTCACAGTTGTGCAACCATCGTCACTATCTAATTTCAGAATATTTTTTTATTACCTCAAGAGGAAACTGGGAATAAGCAATTACTCTTCATTCCCTACCTTGCCCCAGCCCCACGGCAGCCACCAATCTACTTTCTGTTTTTATATGTTTACCCATCCTGGAAGTTTTGTATAAATGGAACCATTCAATGTGTGGCCTTTTGTGATTGGCTTTCTTTCACTTTGCATACTCTTCAAGGCTGATCCAAGTTGTAGCATGCATTAATATTTCATTCCTTTTACTGTCAAACAATCTCAGCACTACTTTTTTTCTCCTTTGGTACTGGGGATTGAACCCAGGGGCTCAGGCATGTCAGGGAAGCACTCTGACACTAATCTACAAGTCCAGTCCTTTTTAGATTTTTATTTTGAGATCTAGTCTCATTACATGGCTCAGACTAGCCTCAAATTTGCAATCCTCTGGCCTCAGCTTCCTGAGTTCCAAATTCCTGGGATTACAGGTGTGTATCATCATGCCCAGCTCTTTGTATTATTTTTGAAAATTTTCTGTAAGTCTAAAATTAGTTTCTTGTAAAGGTACACATTCACTTTGACCCAAAAATATCACATTAAGAAATGTAATTTGGGCTGACATTGTGGCTCAGTGGAAGAGCACTCGCCTAGCACGTGCACGACCCAGGTTCGATCCTCAGCACCACGTAAACATGAATGCATTGCATTGTGTACAACTAAAGCAAATAAATAAATATTTTTTAAAAAATGTAATTTGGCTGAGGTTATAGCTCAGAGGTAGAGTGCTTGCCTAATATGTGTGAGGCACTGGGTTAGATTCTCAGGATCACATATCAATAAATACAATAAAGGTCCACTGACAACCATGTGTGTATATATATACATATACATATACATATACATATACATATGCATATATATATACATACACACATACAAACACATGTATATGTGTATATACACACACACATATATGATATAAAAGAAATGTAATTCACAGAAATAACAGTACCAATACATAAGAAATAACATACACACATACAAACAAATATGTATATACACACACACAATATGTATATATATGTAATTAACAGAAATAACAGTACCAATACATAAGGAAATAGCACAATAATATCTATTATAACATTGACAGAAAGAAAAAGGAAAGGGGACCTAAATCTCTCAGATTTAATGATGAAATATTAAAGAAATATAGTAAATTTGTTTTCCAAATGTAAAAGTAAAATATGTTCATTGTGTGAACAGAAAAGTATTAATTCCCTACTTATAAAAGGGTAGTAAAATAAACTTCCTCATAGGGTTTCATAGTTATGTAAGATAATATATATAAAACAGTGCAGTCTCTAGTACATAGCGAGCACTCCATAAAAGCTAGCTATAATAATGAAACAGTGGATAGAAGGAAGAAAACTTTTCAATCTTCCAAGTCCATATTCCAAAGCTACTCCTATTAATACTTTAGTATATTTCTTCCTAGACTTTGAGTATTGTTTTTGGTTGGGTGATTCATTTTTATATAGTTGTAACTATATCCATTACATTTTATCTTTTTCACATGGTTTCATTCATAAGCATTTTTCCTTATTACATGTTTCTCATACATTTATAATAGATATAATGTTATCAGATGGATAGGAGACTGTTCATTGAACCAGTCCTACTGTTGAACACATTGCTTATTTCCATGTTCTCACTTTCATAAACAATGCTGCAGTGGACATCTCTCTATATAACTGTTTTTCCATATGAAGAATTATTTCACTAGATCTAAACTAAAAATGGTACAACTGATGGAAGAGGAATAAGGTGTTAAGACTTAACACCATGTTATTCCCTGCCCTTCACCTCATCTCAGTGCCCAGATCCTCTGCAGAAGTATGTTTTTTCCCCTCTATATTTTATACATTATATGTATCTTGCCTATGGCTTATAATGGTAATAACAACAATAATAATAGCTACATTGTATTGAATTCAAACCTATGTGTCATGCTCTATGCTAGACATCATTTAAATGCCACAACCACCCTATGAAGGAGATACCATTATTACTCCCATTTTACAAATGGGAAAACCAAGGCTCAGAGAGTCCATATGTTCAGTCAGTCAGTAAGCATTTACTGAGCAACTTGCTGGGAACTGTGGGAGACACAAAGAGGCAACTGAGACTCCACTGGGCTTAAGTGATCAGCCCAAGGTCATACTACTAGTAAGTGGCAGAATTTATGCTCAAAACCCAGATTTAAAATACACACATTAAGCCGGGCGCGGTGGCGCACGCCTGTAATCCCAGCACTTTGGGAGGCTGAGGCAGGAGGATCGCGAGTTCAAAGCCAGCCTCAGCAATGGCGAGGCACTTAGCAACTCAGTGAGACCCTGTCTCTAATAAAATACAAAAAAGGGCTGGGGATGTGGCCCAGTGGTCGAGTGCCCCTGAGTTCAATCCCCGGTACCACACAAAAAAATAAATAAATAAATAAATAAATAAATAAATAAATAAAATACACACACACACACACACACACACACACCATCAATAAGAAAAAGACACCATTTTGTTTACAGATGAGGAGAGAAGATACATAAAGAAATACAACAGGGAAGTGGAATGGAAGAAGAATGGGATCCGAGTTTTGGATCTACCAATTACCAGTTTTGTGACCTTGGATGAGTTATTTTACCTCTTCATTTTACAAGGCAACCTTATGGGACTTATCTCATGGGGGAAGACTGAATGCATTAAAACACGTGCTAGAGTAGTATCCAGCACATAGTGAGTGTTCCATCAAGTGCTTCATATTATCATGAATCTAAGAAAGATCACAGCAGGTGAATTCTAAGCCTGGTTTTGGAAGATGGGTAGGATTTCAAAGGAATTCCAGTCAGAGGGAGCAGAATGAGAAAAGTATGGAGGTGAGAACAAGTAGGGTTATTTATCTGGAATACAGAGGGTGACTGCGGGAGGAAGGTCTGGACTAATCCAAACTCTACCACTGTGTGGTCAGTTTCAATTAGCTGTGCTAATCCAACAGGCCACCCTGGCATCTCAGCAGACTTCCTCAACAATGGTTTACTTCTCACACATGTTAAGCCGGGCGCGGTGGCGCACGCCTGTAATCCCAGCACTTTGGGAGGCTGAGGCAGGAGGATCGCGAGTTCAAAGCCAGCCTCAGCAATGGCGAGGCACTTAGCAACTCAGTGAGACCCTGTCTCTAATAAAATACAAAAAAGGGCTGGGGATGTGGCCCAGTGGTCGAGTGCCCCTGAGTTCAATCCCCGGTACCACAAAAAAATAAATAAATAAATAAATAAATAAATAAATAAATAAAATACACACACACACACACACACACACACCATCAATAAGAAAAAGACACCATTTTTGTTTACAGATGAGGAGAGAAGATACATAAAGAAATACAACAGGGAAGTGGAATGGAAGAAGAATGGGATCCGAGTTTTGGATCTACCAATTACCAGTTTTGTGACCTTGGATGAGTTATTTTACCTCTTCATTTTACAAGGCAACCTTATGGGACTTATCTCATGGGGGAAGACTGAATGCATTAAAACACGTGCTAGAGTAGTATCCAGCACATAGTGAGTGTTCCATCAAGTGCTTCATATTATCATGAATCTAAGAAAGATCACAGCAGGTGAATTCTAAGCCTGGTTTTGGAAGATGGGTAGGATTTCAAAGGAATTCCAGTCAGAGGGAGCAGAATGAGAAAAGTATGGAGGTGAGAACAAGTAGGGTTATTTATCTGGAATACAGAGGGTGACTGCGGGAGGAAGGTCTGGACTAATCCAAACTCTACCACTGTGTGGTCAGTTTCAATTAGCTGTGCTAATCCAACAGGCCACCCTGGCATCTCAGCAGACTTCCTCAACAATGGTTTACTTCTCACACATGTTAGAGTCCACAGTGGGTCAGTTGTGACTACATTCCATAGCCACTGGAGTCCAGGGCCAAGGCTGATGGCATAGCCTCTATCTGGCATATTGCTGGGATATTTTTCTCCTTTGGAGAAGAGAGAAAAGAGAGACATGGCAAACCATAACCTGACTTAAGAGTGACATGGGCCATTTTTGCTTACAGTTCATTGGACAAAGCAAGTCCATGCCAACATCTCACATCAAGGAGACAGGAAAGCATAAACTGCCCTTAGGAGGGACAGCAAATATGCTAAATGAAGCCGGGCGCGGTGGCGCACGCCTGTAATCCCAGCACTTTGGGAGGCTGAGGCAGGAGGATCGCGAGTTCAAAGCCAGCCTCAGCAATGGCCAGGCACTTAGCAACTCAGTGAGACCCTGTCTCTAAATAAAATACAAAAAAGGGCTGGGGATGTGGCCCAGTGGTCGAATGCCCCTGAGTTTAATCCCTGGTACCAAAAAAAAAAAAAAAAAAATATATATATATATATATATATACATATATATATATATATATATATATGCTAAATGATAACAACCTACCATAGCCACCTGGTGAGCAGTAGTGGCTCTGTGCAGGGCCTTTTTACCTTTCTGGGTCTGAGTTCATCTCTGTTACTGAGAAGCTTCAAAGAACTAAGGTATGTGAAAGCATTTTGTAAATTATAAAGCAACAGATAAATGCAAATGTTTTTGTTACTACTGTTAGTGAAAAAGAAATCCAGAAAGGAGGTAAAAGACAGCTTGTGAAAGGCTGAATGCAGGAGAACACTTCCTTCAGGAGGCCATGGAAGATGAATTGAGTCGTTCTGCTGAAGAGAGTGCCTGACAAGGAGATGTGCTGACTATAACCTTGCTTCTGTCACTTCCCTTTCAATTCAATCCAGCCCTATCTCATTGAGCCCCAAGACAAAACACACACACACACACTCAGTCCAGGCAGGCTCCATGGTCAGGTGTTTGAGACCTGCATGCCCAGCTGGGGGAGGGAGCCCAAAGACAGCATGGCCTGCTATAGGCCTCATCTCAGCTCAGGGCTCCTCCTGTGACAGCCACTTAATAAGGTTAACAATACTCCCAGAAGCTTATTAGAAGTGCAATGGATTCTACTGCCAATGCAACCACACAGAGGTTATAACCTGGGCTGTGAGCAGGTGAGGTCAGCTGTTTTTCTTGGTCTCTTTATAGTTGTTGTCCAGAGCAATGAAAAGCTCAAAGCTGGCTCCTCACACACAAAGCTGCAGTTTTAATTTGATATTTACATTTGAGGGTTTCTTTTCCCCTAAAGCATCTCAGAAAGCCAAATGCCAAGGCTCTGGAAGTAAAGGCAGTTCAGACCCAGGAATAAGAGTGGATGTGTGGAATAGCCCGGACCACTACCTACCTGTTCTTGAGGCCTAGGCCAGTGACTCTTGGGACCTAAAGGAAGCCAGACTTCCCCCAAGATGGAGCTTGTTCTTGGCCCTCTTTATGGAAACAGGCAGAATGGTTGTGCATCTATCTACTCCAGAGTCACCATGTCGAGGCCAAATATGGATTTTTTATTTATCTTTTTTGTACTGGGGATTAAACTCAGGGGCGCTCAACAGGCTCAACATCCCCAGCCCTATTTTGTATTTTATTTAGGGAAAGAGTCTCATTGAGTTGCTTAGTCTCACCAAGTTGCTGAGGCTGGCTTTGAATTTGCAATTCTCCTGCCTCAGCCTCCCAAGCTGTTAGGATTACAAGTGTGCACCACTGGGCCTAGCCCAAATATGGATTTCTGTGTGGTGTTTGGCAGGTCACTCAAGTTCTTTGAGCTTCAATTTCTTCATCCATGTGGATCCAAGCCAGGCCTGGTGTACATACCTGTAATCCCAGACTAAGGTAGAAGGGCTGCAAGTTCAAAGCCAGCCTCTAACAACTTGGCGAGACCCTGTCTCAAAAAATAAAAAGGGCCGGGGCGCGGTGGCGCACGCCTGTAATCCCAGCACTTTGGGAGGCTGAGACAGGAGGATCACGAGTTCAAAGCCAGCCTCAGCAATGGCGAGGCACTTAGCAACTCAGTGAGACCCTGTCTCTAAATAAAATACAAAAAAGGGCTGGGGATGTGGCCCAGTGGTCGAGTGCCCCTGAGTTCAATCCCCGGTACCACACACACACACACACACACACACAAAAAAAAAAATAATAATAATAAAATAAAAAGGGCTGGGATGAGGCTCAGTGGCAAAGCACTTCTGGGTCAATCCCCAATACCAAAAAAAAAAAAAAAAAAAAAAAAAGTGATGATTCTTCAATGTGTTAATACATTTCAGATGCTCAGTGCAGTGCATGGAACATTCATCAAGTAAGAAATATTAGATGAGATTATAGATGAGGCAGATTCTAGAAATTTGACTCAGTGTGTGGGGAAAGTAAAGAATAGGCACTAGACTTGACCACTAAGGGTCCTTCTGCCTTAAAGGCAGCCTTGGGACAGAAAACACTCCTGGATCAAATTTCTCCCATGAGATCCTATCATGAAGGCAAGGCCAAGTGCTGGAAGGAAGGACCCTCCTCATGGGCCTTTTCCACTTGTTTTCCTCCTCCCCTCCACAGACGCCATCCTGGCCTTCCTCTCAAACCCAGATTTTCCCAGGGGGATTCACCCAACACAGTGCCTGAAAACTCCAAGTCCCACTTCTCACCAGCTCTCAAGGGAGGGGAGAGGCGATTCCACCACTGTGGCCTAATGAGAAGAGGCCACAGACAGGAGGGGCTGCTGGGTCCGTGGAGTGGGCAGGATCTGACCAACAGGCCTCGCTGCAGATATTCCCCTAGGAAAGTCTTCCTCATTCAAGGTCTAGCCCCTCTCCACCCATCTCCCATAACTTGGTAGGCGTCTGAGTTGGCCACAGAGGGAAGTGTGGGCTCTGTAAAAGCTCTCCCACAGGACTCAAGGCACAGAGTTCAAGTCCCCATTGTGTGTGGTCACTAGCTTTGTGTGGCCTTTGGCAAAACATTTTATTGTTCTGGGACTTGGTTTCTTTATTTGTTAAATAAAGGATGATTTCAAAGGTCCCTTCCAGCTCTAAAATAAAATTCTTTAAGAAATGTCCTATTAAATAAATTAGGCTTCATTAGGTTCAAGCACATACTTGTTTTATTACTTTTAAGTCATTCAAATTAGATTCAAATTAGGTTAACCAAGTGTTGCCCTCCAGAGAGCCAAGGACTCAGAGATAAGAATAATTCATCTCGCCTCTTATCAATCAGCAGTCCCTAAATGAGTGCTTCAAAAATGCTTGAGTATGCTTGAAAGCACTAAGTTTCTGTAATTTAAATATTCTCACTTTAATCTTGTTCAGATCTTTCATTTGCTTAGCAAAATCTTTTTTCTTTTTTCTTTTTTTTCCCCCTACAGTCAGCAGGAGGGGAAATATCCTAGCTACTCTCAAAGTGATTGCAAATTCCTAGGCAGGGCAGCCTGCAATGATAAGGCTGGGCTGAAACAGGATAATTGAGAAATCTCCCCTCTCCACAATGTGGGCGTCCCTGTGAGCCAACACCAGGGTGCTGTTAAGCTTGAATAGCAGAGACCTTAAGCAGCTCCCCATTTTTATTAAAGCTATTGCCTCCAAGGTCTGGTTTTTAGGATCCTCAACAGCCAGCTGCCCTCCCCACAGAGTCTGGTCCTTCCCAAATGCCTATGGCCAGCTGCTGACAGCTGAGCTTGCTTTCCTGGGAGCACTCGGCTCTGTCTTGCCGGTTCCGACTTTATGCTCCCAATCAGTCCAACAGCATCAAAAGCCAGAGGTATCCTCCAGGTTTTATAGCTGGAGAAACTAGAAAAGGAGGTGGAGGCAGATCAATCTGCAGGGGGGAAAAAAAAAGAGTCCTCAGCTGAGAGAGGACCTGCCCTTGGTGTTACCTGGACAGCTGTGACCCCTTTCCCTGCCAAAACGGAACTAACTCAGCCTTTTGGCACCAAGCAGAACTAAAACTTGACCTGCTTCTCCAAGGTATGTCATGGCAAGTTTAGGATGCAGTAAAAGCATGCCATGGCTGACAATTAACATGCTTGGATGTCACCTAAAGGAATTAGAAAATCTAGACTCGAAACCTTCAACTACTGAATCTCACTTAAGCACAACCGGGTACCAGTCATGGGCAAGATAGCTGGAAGGGAGATGCCTGAGACCGTGGCCTGACAAGGTTTCATGCTTAAAGAAGCTTTCTCAGTCAATGCCCCAAACAACATTAAGATTCTTTGCACATGGGCTGGGTCTGTAGCTCAGTGGAAGAGTGCTTTCCTAGCATGTGTGAGGCAGTAGGTTTGATCTCAGCACCGCATATAAATAAGTAAAATAAAGGTCCATTGACAACTAAAAATAAATAAATAAATAAATAAAGATTCCTTGCACAGTTAGCAAGGAAAATCATTAACATGACATCATTTCTCAAAAACTAGGCCCCTGGTGGATAGTCTCTCTCCTCCCTTCACATCTATCCTTAGAGGACTGGAGTTTGGGGGAGTGGGGCAGACAGGAAGAGATTTCTAACAGGAGTTTAAAATCCCAAGGCCACCCCATGTCTTTACAATAGTCAAGTCTCTCCTGAGTACTAAGGAAGTAAAATCAATAAAATCATGGTATACATTAAATAGTAAATGAATACATAACACGTTTATTACTGAAAATCTACAAAACACAGACGAAAAAGAAAATTAAAATTCCCTATAATCCTATTTACCCAGAGATAAACATATTTTATGTACATTTTTCCACTGCCTTTTTCCCCTGAATTTTTATTTTAACCTGTCAAAGAAGCTTGAATATTAGATCATCCAACTTCACCAAAAACTCATAAGGAAAGTACTGCTAATGTAATTTGTCCTATTCCACAAGCAAGGCAAACTA
The DNA here is from genome assembly GCA_025594165.1 of Tamias sibiricus. Classification (NCBI taxonomy): domain Eukaryota; kingdom Metazoa; phylum Chordata; class Mammalia; order Rodentia; family Sciuridae; genus Tamias; species Tamias sibiricus. The sequence goes on along the minus strand of CM046663.1, from coordinate 121,522,266 downwards.
AGGCCCTCAAAAGTTTCACTGTGTTAGCTCAAGCAGGAGTTTAACCTGTCACTCTAAGCAGCCTCGTCACCTACAAACTTCACTATCAGTGAATGACAATACCCTAAGAAACTTTTAGGCCAGTGAACTTCACCTTCATATTAGGTGAATTAACCAAGATCAGAAGCTCAGAAAGTGCCCACTGTTTTAAAGTTCACCTGAAAGGAGCAGGCACAATCAAGACTCCACTGGAGATGAAGGACATCATCAAGGTCACATCCATAAAATGACATGTGACCACCACAGTGTGACATGTCCGCAGATAAAAAGGTGCCAGATTGCAGGACACAGAACATTTGCAAACAGGAGTGTGGGGTGTGGGAAAGCAATGGGTCTTTCTGACGCTAGGATAGGGAGAACTGGCCCAGGCGTGAGTTGCCTTTCTTCAATGCCAGTGCAAAATCCTGAAACATGGGAACATCCTGTTCTCCACCTGAAGGAAGCTGGCAGAAGGTTTGCACAAATGTATATATGCAGGGTTTGTGCCTCCTCCCCCTGTGTAAGGGCATACACCTAGGAAAATGAGCTCGCTGGCAGAGGCTGAGGAATTTAGCGCCTTAACAAGCAAAACTCCAAGAATACTGACCAAGACGACATCCACATAGGGAGTGCACTTTTCTGACATTCCTCTGAGGTAGGGTGTAAAGCAAGTTTTCTAGGGCAACCCCAGAGGGGCTGGCAGGAGGCTGGGCCAGGCCAGAGAAGGAGGAAGGGAAGGAAGCATCTGACTGAAGAAAAGGGGCCATGTGAGAAGGATACCCACTTCCTCAGTCCTCCAATCTCAAGTCAGAATCCACAGGAAGGCCAGAGGTGTGTAGGAGGAAGGAACAGCTGAAGAGAACTGAGTCACACCAGGGATATGATAATGTTCTTCAAAAGTGAACTCCATGAGTCCAACACATGAGTGACAAAATGTCCAACCTCATAGTTCAGACAAGTTGGTGAAAATGAAACATTAGCTGGGCACAGCAGTGCACACCTGTAATCCCAACAACTCAGGAAGCTGAGGCAGGAGGATCTCGAGTTCTAGGCCAGCCTGGGCAACTTAGCAAGATCCTGTCTCAAAATAAAAAATAAAAAGGCTGGGCATGTAGCTCAGTGATAGAGTGCCCCTGAGCTCAATTTCCAGTACCTACCAAAACAAGAAAAATTAACACATCTTTATTTTTTAAAATATTTTTAATTGTAGATGGACACAATACCTTTAATTCATTTATTTATTTTTATGTGGTGATTGAACCCAGTGCCTCACATGTGTGAGACAAGGACTCTACCACTGAGCCACAACCCCAGCCCACATCTTTATTTTTTTGCCTATTAGGTTTGCAAAAAATAAGAATGTAAATCTGAACCATTTTTTTAGAGGGTCACTTAGTAACAAGTATCAAATATATTTAAAAATGTCCATACCATGGGCCCAGCAATTCCATTTCAAAAAAATCACCCCTAAAAACATAATCAGATGCTTCCAAAGAAATACAGCAAAGTGATGGGTGAGATAAAATTGAGATATGTGTGTGGGAATAGCATACAGCTATCAAAAGGAACACATTTATAATATAGCACCATGCCAAAGTTTTTGAAACATATAGGCATACTTTGGAGACATTGTGGGTTCAATTCCAGGCCACCACAATAAAAGAAAAATCAAAACAAAGCAAGTCACTCAAATTCTTTGATTTCCCAAGGCATATAAAAAGTTGTGTTTACATAATAGTATAAAGTGTGCAATACCATTATGTCTATAAAACAATGTAAATACTTCAGTTCAAAATGTTTATTGCTAAAAATTGCTAATAATCATCTGAACTATTGGAAAAATGATGCCAATAGACTTGGCTTGCCACAAACCTTTGATTGGTAAAGAATGCCATATTGAGGCTAGGCATATAGCTCAGTGGTAGGGCACATGCCTAGTCTGCACGTGGCTCTGGGTTCCACCCCTAACACCACAGGGAAAAAAAAAAGAATCTGCGAAACACAATGAAATGAAATATGACTGTACAGCATTAAAAACAGCTCTCTATAAAATACACAAATCTATCCATGGAAAAACAACTGGAGGATCTTACATCAAAAGGCTAATAATAAACACTGGGCATGGTGGCACACACCTGTAATCCCAGCGGCTCGGGATCGTGAGTTCAAAGCCAGCCTCAGCAACTTAGTGAGGCTCTAAGCAACTCAGTGAGACCCTGTCTCTAAATAAAATACAAAAAGGGATGGGGATGTGGCTCAGTGGTTAAGCACCCTGGGTTCAATTCCAAGTACCAAAAAAAAAAAAAAAAAAAAAAAGCTAATAACAAAATCTTTTTAAAAAATATTTATTTATTTGCTTTAGTTGTATACAATGCATTTATTTTTATGTGGTGCTGAGGATCGAACCTGGGCCGTGCACGTGCTAGGCGAGCACTCTTAACGCTGAGCCACAATCCCAGCCCACAAAATCTTGTATCTCTAGCAGGTTAGAAACAGTTTTTTTTTTTTTTTATTTTTTCCTTTTTTGGGGGGGTTAGGTTTTCCACATTCTACATTCAGCATATGATATTTCTGTAATTAAATGATGACATTATTTTTAAAAAATGAACAAATTGATCAAATTTAGGATTTTTCTTAAACAATCAGACACTACGGCCCCTGCATCATCCAGATTCTAAAAATAAATTCCTAAATCTATTTTTTCCCCTAAAGTCTCTTCTCCTTCAGCAGATGCACATAAATGGGCCTAGGACAGGGCCATGTGGCTTTTTCTCTTTGCTCCTCACCTCAAAATGCCACTGTGTTTCTTAGTCTCTTTCCCACATAACATATCAAGGCAGAGAATGTATCTGGCCCTGAAATTTTAAAAGCAAAACACTTAGTACCAGACAACCACCCTCAATCTCCACCCCATGTCCAATAGTTATTGAGCTGGGCATCTAGCCCAACTGGGGACCAGCTGCTGTGTGTCTGAGATCTTTGAGGCACTGTTTTATTTGCAAATTCCCCATTCTGCTGTGGATGCTCTTCCAAGTCCTCGACAGGACTCTGAGTAACTAAGCTGGGGATAGTTCCCAGAGTGGTGTGTGAGGACATCATCTCCCCTTCCTGGCCCAGGTAGCCAAAGAGCCCTGAAAATCTGCAGTGGGCCTCAGATACCTACCAGGTCTGATGCTCCTCATGAGTCATTTCCTCTCAGACACAGCCAAAACCAGCCCAACAGAGTGAATAAGGAGGTGTCATGCAATGAATCTTGTTGCATATCTATCCTGATCCTTGACCTTAAAAGCAGCAAAGTGCAAACTGTTATTTATTCAAACTGCCATTTGATTATGTTAAAACCCAGTTTCTGAACTCAGAGAGAACCGTCTTTCTGATGGATACAAGCTTCCTGTCAAAAACAGTTAATTTTAATTTTTCCACTGAGCTCAACCTCAAAGTGGGGTTGATTGCTACTCAGCAATGATGGACTACATTAGTGGAAGCTTTAATTGAGTGCAGATCTGGGTTCCAAAAGCATAATGTTTGTTGTATACATACTTTGGGACAAGAAGAAAAATGAAAAGCAGATCTTTCTGAGGAAAAATTGAAAGCAGAATGTGTTCCACGGTCAGCATGCCAGCACCAAGGCAGCTGGAGGCCTTGGTGGAACTCCCCACTTCCCCATACCACAGTTCAACAAGTGTTTCTAAAGGCTCAATGCCTGTGCTCAGGCTCTCCTTCCGAAACTCTACATACCAGCATAGTTCCTCTCATGGCAAACAAAAAGCTCCAAATTAGTGGAGACAGCAGCACCCTTGGAAGAGGGGCCATGGCATGTGCTTCTGATGCAGGACTCCTCTTAACCCAGGGTGTTGATCCTTGGTGTCATCCAATATGGTTATTTCAGTCCACATCCTCTTCCCAGTGGCCTTGAGATGAGCTTTCAGCTGAAGCACAATGCCACTTCTGTTCTCTTGTTGTTACGGTTCCAGACCCATGTCACCTCTTCCCTGAGCTGCAGGCTGGTCTCTGTGCTACTGAGGGAGATGTCTTCTTAAAACCAGATCCAGTTGCCCCTCTGTGACATCACCCTAGTCCAAGCCTCCTTCCTCTTTTATCCATACAACTGCAACAGCCTCCAACAGACCTCCCTGATTCTGCTTTGGGCCCCTCTTTAATACCTCTCCAAACATCTGCCAGATTGATCTTTATAAGAAGTCAACCATGCTCATCTTCCTTTAAAAACTTCTAAGGCTTAGAATAAGATCCAAACTCTTCCCTGTGGCCTACAGGGCACACCAGGATCCCACTTCTGCCCTCTGCTTACTACAGCAACACTGGTTTCCTTTCTCAGCACTTGTTCCTTCAGCCTGAATGAAACACTTTCCCCAAACTCTCCCTGTCCCCTACTTCAATGCCACCTCCTGGCAGAGGCCTACAAAAAAGCAGGACCCTACCAAAAGCAGGACCATGGTCATTCTGCATCATGTCATATGGCTTTAGTTCCTTCACAGCTCTTACTGCTGAGATCTTATTTGTTTGTTATTTGCTATGTCTGGTAGAACCTAAGTTTCCCACAGGACCTTGACTAACCTGTTCCCTTCTGTAACATCAGCACCAGAACAGTGCCTGACACTCAACTGATTCTAAATCATTATCTGGGGATAAATGTTTGACTGCAGAAAATAACAAATATTTCCTTAAAGGCCTTCATTATCTCCAACCTCCATACCTTAGGCTGTGAGTTCCTTGGCATGGCCTCTCTCTTCCCCTCCACCACCAAGCGCTGACTCTTGTAGTAGGGCAGTCTCAAGAAGGCCCCCCTCCCAAAAGCCTCCCCAAGCAACCTACCCTCCCAGCAACAACTCCTGCTTCCTCTGATAGTCTACCATGTTGCCTTTTGAGGCATGTTCGCAGGCCACAGGACCTTACCCTTTCTTCTTGGAAATTCTTGTCCAGAAAGCTAAATGACTTCTCTGCCAGCTTCAGGAACTTCCCCCAAGTTAATTCAAACAATGGGATACTCAAAAGCTCTCCTCAGGAGCCGGGGGCGGTGGCGCATGCCTGTAATCCCAGCACTTTGGGAGGCTGAGGCAGGAGGATCGCGAGTTCAAAGCCAGCCTCAGCAATGGCGAGGCACTTAGCAACTCAGTGAGACCCTGTCTCTAATAAAATACAAAAAAGGGCTGGGGATGTGACCCAGTGGTCGAGTGCCCCTGAGTTCAATCCCCAGTACCAACCAACCAAACAAACAACAACAAAAAAAAAGCTCCTCAGAACAATGCTTTGCTCAACTAGCCAAGGACTCACCAAAATAACTGTTTCACATTGTGCCCACCAACCCTGTGAAAATTTTGCCCAATCTCAATCAAAATCTCACAAAGACCAGACTTTAGCCATTCTTTCTAGTCCTGACGTGCAATCGCTATAAATATCCAGAAGATTCAGAGAAGAAGCCTCTTTAAAAGGTCTACTGGGGCTCTATGAAGGTGGCCCAGATGAATGGGTTATCCTGGAAGCCTTTTGGGAGATCTGGCTGGCCCAGTCAGCGGTAGTGTCCATCAGGCTTAGCCGGATTTGGTGAATGATGAAAAAAATGGATGAATGAATAACTCAGCCACACCATGCTCCAATCCTGCCGAGCCAGAGAGATGAAAAGACCAAATGTCGTGAATGGCCCCGGGGTTTGTCCAAGGAGGGCTTTGGGGTTTCATTTGAAATCACTTTATTTTAGGAACCGGAATTGAGTAAAGAGAGCCTTGACGGCCCTCCAAAGCACCCTCCTCGCCTCCATCCACCCCGAAGTCCACACCACTCGCCCCCACCTGCGCCAAGCCCCGCATGGCAGAGCAACCTCTCTCCCTTGCTCCCAGGGCAACGGCGCTGGACCGCTACGGGCTGCAGAAGGCGGGCTTCACGCACGTGCTGAACGCCGCCCACGGCCGCTGGAACGTGGACACCGGGCCCGACTACTACCGCGACATGCCCATCGAGTATCACGGCGTCGAGGCCGATGACGTTCCCACCTTCGACCTCAGCGTCTTCTTCTACTCCGCGGCCGCCTTCGTGGACTCGGCTCTCCAAGATGATCGCAGTAAGAGGCCCGCCCCGGCCCCGCCCTGGCCCCGCCCCGCCAGCCTTGGTCCCGCCCCATAAGAGGCCCCGCCCCCCATGAGGGATCTGCGTGTTGAAAACGTGATTTTACTATCGTGTGGCTGCGTGTGGTTGAAGAGGTCGAGACCTCTGAGCCTCTGAAGGTTGTCATGGTTTGAGGATCTACCTCGCCCAGCATGCCCCTGGTGGGGTTCCAAACTTGATGACCGCTGGGGAATCGGAATCGTGACAATTTAGAGCTAAGGGCTATCATTAGGTCTGAGTAAGTCTTCCCTGAGGAATATCAGCCATCCTTCAAAAGGAAAAGGCGGGGTCTGGAGGTATAGCTCAGTAGTAGAACAGTTGCCTATTAGAGGCTCTGGGTTCAATCCCCACCCCCATCCCACCCCAAAGAAGTAGCCAAGATACTAGCCAAGTTCAGGGAACTGCCTTGACTGGGAATCTATGGAGAGACTTTAAATTCTTCTAGTCTCACTAAATTTCCAAGCGCACATCCAACCGACTAATACTCCGTGTAGCAAGACCTCCCATAGCAAGTTGACAACCTTGGCTAAATTGTATCTGAGAACTTTAGTTTTGTAACCACAATGTTCAAGTTTCCCAGCATTAATTATCTATCTTCTAAATTACAGTACTAGTCCTTGTGCTCAAAAATGCAGTTTTAGCTGCCCTAATTCAGGAAAGGCTACAGGCTATTCTGGAGAAAAGTGCACAGATTAGGCAAGTACCAGGGAAAACAATATGCAATTATTGCTGCATATTGCACTATTGCATTCCACAGAGGCCAGAAGGACTTCAACTTCCTAATCTGTGCTCTGACATCAGCCCCATGTGTCACACTCCTTTCTGGGGACATCACATAATTCAGGGTATCCAGTTACTGAAAGCCTTTCTTGCTGTAAAGGTTGGAATCATAAGGCTCACTGACTGACCGACTGACCTGCTTCAGGAATTTGCAACCTGGGGTTGGGCTTAGGCCAATTCTGCTGGACAGTCATCCCACAGTGGCCCTAGCTCCACAGCAAGCAACAACTACTAACAATTTGTCATTATCATGGTTTAGAAAGCAATGTTACAATGGAAAAACCCCATGGAACTGAAGTGCTGTGTTAAAAGATGTCTCAATTCTAAGTCATTTTTTTTACAAGTCTACTTATGGATTATCTTTTGTGTTCTGCACATTCTGGATTTCCAAGCAGGATGAAAAAAGTAACTGAACTCTGACTCATCACCATAAGGTAAAGTTTGCCTCGTGGTGTTTGAAGTTAACTGAAAACACATTTGACATGAAAAAACAAAAGCCTACAACATTTCAATCTTTCAGTTTCTGTTTTATGTGCTTGCTTGCTATTTCTATGTCTTAGAACTCCCCCTTAATGGAAGAGGCCTGGCAGACTTTGGAGAAGACAGGACTGGGTTCAAATTCCTGTTGCAAAACTTACTAACAATGTGATTTCTCTGAGCCTTGGTGTCTCCATCTGGTGATGAAAATATTTACCTTGTGAGGTTATAATGAAGATCAGCAGTAACACACATAAAGCACTTGGCATAGAACCTGGTGCACAGCAGGCTTTCGGATGCATTTGATAAAAAGAGGTCGTGTACTGTGAAGCATATAACTTCGCCAGCATATGCACATCATCATAATAAAGTTTCCAAACCTTAAAAAAAAAAAAAAGATGAAGAAGGAGGAAAAAAGACATTCCAACTTTGAACTTGTATGATATACTCACATGAAAGCTTGTTTTAGGTTCCTGGCACAGCATTTGAGAGACTGCCCCCACTACCAGATCAGGAATGAATCAGGATCTCGAGTCACATGTTTAGGCACAGAGAGATCACAAAGCACCAATGAGGAATTTTCGGGCTGGTGTGGGTCATGGCCCATAAACAAGGTGGGCAAAAGCACCCAGCAATGGAAGGGTCAAGAGGGAAGAGAGCAGGGCACAGTGGCACGTGCCTGTAATCTTAATGGCTCGGGAGACAGGAGGATGGTGAGTTCAAAGCCAGCCTCAGCAATGGCGAGGCACTAAGCAACTCAGTGAGACCCTGTCTCTAATAAAATACAAAATAGGACTGGGGATGTGGTTCAGTGGTCAAGTGCCCCTGAGTTCAATCCCTGGTACCTGTCCCCACCCCCCAACAAAAAAGGAAAGAAAATATGAAAAGGGAAGAGGATATACAGAGGCTAGAGGATGTGCAGGCAACCAAATTGATTGGAAGAATGTGAAGCCTAGATCAGTTGGCCGGAATCAGGGAGCAGGACGTGACTGCATTCCCAGGTGGGAGGCTGGACTCCATTCTCAGTGCCCTTTGCCCTGAATGTCTAAAGACTTCTTCAGGCCAAAGCATCAAACATCAATCCTTCAAAACCAGGCAGAGCAGAAAAAAATGAAGGTGTCGGTGTGTAAGGCAGTGGGACGTGGGGACAGGGCTGAAGAAAGTCCTGTGCCCCCTTCAAAGCCGGCAGCTGTTGCTTTATTCCAGCCAGTGTTTCTTGTGAGGATCAGTGAAAATGTGGTAGAATTTCTGACTTTTAAGGAAAAGTCTCCAATCTGGATTTTACTGTAAAATCACTCACATTTGCTGACATCAAATTGATATTTCTTAAAATGCTGCAAAGGGCAAAACCAAAGCAACCCAATGGCCATCAGCTTGTCACCTCTGCCCTGAATGGGGCAGAGTAACAAAACAAAATGCTTGTTAGCTTAGCAACAGCACTGCCATAGACTCGAGAGAAAGTAGATGACAGGTGCTCGGCTGGTCTGCCTGCCACGGGTGGCCTGGTTTTGTCTAGTCATGCACTGGAAAACCAAGGGACACTTTTGTGGCATTTTAGAGGCAGATCCAGGCGTGTGTTTCTTATTATACTCCTGATGTAAGAGGTGTTGATGGATAGTCTGGCCCAAAGGCAGGCCCCTCTTTTTCTTCCCTCTTTCTTGTCTTCCTGTCCCCCATTGACTAGTTTCAGCCAAGTGTACACTGTTTCCTTTCCCTGTCCTGCACAGCCAGTCATGCTCACTCTCTTTTATTTTTAATTTAACTTTTAAATTTTTGTGATGGGATTAAACCTACATAGCCTTGCACATGCTATGTATTATTTTTGTTTATTTGTTGGTACTGCTGATTGAACCCAGGGGCACTCCATCACTGAGCTACATCAGCAGCCCTCCCCCTCCCCCATTTTTTAAGTTTTGTTTTGTTTTGTTTTTTGGTACTAGGGATTGAACCCAGGGGTGCTTAACCACTGACCACATCCCTAGCCCTTTTTTTTTTTTTTAATTTTTATTTATTTATTTATATTTTTGGTACCGGGGATTGAACTCAGGGGCACTCGACCACTGGGTCACATCCCCAGCCCTTTTTTTGTATTTTATTAGAGACAGGGTCTCACTGAGTTGCTAAGTGCCTTGCCATTGCTGAGGCTGGCTTTGAACTCGTGATCCTCCTGCCTCAGCCTCCCAAGTGCTGGGATTACAGGTGTGCGCCACCACGCCCGGCTCCTTTTTATTTTTTTATTTGAGACAGGGTCTCACTAAGTTGCTAAGGGTCTCACTAAGTTGCTAAGGGCCTCACTAAGTTGCTGAAGCTGGCTTTGAACTTGTGATCCTCCTGCTTCAGCCTCCTGAGTTGCTGGGATTATAGGCGTGTGTCTCTGTTCCCAGTGAATCCCAGACCTTTTTGTTTTCTAATTTGAGAGGATCTCACTAAATTTCCAACACTGGCCTCAAACTGGCGATCCTCCTCCCTCAGCCTCCTGAATTGCTGGGATTACAGGCATGTGCCATGGTGCTTAGCATATTTATTTTTTTAAAAAAAGCATTCCCAGGGGCTGGAGTTGTGGCTCAGCGGCAGAGCGCTCGCCTCGCACGTGCGCGGCCTGGGTTCGATCCTCAGCACCACGTAAACATAAATGCATTGCATTGTGTACAACTAAAGTAAATAAATAAATTAAAAAAAAAAAAAAAAAAGCATTCCTGGAGGTGGAGGGAACTGTATTACTGGCCATTTATCATGCCCAGGAGCCCACTCCTACCCCCACCCTATGCTGATTTGACCTTCTGAATGAACTCTCCAGAAAGCCTCAGTCATGCTAGAAAAAAATCTTAGAGATAATCTAGTCCGCTATCTAGGCCTGAGAGCTGGGAAAACCGAAGTCTAGAGAAGTCAAGTGACCTGCCCAGGGCCACAGAGCTAATCAGAGCAGCACAGTCAGGACATGCCCTTGCCAGGGAAGGGGGTTCCTTCCATCACTGAGGCCTCATGGAAGCATCTTTGGCCCTTATTTTGAGCATCTGGTGATTGTGCTGTATAAGAGGTACCAATTATCGTGGAAGGCGAGGCATGTCAGCTGGTTATTGGACCTGAATCAAGTGAACACATCCTTCTTCATCAGAAAAAGAAGCTGTGACAGAATACATTTGGAATGCCTTCACTGTTCCCATGTGATTACCAGGGTCTAAAGATTTCATAACTGTCACTGTCCCTTGGCTCATTCTTTCTTTTTTTCTTTTTTACCTCATGGTATTGGGGATGGAACCCAGGGCTCATGCATGCAAGGCAAGCACTCTACCACTGAGCCACATCTCCATCCTGGTTCTTTCTTTCTTAAAAACAGCCTTTAGCCTACTGTTGAAGATCCCTTAAGATCTATTATGGACCCAGTAGGTATGAATAAATAAATGAAGTCTGCATCTAGCAGGAGGTTGATTCTCTGGCTTTTGTTGATTCTCTAAGCTTTAACCAGACCAGATCACCGAGTGTCTCCTGTTGTCCTACAGCACACACATCCTGGCAGTCCATAACACACCTGTCCCTTTCCTGAGGTCCTCCACGTCCTGTGAACTGTTCTGGAGGATCAGGAACGCTACCCTCTGACATGTTGCTCAGGGAGGCAGGTTGCAAAGTACCAAGTGGAAGGTGGGCAAAGGGCGTCCCCTAAAACCAAGGGAGGAGGTGCTGATAAGGACACACACCTGGCCAGGGCAGGGGGAGGGTTGGCGGGTGACAGGCTTGGCCAGCATATCCAATGTGAGTGACAGAGGCTTACCTTCTTCTAGTCACTGCTACAAACATGCAATTGAGGGGCAGGAGAATTTATGAATTTGGGTTTTCTTCCTGCAATTATGAGGCTCTTTACCCTGTTGGTAAAAGGACAAAGGGAAAATATTTGATGGAAACTAGCATTTTCCAGATATAGATTGTAACCTATCGGTGGATCAAAAATCAATTTGGTGGGTGTTTCTTTTGAAAAATTGAATAAATTAGAAATGAATAGAAAATGTCAGCATGCCTTGCAGGAAGTGCAGGTATGGATTACTTTTGACTGACACGCACACTGCTTGGGCTCGGATCCTGGGTCTGCCACTCCCTAGCTGTGTGACTTGGACAAGTCACTTCTCTGCACTCATCTGTAAACTGGAGAAAATAACTTCATCGGTGTCATTGGGTCACTGTGAGTATTGACTATGATAACATAAAGTGCTTAGAAGAGTATGCAAATGTCAGCTGTGAATTTTATCCTACTCTATTATTTCCTGGGGTTGCGTAGAAAAGTTTAAAAGCCAGTGATCTAGAAAATGCCAGTTCTGACAAGGCTGCCTTTGCTGAGGACCCTACCCATGGCTGGCATCCACTCACAGTCTCCTGCTTTCTCCATGAGGCCAGTGCTGGGAACAGGCCTTCCCAACTCTGCTGAGAGCTGATTCCCACCAACCAACCCTGGCCCTGGGTTCCAAAGGATGGTGGCTTGGCAGAGCCACAGAGCAAAGAGGGAACAGAGGCCTGAGATTCTGGGGAAGTCCCCGAGAGGAAAGAGAACAGCAGGCTCTTACCCTAAGGAGGCCCATCTAGCTCTCATGGCTGACAGCATTAATGCGGAGGTCTTGAAAACCAAATTCAACTCCAGGAACTCCTGCCACAACTGAGTGTCCCTCCTCCCTCCCTCCTTTCCCGCTTTCCCTTCCATCCCTTCCAGCTCCCCTGAGCCTGTCTCCCCCACCTCCCCCACCTCCTGCCTTCCTCTCCCTGCCCCCCTCTCACTTAACAGACTTCAGGCTCCCCAAAGGCTTAATGAACTACAGCTTTCGTCTGTTTTAGTATTTAGTCATGACAGGAAGAATTACTCTTTTTGCCAGGAGAGGAAGAAATGCTTTAGTTATCAGCAGAGCTGGCCAGGGGCCAGGCAGCCCCCGGAGCAGCCCATGGGGATTAGAATGCCAGAGGTAGACATGAGCTGGCCTGGATGCAGCCACACCCCAGAAGCACAGTTATGCTGGGCAAGAATGTGGGGCCCCCATCCCCTAAGCCCTATGCAGCAATAAAGAAGGGGGACCTGCTTCCTGCTTCCCTTTCTGGCCAAGGTGAAGAAGGGAAAGACCCAGCAACACAGAGAGGTGGGATGAGTGGGCCTGGTGAGCTTGTGGAGATCAGTCAAAGGAATTGTGATAAAATGAAGAGCTATTTACAGAGCGCCTCTCTGTGCCAGGCTCTGCCTGTGGAGAGGACATTGTTGTCTTCATTGTGGGTTGGAGTGCGCAGGCTTCTCCAGCCATGCAGGGCTGGAGAGAAAAGCCCACGTGCTTGGTGTTTAGCACCACTTGGATTTCTCATGCTCCCTTGGCTTCTGATCATCATCACTCTCTTGGGCACTGGTCCCATGAGGAAGGTGAGGTGGTGGCAGTGAGAGGAACATGCAGAGTCACATCTATGCAGAAGCTGTCCTCGTATCCTGTGATGCTCCATAAACTCACCAACGTCCATGAGTCTTCTTGAACGTTTCTCCAGGCCTCAGGCCTGAGACTCAGGAACAGGGCCAGCACTGGTGTCACACAGCTCAAGTGGTCCCAACGACTGTGACTCCGGCAGAGTGATCCCATAGCGACAGGAGAGGGCTCCCACTGGCAGAGGTGGGTCAGTCAGTTGAATCTCATTGCTCTGAGCACAGATAAAGCAATGAGATTCTAGTGGCTAGCGGGCTGGCACACAGTAGGGCCTCAAATATATGTTGCATTGAACTATTTCAAACAAAAGCTTTCTGGGTGATCTCTAGCAAGTCATCACACCCCCATGAGCCCGTTTCCCCATCTGCAAAGCAAGGATGATGATAATGAATTCTTGAAGGTTGGGGGAGCACAAAAGGAGATACAGTGAGCTGATGAGCTAGGTGAGCTCTAGAGCGCCACCAAATGGAGCCCTGAAGGATGGGAAGGTTCTGAAGCTTCTGGCTTCTTAGAAAGGCCCAGCTGTGGGCATGAAGAGGCCAAAGAGCTTTTCTTCTAGATCTCTGGTTCCCAACTTTTTGGATTCAGAATTCTTTTACACTCTTAAAAATTACTGAATACCTCAAAGACCTTTTGTCTATGTAGGCTGTATCTATCACTACTTACCCTACTAGGAGTAAAAACTGAAAAAAATTTGTTTATTTAAACAGACCCATTGTATAGCAACATAATTACAGTTTTATGAAAAGTTATGTGTTCCAAAATAAGGTAGAGAGAAGAGTGGTATTGTTTTACATTTTTCACAAATCTCTTTAATGTTATTTTTAACACACTTCAGTTGGATTCTTATATCTGTTTCTGCATTCAGGTTGTTGTGATAAGCTTTTTCAGTTGAAATTTGTGAAGAAAATCCAGCCTTATTTATATATGTAGTTGGACAAGGAAGGAATATTTTAATAGGTTTTTCAGATAATTGTGGCTATTCTTCTTTGAAACTATACCAAAACTCAACAAACAAATTATTTTAAGGTCACTTGTGATGTGGAATCAGAAACCTTATCAATGAACTTCATATACTGTCACATTAAACTCCACTCGTCTGTCTTAAGTGGATCTTTTTTTTTTTTTTGGTACTGGGGATTGAACTCAGCGGCACTTGACCACTGGGCCACATCCCCAGCCCTTTTTTTGTATTTTATTAGAGACAGGGTCTCAATGAGTTGCTAAGTGCCTCGCCATTGCTGAGGCTGGCTTTGAACTCACGATCCTCCTGCCTCAGCCTCCCAAAGTGCTGGGATTACAGGCGTGCGCCACCGCGCCCGGCTTAAGTGGATCTTTTGATATAACATTAAAATGTCCTACACTGTTCATTTGTAAATACTAGTTCACTAAGTTATATGGTTCTTTCAAATGTTGACATTTTTTCATTGTAGATTATCCAAAAAGCCACACTTGTTAATAAGCACCATCTATCTTAAAGGGAAAAAATCATAAAGTATTAGGAAGCTATCAATGTCGTTGTGATGGATACAAGTTTTCCCAAATTCTAGTTTTTGCTTGAAATTCTGCATTTTATCCCCAGCAACAAATACATCAGTTGTTTTCTTTGAAATGATGGGCTCACTTTGTTCACTTTGGGGAAGAGAGCTGCTAAATGCCCAAGTTTGAATACCCATGGTTTTTCTGTCATTTGTTCATTCAAGGAAAAATCTGTTTCATGAAAACAGCAGATATTCAGCTTGCATCTCAATCTTGCATGTGCTTTTCCTTGAGACAGCCATTGTACTTTGGTATGTGGCCAAAGTGCTTTATGTATACAGCCCATTTCATCACATGGAATATTAAGAAGAAGTATACCCAGGGGCTGGAATTTGATAAAACTAATTTTTACTGCTTCATTGAAGTTATTCTTAAGGGAAATTGCTGTTTGCCCCCTGAGAGTGTGTGGTGGCAGGCAAAGCAATGCTTACTAGTCTAACTGGTGCCTATGCTATGATCCCTGCTAAGGCAGCAGAAGTTCTGCACACAATTGCCTTTGTGAAGGTCACAAAGGCAATGTCAGCATGCGTGTCAACACAGTTAGACAAATATCACCACAGTACTATGATGGAAATCGTATTGACTCTATGCATCTCCTGAAAGTTTCCTGGGAACTCCCAGGGATCTTAGAACACACTTGGAGAACAGCTAGTATAGACAATAATGTAGCTAATTTAAGTTGTAAGAATATTCATCCCTTTCCTTTGGCACATAACAGTAAAACTACTTTTATTTTTTAAAAAAACTCAACCATGTAATTTTACAGAATTAGATTTGCTCACTGCCGATCTGATTTTGCTCCCCTACTTGACAATTGAGGAAATTAGAGCTCCAGAGGCTATTTGTTAGCCAACTGACAGTTAGTGGCAGAACCCAGTCTGGAACCCAGGTCTGCAAGAGATCAGGCCAGCGTAATATGGGCCCCACTGGCTACATGGATGCTCAAGGATGCCACTGCAAGCAGATTTTGCCCTTTGGGCTGCACAAAGGGCCGCTGGGGACTGAAGCAGCTCTCCCCTTATCCAGGGTCAAATCTAGCAGCACTGCAGATAATGCAAAAAGCATGCATAAATCTCCCCTCCACATGTAGCCCATGCGTGGGATGGTCAGTGCAGGGACTCCCAGGGATGTCTACAGTTGCTTATGGATCATCTCTACAGAGGAATTCCGTAGAGACAAGAAAAAATAAAAGAATCCTTCATATACAAGTCGATAGAGATCTCCAAGACATATTGTTAAATGGAAAAGGCAAGGTATAAAAAAGGATGTAGAACTTTGCCATTGAGGCAAACAAAAAATAAATAAGAAGAAAAATTAAATCTGTTCCATTATGCATGTGCACTGATTCCTCTCTGGAAGAAAAAATTGGTAACGCCTGTTGCTCCTGGGAGCTGAGGCACTGGAGTCTTTTCAGGGCATCCTTTGGTACCTTTTGAAACTCGAAACCTAGTGACTACCCAATTCAGCATAAATAAATGAGCACATACACACAAACCCATAAAATCATTTCTTCAGCACACTGACTTGGGAGTTCTCACTTAGAGGTACTTAGGCAGGTGAGAGCCTTAATTTCATTTCCCTCTTCCCCTTCCTTACTGAGGCAACAGTAACATCTCCACATCTCCTATTTATTTATTTATTTAGTACTGGGGATTGAACCCAGAGATGCTTTACCACTGACCTAAGTCCTAAGTTCTCAGCCCTTTTAATTTTTTGAGACAGGAACTCACTAAGTTGCTGAAGCTGGCTTTGAACTTGCAATCCTCCTGCCTCAGCCTCCTGCACCACCGTGCCCAGCAACTAATGCCATTTATTAAGTTTTTAATAGGTGCCAAGCAGCATACGAAGTATATTATGTACAAATTACCTTCACAAAGAAACCCTGAGTTTCCCCATGCACGTAGGGAGCTGTGGGCGTAGCCAGGCTGTAGGTGGGAGCTGAGTGAGCCAATCAGGACTGAGCAGACCTCCCTGGGCCTCCTGCAAGGCCTTCTCCAAAGGCCAAGCCACCCCCTCAGTGTGGGTTTTCTTCTCCTAACTCCATCTGCAGATAAGATCCTGGTTCACTGTGCCATGGGCCGCAGCCGGTCGGCGACCCTGGTCCTGGCCTACCTGATGATCCACAGGAACATGACTCTGGTGGACGCCATCCAACAAGTGGCCAAGAACCGCTGTGTCCTACCCAACCGGGGCTTTCTGAAGCAACTTCGAGAACTGGACAAGCAGCTGGTGCAGCAGAGGCGACAGGCCCAGCGTGAGGACTGCCAGGAGGAGCCGTAGGGTCCCCTTCACCGCCAAGCATGGACTCTTGGGATGGAGAAGGAAAGGCCGAAATGGCGCTGCCCCATGACTTTGGTCACTGAGAAGGGACAGCAAAACCAAAGCTTGACTTGTTCCTAATAATCTTATTAAACTTCCCAGTGTGTGCTGGGAGCAGGGAGGCTCCAGAGCCGCCTCCAGGCAGAGTCCAGGCCTCAGCTCCGCGGGGGGGAGACTGGCGCCCGGCTCAATTGGTAGCAGATGAGAGCACCGTTCTGCACAGTCTCCTGTATTTTTTTTTTTTTTTTTTTTTTTTTTTTAAGATGGAAACAGAAAAGGATTTAAAAATGTGTGGGAATTGTGTTGTGATTAAATGTTTGGCCTTGTCTGAAAGTCACATTCTTATAAAAAATAATTTAAAAATAGAACTTGATTTTCTATAAACACAGAAAATTCCTGTACAGCTGTGTTACAGGAGAGCTTTCACAGGTATCAGGGAGTCCAGGGGCCACCCCGCATTCTTTACCGATGGAATCCCCAGGTCACCATCCACGGATGCTGCTGGCCTGGCAGGGGTGGGGAGTAGGGTCCTGAGCCCCTTAGAGGCCCCTGCCCTTGGCTTCCTGCCTGCTGCAGGGAGCCAGGGCTCATTCTGAATGGTGGCCAGAGCTGCCATTACTCAGACAAATTCAATAAATTGTGGCAAATTTGGACAAGCAAGAGTTTGGCTTTGTAATTTTGCACAAAAAGAGGGAAAGGAGGAGACACTCTTCAGCAGACCAGGACTGTGCATCTAGCCAGAGCAGCTGGGGCTGGTTTATTTTCAGTCACACCAGGAAATATGTGTAAAGGGGTTTGCTGTGGAATGGGAGGATGTGGCAATCAGGGGGCTCAGGGGTGAGGTTGACTCTCTGAGAGCTAAGTCACTCACTGTGAGCATGTATGCTTTTCAGTCTTGAGAAAATAGTGGCAGCACCAAGTGGGTAGTGATGGCTTCTAGAGCCAGGAACCTGAACCAGCCTGAACCCAAAGAGTGATGCTGGGGGGTGGAGATACTGGCAGCCAAGGACCAGAAAGGGTAACCACCTGGGTAAAAACCAAGAGAGTGTGCTAAAGGCCTACAGGGAAATGATGAAAAGGGGCCAGGTCTCCAGTTTGGTTGTGGTTCTCAAGAGAATAAAAGAGGAAATTCTTGCAAGAAGGAGGTAAGAGTCCAGGGAATCTGCAGCTGGATAGAGTCTCCCTGTGACCTCCAGGAAGCTGTCCTGCTTTTGTGCTAGAGGACCTGTGTCCTGGGCCTTTGTGCCTGGACCTGATTCCCTGGGACTGCCCTGGTTCTGCTCTGGGAAGGTCACCTTGGCCCAGAAGACTTAGTTCTCTGATTAACATGAGACACCCCCACCTCACTCCCTGCTGGTGTTAAAAATATTGGGCTTCTAGTAAATTAAAAACCTGAAACATTGCAGGGGAGTTGCAAAGCAAAAGGGCGAAGCTGAAATGGAAATGTGAATGTTTAGTAAATTGGTCTATCTTGGTGATAAGATGGAAAAGGGGAGATGTTCCCTCTGAAATTGTGACAGGGCTAAACTGGACAGAGGTTGGGCTTGTGATCATGAGGGAGAGAACAGAACTGTAGGGGTATAATGACCAAGAGTGATGGAATTGCTTAATGATTCAGATTGGGGTATAATGAGAGCCATGAATGGGCTCTTGAGAAAAGAGATGCAGACCAAAAGGGAATGGGCTCATAGTGATCTCTACCTAGGCTTCCCTAGCGTGGCATCTCGATGACTGACCTTTGAACTGTTTTCTCTTAGGTCTGATCTATTCTGTGCCCAGACACAAATCAAGATTTCCATTTTAATGAACTATTTACATTTAGGTGAATTCACGTGTAGGGCGGATATGTTTTCTTGAGCATCTGCCGCCTCTCTATGCCACCATCTCTTTGTGGGGCCAAGCCTTGCTGAGAGCAGAAGCAGCAGAGAACTTAACACTGGAGAGTCTGGACTCTTTTGGTGACTCCTGAGAGCCAGAGATAGGAGAAAGGAGGAACAGTTTTTCCAATAGTGTTTCACATCATCACAAGTAAAATGTTCATTCGATCAATGAGTTATTTGTTGAGAATGTGTCACACATGCCAACAGTTGCATTAGGAGGCCAAAAATAAAAACAAAAGTATGGGTTGTAATAAAATGCAATGAGTGCTAAGATGGACAGCAATGGGGAGTGTTGGGGGAGCAACCCACTTTAGAAGCGGGGTGGTGAAGGACAACCTCTCTGAGAGATAGAGTGAGTTTAGGCTTGAGGTTGTACACTTTGCCAAGGAGGAGGGAGCATTCTAGGCTGAGCAACTGCCCATCAGGGGAGGAGGAAGTGCAAGAAAAGGGGTAGAGAGGTTGGATTTTATTCCCAGTGCAAAGAAAAACCACTCAAGTGTTTTAAGCAGGGAAATGGTGTGAGCTCTTTCAAGATCACTCCAGAAAGAAAAAAATCACTTTGGCCAAAGTATGGAGAATGGGTTATAGGGAATTGAGAAGGGAGACCAGATCAGTTAGGGGGCTGTTATAAGAGAGGACAAAGTGGCCCGGACAGACAGTGCCAGGGGATTTGTGTTCAAGATTATTTTGGAATTATGCAGGAAGAGGAGTGACCTTGCTGAGAGGACAGAGAAAGAAAGGTTAATGAACTGGGTATCACTGCAGTATGGCACCACCAGAAGACATAGAAAAGGTGTCCCAAGTAATTTGATGTGGAATCTAGAGCTCAGAGGGAGGTTCACAACTGGAGATACAAATACTGTGAAGAGGTAGAACTAGTCGTCATACTAGATAAGGAGAAAAAAAAGAGAGGATGCTCCAGACCAGAGTGTTGCAGAGCATGAACTTGTCTAGCCAGGCCTCGGTGGAGGAGGAATCCGGGAAAGGGAACAAAGAAGGTAGCAGGAGTCGGGGAAAGCCTGGGCACAGACACTGAAGGCACTGCCAGGTAACACAACAGTCCTTGCACTTTCAGTATCTAAGGCTGACTGCAGAGCAAGGCTTGTTTGCGACGACAAAGGAACCTACATTTATATAGCACTTAACAGTTTTTACAGCATCATGTATTCATTAGCTAAGCCTTTAAACCAGAGAGGTGACGAGTTACAGCCTTTTCAGAGTTCAATGTTTTAGGAGCATTTTCACAGGATGCTGTGATTTGGGAACACCAGGTTTGTTTCAGCTTACAAATTTTAGCTGGGTGAGTTCAAGCAATTAGGTTAGCTTCTTTGAACCTCCATTTCCTGATCTGTAAATGAAAACAACCACCCCACTTCCCACACAGGGTGAATGTGTGGATCAGGTGGAGGAAGGGCTGTTGGTGAAAGCTCTTTGTGACAATGTCTCCAGTTGTTATTATGCATCCCAACCTAATGGTGAGTGTATTCAGTTATGATGAATCAAAGTTCCTGTTTTCCAGGACCTGTGGTGTCACATTCAAGTCTGAATTTTCCTTTGAGTTAGGGGGGTTAGGTGAGAGCAGGGTGCTCCCTGGCCATCCCAGCTGTGCAATTTCTCTCCTATGCTAAACCTTTCTGATCCCTCAAGGAATGTTGGGACTTTGGGCCCAAAGACAGCTCCCAGACTTGACTATGCCACAGTCTCTGTGAGACACAAGGTGTCCTTAGTGCTGGTCTGATTTGGGTGTGGTAGGTCTGGGGTAGTCACTGTGATTTCTCCATGAGCTCTCTCATGAGGGCTGTAGGGAAGGCATGAGTGGGGACGTTGGAGGCCCAGCATCCCACAAACCCAAACATGTGATCAGCAGGCCACTGCCAAAGGGAACAGAAGGGAGTCTCCAGCCTCCCCCAAACTTAAAGCACCAGGAAAAAAACTGAATCACGAAAGTTTCAATGTGGGGCCTGTGGGGAGCTGTGTGTGAGGGACTCCATCCTGCCTCTCAGGCTTGGCCATTTCTTTCTTTTTCTTCTTCTTCTTCTTTTTTAAATATTTATTTTATTTGCTTCTAGTTGTACACAATGCATTTATTTTTACGTGGTGCTGAGGATTGAACCCGGGCCGCGCACGAGCTAGGCGAGCACTCTACCGCTGAGCCACAACACCAGCCCCCTTGGCTGACCTGCCCCAACCATGGATTCACACAAGCCTTGCACTTCCCAGTCAGAAGGATGGGAAGCACAGCACTCTTGTCTCCCCTGCCACAGGAGCCCTTGAAGCCCTCCCTCCTTCACTACTGGTGTGGCCAACCTTGCAGGTGTGAAAGAAAGGGATTCAAGTGTAAAATCTGGATATTAAACCCGCTACCCCTGCAACTAATTGAAAAAGAAAAATGACACAGGTGAGAACACAAGGCCAAACTCTGCCAGGCATCCACCCTCCACATGGGGCCTTTTATCCTGGTGTGCACGCTCTATGTTTTGTTTTGAGATCATTTTAAGGTTTGTATTTATAATCTGTGTAACACCTAATTATTATGTGTTGAAACAATAGTAGTGACTTGCTTAGCAGAGAACTGTGGACACCCATTTCAAGACTTATTGCTTGAATAATCAAATGTTTAAACTTTCATGCAAAACTTTTTCTGAATGCCATTAAACAATGTTTGTGAATATTTACGTTTTCCCCTTGGTCTAAACTTTTAGACTCAAGAAAACATACAAGCAATCATTCACAACAGAGCAAAGCTTTCACACTTAAAGGAAATAAATTTTCAAACATACAATACCAAATTGGGTGTTTTGGTATTAATCTTTATAAAAATGAAGCTTGCTATCATGGTACTAGGCTCTAAGGGTGTTTATACAGACTGTACAAACTAAGCAACTAGATATTTGTGCAGGATCTCTTTGCAAATGAAGATCAAAGTCAAAAAGAAAAAAACAAATTCACTTTATTTTAAAGACAATGATTGGCATACAGAAGGTATGCACTAGCATAAAATAAAACTTTCATGAAAAGCATTAAAATCCATTATAAATTAATTTATTAAATAGGTATTTGGTATATGTGATGGTTTTATTAGATATTACTTTTATTTATTGCCAACCCCTCCCCCAAAGTCAAAACAAATCAGAAAATCTCATAACTCCAATTTACACTAAATAATTTATTTTCCCAAAATGTGTATGTGTTCTGAGATGTGACACATGATACAGTTCAACTGGTCATTCTCTATCAATCATAATATGACAGGACACAAGAGGCTAAAAATGGCTCATCATAATTTATTTTATGTTAAAATGTACAGCTTTTTTTTGTTTGTTTTTGTTTTTTGTTTTTTTTTTTTTGAAGTAACTGACTAAAAAGATAACAGATAAATACAAGAGTGTCGCTGGCTCCTATTTTATACAAGGATTACGCCTCTCCTGCTTGGCCCTTACTGTCACCCTGTACAGGTACAAAGGCTACAAAAAAGGAAGCAATATAAACAGACACAAATAACTTTTTTGCTTTTTTACATGCGATTTGTAAGCTTAGTTTGAGCTATTCACAAGCTACTTCTCTATTTTTCCTTAAAAAATAACTCCAATATTTTATAAAGATAGAAAAATCTACAGATGGAATGAAAATGTAAAGTTAGAGGCATTTCCATAAAATAGCAACTTTACACCAAATTCACTATTTTTTTTAATTCTGCCAAGTATTTGGACATATATGAAATGTTTCAAAACCTGACAGATAAACACTGAGATATGCTTCATTCAATAAACAGAAGTCTGCATTTATAAAACAGAAAGCTGCCTTTTTCCCCAAAGAAATCTGTCACCAAAATGGAAAAGGGTCTCAACTTTACACCAAACATTTAGCAATAAAACCCTTTTGACTAACCAAATGGGAATAGCTTTTATAGCTCTTTACAGTTTTATAATTAACAAAAATATAGTTTTTTTTTAAACCCTCAAATTAGGGTACCCTAATCAAGGCAAAAAACTTAAGAAATGGCTTACTGTTAGCACAACACTTGTACAGTACTACAAAATGCACTGTCACTAACAAAGACATTAGCGGCATGCTGAAGTGTCACCTTAAACAAAATATACAATAACTGAAATGCTAAAGGCATTTACATGGAGTGGACAGGGAAGAAAAAAAAAAAAAAAAAGCTCTAGGTTTAATATTAAAACAGATAATCTGGGGGTTTGATATCCACATTGTTTAATGGAAGCAGGCACAACCAGTGGCTGCCTCCAAACTGTAGTCCAGAGAGGCCTTCCTTTGCAGAGAATGTCATATAAAAGTAACAGAAACAAAGGTACCAAAAATCAAAGAGGAAAAAAAGAAAAACAACTTGTATAAGGCTTTCTGCTGCATACAGCTTTTTTTTTTTTTTTTTTTTTTTTTTTTTTTTAAATAAATGGTGCCAACAAATGTTTTTGCATTCACACCAATTGCTGGTTTTGAAATCGTACTCTTCAAAGGTATTTGTGCAGATCAATCCAATAGTGATGCCCAGTGGGTCTCGTGGACTGCCCAAGTTGTCTACCTTCTCATGTAGGACCCATTGAGAGATTGTTTGGACATGCCTGTGTTCATGTAGCCGTGATGTCCAGGGGCTGTGTACATCATGTTACTGTGGGGTGGGGTCTGCATTGGCTGCTGGGCATATGGCTGGGTTCCCATCATGCCCATCTGCATCTGCATAGGGTACTGGGGAGTTTGATTCATGTAGCCATGATTGCTGTGGTAGCCACTGTTCATCATTGGCTGGGACATGCTGTACCCATTCATGGCATTGAGAGTGTTCATGTTCATGTTCACAGAATTGACATTGTAGGCTGGGGCTGGCATCAGGTTCACACTCATGTTCATGCCTCTTTGCATTGTTAAAGTCCGTGCAGGACCCTGCATGGCTACAGTCTGGGAGCGCCCATAGATTTGAGACTGATGGGTGGCAGCGGCTGGTGACAGAGATGCCGACTTGGTTCTCATGGAGACGTGGCCCTTGCTGGCAATCTGAGTTTGCAGTCTTTGGCTATGGGAGATGCCAATATTTGATGCAGCCATGTTCCGCTGCAAAAGAGGCGGTGGCAGATTCATTGGAGGAGGAGTCAGGTTGGGGGGTGGGGTCATGGTAGCTTGTGCTTGGGGTCCCCCAGGGACTGAGTGTGGAGACTGAGAAAGCTGAACAAGCCCTGTGTTACTTAATGGTGTGGACAAAGAGGCACTGTTTGCATAGGAAGTCACAGCAGCGGAATGGCTGTAAGGCAATGAATGATCAATAAGTGTATTAGTTAACTGCTGCAGTTTGGCAAGGCTGAAGGTGGCAGATGGCTGTGGGTAGTGCCCAGCCCCAAAATCACTTTGACCCATTCGCTCATATAAGCCAATGTTGGCGTTGCCTGTCTCGGGGATGTCAGCCAGCTGCATTGGTGGGGTGAAGTTAGCAGCCATGCTACACTGAGCCAGCTGCTGGCTGCTGCTCGGAGGCCTCTCCACCACACAGCCTTGGGGAGACTTGACGCTGCAGGTCGGGGGAGAGCTGATGCTGGTTTGCTGCAGCATGCTGCAGCTCCCGCTGATGTTGGACATCTGCTGGGTGACGGCACAGCTGCTCTGTGTCAGATTGCTAGAGGTGAGGTTGCTATAGGAGCAGCTGTTCTGTGAAGAGCCGTTTCCACAAATGCTGCCACCCATAGTAGAATCGTAGCTGCTTGGATTTTCGTAGTTCTCTGTTGTACTCTCAATACTGCCCAGGTCGCTAAATCCACTATCCACAACTTGCTGTGAGTGATCTGAAACCGATGGGACATCCATCATTGGACTGGTTTCCATGTTCTGCAGAGATGGCACCGAGATGGCACTCTGATCTGGGCTGATTTGGGCATAGCTGCTCTCTAGGGCAGGAACACTTGGACTACTGACAGAACGGACTGACTGGCCAGGATGAGAATGAACGGATGAAACTGGGCTACTGTGATCTGACTGTTGGCAATCGTCCAGTGTGGCAGCGATTTGTGGACTTTGGTCTGCATGGGTGTAGTTTTGTAGGCTTCTACAGGCCTCTTGAGTCTCAGTACAATCCTGAAAGGTGTCGTCCTGTTCTCTGTTCTCCTGGGTCAAGGACTGAACTGCCTGAACAGTCTCTGAGTCGATTTCCATGGTGGCTGTGTTTCCCTCTTTGAACTCAGAATCTATTTCACTGTTCTTTTGGTCCTGCTTCTGTGTCTGTTCTTCTGGGGGCTCCTCATCAGACTCAGGTGCATTTTCAGTATCTCCAGCAAGCTCCTTAGGCTCACTGTTACATGAAGCTGGAAGGTCAACCCCACAGTCCATCAGGACCTCTGGATTCGAATGACTAGGCTGGACACTAAGGTCTAAAAAAGCCTCCTGGTTTTCCAACACTTCTTTGAAGGTTTCCCTTGGGAGTTCTTCCTTCTCCACTTCAGCAGACTCCATGTGACTGTCGTCTTCATCATCCGCATCGTGATCCTCATTGTGAGATGGCTCTTCATCCTCCTCCTCTTCCTCTTCATGATCATCCAAATGCACAGTGTCTTCTTTATCCATGGAGATTCCTGGTTCCTCTTTTTCCTCACTTTTAGCACTATCTTGGTCTTTTTCTACAGTTTCTTCTTCTTCCTCCTCTTCTTCCTCCTCCTCCTCCTCTTCTTCTTCCTCAGGTTTGATGAGATCCTCATCTGGTTTTTCACCTGGTGATTTATTTGGACTTACAGGTGCACACGTTTCTTCCTTTTTGTTTCCATCCCGAGGCAGCAGGGCTTCCACAGTCTCCCTCACCTCCTCCCCAATCCTGATGGGCGTGGGACTAGTTTTGTCTTCTAAAA
This sequence comes from Tamias sibiricus, assembly GCA_025594165.1. NCBI lineage: Eukaryota > Metazoa > Chordata > Mammalia > Rodentia > Sciuridae > Tamias > Tamias sibiricus. The sequence continues at coordinate 121,496,847 of CM046663.1, read as the reverse complement.
TCTCCTTCTGCTCTTCCACTGTGACCTGGTCATCAGGTTCCATGGGCGTTTCTGGCGGGGTATACAGATTCAGTTTAAATCCGGTCTTCCTCTCTTTGTTTTGCCTCCACTTAGAAAGACCACGTTTTGTTCCTTTTGGCCATACTTGTTTGCACTTTAGAGGTTCAGGATTGTCTTTGCTCCCTTCTTTCAAGTTACTTGCATCATTATCTATTTTGTCTTAGTGAAGAGACAGAAAGGGGAAGGAAGACAAGCAAAGTTTTAGAAAGCATAGCCATGGACAACTTGAATTCATTTCTCTAAATTAATTAGCCAGCACTGCTTTCAATTTAGCATTTTAAAAATTGATGGTCAAGATAATCAAAACTAATAATATTGTTGTATAAATCAAGTAAATAACTTAGGCCTAGGAAAACATTCGAGTTCAACAACACTTAAAAAAAAAATGAAGCCGGGCGCGGTGGCGCACGCCTGTAATCCCAGCACTTTGGGAGGCTGAGGCAGGAGGATCGCGAGTTCAAAGCCAGCCTCAGCAATGGCGAGGCACTTAGCAACTCAGTGAGACCCTGTCTCTAAATAAAATACAAAAAAGGGCTGAGGATGTGACCCAGTGGTCGAGTGCCCCCGAGTTCAATCCCCGGTACCACACACACAAAAAAAAAGAACTTGAACATTTAGAAATTAGGGAATACAGAGGAATGGAATTAATGCTAGCTTATATCCAAATCATCACTGCACTATAAAAATAACTAGAAGACTAGCTCCTATATCTATGCTGAGGAAATCAATTTTTGTGGATATTTACTTGATTTAAATGATCTCAAGATGATATTATTTAATTTTCTTTGAATGTTTCCTCTGGCATAGAAATAAACTGTACCACTGAAACAGATGAATAAATAACTAAATACACAAAACACGAATGCATCTGTAAATCATCCTTTTTAGGATTATCCTTTTTCTTTGTCTCTCTGGCAGTACAAGGGATTGAACCCAGGGGCTCTTTGCACATGCTCTGAGCTAAATCCACAGCATTTTAAAAGTTATATTTAGAGACAGGGTCTCACTAAGTTGCCCAGGCTGGCCTGGAACTTGTGATCCTCTGGCCTCTGCTTCCCAAGTAGCTGGGATTATAGACATATGTCACCATCCCTGATTTAGGATCATGATTTTTGCATGATATAGCTTATAATACAATTACCATGAAATTACTGAATATTGAAAATACAGGTATTCTTTTTATCTCTCTGTCCACATTGTATTTTTGATCAGTTTATGTCTCAACTGGAAGATATGAATTATAAAAACAATTAGAAACACACTGTGATTGCAAAGTTCATTTCAGTTCAGGTAACCTTATTTTTCTGTACCTATATGCATATGTGATTATAAATAAATGTTTATATAAATGTAAGCAAACAAATGAATACATGAATAAATACATGAAAAAATACACACATATAATGCTAAATAAATATATAAAATACCCCCAAGTCTTAACTTCTTTAGAAGATCGAAGACCACACTAATCCCCTAAAATAAATGGCCAATTTAAAGGGAAAACTCTACAAAGAGCAATAGTCTTAGTAGAAATGCTATTTTTTGGCCAGATATGGTGGTACACTCTCCAGCTACTTAGAAGGCTGAGGCAGGAGGATAGCAAGTTAGAGGCCAGACTTTGCAATATAGCAAAACCTTGTCTCAAAAAAATAAAAAAAGAAAGAGCTGGGAAGGTAGATCAGTGACAGAGCACCCTTGAGTTCAATCCTCAGTACTTCTCTGCTCCCAACCCTTGGCAAAAACAAAACAAAGAAATTAACAACAACAACCACACACACACACACACAAAACCACACAAAAGTATCAAACACTATTTTGGAGAACAAAAATAAGATCTAACAACTGAGGAAGAGAGATCCTTTGTGCCAGAATGGAGTGATTTCTTTCTTTCTTTTTCTGGGGGGGTGGGGTACTGGGGATTGAACTCAGGGGCACTCAACCACTGAGCCACATCCCCAGCCCTTTTTTTGTATTTTATCAGAGATAGGGTCTCAATGAGTTGGTTAAGTGGCTCGCCATTGCTGAGGCTGGCTTTGAACTCGCAATCCTCCTGCCTCAGCCTCCCAAGTGCTAGGATTACAGGCATGCGCCACTGCGCCTAGCCTCAGTACAGGGCAGGGTAAGCTCTAGTTTGTTTATGTAATAAAAAGACTACATATAAACTTACCTGCCAGCACGTTACATTGAAATTTACTAGTTGAAAAAATATATATGCGATGTAGAATGATTTTGGCCAGAATTGCCAGTACCGGGCCTGAGTTAAGTAAGTCATGTTGAGATGTTTGTTGGGACATTCTGGACACTGTCTGTCAAGGGAATGGAAAAACCTCTGGCTCTGGTTGCTTACCACGCCCTGTGGAAGACCAGGGCTAAGCAGGGGGCGTGGCCATGACCTATCGGGAAAATCGGAACCGCCCTGCTGGTCACTGATTGGTTATGTTTAGGCCTTTTTAAGTACAGTCCACCCTCTTAATAAATTTGAGTCTTGGCACCGCTTCCGACCAAAACTCCCCAAGTGTGGCCTTGTGTCTGTCAAGCGGGCGGGGGAGAGGGCACTCCCACGACTTTTGCCTTCTGGGCCTGTATTCGCCAGGTAGGCTACCCCAGCCCTTCTCTGCTGGTCAGAAAGGGACTCCTTTTGGGCCCAAAAGGGGGGTGGCTAAAGACCTTGGCCCCTTAATATAAGTAAGGCAGCAGATGTTCATCCACATTCTTAGTCTACATGCAACTGATCCTACCAGCCTTTTTTTTTTTTTTTTTTTTTTTTTTTTTGGTACTGGGGATTTAACCAGGAAAGCTTTACCACTGAACTACATCCCCAGTCCTTTTTATTTTCTATTTTATGACAGTGTCTCGCTAAGTTGCTAAGGGTCTTGTTAAATTGCTGAGACTGGCCTCAACTTGCTATCCTCCTACTTCAGTCTGAGTTGCTGGGATTATAGATGTATGCCACACACCTGGCAGTCCTACCAGCTTTTGTAGGAATACCTCCTTAAATCAAAAGATGAATTTTCAGATAATTATTTTTAGAAGGAATAATATCCTGAAAGGTATAATATAGCCACAAAGGATTCCTAAAGACCAACAGCACAAACTGGAGAAGAAAGGCAATGATAATTCACCTACTGGCTCCTGAGAAGACAGCCAGGGAGTGGAAGTAAATCTCAATCTCCACACATGCAAAGGAGCTCTCAGTCTGCAGTTTGATGCTGTTTTGTGTTCATTTGTTTAAAGAAACCAAAGAAAAAGGTTTGGTCTCTCTACACCCAGGGTTAAGATATCCTTCCCTTAGCACATATTATATGCCAATTATAGTGTTCTTTCTTTTTTTAAATATATATATACATATATTTATTTTTTATTTATAGGTGGACACAAGCTTTATTTTATTATTATTATTTTTTAATGTGGTGCTGAGGATCGAACCCAGTGCCTCACACATGCTAGGCGAATGCTGTACCTCTGAGCCACAACTCCAGCCCCTAACTTAGGTTTTTTTTTTTTTTTTTTTTTTTTTTTAATATTTATTTATTTGCTTTCAGTTGTACACAATGCATTTTTACGTGGTGCTGAGGTTCGAACCCGGGACGTGCACATGCTAGGCGAGCGCTCTACTGCTGAGCCACAACCCCAGCCCCCTAACTTAGGTTCTTAAAACTGACTTTTCAAATGCTAGAGTAAAACCTGTGATTCCCAGGCAAATGAGATGGTTTGTTCCTCAGACTGGAACAAGTTTTGGACAGAGTCATTTCAGCTGTAGAGAAACCATCCTTATAAAGCCTCATGATTCAGCTGGGAGTACAAGTGCCCAAACAGTGCTTTTAAACAGCACATCAAAGACAATTCAATGGTAGTTTGGGAAGTTTTTTAGAGCATGGGGAAAGGGTATCGATGTCAACTTAAAAGGAAGAACTATTTCCTGATTTCTATATTATCCAATATTATCAAAGCTAATATCGACAGTGTGGGTTAAGTTCATATGATTCTTAATCACAGTACCCTCAGATACTACTGATGATTAAGATGTACCACTAAATAACTGGTTTCTAGGAAAGGAACTATTCTCATTCAGTTCTCACACTGATGATAATATATTACCCTGATTTCCACATTAAGTGAAGAAAAGTACATGTTAGAATCAAGAAAATGCAGTATGTTTCTTATTGACAGGCTTCAAATTTTTTGAAGCTAAGCCAATTTCTGGAAAGACAAACCCACCTAGAGGAACATTCTGGTCTCAGTAGTTGTTTAACATAAAATCCCACTGCAGGGAGAAAGGACAGATGAACACTTATTTCAGGTGTGGAGGCATGACCTCCCAGATGCCTTTGGAGCAAGTCAGACTGACAGTCATAGGGTAAGGTTTTTATAGCCCTCTACTTACTTCTACATGGGTCAGCATTCTTAAAGCAATGATTGTCTTTTCCTTCTTCTTCCTCTGTTTGTCTTTTCTTCCCAGGCTGATGTTGGAATGCTTTTCTCAGGACTGGCTTCCTGCCATCTTCGTCCACTTCGATCTCACAGGTAGGCTCCAGCTGCGGCATTGGCCTCTCTTCATCTGAGTTATCAAAGGGCTCATTCAATACTTCTGTTGTCTCAGAAATGGTCTCGGTTGTTACACTGCTGTTGATCCTTCTGCGTTTACGACCCCTTTTCTTCTTTAGTACAAAAGGCCTCTGAAATTAATTCCAAACATAATACATAAGAGCTCATGAGAAATTAAATGGTTGTGTCGATATGCAGCAAACATGTATTGAAAATGCGCCTGAGAATCTTGCACGTAAAGACTTCTGTAAATGCCTTTGTACTTAACCTTCCATTTGATGTTTAACATCCCTCTCGGGCTCCAACTATAGAGACAAGTGTTTTCCAAATAAAACAGTTGTTTACTCAAGCAGATGCTTCGAGAGGGCACATCCTAGCAGCTCGACTGTGTATTTTAAAAGCTAAGCTTTGCTTTTCTAGCATGTATTTTCCAAGTGGTACTTGCTGGCTTCAATATCTTAAACATCATAGATCTTTGTAGGGCACCATGAACCCCAATGTTTCTATAAATGTTGCAATAATTAACTAGCCACTGAGTCACTCATTTAATACTTGGTAACTGTTCAAGGGACAACCACTATGTGCAAAACACTATGGAAAACATGATGGTGTACAACACTGGCTTACTTGTCCCATTTCATAGGACACTTCAGGAACTATGAAAGGAGAGGAAGGAAAGGGTACTAAGAAAGTATTACTCTCCTGCTTAAAAAGCCCACAAGGTTCTGTGTACTGGTACCTGCTAAACAACTGATAATTCTGCTAAATATTTTAATATGAAAAGCAGATAAAAAAGATAGATTTCTATTCTCCATATAAGATATAAAAATATTTCTTCTATTTGTACTAAAGGTCACCAAAAATAACTCCAAAATCATAATAAAAATGTTTTTCCAGGTAAAATAAGTATTTAATAATGCAAATTTAAATAAAGGAATAACAGGTAGATTTGTTGTTAAAATGTAATCTGTCAATAATGAGCCCCCAAATTGTTGAAAATAAACTGCAAAGAAAGGTTCAATAAATCTGGTTAAAAGCCAACCTCTAGAGCTGGGAGTATAGCTTAACGGTAGAGCTCTTGCCTGTCATGTGCAAGGACCTGGGTTCAGTCCCTAGTCGAAAAAAAAAAAAAATGAAACAAACAAACAAACAACAACAACAACAACAAAAAAACAACCAACCAACCTTCAGGTAAATTGTATTAAAAATTTTTTTGTCTTAGATTTAAAAAAATTTTTCTTCTAGTTGTAGATGGACACAATGCCTTTATTTATTTATTTTTATGTGGTGCTGAGATTTGAACTCAGTGCCTCACACATGCTAGGCAAGGGCCCTGCCACTGAGCTACAGCCCCAGCCCTGTCTTACATTTTTAATGCTCTGAATATTCTTGACAAACACACATAGGCCTGTTAATCATATTCTGTAATTTAACATTTGTGGTTATTAATAACCACCCCCCTAAGTCTGCCTGCCCTCCCAAACCACTTGAATTTTTCCAACCACAACCATAGAAAATATAAAATAACTGGTTTTCTTAAGGTTGAGTCCATTTATATGGTAGTGGTCCATGTCATGCCTTGGATGATTCTGGGTTTTGATATTTTTAGGACAAGTTTCTCTTGTTAAGTACACATAACGAGAACAAATGCATTCTCCTTGTAAGAAGCCTGATGTCCACTTCATGGGATGTTCTTTCTACCACCTTCTCACGGCTACCCTCCCACTAGATGCCAGGCTTAGAAGAAAGCACTGATCTGGGAGTTAGAGTGGCAAGCTGCTTGACAGACACTACATAGCAGTGGCCCTGGAGCAGAGCCATACCTTGTATCTTGTTATCTCTATTTGCTTTGGCTTTACAAACAAAACCTGGCTCACCTTTATGTCACAGACAGATACTGCTGACAAAGATATCAGATCTGGGAAAACAATTACCTGAAATATCCATTGTTTACTTTCTATACTACTGGAGATGAGATGGTATAATTTAAAAAAAAAAAACCACCAGGTTACTGAGATATGAGGAATTTCATTAGTGTGTCACAAGCCACAGATGCAAAACATCAGCCCAAAGGGCACAAAATACCCTCTAACAATTCTATGCTGAGAAAAAGAAAGAAGCAGTAGCAAAAGCACTGTGCTTTGAGTGACTGTGGAAGTCTCATGGACTCCTTAGGCCTTGAAAAGTGGTTGAAGTGCTCTCTGGGGCCCCTTTTCTTTCTCATAACTGGATTCTACTCTTGCAGACCAGAAGGTGGCAGTGACTACTAGACTGGGAAGCTGGCCTATCCTGGTTTACTGCCTTAGCACAAGTAGACACAATGATGACTGTAAGATAATCAATTATGATATCCGATCAGTGAGGCTGTGTACACCGAAACTACATCTAAAGTAGAGAGTGAAACAAATAGCAAAATGTTGGCAATGATAAAGAAGATTTGACTGAAAGCTGCTCAGACTGAAATCTAAACAGTACATACCTTTCTCTTTATAGCAACTGACTGTGGTTTAGTCAATCGTGGGGGAGAGCTTCGAATATTTTCTTCTTCTTCTTCCTCATCTTCCTCCTCTTCCTCCTCTTCCTCCTCCTCCTCATCCTCTTCATCCTCCTCCTCCTCCTCCTCCTCCTCCTCCTCACTGCTCTCTTTAGACAGCTCCATCAATTGCCCTCGTTCCCCTGCCAGTGGCCGGCTCTCCGGGGAATGCAAATATTTATTTTTTGATTGTACTTTTGCAGGTGATTGCCTACTGTTAGCTCTAGATGACAGGATTTCTTGCTCCTCCTTTTCCCAGCAGCTAGCTTGTTCCATTAGCCGCTCAGCCTAAGAGGAAGGGTAAAAATGGCGGCTGGTGAGAGGGCAGTTATGTAGCTAGAGCCTCTAAGGATCAATGGCAAAGGGTCTCTAAGTGGGTTCTGATCAGGACAGTTAGCCAGTCAAGCAAATTCCAGCTGCATCATCTCAGGACCCACTGCATCAGTTAGGATAACAAATCAAAGAAGATTGGGTTTCATGGGATATTTAGCAGTATTAATGATGCAGCGAATTGATTTGAGTCCTTTATCACTACATTACATGCTCACTGGCATGGAGCACTTTAAGCAAGTTCATAAACACAAAGAATCGATTGACATTGCAGCCTTGGAGCTCAGCACCAAATCTGATCTGATTACATGCTGTCAGTAGTGAAAAATGCTGCTTTGTGATCAATGATAAAAATGTTTCATTTTTCATACTCAATTCAATAAAATTATCATGTCTTACCATGCAGCCTCAGTTAGGACAAATTAGTGCCATATCATTTCACAAGCTCTCTATATTACCAAGCCTTTGACAATGATGATAATAATTTTCTTAGTTTGAGAGAGCTCTAAGATTGAAGTTACACAACTTAGGATGATGAAGTTAATCATTACCTCTTTTTCGGCTTCCCGCTCTTCTTCTGAAACTGCAGCATTAGAAATTAAAATTGGGGTCCACCTCAGACTCTCTGGATCAAGTTCATTGGTTCGGGAACAGGTTTTCAGCTTTTCCATATGGCCCAATATCAACTTTTCCCTTCTAATGATGACAAATCTGTAATGTGATAAAGCAGAACAAAGCACAATCAAAAGCTAAAATTTCACTTCACCTTCACACACTGACACACACTAATGCTAACAATGTGTGGGTTAAAAAAAAAAAAAAAAGAATCAGAAAAACACATCAATGGAAGGGTAAATTGAAAGACAAACAGCAAAAGAATCATTTCATGATTTCTTTATGAGAAAACTTCTGACAATACCACCAAAGAACCTCTGATTTTTAACTGGAATACATGTGCCAGGAAACCTCTCCAGTGTGAGGTGTTCGAGAGAGAGTGGTAATGTCCAGGGCCTGGGGACTGACCTGCCATCTCTCTTGTCAATCATGTGGAGGTGCTGCAGCGTGGTGGCGATGTCATGTGGGCACATGCCCGTGGCTCTGCTAATCGCCTTGATGCTGATGTGCCTCTCATGGTGGTGGTAGAGGTATTCTAAGATGACGCTCTTCCAATAGGCCAGGTAGGAGAGACGGCCCAGATCAGAGAGTGGTTTTTCAGGAGACCCTGCTTGGCCTTCTCTTCTAGAAAGCAAATAGCCTAGGGCAAAAAAAGCAAAGGTCCACTCACTGTGGTGTTTCCAGAGGTAGGAACAGGAGCCAGCAGAAATAATACAAGTAGCGACAAGGTAAAAACATCACACCAGTGAAGTTCATCTTTTTATATGTGTAGCCTTTCTCAGTTACAGTGATCTGATCCCTAGGAAGTTTATCCTTCTGAATTTTATACAGTGGCATTATAAGTCAATTCATGCAGCCAGCAGTAGCACTCCAAACACATATTTTTGATATATTTAACAAAGACTGAAAGTTAAGACTGAAGACATTACTTCTGGTAAGTTTCAACACTGAAGTCTCCGACCACCTTTAAATTCTTTCAAAACTCAACATCAGGCACTTACTCAGAAATCCTGTTGAGGGACCACCCCAAACATTAATGGGCAAGTTGTTTTCCACAGGAAGGACCTAATGACCCTTTGACAGCTGGGTCTTAATAGAAGGGCCTCCATTGACTTAGAGTCTATATTGCCTGTTACGTTTAACTAGCCGGGTGATCCGAATCTCTGTTTTAGGACTAATAAAAGAATGCCTTTCAAGTCAACCCTGCAACTGATATTGGCTCCACTAGCTCTATTTTCACCTCTTTCGTGGAAATTAATTTATAATCCAAACTCAGAATGTTGCCTTAACAAATTAAAAACATACACACAAAAAACAAACAAACAAAAATAGCTCCTTGAACTATTTCACGCATACTTTGAAAATCCCCAGGCCTGTTAAGCTTTTGAAGGCATTCTACAGCTTTACTGTGAAGGTTCCTTGGCAAAGCAACTTTGAAATGAGAAAAACTTTAAATCCACTTGAAGGTAATGAATGAAAGCTGGCGGCTGTCACGGTAATTAAGAGCCACTTATGGAGTAGAGAAGAAATGCGGTAAACTAATGATGTCTACCTTGCTCTAATTATCAATTTCAACAGCCTCACCTTCATGAACTTCCTAAATTTAAACAAACATCAACCACATACAGTAGGTGGCAGCAATTACAAAATCATGCTGTTCTGTAAACCACCCAAATCTTCAGCATTTTTCTTCTTTATCTACATTTTCAAAATGGCTGCATTCTCAAGAATTTTCTCAATTTTAGTTTTTTGTTACAAGGAGAAATCAATGGCTCTGATGCATATTGCTGCCTCTCAAAAATCACTGTAAATAATGCAGAAATATAGAACAAGAAATTCAACCTGGACCCCATAGGGGTATAATCACAGCATTTTGCATCTTGATAGCTTTAATCTGAATGCCATTAAAAAGAACAGGCATAAATTTAACATTAGGTTTTTCTGAAGTCTTTTGACTTATTTGTCTCTTTAATTCATGTTTAAGTGCAAGGTATTTGATTGAATGCAAACAAGCACCACAACATTTCACAGTCAAACCACTGTCGACGTCACTCGGCTCCAGACTGAGGCTTTCAACAGCAGTGTCAGGAATGCTAACATCAATGGCTGCTGTGCCGAAGCCAGCCCATATCATGCCCTATCAACACAGGAAAGAGCTCTTTCTCTGTGGTCAGAGTACTAAGGGAGCCCAAATCTCAGAACACAGATAATTGGCACATCCGTCACCTGCCTCCTAAGTGCTTGGCGCATGCTGAGAAATGTACTCAGTCAGCTGGAGGTCCCAGCTCTGTACTCCTGGGGGCAGGAGAACCATAGAACCGTGGATAAGGAACTATCCCCACTGTCTATGAGACCCCCAATTAAAAGTCCCCCGAAGTGGCTATGGAAGTCCCTAGGCCCTTACTGGTTCTAATCTGAACCCCACAGAAAGCCTCCCTTTCAGCTTGGCAGAAGGATTTCTGTACAACCAAGAGATTCAGAAGGTGGTCCTAAGCCTTCCCTACCTTACACTCCCAACTGCTATGGGCTACCTTACCCAGGAAGCATGCATTCTTTGTTCTGGCTACCCTTCCCACTATCCTTACTCTGGACTAAGAGAAAAGCAGCCAAAATTCCAAAATAAGGCCCCTACCCCACCCAGATGTTCCTGTTTTTCACCTGAAGGTTGTACAGATATACCTTATCAGGGCCTGAGCTAAATGGGTGAGACCACTCAAGCTGGCAGGCAACTGGGGTCTTAGGGAACGTTTAGGCACAATCCTTTCAGCACCTGCTGCTCCTACCATGTTAAATGGCTGTCTCCTGAGACATTCTTTAGACAACAACTGTAGCCTGTGGCCAATACTGCCACAGAAGTCCAGGTGACCAGCCCCGATGATCATGGGTCATGAGTCCATTGGTCTTTCCCAGCAAACACCCTCCTACTTTGCAAGCAAGGACAGGGATGAAGTGGGGAAACTGCCAACACATGCCAAGGGGACATTTTCCTAGGTGCAGGAGAAAAACAACTGGAAACCCAAACTCCAACCAGAACATATCAGACAGGTTTTCAGGAATGATGTGCACCAACACTGTGGACCACACAAGGACCGTCTGAAGGCCCCTCTTGGATTAGAGAGACAGTCAAGGAACTCAAAACCAGTGAGAAGAAAGGACATTTCTGACAAGAGTCATTTGGAAGTCCACAAAGTCTCCCACTGAAGGAGGAAGCTCTGGGTTTAAATAAATTCCACCAGAACAATCAAAACAACCACAGATATATTTCTTATTCCTTACTAGTTAAAGGAAATCACTTGTAATCTGTTAGTCTACATAGTTTAGAAGAAAAGGGTGTTGGGTCTACTCTGTTGTGCACTAAGTTGATGGAAGTTAGAATCCAAATATTACCTACAGCAGGCACCTGCCTTCACAGAAGATGCAGCTGCTGGCACTTCACTACTGACATTTATAAATAATTTTGTTTCTTCCTACTTTTTCTAGGCTCTTCAAAGAATAATTATGATATAGCCCATTGACAGAATAATTTTTGGTAAGAACATTTTACTTATTGAGTAATTATAGAGGTGGTGGTTTAAGTTACAGCTCTTAAATTTAACTTACCAAAAAGATTCCAAATAATTGATCTAAGATGCAGGGAAATAAAAAGCACTTATCTTGGAAGCCGGTGTATTATCCTGAAGCATCTGAAACAAGTACAATACACCCCTGGTGAATAGATTCCCATGGCGCACTAACACCTCTCCTTAACTCAGGATACTTTCAATCAGAAGGCCTCAGCTACTCCTGGGGAAACCTGGCTAATTCAGATAGAAAACAAAGTGATGTGTGGAGGACAAATCCCAGTAGCTGTAGTATAATTAATCGCTGGTGAAATTATTCCCTTGAACTTGCCTGTGAGCCAGGGGTGCTGGAGAACAGCACTTACTCGTGAGTAGGACATTGTAATTGAAAACCGAGTGGCCCATAAACCCCTCACCCACATCAACTATTTTGAAGCTGGCTTCCTTATTTGCTTCACTGGAACTACTTAACCAGGGGAAGGTGAGGTCTGAGTGTTGGTTTCAGAACCATACACTTAATTCAAAAAAGATTATCAAGGTGTCTGTTTGAAGGGACAGAAGAACAATGGGATCTCTATAAGGAATAAGCATTTCTAAACTGTACTGCATGGGACCCAGGTGTACCTCACTTCTGTCAAGGCTGACCTACTTGTCAATTCTCACGTTACTAGCCCTGATCCCCTGAGTTTGAAATAGTTAACTTCCTGGGGGGGGGGATAGGGGAGGGAGGGAGAGAGAGAGAGAGAGAGAGAGAGAGAGAGAGAGAGAGAGAGAGAGGAGAGAGGGAGAGAGAGAGAGAGAGAGAGAGAGAGAGAGAGAGAGAAAAAAATATTTTTTTAAAGTGGCAGATAGTTGCTTTCATGTAGCCAGATTGATAAGAAACAATATAGTCAAGGTCAAGATTTGTTTTTGAAGGCCCAAATCCTCAAATTAATTTAACTCTCAGCATAATAACTGCAAAGTTAATCCTCATTTACATGAAAATTCTTTCCTTTTAAAAGAATGATAGTCAAGATTGTAGAGTGGACCAAGAATAGAACACTGTTCTTATGCAAGACTGTGGATATGGATAAGGGTCTCCCCTTACAAAGGCAGCCACCCTTCATCCTTGCATGCCTTCATCATCTGAAACCAAGCCATTATGAACTTCCTTAAACCCCAAAGTGTAAACGTTGGCAAGCTACTCACTCCCAACTCCCATCTGTCTGGATTATGCAAATTCAGGGTCGCCAGCTGCTTTTAGGAAAAGATAATCTTTGAGGATTACACACCTTTCATCAGACACCTGTTTAGCTAGCAAACCCTGGTGAAAGGCCCCATCAGTAGACAGCACTGGGGTTGCAAGCCAGGGAATGGATACCAGACCAAGGATTTACCGCAGCTCTTGAGCAGAGGAAATCTGACGACTCTAACCATGTAGTTTATGCTTAGAGAGAGGGCTATTCACTGGTCTATGCTCATCTGTTACTGGTTTCCAGGGCTGAGCAGCACTGTGACCAAGTGGATGAATGAATGGCATGTTAGCAGTTCAATTTCTTGACAGGCTATCTATGTTTAAATTTTGTGGTGATTTTGCAATTAGTGCAGAACGAAGCTCAGCCCTAGCTCTCAGTGTTTTAAGAGAACAGCAGCGTTCTAAATGATCTGTGACCTGCCTAAAATCTTATGCTTTCTAATTATTAGGAGATACATACAGATGCCTCCCTGGTAAAAATGGACATTTTGAAAAATGTCAAGTATTTTTAAATTTAAGAGATTGGTTTTAAAACTGGAAGTTTAAGACATTTTTCCCATAATTGGATGGGCCTGGTATAATTATGTAACAACCTGAATAAATACTGCTTCTCAAGATCTCAAAGTGTGTTTTTTCAGACCCACAGCATCAGTATCACCTGGAAATCTGAAACTGTGGGCGAAGGTCCAGCACCTGTGCATCAATAAGAAGCCCCTCAGATGATTCTGATGCACACCAGTTTGAGGACCACTGCTATAAACCCTGCTTAGGCATTGCTAAGTTTTGATAAGCATGTGAAGTGGGGAGGCGGGCAATAAATAGATGGTGGGGACTAAATATTTGCAAGTGGGTAATATCTCACCTGGCTCCATGCTGGTAGAGAACTGGAGAGTAGACTCTCCAAAAACAGACCAAAAGTTAGTAGAGGTCATTGAGTGGCTAAATTGCTCAGTCCTATCTATGTGCTACACTTGTGCTTCTAACCTACATTGTGCAAACAAACCATTCTTGCTAACACATGAATTCTGATTCAGTGGGTCTGGGGTGTGTCCCAAAAGTTTGCAATTCCAACAGGTTCCCATATCACAAATCACACTTGAACAGCAAAGGGTTCTTGGACAAGAAATAATGGTTCTTGGAAATCTTGTTCTCAGGACCACATCACATTTTAAAGTCCTTTATAACTCTAAAGAGCTTTTGTTTATTTATAATGGCTATATCTACTGATTTTACCAAGAAATGACAAGTACTTGTTAAACAAAATAGTGAGAAGAGAGGCACTGATTTACATTTTTAAAAACCTCTTCATGGAACTGGGGTTGTGGCTCAGCGGTAGAGCGCCACGTAAACATAAATGCATTGCATTGTGTACAACTAAAGCAAATGAATAAATATTAAAAAAAAAAAAAAAACTCTTCAGGGGCTGGGGTTGTGGCTCAGTGGTAGAGCGCTTGACTAGCATGTGCATGGCCCGGGTTTGATCCTCAGCACCATGTAAGAATAAAGGCATTGGGCTGGGGTTGTGGCTCAGCAGCAGAGCGCTCGCCTCGCACGTGCGCAGCCCGGGTTCGATCCTCAGCACCACGTAAACATAAATGCATTGCATTGTGTACAACTAAAGTAAATAATATTTTTAAAAAGAATAAAGGCATTGTGTACAACTAAAACAAACAAATAAATATTAAAAAACAAAAAACAAACAAACAAACAAAAACTCTTCAATGTCTGGTTTAAGATGGGAATGGAATTCAGGGCCCACCCATGCACCAGCCATGTGACTTTGGGCAATTTATTCAACCTCTCGGTGTTGGCCCAGTATCCTCATTTGTAACATGCAGAAAACAATCACACTTATTTCTTTTTCTTTTTTTTTTTTTGGGGGGGGGGGGAATTTGGGGGGAATTTTTTAGATATAACATTAAAAGTACAATAAAAAAAGAAAAGAGTTGGTAAGCTGGGCTTCATTAAAATTAAAAAACTTCTGCTCTGTGAAAAACACTATTATGAGGAGGAGATGACAAACTATACAATGGGAGAAAATATCTGCAAATGATATATCTGATAAAAAACTGCTGTCCAAAATATACAAAGAACTCTTAATGCTCCATATTAAAATAAATAATCCAATTAAAAATGGGCAAAAGATCTAGAGGAAAATTTCACCAGAGAAGATATACAGATGGCAGATAAGCATATGAAAATATGCTCAATGTCTTAAATCATTAGAGAACTACAAACTTAATCAAATGAGATGACACTACAAACCTACTATAATGGCAAAAATTCAAACCATAGACAACATCTAATGCTGGTAAGGATATGGAAGAAAAGAAACTCATTTATTACTGGTGGGAATGCAAAATAGAACAGCTATGATGGGAGACAATTTGTCAGTTTCTTTTCTGTTTTTAAATATTGTTTAATTGTCAATAGATCTTTATTTTATATGTGGTGCTGAAAATCGAACCCAGTGCCTCACACATGCTAAGCAATTGCTCTGCCAATAAGCCACAACCCCAGCCCAGTTTGTCAGTTTTTTACAAAGCTAAACACTCTTTCATTATACTTTTGTAATCCAGTAATCATAATCATTGGTATTTATACAAATGAATTGAAAACTTAACGTTTACACAAAACATGCACATGGATGTTTCTAGCAGTTATATTCATAACTGCCAAAAGGTGGAAGTAACCAAGATGTCCTTCAAGAGGTGAAAGGATATAATAAACTTTGGTATGTTTAGACAATGGAATATTATTGGATACTAGAAAGCAATGAACTAACAAGGCTTAAAAAAAAAAAAAAACATGAGGGAACCTAATGCAAATTAACAAGTGAAAGAAGCTAATTGGAAAAGCATACATACTGTATGATTTCAAATATATGTTATCCTAGAAAATTCAAAGGTATGGAGACAATAAAATGAGTGGTTGCTAGAGATTAAAAAAGACCAATGAAGAAATTAATACGTGGAACACAGATTTTAAGGTTGCAAAACTATTCTGTATGATACTATAATGGTGGATATATGTCATTTGATATCTGTCAAAACCCACAGACTGTAAAACATTAACAGTGAACTTAATGTAAACTATGGGCTTTTTGTGATAATTCATCAAATTAGGTTCATCAGTTGTACAAAAAAATGTATGACACTGGCACAGAAAGTTAATGATGGAGTAGGTCATGCTTGTGTGGAAGTAGGGAGTAGATGTGGGAACTCTGTACTTCTCAATGTTGCTGCGAACTGAAAGCTAACCACCACCCCCCCCCCCGTTCTATTTTTTTTTTAAGAGGGTATTAGTAAACATGGTTATAAAATAACCAATAAAAGTTATGGTATTATTCCCACTCGTCCAGTAATGTTGATACTTTTTTAAAAAAAATATTTATCTATTTGCTTTTAGTTGTACACAATGCATTATCTTTACGTGGTGCTGAGGATCGAACCCGGGCCGCGCACGTGCTAGGTGAGTGCTCTACCGCTGAGCCACATCCCCAGCCCCATGTTGATACTTTTGAAACATAAATACATTCAAAACAAAAATGAGAGATCACTTTGGTGATATGCAGTAAAATAAGTTCGACTGGCTAAATAAAGTAATTGTGTTTTCAGTAATTGTGTTTTCATATGCTTCTGTAGCATGACATAGATTGTAGGGATGGAAAGGAGAAAGAGGAAAATAGTGGGATGAAAGAAATAATTACACACACAGGAGTTATAGGTAAAATTAAAGGGGAACAAAAGAGACATATGTCATATAGAAGTCACAGAAAGGTTGTGTTAACCAAAGAAAAAGTCAATACAGAGAAGTTGGCAATGTTAATGAATAAGCCATTGACATTTTTTTTCAATTAATCCATGTTTCCATTAATTTCTTATTAAAAAAGGCATATTTAAAAAAATAAAGTAATGGCCGGGAGCAGTGGCACACGTCTGTAATCCCAGCACTTTGGGAGGCTGAGGCAGGAGGATTGCGAGTTCAAAGCCAGTCTCAGCAATGGCAAGGCACTTAGCAACTCAGTGAGACCCTGTCTCTAAATAAAATACAAAAAAGGGCTGGGGATGTGGCCCAGTGGTCGAGTGCCCCTGAGTTCAATCCCCGGTACCAAATAAATAAATAAATAAATAAATAAAGTAATGGGAAAAAGTTGGTCATAGTAATTGACAGAATGCTATGTTAACTTTTCTGTACAGAAATGATATAGCTTCGTCAATGATGTTCAAAAATGCTTTTTCAAAAATTATGTATGTAAGTAGATGATTTATAGTTGTCAGGCTCTGGAGATACTTTGTCTGCTAAGTGTAATTCTAAAAAGTGTAGATAAGCCACAAGGTGCAAATGCATCAGCTGAATGTACAACAACTTCTGAAGAATCCACAATTGTTTTCTTATTAAATAGAGGGCAATCCAAAGTGAATGTTTCATATTCTCCAACTTCTCCACATACATGGACTTCATACTTTTTAGAAGCTCTAAGAGATAAGGCTCCATTTCATCCAGCGTTTTCCCAAGATGTTTATCTGGATCTAAACCCAAAGCTGCTACTTTGATGACCACTGCTTGAATGTTAGATGCTATCATCTCTCAGAGCAAATCTTCTGGTTCCTTTGCCAAACGTAAGCTAAGATTGGAGATTCAGCCTTTTACACACATTTTCTACTCGAACATGCTGATAATCAGAAAGTATAGCCCCTACTGATATCCCATCTACTTCTTCTTTTTCCTTAACAAGTTTCAAAAGTTCATAGAGATCTTCAACCTCATCACCTTCACATTTGGTGTACACTTGTCCTATATTCAAGTTCCTTCCTCTTACGGTTCTGCAGTAGAGGGGAAGAGCCATTGCTTCTGCATACAAGTCAATGGCATGATGACCCACGGTCTGATACATGTAGCTATCCAGTTCATCAGATCCCACTTGGTTTTCATCTGGTCTTAGATTTGCTAAAGCAACAATCTGATGCCCAGCAGCAATGTACTGCATCATATTGTAACAGCTGTCTTTCCCACCACTGATCAGGGTCACGACCCTCATGCTGGGTACAGTCACACTTATTTCTTAAAGTTGTAAGGATGAAATAAGTTAAACTGTGTTTGGTCTATTACTGTAGCCCTGTGTTGGCACTGGCTATTATTAGTATTTAGCAAATGCAATGAATGAAATCTCAAGGTAATCACCAGGGTGACCAAATACCCTTAATGTAGGGGAAAGAAAGAAAATGTGGATAGAAGAAAGAAAACAAACTGCTTTATAGCGTCAGACTGAGAAGAGTTACCCTCCTTGTCCTACCTTTGCATGATGTTATCTGAAAACCATCCCACTCCCTTGGTGAGAAGTTCTTCTACCATGACTTTTCCTTTTCCCCCATTTCCAGTTAACCAACCAAATATAAACTTAATCAAAGGAAGAGACCATAAAAAAAAAAAAAAAATCCTGCTTCAGGAATATTGTCAAGAAACTAGCTTAGTTTCTGAAATTGCCAGTCAGGGCAGTTCTGTACCCTCAAATTCCCTTTAGCTTTTAAGTCCTTAACTTCCAGGACTATCCATAGGAAATAGCAATCCCTTCAAACCACAATAATGACTTCTTAGGGCTTCTCTTCAAACCACAATGACTTCTTAGGGCTTCTGCAGAATCCAGAGGTAGGCCCAAGATGTACGTAACAAAGGCCCAACTATTCTAAGACTCAAGTGTGTCCCTAGGAAAATAGACTAACCAGTGAAATGCAGGGAGTCAGAGTATATTCAGGGAAGGACAGCCACCTACCTTGGGTTACATCCCTGGCTTCTTCAATAAGTCTCTCTCTAAGATGTCTCTTCTCAAAGATCCCACATGTTCCCTCACACTGGAGTGCACTGAACACTGTAGTATTGAGTTCTGATTCAATTATGTGGAGGGGGCTGCTGGTCTTTTACTCAGTCTTCCCCATTCCTCGAAGCCCACTCCAGAGAAGGATGGCATTCCTTTAACCTCTCAGAGGAAAGGGTGTGGTAGGGGCATGTGATGCATATGTGTGTGTGAGCTTACAGACTAAGCTAGAGTTTACCAGATGGTTCCCACAGTTCTGTGGGTAACTGTAGATTCCTTTGCAGGCAGGGGGTGGTCAATCTGCATGTCAGCCACAGAGGGAAAAGGTAAATAAATGTTCAGATACAAAACAGGACATCAGGTGGCAGGAAAGGGGACTCCCTTTCCTCTGTGGTGCCTATGAGTTGAGAAGTTGAACATCCACAAATGTGCTCCTGAGTTGGGTGGCCAGGGTAACACCTGCCACATGGGAGCAGGCTGAGGACCAGAGACAAACCCTGCAACACAGCCACACGCCAACGATGAGTCAATGGCATTTTTATAACTGATAATATAATTCAGTGGGAATGTGTCCCTCCATTGCTTCTATTTTAATCCTCTAGTTTAGTTCATGGTTCTCAACCCTGGCTGCACAGTAGAATCAGTTGGGAGCTTTAAAAAAAACTAGAGATGTCTGTTGCCATGAACCTCAAACTCTTGACTATCTCAGACCAGTTGGGTATCAGACATGTTATGGGTTACTTTAAATAAAGGGCATTGGGGATTGTACTTGGGCCAGAACATTAAAGTGGGTAGAGCACCAATCCTTCTCCAATTCTGTCATCCCAAAGGGCCCTGGTGACAGCAGTGGTGTCTAATGGGAGACCCAAGCAGAAGGTGAAGCTTGGGGAAATGGAGACTTGGAGTTGAGTAATGGGAGAAGGGTGGTCATCAATAAAGAGAGCTCTGTGATATGCTTCAGTTTCATTCAGCAAAACCTTCAACTGAGAAGCAGATGTTTATGTATAGTGTGTCTAGTCTATTAAAATAATATTTTTTCTAAGAAGATGACCAATTATGAAACTGATCTGATCCACCAATTTCCTTGTTAGTAAAATTGAGGTACCCCGCAACACAGGACAAAATGGTGATGGAACAAGAGATACTATGCTCTTATCAATACCACTCATGCCCAAACTAAAATCACTGGGAAGGCAGGCAGTTTGTAAAGTGTTTACTTAAATATATTTGGGAAGTGACTAAATTGTTCATGAAGCCATTTCCCTATCATAAATCTAATAAAGCTCTGATTTGTGAGTCAGAGGCATTTCCATGAGGTGATGGTAAAGCACCAGTACCATCATCTTCAATGCAACAGAAATTAGAAAGATGTCAGAATGATGCCTTCCTCTTTGGCCTTTTTGGATTTTTCACAGTTCAAACCACTTTTAAAATTCTGGACTTTGCAGGAAAAGCAAAATTCACACAATGAACACTTTAAGATGAAGTAATTTGGCAATTAAAACTATTTTCTCTCTTACAGATAGGCATAAATCCATATTAGAGATTCCACCTGAAAAACTACTTCAGAAAATAATTTGATTATTTACTTCATACCTATTAAAAAAAAAAAAAAGCACCTTAAAAAAACTGCCCCTTGAGTTTATAACCCTATAGAAATATGGATAAAAGTTTCACATTAATTTTAAAAATCTGATAACAAGCATTTACCATTGAAAAGTTAATGAATTTCAAACTCTTCACTAAGTACACACACACTTTGAAAAAAGTATCTGCGCTTGGGAGGCTGAGGCAGGAGGATCGAGAGTTCAAAGCCAGCCTCAGGAATGGCGAGGCACTTAGTAACTCAGTGAGACCCTGCTTCTAATAAAATACAAAAAAGGGCTGGGGATGTGGCCCAGTGGTCAAGTGCCCCTGAGTTCAATCCCTGGTACAAAAAAAAAAAAAAAAAGTATCTGCGCTAAGCAAATGACTAGTATACTTATAGCACTTCACCTGTAAGACCATTTTCCTATAGCTAAACCCAGCAACTGCATTTATCCTTTAGCAAATTCCTAAAAGCAAAGCTGGGGCTTCTTTTGTCCATTTTTATAGGTCTGGGGTTCCGCAGAGCAACTGAGATAGTTCATTTTACTATCTAGTTGTTGGATCTAATTCTAGCAAAAGACTGGGGTTGTGGGAGAGAGGGGTACATTTACCCCATTGAGGATGCTGCCACTGATTTCAGAGCCAGGCCCTGGAAGACAGGATGGCTGGAAGAGTAACTCTCCCACAAACCCCTTAATATACTGTGTGTGTGTGTGTGTGTGTGTGTGTGTGTGTGTGTGTACCAGCTGTAACTTTCAAAAACAGGACAAAGCATGCTGTAATTCCAATTCTGGGAGATGAGCTTTCATACAGGAAACACAAACATACAGCAAGATGGAAGAAAGAAAAAAATGGATACACAAATCTCTTTAAAATTTTTCTTTGTTTTCCAACAAAGTACATTTCAAAAGAGAGTTGTCAGTCTTTGAGACAACTTTCTAAAATCAAAACTGCCCTGATCTGACTAAGCAATTGAAAATGTAAGCTTGAGAAATATCTCTAAGTCATCCTCAGGTTATCTAGACAAACAATCCCACTCCACTGGTCTACTACTCTTTCAGCTTATTTTTTATTTATCTCCCAAATGCTTTCAAACATGATTTGAGGTAAAAAGCGTCTGGCAATAAATGTTCCCACAGGGCTGCTGCTGAACCCATTTCCGAGCCCTGCAGCACAAATGCATGCTGGGCATGGGAGCTGAAGTGGGATGGGACATTCAGTGAAGTTACTAACTGGTTTCTCGGTGGATTTGGTGTCATGTAGTCATCGAACCCTTAATCTTAGAGAAATATCTACTATAGTAGATGTTAGCTTGTTAGAAAAGCAAAAACATGCAATACCATTACTAATAGTATTAAAAGATATTACTCCGCCTCAGTTAGCAGACAGTACACTTCTGTAAGCCTCTTGAATGAGCTATTTTCTATTCTGTTTAGATCCACTCTATAATACTAGCAATAGCTAGAGTTGAGACTTCAGTAACAATAATAGTATTAAGCACAGCATCAGACATATTATCCCAATATTATCCCTGTGAGCCTTTATAGTGTGTGTCACTATTAAAGAATCTCCATTTAATTTTCAAAGGTTTGGAATGACTTTGTAGGATATTCGGCAGCTGAGCATCTACTATATGCTAGGCAATGTTCTAATTAGGTTGTAGAGAGACATTTTCCATATATAATGAGGCAAAGGGCTCTGGGAGTTTAATTTGTTAACTAGCATGAAACTGCCGAAAACAAGAACCACAAACTACGAAAATAACAGGAACTCAAATAGACATGTTAATAGCTAAAGTTCATTTTTTTTTTTAATAAAATCAATTCAATATGCTGCATTGCAAGCAATCAATCACATTGCAATCATCATTTACAAATCAAAGGACAACACTGATAATCACTCACGGGGGAACATACAACTAGGTATGTGATTATGGATAAGTAGACTGGAGTAGATTGAAACTGTAAATTATGTAACTGTCTCTTGTAATTATCCTGCTCGAGTACAGAAACAAACTTCCTGTGTAATTTTGCGGGAGAATGGAGATTGAGATACAGAATCACTTTTTAGTTGGTTTTAACCCTTCAACAGCTATTTAATTACGTGTGATGAGGTCAAAGAAAGTTTATGCTTAATTTATGAAAAGTTGGCAGGGAGTTATTTCAAAGAAAATCCTCTGCAAAGCTCTAGATTATTAATGAAATCATGATTTCTTTTTCTTTTCAAGAAAAATTTATCTAAATTATTTGGCAAAATAAACAATGCTTAAAGAAAATTCACGGGCACCATTCATTTTATTTCCTCTCTAAAAACATTTGTTATGCTTTGCAAGTTTTTAACTGGATGTAACTGAAAAGCTGCAGGGGTGGGAGGCTGTCAGAGTCCTCAGACACAGGTTCTGCTTTAGTATAGAAAAATCTTATTAACTTCTTTAAATTCATGGGAAGAATTCCAGCACTGGGCCAACCACAGGGCAGGACTTCCACTCTATGAACAGAAAACCATTTCTCTGTAAGAAGACAGAAGCTTGCTTTTTAAAATAAATAATCAGCAGAGCCTCATTTCAGCATTTTCCTTTCCTCTTCTTAAAATCTATATTTTAACATATTTTTTCTTCTATAAGCACTGTTGATGGTGCCTAAATATCTGCCCCTAATTATAGAACTGCCTAGGACCCAGCATTCTAGGACGGCGTTGGGGGCAATTTCCACTCTACCCTTATAGTGTCTGTCAGGATTTTTCTTCATTTAAAAAACAGAAAACAAACGAAGGAAGTTCTAATTGCTACCATGTCTTTTCTTTATCTTTCTGTCCTCAGTTAGATATTTTCCCTCCATTCCACCCCTATTCTGCACTACCATATCTTGTCTGAATCTTTCATTTCATCACCAATCTGTTAACACACAAACCTTCAGTTATGTTTCTCTAAGTTTAAGAGTAAAAAGCACAGGCTGGGGTTGTGGCTCAGTGGTAGAGCACTTGCTTAGCACCTGGGAGGCACTGAGTTTGATCCTCAGCACCACATACAAAATAAATAAATAAAAATAAAGGTATTGTGTCCATCTATAAAAGAATAATATATATATATACATATATATATATATATATATATATTATATATAAATTTTTTTTAAATAAGAGTAAAAAATTTACAGGAAGGCTATTCTTTTTCCTTTTTCTTTTAGTTCTGGGGATTGAACCCAGGGCCTTGTGCATGCCAGGCAAGCACTCTTCCAACTGAGCTATATCTCCAATACTTGAGGACATGATTCTAGCAAATTTCAATACATAACTTTCACATAAAAAGGCTCTGCAAAGATTGACATGGTATTGATGCCAATATACAAAATACTTGAATACTCACATTTTCATGTTAAAACAGTAAAGGTGAAAATCTATATCTCTCTAAAATATCACTAATAATAATGCCACCAATAAATTTTTTAAAAAATTGTCTAGTTTCAAGTTACAAAAACCCAGGCACCAAGACAGACACCATAGGGTACAACCTCAATTTTAAGAGGACCACTTTAAAAAAAAAAAAAATACATATACAGAAAACAACACAAGACAAATATAGGCAACTGTCCTTGCAACTGTCAGCTGGGATCAGGAAATACAGTTTGCCAACTTCCCTAGAAAACTTTCCATTTGTCCCAGCCGATCACCCTTCCCTTTTCATAAGTTACCACTAACTGGATTTTTACTGTTATCTTTGTGTTTTTAAAATACTTTTATTACCGAAATATGCTAGCTAGGTAGCATATTGTTCATTAACATTTTTTTAAATGCCTTCTCAGTCTCTTTTAAGCTATGGGTTCCCCCCCTCCACTATCTTTCTTTCCAGTTTAACTGTTCATTAACTGGAGTCCTCCGATGTTTCCAGAGACTCATTTTGCTGACTGCATATTCACAATGCAGTTCAATGTGTTCCTTTTCATTCTATATTTTCCAAAAAATGTCAGCAGTACCTTGTGATCAGAAGGTAGTTTATTTCTGGTTGTCCTTCTTTTTTCAATATTTGCAGCTGTTGATGTTCAATGTATAGATTGATTAATTCACCATGGGAGATTGCACATGCTCTGCCCCAATTTTCAAGACAATAAACAATTTCTCTCATCCTCTAAATTAGTTTGTTTTTCAATCAGTTGCAATCATCTATTAATATATTTATTGCTCAGTGGGAACCCTTCACGTTGACTCCTGAGTCCTTTAGACATGACCCTAACAATTTTTGCTTCTTTGCTGCCTAGTGTGACAAGAAACATTCTTTTTTTTACAGAAATAACTATTCTACTTCTGTTAAAATTGTGACTCAATACCCCCCAGTCATATACAAATTTATTACTAGCGTGAGGTCCTCCTATATCACATTCCCTCATGATTTCAGCAACACTTTTCCCCCCAATACCTTCTGCCATGTAATTATACAAAATGTTTTCTTCAACATGGACAAATGGTTACATGCATAACAAAATTGCTTTTAAACCACTCAATTATTTTTATGCATTTTAGAACATTAAAATAATTTGTTGAAAAAAGTTCCTCTGTGGTGTTAATCCAAATCAGGACTCAATACAAATAATTACAATATAAAGGTTTTAAAGGTCCTAAACATGAAAATGTAGCATGAATATTAATCACAAATCTATGGAGGATAAAACAATTACCTTTTTAAATAGTATTTTTCTAACATAAATGCTAAATAAGTTAAGGGAAATCATTTTTTGTAATATGTATTTTTTAGTTGTAGGTGGACACAATAGCTTTATTTTATTTTTATGTGGTGCTGAGGATAGAACCCAGTGCCTCAGGTGTGCCAGGCAAGTAACAAACTGATTTTGTTCAAAAAGCAAGCAAATGGACTGGGGTTGTGGCTCAGTGGAAAAACACATGCCTACCATGAGTGAGGCCCTGAGTTCAATCCCCAGCACCACATTAAAAAAAAAAAAAAAAAAAAAAAAAAAAAACTAAATAAACAAAATAAAGGTATGTATCCATCTACAATTAAAAATATTTTTTTAGTAATGCTTCCAAGGATCTCAAAGTAAAGCGTATTACTCCATGTCACTTGCACCTTGCAATCCATGGTGATGAAGAATTGGATTCTCTTATCAAGGCTACCACAGCTGGGGGTGGTGTGATCCCTCATATCCACAAATGTCTGATTGGAAAGAAGGGACAGCAGAAAACTGCTTAGAGGGTTGTTTTAACCAACCCTGTTCCTCCCAGTCATTGTACTGTAACTGGGACAGAAGATAACAATGGGGATATGTGGAATTTTTAAAAACAGTTAAATGGAAAGGCATAGACAATTACTGTAGACACACTAAAAGAAACATTTGTATGTTCTTAGACTCGAAGTTTGATAAAGTACCTTTTCATGTGGTGACAGTTTTGTGTTGATTGGCTAGGTTTCTCCCATAAGTTTTTTTACAAAAATGGAATTGATAAACCATTTTTTACAAAATTATTTGTCTCAAAATTGTTCTGTTCATGATGTATTGAAAATATTTTGTTCAGCTTTTGAAATTATTTTAAATCATAATCATTCAGAATAATCTTAAAGTAGAAATTGGGAATATAGCTTTATCATGATTGATACGCCTGTTATATTGAATGTTAGATGCTATCAACTTATAATAATGCTCCATTATTTTATTATATACCACTAAGGAAGGAAAACTTCTTGAATTAATGCCATCAATTACAGGATACATGTCAATTTCAGAGATGTTAGAATTCGGAAAAATATGCATTTAAGACCGAAATGGGGTAGTAGATTTATTGGAATCCTTTACTGAGTACATACCATGTGCCAGGCCCTGTGGTCAGTGCTTTCTTAACCAAGAAATCTTATCCTTACATTATAGACCTGGTTCCTGAGGTTCACAGAAATTAAATGATCTGTCAAAAAATATTTAGGACTAACAGAATGGAGCAGAGCTAGAATACACACCTAGGTCTTAATGACTCCAGAGCCCATACCGTTACCTAGAATTAATTATCAACCTTTCTGCTTTTGGCTTAAAATTCCAACTTTTGGTGGTCTTCTATTGATATAGTAACACAGTAATTTGTACAATCTTTTAAAAATTATTTTTCGTTGTCAGTTTCTAAGTAACTGTTAGAAGTTAATGTACTAATTAATGGTCCATCAGAAAATTCTATTTTTCTGTCTGGAAATCTTCATAAAGAAGGAAATTTTTGATGTTTTAAAGTATAACACTATCAAAACAAAACTCAATTTAAAAATATTTTATCATGGAAATTCTCACAAATACACAAAAATAAAATAAAAAGAGAACAGTATGATTAAGCCCCCCCCAAAAAATATTTTTTTTTTAAAAAAAAGCAAGCAAACAAAATATTACCTTACAGCCACCTGAAATTATAAGAGGGGTTAGCATACTTTTATCTCAGAATATTCTACATCAAACAGAAGGTCTCTACTACAAGCTGGGAAATATGTTCGAGGGGGTAAAGTTCCCTTGAAACCAAACCAGGTATTGCCCTAATTTTAACCAGTCAGAACAAAATTTTTCTTCATCTTGTTTTAACAATGGAAAATTCCTTGCATATATGTTGACTAGGAAAATGGAAAAAAGAATTGGAAGCACTCTCCTTCATTCCTGGACTACCAGGGCCTTGTGTATATCTCACATCACAGGGGGTCAGGCAAGGACTAGAAGGCCTAGATGGTTTATCCTCCTCCCCTTTTACTTTAGTCGTAGGCAGACACAATACTTTTTTGTGGTTACCGGGGATTGAACTCAGGGGCACTCGACCACTGGGCCCCATCCCCAGCCCTTTTTTGTATTTTACTAGAGACAGGGTCTCACTGAGTTGCTAAGTGCCTCGCCATTGCTGAGGCTGGCTTTGAACTCGCGATCCTCCTGCCTCAGCCTCCCAAAGTGCTGGGATTACAGGCGTGCGCCACCGCGCCCGGATACCTTTATTTTTAATGTAGTGCTGAGGATCGAAGCCAGTTCCTCACATGTGCTAGGTAAGCATTCTACCGCTGAGCTACAACCCTAGCCCCTCATTCATTCTTATATGTGCATCACTTAGGCCATCCCTGGCATAGTCTATAAAGTATGTTTGCAGAAGGGAGGTACAAAAGGATAGGAAAGGGGAAAAAACAAAAGACTGAGAAAAAAGATCTGAGATAGAGTTCTATCAGAAGCTAGCTAAGTGTACCTGGTAAATGCTGAAATGAATATAAAGAAGAAGATGAACTGACTCAGGCATTTGTTTATTCATTTATCCCCTTAATAAACCATTAATGTGCACCAACTGTGAACTATGCACTGTGCTTGTGGTGTCAAGTTCAGCAGTGAGCAAGTCCCTGTCCTCCTGATGCTAACCCTAAGGTTCCATTTCACTGCTAAAGATTAGGTTATTTGCTTACTAATTATTTCAATGGAATTTGTCCAGTAGTGGGTTTCAACATGACTCACCAGAAATGCCAATCAATGTTAGAAACCCAGACAAAAGTTAAAAAAAAAAAAAACAAAAAACAAAAACAAAAAACCCACCTGTATGACAAAACTTGAAAATGCTACATAAAGCAAAACAGTATCTTTCAGAAAAAATTAGAGTCTGCAGACCATATGTTTCATATTTACAATGTTTTCACTGAAGCAGTGAATACAAACTATTCTGTAAGAGCTATTTATTTGCTCTTATTTATGACAAGCTTAGTTTAAAAAAAGATACATAAATAAATTGTTGGCTGCACTGCCTCATGGAACTCATTTCAATGCATTCTGTAACAGTCAACCTCTGAATAAATCACCCAGAGCTCAATTTTCAACCTTGATGTTATCTTTAGCATATTAAAATATATCGTGCTTCAGTTCAATGTAATAAAACAGTAATGGCAAAGGCTTTTAGTGCAAAGTATTATAATGAGCAAATAAGGAAAAATAGCCATTTTCCTTATTATATTACAGACTAGAATCCTATTAAAATATATGTCATCAGCCGGGCGTGGTGGCGCACGCCTGTAATCCCAGCACTTGGGAGGCTGAGGCAGGAGGATTGCGAGTTCAAAGCCAGCCTCAGAAATGGCGAGGCAGTTAGCAACTCAGTAAGACCCTGTCTCTAAATATATATACAAAAAAGGGCTGGGGATGTGACCCAGTGGAAGAGTGCCCCTGAGTTCAATCCCCGGTACCACCAAAAAAAAAAAAAAAAAAAAAAAAAAAAAAAAAAAAAAAAAAAAAAATATATATATATATATATATATATATATATATGTCATCATTATCCTTGATTACATAGGTCAAAATGACTCTTCCAAAACTCAACAAACAGCCGGAGGACATGGCTAGAGGACACGGTTGTTGGCCCAGTCTCTTTCAACAAGTATCTAGGATAGAGGTCCCCATCTTTAAAAAGGCTAGGAAGGACCTGAGCACCAATTCTAATGCACAATTTCTTATTCCTTAATGATTGCTTTGACTGTTCACTAGGGAGGAGGGCTGCTGGAAAAGCTGAGCAAGGAGGAAGCTTTCTTTACAACATCTGATGACTACTGTTGGAATTTTCCTTCTAACATAAATGCATTAAAATTAATTATTTGATAGGAAAAGGTAGGAAGATAAGTGTGCATTGGACAAACTTTTTGTAAATATGACTTGTGTCACAGCTGTCCTTTCTCTGACCAGTGTTGTTACTGCTGCAACTTTAAGTGATCTTGAGACAGAGGTTGAACACCAACAAAAGCTCCAGGTCTTATAAGAGGGCGGGCACACCTGACAACACAAGGAAGTACACCACTGCTGACTGATTACATTCTAATAAGACAGGTTTCCCCTGAGAATCACACATAACAAGAGAAAGCACATTAGGAAACTTGTTCCCTGGAAATTCATTTAACATTTGTTCAACAAATAATAAGGACATACTAAGCACCAGGCTCTTCAAGGCAGTAGAAATCCAGTAGAGAATTAAGCCCTGCCTCATGAAAGTTCCTTCTGGTGAAGGACATGAACAATACATATGTGTTAAAAAAAAAAAAAAAAGCCCTATGCTACTTTCTAAATGACTTTCTATCTGCTCAGCCTAGAAGTTTTGTTTTTTTTTAAATTTCTTATTTTATGGTCAGTACCTCTAAAAAATGTCATCCTCAACTTGCCCTCTGAGAGAAGCTGTTGACTCCCATACACTCCTGGATTCCTTAGGTTTTGCCAACTGTCAGATAAAACCACATTATGGAAACCAAATCCTACATACCACAGGAGGCAGGCCAGTTAGTAACATCAAAATTTTATTCCAAGAATCAATTTCCATGTAGGATAAAACCACTCTAAGAACACTGCTTAAAATCACTCTTGTTTTATGTAAATTGTTTTGAGGCATCTTTTGTTTTAAAAAGCAGAAAGTCTTTTTCTTTTAATATGTCTATTGAAAATGTTAAAACTGGAAGTTAATAGCCAGCGGTCAGAACTACTATGGAAGACATTCTTATATTCAGAAATCATATAATACAACATTTAAGCCTGTGGCCAGCACACAAGGGGAAAATTTTTCTCTTTGAGAGGCCATGCTTAGCTTCCTGGAATCTTATCCTCTAGGCAGACATGAAGCACAGGACTTTTTTCTGAAGTCTGCTTCATGGATTTAGAAAGGCAGAGAAGCAGAAAGCAGGAAACTAGGGAGAAAAAGCCTTTCTCGGCCTAAGTAGCACTTCCTCAAGAGAAATCAGCTAGGAGCCGTGAAGAGGATGAATCCCCAGGGATGCAGGCAGTAGTTGCACATAAGCAAGAGATCCTCGGTATTAGAATCAGAAGGGGGAAGAATGAGGTGTGGAAAATCACACCAGTTAATGCTTTTAATGCACAAGTGAGAATAGACATAAGGTACTAAATTGTACCTCCAAAACATCTTTCCTTAAACGTTTATTGTATTTTCTACTTTTCTTAAAC
Organism: Tamias sibiricus; assembly: GCA_025594165.1. NCBI lineage: Eukaryota > Metazoa > Chordata > Mammalia > Rodentia > Sciuridae > Tamias > Tamias sibiricus. Next base: position 121,466,636 of record CM046663.1, on the reverse strand, counting down.
CAGGCTGTGTGTCGGGCATCATTTTTAAGAGAATAACTGGAAGCACATGGCTCATCATGCTTAAGACGTAAGTTTCATAACTTGAAGGAATTATACCAGGTCACCTGCACCCATCTTCCAGCAGCACACACTAATTAGAGACTCAGTTTTAAATAGTATACAACCTCATGAAAGCTAAGGCAAAGCCTTCAACACATCACAGAAAATGCCAGCAAAGTGAATTTCCTGAAGTGAACGCCTAATTCATTCACTCTCATTTCCTGTGGTTACAGACTTGTTCCATGAACCCACCCCTGACACTGTGTACTTTAAAACTGAATAAAAAAAGACTGAGCCTGCTGACAAGTTTTTATGATCATTCTCAAGTAATCAGATACTAATATTAAAAATGCCTGAATGTATAGTTAGCTGGGGAGGGGTGGGGGTGGAGAATACACACACACACACACACACACACACACACACACACACACCTCTCCCAATGCTCCAGTCTTCCCAGCTTAAAAACAACAGGTTTCTGTGCCCCAGCCCTTGACAGTCAAACTTTTTCAGTTCACTTTGTTTAATTCCACTTAAATCATAGTCCTCCAAAATATACATCTTGCCCCATTTTCTCTGGGACAATGAATACTGGCTGGGGAAAGACCTTAGGCTTGAGTTTCTTAGTGTCTCTATGACCCCCCCCCCCCAAAGACAGATGATAACAGTAACTTACTTCATAACTTTCTCTGAGAATTAAGCTAATGTGTGTAATTCAGGTGACAGTGCCTGACACACAGCAAGTGCTCTAGAAATGTCAGCTATGATTATGATTATTGTTACTGCTGCAATTGAAAGGCTGACATCCTCTGCTTTTCCTGACATTTTCTCCTGATTTTTTTCCAATTTCTGGATGCTTTCCAATTTCCTCAATAAGCTCCACATTCTTGATTAGCTTTTTAGATGCTGGGATGTTAAATATCCTATCCTCAGCTCTGTTTCCTTACACTCTCCTCACTGGCGGTCCTCACTTATCTATAGTTTCAGCCACCAGCTCATGCCAACAACTTCCAGCAGATTCCTTGAATACAGGCCTCTTGCTGAGCTCTGGATTCCATGGAAAGCAGCACGTGGATATCCAAACTTGTAGCCTGGCATATTTGTTGCAAACATCGTTCCCATTATGCTTGCTTTGAAATAATAATACACGCCCACTACTAAGGAATGAACCAAAGAATGCTCTACCCTGGGTACATTTTATTTTTTAATTGAGACAAGGTCTCCCTAAGTCACTCAGGCTGGCCTCAAATTTATAATCCTCCACCTCAGCCTCCCACGTTACTGGGATTACAGGGATGCATTATCCAGTTAAATAGCAATACTTTTTTTCTTAAATTTTTTTTTTTAGTTATACATGGACACAATATCTTTATTTTGTTTATTTATTTATTTTTTTTTATGTGGTGCTAGGCATCAAACCCAGTGCCTCACAGTGCGAGGCAAGCGCTCTGCCACTGAACCACAACCCCAGCCCAATATCAATACTTTTTACCACACAGAAGTTTCAGATTTTTATAATCAATTTCATCTATATATTTTTTCATTACTTCTCCCATTGTTTTGATGCCTAGAATTTCTTTGACCATCCAAAGATCAGATGAGTAACTATATATACTTTTAACTTTTTAATGTTTTTATGTGTCTGTTTTAAGTTAATCATATGATTCTTTAATCTACCTGGAGTTTCTTTTGTAGTCACCTAGACATCTAATATGCTTCCTCAGGTGGTCATGCTTTTGAATATGTCAGTTCCCTGAGCCTACATTCCCACGTTCAGCCTGGAATGTTTTCACTTCAATTTCCTGTGAGCTCTCAAAGCATCCAGTACAAACATACTGTACAGCAACTGTTGACTCGTCAGTGAACTTGACCACCCAGCAAGAACTGTTTTCTCCATTTTGTCACTGGTATTTAGCAGAGTGTAGACTAGAGTCCCCCAGTCAATAAAGGCTGAATGGGAGAGGTAAAAAAAAAAAAAAAAAAAAAAAAAAAAATCAAGGAAGTGAATTCTCATCCTCCTTCATCCCCCAGTTTGGAATCAGATAAATGCACAAACTCATTGTCAGTAAGGATGCCATCCTCTCTCAACACCAGCTGCCATGCTGTTCTCCTATTCAGCAGAAGCTGAGTCAGCTGGTTTCCCCCAGTCTCTGCTGGGTTAGATGTCTACTGTCTACTGCTATCAGGCATGGTTCTGGCTCTGTGGGCCCAAGCGAAGGACAATTTCTGCTCAGCCATCACCCAGTCAATTAGAATGGAACCACTGGAGTACATATCATATAACTACTATATAAATATAAATACTATATAAATAAATTATATCAGTAAAAACGTGACCAAGATAGCTTACTATAGCACCTTTAAAACAGCAAAAATAGGGCTGGGGTTGTGGCTCAGTGGCAGGGCGCTTGACTCGCACGTGCGCGGCCTGGGTTCGATCCTCAGCACCACGTAAACATAAATGCATTGCATTGTGTACAACTAAAGTAAATAAATAAATATTTTTTAAAAAACAGCAAAAATACTGGAAATAATCTATAGGCCCATAGATAGGGAAGGAGGTGCATCTATCAACTATGTACCTCCACACAATGGAATATGAATACTGTTTATGGAAAAAAGCAAAACACAGAAGATTATAGCATGTTACTTTTTATGTAAAAAAGGTGGAGAAATGAGAAAAGCCAGTTAGCTGCTCATTTGTTCCAAAAGAAACAGAAAGGATCAAGGAATGAGAATACAAAGAGGACAAGGGAAGTGAGGGACATTTGTTTGAGTGTACCCTTTAGTATGGCTTCCATTTTAGAAATCATGCTCATGTTTTTATATTTTAACTTTTTAATTTTTTCTTGGTACCAGGAATTGATTCCAAGGGCACTTTAACACTGAGCTACATCCCCAACCCTTTCCGATGTTGATTTTTTTTTTTTTTTTTTTTTAAAGACAGGGTCTTGCTGAAGCTGGCCTCGAACTTGTGATACTTCAATATCAGCCTCCAGAGTCACTGGGGTTACAGGTGTGCACCATTGTATTGCCACTATACCAGGCATGACTCTAATTTTTTAAAAGACAGGGGATGTGCGTGTGTGTGGGTGGGGGGAGTAAAACTGAAAACAAATAAGCCTAACTGTATTTCAATGAATAATATAAGCACAAAGAAAAAAAAATTAAAGGAACTAACCCAAGTAACATCTTAAAATTAAATGTATATTTAGTCTTGTGACTAAATATACTAAGAAATACTAAGGGTAAAGTTAAAAGGAACTGTACACAAACACTGACCTCTAGTTAAGAGGTTAGTTTTTCTCAGTGGTATGTGTTAGCAATTCTGAAACTACTTAATGTTCAGTCTAAGACAAAGCACATAAATAAATACACTGTGGATAGCCAAAGTCCTATCTCTACTCTGAGAGGGCCTAAAAATAGTGATGTTCCCTTCCTTCCACAATGAGCAACATACTCAGCCTTTTTTTTTTTTTTAATGTATTTTTTATTTTGAGATAGGGTCTCATAAGTTGCTTAGGGCCACACTAAGTTGCAGAGACCGGTCATGAACTTGCAATTTTCCTGCCTCAGCCTCCCAAGTTGCTTGGATTACAAGCATGTACCACTGAGACCAGCCCAGATGGTGCTTTCTAAAAACAATGTTATCTACTCTAAGGAACTAAGGCCCTTAGGAGAAATGGATGAGTCCTTGGCTAGCTTAGAGAAAGGATAAGAATACGATGAATCTGGAACAACATGTTGAATCAGAAAGCAAGGAAATATTCAAAGAATGGGAACATGTCCAAAGGGCCCAAAAGATAGCCTGAAGCAGTTCCTACTAAACACACTTGAAACAATTTATGTTTAAGATGCAATCTGAAGTTTTGGAAACATCAAAATCAATAGGTAGTACTTTTATTTTATTTTATAGAATAAAAACCCATGAGTTTAAAATTACATGAATAAATAAATGAATAATTCAATAAAAGAGGAAAATGGGAAAGTTCTTCCTTACAGAATACCAATTAAAAGCAGTTAAAAAAACGGGCTGGGGTTGTGGCTCAGCAGCAGAGCACTCGCCTCGCCCGTGCGTGGCACGGGTTCGAAACTCAGCACCACGTAAACATAAATGCATTGCATTGTGTACAACTAAAGTAAATAAATAAATATTTTTTTAAAAAGGAGCAAAAAACAATGGAGTTAGAAATTATTAATTAGTAACTTACACAGTAATAAATAGGAAAACAAATAGGTGAAGAAGAACTCAAACTATCACTATTTGCTGGTGACATGATTTATATTTACAGGATCCAAAAAATTCCACCAGAAAAGTTCTAGAACTCATAAATGAATTCAGAAAAGTAGTAGGATATAAAATCAACACCCACAAATCAAACACATTCCTTATATATCAGTGATGAATCCACTGAAATAGAAATTAGGAAAACTACCCCATTCACAATAGCCTTAAAAAACAAACAAATGAACAAACAAAACTTGAGAATTAACAAAAGAGGTGAAAGACCTCTACAATGAAAACTAATGAGCACTAAAGAAGGAAATTGAAGAAGACCTTAGAAGATGGAAAGATCTCTCATGCTCTTGGGTAGACAAAATTAATATTGTCAAAATGGCCATACTTCTCAAAGTGCTATACACATTTGATGCAATTCCTATTAAAATCCCAATGACATTCTTCATAAAAACAGAAAAGGTAATCATGAAATTTATGTGGAAAAATAAGAGACCCAAAATAGCCAAAGCAATTCTCAGCAAGAAAAGTGAAGCAGGAGGCATCAAAATACCAGACCTTAAGGGGCTGGGGTTGTGGCTCAGCGGCAGAGCGCTCACCTCGCACGTGCGCGGCCCGGGGTTCGATCCTCAGCACCAAGTAAGCATAAATGCATTGTATTGTGTAGAACAAAAGTAAATAGAGCTATAGTAACAAAAACAGCATGATATTGGCACCAAAATAGACATGTAGATCAATAATACAGAATAGAAAACACAGAGACAAACCCACACAAATACAGTTATTTCACACTAGACAAAGATGCCAAAAACTGGAGAAAACAGCCTATTCAGGGCCTAGCGTTTTGGCTCAGTGGTATAGCACTTGTCTGGCATGTATGAGGCACTGTGTTCAATTCTCAGTACCACATATAAATGAATAAATAAAATAAAGTCCATCAACAACTTTAAAAAAAGACTATTTAAAAAGAGTATATATATTAAAAAAAAAAAAAAATCAACTCAAAGTGGATCAAAGACTTTGGCACTAGAACAGAGACCCTATACCAAATAGAAGAAAAAGTGGCCCAAATCTTCATAATTTCGGCCTAAATCTATCTAACTTCCTTAACAAGACCCCTAAAATACAAGAAGTAAAATGAAGGATCAATAAATGGGGTGGAGGGGCTGGGATTGTGGCTCAGCGGTAGAGCGCTCGCCTAGCACGTGCGCGGCCCGGGTTCGATCCTCAGCACCACATACAAATAAACCCATTGTATACAACTAAAGCAAATAAATATTTTAAAAAAATAAAATAAATAAATGGGGTGGATTCAAGTTAAGAAGAATCTCGGCAAAGGAAACAAACAATAATGTGAGGAGAGAGCCTAGAGATTGGAAGAAAATTTTTACCCCACATACTTCAGATAAAGCATTAGCCTCTAGGATACACATAAACAACTCAAAAAACTTAACACCAAAAAAACAAATAACCCAATCAACAAATGGGCTAAGGAACTGAACAGACAATTCACAAATACAACTGATCAACAAATATATGAAAAAGTGTTCAACATCTCTAGCAATTAGAGAAATGCAAATCAAAAACTATTCTAAGATTTCATCTCACTCCTGTCAGAATGGCAATCATCAATAATACAGGCAATAATAAATGTTGGTGAGGATGTGGGGAAAAAGGTACACTACACTGCTGATGAGATTGCAAATTGGTGCAACCACTATAGAAAGCAGTATGGAGATTCCTCAGAAAACTTGGAATGGAACCACCATTTGACCCAGCTACCCCACTCCTAGGTTTATACATAAAGGACTTAAAATCAGCATACTACCATGATGTAGTCATGTCAATATTTATAGCAGTTCAACTATGGAACCAACCTAGGTGTCCTTCAATAGATGAAAAGATAAAGAAAATGTGATATACATATATATAAAATTAATGGAATATTACTCAGCTTTAAAGAAAAATGAAATTATGGTATTTGCCAGTAATGAATGGAGTTGGAGAATATCATGCTAAGCAAAATAAGCCAATCCCAAAAAACCAAAGGCCGAATGTTTTCTCTAATATGCATATGCTAGTTCACAATAAAGAGGGGAGGAAACTAGAGAAAAAAAGTTACCTTAAATTAGGTAGAGGGAAATAAAGGGAGGGGATATAGGGATAGTAGAACAAAACAGACATTATTACTTTATGTATAATACATATATATAAATTTTATTTTTTATTTATGTTGTGCTGAGGATTGAACCCAGGGCCTCACACATGCGAGACGAGCGCTCTACCACTGAGAAACAGCCCCAGCTCACCAATGTGATTCTATAACATGTACACTCAGAAAAATGAGAAATTATATTCCACCTATGTATGATATATCAAAAAGCATAAATACATTCTATTGTCATGTGTAACTAATTAAAACAAATAAAAAATAAATGAATGCTGAAACTAGCAAGTAAAAATTGGAAGAGAAATAGAATTTTTATATAATCCTCAACTATCTTCTTACCACATACTGAGTACAAAGAGGAAAATAGTGATTTTTCAGTGAAAAAAACTAGCAGATACCACCTTAACCCAATAATGGGACAAATAAATTATTATGTGATACTAGTAAGAGGCATCATCATTACTTTTCTGGTATTTTTTGCCAAAAAGTATATAACCTGCATCTAATTCTGATTAAATATCACAGAAGCCCAAATGAGGGACACTGCAAAATAAGAGACCTGTATACTTAAAAAATGTTGAAATAATGGAAAATAAAGTGAAAAATGACTAGGTACTATTCCAGGTTAAAATAAATTTAAGAGACATAATAACTAAACATGACAAGAAACATAATAAGTAAATATGACCTGTGATCATGGACAGAGTTTTGTTTTGTTTTAAACCCCACAGGGACGTTAGTGAAAACTGGCAAAATTTGAAAGATGAATGAGAAAGCTGGGCACAGTGGTGCATGCCTGTAATCCCAGTGCCTTGGGAGGCTGAGGCAGGATGATCATAAGTTAAAAGCCAGTCTCAGCAAAAGCAAGGTGCCAAACAACTCAGTGAGACTCTGAGTCTAAATAAAATATAAAATAGGGCTGTGGATGTGGCTCAGTGGTTGAGTGCCCCTGAGTTCAATCCCGGGTACCAAAAAGAAAAAGAAAGAAAGCTGAATGAAGTATGTAGAATTAGATGATATTGCTAAATCAACATTAATTTCTTGGTTTTGATCATTTGTATTGTGGGTATGTATGAGAGCATCTTGGTAGAAAACACACTGCAAAGGTTAGGGGTAAATGTGCAACATGTCCACCATTTACTCTCAAAATGACAAATGTATCATACACATGAAAGGGAGATGTTGAGAATAATGCTGATGTGATAAAATGTTAATGTGGAGGATCTAGGTGGAGAATTATGGAAATTCTTGGCAATATTTTGATAACTTTTCTCTAAGTCTGAAATAATTTCAAAAATAAAGAGAAAAACAGTGAGATGAGTCAAGCATTCACTGCTAAGTGGCTCTGGGAGCAGGAGTCCACCAGGGAACACTCTGGTACCCCAGCACCTGGCAGTTTCCTGTGGGAAGAGTAGCTCTGAATATATGGAGTCAAGAAGGATATGAGATGAAATTCCAGGAGATGGAATCAAAAGGCAGCAGGCTCTTAAGCCAGCTCTTGTCAATGGGCAGGACTAAATAGACAGAAGCTGGAAAGGAGCAAGCAGTCATGTCAGGAAAGGGATTGCATAGACAAAGAATGGAGGATAGTATAGGGGCATGTTCAGAGTATTTTTTTAAAAAAGAGAGATTAGTGAATTAAAAAAAAAAAAAAAGGCTAAAGATGGGCTGGAACTAGGTGTTCAAAAATCTTGACTATTGAGCTAAAGAGTTTGCCTTATTCTGTAAGCACACAAATACTTTTGAAAGTTTAACTCAAATGGCGGCTATGTATACCAGAAACAATAATATTTATGAACAACTTATGAATGCTGGCCACAAAAAACAGACAAATGATTTTGCCTTTAGAAATAATTTAGCAGAGAAAACTATAAAATCAAAATGGTATACAAATAAGGTGGCCTGCCTAGAGATAACTAGGTCAGGAAAGTATCTATAAGACTAGGGTAATAAATTACAAATGGAAAATGTTACCAGAAAATGTGAAAATAGTCAACCAAAAATACTTCTTTTAAATTAATTGTATCTTTCAATGCCAGTGTATTGTACAAATCACTCCAAAACTACTATACAGTTATTTTATCCCCAAACAAAATCAAATAATATAGATTTGGGTATAACATATTTTCTCATGAATTTGTAGCTATATCTACATTGTGGTTTTTATATTTGATATCCCTTATAAAGATTGTGCAAAAATTCTAAATTTTCCTCCTTTGAGTCAACAATCAGACAAACTGCAATGTGATAACCAAGAAGCACACAGTTCCAAGGGACAGATTTAAATACAGTCAGAAATGACTAGTATCATGGGATTCCTAGCCTTCATGTTACCTGGATAATTTGAATCGTTTCTCTAAACGCCACCTTAACATTACATTTATACATATAATATAATATAAACAAGGAAAATACAAATGACCAATTTTTTTTTGAAACATCTTATGCAACTGATTTTTAATTGAGGAGGAGGCTCAGAAGATTAAAATGTATATAAAATAAATATATCTTGGGAAACCTCTAGACACAAACACTGTAATAGCTTCTTTAATAGAAAAGGGAAATTAAAAGAAACCAAGATAAGAGTTATTTGTACTAGTGAGGCGGAGAATAAGCTACCTAAAGAATTGTGTTTGTAAATGGAAATATTCCTTTCCCACTCTGAACCCTACAAGATTACAGGCAAAATTTTAGAAAGCTGAAAATCCTTTTAAATAATACTTCCTTTAGCTTTAATTGCAAATAATTGCCTCTTTTGGTGCTAATGAGCATGAGCACCATAGAATGGAATGTAATTCTGCCAGTTTCTTCAGCATAATGGCTTTGTGAGCCAGTGACACTGTGAGAGATCTAGTCTCAATTTCCTAGAGTACAATAACTGAGCAGCAGTAAATTTTTCGCTTGAGGAAGATTTTCTAACCTATGTAAATAAAAATAGAAAACCTGTTATCTATTGATGAAAACACCAAAGTAGGTTAAAAAAAGTTTTATGTGCTACTGTATCCTGCTTCCTGCATTATGAAAGTAAATAAAGCATTTCACTTACTGAAATCAATGAGAAACCGTCCAAATCCTTGCCTTTGGTGCTGGGGCATGATCATTATGCAGGAGACATTATACTTCTGCTGGCAAAGCTTTTCCTGAGGGAAGGAGAAACAGATCAAGTATGTCAGAGCTCTGCTGAAGTGGGCAATTCCTGCACCTGCCACTGTCCTTGTAAAACAGTACACACAGGTGAGCAGTGGGTTAGGTCAGCATCAAGCAAAATAATCCTCTTATGTTAATCAAACTACTAACTAACAATAAACCATCAATTCTGAGCATGCCTCATAAATCTTTATTCCTGAAAGTTAAAAACCATTAAATATGAATAATGAATTCAAAGAAATATAAACCAAATGAAACAGAATACAGACAGTATATGAGAAATGCTTTCCTTGCTCATAGAATTTGGGAGATTTGAGAATATAACATCCAGAGAGTTACCCAGTGCAGTAAGTTAGAATTTAGTTGGCAACATTGCTAATAATTTACTCCTCTGCAACAGCAATCTTTTGTTTTTGAGCAAATGCCTCAGTGAAACTAAAATAGTAGACATGTGAGTAGATGTGCACAAATACAATCTACTTTAAGTAAAAAGTCGAGGAAAAAGGGTATAGAAATAACTAATCTGCATTTCTAACCAGGAAAACAAAACAGAACAAAAAGGAAACAATAAGAAACCCCAAAGCCTCCAGACAAAAGAGACCAAAATACCACCAACAGTCTGAAACCAAGAGGAAGACTAGGTAGAATATAGTGAGAAACTGCTGAGGCTTGAAAAAAAATTTTGCAATTATCATGAGATGTGGCATCAGGGCATCAACATTTTATTCAGAGTACACAGAAGCTGCCAAAACCTACACAGAGAAGATCTGGAAAATGCTGTTGAGTTTGTGAAAGCTCTGGCCAAATACAAACCATAAATGAGACTGACCACAAATGGAATCAACCACATCAAAGAATTGCTTCAGAACACCCAGATCTCTTTAATGAACCTATTTAAAAGATCACAGGAAATGATTGTGGAAAAACCCCTCCAGGGGCAGAATTAAAGATTTCTTTGTGAAAAAGATGAGCTCCTAACTTTTGCACATTTGTAGCTGTCTGTGGAGCCTCTAAAAAATGAGGAGGAAGCAACAATGAGAGTCCATTTTCTTTGGAAGATGAATTTTCCACCACTGGATGTGCACATCAATACCAAAGGTTCAAATAATTAATTTTACTTTGCAAAGTTAGATAATGGGTCACTCTATTTAAAGAGATATGCTCTGGGTTAAAAGGATTTATCCTTGATGCTGTTTCTTTCTTTGTCCAGAACTATTTCCAGTCTGGGAGATTTTGAAATCCAAACCAACAGGGATCCTTTCCCCCTCCTTAAGACATATCTTTCTAATAACCTCCAGAATTTGATTTAATATAACCAAGGGTCAAAGTCCTCCACAATCCAATTGAAATGTTGGAATAGGTTTTAACTGGAATCCAGTCTTTTAACATGGTTACTGTTCAGATTAATTTTTGTTTCACTATCCTGCCAAAATGTATTAGTATTCTGGAATATTAACATATGGAACAACCTGTAACAAAACAAGATAAACTTCAGCTTATTGTTAGTAAACTGTTGGGCACCCAGAGAGAAGAGAGGCAGATAATGAAACACAAACAGTCACCACCAGGGGCTGGAATTGTGGCCCAATGATTGAACGCTTGCCTTGCATGTGTGAGGCACTGGGTTTGATCCATAGCACCACATAAAAAAATAAATAAAACAAAGACTTAAAAACACACACGCGCACACGCACGCACATAAATACAAATATCGAAGAGTCACCATCAACTGTATGCATTGTTACAACCCACAAGTCAATGTAAGACTCAATGCATGACATGGAAGGCAGGCACCATTAAGCCCTGTTTAAACTCATAGCTGTTTAAAGAAACACCATTTTCCAACAGAAAGGACAATTAAGATCACTATTATTTTAAACTATGAGAAAAAAGACCTTCAAATACCTACATAAAAGGTAAGGTGTCTTGTAAATGATATAAATACGTTTCCTATTTTTGTTTTATTTTGTGTTAATGCTGACATTTTTTGAACTGTTTTGTGCAAATTAACTTTTTTCATATTCATTTGAAGTTTGGCCAAATATGTGGATTAAAATATTGAGTTAATTTTCCATGAATGCTGGCTCTCATTTTTATTTTTGGTTATGGTCTCAGGGTTGATTCACAAATTTAGAATAAGTATAGTGTGCAAGTACTTTCATATATATTCTATCTTTTGATTTTCCATAAAAACATCACTTCTATAAAGTATTCCATTTACATTATAGAAAAGCAGATTCATTAAATTTCATTTATCTTATCACCAAATATGAAAAAATACATTAGAAAAATTACACAGTTTGCATGGTTTATCTTCTGCCTAGGTCTCAAAATTACTATGTCTGTTTATGTGACCATTTCCTCAGGTAACTAAAAAAAATTAAGATCACTACCTGGTAACCATCTTAAAACCCAGTTCTTCTTCTTTTTTTTTTTTTTTTTTTTAAATTAATGTCAAGTTTATTCATAAGTTTTCTTTCTTTTTTTTTAAATATTTATTTATTTACTTTTAGTTGTACACAATGCAATGCATTTATGTTTTTTTTACGTGGTGCTGAGGATCGAACCCGGGCCGCGCACATGCGAGGCGAGCGTTCTGCCGCTGAGCCACAACCCCAGCCCAAAACCCAGTTCTTCTTTACTATGTATGAATTATTGTTTCTCAGTAGCCTTAAAGAAGAAAATGAGAGAAAACTGCTCCAATGACAAAGGACAACCTTGCCCTTCTATATGTCCAGGTCTTCCCCATGTTAAAGTGAAAGATCAGTAGGCTTTCTAAAGTGAGGCTGCTTCAGAATTTAAAACAATAGCACAGAGAATAAGAGAGCCAAGTGTCAAACTAGTCTTTGTATCAGCCTGACTGTCCAAATGTTAATGTTCTAACTCACTGAGATTACTATTGACCACAGAGGGAAGGCAACGAGAAGAAAGGAGAGTGGGCTCTTAAATGCTACTACATTAGACTAAAACCTTCTTGTTGGCACCATTTAAGGGGAGACCGAAGATGCAGACAGTCAACACAGCACATAGAGTTGAGATCCTTTACACACATTCTAGGCACCATGCTCTTTTGTTCCTTTTTAATTAGCTCTAAACAAGAACCTGAGCTTTTCAGAAACATGTGCTACTTATTCAAATTATAGTTATAAGAAAGCTCTGTTCAAAGAATTGGGTTCTACTAAAAACATTTCAAAGAAGAAAATGAAGGTCACACTGGCTCTTGTTTTACCTTAGAGAAATATCCAACCAGATGACAGCCTTTTTCATCATTTTTTGTAAGGACATAAAAAAGGAATGGCTCGACATCATAATACAAGGTTTTGTGGTCCAGGAAGAGCTTGGCTAACAAGCAAAGGTTTTGGCAATAAATTTTGCTCATATTCCCATCAACCTAGCAAAAAGAAGCAGACACCATTATTTAACGTAAAATATCACCCAATATAAAATTGTTTCTTCTACATGGAATCTCAGAAAGTATAAATTTTATTTCCATATCTAAAACAGAAAGATTAAAACACTTCATTAAACAAGTTGAGAGCAAACCAGAAAACAGCTGTCACTTGGAAAATTGGAATTTCACCTTTTCTCTTAATTAGGGTAAATTTTAAGGAAGCTCAAATTTCTTTGTTATCTTGAAAAGGACAAACCACTAACAATGGAACAAATTTTACTTGTAATGTAATATGAGTTAAAAATTATTAGGAATGTCTTTTTTCTTTATTTGAACCAAATAAATCTGAATTAAAGAAATATAAATAAATGAAACTAATACTTCTCAAGTACATTAAACTTTATGTTGTTTTCCAAAAGGCTTCAAATAAAAATAAAATAAATGAACGTTATTCTTCTGATTCCTCAGAAGTGTGGATTAGCAAAACAGGCTTCCATTTAGGTTTTATCCCAAGTACCATTTTAAATATAATTGGAAAAGATAAAATTTCTATGCTGGGAATACTTACAGAGAAAGTGAGATGAATTTCAACCTACAATAAGTACCATGATTACAGTCTACTTCTCTTCAAAATAAAAGAATCAAGCTGTGATACTGATGGCTATAGACAAGAAGCTAGGCACAGATGCCAATTTCTTTGATCAAATGTAGTTACTAGTTGAAAACAGAAAGCACAGCAGATTTCCTAACACTTTTCTTAGGGGAAATTGATATTAGCTAACCAGAGCTCTTTAACAATGAACTTGACCATTCTCAAGTCTCCTGTGAACCATACAGGTTCTCATATTGCAAAAATTATTTTTAGACTTCATGTAACTATTTCCCATGGATGAAACCGGGGTCCCATACATAGCAACATAATCAAATACCAGCAACAGATACAAAGGATACAAGTCTTTCTTTAATTAAAGGAAATTTTTACATATTTGGGAGTATAATCCTTCAAAAATATAGTGTCGGGCCTTAACACTGTCTGCCAAGGGGGTGGAAAAGCTCTGGCTTTCTGGCTGCTTGCCACATTACCACGCCCTGTTACATGACCTGGGCTAAGCAGGGGGCGTGGCTGTGAGAACTGAAACCACCCCAAAGACAGGCCAATGGCATCCGCCCATGCTCCTTATGTGTCCCTATGATCTTTCTGTTGATTGGCCCATGTCCTATATAAGACCGTCCAACTTCCTCAATAAAGAGTTCTGGCATTCTACTGACTGGGCTCCCTGACGTGGCTCTGAGTCTTATGAAGGCGGGGGAGGAGGCGCTGGCGGCCTTTACTTTCCCAGTCCAGTATCATCGTTGAGGTAGGCCCCTCTGGCCTCTTTTACAAGGGAGGACCATCCCGGGTACGGGGGGGGGGGGGGGGGGGGGGGGGGGGGCTAAAGACCTCAACCCCTTATAACTTCGCAACAATATAGCATACCATAAAAAAGATGGAGATATTATGTATCTGTGAACCAGAAATAGAAATGACAATGCTGAAAGCAAAATTCTGATCACATGTGAAAGAGAGATATAGAGAAGACAGGAAAACAATAATCTGTGATTATTCTTCATTTATTTTATAAGTTACTTAGAAAATGACTAAATGGTTTCTAAACATTATACTTGAAATAGTAATTCAGATTTTAGAATAGTGACCTCAGTACTTATCAATTCCAACTATATATTTGTATGAATAAATTGTACAAACTTGCCTCTGATACTTCCAGATCACCTCTATGTGCTCCAAAGCATGTGTCCCGGAAAAGCACATCATTCTCACCTGCCTAACAAGACCAATTATCTTGCCTTTGTGAAGACTCCCTGGATTTTTGAGACCTTCAACCCCATAGGCTGACTCATGCTGGTTTATTTAATAATTACTTAAGGCCAACAATGTGTTTTGTCCTTTGGGAAACAACAAAACAGTGATTTCCATTTTATTTTGGTTAGAAGAAAGGACCCAAAGCATCCAGGATGGAGACAATAGCCAAGTTCACACTAGTTAAGCCCAGAATTGAAAACAGCTCCATGGTTTCAATTGGTTGGGGTGGCTGGGTAGCATCCCAACATTAACAACAGGAAGGTCAGACAATATGTACTTGGCTTCCCTCTAGCCATTGGTTCTCACTGGGGGAAATGATGTACTCCCATGGGACATTTGACTACGTCTAGAAACATTTTTGGTTGTCACAAGGCGGGGGAGTGGTACCATTGGCTCCTAGTGGGTAGAGGACAGCGATGTTGCCAAACATCATACATAATGTATAGCACAGCCCCTATAAAAATGAACTATCCAGGGCTGGGGATATTGCTCAAGTGGTAGAGTGCTTGCTTGCATGCACAAGGCCCTGGGGTTCGACCTCCAGCACAAAAAAAAAATAAAAATTAAAAAAAAAAAAAAAAAAAAAGAACTATCCAGCTTGAAATGTTAAAAGTTCTAAGACTTTAGTAAGAACATATCATCAAAACTACCCAGCAATGATAACCTTCATTCTTCAATCTTGCCAAAATAGCCTGATAGAACCTCAAGAAGAGGTTAAAAAAAAAATCATATTTTTGATATGTTTTTGTATCCGATTTGCCAGGATTTTATTGAGAATTTTTCCATCTATGCTCATTAGAGATATTGGTCTGAAGTTTTCTTTCTTTTAAGTGTCTTTGCCTGGTTTGGGGATTAGGGTGATATTGGCCTCATAGAATGAGTTTGGAAGTGTTCCCTCTTTTTCTATTTCCTGAAATAAATTGAAAAGTATAAAGACCGATTCACAGTGGGGTTGAGAGAATCTGAGGATTAGAGGAACACTAGAATGGTCAATGGGGAGGGAGGGAAAAGGAGGGGGGCTAAAGGGTGAAGAAATAAAAAAAGAAAGAATGAAAAAACATGGTAGGGACTGGGGTTGTGGCTCAGTGGTAGAGCACCCACCTAGCACCTGCGTGGCCCAGGTTCGATACTCAGCACCACGTAAAAATAAAGACATTGTATACAACTAAAACAAATAAATAAATATTAAAAAAAAAAAAAAGATGGTAGAATGAGATGGATATCATTACCCTAAGTGCATGTATAAAGACATGAATGGTGTGAATATATGTTGTATACAACCAGAGACATGTAAAAATGTGCTCTACAAATATAATATGAAATGTAATGCATTCTGCTGTCATTTATAACAACTTAGAATAAAATAAATAAATAAACAAATAAACAAACAAATAAATATATAAATAAACAAGTCACAGGCGCACGATCCTGTGTTTGATCATTCTTGGTAAAAAACTAGTGGGCCCAAACCTTGTCTGAGAGAGAGAGCCTAGTGCATGTGAGAAATCCATGATCTTCTCTTACTAACCATGATGGAGGTACTACAGGGCAGAGATAAAAGAACTGTGGGGCAAAATAGTATATTTCAGCCTGAACAATTCCAAAGTAAAAACTGTATTTCCACATGTTATACTCAAAGTAAAACTGTATTTCAGAGAAATAAACAGATCATGTCTGCTGTATAAGGAAGGCTTGTTCTGAACACTCAGGAAGGAAAAACAGCAAAACAAGATGGTCAACAGAGAAGAAAATAAAACAGGGCAATGGAAGTATGCAACTGGAGTGGAGAGAAGAGAAAAGAGAATGAAGAAGTCAATAACAGACAATAACATTGACATAGACAAAAATATAAAAGACAGGCATGTTGCCTTCAGGGTACAAGTAACACTGGAGCCTTCAAACTGACAACAAAAATACAATTAAACAATGAAACTATAGACAGGCAAAGACCTCCTACTAATTCAATGTAAAAAAAAATTTTTTTTAAAGTTGTAGATGGATGTAATACCTTTATTTTATTTCATTTTATTTTATTTTTATCTGGTGCCGGGATCAAACCCAGTGCCTCAAGCATGCTAGCACTCTACCACAGAGCCACAACCCCAGACCACTAAATCAATTTTGAAAACACAAATGTCTTCAAAAAACCCACCATGACAGACAAATGGCCACAAGGGGTTCCTGTGAACAGCAGAGTTCTCCAGGGGTGGCCATCCATCCAGATGGGGGTGAGTCCCAACATCTGCTAGGGTCTCACCAAAAGGATTATCTATCCTACCAAGAACTGGATGGAAACACAGGTGGTTGTGTATTGAGGAGATATATACAGCTGCTCTATTCCCTGGAAGAGTAAGCACCTGCCAGACATTGGCTGGAGTTGCTGAACAAAGCTAATTTATCCAAAAAAGAAAGTGGAATTTACAAAGAGCTGAGAAAATCATAATTTCACTGTGACTATATCTGGTGTAGATGAGGATTTAGGGAAGATAAAAAAGTTAATGTGGTGTACTATGGATTAATCAACCATCTAAAAAGTTTGCTTAATATGGTTAAACATTCCAAAACTTTAAAGAGCAGTCTGATTTCAGTGCAAAAATTAAATATACTTTGTCCCCTCTAGACACTGATCACAAATACATAATCAACAATTAGGAATACTAGGCTTCAAAAAGCTGTTCTTTTTATTTACACATGCTTACCTCAAATACTGAAAGGTCTTTTCTTCGATAAATTTCATTTGCTGGAGGATGAAACCATCCACATTTCTTGGAGTGTCTTAGCAAAATATTTTTACTTTTCATATACTTAAGACAGAATTCACACAGGTAAAGCTTTGGTAATCTGGAAATTTTAAAAATGAAAGAATCTATCAGACTGATTATACAGTTCAAGAGAGGAGAATAAATACTGTTTGATTTTCTCTGTCTTAAAAAGGTCACAGAATTATTTAAAATAGTTAAGAAAAAAGAAAACCAATTATAAAGAGAATGTAAAAACAACCATACAACATAATATATAACATACTCAACCTTTCAACCTTTCAACATAATACATGCTGCCTTTACATTGTGAATAAATGATCTGCTTCCTTAAAAACATCCCACAGAGGGCTGGGGGTTTAGCTCAGTAATTAAGTGCTCCTGGGTTCAATTCCTGGTACCAAAACAAAACAAAAAAAATTCCATGGAAAGGAAGGTTTCAAACCTGAGACCACCACTCTAAAAATCAACACTGAGTTGGGTATGGTAGTGCATGCCTATTAATCATAAAAACTTGGGAGACCGAGGCAGGAGGATTGCTAGTTCAAAGCCAGCCTCCAGGGGCTTGGGCTGTAGTTCAGTGACAGAGTACTTGGCTAGGACGTGTGAGTCACTGGGTTCAATCCTCAGTACTATATAAAAATAAACAACCTGGTGCACTGGCAAATGCCTATAATCCCAATAACTCGGGAGGCTGAGACAGGAGGATTGCGAATTCAAAGCCAATCTCAGCAACAATGAGGGGCTAAGCAACTTAGTGAGATACTCTCTCTAATAAAATATAAAATTGGGCTGGCTGGGGATGTGGCTCAGTGGTTGAATGCCCCTGAGGAGTTCAATCCCTGGAACCCAAAAATTAATTAATTAATTAAAGGCAGTGTGTCCACCTACAACTAAAACAAAAAAAAAAAAAAAAAGTGGGCTGGGGTTGTGACTCATCGGTAGAGCGCTCGCCTATCATGTGCGCGGCCCCGGTTTGATGCTCAGTACCATGTAAAAATGAATAAAAATAAAAGCATTGTGTATAACTAAAAATAAATAAATATTTTTTTAAAAGTCAGCAAAGCAATTTAGTGACGCCACGCCCTCTCTGTAAACATCTTAGTGAGAACCTGTCTCAAAATTAAAAAAAAAAATTTTTTTAAAGGGGCTGGGGTGTAGTTCCATGGTAAAGCTCCCCTATTGCTGGTTAAATTCTCAGTCTCCCCCAGACTGCAAATCAATACCAAGGATGCCATCCTGTAAGGTGGCCATGCATATTTTACAAAATTTGATGTGGTGGTACATGCCTGTAATCCCAGCAGCTCAGAAGGTTGAGGCAGGATGATCATGAGTTCAAAGCCAGCCCCAGCAAAAGTGAGGCCCTAAGCAACTCAATGAGACCTTGTTTCTAAATAAAATACAAAATAGAGCTGGGGATGTGGATCAGTGGTTGAGTGTCCCTGAGTTCAATTGCTGGTACCAAAATAATAATAATAATAATATATATATATATATATATATAATATATATAATGTCATATTTCCAAGTATCTACGGTTATTACTCTAAGTAATAACCTTTTACTTAGAAGTGAATTTACAATTTTTAAAAATGATCTATGTCCTTATGAGACAAAGAAGTCCCAGAAATTAGTTGTTTCCATTTCCACTTATGGATGAGGTAATTAAAGTTAAAATCATAGATAAATATGAGGCCTAAAGCAATAAATACAGGAATGAAAGTTCAAAGACCTGATCTGTTTACTATAAATTCCACTATCTCTTTGAGTAACAGTTTTCTTGGCCCTACTGATTTTTTCTCCAACTTAAAAAAACAGAACACTGGGGCTGGGATTGTGGCTCAGCGGTAGAGCGCTCGCCTAGCACGTCGGCGACCCGGGTTCCATCCTCAGCACCATGTACAAATAAAATGCATTGAACAAAACGCATTGTGTACAACTAAAGCAAATAAAGAAAAATATTTTTTTAAAAATTTCAGAACACTTTTTATTTGTACCTTTTCCATGCTTATAGATTATTGCTAGGATTTACAAGAAAATGTTCCAAAGAAAATGCAAGGTCTTTGGGCTTTATGAATGGGGAGAAGAGATATACAGATACAGATAATGTTTTGAGAAGAGAAATACAGATACAGATAATGTCAAATCTTGCATGTATGTACATATTTTATTCAAAGCTGTCAGGTAGCTTATTATTCAAAGCTGTCAGATAGCTTATTGTACCCACACAAATTAAAAGGAGTACACAATAAATGTTCAAGAATTGGGGAACATAGCTTAGTGGTAAAGAGCTTGCTAGCATGCATGAGTCTCTGTGTTTGTCCCCCAGTACTAAATGAAAGGGGGGGAAAAATAGAAAACAGACAAGTGGTAAAGATGAGAAGACAAACAAAACTCTTTTTTTGGTACCAGGGATTGAACTCAGGGGCACTCAACCACTGGGCCACATCCCCAGCCCGTTTTTGTATTTTATTAGAGACAGGGTCTCACTGAGTTACTAAGTGCCTCGCCATTGCTGAGGCTGGCTTTGAACTCACAATCCTCCTGCCTCAGCCTCCCAAGTGATGGAATTACAGGCATGCGCCACCGCACCCGGCTTCGACAATCAAACCTATTTGACACTTCAGTTTGCCACTAGAATTCCCTTCCCATCTTCAGGATTGGCCAGACTTCATGATTCATAAAGAAAAATAGTAACATTCCGTTCTAGAAGAAAATCAGCCTACCAAAGCTAAAACATTTGAAAATGTACTAATAAAGTGTACCTTGATGTACATGTTAAGAAATCTATTCATATCAAACCCACTTGTGGTATATAAGCCCAAGACAATCTCACATCTTAATCTTAGATGAATACAAATGAAAACTTTCATATATCATCATTTTCTCTTCATTTTTAATAATTAACTTACAAGTAGCTCTAAAAGTAAAGATGTGGGAAAGGGTCACGTAAGGCTACCCCCCCACACTTTCCCACTTCTTTAATTCTTCTGTTTAAATTTCTATAAAATACTTGAAAATAAAATGACAGAAACCAAGCTGGGTGCAGTGGTGCATGCCTGTAATACCAGCTATGTGGATGGCTTGAGTCACAAGAATTGCAAGTTCAAGGCCACTCTGGGTAAGTTAGTAAGATCCTGTCTCAGATTTAAATATTTTCAAAAAGGGCTGGCAATATAGTTTAATGATAGAGAGTTTGCCTAGCATGTGGAAGGCCCCAAATTCAATCCTCACTACAGCTTAAAAAAAGTCAGAAATCAGAAATAAAAATCACTACCCTAACTAGAAAAAAGGAAAGGGCAAGTAGAAAAAACTCTACCAAATACTTTACAATGGCTAAATAGGCCAAATTATAATGCCTGTGTAACTAAGGAGTTTAAGGCATTTACATGCAACAAGAAACTGTACAAAAAGGTGCTTGCAAATGGAATCATTTAGGAAGTAGTTCCTGAAATCCCTTCATTCCTGCTTTAGCACTGAGAGTTTTCCTTTCTCAAATACACAGCCTGATAGACTTATTCCATTACCTTGCATATTCCTGTGGGTAAGGCGAAGAGTACCAGGTTTGGATTTCATATTTCCCAAATTCTATTATGGAAGGATACCGGCCACAGTCTTCCACCCCACTTTCACACTCTATTTTCTGACAGAAAGAAAGAACAGAAAATGATAAAAATACAAATACTAAGAAAATACTTCACTTATATTTTGGTTTTATCATTAGAACCTATCAATGTTAAATTTCTATAAAATACTTGAAAATAAAATGACAGAAACCAAGCTGGGTGCAGTGGTGCATGCCTGTAATCCCAGCTATGTGGATGGCTTGAGTCACGAGAATTACAAGTTCAAGGCCACTCTGGGGTTGTGGCTCAGTGGTAGAGCACTTGCCTAGGACACATGATCCCCAGCACCATATAAAAAATTTAAATAAACAAAAACAAAGGTAATGTGTCCATCTAGAACTAAAAGTATTTTAAAAAATAAATAAACCTATTGAAACCAGAATGGCAATTCATGTTATTAAAAAACACAGTATAGGCCCTCGTGACATAAGAATCACCTTTGTGTAAGATTCATAGATAAACCGTTTAGTATTCTAGGGAACAATATGACAAAGCTAGGAAATAAGTATGATGCAAATACACAGAATGTCTATAGAACTAGTTTCAACAATCTGTTGGAATGCATTAAAATACATTACAAGACTATGCAGCTATTCTTATATACTTATACAGTTCCCTGGTTCTCTACTACAATTTAATAATCAATGGTGACATGCACAATAGGGTATGTCCCTTCTTATTTTCCTTATGCTCGTATAGTAAGCTACACTAGGTTAAGAATGTTGCTGGCTTGATGGTAGTCCCAGGGTCTTGTACAGTACCTAACAGAGAACAAGAAATATTTCTTCAATAAAAAAGCCACTTTTACCATGTTGTAATGAAAGGGCTTTACATTTAGCAGTATCTTTCAGATAATGGCCTATTCTTGGTCCATTTATACATGAATGCCAGAAGGCAGTAAAATTTAAGGATTTCAAATCTTAATGGGTTGAGGGAAATTTGGCATTATCTTAGCCAAAAGACAACCAATACATCCTGTTAGGGGCAGAATGAGGAATGGAAATAGCCAATACCTCCTAAGGTAAAGGCTATCAGAAAATTTTAGCCCAATTGGTAATTACTAAAGTTTAAAAGCCCAGAGAAGATACTATCCTCACAGAAAAGAGGAATGTGAGGGTGGAGTAGCGTCTACCCCAAAATGTCTATAGAAACTGAATGTAGTTTGCTGACAAAAAATTCACAACTCTTAACAAATTTGGCTTTGAGAAATGCAATACTCTTACCTTTCAATGTTTGACAACTTTTAAATAGTTAACATTTTAAGTAGAAATGTTAGTAAAAATAAAAATGACTTGAACTGATCATGAAACATAATATTGCTTTCATTGATGCCAAAGAGTTAAAAATATGAGACATTTTTCATATGGCTGGCCATCTGTGTAGGAAAAAGCATCGGTAAACTGAAAAGGAATGTGCTTTTTGGTAACAATTTTAAATTGTTTTCTAGGTTCAGGCAAAAATAATTAGAAATCTATTCACATCCAAGAAACACTTTTTCAAAATTTGCCTCATCTATTTTGTGAGAAAAGTTGAGTCCTTTTTTACTTTAAGTATGCAATTTGGGGGGAAAAAAATCATTGCTTTTATATGTATAGTCAACAAAAATGGGTTTAACAGTTACAGAGCACAAAGGATATAGATGGGGGTGCTGAGTAAAATGAACACAGTAATCTCATAATAATAGTTAGCAGCCACATGTTACTCTTGTCACTCTAATTTGGTATCCTGGCCTTACCTCCCAAGAAAGTTCCTGGGCCTGCTTAAAAACATCCAAATCCTCTTCAGTAACGACATCCTTGTTTCCAATCACATTTACATCTGTACTTTCTTGCTTGATGCTTATTTTTATTTCAGTATCTGTTGTTTAAAACCAGCAGAAAGTGTATTCACTCACTTGAATCACAAGTAACGGCCACATATTACCAAATGGTACCAAATTAGCATAGTGGGCAAATAGGGATCTCTCCTTTTTTTATTTTTTTATTTCTTTTTTTGAGCGTTTTAAGCTGCTACATCTAAGCACTGCTCACAGATCCCGCAGTATCCTTTCCCTACTATACCCAATTTAAAAAAAAAAAAAAAAAAAAAATCACTGTCATCTTTTTAGAACTTCAATAAATATATGAGGGAAAGTAAGAGCAATACAAAGCAGAATCATATTGTTCAACCAAGATCGGAAGTTATATCATGTCTAATTACAGCATTCCCGTTATCAGTTTTGAGATCATAAAATCTACCACTTTGTCCAAATGACACATTTTTGCTTTTTGTTGTATAAAGGGTAGCAAATGTAATGGGCCAATTTGTTCAATGAAATTATGAAATCAGGTTCCTTCCTAAAGTGGGTACACACACAGACAGTCAAATCCAAATGAACATTCACAGAATCACAGATCAGGCTTTGCTGAGATGGAAGCAGGATGAACTTTGTCATGAGAGAGCAATGGAGCAAAGGGAAATGAAGAGCTAAAATACCCCATTGGAAGCACTGACAGCACATGACCAAATGGCACTGTGGCTGAAGAGGCGGCATGGGAGAGAACATGGCAGAAGCATGACAGTAGCTACTCATGCGGGACTACAAAGCCATAAGCACGTTATGAAGGCATCTGGGGGTCCTAGTGTCACTACAAATGGAAATAAATAATAAAAGGTGGGAGAGTATTAGTTGGAAAAACAACATTTTGGAGGTTTAGTCAGCATTAGAAAAAGGTCAAAGTTTCACTGCTTCTGTATGAAAGTGAAGTGAGAACAAGAGAAATAGCTAAGACCTATGTGACAAATAGGAATTTATTTATTTATTTCTTGGGGGGTTGGGGAGAAAGGGACGGGGCGTATGTTTTTTTGGAGCTTTGACCTTTTGCTTACCATCATCCTGATCAGGTTTAATCCTTCCGTCTGCCAAGCTCCCCTTCCCTGGTGAGGGGGTCCCCATTTGAGGGGTCACTTTATATTTTAATCTGCCTAGCATCCTGTGCTTTTTAAGAAAAGTTGTTCGCTTGAAGTGAGCAATTGCTTTAAAAATACGTCCTCTAGCCATCCCCCAGCTAGAGGAGGAGGAGTGAGAAATAAACCTACTTCTAATATCTCTTTTTCCAAAGAAATGGGCTTTAGATTTTGCTGTGGAAGGTAATTCAGATTTACGACGCATACGTTTGGGTGGTGCATAACTTGGGTGTCCCTTTTTTCGAGACTGTCCCTGAGTGGTATAGATATGAGAAAGTCCATCAAAGAGTGCCTTCAGCTGGCTGTTATTGGTAAGACTGCTAAAGGAGGGCACACTGGACTGGCTGGAAGAACTCTGGGGAGAGGTAGAAGAAGTGGAAGTGCTGGACTTTTGTGAATTGGGGCTCTGACCAGAGATGGGGGTTGGGGGTGGAAGTGAAGAAGGTGGAGGTTTTAGCTTTTGTGTGGTACCTGTAGCCAACACATGAGAAGTGCATGACTGTTTCTGAGAGACCTTTTTCCTTGGACGGTAGTGCTTTGAAAAGTCTATTATTTCACCTCGTGATCTGCGACCATCAGGTGATGGTGTAAAAAACTTAGTAAGGCCATCAATGAGCCCTTTGGTTTTCTTGTTAACTTTAAGTGTAGAGGCAGAAATGTAGGTGGAGGTGGTGGTGATTTTGGTGGTGGCACCAGGCCGAGTGGGGTCTGTAACAGCCAATCTGCTGCTTGAGTCCTTCCCAGATGCAGCATGACCAGATGAAGGTGTGGTACAGACTTTAGTCTTTTGACCCCTACCAGGTGACCCCCTTCCTGTGAATGCATTCATGGATCCTTCATCACTGGTTACAGACCTAGGCAAAAATTTAGAGAATAGTATCAGCATTTAATAGAATTATAAAGGTATCTAAAAACAAATTTATAGCAACTAGAATGCATATTCAATTCGTTTAATCTTAAGAAACTGAATTGCAATCCTGAGAACTGTTTTTGTGTGTGTGCCACCACCTAGATGTTTCTTTTGCTTAAAAAAATAATAATAATAACAGCAACTACATTTGCATATCATGATTCTCCCAGGGCCCATCTAACAGGTACTGGAAAAATCCAGGTGGACCCAAAGGCAATATATGCAGGAAAATTTTTGGAGAGACTAAGGAACACTCAATGCTTTCATTATGATTAAATAAAAACAAGTTATCCCTTGTGTTGTCACAAGTAATTATGATTTCCTGAAATGTCTTTTATAACTTATTAGAGGAAGAAAGTCATATGTGTTACCTAAAAGCAAAAGAATAAGCTTATCATCTCTAGTTAAAAGCAATTTTAACTCAATTGGAAATTTGTATAAATAGAATTTGTGTATGTCTGTAAGTTTATACTTTGAAAAAAAAAAAAAAAAAAAAAAACAGAAAAAGATATCCTCTTCCTCTCAGCAGTTTATGCTTAGGATGATAAAATAGCCAATAATACTCTCATAGGAGAGAAGACAATTAATTACAGCATAAAATATTGCTGAAAAAAGGACAACAATAGCAAAAAAAACTGAAGAAATGGTTAAAGAAAAGCTATAGCAGGTCAGACATGACATGGAAAGTCTGGTGGAGAAGCAGCACATTTACCATGGTCATTATCAGACACTTGGCATCAGGATCTTTGCCCCTGGTTCTGACTGATATGTCAATTCAGGTGATGCTGGGCTCTGCCTGTACTGCCATGGGAGGACATTCCACTAGCACAGCCACCTATGTGAACAACAGCTAACTGCCTTTATCTCAGGCCAGGATTGGGAAACTACCCATTCTATAGTGGAGTTTTATAGAATAGAAACACTTGTGTGTGTATTATGACAATGCCAGGACCCAGGAATGCACTTTCAAAAGTATTCATTTAGCTAAAGGCTAATAATGGAGAAATGGAAGCCTGAAAAATGATATGATATTAAATTGCATATCTTTAAATTACTATAGATAGTTCATCTTATACACAAAGAGTGAATGAACCAATATCTACCAGGCTCATCTGAGGTGGTTCAACTGACGGGAACTTAGCCTGATGTCATTAATTTAGCCAAATCAGGTGAACACTGAAAATCTCTAGCGTCACTAGTAGACACAGCAAGGGTTACCAACAAACAACTCATCCAGGCTAAAGTGTTTCACATCAGAATGCAGTATTTGGACTGTATCTGGAATCGATTGCCCAAAAAGGATAATATGCTTATAAAGCATGTAAAAAGGAAAACTCCCTAGACTGTCTTAAAAATTCCTAAGCTCAAAGGACAATTTTGGACAAACAAAAAGTTAGGATTGGTGCCAGATGCAATTTTCAGCTGTGTCTTTTGTTTAGAAAGTTTATATCCTAATTGGGTTTTTAAAATTGGGCCCTGAGGATACAGTCCCATTTCAAGAACAATGCTTACACAGGATGAATGCAAAAACATAATTTCTACTTCAAATAATACTAATATAAAAGACTTTATTCACAAATATGTTTTAATGTTTGCCTTTAAAAATTAACAACAACAACAATAACAACAAAAAACCCTCCATTTAAAAATGTCTAGTAGTAAAATGGTTTTTATTAAGTTCCACAGAAAACTCTTGGAATAACCTTGCAGTTTTTTATATTTCTCTTTTGTGAGATAAAATGCAAAAATATACTACTTTTCTGAGTGTAGGTAATATAGTGAACTACTTTAGGTAAAGTTAGGGGGAAAATATTAAATAAGCAAGTAGGATTCTAAATTACAATGACCCTTCACTAAGCCTAAAGAGATGGTACGGTGACAGTCTATTGGCAGAACTGCTAGATACTCAAGTTTACTGATTTCATTTGTAAACACTTAATACTGATAGTCAAATCTATACTTCATACAGGTTAGAAATATATTCTCCTTTCACTTCCTATCTTTTCTTAATTTTTCCAACTAACACTTGCTAAATGTTCTACTGGGCTTTTATGGAAATTACATGGCAACAGGATGGTGGAAGTGGGACTATCAATAGATCTACAGGCTGCAGCAAATGTGTTATCTGTATGTCCCCACACATGGGCCCTTGCTAAATGCCCTTGTCTAACCCTTTGGGGACAAACAGTCGTTGTGTGTTTCTCAGAAGTTCCCATTTTGGAAAAGGGATCTTCAAAAGTTATAATACTATGAATTAGCATCAGAAGAGCAAGGCATTTTTCCAAAATGTTATCTGGAGTGACAAAAGAGATTTACCATAGGCATGGACAAACTTCTTTTTTCTTTTAAAATTTCCATGAAAATATTTATATAATTAAACTCTTTTAATGCTCAGCGAGTAATACAGAAGGCTGAATGACTGTTTCCAAATCTTACATTCTGCTTCCATCCTACTACTTGAAAAATGTCACTTAGTATCACAGTTACTACCAACAGAAGACCCCCAAATGCCAATTGTAATTAAAAAATATTATTTCAAAAAGTTTCCACAGCTGATGTGAAAGGAGAAATATTCCTCATCCCTTAAGTTTGGAAAAATGGTGCTAAAAAACTCAAATGGAACTTAAGGGGGATACAATCACCTACATTTTAAAGTACAACATAAAAGATTTCTTTTGATAAAATCTCAACCTACAACAATCGTTGCTTTAATTTATTTTTCGGTCGTCCAATGGGTTTTGCATATCGTCGTTTTATTTGTGCAGCTTTCTCATGAAGTAGTTTTCTTCCCTTTTTCTTTGGTCTGCAGACTTGGCAAATCCACATCCCTGAATTAATATATATATGAGAAAAATATTTTAATGTTTTGTCTTAGGAGAAGATATTAAATATAAACTGCAGCTGTAATAAGCTGCCCAAGGAAGCCTGCACGTAGAACTTTACTCTACAAAGTGGGTCAATCTCCTCAGGCAGCTATCAATGAAGGTCAGATTCCCAGGGGTCAAGGTGTTGAGAGCAGAAGGTGTCCCTACCTCAGAACCCTTCCCTAAAGCTGTTCCTAACATGTCACTAAGGTTCTCACCACCACATAAACACACATGAAAACTAGCCCATTTCAGTTTTTATATTTCTTTTCACTTGAAGATAGAAATTTTCAAGTCAACCAGTTTTTGGAAATGACTAGAAAAAGTATTTTTTTAAAATTGTCTCTTTCTGGATATTTCTAAAACTAAAAATGATGACCAGTATAATATAGAATTTTTTAAATTAAAAAATTTTACGTGCTTAAAATTTTAAGTACAATGGAGCTATGATAACTAAAATTATACATTTAGCATAGGGAAATAGTTCAATGGGTAGGAACTGAAAAGACTATAGATATGTTTTAGCATATCAAAAAGGTCGCATTTTATACAGTAGGGAAAGGATGAAATGATTCAATAAATTATCTGTAAGGAAAATATTTATTTCGCATCCCTCATAAAAATAAATTCTAGACAGATGAATATTACGATGTGAAAAAAATAAAATGTTATAAGTACTAGGAAAAATGTGAATATTTATATACACCAAACATGACTGACATTTAAAACGGAAGCCATAAATAAAAAGTCTCATGAATTTGACTACTTAAAAAAACAAAAAGCTTCTATAAATCTGAAAGAAAAGGTAAGCGACACAATAGAAAAATATTAAAGAATAAAAATAAATACTTTACAAATGAAGACATACAACCAACGAAACAAAAAACCCCTTCAATCTCAATACCAAAAGAAAAAAAATTATCAGACATTATTCTATTATCAAATAAGTTAGAAAAAATATAGAAATTTTTTTTAAAAAAAAAAATTTTTTTTAGACCACATCAATGCTGTAGTGGTGAGTGTTGGTCATAATACACGGACACAGGTATTCTCATATACTGGTGGTTAATGTGAAAAATGATATAGCCTTTTATGTATGTGGCCTTTGATATAGCAATTACTACCCTAGGAATTTAGTTTAGGAAATAATTGTCACCAAGAAAAAATTGGCAACATTTGAAATATCTCCCATAGAGGATTATCTGAGGATGTAAAATCAAATACTTTCTGGAAGGCCCTCAGTTGTATACAAACTGAAGAAATCAGGAACATAAGACAATAGGGAGTAATGAGATTATGGGAAAATAATGCAATGTATATCCCACCTAGAGAACTCAAATTCACAAATTTTAAAATATTGTGCCAACAAAGCATATCTGTGGTCCAAAGTCACTAGGTTTGTAATCCCTGCTCTATACTATACTACACAGTTCATATAATTCATTAAAAAATATGTTTAGGAGAACAATTAATGATGTGAGAAGTTTTATAATCTATTACTGAGAGGGGAAAAATATGAGGTACCAAAACACGCACAGAATGTTCTATTTCTTTTTAAAGGGTGTGTGGAAGCAGGGAAGGAATTTACAGTTGATTTTTCTTTCTATTTCTTTTCTGTCTGTATTTTCTATACCATTGGTGATGTAAATGTATACATTTTGTAATGAAAAGGCAAAGGTATTTTTAAATGTTTAATATACTGTAACACAGGGTGGGGGAGGCTCAGCTAGACTGACTGACACAATAAACAGAAAACCCACATTTTGTCAGACACAAGATCATTCAGATGCTCACATTAAAAATATCAAATGGACACAAAAATGATGATGGCTTCCTGTTGTGAGGTGCTGAATTATCATCTGGAATTTTGAAAACACAAAATTGCTTACCTGTAAATATTGTACTGAATAAAATGGAGTATGTCCTGAACTTTTGACCTACACAATCCAAATTCATTCTAATGGAGAAGTGGTTTGGGGAAAGAGATGGCTTTTTTTCCCCCCCTTCATTCCTAGGTCTGAACTGGAAATCTTTTTTTTTTTTTTTAATAGAAATGACCCCCAAACAAAATGCTTTTATATGCTTCTATTCACAATCTGCAAGTATCTGGAGGGGGGTGGGGGTGTGGGAAAATGCTTAAGGAACCTGTATACTTCTGAAATGCCAGACATTAGGACAAGTATATAATAAAATACATTTTTAACATGGTTTAAAAGTTCACCTTTTGGCATTCTGGAAAGTGGTGGGTCACAGCACTCCATATGGAATCCTCTATCACAGGAGTCACAAAAAAGCATATTATCCTGTAATATAACATATTAGAGCTAATTGAGACTAAAACCAACTGTAAAATGCCAAAAATTCTTGTTGCCAGATTAATAATAATAAAATATAATGAAGGAGCACCAACTTCCCACTTGTGGTTTGACTCACAAGTATTTAAAAATTTAAAAAGAAGATAGCAACATTCTATTTTTGAGAGGGGGGAAGTGGGGGGGAGAGAGGGAAAGAGACCTTAACACTAAAAATTAATTTACCTGGAGATGGACTACTGAGAACCATACTTACTGCATTTTTGCCTTGGATTCTACATGCACTGCATGTCTTGCATTCGATGCACTGCCACCTTAAGGCCTTTACATTTGTTGTTAATTCAGGACAAAATTTCAAACAGGATGGGTGTCCTATAAGAATAAAAAGCAAATTGCTTTATGGGAATGGTGCCTTAGAATTTTTAAAACTCCCATTCCCTATATTTAATAGACAGCTGTTGGCCAAGCAATGAACCTTAGGAATTTGAAAATTAAAAAAGATCAGAGAATCCAAATTATAGATTTTCTCTGCCTTCTCTCACAATATATAACAGAATGTAACAGAATGACTGTACAATTGCTTCCCCTAAGAGAAATTTGGAAATTTTACCAATTCCAACCTCAAGGCTTTTGAGAACTTGAGTACAAGGAGTACTCAGCTGGTGTTCTTATCTTCTGTGAAATCTCTTGACCACCACCAAGTACCAAATACCCATAGCTCCTGGTTTGTTGCACTGGGAGAGGTTAATCAAGTTCAAACAACTGCTCTCTGTGTGTGATGGGATCACACAACTAAAAATAACAGAGACTTAAACTTTAAAAAAAAAAAAAAAAAAAAAAAAAGGAATGCTCGATGTAACATAATTACAAATTTTAAAAATACCATACAGTAGTGTACAAAAAACATCCATTGCTGGGCCATACCAAGAATATGCCAAGCCAAGGTTGCCCCTGGATCACCAACTTTGAATTCTGAAAGGAGGAGCAGAAAGGGTGACTTTGAGGGCATTGTGTACAACTAAAGTAAATAAATAAATATTTAAAAAAAAAAAAAAGATGACAGATTCTGGTCAAAAGGAACAAGCCAAGAAGGACAACCTCAGGAGATGTCTACCATTTTTCTGAGCACTGAGATTTTCCACCCCATCCCAAGAACTTTTTTCCTAGCAGTACCACTCACACCACAAAGGGCAACCAGAGAATCTAACAAGCAAAGGAGCTAGTCTGGCTCCCATGAGAGACAGCTCACCATGGTTCAGGAAGTACGAGCCTATGTTAAAATCTGAGGGTCTTTTATCACATAACCCAAAGGAGATCTCCAAGGTTGATGTTATTTTTTTTTTTTTTTTTTAAATCTGGTCGTTAAATAGTAAGAACATTAGTAAATCCCATGTGAAAGAACTTACAACCAAGTTGCAAAAGAAATGTGAGGGGGTAATAAATTAAAAAAAAAAGAAAGAAAGAAAGAAAAAAAGCAGATTTTGCAATTTCAAAACTGTTTTATAATTTCCTGACGTTGGCAGCCTCAATGTTTAAATATGTATTTTGGATTGCTGCCAAAAAGGTCCTCATCCCTAAAACTTAACAGGTGCTTCATAAAATTCTACCCACCAGGAGATTTGGCTTTTTGAAGTAAAAACATTCAAAATCAATCATCAATACTGTTAATAAAAGCACACAATTCCCAAATTAAAAAAAAAAAAAAAAAAAGTCCAAACATCTGTATTTAAGATGTTGAGAAAATAAAATGCTGTCAGAGGATTATGACCTCAGGCAGGAGAGACACCCAGGCAGATGCATTTAACCTTTGACACCATTCTTCTACAAGGGCCTCTCTAATTCAAATGAATGGGAGAAAAATGTTTAAAGGTTTAAATACATAAAAATGGTATCAATCACCTCTCTTTGCCCAAGAAGGGCAAACAAAGACAGCCTGCTCCTCAAGTTTAAGAGTATGTTATGAAGGGGTGGGGAGAGGTCTACTTTGATCAGCATCTCCCCACCCCATTACATAGAAAGGAGACTGCAAATTCAACCTTTAAAAAACAGCAATTTAAATTCTACCCTTAATATGGGTCCCATCAGCTTAAACATATACCATTTATTCTTTTCCCCCCATTTTTTATTACTTCCTGTAAGTCATACATCACTGGCACATATGACCTCAATTTCATGCACTGAATTTTTCTCTACATTAAAGTCTGCTTTTGTACTTTGTAGCTTCAAATTCAGTGACTAAGGTAATTCACATCATATTATAGCTTACTATTTATTCCTACAGATATCCTATGAAACAGTCTTTTTAATAATTATACATTTTGAAAATTCATGGATTTCATTATCAAGAACAAGAAATATTCTTCTTCTTAATGCTTTCTCTCACTTTAAGTGATATTTTGTCTCAAGCTACTACTAGTTAAGCTACCATATCAAATTCTAAAATCTTCAGCTTATCTTTCCTTTAGGCTGCAGTCTTACCTTTATTTAGCTCAAGTGAATTGGCCATAGATCACTTCCAGCTCTAAATTTCTATGATTTTGTAAAAGATGCTGAGAGACAAAGAAAGGCTTCCATTTGATTTTCTCACAGTCAACTTCAAAATAACACAAAAGACTATAACTGAATCTTGATATGTAATCTATAGGATTATATAGTAGTAGGATAAAGGAAAATGATGCTGTTAGTAATACAATTCCTTACCTCCTATTTAGCCATTCCATAAACTTGACAATTTCCTCAAAAATTCTTATTCTCTTTGATGACACAATTTATGATAGTCCATCTTTCTGAAGTTAGTTTTACTATTGTGGTTTGGAATTTATCGGATTTGAGAGTCATAATAAGTATTCATTCATTCTTATACAAACACATTAAGTATTCAGAGCTTAACAATAGTTTTATCTAGCAAAACCAAAGGACTATTGTTTAAAATTAAACAAGTACTAATGGAATCATAAACCAGTAGGAATGGTTTCTAGAGAAAGTACTGTGGAAGAAAAAACAGGTGCTCTGTAGCAGACAGAATACGAAGTGTGAAAGATGTCTATGCCCATAACATGTAAACACATTACCTTTCATGACAAAAGGGTATAGATACAAATGTGACTAGGGGTACAGAATGTGAGATGGGGAGATTATCCCAGAATATCTGAGGTCTAACTAATCAAATGAACACTTACAAACAGAGAACCTTTTCTGGCTGGGTTAGACAGACAAGATGAAAAATGAGGAGGAGAAGTTCAAAGCACGAGAGGGAATCCACCTGTCATGGCAGGCTTCGCAAACAAAGGAAAGGGTCTGGGAGTGGCCTCTAAAAGCTGAGAAGGGCCTTCATCTGACAAGATGGGGGTCTCCATCCACAAACACAAGGAGCTTAACCCTATCAACAATCTAAATGAGCAAGGACCTGGGTCTTCCCATAGACCCAGGAGCACTATCCTGCTGATACTTTGATGGTAATCTGGTGAATCTCATCTTGGACTTTTGCCCTACACATGTAAGATGATAAACATGTTGTTTTAAACCAGTAAATTCATGGTAATTTGCTAACAGCAGCAATGGAAAACTAATAAAGACAAAGAGACTGAGGTTATCTGACCATCTATGTGTCCAACTATCCTTCCTTCAACTAATATTTAATGAGAAATGGAGACACAGGGAGGTAAAGAGGACACAGGATTCCCACTCGTTTAGATCATATGGTCTAGCAGCAAAGACAAGACATTGAACAAAAATTAGTGCCAATGCCTGACTATGGCGTGGCTTAGGAATATGGGATAACCTACCAGGAGGGTAGAGGAAGTCCTCCTTAACCAAAGGATAAGCGGGAGTAGGTGGGACTCTGCACAGGAGGGTGATGGCTGGAGTAAGATGGCATACACAGAAGGAGCAAGGAACATGGAGAGAAAAGTTGATCAATATAATTAATGTGCAGAACATAAAAAGGTTAGTGGTGTGGGATACAGTTAACAGAAATCCAATCAAGAAGAATTTTGGGGGGCTATATGAAAAAAAAAATGGATTTTTCCTAAGAGTAATTGGTAGCCATGGAAAAGTTCTGTGATCAATGTATAATTTAGAAGGTAACTTAGGTTGCATTATGAAAAATGAATGAGAAGAAAGAAGATCAATATTAGATTTAGGTTATAGTAATAGCAGGTCTTGAGTGAGGTTAGTGAAGTTGGATGCATGGATATATTTAAGATGCAGGATATACATTAGGATGTAGAAGCAAAGTACTTTTGATGATTCCTTGGTATGAGAAAATAGGAAAGAGGGTGACTTGAAACTTCTAGTTTGTGTCACTGAGAGAGGCTAATGGTGTCCCACTTGCCTAAATGATAAATCCTGAAGGAGAAGCAAGATGTTGTTTGTAGGCTGGGATTTCTGTTACTGTTGTGGTTGTTTTGGGGTGGAAGGAGGAACTCAAGGTTGAGGAGCTGTTTTGGATATTAACGTTGAAGCAGCTATGGGATAGACAAGTAGATACATTTGGTAGGCATGTAACTAAGAGTTCAGAGCTCAGGATAGGCTGTGAGGTAAAGTAAGAAACAGTCACAGACAGAATTCTGAAGAAACATGTAGGGGACAAAGAGAAGACAAAGAGCTAACAAAAGGCATTAAAGGAATCGGTAGAGAAAACACAAGAGTGTGGTAAAACAAAAGCCAAAGAGAACATTTAATTCTTTTTTTCTTCCCTTCTTTCCCTTTTTCCTTTTTGGTGGTGGCTAGGGATCCAACCCAGAGTTTTCAGTGAGCTTCCACTTAGTATGATGCTATAATTTTGAACTGTACACTTACCTTCGATTTGCTAATTTAAAAACACACATGCACACAACTCATTTGTAAATAAGATTTAACCACCAAGCACTCTTAACGCTGAGCTATACTCCCAATCCCCAATGAAAGCATTTCAAGAAAAGAAAAGATTCTCAACAAGATCAACTGTGGCTAAGGGGAGTATCCGGAGTGGATGGAAAAAAATCAATTAGATTTTGACAAAAACTGAAAAGTGCCCATATTACTGCTTCCTGTTCCTCCCTTCTGGTGATGGTCAATCCTGCTTCTAGCTTTTCAGGATGGGATGGCAATTGGGCTCACTTTTTCCCTCCCCTCCATTCTTATTCCACTTTATAATTAATTCTTTCTAGTAAAGTGACTCCTTTCCAACCTAATGATTCAGTCTCTATCTAATCCCTGTGAAATGGATGATTAACCAACCAATCCCTGGGCAATTCTACACAATGACCTTAAGAAATCAGTGTCCTTTTTTTTTTCTTAACATATCCATATACTCAGAGACTGTACCTACCCAGCTCCCTCTAGGAGCAGAATGCATGGAAGTTTTGTTGTTGTTGTTGTTGTTTTCCTTTCCTAGGATTAACACAAAAAAAGACAACCCCAGCAAAGACTCCAGCTCTCCTGAGGATGGACGCATCCTACCAGTGGCTTGCCCTCTCTTACTGCACAAAAGTTTTTCTCCCTTTCCCAGCTGCATCGCAGCAGTCTTTTCTCTGCCTCCCGCTTCAATGAGCTTCCACTTAGTATGATGCTGTAATTTTGAACTGTACACTTATCTTAGATTTGCTAATTTGAAAACACACATGCACACAACTCATCTGTAAGTAAGATTTAACCACCCAGTAATCTGAGCAGCAGACACAAAATTTCATTTGGTATAATATCTAATACTTATGTGAACCTAATTTAAAGATAATTTGGTCTTAATGAGGCAAAGAGAATATAACAGTGTTAATTTCAAAGTAGGCTGATCCATGAAAGTCAAGTAGAATCATTTCCTAGTCTCAACATTTCCACAGACCTGAAAACTATCTGATGGTTCCCACATTCACATTAGTGGCTAGAATAATCCTTCACATTTGTCTAATGTTTTATACTAACTGATATAATGTAATATACTACATAACACAATCTTCATATCATTATTTCATTGGATCCTCACTGTAGCCCTGTGGGTGCAGGGTGCAGACAGGACTCTTCCCATTGTACAGATCAGGAAAACTACAGTTAACACAGCCAGCAAACAGCAGAAGATACACAGCCAGCAAACAACAGAAGACAAATGGCTGGAGACACCACATGTGTCTGGCTGGGGACACCACATTTGGGGCTCCCTGAACTATGTGTTATCACCCTCATATTTTCACTATACATAAAGTTGAGTGATTTTTTTTTTTTTTTTAAAAAAGAACTTCATTCAGGAAAAACAATAGTTAAATTCTGACCATTTATAGCACAGAGTCACCTTGAAAATAAAGAAATGTCAAATTGGCTTTATTATATGATGTAAGCAGAAGGAAACATTTATTACTCACAGCTCTGAAATCTAAGCAGAGTCTAAATGTGACATCATACAAATGGTACTTCAGACAGAGATGACTAAAAAGGGCTGGACACATATGGAAAACACATTTCAGAATGATCTTCCATTTGGACTGCATCCATATTTCTGGTTTTATACCGCTGTGAGTATTTTTTCACATAAACATCTTATGTTAGGGATCCCTTTGATCATTACTAGCAGTCTCAATTTAATCCTAGAACCAATGGATTGTTCTGAGTGTAAGAAAGCAGCCATTTTCACAAAGTCAACTTGGGGGGGGGGGGGCACGAAATCAATCTGTAAATTCCACTTGAGATGCTAGACTGGACTGTGGTGAAGAGTCTTACACTGTTCTCAGAGGGTACTGCTGAGGAAAGTGGTATGTCATATTCTTTTCTCTTTGTTCACAACAGAATGATAAAACTACAAGAATCCCCACTCCCTAAAATGAACCATTTTATTTTGACCCTTCAATTGAAAGAGGAATAAACAATAAAGTTTATGTATCTGATATACCAGATGAAGTAAATGCCTACAAAGCATTTCACTGAGTAAGGAACAAGAGTTTTTTCTCACTAATGTAGCCAAATCCAGGCTGGCAGAACACATGCAGGAAGATGAAGTGAATCTCCACGGGAGAGCTGGATCCCATTGCAGAGCCCAGAGAAGCACTCTGAGGCATACTCTGTCCTGCACAAACAGATATCATGACACTAGGGCTTGGATTTCTGCCATGACCCATACCTTAACTCCACAGCCACTGGCTTTCTCTACCTGAAGGTAGAGGGAGAGACAAACAAGATGACTCCAGATACAGAAACCTTCTAGACAGTATCCTCAACCACTCACCTCCATTTGTTAAAAGGAAAACAAGAGCAATTTTTGAGAAAACAACACTGCACTACTGACACACCCCTAGCTTGACCCTGGAAAAGTATGAAAAATAAGAAGCCTCAGAGGAAAGGAATTTTCAGTGACATCAAAGTGTAAAAGAGATCAGACCTCCCCTTGGCAGATCTTCAGCCCAGGAAAGACAAAAGGAGATTGATTACATCAGAAAGTCTGGGATCTAGTGTTTAGAATTACACCTTGATACCCTGTAAAGGAGGCCTTGATAATCTAGAAGATAATGATCTCAGATGCCTTACCTGCTCAATTAAGCATATCACTAAAGGTAAGGAAATATATGAAAGGAACTTTTCTTCCCATATTTAAGTACATCTGTAATCTGTCTAGGTACTCAGAAATAACAGACTCCAAGAAAATAAGACAACAAAGTGTATTTTTAAAATACCACCTTAAAAATCACAACAGGTAAACCCCTAGACAAGTGAATGCCATGGAATTAATCAGGCAGTTACAAAAAAGAATAATTCATTCAGAACAAGCCTCATGAGAAAACCCAAAAGATAACTACAGTCAGAACTGATGAGTGAGGCACTACCTCCAAGCACAGAATAGGGAGATTGTAGGGTTGAAATTTATTAAACTGAACACACAGATAATGTTTCCATGCCCTTTTGTCACTATCCATGATACCATGGCCAGGTAAAAGAATTTTAATGAATCTGTAAAGTCCATCAAAAAGACTGTCGGAATGCATTTTTCAAGCAGGGTTTGAAATGTCTTATTCAGAAGGCTCTCCACTCCACATCAGGTACAAGAAGCTGCTGAACAGCAAAGGACCTATCAAGTTAAAGCTTCATATGAGGAATAAGAATCATTCATTTCTCAGTGTGGATTATTTCCTCCACCCAACAATCAAGCAACTGTCAAAAATGGTGATAAGATTTTAAATTACTTCCAGCAATCAAGGACAACAATATCAAACATGCCAAATCCTAACAATGGCTGACATTTATAGTATACTTACCACAGTTCTTATATACCCTGTGCTAGATCATTTACTCATGTTCTCTCATTTAATTCACATGAAATCCAAGAGGTAGTTGCTACCATCATCCCCTATTTTCTCATGGGAACTGGGTCTTAGAATGGTTAAGTAACTACCTCAAGGTGCAGGAACTGGGCTATGGTTGGTTCTTGAGTGTCCTCTTAACCACTACAGTATACAACTTCCTAAATGAGAGTGACAATATGCTACAGTGTTTTGAAGGTTGGTTTTGTGTTTGTTTCTGCTTTTAATGGTGCTGTAGGTTGAACCCAGGGCCTCCATTAAGCTATACCCCCCA
Source organism: Tamias sibiricus (assembly GCA_025594165.1). Classification (NCBI taxonomy): domain Eukaryota; kingdom Metazoa; phylum Chordata; class Mammalia; order Rodentia; family Sciuridae; genus Tamias; species Tamias sibiricus. The sequence goes on along the minus strand of CM046663.1, from coordinate 121,427,839 downwards.
ACAAGGTTTATTGTTTTTTAAGATGATGATAACTAGAGAAATACTTGGCCATGAGTTTATATACATGTTTTGGTGCTGGGATTCAACCCAGAGCCTTGGCACGCAAGTGTTTTACCACTGAGTAACCCCCACCCATGGCCTTTGGCCATGAATTTTAAAATAACATTTAAGAAGAAAGTTTCAGTAAGCTCTCAGTAAAAAGTCTTAAAAATTAACACAAAAGATTAATATGCTAAAATCTTGGGCTTGGGGTGCAGTCCAGGGACACAATGTGTGCTCAGTATGTGCAAGGCCCAGTGTTCAATCCCTAGCATCAAAACCAAAAATCCAACAAAGAAAAAAAGGGGAAATAACAAAAACAAAAACTACTAACTAGCACTTAGTTAGGTATAAGTGTGTTTTTCACTAAGGCAACACAAGTATTACCTGCTTATAAGAAGGACGAATGGCTAATAAAACGATTTTTTAAAAATGTAAGCACGGGGCTGGGGTTGTGGCTCACAAGGTGCTGGGTTCAATCCTTAGCACCACACAATAAATAAAATAAATTAATAAATAAAATAAAGTAGAGTGTCCAACTACAACTAAAAAAAATGTATATATTTTTTTAAATGTAAGCACAATTTGCATTTAAATTTTCATTACAAAACTAGAGGTGTAGCTTAAAATCTGATAAGAGAGAAAAAGGCAGAGGTAAAACCTACCATGACAGCACCTGGGGTTTTATACTTTGCCAAAAGCCCAGCATTTCTATCCAGCAATTCCTTGATTTTAGCATCACATTCTGCACATAGTAGCCTTTTCCTGTCTTATTCGAGGCAATCTAAATTTCTTCCTTGCCTGATGTTTTGGGTTTGCTTGTTTTTGTTTTTTTTTTTGTTGTTGTTGTTTATTGGCAGTATACGTGTTTGACCCCTGGGTCTCAAGAATGCTAGGCAAACACTCTATCACTGAGCTATATCCATATCCTTTTTAATTTTTATGCTGAGACATGGTCTCATCAAATTACAAAGGCTGCCTCTAACTTGTGGTCCTCCTGCCTCAGCCTCCCAAGTCACAGGGAATATAAGCGGGTGCCATTATGCCTGGCTACATGTCTGATGATTTACTGAATCTAATGTTATATTTTCCAGAATTCTGTCCCCGTTTTTTGGAGTTGGTTGGAACTGAGCTGTAGTATTACATTTTACCAGCTGATGTCATGACCTGAAATAGCATAAACTCCAAATCACATATCACTTGAGATTTCAGGTTATAGAAAACAAAAGTGCTTCCAGTTGCATTCAGCTTGAAAGATTAAAATTCTCTACCCTAAGATGGGTGCTACTGAGGAAGATGAGGCAGGAGGATCATTTGAGCCCATAAATTCAAGACCAGTTTAGGTAATATACTGAGATCCCATCTCAAAAAAAGAAAGCCACAACAAAAACTCTAACCTGAATTTACCTACTGCATAGAAGTCTCCACACTGAATTATCAATACTGTTATAAAATTGAAGTTCTATAATAATATTTAGTATTACACAAACATAAAATACTATGTCAGTACTCATATACTTACATTTTTCCCTCTCCCTCTATTCTTATATATTCTACCATCAGATAATTGCTTTAAATAACAAATGGTATTCAGTTTGGGTAGATAAATAAATGGCCTGAAGCTATGATAATGGGAAGTCACTGTAAAAATGTACAAAAAGCTCCAGGTGCAAGTGTTGCACCTATAATCCCAATGACTTGGGAGGCTAGAATGGAGGATCTCAAGTTTGAGGGCAGTCTCAGCAACTTGGTGAGACCCTGCCTCAAAATAAAAAAACAATATGGGGTTGGAGTATAGCTCAGGGTAGAGCACCCCAAGGTTTAATCCCCAGTAACACAAAATAAAAACAAACAAATCATACACCAAAAAAAAAAAAAAAAAAAAAAAACCACAAAAAGTATAACTTACCACTACTGCCACAATCTGCACAAGACAGGAGTTCTTCTGGCTTCTTTTCACGATTTGATTCTTTAGTTCCCAAACAGAAGCTACATATTGGAATGGGATCGGCACGGGGCTATGATAAAATTAAAATTAAAATACAAGATTACTATTCATTTCAAAATTTGAAACATTAAAAAATCAAAAGCCTTCTTACATATTTCATGAACAAAAAGAACCAGCTCAATTAGGTATTCAAATCAATATTTTCTAATAAAAATATCTTTAAAGTATTTGATACTAAATTATTAATTGAATAATACACTTAGGTGTAGTATGATATAAAGGCCAGAAGTCGTTTTTATTAAACCAGTGGAATATAAGACCTTTATATACGATATAACCTTCTAAGACGAACATTATTAAAGATTCATTTGAAATCTTAATTATTCCCACAATCTATATGCCTATAATAAACTGTTTCATCTGTTCAATGTTATAATCCATGAATATTATCTAGTTAAGTAAAATTACTTAGCTAAATCAGCACTAGAGTCCATGAATATCACCTAGATATTTAATTAAACTTTATCAAATGTTGTAATGCAGGATACTATTATTCACCTATTAAATACTAGACATAAAATGATGGTATGTTTTTAGGTGACATGTTAATGGAGAATAAAGAATTCAGCACAAATAAAATTCGGTAAAGCACTTCAGAAGATCAAAGACCATTAACAAGGGATTTTGGGCACCAAAATTTTCTAAAGGAAACCACAGCACAGTAGAGCACACACAAGAGACAATTTCTCGATCTTGGACATTCCTACTTTATAAAAGAAAACAACAAAACATTTGTCTAACCCCCTAGCACCCCTTAACTCTCACTACAGAAATTGCTTTTTAACAATGTATAAATCTACATATATTTTAGTGTCTCCATTGTTCCTGACTACAACCAGTAATGCTAGTATTCCCATCCATATGAATATGGCTGGCTGTGCCTACAGAGCTGGTCACTAAAACTTACTGCATATTTCAAGCATTCACACATGTTGCCTGCTAGCCTTCTGAATGTTACTATGATGTCTTTAGGTTTGAATCTCATGAATCAAAAATTCAGGGCAAGAAAACCAACATAATCACAAATGTTTTTAAATGTAAATCAAAAACAAGACTTAATCCTGCAGCTAGCTATACATCAGCATAGAACAAAGCTTATCTATTCAGGCATTCAGACCCAAATGCCTAAGACACTGGTCGAGCTTCACAGTTGGCACTCAAAATATATGTGCTAACTGATTAAAACAGTATATGCTACTTTAAAACAAACAAACTCGTCTCTAAAATAATACTTCAAATGTTTATAATGATTCTAACAAATGTCTTGGTTCATTGTAACATGTCATCAAAATCAAGAATTTATCTTATGACCAAGCCTTCACAGAACTTTCAATATTACTTTTAATTTCATCTTACAATATTTGTGTTAATTATCCTGCCCTTACTTTCAGCTTATTTGTTCTTTTATTATGCAAAGGCTTTGCTCTCTGAGGTACCTATGCAATGTATTTTCATAGCCTCAGTTAAAAAGCGGAGTATGAAACATTCTAAAATAGACCAAAAAAAAGACAAGCTACAACAAATTGGCCACTGACTCCAGCCACAGTTTTTTAAATGCCAGATAATCAGCACTGCATAATTATGGATCCATAGTTATTACTTGCAACTGCTCAACTGCAGTACCTTGGGAACACTTTTGTTCCTTTAGATAGCAATTAAAAGAACAATCTGGTTTTAAAGTGACAACATTCCCCTGATAGATTCTAGCTAAAACACAGTCCTAGTACTAATGGGATTCCTGTTTTCATTTGATAGAACAATGTTCAAGCCACTGCCGCCATTCTTACAGTGATAAATAATTTACAAAATGTCACATATCATTCATGCAATGAAACAAATCCAAATCTGCAATCCCATTTTTCTTTCCCAGATGAATTTTTTTGCTGTGAGAGAGACATGGCTATCAGCCAGCATTCATGCTCATTTTTCGTTTTTAACTAAAGGTAACACAAAGGACAAAGGTTGCTAGTAGTTCATGGCCAGAAAGACTGATGTCCTGCACTCTGCCTAATCATAGAAAGCATAGATGCTATCGTTTCATGCTACATTCAAGGGAACCCCGCCATACTGTAGGATGCTCACAACCATTTATTTTAAGGATAACTATCTCACAATACTCCATAAAATCACTGCATTATACAGAAATGTCTGCCCTGCTGAATTATTGATAATTGAAAGCACTTTTTGCTAACCTCAGTGTAGCCGAGTCTAATTAACTTTAAAAAATTGTCACTTGCATGAAATGAAACTTTTACAGTAATGCATGTAAATGGGCCACAGAATTATTACGATTCACTATTCTCAATCAGACTACATATAAACTGTTTTAAAAAATAATCCCTTGTAATAAAGTAAAATAGACTGCAGTCAGAAAGAGGTCTGAGTAAATGGCAATTTGATTCCATACAAATCACTACAGACAAGTGATGCTTAAGAAGTTTGAAAATGGAACTCCAAATCTCCAAATTAAATCCTTTCTTTGAAATCTGATGAAGAGAGCTAACCTGTTGATTACATTTTCTCATCAACATGTCTGACTGTCCTAAACTAATTTTAAGAATGAACACTCATGGATAGGTCTAAAGATAAAAATAAGCATGCTCTGCTCAGGGAGCACTTCCTGCTCCCCTTCCAGGCAATGGCCCTAGGTTAGCTTCAAGATTAGAGGCCCATTCTACAATATCTCATTTAATCTCTGTAACCAGGTATGTGCACTATTCCCATTTTAGAGAAAACTGAGGGTCAATGAGGATAGGTAACTTTACTAAATGTTGCACAAGTTCAAATGCAGAGCTGCAACTGTCCTCACTCTGTCCATTTCTTACCTTTGCTACCTCCGCTCCACTCCTTTCAATTATTTATCAGTGGCAACAGCTATTATGAAAGTAGTCATATATATATCTCTTCCAATCAATTTATCCCATGACGAACTGCAAATGTTTTTAAAACTACTAAAAAGATAATCACTACTATAATCATATTAGATTATTAATTGCAATGGAGGAAAGTACTTCCACAATGAAGAAACCTCGTGGACACTTTCTGAACAAACATGGAACAAACTGTCATCATGTGCCTCCAAGTGCTGCCTTGAAGGACTTAGCACTGCCTATACAATATTCTTGGTGAATCTAATTATAAGGAAACAATCGGGTACATTCAACTGGAGAGATATTCTGTAAAACAACTTACCTAAATATTTCAAAAAATGTCAATATCATATTAAGACCTAAAGAAGGGCAGAACCACAACCAATCTAGGAAACTATAGTAACATGAAAACTAAAAACAATATAGGATCCTTGACTGGATTCCGGATTTTTTAAAAAATAGACATTGAATGTAAAAGAATGTTATGGGGATAATTAGAAAAACATACACTGAATATGAGATAACACATTAGCCAGATGTAATATAAATCTTGAGTGAACATATTGTAATTATGTAGGACAATGCTGTTCTTCTTAGGAGATATATGATGAAATATTTAGAAATGTCACGATGTCTAACTCTCAAATGATTCAGAGGAAAAAAGAAAAACCTACATGTGTATATAAGAATGCAGAGTAGGAGACGGAAAGTGAATGTGGCAAAATGTTAATGTTTGGTAAAATCTATGTAACGGGTATATGGTTATATTATTCCTTCAACTTTTTTTCCATGTTTATACTTTACCAAACAAAAACTTGGGGAGCTGAACAAAACAGTACCCCACTGCCCTCAAAAGAGGTCCAGAAAGAATTACTACATAGTTAGATTATAAGCATTAATAAACTAAAGTACCTCAATCCAATTACCAAGGCACAGGAAATAGGATAGAACAACATATTAATCTATAGACCAGGGAGATGTTATAGTACCAAGACCCTAGAGGACAACTGACCCAGTTTCATCAAAAATTAAAATAGAAGGAAAAGCAAGAATGTAAGATATAGACACAGAAGAAGAACCAGCAGGTTAAGAGAATTAAAAGGCATATCAGCCAATCACAACTTGGGGTTTATCTTGATCATAATTAAAACATTATATAACAAAATAAAATATTATGATCTAGTAAGGAAACAAGGCTATCTAGACTTAAAGAAACTGTTGGGAGGAGGCAATCTGGGTATCTTGATCAAAACGGAAGGGATAGATTTGTTCTCCATGGCTCCAGAGTCTAAAACTTGAACCAAAAAGAATATCATATAGAGACTTTCCAACAGAGTTGTCTAACAATAGAATGAATGATTCTTTCCTTCTTTTTTTTTTTTTTTTTTTTTTTTTTTTTTGGTGCCAGGGATTAAACCCAGGGGCACTTAACTATATCCACAGCCATTTTTATTTTTTATTTAGAGACAAGGTCTAGCTAAATTGATTAGGGCATCACTAAATTACTGAGGCTGGCTGTGAACTTGCAATCCTCCTGCCTCGGCCTCCCAAGACACTGATAGGCATGTGTTGCCATACCCGGTGGATGATTCCTTTTTTATCCTCCTTCATTTATTTTTATTTTAAAAATTATGGTAAACATACACAACATAAAATTTCATTTAATTTTAGCCAAAAGGTTGCTGATTACTAACAAAATTTACCATTTAACTTTAAAGGTACCATTCTGTGACATTAACTATCATCACAATGCTATAGAAATACCACCAGCAGCCACGTCCAGAACAGTTTCTGTATTCCCCAACTGATGCTGCACCTGTTAAGTACTAACTCTCCACTCTACCTTCCCCAACGCACGGCAAACACCGTTCCGCTTTCTGTCTTTATGTGTTTGTCTGTTATTGGTTTCTCATATAAACAGAGTCAATACAATTTGTAGACTGGACTATTCCTGAGGTGCAATAGGCCTTATAATCAAAAGTTCACAGAGAGATTAAATGGGCCCAATGGGAATGGCGAAGATGTGACAGTGCACAAAATCACCCACACTCAATCAAGAGATCTGGGACTCTTCCAAGGTCCTTTCCACACCCAGTATTTTAATGGTTCTAAGGTTGAATAGTCTGTAAGTCCTTTTTTAGCTCTCATTTGTTACTATCTTCATACAAATACACTTCAAGAGCCTCTGCAACTCCTGATCCCAAAGTAAAACATCCTTTCCTGAGGAGTCCAGAACAATACATTTTTGAGCAGCTTTATTTTTGTTAGTGGTTACTGCCCAGAACGAAACAATAAGCTGTTAGTCTTCTTAGTCTAAGTAACACAAGAAAATGAAAGCTCATATAGAAGAGCAGAACCTGAGCCAGGCGCGGTGGCGCACGCCTGTAATCCCAGCACTTTGGGAGGCTGAGGCAGGAGGATCGCAAGTTCAAAGCCAGCCTCAGCAATGGCAAGGCACTTAGCAACTCAGTGAGACCCTGTCTCCAAATAAAATACAGAAAAGGGCTGGGGATGTGGCCCAGTGTTCGAGTGCCCGAGTTCAATCCCTGGTACCACCAAAAAAAAAAAAAAAAAAAAAAAAAAGAAGAGCAGAACCTGAAGTACTCAGGCTCACATCCTCTTCCTGACAATGACAAAAAGGGGTTTTGAAGGCCATTTCCATGTTGTATGTTCGCAATGATCAGGGACATTAACCCTCTTTTTCCTTAATCCCTTCTGAATCTGGCTGAGAGCTCTGCAGCTTTCTTGAAACTATTAAATAACAAATTGTTTTAGTAATCCCAATTGTTAAGAATGAAACAATACATCATTTTTTTTCATTCATACTTGCAGCATGGAAAGACCTAGATTTAAATTCTGCTCTCTGAGCCTTGGGTTTCCTCATCATAGAAGTACACAATAGTGTTCATGTTGTCCGGCTCTGGGGTTGCTAAAAGTTCAAATGTGAGTGGACTATGGAAAGTACTTGTAAATTATAAAGTTTGATCCCAATATTGTTAAAATTATTGCAAAATTCATTCTGGCTATAAAAACAAAAGACCAAACAAACAACTTCAAGTTCTTAATAAATACTGGCATAAATGAATTGTTCTGGAGTTCAGAATTACTCTATAAATGACTGATTCTCCAAGCTCCTGTGATGGATATTAATCTAAAGCCTTGTTTTTATTAAAGAATGAATTAATAGGGAGTACAAAAAACAGTGTAGAAAATACTTCAACTGAGAGCCAAGAAGCCTGTAGCTATTAAATAAAAGGAAAGTTCAAATGAACAGATGTCAAAAGAAGGAAAGCATAAACAAATAAATCTTAAATGACTATCACTGTAAAAGCAAAGGTGAATATAAATCTATAACCCGCAAGTATCAAATAGTTAATCATTGGATGGGCTGGGGTTTTAGATCGTCTAGCACGTGCAAGGCGCTAGGTTCAATACTCAGCACCACATAAAAATAAATAAATAAAATAAAGGTATTGTGTCTAACTACAACTTTTTTTAAATATTTATTTATTTGTTTTAGTTGTACACAATGCCTTTATTCTTACATGGTGCTGAGGATAGAACCCGGGCAGCGCATGTGCTAGGCGAGTGCTCTACCGCTGAGCCACAATCCTAGCCCCTCAACTACAACTTTTTAAAAAAAAATTTTTAAAAAATAGTTCATCATTGGAGAAGTACACTTGAGCTCAGATGACTCAATTCACTTACTCCAAATCTAGTTTCATGGAAGGACTGTTTTAAGACTCTTCTATAGCTTTTCAATTTTTGCCTCTTTCTCATATTGTCATGAAATGTGAAGTTTAGGTGGTGCCTTGCTGCTTACCACCATGCTTTTCCTAGGTGTTTCACTGGTGCTGAACACAAATCCTACGGGACAAGGCCTGGAAGTTGCTTTATCTCCATTTTATAGGTAAGTTAAATGCCCCCTAAGGTCGTATTGCTATTAAGCTTGATGACTCCAAGACCTTCTCTCTTTGTCTTTCTTTGCCCAGGGTTTGTCCCTCATTTCTTCTGGAGCTTAGTTCAGGTATTCCTTTGACATAGGGGCTGCCCCTGACCATCCTATGTGAAAATGTATTCCACTGGCACCACTAGATCCTCCAAACCTTGCTTTCTTTTTCTTTCATTTTTTAAAAAATTGGTGCATTTTAGTTGGACATAGTGGGAATTTTTTGTTACATATTCACACATATATACAATATAACAATTTCATTCCCAACCAGGCAAGGTGGTGCACGCCTGTAATCCCCAGCACTTGGGAGGCTGAGGCAGGAGGATCGCAAGTTCAAAGCTAGCCTCAGCAATGGCGAGGCACTTAGCAACTCAGTGAGATCCTGTCTCTAATAAAATACAAAAAAGGGCTGGGGATGTGGCCCAGTGGTTGAGTGCCCCTGAGTTCAATCCCTGCCCCCCCACCCCCCAAAAATCATTCCCTACCCTGCTACTTTATTTTTCTTCCTACCATTGGTCAACTCTTTGGCATATTATGTATCATTTATTTAGTTATTTTGTCTTACTAAATAAATGGTATGCTTAAACATGGTAGACACTATTCATTGCAGAGGCACAGCCTCAAAGTACATTTGTTGATCAAATGAACTAACTGTTTTGAGGCTGCAAAGTGGTTTCTTCAATTTAACAGGTCCTAAAATATTGACTACTACCATTTATTTTCATGTATATCCTTAATGACTACAAACATGGTAAGGAGGGCAACTATCAATAGCTGGTCAGGTTCTATCACTGTCTGGACTGATTTATTTATTTTTACTCTGGCAAACATAATGAATAACATTTTTGTTTGTTATCTGACAAGCCAGTACCAAATGTTAAAAATCAGGAAGAGTAAGAGTATGTGCCTAGCATACACAAGGCCCAGGGTTCTATCCCAGCACCAAAAGCAATGGGGGGAAAAAAAGAAAAGAAAAGAAAAAATGATCTGGGGGCTGGGGTTGTGGCTTAGTGGTGGAGTGCTTGCCTACTAGCACATGTGAGGCACTGGGTTTGATCCTCAGAACCACATGAAAAGAAACCAACAAACAAATAAAAAATAAATAGAATAAATAGAATAAAGATGCTGTGCCCACCTACAACTAAAAAATATATAAAAAAAAAAAAAAAGATCTGGAACTATTAGGGCTTGCTCTAGAGTAATCATTACAGGTTGTCTTGAAGATAAATTTGGGGCCATGACCAGTTGCCAGCATCAAGTTATGGTGACATCCTCACCCTACCTATCTCCTTTTTTCCCTCTCAAAAAAGAATACAAGTAAAACCAGAAAAAGATAAAGACAAAAGTCAAGTAAAATGATTACACTACAGTGACAGTAACACAATTTTGTGACCATAAATTTTTCTATTTTTAAGAAAAAATACAAAATTTTGTGCTTTATTACTGGTTAATAAATTATTGTCTACAACTTCATAATTGATAGCATTACAATAGAGGTTGAAAACTGTTCCTGTTGTTTTTAAAGTAACATCTTTTTTTGCCATTTCAGCATACTATTTGACACTTAGCTAATAACTAGACTTCACTTTTTACAATTCAACTCACTTATTCAACTGATGTCTGTAGGATCAGATCAAGCCCACTCCTAATTAGGATACAGATCATGTACACTCAGGACTTTCCTTTACAGCAATCCATTTAATAAGCAGTCTTCAGAAATACACTAATTCTAAAAGTAGGGACATCCTGTGATGCTATAAATCATCTTATTTTGTTAAAACCCTATATTGCTCCTATGTGCATTTGCAATAACTGTGGCAGAGCCCCTCCACAGCAAGGAAGTTCAGTGCCCAGCACACTCTTGGAGCAGCACGTATCTACTTCAGACCCTTCAGGGCAGAACAGAACTCTGTTTATGACAAGCCTACTGCCATTTTTTAAATTCTGCACTCATATACCTTTTGTTTTATTCTAAGCCAATTCTTACAATTTCATCATGAATTTGAACCTGAATAGACAATAAATAATTTTTTTTCCAGAAGGTAACTAGAAATATACTTAATATAAGATCTTACACAGGCAACAGTTCTACCAAAAATTTTCACTGGCTATATATATTTTCATTGTATCAACTCCCCTGCTCATTATACTTCTCTGTGGGTAATTGGTTCTGTGAAAGAACACTACACCATCCCCACTGGCTCTGCGGATTGAGCTTCTGTATTACTCTGGGCAAAAGGATTTATTATTGTTAATGTATGGAGATCTTGAATGTGATGGATATATTTTACCCTCCTTGTCATAGTGATGAGGGTTCTCTGTATTTTAAGAGTAACAATAAGTAGCCGGGCGCGGTGGCGCACGCCTGTAATCCCAGCACTTTGGGAGGCTGAGGCAGGAGGATCGCAAGTTCAAAAATCAGCAATGGTGAGGCACTTAGTAAAGTGAGACCCTGTCTCTAATAAAATACAAAAAAGGGCTGGGGATGTGGCCCAGTTTAAAAGTTCAATCCCCCAAAAAAAAAAAAAAAAAAAAAAAAAAAGAGTAACAATAAGTAAATAAAATCCAAGAAAAAAAATATTTAAAAGCATCCTACATTCAGAAAAATATATTCCATCTTTTTTCATTTAAAGAAATAATTTATAGGGCTGGGATTGTGGCTCAGCGGTAGAGCGCTCGCCTAGGACGGGGGCGACCCGGGTTCGATCCTCAGCACCACGTACAAATAAAACGCATTGAATAAAACGCATTGTGTACAACTAAAAGCAAATAAATAAAAATATTTTTTTTAAAAAAGAAATAATTTATAAACAAACAAAAATATGTCAATAACCACTTACTGAGAAATTCCCATCATCAAAGTCTCATTCAGAAATATGAATTAAAAGCTTGGTCAGAAAGGACTGAAAAGGAGAAAAAGCAGGTGTTCCAAGAACATCAGCCACAACAGCTATCAATGTGTGAATTTAATTGAAATGCTCACATTGTATCCTATAGTCTAGAACTTGTTCTCATTAGGCACGTGTACCACTTATAAGAGTTCTGATTAAGGACAGTGATTCTATTAGAAGGAAACAAATTGAATCCTGCACACTCTGTTTAACAATAGCATCTCATTTGATTTTTGTTTTGGTTGCTGCTGTGGTTTTGTTAGATTTTCCTGTGAATTTTGAAAAAAGGGCAATGAAACAATTATGTTTCCTAGAGCCTTCAATTTCTTATCTGGACAGGGACTTGGCTTTTAAGATTACATCTGTAAGTCTCTCCTCCACTCTTGCCATTAGAAACTGCAGATATTGCATTTATCTTCATAAGAGGGATCAACTCTGACTCAACACAGCTGGAAATTCAACAAATGGTTACAGAAAGTCTGTTTAGAATTCACAAACTATTCTCTTTGGCAAGCATGTCACGGTATCTGAAATATAAACCATACATTTATACTAGGAATATACTTTAGATTTAGAAAAATAGAATTTTACAATCAACTTGCATAAGTGTCACAAAACTTTAGCAATTCCTTTTGTAAAAAAAAAAAAAAAATTCATTTAGTATCTTTCTTGTAATTTGCAGCCTCAGTGTTTCAAGACCTTTATTAAAGCAGGTCCAAACTTTAAGATCATTATGTCTTTAAGGATAAGAAAAAAAACTGACAGGGACATAAATAGATATTATATCTTAAAGATAGCAAGAAAAACAAAAGAAATACAAAAACTCCAGCACTGAATTTTTTTTATTTTATTTTATTTATTTATTTCCAGCACTAAATTTTGAAAATTCACTGGGAACTGCTGTTGGAAGAAATTCTGTATTGTAATTCATCTACATGACTTGGAGATTTGTCCTAGGTAAGACTAGATCAAGTAGTGATGGAGAGATTAAAGGACAGGCATATCACCAACATACAAGAAAGGCTGCTCAGAAGAGCTAAATTATCAGCTAAAGGTAAGGGCAGCAGGCTTCTGTAAATTGCCCCAAGGCACCCATTTGAGTAGAGACACATGCCTACAATTCTGTCCAGGCACAATGTGAACTGAATGTAGCCATTCTCCTCACCAATCTCACCAAGAGAAACCTACACTAACTGCTCACAGACACAGAGCTAAACTCAAACTGAATTTAATTAGATCCAAAAGGAAAGTAGAATGCAAATAAAGGGCGCGGTGGCGCACGCCTGTAATCCCAGCACTTGGGAGGCTAAGGCAGGAGGATTGCAAGTTCAAAGCCAGCCTCAGCAATGGCGAGGCACTTAGCAACTCAGTGAGACCCTGTCTCTAATAAAATACAAAAAAGGGCTGGGGATGTGGCCCCTGAGTTCAATCCCTGGTACCAAACAAACAAACAAAAAAAGATATACATAGGTAGATATTAACAAGCTAGAAGAGCCACATGTTAGTTGCTTTCTCAATAATATTACTGTCACCACCACCACCCCTGACAATACTCCACATTGACAGAGATATTCATGGAAATTGACATGCTATGTGCCACTCGCTATGATACTAATATTTACTGAGCACCCAAAGTGTGCCAAGAAGTATATAATTGGTACTCCAAGGGTTCACCTTCACAGAACCAATGAAAGAAATGCAATTCCATTAGTACACTTAATTCTCTTTCAATTGCCCTGTAGTACACAAACCATCTGGTATACAGAATTTCCATGCCCCTATTTGGCTTTTGTTTTCCTCAGTTCCTCCAACCCTTTCAATTACAGTATTTATAAGCAGGAAGATGAGAGGATTGCTTGGATAATTACTACAGGAGTGTCAAGAGCTCTGACCTTGTGTTTTGGAGTTAGTTCTATATTGCAGAATATTCATCCCTTAAGGCCCTTCTGGTGATAAAAAATTCCAGATCCACTGGAGCTTTAGGCCAGGCACCATCCTGGGCCCTTGCATGAACATTATCTCAGAGACTCTGCCCCCTGGAGTCATAGCATCACCACCAGCTGGTGGGAGCTGCACTATCCTAAGACCCTCCCCCTCATCAAACTACAGTAGGGCCAAGAAAAAAAAAAAAAAAAAAAAACCCACCAGACATGATAGGCTTTACCTCCAGAACAAGGATTTTTAAGTTCAATTTCCCTAGAAGTTTCTAAGTGTCCAAACCCCACTAAAGGTATACAAAAAGAAGAAAGGTCATTATTTTTGTGAATTTAGTAATATACTATGAGAACTCTTTGAAGGGGTTCTTCATTTTGTTTGTGTTAAGTCCTATATATAATAAAGAATTATACACACTGTAGATGTCTGGTAAATATTTGTTGAAAATATGAATGTAACTATTTCTCATACTTCGTACTTTATCATCACTTTCTAAATTATGTTCTTACTTTAGCATATAAATATGTATCACTGAGTTGCTAAGTGCCTCGCCATTGCTGAGGCTGGCTTTGAACTCGCAATCCTCCTGCCTCAGCCTCGCAAGTGCTGGGATTACAGGCGTGCACCACTATGCCCGGCTCTACTACAGACTTTTGAAGACATTAAAATAAGTAGAAATATTATGAGCAATGTTTTAAAATTTTATGTATGAAAACAAACAGTGTGTACTCTTTTGTGAATTTCTTGTGCTCAACATGTTTTAAGAATTCATACATGTTGCTTCATGGGTGAGTAGTTTATTCCTTTTAATGACACACAGTGTCTCATTATATCCATATACCTAAATTTGTTTATTCATTCACCATTTGACATTTGCACTCTATAGTTTTGGAGATATATTAATAAAACAAATATGTTCATGTAAAGATTTTTTGTGTACATAATTTCATTTCTCTTAAGTAAATAACTGGAGTAGAACTGCTGGGTCATATGGTTAAATGTATATTTACTTTTTTAATGTTTATTTTTTAGTTTTAGGTGGACAAAATATCTTTAGTTTATATTTATGTGGTGTTGAGGATTGCAGTGCCTTGTGCATGCTAGGTGAGCACTCTACCACTGAGCCACAACGCCAGCTGTATATTTACTTTTAAAAATGGTCAAATTGTTTTTCAAAATGCTTGCAATATTTTATACTCCCAATTGGTATTTATCAATCTTTTTAATTTTACCCATCCTACAGAGTATGTAGTTCTGCCCCTTTTTTTAATTTTAATTTTACCTATTCTTGATGGCTAATGATGTTGTGCATGTTTTGAATGTGCTTAATAGCCATTTTTACATGTATTTTATTTATCTGTTAAAATCTTTTGCCCATTACCACTGTGATATATTTTTTTTTATATTTACATTTATTTTGTTGTCACAATGTGCATATGGTTATCGAAGACGTGCGAGGCGAGCGCTCTTTCACTGTGATAATTATCAATCCTCTTTCAGTGAAAAACCTGTTGCCACGGCTACTAAGAATGCAATGGGAAGTCAGTATTCAGCTGTTACTCCCTTCAGGGACTGCTTCAGTTGAAGTGAATCATAATATCCAAGAACATGCTTCCCTTCCTAGGATGGCCCACATTACTGAGTGATGCAGAAATAGAAACGTGTGGTCATCCCACATTGAGACGGCTATGAAGTCTAGCTCCAGAGCTACCTGAGAAGTCAGTCTAGGCTTTTGCTGAGCTGCATCACTGTTCAGCATCCCCCCTCAATGTCAACAGGTGAATGCTGCTTCGTTGTCCTCACCTGCACCAATCCTTCCACAAAATGTTATCTTACGGGGGCTGGGGTTGTGGCTCAGCGGTAGAGCACTCGTCTAGCACGTGCGCAGCCCGGGTTCAATCCTCAGCACCACGTAAAAACGCACTGTGTACAACCAAAAGCAAATAAATATATATTTTTTTAAAAAATGTTATCTTACTGTCTGCTTCCTAATGAAGCTAACAAAATTTTCTAATCATATCATTTGTCTTTCTAGTTTTTTTATATTTATTTATATATTTATTTATTTATTTATTGTGCACAATGCTTTTATTTTTACGTGGTGTTGAGGATCAAACCCGGGCTGCACACGTGCTAGGTGAGCGCTCTACCACTAAGACACAACCCCAGCCCTGTCTTTCTAGTTGTAAGTGTTCCTTATACATACCAGCTACACCACTCCTGTGTGTATGTGTATGTGTAAAATAACACATAAGATATGTGTTGTGAATATTTTCTCTCAGTCTGTTACTTGTCTTTTCATTTTACTAAGAAATTTCTTTTGAAAAAATTAGTCTTTTAAATTTTGACAAAATCCCATTGATTAATTTCTCCTTTTTGTGTTTAAGATATCTTCACGTATCCCAAATTTGCAAGGGTTTATCCTGTATTTTCTTCGAGTTTATAATGGAAATTTTCATAGAGTCTATGAGCCATTTTTAGTTTATTTTTGTGCATGGGAAGAAGCATAGGTCAAGGTTCACTTCTCCCTGCATATTTGGTTAAGATTCTCCTTTCCCCATTGAATTAGTCCTTATGTTTTCTTTAAAGAAAGACAGAGGAAAGAAAGCTATTGCAGATGCTTTGCAATGACATACAACCTCATTAATCTTCATTAATGACCTTATCTATGTCTAGATAAAAGCCTTTGGGATCTTTATTAGGACTATTTTTGCTGTATCAATCAGTTTTGTGAAATACTGACATTATTATACCTTGTTAGATCCTCTAATCCATGAGCATGGACATCTCTTCATTTATTTGGGACTTCTTTTCATTTCTTTCAGTGTTTTCAAGTTTTTAGGGTATACATTTTGCTTGTATTGCCCAAATTTATTTATTTTTGTGGACACGCTAAGGACTGAATCCAAGGTGTTGTAACTGCTAAGCACATTTTTGCCCCTCAGTTATACCACCAGTTCCCGGATCCTATGTCTTTTCATATTTCTTGGTGCTATTATAAGTGGTATTTCAGTTTTTGAATGTTTTATTCCTTCTGTATAAAAAACAATTTCTTTGTTTTCATGTTAAATCTATGACTTTGCCAACCTTTCCCTAGTTTTAGTAGTTTTCTTAAATATTACTTAGGATTTTCAATATATACAATCATGTGGGTCTGAGACTAGGCACTATTTTAGTTCTTCCTCCCAATCTACATGCACTTCTTTTTTCCTGCCTTTATTGCACTGACTAGGAACTTCAGTACAATGCTGCATAGAAATGATGGAAGGTGATATGCTTGTCTTATTTCTGATCTTAGGAAGAAAGTATTTAGTCTTGCATCATTAATACTGATGTTAGCTATAGTTTCTTAAGGTACCTTTTACCAGGTTAATGAAGTTCCTTCTATTACTAGATGCTGAGTTTTTATTACGAATGAATTTTTAGTTTTGTTAATTGCTTTTCCTGTATCTTTATTAAGGTGATCATATAATTTTCTTCATCTCAGACTCCCAAGCCAACTTTACATTTCTAGATAAAAAAACCTTTCTAGATAAAACTCAAAATAGACTGTCCTTTTTACATATTGCTAATTTGATTTGCTAAGTTATAAAAACGATTTTTGTGTTCATGTCCATAAGAAATGTTCCACAGTATCTTTTTCTTGCAATATCTTTGGTTAGCTTTAATATGAGAATAATGCCATTTTCATAAAATCAGTTGGGATGTGGCCCCTCCTTTCCTATTTTCTCAAATAATGTATCCAATGCATTATTAAAAGTTTGATAGAGGGGCTGGGGGTTGTGGCTCAGCGGCAGAGCGCTCGCCTCGCACGTGCGCAGCCCGGGTTCGATCCTCAGCACCACGTAAACATAAATGCATTGCATTGTGTAAAACTAAAGTAAATAAATAAATATTTTTTAAAAAAAAGTTTGATAGATTTCATCATTAAGTTGTCTACTATCTGAACCTAGAAGAATTTTCTCTGTAGTAAAGATTTAAATTATAAACTAAGTTTTTTTAAAAACAAATATAGAACTATTCAGAATTTTTTTCCCTTTTTTTGTGTGCACGTGTAGGTTGTAATTTGGGTCTTCAAAGAATTTCACCATTTCATCTAAGTTGCCCAATTTAGTAGCACAAACTGGCTCTTTAATACTCCCTTACTATCTTTTTATACCTTCAATGATAATCCCTTTCCTGGTGTTGGTAACTTGTATCCCTCTTCTTCCCTAAACCTTTTTGTTCAGTCTAGCTAGAGACTTTTTATTGACTTTTTAAAGGCCAACTTTTGAATTTTCCTATTACTTTTTAGTGTTCTGTATTTGTAGAAAGTTGATTTTTAATACAGAAGCCTGATTGACTGTCATTTCTATCATTACCATCATTATTGCAATTCAACAGGAAGAAAAAAAAAAAAGTTGTATAACTTTTAGAAGTTCCTTTTCCTTTGTAGAGGGTGTCCCCATTCAACCCCAGTACCACAGGTACATCACTCCTGCAAACTGGGTTTGGGTGTGTGTGGGGATTGTGTGAATAAGAGATGGTGTTTTAGGGGAAGAATCCTACCAAAATTCACTTTCTAGGGCTGGGGCTGTAGCTCAGTGGTAGAGCGCTTGCCTAGCACGTGTAAAGGATGGGGTTTGATAATCAGCCTCACATAAAAATAAATGAAATAAACGTTTTTAAAAAATCACTTTCTAGACAGTGGCTTAACTAAGTGTGCACATCAGAATCACCTATGGAGCCTTTGAAAAGTGCTTAAGATACATCCAGAGATTTTGATTCAACAAATCTAGGACTGGTGAGCATCTTAGTTTTTTAAAAAAAAAAAAAAAAAAAAAAAAAAACTTCTAGCAGGATTCTGATAACATCCCACCTTGAGAATCAGAGCTCTAAATGATTTGGACATTGGGTACTTGGTATGCTAAGAAGAGTCTATGAAGTGGCAAGTAGGAGCATCAATACACAAATTAGTTTATGTACATGAACATGCTTTAAAAGATACTCTCTCTCTCTCTCTCTCTCTCTCTCTCTCAAAATGCATGACTGAGCTGTGTGTGGTGGCGCATGCCTGTAATCCCAATGGCTCAGGAGGCTGAGGCAGGAGAATTAAGAGTTCAGAGCCAGCCTCAGCAAAAGCAAGGCACAAAGCAATTCAGTGAGACCCGGTCTCTAAAAAGATAAAATAGAGCTGAGGATGTAGCTCAGTTGTCGAGTGCCCCCTGATTCAATCCACAGTATCCACCCACCCCCCAAAAAAAGCATGTGTATTTGTAAGTACATTATCAGTTAAATTTCCTCAATACAAAGACTAATTATTTTTACTGATTTTGAAAAAATACGTGTGTGTGTGTGTGTGTGTGTGTGTGTGTAAACACCTCAAACAGTACAAGAAAGTAGAGAATGGGAAGTAAGTCTCCCTCCCATGTCTAATCCTGACTCCTTCAAATCCCCTCTCCAAATACACTGAAGAGGCTTGTTGAGATGCTTTCATTACAAGTTCTAGCATGCACAAGCATGTAATGCCTTTTAAAAACAGAGACATACTATAATCACTCTCATTTTAACAGATATTGTAGTTACTATTACTGTTTTGCTTCTACAAAAAATGTACATAGCTAGGGCTGGGGCTATAGCTCAGTGGCAAAGCACATGCCTAGCATGTGCGAGGCACTGGTTTGATCCTCAGCACCACATAAAAAATAATAAATAAACAAAGATATTGTGTGTCCATCTACAACTAAAAAATGTTTTTAAAAAAGCATATAGCTGGGCGCAATGGTGTACATCTGTAATCCCAGTGACTTAGGCTGTTGAGGCAGGAGGATTCCAAGTTCTAGGCCAACCTGGGCAACTTAGCAAGACCCTATCTCAAAATAAAAACAATAAAAAGATCTGAGGATGTAGCTCAGTGGTAAAAATTCCTGGGTTCATTCCCCAGTATCAGGAGATGGAGGGGATTGTACATAAGAGCATTTGCATATGCAAATACACCTGTAGGATAAATTCCTAGGTGAAAAATCTGGGTCACAGAAACGGGCATTTTTAACTGTAAGAGATTGTACGACAGTATACTCAACGTATTTTATCAAGTACTTTTTCTTTGACAATTTAATTTTTTAAAATTGTAAGTTCAGGGCTGGGGTTGTGGCTCAGTGGCAGAGCGCTCGCCTCGCACGTGCGCGGCCCGGGTTCGATCGTCAGCACCACGTAAAACATAAATGCACTGCATTGTGTACAACTAAAGTAAATAAATAAATGTTTTTTAAAAAATTGTAAGTTCACTTAAACTTGTTGTTCAAATAAAAAAAATTTTTTTTAATGAATTCATGGCTGGGGAAGGTAGAGATCTAAGGTCACAGTTTAAGTCAAAAAACAGCAATTTGGACTGGGGTTGTAGCTCAATGGTAGAGCACTTGCCTCATATGAAGCCCTGGGTTCGATCCTCAGCACCACATACAAATAAAGATATTGTGTCCATCTACAATTGTGTGTGTGTGTGTGTGTGTGTGTGTGTGTGTGTGTGTACAGCAATTTCTTTCTTTCTCTCTCTCTCTCTCTTTCTCCTGGGGATTGAACTCAGGGGCACTCAACTACTGGGACACATCCCCAGCCCTTTTTTGTATTTTATTAGAGACAGGGTCTCACTGAGTTGCTAAGTGCTTCCCCATTGCTGAGGCTGGCTTTGAACTTGTGATCCTCCTGTCTCAGCCTCCCAAGTGCTGGGATTACAGGCGAGCACCACTGCGCCCAGCTATTTCTCTTATAGTGTGAGATGATACAAATAAAGTGGTATCTCCATAACCATCAACAACTCATGGTTAATCAAAGACCTGTGTTTTCAGATATCCTCACAACCTTTACATTGGAGGAAGCCAATCATATACCAGAAGAAGAATTAGCCAAAGGACAGAGTGGCAAAATAAACTCTCCTGTTCAGTCGTTCAGGATTGACACATTAAACACATCACCTTTATATTAAAAAATATAATTAAAGCATGAAGCAGCACAATTACAATGGAATTTCGGTGTGTGTGCATGCGTATGCGTGTGTGTTTGTGTGTGTGTGTGTATATATTAAAAAAAAAACAGTGAATCACAAGGATCACTAGAACTTACAAGGTCATGGATTTTTTTTTTTTTTTTAAACTGGCTCAAAAACTTTCAGCATTATCTTTCCATATTCAGTGTTGAAGAAAACAATTATTTAAAGAATAATAAGTGAGCATACACCTATCCAGAGAAGAATAATATTGGTATTGTAAAGGCAGGTTTTTTCCCCCTTCTTCCTTCCTACTCTTTCTTTCCATTTTTCCTTCTTTACAAATACCTGCCATATGTCTGTTTAGAGGCCTGGCTCACATAATATTGTTGGTAGTCCATAGTTGGCAGTCATCTCTAACTGATTACAATGATTCTGGGGGTAGCTGAAGGAAACAATGTACATCAGTGCTTCTAAAACTTGAATGTATAAACAACACACCTGGAGATCGGGTTAAAATGCAGGTGCTGATCCAGTTATTTGGGGACAGGGCTTGAAATTCTGCATTTCTAACAAATGATCTGCTATCCACATTTTTGAGCAGTATGAATATAGATACTTTAGAGGCGTGACCCCAAAATAACTCACATTCAGCTCTGAGGTATGTTTTGCCATTTCAATATAAGATTTCACCAAAGAGTAAAAACCCTGGAATTAAGGCCCTGCCAGAAGAAATGGAACAATACTAACAGTAGTAGTTGGTGGTGACAGAAGTTACAATAGTTACTAGTATTTATTATAGTAGAAGTAGTAATAGTAATAGCAGTGGCAACCAGCAGCAACAAACGTTTAAAGACAGCTTGCTGTGGATGGATAGTAAGGCAAGCATTTAAATAACTATTAAAATGCCAGAAGGTAGGTACTACTATCACTACTTCATAGATGAGAAAACTAAAGTTTCCCAAGACATTCAGACTGCAGAACTAAATTACAGTTTCCAGTTATCAAATTGACCATCACTATACAGTTATTCCTTGGTATTTGTGAAGGATTGGTTCCAAGATACCCTTGCAAATACCAAAATCTGCAAATGCTCAAAATCTCTTAGATAAAATGGTACAGCATATGCATATAACCAATGCACATCATCCTGTATACTTAAAAGTCATCTATATATTACTTACATATTTAATATGGTGGTTATACTGCATTGTTTAGGGAATCATGACAAGGGTAGAAAGTCTATACATTTTCAGTACAGAAGCAATTCTCACCCCCCAAATGTTTTGTATCTACATTTGTGGAGTCAGAAACCACATAACCAAAGGGCTAACTGTACAGTTAGTAACAGATGTCATCATTTCTCAAGTTGACCCACTGGAGGAGGCAATTGTTTAAAGGCCTTCTTTGCCAGTTCCTGTGAAGTCCAGCTTAGATAAATAAATAGATCACTGTAACTGATAATTTTAGGTCAAGGTCAGGAGGAATTTTAAACTACTATTTGACAACACAGACCATCTACCCTTGGGTAATCCAGATAGGCTGTACTTTCACAGGCTATTCAAATGATGATGATGATGTTGTTTTGGACCTCTTGGCTTTATTGTTAACTAAGGTGTGATAGAGTGGAACAGATTGCTTTTGAAGTTAGATGCTAAGACAACTTTGGTTACATTATGAAGTCTAGCATATTGGCTTGGAAGCAACATTTTACACTTTTTAGAGATCAAGCTAAACACACATTTCTCAGTCAAAAAGGTCTGTAGAGTAACCCGATCTGAGAGGGGTGCTTTAACTCACTGGCAAATAAAAAGCATGATTGCCTTATTCACACACACACACACAAATACCATTCTAGGACAGGCCAATTAATCATGAATATAACTTTTCAGACATTACATAATTTTACATAGACTTGCTTCTAATGCCTGCCAAAAAAATCCAGCAATTTCTATCACTAAGAATAAATCTATGCTTGAAGAAAAATGAAACTGACAAACATGAAACAGTGAAATTCTGGTTACCTCTTTTATTCCACCATCCCTCATAATTTTATTTTATAAAACTGGCATTAATAAAACAGACTAGAATGACATAAGCTGTTAACGCACATAAATAAAATAAAAATAGGGAGATCCAAGTACTTTTTATATCTCCAAGAGTGGCAACCTCTAAGATACAATTAATGGTATCAGAAAAATATATAATAGAGTCGTGTGTGTGTGGGGGGGGGGTAATAATATATATACATATATATATATATATATATATATGGTTGCCAATAGACCTTTACTTTGTTTATATACAGTGCTGAGAAATAAACCCAGTGCCTCACACATGATAGGCAGCCTCTACCACTAAGCTACGACCCCAGCTCCAAAAATCACTGGTTTTCTAAATAACATTGCACAGATAGATCCCTGGTATATCAGAAGTAAGTGATTAATTTGAAAATAATCCACCAAATATCTATAGTTAATATTTTCAAATATAAATAATCAACATAAAGTCTGTTAGTATGTTATGTTAATAATGAACCAGTCAGCCCAGGATTACCCTCAGCATGTCAACAGAATATTTTAAAGCAGTGAAACTAGGAAAACAAAAGCAATAAATCATTCTCATGCTTAATAATGTACTGAAGATATATGAGTCTTGAAAGGGGGCATGCATAAACTGATGATAGATTTATCTGAATAGTCTCCTTCTATAATTATTTTTAGGGTGTTCTCCTAAACACAATCTTTTTAAAAACAAAAATTAGTTTCTCTTCCACTTACTTAAAATTAGATGGACACATATCTGCTTTGAAACTTTCCCAAGAAAAATATATCACCCTCATCATCATTCAAAAGCATGGAAGTGCCTATGCATACATATGGTGTTCTGGTGCTTTTAAACAAAGACCAGACCACTAATGTAAGGTCTGCAGTAGTGTGTAAAAGGAAGTGGTACAGTGCTTCTGAATGTCTGTTTAAACACTGGCCTTATCAGGCAAGATTATACTCAACTGTACTTTCTGTGTTTTTGCATTTAAAAATATGTATTTTTTTCATTTTCTAAAAGAGGTATTATGTATAATTTTGAATGTTATACCTAACTACATAACTATAGAGATGTTAACATACATATGTATGTACATAAAGATATATATGTATAATATGGGGTGTACTCATCATTGTCCCAATTAATAAATAACAATAACAGCTAATGTTTATTGCATGCTTACTCTATGCCAGGTCTACATTAAGTACTTAAATTATCTCAGTAAAACTATGAAGCAGTAAAACTATGTTATTGTCCCAGTTTTACTGAGAAAACTGCAGCATAGAAAAGCGAAATAATGAGCCCAAAGACCACAGTTGTAAATGACAGAGCTCAGATCCCAACTAAGACTTCACCCCTGTGATAATCTCTAAATTAGGAAAGATAGCCAGAACAGTGATGAGATACTGTCATTTCACCTATGCCAAGAGCAAGGGTCATTTTGGAAGTGGGAAGCAGGGGTAAGTTTATACTTTGTGTGGATATTAGAGGAAGAAGCTAAAGGAGGTCTATTATCCTTAGAGTGGATGATGAGAAGACCATCATCAATTCTCTACTTAATTCAAAAAGATTAGGGGAGATGGGCTTTCAGGAATTACTTAGGACATAAGAAGAAGAAGGAAAAAAAAAAAAAAAAAAAAGAGTTTGTTAAGAGGAAAGTCTAAGACAATGGCATGTGGAAAAAGGTTCAAAAGACTATAAAATAGGTGTTGGGGTTGTAGCCAGTGGTAGAGCACTTGCCTAGCATGTGTGAAGCATTCAGTTTGACTGCATATAAATAAAATGAAGATACATTAACCAAAAAAAAAATTTTTTTTTTTTGGTACCGGGGATTGAACTCAGGGGCACTCGACCACTGGGCCACATCCCCAGCCCTTTTTTGTATTTTATTAGAGACAGGGTCTCACTGAGTTGCTAAGTGTCTCGCCATTGCTGAGGCTGGCTTTGAACTCGCGATCCTCCTGCCTCAGCCTCCCAAGTGCTGGAATTAGGCGAGCGCCACCGAGCCCGGCTAAAAATTTTTTTTTAATTAAAAAAACAAAAAGACTAAAGTAGTTGAGTCAACTAAAAAGGTGTTACTCAGAGAAACTTCAAAGAAAAGGGGGAGACACTGCAGGATGGCTGGGCAGCAGTTGATGGAAGTGAGATAATCCAGATCCTACGGGTGACTGACTAATGCACGGGGTAAACAGAGCTGATGCAAAAGGAAATGAGAAGCCACTGCAAAGATTCAGAAGGGTTGGAATGGGCTGGAATTCACACAGCCCACCCCAGGAACATAGAAGAGAAAGCAAGGAAAAATGAAAGAAACATCTAGAAGCTACCAGGCTTATTGAATTTCTTGATGATTTCATAGACTGGTATTGTCCTGGATAAGTCTGTATGGGGGGCGAGGGGGATCCGTCACAAATTATTCTAAATTCAGGGGGAAATTGCCAAGGCAGAGATCTTCCTAGTGACTCACTCTGCTAAGTACAGTTAATTGCTTAGAAATTACTGGCCATTAGCCGGGCGCGGTGGCGCACGCCTGTAATCCCAGCGCTTTGGGAGGCTGAGGCAGGAGGATCACGAGTTCGAAGCCAGCCTCAGCAATGGCGAGGCACTTAGCAACTCAGTGAGACCCTGTCTCTAATAAAATACAAAAAAAGGGCTGGGGATGGGGCCCAGTGGTCAAGTGCCCCTGAGTTCAATCCCCGGTACCACAAAAAAGAAAAAGAAAAAGAAAAAAAAAAAAAAAAGAAAGAAAGAAAGAAAGAAATTACTGGCCATGATCATCAGAGATTACAGACATTTAAAAATTCTACACTGTTGAAGATCTATGTCTCCAGGCCCTTGAAATTTTTATTAGTAATTAGCAAGACTCTGAGCAAAGTTCTCTATTCATGTCATCAGAACAAATATGATAACTGTCCAACGGAAACTGTTGTTCTCTCCTCCATTAAGACAGACTTATCCTCAGCTAAGATGTACATATGAATAATTCATACTCACCTGGAATAGTTAAAATACAGGCATTTGTCCCAAAGATACAGCTAGTTTTCTTAACATGCTAGATCAACAGCCTTTCTCATTTAGTTAAAGGGATAAAACACAAACATTTATGGAGGAAAAACAATGTTAGTAGCTTATTGATTTAGCTTTAGGAGGATTTCACAACTTAGTATTTTTTAATAGCATACAACCAGAGGCATGTGTCTAATCAATACTGAACATCTACTTTGCAGTTGGGGCTCATGAATTAATCAACATCTGCTCAAACTCAAAACCATCAGGCAAAAATCAACAGTGACCTATATCTCTTTGAACACTGTAAAACCACCCAAAGATGTTATTATTCATATGGACAACAAACTCAAATCCTAACCACAAGCACCAAAACTCTAAGCTCTATTCCTCAGTTACTTTTTGCAAGAAAATAATAGTTGGCACTAAGGTGCTTATAGCCAACACTTCCTAGATAGCTGTACTCACCACATCATATAATGCCCAAAACCAAAAGCTTACAAAGGAAAGGGGCTTAACCAAAGCCACAGGAAAAAAAAAAAACTTGGTAAATGTGTGGAATCTGGCTCTCTCCACTGTATATAATGGTGGATGATGAGGTCAGGTGACCTGTTTCCTGATCAGCACGTGAGACAACACAGGAAAAAATGGTGGATAAGCAGATAGTCTTTCCTCATGAGCTTCACACTGTATAAAGAAGGTTTTATTTCTAATTATGGTCATATAATTACAGACACTTTAAGGAGAAGAGTCTGTTTGTTCTCCCTGGTGTGAGCAACTCACTGATGCAGGCTCTTTTGAAGCCAGCAGCCAAGTGGCAATGGCACAGATCCAGGAGTTCCTGGAGGAGAACAGATGGATAGCCATCTAAAAAAGAGCTCCCTGATGTTGTTCAGCAATGAGATGTGAGAGCTCGATAAAAAGACCAACCTCATTCAGGTATTACATGTATAAAATAAAAGGGTAAGGAGTGTGAGTAGATATTTTTCTCGCTGGCTAAGAGGCAATACCATGATTGCTGCTACCGCCCCTCCATGATTCTCTCTTTCTGATGAGGCCTTCCCAAGGCTTTCCATTTACCATAAATCTACACCATCTACGGAATAGATTTTTTAATTTTCCATTTAGTTAGAAGGGGAAAATTCACATTTCTTCTAAGTTTTCAGAACTTGTTATGGAACATTCCTGAAAGATCACTGATCCATAAAGAAATAAAGGAATTAAGGTAATAGAGTCTAGAATCAGAGTCACAGGGCTTGGTTTCTAGCTCTACCACTTTCTAGTTGTATGATATTTGTCAAAGTTTGTGTTTCTACATTTGTTTAAAAAAAAAAAAAAAAAGAATACTAATTGCTATGGTAGGGAACTGCATGACGTGATATACAGAAAGTGCTTAAGGCATGTACCGCATGTGGAAACTACTCAAAGGATGTCAGTAGCTACGAGTACTTACTGTATTTGATGTAGATACTTTGGCCAATCAAAAAATTTTGAGTGCCTGCTACTTACTTCCACCATACAAGAGCAAGCACAGGTTCTTATTTGCTATGACACAGCAGATTCAAAGAATAAGAACATACAAGCCGGGCGCGGTGGCGCACGCCTGTAATCCCAGCACTCTGGGAGGCTGAGGCAGGAGGATCGCGAGTTCAAAGCCAGCCTCAGCAATGGTGAGGCACTTAGCAACTCAGTGAGACCCTGTCTCTAAATAAAATACAAAAAAAGGGGGGGGGGGGGGGCTGGGGATGTGACCCAGTGGTCGAGTGCCCCTGAGTTCAATTCCCGGTACCAAAAAAAAAAAAAAAGAACATACAACCTACACCTTGCAGAATTCACAAATTACATGGACAACATAAACAAACAACTAAACATCCTTTCAGATAACATAATCCTGCAAACATATGTGTTTCGTGCTTTCTTCAAAAGAATATTCTGCAGAATGTTGGCAAATCACATTCTAAAATTCAAGTCCCCTCCTACTTTTTTTTTTTTTAATATTTATTTATTTGCTTTTAGTTGCACACGATGCGTTTATTTGTACTTGGTGCTGAGGATCGAACCCAGACCGCACACGTGCTAGGCGAGCGCTCTACCTCTGAGCCACAATCCCAGCCCCGCCCCTCCTACTTTTAAAAGAAAGATATGGTGAACTGTTTTAACAATTCTAAGTATCTCAATAATTGACCTATTTTCTTTCAAAAGTTTATGGAGCTAAGGAAATATTTGAATATTTGTTATATATTTGACATAAAATTTATGGTTTTGAGATTTAACTTCATTCAAGTTATACAGATAGAACATAAATTATCAATACTAAAATTTAAAAACTGGGTAGAGTTGATCCATAGGGCTTCTATAAGAAGGTGAGTTTTGATGGAAACTTTAAAATGGAGTGAGAAATCTCATTTAGAAACATGAGGTGAAGGCAGATGTGGGTGGAAAGGGGAAGGTAGTGGCTGTAATGATTTAAATACCTGGACTTGAGCACAGACAGATTCATGTAAGGATAAGAAAAGGAAGGGGGATCTCTTTTTTTAAGTTGTAGATGGACATGATTCCTTTATTTGTTTGTTTGTTTGTTTTAAATGTGGTGCTGAGGTTCAAACCCAGTGCCTCACACATGCTAGGCAAGTGCTCTACCACTGAGCCCCGGCCCTGCCCCCAACAAAGGGATCTTTTTGATAGAGAGTCAACTTGGCAAGAGCTTAAAATAAAAAAGAAAGCCCTCAGGCTGGGAATATAGCTCACCTGTCCAAGTGCACAAGGCTCTGAGTTCAATCCCCATCACCACTACCCAAAAAAATAAACAAATAAATAAATAAATAAAAGGCCCCCTCCTAACTGACGATGGTCTCACTAGTCCAGAGCTCTTCATTTCCCCACAAAATGCTCAACACTCACTAAAAGGCTATGGTCTAGGACATTCCTGTTTTCAGCCCTTGAGTTCCGTGCTTTACTGTGTTTGTCCTCAAACCTGTTCGTCAGTTATGCCTGTTACTATAATTAAGCACCTTGATTAAATAGTGTTATCCAACATCCAATATACACAAAAAGAGTTGCAATCTCTACGCACACTCCGGTGGATGTTTTTAGACAGATTTAATTAACAGTGAAAAAAAAAAAAAAAAAAAACTGTACAAGATCAGGGAGAAAGTTACATATAGAAGAAATCTGAATTCAAATTACATCACAAGTATCCTTAAAGAAAGGGAGACTGAGCCAGGAGTGGTGGCCCATGCCTGTAGAGGATAAGGTAGAAGGATCAACTGAGGCCAAGAGCTGGATGTCAGCCTAGGCAACATAGTGAGATCTCAGCTCAAAAAAGAAAAGAAATTGTGCTGAGAATGCTTGAGAAAAAGATGGAAAACTCCAACACATTCTCAAAGAAAAGCCTGGAGTCTCCATCAAATAACTAGCATGGTATATGTTTTAAAAGCTAAAATATTGATAAAATGCTAAAGACATGTGTACAGCACATTTTTCATTAACTGCTTTTAATCGGCTTTTTTTGATTAACCAGCCAGTTCCTACCATATTAAATAAAAGACCTACTTAAATGAAACCATTTTGTTTCATTCACAAAGAAAAGTACAAAAAAAACTATACAGCATGCAGGTGGGGAAAACTCTATTAAAATATGTAATTTTGTTAATTTACACTAAGTCATATTTCAACTAAGTCTATGTAAATGGAAATTGCAGAAAAATCAAAACAAAAATCTTACTAAATACTTTGCCCACAAACTCCAATCTGAATACTGAACTTAAACAGTTATTTTCAGTGTGTAGACCCAACCTATATATCATTTTTATCTTACTCTAGTATAGAATAAATGTATCTAGTATTAAAAAGTGTAAACAGGCATTAAGTTCAGAAGTATTCTAAAATAATTGAGGAAGTATACATGAATAGGAAAAGTCAAGGGAAATTTAGCCTGTGAAAAGCAATGATTTTTCAAATTACACACACACACACACACACACACACACACACACACACACACACATATGTACCAGGGATTGAACTCAAGGACACTTGACCACTGGGCCACATCCCCAGCCCTTTTTTGTATTTTATTAGAGACAGGGTCTCACTGAGTTGCTAAGTGCTTCGCCATTGCTGAGGCTGGGTTTGAACTCGAGATCCTCCTGTCTCAGACTCCCAAGTGCTGGGATTACAGGCGTGTGCCACCGCACCCGGCTTTAATATTTATTTATTTGCTTTTTAGTTGTACACAATGTTTTTTTCATTTTTACGTGCTGCTGAGGATCAAACCCGGGCTGCGTACGTACTAGGCGAGCACTCTGCCGCTGAGCCACAACCCCAGCCCCTCACTTTCTTTCTTGAATGGGTTACAAACACAGGGTAAGAGTTAAATCTAGGGCTGGGGTTGTGGCTCAGCGGCAGAGCGCTCACCTCGCACGTGTGCGGCCCGGGTTCGATCCTCAGCACCATGTAAACATAAATGCATTGCATTGTGTACAACTAAAGCAAATAAATAAATATTAAAAAAAAAAAAAGGAGTTAAATCTAGGTCCTTGATCCACTTTGACTTGAGTTTTGTGCATGGTGATTTTCATTTAGCTGCATATGGATTTCCAGTTCTCCCAGACCATTTGTTGAAGAGGCTATCTTTTCTCCACTGTATGTTTTTGGTGCCTTTTTCTAGTTTGAGATAACTGTATTTATGTGGGTTTGTCTCTGTGTCTTCTATTCTACCATTGGTCTACATGTCTATTTTGGTACAAATATCATGCCGTTTTTGTTACTATATCTCTGTAGTATAGTTTAATGTAAGCTACCTAGTACCGAAACCCGGGAGGAAAACTCGGAGGCAGAGTAAAGCTATTACTACTTTTACTTCTACTTTCTTAGAGAGAGCTTAGAGAGAGAAAGAAAGATGTTTCTACTTTCTTCTTTTCTTCTTAGCTTAGAGAGAAAGAAAGATAGAGCTTAGCTTAGAGAAAGATTATTTTTTAGAGCTTCTTTCTTCTTTCTTCCTCAGGAGCCTCGGCCTAACTCTGACCAGCCCTCGGGAGCCTCGGCCTAACTCTGACCAGCAATTACTTCTTCTATCTGGTTTCTCTTCTGTAACCCCTCTGCCTACGTTCTGGCCGCTCTGATTCTCCGACCCGAACTCTTCTTCTGACCAACCGAGCGACTGCATGACTGACTGAATGAATTCTCCTTCGTTCTCCTAACTCGGACCGCTTTCACCCGGTTATATACCTTCAGCTTTGCGGGTGCCTACAGGTGCGTCACATACATATCAGGTGGAACTTATGGCTTCCAGCTAGCTGCAATAGCCCTTCCTAATTGGGGCTCCTTCAGTTTAATGTCTGATATTGTGATGTCTCCTGCTTCACTCTTCTTGCTAAGGATTGCTTTGGCTATTCAGGGTCTCTTATTTTTCCAAATGAATTTCATGATTGCTTTTTCTATTTCTATAAGGAATGTCATTGGGGTTTTAATTGGAATCACATTTGAATCTGTATAGTGTTTTGGGTAGTATGGCCATTTTGACAATATTTATTTTGCCTATCAAGAGCATGGGAGATCTTTCCATCTTTTAAGGTCTTCTTCAATTTCTTCCTTTAGTGTTCAGTAGTTTTCATTGTAGAGGTCTTTTACCTCTTTTGTTAAGTTAATTCCCAATTTTGTTTTGTTTTGTTTTTAGGCTATTGCGAATGGGGCACTTTTCCTAATTTCTCTCTTTCAGAGGATTCATCATTGATGTATGGAAGTGCATTTGACTTAGAGACCCTGCACCTAAAATGGAAAAAGTAGGCCCAAATATTTGTCATGTCGGATTAGGCCCTGACTTCCTTAACAATAAAAAATTAATAAATGGGATGGACTCAAACTAAAAAGCTTCTTCTAAGCAAAGGAAACAATAATGTGAGGAGCCTACAGATTGGAGAAAATCTTTACCCCACACACCTCCAATAAAGCATTAATCTCCAGGACATATAAAGAATGCAAAAAACTTAACACCAAAAAAACAAACAACCCAATCAATAAATGGGCTAAGGAGCTGAACAGACACTTCTCAGAAGAAGATATACATATGATCAACAAATATATGAAAAAATGTTCAACATCTCTAGTAATTAGAGAAATGCAAATCAAAACTAAGATTTCATCTCATGTCAGTCAGAATGGTGGCTATCAAGAATACAAACAATAATAAATGTTGGCGAGGATATGGTGGAAAAGGCACACTCATACATTGCTGGTGGGACTGCAAATTGGTGCAACCAATCTGGAAAGCAGTATGGAGATTCCTTAGAAAACTTGGAATGGAGTCACCATTTGACCCAGCTATCCCACTCTTAGGTCTATACCCAAAGGACTTAAAATCAGCATACTATAGTAACACAGCCATATCAATATTCATAGCAGCTCAATTCACAATAGCTAAACTGTGGAATCAACCTAGATACCCTTTAATAGATAAATGGATAAAGAAACTGTGGTATATACACAATGGAATATTCCTCAGCATTAAAAGAGAATAAAATTATGGCATTTGTAGGTAAATGGATTGGGTTGGAGAATATCATGCTAAGCAAAGTAAGCCAATCCCAAAAAACCAAAGGCCAAATGTTCTCTCTGATAAGTGGATGCTGATCCATAACGGGGCGGGGCACTGCATGGGAAAAATACAGGGACTTTGGGCAAAGAGGAGGGAAGGTGGGGAGGGTACAAGGTGGGCAGGAAAGATGTTGAAATGAGATGGACATCATAACTGTAGGTACATGTATGACTGCAGATATGGTGTGACGCTACATCATGTACAACCATAGAAATGTAAAGTTGTGCTGCAATTGTGTACAATGAATCAAATTGAATTCTGCTGTCATATATACTAATTTAAATAAATAAATTTACAAAAAAAATAAATCTAGGATGTATTAGTATTAAATATTATTTATTTAGTGTGAATTCTTTTGGATATACATTTATTGCTTGTATATCTGAATCCAGCAGCTCACTCCAAGCCTTATATATTTTCCCATTAGTTACACATAGCAGGTTATTAATCACAATTGCAAACAATTTGCCCAATTGATAGTTTCTTAGTTATTTTGACATGACCATTTCACAGATAATTAGACTATGAAACCAATAAATAGCGACTGTGTCTTGGACTGTGTCCTGTATATGATGATGAATACACTGGTGGCACTCAGTCAATGTATGACTAATGATAATACTGCCACTCATTTATTTTTTAAATACTTTATGTTTACTGAAAAATATTTATCACAGGATTTCACTGTATGCAAGAGCATCTGTAACAAAGGACAGAGACAGAATGTTTTCAAAACAGAGTGCATAGAAACGTTAGCCAGAACTCAAGCAAGCCAGTATTTCAGGATATTTCTGGCAGACACATAAAATACATCAGACATTCTGGTTTTAAAAAAAAAAAAAAACTAATGTTCCAGCAACAGGTAGAATAAATTAATTTAATAGAAAATAAATGAAAAAAATAATATATGAAAAGATAGTCCTAAAATTGTGAAAAATATAAGGCCCAAACCACTACCACCTTGCACTTCATAGCATTTCCCAATATAGAGCCCAAAATGCTTTGAATTTTCATGCAATTAGATAGAAATCACAAAACAAATCCTGACAATAGTGAGAAGGCTACTTGAACAGAAATAGTCTTGAGTATTTCAAGCTCTATCTTCTACCACAAAACAAATATTCAGCAAAGGAAAACAAAGATTCTTGGCTAAAAGCTCAAATCACCATCTCATCCTTATCAAAGTTATCTGAAGAGTCATTACTCCAGAGCTGCTTTACTAGTGTCTAAAAAGTGAAAAATGTACATGCAATGGCCTGATGGCTTAATAAATACTTGCTGACTTGATGTCTTAATTTTTTAAGAAAAGTGCTTGCCTTTAAAGCTTTAACAACTATATAAGAAAACTAAAGGTCTCTTTCTCTTGTAAAGTTAGGTTTGCAGAACAAATGGCATAAAAGAACAAAAAGTTTTAAGGTACAGTTAAAAACCAGGCTGTCTACCAGCTATTAAATCAGAGATTCAAATTGTTCTTCATGACAGGAGAATAGCGATTATTATAAACATTTATTTTGATAAATTATTTTTTAAAATATTTATTTATTTGTTTTAGTTGTACACAATGCCTTTATTTTTACGTGGTGCTGATGATCGAACCCAGGTTACACACGTGCTGGGTGAATGCTAAACCACTCAGCCACAATTCCAGCCCCTTGATAAATTATTTTTCATCTCCCCTCCTTCCTACATTCATCACATTTAAAACTGAGATCATATGTCATTTATCACTTAATTACCACCCCAAATATCCAGCATTATCTGTTATACATGCAGTAGCTCTGACCCATTCAAAAACACCACTAGCTTCTTGAGAGAAGGGACTCTCTTTTACACCATCAGGATGTAAAAGACTTTGAAAAACTTGCCTATTTATTACATAAATGATAATTTATCTATGTTGGGCATGGTGGTGCAAGTCTGTAAATTCAGGTATTCAGAAAGGCTGAGGTAGGAGAATCTCAAGTTCAAAGCCAGCCTGAACAACTTAGTGAGACCCTGTCTCAAATATAAAAATAAAAAGGGGTAGAGTGTAGCTCATGTTGCAAAATAAATGAATGAATGATTGAATGAAAAATCCTGTTGTACAGTTAGATTAACAATTTCAAAATTTGGGGGGCATGATGAATAAGTAAATAAATAATAAAAAAAATTAAAAAAAAAAAAAAAAAATTTGGGGGGCAGAATAAAAAATTTGAAAGTACAGTTTATAAAATGTGATTTACATTATGTACTATATATTGATTATTTTTACCCTTAATGATATGAAACCGCCAGATAAAAGAATAACTATATAATAAAATGCCAGGGAGACCATTTCTTTTTCGTGGAATACTCTCTGCTGATGAATTCAGATGACTGACTCATAACTATGTTGGTTTACATAAATCGCAAAAGGACTCTCTCATGAGTTAGAGCAGCTCAGGGGTCCCCGCCACTTAGAAACACAAGAAAATGGCACGAGACCACTGTAGTGGTAATGTCTGCAAATGTCAAAGGATATCAACAAAGGCAACTACATAGGAAAAACACCATCCTCGCCGGGCGAGGTGGCGCACGCCTGTAATCCCAGCACTTTGGGAGGCTGAGGCAGGAGGATCGCGAGTTCAAAGCCAGCCTCAGCAATGGCGAGGCACTTAGCAACTCAGTGAGACCCTGTCTCTAAATAAAATACAAAAAAGGGCTGGGGATGTGGCCCAGTGGTCGAGTGCCCCTGAGTTCAATCCTTGGTACCAAAAAAAAAAAAAAAAAAAAAAAAAAAAGAAAGAAAAACGCCATCCTCTCCAGGCAAACATGAGGAAGAAACCTGAGGAAGGAGGAAGTCAAGGTGAAGGGCTGGGGAATGGGCTAGTGAGAAAACTCAGGGGCCCTGAGGCTTCCTTCTCCCTGATCAATAATTCAACCATCACTACTTACTGAGATTATGAATCCAAAAATGATTTTAAGTTTTCTGTTTTTTAAAAAGGACATTTTCAATTTCCCTAACAAATCTGTCAGAACTAAAAGTTTGTTTTTTTATTTTTTTAATGATGAACTCTAGTGGCCAAGCAGAGGCACCTCCTGCTGAGCCACTGGCTCCCCAGTTCAGATTTCCTGAATCATTCAGGCC
The DNA here is from genome assembly GCA_025594165.1 of Tamias sibiricus. Taxonomy (NCBI): domain Eukaryota; kingdom Metazoa; phylum Chordata; class Mammalia; order Rodentia; family Sciuridae; genus Tamias; species Tamias sibiricus. The sequence goes on along the minus strand of CM046663.1, from coordinate 121,392,430 downwards.
CTCCTGAGAGGTTTCTTTATACCCATAGAAACAGCAAAGTCTCACTGCACAGGGGTTTGCTCAAGGCAGTCCCTTACCAGACAGATATGACTCCTAATTCATTAGCAGTTTTTATTATGAGGAGTAGAGAGGAGAAGGCAATGTAGAGAAGCCTGAAAGAGGTTTTGTCAAGGATCTGTCCTGGGCCAACACATTAATTTGTAGAGAATTCTTCTTTACATCAACATCTAGTCAAACCCAGAATCCTCAATAAGATTCTGTAATTATATTTCTAGCCTGAGTATTCTAAGGAGTAAAAGAAGTGCAGTAGCAATAATGTTGATTGTCATGATTCTATTGCCTTCCATATATTGAATATATTTAACCGCTGCTTCATAATTATATTTAATCCAATTCTGAGTGACAAGAAAAAAAGTACAGTAAATGGGACACAGAGTTGACTTGACTAGAGGTCACTTTTCCTGGGAGCCTTGAATGTGCACTGAGGACGGAACCTGAAAGGTTTGTTTGTTCACTAGATCATTCATTTATTCATTCATTCAGCAAAACTCTGCCCTGTGCCTCTATGGGTAGTAAAGGACCAAGCTTTGGGATTTCACAGATATAACATGGTACTTGCCATCAAGGAGTTATGAGATTATGTACAGGGAACAAAGTGGCTTTTAGGCTAGATCTTGAAGGGCAGTGTGCATTGCTAAGTGAAATGACTAGAATGTGTGCAAGATGTATAGAGGATAAACCCAAGAATAAGCCTCGGTGAGGTTATTGAAAAATCAGTGAATAGGGCTGAGGGATAACTCAGTGGTAAAACAATTCCCTAAAATGATAAGACCCTCGGTTCATCCTCCAGCACCACAAAATAAACAGATACATAAAACAGTTTCTATTTTCTCCTGTGGGCAATATAGATACAACAGTTTTTTTAAAATAATAATAATAATAATAATCACCTCATTTGTACTAGTCTAATTTCAAATTTTAATCTAACAATTATTAAGTATTCACAATATACACATTAATATACACATCAGATCTACTTATGTGTATATATACCCTACCCATATCAAATCTACAATTGTGATTATCTGTGTGCTTACTTGTGTGGTAGCTTCCTGCCCTCCACCCTGGCAGGGATAGAAGAGCATGTGGTTGGTACAAGCTGCACCTGTTCTACCTATTGCTATGGCACTTGTACACTCTATGTCCATCAAGTAAAGACCATTCAGTATATTATTTCAAAGAATGAATGGTGTATATAAGATACTTTGTTAAAAACAATTCAAAGCCCGGCGCTGTGGCACAGGCCTGTCATCCCAGCACTTGGGAGGCTGAGGCAGGAGGATCGCGAGTTCAAAGCCAGCCTCAGCAATGGCGAGGCACTTAGCAACTCAGTGAGACCCTGTCTCTAATAAAATACAAAAAAAAGGGGGGGGCTGATGATGTGGCCCCAGTGGTCAAGGGCCCCTGAGTTCAATCCCCAGTACCAAAAAAAAAAAAAAAAAAAATTCAAAGTCAGCCGGGCGCGGTGGCGCACGCCTGTAATCCCAGTACTTTGGGAGGCTGAGGCAGGAGGGTCACGAGTTCAAAGCCAGCCTCAGCAATGGCGAGGCACTTAGAAACTCAGTGAGACCTTGTCTCTAAATAAAATACAAAAAAGGGCTGGGGATGTGACCCAGTGGTCGAGTACCCCTGAGTTCAATCCCCAGTACCACCAAAAAAAAAAAAAAAAAAAAAAAAAAAAATTCAAAGTCTAGCAAAAGAAAATGACACCCTAAATTTAATGAAGAGGCCAGGCATAGTGATACACACTGTAATCCCAGTATAGTGGAGGTTGAGGCAGGAAGATCACAAACAAGTTTCAGGCTAGCCTTAGCAGCTTAGCAAGATGCTTACCAACTTAGCAAGACCCTGTCTCCAAACAAACAAACAAAACAAGACTGGGTATATAGCTCAGTGGTACACTACTCCTGGGCTCAATTCCCCAGTACCAGGAGGAAAAAAATAATGATAATACTCTGTGTAATGAGTCTTATAAAAGTTGTTGATAAAGCACTTTGGAAATACAGGAAAAAAAAAAAAAAAAAAAACCAAACACACAGCTCAGATATGCTCCTACACATCAACCTGGATAGATAGTTTCTACCCTTTAATAATTTGCTTTTACAATAAATACTAATCCAGCAGAGCCTGTTTTTCTGGGAAGAAAATTTAAGCAATAAAAGTAATTCAATTTCCAGGTTTAGGTTTCATAAAATGCTTTATTCTTTACCAACCACTGTGATTACAGTGCCTTTGTGAGGATTATGGAAAAGAAATGTTGTTATAAAGAAAGATTGTAACAAAACTAACCCTAGACCTGCTTAGGAAGTCCTCTTCATTGAAAGGGGGAGGGGGGGGCTTAATAGGGAGAGGAATATGTGGAATGGTTATTCCACAATTAAAAACAAAAAAGACTGTTATGTTTTGGTTTGGATACAGAGGCTAAAAGATCTCTTCAACCATCCCATAAATTTCAATATTAGACCTTAAGCTTTCAGATGTTAAGAAATAGTTTATGCCCCAAAGGCTCAATTAGAACAAAGTTGGGAGGAAAAAATTCAATAGAGTAAACCGACTGATTCCAATATCTGATTTCATCACAGAACACTAAGAATCATTTACTGGCCTATGGAGAGATAAAAGTGCTTCTCTTGGCTGGAAGGCAGAAAATCCAGCTTGTTTGTTTTTTCTTGGCGGGGAAGGGGGGGTGTGCAAATTGAAGAATGTCCAATCAGCATTGAAGGAACTAAACCACAGAACTCATAGTTTTAAAAGTCCATTTCATGTTTAAGAAGTGATAGTTTAATGATAAGCTTTTCATTGTTTTTCTTCAATTGTTTTATTCTAATGTTATACATGCTTGCAGAATGCAATTCATTTCATATTATATATAAAGAGCACAATTTCTCAAGTCACTGGTTTTACATAAAGTATTTTCATACCATTTGTTTCTTCATACATGTATTTAGCGTAATGATGTCCAACTCATTCTGCCATTATTCCTATCCCCTTGCCCCCTCCTCTTCCCTCCCTCCCCTTTGTTCTATTTAAAGTTCCTCTCATGCCCCCTCCCTTGCCAGTATAAGTCAGTATCGTGTTTTAGGGGAATTGGCTAACTTCACTTAGCATTATTTTCCATTTTAAAACCCAACCATGGGCTGGGGATGTGGCTCAGCGGTAGCGTGCTCGCCTAGCATGTGCACGGCCCGGGTTTGATCTTCAGCACCACGTAAAAATAAACGCATTGTGTACAACTAAAAGCAAATAAATAAATATTATTTAAAAAAAAAGAAACCCAACCATGAGTATTAAAGCAGGGAACATTCAATTAAGTTGTTTCCAAGGGTAATGTCCCACCCATCCTCTCAAAGTTAAAACTCTTAATATTCATTTGGCTTGTAATAACATAGTTTTTAGTCATTCCATTCTTTGACTCTTTGCCTAATATAAGCTTTCATTTGGATACACCACCCATTGATGTTTATAAGAATGTCTTGCTATTAACCTCTAACCTGATTAGTCACCAAATTGGCAGCATTACGTTGCTGTCTAGAAGCCAACTGCTTGTGAAGTAAGTTTTTTATAAAATCCAAACAAAATGAGCTGTATTACAACCACCTTATTTATAGTTGTCAAAGTATTCCAGGAAATCTACAGTAATAATTCAAAGTAAAAGCAACCATCAGGTTCTGTGTGTACTGGGCCAGAAAGGACAGAATATTTTAAATAAAATTTAAGTTTTTACAATATAAAGGTACAGTCCACCTTCTATGTGCCATCTCTCCACTTTGTTCTCCTACTATTTCCATTCATCTTAATAAATAGCTTCATCCTTCCAGTTATTCAGGAAATATCCATCAAAGTGTTCTCTTTTTCTAACTCTTTGCTTCAATTCCATCAACAAATTCTGTTGGCTCTACTTCAAAATATACCCAGAATCTGCTCACAGTCTCTAAGCCATCATATCTCCTGTTTGATTTATAGCAATACTCTCCAGGCTGTCTCCTTGGCGCTTATTCTGAACACAGCAGCAGGAAACATCTTGTTAAAATGTTAAAGTCAGTCAGATCATGTACCTCCTCTGCTCAAAACCCTGCAGAAGCTTCCCATCACACTCTCTGAAAAATCAGAGGTTTAACCATGGCTCTGGAGGCTGGAGTCTCTGCCCTGTCTACTACTTGCCACTCTCACTGCCTCTAGCCACCTTAGCCTCTGGTCTTTCTCACCATGTGAGAGAGCACTCTCATCATCAGGCTCCTTACACTTTTGGTCCTGCCATCCAGAAGATGTCTTCTTCATGTGTTACAAGCTCCCTTACTTCTGCAGAGGTCAGGCTAAATACCATTTTTGCAGGGAGGTTTTTCCTATTCAAACTACTGAACATAGGAATCTTCTCTCCCAACCCTCATGTTCCCTATCACCCCTACTATACTGTTTTGTTTTTCTCCATAGCATTTATCACCAGCTGACATGCTATATATTTGCTTATTATCTATCTCCTCCTATTCAAAAGTAAGTGAATTTCATGAGGGCAGAGACTTGTCTGGTTTGCTCCTTGTTGTGTGCCACATGCCCAGAACAGTACCTGACATACAATAAGCTCAGGAAATAGTAGTTGAATTCATGAATAAATAAATAAATGAACAACAGGTTTTCTCCCTTCTGCTCTTCCAATTCCTTTTCCATACTACTTCTAGCAACAGAAATGTTGCTATATATTGTCCCATGAATCACTGATAAATTTTTTTGCATTTATTTCCCAAATAAATGTTTTAAACAATACTCTTGGTATATACTATCTGAGTCTACACTCAATAAGCAAATGAGAACTTACGATACCAACTTACAAGGCTAGAAGTGCAGCTCAGTGGTAAAGTGCTTATGGAGGAGGTATAATGGGGCCTGGGATTCAATCCCCAGCACCACAAAAACCAACTTACCTTCCAGCTAAACATTAGGCACTTGAATCTTTCTAAATATCATCCCTCTCTTTCTTTCTTTTTTTTTTTTTTTTTTTGGTACCAGGGATTGAACTCAACAGCACTAGACCACTGGGCCACATTCCCAGCCCTTTTTTGTATTTTATTAGAGACAGGGTCTCACTGACTCACTGAGCTGCTAAATGCCTCGCCATTGCTGAGGCTGGCTTTGAACTCACGATCCTCCTGCCTCAGCCTCCCAAAGTGCTGGGATTACAGGCGTGCACCACCGCGCCCGGCTTCATCCCTCTCTTTCTTAGGGCCTAAAAGTTTCTGCCCTCTTGTAAAACTCAGCCAGGGTTTCCTAAACCTAAGTCTTCTCCCAGAATACCCCACTGATTTTGTTTCATCTGTATTATCACCTGTGTTATCGTTTTAATAATTTTTTTAACTTGGTTGATTTTTGGTCTTTAAAACAAAATTTATCTAATAAGAAACTCAAAATCTTTAAGAAACAATATTTCTGGCCAAGCGCAATGCCACACGCCTGTAATCCTAGTGGCTCTAGAGGCTGAAGCAAGAGGATTACAAGTTCAAAGCCAGCCTCAGCAGTTTAGTGAGGTGCTAACCAACTCAGTGAGACCCTGTCTCTAAATAAAATACAAAATTGGGCTGGGGGCTGGGATTGAAGCTCAGTGGTAAAGTCCTTTCATTGCACATAGGGCCCTGGGTTAGATCCTCAGTACCACATTAAAAATAAATAAGTAAATAAATAAATAAATAAGATGTGTCCGTCTACAACAACAACAAATTTTTTTTTTTTTTTTTTTAAATAGGGCTGGGGATGTGGCTCAGTGGTAAAGTGTCCCCAAGTTCAATCCCCGGTACCCTAAAAATAAATAAACTATTTCTGAAATGACAATTTTAAAACAGAAGGACACCCACACCACCAATAAAAGTATGGCTTCAGAAATCAAGTATTTGTCCACTGTTCACCATCAATGCTGCGTGTGTCATATTCTGGGGTTTACTTTAATCCTAAAATCTTAACCTCGGGTCTGAAATAGTTTGAGGAAGTACAACACACACATACACTTTCCCCTTTGCTTTACACAATGTAAATTAGTGGCAGCAGAATCAGATCATCTACAGACTTGAAATATATCATGAAGAGATATCTAAATTCCTGGTCAGATTAATCTAGGCCATCAAAAATTGAGATCTTTTTTTTTTTTAAATATTTATTTATTTGCTTTAGTTGTACACAATGCGTTTATTTTTACGTGGTGCTGAGGATCGAACCCGGGCCGCGCACTTGCTAGGCGAGCGCTCTACCCCTGAGCCACAATCCCAGCCCCCAAAATTGAGATCTTAAGGGGAAAATTTTATACAATTGCCTGTTTGGTCCTTTGAAAATATTACCTGATAAAATGCTTTGTTTTTTTGGTTTTTTTTTTTTTTTAAAGTGCTTGTCATGTATAAGTATGAATATAGCATAAAGAATCCTACTATTATGTGTAATTATAATGCTCCAATAAAAATTATTCATAAAAAAGAACATGCTTGTGTGCTTTTTTTTTTTTAGCAAAGTTCTTTTCTGAGTACTATATTCTCATTCCTCTTTGTCTCTCTATCTCTCATATAGTAAGAAAAACTCCCTATCTATCCTACTTTCTTTAAAGAGAAACTTGGTTGGGGGGGCTGGAGCTGTGGCTCAGTGGTAGTGCACTTGCCTAGCACGTATGAGGCACTGGGTTCGATTCTCAGCACCTCATAAAAATAAATAAGTAAAATAAAGGTCTATCAACAACTAAAAAAGAAGATATTGAGAGAGAGAGAGAGAGAGAGAGAGAGAGAGAGAGAGAGAGAGAGAGAGACAGACTTGGTTGGGATAAAGAGGCAGGGAAGCCATTTCTTAAACTGAAGAGGTTTCCTATAACAGCAAGTTTTCCCTAGTCCTTTATCAAACTTGACTTATATAGCTCACAGTTCAATTTTATAGAATCATATTAAAGCCAGTCACATTGCTACATACCTATAATCCCAGCTACTCAAGAGGCTGAGGCAAGATTGCAACTTCAAGGCCAGCCTGGACAACTTAGTGATATCCTGGTCTCAAAATAAAAGAGAGAAAGAAAGAAAACCTCTGGGACCACTAACAAAAACTAGGAAAACTGGAAGATGAGTTTAGTTTTCTACACACTAAAGAGCCATCCCTATATTCAAACATGCTTTCAAATGTAGGTAGTATTCTATACTTGCTTCAGACAACCCATACAATCACATAAGTTATTTTAAGAAAAAGACTCAGTTGGGCACATCTACAGAAGCTAACACTAATGTGCTGTTCTTCCAATGAAAAGGTTACTGACCTATCAGTAGGAGTTGTCTTTTCTGGCAGAGATGATAGATTTGCCCGGTCTTATCTACACCCCCTGCTCTGTCCCCATAATGAGCCACAGCATACATGTGCAAGACAGCTGGCAAGGGGGAGTCAGGGTTTGTGGCCACCGGCCAGAGGAAAGCTTACCAACCCACTCAGAGCCCAGACCTATGACCCCTGTCTCATTAGCACCTTACTCTAAGCAACTGAACTGCCACAAAAATCAACAGTGTTGCTTAAGCATTTTGTTTACAAGTGAAACAAATCAGGTCAGTCTGACAACCAATAGTTCAAGCAGCCACTAGAGAACTGCCAAAAGTACTAAGAACCAATGATGAAGAAGAATTATGAACAGCTTGCAGTTTGGTTTGCAAGGTACCCAAACCAAAGCAAGGATGATTACAGAAAGTGAAAATATAACAGTCAAGTCCATTTCTAATACACCAGGTATTCAGTGCAAGTTCGTCAAAGATAAATAAATAAATTAAATAAACAAACAAACCCAAAAAACCACATGTGCACTCCCTACATGCCCTTCTTACTCAGTCTTTAGAACATATTTGATAAATATACACACAGAGACACAAAAGCAAGGGACAGTTTACACTAAGGAACAAAATCCAGTCTAAAACTATTTAGATTATAGTGACCCATATACATTAGGAAACGAGTTGATCTAAAGACAAAAGAAAGGGAAATAAAAATAAATCCATAGTAAATCCACCTCAAAAGAAATCATTACACGAATATTTTCACAACCATAATTTTTAGATGCTCAAACCATCCAAATAATCTGTCCTTTTAAATTAAAAGGAGAATTAATAGTAAGAAAAACTCCCTGGGTATCATTTTATGTAAAGGGATTCAGTGGTTAGTTTAATTGGGTTTATCCCACCAGTTTTCCCCCCTCTTCTTTGGACTAACAAGAAAAAGAAGGAAAATTGACATAGCCATTTAAAACATTGTAATAAATCTCTCTGTGGGAGACAAAAGCAGCCTTACAAACAGGAGAAATCACCAGAATTTGCAGAATTGCCCTTTGATTACTCACTTGACCAACAGATAGCTCCAGAGAACCCATTATCCATTTATCATTGTGTTAAACATAATATGCAATGGATAAGAATATCAAACCTAAACCACAGAATTTATAAGCTGTTTAAAACCATAAGATTAGCAAATGTTAAATACTCCAACTAAAACACTCAATTATTTGGTTTAGGCAGGAAGTGCCAGAGCACTCTTCTGGTGATGGCAGAACAGATGATACACATCATTGCTCCTGCTAAAGATGGTTTTTAAAGCTAATAATATATTAAATGTATCTTCATAAAACTACCAATTAGATAGAATTAAAATTATTAGTCAAGGCTGATGAGGAAAGAGGCAGAATGATATTAAGCCCAACACTCAGAGCCACGTGGGTAGTAAAGTGATTTATCAATCTTGGAGAAGAAGCTGATGTGAAACTTTGCAGGCCTCTGGGGCCTAAAAAGGTGGGGTTACTAATAGGCCAGCCCCAACACTATGCTGGACTACCCTGAGAACTGTAAGTAACTAGCCCAGCCAACTCACAACACCTAAATGTGAATCTAGGAGGCCTTAAACTGAAATTTAAGCAGAACACAGAAGCACACAAAAATTTTAGACATTAATTCTTTTAACACTTTGTTTCAAAAACACCTAGCAAGTAAACAAGGACAAAAAGAGCTAAAACACCATGAGTCAGAATTAGCAGAAACAACAAGCTATGGAATCAACTCCATATAAAGGTCAAGATATTAAAAAAAGACAAAGATTTAAAACAATCACATTTACTTTATGCACAGAGATAAACACTAAGTTTAAAGGTTTGGGCAGGAAAAAACTATAAACCATAAAATATGAAAAACCTGAAAAATAACTAAATACAAATTCTATAACTAAAATATACAATAAATTAAACTAGGAACCCAATCAATAAATTTAATGGCAGATAAGACACAGTTGAGGACAGAATTAGTAAACTGTAGTTGAGATAAATTATTCTGAGCATAGCTTAAGAAAAAAATGAAAAATACAGAAGAAAAGGTAAGAGGCAAAAAGCATACAGTGAGAAAACTAACATATATTTAACTGCAGAAGAGAGAGGGAGAAAGTAGAAATAATATATGAAGAAATAATGGCTGAGAATTTTCTTGAACTAATAAAAGAAATTAACCATCGATTGGGTTCCTAGTTTCATTTCATAGTGGCAAGTGCTCTGCCACTGAGTCACAACCTCAATCCATTCTCTTTTTTTATTAAATTATTTTTTATTCTAATTTGTTATACATGCTTACAGAATGCGATTCATTTCATATTACACATATAGAGCACAATTTTTCAAGTCACCGGTTCTATACAAAGTATTTTCACACCATTTGTGTCATTACCAGCCCATTCTTTATCTTTTTTAAAAAATACCTTTTAGCAGGGCGCGGTGGCGCACGCCTGTAATCCCAGCACTTGGGAGGCTAAGACAGGAGGATCGCGAGTTCAAAGCCAGCCTCAGCAATGGTGAGGCACTTAGCAACTCAGTGAGACCCTGTCTCTAATAAAATACAAAAAAGGTCTGGGGATGTAGCCCAGTGGTCGAGTGCCGCTGAGTTCAATCCCTGGTATCAAATAAATAAATAAATAAATAAATAAATAAATAAATAAATCGTTTTAATTGTAGATGGACACAATACCTATATATTATTTATTTATTTTTATGTGGTGCTGATAATCAAGCCCAGTGCGTCTTATGTGCCAGGCAAGTGCTCTACGACTGAGCCACAATGCCAGCCCCTCCTTTTATCTTTTATGAACTTAGCAAACAGTTTTGGATACTTACTATGTGGTAGTCACTAAGATTGACACTGGAAGGTCGGGAGATAAAAGAAGAGAGGAGAAGTGGCCCTCACCTAATGAGGCAGACCAAAGTGTAGACAAGTCACATGAACACAATACGGTACCCTCTGTAGAAAAGGCTTTTTTTGTACTGTCTGAATAGAGAGGAGAAGGTTAATAATTCACTGATGACAGTGTTGAGGTAGCCTTTTCAAAAGAAATGGTTTTTTGATCTGGGCCTTTAAAGAACTACTGAACTTTTCCTTTTGGAGAACTTGGAAGGAAGACATTATGGATAGAAGCAGCAGTGCAGCCCAAAAAGAACCTGTGTATTTGATTAATAGAAATGGAGAGTATAGGGTAAGTGGAGAGTATAGTAAGTCATGAAACTAGAAAGGTTACAAACTACCCTTTTATTTTTAAATATGTTTTTAGATGTTGATGGACCTTTATTTTATTCATTTATTTATATGTGGTGTTAAGAATCAAACCCAGTGAAACAATGCATTACTTCAAGGTGTCCATGGGATACAAAAAATGAATACATGCCTGGGCCTTGAAGGAGTAAAAATTTCATTGGGCAGGATAGCTATGATAAGTAATTTTTATTTATTTCAATTCATTCTTGAAAATTATTTGGGCTAGGTGTAGAATTCTGGGTGGTTATTTTCTTTGAAAACACTGAATATATTATACCATTATTCTGTTGTCTTCTGACTTCAATTGCTAATCTAAGAACTGCCACCTTTTCCCCTGACTGTTCTAAAAAGAGTTTCCTTTGCTTTTTATTTTTATAGTTTTTCTACAATGTCTAAATATAGATTTATTTTTATTTATTTATTTTTCTGCTAGGGTTAATTTCTTTTTTTAGTTCAAGAAAATTCTCAGCCATTTTTTTCACATATAATTTCTGCTTTCTCCCCCTCTCTCTTCTGCAGTTAAATATGTTAGCGTTCTCACTGTATGCTTTTTGCCTCTTACCTTTTCTTCTGTAGTTTTCATTTTTTTCCTAAGCTATACTCAGAATAATTTCTCTCAACTACAGTTTACTAATTCTGTCCTCAACTGTGTCTTATCTGCCATTAAATTTATTGCCTTGTACCTGTGAGGCATTGTGAGGTACTGAGGTCCAATCCTCAGCACCACATAAAAATAAATAAACAAAATAAAGATATTGTGTCCATGTATAACTAAAAAAAGATTAAAGATAAAGAATGAGGAGCTCTAACAAATAACAAGAGACCAAGGAAAAACAACTAAAGGCAATGGTGGGATAATGGATTGGATCTTGGGACAGAAAAAATAGAGTAAGGGGGAAAACTGGTGAAAGAAAAAGGCTATAGTTTAGTTAACAGTGTTGTACCAATGAATTTCTTGGTGACCTTTTGTTGTTGTTGTTGTTGTTTTGTTTTTTGGTACTGAGGATTGAATTCAGGGGCACTCAAGCACTGGGCCACATCCTCAGTCCTTTTTTGTATTTTATTTAGAGACGGGGTCTCACTGAGTTGCTGCTAAGTGCCTCACCATCGCTGAGGCTGGCTTTGAACTCGCCATCCTCCTGCCTCAGCCTCCCAAGTGCTGGGATTACAGGCATGCGCCACCACACCCGGCTCTTGGTGACATTTTTTAATCCAGAACACTATAGTTACACAAGTGGTCAACATTAGAGCAACCTGAATGAGGGTGCACATAAACTTATACTGTTTTTGCAATATTTCTACAAATCTAAAATTATTTCCAAATAGTTTAAGAAATATTTGCAGGCATGAATTATTTTGTTAAATTGCAGAAACATCATAATGAAATATTCAGTTTTACTACAAAGTTCTCATTCACATAAAATTAATAATAAGAGAGGCCAAAGGAACCATTGCCACATCTATACCTTTGAAATTTTTACCAAGAATAAATTCATGTACAAATGCATCAAGTACAATTAAAAACAAAGCCAAACAAACAGATTGTGTGAGAAGTACAAAGCATATTTAATATACCTGCAAACATGTCTATGGCCAGGGCAGTCAATAAAGAAACATGACTCCCAAGCACCACTTTAAGCATTCTCTGGATAATATAGAATTCAGTGATACACAGAAGAATATGTAAATCACAATACATTAAATTCAATACTACCACACAGATATTTCATTCTGACACATCATTACACATGAAACTAGGCTCTATATAAAGCACTGTGCAATGCCATACAATAGGATAGACAAATGTGTTCCTGATAAAATTGTTCAGATTGTGAAAACACAAATATGGAAGAAGGTTGGTTTAGAAATATAAATTATCAAATAAAACACCGTTCAATAAAACATTTAGGATTACAGATATAAGTGAAAGTAAAAAATCAATCTACAAGACAAGCATCATTAAAGCATTATGATGTCTCAGGGCCACTACAATGGTAATGAGTACAAAAATTATAGATTTTTAAATACCACTGTCACAAGCCAAATAAGTTAATTTTAAATCATCTTCAGAATATCAGTAACAGTGGCAATGGGCAGCAATACTGGAGACATGGGTTTGAATTGATCCATCAAGACATGTAACCTTTTGAAATTGTTTCAGTTTAAAATGAAGGTATCTAGATAATTTTTCTTTTTTTTTTTTTCCTTAAAGAGGATGATGAAGAAAGGCTCATCCTACAGATATTCATTGTAACTTAATATGTGCCAGGCACTGTGGTACTGTTGGGGACACAAAAAGATACAGTTCCTGCCTTATTGAAGTTTACAAAGAAACAATACTTATAAATGTGATGATATAATGTTAGTGAAAAACAGGAGGCAACAGACATTCAGAAGGCCTCCTAGATTGAAATTATACTAACCCTGGGATGGAAAGAAGGCTGAGCATTAGCTAGACAGAGGCAAGGGAGGTGTGGCATAAGGTTCGCAAAAGAAGCAGCTTTGATGATGGAAGATCTGCAAGTAAATGGAACATGCTATATTCAAAGCAATGAAGAAAATCCAGAATACTAGAATGCGGAGTGGGATGAGCAGAGTATGCATTTGTCCACAATATAGCATGATTCTCAAAAATAAATAGGAGGGCTGGAGTTGTAGCTCAGTGGTAGAGTACTTGCCTTGCAAGTGTGAGGCACTGAGTTCGATCCTAGTACCACATAAAAACAAATAAAGGAAATGAGTCAATCTACAACTAAAAATAAAATAAATAAAAAAGGAACTGGATGCTTTAAGAAACTGACTCTCTTAAGCTACCCTCAAGCTATCATGATGATCACTGATATTAGTAAACCTAGCCTTCTGACAAAAGAAGAGCATGTTTTCATGAAAAACTTAATATTTAAAGATGTTTTCCTTGCTTTTAAGAAAACCTTATAAACTAGCCTTTGAAAACAAAGTAAAATGTGTCAACAGGAAAAAAAAAAATCAACTTGCACAGAATGTATACTGGAATCACATCCTAATTATGCAGGCCTTTCAAATTATTTAATTTAAGAGAGAGAGAGAGAGGAGGCTCATTATTAGAGAAATTCCCAAATTCTTGAGCTATCTGCTTGAATAAGTTGCCAATTTTGGCTGAGGTCCCTTACTCAAAAGATCCTAAAATTTTCCAGAAGAATAAATAAATTGTTGTAACCTTGTAGTAAATAAGAATTAAATGTGACACTGAGTTAACTACATTCAAATGAGTCCCCAGTATCTAAGACTGGAAAATATGTACAAAGCTACCCATATAATATTTCTTCAATTTAAAAGAAATCCACTTAAATAAATAAGATTGAATTTTATTTCTCCTATGTTGTGAGAACAGCATCTGTTTTCTTCATAGGACTTTTAATTTCTGCATTAACTAATTACACTTTGAAACAGCAATTAAGCATAGTGATACACTGTGTGGACAAATGCTATAGACTTGCTAAATAAATAACATGGCTCATATTAGACTTGAGGTTAGAACTATTATACTAGTCAAGAAAATGGAATAAGCAGAAACACAGGCATTGGGCATAGCTCCCTGTTGGGGAAGCCTGGGTGACTGGTCCCCTATAGGTCATGTTGTGCCATTTTTTCAGAAGCGTATCTATTAGTGAGTTGCTATGGTTTGGATGCAGCTTACACATGTCCTCCTGAGGCTCACATGTTAGAAGTTTGCTCCCCATTATGGTGATGTTAAGAGGTACTGGAATCTTTAAGAGGTGAAGCCTACTGGCAAGTCATTGGAGATGCTGCCCTTGTAAGGGATTAACATTGTACTCCTGGTACACCAGTTGCCTCCGGCTTCCTGTCTCACTGTGTTTTGGCTCCCTCTTAGACAAGCTCCTGCCATGATACCCTCACCATAGGTCAAGCACATAAGATTACCTGATCGTTTACTTTTAGCCTCCAAAACAGTGAGCTAAATAAATCTATTTTCTTTATAAAATACCCAGCCACAGCCAGGCGTGGTGGCGCATGCCTGTAATCCCAGCACTTTGGGAGGCTGAGGCAGGAGGATGCAGAGTTCAAAGCCAGCCTGGGCTCAGCAATGGCGAGGCACTTAGCAACTCAGTGAGACCCCATATCTAATAAAATACAAAAAAAAGGGTTGGGGATGTGGCTCAGGGATCGAGTACCCCTGAGTTCAATCCCCGGTACGGGGGGGGGGGGGGGGGGGGGGGGGGGGGACAGCCACAGGTATTTTGTTACAATAATAGACAATGGATACAGGGGCTTTGGACATACACATTTTCTTTTTCTTTTTTTTTTTTAATATTTATTTACTTATTTGCTTTAGTTGTACACAATGTGTTTATTTGTACGTGGTGCTGAGGACCGAACCCAGGCCACGCACATGCTAGGCAAGCGCTCTACCGCTGAGCCACAATCCCAGCCCCACACATTTTCTTTAACCTTTGTGCTTTTTCTTCCTATGGGTCATCCAAGTCTAATTCAATCATCGTGAATCACAGAAGCAATTAACATTATTAGAAAACATTTAAAATTCATTTCAAAGTTTACCAGGGGGAACTGCTTAATTTAGGATTTCCCTAACAAAAGATATCTACAGAATTAGCTAACACACAAAATAATCATATTAAATAATTTGTTACACTAAGCCTCCCCACACACACAAAATAACTATATTAAATAGATCGTTACACTAAACCTCTCCCTCTAACTATTCCTACCCCTTTCTTTCCCTCTCTTCAAGTTCCAAATTCAAGTAATACTTCACTTCCTTATTTATCATCAGGATTATCAAACAACAATCATTTACAGTTAAATCCATTCTTTTCCTCAGAATTAACTGAACAATCCAATCAATAGCATCAAGGACACTCTGCTTTCAGAAGCCCATGGCTGCTCTACCTGTGGGCACCCCTGAGGGTGATTGTTGGTAAACCAGGTTAGAGAGCATCTACCAGGCCAGCATGATCATTCTTTTTCCATCACAGAGACACAGACATTGAATACAATATTAAATACACATGGGTCATTAATTTAACTTAACTATAATTAGGTAACACCCAGAATAAGAAATAAAGGAAAGTGTACAAATATGTGTACAAAATACAGCACTGTGTATCAGAGCCTCCATTACACTGGTGATGGCCTGAAAAATGGAATATGGCTGTTACAACTGAAGTTACAGGAAGAGTGGGAAATAGGAAGAGGGAAAATGCTCACAATAATAATCTTTTTAAAATACAGACTAAAGGAATGCTTAGAATGAGGCTACTCTAGAAGTTATATGAAATATAAAGGGAATAAGGTATAATTGTTTTTCAAATATAGAATGTATTTTTAAAAATTAATCACACCTTTATTGCCTTTTGCCCCATATTAGGGACATGACTCACTATGATTCTAGAAAATATACCAAAGTATTTAAAGGAAAGATAACTTAAAATGGGTAAAAGAATCTCCAATATTATAAAAATAATAATTTTAAAAAATCATGATGAGATGAAAGCCCTCGAAGAGAAATTAACAACATGCTTTCTATAAGAATTTAATGGTGGTTGGGGCTGTAGCTCAGTGGTAGAGCACTTGCCTCACAGGTGTAAGGCCCTGGGTTTAATCCTCATCACCACATAAAAATAATTAAATAAATAATAAAGATTTTTTGGGGGGGAAAAAAAGAATTTAATGGAACTGTAAAAATGGCAGGGAGACCGAAGTCTAAAGTGAGTAAAGAACTTACAGGCAAAAATTACATGCAGAATTTTTTTTAAGTATGTACATACAAACACACACACACAGGGTCATATATACATATATCCTGTCATTTTAACAGCATAAATTCCAGAGGAATGCAAACAATGTTGATCAAATATCCTCACTCATATCATACTCTGCTAGGCTATGCATAGAAATCAAAGCAAGTAAATTACTGTGAGGATTTCAGAGGGAAGATATTTCACAAAATAACGTACTCAATCTCAAAATATATATTTTTTAAAAATGGCAATGAGATCCTGAAAATGGCAAGGGCATCCATCCTAGGCTAAACACATCAAGTTCAAGTGTTACAGATCAGGAAAGAAATGTAAAAAAAAAAAAAAAAAAATACAGTCTTTGTGTCTATGTGCATTTACTCCATGCCTTCTTACATATCGGCTGTATACAAGTTCAAGTTTCTAGTCCTAAACAAACCTCCTCCTAAACACAGGAGGACTTATCAGGGAGGCTATGGATCTGTCATCCATTACGACTGAAAAGGTAGGAAGAGTGTGAGATGCAGGGTGACTGAACATGGAAAACACCACCCCAAAAAAGGAGGAAAAAAGTAAAGGGAAAAAATTCTGTAAATTAAAATAAAAAATACTACATTTACGGGGGGGGGGGGGGGGGTGCTTTAAAAATAATTAAACAATTATCTCTCAGTATCCATAAGCTAAAATGGAGTTTCTAAGCACTAAAACTCAAAAAATTAAGCTCATTTCTCCTCTTGATAAGGTTGTTGGATGCTTAAACTCAAAAAAATATCAAAGACAAAAGGGGTACTGGGATTTCAAAAAGGCAGGTAAACTAAGTCTTTCTGTTATGGAGAAGAGAAAAGAAATAGTTTAAAACAAGTGAATTCATTAAATTATTGGAAAACTACAGCATATCAAAGTAGTGATGGCGAGAGGTCTTTCCCAGTGTCCCATCCTATTCAGTGATGTCTGACCTCAATAAAGCAGGAAATGAAATAGTGAGAATATCAGGGGAAGGAAG
This sequence comes from Tamias sibiricus, assembly GCA_025594165.1. Lineage (NCBI taxonomy): Eukaryota > Metazoa > Chordata > Mammalia > Rodentia > Sciuridae > Tamias > Tamias sibiricus. The sequence continues at coordinate 121,375,058 of CM046663.1, read as the reverse complement.
CAGCTGGCTACAAAAGTATACTCACCTAGAAGGCCAGTGTTCATGCAGAACTCAAGATAGCTCAGGGAAAGCAGGACACAGCCCCAAGGCACAGGAAGTTGAGTGGGGAGCTTGTATACAAAGTGAGAAGATGCATTCAGCAAGATGCAGGAGTCAATTAGCACAATGTAACCCAAATCTGTTCCTGGTGCCTTTCCTGCCCATTATGTCTAAGCAAATTCTGGTGGGTCGGATTGCTTTTTTCTGTAATAAAGGTACAGAGGACAGATGTAAACAAAATGCATAACAAAATGAGAGAAGTTCAGGAAATCAAGAAAATGATCATCTCTGCCACTTTCTGTCCACCCACTACAGAACCCAGAGATATCTTGCCTCCATCATGGTAGAATCCCAACTGACATCTGCAGGATGAAACAATGAGCAAGTACTCTACACGTGAAGGAAGGATTTACAGCCCCACTGACAGGCAGTAGTAGGGTCTGGAAAGGAAGCTTTCACTGAGTTAAAGGGATTTAAATTGCAAACTGTGACCAGGTGAATGTGCATGTGCATGTGGATGTGGATGGACAGTCTGGGACAAGCAGAGTGGAAGGCACATTGGAGACAGAAGCTCCAGACAAGCCCAGCAGTAGCTAGACAAGAAATAGCTGAAACAGAGTTGGGGGTGATGAATCAGGAAAAAATGGACTGAATCATGTTCATTGCCCAGTTCAGGTGGTGAACACCATGTTTGTTCACAGCCAGGCATGGTAGTGCATGTCTATAATCCCAGAGGCTTGGGAAGCTGAGACGGGAGGATCATGAGTTCAAAGCCAGCCACAGCAAAAACAAGGCGCTAAGCAACTCAGTGAGACCCTGTCTCTAAATAAAATACAAAATAGGGCTGGGGATATGGCTCAGTGCCCCTGAGTTCAATCCCCAGGTATAAAAAGGAGGAGGAGGAGGAGGAGGAAGAGGAAGAAGAAGTAGTAGTAGTAGTAGTAGTAGTAGTAGTAGTTTGTTCATACTAGTCTAGTCTTTTAAGTATCGTTGACAGATGAAATGGAAAGCCAAAGTAGGAAGAGGGAGAACTTCAAAGTGGGTAAAGGGATGAAGATGGTAATTTTCTTGGCTTCCTGAACTTCTCTTGTCCCATTCTCTTTTCAGGATATATTCCTTTCACATTTACCTGTCTTCTCTACTACCCACTGTAGCCGCCTGAAGCGATGGCCGCTTGGAGCAGCAAAGCCGCGGGAATAAGTTCAGAGGCAGACTGGAAACAAACAGGATCTTTATTCTGTCAGCTTCTCTCTCTGGCTCTAACAACTCTAACACGTACCACACACCACCAAACAATCAACAACCAAAATGGCCCCAACCCGATCCGAGCTCGGCCCAAGTCTCTCGAGATCCCGGGCCAAGTCTCGTGAGACTACGGAAGGCGGCAATGTCCAAACATTTCAATGGCCTGAAGTCAATCGCAATCTTAGCCATCTCCCCAAACAGGGCTCCTACACCCCACCAAAGAGAGAATTCACCAGATCACCAGAATTGGCTTAGACTAATGGACACATGTTTGCAATATCACAATATTTAAGATCCAGACAGAATAAATTAAAATCCCACTCATTTTGACTCATCTGTTGGTGCATCATTTTTTCCTATTTCTCACAGATTTTGCTACACTTCACTCTTAATAGTTTGTTTACAAGTCATACTAAAAAAAGTCTCATTTTTATTAAACCAATTTTTTTGCATAATCATCTATCCCAATGCTGTTAAAACCATGTCTCCCTAGCCTTCCCTGTCATGAACATATACACCTCAGGTCAAATGTGGAAAAAAGCAATTATAGCATACATTTATAGATTTTTTAGTGTGTACATGCAGGACTGTGACATTTCAAGGCATGGATGGAAGAAGTGATCCCACCCAGGATGCAAGCAATATGTGAGTACCTTGTCTGCAGATTTAATAATAGTAATAAACCAACTAAGAGTCAGTCTGTTTTTTATTATCATCCTGCACCAGCAATACTAAACAATCCTGCCTGCTGAGGCTGACAGCTCCCATGTATGAGACCATTTCTCCTTGGTCCACAACTACTACTCAGCATCATATTAAATGCTTTACAGAGAGTCTCTTTTAACTCTCATTTCAATGGGAAAAACAGAAGCTCGGACTAAGTTAAATGGGAGAATGAGGATTTACCCTGGGCAGCCTAATTTCCAAGTCTGCGAATTTAAGGAAAATGAGCAAAAGATGTCAGAAACCCTGGTTTAGCTCAGCAGAGAGTCAACAGCTGAATTTGGATGTCACCTTCCATTAGCCTACCTCCTACCTTTTCCATCAGTCAATCAACAACTGACATCCTCTAGCTCAGAGAATACTTTTTGCTTATTAATTTATTGCCCATTTCTTGACAGTTTCCCTCAAGTGCAGACAGGTTAACTTTGCCACAAAACTAGTCACTGTGGCCTGAGGCGATGATCTCTCACAATGGACAGGCAACCATAAAAATAAATCTATCTCATGCAAACATTTTGGACTCCTTCTTGTTCGTTTTAATGAGCAAAAACATCTTTGTTTTTATATAATGTCAAAATTCCCATAATAGAACATTTATTTTTCTTAATTGCTTTAATTTTAGACTATGTATGCCTTTCACCAGAAACTATCATACTGAAAGAATGAAAGATATAAATAAGTAAAAACAAATACATTTCTTAATTGGCTAAACTTGAATGATGCAAATAGCATTTCTTCTCCCCAGTTTCTCCATGCAGTAAGTAGAATTTTAAGTCACAATCTTCAAAATTCTAGTGAGGGTAGAATTTCTCTAATAATCTAAAATCCTTTGACCACAAAAGTTCAAACAAGAGGATGAGTATGATTTATTAAGACACCAGCTTCACCTTGTAAATGTGAAGCTCATTGTACCCCTCTAACTCTCATGATTTAAATGCCAGTTCACTAATACATACTTTGGCTTCTCAAATAGATCTGCCTTCTGGGGGAGAATGTATTGACCACACAAACTGAGTACCTAGTCCCTGGAACAATTACTTTTCAAGTAAATAAACAAATCATACTTGCCTCTTTTAAAATATATATATATTATATATATATATATATATATATATATATATTTGTTTTAGTTTTACACAATGCCGTTATTTTTACATGGTGCTGAGGATTGAACCTGGGCCATGCATGTGCTAGGCGAGCGCTCTACTGCTGAGCCACAACCCCAGCCCCCATACGTGCCTCTTAACTCCACAAACACCAGTGTCTTTAGCTAGGCTAATGTGAGCCACCCCTGGAGACAGAGTTCTGCCCTTTGTATCCAGAGAAAATCAGATTGAATCTAAGGAAGCTAAAATTTAGCCAGACCCTAGACTGTATGAGTTTTCTATTAACACAAACAGTGGCCTAAAACAACAACTATTTATTAGCTTGTAGTTCTACAGGTCAGGAATCTAGGCAAGCTTAATTGAGGTTTCTGCTTAAAATCTCACAGAGCCCAAAATCAAGATGAGGGTCAAGCTGGACTCTATACTGGAAACTCCTGAGAAGAAGACCTTTCCAAGTTCAATTAGATTGTTAGCATAATTCATTCCTAGTGGTTGCAGGACTCAAGTCTCCTTTTTTCTGCTGGCTGTTAACTGGAGCCACACTCAAGCCTGCCCCTTATTCCTTGGCACATGGTCCTGTCCATGTTCACAGACAGTAACAACACATTGAGCTAAATCCTACTCACACTTCTTCTCTTTCTTCCCACCAGTCAGAGAAAACTCTGTTTTTAATGGGTTAATGTAGTTTGAATAGCCGAGCAGAATAATCTCCCCCTTACCAAGCAAGGTAATATAATCATAGGAGGGATATTTTAACAGATTCACAAGTTCTACCCATACTCAAAGAAAATGGGAAGGGTCACTGAGAGTCAGTCTGAGAACCCTGCCAACCACACTGAAGCAAGGCAAATCCAACAAGGTAATGAATTCCACTCTAGGAGGGCTTCTAAAAGAGAGAGCCAGCTTCCCACAGAAATAATACTGCACACCACACACATTATCAGTTCTATTCATTTTAGAGAAATTAGAGTATTTTCCTATTCTTTTCCCATATCCTTAGAGCTATACATTGTTACTTTCATTTCTTCTAAGTTGTAACCTTATCAATGTACACTGTACATTCATAGAAACCATGTTTCATAAAAATTAAGCAAACATCATAAGACCAAATATTTACTGTGAATATCTACTTAGTAAAAGCCACTACATTAAGTACTGTGAAAGATGGAAATAATATTAACTCCTCTCACAAGGGCTGATAAATAATGTAAGGCAAAGAGAAGATAATATAAAATGATTATCGGTACCACACTTTATATTAGTTAAAAGGCAAAGAATTAATGACATATTCACATCAAATCGTACAGTTTTTAAGTAGAAGTCACATGGCCAGAGTTTTCCTACAGCATGCCACTGGTAATTTAATTAGTAGATATGAAGACCTCTAAAATAATGCTATTATTCTAAAATTTTTGGAGGTTTAAAGTACGTATAATTTTTATGTGAAAACAAGAAAGACATATTTGATATGTCAAAGCCATTAGCTATTTGAATAATGGAATTACAAGAGATTTTAACGATGTTTACTATTTTTTTTAACTTCTATTTTTTTTTCCCAGTAAGTTTGAGCAAATTATGGTATTTGCCCCAACCAATCTTTCCTTCAAACCAAAAACTGTGTAGTCCATAGCCTCCTACTCCGAAAAGTAATGGTGGTTTTGACATAGCACAACATACAAAAAATGATTAGAGCCACTCAAACCTGCTACCAGGAATCTAAACAAGGAAACACATTTGCTAAGAGCAGGAACTAGCATTGAAAGGATACAAGAGAGTTGAAACTAATAAAAGCATAATAATAAGAAAAGATCACAGTGAAGCAGGTTCTGTGCCGGGGAAGGCAAAGACCATACCAGAGGGGAAGACAGGGGATGGATGTGTAGGGCCGGTGGATGGACGCACATAAGGACAAAGGCAGCATCCATACCTCCAGAACTTTTTTGATTTCTGAGAAGTTCCTAGTGTGCTTTTTAACAAATGATTTTTTATTGTTTTCAACTAAAATGAGTCTAACTAAAGTTATACTAAAAAACTTATTTCTGTAAGGCTAAAAATTAAAACAAAAGCAGTTTTTAAAGGTCTTCTAAAAGACAATTTCTTAATTTGGACTACTTTTTGGTTCCTACCCTGTTGGGAATCTCTGTAATTCCCACCCCCAGCACTCACAAACAGAACAATCCAGCCACTAAAGGATTTGCCTATTAGCTAAGCTATCACCACGAAGACAGCAGCCTTATTAAATTACAACTGTTTGAACAAGGTCAAGCACTCAGAGTTTAATTCAAAGTGTTTCCAGGTATAATGCTGTCAGGTCAACTTAAACAAGCCAACAGAGGCTTGGAGCCTGATTAAATATTAAAACAGAATCTTTCACATCTGTTTTTACCCAAGGATGAAATTACTGTACATCACTTCAACCAGCTCATTTAATACACTACACACACATCTTGCCTCAAAGGTTACAGGAATATCAATGCTTCAGAGGCCTGCAGTGAAACCTGCCCACACAGCCAGAAGTGAGGTCACTGCATACTTTATAGGATGTCAATATTTCTTTATAGAATGTTAGAGATAATCAGTTAGACACAGACACATTTTAAATTAAAGGGTGAAAACCTCCATGAAGATAAGCCAGTTACTTTTGATCTGAACCTTTTAATCATTCATTCACTTGGCTTTGATAGGTAACTTGATAGTACACATTAAGCAAAAATTTTGATTCAACAGTAATTATTTTATAAAATGGAGGGTTGTCACACTCAAATAGACAGCCATGGTGACTTCATTTTTTAACTTACAAAGCATAAGTATAACATAGAAAAGGCACATGTAAACATTTCAAAGTACAAACACTTGGGGCAACCGAGAGAATATACTTTTATGGCTTTATTAAATGAAAGCACAGTTGAAGATTTGCTGCTGCTAAAAAAAAAAAAAAAAAAAAAAAAAAAAAAAAAAAAAAAACTCCTGTAACAAGGAATGGCACCTGGACAAACATCTAGAACTACTTAGAATATTTCACTGTGTTTACACTCCCCTCCATCCTCACAACCTGCATTCAGGAACAACCATGAAACTGCTTTGCAGCACCACATCATTGACTACAATAGCTCTCATATGGATTTGCTGTGTTCTTTTTCTTTTTTAATATTTATTTATTTGTTTTAGTTGTACACAATGCCTTTATTCTTTATGTGGTGCTGAGGATCGATCCTGGGCCGCACACGTGCTAGGCGAGCACTCTACCGCTGAGCCACAATCCCAGCCCCATTGTTGTGTTCTTTTCTATCCTCTACTGTTTTTCTGATGCATCACCCCTTTTCTCCCGGGGAACCTCATTGATCCTTGACAGATGTCAAGCACAGTACCTTCATGCCCTAGGCACATGGGTAGGCAATCCTTCAAACTACAGTCCCCTTGCCCCTGGCAACAGTGGCTAGTCTCAAGGTTGGGCACATTCCTCAAGGAGGTAATTTCTATATGCATGTTGGGAGAGAAAAGTCTTGGGGGCTGCTCACCTGGCAGGGTGTAAGTATGTACAGCCATTTTCTCATCCCTAAGCAGACAGCCAATATGCAAAACAGGTTGACACACAGAAGAAGCAGAGCTCAAGAGGCAGAGAAACAGCCCTGACCACATCCCCTGAGCAAGTAGAGCCAACTGAGCCTAATCCACCTCTAGCTTCTGTTTTAAATATTGTACGCCTCTAAATAAGTCTGACATTAATTAAAGGTTAACATTATATGTATTTAGATATTAGCGATAAGGTAATCAGAAAAATATTTATTCTGATCTGAGGCATACTTAATTCACACTTCCTCTAAGAATTCTACTGGCTCACTTTTCTGAAGTTCTTCAGAACTTACATAACACTACATAGAAATTTTATCTTGTATTACTTTCTTACTGTTTCATATGTTTTATTTAAAGTTTTAATAATCTTGTAGCTATATATTAAAATAAAGGCTTGGGCTGTGGCCGTGGCTCAGCGATAGCACACTTGCCTGGCATGTGTGAGGAACTGGGTTCGATTCTCAACACCACATATAAATAAATAAAATAAAGATCTACCAACAACTAAAAAATTTTAAAAATAAATAAATAATAAAGGCTACTTAAATGTAAGATATTTTAAATTAGTTCAACACAGACTTGGAGAAGGACCACAAATTTCTAGCTATTTAATATCTGACCAAAAATAATGATGCTAGTGTTGATATTTGTGAAATCTGTTTCATTCTAATACTACTCTATTTCATGTTGTTTTCGAGAAAAAGGATGGATACAAAAGGTTACTTCTTTATTCAGGAGTACAGACCAAACTTTACAACCAAAGAAGGGTGATTACAATGTGTAGGCCCCAAATGATAAAAATCTTTTACACCCCAACTTAATCGCTTCAGGTTAAGGAAAAATTATTCAACAACTATTTGTTGGATAATGAGTTTTAAAAATTCATTTAAGATACTGATATATCTGGGGCTGGGGTTGTGGCTCAGCGGTAGAGGGCTCGCCTAGCACGTGCACGGCCCAGGTTCCATCCTCAGCACCATGTAAAAATAAATGCATTGGGGCTGGGATTGTGGCTCAGCGGTAGAGCTCTCACCTAGCATGAGCACGGCCCGGGTTCGATCCTCAGCACCACGTAAAAATAAACCGCATTGTGTACAACTAAAGCAAATAAATAAATGTTTAAAAAAAATGCATTGCATACAACTAAAGCAAATAAATAAATATTAAAAAAAAAGATACTGATATATCTTCCAGTTTTACATACTAAATAGCAGCTGCTTCCATAAATGCATAAAAAACTTTTTCTTTCGTTAGATTCATTGACTTTGGGAAATGAAAATAAAAGTTATTTTTCTTTTCTTCAAGTGATGATTATGTTTGAAAATGAATGTAACTGGGCTGGGATTGTGGCTCAGTGGTAGAGCGCTCGCCTAGCACGTGCGCGGCCGGGGTTCAATCCTCAGCACCACGTACAAATAAACGCATTGTATACAAATAAAACAAATAAATAAATATTTTTAAAAAATGAATGTAACTGTAAGCAGAAAAGTATTTCATGCTATTTTTTTTCCTGCCACAGCTCAGTACTAAACATCATTTCAGAAAGAAAAACATAAGGTGCACAGCCAGGAGACCCAAGCTAGAGCTCTTACCATCACCAACAGGCCCTGGGAGGACAAGACAGACAAAGCACAATATTTGTCTGGAACCTGTTTTCTTAGTTGTACAATGAGAGTAATGCCCACCTTATCAACCATAGAAGACGGTAGTGAAGACTCAATGAAATCATGTTTTAAGTAGTTTCCTTTGGAGTTTAAGATCTAAGAACCCAAATAGCACCCAAAATTTTCAATTTTGGGGTTGAAAAAGCAATGTAGATTCCTGCTTGTAGGTTCCTAGTATTCATTTAATAAATGTAAACTGTGGTGAGCATACTTAAGTTTTTAATAGGAAGTCCTTTTTTTTTTTTTTTTTTTTTTTTTTTTTTTTTTTTTTTTAATCTAAAGAAAAACTGAAACTTCCTGACTAGAGATTTAAATTGAGATACAATTTGAAAGCATTTAAAAATCAAGTCCAGGGCTGGGATTGTGGCTCAGCGGTACAGTGCTCGCCTAGCACGTGCGCGGCCCGGGTTCGATGCTCAGCACCATGTACAAATAAACGCGTTGTGTACAACTAAAGCAAAATAAATAAATATTTTTTTTTAAAATAATCAAGTCCATCTTGGATGCAGTTCACTGCTTAGACACAAAATTGATGCTGTCCCCATCTTTTGCATTCTGTAGGATGCAAGCAACATGCCTTACTATGAGGCAGCAGAAAAAGTAAAGTTTCCTCATAGCAGAGATTCCTGGAATTTCCCTGTCCACAAAGTTCAATGCTGGTAAAAGTTAAAGAGACTTGAGGCCTGAGGGCTAAGGGTTGTGCCTACTACATTGGGGAAGGGGCAGGGCCACTAGACCTGGGCCACTGGTCCAGGTGCATCAGCACACTCCTCCCAGACAGAAAACAGCACTTTTCTAGGGACATAATCAAGACTGCTTCTGGGACAGATATTTCTTGTTGTGTTAGGGCAGCAGGTAGAGAAGGGCAGGCTCATGAGAGTGCAATTCAGGGTTTGTGTGTGTGCCTGTTTTGTTTCAGGGGTGAAGGATGCGGTGAAATTAGAAGGTCAGGCTCAAGATCATAATAAAGCCCTCTGAGTACTTTGGGGGGGGGGGGGGGGAGGTCCTCTGAAATCTAAAGCCATTAAATTTAAACAGTAGTAGTTAATAAAATAAAAGCAATTTGTTTAACAGAAAATAGAATTCCAATATAGCACAGTCTTTTACCATATATAAATTCACACTTGAATGATATAATCGAGTAGAATAAAACATACTAAATGTAAAGTCAATAAATTCTTTTTTGATTGTTGACACCCCACATAAACACCAAAGAAAAGACTAAAAGGAATTTAACAGAAAGAAATTAATCATCTTAATACTTTGGTTCAATACTGATCTACAGTGAAATAATTTGGGCATTATTACAATTTACTTGAAATAAGGTTTAAAGGAGCACATTTAAAAGAAGCAGAATTCATTAAACAACCTCTCAAAAGGATCATTTCCTCTGATTATTGCTTTTATAACAGAAGACAAAGGCAACCCAATGTAAGTCCATAAAATCTATAAATAGCTACCAAAATCTTACCAGATAAAATTAGAAAAGAAAGCCTATTTGGAAGCACAACTGGTAAAAAGTTTGTGTAATCTTATTTCTAAAAGGCATTTTCTCATAATCATTTAAAATATACAAACATTATGGGCTAGATACTGTGGTAGATCTATCAGAATAAAGGAATAAAAAGGCAATACTAAGATGGGTGCTTTGGGGCTTACAGTCCTTGGGTGGAGGAAAGGAGGGCTATAAAAAAGTCTCACAAATGGGGCTGGGGTTGTGGCTCAGCGGTAGAGCGTTTGCTTAGCACGTGCGCGGCCCGGGTTCGATCCTCAGCACCACATAAACATAAATGCATTGCATTGTATACAACTAAAGCAACTGAATAAATATCTTTTAAAAAAAAGTCTCATAATACTGCAGGCAAGGGTTCTATCAGGCTGTTAGTAAGAAGCTATGGGAGGAAAAAAAAAAAGCAGCTGGCTGGATGACTGGAAAGATCTTCACATCTGAAATGAGTCTTAAAGGAGGAAAAGAAAGAGCCTAAAAACAAGGTCAGGCAAGAGGGAAAGGAAGACATCCCATATTCCAAGCAAGAAAAGGTACCAGAGGATGGGCTTGAACACTGTGAGGGAATCTTTGGACAAAGAAGGAAGTGGGGAGAGATAAGGGGGAATGATATTAGAGGACATAAAGCTAGAAAAACTGATGGTAACGAGATTACAGAATAAAAACATTTTGTTTAAGCTACAGAATTAATCCAAGCTTTATTGGTTATGCCTAAAGGAGGAAGCAAGCTAAATGTCCACCAACAGATCAATGATTAAGAAAAATATGGTGTATACATACAATGGGACAAGAATCAGCCTTAAAAAGGAAAGAAATCCTGTCACATGGTATCTCACAGATGAACTTTGAGGATATTAAGCCAAGTAAAATAAGCCAGAGAGAGAGAGAGAGAGAGAGAGAGAGAGAAACACCCATACACTTGCCAGGCGTGGTGGCGAACACCTGAAATCCCAGAGGCTCAGAAGGATGAGGCAGGAAAATTGTAGGTTCCAGGCCAGCCTCAGCAACTAAGTTGAGGCCGAAGACAACTAACTGAGTAAGACCCTGTCTCTAAATAAAAAGGGATAGAGATGTGGCTCAGTGGTTAAACGTCCCTGGATTCAACTGGGAGGGGGGGGGGGGGGGGCCGGCGGAGGCGCGCGGCAGGACACACCACCAAACATTGCATGATTTCACTCACAAGAGGTATCTGAAGTAATCAAACTCTTAGAAATTGAAAGTTCAGTTCAGTGATGGCTGGTAAAGGCTGGTGGGGACAATGTTTAATGGGAACAGATATTCAGTTTTGCAAGATAAAAGTTCAGCAGATCTACAGTATGTAGTTAACACTAAAGTACTATATACTTAAAAATGGTTAAGATGGTACATTTTGTTTCTTTGCTTTGTCATGGTGCCAGAAATCAAACCCAGGACCTAGCTCATAACAGGCAAGCAGTCTATCACTGAGCTACATCCCTAGCCCAGTAAATTTTGTTTTGTGTTTTTTACTACAAACCAACCCCCCCCCCCCCAAAAAAAAAAGTCAAAAGAAATACAATTTAAAGGTGCCAAGTTTCAGGTTAATTAATAAGGATTCATTCTTTCCTTTTTTTTTTTTTTCTTTTTTTAAGTTGTAGTTGGATACATACCTTTATTTTATTTATTTATTTTCATGTGGTGCTAGGCAAGGGCTCTACCACTGAGCCACAACCCCAGCCCCTAAGAGTCCATTCCTAATGCCAATATGGGAACATGATCTTCATTATTAGAAGCCTACTAAGCTAGCAAATTTATAGTGTTCGGGTTGTACTGAAATTTCAAATTTCTCAGCCAAACAATAACTGCTGCCAAGTTGTATGCTTGAAGTCTACAGGGTATAAAATAAGTGAAAGTGCACTGAATTATAAAACCCAGCTCTAGTCTATTGGTGCTGAGATGGCTGACTGTGCCATCACCAAGATTATTTCAGGGTTCAGTAACTTATCACAACCATTGATTTCTAACCAGAATTTTTAAAAGAAAATGTTATCTTAAATAAATGAAGCTAAACTTTTAGATATAAAAAGTTCAATCTAAGCCGGGCGCGGTGGCGCACGCCTGTAATCCCAGCACTTTGGGAGGCTGAGGCAGGAGGATCGCGAGTTCAAAGCCAGCCTCAGCAATGGCGAGGCACTTAGCAACTCAGTGAGACCCTGTCTCTAAATAAAATACAAAAAAAAGGGCTGGGGATGTGACCCAGTGGTCGAGTGCCCCTGAGTTCAATCCCCGGTACCACAAAAAAAAAAAAAAGTTCAATCTAGTCTCAATCAAGATTAATTTTAACTTTAATTTTAACCAATGTGAGGTTTTCCCCTGAAACCAGCAGTGAGGTCAAGGAGTGAAAGGCAAGTACAAGAAAAAGAAAAATGTCTATCTCCTCGTCCCCAGTCCATCCTCTAGGCTGTAGTATCTTCAGTCTCTTGGTGGAGTCCACTGGCCAGTTCCTTTAGTAAGAGCCCTACACTGGGTCCTTCACACTGCCTGACACAGGCAAAGGTATACTTTTGGCTCAGCGCTCAGTCTCCTCTCACTCAGCTCCTGTCCCTGTAGTTCCCACAGCCTCTTCCTGTTGGAGTTCTGCACCTGGCAGGCAGCCAGCTGCCCTCCATGCAGACCACCTGGCCCACAGGAAATGTCAAGCATTATTGCTGTCCTATCTCCACACAATGCCCTCTGGGGCAGCTCTGGTCACATGGCTGCTTTCAGATGCCAGGAAGACTCTGGTCTCAGTATTCACATCCCCAGATGCCAGAAGAAACACACCACACTCTCAAGAACTCTTCTTGGGATTGCATTTTAATCCCATAGTAGCACCTGGCTGGTAACTAGCCCTGCAGCTCAATAACATGTCAATCTACCCTTCTTCATTGAACTCCAACCTCTGGGTTATTATCTTGAGGCCTCTCTAAAAATGAGGGCAGAGAGAAGGATATTCCCCCAGGGAACGCCACACTCTCCACTCATAGGTGTTCCTTGCATGGAATCTATTTCTAGTCTTCTCTTACACAATGTGGGTTATTGGATGGGGGATGCATGCAGTAGCCACTAGATCCATCTGGCTATCGTTTGTCAAAGTCCACAAAGGATGTTTCTAAAATCTCTTTACAGATTGTGTGGGTGTTTGGCACCTACCTACAGCTTTAAGGACTGAGCCAGAATTTGAGACAACAGGAAAACTCCCCTTTAATACTTTGTCACATATATTTATAGAGTGATGCAATAGAAAGATTACAAGAACTCGGGGCTGGGGTTGTGGCTCAGTGGTAGAGCGCTCGCCTATCACGTGCGCGGCCCGGGTTCGATCGTCAGCACCACGTAAAAACAAAGGCATTGTGTACAACTAAAACAAATAAATAAATATTAAAAAAAAAAAAAAGATTACAGGAACTCTATCATATTTAGGCCCAAACTGAGGTATTCTGTTGTCAGATACCAAAGGAAGCTCCCCAAAGTTCTAAGATTCCTTAGAGGACAGTTTGAAATTCAACTCTACTAAATATTTGAATAGTTGCAAAAATAAACACTCTCACACAGAAAAAGATAAACTGTTCACCATGCAATACTGCGAACTGTCAATCAATGCTCAAAGTTCTGATTATGTGCACAAATTGTAGATAGAGGTATCGGTGCAAAATGTACACAAATTACAAGGCCAAACCCACTTGCATTAACATTGATATGTGCAAAAAGGAAGAAATATTGGTAATTTTTAATAATTCTTCTGACACTACCACCAACCTGTCCTTGTATTTTCTAATACTCTGTCCAGATTTAAACTTCAAGGTAGAAGCTATTTATAGGCTAAGCCTAAGTAGTGAGCCTACCTCCATTACACCTAGAAGGCAAGAACTGGAAACTGCCCATTTGTACTGCACTGGCTTCCAAAGCAGAAGGTAGACTCTACTATGGCTCACCAGTGGGCAACCTAAAGTGAACAGCAAATGTCTGTTACAAATATTCCCTATCTTCACCCTCAAAAAACTCAGGATAACTAAGTGCAGTGGTGCACACCTGTAATTCCAGCAGCTTGGGAGGCTATGACAGGAGGATTGAGAGTTCAAAGCCAGCCTCAACAAAAAGCCAGGCACTAAGCAACTTAGTGAGACCCTGTCTCTAAATAAAATATAAAATAGGTCTGGGGATGTGGCTCAGTGATTGAGTGCCCCTGAGTTCAATCCCCAGCACCCAAAAGGGGGCGAAAAAAACCCCTCCGAATATATGCCAAAACAACACTAGTAGTGATAATGTTATTTCTGCAGTTCACATTACATGCCAATATTGTTCCAACTAAAACCAATTTATAAAAGCATAGCTCTGATCACTACCAATCTGCCATCATCAGTCAACGTCAACAAAAAAATGAAAGCTCCCAGAAGGGCTAAAATCATTAATGCACGGCTGATGAAAAAGATGGCAGGAGATTAATTTTTTTATGTCTGATCATGTTAATTGTCATGTTTAAACTTGCAAATTGCTGCTTATTAAAATATCCATTTACTAAAATAATAAGTAATACATGTTGCGATACTTTTGTGAAACTGTCTTTTTAAAACATCACAGCATAAATGAGTTCACTATTCCACTATTCCCTTGTACCATTTAGGGAAAAACAAGAGGATCTGATAAGTTATATTGTGGCAGAAAAAGTAAGAGCTGCCACCACATTTTCCTACCTCAACTGACACCCCATGTTCCAAATTCCTAAGGTCAGCTCAGCTCAGCAAGGCACACCTGAAGAGCCAAAACCAGAATCCAGGAAGTTGACTGGAGGTTTTGTGCCAATGGCAGCACTTGAAGCAGCAGCACCAGCTAACACCAGGTTTGAGCTGGCGATGGAAAGGCCACCAGGTTTAAAAGAAAGGCTGTCAAGAATTGCCAGGAAAAGAGAAGTCATTCCAAATCACACTACACTAAAGGTAACAGGGACCACAGCTTCCCTAAACCATGATCACCCATTTTCATTCTCCATTAATCTTGCTCAGTAAATCTTTCATGTTCAATTTTACCTCTTCATATAAAGAAGTGGTTATTTGCAAACACCACAAGGCAGAGAGTGAAAACAAAGAAAATTTATGCCACAAATGTAATTTGAAGTTCAACCATTTATATGGAAAAGTAAACCCTAATTGTGCTCTATGTACCTTTAATACATGGTTTAAACATATCACAAAATCCTTAGAAATAAATTTGAAGTGATTATATTTTTTTAAAAAAATCCAAACTATGATAGTATAAAAATACTTAGTAACCGAAAAATTAAATATACACAAGCCTACTGAAACAAGACCAAACTCCTAACCTAGCATTCTCAGCTCTTCATAGTCTGGCCCTAACCTACCTTTTCAATCTTTCTATTGCTTCCCTTTTATAAACCTATTCTCCAAAATAACTGTACTACTCACAGGTCTTCATATTACTCCTTTGTGCACAGTGGTGAGCAGCCTTCCTTTCCTTCTGAATACCTCCTTTAAAATCACACATCCAAATTCTGCCTTTTCTCTAGTGACTATCACAATGACACCTTGAACCAGAAGCCTGTCCTGATTTCTTAGGAAGTAATGGTTCCTCCCTCTGCCTCCTACAGCCCTAGCAGTCCTCCTACAAGTTACATTCTACTTTTTTTTTTTTTTTTTTTTTGGGGGGGGGGGGGGGGGGATACAGTACCAGGAATTGAGCCCATGGTCTCACACAGGCTAGGCAAGTGCTCTTTGATTTAGCTACATCCCAGGCATATTTTGTTTTGAGACATTGTCTTCAGAAGTTGCCCAGGGTGACCTTGAACTTGTGGACCTCCTGCTTCAGCCTCCCAAGTAGCTGGGGTTACAGTCAGGTCTGCTGTGTCTACTCTTTATCTTTTTAACACTCATCTTTGCCCCCCCCCCCCCCCCCACACACACACACACACACTTTGGTGCAACTGGGAATTAATCCCAGGAGTACTCTACCACTGAGCTATACTCCCAGCCTCATTTATTTATTTGGTACCGGGAAATGAACCCAGAGGTACTTACACTGAGCCACACCCCCAGACGTTTCTAATTTTTTATTTTGAGACAGGGTCTGGCTATGTTGCTGAAGAACTCACTAAATTGCTGAGGCCGCCCTGATCTTGCAATCCTCCTGCCTCAGTCTCCAGAGTCACTAGGATTACAAGTATGCTTTACGAAGCCCTGCTTATTTTTTATTTTGAGATAGGGTCTCACTAAGTTTCCCAGGCCAGCCTGAAACTTGTGACCCTCGTGCCTCAGTCTCCTGAGTGGCTGAGATTATTGGCTAATGTCACTACTAAACCAACTTTCCAGCTCTTACTTACAAGGATACACCAACACTACGCCCATTTACATTCTTTTTTTTTTTTTTTTTTTTTTTTTTTTTTTTTTTGTGTGTGTGGTACCGGGGATTGAACTCAGGGGCACTTAACCACTGGGCCACATCCCCAGCCCTTTTTTGTATTTTTATTTAGAGACAGGGTCTCACTGAGTTGCTAAGTGCCTCGCCATTGCTGAGGCTGGCTTTGAACTCTCGATCCTCCTGTCTCAGCCTCCCAAAGTGCTGGGATTACAGGCGTGCGCCACCACGCCCGGCTCCATTTACATTCTTTAAGAATCCCCTTGAATAGGCCTCCAAGAGCCTGGCAGAGCTGCCTCGAACCCATGACAGACAGTTCATCTCCTGCCTGCCTTGTCAAAATCCTCAGATTTAAATCCCAATGTCTCTGTTGGCTCTTTCCCACTAGGGCTTAGCTCTCTACCCAAACAATGGCACTGGGTAAAGCTACTTGGTTTGACCTATTTTCTGCCTCACCATACAATTCCCTTATCAAAACAGTAGAAGGAATGCCACCAGAACAGGCTTGCCCAGAGGAACTTCCCAGTCCAGGATGAGGGATTCTGCAGTTTGAGAATTTCAACCTCTTCACACAGAAGAAAAGATTTCCATGGAGCAATTGGCCCCAGGCTGGGGAGTTCTGCTCCTCCCTTGCCCTGGACCTCAGCTCTCAATTCTCTCCCACTGAATTTTCACAGCTACTTAACTTCTTAATGGAGCTGAACAATCTCTCAGCCAACCAGGCCTTAAAAGTTCTCAGAGGCATCTGAATAACAAGCACACCTGCCAGTGCAGACAAATGGTTCAGATGACACAAGCATTCAGGCAACTCCATCTTCTCACAAATAAATACATTTTTTAAAAGTTTTTCATTACATAATAATTGAACATTTTCATTGTAAAAAATAAACAATATAGATGATACAGATGAAGTCAAGTCTCCACTGACAACTTCTCAATCTCATTTTATCAAGCATTTACAATCTCATTTTATCAAGCATTTACATATCACTTTTCATCAACTCTAAAAATCTTATCACATACAGTGTACATTAATTATGCTTCACCAAGACACAAAAAAGCTTAAACTATTAAACTATGCCACAAATTGTTAGATAATTGTGATTTCGGAAATGTTACAGTCCAAAAAGCATGTTTTAGAATATGAAATACAATACATGTAGAATTTAAATGAACTTATTTCATACATAGATTTCACATGCATAATACATAAAGAATCTATCAAATGGAATACATAACTAAATCTAGTTTTGAGGAGTATGTTTTACATAAATGTGACAATTTTGTCACTTTTTTTCACTTCATGTATCTGAGGGAGCTTCAATATCAGTTGCATAAAGATCTATACCACCTCTTTTTAGGGGCCACATACTTATTTTGCATGCTGGTCATATCACTGTGCATGTAATCATTCCAATGTTTTACCATTAATAAATGCTGACTTTATCATTTCTTTGTATGAAAAATCATCAAAAATATGATTATTTTCATACTGCCAAAGTGCCTTTTCCATAAAGGTCTGAACAATTTATATGCTCACTATGTGAAAGTACACCCATCTTCCCCTCACTCACTGTTGCAAACACAGAAATATAATTCGTTTTAATTTCTGCCATCTAATGGAAGAATAACATCTCATTGCTTTAATGTATAATTCCCTAACTATTAATGAAATTAACATCTCTTTGTATTTATTGGCCATTTGTTTCCTTTCAGTCAAATGTCTTTTTATATCTTTTGCCCACTTTTTCTATAGTTTTTTCTTATTAACTTGCAGAAATTTATTTAACTTTGTCTATTATACATGCTTATTTTCTCCTGGTCTGTTATTTGTCATTTAATTATATTTGTGGTATTGTCTTTGGCGAAATAGACATTTCAAATCTTTAAACAGTCAAACTTTCCCATCCTTTGCCATCTATACCCAATATTACTTACATACAGGCAACATTTTCTTCTAACATGACACCCATTCTTTACAAACTCCTCTCAATTCTGGCCTGGCAGGGCTTGAAGCAATAGGGGATGCACAACCCATACAGCGATCCTGATCCCCGCCTCTCAAAGGTGCAGGTCTAGTCAGCACTCTGTCATTGCTTTAGGAAGGACTAGCCAGTTCCCTTTCTTAATGTCTGAGGCAGAAGCCTAACCCATTCCAGGCTACTTTGCATGTGCCAACCTGGCCAACCTAATATGGTGACTCAAGACCAGAGACCAAAGACTAGTCAGAGAGAAAGACAAGATCTTATTATCTATGGCTTTGTTATTGAGCCAGGAATGTGTGGACACCTGGTAGGAAGAATGCCACTCCATCCCCTCTCCCTCGGACTCAGATGTAACACACTCCCTGCAGAACTGAATCCCTGACCTAGCAAAAGTAAACTCCAAAGCACTGGGGAACTCTCATGACCAGATCCTTGCCTGACAGGTTCAACAGCCAAAATGGTTCATGTGAGACAGCCTCCATCCCCCCAAAACCAAGGAGAAAGGTTGGCTCAATCCCTCCATATCTGCACCATGAGCAGCTCCGTGCTGCTTACACATCCTCCCTTACAAGATATGCTATAATCTATGCTTCCCGTGTTTTCTGAGTTTCCCACATCAGGCCCTCAGGACTTACCCAACTGCCACAAAGAGGGCCCAGGACAGTTAGGTTCCAAATTCTCTAAGAAGTGCTAAGTGGGCTCTGATTCCTGGATGAGTGGAAGACACCAAGTTGTAGATGGTCAGAAACTGGTGGGAACACCAACCCCAATGCTATAAATTCATAATTTATTTACCCAAGAACACAGCTCTTGATGGTCAAGGAAGATAACAGCACAGACAGGAAGAGATGCAGCCTGTTATTCTATGGTTTTTCCTTTGCCTCTGGATTTCCAATTAAGAGTATATAGCCAACAGTAACAGATCTCAGGTGGGGTCCTGCCAAATTTGGGGGCAGGGTGAAGCTGGATATTTGTTGCAACTTTTTTTTTTAATGTTTATTTTTTAGTTGTAGGCAGACAAGATACCGTTATTTTATTTTTATGTGGTGCTGGGGATTGAACCCAGCACCTGTGAGCGCTCTACCTCTAAACCACACCCCCAGCCCACTTGTTGCAAGTTTTAAATACTCTACCTTACCTAATAATTTCTATACTTCTGTTTAAGAAAATATTTATATACATTAGATATTCCTGGTTGATAAGTCAAACTCAGCATTTTCAACAACTTCTCTTTCCCTGATGGGCTGGGTGAAGGTTCCATGTCTGGGTACCTCTATTCCAGCTTCCCAGAGTCTTTCTTGGGAAGTCCAACTCCCAGGACAGCGATGACCAGAGAGGCGTGTTCAAATAGACATGGAATTCAGCAGAGCTGCTATCAGGGCACACCCAGGAAAATCCTGAAAATCCTGAAACCTCTCACCCCAAATTCATCTTGATGTCAGAGCCGACATGAAAATTCAGTGTTCTCCTAATATAAACAGCTCCTCCTTGACCTATCATAGTCCCATCACCCTGCAAAGCACTAAAGCCAAATCCTAACAAGAGCCTGGTAAGAACCCCCTTGGCATTTTGTGCTCTAGAAAGCACTCCCTTAGAGTCAGGCACAGTGGTGCACAACTGTAATCCCAGTGACTCTGGAAGCTGAGGCAGGAAGATCAGAGGTTTGAGGCCAAGCCTGGGCAATTTGTTGAGCCCCATCTCAAAAAATATTAAAAGGGCTGGGGATATGGTTCAGTGGTAGAACACTGCTGAATTCAATTCTCAGCACCATACTATACACACATTCTCTCTCTCTCATATTTTATATATATATATATATATATATATACACACACACACGTACACATAAAATTTTATAAATATAAAATTCTTGTCTTCAAGGTTCAATTCTCATATATTTAAGTTTGATAAACTTATATCTTTTTTAAGAAGTCTTTCCTTAAGTCTAATAACAATATCATCCATTATTCAGATTCAAACAGCCTCAACTTCCCAACTAAAAACAAAAACCTTTGAGTATCTCAGGATGTCATGATACTAAGTAGACATTTTGCACATACTATAGACCTGTGCTGTGCAATACAATAACGACTAACATGTGACTATTTAAATACCTTTTTCTTTTCTTTTCTTTTTTTTTTTTTTTTTTTTTTTTTTTTTTTTTTTTTTTTTTTTTGTACCGGGGATTGAACTCAGGGCACTCGACCACTGAGCCACATCCCCAGCCCTTGTCTGTATTTTATTAGTAACAGGATCTCACTGAGTTGCTAAGTGCCTCGCCATTGCTGAGGCTGGCTTTGAACTCGCGATCCTCCTGCCTCAGCCTCCCAAGTGCTAGGATTACAGGAGTGCGCCACCGCGCCCAGCTTAAATACATATTTTAAAGAAAATTAAATTTTAATTTCTCAGTCTCATTAGTTCAATAAGGCTGATGTTTAACTAGACAGATTGAACAGCACTTGACCACTGGGTACAGAGATTTGCTGAGGCTGGCTATCATTGTTGAAAAGTTCTTTCAGACAATACTGTTCTAGATACACTATAAATCTCAAAAAGAATCCTTACTTGTAACTACTAAATATCAGATCGTCAAAATGCCATAATTAAATTTAAAAATATAATGCTCTTTCAATTAAAACAATACAAAGAAAACACTCCCACTGATGAATACAGACTTTATAATAACAGATTTGTCTCATCATAAAGAAAAATTTGAATGCAGCTTAAGTCCATCTACCTCTAGCTGCCAAAATTAATATGCTTTGCAGAGGACAATGAATTGTTGGAGTTGTATGAATCCTTGCCTCCTGACATAAAATTTCTAGCCAGTGGTCACTTGCTAATTGTCACACTAATCTTTATATAACCCTTAATGTCCTAGGTGGAATAGAGTATGCAAACACCTAAAAAAATGTTCAACCAGGGGGCTGGGGTTGTGGCTTAGCGATGATAGAGCGCTCGCCTAGCACGTGCGCAGCCCGGGTTCGATCCTCAGCACCGCGTAAAAATAAATGCATTGTGTACAACTAAAGCAAATAAACACATTTTTAAAAATTTTTTCAACCCAAAGATTTCAAACAGTATGCCTACAAAACCAAAACACCTAAATCTTCTAAAGAGTCCAGAGTTAGATGCTAAGCAGAAGGTGGCCATGAACATGTTAAGTGAGACTATAAAGTAGAACAAAGAAAAATCTATGTAGGGTGTGTATCTTTCTCCCATTAAATACCAACATTTTATCTGTTCCAAAACAGATAAAATACATACATAAGGAAGGTAGAAAACAAAGATTTTCTATTCTTTTTATAGACTTCTAGGAACATTGAGACTCATTCATCAACATGTGGTAAAAGTCCCAGTCAGCAAAATTTCAGCGTCTCAATAGAAAACAATGAGAGGGTTAATAAGTGTATAATTTTTTTAAAAAATCAAATCAGACTTGGATAATGATAGGCAAAGAGCAGGCCTGAGGGCAGAAGACAAAATAACAAGTCACTATTATTTCACTGCCAGAAGGGCAGTAAAGATGTTGGGGGCAGCCTCAGTGATATCAACTTTATCATTTCACACTTTGCCCTTCAAACCATCTTATAGTACTAAAACAATGATAATTCATTTATACTTGACACAATTACCCTTGAACAGCTGTTTGTCATCCTGAAACCAAATAGTATTTTCTCCTTTGGGAGCATGCATGCATGTTCTATGACAAAACAGGAAATCCTCAGATAAGGGAAGGTAGAACTATAATAGGTGCTCAAGATTCTTTTCTTTTTCTCTCTTTTATTTATTGGAGCATTATAATTATACAAAATACTGGAATTCACTGTTACATAATTCTACATACACACAATATAACAATATAAGTTGGTCCATTTCATTCCCCAGTACCAGTTCTTCCCCCTCTCTCCCTTCCTCTATTCTGTTGGTCTCCCTTCTATTTTCATGAGATCCCCAACATTTTTTTCTAACTTCCACATGAGAGAAAACATACAACATGGGGTCTTGGATTCTGACCCTGACTTTAACAAAAATATTTAAGTGGTAAAAATTTCATCACGGGAAGAAAAGAACAAAAGAGGAACAGGCTTTCTCTTCAGTTTTTACACATGCATTATTCTAATTCCATTGCCAATTGTTGGTAATTTCTTTGTAAATTCCCAGGAACATAAGAGAAAACAGTGCATGAGTCACTCTCCCAATAACCTACAAATAAATGATGAGGAATACATGCTCATGCACACTAACAAATCACTGAAATTTTTATTTAGCTGTTTTTAATAAAGAAAACCCATATGGTCATCAAAAATACATGATAAGCATGTTACTAACTCTGATACAGACTTTTTTAAAATTCAGAAGAAAGTATGTGGCCCAAACAAGCATTAACATTAACATCAACCTTTAAGAACTCTAAAAGGCAAAGCAGAATTTGTCAGGTCTCTTAAATACTAAATAATTTCTTTACTGAGATACTAAGGGAAGAAATTAACTTTTAAACACAGATAATTTTTAAAAGTAAGCAATCTCACAAAATGTTTACCTAACAGAATCCAGGCATGCTAGACACAGCATCTCTATTGACATATCTAACAAACCACAAATTACTATGAAATAGCTTTGGAAATATGTGGCCCATGTAAAAAAGTCTTTAACAAAGAAAAGCTTCTTTCTAAATTACATTAGTATTCACAAGGTGGAACAACTTGTTACAGATGCACAGCATTAGTCTCACATAAAGTAATACCTTCACTAATAAGAGAATATATTTGAATGTCACACATTTTGTTAACAAAATTCAATTATCAGAGGGTAGAATTGAGAGGCAAAAGGATGAGTTCCAGGGTATCAGATAAGATGATGGCTGTAGAATTAAATTAATGTTAAATATTAACTAAAAGTTAAAGATGCAAAAAAAATATAAAATATGCATCAGTTTTAGGATGAGATTAAGAAAAAGAGGCAATAAGCTCCATTAATATTAACAATAAAAGTAAAAAATAAGAGGAATCTGTTCAAACAGGGAAGTGGGGAGAACAGGGATAAAACTGAAGAAGGGGCAAAGAACTTGAAAAGAAAGATTGGACTTCTGCAGCCCTGGTAGACACATCCAGTACTGAGTTTCAGCTTTAGGCAGAGAAGCAGGGAAAGAGAAGTATCCTTCTGATCCTATTCCCTCATCCCATGTCACCCCAGGATCTATTTTAAGGTTGCATTCAAGGTCCACCTCAGAAAGCAGCCTGGTGTGACAGTTTCTTCTGTCTAGAATTCCACCCCGTCTGTGTGTAAGCTAGAGGCATGCTTACAACAGTGTTCAACAAGTAAATTCTGCAAAAGATAACATATAATTGTTTTCAGTATAATCAGCCAAAAGTATCAGTGAATAAGATCAGATTTTTGTGTTCTGACACAGAAAGAAGGCAGAGCATAGAAGGCATGGAATGTCTGAAGCTGGCCAAAAGCAAAGGCAAGAGACTCAGAGCAGAACAGCCATCCCTGAAAGATTTGCAGGCCCAGGGTAGCAATTCCACTCCAAGGTAGACCAGAAAACAGTTGTTCACACAAAAAACTTGTACACTAGCCATGAAACAAACAACCCAAACATCTATCAACTAATGAATGAAGAAAAAAATGTGATATAACCATACAATGAATTATTTAGGGGCTGGGTTGTGGCTCAGCGGCAGAGCGCACGCCTCACACGTGCGCGGCCCAGGTTCGATCCTCAGCACCACGTAAACATAAATGCATTGCATTGTGTACAACTAAAGTAGATAAATAAATATTTTTAAAAAAATATTATTTAGCAATGAAAAGGAATGAAGTTATATTGCTAATAACATAATACGGGGAAAAAAGACAAATTTTTAAAAAGAAAAATGAATTAAGTACTGATACTTGCTACAACTTAGATGAACTTGAATATATTATACAAACAAGGTCACATATATATGATTCCATTTACTTGAAATATATAAAATAGGCATATCAAAGAGACAGAAAGTAGATTAGTGGTTGCCAGGGACTGAGGGAAGTAGGGAATAGGCAGTGACTGCTAATGAGTACAGGGTTTCATTTTGGAGTAATGAAATGTTCTGGAATTAGATAATGATGGTGGTTACAAGACTTCGGGGATATACTAAAAATCAGTAAGATGTATGATAAACCAGCCTAATTCCATCTTAAGACTGGGAGCCATCCTGTCAAAAAGTTAGGAAAATCCTACTTCAGTTTTCTATGAAATGCTAGGATTCCTATTTGGCCTGAGCTTATTTTGATGTTTTAAAATTGTTTGGCATTCATGCCCAGGCCTTGAGCTCACTCAGGCCTGGCTTTCCTTGACCAGATAACAACTCTCTAAAATTAACGGTGCCTCATAAACTTTTGATGTGGGGTTTGACTACACTCCCTTCTTGGAATGCAATGCCATGTAGATTATTAGTTTCTACTTGCTTTTGAATTACACGTCTGACCTTGTTAGCTGTAAGTTCCCAAGATTTTTTGTAACTCTTTGAACTATAAAAACCTTGTCTTCCCTGAGAGCGAGGCTGACCCCAAGCCCAGTGTTTGGGAGGGGCAGCCACTGGCCAGCTCTCTTTGTGTGCATACAATATAAGCTTGCTTTAATTTAAAATTGGAGTTGGTGGTCTTTTCTTTGCGTCCTGGATCAACATATACACTTTAAGAGGTAAATTTTATGATGTGAATTAAACCTCAATAACAACAATAAAAGGACTTGGCTAAAGATGATCACATTTTCAAAGGCTCTCCACCAGAAAGGAAGCCTGTTCCAAAACAAAGGCTTGGAAAAGGGTAAGAAGGAAAAGCTGCAAGATCTGGTGGAGAAGCTTCCTCAGCAAGACTAAGAACATGAGCTGGGTCCCCTTGGAAAGGCTTCTCTGAGCAGCATTAGCATACAGAGTTAACATAGGGCTGTTGGCAATGTGAATACTACCCCTGGAAGTTAGATAACAAAGCACCCCTAGGATCTCTTGTCAAAATCTCACATGCACTAAGTAACTGCCATGAAGCTGTTCTTCTGCTCCAGTAGCACTTATCTGTCATTATAAATTATTAAAACTGCTTTTCACCTTTTTTAATCTTTTTTTTTTAAACTGGGGGGTTGAACCTAGGGGCACTCTACCATGGAACTACATTCCATTCCCATTCCCAACATTCAAAGAGGTATTCTTTTTTTTTTTTTTTTTTTTTTTGGGGGGGGGGGGGAGCAGAGTCTTGCTAACTTGTCCACTATGCCTGGCTTTTCACTCTTTGACTTATTTAATTATTTATTTATTTATTTGTTTGTTTGTTTGTTTATTGTGATACTAGACATAGAACTCAGGGCCTTACATAGGCTAGGCAAGTACTCTTCTACTGAGCTACATCCAGGGCCTTCTTAAATTTTTTGTTTTAGACAGGGCTTCACTCAGTTGCCCAGGAAGCCTCAAACTTGCAGTGCTTCTGCCTCAGTCTCCTGTTTTCAGTCTTTCTTTCTTTCTTTTTTTTTTTTTTTTTTTTAATATTTATTCATTTGCTTTTAGTTGTACACAATGAGTTTATTTTTACGTGGTGCTGAGGATCAAACCCGGGCAGCACACGTGCTAAGCGAGAGCTCTACCGCTGAGCCACAATCCCAGCCCCTGTTTTCAGTCTTTCTTAAGCCAAGTCAAGGTGGTTCCATCCTCAAGAGACAACTCACTTTCATATTTTTGAAGCACAAAGGGAAAGACTAGAATTCCAGTTTTCTTGGGAATATCCAGGTTACAGCACTGAAAGTCCTGCTTTCCAGGAAGCCCTTCAAACAGGGCAGGTTGATCACCCTGGATAAGATCCCAGATTTGATGACTATACCAAGATAATGTTGCCATTAACAAATGTGTAGTTTGATGCAAACCCATTCCCACCACATTTTCCTTCTAACCAAAGAGACTGGAAAGCTAAATTCCTGACTTCCTGAACTACTTGCAGCTAGTAACAGCCATGTGACAAGCTAAAGAAATATAAGCAAAGCCCCTGGGAGTGCCTCATTTCCTGAATAAAAAGGAAACTGCTTTTGCTGTTATCCTTGGTCCTTTTGCCCTTTTACCCATGGGAACAAAGAGGCAGAGCCTACATATGAAGAAGCTATTTTGTGAAGGTGAGACAAGTATGAGGGAGGCCTCTATACTAAAACTGGTGAAGCAGCAAGTTGCAAACACCCTGAGTGCCAATGGTATGATACTGTGGCATCACATGCAGCTGGCTTTACCAGTCTTGGAAAACACCTACACTCAACTGCTGGCTACAAGAGTCACAGAATCCCTACCTATTTAATATTCCATCAGTAGTGGTTTCTATTATTTGAGTTGAACATATCCATAACTTACACACCTGTAAAGCCTCCTAAGAAAGAGCCAGCAGGCCACTCAGTTTAAGGAAAGCATGCTTAACAGAGTACATTGCTCTCAGGGCTGGGGTTGTAGCTCAGTGGTAGAGCGCTTGCCTCTACCACCTGCACATGTGAGACACTGGGTTCACTCCTCAGCACCACATAAAAATTAAACAAAATAGGGCTGGGGTTGTGGCTCAGCAGCAGAATGCTCGCCTAGCATGTGTGCGGCCAGGGTTCGATCCTCAGCATCATATAAGAATAAAGGCATTGTGTACAACTAAAACAAAGACGGAAATTTTTAAAAAAAATAAAATAAAATAAGCCGGGCGCAGTGGCGCACGCCTGTAATCCCAGCACTATGGGAGGCTGAGGCAGGAGGATCGCGAGTTCAAAGCCAGCCTCAGCAATGGCGAGGCACTTAGCAACTCAGTGAGACCCTGTCTCTAATAAAATACAAAAAAGGGTTAGGGATGTGGCCCAGTGCCCCTGAGTTCAACCCCGGTACCAAAAAATAAAATAAAATAAAATAAACAAAATAAAGGTATTGTGTCCATCTACAACTAAAAAAAAAAAAAAAAAAAAAAATTGTTTTAAGAGTACATTGCTCTCGCTCTTATTTATAGGAGGTATGTATTTGTTTCTTTTTTTTTTTTTTTTTTTTTTTTTTTTTTTTTTTTGGTGGTACCAGTATTGAACTCAGGGGCACTCGACCACTGGGTCACATCCCCAGACCTTGTTTTTTGTATTTTATTTAGAGACAGGGTCTCACTGAGTTGCTAAGTGCCTCGCCATTGCTGAGGCTGGCTTTGAACTCGCGATCCTCCTGCCTCAGCCTCCCAAAGTGCTGGGATTACAGGCGTGTGCCACCGCAACCGGCTTTCCTTTTTTTAATAAATGAACAAATAAAGTTTAAGGATACGTAAGGCTTGGGTCAGGTGTGAGATAGAGGTGTCCGCTGAGCATGACTACATATTTCTAAAATTAATAGTTTGTCTACTATATTCAAAACATAGGCCGGACGTGGTGGCACACACCTGTAATCCCAGCACTTCGGGAGGCTGAGGCAGGAGGATCGCGTGTTCAAAGCCAGCCTCAGCAATAGCGAGGCACTTAGTGACTTAGTGAGACCCTGTCTCTAAATAAAATACAAAAAAGGGCTGGGGATGTGAGCCAGTGGTCGAGTGCCCCTGAGTTCAATCCCTGATACCCAAAAAAAAAAAAAAAAAAAAAAAAAAGGCCTATTGGACATTCAGGGGAATGGACTGAGTAGCTTCACAGATGCACCATTTTGCCTAACTAAGGAGAAGATGAGAGGGGACTCACACAGCAGCCCATACAACTTTATCCTGACTCCTTTAAAATACAAAATCAACAACAACAGGGGTTTAAACAAGCCTGACTTTGCTAAGAAGAGGTTTTACTCTTAAATTGAGACTTAAGTATTAGATTCGTAAGGTATCTTTTTTTTTTTTTTTTTTTTTTTTTTTTTTTTTTTTTTTTTTTTTGTACACAATGCGTTTTATTTTTACGAGGTGCTGAGGATCGAACCCGGGCCACACACATGCTAGACCAGCGCTCTACCGCTGAGCCACAACCCCCCCCCAAAGTTATCTTGTATATAGAAATATATTGCCCCTTAAGATATTTACTAGTACCATTATTACTAATGGGAACAAAAATGAGAGTTAGAATTGCTCAGAATAGCCAATTAGCATATGAAAAACTGTCCCTCTTCCTGTGCTGAATCCAAGAGCAACAGTATTCCCAGGGCCCTGTCCTCTGCAAACATCATCCCTCACCCCATACAACTTGGAGAATATATCAGTCTGTCCTCTCAACCCACAGTAACTACTCTATATCCCAGACCCCAGTTCTTTCTTACCTCAATTAGCACATGGCTTCTAATCTCCCTCCTCCATAATCAGCATTTCACACATCTATCTACCTGGTAGGTATCTAAATCATGAAACTTTCCTCCCCTGCTTAAAAGACCATCTACAGCCTGGTGTGGTGGCACACGCCTGTAATTCCAGCACTTGGGAGGCTGAGGCAGGAATATCGTGAGTTCAAAGCCAGCCTCAGCAATGGCAAGGTCATAAGCAACTCAGTGAGACCCTATCTCTAATAAAATACAAAAAAGGGCTGGGGGGGGAAGCCCATCAAGCAAATAATGCCAAATTCCCTCACTGGATGCAACCCTACCATCTTTACTAGCTTCATTTTCCATCCAACTTCCTCTGCCCTGAGTCATATACTCTGGGCCAAACATCACTTACTATTGCGCAAACATGCATCCTGGATAATAACTTCCCATTCTCTGAGCTTGCTATTCCCTCTACATGGAAAGCCTTCGCCACTTTCAGCTAGTCTCTAACTTTAAATCTCACCATGAAAGTTGCCTTTTAAAGCTTTGCCCAGAAAACAAATTTCTCCTTCTTTGTGTTTCCAAGGTACTTTGTTCATGTCAAGCCCTTAGCCTACCATATTAGTATTAGTTGTATGGTTAATTATGAAGGTACCCACTAGAGTCTCTCCAGTTGACTATTGTGTACCATAACCCACCGAAAGTACTGTTAAATATTTTTTTCTTATTTTTTGGTATTAGGGATTGAACCCAAGGCCTCACACATACTAAGCACACATGCTACCACCAAGTTACACCCAGGCCTAGTACTAACAAATGAATAAGCATGAATTATTTGATGAGTCATCAACTAAATGAGTGAACCCCATTGGTCTCTGCGTTTCTTAGGGGCATGAATAATATCATACTCAATGCTCTATCACTACCATGGCAAATCTCAAGTGCCCAATAAATGTTTGCTGAGCTCAATTATCATAGTTCCTTACAAAAATATCTCCACTGAGCTGTGATTTGATACTATCCCTTTGGAAGGACTGAGAAAAGAGAAACTTCTACTTGGATAGGGGTTTAGTATCATTCAGGAGGACCTCATTTCAACACATGTATTTCTGATTTGAATTTTTTCTTTTTGCACAGCCAGCATCATTATTGTTACAATCTGGTATTTCCCTTTAATGGGGGAGGAAGAAGCAGACTAGGAGCAATGATTGCCAATATTATTTACTCACTGATGATTATATAGGAATCCAAATTAATCATCCCTACATTCAGAAGAAGAAAAACATTTTCTCATTAACTTCTATGCTTCCTTATCTGACAATGAGAATTTTATAAGCCAACATTTTTGTCTTTTCTCCTTAGCTTCTAGAATGTTTACCAATAAATTATTCATTCTAAACACAGGGTTTATCTATTCCTCATCTTAATTATTTTTGAGGCTTTGAAAAAAATATCAGCCTATTAAACATATTTTAATAACCTAAATAACCTAAAATCATTTTTTATTTTTGGATGCAGGCATAGTATAATAACCATCCACAGAGCTGAAATTAAGCCGAGGCACTTTCTGTAACATCAAAACTGCAATAAAGGGGCTGGGGTTGTGGCTCAGTGGTGGAGCGCTCGCCTGGGCATGCGCGGCCCGGGTTCGAACCTCAGCACCATGTAAAACGCATTGTGTACAACTAAAAGCAAATAAATAAATATTAAAAAAAAAGCCAGGCGCGGTAGTGAACGCCTGTAATCCCAGCACCTGGGAGGCTGAGGCAGGAGGATCGCGAGTTCAAAGCCAGCCTCAGCAATGACAAGGCACTTAGCAACTCAGTGAGACCCTGTCTCTAATAAATTACAAAAAAAGGGCTGGGGATGTAGCCCAGTGGTCCAGTGCCCCTGAGTTCAATCCCCGGTACCAAAAAAAAAAAAAAAAAAAAAAAAAACTGCAATAAAGTTTTGAAAAAAATATAAAACTCCAAATTTTGGCAAAATTGGTTGCCCCCTTTTTCTAAATTATCTCATTGCAGTCTACCAAGCTTCATACCATTAACTCAGATTTTTTTTTAATTTTTTTATTATTTATTTACTTATTCATCATGCACAAGTATAGTATCTTTTTACATACAACTGCTTGTATACAAAGTATATAAGTACCATTCAGATCTTCAATCATGCATTTAGGATAATGATATCCATCTCATTCAACCACCAATTTTTTTCCAACCCCCCCCTTACTCCCTCCCTCCCCTCCCTTTCCGTTGACCATTCTAGTGTTCCTCTGATCCTATGTACCCCCTTCCAACAACTCTGTGAACCAGCCTCCTTATATCAGAGAAAACATTCGGTACTTGGATTTTTGAGATTGACTAATTTCACTTAGCATTATATTCTCCAACTTCATCCATTTACCTGCAAATGCCATTATTTTATTCTCTCTTATTGCTGAGTAAAATTCCATTTTTGTATATATATACCATATTTTCTTTACCCACTCATCTACTGAGGGGCATCTAGGTTGGTTCCATAACCTAGCTATTGTGAATTGTGCTGCTATAAACATTGAAGTGGCTGTGTCACTGTAATATGCTGATTAACTCAGATTTTTAAATCATCGCATATTTAAATATTTTAAGTCTTCTTTTGTTATAATTATATCTTCTTTTGTTATAATTATAAGATTGCCCACATTTGACACAAAACCTCAGCTCTTATTTTGTTCCCTGAACCCCTGTTGGTTGGCTTGATTTTTGCCTTGGAATAAAAGATCTACTTAAAATTAAGAAATAATTCTGGGGCTGGGATTGTGGCTCAGTGGTGGAGCGCTCGCGTAGCACATGCGCGGCCCGGGTTCGATCCTCAGCACCACGTACAAATAAATGCATTGTGTAAAACTAAAGCAAATAAATAAATATTTTAAAAAAAGAACTAATTCTGTATGATAATTACCAAAGCAATAACTCCCCAGATAAAATTTTGCTTTAGTACTTGAAGATGCCTTAGAAATAGTAATACAAAAAACAATAAGAAAAGTGAAGATTAGGGCTGGGATTGTGGCTCAGCGGTGAGGAGCTCGCCTAGCACGTGCATGGCCAGGGTTCGATCTCAGCACCACGTACAGATAAACACATTGTGTACAACTACAGCAAATAAATAAATATTAAAAAAAAAAAAGTGAAGATTACCTTTTGAAGCAAATCTTTGTATTTAATAAAAAAAAAAGTAATGCTAGTTACAAAGAAAGAACATTTACCTGTATCTTCCACATTCCCTAAGTAAAAGAGCAGATGTGCTTCAAGGAAGTTGAAATCTATTTCCCATGGTGAGAAAAAAAAGGGGGGGCGGTATATATTTTAAGAGCTCTTCAAACAGTGTGCAATGTTGACATGAAGCTGCAAGTGTAAATATTTGTTCCCTTTTTGATTTATAAATTTCATGATGATAGAAATCTGTACATAGCGCCACTAATTAAAAAGGAATCTATTTGACTTGTCGGATGCTTGAGGTTATATGTTTATTCAAGATGAATAAAATGGTACACACTACTAGAAAGAAACGAGAATGTGATTTTGAACTTCATTGGTTTAACAAGCTCCTCCTGGGAATGAAAAAAAGATTTTATTTGTCAAATATAAGAAGGTCTTTCAGATGATAATTTGTGTGAAGAGGCAGTGGGATAGTAAAAATTATTACCTCCCCTTGACATTGAAAGTAAGGAATGATAATATGTGATCAAGAAACAGCAAATTAAGTGCTTGAAATAAGGAAGACAATTTTCCATTACACTGATTTTTAGGGTCACTTGACATCACTATTTAACGGTAATCTAGTAACAAGGTCCCCTCCCTGTTCAAGATATCTTTAATAAGCTATTCGGGAGAAGGAGCTAAATAAAACTGTCACATAGCACATACAGCTGACAGCTAGTACTGGTATTATTTACTTTTTTGGGGGGGGGCTGGGGTTGTGGCTCAGCGGTGGAGCGCTCACCTAGCACATGCGCGGCCCGGGTTCGATCCTCTGCACCACGTATATAATAAATGCATTGTGTACAACCTAAAGCAAATAAATAAATATCAAAAAATATATTTTTTTATTTATTTGCTTTAGATGTACACAATGCATTTTATTCAATGCATTTTATTTGTACGAGGTGCTGAGGATCGAACCCGGGTCGCCGAGCTAGGTGAGCGCTCTACCGCTGAGCCACAATCCCAGCCCCTATTATTTACTTTTATACTAATCTGAAATCCACACTTTAAGCCTGAGTTGATGTCTTATGATAGCCACCACCACCACAAATAACAAGCTCTTATTTTGCACCAGGAATGTTCAAAGCACTGTGTTTATTGATTGATTTAATTTATTCAACATTTCAGTCTGTGAAATGAGTACTATCATCCCCAATTTATCAAATAAAAAAAATTTTTTTAATTAAAATATGGAGCCGGGCTTAGTGACGCACGCCTGTAATCCCAGCACTTGGGAGGCTGAGGCAGGAGGATCACGAGTTCAAAGCCAGCCTCAGTAATGGCAAGGCACTTAGCAACTCCGTGAGACCTGTCTCTTAATAAAATACAAAAAAGGGCTGGGGATGTGGCCCAGTGGTTGAGTGCCCTTGAGTTCAATCCCCGTACCCAAAAAAAAAAAAAAAAAATTAAAACATGGGGCTGGGGCTATAATTCACTGGCAGAGCACTCCCCTAGCACAGGTGAGACACAGGGTTAGATCCTCAGCACCACATACAAATAAATAAGTAAATACGTATTTCGGGAAAGTGTGTGGGAGCAACTTGGGAAGGTGAAGCAGGAGGATCCCAAGTTCAAGACCAATTTCATTTGGCAATTTATCGAGACTCCTATAACAATAAAAAAAAAAAAAAATAGAAAGGGCTGAGGATATGGCTCTATGGGAGAGCACCTGTCTACGATGCACAAGGCCCTGGGTCAATCCTGAATACCACACACACAGGAAACATTACTTATTCTTTCTACACAAAGCATGCTCTGATATTTTATATTCTGTTTCTCGCTCTCTTTTTTTGGTGTCAGGGATTGAACTCAGGAGCACTGACCACTGGGCGACATCCCCAGCCCTTTTTTTGTATTTTATTAGAGTCAGGGTCTCACTGATTTGCTAAGTGCCTCACCATTGCTGATGCTGGCTTTGAACTCGTGATCCTTCTGCCTCAGCCTCCCAAGTGCTGGGATTGCAGGCATACGCCACCACGCCCGGCTCACTCTCTTCTCTCTTTAATGCTGATAGAAACCCACTAAATTGATTTCACAATTAATAGGAGACAAGTCAGTTTGAAGAACACTGAATTCATGCCCACGTGACAGAATTCTGGGTAAAGAGAGTGACATTTTTGGGCTGGGGCTATACCTCAGTGGCAGAGCGCTTGCCTAGCATGTCTGAGGCACTGGGTTCGATCCTCAGCACCACATAAAAATAAACAAATAAAAGCATTCTGTCCATCTACAACTACAATTTTTTTTTTTTTTTTTTTTTTTTTTTTTTTTAAAGAGAGAGGGTGAGGGCTGGGGTTGTGGCTCAGCGGCAGAGCACTCGCCTCGCACGTGCGCGGCCCGGTTCGATCCTCAGCACCACGTAAACATAGATGCATTATTTCATTGTGTACAACTAAAGTAAATAAATAAATATTTTTTAAAAAGTTTAAAAAAAAAAAAGAGAGAGAGAGGGTGAAATTTCTGTTTATACCTGATAACTCTGAAGGAGTCAATTCCCTGAATCTCACCTCATCTGTGAAATAAATATCTGCTTAACTATTTGTAGAGTGGCTGAATGATGTAGAAGAGAGGGAGGATAAGAACAATTTGGTGAGTTGATTCTATTGGATTTAGTCTGCTACTATTAGGACTACCAAGAAGTCAATATCTACCTCCTCCCACACCCAGGCACCTCATCCAATCCATCAGCAAGTTCCATTAGTTCCACCTTCAAAACATATTTCGGATCTGTTCTCTCCATCCCAAGTAACAGTTCCATTCATCCATTCACATTTTCATTATCCCAAAAGCCACCTACAGACCTCTCCTCCCTCTCTTGCCCCTGTATAGCTCCTCTCTTTAACAGAGATCAAACCCCGGGCCTTGCACATGGTAGGCAAATACTCTACCACAGAACAACACACTCCCAGCCCCTCAAGATGTTTTTAAAAAAAAAAAAAAAAAAAAAAAAAAAAGTTTTATTTTGAAAAAAAGTCTAAAGCAGACCAAAAAAGTTGCAAGGATATTACAACATCCACATGCTCTTAACAATTTGACACTTTTGCACTATCTATTCTTTACACTCCTCTCTCTCTCTCCCCTCCCCGCCCCACTCCTCCTCTCCCCTTCCTGGTTACCATATTCCCAGCTGCTTTCCTCCAACATACCCTTCCACCTTGATGTCTTGCCTCACCTCAAGCCCGCAGGAACTCAACCAGCCTTCTATGGACTGAGACCTCTGAAAGTATAAGCCCCAAAATAAACTTTTCCTCCTCAAATTGTTCTTGTCAGGTCTTTTGGTCACAGCAGCAAAAAAGCTGACTAAAACAGTATAAATATACAGCCACAATATTCTCTTGCTTCACTTTTTTTTAATATTTATTTATTTACTTTAGTTGTACACAATGAAATGCATTTATGTTTATGTGGTGCTGAGGATCGAACCCGGGCGAGGCGAGCGCTCTGCCGCTGAGCCACAACCCCAGCCCTCTTGCTTCACTTTTTATTTCTTTCATGTCACTTATCACAGTCTGAAATTACCATGTTGGTTATCATCACCCTCCCCACAACAATGTAAATTACATGAAAGTATTTGGCTCAGAGTAGAAACACAGTAAATATTTTGGAGTGAGTGAATGAATAAATAACCTGCTAGGGGGGAAAAAAAGTGGCCATACCAATGACTTCACTGTATAGCATCCACACTGATAGGGGCAAATCAATAAAATCACATCTTTATTCTTTTTTCTTTTTTTTTTTTTTTTTTTTTTTTTTTCTTTTTTTTGTACCGGGATTGAACTAAGGGACACTCGACCACTGTGCCACATCCCCAGCCCTGGAGACAGGGTTTCACTGAGTTGCTAAGTGCCTCGCCATTACCGAGGCTGGCTTTGAACTCGTGATCCTCCTGCCTCAGCCTCCTAAATGCTGGGATTACAGGCGTGCATCACCGTGCCCAGCAATAAAACCACTTCTACACAGGACAATAATGTGTGGTCACACCTGGGGTGCAACAATATTAACACTCACCTACTACAAAAGGGACCAAAATGAGTAACAACAATATGGTTTAGCTTGCTAGAAAGAC
The DNA here is from genome assembly GCA_025594165.1 of Tamias sibiricus. Classification (NCBI taxonomy): domain Eukaryota; kingdom Metazoa; phylum Chordata; class Mammalia; order Rodentia; family Sciuridae; genus Tamias; species Tamias sibiricus. The sequence continues at coordinate 121,339,304 of CM046663.1, read as the reverse complement.
AGACATCTTCAACTTGAAACCCTTCTTGAAAAAGAAGATCTACAGAGGACTGACTCTGGAGTCAGAAGACAGAATATGATTCCCAACTGTTTGACCCTAACTGTCTCCGGGACTCAATTTCCTCAGATGTTCAGTAAGGGTACTGCCTATTCCTTAGCCCATCTGAGAGGACAGGATGCTTCAAGAAAGCGAGTGGGTAGCATTCCTTTGAAAAAGAAAGGAAAATAGGCTCCTGAATAGATGTGAGGAGGAAGTAATTTATAGCACACAGATAGTCAGTAAATAATCCTCTACTAACAATAACCTAAGTGAGATGCCTGTCATTGTGTTCCCTTCTCACCCTTGTTCAGCCCCGTGTGGGCCCTGTGTGAGCAAACTATGCGAATATACACTAACAAATCCTAAAGACAATAGATGCTGCTTCCAAGCACATGGGCTCCCATCCTTGCAGTAAATTGAAGCAGAGGACGCACAACCACTTGAGAGGATTCAGCAGGAGCGGAGGTTCAGTACATGGCCTGTTAAGCCCTTTCAAACCCAAGATTCTATGATTGTTTTCAACACTGAATTAAATGCCCCAAGTAACCACAAAGCATAGAGGGAGGCAGTATGGATGATAAAAATGAGCTTAAGAAACACTCTCTGTATCCTGGAAGCTTATAAGTGCCTAGAATGTCAAGGGCAACAGAACATGAGAGTCACAGACAATAGGCAGTACGGACATTGAAAAACATAATGCTACAGCATTTTAAGAGGAGCAGAAATTACTTAAGGTTAGAAGACTTTCTAAGAAGGGGTGAAAATTTTTGCTAGGACGTGAAGGTCCTGTAACATGTGGTTGCTTGAGGAGTGTATCCCCAGCTAATTACCACTGGTGGAACTTTTCTTTTTGCACTGTGGGTCTGGCATCAGCTCAACATACACAACCGTGTAGTGGCACCTCTAAGAGAGGAGACATATCTAATTGCTAGTTTAACATCCCTCACAGGTTCCAGGGCATGTGATTACTTGGCAAACTTTCTGCTACACTGAGCAAGATAATGTGAGAATAGTGTGAGGTAGGACTAAGGAAAGAACCCTTTACATGGTGCAGAAGAAAAAGGTGTGCCCACAAGAGGGACAAAAGAGGTTCCAACAGCAATGTGAACATGGAAAAAACATGCAGGAGTAAAAAGGGACACTAGTGGGAGATGATCTAACTCCAGTTTCCATTTGTTCTCAAAGCCCAAAAGCTGGTCTTTTATCTGTAAATTCAAGACTAGTTTTTAAAATGTCGGAGATTGATTGGGGTGCGGTGGAGCACACCTATAATTCCAGATACCTGGGAGCCTAAAGCAGTATTTCAAGTTTGAGGCCAGCCTGGACAACTTAGTGGTATCCTGCCACAAAATAAAACTAAAAGGGCTAGGGACATAGCTTGAACCCTAGGTTCAATTCCCAGTACCACCAAAACAAAAAAAGTGAGCTTGTTTTTTATTTGACTCCCTCCATTTTCTTCAATTTGTGGACTTCTACATATTACCTTATATGTTTGTAACACCAGACAGCTTTCTTACACACCTACAGTTTGTATGTATAATGTACATAATCTTTCCTTGTAACCAAACTCTAACCTCAGAGATCAATAGAGCATAATAATTTATTCTATACTTCAAACATTTGCATTCTTTTATTTGTTTCAGGAGCTCACAAAAGTTGTTTCCCAGGGGCTGGGGCTGGGGCTCAGTGGTAGAACACTCGCCTGGCACACGTGAAACACTGGTTGGAGCCTCAGCACCATATAACATAAAGTAAAGGTATTATGTCCACCTACAACTATAAAAAACAAAATACATATTAAAAAAAAAAAGGTGTTTCCCAGAAGAGAAATAGCAGTTAAAATTTTATCTCTTCCAGACAATATATGTTTAAACAAACAAAATGGAAATGAGAAGATCAAAAGGATCTATTTAAAATTAGCTGGTATCTGATTGGGAGAATACTCACTGGCATCATTAAACAAAGAGGTTCTGTTACCACTCATCCTAAATTAAGACATGAAGAGCCCAGCACTTTGGGAGGCTGAGGCAGGAGGATTGCGAGTTCAAAGCCAGCCTTAGCAATGGCGAGGCGAGGCACTTAGCAACTCAGTGAGACCCTGTCTCTAATAAAATACAAAAAAGGGCTGGGGATGTGGCCCAGTGATCGAGGGCCGCTGAGTTCAATCCTTGGTACCAAAAAAGACATGAGGAGCCAGGCATGGTGGCACACACCTGTTATCCAGCGGCTCAGAAGGCTCAGGCAGGAGAATCACTAGTTCAAAGGCAGCCTCACCAACTTAGCAAGGACCTAAGTAACTCAGTGAGACCCTGTCTCTAAATAAAATGCAACAAAGGGCTGGGGATGTGGCTCAGTGGTTGAATGCACCTGAATTTACTCTCTTGCTCTCTTGTACAAAAAAAAAAAAAAAAAAGACATGAGGAGCCAAAGTGAGAATATGCAAACCAAGATCTATCCTGGGGACTTTCGACTTAGGTCTCACATTTGAAATCTCTGCACATTACCTCTACAGCATTATCAGAAAACATATGCACATGTCTCCTGTTCATCTCAAACACACCCTCCCCACAAAACCCTTCAAGTTTGGTGAATATCTGCTCAACTATTTCTGAATAATGAATTTAACAGAAAAACAACAACTTAATTTTAGCTAACAACCAATGAAACTACATTATTCAACAGAGGTGAGCAAAGAGAGAAAATCCCTGTCTTTGTGGTACTTTTCCATCTAGGGGAGACAAATTATGAAATAACCAGACAAACATAGTCTAAGTACAGACTATAATAAGAATCAATACTAAAATGTCTTTTTTTAAAAATTGAATGCACTGCTGTTATATGCTTTGATTTGTAAAAGGCCATGCACATAAACAAGTTGGAAGGGAATAAGCAAAAACAAAATAGTTGTGTAAGAGTTGTAAAATTCAGTGTTTCATCCTTCAAATTTTTTCTTTATTGTTGCTATACTACTTTCACCATTAATAAGGTAAGAATGGACACAGACTCTAAATCCCTAAAGAAGAACTTGGGCGTTTTTTAGTTTGCTCTTTTTTAAAAAAGACAATAACTTTATTTTATTTATTTATTTATTTACCTTTATTTTATTTATTTATTTTTGTGTGGTACTGAGGATCAAGCCTACTGCCTCACATGTGCTAGGCAAGCGCTGTACCACTGAGCTACAACCCCAGCCCTTTAACTTACTCTTTTTTTTTTTTTTTTTTTTTTAATATTTTTATTTATTTGCTTGAGTTGTGGACAATGCGTTTTTTATTCAATGCATTTTATTTGTACGTGGTGCTGAGGATCGAACCCGGGTCGCCCACGTGCTAGGCGAGCGCTCCACCGCTGAGCCACAATCCCAGCCCCTTAACTTACTCTTGATTGGAAAACTGTGGTTAGGTAATGAGGCAGATCATTAACACAGCAGCAAGGCAGAATTGAGCAAGAGATTAAGAGCTCTGGCCTCTGTTATAGCCCAGCCACTACTTAGCTGTGTGATACTAGATGAGCTGCTGAACCACCCTGTTTTCACATCTCTAAAATGGAGCTAACAAGACCTGCCTCATAAAGTTGTTGTGAAGATAAAATGGAAGAAAAACAGGCCAAGTCCAGTGGCACAGAGTATGTTTTTAAAATGTTAGTAGAATGCCAGGTGCGGTGGCACATGCCTGTAATCCCAGCACTTGGGAGGCTGAGGCAGGAGGATCCCGAGTTCAAAGACAGCCTCAGCAATGGCGAGGCACTTAGCAACTCAGTGAGACCCTCTCTCTAATAAAATACAAAAAAAGGGCTGGGGATGTGGCCCAGTGGTCGAATGCCCCTGAGTTCAATCCCCGGTACCAAAAAAAAAAAAAAAAAAAAAAAGTAGACATGATCATTACTACCAAATAAATCTAAATGAAAAAGTGAACTATGAATAAAAAGTCTCTAGTGCCCAAGAGATAACCAAATTAGACACAGTAAGCTGTTCCTCTTCAATCACTGTGAAATAATGTCTCTCTGACAATCAATGTATCAAATAGAAGCTGTAGTCACTTTCTCTGAGGAAACCAAAGAAAAATTCATCTATAGGAGAAATGAGCCATACAATTTTAGCAATTTACTGAAAATAATTAATATCCCTGTTGTTAAAATTAAGGCCCGGTTCAATCCCCAATACCGGGCCCCCAAAAAGAGACCTCCTGAAGTCACTTACAGAAACTGAGATAAAATTCTTCTACAAGTGGGGCTGGGGTTGTGGCTCAACAGCAGAGCGCTTGCCTTGCACGTGCAAGGCCCGGGTTCGATCCTCAGCACCACATAAATGCATTGCATTGTGTACAACTAAAGTAAATAAATAGATATTTTTTTAAAAAATTCTTCTACAAGTGAAAAATGTAAAACAAAACAACCCTACAAAAAGAAAATTGTACAGGTAGAATTTATTTGTCAAAAGATGATAATTGTCATGCTTTCAGTTCCTAAAATATTTGTGATACTAAACTAACAATAAACTCCATTAATCACCATGATATTCAAACACAAACTCTGCCATAAAATTTATGATGCTTCTGACATCAAAATTATGAGTTTATTTTTACAACTTAAAACAGGTTTAAATTTAAAAAAAATAAAAAAGTATTCAGTGAAACAATAAACCATTATTTTAATCATTTAGTTAATTGAGAAAATGTAAAAAAAACACTTTTGTTCATTTACTTCCAACAGAACAGAAAGTGTCAAAAGAGGAAGAAGGCTTTCAATATTGCTTTGTTGAATACCTGGATTAGATTGACCACCCTTTAAGATGGTCTTTGTGTACTTCAAAACCCAAACCAAGCCACACAGAGCAGCTGCTTACTGACCAACTGGCCTGCAGAATTCAGTGAACGACAAAAGGTTACCTTAATTCAATAAGATAATCAGCACACATTTACCCACCACCCAGAGTCTAACCATCTGCAAGGCGGCAGAGCCAAATGCCTAGAAAACAACTGGCAGTGTGCAGACATGTCCTCGTGTCCCTCATGTCAATGAAATTTCTCTCTTAGCAACAGCTAAAAAGAAGCTGAACTTTCAGAAAATCTCAAGATATCATGATCCAACAACTTGTTAGTAAGTTATTTTGAGTGCAACTGAGATTTCCAGGCCAGATGGGTAATATGTTTTATTCAATTGAGTCTTGTACCGGGATAACAAAATGAGAGACAGGCACGGTCTGGATCCTTTCATTGTTCAAGAGGCAAAGCGTCCTGAGGCCTTCCAAAGAACAGCAGGAACAATGGGGGGGGGGGGGGGGGGGGGGTCTTTCTACCTACACACACACACACACACACACACACACACACACACACACCAAAAACCCAACTACAAGTTCAAAGCGAGAAGCCAGTAATAATTTAAACTACGATATCTAACATCTGCTCTAAGCCAGGATACTGCTCAGTTACCAAATCAACCAAGTAGTGATGATGATGATGACAACTGAACATAGGAGTTAAAAAAAAAAAAGAGTGTAAACAGAATTCTATAAGCAGAATTCAATATAAAAGTTTATTTTCCCTCTAGCAGATTACACTTAGATCACCTGATATTTTCCAAAGTGTGGAATTCTGTCACTAGTGTACTGGAGATACTTTTAGGTGGAACTTGAGATGATATGAGGTGATCTCAATCATAGAGTGAAAAAGCTGTTCCTATTTCAATTTTCTTACATACACTCCAAGGAGAAAGCCTCAGTTTGGTGCTAATATATCTTTAATACCTCCCTAATGCTTGCTAATCTTCTTTGGAGAGAACAGGTCTCAGGCTCAAGGCTTTGGCAGACTAAAATAACCAGCTACTAGCGGGCGCGGTGGCGCACGCCTGTAATCCCAGCACTTTGGGAGGCTGAGGCAGGAGGATCGCGAGTTCAAAGCCAGCCTCAGCAATGGCAAGGCACTTAGCAACTCAGTGAGACCCTGTCTCTAATAAAATACAAAAAAGGGCTGGGGATGTGGCCCAGTGGTCGAGTGCCCCTGAGTTCAATCCCCGGTACCAAAAAAAATAAATAAATAACCAGCTACTTTTTTTTTTTTTTTTTTTTTTTTTTTTTTTTAATTGAACCTGTGGCCCTTACCCACTGAGCCATATCCCCAGCCCTTTCTATTTCTTATTTTTGAGACAGGGTGTCTCACTAAATTGCTTAGGGCCTCACTAAGTTGCTGGGACTAGCCTCAAAATTGCAATTCTCTTGCTTCAGTCTCCTAAGCCTCTGGGACCCCAGGCATGTGCCACCAAGCTTGGCTCCAACTACATTTTAATAAAACATTTTAATAATAACTTTCACAGTTGCTTACTATTTATGTCAAAGAATTCCACTTACAGTACTAAAGTAAAGAAGTAGAGGCAGTTGAATTTTTTTAAAGACTATTCTAGTTATACTTATTTTTCCAAGCTTACATCTTGAAAAAAATTTAACCTTACAAAAACTTTGTAGAAGTATTAAACACTTGTATATCTTAACCTTGATTCACCAATTATTCACTTTTTTTTTTTTTTTTTTTTTTTTTTTTTTTTTTTTTTTTTTTTTTTTTTTTTGTGGTACCGGGGATTGAACTCAGGGGCACTCGTCCACTGGGTCACATCCCCAGCCCTTTTTTGTATTTTTATTTAGAGACAGGGTCTCACTGAGTTGCTAAGTGCCTCGCCATTGCTGAGGCTGGCTTTGAACTCGAAATCCTCCTGCCTCAGCCTCCCAAAGTGCTGGGATTACAGGCATGCGCCACCGCACCCAGCCCAATTATTCACATTTTTACATCATATCTTTAGCTATACCTTAACTATCTATATTCACACCCAGATGTTTATACACATATTGTAGGAGTGGGTGCTTGAGATAGAACCCAGACCACATGCACAGTAGGCAAATGCTCTACCACTGAGCTACATCCTCAGTTCTCACACACACATTTGTTATGGTTTCTATTAAACCATTTAAATGTACACAGCAAACATCATGACACACCACCATAAAATACTTCAGGAAGCATCTCCCAACTCATAAGGATACAACCCCAGATAACTTCAAACATCATTATCATACTGAAGAACAAAACATACCATTAATTTCCCTTAATATTTAGTGCAAATTCAAATGTAGCTAATTATCCCCCGAAACACTTTTCTCGTGTTCTTTTTTCTTATTAGTGGCATTTGGTTGTTACATCTCTTTAGTGAGACAATATGAAAGAAAATTCTAAGAAAATGATTAATACAGACAGCACATGAAGGTCTCAAAATATGATGGAGGCATACTCCAGTTTGAGAAAAAAACTGAACTAACTAATGGATAAAAGTGAATGGATAGAAAACAATATAAATAATTCTAAAGAAAAACACTGCTATTAAACTAAACATATTTATGGCACACAACACTATAAACAAAAACATTTAACACTTTTTGTTTTTAAATAGGGCCTTCAAAGAAAACAGAAGAATCAATAATAGATCACTGTCAGGCCATACAATTACAGGGCAAAATATTATTCATTTAAAACTCTAGCTGGGCATAGTGGCAGATGTGGGTAATCCCACCAACTGAGGAAACTAAGGAAGGAAGATCATAAATTCAAAGCCATCCTCAACAACTTAGTAAGGCCCCAAGCAACTTAGGGAGACCCTGTCTCAAAATAAAATATAAAAAAGGTTGGGAATATGGCTCAGTGAGTAAGTGACCCTGGGTTCAATCTCTGGTACCCAAAAAAAAAAAAATCTAAAGCTGGTGATGATGGCACACACCTGTAATCTCAGTGGCTAGGGAGGGTGAGGCAGCAGTATCCAAATTCTAGGCAAGCCTCAGCAATTTAAACCCTCAAGCAATTTAGTGAGACCCTGTCTCAAAATAAAATATAAAAAGGACTGAGAACATAGCTCAAGTTTGATCCCCAATAACCCACCCTTCCCCAAAATTCTAGAGTTGATACATGCTCAAAATAACTAGCTAGGTTTTTTGTTTGACTAGGCACTCTGTTAAGCCATTTAAATACATCATCTCATTAAATCCTAATTACAAGCTGTATTAAATGGGGCTCAGGATGTAGCTCAGTGCTAGAGCACATGCCTTGCATGCTTGAAACCCTAGGTTCAATGTCTCCTCACCCAATATTGTAAAACAAACAAATAAAAAAGCTCACATCTTGGAGCCGGGCACTGTGGCACACGCATGTAATCCCAGCACTTGGGAAGCTGAGGTAGGAGAATCGCAGGTTCAAAGCCAGCCTCAGCAATGGAGAGGCAGTTAGCAACTCAGTGAGACCCTGCCTCTAATAAAATAAAAGGGGGGCTGGGGTTGTGGCTCAGCGGCAGAGCGCTTGCCTCGCACATGCGCGGCCCGGGTTCAATCCTCAGCACCACGTAAAACATAAAATGCATTGCATTGTGTACAACTAAAGTAAATAAATAAATATTTTTTAAAAAAATATGAAAAGGGGCTGAGGATGTGGCCCAGTGGTCAAGTGTCCCTGAGTTCTATCCCCGTACACCCCCACCCCCTGCCCGCCAAAAAAAAAGAAAAAACCATCTTGGGTTAGGCATGTAGCTCAGTGGTAAGAAAAAACGCTTTTTATCAGCTGATTCTGAACATATCTATCTACTGGATAGATGTATTTCTAAAATGTTAAAGAGGGGCCCGGCGTGGTGGCACACGCCTGTAATCCCAGCACTTGGGAGGCTAAGGCAGGAGGATCACAGGTTCAAAGCTAGCCTCAAGCCGGGCGCAGTGGCTCACGCCTGTAATCCCAGCACTTTGGGAGGCTGAGGCAGGAGGATCGCGAGTTCAAAGCCAGCCTCAGCAGTGGCGAGGCACTTAGCAACTCAGTGAGACCCTGTCTCTAAATAAAATACAAAAAAGGGCTGGGGATGTGACCCAGTGGATGAGTGCCCCTGAGTTCAATCCCCGGTACCACACAAAAAAAAAAAAAAAAAAAAAAAAAGCTAGCCTCAGCAATAGTGAGACACCTAGCAACTCAGTGAGACCCTGTCTCTAATAAATACAAAAAATGGGGCTGGGGATGTGGCCCAGTGGTTGAGTGTCCCTGAGTTCAATCCCCAGTACCAAAAAAAATAAAAATGAAAATAAAATGTTATAGATGAATTATGTATTTGTGACAAATTTTTAAATACATCAGGAAAATTTACAATTCTAAAAAAATTATTTATTAAACAAATATACCATGAGCTTATAGGATTCATACACAGAAAGCAAGAATGAATGGTTAAATATTAGGAAATAAGGTACTACAATTAATCATGTTAAAGATTAAAGGAGAAAAATCATGTCATCTCCACAAGTGTTGAAACACTTGAGAAAATCCAAAATTCATATCTTCTGAAACTTCTTTAACAGGATAAATATATAAGCCAATATCATGGTTAATGTGGAAATATAGACACATTTGGCAAAAACATATCCATTATTAGCAGTATTCTTTGATATCATTAAGAAAGTACTGGGGCTGGGGTTGTGGCTCAGCGGCAGAGTGCTCGCCTCGCACGTGTGCAGCCCAGGTTCGATCCTCAGCACCATGTAAACATAAATGTGTTGCATTGTGTACAACTACAGTAAATAAATAAATATTTTTTAAAAAGTGGGGGGGCTGGGGATGTGACCCAGTGGTCAAGTGCCTCTGAGTTCAATCGCCAGTACCACCACCAAAAAAAAAAAAAAAAAAAAAAAGTGTAAGGCCCTGGGTTCAACCCTCAGCACCACCAAAAAAAAAAAAAAAAAGTAATCATTTTGCATGAGAGAAATAAAACTAAATTTAAGTTGCATATGCCCTGTAACCTGGCCATTTAACATATGGATGTATCCTACAGATGTGCTAGTATAGGCTAATATTCATGGAAGGATATTCATTGTAACAGTGTTTACACCAGCAGAAGATACATCCACCCTATGGAATACATTATTTGATAAAAAGTTATCTCCTTATATAGGGTTAAGACTGATCTCTAAAATCAGATTTTTTTAAAAAATGCTAAATGCAAGTTGTAATTTTTATAATAAAAAATGTATATGTATGCACAGAATATCTTTGGCAAAATAAGCAAGGAACTGGTAATACTGTTTGCCTTCAGGGAGAGGGACTGACTAGCTGTCTATGTGACAAGCATGGCCTAGTTTTTTGTACCATCTATTCTTTGGTAATTCTTAAATTGTGTCATGGGGGGGGGCTGGGGTTGTGGCTCAGCAGCAGAGCGCTTGCCTCTCACGTGGGCGGCCCGGGTTCGATCCTCAGCACCACGTAAACATAAATGCATTGCACTGTGTACAACTAAAGTAAATAAATAAATATTCTTTTTAAAATTGTGTCATGGGGGCTAGGGTTGTGGCTCAGCGGCAGAGCGCTCACCTCGCACGTGCGCAGCCTGGGTTCGATCCTCAGCACCACGTAAACATAAATGCATTGCATTGTGTACAACTAAAGTAAATAAATAAATTTTTAAAAAAAAATTGTGTCATGGGGTGGAGGGGAAGGGGTCCTAGGGATGGAGCCCAGCACCTTGTGCATACTAGGGAAGCACTGTACCACTGAGCTACACTCACCCCCTCAAAATATTTTTATGCATCAATCTCATATTCTCATAAAAAAGAAAATTAATGACCAAAGTAGTGGGGAACTCTGCTAAGAATTTCAAATGTAAAGAACAGAATCCTGGCTGGGCTTGTGGCTCAACGGTAGAGCACTCGCCTAGCATATGCGCGGCCCGGGTTCAATTCTCAGCACCACGTAAAAAATGAAGGCATTGTGTACAACTAAAACAAATAAATAAATATTTCTAAAAAAGAATCCTTTTTAAATAGAAGTATTGCATTATTAACTTTATAAATTCTGATGTTTTAAATTGGATTTTGCACCAAAAAAGGCCCGGCTCACAAAGTCCAAACATTGCTTACTTGTTAGTTTTGGTTTGTTTGGGTTTTGGTACTGGGGATTGAACCCCAGGGCACTCAACCACTTCCCCAGACCTTTTTTGTATTTTATTTAGAGACAAGTCACTGAATTGCTTAGGGACTCTCTAAATTGCTGAGGCTGTGATCTTCAGCCTGTGATCCTCCTGCCTCAGCCTCCCCAGCTGCAGAGATGACAGGCATGCAACACCATGCCCAGCTTGCTTGTTTCTTTTGTTTGTTTGTTTGTTTCCCCTTGTTTTTGTGGTACCAGGGTTTGAAACTCAGGGGCATTTGACCACTGGGCCATAACCCCAGTCCTTTTTTATATTTTATTAGAGACAGGGTCTCACTGAGTTGCTAAGCACCTCACCGTTGCTGAGGCTGGTTTTGAACTCGGGATCCTCCTGTCTCAGCTTCCCCAAGTGCTGAGATTACAGGCGTGCGACACCTGGCCCAGCTTCTGTTTGTTTTTAATGCAACTAACAATATTAAGTATTACTCAAGGGCCTAAAAACAAACCTAGTGTTTAACAATCACAGAAATCCAGAGCTAAAGGATAGAGACCTGAAAGTCCTGTGCCTCCCTTTACAGAAAGAGTTGCCTTTACGTGAAGATAAGGAAAGCAGCGCTCAGATGACACCAAGTTTAGAAACTAACTCTAAACCTTTGCTCAAGGGTCTACCACACTACATCTGCCCTAATGTAGCAAGTCCATATTGGTCTTACAGAATACGCATCCCTACAAAACAATCCTAAAGAGGACTTCTATATATAATCTTTTCTGAATTACAAAATCCACTGAGACTAGACCCATACATTTCATTAAATAAAAATAAAAATAAGGAGCTGGTGTCATGGTTCAGTTAGTAGAGTGCTTGCTTAGCATGTGTGAGGCACTGGGTTCGATTATCAGCATCACATATAAATAAATAAAATAAAGATCCATCAATAACTAAAAACCAAACAATTTTTAGAATTTTTTTTTTTTTTTTTTTTTTGGTACCGGGGATTGAACTCAGGGGCACTCGACCACTGGGCCACATTCCCAGCCCTTTTTTGTATTTTATTTAGAGACAGGGTCTCACTGAGTTGCTAAGTGCCTCGCCATTGCTGAGGCTGGCTTTGAACTCGCGATCCTCCTGCCTCAGCCTCCCAAGTGCTGGGATTACAGGCGTGCGCCACTGCAACCGGCTCATCACTAGGTTTCTTATAGCCTTGCTAAATTGGTTGAGGCTGGCTTCAGTCCTCCTGCCTCAACCTCCCAAGCCACTAGGATTGCAAGAATGCACCACCATGTCCGGCTTTCTATGTATTCTTGAGCAAGTCACCTTTCTATGGCCTGTTTCTTCATCAGTAAAGTTTAGCTAATAATAATAATCATTTCTCAGGGTTCATGTAAAATTATTTTGTGTGCATTAAATGCCTTAGAACATTATCCAATATACAGTAAGCAATATGTGTTTGACATGAATATACTCTTGTATGTTTTCCAGTCTTCAAATAAAATGTGAATTTCTTATCATGTGTACTTTACAAAGCACAAATACATATTTTAACCATGTCTGCTTACTTTTGTTGCATACTACGGACTAATACAGAATTTAGTCCCAGACAAAAATCATGGATTTTAAGAGAACCAAGGGACTCCTCACAAGATGCACATTGGTGGGTGTGGGAGGAATAAATTAAAAAGTAGTGTTCTCAATGTAAGCTATTTCTTTCATTTCGCTCTAAATTTTTTATTTTTTTATATTTATTTATTTGTTGTAGTTGTACACATGCCTTTATTTTTTTACATGGTGCTGAGGATGGAATCCAGGCTGCGAATGTGCTAGGTGAGCACTCTACTGCTGAGCCACAACCCCAGCCCCTCTAAAATTTTTAGAAGCTACAAAAATACATACAATTTGCACCTGATCAATGTTCTCCAAACTGCCTGCAGGTTTGTGTTCATAACACTAGCAAGATTTATTGCTAACCAACATGCCATACTAAACTGACATCATGGTATTACACAATTTCCTAATAAATAAGTGATTTTTGTAAGTTGATATAAAACGCTTTATAAAGATGTAATTGTTGACACCTTATTATATTTCAGTAGCTGGTGGAAAATGAGATAAAGTAGAAGGTTTACAGAAGAGGTCAGGGCTCATCAGATAGAAAGATCATCTTTTTATCATCTCTAGAAAGCACATTTATAGGCTGATAACAGTTATTCTTTAACAACTGGAACCATCATTATTTCCAAAGCATTCCAACTAATTGCAGCAAAGCACTGTAAAACAAAGGAAAATGAATCCTAGAGGCTCCCTGCCTTAATTTGATGCCTATTTTTCTGGATTTTTTTTGTCCTGTGAACTAAAAAAAATATAATATACATCCTCCTGTCCATTATTTTTCTTTTTAACAAAATCAGTTTCTTTTTCAGCCTATTTAGAATTCTCTAATTGAGGGTTTATAATTTAAATAACAAATGAAATTCTTCAGATGTTAGTCTTTAAAATGTCACTAAAGAGCCTGTCTTATTAAATTATTGTGGTGGTGCCCCCCCCCCCAAGTTACTTTGGGCATTTAAGTGAAAGACCCTTCTCTACAAATTTTAAATAAACTTCTCTCAAAAAATATTTTGAATATCCAAATTCCTACTGTTAAAAACTTTGAAGCTAGCCGGGCGCAGTGGCGCACGCCTGTAATCCCAGCACTTTGGGAGGCTGAGGCAGGAGGATCATGAGTTCAAAGCCAGCCTCAGCAAAAGCGAGGCACTTAGCAACTCAGTGAGATCCTATCTCTAATAAATACAAAAAAGGGCTGGGGATGTGGCCCAGTGGTCGAGTGCCCCTGAGTTCAATCCCCGGTACCCACACAAAAAAAAAAAAAACACAACTTTGAAGCTATTACTGGCAAATCCATACTTCAGCTGTGAGTAAAGGGGCAGGCAGTGCAGGCAGAAGGCAACCCCCTGCTTCTGTCCCAGAAATGATTCAGCATTGTGCCATCAGACATGGAATTCAAGCCTCTCAACACCAGCCTCCAGCCAACATCACTCCCATAAACAGTTGATTCGTTTAGACAGACGTAGACTATGGTACACCACAGCTTGAAAATCTTCAAAGACTTATGATTCTCAATGCATTATTTGATTTAGGTAAGGCTAGTGAAACCATTGTGTGGCAGGCAAAATAAAAACCCCCTCCCAGAAAACATCTACTTCCTAATGCTCAGAACTTACATGTTACCTTACATGGCAAAATAACCTGGCAGACTTGAGTAAGTTAAGGACTGCAAGCTAGAAAGTGTAATATGAATTAACCAGGTGAGCCCAATTTAATCACAGCAGTCTGTGATTAAATTGACCACAGATGGACATCAAAGGGAGCCGTGACTTTATGAAGGAATGATCAAAGAGGAAACACTGCTGGCCTTGAAGACATAGAAAGGGGACCAGGAATCAAAGAATGTGGGCAGCTCTAGAAATGGGAAAACCAAAGAAAAAAGATTCTCCTAGAGCTTCCAGAAAGAATACAAGCATACCATCACCTTGATTTTTAACCCAATGAGATCATGGTTCTGTCTTACCAACAGAACTAATACATAATTCATGTTGGTTTTTGTTGTTGTTTTGGTTTGGTTTTGGGTGCTGGCATTGAACCAAGGGTGCTTTACCACTGATTCAGGTCCCCATTTTTTTTTTTTTTATTTTCATATAACAGAGCCTCATTCAGTTGCAATTCTCCTGCCTCAGCCTCCTGAGTCACTGGGATGCCACCACGTGGTTGTTGTTGTTTTCTTTTGGGAATGAACTCAGGGGACACTCAACCACTGAAACCACATCCCCAGCCCTATTTTGTATCATATTTTAGAGACAGGGTCTCACTGAGTTGCTTAGTGCCTCACTTTTGCTGAGGCTGAGGCCCAGCATGTGTGACTGTTTTAAACCACCAAGTCTGTGTAATTCGTTACAGCAGCAATAGAAAATTAATGTACACTGGATAAAAAGTTATTCCTATGGTCTGAAGTCTGTTACTAATTATTTAATCAACTGATTAAATAAACATCCTTAATGACAAAGTTGGGATTGTATATCTCCTGATAAGACACAAAACGAAATACACAAGATCACAAATGCACTATTCTTGCCAAAAATGCTGCCTTGAATCTAATATTGGGATACAATCAAACAAATACTAATTGTTGGACATCCTACAAGTACCCTATACTTCAAAAATGGTAATGTCTTGCCAGGCGCAGTAGTACACACCTGTAATCCCAACGGCTTCAGGAAGGCTGAGGCAGGAGGATCACAAGTTCAAAGCCAGCCTCAGCAAAAGCGAGGCACTTGAACAACTCAGTGAGATCCTGTCTCTAAATAAAATACAAAAAAATAGGGCTGGGGATTTAACTCAGTGGTCGAGTGCCCCTGAGTTCAATCCCCGGTACAAAAAAAAAAAAAAAAAAACACAACTTTGAAGCTATTACTGGCAAATCCATACTTCAGCTGTGAGTAAAGGGGCAGGCAGTGCAGGCAGAAGGCAACCCCCTGCTTCTGTCCCAGAAATGATTCAGCATTGTGCCATCAGACATGAATTCAAGCCTCTCAAACACCAGCCTCCAGCCAACATCACTCCCATAAACAGTTGATTCGTTTAGACAGACGTAGACTATGGTACACCACAGCTTGAAAATCTTCAAAGACTTATGATTCTCAATGCATTATTTGATTTAGGTAAGGCTAGTGAAACCATTGTGTGGCAGGCAAAATAAAAACCCCCTCCCAGAAAACATCTACTTCCTAATGCTCAGAACTTACATGTTACCTTACATGGCAAAATAACCTGGCAGACTTGAGTAAGTTAAGGACTGCAAGCTAGAAAGTGTAATCTGAATTAACCAGGTGAGCCCAATTTAATCACAGCAGTCTGTGATTAAATTGACCACAGATGGACATCAAAGGGAGCCGTGACTTATGAAGGAATGATCAAAGAGGAAACACTGCTGGCCTTGAAGACATAGAAAGGGGACCAGGAATCAAAGAATGTGGGCAGCTCTAGAAATGGGAAAACCAAAGAAAAAGATTCTCCTAGAGCTTCCAGAAAAGAATACAAGCATACCATCACCTTGATTTTTAAACCCAATGAGATCATGGTTCTGTCTTACCAACAGAACTAATACATAATTCATGTTGGTTTTTGTTGTTGTTTTGGTTTGGTTTTGGGTGCTGGCATTGAACCAAGGGTGCTTTACCACTGATTCAGGTCCCCATCTTTTTTTTTTTTTATTTTCATATAACAGAGCCTCATTCAGTTGCAATTCTCCTGCCTCAGCCTCCTGAGTCACTGGGATGCCACCACGTGGTTGTTGTTGTTTTCTTTTGGGAATGAACTCAGGGGACACTCAACCACTGAACCACATCCCCAGCCCTATTTTGTATCATATTTTAGAGACAGGGGTCTCACTGAGTTGCTTAGTGCCTCACTTTTGCTGAGGCTGAGGCCCAGCATGTGTGACTGTTTTAAACCACCAAGTCTGTGTAATTCGTTACAGCAGCAATAGAAAATTAATGTACACTGGATAAAAAGTTATTCCTATGGTCTGAAGTCTGTACTAATTATTTAATCAACTGATTAAATAAACATCCTTAATGACAAAGTTGGGATTGTGTATCTCCTGATAAGACACAAAACGAAATACACAAGATCACAAATGCACTATTCTTGCCAAAAATGCTGCCCTTGAATCTAATATTGGGATACAATCAAACAAATACTAATTGTTGGACATCCTACAAGTAGCCTATACTTCAAAAATGGTAATGTCTTGCCAGGCGCAGTAGTACACACCTGTAATCCCAACGGCTCAGGAAGCTGAGGCAGGAGGATCACAAGTTCAAAGCCAGCCTCAGCAAAAAGCGAGGCACTGAACAACTCAGTGAGACCCTGTCTCTAAATAAATACAAAAAATAGGGCTGGGGATTTAACTCAGTGGTCGAGTGCCCCTGAGTTCAATCCCCTGTAGTCCCCTCCCGCCCACACACCCCCAAAAAAAGGGTTATTTCTTGAAAAGCACAAAGGAGGGAAAAAACTGTTCTCTATTAAAGGAGCCATAAGCCAGGTATGGTGGCACATGCCTGTATCCCAGAGGCTCAGGATGCTGAAGCAGAAAGATCGCAAGTTCAAAGCCAGCCTCTGCAACTTGGCAAGGCACTAAGGGCCTTAGTGATACCCTATCTCAAAATAAAAAATAAAAACAAGCTAGTGGTGTAGCTCAATGGTTAGTGCTCCTGGGTTTAATCCCTAGTACCAAAATAAAATAACATAATAAAATAAAATTAGACCTAGTTGAGTTTGATCCCCAGCAGCACCAAAAAAAATAAAGAAAGAAGGAAGACCAATGCCGGATCAAAAGACAAAAGTTATAAGTGACATTTTGGGTCATAAGATTATACGGGCTATTAGAATAACAGTCATATTTCACTGCTGAATTTTTTGCATAAGATAAAGTATTGTAATATATTGGAGGATGTTTTGATATCTAATTAAATATCTAGGGATAATGTATCATAATACCTGTCATTTATTTTTCAGTAGTTCAGCCAAAAATTATAAACAGATGGCATTATGTGTGTATATATACAAACACACATACACATACACACAGGAAGAGAGAGAGAAATAATAACTGTTGCAAAATGTTAAAAAACAGGTTTTAATTCAGGTGAAAGAAATACAGTATTTATTATACCACCACTCTTTCAACTTTTCTGAAATATTACAATTCTAGAAATTGCAACATTAAGAGAGAAAGATCATCCTAGCTCCCTCCACTGTCTTCTTTTTTTAAAAATTCTGTGATGTTGATGAACCTTTATTTTATTCATTTATTTATATGCAGTGCTGAGAATCGTACCCAGTGCCTCACACATGCTATGCAAGTGCACTACCATTGAGCCACAACCCCAGCCTTTTCCTCCACTGCCTTCTTTTCCCAAGTAACATACTGCCAGGAGTTTAAAGAAACAGCTGATGTTCTTCAAACATCACATTCTTCCACCAGCAGGTCTTATTTTCTGCAGTTTTACTCACAATTCAAAACTCAAAAGTTAGAATAGAGTTTTGTTTTAAGACAGAAAGCATACATATGATATTAAAATGCCAGCTTTGGAAGCAGATCAAGCATCAAATAGAAATATCAACTTTTAGAGCTGGGCACAGTGGCGCACGCCTCCCAGCACTTTGGGAAGCTGAGGCAGGAGGATTGTGAGGTCAAAGCCAGCCTCAGCAATGGCGAGGCACTTAGCAACTCAGTAAGACCCTGTCTCTAAATAAAATACAAAAAAGGGCTGGGGATGTAACCCAGCGGTCAAGTGCCCGTGAGTTCAATCCCCAGTACCACAAAAAAAAAAAAAAAAAAAAAAAAAAGAAAGAAATCAACTTTTGATGTCCTTATTACTGGATTTTAGTTTTACATTCTTGTCTGCTCTTACTACTGTTTCTTTTATGCTGTTTCATAATTCCTATTTATGATCAGAAAGGGTCACAAGCATGTCAGAAACCACGGACAAAAAGCAGGACTGGTCACATCAGAAGCTACTACAGAAACCATCAAGTGCTGCCTCTGGCTCCCAGCCCACATCACTCTGAACATCACAGGCAGCCCAGACCAAGGCTCACCTCCTTCCTGTAGGCCTCACTGCTCTCCAGATGGCAACTTTCTGACATCAAAGGAGATGGAAGAAATTATCTAAATTCACCAGGCTACTCCCATTCCTTCCCTTGAACTGTGGAAGAGTCACTGATACCTCAATTATCTCTCCTGCAATACCTGCCCCGCCCCATGCCAAGATTTTGTGATGCTTTAAAAAAAAAAAAAAAAAAGTAGGTGAAGGGAGTGTACTGGACCAACAGATGGAGGATTAACAACAAAAGACCTCCTTGATGAGGAGACAAGAGCTAACATATTCGTATACCTACAACAATAATACCGAGAAACAAAATTTGAACTTTGTAAATAAAATTAAGTTGCTCTTCTGAACTGCCTGTCTAGCTACAGACAGGAAAAGGCCCAGCATGGTTTCTATGTATGCCTATGCTGTTTCTAATAGAAAGAACACAATCAAGCCAAAACAAACATCTGTTAACCAGTTAAGTTTGTTAATGAAACAAAATTGCAGCTGGTTTATCTAAGATCAAAAGTGAAGCAAATTAGAGAAAGGATGTATGAACAAAACTTGTTTCTAAAAAATAGTGGCTAAAGAATTTTAAACCCACTTGTCAAATTAACACAAATCCTTCCTGGATTTTGCTTAGACAACTGATTAGTATTTATTTTGTATCTTTGTAGAGACCAACCTCACAGTTTAATCTAGTATCATTTATTCTAGAACTGTCTCTAATGTTCATTTTGCCGATTTGTCAAAATATTATATTTGTTTTTTAAAAAAAGATACACTCAACATTTTAATTAGCAGAATATAATATAATCTCAAATAAGGAAAAACAATAATATGTAGTTTTGCCACTCCCAGAGACCTCTAAGCAAGTGGCCCAGTCCCAAGCGAGCATAAGTACATTTACTATTTCACAATATGTACTGCAATACCACCTTTTATTACATATACAAACTTCCATCTACCAGCTGAAGACATGGAGATAAGAGTACCTACACACAAATAAAAACACTTTCCTCATGGCCCTGCTAACTGAAATTACATATCTGACTCATCTGTTAACTTTAATTTGGTAAGCTAATTGATTTTTTATGGACTTAGAAACATTAATAGATCAAAGAGATGAAAGTACCTGAGAACATTCAGAGTCACAGTTAAAGTCTTGGTGTGGCTTAGAGAACCGCTGTATCAAATTTTCTGTTGTTTTTATGTACTGTGCCAAGAAAATGAAGTTTATAAACAAAATATTATGAATTTTACAATAAAAAATTTGCTATTGCAATGATGAAATAATCGCATTTGCCATGAATTAGGAATAAAATACAAAGATAAAATATTTTAAAAGAGGAGGCCTCCATTTTGAGAAACATTAAAATGGTACTTGCTTCAGTAGCACAGATACTAAACTTGTAATGATCAGAGAAGATTATCATGGCCCCTGTGCAAGGATAACATACAATTCATGAAGCATTACATATTTTTAAATAAGTCATTTGGGGGGGAGGAACATTAAAATGTACCATTTGTTAAAGTTTAAAGGGAAGACAGGAGTTGTAGCTCAGTGGTAGAGCGCTTGGCCTAGCATGTGTGATGCACTGGGTTCAATCCTCAGCACCACATAAAAATAAATAAAATAAAAGTATTGTATCCAACTACAACCTAAAAAAAGTTTTAAAAAGTTTAAAAAAAAAAAAAAAAAAAACTCAAAGCCGGGCGCAGTGGCGCACGCCTGTAATCCCAGCACTTGGGAGGCTAAGGAAGCAGGATTGCGAGTTCAAAGCCAGCCTCAGCAATGGAGAGGCACTTAGCAACTCAAGGAGACCCTATCTCTAATAAAATACAAAAAAGGGCTGGGGATGTGGCCCAGTGGTAGAGTGCCCCTGAGTTCAATCCCCCGTACCAAAAATAAATAAATAAATAAATAAATAAGAACACCATGAACTGCAATTTTTGTTCCTTCTCCCATCATAGAGTGGCAAGTATTTGATCCACCTGGACTTCCACATAATAGGTTTCTGTGTAACTTTAGTGATTCCAAAACTAACTTTGCTCCATACTAATTCCAAAATTGTGGGATTTTGCTATTTTTTTTTATTGATACATTATAATTACACAAAATAGCAGAATTCATCATGCCATATTCATACATGGGTATAATAAAATTGGATCATTCCCATTCCCTAGTACCTTCCCTTTCCAATTCAGGTTATTCTGAAGAGTTATATTTTACAATATTTACAACATTTAGGGCTCTATCCTTCAGACCTGAAGGATAAAGTTGACTACACATAATTAAGCCTTTGAGAAATGTGACATCTATTATACAAAGGACATCAATTCAAAAGAAAAGTAAGAAGGTCAACAGAGAGGACATTCGGACTCTCTATAATTAGCAGATAAAAAATATATAATTTCTGCCCAAAAAAATTCAGAGTTGTCCGAGACTATGAATGATTCCCCTAGGGCTGAAGACTTCTGGAAGCCTGCCACATCACAAACAATATGGTCCTTCACAAGAAACAGGCTATTGGAAAAGTCCCAGAACCACATGAGGAGGGTCTGCTTTAATGCAGAAATAATGAGACTAGAAAGGAGAGGACATAAGGGAGAAAAGCAGAAGAAAGGAAAATCTAAAACAAAGTTACCTAATTTATGGCATTTACATGACACAGGAGTTGATGTAAGATGTATATGTGTCTTCTATCTATAGAAATTATTTTATTTGATAACATTGCCAAAAACTGATAAAATACCTAACAAGGGGTGGAGGACAAATACAATAAACAAGTGAACAAACCAGTCCATGACAAGTGATTTTCATCACAGTTTGGTTTTTTTTTTTTTTTTTTTGTCTCAGCCCCATTTTCATCATTTCAAAATGATCAATGATCAAAAAATGCTCCATTTCAATATCATTTTTATTTTTATTATTGACAATCTTATCATTTTTATAATTATGTTTGAAGGTTTTTATAAGAGTAATTTCACTTCTTCAAAGGAAAAACATCAAAAGCCCTATTTGATATTAAAAATGTCCCACCTTTCAACAGAACAGCTTAGAATGAAGAGTTCCCATATTATATACTGCATTGGAAATATACCAAGATTTGATGCTTAATAAATTTTAGGAAGGTATTCTCAATAAAGTGAAATACCAAGAAATCTGTTTAAAATTGAACTAACCTAATTTTATAAAAATGTTAAAACCCAAACGTTGAAATGCAATCTTACTGCTACAAAGTGCATAGTAATAACTGAAGTCTCCCTTCGAATATTTGACTTTCTAAAGTCCTCATAATCTGACCTAATTGAGCTTTACCACTTTTAATGAGAAACACTAATACTATCCTTCAGGAGTTCCCTCACCAAGTCAAAGATAAAGTTTTATCTTCAGTGGTTTAATTCATTTCCATATTACCTCACCAGAGAGAGCTTTCTTAAATAAATACAAAGAATTTATGCTAAGGAGCCAGTATGGTAATACCCAATTTGAATTCTAGACTATCAAAAGATGTGCAATTACATTTCAGAAAGAAGGAGCACTTCTATTTCAACTCACATTGTATTCCTCCTAGCAGTCATGCATAGGAATGATGATGATGTTAAATCTAATTAGACACAGATTGACTACTTCTCCAATACATTCCCATATTGTTAATATTATAAATTGTACCTGCTTTTGTGTGTGTGTGTGTGTGTGTGTGTGTGTGTGTGTGTGTGGTACCAGGGATTGAACTCAGGGGCACTCGACCACTGGGTCACATCCCCAGCCCTTTATTTGTATTTTATTTAGAGACAGGGTCTCACTGAGTTGCTAAGTGCCTCGCCATTGCTGAGGCTGGCTTTGAACTCTCGATCCTCCTGCCTCAGCCTCCCAAAGTGCTGGGATTACAGGCATGCGCCACCCGCGCCCAGCTTGTACCTGCTTTTAAAACTGTAATAAGCTATTTACACCAATCAAATTTAAAATGTTAAAAAATTTATTTTTTGAGAGAAAACTACTTCTGACCATTTGAGAAACTGGAAAAGAGACTTTACTATTAATTAAAAGCAAACACTGTTGACCAATATACTGCCCAGCAGAAAACAGCTCTGGAGGCAGACTGTCTCACTGGGATCCTTGCTTCACACGTACCCACTCTGTAAGTGACCCTGGACAAACTGCTTAAAACTTTGAGCCTCAGTTTTTCATCTCTAATATAAGAAAAATAACCTCCTCCCTTGAAGTTACCATGCCAAGTGAAGGAGAAAATAAAAGCAAAGCACTTGGAACAGTGCCAGCATTTAACACTTATAAAATACTGCTTATTATTTTTACCATTTTTGTTCTTTTTTAAAATTAAATGCAGGGCTGGGATTGTGGCTCAGCGGTAGAGCACTCGCCTAGCGCGTGGGCGACCCGGGTTCGATCCTCAGCACCACGTACAGATAAAATGCATTCAATACAACGCATTGTGTACAACTAAAGCAAATAAATAAAAATATTTTAAAAAAAAATTAAATGCAATTGCTCAACAAAAGTAATCAGAATAACAGCTTCTTTAAAAGACATTGGTTGACTATATTTTAGTTGTGAAAGCCCCATCTCTGAACAGTTTCCATTTATATCATGAATTTTTTTCTTTCTTTTTTTTTTTTTTTTTTTTTTGGTACCAGGATTGAACTCAGGGGCACTCGACCACTGGGCCACATCCCCAGCCCTTTTTTGTATTTTATTTAGAGACAGGGTCTCAACTGAATTGCTAAGTGCCTCGCCATTGCTGAGGCTGGCTTTGAACTCGTGACCCTCCTGCCTCAGCCTCCCAAGTGCTAGGATTACAGGCGCCACCGCACCCGGCTATATCATAAATTTTCTTCCACAATGCAAACTCTGCAACTTCTAGCACATCAAGAACAATGACATCTCTTTCAAATATATTACAAAAAGTCCCTAATGCACAAAACTATAGTACTATCGCCAGGGGCATGCCTGTAATCCCAGCACTTGGGGGGGCTGAGGCAGGAGGATCGCGAGTTCAAAGCTAGCCTCAGCAATGGCAAGGCACTTAGCAACTCAGTGAGACCCTGTCTCTAATAAATACAAAAGGGGGGGGGGGGCTGGGGATGTGGCCCAGTGGTCGAGTGCCCCCGAGTTCAATCCCCAGTACCCAAAAAAAAAAAACTATAGTACTATTAATATGCACACATAGCCGGGCGCGGTGGCGCACGCCTGTAATCCCAGCACTTTGGGAGGCTGAGGCAGGAGGATCGCGAGTTCAAAGCCAGCCTCAGCAATGGTGAGGCACTTAGCAACTCAGTGAGACCCTGTCTCTAAATAAAATACAATAAAGGTCTGGGGATGTGACCCAGTGGTCGAGTGCCCCTGGGTTCAATCCCTGGTACCACAAAAAAAAAAAAAAAAAAAAAAAAAATATGCACACATATCCAAGTTCAGCAGCCTAAGCAAGAATAATCAAAGGCCAACAATTAGCATAATATGGTCTTAGTATAAGTTTTTTCAACAGTACAAAAAAATGTTCACATTGGCTGTTTGACATTTTAAGATCCCGTTGATAATCTAATAAAGCCATAGGCCCTGACCCTACAAAAACATGGGGATACACACATGATTTTACATTCAATTATAAGGGATTTGTGGGCCACCTATTCCAAGCCTATTCATGGATCCCAGGTCAAGAATTTCTATTATGTTTACTTAGCAAATTTACAGGGTTTTAAACTATTTACCACTTTTAATCTCAGAGAGCATTATATTATGATATGGTTTAATTAAACTTTGCAAGGAAAAATGCTGTTGTTATATACAATACAAAAATGTCGGGGCTGGGATTGTGGCTCAGCGGTAGAGCACTCGTCTAGCACGTGCGCGACCCGGGTTCGATCCTCAGCACCACATACAAATAAACGCATTGTGTACAACTAAAAGCAAATAAATAAATATTAAAAAAAAAAAGTCAAAATTACTTGAACTGCTTTTTATATTTTTACTTGTATTTTTTAATAATTAGATTATAATTACTTCATACAACTAATCTTTAAATTTCATCAAGTAAAAATTCTAAGAAACATTTTCTTAGCTTTCCTTGTTAATAAATGATGATGCTAACTGAACGATTTAAAGATAAGCAACATAAACAGTAACAATTGCATGCTAAGCAATAAATTACTCTGTTCTCAATACTAGACACTTTCAGACACAAATTTTCCTACAGACTAAAAATACTTTCATACAGATGCTGCCTGGAAAAAATATGATAAGGTTAGCAAGAAATGATGGGCAAGGTTAGAAAAGGATACGAAAGATACCATGGAAAATTTGTAGTTGCTCCTCTATCAAAAGTAAAAATATGCTAGGTATAGTGGTGCAAGCCTGTAATACCAGCAACTGGGGAGGCTGAGACCAAAGGACTGCAAGTTCAAGGCAAGCCTTAGCTATTTTAGCAAGACCCTGTCTCAAAAAATAAGAAGGGGTAGGGATATAGCTAGCTCAGTGGTAAAGTACCCTTGGGTTCAATCCCCAGAGTCATAAAAAAGGAAAACAAATACAAAAGAATAAGAAAATTTCATACTTTTATTACTTTTTTATGCCCATGATGTCCCATAAAGATTTAGGGTTGTTTACACAAATACAACTACCATCAACAGATAAATATATTGTGGGAGACTCATAAGACATAAATACGGGGCTGGGGTTGTGGCTCAGCGGCAGTGCGCTTGCCTTGCATGTGCGCGGCCCGGGTTCGATCCTTAGCACCACGTAAAACATAAATGCATTGCATTGTGTACAACTAAAGTAAATAAATAAATATTTAAAAAAAAAAAAAAGACATAAATATGGTTAAGAAATAGATTAAAGGCTTTAAGTAAAGTCTGTAGAAAGGCAAACCATCTAATCCTACCCAGCATCTGGAGCTGGGCCCCTATCAGCTAAAGCACCAAGGGAAACAGGGTCCACTTCAAGATCTTAGCCACCAAGAGCACAGCTTTGCCTAACACTTGTGTTTCAATCCTTTCTAAAAAGGTGGTTTGGAGTGCACCACTTTTTCTATTAACAGGGTTAATGGTTTACAGGATGTAAAATTAACTGATATCAACGTATGCATTTGCCCAAAGGATATAGACAACAAGCCTCCAAACTGAAGGGCCTAAATTATAAACAACTAGCTATTGGTCTACTGTGGGGTTTTTTGTGTGTGTGTGTTTGTTTTGTTTTGTTTTGTTCTTGTGGTACCAGGGATTGAACTCAGGGGCACTGGATCACTGGGCCACATCCCCAGCCCTTTGTTTGTATTTTATTAGAGACATCTCACTGAGTTGCCAAGTGTCTCTCCATTGCTGAGACTGGCTTTGAACTCACGATCCTCCTGCCTCAGCCTCCCAAGTGCTGGGATTACAGGCGTGCACCACTGCGCCCTGCTACTGTGGTTTTAGTCGGGGAGATATTTTCAGAAATAATTTCGATAGCTTTAAAACAAAACAAAGGAAAATCCTATCAACCAGACTCAAAATCATAGCAATAACAGAAGGAAAACTCTGCCATGTATTTGTAATGCTATCTATAGAGCTGGGCCTGGAGGCACAGACCTGTAATCTCAGTACCCAGGAGTCTGAGGCAGGGAGATCACAAGTTTAAGGCCTGCCTCAGCAACCTTAGGGAGACCCTCAGCAACTTCAAAAAGACTGTGTCTCAAAATAAAAAATAAAAAGGACTAGGGAGGTAGCTCAGTGGTAAAGTATCCCTGCATTAAATCCCCAGGAACAAAAGCAAATATAATGCTATAGAAATAATGAAAGGCCCAAAGAAATATAAAAAGGAATATAAAGCCGGGCGCGGTGGCGCACGCCTGTAATCCCAGTACTTGGGAGGCTGAGGCAGGAGGATCGCGAGTTCAAAGCCAGCCTCAGCAATGGCGAGGCACTTAGCAACTCAGTGAGACCCTGTCTCTAATAAAATACAAAAAAGGGCTGGGGATGTGGCCCAGTGGTTGAGTGCCCCTGAGTTCAATCCCTGGCACCAAAAAAAAAAAAAAAAAAAAAAAGGAATATAAGCAAAGATACTGTAGAAGAAAAAAATAAACATTCACATACACCCACTGAGAACTCAACATTAATAAATAACTTCAAATTGGAAGAATTTAGGACACATATTAAAACAAATTTCGGGAATGCAGAGATTATGAGTATTAAAATAAGAAGTCTGTAGATTCTTCTTCTCCAAAAATAATAATGAAGGAAAAATATACAATGGGCTTCCTAAGGTTTCTAAAACATGTGACTCCGCCTTGAACAAGAAGAATTAAAGTTACTATGGTTGTCCCTTCCAGCACTCACCAATTATTTTTTTAAAAATCACATGATCATCATTAGCCGGGCGCGGTGGCGCACGCCTGTAATCCCAGTACTTGGGAGGCTGAGGCAGGAGGATCGCGAGTTCAAAGCCAGCCTCAGCAATGGTGAGGCACTTAGCAACTCAGTGAGACCCTGCCTCTAATAAAATACAAAAAAGGGCTAGGAGCCGGGCGCGGTGGCGCACGCCTGTAATCCCAGCACTTTGGGAGGCTGAGGCAGGAGGATCACGAGTTCAAAGCCAGCCTGAGCAATGGCGAGGCACTTAGCAACTCAGTGAGACCCTGTCTCTAAATAAAATACAAAAAAGGGCTGGGGATGTGACCCAGTGGTCGAGTGCCCCTGAGTTCAATCCCCAGTACCAAAAAAAAAAAAAAAAAAAAAAAAAAAAAAAAAGGGCTGGGGATGTGGCCCAGTGGTCGAGTGCCCCTGAGTTCAATCCCTGGTACCAAAAAAAAAAAAAAAAAAAATCACATGATCATCATTTTAAATGCTTGGCCAACCAATGAGAAAGCCCTCAATGTGTTGTAAAACAATATAAACGATTTATATTGTGAAATAATAGGTACATTTTAAAACAGAAAAGTCTGCTTAAGCCAAAACATTTGATTTTATCAAACTTAGAATTTTTGTTCATATTAAACTTAAATGATAACTGTAAAAGTCAAAAAAGCAGTACAATATTTCAATTGTATTAATGTTCCTTTTTCACTTACCTGGTCTTTCTCATGGGGTAGAAGGCTGACAGGTGGTAGTGAGGACGGGAAAGCACTGGGACATTGGGGTGCCCCTTTGCCATCTAAGCTCCCATAATTGACCCTGTACTGTGGTCCATCTTTCAGTAACCTCCCATTGTTCACTGCACGCTTGGCTCCCAGTCGCAGCCGCTGCTGAAAGGCTGGGTTATTGGTGGTGCTTGTGAGGTCATTCTGACTTCTGAGATATTTCTCTATGTTCTTCAAGGAGGAGCCATTTGGTTCCTCAAGTCCTTCAATTGCTCTCCTTAAAAGTTTATTCCAATCCACATTACGAAGATCGTTACATGATCCTCTAGACCCCTTGGTTGACTTAGGAAAAGTGCCCGGTTTAACTGATGAAAAGCGCCCAGGGTTGTCTGGGTCCTTATATGAGGCAAGGCCTTTGTTGGTGACTTTGAGAACTGAGCCATCCTGAACGCTGAGCTCCAGCTGTTCAGAGACTGTCTTCTTATCCAACCCATGGGATGTGCTGACTGCATGGCAGATTCTCTCTTCCGAGGGCCTTTGCTTTTGCTTTTTTATTTTCTGTATAGCTTCAAGAATCCACTCTGTATAAAGTGGGTTTGCAAGTTTTACCATGGTTGACAGATGACTTCTTCAACACAAAAGTTACCCATAGAGGTTCTCCTTGTATTTAACAGAACTTGCAGGTTTGAAAGTCATTTACAATTCAACAAATGGGCAGGGTATTCCAAACCGTATTAAG
Source organism: Tamias sibiricus (assembly GCA_025594165.1). NCBI lineage: Eukaryota > Metazoa > Chordata > Mammalia > Rodentia > Sciuridae > Tamias > Tamias sibiricus. The sequence goes on along the minus strand of CM046663.1, from coordinate 121,310,874 downwards.
CAACATCTTAAAAACATCCATCCTTAAGAGATACAAAAGAGGACAGACAGGCAATGTTGATACCTGTCTTACTTCACCAACGGGAAAGACTGCATTTGAGCGAAGAACATCTTTAACCAGGAAATCAAGACCTTAAAGGATAAAAAGGAGAGAAAAAAACTTTGAACAAAGGAATTTCTAAAAATAAATTAAAAGATTCTTTGGTATTACTTTTCAAATGCAAAAAGACCTCAGAAGTAATGATAGACAGGTATTGTGTAACACAGCCACAGTGACTAATATTTTCTTTTTTTTTTTTTTTAAATATTTATTTATTTGCTTTAATTGTACACGATGCATTTATTTGTACGTGGTGCTGAGGATCGAACCCGGGCCATACACATGCTAGGTGAGCGCTCTACCGCTGAGCCACAACCCCAGCCCATGACTAATATTTTCAACCAAAAACTAGGTCACAGTCTAAGAAAGAATTTGTTTTAGCATTTTTCACTTATTTACGTGAAGTCATTTATGGGGCATTTGAGAGATCAAATCTAAGTCATACATTAATGGATTTCTTTATTGAAATTAACTTAATTATGAAAGTGGTCCAAGGTATATGTCTATCACAAATATAAAACTAATATAAAAAAAACTATGATACAAGCCGGGCGCGGTGGCGCACGCCTGTAATCCCAGCACTTTGGGAGGCTGAGGCAGGAGGATCGCGAGTTCAAAGCCAGCCTCAGCAATGGCGAGGCACTTAGCAACTCAGTGAGACCCTGTCTCTAAATAAAAATACAAAAAAGGGCTGGGGATGTGACCCAGTGGTCGAGTGCCCCTGAGTTCAATCCCTGGTACCACCAAAAAAAAAAAAAAAAAAAAAAAACTATGATACAAAAAAATCTAATGGAAGTTCATTAAACTTACTCGAAGAAATCTTTATCTTTTTTTTTTTTTTTTTTTTTTTTTGTGAGTCGGGGTCGGTACAGGGATTGAACAGGGATTGAACTCAAGGGCACTCGACCACTGGGCCACATCCCCAGTCTTTTTTTTTTTTTTTTTTTTTTTTTTTTTTGGTACTGGGGATTGAACTCAGGGGCACTTGACCACTGGGCCACATCCCCAGCCCTTTTTTGTATTTTATTAGAGACAGGGTCTCACTGAGTTACTAAGGGCCTCGCCATTGCTGAGGCTGGCTTTGAACTCGCGATCCTCCTGCCTCAGCCTCCCAAAGTGCTGGGATTACAGGCGTGCGCCACCGCGCCCGGCTCCCCAGTCCTTTTTTGTATTTTATTAGAGACAGGGTCTCACTAAGTTGCTAAGTGCCTTGCCATTGCTGAGGCTGGCTTTGAACTCGCGATCCTCCTGCCTCAGCCTCCCAAGTGGTGAAATTACAGGCGTGCGCTACCACGCCCGGTGGTAGATGGGCTTTTAAGCAGGAGAGGAAAGTTTCATGCTTCTCAAAGATATCTTAAACTTAAAAAATAATCCAGCCGGGGCGCGGTGGCGCACGCCTGTAATCCCAGCACTTTGGGAGGCTGAGGCAGGAGGATCGCGAGTTCAAAGCCAGCCTCAGCAATGGCGAGGCACTTAACAACTCAGTGAGACCCTGTCTCTAATAAAATACAAAAAAGGGCTGGGGATGTGGCCCAGTGGGTCTAGTGCCGCTGAGTTCAATCCCCGGTACCTAAATAAAAATAAAAAAAAAAAAATCCTGATTTTGACAACATATATTTACCAAGTTTCACACATATTTTTTAAAAGTTTTTAAGTTGTAAATGGACACAATACCTTTATTTTGTTTTGTTTTGTTTGTGTGTGTGTGTTTATGTGGTGCCGGGATCCAACCCAGTGCCTCACACAGGCTCATCAAGCGTTCTACCACTGAGCCATAACCCTGGCCCCTAACCACCGTTTTTTTGTTTTTCTTTTTTTTTTTTTGGTGGAGGGGCAGTGCTACTGGATTGAACCCACAACCTCCACACATACTAGATAAGGTACATCCCCAAACCTTACCTAACTACTTTCATGATATCAGATCTTCTTGCATAGGTTCTCTGATACCCTTTAACCCACAGGTTGGAAAATTGAAACTAATATAGTAACATAACCCTTCACCTTTAAATAATGTAGCATCCTAGTTATCTTAATACCTAGTTATACCTCATTAAGCAGTTCAATACAAGACAGGTTCCTACAAAGTTGATTCCAGCTAGACAGTGATATTATTCTCTGAGAGATTCCTGGTACATACTATTCACCCCAGATCTCCAATCTAGTATTCAGTACACCTGCAAAGAGCACCAAAAGAAAAGAGCCCTGGCACAGGAACCAGGCAAGATCTGGGCTTGAATCTTGATCTCCAATGCTAACACCCACATCTTAACTTTTTATAGTTTAAAGTTTACAGTGTGCTGACATGTAACTGGTTATTTAATCCTTAGGACATTCTAAAGGTAAAAAGGCTCAGAAGAAGATGGAACTCACCACACTAACAGTCAATAGCCCACTTAAGGCTCAAATGCCATTATTTTAGAATCACATCCAGCACTCACTTGAATCACTTGACTATCTACTCTAGCCAGTTCTGCCTCGGCAGAGACACAAATGTGGCTCTGAATCCCAGCTCTACCAGTGAATAATGGGGAAACTGTAAGTGACTTAAGCTTCACTCACTATACTGTGTGTAATGTTAGAAGAGTAGCCCCCCTTACTCACAGAAGATATATTCCAAGATCCTCAAAGTGGATACCTGAAACCACAGACAATACCAAACACACTCACTCTCCTTCTCTCCATTTTTTCCTATACATACTTAACCATGATAAAGTTTAATTTGTAAATTAATATAGTAATAAATTAATAGTAACTAATAATAAAATGAATAATTACATCTGGGCCCAGTGGTGCATGACTATAATCCCAGTGACTCAGGAGGCTAAGGTAGGAGGATCAGAAGTTCAAGGTCAGACTTAGTAACTTGATAAGACCCTGCCCCAAATTAAAACTAGAAAGGGCTGGGGATGCAGCCCAATGACAAAGTGCCCCTGGGTTCAATCCCCAGTACCACCAAAAAAAAATAAAAAAAAATAAAAATTCTGAAGAGTAGCTAAAAAACACTTGGGGCCATTGAACTACACAGTTCAAACACCTTGAAAGAGTCAGTTTAAATAAGACTGTCCTCCTTGTGGATCAGTAAACTGTAGGTTCTCTCTCCACTGCTTTCCACTAAAATTCCAAAACTTGGGACTGGCATCCAATACAACCTACAGTTATCCAGTAAAAGATCCCTCTCCAATATCCTCAATAAATGGGCCATCAAGCCTTTACCTAAAATATTTCCACTGATCAGAAATTTGTCTCTTTTTTGCTTAAACTATTTATTTGCTTTAGTTGTACACAATGCAATGCATTTATTTTTACGTGGAGCTGAGGACCAAACCCAGGCCACGCACATGCTAGGCAAGCACTCTACCACTGAGCCACAACCCCAGCCCGTCTTTTTTTTTTTTTTTTTTAAGATGGACACAATATCATTATTTTATTTATTTATTTAGTTTTTATGTGGTGCTGATGATTGAACCCCGTGCTTCACATGTGAGAGTCAAGCACTCTTACCACTGAACTATAACCCCAGGTAGCTCAGTCTACTGTTGGAACGCTCTTAGCTATAATATATCTCTTGTTCACATGATCAAAAAATCACCTCCACATAATTTCTGCACACTAGACCCAGTCCTCCCAAACAATCAAGATATTTTTTACTATTTTGTTCATATGATAAGCCTTCTAATATTTGAAAACAAGGAACTTTTAAAAACCACTAACAAGGGCTGGGGTTGTGGCTTAGCGGTAGAGCGCTCGCCTAGCTGGTGCGCGGCCCAGGTTCGATCCTCAGCACCACGTAAACATAAATGCATTACATTGTGTACAACTAAAGCAAATAAATAAATGTTAAAAAAAAAAAAAAACACTAACAGCCAAACCCTACTGTGCCTCCAGCCCCACCTTAATAAAACAATTACATTCCAGTTTCTTTTTTTTTTAATATTTATTTTAATTGTACACAATGCCTTTATTCTTACATGGTGCTGAGGATCGAACCCGGGCTGCGCACGAGCTAGGCGAGTCTTCTACCACTGAGCCACAATCCCAGCCCGACACATTCCAGTTTCTTGACTCCTCCACATGTCACACAGTCTCTAAGCACTGCCTTCTGTTAGTTGTTCACTACTTTGGCTAATGTCCTCCTTAAAATATGACAGTCTAGACCTTACTCAATTATAAATGCAACCCAAAATTACTGGAACTTCCTTAACAGCCCCATCACACTGGCCATGCTAAGCATGCAGACCAACTAAACTACCCAGATATTTTTTTCAAAAATGCTGTCAAACTGAATCTTTGCATTCTTTCCTTGCATAAATTTAAATGCTAGGATTTAAAGTTTATTACAGTTCAATTTCATCTTATTAGTTTGAGTCTATCTTCCAATCTGCAAAAGATTGTTTTGAATCTTGATTCTGTCATCTATGTCATCTGCAAATCTGATAAGCACTCCCTTTTGTGTAATTATATAAATCATTGACAAAAATGTTAGACTTGGCACTCAGTGTGTTTAGGAATGAAATCACTGGCTTTTGCAATGCAACCACTTTCAGGACAGAACACAGGAATCACTCTGTGTCAGTAAGTTTAGAACAGGAAACTGATCTTTCCAAAGTAAAATGGTTTGGGGCAAAATTTCATTAGACACTTCACTATGTTCAAGTAATTATTTCATCTTTCATCATTTATTCAAGATGAATCATAACTAATTTGATTGCACAAAATACAACTGCAGGAAGCAGGAGAAGAGGTCACAGGAAAGTGTACAATATTGCAAAGTTGCTTTTAGACATTTTGGTTACACAAGCAAATGAACATACATTTAAAAATATATTTCATGGGGCTGGGGCTGTGGCTCAGCGGCAGAGCGCTCACCTTGCATGTGCGCGGCCCGGGTTCGATCCTCAGCACCACGTAAACATAAATGCATTGCATTGTGTACAACTAAAGTAAATAAATAAATATTAAAAAAAAAAAAAATATATATATATATATATATATATATTTCATGCCGGGCGCGGTGGCGCACGCCTGTAATCCCAGCACTTTGGGAGGCTGAGGCAGGAGGATCGTGAGTTCAAAGCCAGCCTCAGCAATAGTGAGGCACTTAGCAACTCAGTGAGACACTGTCTCTAAATAAAATACAAAAAAGGGCTGGGGATGTGGCCCAGAGGTCGAGTGCCCCTGAGTTCAATTCCTGGTACCCAAAAAAAAAAAAAAAAAAAAACATATTTCATAACTAATAAATACCAAAAATATACCTTCATGACAAGCTTTTACCACAATCTATATTCAAAATCAAAACAGTCACTCATACCCATTACCAACGCATTTCAGTAAGACTGACATTTTTTTTTATCTTATAAATAAAATAAAGGAAAATACCAGAATCGGAACTCCAAACGTTTTAACAGTCCATGACAAAAATGAAGATTGTCCAGGTCTTCAGGCAAATCTGTCAAAAGAAAAAAAGTAATGTTCATTTGGGCATAAGGACAGGCCTTAAATTCAGGAACCATCTAAAGATCTTACAACTATTAGGAACTACTACAAATAAAACTTCACCAACAAAGCCGGGCGCGGTGGCACACGCCTGTAATCCCAGCACTTTGGGAGGCTGAGGCAGGAGGATCGCGAGTTCAAAGCCAGCCTCAGCAATGGTGAGGCACTTAGCAACTCAGTGAGACCCTGTCTCTAAATAAAATACAAAAAAAGGGCTGGGGATGTGACCCAGTGGTCGAGTGTCCCTGAGTTCAATCCCTGGTACCAAAAAAAAAAAAAAAAAAACTTCACCAACAACTCCACAACTAATACAATAACTGCAATTTTGGCAACATCATTAACTTTTTCAGACCACGGAAGGGTATTTATAAACATGGAATTCAGGACAGGAAATAAAGCCCAAAAAACAGTGCCTAAAGAAGTAAATTTGACTCTTTTCCAAACCAAACCTGTTCTGATTTTATTTTTTCACAAATCATCAGCCTAAAAATGTAAATGTATCCAAGCTTTCAAGACATCCTTGCTCAGAGGCCATGCTAATATTCTCTGTATCATTCCAATTTCAATGTATGTACTGCCAAAGCAAGCACATGTTCTCCAAATTTAAAAAAATCAGGTTCGGGCTGGGGTTGTGGCTCAGCGGTAGAGCGTTCGCCTAGCACGTTCGCAACCCGGGTTCGATCCTCAGCACCACGTAAACATAAATGCATTGCATTGTGTACAACTAAAGCAAATAAATAAATATTTTAAAAAAAAATCAGGTTCATGATAAGACTCCTAAGAAAGAATTCTATTATGAAAAATGAAAAAACTCCACTATTACTGAAATAATCAGGTAAACATCACAGGGGAGGGATGCAAAAGTTGTTTTAAGGTCAGAATTAACTTTGCTAGGCAGCATTCACTGTTTGTCCCAAATGCCACCTGGCACCTAGTTACTGACTGGCCTACCAAGATATGACCACCAGCTTCACTAAAAGGATGTACCAGTTTCCACAATAATAAACACATATGGACACAGGTCTCATTTTAAGACATAGTGGTGATTTTTACTTCAAAAACAAAGTAAATAAATAAATTTAAAAAAACAACTGTGAATAACTATAGTTTGTTCTTATACAAAACCACCAAGCAACCTTAGATTCTTCTCCCCTTCCCCAGCCACCAGCATACACCCCACTCCTCAATTTAATCTCAAAATTAGCTTTCATCTGACACCAACCAACAGAGTTAATTACGCAGAAGCAGATGTAACTCAGCAGCTCTTTGCTACAAGCAGAATCACAGTGTTTAAAAAAAAAAAAAAAAAGAAAATATACAGCTAGGAGAGGAACAAAATCAGAAGTCTCTTATCTGTAGCCAATTCTCAACTAAACACATGTATATTATCCACTTTGTATATTATTCACTGCAAATTTTTTAATCTTGGGCTGATTTGTTTCCGACATCCCACTGGTCCCACTGTAAATTGGCATAAGCTAAGAGAATAGATTGAAAACCAATTTCATTTTAGTCTAAGCAGTATCTAACTAGAAAGACAAATCTACAGGAAAAAAATACATAATTCATTCAAAAGCCAAATGATTTTTCTTTCCTGACTCAGAATTATCTATACGACTTCTCTTTCTCAGAGCATTGGGACTTGTTTCATATGTAGATAGGATATTCAATCACAAGCTAAAATCCTAAAATCATTATTCTCTTTTCGTTTTTTTTTCTATAAAACTTGAAAGTTGTAATAAAAGGATATCAAAAAGGTAGCAAATCATTCCAAATTAATTCAGGGGATTCATGATATATCAAATTAAATTATTCTATTTTCTAAGGTTGTGAAGAATTTTATTTTTAGCTACAAGTATGAGCAAATTATATGGTTGCATCATATAATCTTCTAACACTATTTACATCATTCATTACAAACTATTCTAAACAGAGCTTGAGAAATGCTTAGTCCAACATTGAGCTTTTAGCTTCACTGGTATTATACAAATATCAACACTATTCAGAAATATTCATATCAGCATAAGAAGAGTCAAAATATCCTGGATCATGGGAATTATGTGAGACCTCTTCTAAGTTTGTACTAAAGCTGTGTGTTATTTCAAAATCAAATGAGATAACATTCTAACATTCCAGTCATGAGACTGACTATAGATGCACCAAAAACAGTGATAGAAAAAAAAAAAGTACAGTACAGATTAATAAGAGTTTACTCTTGCCATCCTGAATTTTACTTGCTAACAGTTATTTTTAGCTTCCTTGCTTTTTATAAGCTGCTGGATTTTTTCAAAGCCCATTGTGTATCGGAGTGAGCATCCATAAACTGCTAAGGGGAAGAGACCTTGACTTCTTCTTCCTCTAGCACCACCCTAAAAGAGCATCCTCAGTTAACAAATACCTACTGTCTGACAACATAAACTCATCTGTATGGTGATATTTGTTAACTTTCAAGCCTTGGATGCATCTATTTCCCTTAAAATTAATGTTTGAGGGCCAAATTACGTGCACTGGGAGGTGAGGTATAAACACTTATCAAAGAACAACCAAAGCCGGGCGTGGTGGCGCACGCCTGTAATCCCTGCACTTTGGGAGGCCGAGGCAGGAGGATCGCGAGTTCAAAGCCAGCCTCAGCAAAGGCGAGGCACTTAGCAACTCAGTGAGACCCTGTCTCTAATAAAATACAAAAAAGGGCTGGGGATGTGGCCCAGTGGTCGAGTGCCCCTGAGTTCAATCCCCGGTACCACACAAAAAAAAAAAAAAGAACAACCAAACAATATTTAGCAAAATAATGTCCCCTGCATGAAATCCTGTAATAGGTATTATGGAAGATATAAAGCAAAGCACTATTTGGTATCTCCTCAAAAACCTGAACATGGAGGGCTGGGGCTGTAGCTCAGTGGCAGAATGCTTGCCTAGCATGTGTGAGGCACTGGGTTCAACCCTTAGCACCACATTAAAAAAAAATTAAATAAAATAAAAGGCATGCTGTCCATCTACAACTATAAAAAATAAACAAAATTAAAGAAAAAAAAACTGAACATGGAATTACCATATAATCCTAGATGTCTACTTCTAGGTATATACCCAAAAGCACTAAAAACATATACCCAAATATTTAAGTTCAAGTACACACATATTTACTATTCAAAATAGCCAAAAGGTACAAACAGTCCAAATGTCCATTAATAGATTAAAAAAAAAAAAAAAAAAAATACAAAAAAAAAAAAATGGAGTATATCCATATACTACAATAGTATTCAGCCATAAAAAGTAATGAAATATTGGGGCTGGGGTTGTGGCTCAGCGGTAGAGCGCTAACCTGGCACGTGCACGGCCTGGGTTCGATCCTCAGCACCACGTACAAATAAAACCCATTGTGTACAGCTAAAGCAAATAAATAAATTTTTTTTTAAAAAGTAATGAAATATTGATACATGTTACTATTATGTTGATGAACATTTAACTCATTATGTTATAAAAGAAGTCAGTCACAAAAGGCCACATATCATATAATTCCATTTCTATGAAACATCTAGAATACATAATTCATAGACAATACACATTTTGGGGGCAAGGGGAGGAAGTCATGGTGAAAATGTGTTTAAAGGGTAACAGGCGGGGGCTAGGGTTGTGGCTCAGCGGTAGAGCGCTCGCCTAACACGTGTGCAGCCCGGGTTCGATCCTCAGCACCACGTAAACATAAATGCATTGCATTGTGTACAACTAAAGCAAATAAATAAATATTAAAAATTAAAAAAAAAAAAAGGGTAACAGGCTTGGGCTGGGGTTGTGGCTCAGTGGCAGAGCCCTCACCTCGCACTTGTGCGGCCCGGGTTCGATCCTCAGCACCACGTAAACATAAATGCATTGCATTGTGTACAACTAAAGTAAATAAATAAATATTTTTTTTAAAAAGGGTAACAGGCTTTATTTTGGATTGATGGAAATGTTTCGGAACTAAATGGAGGTAGTAGTCACTGTCACTGTTCATTTTAGAATGGTTCATTTTTTGTTATGTGAACTTCATCTCAATAAATTATGTTGTTTAAAAAAAAAAAACAGCATAAAACTATAAAACAATTCCAATTACTTTCTAATACCTTTATAGGTCAGGTAGATAGGTTAGCAGCAACCCTTAAAACAACCCTTGAAGGTAGCACTGTTTTCCCCCCAATTTTCAAAAGAAAATTGGGGCTTGACTTGACAAAAATCTCAGAGCCATCAAGTGTGAAAGACTTCATGTTTTGGTTTTATGTTGCCAACTCTTTCCTTTGTCTCTCCAGTGGTTTTCAAAATTAGGCTCTTTTTGTTCCTTGTGAGGTAGTTCCTTACGGATCTATCACCTGCAGGTAACTCCTTGTGGATTCAAGGCTAGGGCCACCATAACCCCTTACCCCCAACAAAGGAGCTCCATTTTAACAATTTTGTATATTAGACTTCCCTGTTCTATAATCAGGGTTCCTCTACTTACAGAATGAATGAAAAATTCTGGAACTAGGACTGTTCTTTGCTGAAACCATACAGAATATGGATGGGTAGAAGAACATCCCTTGGATGGCTGGGCATGGTGATGCACTCCTGTAAACCCAGCAATTTGGGAGGCTGAAGGAGAATGATTCCTAGTTCAAGGCCAGCCTAGGCAACTTAGCAAGACTCTGTCTCAAAATTTTAAAAAAGGGCTAAGAATGTAGCTCAGTGGTAAAATGCCCCTGGGTTCGATTCCCAGTACGATACACACACATACACATACACACACACACACACACACACACACACACACACACACATATACACATATCCCTTGGATAGATGGAACTTAAACTGAACTGTGAAAAACAATGCAGAACTTGGATAATTGCGGGGCTGAGGTTGTGGCTCAGTGGTAGAGCGCTTGCCTGGCATGTGTGAGGTGCTGGGTTTGATCCTCAGCACCACATACAAATAAATAAATAAAATAAAGGTGTTGTGTCCATCTACAACTAAAAAAAATATTAAAAAAAAAAAAAAGAACTTGGATAATTGCTCAACCTCGCCACTCAAAATCATATCCTTCATGGTCCAGTACGACAGACATTTTTTCAGAAACCTTACAGGAAACATTTAGTTTCCTTACTATTTTCCTTTTTTACATCAACTTTCCATTTTGTATTATGCCTACTTGGGTACTGACCTTGTCTCCCTTACTAGATTGGAAATAGTTAATAACAGGATTCATGACTGATTCATCATTGTATGCCCCCAAATTTTCCAGAACTTGATCCTAAGAGGGGAGTTCAATGCCTACTTGTCAAATGAATCCATCAATAATGAATGAAGGCATGTTCACTTCAGCAGCACATACACTAAAACTGGAACAATACAGAGAAGATTAGCATGGCCTCTGCACAAGGATGACACTTCCATATTTTTGCACAATTCTCAAAAAAAAAAAAATTAATGAAGGGAACCAAGGAGAAGGCACAGAACTACAAATGAACTGTCAAACAACAGGGACACCAAGTCCATGTGCCTATTGCCTAGACAGGTACTTGCTGAAATAAAAGTGGCTATCACTAAGGACAGGCTATGGTGTGTGAATGTTACAAATGAAGAAGTAGGAAACTACTACAGGAGCAAGGGACACAATAATACATATTGATGTGCATATACACAAATTTGTTGACTGAATCACTTTGGCAATAGTATCCATCCACTATAGGTTGGAAGGAAGGGTGACTGAAAGAAGAAATATAAGCAAACAGTATTTCATTTATCCAAATATCAATCTTGTTCAACTTATATTTATGAGTCTAATTCAGCAGTAAGCCCAAAGTAGCCACTTAATAAATGTTCATTGGATTGAATATTTAATTCCCCATCTTTTTAGTGTAATACTAAGTTCTTTCCCACTACTCATTAACTTAGGGAGTTTTCAATTCATAAGCTAATAATGTTTCCCAAGGATTTCTAAGAGGCTAAATCACCATGAAAACAATCATCTCAACTAATACACATTATATTAATTGGAAGTTTAATTTTTCATGTCATGCTCTCCTAGTTGACAATATCCTTGTTAAGTCATTAAACTATAATTGTGTAAATCTGCTTCAACAAACAATAACTGAACCATCAATAAACTATTATAGCTTCCATAATCCCTAGCAAAGATTAGTTTCAACATCATCATCATAAATTAGTAGAGACATGTCCCAAATCTCCTGGTGAAACCCATGAATTAGGTTTGCATAGTCATTCCTACATTTAAGTGCTCAATAGTTTCAGTCTCTAAAATTTAATCACACTGTTAGGAACCTCACAGGAAATGTGATCCCTTGTAAAACAGAGGATTTCAGAGACAAGATGAAAAGTCATTTGAAGTCATCAGGCCTTTGCAGCCAGGGTACACTGATTAGTAATAATGATAACTAAGCACTTCCACCTAAGAAATAATCAACTAAATTTAGAGTTTCTCTTTAATGGCATTTAAAATTTTTGCTCAGTCCTAGACTTCTCCATAATTACAAATTTGTCAGTTTTTAATGACAAAACTGAGAACAGTGTAATAAGAAGAAATTTGACTTCTATTTTGTTTTTTAAAGATTATTTTGAAAAGACAGATCATTTCGGGACACTGTGTTTGGTGTCTTCAGATCAGATATCCAGAATAGGGTTCCCTCCTTTTAAGACTCAAGAAAATTGGGGCTGGGATTGTGGCTCAGCGGTAGAGCGCTCGCCTAGCACGCGCGCGGCCCGGGTTCGATCCTCAGCACCACGTACAAATAAACACATTGTGTACAACTAAAGTAAATAAATAAATTAAAAAAAAAAAGACTCAAGAAAATTATAAATCTACTTTTTTTTTTTTTTTTTTTTTTTTTGGTACTAGGGATTGAACTCAGGGATGCTTTACCACTGAGCTACATCCCCACCCCTTCTTTCTTTTTGAGACGGGTCTCACTAAGTTCCCTAGGCTGGCCTCCGACTTGTGATCTTCCTGCCTCAGGTTCCCAAGTCACTGGGATTATAGCATGTGCCACCATGCCGAGCTAAATCTACTTTTTAAAATAAACAGATGCATACATTTTCAAGAGTTTACAAATCTTTTATCATCCATTCATGGACCACTTAAAAGTCCACTGGCTACTTTAATATACACAGAGGAGTATTTTATCCAGTTTCACAACAGATTATCTTTGTGTGCTTCAATTAGGACAAGTTACAGTAAAAATAAAAATAAGGAAGTTGGGCTGGGAGCAGTAGCACAAACCTATAATCCCAGTAACTCAGGTGGCTAAAACAAGAGGATTGCAAGTTCAAGGCCAGATTCAGCAACTTAGTGAGACACTGTCTTAAAAAAGAAAAAGGGGTCTGGGGTTGTGGCTCAGTGGTAGAGTGCTCACCTAGCATGCATGAGTCACTGGGTTTGATCCTCGGCACCACATACAAATAAAGGTATTATGTCCACCTAAAACTAAAATAAATAAATAAATATTCTTTTTTTAAAAGGGGGGGGGCGTGCTTTGGGAAGCAGCTCCATGGTATCGTGCCCCTGAGTCCAATCCTCAGTATAAAAACAAATAAATAAATAAGGCAGTGTAATGTTGGTGGTGTAGCTCAGCAGTAGAGCGCATGCCTAGTACGCATGAGGCCCTGGGTTCAACAAGTAGGTGTGATATGATGTAATGTATTTAGAGAGTTCATGGGTCGAGTCCCCACTTTGCCAGGTATCTAAGTTGTAGAACATTGTACATGTTACTAAATCAATTCAAGTCTCTGTTTTATCATCTATAAAAATGAGAATACAGCTTCTATCCCCAGCCCCATGGAAAAAAAAAAAAAAACTGAAAATACATCCCTGTTTTACAAACTATTAAGACAAATCATTGAGATAACAAATATGAAAGAAGCATGGATAGTGGCAGACACATAGCAGGAACACAATAAAATCCTAGCTCATAAAAGGAAAAAGGGCAATACAGTCAGCTGGAGACCTGTAAAATCTAATCTGGCTGAACTTCTTTCTATATGACCATTTTCTCCTAAGAGACAGGGGAAGTCAGCACCTGGCTCTTAGTTGCAGTTGCAGACAAGTAAAAATTCAAGACAGAGAAGAAGGCAGAATAGAAGAAAAGCAAAAAATAGATTTCAACAGTGAGGTTGAGGGTCAAGAAGAGTTTATTTTACTCATAGTTATACATCTCTTAAGGTCAATAAAGCTTTTAGGGGGCTGGGGTTGTGGCTCAGCAGTAGAGCACTTGCCTAGCACGCGTGTGCCAGAGTTCTATCCTCAGCACCACATAAAAATAAAGGCATTGTGCCGGGCGCGGTGGCGCACGCCTGTAATCCCAGCACTTGGGAGGCTGAGGCAGGAGGATCACGAGTTCAAAGCCAGCCTCAGCCGTGGCGAGGCACTTAGCAACTCAGTGAGACCCTGTCTCTACTAAAATACGAAAAAGGGCTAGGGATGTGGCCCAGTGGTCGAGTGCCCCTGAGTTCAATCCCCGGTACCAAAAAAATAAAAAATAAATAAATAAATAAATAAATAAAGGCATTGTGTACAACTAAAACAAACAAATAAATAAATAAAGCTTTTAGGATATACCACTATACAGGAGAGTATCTTATTGACTGCAGGGTAAGAAGAGTCTTAAAATAAGTCACAAAAAGCATTAACCATAAAACGCCTGTAATCCCAGCACTTTGGGAGGCTGAGGCAGGAAATCGCGAGTTCAAAGCCAGCCTCAGCAATGGCGAGGCACTTAGCAACTCAGTGAGACCCTGTCTCTAAATAAAATACAAAAAAAGGGCTGGGGATGTGACCCAGTGGTCGAGTGCCCCTGAGTTCAATACCAAAAAAAAAAAAAAAAAAAAAAAGCATTAACCATAAAGAAAAGACCAAATAAATTTGACTCCATTAAAATTAAGAACTTCTGCTCATTAAAAGACACCATAAAGAGAGAAAAGGCAAGCCACAGAACGGAAGAAGGTATCTGGCAACATACACATATAATAAAGGACTTGTATTCAAGGTAAATAAAGAACTTCTAAAAAGCAATAAAAGACATATGGACCAATTAAAAGGTGGGGGCCAGGGCTTGAACAAGAACTTCACAAATGAGGAAATTCAAATGGCTAATAATTACACAAAAAGCTGTTCAACCTGATTACTAATCAGGTAAATGCAAAATTTACCAGACTGGCTAAAAATTAAAAGCTAACAAAACTGAAAGTTGGAAAGGATGAGGGGAACTCATATTGCTGAATAGAGTGCAACCTGTTGCAACACTTTGAAAAACAGTTTAGGAGCTAGTAAAGATGAAGACAAGGGGCTGGGATTGTGGCTCAGCGGCAGAGCGCTCGCCTCGCACGTGTGCGGCCCGGGTTCGATCCTCAGCACCACGTAAACATAAATGCATTGCATTGTGTACAACTAAAGTAAATAAATAAATATTTAAAAAAAAAAAAAAAAGATGAAGACAAGCATACCCTATGACTAGGGTGACTATACAGCTCAGTCAAACTCAAATACTTTTGAGAACTAAATCTGTTGTAATTAAAATAGGCATAAACTAGGATAAGTGGTCACCCTGTGTGTAAACAACCAATTTCACTTCTAGGTGTACACCCTAGAAAAACTTGTACACTAGATAACATGTATGGGAATAATCAATCACAGCAGGTTTGTACACTATTGCCCTGGGCCAGAAACAACTAAAATATCCAGGGACAATGAAATGAATGACATAAAAATTATGGTGTGTTCTCTTTCTCAAGTCTACTATAAGAAAGTTACCAGAAGATTATTGGAGTTCAATAAAAATTTGTTTTAAGTTGCTTTAGAAATGCGAATTAAGGGATTATAGAGAACTCATTTACCATTCTGCAAGGAATAACAAATCACATATCCCTTTTTTTTTTTTTTTTTTTTGGTACCAGGAATTGAACTCAGGGGCACTCAACCACTGAGCAACATCCCTAGCCCTTTTTTGTATTTTATTTAGAGACAGGGTCTCACTGAGTTGCTAAGTGCCTCAGCATTGCTGAGGCTGGCTTTGAACCTATCCTGCCTCAGCCTCCCAAGTGCTGGGATTACAGGCATGCACCACCACACCTGACTAAAATCACATATCTCTACTTTGATAAAACAATTTCCTTTTTTCTGAATACAAATGCAGGTATGCCTATGCACATAGAAAACCAAAGGTTTATTGTAAAGAACCATCTAAGATGGGCTGGGGTTGTGGCTTAGCTCGCCTAGCACGTGCACGGCCCAGGTTCGATCCTCAGCACCACATAAGATTAAAGGCATTGTGTACAACTAAAGCAAATAAATAAATATTTTTTTAAAAAAAGAACCATCTAAGAAACTGACCACCAGATCACTTAAGTTTTTTTGTTTGTTTTTGGACTGGAGATTGAACCCAGAGGCCTTGCGCATGTAGGGAAACACTTTTTACCACTGAGCTACATCTCAACACCTTTTTTGAGGCAGAGAGAGGTCTTATTAAGTTGCCCAGGCCAGCCTCAAACTTGGAATTCCCCTGCTTAGCCTCCCAAACAGCAAGGGGTATACCACACCTTGCCCAGCTACTTAAAAAAGTCTTTTTCTAATTGGTATATGAAAGTCCTATGAAGTTTCTGAAGTACATTAAAATTACTTATCAAGCCGGGCGCGGTGGCGCATGCCTGTAATCCCAGCACTTTGGGAGGCTGAGGCAGGAGGATCGCAAGTTCAAAGCCAGCCTCAGCAATGGTGGGGCACTTAGTAACTCAGTGAGACCCTGTCTCTAAATAAAATACAAAAAAGGGCTGGGGATGTGACCCAGTGGTCGAGTGCCCCTGAGTTCAATCCCTGGTACCACAAAAAAAAAAAAAAAAAATTACTTATCAAACTTCCTCTACCTCGAATTATTCACCCTGTTTACTTTTCATTCATAGTATGCCTTACATCTGACAGTCTCCACCTTATCTTCAAAAATGAAATAAACATGTTATAACAGCAATAATATACAATCCATTCTACTCAAAAGCCCTAGGTACAGCCAGAAGGCAAAACTTCTGCTATGTCATCATCATCAGCCAGTCATCCACTAAATTCCTCCTTCAACATTAAAACCTTTTTCTGGGCAGCGACACATGCTTGTAACCCCAGCTACTCAGGAGATTGAGGAAGGAGGATCGAAAGTTCCAGGCTAGTTGGGGCACCTTAAGGAGACCCAGTCTCAAAAAATAAAAAGGTCTGGGAATGTAGGTCAGTGGAGAATGCCCCCAGGTTAAATCATCAGTACAAAAAATAATAATAATAATAAAGAATCTTACCCTTTCTAAAACACGCAATACTATCAATTCTTCAAAACAACAGTACTCAAACTCATTGTGATACAAGTGTAAAAAATTTATGAAGGGCTGGGGTTGTGGCTCAGCAGTAGAGCACTTGCCTAGCACATGCGTGGCCCGGGTTCGATCCTCAGCACCACGTATAAATAAATGCATTGTGTTACAACTAAAGCAAATAAATAATTTTTTTTTTTAATTTATAAGAACAAAATGTTTCAGGAATATGCCAAAAAATCTAGGGTACACAAATAAGACAAAGAGAATGTACTTTAAAAAAAAATTTTTTTTTTTAAATTTAAACACCACACAACACTATCCCAATACAACAATTCTCACTTGCTACTTCCACCTCCTGGCCACATATGAAGGAACTTTATGCACTCTTTACCTTGAATTTCCTGGCACCTCCACCCCAAATATACTTGGTTCATGATTCTCTTCTTTTTTCCCCACCTTTGTAATTCTTTAATCACCACCCCTTCAGAACTTCTAAGACTCTATCACATTCAGACACCCTCTCCCAATTGGAGGATTAAAACTTCATGGTGGGGCTGGGGTTCTGGCTTAGGGGCAGAGTGCTCGCCTTGCCTCGCACGTGCGCGGCCCGGGTTCGATCCTCAGCACCACATAAACATATAATGCATTGCATTGTGTACAACTAAAGCAAATAAATAAATATTAAAAAAAAAAAAAAAACTTCATGGTGTACAGAAGATCATTTGTAATCTCACCCCTCCTCAAAATTTACCCTGTCATCTCCCACCATTCCCTGAAATCGGCCCATAAGAAAGTACTAGCAAATTTGCTGGGCACAGTGGCGCACTTAATCCCAGTGGCTCACCTGTAATCCCAGAGCCTTGGGAGGCTGAGGCAGGAGGATCACGAGATCAATGCGAACCTAAGCAATTTATCGAGGCCCTAAGCAACTCAGTGTGACCCTGTCTCCAAAGAAAATATAAGAACGGGCTTGGGATGTGGCTCAGTGATTAAGTAGCCCTGGGTTCAATCCCCAGTAGAAAAAAAGAAAGGAAAAGGAAGGAGCGGGGAAATTCAAAAACACAACAATATCCTTTCCTAAAGTAGCCTATATGCCACTTCCTGGGACACTGTGCACTCCTCCAAGACTGCTCCGCCTTCAAGACTCCAGTTCTTTTTTTTCTTTTTTTTTTTTTTTTTTTTTTTTTTGGTACGGGGATTTCAGGGGCACTCGACCACTGGGTCACATCCCCAGCCCTATTTTGTATTTTATTTATTTAGGGTCTGAGTTGCTTTCGCCATTGCTGTGGCTGGCTAAGGATGGCCTCCCAAAGTGCCAGGCGTGCCCCTCACAGAAGCTAGGCAAGGTGCTTTCACATTAGCTGGCAAGTGCTTTATTAGCAACCCCAGCCCAGCCCCTCAAGGATCCAGTTGAACAACTTTTTCTCACAAACTAACACCTTTCTGGTCCCATCCTTACTCTAGGCACAGTCCACCAAATTACATTCACCCAGACTCTTTGCCCAGTCCCATCCACCTTCTTCACACCTGCAGCCTTTTACCACCCCCTGTATCCCCACACCCACGCTATTTTCTACTAAAAGACTATTTTAAAGTTATAGCAGCCCCCTTCTTCTTCCTTCACATTTAAGTGTACTCAGAATCTTAGCATCATCTTTCATAAACTCTCCCAAGCATAACTATCCCACTCTTCCACGTTTCTTTTTTTTTTTTTTAATGTTTTGATTAGTTGTTCATGGACCTTTATTTTATTTACTTATTTATATGCGGTGCTTAGGATCGAACCCAGTGCCTCGCACATGCTACACAAGCGCTCTACCACTGAGCCACAATCCCAGCCCTCTTCCACATTTCTTAAAGCTTTATATACTCCTGAGTTAGCAAACCTTCCTATTTGAACACATGGGTTCAGATACCTCTTTTCCCTCACAGCAAGTGTACCTTCCAACACGGGTCAATACTCCCCCCAATCATCCAATACTTACACTATGCAATGCATTCTCAACTCTACACATCCACCACACCCAAAACCATCCTAACTCTGCCCGGAGATAACCCACTCTCGCCCTTCTGCATCATTTTACCTGCCCTCACCATAGCCCTCCGTCGCCCTTCCACACCACCAAAATTACAACCCTCTACTCTCCATTCTATACCTCCTTTTACACCTTTAGCTTCCCTTCCCATGTGCCCCTCACCAATCCTCCCCACCTCCTCGTCTGGCCCCCCACCGCTTCTACCGGATCATTCCCACTCTGAAATCCCCTCCCAGCCTCCGCCTTCTCACTCCTCGAGCCCCGCCCCCACCTGACTTTGCCCCGCCCCTCACAGGCCCCGCCCCTTGCCCCGGAGGCCCGGCTGCGGGGCGGGGCCTGTCCTTCCTCCCCTTTCCCCCGCCCCCTACCGTCACGCTCAGGGGCAGCCTGACCCCGAGCGGCCCCGCGGTGACCCTCGCGCAGAGGCCTGTGGGAGGGGCGTCGCAAGCCCCCAGCCCCCCTGTCTGTTCCCCTCCCGCCCAGTCTCCTCCCCCTGGGAACGCATGGGGTGGGTGACAGACCTGGCCGCGCGCCACCGCCACCGCGCCTGCCGGGGGCGCTGTCGCTGCCTGTGAAAGAAACCGCGGCTGCCGCCTGGAGGAGGTGCGGTCGCCTCCGCCACCGCTGCCGCCGCCGCCAGGGGTAGGAGCTAAGCCGCCGCCATTTTGTGTCCCCCTGTTGTTGTCGTTGACATGAATCCGACATGACACTGATTACAGCCCAATGGAGTCTCATTAAACCCGAGCCGCGGCCCCGCCCCGGCGCTGCTTCATTGGACGAGACCACATACACGTACGGCCACCCGTTGGCCTATGGGTCTGTCCGTCACCCACTCACTAACCACTCGGCAGCCCATTGGGGCAAGTTCCTGCCGGTCATCTCGCCTCCACATAGACACACCTCTCAACCCATCATCCCCCCTCCGGCACCACCCCGGGGGAGGGTCCACTGCCAGTACCAATCAACAGACCGCTGGGCCCGCCTTTTCCGGGCACCTATTGGTCCATCCCTTTTCTCTCTCCCAGACACCGCGCCACCTCTACTTCCACCTACCCGCCCCCTCTACCGCTAGAAATGGATTGGGTCTACTCGCGGCAGAGGCGCTTGGCCTCATTGGCTGCGGACAACGCCAATCAAGAGCCCTTTTCCCTCTCCCCTCCCCCACTCAACCCCAAAGCCCCTAGCCCGCAGCTAAAGTTTGTGTGAGAGCTGATCGCTGGCGGCGGCCGCAGGATTTAGGGGTGGGCGCGGGCGGGCGCGCGCGGGCGGGCACGCGAAGTTAAAATTCGAGGTTCTCCGTCGCCAGCTCCCGCGGTGGAGCGCGCGGACGGGCGCGCCGCCTGGAGCGTTCCATCCCGCCCCCTCCTCCACCCTCTCTCCCGTCCCGTCCCGGGCGACTACTCGCCCGCCCCCTGGCTCGCATCCTCCCCCCCACACACACCCCTACCCTGCAAGTCCCAGGCCGGGTGCAGACAGTACGATGTCGCTGCAGCCTCCTCGCCATCCCATGCCGAGGGGGAGCAAGCCCCTACCCGCCGGGCGTGCACACCCTCCCCCCCCCCGCCCGCTCCACACTCGCCCGTGTCTGCAAGCACGTGCACCGTTCGCCGCTGCCTCCGGCCACCCAGGTCCCCGGCTAACCTCGCCTGCAGCCCGGCCAATCGCTCACTGCCCTTTGTTGCTGCAGCCCGGGTCTCCCCGCTGCCTTCCTCAGCCTCCGCCTCGTCCTTTGCCAGCCGCCCGGGTCCGCAGCGCCGCGCTCCCCCGCCCGGGACCCACCGCCGCCGCCTCCTTCTCCTCCTCCGCCTCCTCCTCCTCGGCTCCGGGCTGCAGCGCACAGAGCCCGAGGCAGCGCCGCCCAGCCCCGCTCCCCCCGCGCCGCCCGCTAGCCCGCCCGGCCCGGCCGGGGGCGCAGCCCGGACCCCGCCCGCCCCAGTCTCCGCCCCAGGGGTACCTGCCTCCGCCCCGGGGGTCTCCGCTCGCCGCCCTCGGGAGAGGGCGGGGATGCCGGTGTCCACGGGAGGATGGGGACGCCAGGGCCGTTTGGAGCGGGTAGTGTGCCCTCCAGGGCTGGGACTGAGGTGCGGTCCTCACCAAAGCGCCCCCCTCCCGCCGTGGTGGGCCCTAAACTTCGTCCTTCGCCCAGGCCTTGTGCCTTCAGGCAATCGCGGCAGTTTTGGGGTGGGGGACGCCTTGGGAGCTGTGTCTACCCTGATCGGGAGGAAGAGGGAGCAGTGACATTCAGCAACTGCGGACAGGGCACGGCGACGGCATCCTTGGGTGGGAGTGGGGATGTCAGACGCGGGCTGGAGGGGGAAGCCACCCCTCAAGATGCCCTCACCCGGCCTGTAAGGAGCCGGCGAGCTCTCATTCTCGTTCAGGGTGCTTCTTGGGCTGTGCAGCCGACTGGCAGAAGGGCTGAGGTTGGGGGGAGATCGCTGGGGGGCCCTTCCCCCCTCTCCTCTAGCTTGCACTCTAAGGAAAGCTGATGGCGAAGTTCGGTTTTTTCAGGCTTCCCCTGGGCCCCCAGAGTTCCTGAGGCCCACATGAGGGAGGTTGAAGGATCCTCTGGCTGCCCAGAGGAGGCCACTCTGAAGCTGCCCACATGCCTCCCAGCGCCCTCCGGACTCTGAAGAGAGTGCCCCTGGCTCTTCCGGGATATGGGTGGGATGCTGGCAGGAGAGACTTTAGAATATAGGAAAGGAAGACTTGAGAAATGGCTCCTACAGAGTTTGAACGCAAAGTTGCCCTTCCTAGGCGCCATTGCTTTGAGAGGGGAGAACCATGTCTCTGAAAAAGAACCAAGTTTCAGGCATGGTGGCCTGGGTAGAAAACCACCTGTTGCCTGAAGTCTTTCCCTGAAGTCAGGCTGTCTTGGTCCTTGGTGTGATGATGCAGGGAGAACAGGCCACAGTCTCCCTGCCCTGGATGACTCAAGCATCTTCATGCCACTGACACTTTGCAGCAGCAATATCTTCAACTCCCCATTAGAAACCACTGTACAACTAGGTAGGTACTTTGTTAGAGCAACTTATCTTAATTCTTATCTTAGACAAACAAAGCAAGCAACACAGCCCTGTCATCAAATAGAGACCACAATACACACTTCACTTTTTAAGGATGGGTTGGTTGTGAGCTGCCCCTACTTTTTTGCTTCTTGGCAGCAAGGTGAGAAAGAGGCCAAGACAAAGGACACAGAGTTGGATGAAAGGATAGAAAAAGGGAGAGGGGAGGCAGAAGAGTTGTAATACTACACTCAAAATTGTCACTGGTTCCATTATAAACCCCTTTTATAGGTGTTTTATAACTTGGTTGTTAGTTTTTAAAACACAACCCTCTTTAGATTAAATCTTGGTATTCACAGGCTCAACCCAGGGAAACAAAACACAGGGAAAGCTTCACCATCCCCTTGACTACTTTTGAGTTACATTACAGATAAAACAAATAAACAGGAGGTTGGGTTTCCTAAATCTCTCCCTACCTCTTTCACTTAGTATCTTCAGTAGCTTGCTCAGGTGAATTTTTACAAGCCATTAGTTTATAATTCAGTCTAGTTTGTTTAGATATTTCAAAGAGAAGGACATTTATAAGGTGTACATTTTTATAATGCAGGTGCTTGGATTTTTATTCTTCAAGAAATTACTATGTAAACTTAAGAATCCTGGCAGACTCTTTAGCCTTAATGTTCTTTTTTTTTTTTTTTTTTTTTTTCTTTTTCCTTATGGTCTGCTCACATGTACTTTATTTTGTAAATTACATTTGAGTCTCTCAGACTGCATTTTATCAAGCAATAAAAATAAACCATGTATTAATTAAAAACAAGTTTTTAAGCCAGGCGCGGTGGCACACGCCTGTAATCCCAGCACTTTGGGAGGCTGAGGCAGGAGGATTGCGAGTTCAAAGCCAGCCTCAGCAATGGTGAGGTACTTAGCAACTCAGTGAGACCCTGTCTCTAAATAAAATACAAAAAAGGGCTGGGGGGCTGGGGTTGTGGCTCAGCGGCAGGGCACTCACCTAGCACGAGCGCAGCCCGGGTTCGATCCTCAGCACCATGTAAACATAAAACAAAGACATTGTGTACAACTAAAATAAATAAGTATCTAAAAAAAAGGGGGGGGGGGGGCGCTGGGGATGTGACCCAGTCAGTGGTCGAGTGCCCCTGAGTTCAATCCCCGGTACCAAAAAAAAAAGTTTTTAAACCCCAAATCTGTACATTCAAACTGAAGTATGTAAAAGAAGCAACTAAGAACAATAAAGGCCCAAAAGTCCACATTTAAGATGGCTGCACCCAAGGTGGGGGACTTACAGGCATCTAACAATCTACCACTAATGAATTATGCCCAAGGATTTCCAATGTATCAAGAGTGAAGAAACCTTAGAGAGAAATGGGCCATGGGGCTGGTGTGCAGCTCAGTTGGCAGAGTGCTTGCACAAGGCCCTGGGTTAGATCCCCCAATGCCACAAAAAAAAGAGAGAGAGAGAGAAATGGCCCATGTTTGCTTAAACTTGTACTCTTGTAACTCCAGGAGCTGGCAAACACAGAAGACAGAAATCTCTTTATCCAACATCTTGATTTTTTTTTTAAGGTTCTATTCTTAACAAACAAAAAGTTCTCTAACGGGTGTGGTAAAGAGGGGAAATCTAGCTTTCCCCTTGATATTCCCTTCTAGGGTTACTTGTCCTTTGAGAAATCTGGCTCTTCAGATAAGTGGGACTGGAAAGGATAACAGACCCAGCCAGAGATACTTAATGCTTATTCCTAAACCTCTCTCCTATCTGTGGTATCTCAGGTCCTCTGCTGAGTGAAATAGCTCAATTAAGAAGTTAACCCCAAAATAGCTTGAATTGAAAACCAAGCACAGTGCAAATTTTGCAAACTGACTGGGTTATAGGATTACAAATCAAGAAGCTCATTTTAGCTGGAGTGTGCCTGTAATCCCAGCTATTGGGGAGGCTAAGGAGGATGGTAAATTTGAGGCCAGTTTCAGCAATTTAGATCCTGTCTCAAAAAAGGATGGGAATGCAGCTCAGTGGTAGAGAAATTGCCTAGGATGTGCAAGGCCCTGGGTTCAACCTTAAGTACTACGAAAAATGAACAGAAGCTCATCTCTCCTGTCCTCCATCACTATAAGATAGCTGTCACCAGCTACCACTAGCCAAGACTACTGCTCCCTCATTATACTACTTAGTGTGGCCTACAAATCACTGGAAATCAGAATGAACTTGGAATCTGTGTTTCACACACAGCTCCCTTGACCCAGCCCCAAAGGTTCAGATTCAGGAGGGCTCCCAAATATACATTTTTATCCCACAACTTGTCTTGAATCTTATGATCCTTGAATCTGTGAACCACTAACCTAAACTGAATCCTTCTTCCCCAGCTAAAAAGGAAATATTTCTTGGCCATAGGGCTAGGACTGAATCTTGAGTCCTGAGTAAAGAGGAGAAAGTGCAGAGCAGGTGCAGGAGGCAGGATTTTATCTTTTAGGTTTGTTTACTTCCTCAGGCAGGCCAATCAAACAGCCTGATAAGAAATACCACATTTACAGATGCCCTAACAAGTCCATACAAAGGAAATTGGCTAAGGAGGCAGTAGGCAGGGACCCTGAACTTATTTGTCCAGGGCCCAGCCCATAGTGAATTCTATTTACATTCAATTAGTCACCAAAAAAAAAAATTTATATATGTGTGTGTGTGTGTGTGTGTGTGTGTGTGTGTGTGTAGTAGGAGGTGGAGGTGTACCCCTTTCCAAATACCACGTGGAATCTTCTCCCAACACTGATTAGAAACTGTCCCCACCAGGTCACAATGTCTGGTTTCTTTAGTCAAAAGCACAGCAGGCAGAGGATGATCAGTCAAACCATTAAATTAGCTAGCAAATTTAAGCTCTAGTTCTGTGTATGGACAGCCCACACCCCCATCCCTAGCTCCTTATTTTTTATGTTGAGACAGGATCTCCCTAAATTGCCAAGGCTGGCCTCAAATTTGTGATCCTCCTGCCTCAACCTCCCAGTTCACTGTGATTACAGGTGTGCACCACTGCATCTGGAATCCTTTTTGTTTTTGAAACTCCAAGGTTTAGAGAGTCTTAATACAGACTCAGTTTTGCTGAGTGCAGTGGCGCATGCCTGTAATCCCAGTGGCTCAGGAGGCTGAGACAGGAGGAACTAAAGTTCAAAGCCAGCCTCAGCAAGGCCCTAAGCAACTTAGTGAGGCACTAAGCACTCAGTGAGACCCTATTCCAAAATAAAAAATAAAAAAGGCTGGGGATGTGGCTCAGTGGTTAAGCACCCTGGGTTCAATCCCTAGCAGGAGGGGGAAAAAAAAGACTCAGTTTTTTACCCTCAGGCTGTACCAAAGAAAATTTCACCCTAATGTTTGATTTAATACTGTTCAGTTTTGAATGTTGTAAGTCAATACAATTTCAAAAAGAATTCGAGGAAATTGAGAGTCATCAACTTTTAATTTTTAAAATAAGAACATTTTTATGGCTACAATACCTTTATTTACTTTTATGTGGTGCTGAGAATCAAACCCAGTGCCTCACAAATGTGAGGCAAGTGCTTCACCACTGAGCTACAACCACAGACCCAAGAACGTTTTTTAAAAGGACTAATAGTAATCTGCATGATTTCATGGAATAAAAGACATTTTAGGAAACTGGAGTCAAGGCTCAGTGGTAGAGCGTTTGGCTAGCATGTTTGAGGCCCTGGGTTCAATCCTCAGTACCACATATAGATAAATAAAAGATCCATTGACAACTAAAAAATGTTAAAAAAAAAAAAAGACATTTTAACTCACAAAATAGTAAGCTGCACAAACTCTTCAAATTAAGGATAGCCCTGCCCGTGTAAAGAATAGATAATTTTATATCAACATCAACATGTTCATTTTTATTTTAACATAGTCCTTGATACTCTCTGGGTTGGCTACCTGACCAGAGTACATCTAGAAATTATTGGACTACTTTATATTCTTCCAGGGATGAGAAAGTCAATCTAACTACTAAGCATTATCTCCAATATGCACAATTGAATGTGTTTATGTTATTGAAAGTTGTTGTTGTTGTTGTTGTTGTTTTTTGTGGTACCGGGGATTGAACTCAGGGGCACTTGACCACTGGGTCACATCCCCAGCCCTTTTTTGTATTTTATTTAGAGACAGGGTCTCACTGAGTTGCTAAGTGCCTCACCATTGCTGAGGCTGGCTTTGAACTCGCGATCCTCCTGCCTCAGCCTCCCAAAGTGCTGGGATTACAGGCGTGCGCCACCGCGCCCGGCTGAAAGTTGTTGTTTTTTAATTTTATATTCAATATAGAAAAAAAATACACCCCTCAAGGGGGTCCACAACGAAGCAATATGGAAAAGAACACCAAATTAAGAGCAGGACAGGAGCTAGCAATGTAGCTCAGTGGTAGAGTATGTACCTAGCATGTGGGAGAACCTGGGTTTGATACCCTGCAATGAAAAATAAAAAGTAGGGCATCCAGATTTATTTTTATCCATCTCTGCCACCAACTAATGTGTGTCCATAGACCAATCACTAGGATTTTCTTTTTCATTTCTTTTCTTTTTTCCTTTTTTTGTACTGGGGATTGAACCCAAGGGCACTTTTTACCACAGAGCCACATTATATTTTTTATTTTGAGACAGTATCTCACTAAATTGCGTAGAGCCTCACTATGTTGCTGAGGCTGGCCTTGAACTTGTGATTCTCCTGCCTCAGCCTCCCAAGTAACTGGGTTTACATAGCAGTAAAACCCATGTGAACAGCTTATATCCTCTGAGTTTAGCACAGCACCTGACATGTTATAGATGCTCAATAAACATTTGCTAGATTAATGAATAGATTTAATCAAGGGAGTTATTTCACATCATTTCTAAAGTCTTAGCCAAGCCTCAAAACCTACAATTTACTTAAATAGTAACTACTGCCAGGCATGGTGGCACATGTCTGTAATCACAGGTACTGTATAATCCCAGCTACTATGTAATGTCAGCTACTTAAGAAATTGAGACAGGGAAATTCCAAATTCAAGGCCAGTGTTGGCAATTTAGCAAGACCCTGTCTCAAAATAAAAATGGCTGGGACTTAATAAGTGGTAGAGTGCCCCTTCTACCATATCTGTAGATCTCTATTAACTTACCCTGTGGTTCACAAAAGGTCAATATTCTTGTATGTTAAGTGACTAAAGATGATAAAAGAGTAAAACTTTTTAATAACTTTCTTTTTTTCTCTATTGTACTTTTTAACTATAAAATTTTATACCTATCTGGGATAGAAAGTGTGTACAATAAAAAAAGGAAAAAAAATAGTTGTAAGTACTAACACTGACAGATCATATTTTAGCATCTAGTCTTTGAGTTTTTTCCTGAGTCAAAATACCTTTTGTGACTGAAGGTTGGGTTGATTTTTTCAGCTTAGGAAGTTAGAGTAGTAAAAATAACTTACTAGAATGCTGAGCCTCCTCAGATGGTTTGCAAGTATCATAATCATTCCATATCTGGAAATATTTCATTTTTTTCAACAGAATTGTAGCACAGGGGTCTAAATTTGCTTTTCCAACTCTAAGGTGCCTAATACAGTCAGCATTATATCACACAAGTTAGCAAGTTCACTGCTGAACTTCAAGTTGAAGTTCATCTTTCAAGTTCCATCCCAAGGATGGCCAATGGAATCAGCTTGATACATCTCTCAGTAACAAGAGACTGCTTATAGGAGGATATAGTTCAGTTTCACATAACAAACTCATGTAGAATCCTTTAGGGGTGGGGTTGGGGTTGGTTCATCTTTATATTCCCCATAGTGCCTTACACTTTGATGTTAATGATGTTGAATAAAATAAGGATCTGTTATCTTTCTGCTTATCTAAAATCTATCTTTTTTAACTCACAAATTAGACTTTAAGCCTCACAAACTTAAAGATTTCATTGTAAAGCTAGGTGTGGTGCATACCTATAATCCCAGGGACTTGGGAGACTGAGGCGTGACAATCACAAGTTCAAAATCAGCCTCAGCAATTTAGCAAGGCCCCGAGCAACTTAGCAAGACCTTGTCTTCACTGTAAGTATTCATTGAGTATATTTCCTAATCACTATAAAGTAGTGCTTCTAATACCTAATCTGAAACCACTTTCTCTAAGCTGCATGTGTTTATTAGAGAATATCTTTAAACACCTAACATTTTAGCAGTTAACCAGTGGGTGAGTTCTATTTATACTATATACTATATACTATTTATGCTAATACTATATACATTACATGCTATTTTTTTTCCTACTCTGGTATATACATATACACATGGACTTAGAACTACTCCCACCTCAGCTTTTCCCTTTCTGAGATCAAGAATTCTATACCAAGCCGGGCGCGGTCTAATCCCAGCCTTGGGAGGCTGGGAGTTGCCAGCCTCAGCAATCAGTAACTCAGTGAGACCCTGTCTCTAATAAAATACAAAAAAAAGGGCTGGGGATGTGGCCCAGTGGTCGAGTGCCCCTGAGCACTCACCTGGGATTGTGGCTCAGCGGTAGAGTGCACGTGCGCGGCCGAGTTCGATTCTCAGCACCACGTAAAGATAAAGGCATTGTGTACAACTAAGGCAAATAAATAAATATTAAAAAAAAAAAAAAAAAGAATGCTATACCTTTTCTTTACTTTTATTTTGAGACAGGGTCTCTCTAAGTTGTTTAAGGCCTCACAAAATTGCTGAGGCTGGCCTTAAACTTGTGGTCCTCTTGCCTCAGCCTCCTAAATCGCTAGAATTACAGATATGTGACACCATACCCAGCAAGAATACTCTATCTTCAAGAACTCTTCTGTATTCCCATAATTATTTGAGCTGACCCCTTAAGGAGTTTGCTGCCTATTATTCTGCTCTGTGTGCCTCACTTTGGTGGTTAATATGATCTGGCATATTTACTAGGGAGTAATATCATCTGTTTTCTTTCAATTCCAATGTCACACATAGAGTGATTCTTAATAAACAGTTCTTAGTATAACAGTTGGCAATGACTGCTAGAATTTATTTCCTGAATCAAACTGATGACCCGAGCCAGGCACAATAGCACATGTTTATAATCCCAGTGACTCAAGAGGCTGAGGCAGGAGGATCATGAGTTTAAAGCCAGCCTCAACAACTTAGTGAGGCCCTAAATAACTCAGAAAGACCCTGCCTCAAAATAAAATATAAAAAGGGCTGGGGATGTGACTCAGTGATTGAGTGCCCCTGGGTCCAAATCCTAGCATGGAGAAAAAAAAAACAAAAAAAAACCAACAACGAATGACCTGAAACAACAACTCCAAGTTTACTTACATTTTGTAGTACCTCTTTGTGGGAGAAAGACTTAACATCGACCAAATATTTCCTATGTTCCCCTTCCTTTCCATTATGTTAGAACTATGTGGCCAATTTTGGCCAATGGATGACAAGCTATAGTGATGTGTATTACTCCCAGTCCAAGAAGTTAAGAACCATAGTGAGTCATTCTCCATTTCTTTCTTTCCCTTTGGTAGCATCTCAGAAGCTATGTGTTCCAGATGACAAGCTACAAGTTGGCCAAGCTACCATTATCCTGAACCCCTGTGTAACCGAATGAAGCAGACTCCCCCTATTGCTTTGACATGTTAACAGGAGAAATAGTCCTTATAGTAGTAAGTCAAAGAGATAATGATGTTTTTCTACTACAGTACATCACTTAACCTAAATTAATGCATTACCTAAATGCAGTACTTTACAAATACCTTTCTTAAAGTCATACTTTTTGCCCCTGCCTTCTGCCATGTGAGGACATAGTATCTTAGAAATCTTAGAAATAGAGGGCTGGGGATATAGCTCAGTTGTTAGAGTGCTTGCCTCACCTGCACAAGGCCCTGGCAGGGTTCAATCACCAGCACCACAAAAAAAAAAAAAAAAAAATCTTAGAAATAGAAAGCCAAAAGTCACCTTGATCTTGGACTTCTCATCATCCATAAATTATAGGACATAATTTTTTTCCCTTATAAATTACAAATCCCGGGTATTTTTTTTGTAGCAGCACAAAACAAACTATGACAGAAATTGATGTGTTGGCTTCCAAAAAAATGGTCTTCTCACTGCTATAAGTTATTTTGGAAATATGGATGTTTCTTGCAAATATGGCTGCATTTTAAGGGAAAGAAATTCTGCCTCGAATCTGTGCAGAGCCCTCTTTGCAATTTCTCAGCCTAGTTTTGGAGCTCTAAGAAACAGCTAATGACCTAAGAGCTGATTTACAAGGTGGCGAAGGGAAGTACACTTTATTCTTGTCAATTAACAGAGTTGGGGGAATGACGTTGGCATGTTGTCGTGTAATTCTGTGGCTCCACTCAAAATCTCTAAGGATAAATATTGTGGAAACTCAGGATGCTGAAGTGGACGGAGGGAACATGTTTGCTGAACATGGCTCTAGAGTGTTTGGTGTAACATTGTTATTAATAATAGCTAACACTTATGGAGTACTTACAACGCTAAGTGATTTCCCTGAATTGGCTCATTTGATCCTGACAACAATCCTGTTTAAATACTGCTATTATCCTTTATTTTACAGACAAGGAAACTGTGGCCCTGAGGTGTTGAACAATTAGCAGGAGGTCAGAAATGCCAGCCAGACTCTTCATTCCATTCCATTTGCCCCTTAATAAGGTCTGAACTCAAAGTCCAAGACTGAAGCAGCTACTTCCTAAGGGTGGCCTCAGTGGGATGTTTAGGACAAAAGCAGCCCTAGGAGTCCATGACCTCATCCAGGCACCCAGACTGGAGGCCCTCAAAGGAAAAAGAAGCTGGCACCACCAAGGACTGGGAGGCACAAAGATGGGAGACCTAGGAGGGCAAAATGGCATATGGGTCAGAGGGAAGGAGTCCTGGCACTTCATGGATTCATGGATGAGAGAAAAGAGCTGTCATTGGCAAAAACTGAGAAAATAACCATCTCAGGCCAGGCCTGTGAAAGGCCTTGTCTGCAAGCTGCAAGGACACTGGAAGTAACACTTTCTGGCCAGCAAAAGCCTGACATTTAATTCATATAAGAATCCTTTTATGCCGGGGCCGTACGCCTGTAATCCCAGCACTTGGGAGGCTGAGGCAGGAGGATCAGAGTTCAAAGCCAGCCTCAGCAATGGCGAGGCACTTAGCAACTCAGTGAGACCCTGTCTCTAATAAAACACACAAAAGGGCTGGGGATGTGGCCCAGTGGTCGAGTGCCCCTGAGTTCAATCCCCAGTACAAAAAAAAAAAAAAAAAAAAAAAAAAGAGGATCCTTATATGGAGCTGGGGCAGGAGGCTGAAGGAAAGAAGATCTCAAGTTTGAAGCCAGGCTGGCAATTCAGCCACACCCTCAGCAATTTAGTGAGACCAGGTCTCAAATAAAAAAGACTGGGGATGTAACTCAGTGGTGAAGCTCCCTGGGTTCAATCTCCCAATTAAAAAAAATTTTTTTTCCATACAAGGGTGGAGTGAGCAAGGACATCACTGCCGGCCCTCAGGGCAAAGGCTGGAGTGGGGGCATCCATTAGGCTCAAGCACCATGCCAGCTTTGCACCCTCCCTCCTCCTGCTCCCCCATCCCTTGCCATTATTTGCCATCACCCTCCCTGCCCCCATGCCACCAGGCCTCCCATGCTCTGTGCCTTTGTCATTCTGCATCCCACAGTGCCAGCTAAGTCACTCATCTGTCACAATGAGGCCTGGAGCCTCAGGGTACAAAATAACTCCTGGGAGACCTCCCCAAGGTGGGGGCCGGAAGGCCCAGCATTTTGGAGGGCAAAGAGGACCAGCTGCATCTCACAAGTTTTCCAAATTAGCCAGGCCGTTGTTTTTTCTTTTAATTTTTGTGTGAATTCAAGAATGGATCACGGATGTCTTGGCAGCATGTGAATGAGACCCTTACTGAAAGAATTCACCTTGCTGAAGGGCCTGTCAGGCACACAAAACTCCAAGTAAAGCAGGCTTTGCTGCTTGCCTCCAACTGCACTCCGGGGGCACCCTGCACTCAGCCTCCCTTCCCAGGAACCCACACTGAACCTTCCTGCTGGCCAGGCCTGACACCACCACCCACCACCACCCACCCCACCCCCAAGCAGAGCAGAGCAGAGCAAAACAGTGGCCTACAGGAGAAAGAGGCAGGAAAGGCAGGGCAGAAGGCTCTGCAAACTGACAGGCTTTCTCCTGGCCAGGGTCCCAGCTGGCAAGCCCTGAGGCCATCAACAGCCTGCACCTCAACAATCAAGCAGTAGGGTCATTTCGGTGATGGTGACCCCAGACCTTTGTTACTCTGTTACAAAGAGCAGTACACGGATCTTGCGTATTAGTGTTGCTTTTGTTTAAAAGTCACATCCAACTCCTTCCTGCCACCTTTCTCAATCTGAATAAGCCTCTGAATAGGCAGAGGCTCCTGGATTTAGGTCAGCTGTGTAAACCCAACGATCTGGAAGCTGCAAGGAACCCTCTGATTGCATTAACTAATTTTTTTTTTAACAGTACTGAGAATTAAACCCAGGGGCACTCTATCATTGAGCCACATTCCCAGCCCTTGTTATTTTATTATATTTTATTTTGAGACAGGGTCTCCCTAAATTGTCCAAGCTGGTCTGAACTTGAGATCCTCCTGCCTCAGCCTCCCAAGGCAGCTGGGATTATAGGCCTACATTACCATTCAGCTCTGCCATCAGGTCTGAAGAGTAATTTGGCAATGTTTATCAAGAGTCTTAAAAATGCCCTAAGCAGGGGCCGGGCACAGTGGCGCATGTCTGTAATCCGGGCACTTGGGAGGCTGAGGCAGGAGGATCCTGAGTTCAAAGCCAGCCTCAGCAATGGCGAGGCACTTAGAATCTCAGTGAGACCCTGTGTCTAAATAAAATACAAAAAAGGGCTGGGGATGTGACCCAGTGGTTGAGTGCCCCTGAGTTCAATCCCTGGTAACACACACACATACACACACACACACACACAGACACACACAAATGCCCTAAGCAGATGGGCTTTAGAGCAAGGATTTGGTAACCCAGCTGACCTGGGTCTGGGTCACCATTCCAGCCATGTGCCCCAAGACAAGTCACTTCACCTCCTTTAAACCCCTTTCCTCAGTACAAAGCAGAAGTGCTCCTCCCTACCTCACAGGGTTATTGTGAGTATGAGGACAAAAAATAACAGCTTGCTTAACAAATGATGATGGATGGTCACAAATTTGTTTCTCTGTCTCCTTATTTCAGTAATCTGGACCCTCCCAAGTTTTTGTGGAGAAAAACTGATACACCATCATAAAAACATGGAAACAAACTACCCAGCAATTGGGAAAAAGTAACCACCTGATTTGTCTGTGGTGGTAGTAGTTGGAAGTAACTGGGGATTTGAACCCAAGGAGGGTTCTACCACTGAGCTACATCTCTAGTCCTTTTTAATTTTTTGTTTTGAGGCAGGCTCTTGCTAAAGTGCTAAGGCTGTCCTCAAACTTGGGATTCTCCTGCTTCAGTCTCCTGAGTCGCTGGGATTACAGGCATGTGCTACTGCATATAGTCAACTTGATTTTATATGTATATCCATTGATATCCTGTTCTGTACTTTGCTTTTTTCACTTAACAGTATGATATTTTGCAAGTTTTAAGTATGTGTGGGATAAATTCCAAGCAGTGAAATTGCTGGGTTTCAGAAGTTTATTTTTTTAAATATTTATTTATTTGCTTTAGTTGTACACAATGCATTTATTTTTACGTGGTGTTGAGGATCAAACCTGGGCCGCGCACATGCTAGGCGAGGGCTCTACCGCCAAGCCACAACCCCAGCTCCAGAAGTTTATTTTGGTTTGGTTTTAGTTGGGGACAGGGCGGGGGTGGTGGGGAGATGCTTAGGGGACATTACACACCTGCTTTAACACTGAGTTACACCCCAGTTTCCAGGATAACCTTTTTTTGTTTGATACTGGGGATTGAACCGAAGAGTGCTTAACCACTGAGACACATCCCCAGCCCTTTTTATATTTAATTTTGAGGCTATCTTGCTTAGGGCCTCACTGTGTTGCAGAAACTGCCTTTGAACTCGAAATCCTCCTGCCTCAACCTACTGAGCCACTGGAATTACAGGCATGTGCCACTGCGCCTAGCCAGGGTATGAATTTTTTTTTTTTTTTTTTTTTTTTTTTTTTTTTTTTTGTACCAGGGATTAAACTCAGGGGCACTCGACCACTGGGCCATGTCCCCAGCCCTTTTTTGTATTTTATTAGAGACAGTGTCTCACTTAAGTTGCTTAGTGCCTCACCATTGCTAAGGCTGGCTTTGAACTCATGATCCTCCTGCCTCAGCCTCCCAAGTGCTGGGATTATAGCCATGCGCCACCGTGCCCAGTTTGAATTTTTTTTAAATAATTTTTTGAATTGTTGATGGACCTTCATTTTATTCATTTATTCATATCAAACCCAGTGCCTCACACACACGCTAGCAAGTGCTCTACCAACCCCAAGATATGAATTTTTAATTTGAAAGTTTCTGCCAACTTGTCCTGCAAGGAGGTTGTTCCAAAGCACACTTCTCAGAGACAGGAAACAGCATGTTTCCCCAGCCCTCTCCAACAGTGTCATTGACCTTTAGTTCTTAGCCAAAGTGATAGAGGTATTCCACTGAAATTTCAATTTGCCCTTTTTTCAGTAGGAGTGAAGTTGTGTTCCTTTTCATATGTTTAAGACCCATTTGTATTTCCTTTTCTTTTCTTGCTTTTTTTTTTTTTTTTTTTTTTTTTTTTTTTTGCACCAGGGATTGAACTCAGGGGCATTTGACCATTGGGCCACATCCCCAGCCCTTTTTTGTATTTTATTAGAGACAGGGTCTCACTAAGCTGCTAAGTGCCTCGCCATTGCTGAGGCTGGCTTTGAACTCACGATCCTCCTGCCTCAGCCTCCCAAAGTTCGGGGATTACAGGCGTGCGCCATTGC
This sequence comes from Tamias sibiricus, assembly GCA_025594165.1. Taxonomy (NCBI): domain Eukaryota; kingdom Metazoa; phylum Chordata; class Mammalia; order Rodentia; family Sciuridae; genus Tamias; species Tamias sibiricus. Next base: position 121,276,000 of record CM046663.1, on the reverse strand, counting down.
GCCCGTCTTGTATTTCCTTTTCTTTAACAATCTATTCAAGTGTCCTTGGCCTCGGTTTCTAATGAGTCTGTTTAAATTTAATTAGATTTAGCTTTCCAACTGACATATATGCAAATGTTTTTTCTCATTTCTGATTAGTTTTGTTGTTGTTGTTACTGGGGATTGAACACAGGGGAGCTTTACCAACGTCCTTTTTTTTTTTTAGTTGTAGATGCACACAATACCTTTATTTTTATTTATTTATTTATTTTATTTTTGTGTGGTACTGGGGATTGAACTCAGGGGCACTCAACCACTGGGTCACATCCCCAGCCCTTTTTTGTATTTTTTATTTAGAGACAGGGTCTCACTGAGTTGCTAAGTGCCTTGCCATTGCTGAGGCTGGCTTTGAACTCGCGATCCTCCTGCTTCAACCTCACAAAGTGCTGGGATTACAGGAGTGCGCCACCGCGCCCGGCTCCTTTATTTTATTTATTTATTTTCATATGGTGCTGGGGATCAAACCCAGTGCCTCACAAGTGCTAGGCAAGTGCGCTACCACTAAGCTACAACCCCAGCCCCTTAGGTCCTTTTTTTTTTTTTTTTTTTTTTTTTTTTTTGTGGTACCGGGGATTGAACTCAGGGGCACTCGACCATTGGGTCACATCCCCAGCCCTTTTTTGTATTTTATTAGAGACAGGGTCTCACTGAGTTGCTAAGTGCCTCGCCATTGCTGAGGCTGGCTTTGAACTCGCAATCCTCCTGCCTCAGCCTCCCAAAGTGCTGGGATTACAGGCGTGCGCCACCGCGCCGGGCTCTTAGGTCCTTTTTTTATGTCTTATTCTGAGACATGGTCTCACTAAATTGCCCAGGAATTTGCGATCTTTCTGCCTCAGCCTTGGGAGTCTCTGAGATCACAGGTGTGGGCCACCCATGCCCCACTCCTGACTTCTGACATTTTTTTTTTTCCTTGGCCAATAAACCTTTTTTAAAAAAATATTTATTTATTTACTTTAGTTGTACACAATACAGTGCATTTATGTTTACATGGTGCTGAGGATAGAACCCGGGCCGCACACGTGCGAGGCGAGCGCTTTGCCGCTGAGCCACAACCCCAGCCCCAATAAACTTTTTTTAATCATGAAAAGTTTTCATTTGAAATACATATTGTTGCTGGGCATGGTGTCATATGCCTGTAATCCCAGTTGCTGGGGAGGCTGAGGCAGGAGGATCACAAGTTCGAGGCCAGCCTCAGCAACTTAGTGAAGCCGTAAGAAACTTAGCAAGGCCTTGTCTCAACATAAAAAATAAAAAAGGATGTGGATATAGCTCAGTGTAAAGTACCTCTGGATTCAATCCCTAATACAAGGGGGTAAAAATCATTGTGCCGGCTCCCAGTAATTGCTTTGATTACTTTCTGCACTGATATACTGCATTGTTGCAGCCCACTGACACTTATTTCTCTGAGCTTCTTCACTATCTGGTTCACCACTCAAACCCTAAAAAGGCACCCAATAGATACTCCTCAGTGACTGTAGTTCTTTGTAAGGAGCACCCAGAACTTGCAGTGTCCTAGGCAAATCTGCATAGTAGTCAAGGAGAAACATTTTTAATTCTATCAAGTTCTGCCACAAAACAGTCATGTTTGGCAACCAAAATGGAGTGAATATTCAAGGTATTAACCTAGCATCACAGTCATAAGCCTCAACATTCAAGGGTACATGGGTTTAGACAGTTTCACCCCAGCCATCAGTGACACCCCAATTCCCAGCAAACAACCCCAATACTCTCCCAGCCCCGGTCAGACTCACGGTGTTCCAGTCCCCTCTGGCTGGACTGACAGGCAAATCCCCATCTACGTGTCCTGGAGCAGCTTCTGAAGACCCTCAACTTGTCAGAGGTTTAGGAGAAAAAGGAAGCCTCCTTTCTCTTTTTATTTTTTGTACTGGGAATTGAACTCAAGGGTGTTAATCCACCGAGCCACATCCCCAGCCATTTTTATATTTTATTTAGAGACAGGGTCTCACTGAGTTGCTAGTGCCTCACTAATTTGCTGAGGCTGGCTTTGAACTCTGGATCCTCCTATCCCAGCCACCCAAAACGCTGGAATTACAGGCATGTGCCACCACACCCAACAAGGAAGGCTCCTTTCTAACAGGAAAGAACAGGGTGGCCCAGGTTGTGTTATGCAAATGATTAATCTATGGAAACTTCAAAGCATTCCTGAGCTCACCAAGAAGAACTAAGAAAAAGAAATGTAAAGTGAGAAAGCACAGGATTACTTCCACCCTCTAAAAGAGGTGGTCTAGGCTAAGTTTTGCTGTCAGGGTGGGTTGCATAGATTGCTTGATTTTTCAGGGGCAAATTTGGTCAGAGGTGGAAGGTGAAAACTTTTCCCCAAAACTGATTTCATTTGGGGGCTTGGTCATTGGTTATCATCTTCTGAGAGACACATTCCATGAGCACACCCATTGATGTAGCACGAGAGACACCCAGGAACAGGAGATATCACTGTGGTACTAGGAGGGCTACATTCAGGCATCCAATGCTGCTCTCCTTCCAGAGTAACAGAGCCACTCTAACCACTTGCTGAGGGTCATTTCTTTCCATGTCTTTACAGACATTCTTATTTTTTTAACTCTGTATCCAGAAAAACATGTCAAATGTACAGAAAAGTTGCAAAAACACTTCAATAAACCCCCATACACTCCTCACCTAGATTCAACCAATTGTTTTTGTGATATTTTGTTATCATTCCATATACATTATATACTATCTAATTGAGAACAAGTTGTAGACTTTCACCACTAAATAGTTCCATTTTCACCTGCTAATACTAAGGAGATCTAAGGAGATCTTAAATAATCACAGTACAACAAATAAATTTAGAAAATTTAACATTGTTAGCTGGGTGCAGTGGCGCACGCCTGTAATCCCAGCACTTGGGAGGCTGAGGCAGGAGGATCGAGAGTTCAAAGCCAGCCTCAGCAATGGTGAGGCACTTAGCAATTCAGTGAGACCCTGACTCTAAATAAAATACAAAAAAGGGCTGGGGATGTGGCCCAGTGGTCGAGTGCCCCAGAGTTCAATCCCCAGTGCCAAAAAAAGAAAGAAAATTTAACATTGTTAAATTGCTATTACCTGAAATTCACATTTGAATTTTACTAATTGTCCCAATAAAGGTCTTTATGGCTTTTTTTTCCCTAGATCAAGAGCCAATCCAGAATCATACGTTGTATTTAGTTATCTTGTTTTCTTAATTGCCTCTACAAGAATTCTGTAGCCTTTCCTTGTTTTTTATGACCTTGATTTTTTTTTTTTTTTGCGGGGGGGGGGGTGGGGGGGTGGGAAGTGTGGGCGGTGAGGTGCTGGAGATTCAGCCAGAGCAGGGCTTGACAGTTTATTTTGAAATAAAGTCTTATTCTCTCCAGACCAGGTCCCTCTTATTCTGTTTGCATTCTGTGTCTGTCAACAACCCTTGAGAGCTAGTGGGGTAGCTCAGTAGTAAAGTGATTGCCTAGCATGTGTGAGGCCCTGGATTTGATGCGCTGGAGCACACACACACACCAAAAAAAAAAAAAAAAAAAAAGAAAGAAAGAAAGAAAACAATATCAACAATATCTGGTAACACTCAGGAACTCTTTGGGAAATATTGGTTGACTAATCCAATTAAAGTAGTCACCAAATCCATGCAATTTTCCTAATTCAGGTCTTATGCAGGGAACAATTTAGTTAACATTAGTTGCTGTAAATACTAAGAGATACAGAAATTCAGGCATTACAATTTTCCAAAAATTTCTTATATGAATAATCTGTGTCTCAATTTTCCAATGATTCCAACATTTGCCATCTTTGCCTAGAACTCTATTTGAGCCCTGGTGCATTTGAAGGTGAATGGGGGTGGGGGTTGCATAGCTGGCCAGAAGCTGAGCTTCTCTGGAATTCTTCTTCCAAGAATGAAGCCAAAGGCAGGGCTGGGTTTTCAGGATCTCTATTAATAAAGGACAAGTCTGAACCCAGAGAAACTGGAGCAGATCTCTCCAGTTGCTCTTTCTATCTTACAGTAGGGTCAATCTAGGCCAGCCAGTGCCCTCAGGGCACTGGGCGATATACACTCCACCCACCACTCCAGGCTCAGACACTCCCTCTGGATTGTTCTCCAACCAGTAACAGCACTTTTTCCACCCCTACTGGGACTTCTGATGGTTGGTTAAACAAGAGATTAAAACTCACAGAGGGGGCTGGCTGGGGTTGTGGACTCAGTGGTAGAGCGCTTGCCTAGCCCGTGCGCGGCCTGGTTCGATCCTCAGCACCACGTAAACATAAATGCATTGTGTTGTGTACAACTAAAGCAAATAAATTTATTTAAACACAACGCAATGCATTTTGTTTACGTTGCTGATACGGGCGAACTCACAACCCCAGCCCAAATAAATAAATATTTAAAAAAAAAAAAAAAAAAAAACCTCACAGAGAAGAACCGGTCGCCTATAATCCCAGCAGTTTGGGAGGCTGAGACTGGAGAATCGCAAGTTTGAAGCCAGCCTCAGCAACTGCGAGGCGCTAAGCAATTCAGTGAGACCCTGTCTCTAAAAAAAAAAAAAAAAAAAAAAAAAAAGGGCAGGGATGTGGCTCAGTGGTTGAGTAGCCCTGAGTTCAATCCCTGGTACCAAAAAAAAAAAAAAAAAAAAAAAACAAAAACAAAAACAAAAACAAAAAAAAAACCCACAGAATTGAAGAGAGTCACATCATAACAAAATACTAGTTTTAACTTATCAGACTGGCAAAGATGGGGTAAATTAGTTATACCCAGTAATGTGGTAAAATAAGTACTTTAATATGCTGTTTATGCATTTCTCAGCACCTGTTTATAGTTCATATGCCTTTGCCTATAGACCAAGCAGTTCTGCCTCAGAGATCCTTTCCTATACAAATACTTGTACAATTCAAAGCCAGCCTCAGCAATGGAGAGGCACTTGGCAACTCAGTAAGACCCTGTCTCTAATAAAATACAAAAAAGGACTGGGGATGTGGCCCAGTGGTTGAGTGCCCCTGAGTTCAATCCCTGGTACCAGAAAAAACAAAACAAAACAAACAAACAAAAAACAAATACTTGTACAATACAGATATATGTAAAAACATGTACACTATAATCTTGTTCATAGCAGTGAAAAGATAGGAAGTGTCCTCCAGCAGGGGCTAGTTAAATATATTATGGCACAGCACATGGTGTAGAGTAAGTAATCCAGCTGTTAGAAAAACAAGGTAAATCTGCTCCAACTAATATGGAACCTATCTAAGATATATATATTTTTTAATGTTTATTTATTTGCTTTAGTTGTACACAATGCATATATTTTTATGTGGTGCTGAGGATCGAACCCGGGTCACGCACGTGCTAGGCGAGTGCCCTACCGCTGAGCCACATCCCGGCCCCAAAGATATATTGTTTAACGGAAAAAACAATTTGCAAAACAGATGAAATAGTTGTTAATATTGTGAAAATATTAATTAGTTTATGTTAACAATACAAAATCTGAAAGCACCTATACCAAACTATGAACAATGATTATATCAAGAATGTGAGGCGGGCTCGGTGGCGCACGCCTGTAATCCCAGCACTTTGGGAGGCTGAGGCAGGAGGATCGCGAGTTCAAAGCCAGCCTCAGCAGTGGCGAGGCACTTAGCAACTTAGTGAAACCCTGTCTCTAAATAAAATACAAAAAAAAGGCTGGGGATGTGGCCCAGTGGTCGAGTGCCCCTGAGTTCAATCCCCGGTACCACAAAAAAAAAAAAAAAAAAAAAAAGAATGTGAGGGCTGGGGATATAGCTCAGTTGGTAGAGTGCTTGCCTTGCATGCACAAGGCTCTAGGTTCTAATCCTCAGTACCACCCCAAAAAAAAAAAAATAAAAAATGTTGGGGGGCTGGGGTTGTGGCTCAGTGGTAAAGTGCTTGCCTAGCATGTGCACAGCCCGGTTGGATCCTCAGCACCATGTAAAAATAAAGGCATTGTGTACAACTAAAACAAACAAATAAATAAATAAAAAAAGAATGTGGGATTAGGGCGGGGTTGTGGCTCAGAAGTAGAGCACTTGCCTAGTTTGCCTAGCATGCGTGAGGCACTGGGTTCCATCCTCAGCACCACATAAAAATAATAATAATAAGCCGGGCGCGGTGGCGCACGCCTGTAATCCCAGCACTTTGGGAGGCTGAGGCAGGAGAATCGTGAGTTCAAAGCCAGCCTCAGCAATGGCGAGGCACTTAGCAACTCAGTGAGACCCTGTCTCTAAATAAAATACAAAAAAGGGCTGGGGATGTGGCCCAGTGGTCGAGTGCCCCTGAGTTCAATCCCCAGTACCACACAAAAAAAAAAAAAAAATAATAATAATAATAATAATAAAGATATTGTGTCCACCTATAACTAAAATAAACATTATTAAAAAATAATGGGGGCTTAAGGAAAGCTTTCTTTGTTCTAAACATTTGTGATGGTTCAAATTTTTATAAGAAACATTATTTGAAAATCAGAAAAAGCAAAGATTTTAGAAAGCCCATTAGCCCAGAGAATGGTAGTGCAGGCAGTTGGCAGGGGATACAAATGGCTAACCATATGTTGACAAATGGGTTTGATATATTCTCTACTTTAGTGTATGCTTCATTTTTCCATAATAAAAGTTTTTAAGCCAGGTGTGGTGGCGCAAGCCTGTAATCCCAGCACTTGGGAGGCTGAGGCAGGAGGTTCGCAAGTTCAAAGCCAGCCTCAGCAATGGCCAGGCATTTAGCAACTCAGTGAGACCCTGTCTCTAAATAAAATACATAAAAGGGCTGGGGATGCAGCCCAGTGGTCAAATGCCCCTGAGTTCAATCCCCGGTAGCAAAAAAAAAAAAAAAGTTTTTAAGAGGTAAATTGGTCATGTGGCTTTGTTTTTTTTTGTCGTTGTTGTTTTTTGTTTTTTTGTTTTTTTGGCACTGAGGATTGAACCCAGGGTGCTTAACCACTGAGCAACATCCCCAGTTCACCTTTTATTTATTTTACTTTAAAAAAAAATTTATAGCCGGGCGCGGTGGCGCACGCCTGTAATCCCAGCACTTTGGGAGGCTGAGGCAGGAGGATCACGAGTTCAAAGCCAGCCTCAGCAATGGCGAGGCACTTAGCAATCCCCTGTCTCTAATAAAATACAAAAAAAAGGGCTGGGGATGTGACCCATTGGTCGAGTGCCATTGAGTTCAATCCCCAGTACCAAAAAAAAAAAAAAAACAAACAAAAAAAAAAATTATAGTTGTAGATGGACAGAATGCCTTTATTTTATTTGTTATGTGGTGTTGAGGAATGTGCTAGGCAAGTGCTCTGCCACTGAGCCATGCCCCAGCCCTATTTTATTTTATTTGTATTTTTTATTTTGAGACAGGATCTCACTAAGTTGCTTAGGGCCTCTCTAAGTTGCTGAAGCTGGCTTTGAATTTGCAATTGTCCTGCCTCAGCCTCTCAAGTCTCTGGGATCACAAGTGTGAGCCACTCCACCTGGCAGGATGTGGCTCTTAGTAAAGCACTCACCACACTTGTGTAAGGCCCTGGGTTGGGTTCCTCTGCACTGCAAAACAAAACAAAATGTTTAAAGACCAAATACCGGGTTGGGGCTGCGTGGCCCAGGTTCCATCCTCAGCACCACGTAAACATAAATGCATTGCATTGTATATAACTAAAGTAAATAAATAAATATTAAAAAAAAAAAAAAAAAAGACCAAATACCCCTGGGATTATACATCCACCAGTTGCTAAAACTTGAGTTCTACAAAGTTCTTCAAAAATCTTAAGTTTAGGTTTTATTATGTAGAGAATGGAGTTCATCATCAAATTCTTAAAATATAAAAACTGATTTTTAGAAAGGTTAGTTTGCATAAGTCCAGTTAGAGAAGATTAGAGGGGAATGAGACAGACTAAAAAGTTCCAAGCTGGTAGCAACAAGCAGGAAGGGAAGAGCCAGTTAAAGGTGGGATGGAGGTGGAGTGGAAAAGTCACAGGACCAGTCTGGCTGGGAGGAGGTGGGAGAGAAGTCCCAAGTAATGTCTCAGTCTTTTTTCAGAGGACCCAGGAGGCTGGTGAGGTCCTCAACACACTCAGACCAATTTCCAGAACCCATTCCACTGGCTCCACCTTCATGGAATCTTCTGCAACTGCCTCTCAGCCCAGCCTGGCTCTTGTCAGGCTCAGGGGAGTATAAACAACTTGCCTCTTCCTGCCAGAACCATTTTTTTCTATTTCTTGTAGGGGGCCCTACTTGGCTATAGACACTGGCAGAAGGATTTTTATTTAAATTATTCATCCAATATTTTAAAGTACCTACACCAAGCCCATACACTGAGTGTGCATAAATAGTTCACAGTTTTTGGTATTGGGGCTTGATTCCATGGGTGCTTTACCACTGAGCTACATCTCCAGGTCTTTTATTTTATTATTTAATTTTAATTTTTGGTACTAGGGATTGAACCCAGGGGTGTTTACCACTGAACCACATCCCCAGCCTTTTTTATTTTTTAATTTGAGATAGGGTCTCCTTAAGTTATTTAGTTCTTGGCTAAATTGCTGAGGCTGGCCTCAAACTTGTAATCCTCCTTCCTCAGCCTCCCAAGTGGATAAGATTACAAGCATATACCACCTAGCACAAGTCCCCATTCATAAACCTAGAGTATATTCTTCCAAAATTGCATGGTTTATTTTTTGTTTTCTCCTTTTTATTTATTTATTTTTAAAATATTTATTTATTTGCTTTAGTTGTACACAATGCCTTTGTTTTTACGTGGTGCTGAGGATCGAACCCAGGCTGTGCACATGCTAGGCCAGTGCTCTACCGCTGAGCCACAATCCCAGCCCCATTGTTTTCTCCTTTTTAAAAATTATCATTAGCTGGGCGCAATGGCACACTCCTGTAATTCCAGCACTTGGGAGGCTGAGGCAGGAGGATCAGGAGTTCAAAGCCAACCTCAGCAATGGCGAGGCACTTACAGCCTCAGCAATGGCGAGGCACTTAGCAACTCAGTGAGACCCTGTCTCTAATAAAATACAAAAAAGGGCTGGGAGGGCTGGGGTTGTGGCTCAGGGGCAGAGCGCTCGCCTCGCACGTGCGCGGCCCGGGTTCGATCCTTAGCACCACGTAAACATAAATGCATTGCATTGTGTACAACTAAAGTAAATAAATAAATATTAAAAAAAAAAAAAAAAAAGGGCTGGGGATGTGGTCCAGTGGTTGAGTGCCCCTGAGTTCAATCCCGGAACCACAAATAAATAAATAAATAAAATAAAAAAAGTTATCATAGCCGGGCGCGTGGCGCACGCCTGTAATCCCAGCACTTTGGGAGGCTGAGGCAGGAGGATCGCGAGTTCAAAGCCAGCCTCAGCCATGGTGAGGCACTTAGCAACTCAGTGAGACCCTGTCTCTAAATAAAATACAAAAAAAGGTCTGGGGATGTGACCCAGTGGTCGAGTGCCCCTGAGTTCAATCCCCGGTACCACAAAAAAAAAAAAAAAAAGAGGGTTTTTTGTTTGTTTGTTTGTTTGTTTGTTTTAGTTCTGAGAATTGAATTCAAGGGCATTTAACCATTGAACCACATTCCCCAGCCCTCTTTTACATTTATATTTTATTTAGAGACAGGGTCTCATTGAGTTGCTCAGGGCCTCACTAAATTGCTGAGTCTGGCTTTAAACTCTACATCCTCCTGTCTCAGCCTCCCAAGCTGCTGGGATTATAGGTGTGCGCCACCGTGCCTGGCTAAGAAATATCTTCATAGAATAATGATCAAAGGACATAAACATGCAATAAGAAGAAAAACCCAGACCACAAGTAAACATGAGAAAAGGCATTCAACTTCGGCAGGGATGGGGAAATGCAAATTAAAACCACAAAGAGATCTTTCAAGGTTTGGTGAAGCTGAGCTGCAAATGAAACTTCTATACTGGCTGAGGCCAGTGTAAAGAGCAGCATCTTCTTCGCTGGACAGCTTGATGATAGCTCATAACCTTGAAAGGGCAAATACCATATGATCCAGTAACTCCCCTTCTAATATATATATATTTTTGTTTTTGCTTTTTCATTTGTTTTATTTTGTTTTTGTGGTACTAGAAATTGAACCCATGGGTACTGTACCACTGAACTACATCCCTAGCCCTTTTTATTTTATTTTGAGACAGTCTTGCTAAATTGTTCACTTGTGGCCCTTCTGCCTCAGTCTCCCAAGTTTGATTACAAGAGTGCACCATTGGGGGCTTGTGACAGCGGTTTAGCGCTTCTAGCACGTGCACAGTTCGATCCTCCACCACATAAAAATGCTGGGACTAAAACCAATAAACAAGAGTGCACCATTGAACTTGGCTTCAGTAACTCTCCTTTTAGAAAAGCTCTCCTACATGTGCTCCAAGGGTCAAATATAAAAATTTCCAGGAGGTAGCCGGTGCGGTGGCGCACGCCTGTAATCCCAGCACTTTGGGAGGCTGAGGCAGGAGGATCACGAGTTCAAAGCCAGTCTCAGCAATGGCGAGGCACTTAGCAACTCAGTGAGACCCTGTCTCTAATAAAATACAAAAAAGGTCTGGGGATGTGACCCAGTGGTCGAGTGCCGCTGAGTTCAATCCCCGGTACCAAAAAAAAAAAAAAAAAAAAAATGGGTTGGGGATGTTGTGGCCCAGTGGTCGAGTACACCTGAGTTCAATCTCCAGTACCAAAAAAAAAAAAAAAAAAAGACAGATATGTAAATTTGTTTGATCATAGTAACCATTTCAGTATATGTATATCAACATGTATGTATGCTTGTATATATTCATGTTGTACATATTAAACATATATAATCAAAAATAAAATTTAAATTTAAAATTTAAAAAATTATATTTAAGAGAATTTGCTGTTTTACTTAAATGTACTCCAAAGGAATTTTTTTTTTTCTGAAGTACTGGGGATTGAACCCAGGTGCACTCTACCCCTGAGCTACATACATCCTCAGCCCTTTGTATTTTATTTTATTTTGAGACAGGGTCTCACTAAATTGCCGAGGCTGGCCTCTATCTTGGGATCCTCCTGTCTCAGCCTCTTGCGTGGCTGGGATTATAGGTGTGCGCCACTCTGTCCAGCAAAAGGGGAAATTTTGTATCAATATCATAAATAAAAAAATCATCATCACTTGCCTATATTCATTCATATAAATACGTTACTATTTCAAATAAGTGAAAATAAGATTCCTTGATGAATCCCCCAAAGTAATCTTGGGAACCATAAATTTGGAAACAACCCTTCTCATTCAACAGTTTTCCTGTCCAATGTCCAATATATTGCCATTTACTTGTCAGGCAGGAATTTCTAATTTTCTCTGTCGTTTCTTTTCATAAGGGCTGAAACGCTATGCTTTATGGAAAATGAAATTCCTTGGGTTTCTCTTAATATGAATTTATTTGGAGTCAGTTCAGGATGGCCCAGGACAGGCCATTAGCTTTGGTGCCCAGGTACCCACACTGCTGTGCTTGAGGTCTGTCCTGGGGTGATTCCTATTTTGTTGCATCCTTTTGGTACCCACCTCAAGGTAAGACCACCCTGACCTTCCTCTGAGTACAGGCATTAGATTTTTATGATTTGCAAATCCAGTTACTCAGAAAGATTGGGATAAGGGCCCAGGTGAACTCTTAGATCCACCAGGAAACCCAGGATTAGAGTTGTATGTTATGGAACACAAAGTATCTCTAAACATGCAAGGAGAAAACTTTCTTATAAAATGTATTTCATAATTATAGCGTTACTGCTGATTTGTAATTTCTATTATGCACAAGTTTGCTGAGAGGTTCATAACTCTGCTTTAGTTTCCATAAAGCTTCTTTTTGGCAGGTAGGTTGTTGAATTGGATGCAAATCCTCTCTCTAAATTAAGTGAAAACTTGTTAAATCACTTTATTTAGATTGAGGAGGGATTTTGATCTGTTTTTTTTGGAGAGGGTACAGACACCTTTTGGTCTGGCCACTTCCCCTAGGTGTAGAGAGTTGTTTTACGAGGAGAAACTGGGAGGGTGGCCTTCCTTCTGGGGATAAGCACTGCCGAAACTGTGAGGCACTTCTTTTTCTGTGATGCTGAGGCTAGCAGGCCAGCCACCAGGGCTAACAACCTGTTTTCCTGTGCTGTGTAGGGGTGAACCAAGGCCTACGGTGTGTTCCCCAGCCCTCTGGCAATAGTCACAGCAGTTGGCCACAGTGTCAGCAGGCCTGGGGTTCCTGGCTACACATCTTCCAGGTGCCCACAGTTTTGGTCCTTGCCTCCTGCATGATTTGAAGAACTTTAGGGGCCCTTGTGAGAGGTTCAGGTCCTCTGGCCAACTTGAGTAGCTGGTGACTTTGTCAGTGCCCCAAACAGACAAGTGACTAGCAAATAAAACAGCCACAGCTGGATACCTTGCTGCACCCCTGTAATCCCAACTCCTCAGAGTAAAGTCCAGAAGAGTGAAGATTAAAGCTAAAGTTTCAAAGGGGGAATCAAGAAAAAAGTCAAGAGCTGGATGCAGCTGTTATTGTAGCAATTTGGGAGGCTGAAGCATGAGGATTACAAGTTCAAGGCCAGCCTTAGCAATTTAATGAGACCCTAAGCAACTTATTGAGACCCTGTCTCAAAATAAAAAATAAAAGAGGCTAGGGATGTGGTTCAGGGATAGGCACCCCTGAGTTCAATACCCAGTACCAAAAAGAGAAAAAAGAAAACATAAAAAGAAGGAGAAGGAAGAGGTCAGGGGAGTAGGAGGGGGAGAGCAAAGATAGATACAACTTAGTGGAATTCAACAAATAACATACCCAGCACCTCTGGAGGGAGCCAGGATGAAGGATGACACAGATCCTGTGTTCAATGTGCACAAAGCCTAGAGGCAGAGACCACAGGCCATACAGGACTCTCATGTCACCAAGTGAGGAACACTCTAGCAGAAATGTACGAAGTACCATGGATATTTAAAGACAGGTAGAGAGGTGATGTGGGTGAGATAACATTTGAGATGGACAGTTGAAAACGGGAACAGATTTTCTGGGTGTAAGTGATGTAAAGGCCCATGTAAGTTGGTTGAATAAGTGTGTGAAACAATCAGCAACATTTTGCCATTTTTCCAAAAAGGTTAAATACTCTCAAAATTTCTTTAAAAGTTCATGGGAGCTCAAATAGCAATATATGTAAACACTGTTAAATTTTATTTAAGAAGCAGAGATCAACTTCAAAATTAAAACACCTGACCTAAGATTAAAAATCCTACCTTACCTAAGATAAGGCTCTGGTCTTACATGCCAGAATGTATGGTCTAAAGAGTAATTCTTGTTGTTCAGAAACAGAGATTATAATATATAACTCAGTCAAAACTCAAAATGCTTCGAAACTTAGTCACTTTCAAATGCTAATTCTTGAGGCCCTTAGAAGAGTTAAGCAAAAGCCCATTAACTATTTTAAGATGTCAGAAATTATTCAGGGCCCGCAGGAAAGTCCTGCTTCTTCAAAGACTTCTTCAAAGTCCTGCTATCCCTCCTCAGGGAGACAATGAGAAAACACGCCACCGTGGATCCTGAATCCGCAGAGGGCCACATAATTTTAAAGGACAAATTTATTACCCAGTCGGCCCCAGACATTCGGAGGAAGTTACAAAAATTGGCATATGGCCCTGATCAGTCTTTAGATGATATCCTCCGACTTGCTACTTCCGTCTTTTATAATAGAGACCTGGAGGAAATAAGGGTGAAAGAACGCAGAGACAAAAAAAGACCGAGGCGCTGGTATTAGCTCTTAAAGGAGTAAGCTCCCAGGGTGGAAAAGGAGTACGACATTTCAAGCGGGAGTGCCCACAAGCAAAGCGGCCACCTCCGAAGCCCTGCCCTAAGTGTCAAGGCAACCACTGGAAGAGTGACTGTCCTGAGGGGCGTAGGTCCTTGAGGTCAGACTCTTCCACACAGGCCTGACGGGGCCCGGGGTCGATTCTGGCTCCCGTAACTCCTATCACCACACGTGAACCCCGGGTTTGCTTCTCCGTAGGGAGCCAAGAGGTCAACTTCCTCTTAGATACTGGTGCCAGTTATTCTGTTCTCACGACGTATTCTGGACCCCCTTTCCTCTAAAACCATGACGGTGCAAGGAGTGTCTGGAAGGTGTATAACTAGAAAGTTCACTCCCCCACTGAGTTGGGAGTGGGACGGGATGATGTTTTCTCATGCATTCCTGATAGTTCCAGAGTGCCCCACCCCTTTATTGGGTCGGGATTTATTCTGGAAATGTTAAAGATTTGTATTCCCAAATAAAGGCCATATCTACTCTGGCTGTATTATAGGGACAACTTCTCAGCCCTCACACCTCTTGGTGAGAAATTATCATCTTCATGGCATACATTGACGTTTCAGATGCTGCAACATTTCTTCGGTACTCATGTTTTTTGTTTCTCTAATAGAAGCTTCCGTCCCTGATGACTTTACAACCTTCCCCAGGCTTCAATCTGACCTAACTTCTACAAAAGGAACTCCAAACTACTGCCCCCATCACTTCGCCCCCGTTCAGCCTGAAGAAGCCAGATTCGGTCATCGACTCATTCCCTTACAGTAGTAAGGAGTTCCTAAGGTTAGAAGGGAAGTGAAGCCAAAATCTCATAGGCAGTCAGCATATATAGGTAAATCGTGTCAGGTCGAAAGCCAATTTGAGTGAGCCAATTTTGGGAAGTTGGGAAACTGTCCCCTGAGAGATTAATGAGCCCCCTGTCTTCGGGCTCTGGCCACTGCTTACCTACTTCTACAGAAATCTAAAAAGCTAAATTTGGTGCTCATGTCACTATTGCCTCTCCTCACCATTTAAAGACTAACGTATAAGAGCCTTCAAACTCTCCTGCCCTGTCGCGCTCGGCTCCTCAACCTCGTTCCAGTCCTGCTCCTCTTTACACCCAGTTTTCCTTCTCCCAGTCTCCTCAGAGCCCCCAGAACATGATTGTATAGAGATGCTTCAGGCTTTAAACTCCTGCAAGCCTCTCTTCTGCCCAAACTAATAGGGATCTCCCATTGTCCTTCACAACAAAGTGGAGACTCTCCCATAGTTCAGGGAAACACAAAGGCTGAAGGAGCACTGTCTTCTCCTTCTCTTCTGGCTTCAGTCCAATCTACTACCCAGGCCCCCACATCCCCTTCCATACAATCAATCTTCTCCTATCTCCATTCACTTTTCCATCCTATTCCAAGGGCATAAACCTTCTGGAATCGCCTGACTCAGCCTCCGCTCACCTTTTCGACCGCATATCATTAAATTTGGTGTCATTCCGGCAACATTTGCCTCTCAGCTGGAGACGGATACAGAGGTTCCTTTCGGCCCTTTGGCCTACTCCGGACTTGAGTCTCTCTCTCTTTCCTGTCCGGGACAGGACACGGAAAACCCTTGCGCAAGGTGGCTCATAGTCCTCTGATATCTTGAGCTTCTCGTGATATCCCACGTCTGCCTGGCTCCGGTGACGACCGAGTCACAGACCTGGATCTCCCTCTAATACTTATTTTGAAAAGGACGCTTTTCAAAATATTGTATTAGTCGTTGGAACTTCTTAATCCATCTCACCCCTCTAAAGTCCCTTAGAAAATTTGTTTTCAATTTCTACTAATGGTCGAAAGTATGGGCAAAGATTCTTTTATATCCAAGCTTTCTTCCTCCTCTGATCAAACCCGATTCAGTTGTGCTCGTTGCACTAGTTACCCAGAATATATCTACTTCCCTTAACATTCCTCGGCATTTTTACATCCTGTATCACCCCATGTCTTCAGGGAAGGTAGAGAGTAATAGAACTCTTACTTCCCCTCGCCCTCTTTAGGCTCAGAGTCCTCCCAAAAAGCCCTCCTTACTATCCCCTTTTGAGGTTATGTTTGGGCGACCAGCCCTTCCACCTGGAGTTTCCCCAACTCAGGGACCCTTACCCAAAGATCTCTCTTCTCCTCTCTTATCCTTCATCAGACATCAGATATGGAAGTGCCAAGATTTCATTCTGCCTGACCCAGGTAGGCTCACTGCTTCATTCCCATTAATACCTGGTTCTTGGGTATATTTCTCCCCTCCCCAGGACACAGGAACAATCTCCTTTGTCCCAAAGTGGACAGGACCTTTCCACGTTGTGCTGTGCACACCCACAGCTGCTAAACTTCGTGAAACCTCAGAAAATTTGACTTCTTAGATTCATATTTCCAGACTGAAACCAGCTGATCAACAAACTGAAGATCCACAAAAAGACAACTACTTCAGTATACTTGCTCTCCCATTCCCACCGGTCCCCTAAAAATTCATTTCTCTTGTGTTCCTGATACTGACTCAAAATAATCTTTTCTGTTTTTCTCGTTTTGAACCTTTAACCAGTTTTTCCCAGGGACTATCAACTGTTAAAAAACCAACGAATGACTTTCCAACCAGAGAGCCCTGCTGAGTCCTGCCCTTATGCTGCCACCTGACGCTCATTAAGATGTGCTTCGCACTCTCCATTGGCCTCTTCACTGTAAGTCCCACCTGGTGGAACATAGGCCTATGGAAAATAATCCATCTCACCTTCTTTCCCTTTGTTGCTTCCATAATAGTGTTACCTGCAAACTCGCAAGACCCACAATTTCTACATGCTCTCCGGCTGACTCCCTCAGTGACTTTCTTCAGAAGCCTGGTTTGACACCCTCACCAATCTTTGGCTTCAAGGAAACTTCATCCATCCCATACCTGGACAGATTCATCTTTCCACGCCTACCTCCTGGGAATTTTTTCACCCTCAAGCCTGACCTGCCTGCCCGCATCCCGCCCCTCAAAACTACCCCATGTCGCCCCATTTCAGCTCTGAAGCAGCCAGATCGAAACACGACACCCCGCTTCCTAAGAAAACAAAAAGGGGGGAATGTTGGATTCCAGGCAGGAGGCCGCGCCTCCCAGGCAGGAGGCCACACCTCCCCAGGTGCTTTGTTAAAAACTACACCTCCCAAGATCCTCAGCGTGACCAGAAAACCTGACCAGCAAATGCCCTGTCCACTACCCCCCCTCACCTCTGATAGCCTATAGGGCAAGGAATCACTCCAAGGGGGTTTTATGACCCCTACTCTATTTAAAGCCAGCCCCGGACTGAAATCGCTCTCTGTTCCTGCCGCTCTCTGTTCCTGCTCTCCATTCCCGGGTGCGCCAGCTCCCGTTCATCCCCCGCGATCCATCCCCATCCCCTCCAAGTGTTTCTTTGGTGATTCAATAAACCCCTTTCCCTTTTCCTATACGACAGTTCCAGTGTGCGTCCATCTATCCTGCAAATTTTTCTAACACTGGGTAGATGAAAGAGAATGAGGAAGGGCACCAGACCGGCAAACCACAGCCACATGAACCTGGGACTTCCGGGCTTTGAGTGGGGGAGGCAGGGATCACCAGTGTGTTGACATCGGGGAACAAGCTCTTCCTCACTGAACTTATTCCTATGTGAACACAAAAGTGGGAACACATGGGAATGACTCACACCCATCCTTGGTGTGGTCACTGAGCTGTTGTCACTGAGGAACAAAATGCTCAAAAGGATAAATGCCAACAAAAGGTGTCAAGAGGAGCCTGCAGGGCTGGGGTTGTGGCTCAGCGGCAGAGCACTCTCCTTGCACATGCACGGCCCGGGTTCGATCCTCAGCACCACGTAAACATAAATGCATTGCATTGTGTACAACTAAAGCAAATCAATAAATATTAAAAAAAAAAAAAAAAAAAAAAAAGGAGCCTGCCTTCCCCTTCACACCTGCTTCAGAAGATTTTGGAGAGAAGCAGAAAGCTACTCTACCATCAATTTCACTGGAGCCCTGTAGAGAAACTTCCAATATTCTTTCAGAGAGTTTGGAGGGAATTTTCAAACTTTAGATCTCAAAATTAGTGACTAGGTGGTTTTTTGTATTGTTTTACCGTGCTAGGGTTTAAACCCAGGGTCTCAGACATGTGTGACTGTTTTTGTTTTTGTTTTCTGATACTAAGGATGGAAGCTGGAGGGCTCTACCACTGAGTTATACCTTCAGACCTTTTATATTTTTTACTTTGAGACAGGTTCTCACTAAGTTGCTGAGGCTGGCCTCCAATTTACAACTCTCCTGCCTCAGCCTCCCGAGTTGCTGGGATTACAGGTGTGCACCACAGAGGCCTGGCCACAACCATACTGTTTCATTATTTGTCTCTATACATAGGTAACTGTTTCTTCTATGCTGAATCAGAAAGTAACTTACTTTTCAGGGACAGAGTGACAACCGCATGGGGGTGCTGCCAGCTGAACTCTAGTTAACGGAATCTTTGGACACTTGTCTGAATACACGTTGGCACTGCCAGTTTATGGTAGTCATAGGTACTATCACCTAATTCTTCCAACTTTCTGCCTTCTCAGTATGTGGTAGAAGTTCATTTTTGGTCCCCTTGTAGTTGGGTGGAGCTGTGTCATTCATTCTGGCCAATGAGGTCTGAGTGAAAGTTCCATATTCAACCAACCTGAAGTGAAATATTTGATAACAAAAAATTGCATTTGTACTGAACACTTATGAACTCATTTTCTTGTCATCATTCCCTAAACAATATAGTATAACAACTATTTACATGGCACCTATGCTGGATTAGGCAAACTAGAAATGATTTAAAATATACAGGATGAACAGCAAATGTTGGCCGGGCACGGTGGCGCACACCTGTAATCCCAGCACTTTGGGAGGCTGAGGCAGGAGGATCGCGAGTTCAAAGCCAGCCTCAGCAATGGCGAGGCACTTAGCAACTCAGTGAGACCCTGTCTCTAAATAAAATACAAAAAAAGGGCTGGGGATGTGACCCAGTGGTCGAGTGCCCCTGAGTTCAATCCCCGGTACCACAAAAAAAATAAAATAAAATATACAGGATGAACAGCAAATGTTATATGTAAATGCTATGTCATTTTATATAAGGGACTTGAGCATCCATGAATTTTGGTATCCACAGAAGCCCCACAACCAATTCCCCATGGATACTGAGGCAAGAGCACACTGTTTGTGCCTGGGCTGAAGCATTTCATCACATGTGCAAGACCCTTCTGAGGTCTCTTTCCCTTTGCCACGGTGACTGGCAGTGTTTGAGATGACAGCTGCTTCCCCAGCCTGGGTTCCAGGATGAGGAGACAGGACACAGTGGTTCCAGCCAACTCCTGACAGACAGAGTGGGAAATAAACCTTTATTGTCATAAACCACTGTGGTTGGGGTTGTTTGTAATGTAACTGATCCCAACTAGCACCCCCGCTAGAGCTAGAGTGAGGTCCTATTTAGCACCTTTTGCATTTCAAGTTTTTATAAATAAATAGCTGACATCCATGTCCATGAACTTTATAAATGAAATGCCCCAAAGCAATAAATTTCTCTTAACACAATAGTTGAAAATATATGCACATCGTTACCGCATATTTTACACAAACCTAACCTGCGTGAAATTCCCCCCCCCCCTTTTTTTTTTTGCTGTACTGGGGGTGGAACCCAGGGCCTTGTGTGGTATGCAAATGCTGCTCTATCACCAGGACACACCCCCAGCCATGTGGTCCATATTTAATGCATCAATAAGTTAGGTTTATATAAAGGACCATACATAGCCTGGCAGAGTGTTGCCTGTGTGTAATCCCAGCAGCTGAGGAGGCTGAGACAGAAGGATCCTAGGTTCAAAGCCAGCCTCAGCAATGGCGAGGCACTAAGCAACTCAGTGAGATCCTGTTTCTAAATAAAATACAAAATAGGGCTGGGGATGTGGCTCAGTGGTTGAGTGCCACTGAGTTCAATCCCTAGTACCAAAAAATTGTCATGTTCGCCTTGAACTCAAGCTGCCTCTTCTATAAGGCCACATGCACTAGATCAGCTGCTCAGTTCTGCTCCCTCCTGAACCTGATGGCCTCTTGGACTTCTTTGTCTCCATGGTCACTCACTTTGATAAGTCAGAAGTGGTGTTTTCACTGGCGTCACTCAACCTCTAATTTTTTTTTTTTTTTTTTGGTACCGGGGATTGAACTCAGGGGCACTTGACCACTGGGCCACATCCCCAGCCCTTTTTTGTATTTTATTAGAGACAGAGTCTCACTGAGTTACTAAGTGCCTCGCCATTGCTGAGGCTGGCTTTGAACTCGCGATTCTCCTGCCTCAGCCTCCCAAAGTGCTGGGATTACAGGCGTGCGCCACCACGCCCGGCTTCAACCTCTAATCTTTTATCTTTCTCATTCCTGTGCCAACCTGTCACCAGAGTGTCAAGTTAGAAGGGCCCCTAGTGATCACATGCCCACCTCTCCAAACCCAGGGCAGAGAAACGGAAACCAGGGAGGCCATCTAGCACTGGGTGTTAGAAAACTGCTGAAACATAGTTAACTTAGCTGGGAACACCGAGTTAGAGAAATAAAAGGGTTTATTGGGGTGCCACATGGGCAAGGGTAGGGAAAGGAAGGGAAGGGAAGGGGGGGGGGTAGGGAAAGGATGGAGGGGAATAGGGACAGGCAGGAATGGAGAGCAGAAACAAAAGGTGGCAGGAACAAGGAAAAGGGCAGAGTTCAGTCCGGGGCTGGCTTAAATAGAGTAGGGGCCATAAAACCCCCTTGGAGTGAGTCCTTGTCCTATAGGCCAGCAGAGGTCATGGGGGGATGGTGGTAGTGGACAAGGGACTTGCTGGTCAGGTTTTTGGTCACGCTGAGGATCCTGGGAGCTCTAGTTTTTCACAAGGCACCTGGGGAGGTGTGGCCTTCTGTCTGGGAGGTGCAGCCTCTGCCTAGAATCCAACACTGGGCAGTCCTTGCAGATCCTAAGATAGACCAGGCTTCATTCCCTCCACCTGAAATGCAGCTCCCCCTGCCTGGGCTAAGTCCCCATCCTCAGGGCTTTGCTCAATGTCCCTCCTTTCCCATGAGCTGCCCAGACCCCAGGTGGGGCCTCGTGATTTGGATGGGCTCTCCTGAATGATCTCAAAAGAGCAGGACAGAGAACTGCTGCTTACATTCTGTAGTTCACCTGTGCTGTGTGTACTTCTTGCTCTTTTTCCTATTTGATCTATGTGAACAGTATTTTCTGGTTTATTCCTGCGAGTCAGGGATACCCCACTCCCTCAGATGGAAATGGAGTTGATTCTCCCAAAGAATTTGCCCATGATATCCGCTGCATCTCTGACTGCTCATATTCTAAGTGGACACGTACCAAAAAGGAATATGTCTTGGTGACACAACAATGTGTCGTGACACCGTTGGGAATGGAAGTGGAGGACACTTCCCCCAGTGAGAGCAGAGGTCTCCAATGGTTATCATGACAATGTCCAATGTCTGCAGTGGTGGCACTGACAGCATGTCTTGTTCTAAATATTGGAGAAGAAACAAGGAGGCAGTGTCATGACAGTTTGTCCTTGGCAGGAGAGGACACATCACAGTTGGCAAGCACTTTTTAAAATTATTTATTTAAGGGGTGTAACATTTGCTTATAATCCTTCTGCCTGATTTGTGATTTGTTTTATTGTCTTATGTGTTGTACCCAATTTTCAGGAAAAAAGTCTCACAAGCCACTCACGTGATAGCCAATGAAGCCTTTATTCTGGCCAGGGCCACAAACTACGTCCAGCACAAAGCAGGATAGTAGAAAATGGCACCAGCTCATAGCAAGGGCAGGGTTTAGAAAACATAGGGTTAATATGCCCTCAGGCCCTCAGGTGGAGACTGTTTAAGGGTGGGTTAATGGGCCATCAAGGGTGGGTCAATGGGCCATCAGGTGGAGATAGTCCAAATCCAGTTTAAAGTCTCCTTTGCTTATAACATATGTATTTTTTAAGTTCCTTCTTTATTTATTTTTTCTTTCTGTTGAGCTGGAGATTGAACCCAAGGCCTTGTGCTTGCTAGGTAAACATTACTGAACTCTACCCTAACCCCAATTGTAGGCATTTTTTAAACTGTCTTCTGTTGCTGTGTCCTTTTCCTTAGTTTTTTATTTTTGTCTTAATTATTTTTGTTGTAGATGAAGTACGTTTATTTATTTATTTTATGTGGTGCTGAGGGTCGAACTCAGTGCCTCACATGTGTCAGTCAAGTGCTCTAACATGGAGCCACAAACCCAGGCCCTTAGTTTGTTTTTTAATCAACAGACTTTTTTTTTTTTTTTTTTTGGAACAGTTTAAAGTTTGCTCTAAAACCAAGGAGATAGGCCGGGCGCCCTGGCGCATGCCTGTAATCCCAGCACTTGGGAGGCTGAGGGAGGAGGATTGCAAGTTCAAAGCCAGCCTCAGCAATGGCGCACTTAGCAACTCTGTAATAAGCAGAGGTAACTTAAACCATCTTCACCTGAGGGCGTATTAACCCACCCTTAAACTGCCTCCACCTGAGGGCCTGAGGGCGTATTAACCCTGTGCTTTATAAACCCTGCCCTATAAGCCCTGTCCTTGCTACAAGCGGGCTCCATTTTCTACCACCCTGCTTTCCTGAGGTTTGTAGTTGGTGGCCCTGGCCGGAATAAAGGCTTCTTTGGCTGTTACATGAGTGGCTTGTGAGACTTTTTTCCTGCAAATTGGGTACAACACTCAGTGAGACCCTGTCTCTAATAAAATACAAAACAGGGCTGGGGATGTGGCCCAGTGGTCTAGTGCCCCTGAGTTCAATCCTCAGTACCAAAGAAAAAAACAAACAAATAAATAAATAAACCAAGGATATACTATGGTGAGTGAGCATGTGCCCCCTCACAGTTTCCCCTACCATTAACATCTTCCATTAACGTAGTATATTTGTTTAAAATGGTGAACTAACATTAGTACATTATTGTTAAAAATATCAGTACGTTCCCATTTCCCCAAGAGAGCCCCCACCCAGGGATGGTGCTATACCCACTACCCCACCTTCCCTCCCAAGAGAGGGATGGTGCCAACCCCACCTTCTATGCCTGCCTAACCTGCCTAAACCTACTTACCTAAAAACGAACCTCTCTGCCCAATTAGCATATGACAGATACCCCAAACAGCAGGTATAAGTTGAAGCCTTCATGTATTCTCTCTCTCCCTCTCTCCCTCTCCCCCTGCTGCGGCCCCTGCTCCCTGCTCCCTGCTCTCCCCTTCCCTACCCTCCCTGCTTTCGGTCACTACTGCCTTCTCCCTGCTCGTCCCTCCCAGTCTCCCTGCCGCGGCCCCTTCCCTGCTCTCTGCTCTCTGCTCCTTGCTGCTCCCCTGCTCCCTCCCTCCTCAGGCAGCCACCTTGCTGCTTCCCAATAAATCCCTTGGCAGTATCTCCATCTCTCTCAGTGTGGTCACTCGCCTTTCAATTATTATTACTATTATTATTATCTAAAGTCCACAGTCTATATTAGAGTTCACTCTATGTTGTACAGTTTCTATAGTTTTTTTTTTTTTTTTTTTTTTTTTTTTTTTGGTACCAGGGATTGAACCCCGGGGCAATTTACCACTGAGCCACATCCCCAGTCCTTTCTTTCTATTTTTTTTAAACTTTTGTTTTGTTTTGTTTTAGTTGTTGATAGACCTTTATTTTATTTGTATGTGGTGCTAAGAATCGAACCCAGTGCTTTACACATGCCAGGCAAGTGTGCTACCGCTGAGCCACATCCCCAGACCTTTCTAATATTTTATTTAGAGACAGGGTCTTGCTGAGTTGCTTAGGGCCTCAATAAATTGCTTAGGCTGGCTTTGAACTCCCGGCCCTCCTGTCTCAGCCTCCCAAACAGCTGGGATTACAGGCAGGCTTGTGCCACAGCACCCAGCCAATTTATCAAAACACATAATGTTTTGTATCCAGCATTATAGTATCACGTAGAACAGTTAAGCCGCCCTAAAGTTAATCGTGTCATCACTTCTTCCTTCCTTTCCTGAGCTCCTGCAGCCATTGATCTTTTTCCTGTCTGTAGTTTTTTCCATAATACTTGGAATCATTGGTCTATACTGCCTTTGACTGACTTCTCTTACTAAGCAATATGCATTTAAAGTTCCTCTGCTTGACAGCTCATTTCTTTGAATAGCTGAATAGTATTCCATTGTACAGATTATCACAGTTTGTTTACCCATTCACCTTTGAAATACATCTTGATTGCTTCCAGTTTTTAGCAATTATGAATAAAGCTGCCATAAACATTCATGGGCAGGTTTTTGTGCGGGACATAAGTGTTGGATTCATTTGGGTAAATACCCAGGAGCACAATGCTGGATCATATGGTAAGAGACTATGTTTAGCTTTGTAGGAATCTGCCAACCTGTCTTTTCAAAGTGGCTGTATCATTTTACATTTATACTGGCAATGTGTGAGAGTTCTTATCACTCCACGTCCTTGCTAGCATTTGATATTGTCAATTCTTTGGAGTTTAGCCATTGTGATAGGTGTGTAGTTGTTTTAATTTGCAATTCCTTAATGATATGTGATATTGGGAATCTTTTCATACACTTATTTGATTTTTTTTTTTTTTTTTTTTTTTTTGTGGTACCAGGGATTGAACTCAGGTGCCCTCAACCACTGGGTCACATCCCTAGCCCTTTTTTGTATTATTATTAGAGACAGGGTCTCACTGAGTTGCTAAGTGCCTCGCCATTGCTGAGGCTGGCTTTGAACTCACGATCCTCCTGCCTCAGCCTCCCACAGTGCTGGGATTACAGGTGTGCGCCATCGTGCCCGGCTTTATTTGATATTTTTATATCTTCTTTGATAGAAGTGTCTATTTAGGTCTTTTGCCTCTCCCCTCCATCAACTTTTTTTTTTTTTTTTTTTTTTTTTTTTTTGTGGTACCAGGGATTGAACTCAGGGGCACTCGACCCTGACTGGGCCATATCACCAGCACTTTTTTGTATTTTATTTAGAGACAGGGTCTCACTGAGTTGCTAAGTGCCTCGCCATTGCTGAGGCTGGCTTTGAACTCGCAATCCTCCTGTCTCAGCCTCCCAAAGTGCTGGGATTACAACAGGTGTGCGCCACCGCGCCCGGTAACTTTTTTTCTTTCAATTGTCTGAAATTTCTATTAACTTGCTCTGGATGGGACAGGGCAAGGCCTCAAACCATTTTAAAACGGTCTGGCAAGCACTGTAGGAATGCATCTTTTGCCCATTTTTACAATGAGTTGTTTGTTTTTATTGTCAATCCTAACAGTTCTTTATGTATTTGGGATTAAGTCTTTTTATCAAGTATGTGTTTTGCAATTTTTTTTACTATAACAGATTTTAAATATAATTTATATACCATAAAATTAATCACAGTCAACAGTGTGTGTATGTATGTGTGTGTGTATGTATGTATTTATTTATTTATTTATTTATTTATTTATTTATTTATTTTTGTGGTACCAGGTACTGGGGATTGAACTCAGGGGCCCTCGACCACTGCCATATCCCCAACCCTTTTTGTTTTGTTTTGTTTTGTTTTTTTTTGTGGTACCAGGGATTGAACTCAGGGGCACTCAACCACTGGGCCACATCCCCAGCCCTTTTTTGTATTTTATTTAGAGACAGGGTCTCACTGAGTTGCTAAGTGCCTTGCCATTGCTGAGGCTGGCTTTGAACTCGTGATCCTCCTGTCTCAGCCTCCCAAAGTGCTGGAATTACAGGCGTGCGCCACCGAGCCCGGCTTATTATTATTATTTTTTTAATGTGGTGCTGAGAATCAAACCCAGTGCCTCACACATGCTAGGCAAGTGCTCTACCACTGAGCCATGACCACAGCCCAAGAGTATAATTTTTGATAGTATGTCCATGGTTGTGCAAATGAAACCAAAAATAATTTTACAGTGTTTTTATAATCCTCAAAAGGAAATAGCCACTGAGCATGGTGTCCAATTCCTATAATCCCAGCAATCTGGGGGGCTGAGGCAGGAGGAATGCAAGTTCAAGGCCAGCCTCAACAACTTGGGAAGACACTGTCTCAAAATAAAAAATAAAAAAGGGCTGGAGGTGTGGCTCAGTGGTAAAGCACTCCTAGTACCACAAAAAATAAATTAATTAAAAAAAAGAAAGAAAATGGCCAGAGCTGTCACTCCCCATATCTTCCCAAGCCTTCAGCCCTACTTTCTGTAAACTTGTCCATTTAGAACATTACCTATATATGGAATCATATGATATGACATTTTGTAACTGGCTTTGTTAATTTACCATAATTTTCAAGTTTCATCCATATTGTTGCTTTCATCAGTACTTTGTTCCTTTATATATCCAAATAATATTCCATTTTATGGGCATATATATTTTGTTTATCCATTCATCAGTTGATGGGCATTTGGATTGCTTCCACTTTTTGGCTATTATGAATAATGTTGCTATGGACTTTTGTGTATAAGTTTTTGTGTAGACATATGCTTTCATTTCTATTGGGTATACACCTAAGAGGATAATTGCTGGGTCATTTATGGTAACAATATGTTTAACTTTTTGAGGAACTGCCAAACTGTTTTCCAAAAATGGCTGGACAATTTTACATAACCACCAGCTGTATGAAGGTTCCAAAATTTCTCCACATTCTCATCAACACTTCTTTATTGTCCAACTTTTTTTTTTTTTTTTTTCTTTTTTCAGCACAGGGGATGGAACCCAGGACCTGGTGCCTGCTAGGCAAGCTCTCTAACACTGAGTCACACCCAACCCTTTTCCAACACTTTTCCAACTTTTCGATTAATTTCATCTCAGTGGTTATGAAGAGGAACCTCATTGTGGTTTTTGTCAGCGTTTCCCTAATGATTCATAGTGTTGAGCATATTTTCATGTGCTTATTAACCATTTTGTATATCTTCTTTTTTTAATATATATATTAAAAGAAAATTTTTTTTTTCAATGTGGTGATGGGAATTGAACTTAGGGCCTCGCCTCATGCATGCAAGGCAGGTGCTTTACCACTGAGCTATCTCCTCATCCCTTGTATATTTTCTTTTCTTTTTGTACTCAGGGGCACTGGACCACTGGGCCACATCCCCAGCCCTTTTTTGTATTTTATTAGAGACAGGGTCTCAGTGAGTTGCTAAGTGCCTCGCCATTGCTGAGGCTGGCTTTGAACTCGCGATCTTCCTGCCTCAGCCTCCCAAGTGCTGAGATTACAGGTGTGTGCCACCGCGCCCGGCCCTTGTATATCAGTGGTAGAATGCTTGCCTAGCATGTATGAGGCACTGGGTTCGAGCCTCAGTACCACATAAAAAAATAAATAAAGGTATTATGTAATTAAAAAAATAGAAATATCTATTCAGATCCCTTGCCCTTTTTTTTTTTTTTTTTTTTTTTGGTACTGGGATTGAATCCAAAGGCCCTCTACCAGTGAGCTACACATCCCAACCCTTATTTTGAGACAGCATCTGGTTAAGTTGTTGCAGCAGGCCTTGAATTTGCCAACTTTCTGCCTCAGCCTCCAGAGTTGCTAATGTTGGATTCTGGGCAGGGAAGGCACGCCTCCCAGGTAGCTCGACTAGCCACACCCCCAGGCGCCTTAAGACTCCCAAGCACTCCAGGTCAGCCACACTGCTGGCCACACCTCAGGTTGACCATGCCGCTGACCACTCCCCAAGTGCCTTACTGAGCCAATTGCAACATATGGACTTGCCTTCTGACCCCTGGTGGCCTATGGAACTGGGGTTCCCTCTGGGGGGGTCCCTCAGACCACCGGTCCACTACTTAAGCGCTCCAGACTGAAACCGGCCCTTTTTTTTCTTTTTCCCCTTTTCCTGTTCCACGTGCGGATTCTCCCCCCCCACCACCACCACGTGTCCCTTTGGCTGATTAATAAAATCCCAGCGTGTGTTTGGTCTACACTTCAGCTAAGATTATAGGTGTGCTCCACTGTGCCTGTCCCTTTGCCTGTTTTATTTTTACTTTTCTGAGACAGATTCTTTCCCAGGCTGGCTTCCAACTTGTGATCCTCCTGTCTCAGCCTCCCAAGTAGCTGGGATTACAGGTACAAAATACTGTGCCTGGCTCTTTTTTTCTTTTGATGGTACTGGGAATTGAACCCAGGTTCTCAGGCACTGATCTATGTCGCCGCCTGAAGCGCTTGGAGCAACGGAGCCGCGGGAAGAACTTCAGAAGCAAACTGGAGACAAACAGCTTTTTATTCTGATAACTTTTCTCTCTGGTTCTAACAACAACTAACACACGCCAAACACACCACTAAAATGGCGCTGACCCAATCAGCAATTTCGGCCAAGTCACTCGAGATCCCGCAACAAATCCCGTGAGACTACGGGTGGCGACAATGGCCAAATCTCCACGGCTCATAGTCAACTGCAATTCAAGTCAATCCCCAAACAGGGCTCCTGCATTTCCCCCCTTTTGTTTTAAAAGAGGTAATGCTCTAGGACGTCTATGTGCAACCAACATTCTTACCCGTCATCGGATAATCAAGGCTGTGCCCTTGACTCCTGTCTTAGGTTGATATGTCGGTCACATGAGACTGTCCCGTGCGACTGTGCCTGTCTTAGGTTGTCCCCCTCTGGGGATCTTACCCGTCATTGGCTAACCAGCCATCCAATGGAGCCCTTTAGGATCGACTATATATGATGACTAACAGCCGTCCAATTGTGAGGAGATGTTGCGGCTTTAAGGCAACAAGCCTTTTGGTGATGAG
This sequence comes from Tamias sibiricus, assembly GCA_025594165.1. Taxonomy (NCBI): domain Eukaryota; kingdom Metazoa; phylum Chordata; class Mammalia; order Rodentia; family Sciuridae; genus Tamias; species Tamias sibiricus. The sequence goes on along the minus strand of CM046663.1, from coordinate 121,247,480 downwards.
CCAAATTGCATAGCATATCAAATTGTTTAAACAAATCAGCTGCCCTAAGTTCCATCAAGTAACACACTGAATTCTCTAGACAAATACCCGCAAGGCATTGTCCCGTAAAGTCCCAAACAATGAAAGATCAAAATGTCCATTTGTTATAACATGTTGATATAGGAAGCCCCATGTATGTAGAGCAGAGGCCACACTGTTGGTGAGGTTGTTTGATGTTTGAGCAGCAGACGTCTTTTTTATGTTTAGACAATGCCACCGGCAAATCTTCAGGGCCCGTTATAAAATAATACCTAGAAACTCAAGCATCAATTATTAAAGGAAAGGCAGTGCTATTGCAGCACTGAGTCAAGAGGCGAGTTGTCAGACTACAAAATAGAATAATTAGATTAGAAAATTAAAGTTGATTTTTGTTCACATACATCGCTGGTTGAGCTTCTACAAACATAAGTTGGAAAAAATGTCATATTTAGAACAAAACAAAGAAAGACTGAGGGTAATTACTGCATTAAAGATAGATTAAAGAAAAGGTAAAGGCACTTGAGAGAAATAATTTGTTAGCTGGAACCCTTGAGTCTCTGTATACAGAGCAATTTTTTACCTGTTGAGATAATTGAAATTAATGAGCTATTAAACAAATGAAGTTAATAACAAATAAACAATCTTAAGTCAAAACACCAAAATATCAGGTTATATAGCACTAGTCATATTGTTTGCTAAAGAGAAGTCCCAGGGACACCTATAAATCAAAATTGAAAGTACCTTCATTTATAAAATTATTTACCTAAATTGAATACTCTTAACCTAAAATGAATTAAAGTTATTTGGATCCATATATATATATATATATATATATATATATATATATATATTTTCTTTTTCATAAGCGCTTTGTTCTTTGTGACGTCACACTGGACAGACGAACAAACATACAAACATATATTTGTGACATCACATTAACATGAAATATAGACAAATGTACAGACATAAAGACATGTATAAAAAGAAAAGAAAAAAAAAATACAATTGTGTGCACACTAAAGAGAGATCTCCTCGTCCCGGCCGGGAGGAATGACACTTAAGTTGTGAAATATTTTGAAGGACTCTTTTGAGGGAATCATTCTATACCTTCATCTTGGTCCTCTTGATTTTGTACCTTTTTTATTAATCTTGATTCTTCAATAACTTCATCTTGATCATTTTGATGTGGTACCTGTTTTATTAATCTAGATGGTATCCATATTGGAGAGGATTCGTCTTTTGGGAAAAACACAAACAGATCCTCTTCCCCAAATTAATACTGGATCTGGACCCTTCCATGTACCTGAAAGAACATCCTTCCAGTAAACCAAAGGTTTATGTTGTTGGTGTGGATTCCAATGTCTGTCTCCAGCAGAATAACCATTAGAGTCTAAAGTTAAAAAATTTAAGGTAAACAGGGCAACTGCCAATCTGTCCTTAGGACTTTTCCAATTTCCTTCTTTTTGTTTTAATAACATAATTTTCAGTGTTCGGTTTGCTCTTTCAATAATGCCCTGACCCTGAGGATTGTATGGGATGCCTGTTTTATGGGATATATTGAATTTTGCGCAAAACTGTTTGAAAGATGAGGACGTATATGCGGGGGGCCATTATCTGTTTTAAGCATTTTGGGGATGCCCAATGCAGCAAAAGCTTGCAAACAATGAGATGTAACATCTTTAACTTTTTCTCCAGAATGTAAGGAAGCAAAAATCATGCCTGAGCATGTATCTATGGTCACATGAATAAATCGCAATTTTCCAAAACTTGGCTCATGAGTAACATCCATCTGCCACAAATGATTGGGCATTAATCTTCTAGGGTTAACTCCGAAATGAGGATTGGGCAAATGTGTCATACAAGATTTACAATCTTTTACAATTGTTCTGGCTTGCTCCTTTGTGATTTTAAACCTACGTTGCAAGGTGGTGCTGTTGACATGAAACTGGGAATGAAATAAAGTAGCTTGTTGTAGCGCTGAAAGTATAAATATTGTTTTTGTAAGTTCATCAGCCTTTTGATTACCTTCATGGAGGGGACCAGGCAAATTAGTATGTGCTCTAATATGGCCTATGAATAGAGGTTCTTTTCTTGCCCACAGAAGTTTTTGTATTTGATAAAACAATTTAAAGCCTGGAGTATGAGGTGCTATTGGTCCTGCTAACTCTAATTTTGGGACGGCTTGTACAATATAGTGGCTATCTGAAAAAATGTTTACGGGCTGGTCCCTAAAATTTTCCAGAGCTCTTACCACAGCTTCCAGTTCCACTAGTTGAGCTGATTTGTGTGCAGTTATATAAGTCATATTTTCTTTTTTAGTGACTACTGTAGCAGTACCATTTGAGGACCCATCTGTAAATACATTAAATGCCTTAGGAATAGGTTGATTTTTTATTACCTGTGGAAATATAATAGGATGATTAATACAAAAAGATAATATAGGGGACTTAGGAAGATGATTATCAAAATTTGCAGAAGTAGAACATTTAACTATAGCCCTGAAGGAGCCCTAATTAGGAAGGGCTGTTGTAGCTAGCTGGAAGCCATAAGTTCCACCTGATATGTATGTGACGCACCTGTAGGCACCCGCAAACCTGAAGGTATATAACCGGGTGAAAGCGGTCCGAGTTAGGAGAACGAATTCATTCGGTCCGTCGGGCAGTCACTCGGTCGGTCAGAAGAATCAGAGCGGCCAGAACATAGGCAGAGCGGTTACAGAAGAGAAACCAGATAGACAGAAGAGAAACCAGATAGAAGAAGTAATGACTGGTCAGAGTTAGGCCGAGGCTCCTGAGGAAGAGAGAAGACAGAAGAAAGAAGGAAGAAAGAAGAGAGAAGAAAGAAGCTCTAATCTTTCTCTAAGCTAAGCTAAGCTCTATCTTTCTCTCTAAAAATCTTTCTTTCCCTCTCTAAGCTCTAAGAAAGTAGAAGTACAAATGGTGGTCCGTCCGGGGCTCGGCAGGCAGAGAAGAAAAGCTAAGAAATAAGGAGAGCAACGAAAAAGCATAGCCTCAGACTCAGTTGAGACCAGCAAAAAGAGTAGTAAACAAGAGAGCATAGCCTCTGACTCAGTTGAGGCCAGTTAAGAATTAAGCTGAAGCAGAGTAGCCGGCCAAAAGCCATAAAAAATAAAGAAGCCAGAAAAGCTATACAGAGAAAAAGCCTTGAGCTTTAAACAAGAGAGCATAGCCTCTGACTCAGTTGAGGCCAGTTAAGAATTAAGCTGAAGCAGAGTAGCCAGCGAAAAGCCGAAGCAAGCCGGCCAAAAGCCGAAGCAGAGTAGCCGGCCAAAAGCCATAAAAAATATAGAGAAAAAGCCTTGAGCTTTAGTATAAAGAAAAAAGCCATGAGCTTAAAAGAAAATAGAGAATTAAATAGCATGGTAAAAACCATGCAGAAAAAAAGCCATTGAGCTTTGGCAAGAAAGCCATAAAGAAAAATAAAGAGGAAAAAAAAAAAAAAAAAAGTCAAAGCCGCTTATGCAATTGTGCTTAACTAAGTGCGTTAGCTGCTCCTCAGCAGTAGGCTTCCTTAAAAGCCGCAGCACCTTCTCAAAAAGGGCTCAAATATCCACCCTTTTAAAAACAAAAGGTGAAAAGCTAGGTAGGGAAAATAAAAATAGAGAAAATAAAATAGAGAAAATAGAACAAAAGCACCTTTTTAAAAACTAAAGGGAAGGAATATGAAGGAGCCCTAATTAGGAAGGGCTGTTGTAGCTAGCTGGAAGCCATAAGTTCCACCTGATATGTATGTGACGCACCTGTAGGCACCCGCAAACCTGAAGGTATATAACCGGGTGAAAGCGGTCCGAGTTAGGAGAACGGAGAATTCAGTCAGCCGGCAGTCACTCGGTCGGTCAGAAGAATCAGAGCGGCCAGAACGTAGGCAGAGCGGTTACAGAAGAGAAACCAGATAGAAGAAGTAATGACTGGTCAGAGTTAGGCTGAGACTCCTGAGGAAGACAGAAGACAGAAGAAAGAAGAAGGAAGAAAGAAGAGAGAAGAAAGAAGCTCTAGTCTTTCTCTAAGCTAAGCTCTAAGCTCTATCTTTATCTTTCTTTCTATCTTTCTTTACTCTAAGCTACTCTAAGCTAAGAAGAAAAATCTTTCTTTCCCTCTCTAAGAAAAATCTTTCTTTCCCTCTCTAAGCTCTAAGAAAGTAGAAGTAAAAGTAGTAAAAGCTTAACTCTGCCTCCGAGAGTTTTTTCCTCCCGGTTTACGGTACCAGGCAGCTTACATAGCCCAATCATTATCATTGAAGCATAAGTATTCAATCTGTGATGATGAATAGGGAGTAATAATAGTAGCAGGGTGAATGCCAAATATTTTAGTAGAAGTCTTAAGTCCTTGAAGAATAAGTTTAGCCACCATGGAGGTATAAGACTCAATTATACTTTTAGGAGAGACAGGCAAATGTATCCATAATAAAGGCCCTTGTTGCCAAAATACACCTGTGGGTGTATATTGTGAAGAAATAATAATCAACATCAGCGGTTGAGTTAAATCAAATCTATCACAATGAGCTCCTTCGATGGCTTTTTCTACTAACTTTAAAGCTTTCCTAGCATCAGGAGTCAATGTTCGTGGTGAAGATGGATCAGGATCTCCACGAAGGATGTCAAATAAAGGTTTTAGTTGGCCAGTAGTGAGATTTAGTGTAGGGCGAAGCCAATTAATGTCTCCCAGTAGTTTTTGGAAATCATTGAGGGTGGTCAAATGTTCTTTATTTATTAAAATTTTTTGGGGTCTAACAAAAGTATCCATGATTTTAAATCCTAAATATAATATGGGAGATCTGGTTTGAACTTTTTCTTCTGCTATATATAATACATATATTTTTAAATTTTCTACCACATCACTGAATATATTAAATAAGATTTTTTGATTAGGGTGGGCCAATAAAATATCATCCATGTAATGTAGACACATGAGGTTTGGATATTTATTTATTTATTTATTTATTTATTTATTTTTTTTTTTTTTTAAATATTTATTTATTTACTTTAGTTGTACACAATGCAATGCATTTATGTTTACGTGGTGCTGAGGATCGAACCCGGGCCGCGCACGTGTGAGGCGAGCGCTCTGCCGCTGAGCCACAACCCCAGCCCCTGGATATTTATTTTTAATGGGTTGGATAGCCTTGTCCACATATATTTGGCATATGGTGGGGCTATTAGCCATTCCCTGTGGTAAAACCTTCCATTGATATCTCTGATCAGGGCCATTATTGTTCATAGAAGGAACGGAAAAAGCAAACCTGGGGGCATCCAGAGGATGTAGGGGAATAGAAAAGAAGCAATCCTTTATATCAAGAGTAATAAGATGGAAATTTTTTGGAATAGCTACGGGACTAGGAAGTCCAGGTTGAGTAGGCCCCATAACTTGCATGGTTTTATTGATTTGTCTAAGATCATGTAACAATCGCCATTTTCCTGACTTTTTCTTGATCACAAATATGGGGGAATTCCAGGGGGAGGTGGAAGGTTCTATATGACCTGCTTCTAATTGTTCCTGAACTAATTGGTGGGCCGCTTGTAATTTCTCTTTAGATAGGGGCCACTGAGGGACCCACACTGGCTTATCAGAAAGCCATGGTATTTTCAAAATTATTTTCTCAGTGGCCCCGAAAAAAAATATCTTTTTCCTTTATGACAATGATTACTTTTAGGGTTAAGATTACTCTGTACTTTTTGATAATGAGTTCTTTTATGGTTAAGATTACCCTGTAGGTTTTCACATTTAACATCTGCAGGCTTGGTTGCAAGGTGTACTCCCATTTGTTGCAAAATATCTCTTCCCCATAAAGTAACCGGTAGATTAGGTAAAACATAAGGCTGAAATGTTCCTTTATGGCCTTCATCATCCTCCCATTTTAAAATTACTGCACTTTTATCTGGGAGGTTATTATATCCCAAGCCTCTTAAACTGGTTGAAGCTTTTTGCAGAGGCCAGTGCTTGGGCCATTGGCGTAAGTTAATAATGGAAGAGTCAGCTCCAGTATCTATTAATCCCTCCATTTCTATTCCTTGGATTTTTATTTTACACATAGGCCTCCTTGAACAGTCTCGAACCCAGCAAGCCATGGGACTTGAGTCAGTGGAACAAAATCCTCTATTGTTCCCTTCTTGAGGCATACCCATTTTAAATGAATTATGTAAATTGGGAAGGAGAAGCAACTGAGCAATTCTATCTCCTTGATTAACAGAAGTTATACTTTGGGGTGAGCTAAGCATTATTTTTATTTCCCCTTTGTAGTCTGAGTTTATTACACCTGGGGTCACTTGCAAACCTAATAAGCTTTTAGGACTACGCCCGATAATAAGTCCTACAGTCCCTGAGGGAAGAGGTCCCCTGACTCCTGTGGGAATCAGTTGAACCCCCATTTCAGGTGTTAACACTATTCGGGCGGTGGAACAGAGGTCTAATCCTGCATTTCCTCTTGTTCCTCTGGCAAGGGAGTGGATGGGTAGTAGGGATTGTGTCGGGGAAGCATCTGAGTGGATGCTTGAGGATACTCCTTCTGCAATGCCCCGTACATTTGTGGGCCCCGGGGTATTGGGCCCCGTGCCCCATTTTTTGAATTCCTGAACAAAGGATTTCCATGGATGTCAAATTTTGAATGGCATTTATTGGCCCAATGATTTCCCTTTTTACACCTGGGGCAGCGGCCTGGGGCACGATATGAGCTTGGTCTTATTTCTCTTTTGGGATTTTGCCTAGAATTGCCTGATTGATTATGATAATTTTGCCTGGAACATCCTGATTGATTATAATATCTACGTTTAGCCTTTGTGAAATTTCGAGAGGAAGCACCTTTCATTGAGGCTGCAATCACATTTCCTGTGACAAAGGCGTCATTTATATCTTTACATAGTTGTATATATACGGAAAGATCCTTTTTAGTTCTCCATGGCCTGATGGCTGCTTGACACCATTTATTTGCATTTTCATAAGCTAATTGAACAACTAATGGCATAGCTTGGTCAACATCTGCAAACACACTACCTGCAGTTCTCAAAAGTCGATCAGCAAAGTCGGCATACGGCTCATTAGGTCCTTGAATCACTTTTGACAAGCTACCTTGTAGATCCCCAGGTCCTTGTACAGTTTTCCATGCCTCTAAGGCAGCTGCATTTATCTGAGCATATACATCTGGGTCATAATCTGTTTGAGCCTGTAAGTCTGCGAATTGCCCTTCTCCTGTGAGCATGTCTATATTATAGTTTTCAAACCCTGCAGCCGCGTTTTCTTTTAGCCGTTTCTATACAAAGTTCTTGGAATTGCGATCGCCAAACCAAGAATTGCCCCCCGCTTAATGTTGCTTTACATAGACTTTTCCAGTCTGAGGGGGTTAAGCTAAAGGTGTTAAGGGACTCCAGCATACTCAACGTGAAAGGAGCTTGGGGCCCATAAGTCATTACTGCCTCTTTGAGATTTTTTATTGTTTTGAAATCTACTGACTGATGGACACTCTGTCCATTTTTCTTTTCAAATGCTGGCGGTTCCCAATGTATCTGTGAGTTGTCCTCGAGAGCGCATAAGCGATCAGAAAGACTTTTTATTTCTGTTTCTAGGGTATGCAAATGCCTAGTATAACCCTTCATATTTTCTGTAATGGATTCCACCCATGGGGGAGTAGAGGACACAAGTGACTCCTCTGCCTGACGGACCTTTTTCTCGGTCTTGTTAAATTTCTTTTTCCTCATTTTCTCAGGATCACTTTTACTAGATTCCTCACCACTGCTAATTTCACTGACAGCAATATCCTGAGGCCCAGGTTCCAGTGAGAGCAAGTATCCTTCAGCTTTCGCCAATAACTCCCGAATAGCTTTAATAGCTTGGATTTTTGTCATTTTTGGGTCTCTTCTAATACTCTCTTTACTGGTCACAGTTGGCCCAGTGGAATCTACACTTTTTTGATCACTTTCACTTTTGTCTATATACTCCTCACTGAGAACAGAGTCAGGTATATCAAGGAGTCTTTGCATAGCCTCTATCACTTGGGATTCAGTTATATTCGAACCCATCTTTAGAGACCTTTCAGTTCTTACCTGTCCGCTCCGAAGTTCCCCGTACGGGCCGCCACCTGTCGCCGCCTGAAGCGCTTGGAGCAACGGAGCCGCGGGAAGAACTTCAGAAGCAAACTGGAGACAAACAGCTTTTTATTCTGATAACTTTTCTCTCTGGTTCTAACAACAACTAACACACGCCAAACACACCACTAAAATGGCGCTGACCCGATCAGCAATTTCGGCCAAGTCACTCGAGATCCCGCAACAAATCCCGTGAGACTACGGGTGGCGACAATGGCCAAATCTCCACGGCTCATAGTCAACTGCAATTCAAGTCAATCCCCAAACAGGGCTCCTGCAGATCTACACCCCCAACTCTTTTTATTTTAAGATATGGTTTTGGTAATTTTCAGGTTAACGTCAGTGTTGTGAACTTCTTGCCTCAGCCTCCTGAGTAGCTGGTATTACAGGTGTGTACTACTGTACCCAGGTCTTAGTCTATTTTTATTTATTTTTGTGGTTGCAGATGTTTAGCCCAGGGGCACTTTACCACTGAGTTACATTTCCAGCACTCCTTGTTTCTTTGAGACAGGGTCTTACTAAATTGCTTAGCTTAGGCCCTTGCTAAATTGCTGAGATTGGCTTTGAACTTGTCATCCTCCTGCCTCAGCCTCCTGAGATGCTGGAATTACAGGTGTTGGTTCTAGGCAGAAGGCCGCGCCTCCCAGGCAGAAGGCCACACCTTTCCAGGTGCCTTGTGAAAAACTACAGCTCCCGAGATCCTCAGCGTGACCAAAACCTGACCAGCAAGACCCTTGTCCACTACCACTACCTCCCCCCATGACCTCTGCTGGCCTATAGGACAAGGACTCACTCCAAGGGGGTTTTATGGCCCCTACTCTATTTAAGCCAGCCCCGGACTGAACTCTGCCCTTTTCCCTTGTTCCTGCCGCCTTTTGTTCTTGCTCTCTGTTCCTGCCTGTCCCTATTCCCCTCCATCCCTTCCCTACCCCCCCCTTCCCTTCCCTACCCTTGCCCATGTGGCACCCCAATAAACCCTTTTATTTCACTAACACGGTGTTCCCAGCTAAGTTAACTATGTTTCAGCAGTTTTCTAACAACAGGTGTGTGTAAATGAAGCCAGATTTAAAGATAGGTAGTGAGTGTAGTTAAATAAATTGGGTCTAATATCGAGTCTAATAAAGAAAATGGAGTCCATAAAGGAAATGGAGTTGGTCTGAGCCCTGGAAAAACCAGAACTATGCCTGGGAGAGTAAAATGTCAAGGTCTTGCAAGGTTAGGGCCCATCCTAAAGAATGTTAATGAAGCAGCTCCCAGCAAACAGGGAGATGGTAATCAATTTGCCCTAAGCTCTTCCTGCCAGACCACTCTTCCCCCACCCCCACCTGTGTCACACCTTTTGGCTTTCCCATCACAGGCAAGACAGAAAGAGATAAAAGTGAGAATAACTCCCCTTCCCATGTATTCCTGCCTTCCGTCCCCTTCTCCCTCCAGGGGAAGTCTTTTTCTGCTGTCCTTAACTAAAGCCTTTCCTTTTCCATTCTACCCTTGTCTTGGCATGCTTCTTTGGTGTTATACTTCAACATTCGGGGAAGCAAGGACTCCTCACAGTAAATGGTGGCAACACCACCATGCCCAGCTTGGCCTACATTAAAAAATTTTTTTTTTTTTTAATATATATTTGTTTTAGTTGTTGTACACAATGCCTTTATTCTTACGTGGTGCTGAGAATCGAACCCGGGTAGCGCACGTACTAGGCGAGTGCTCTACTGCTGAGCCACAACCCCAGCCCAGCTTGGCCTACTTTTTTTTTTTTTTTTTTTTTTTTGTGGTACCGGGGATTGAACTCAGAGGCACTTGACCACTGGGTCACATCCCCAGACCTTTTTGTATTTTATTTAGAGACAGGGTCTCACTGAGTTGCTAAGTGCTTCCCCATTGCTGAGGCTGGCTTTGAACTCGGGATCCTCCTGCCTCAGCCTCCCAAAGTGCTGGGATTACAGGCGTGCGCCACCACACCTGGCTGGCCTACTTTTTTTTTTTTTTTTTTTTTTTTTTTTTTGTGGTACCAGGGATTGAACTCAGGGGCACTCGACCACTGGGCCACATCACCAGCACTTTTTTGTATTTTATTTAGAGACAGGGTCTCACTGAGTTGCTAAGTGCGTCACCATTGCTGAGGCTGGCTTCGAACTCGCGATCCTCCTGTCTCAGCCTCCCAAAGTGCTGGGATTACAGGCGTGCGCCACCGCGCCCAGCTCGCTGGCCTACTTTTATTTTAAATTTTTTTCTGGTGTTGGGATTGAACCTAGGGCCTTGTGTATGTGAAGCAAGCACTCTACCAACTGAGCTATATCCCCAGCCCTTTGGCCTATTTTTAAGTTGTGGCATTTTTCTTTTTGTTGTTAAATTGTAAGAGTTCTTTATATATTCTGGAAACTACACCCTTATCAGATATCTAACTTAGAAACATTTCCTCTCATTCCAAGTTGTCTTTTCACTTTTTTAAGAGTGTCCCTTAGCCGGGCGCGGTGGCGCACGCCTGTAATCCCAGCACTTTGGGAGGCTGAGGCAGGAGGATCGCGAGTTCAAAGCCAGCCTCAGCAATGGCGAGGCACTTAGTAACTCAGTGAGACCCTGTCTCTAATAAAATACAAAAAAAAAGGGCTGAGGATGTGATCCAGTGGTCGAGTGCCCCTGAGTTCAATCCCCAGTACCAAAAAAAAAAAAAAAAAAAAAAAAAAAAAGAGTGTCCCTTGAAGGACAAAAAAAATTTTTTTTTTTTTTTTTTTGGTACTGGGGATTGAACGTAGGGGCACTTTGACCACTGGGCCACATCCCCAGCCCAGGACAAACGTTTTCAGTTTTGAATTCTCACTTGACAATTTTCCTTTTGTTGCTTATGCTTTTGATATCATATTTAAGAAATAATTGCCGGGGCTGGGGATGTGGCTCAGTGGTAGAGCGCTCGCCTAGCACATGCGTGGCCCGGGTTTGATCCTCAGCACCACGTAAATATAAATGCATTGTGTACAACTAAAAGCCAATAAATAAATGTTAAAAAAAAATGTAAACTGTAAAAAAAAAAAAAAAAAAGAAACAATTGCCAAATATAAGGTCATGAAGGTTTACACTTATTTCTTCTAAGTTTTAAAGTTTTGCTCTTCACATTTAGGTCTTTGATTCATTTTGAGTTAATTTTTGCAAATGGTGCCTGGGAAATAGGGATCCAGCTTCATTGTTTTGTATGTGAATATCCAGTTGCCCCAGTACTATTTGTTGAAATGACAGCATATGGGGCACCTCTGGCCCTGCCCTGGGGAAGAGGATGGAACCCAGGGCACTCTTATCACCCAACTACATGCCCTGCTCTGCAGCAAATGGACGCTCAGTGAAGAAGCTCTACCGGGGCTGGGATGGTAGCTCAGTGGCAAAGTGCTTGCCTAGTGTGTGTGAGGCCTTGGGTTCAACCCCTAGTACTACATTATAGAAAGAACAGAAGAAAGGAAGGAAGAAAGAAAGAGGCGCTACCAACAGGACATTGGGAAAAGCATAAGAGAATTTCTTCAGTTAGGATCTCTAGTTCCATATTTTCCTTTGGGGCTACCGGATCAAGAGTCACTCTGCTGGCAAACTCTGATAGTGACCATGACCAACTCTTCCTTTCTTTTAGGGCTCACATTCCATTCCACATCAACTTATTTCATTTTCTAGTGCATTAAGAATAGAGCATAATCTTGGTGAAAGGTTCCTAATGATCTAGTGTAAGTACGAACTACGCACACAAGATGAAGTCGGGAAATGGGAAGCAAACCTCAGATCAGCTGGCTTTTCTTTATTCACTATTTAGTGCTGGAGTCAATTGGTGGAACCCTGGCATGGCTCATTTTAGGGGCAGAAAATGGCTATGGGGTGAAGCAAGGGTCTGGATTATACAGGTTTTGTTTAGGGTGAGACCAGAGGGTTCATTAGGGTTCATTGTCTTGGGGCCCACACTGACTCTTTAGGGTGGGACAAGAATGTGAATAGGGAATTTCCTGGGGCTTATTGTATTGGGGTCAGGTGATCCATTAGGGTGGGAGGGGGTCAGGTGCAAGTTCTTTTTATGTTCCCTTGCTCTGGCTGTGTCCTGGGATTTTAAATGACAAAAGCTTAGGGGAGGGGCTAGGGTTGTAGTTCTGTGGTAGACCACTTGCTGGCTTATGTGACACACTGGGTTCCATTCTCAGCACCACATATAAGTAAGTAAAATAAAGATCCATTGAAAACTAAAAAAAAGCAAAAAAGCAAAAAAGCGAGGGGAAATGTCCTTGGATTTATTTTTCATATCCTTCATTTAGTCTGACCACTCTCTGAAGCTCGGATCTTTCCTACCAGGTCCTTGACAATTACTGGCCTGCCACTCTTTGGATGCCTCCAATCAAGAGGAAACTCATCTTTTTTTTTTTTTTTTTTTTGGTACCAGGGATTAAACTCAGGGTACTCAACCACTGAGCCACATCCCCAGCCTATTTTGTATTTTATTTAGAGACTGGCTTTGAACTCTCGATCCTCCTGCCTCAGCCGCCTGAGCTGTTGAAATTACAGGCATGTACCAGTGTGCCTGGCAGAAACTCTTTTTTTTTTAATATTTATTTATTTGTTTTAGTTGTATACAATGCCCTCGTTTTTAAGTGGTGCTGAGGATGGAACTCAGGCTGCGCATGAGCTAAGCGAGCGCTCTACCGCTGAGCCACAACCCCAGACCCTGGAAGAAACTCTTTTAAAATAATAAGTTTAGTTTATAGATGACCTGGTAGAAATAATGATAACAATAATAATAACCACTATTTTCCAAGCCTTTACATTGTGGTAAGAGCTACAATTTCCTTTGAATTCTTTCAACAACTATTTGAGGTAGCTTTTTTTTTTTTTTTTTTTTTTTTTTTTTTTTTGTGGTACCGGGGATTGAACTCAGGGGCACTCGACCACTGGGTCACATCCCCAGCCCTTTTTTGTATTTTATTTAGAGTCAGGGTCTTACTGAGTTGCTAAGTACCTCGTCATTGCTGAGGCTGGCTTTGAACTCGCGATCCTCCTGCCTTAGCCTCCCAAAGTGCTGGGATTACAGGCGTGCGCCACCGCGCCTGGCTGTTATTATTATTTTTTTTTAATATTTATTTATTTACTTTAGTTGTACACAATACAACACATTTACGTTTTATGTGGTGCTGAGGGTCGAACCCGGGCCGCTCAGGTGCGGGGCGAGCACTCTGCCGCTAAGCCACAATCCCAGCCCCTGTTGTTATTTTTTTTTTTTTAATTTATTTTTGGTACTAGGAATTGAACTGAAGGCTGCTGTATTTCTATATCCGCAGCCCTTTATTTTATTTTGTTGCTATAGGGTCTTACTAAGTTGCTGAATGTCTCCCTAAAGTGCTGAGGCTGGACTTGAACTTGCAATCCTCCTGCCTCAGTCTCTGGAGTTGCTGGGTTTACAGGCATCCAAATCCTATGTTTTTAATTACTCTTTTTTTTTTTTTTTGGTACCCGGGATTGAACTCAGGGGCACTCAACCACTGGGCCACATCCCCAGCCTTTTTTTTTTTTTGTATTTTAGTAGAGACAGGGTCTCACTGAGTTGCTAAGTGCCTCGCCACGGCTGAGGCTGGCTTTGAACTCGTGATCCTCCTGCCTCAGCCTCCCAAGTGCTGGGATTACAGGTTAAATTACTCTTATCTTTCCAAATATGTGATTGGAATAGAGAACAGATTTGGTTCTCTTGTCTTGCCTCCTTTTTGTACCCAATTTTCAGGAAAAAAGTTTCACAAGCCACTCACGTGATAGCCAATGAAGCCTTTATTCTGGCCAGAGCCACCAACTACATCCAGCACAAAGCAGGATAGTAGAAAATGGCACCAGCTCATAGCAAGGGCAGGGTTTATAAAGCACAGGGTTAATATGCCCTCAGGCCCTCAGGTGGAGACGGTTTAAGGTGGGTCAATGGGCCATCAAGGGTGGGTCAATGGGCCATCAAGGGTGGGTCAATGGACCATCAGGTGGAGACAGTCCAAGTCCAGTTTAAATGGCCTTTGCTTATAACATTCCCCACTGGTCTTACCGGGGAGAACAAATCTTTGTTCTCCTCCATAATCTGCCATCCCCATGTTTGGTTGAGAAACCAGCAGGCAGAATCGGGGAGACGGAATGCTTGAGACTGAATGCTGGCACTGGGGACTCCCCTGATAACAGGCAGGAAGAGGAGTGATATTGAAAGTCCTAAAGCTCCTCCTGGGAAGGGCAATTCCTGGAACAAGTGCAAGGTGGAGGAAGGGCTCTGAAGAAATTAACATTCCAATTCTTCAGTGGACAGTTTCTCAACAGTCTTCAACTTCCCCGGACTCACTCAAAATTGGCTTTCTTGTTCTGACCTGACTTGATTTACCCATCTATACTAACTGCCTAACAGATTCTGGCTTTAGGAACTCCTTACTACTGTAAGGGAAGGGGACAATGACTGAATCTGCCTTCTTTGAGCTGAACAGGGGTGAAGAGATGGGGGCAAGTAGTTCGGAGTTACCTTTTTAGAAGTGAGGTCAGATTGAAGCCTGGGCAAAACAGGTTGTCTTCAGGGACCAGCGCTTCTATGAGAGAAACAAAAAACATGAGTACTGAATAAATGTTGCAGCATCAAGCCGGGCGCGGTGGCGCACCCCTGTAATCCCAGCACTTTGGGAGGCTGAGTCAGGAGGATCGCGAGTTCAAAGCCAGCCTCAGCAATGGCGAGGCACTTAGCAACTCAGTGAGACCCTGTCTCTAATAAAATACAAAAAATGGGCTGGGGATGTGGCCCAGCGGTCTAGTGCCGCTGAGTTCAATCCCCGGTACCAAAAAAAAAAAAAAAAAAAAATGTTGCAGCATCTGGAACATGTCAATGTATACCAGGAATATGATAATTTAAATCTTTAACATGCACAGTGTTATCAGGAATGTAAACACAACATTTAATGTTACAGATGTCTATCCAGATAAGATGGTAGTTAAGCTACTTAATGTGATCTGATCTTTTAAAATCTACTGGCATGACATCTGTGTCTACTAGTAGAGAACCCTTTATTTCTGTTACTCAGGTCTAGATAATCATACTACTGAATATTAAGCCTACCTGTGTATTATACCTGCCCAGCTATTCAGTAGACTTTTAAGTTCAGTTGAAAACCCTATTCTATTTATAAGTCTAGATAATTTCACCAATTATTTTAAAGTTTTAAAATAAAACTTTGTCCCATTTACACATTCATTTAAATATCTTCAACCATTTAAGAGTACATTTATAAATGTAATATAATCTATTTCCTTTTAAAGTACTTCAGTTGTCTGACAGACCTTCCAAAGTACCTGAGTAAAATTTATAAATCTAATAAATTAAACATATAGACACAGTAAGCCTAATTTCTCTTAAATGTTTCACTACTGTATAAAAAAGTTAGTAAGGCTTTCGCTTAAAAACCATAAATCCACTGGGCGGGTGGCACACGCCTGTAATCCCAGCACTTTGGGAGGGCTGAGGCAGGAGGATCGCGAGTTCAAAGCCAGCCTCAGCAATGGCGAGGCACTTAGCAACTCAGTGATGGCGACCCTGTCTGAGACCCTGTCTCTAATAAAATACAAAAAAGGGTTAGGGATGTGGCCCAGTGGTCGAGTGCCCCTGAGTTCAATCCCTGGTACCACAAACAAAACAAAACAAAACAAAACATAAATCTGTGTCAGTTACTTACCTACAGGATTTTTGAAACAAACACAAACTTACAGAAATGTTGAAAGTATGGTACAAAGAACTCTTTACTTAAGTGTTTGAGAGCAAGTTGCCAACCTAATGCTCTACCACCTCTGAATATTTTAGTGTTTCTCTAAAAACAAGGACATTCTCCTATGTATGTGTAACATGGCCATTGAAAGCAATTGATAACACTGATGTTGATCCCATTAAATACTCAGCTAGTCCTAACAGTGTCCATTATAGCAGACAGATCCAGTTCAGAACTGCATTCAGGTGTTATGTCCCCTTTATTCTTTTTCAGTCTGAAATGGTTCCTCAGCCTTATGGCCTTGATATTTTTGAAGGTTACAGACCAATTTTTTTTCTTTTTCTTTTTTTCGTGGTACCAGGGATTGAACTCAGGGACACTGGACCAGTGGGCCACATCCCCAGCCCTTTTTTGTATTTTATTTAGAGACAGGGTCTCACTGAGTTGCTAAGTGCCTCGCCATTGCTGAGGCTGGCTTTGAACTCACAATCCTCCTGCCTTAGCCTCCCAAAGTGCTGGGATTACAGGCGTGCGCCACTGCGTGCGGCTACAGGCCAATTAGTTTGCAGAATATTCCTTGGTTTGGGTATGTCTGAGTCTCATGATTAGGTTGAGATTATGCATCTCAGCAGAAATACCTCAGAGGCAATTTGATGTTTCTTTTTCTCCTCCCCACCCACTCCCTACAGTGCTGGAAATCAAACTAAGGCCTTGCACATGCTAAGCTTTATCTCTGAGCTGTACTCCAGCCTCTATAATGCTTTCTTCTTCCTCTTCCTCTTTGTGTGTGTGTGTGTGTGTGTGTGTGTGTGTGTGTGTGGTGGGTAACTGGTAATTGAAACCAGGGGTGTTCTAACCATTCAGCTATAACCCCAGCCTATTTATTTATTTTATTTATTTATTTATTTATTTTTGTGGTGCTGGAGATTGAACCAAGGGCTTTGGTTATGTTAGGCAAGTGCTCTACCACTGAGCTACATTAACCAACCTTTTTTTATTTTGAGCCTCCTGCTTCATCTTCCTGAGTTGCTGGGATTATAGATGTGAGCCATGATGTCTGGCCCCTCTTGCTCTTACTACACTTGGTAATCTCAAAATGTTAGATTCTAGGCAGTGAGGCCACACTTCCCAGGTAGCCTAACCAGGCCACACCCCCCTGCATACCTGAAGACTAGCCACACCTCCTGATCCTGGGAATATCGCCTCTCACGGGAATTTGCCCCAGGGCGGGCTCTCCCTTTCTGAGCCAATCCAGACCATACAAGTCATGCTCCAGTCCCTCTGTACTTGAGCCCTGGCCAGTCCAGAACACATCCCTTTTCCCTTCTCTCCCCCTTGTTCTTCCTTTCCCTGGTCCCTTCCCTGTCCTTCCACGCCACCCTTTCCCTACCCCCCTTCCCTTCCATGTGGCCCCTAATAAACCCCCCTTTTCTACAAGGCGGTCCCGGCGTGGCTTTTTCCAATAATCAATATCTATGTGTGTAATTAATCTCCCTTCTTCTTTGCCACCCTACATTCCCTCATTGAACCTTGACTCCCTACTGAACCACCTTCTCTTGAATCCCCTCTCACCCTGCTTGGGATCTGACACTCTGCTCTGAGCCATGGAACCCGTTCTCTCTCTTTATGCAGATACAATCAATTCTCATTATTTGAGGTACACTGAATGAGTGAATACTGAATCTTCTGAATCATTGCCCCTACAGGACATATAGGGTTAGGTTCCGCAGAGTCACAATGTTTGTGTCAGTTGATCAAAACATAACTTTTTTTATGCATATTTGTTTAAAGGCTCCTTGATAATACACAATGTTGATTCATGATTTGACAGCTCAACAGCTAATGCCTGACCAAAGTCCATTTTTTTTTTTTTTTTTTTTTTTGTACCAGAGATTGAACCCAGGGGTGCTTAACCAGTGAGCCACATCCCCAGCCATTTTTTATATTTTAAGTAGAGATAGGGTCTCACTAAGTTGCTTAGCGCTTCACTAAATTGCTGGGGCTGGCTTTGAACTCGGGATTTTCCTGTCTGAGGTTCCGGAGCTGCTGGGATTGCAGGTATGCACCACCACATCACAGCCTCTTGCACTTAGAAACAGTAGACAGCACTTTAAGCACTACCTGTAGGGCCATTCTAAACATCAAAATCACTAAGAAAGAGAACAAAAATATGAAAAACATGGCACTAAACTGACTGGAAAGAACATCTCTTCAGGGACTGGGGTTGTAGCTCAGAGGTAGAACGCTTGCCTAGCTTGTGTGAGGTACTGGGTTTGATTCTCAGCACCACATAAAAAACAAATAAATAAAATATAGGTATGAGTCCATCTGCAACAAAAAAATTTAAATATATATATAAAAAGAACTTCATAGAATGAGAGCTGAAACAGAAAGAGAAACCATTGCTTTCAGCTGGGTCGGTTGACTCAAATTTTTTACTACAATGCTCTTGTTGGTGAAGGACCTCAGAAAGCAAGTTATGAGCATTGATTTGGGGTTACAAATGAATTTTAGCAAGTAGGAGAATTTGCAAATATGGAATTCGCCATTAGAATCAACTGTTTCTGTTTTGTTTTGCCTCAGTATTGGCTTTCTGTTGTTGTTACAAATACCTGAGATAAATAAGCTTAAAAGGAGAAAAGGTTTATTTTGCATCACTGTTTCAGAGATTTCAGTCCATGGTTGCTTGGCCCTGTTGCTGTTGGCCTTTTGCAGCACAGTGTATCCTAGTTGTCCTAGTTGGAGCATGTGGCAGAGGAGGCTTGTTCACCTCATGGTGACCTGGAAGCAAAGAGAGAGACAGGAAGGGGCCAGAGTCTCAGTTCCTCTTCAAGGTCATACATCAGTGACCTAACTTTCTTCCACTAGTCCCCACCTATTAAAGGTTCACCACTACCCAGTAATGCCAAGTCTTCAACACATGGGCCTTTGGCAGACACTTCCAAACCACAGCACTCACTTAATGGCTTTCAGTCTGATAGGGCGGGAAGAGCAGAGGTGGAGGAAGAACTTGACAGCACATTTAAGGAGATTCTCCATTTCTTGTCAGACTCTCAATGAATCAGTAGCTTTTTTTGTGTGTGGTACTGGGATCGAACCCAGGGCCTTCTGCATGTGAAGCAAGTACTCTACCAACTGAGCTATATCCCTAGCCCTTGACAGCACATTTGAAATGGAAATTATAAACTGAGCTGTTACACTAACAGGCCAGATTCTTTGAAGCATTGTACATACCTAAAATACCAAGTATGTATGTAGACATACCTTAAAAAATTTTTTTTTTTTTTAGTTGTAGATGGACAAAATATCTTTCTTTCTTTCTTTCTTTAATTTTACTTACTTATTTATTTATTTTGGGACTGGGGATTGAACTCAGGGGCACTTGACCACTGGGCCACATCCTCAGCCCTTTTTTGTATTTTATTAGAGAAAGGGTCTCACTGAGTTGCCAAGTACCTCACCATTGCTGAGGCTGGTTTTGAACTCGCGATCCTCCTGCCTCAGCCTCCCAAGTGCTGGGATTACAGGCGTGTGCCACCACGCCTGGCTATTTATTTTTATGTGGTGCTGAGGATCAAACCCAGTGCCTCACATGTGCAAGGCAAGCACTCTACCACTAAGCCACAACCCCAGCCCCATGTAGACATATCTTAATACAAGGATACTAATGTTCTGAGTTTTCTTCTTTTGAATATTTTCATTATTAATTCTAAATTGTACCAGGTTTAAGAGATATTTAGGTCTAGGGGTGTGATAGAGCAATTTTCCCATCATGGTTAAGACTTTGGGTTCAACTCCAATACTCCAAAAAACAAAACAAAAAGAAAAAAAAAATGAGCCGGGCGCGGTGGCGCACGCCTGTAATCCCAGCACTTTGGGAGCCTGAGGCAGGAGGATCTTGAGTTCAAAGCCAGCCTCAGCAATGGCTGAGGTACTTAACAACTCAGTGAGACCCTGTCTCTAATTAAAAACACAAAAAATGGCTGGGGATGTGGCCCAGTGGTCAAGTGCCCCTGAGTTCAATCCCCAGTATCAAAAAAAAAAAAAAAAAAAAAAAAAAATGATACTTAACCATTTAAGGGACTACTGTATTTTCTTTCTCTCTCCCCATTTTTGGGATTATTATTATTATTATTTTCAATACTGGGCTTTGAACCCAGAGCCTTGTGCCTATGAGGCAGGCACTCTACCACTAAGCTACATCTCTAGACTTTTTTTTGGTACTGGAGATTGAACTCAGGGGCACTCTACCACTGAGCCATATTCCCAGCCTTTTGTTGTATTTTATTTAGAGACAGGGTCTCACTGAGTTGCTTAGCGCCTTGCCATTGCTGAGGCTGGTTTTGAACTCATGATCCTCCTGCCTCAGCCTGCTGAGCCACTGGGATTATAGGTGTGCACCACTGTGTGTGGCAATCATCTCCATCCTTTTTTTTTTTTTTTTTTGGTACCAGGGATTGAACTCAGGGGCACTCGACCGCTGGGCCACATCCCCAACCCTTTTTTGTATTTTATTAGAGACAAGGTCTCATTGAATTGCTAAGTGCCTCGCCATTGCTGAGGATGGCTTTGAACTTGCGATCCTCCTGCCTCAGCCTCCCAAGTGCTAGGATTACAGGCGAGTGCCACTGCGCCCGGCAGTCAGCCTTTTAATTTTATTTTGGGATAGGGTTTCACTAAGTTGCTGAGGCTGGCCTAGAACTTATGATCCTGCAGCTTCAGCCTCCTGAGAGCCAGGATCACATGTGTGTACCACTGCACCCAGGTCCTCATATAAATTTTGAGTTTGCCTCATTGACTTACTTGAGGTGCAAACCTACAAGAGAAGTAGGCTGCTGATGGTGAAACCGCTTTTTACCGTGACGAGTTCTTGCTCCCCGAACGCTGAAGAATAACGCCGAAGAAGCACTCCGAGGCAAGCGTAGAGTGGAAAGTGGACAGCTTTATTGAAAGGATAGCAAAAGACTTCCCCCAGAGGGAGAAGGGGACCTGGAAACCAGGAATCCAAAGGGAGGAGAAACTTTCTCCCTTTTATATCTGAAATCTTTCTTTTGTCCCTTTCATGTTCCCTATCTCTGTCCTTCCTGGGACAGGGGACAGGAATGTCAAAAGATGTGACACCGGAGGGCCCATGGCGAGAGTGAGATTCACAGGAAGGGCTTAGGGCTAGTTGATTAGCATCTCCGTTTGCTGGAGCTGTTTCATTAACATTCCATAAGATGGGCCCTCAACTTGGGAACATTAACCATCTTATCTCCCTTAGAGTTGCTCTGTGTTTTTCCAGGACTCAGGCTGACTCCATTTTCCTTATGGACTCCATGTTCTTTATGAAACTCGATGTTAGACCCGATTTGCCTGACTACACTCACTACCTAGCTTTAAATCTGGCTTCAATGGGATTCTTGTTGGTGACCTCAACAGGCTACAGGGAATCAGAGGGTACAGAACTAGCTGGGTGAAGTTCTGGCTACTCAGGAAGCTGAGGTGTGAGGGTCATATGAGTCCATCAGTTCGAGACCAGCCTGGGCAATATAGTGAGACCCCATCTAGAACAACAACAAAACCCCGGAGTGTACTAAGCCAGCTTGAACAGGCTTACATGCGCCTGTTAGGCAACACTTACCAACTGTATATTCTGAGTAGTTTGAATACACGGTAGGTGTATTTATACCACTGAAATCTGCAAATGCTATAAGTCAGTTTTTTTTTTTAAACTGGTTATTAAACCATAACAAGCACACCATGGCCATGAACTATATTTATGGTTACTGTACCAATGACTTCATAACCCAAAAAGGGAATGAAAGCTTCCAGAGCCAGAGACCCTTCTAACCTCTACTCACAGAACTCTTCAGCCCTCTATATCGCTTGTTTGGATACTGCATTTCTTTGGCTCTTAAGATATGTAGCCCAACTCTGAAGTCTTAAATTTGATGGATTCTTACATTCTTCCTAGAATCACACAATGCTTACAGCTATGGAAATAAAATCCGACTGAGTCTAGGCTTTCTCTCTCAACTATGTCCAATACAGTTATGACCCCAAAGGCCATTTTAGGGCCTACTACTCCCGCCTCAACCTCCAACCCAGCACAAATCTACCTGCAGCACCCAGCCAGGGTCCTCGTGTTACAAAACCTTTCATCACTTTTTTCTTTTTCTTTTCTTTTTAAGAGATAGGGTCTTGCTTGGCTGCTTAGGCTGGCTCCAAACTCCAGGGCTCACATGACGCTTCCGCCTCAGCCTTCTGAGTAACTGGGACTACAGGCTCCCACCATGGCGCCTGGCTGTGTCTTTTTTCTTGTTCAGGGTTCAGATGATTATTTCATTTACAGACAAGTCCCCTGGCCTCACAGCCTGGGGTATCATTGCCCCTCCCCCACCTGCAGGTCTCCTCCTGCCAGGGAAGTCACCACAGCCAATTCCCTCAACACCTGGCACCAGCATGTGGACAAAGGACTCATGCTGTTGTGCTGAGCTTGGTGATTCAGGCTGTAAAACTGCAGGCCAAGTTGTTAAACCCAGATTCAGGTAGACAGCCAAACAGGGCCAAGGCTGCCCTGCATCTGGGTTTTGGCAGACAGAGCAGTTTCCCCATCTGTGGGAGCCTTGGTGTGGCCTTTCCCTCCAAGAGGCAAGGCCAGTATAATTTATTGGGCCATAATTGTTGAAAGGAACAGTCCTTTAGGCCATTCATTCAGGCCAAAAGTCTTTCTTTATGGAGCATTCTCAGTGTTCTCAGCCTTGTGCTATGTGGTGGGGGTAGTGTGTGTATGCGTGCATGTGTGCGTGCGTGTGTATTTAGAAGGAAAGTCTCAGAAAAGACCAAGACCCAGACCTCCTTCTGTAACTTACCTGTTAATCAATGCCAGCAGAATATGCTAACTGCTGAATAATAGTAGAAAGAGAAAATGCTAATTGTATATATAACACCGAATCCCACTATTGTGTACAATCATAATGCAGGACAATTTTTTTTTTTTTTTTCAGGTACCGGGGATTGAACTCAAGGGCACTCTACCACTGGGCCACATCCCTAGCCCATTTTTGTATTTTATTTAGAGACAGGGTCTCACTGAGTTGCTAAGTGCCTCACCATTGCTGAGGCTGGCTTTGAACTTGAGATCCTCCTGCCTCAGCCTCCCAAAGTGCTGGGATTACAGGTGTGTGCCACTGCGCCCGGCCACGATAAATTTTTTTTTTTTGTACCAGGGATTGAACTCAGGGGCACTCTACCACTGGGCCACATCCCCAGCCCTTTTTTTTGATTTTTATTAGAGACAGGGTCTCACTGAGTTGCTAAGTACCTTGCCATTGCTGAGGCTGGCTTTGAACTCGCGATCCTCCTGCCTCAGCCTCCCAAAGTGCTGGGATTACAGGCGTGCGCCACGGTGCCCGGCTCAAGATAAAATTTTTTTAATTTTTTATTTATTTTTAAATATTTATTTACTTGCTTTAGTTGTACACAATGCAACGCATTTTTTGTTTACGTGGTGCTGAGGATCGAACCCGGACGGCGCACGTGCTAGGCGAGTGCTCTACCGCTGAGCCACAATCCCAGCCCCAAGATAAAAATTTTTTAAAAGTACTAATATTGGGCTGGGATTGTGGCTCAGTGGTAGAGCGCTCGCCTAGCACGTGGGCGACCCGGGTTCGATCCTCAGCACCATGTACAAATAAAATACATTAAATAAAACACATTGTGTACAACTAAAGCAAATCAATAAAAATATTTTTTTAAAAAAGTACTAATATTCATTGGGGGGGGGAAAAAGGAATTTCAAAGGCAGAACTTCTCACAATGGCCTTGAATGTCACAAGGTTTTGAAAGATAAGCAGGACTAGTCAGTGAAGAGTTAGGCAAGGTCCTCTCACCTGGGAGAGTGCTGAAGGGCCCAGGGCAAATCCAGGGAGTGACAGGTCATATGTATGGAAAGGTGGGGGGCCCCCTGGAGAGGGTCTCCTGAGAGATGAGTTAGAAGTGTGGGCAGAGGCCACCTGGGATGGGACCTCAAATGACAAGTGAAGAGGTTTGAACTTATTTCTGTTAGAAACAAGGAACCTCACACTGGGCGAGGTGGCACACGCCTGTAATCCCAGCACTTGGGAGGCTGAGGCAGGAGGATCACGAGTTCAAAGCCAGCCTCAGCAATGCTAAGGCACTTAGCAACTCAGTGATACCCTTTCTCTAATAAAATACAAAAAAAGGGCTGGGGATGTGGACCAGTGGTTGAGTGCCCCTGGAATCAAAAAGAAAAAAAAAAAAAAAAAAAAAAAAAAAGAAAGAAACAAGGAACCACATAAAAGGTTTTCTTTTTCCACCAGGCATAGTGACAAACACCTGTAATTCCAACTACTTGGGAGGCTGAAGCAGGAGGATCGTAAATTGGAAGCCAACCTGGGCAACTTACCAAGACCATGTCTCAAAATAAAATAAAAAGGGCTGGGGCCGGGCGCGGTGGCGCATGCCTGTAATCCCAGCACTTTGGGAGGCTGAGGCAGGAGGATCGCGAGTTCAAAGCCAGCCTCAGCAATGGTGAGGCACTTAGCAACTCAGTGAGACCCTGCCTCTAATAAAAACACAAAAAAGGGCTGGGGATGTGGCCCAGTGGTCAAGTGCCCCTGAGTTCAATCCCCGGTACCACAAAAAAAAAAAAAAAAAAAAAAAAGGGCTGGGAAGGGGCTGGGGTTGTGGATGGGTGGTAGAGTGCTTGCCTAGCATGCATGAGGCACTGGGTTTGATCCCCAGCACACATAAAAATAACAAATAAATAAAGGTATTGTGTCCATCTACAACTAAAAGAAAGGCCTGGGAAGATAGCTCACTAGTGGAGCACTTGCCTCACATGTCCTTGGGTTCAAACCCCAGCATGGTTAAAAAAAAAAAAAAGAAAGTTTTAAATTTCATTTTGCTTATTTTTTGGCAGTATGGAGGATCAAACCAAGGGCCCTTCTCACGTGAAGCAAGCACTCCACCACTGAGTTATATACCACCAGCCCTCATTAAAAGTTTCTAAAGATAGGTGTGGCATGACCTGGCCTGTGCCATCTGATGGCAAAAATGGATGCTTCTGCTCTCACTGTAGATGGTGTTTTCTTCAAGAGGGGCATCAGTGATGTGCAACCCTGAGCAAGCCAAGGGTGTGCACGGATGAGGAAAGAAGGTTAAGTATGTTTCCCAGAGCGTCACTTCTATGCCCACTGGCTATTCCCATTGTCCGGCCACCATCTACAGGCAGTGTCTGAGAGCACAATGTAATTTCTAATAATAATCGTAATAGTGAGCTGCAGATATAGTGCAGTGGTACAGTGCTGCTTGGCCTGGCTCCATCCCCAGCACTACAAAATAAAAACAAAAGACAAAGCTGTGGCTGTAGGCTCTGTTAACAGAAATATTAATAGAAGCTTATAGTCACTATTTGGCCCTCATGTGGAAGGGGTTGGAAGTGTACTGTGTGGTCTTCTGGGAAGTGGATTAGTTGATTTCACAGGGTAGAGACTAGGGGAAGGCAGGCTTGGACAGAGTGGCTGCTGGGGGAGGTGGTGCATTCCCTGAACCCTGGGGGTGTACAGGCTTGAGCAGGAGGCCCACTTGGCAGACAGGTGGCACGAGGACGACATCAGAAGACAATTGCTTTCAAAGAATTCCAGGCCCATTTGGACCCTCACTATTTGGACCTTCATGTTCCAAATTCTGTGTACTGGAAGTCTCTTTGGATAAAAGGACATGAGAATTAGCCTCTTTGTGCTGTTCTGGATGTGAGACCTACACACACACACACACACACACACACACACACACACACACGGCACTAGAATAGCAATGGAGCCTCCTTAGAGAACGCACTGGCTCACCGTGTCTCTGAAAGCTGAACTCCCATCTGTCACCTCCCCTGAGGGCCCACTGTGGCACTTCAGATGTGAGCTTTGCTGAAGCTGGCATTTTGCTCTACCTCCTAGGTTTGTGGCATTGTCAAACTCATGGAGACATGACAATGTATGGTTTGAGGAGTTTTTTTTTTGGCAGGGGAGTACTAGGGATTGAACTCAGGGTGGCTTTGCCACTAAACTACATGCCCAGCCTTTTAAAATTTTCTTTCTTTCTTTCTTTCTTTCTTTTTTTTGTACTGGGGATTGAACTCAGGGGCACTCGACCACTGGGCCATGTCCCCAGCCCTTTTCTGTATTTTATTAGAGACAGGGTCTCACTGAGTTGCTAAGTGCCTCACCATTGCTGAGGCTGGCTTTGAACTCAGATCCTGCCTAGGCCTCCCAAGTGCTGGGATTATAGGCATGCGCCACCGCGCCCGGCCTTCACAAATATTTCTTCCTTCCTTTCTTTTCTTTTTTTTTTTTTTTTTTTTGGTACAGGGGATTGAACTCAAGGGCACTTAAACACTGAGCCACATCCCAGCCCTTTTTTTTTTTTTTTGTGTGTGTGTGTGTGGTACCGGGGATTGAACTCAGGGGCACTTGACCACTGGGCCACATCCCCAGCCCTTTTTTTGTATTTTATTAGAGACAGGGTCTCACTGAGTTGCTAAGTGCCTCGCCATTGCTGAGGCTGGCTTTGAACTCGCGATCCTCCTGCCTCAGCCTCCCAAAGTGCTGGGATTACAGGCGTGCGCCACCCGCGCCCGGCCCCAGCCCTTTTTTTTTTTTTTTTTTTTTTTTTTGTGGTACCGGGGATTGAACTCAGGGGCACTCGACCACTGGGTCACATCCCCAGCCCTTTTTTGTATTTTATTAGAGACAGGGTCTCACTGAGTTGCTAAGTGCCTCGCCATTGCTGAGGCTGGCTTTGAACTCGCGATCCTCCTGCCTCAGCCTCCCAAAGTGCTGGGATTACAGGCGTGCGCCACCGCGCCCCCGGCCAGCCCTTTTTAATATTTTATTTAGAGACAGGGTCTCGCTAATTTACTTAGGGCCATGCTAAGTTGCTGATGTTGGCTTTCAATTTGCCATCCCCTAGCCTCATCCTCCTGAGCCACTGGGATTAGAGGCATTCAAATATTTCTAAATATAGATTTTCTTTTTTTTTTTTTTTTTTCCATCTTGTGTGGATTTGCCTGTGAGACAGCTTAGGTTTCAGCAGTTTAGTCCCTTTAGATAGAACATGTTCTAGCGGGGTTGGGGTTGTGGCTCAGTGGTAGAGCACTTGCCTAGCCTGCGTGAGGCACTGGGTTCAATTCTCAGCACTGCATATAAATAAATAAGTAAAGATCCATCAACAACTAATAAAAATATTAAAAAAAAAAAAAAAAAAAAGAAGAACATGTTCTGGGGGTAGCAGGTATAGCTCAATGGTAGAGCACTTGCTTTACACTTGAAAGGCCTTGGGCTCAATCCACAGGGAGGAAAAAAAGAACATGCCTCCAGAAGACTGGGTGGAGATATAAAAGCTCTGGGCTCCAGTTATGGGCAGGATAACCACCATACACATGGCGAGGTCTCACTAGTAGTCATTTTTTTTTTTTTTTTTTGGAACCAGGGATTGAACTCAGGGGCACTTGACCACTGGGCCACATCCCCAGCCCTTTTTTTTTTTTTTTTTAAATATTTATTTATTTACTTTAGTTGTACACAACGCAATGCATTTATGTTTATGTGGTGCTGAGTCTCGAACCCGGGCTGCACATGTGCTAGGCGAGCGCTCTACCGCTGAGTCACAACCCCAGCCCCACTAACAGTCATTTTTGTTTTGCTTATTTGCAGCGTTTGGGATTCAACCTGGGGCATGGTTTGTGCTAGGCTATTGTCCTATCACTGAGCTATACTTCCAGCATCTCTATATATTTTTATTTTCTGTCTTGCCTCATGGAGAGCAGACTCCTTGAATTAGGGCCTTGTTTTTCAGCAGAGCTCTTTCCCCAGGCCTGGCACACACTAGCACAGGACAGGTCTCAGTAAACATTTTTGGATCATGTGGTTTACAATGACTTTCTGGATGAATTTATTGCTTCCCAGAAAAGAAACATACCCCCAATCATCCTGAGTTCACCCGGAGTAATGGGTCTGTGTCCAAAGAGCAATTTCTAGGGAGAGGATATACCCTCCTCGGCACTGCAATGGGCCTATTTTGTGGCCAGTTCCTTCTACCTTGGCTTCCCCGCTGCTGAAGCAGCTAAACAATAATGGCAAGAGACTGAGAGCAGGAGCAGGGGCTTCTAGAAGAAAAAGACATTTATTCACATAAAGGGGAAGCAGGACAAAGCACCCTACTTCTGAGACGCACAGAATAATCCCTGGAAATAGGGAGTACTTACCAGTCTTGTCTTTCAATGGTGCAATTGTCTGGCACCACAGAGCTGTTAACGCTGTTTATAGATGGGCTTTCACACTTGAGCAAGGAAAGAGTCTACTCCTGACTGTGCTGCTGACGGCAAACCTTAATATGTCTCATCTCTGCACAACCCTTGCATTTTATTCACAAGGAAGATCATGTTTACTCCTTTGGCCCTTAAAGGGCTGATCCTGTTGAAGCAATTATTCACCAACAGTTCACATGCTGTCTAAACCTGTATTTCAAAGCTGTGTTTGGCATTAGAAATAAACTTGATCGGCTTGGAGGTTTTTTTTTCTGTATTGGCATTTGGCCTTGTTGGGTAGCGGGAGCTTTTGAGCTGACAATCCAAACAGTATGTCCTGATGGAAAGTGACCAAACGGATGTGGCTGTCAGTCTTAGATGAGGCAACGTTTTTTTGGGTTACTAGGAATATAATCATGTTGTGCAAGATGTTGACTTTAAAAAAATCTGACAAAAGTAAATAACTCACGAGGTGGAGGAATGAGGAACGGATGGCCACATTCAGGCCTTTGTAAGATAATCAACTCAGCAATTAGCTGTTTTTGTGTGTGTATGTGTAGTACCAGGGATTGAACTCAGGGGCACTTGTCCACTGGGTCACATCCCCAGCCCTTTTTTGTATTTTATTAGAGACAGGGTCTCACTGAGTTGCTAAGTGCCTCGCCATTGCTGAGGCTGGCTTTGAACTCGTGATCCTCCTGCCTCAGCCTCCCAAAGTGCTGGGATTACAGGCGTGCGCCACCGCGCCCGGCTAATTAGCTATGTTTTGTGTTCTGCATTAGTCCTTTATAACAGACAGCATTTGTTCTTATCACCAGAGCTCGCCCTAAGCAGAGTCTGGCCACTACTCCGGCCACAGGCTCCCTCCTTGAAACAAACCCCATCCCTCCAAAGCAGGGGGTGGAAACGTGGTAAAAATGTTTGACAACTGCTACTGTATTCATTGCACATTTACTGGTCTTCAAAAATGGTGGAGGTCCAGATAAGGAGACAGGCATAAGTCATGGCCAGCTACTGAGGATCTTCATGCATGTCACCCACACACTCTGGAACAGCACACGTTTGCGCACTTCCATCTCTGTCTTCCTACTTAGGTGTAGAAGAATGGTTGATCCTTAGATCTCTGAGTAGTTGTTCCCCTTTGTGGTCCCCGAAAGGTGCCTGGCACAGGGTGATCAATGTATGGTTGTTGAATAGAAATGATTGATCACAAACTACAATTTTAGAAATGGAGGAACTTCAGAGATCATTTAGGCCAGGAGCCTGATTTTTTTTTAAGCATTTATTTATTTACTTTAGTTGTATACAATGCAATGCATTTATGTTTACATGGTGCTGAGGATCGAACCTGGGCCGCTGGGCCGTACATGTGCCAGGCGAGCGCTCTGCCGCTGAGCCACAACCCCAGCCCCAAGGAGCCTGATTTTTATAGAGCCTGAAGAGGTGAGGTCATTTGCCTAAGATCCTGGAAGGCCAGCAGTCACCAATATCCAGGGTTTTTGCTTCCTTGCCAGATGGCTTTCCACTAGAAAAACAGATGTTTCTGAATTGATAGTGGCTTTGGCTTTGGCATTTGTGAACAAGCCTTCCGATTGTGTGTGTGTGTGGTGGGGGTCACAACTAATTTCTTTCTGGTTGTAGAAAAAACAGGCTAGGTAGAGTGGTATACACCTGTAATCCCAGTAACTCAGGAGGCTGAGGCAGGATGATCTCAAGTTTGAGGCCAGCCTGGGCAATTTAGCAAGACCCTCTCTCAGAAAAAAAAAAAAAAAAAAAAAAAAAAAGAAAGAAAGAAAGAAAGAAAAGAAAGAAACAAAAAAGGCCAGAGGTGGGCTGGGGTTGTGGCCTAGTGGTAGAGCACTTGCCTAGCATGTGTGAGGCACTGGGTTTGATTTTCACCACTGCATATGAATAAATGAATAAAATAAAGGTCCATTAATAATAATAATAATAATTAAAAAAAAAAAGGCCAGGGGTTGTGGCACACACCTATAATTCAAGCAACTCAGGAGTCTCAGACAGAAGGATTGCAGGTTCAATTCCAGCCTCAGCAATTTAGCAAGGCCCTAAGCAATTTGGCGAAACGCTATCTTCAAAGTAAGAAAATAAAAGGACCGGGGATGTAGCTTAGTGGTAGAGCATCCTTGGGTTCAAACCTTAGCACTGAAAAAAAAAAAAAAAAAAAAAACATAAAAATAATTTCTATAATACTATTTTTAGATTAGGAGGGGGAAATCCAGAGTCAATACAGCTGTTCTTGGTTACATAGTTGGGTATGTGGCAGGCAGCACCCAGAAACTCCCAAGTCTCCAAGGCTAAGTCCAGGGTGTTTGTGAGTGTCCTCTCCAGAGGATGAGAAACCTCCTGAGGTGCCCACAGGTGCGGTAGGTCATCCAACCACAACCCAATAGTCCATGACATCAGCTCCAGGAGGACAAAGACCTTGAGTCTGCTGTGCAGTTTAGCACATTCTAGGCACTCAGAAAGTCTTTGTTGAGTGAAGGAAATACTCTGGGTATTTTGAGATGGTGACTATGTAGAGAATTACTATAGAGTTACAATATAGAAAGCATTTTAACAGAACATTTACATCTATTTTTTTTTTTTTTATACTGGGGATTAAACCCAGGGGCACTTTACTACTGAGCTAGATCCTCAGCCCTTTTTAAAAATTTTACTCTTTATTTTGAGACAGGGTCTTGCTAAGTTGCTGAAGCTGGTCTTGAACTCACAATCCTCCTGCCTCAGCCTCTCCAGTCCCTGGGATTATAGGCGTGCACCAGTGCTTCCAGCCTAAATGAATTTTGTCTTCCAAAGAATCACCTTGTAAGCCTATGTACATTTATTTTTATTTATTTATTTATTTATTTGTTTGTTTGTTGTAGTTGTACACAATGCCGTTATTTTTACATGGTGCTGAGGATCAAACCCAGGCTGCGCACATGCTAGGTGAGCCACACCCCCAGCCCCTTTATGTTCATTTATTCCAACATACAGCAAATCTTTCAGAATACTCTTTTTTTGCACTGCTGGGGATGGAATCCAGGACTTGGTGCATTCGAGGCAAATGCTCCACCACTGAGCCACGTCCCCAGTCTCATGCAGATTTTATGTATATTGTATTTACTCACAGGTAACACAAACACACACACATATACATATTTGCTATAATTGCTAATTGAGTGAGATTTTTTCCTTCTCATTTTCAAATTGATTGTTGTAGTGAATGTTTGTTTAGTCATTCAACAAATACTTACTGTCTACTCTGTGGCAGGCATAGTGCTATGAAACAGGATTATACTAGCAAAGAAAACACACACAGTCTGTATATAGTATTGACAAATTCTAAAATATTGATCATCTTTGCATTCCTGGGAAAGGGCCTAGAATAATAGGTAAGTAATAGTATTATTTTAATATATTGTACATATGGATTAGATTTGCTAATATTCCATTGAGGATGTGTTTATAAATTGTATATAAACATTGTAAGAGATACTAGTCTGGTCTGGTTAGGGGGTGTGTGTGTGTGTGTGTGTGTGTGTGTGTGTGTGTGTCTGTCCTGTGTGTCTGGTTTGACTGAAAGGTTGTGTTAGTTTTGTAAAATAATTTGAAAAAACTTGTCATTATTCCTATACTTTATGTAGCTTTGGAATTAAGTGTTTCCTTGTCATTCTTTAATAATCACATTAGATTAGAAACTTCAACTAGAAGACAATTAGAACTGAGAAAAGGTCCCAGCTTCCCTGAACCTCGGATCTTTGCAAGAATTTATGGAAATGGGCTAGAATGGAGATTTATACAACAGGCCAGATGGTAAGATGATGAGAAATACTTTTCTCTCCCTCCCTCCCTCCATCCCTCCTTCCCTCCCTCCCTTCCTCCCTCCCTTCCTTCTTTCCTTCCTTCCTTCCTTCCTTCCTTCCTTCCTTCTGGTGACTGAATCTAGGGGCTGTTTACCACTGAGCTTTTAAACCCAGTCCTTTTTTTTACATTTAAATTTTAAATTTTTATATATTTTTTCTGGTACTAGAGATCAATCCCAGGGTCTTATACATGCTAGTCAGGCACTCTGCCACTGAGCCACACCTCTGACCCTTTTAAAAATTTTAAACTTTGAGACAGGTTCTCCCTAAGTTGCCCAGACTGGCCTTGAAATTGCAATCCTTCTGCCTCAGCCTCCTCAGCAGCTAGGATCACAGGAATGCACCATCACGCCCAGATAGAAATGCCTTTCTTATTTTGGTCCTGTCTCTTCACATGGGAATGGTGGTCTTGTAGGATCACTTCTTGAAAGGACTTTTTCCTTGGAAGAACAAATAAGCCCTCATCCTAGAGCTATTTGATGAACTTGGAGAGTGCAGGGTGGCCCTGATGCTGCGAGGCCAGAGACCACTGATTGGTTTTGCCCAGGGTGATTGGAAGTCCCCAGGGGTGGCAGGTTGGGGACAGATAGCAGTACCACCACTGCTCCTTTTTTGTAGAACTAGTAGATAGAGCCACAAATGAAAGTCCAGTAGCTACCCCTTGTCTTCATCTGCCACATCTTTTGCAATTTGTACAACTGTAGCAAAATCTATCAGGCCAGTTCCTGTCTGTGGCAGAGTACATGTGATCTAATGTAATCTTCTCATAATGTTTCTACTCACATCTCTGGATGTGCTTTCCAAACTTTAAATTTAAGCACCATTCCTCTTACTTTCCCTAAGAACTTAAAAAGTTGTACATGATTCTGTATTCTGAAATCCGGGGGGCTTGGCAAGCTACTGTCCTCAGGGTCTCCAGACTCTGGAATCAACTTGTCGATTGAGTTTTGCTCTTGACTGAAGTCTCTGGGGAAGAACCTGCCCATGAGCTCATTCAGGTTGTTGGTCAAATTCAGTTCCTTGTGGTTGTACAGCTGAGGTTCCACTTCCTCTCTCACTGTTGGCCTGGAGCCTCTCTTTGCTCCTTGAGGTTTCCTGTGTGCCTCGTCACACATCACCCGTACATCAATGGCGTACTGGGTCCATCTTGAGCTTCAAATCCCTCTGATTTCTCTTGCCATATCTCCCCTGCTTCCTGCCTGAGAAAGTTCTCTGCTTTTAAAGGTTCTTGTGATTAGACTGGGTTTCCCATATTTTCCAGAAGAGTCTCCTTATTTTTTAAGGGCTGGGGTTGTAGCTCAGTGGGTGAGGCACTGGGTGGTGGGATCCACAGCACCGTAAAAATAAATAAATAAAATAAAGGTATTGTGTCCATCTACGTCTAAAAAAAAAGAGTCTATTTAGAAGTCTGTTGCCTCGGGCTGGGGTTGTGGCTCAACGGCAGAGCTCTAGCCTAGGTTAGGCCCCTGCTTGGCCCGGTTAGATCCTCAGCACCACGTAAACATAAATGCATTGCATTGTGTACAACTAAAGCAAATAAATAAATATTTTAAAAAAAGA
Organism: Tamias sibiricus; assembly: GCA_025594165.1. Lineage (NCBI taxonomy): Eukaryota > Metazoa > Chordata > Mammalia > Rodentia > Sciuridae > Tamias > Tamias sibiricus. The sequence continues at coordinate 121,213,907 of CM046663.1, read as the reverse complement.
AAAAGAAAAAGAAGTCTGTTGCCTTCATTACATAAGAAATGTCCCTTTAGCCATGTTAATGTAGTTACAGGATATAGGGATTAGGGTGGGACCATTATGCCTATCAAACTTTCCCCTTCCTTCCTTTTTCTTCTCTCTTCCTCCTCCTCCCCCCCTTTCTTCTTCCTCCTCCTGTTCTTCTTCTTCTCCCCCTTCCCCACCCCCTCCCACCTCTTTCTTAACCGCCCCCCCCCCCACACACACACTGGGGTGCGCTACGACCAAGCTACACCCTTAGCACTTTTTTTTTTTTTAATATTTATTTTAGTTGTACATAATGTGTTTATTTGTACGCGGTGCTGAGGATCGAACCCGGGCCGCGCACGTGCTAGGCGAGCGCTCTACCGCTGAGTCACAAATTCAGCCCCACCCTTAGTACTTTTTATTTTGCATTTTGGAATCTCCTTTCCTAAACTCTAAGGAGTTTGTCCAAGCCCACACTTGGGTTTCAGCTTAATGAGAAATCATGGAGTTATTTCTAGGAGTCTAAAAAGCCTTTAATGTATCTGCCATTGTCCACAGAATGAATTAAGGAATTCTCTCTCTCTCTTTCATTTATGTATTTAATTGTGGTAGTGGGGACTAAATCCAGGGGTGCTCTACCACTGAGCCACATCGCCATATCCCCAGGCCTTTTTTTTTTTTTTTTTTTTTTTAGTAAGGGGATTGAACTCAGGGGCACTCGACCACTGGGCCACATCCCCAGCCCTTTTTTGTATTTTATTCAGAGACAGGGTCTCACTGAGTTGCAAAGTGCATTGCCATTGCTGAGGCTGGCTTTGAACTCATGATCCTCCTGCCTCAGCCTCCCAAGTGCTAGGATTACAGGCATGCGCCACCGTTCCCTGCTGGTTTTGGTTTTTAATTTTGAGCCAGGTTCTTGCTAAGTGGATGAGGCTGGTCTCAAACTTGTAATCCTCCTGCCTCAACTTCCAATTACTGGGATCACAGGTGTGCATCACCACACCCGGCTCTTATTTTCTGAATAGGACTTTTTAGGATCACCTTTAAAAGGGAATAGAAGAGAGCTGGGCGTGGTGGCGCACGCCTGTAATCCCAGCACTTGGGAGGCTGAGGCAGGAGGATCGGGAGTTCTAAAGCCAACCTCAGCAATGGTGAGGCACTTAGCAACTCAGTGAGACCCTGTCTCTAATAAAAATACAAAAAGGGCTGGGGATGTGGCCCAGTGGTCGAGTGCCCCTGAGTTCAATCCCTGGTACCAAAAAACAACAACAACAACAACAACAAAAAAAGGGAATAGAAGAAAGTTCCATTTTGGGGAATAAAATAAATAACGGATATTGTCGTGTCCCACACGGACACAGATACCCTGCTTTAGCTTATAGCCATAAAGTTTGATTCTGGCATGAAACTAAGTTAAACTCATCCAGTGGATTTAAGACTTGAGGCAGACACATTTCGACACACCATTAAGTGGCACTTGATTAGAAAGCTGGCTTCTGCCAGAACTTTCCCAAGGCAGCAATCCAGCAAGATGGAAACTCTGATGTAAACGGGGCAGAGAGTGAGGAATGCTGTCCTCAGTGATTATGGGAAAGTCCCAAAGGCTAAAACTACCCAAGACCTGAAAGTCATTTGTACATGCAAGTTAACTTTATGGAATCTAATTATTACTTCTCAAATATAAATAAAGTATTTAGAATCTTTTATGTGTGATAGTTTAATAAAACGGGGTTGGGGCTGAGGTTGGGGCTGGGGTTGTAACTCAGCGGTAGAGCCCTCGCCTGGCACGTGCATGGCCTGGGCTTGATCCACAGCACCACATAAAAATAAAGGCATTGTGTACAACTAAAATAAATCTAAAATAAATAAATATAAAAAAAATCCGGGGTCAAAATGATCTCTAATATATTTTTTATTAGCTACAACATTTGTCTTATATCAAAAACAAGAAAATACTCTCTGTAAGCACTTATTATCTGCAGGACAATCATATAATGAGCACCATTATATTCCTTCCACTTAACATTGGCAAAGATTTTACACCAAGCTGGGTCCCTCTGAGAGGACTGTCCAACAGAAATATAATTATGGCCACATACGTAATTTTTGAGGTATACTTACATGACAAAGTTCACCAGTTTAAAGAGTATGAATCAATAGCTTTTCATATATTTACATAGTGGGGCAACTATTTCCATGATCTAATTTTGGAACTTTTTCATCATCCCAAGAGAAAGCCTGTGTCCATTATCAGTCACTTCCCATTCTCCCCTGCTACCAGCTCTAAGCATTAATAAGCTACTTTCTGTCTCTAACAGATTTGCCTATTTTGGACTTATGTAAATAAAATTGTATAACATGTGGTCTTCTGTAATGCCTTTTTAACTTAGCGTAACATTATTCATGTTTATTCATGCTGCCATATGCATTAGTATTTGAATTGTTTTTATGGCCAAATAATATTCCATCTAATGCATACAGCATATTTGTTTGTTCACTCATAAGTTAATGGACATTTGAGCTGTTTCCAATATTTAGTTATTATAAATAACTATTATTCAGAATATTATGAAGATTCATGCATGAATTCTTTTTTTGGGGGGTGGCGGTTCAGGGGATTGAACACAGGGGCATTTGACCATTGAGCCACATCCCCATCCCTACTTTGCATTTTATTTAGAGACAGAGTCTCACTGAGTTGCTTAGTGCCTCACCATTCCTGAGGTTGGCTTTGAACTTGAGATCTTCCTGCTTCAGTCTCCAGAGCCACTGGGATTACAGGCATGCACCACCGGGCCCAGCTATTTTTTTCTTTTTCTTTTGAGTGAGTGCGTGTACATTTTCATTTCTTTCTCTCCCTCTCTCTTTTTTTTTCTTTCTTTTCTTTTTTTTTTGTGATACTGGGGATTGAACTCAGGGGCACTCGTCCACTCGGTCACATCCATCCCCAGCCCTTTTTTGTATTTTATTAGAGACAGGGTCTCACTGAGTTGCTAAGTGCCTCGCCATTGCTGAGGCTGGCTTTGAACTTGTGATCCTCCTGCCTCAGCCTCCCAAAGTGCTGGGATTACAGGCATGCGCCACCACGCCCGGCTCTCTCCCTCTCTCTGTGGTACTGAAGATTGGACCTAAGGGCACTCTAACACAAGCTACATCCCGACCCTTCTTTTTTTAAAAAAATTTCTTAGGGGTTGGGGTTGTGGCTCAGCGGTAGAGCGCTTGCCTAGCACGTGAGCGGCCCGGGTTCGATTCTCAGCACCATGTAAAACTAAGACATATTGTGTACAACTAAAGCAAATAAATAAATTAAAAAAAATTTTTTTTTAGTTGTAGATGGACAAAATACCTTTATTTTATTTATTTATTTTTATGTGGTGCTGAGGATTGAACCCATTGCCTCACACAAGCAAGATGAACACTCTATCACTGAGCCCCAACCCCAGCCCATCCCGGACACTTTTTTTTTTATTTATTTGCTTTGGCTGTACACAATGGGTGTATTTGTACGTGGTGCTGAGGATCGAACCCGGGCTGCGCTCGTGTCAGGCGAGCGCTCTACCTCTGAGCCACAACCCCAGCACCCTCCCCCTTTTTATTTTGAGACAGGGTCTTGCTAAATTGCCCAGGCTGACCTCCAATTTACAATCCTCCTGTTTCAGCTTCCTGAGTTGCTGGGATTATAGGCATGTGCCACCATGCCGAGCCATATGTAATTTTAAAAACAGCTCCAAGACACAAAATGAAATGCACATACATGAAGTATATATGAATAAACATGCCAAACCATCACAATTGAGACAATGAAGTATCCATCACTCTAAAATGTTCCCCATACGTTACCCACCCCTGCTCTTTTGAGACAGGGTCTTGTTGTTTGCCCAGTTGCCCTTGAGCTCCTGGGCTCTGGCCATGTGCCTGCCTCAGCCTCCCAAGTATCTTGGAGCTGGGGGATGTATTCTTCCTTCCCCACTGATATCCATTCTTCCTATTCATTCTGAGTCCCTCTCTCCAGTTTTCCAAAACAATCACTGATTTGCTCTCTGTCACTATGGTTAGTTTGCATTTTCTAGAATTTTACATAAAATAATCATACAGTATATATTCCTTTTTGTCTGGCTTTTTCTATTGGGTATAATTATTTTGAGATTCACCTATGACACTGATTCTATCAATAATCCATTCCTTTTTATTTTTAGTTTTCCAAAACAATCACTGATTTGCTCTCTGTCACTATGGTTAGTTTGCATTTTCTGAATTTTACATAAAATAATCATACAGTATATATTCCTTTTTGTCTGGCTTTTTCTATTGGGTATAATTATTTGAGATTCACCTATGACACTGATTCTATCAATAATCCATTCCTTTTTATTTTTATTTTTTATTTTTTTTAATATTTATTTATTTACTTTAGCTGTACACATGGGTTCACCTGTATGTGGTGCCGAGGATTGAACCCAGGCCGCGCACGTGCCAGGTGAGCGCTCCACTGCTGAGCCACAACCCCAGCCCATTCCTTTTTATTAATGAGTAAGATTCCATTGTATGACTATACCACAATTTGTTTACCCATTTACCTGTCAGTGGACATTTGGGTTGTTTACAATTTAATACTACTGGACATAAATCTGCTATGAAGATTCATGCATGAGTCTTTGGACACATGCTTTTATTTTTCTTGGGTAAATACCTGAGGAGAATGTTTAGATTATGTGATTGGTATAAAACATTTTAGAAGCTTCTAAAATTATATTTTGGAAATATATATTTTCCCAGCAGCAGTGTACGAAAGTTCCAATTCTTCCACATCCTCACCAATACTTTGCATAATTGGTCTTTTAAATTTTATTGATTTCAAAAGGGGTGAAGAGGTGTCTCATAGTTTTTATTTGTACTTTAGGATGTTCATAATCTTTTCATGTGCTTATTTGGTGATGTATGTGTTCAAATCTGCTTATTTATAAAATTGGGCTGTTTTGTCTTTTTTTTAAATTTTTTAAAAATATTTATTTATTTGCTTTAGTTGTACACAATGGGTTTATTTGTACGTGGTGCTGAGGATCGAACCTGGGCCGCGCACGTGCTAGGCCAGCGCTCTACCGCTGAGCCACAATCCCAGCCCTTCTTTTTTTTTTTTTTTTTTTTTTTTTTTTTTTGTGGTACCAGGGATTGAACTCAGGGGCACTCATCCACTGGGTCACATCCCCAGCCCTTTTTTGTATTTTATTTAGAGACAGGGTCTCACTGAGTTGCTAAGTGCCTCGCCATTGATGAGGCTGGCTTTGAACTTGCGATCCTCCTGCCTCAGCCTCCCAAAGTGCTGGGATTACAGGCGTGCGCCACCGCGCCCGGCTGGCTCTTCTTTTTTTTAATCTTATTTTTTACGATACTGGGGATTGAACATCTCCAGTCCTTTTTTTTTTTTTTTTTTTTCTAAATATTTATTTATTTGCTTTAGTTGTACACAACGCGGTGTTTTAAAAATTTTTTTATTTTTATGTGGTGCTGAGGATCGAACCCGGCTGAACCCGGGCCATGCACGTGCTAGGCGAGCGCTCTACCGCTGAGCCACAACCCTAGCCCTCCAGTCCTTTTTATTTTGAAACAGGGTCTCACCACATTGCTGAGGACTTGTGATCCTCCTGCCTCAGGCTTCATAGTTGCTGGGAGTACAAGCTTACACAATCTCATGCTTTTTTTTTTTTTTTTTTTTTGGTGGTGCTGGGGATTGAACCCAGGGTCTTGTGCATGTGGGGCAAACACTCTACCAACTGAGCTATATCCCCAGCCCAATCTCACCCAGTTTTGAAATTAAGTCTTGAGAATTCAGCATGTATTCTTGATATAAATCCTTTATCAAATATATTTTGTGCCGGGCGCGATGGCACACGCCTGTAATCCCAGCACTTGGGAGGCTGAGGCAGGAGGATCACAAGTTCAAAGCCAGCCTCAGCAATGGCGAGGCACTTAGCAACTCAATGAGACCCTGTCTCTAATAAAAATACAAAAAAGGGCTGGGGACGTAGCTCAGTGGTTGAGTGCTCCTGAGTTCAATCCCTGGTACCAAAAAACAAAACAAAACAAAAAACAAAAACAAAAACAAACCATTTGCAAATACATTCTTCCATTTCTTTCTTATTTTTATGTGGGTCTGAGGATTGAACCCAGTGCCTCACACATGCTAGGCAAACAATCCACTACTGAGCCACAAGCCCAGCCAATTCTTCCATTTTCTTAACTGTGTGTTTTTTTTTTTTTTTTTTTGGTGTGTATGTGTGTGCGTGCTAGGGATTGAACCTGGGGCCTTGTGTATGCTAGGCAAGCACTCTATTACTGAGCCACAGTCCCAGCCTTTTAAAATTAAATTAATTAATTTATTTTTGTGATACTGGGAATCAAACCCAGGGATGTTCTACCATTGAGAGTCCTTTTTATTTTGAGATGGTTTCACTAAATTGTCCAGACTGGACTCAAACTTGTGATTCTCAGCTTCCCACTTCTGGGATTATAAGAAAGTGCCACTTGTTTTTATTTTAGTTAAAGACAGGGTTTTGCTAAATTTCCCAGGCTGGCCTTGAACTTTTTTTTTTTTTTTTAATATGTATTTATTTGCTTTAGTTGTACACAATGCGTTTATTTTTACGTGGTGCTGAGGATCGAACCCGGGCCGTGCACATGCAAGGCAAGCGCTCTACCGCTGAGCCACAACCCCAGCCCCTGGCCTTGAATTTTTAATCCTCCTTCAATGTCTCAAGTAGCTGGGATTATAGGTGTGCACCACTGTGCCTGATTTGACAGTGTCTTTTTTTTTTTTTTTTTTTTAATACTAGAGATTGAACCCAGGGCCTTGCATATGCTAGACAAGTCCTCTGAGGTGGTGGAATCTTTAAGAGGTGGTGGAGTGTAAGTTATTGTCATAGAGGATCTACCCTCATGAGTGGATTAATGCTTTCTCTTGGGAATGGGTCAGTTCTTGTGGGACTGGGTTAGTTTTTAAGAGTGGATTGTTATGAAACAGTACTACCTCATATGCTTTGCCTTTTCATGTGGTATAAAGTATCCAATCTCAGGTATTTTGTTTTAGGAACACAGAATAGACTAAGCCACACTTCTAGGTATTTATCCAAAAGACTTGAAAATGGAGACTCAGATACTTGTTTTGATTTTTTTTTTTTTTTTTTTTTTTTTTTTTTTGTGGTACTGGGGATTGAACTCAGGGGCACTCGACCACTGGGTCACATCCCCAGACCTTTTTTGTATTTTATTTAGAGACAGGGTCTCACTGAGTTGCTAAGTACCTTGCCATTGCTGAGGCTGGCTTTGAACTCGCAATCCTCCTGCCTCAGCCTCCCAAAGTGCTGGGATTACAGGCGTGCGCCACCGCTCCCGGCTTGATTTTTTTTTTTATACCAGGGATTAAACTCAGGGGTATTCAACCACTGAGCCACATCCCCAGCCTGAAAACAGTTTTGTAGTTCCTTAAAAAGTTTACATATGAGCTGGGCATGGTGGTGCATGCCTGTAAACCCAGTGACTTGGGAGGTTGAGGTAGAAGAATTGCAAGTTCAAAGCTGTCTCAAAAATAAAATAAAAAGTGCTGAGGATGTAGTTCACTGATAGAGTGCCCTTGCATTTAATTCCCAGTACAAAAAAAAAGAAAGAAAGTTTACATATGATCCAGCAATCCATTCTTACATATCTACTTGAGAGAAATGAAAACATGTCTATACAAAAACTTATTCGCAAATGTCCATAGCAGCTGTTCAGCTGTTAGTCAGCTTTCCATTACTGTAATGCATATCTGAGATAATCAACTTAGAATGAGAAAAGGTTTATTTCCGCTCAGAGTTTTAGAGGTTTCAGCCTATGATCAGCTGGCCTCCTTACTTTGGGCCTTTAGCAGTACTTAATGGCAGAAGCATGTGGTAGGGCAAAACCACTCATCCCATGGCTAGAAAATGAAAAAGGAAAAGAGGAGGCAGAGGGGCCTGGGTTCCACCATCCCCTTCAAAGCACATCTTCAGTGACCACAATACATAGAACATTTTTGTCCACCCAAAAAGAAACCTTATACTTATAGTAGTATCTCCCATTTCTCCCACTAACTCCCACTCTGCCCAAAGAAATGATTAATCTACTTTCTATCTCTACAAATTTGCTTATTCTTTTTTTTTTTTTTTGGTGGTACCAGGGATTGAACCCAGGGGCACTCGTCCACTGGGCCACATCCCCAGCCCTTTTTTGTATTTTTTTATTTAGAGACAGGGTCTCACTGAGTTGCTAAGTGCCTCGCCATTGCTGAGGCTGGCTTTGAACTCGCGATCCTCCTGCCTCAGCCTCCCAAAGTGCTGGGATTACAGGCGTGCGCCACCGCGCCCGGCTCAAATTTGCTTATTCTTAATATTTCATATAAGTGGAAGCATATAATATAGGTCCCAACTCTTAAAAGTCTCAAGACCTCTCAATAGCACAAAGCTGAGGATCAAGTCTCTAGTTCATGGACCTTTGGAAGACGTTTATGCAAACCATAGCAGCAGCATTATTCAAAACAACCTGTGTTCATCAACTGATGAATAGGTAGATGAAATGTGATATCTCTTACAACAGCAGTGTTTGGGAATTGAAAGGAATAAAGTACTGAATCATACTAAAACATGGATGAACCTTGAAAAAATTATGCCAAGAGAAACAAGCCAATCACAGAAGACCAAATACCGAATGCTTCCATTTACCGAAAATATCTGGAATAAGCAAATCTCTAGCAATACAAAGTAGGTTAGTTGTTACTCAGGGCTGAGGGGGAGTTAGGGGAAATGGGGGAGTAATTGCTAATAAGTCTTTTTAAGTGGACAAAAATGTCCTATACATTATGGTTGCACAATCCTGTGGATCTACTAGGAACACCTGACCGGTACATTTTATTTTTATTTATTTATTTATTTTGGTACCGGGGATTGAACTCAGGGGCACTCAACCACTGGGCCACATCCCCAGCCCTTTTTTGTTTTTTATTAGAGACAGGGTCTCTCTGAGTTGCTAAGTGCCTCGCCATTGTTGAGGCTGGCTTTGAACTCTTGATCCTCCTGCCTCAGCCTCCTGAGTGCTGGGATTATAGGCATGTGCCACTGTGCCCGGCTCTGACCAGCACATTTTTAACAGGTGAGGAATATGGTTTGTTGTTAAATCTTCTGACCCATGTCAAGGTTTATCTATTTATGCCTTCTTTAATTTCTCTCAGCAGTGTTTTGTAGTTTCCAATGTAGTAGACTCACATCTTTTATCACATTTATTGGTAAGTATTTCACATTTTTTGGGGGGAGGTACTGGGGATTTAACTCAGGGGCACTTGATCACTGAGCCACATCCCTAGCCCTATTTTTTTTTTTTTTTTTGTATTTTATTTAGGGACAGGGTCTCACTGAGTTGCTTAGTGCCTCACTTTTGCTGAAGTTGGCTCTGAACTCACAATCCTCCTGCCTCAGCCTCCCGAGCAGCTGGGATTACAGGCATGCACCACTGTATTTCACATTTTTGATGTTATCATAGTGACATTTTATTAATTTTTAAAAAATATTTATTTATTTGCTTTAGTTGTACAGAATGTGTTTACTGGTACGTGGTGCTGAGGATCGAACCCGGGACGCACACGTGCTAGGCGAGCGCTCTATCGCTGAGCCACAATCCTAGCCCTTTATTAATTTTAATTCCTGATTTTTTCACTGTTTGCATGTAGAAAAAGAATTCTTATATATTGGTCCTTCAACCTTGCTGAACTTGCCTATTAGCTCTAGTAATCTTTTTCTAGGTTCATTGGATTTCTACGTATACAATTGTGTTGTCTGCAAATGAAGACAACGTTAATTCTCCAGTCTGACTATAGGTGTGCACCACTGTGCCTGATTATGTGGCATTTTCATATTCTCTTGATTATTTTATTTAGCTTCCATTAAATTTTTATTTTTTCCCCCCATGGCACAGATGGAACCTAGGGCCTTGCCCATGTTAGGCAAGTGATCTACCACTGAGCTACAGCCCCGGTCCGTGGCTTCCCTCATTTCTATTGATAAGTTAGCTGTTAATCTTCCTGTGGATCCCCTGTTTGTGATGAGTTGCTTCTCTTTTGCTACTCAACATTCCCACCCCCCTTTTTTTTAAGTACTGTTGATTGACGCTAGAGAGACCCTCTACCACTTAATCGTCTCCCAGCTCTTTTAATTATCATTACTAGTTTTTGTTACTAGGTATTGAACACAAGGGTGCTTTACACTGAGTTACATCACCAGCTCTTTTAAACATTTTTTTATTTTGGGACGACAAGATCTCACTAAGTTGCTTAGGGCCTTGCAAAGTGGCTGAGGCTGGGCTCGAACTTGTGATCCTCCGGCCTCAGCTTTCTGAGTTGCTGGGATTACAGGTGTGTGTCACTGCACCTAGCTTTTCCTTTGTTTTTTGACATGCTGTGCTTCAAAGTTTATCCTTTCTGGAGTTTGTTGACCCTACTGGATGTGTATATTAATGTTTGTCACCAAAGTTGGGAAGTTTTCAGCCATTATTTCATCAACTATTCTTTCTGCTTCATTTTCTTCTCTTCTTAGTATTTCAAATTCCTGTGGTTAGCATTGTATTGATGCTTGATGGTGTCCCTTGAGTCTTTTAGGCTCTGTTCATTTGTCTCTGTTCTTTTTTTTTTTTTTTTTAAATATTTATTTATTTGCTTTAGTTGTACACAATGCAATGCATTTATGCTTACATGGTGCTGAGGATTGAACCTGGGCCGCGCACGTGTCAGGCAAGCGCTCCACCGCTGAGCCACAACCCCAGCCCCTCTGTTCTTATTTTCTGTTCCTAGATTGGATAATTTCAATTAACATGTCTTCAAGGTTGCTAGTTCTTTCTTTTGTTTATTCAATACTGTTATCTTTCTTTCTATTTTTCTTTGTGGTACTGGGGATTGAACCCAGGGGTGCTTTATCACTGAGCATTATCCCCAGCTCTTTTTTTTTTTTAATTAAATATTTATTTATTTACTTTTAGTTGTACACAATGCAATGCATTTATGTTTAGGTGGTGCTGAGGATCGAACCCAGGCCGCGCACGTGCAAGGCGAGCGCTCTGCCACTGAGCCACAACCCTAGCCCCCCCAGCTCTTTTTATTTTGAGACAGGGTCTTGCTAAGTTGCTCAGGTTGGCCTTAAACTTTCATCCTCCTGCCTCAGCCTCCCAGTTAGCTGGGATTACAGGCAAGCACCATCATGTCTGGCTCGATACCATTATTTTCCTACATTTATATTCTTTCTTCCTAACCGTATCAACAAATTAGATCTCACTTCAGGGCTAGTACTAAATAATAATTTTTCTTCCTTAATTTTATTGAGCATAGGGCAGAGACAAAAAAAATTTCCTATATGACAAGTTTTTTATTTGTATCAAATTACAGAGTACCATAAGTAAGCATAAGGTCATAATTTGAATATTGTAATACAACTTAAAATTTGGCAAATTATTCAATTATCCAAAGTTCATTATATGTTTGAGTACACACTGAAGAGACTATTTTGAATAATTTGGCAAGATAAATATTTCTGTACCTTATTTGACCATTTACTATGTATATATGTGGTACATTTATCTGTGTGTGTGCCACTCAAACACTCCTAAATTAAATATATTTATATAAAAAGCTAAAGATTGATGTTAGGATTAATTTCTTTAAAAAATCTATTATATTAAATTGCATCTGCATTCAAAGCAGAAATGTAAAGAGATGGATCAATTTACTGCACACACACATGAATTTACAAAGTAACTGAAAATGAAATTAAAATTTCTACTGAAATGTTATATTCCGATTTAACTGACATTTAAGAGGCATTAACAAACTAAGGAAATAAACATTTTTTTTTTCATTTTTTTTTTTGTTGAGAGACTAAAGATTCTACAAGCATTACTATACCCTCTAAATTAAGAATGAATGTTATTATGGTAGGAAAGATAGCAGATTATTTTCTTCTTTATTAATGTGGGAATTCTCAGGAAGCAATCAGGGCAATGTCTGACTCCTGGGTCTGGGTTATCTGCTCTTCCATCACTGGAAATCTGGCTTCTCAGGAAAGGTGCAGCCAGTTCGCCTAATTATGACATTTGCTGCATAGTGGCCGGCACGGATGCATTCAGTGAGAGGTTTATCAGAGACCAGCTGAGACAGAAAACCTAGAACACAGACAAAAAGGAAGAATATGAGTATTATGTAACAGCATCAGAAATGTCAGTGGGTCAGAACAAAGTATGGTGTGAACACTAGACCTCACTTCAGCCTTGGCAGTAAGTCATAAGCCTCCAAGGGTTAGAGAGGTCTCTCCCTAAATATCATTATCTCCCCCTAATATTTCTCCTGAAGAACTCAAGCTGGGGCATGACAGCTTGACATCAAATCAATCTGGTCTTTCTAAGTTGAACCTACCACATGCTTTCCTTTCACTTTGGGATTAAAAGGTTATAAAAATTAGTGGCTAAATAGTGTTACATTGCCGGGCGCGGTGGCGCACGCCTGTAATCCCAGCACTTGGGAGGCCGAGGCAGGAGGATCACAAGTTCAAAGCCAGCCTCAGCAATGGCGAGGCACTGAGCAACTCAGTGAGACCCTGTCTCTAATAAAATACAAAAAAGGGCTAGGGGTGTGGCCCAGTGGTCAAGTGCCCCTAAGTTCAATCCCTGGTACCCCCCCCCCAAAAAAAAAATAGTGTTACATGGGTCTTACCATTGATAATTTATCAGCTCTCTTTCTCCCCTTTCTCCTGTATTGTTATTATTACTAATAATCTATTGGTATTTGGAGAAAATTCTATCATCTGGATATCTTTCCAAATACGGCTCTGAGAGAAGAAAAGTTATGAAGCAACTTACATCTCCCTTCCCTTCCCGGAGGTAGCAGGGAATTAACTTTTGCAGTCAAGCACCAAAGACCAGCTTGACATTAAATTATAATAAAGTAGAAAATAGCATTGAGGACTTCTGCTTCTGATCAAGATTGAATAAAAGGAACCAGATTTACTCTTCCTCCAGAAATGACTAAAACAAAGACATATTAAAAAAAGAAGGGCTGGGATTGTGGCTCAGCGGTAGAGCGCTCACCTAGCACGTGGGTGACCTGGGTTCGATCCTCAGCACCATGTACAAATAAAACGCATTGAATAAAACACATTGTGTACAACTAAAGCAAATAAATAAAAATATTAAAAAAAAAAAGAAGTTGTTCAAATACTGGACATCAGCCACGGAGGATTCATGAAAGAGGGGAACAAACGAGGTAAAACATAAAATTGCTCTAGTTTACTACTGTTAGGGTTTGGATCTGGAATTACCCCCCACCCAAGTGCATGTGTTGAATGTATGGTCCCCAGTGCAGCAAGGTTCAGAGGTGGGTGTTTAGGAAATAATTGGATCTCGAGCACTGTGACCCCATCAGTGGATAAATCCTTCAAATGAGTAGCTGAATGGACTACTGGGAGGTGGGACCTCATTGAAGGATGTAAGTCACTGGGGTATTCTCTGGAAGGGTTTATTTTGTCCTGGTCCCTTTTTTCTCTCTTGCCGCCTGCTTCTCGGCTGCCATGAACTGAGCAGTTTTCCTTTGCCATGCCCTTCTGCCACGTTCCTGCCTTGGATCCAGTCAAGCGTGGACTGAACCTCAGAAATTGTGAGACAAAATAAATCTTTCCTCCTCTAAGTTTTTTTTTTTTCTTTTTTTTGTGGTGCTGGGTATTGAACGAAGGGACTTGTGCATGCAAGGCAAGCACTCTAGCAACTGAGTTATATATCCCCCAGCCCTCTAAGTTGTTTTTGTCTGGTATTTTGGTCATACCAATGAAAAGCTGAGTAACAAAACTGCCTATAATTACTGGGCCAAAACACAGGTGGGACAACCTAGGCAGATCCCAACAGTCTCAATGAGCTGAGAAGAGGGAATTGGGAGTGCAATGAGGCCCACACTGACAAATCTCTAGGCAGACTGATGAGGAAGAAGGAGAACACAAATTACCAGTATTAGGGATGACACAGGTACACTATAGTCTCTATATATTAAAAGGATAATTAGGAAACATAATTAACAACTTAAGCCCCAAAAGTTGACAAGTCAGGTGAACAGGACAAATTTCTTGAAATATATAAACAATCAAATCTCATTTGTATAACTTGAATAGCCCTGAATCTATTAAATATATTTATTTTATAGTGAAAAGCATCTTTTTTTTTTTTTTTTGTACCAGGGATTGAACTCAGGGGCACTTGACCACTGGGCCACATCCCCAGCCCTTTTTTGTATTTTATTTAGAGACAGGGTCTCACAGAGTTGCTAAGTGCCTCGCCATTGCTGAGGCTGGCTTTGAACTTGTGATCCTCCTGCCTCAGCCTCCCAAAGTGCTGGGATTACAGGCGTGCGCCACCGTGCCCGGCAGTAAAAAGCATCTTATAAAGAAAATTTCAGGTCCAGATGATATTGCTGAATTCTACTCAACATTTAAGAAAAATAATGCAAATGATACACAAACTCTTCAGAAAACTGGGGTGGGGGTGGGGCCAGTGAAGAGGAAAGAAAGAAATACTTCCCAATTCATTTTTTAAGGCCAGCATTACTCTAGTACCCAAATCAGAAAACTATAGACCAATACTCCTTATCATTATAGTTACAAACATCCTAAAGAAAATTTTAGGAAATCAAATGTAACAATATATTAAGAATATAGCAAATCTTGATAAAGTAGGGGTTATTTTAGGAATGCAAGGTTGGTTTAATATTTAAAAATCAACATAATTTATCAGATTAAATAAGAAGTCCTTAGAAGGTCATCTTAATAGAGGCAGAAAAAGCATGACAACTTCCAACATCCATTTCTAATAAAAACTTTGAGCAAAACACAAATAGAAGGGAATATTCTCATCCTGATAAAGAGCACTTATGAAAGCTTAACTGCCAAGCTTAACTGCCAATCTCTCTCTCTTTTACGGCAGGGGGGCGGTCATGGGCATTGAACCCTGGCATGCTTTACCACTGAGCCACATTGCCAGTCCTTTTTATTTTTTAGTTTGAGACAGGGTCTCTCTAAGTTCTGAGACTGCCCTTGAACTTGCAATCTTCCTGCTTCAGTCTGCTGAACTGCTGGGATTACAGGTGTGTACCACTGCATGGTAATATAATTCTTAGTGAATGATGGAATATTTCCCCCTTAAGAACACTACTTAAAGCTGAGGAAGGAGGATCACAAGTTCCAGGTCAGTCTGAGCAGCTTAGCAAGCCCATGTCTCAAAATTAAAAAGGGCCTGAACATGTAGCTCAGTGGTAGAGTGCCTGTGGGATCGATACCTAGCAATGAAAGGAAAATAAAACAAAACCAAATAAAAAAAGATTAAGAAAAGAAGTAAAACTGTCACTGTTTGCAGATGGCATGACTGTTTATGCCTGTGGTTCTCCAAAGTGGGAAATTTTGACCCTGAGGATATATTTGGCCACATCTGGAGACATTTTTTTTTTTTTTTTGGTACTGGGGATTGAACTCAGGGGCACTCGACCACTGGATCACATCCCCAGCCCTTTTTTTTTTTTGTATTTTATTAGAGACAGGGTCTCACTGAGTGCCTCGCCATTGCTGAGGCTGGCTTTGAATCGCGATCCTCCTGCCTCAGCCTCCCAAAGTGCTGGGATTACAGGCGAGCGCCACCGCGCCCGGCTCATTTTAGTTGTTAAAGCTAGATTAGAAGGTGTTATGTCTAGAGCTGGGGTTGTGGCTCAGCAGTGGAGCACTTGCCTAGCACGTGCATGGCCTGGGATCGATCCTCAGGGCTGGGATTGTGGCTCAGCGGTAGAGCGCTCACCTAGCACGTGGGTGACCTGGGTTCGATCCTCAGCACCATGTACAAATAAAACGCATTGAATAAAACACATTGTGTACAACTAAAGCAAATAAATAAAAATATTAAAAAAAAAAAGAAGTTGTTCAAATACTGGACATCAGCCACGGAGGATTCATGAAAGAGGGGAACAAACGAGGTAAAACATAAAATTGCTCTAGTTTACTACTGTTAGGGTTTGGATCTGGAATTACCCCCCACCCAAGTGCATGTGTTGAATGTATGGTCCCCAGTGCAGCAAGGTTCAGAGGTGGGTGTTTAGGAAATAATTGGATCTCGAGCACTGTGACCCCATCAGTGGATAAATCCTTCAAATGAGTAGCTGAATGGACTACTGGGAGGTGGGACCTCATTGAAGGATGTAAGTCACTGGGGTATTCTCTGGAAGGGTTTATTTTGTCCTGGTCCCTTTTTTCTCTCTTGCCGCCTGCTTCTCGGCTGCCATGAACTGAGCAGTTTTCCTTTGCCATGCCCTTCTGCCACGTTCCTGCCTTGGATCCAGTCAAGCGTGGACTGAACCTCAGAAATTGTGAGACAAAATAAATCTTTCCTCCTCTAAGTTTTTTTTTTTTCTTTTTTTGTGGTGCTGGGTATTGAACGAAGGGACTTGTGCATGCAAGGCAAGCACTCTAGCAACTGAGTTATATATCCCCCAGCCCTCTAAGTTGTTTTTGTCTGGTATTTTGGTCATACCAATGAAAAGCTGAGTAACAAAACTGCCTATAATTACTGGGCCAAAACACAGGTGGGACAACCTAGGCAGATCCCAACAGTCTCAATGAGCTGAGAAGACGGAATTGGGAGTGCAATGAGGCCCACACTGACAAATCTCTAGGCAGACTGATGAGGAAGAAGGAGAACACAAATTACCAGTATTAGGGATGACACAGGTACACTATAGTCTCTATATATTAAAAGGATAATTAGGAAACATAATTAACAACTTAAGCCCCAAAAGTTGACAAGTCAGGTGAACAGGACAAATTTCTTGAAATATATAAACAATCAAATCTCATTTGTATAACTTGAATAGCCCTGAATCTATTAAATATATTTATTTTATAGTGAAAAGCATCTTTTTTTTTTTTTTTTGTACCAGGGATTGAACTCAGGGGCACTTGACCACTGGGCCACATCCCCAGCCCTTTTTTGTATTTTATTTAGAGACAGGGTCTCACAGAGTTGCTAAGTGCCTCGCCATTGCTGAGGCTGGCTTTGAACTTGTGATCCTCCTGCCTCAGCCTCCCAAAGTGCTGGGATTACAGGCGTGCGCCACCGTGCCCGGCAGTAAAAAGCATCTTATAAAGAAAATTTCAGGTCCAGATGATATTGCTGAATTCTACTCAACATTTAAGAAAAATAATGCAAATGATACACAAACTCTTCAGAAAACTGGGGTGGGGGTGGGGCCAGTGAAGAGGAAAGAAAGAAATACTTCCCAATTCATTTTTTAAGGCCAGCATTACTCTAGTACCCAAATCAGAAAACTATAGACCAATACTCCTTATCATTATAGTTACAAACATCCTAAAGAAAATTTTAGGAAATCAAATGTAACAATATATTAAGAATATAGCAAATCTTGATAAAGTAGGGGTTATTTTAGGAATGCAAGGTTGGTTTAATATTTAAAAATCAACATAATTTATCAGATTAAATAAGAAGTCCTTAGAAGGTCATCTTAATAGAGGCAGAAAAAGCATGACAACTTCCAACATCCATTTCTAATAAAAACTTTGAGCAAAACACAAATAGAAGGGAATATTCTCATCCTGATAAAGAGCACTTATGAAAGCTTAACTGCCAAGCTTAACTGCCAATCTCTCTCTCTTTTACGGCAGGGGGGCGGTCATGGGCATTGAACCCTGGCATGCTTTACCACTGAGCCACATTGCCAGTCCTTTTTATTTTTTAGTTTGAGACAGGGTCTCTCTAAGTTCTGAGACTGCCCTTGAACTTGCAATCTTCCTGCTTCAGTCTGCTGAACTGCTGGGATTACAGGTGTGTACCACTGCATGGTAATATAATTCTTAGTGAATGATGGAATATTTCCCCCTTAAGAACACTACTTAAAGCTGAGGAAGGAGGATCACAAGTTCCAGGTCAGTCTGAGCAGCTTAGCAAGCCCATGTCTCAAAATTAAAAAGGGCTGAACATGTAGCTCAGTGGTAGAGTGCCTGTGGGATCGATACCTAGCAATGAAAGGAAAATAAAACAAAACCAAATAAAAAAAAGATTAAGAAAAGAAGTAAAACTGTCACTGTTTGCAGATGGCATGACTGTTTATGCCTGTGGTTCTCCAAAGTGGGAAATTTTGACCCTGAGGATATATTTGGCCACATCTGGAGACATTTTTTTTTTTTTTTTTTTTTTTTTGGTACTGGGGATTGAACTCAGGGGCACTCGACCACTGGATCACATCCCCAGCCCTTTTTTTTTTGTATTTTATTAGAGACAGGGTCTCACTGAGTGCCTCGCCATTGCTGAGGCTGGCTTTGAACTCGCGATCCTCCTGCCTCAGCCTCCCAAAGTGCTGGGATTACAGGCGAGCGCCACCGCGCCCGGCTCATTTTAGTTGTTAAAGCTAGATTAGAAGGTGTTATGTCTAGAGCTGGGGTTGTGGCTCAGCAGTGGAGCACTTGCCTAGCACGTGCATGGCCTGGGATCGATCCTCAGCACCACATAAAAATAAACGTATTGTGTATAACTAAAGTAAATAAATAAATATTAAAAAAAAAGAAGGTGTTATGTCTATCCAGGCCAGGGATAATGCCAAACGTCCTACATTGTCAATAATGTCAATGATGAGAAATCCTAGTCTAGTTTGAAAATCCTATGGAATCTAGAAAACCTAGAACTACTACGTGAATTTAGTAAAGTTAGATATAAAAATCTGTATATAAAAATCAATTGAATATTAATATTGGTAATATATGTATGTGTATATATGTGTTGTAATTATACATACTAGCAATGAACAATTTGAAATTCATGTTAAAATACTGTTTCCCCACAGCATCAAATTTGCCTGATAGGGCTGGGGTTGTGGCTCAGCAGCAGAGCGCTCGCCTTGCACGTGTGCGGCCCGGGTTCCATCCTCAGCACCATGTAAACATAAATGGATTGCATTGTGTACAACTAAAGTAAATAAATAAATATTTTAAAAAAAATTTTGCCTGATAAAGTCATGTAAGACCTGCACACTAAAAATAACAAAACAGCTTTAAGGACAATAAAACAAAAACAAAAACCAACCTAAATAAATGGACAGATATAAAGTGCTCATAGGTCAGAAGATTCAATATCTTTATTAGCTCTGAATAAATTTTTATTGATTCAATGTGATACCAATTAAAGTTCTAGCAGCCTTTTTCTTTTCTTTTCCTATTTTTTTGTGATGCTGAGCATTGAAGCCAGGGGCACCTTTCCACTGTGCTACATTCTCAGCCCTTTTTTTTTTGGTACCAGGGATTGAACTCAGGGGCACTTGACCACTGGGCCACATCCCCAGCCCTTTTTTGTATTTTAGTAGAGACAGGGTCTCACTGAGTTGCTAAGTGCCTCGCCATTGCTGAGGCTGGCTTTGAACTCGCGATCCTCCTGCCTCAGCCTCCCAAGTGCTGGAATTACAGGCGTGCACCACCGCGCCTGGCTTTCTCAGCCCTTTTTATTTTTCACTTTTAAACAGGGTCTCACTAAATTGTCCTGGCTGCCCTTAAGCCTGCAATCCTCCTGCCTCAGTCTCCAAAGTTGCTGGTTCTACAGCTATGTGCTGCCATACCCAGCTAGTAGGTTAACAAGCTGCTTCTAAAATTTATATAAAAATTCAAAGAACTTAAATGAGCCAAAACAGAACTTGGAAAATGAAGAAAATAAGAAGACTTACACTACATGTTTTCAAAACTACGATAATCAAGACACTGCGATGTTGGCATAAAGATAGATAAATAGGGTTGGGGTTGTGGCTCAGCGGTAGAGCACTCGCCTAGCATGTGCGTGACCCAGGTTTGATCCTCAGCACCACGTAAACATAAACGCATTGCATTGTGTACAACTAAAGCAAATAAATAAATAAATATTTAAAAACAAAACAAAAAGATAGATAAATAGATGAATGGAATAAACAGAGTACAGAAATAAATGTACTTCTATAAGACTTTTTTCTTTTCTTTTTGGTACTGGTTTTGAAACCAGGAGCATTTTATCACTGAGCAATATTTCCAACCCCTTTAATTTTCTATTTTCAGTCCTGCTAAATTGCTGAGGATCTTGCTAAGTTGCTGAGGCTGGCTTTTTGAACTTGTGATCCTCCTGCCTCAGCCTCCCATGTCATTGGGAATACAGGAATGTGCCATGGTGCGTGACAAGACCAACTGCTTTTTGACAAAAGTGCCAAAGCAACTTAATGGGGAAAGGATAATCTTTTTTTTTTTTTTTTTTTTTTTTTGTGGTACTGGGAATTGAACTCGGGGCACTCGACCACTGGGTCATATCCCCAGCCCTTTTATGTATTTTATTTAGAGACAGGGTCTCACTGAGTTGCTAAGTGCCTCGCCATTGCTGAGGCTGGCTTTGAACTCGCGATCCTCCTGCCTCAGCCTCCCAAAGTGCTGGGATTACAGGCGTGCGCCACCGCGCCCGGCTGGAAAGGATAATCTTTTAAATAAATTATATAAGAATGCCATATATGAAAAAAAAAAAAAAAACCCACTTCAACTTTTACCTTGTGACATTTATAAAAAATTCCCTTGAAATGAATCATAGACTTAAATTGTAAGAGATAAATTTATGAAACACTGAGAGAAATACATAGAAGAAAATCTTAGAGAGCTTGTTTTATTTATTTATTCATTTTTGTATTAGTAACTGAATTCAGGGCACTTTACCACTCAGTTACAACCCCAGACCTTCTGATTTTTTATTTTGAGAGAGAGTTTCACTAATTTGCTGAGCCAGGCTTCAAACTTCAGATCCTTCTGTCTCAGTCTCCTGAATCTTTGGGATTATAGGTATGCACCTTGGGTTTTTTTTTTTTTTTTTTTTTTTTTTTTTGGTACCAGGGATTGAACTCAGGGGCACTCGACCACTGGGCCACATCCCCAGCCCTTTTTTGTATTTTATTTAGAGACAGGGTCTCACTGAGTTGCTAAGTGCCTTGCCATTGCTGAGGCTGGCTTTGAACTTGCGATCCTCCTGCCTCAGCCTCCCAAAGTGCTGGGATTACAGGCGTGCGCCACCGCGCCCGGCTTTTTTTTTTTTTTTTTTGGTTCCGGGGATTGAACTCAGGGGCACTCGACCACTGGGCCACATCCCCAGCCCTTTTTTGTATTTTATTAGAGACAGGGTCTCACTGAGTTGCTAAGTGCCTCGCCATTGCTGAGGCTGGCTTTGAATTCTCGATTCTACTGCCTCAGCCTCCCAAGTGCTGGGATTACAGGTGTGTGCCACTGTGCCTGGCAAAAGTGCAAATTTTTATAGAAGACATAGTAATTTGGACTTCCCTCAAAAATAAACACTTTTGCACCTTAGTAATAAGAAAAACTCAATAAAAAATGGGCCAAGGCAGGCATGGTGGTGCATACCTATAATCCCAGCACTTGGGAGGCTGAAGCAGGAGGATCAAGAGTTCAAAGCCAGCCTCAGCAATGGTGAAGCACTTAGCAACTCAGTGAGTCCCTGTCTGTAATAAAATAAAGGGCTTGGGATGTGGCCCAGTGGTCAAGTCCCCTGAGTTCGATCCCCAGTATCCGCCCCCCACCAAAAAGGGCCAAAATGTTGAATATTTTAGCAAAGAGAAACAGATGCTAAATAAGCATGTGATGTTCAACATCATTATTCATTAAAGAAAGGCATATTAAAATCACAATTAGATACCACCGTATACCCATTAGAATGGCTAAAATTAAAAAGACTAACTAAGTCCAGCTGTTTACCAACTACTTGGGAAGTGGTCCCAAAAAACGTCTGGAGATGTATCTTAGTGGTAGGGTGCTTGCCTAGTATGCCTGAGGCCCTGGATTTGTTCCCCAGTGCTGTAAAACAAAAAACTAAAGGACTGATCATACCAAGTGCTGGAAAGAGTGTGGGATGGATTGGAACTCTCATACACTTATTGTGGGAATGTAAAATGATAAGACCAGTTTGGAAAGCCATTTGTCAGTGTCTTAAAAAGTTAATCATAGCTACCATATGACCAGTCAATCTATTTCTAGGTATTTACCCAAGGTAAATTAAAGCACATATCTACAAAAAGACTTGTAAATGAATATTTCCAGATGCTTTTATTTGTAATAACCCCCAAATGGAAACAATTCAAATAGATAGAAGGGGCAGGAAGGCAGGATTATAAAAGGGTAGAGGAGTAGTGGATATGCCCATAGTGATGGTTTCATGGGAATATATATGTCAAAATTTATAAAATTGTACATTTTAAATTTGGGTAGTTTATTGTATGCCAATTACACTGTAATAAAACTTTTAAAAAATTAAAAAAGTGCAGTTACAAATAAGATAGGTCAAGAACAGAAAAATCTGGGCTACTTTCCCCTTAGGGGAAACTTGAGCTGCAGCAGCAGTGCTTAAATACTCAGAAGAACAGATGATAATGAGAAACTATTCTGTGGCCAGACTTCTGGCCTTCCCTTAGGCCCTGGGCAGCCTGGGGGGTGAAGGTTAATTGAGAAGCTGTGGTATAATGACCTGTGGAGAGCACTGCAAGAGATTTATGTCGTTCCTCTTCTACCATTCTGACCACACAGATGTTTCCCAGTTAGATTTGGGAAATGCTCTGTGTTTGATAAGATAAATATTCCCAATTAAAGAATAAAATTAATTTGGTTAACAGAGTGACATATTTTGAAGACATGTGATTACACTATGTGTGAGATCACTCTCTCCCAAGGTTTAGGAAGAGTATTTTTATCATTGAGTTTTCAGGTAATAGTCAAAGGTCAATATTAACTTTCTGCCAAACTGTGAGACTAAAATGCTTAGCCCACACAGTGAATGGAGCAGACGCCAAATTCAGAGTCAGATCAGCTTACAATGGAAACACGTCTATTAGAGGCCTTATAAGCAACATCTGTTTTCCTCATTCCTCCTGCTCTGGTCTTTGTGAGAAAAAGAAAAGCTTATGTTTATGGACTATTTTTGTGAAGCATAAGTACCAGCATCATCTTTCTAAGTGAAGGGTGGGCTGATGAATGAAATGAAGTATTCCAAAGAGTCATTTGCTTTGACAAGTGGAAAACCGGAATACTGAAGAAAGCTGAGACTTTACCACAGGTGAATATCACCTTTTTAATAATCTATTTTTAAAAACCAACTAAGATGAAGTAAAGATAAAACATAATCAATTGGGGCTGGGGTTGTGGCTCAGTGGTAGAGCGCTCGCCTAGCACGTGTGCAGCCCGGGTTCGATCCTCAGCACCACGTAAATAAACACATTGTGTACAACTAAAGCAAATAAATAAATATTAAAAAAAGGCATTTGTACAACTGAAACAAATAAGTAAATATTTAAAAAAAACCCATAATTAATTGTAAGTAGAGCCTTCAAAAAGTAGCTGATATGAATCTGAAAAGTTGTATGAAGTTATTTAAACAAAGGGAACTTGTATTGAAAAAACTGGAGCCGGGCGCAGTGGCACACGCCTATAATCCCAGCACTTGGGAGGCTGATACGGGAGGTTTGTGAGTTCAAAGCCAGCCTCAGCAATGGCGAGGCACTTAGCAACTCAGTGAGACCCTGTCTCTAAATAAAATACAAAAAAGGGCTGGGGATGTGGCCCAGTGGACGAGTGCCCCTGAGTTCAATACCCGGTATAAACAAACATCCCCAAGATACTTCACTGTGTAAAAACATCTGCAACATAATATTTATGATTTTAACAATTTTTAAATGTACAACTCAGTAGCCTTAAGAGCATTTAAAATGCTGTGCAACTATCACCTCCACCTATTTTCAGGACTTTTTGATCACCTCCACTGAAATTTTGTACCAATTAAACAATAAACTCCCCATTCCTCTTCACCCCAGTCCCTGGGAACTGCTGTTTTACTTTCTGTCTCTGTGAATTTACCTGTTCTAGGTAACTCACATAAGAGATTACACAATATCTGTCCTTTAATGTCTAGTTTATTTCATTTAGCACAATATTTCCAATATGATTTAAAAATATTTTATTAGTTGTTGATGGACCTTTATTTATTTATATGTGGTGCTGAGAATTGAATCCAGTGCTTCACACATGCTAGGCTAGTGCTCTACCACTGAGCCACAACTCCAGCCCTCCAATATAATTTTAAGTTTAGATTTTCAATTATTAGCCTACCCAAAGTGTTTTTTTTTTTTTTTTTTTTTACTGTAGATTTTTCTGTACTAGGGCACTTGACCACTGGGACACATCTCCATCCCTTTTTTGTGTTTTATTAGAGACAGGGTCTCACTGAGTTGCTAAGTGCCTCGCCATTGCTGAGGCTGGCTTTGAACTTGCGATCCTCCTGCCTCAGCCTCCCAAGTGCTGAAATTACAGGCGTGAGCCACTGTGCCCAAAGTGTATTTTTTTTTAATTTTTAAAAAATTTTTATTTATTTGCTTTAGTTGTACACAATGCGTTTATTTGTATGTCATCCTGAGGATCGAACCCGCACCGCGCATGTGCTAGGCGCGCGCTCTACGGCTGAGCCACAACTCCTGCCCCCAAAGTATATATATATATTTTTTTTGGTACCGGGATTGAACTCAGGGGCACTCGACCACTGGGCCACATCCCCAGCCCTTTTTTGTATTTTATTAGAGACAAGGTCTCACTGAGTTGCTAAGTGCCTCGCCATTGCTGAGGCTGGCTTTGAACTTGTGATCCTCCTGCCTCAGCCTCCCAAGTGCTGGGATTACAGGTGTGTGCCACCACGCCTGGCTAGCCACCATATTTTTAAGGTGTGATTTATCTTTTCTGTTTTCCCTGTAGATTGTGGTCTCCAGAATGTATGTAACTTCTATTGAATATCCAATGTTTTGCTCTCTTGTTGGGTCACTTCTCTAATGAAAGATGGTCTGTTCTTACTTTCATTGATAAGGGGAGCTCATGCTTTGGGATCAGTTCCTTCAAGAGGACTCTAGTTGTTTCAAAAGTCTTTTCTGCTCTGATAGGACAAACCTTGACCTGCACAGAGAAGGTTTCTATCAGTATCAGCAAATATCTGACATTTTCTGTGGCACAGAGAATTTTGGTAAAACCTACTTGTCAGCCATAAAAAGACTGTATTTTTACAAATTGTGTCCCTTTTATAGTAGGCCCTTTTATTTTAGTCTTTGAATTTTTCTTGTTGCATAAGACACAGTTCTGAATCACTTGCTGGATGGTCTGCTGGAGTTGTGACCCTTACAAGTGGAGCTTGATTAAATTTACCAAGGTACCCCTCCCATAATGAGCACTCTTATGTAGGTGTTTTGTCAAGACAAGAACAGCACTTCAGGCAGGAGGATGAGCCCATGGGAACTGTCTCTCCCCTTGGCAGGCACTACTATTCCAGGAGTCAAAAATTCATTTATTGACCTCCCCTCCTCCTCAGCATTAAAGGTTTCATTGGTCTGATTCAAGTTGAGTAATTAGGGCTCTGATAAACAGTTTATACTTCTAGAAAAAAGTAGCTCTAAAACTTATTTGGAAAAATAAGACATCCAGAATAGCCAATACAATCCTGAGGCATCACAATACCAGGCCTCAAATTACCCTACAGAGCCATAGAAACACACTCCTCCTCTCCCTCCTCCTCCTCCTCATCATCGTCATAGATGAATACCTTTCTTTCTCACCTGCCTGATGAGATCCTTCCCATTGTATGAATCTAGCTCAGATACTACTTCATGAAACTTTACCATGACCAAACTAAATATATAATTAGGTATGTGCCTCTATGATGTACAGATTTTTAAAAAATAATGGTTTGTAATTCTTTGCAGACCCTGAGTATTAAAAATGTCCCACTTTTTGCTAATGGGAGCCCCTTCATGCTGGCTCTTGTGCTTTTGGACCTGCCTATACTTTATTTTTGGGCATTCCCTTACTATCTGGTATAATGTTCTAGGCTCAGCTACACTCTAGAATTGGCCCTTTCTCCAAGGATACCTGTTTCCTTTTAGCAAGGAATGGTATTAGAGAATAAGATCTGGGTGGCAAGTGGGCTCTTAGTGCTACACTATGTTAGCAAACAGAGCTAGGAAGCACGCATACAGGTACACACTTAAATCCATAAACATATGCGCATACATATGTGTATACTGACAAATTTTGCAAATTGAGTTGACACCAATTCCTATCTCCATGGGGCTTTCCCCCCACCCTTTTCCCTATTTCATGATTTCTATATTCTTTCTTCTACAGTTAGAACCCTAGCTCCCAACAATATTGACACATTTATTTACTCAATATTGTAATACATGTGAAATAACTTCAGAATCATTTCACTCCTAGGCAAGGAACACTGGTGCATTCCTATAATCTCAGCTATTGGGAGGCTGAGGCAGGAGGGTCATAAGTTTGAGGCCCACCTGGGCAATTTAGCTAGATGTTGTTTCAAAATAATGTAAAAAGGGCTGGGTGGAATGGTGGAACTCTCCTGGGTTAAATTGCCAGTAGTGCTCCCCACTCCTGTCCCAATCATTTCACTACTAACTCTAAAAAAGCTCAAACCTACTAAAAAGGATTGAGGATTGGTTTGCTATTCTCCCATGTAGTCAGATACTATGTAAAGTGTAATTCAGTATGTTACTTAAAGTAATTCTCGCGAGTTTTTTTACTCCCTGTTTTGGGGGGCTTATGCTACTTAAAAGATTGGAAAAAAAGTTAGGTTCACCTGTTGTAGTTTGTTTTCAGTATTCCTTCTTCCTTTTTATCTTTTGAGTTTTTAGTTATTTTAAAAATATATAGAATATTAACATATTTCTAAAAATAAAAGCTCTATAACATATATATGTGGAGAAATGTCACTGCTTTACCCTGTGCTCTCCCATCTGTGGGTAACCAGCTTCACTGTCTTCTGATTTTTTCTCCTGAAGTCCTCTGGTGAAGGTAAGCACAAATATTTATGCCTACTAACAATCACAGGAGGAGGTACCATACTATATTATGCTGTTTTGAACTTTGCTTTTTTCACTTTAAAATACTCTTGGAAATCATTCCACATCAATCCATAGAGATCTTTTCTCTTTTTCCTTCCCTTTCCCTTCCCTTCCCTTTTTCCCTTCCCTTTTCCTTCCTTCCTTCCTTCCTTCCTTCCTTCCTTCCATCCATCCATCCATCCTGGGGGTTGATTGAATTAAGGGTCACTTGACCACTGAGCCATATCACCAGCCCTATTTTGTACTTTATTTAGAGACAGAGTCTCACTGATTGCTAAGCACCTCGCCATTGCTGAGGCTGGCTTTGACTCAGGATCTTCCTGACTCAGCCTCCTGAGCTGCTGGGATTATAGGAGTGTGCCACCGCGCCCAGCAAGATCTTTTTTATTTTTCTTTTTAGTAGTGCTGGGGATTCAACTCAGGGCCTCACATATTCTAAGTGTTCTAGGACTGAGCTACCTCCCCAATCCCTCCTTCCTTTTTCCCAGCTGCATAGTATCTCAATATGTGGACACACCAGTTTATTTAAACCATGTCCTATGTGTGGAGATTTATACAGTCTCCAATGTTTTGAAATTACAAGTAGTGTCACAATGAATAAATCATTTGCATATGTATTTGTGTGTTGTTAGGGATATACCTGAAAAGGACAGATTTCCAGAGGAAGAATTAACAGGTGGAAGTGTGTGTGTGTGTTAGATATTACCAAATTCCCTTTCACTGGGGTTGAATCATTTTGTATTTCCACTAGTAAAGCATTAGTGCATATTTTCCCACAACCTTACCAATAGAATGGACTGTCCAGCTTCTGAATTTTTGTCAGTCTCAGGGGTTAGAAATGATATTTCAATATAATTTTTTTTTTTTTTTTTTTTGGTACCAGGGATTGAACTCAGGGGCACTTGACCACTGGGCCACACCCCAGCCCTTTTTTTTTGTATTTTATTAGAGACAGGGTCTCACTGAGTTACTAAGTGCCTCGCCATTGCTGAGGCTGGCTTTGAACTTGCGATCCTCCTGCCTCAGCTTCCCAAAGTGCTTGGATTACAGGCGTGCGCCACCGCGCCCGGCTTCAATATAATTTTTTTAAATATTTATTTATTTAGTAGTTGTACACAATGCCTTTATTTATTTTTACGTGGTGCTGAGGATCAAACCCGGGCCGCGCACATCCTAGGCAAGTGCTCTACCGCTAAGCCACAACCCCAGCCCCATATTTCAATATAATTTTAATTTATGTTTCTCTGATTATAAGTGAGACTGAACATCTTTTTATATGTTTAAAGAACAAATATCTCTGGGAATTGTTTGTTTTTAAATTTTGCTGCTTTTGCCCCTCTCTCCATCTAAAAAATTCTTTACATTTTAGGGTATTGTTCCAAAAATGTATTTTTCAGGAAAAATACCAACAATAATAGGGTATTAACATATACAAATACTGTGTTAACAAGTAAACAAAGTGTTTATTCATGTTTGATTCATTGAAACATTGCCTTAGGCTCAAAGTGTACTTGGTAAACATTATAGCAGATAAACATGGCTAGTAGAATTAAAAAAATTTAAAAAGCAGTTTGCTCTTTTTAAAAAGATTTGGGGGCGGGGGTTGTGGCTCAGCGGCAGAGCGCTCGCCTTGCGTGTGCGCGGCCCGGGTTCGATCCTCAGCACCATGTAAACATAAATGCATTGCATTGTGTACAACTAAAGTAAATAAATAAATATTAAAAAAAAAAAAAAAAAGATTTGGACTTACCAAAAAATCCAAGAAGCAAAATTTCAAATAACTGACTTGGTACGTGTGTTCAATATGAAAATCTCTTATGAGCTCTTTTTGGTAGTGCCATTGCTGGTGTCTTATCGGTATGTCATCTTGAAAATGCAGGGCAAGGCTCTGAATGTATGCTTTTCACCATAGCCAAGGGATCAGGAATCGGAGGAATTACACAAGGTACACGTTATCCCCATAGGTCTAATTGGCTCCTTCTCTTCTCTGATCCCTTTTTTTTTTTTTTTTAATATTTATTTTTTAGTTATAGGTGGACACAATATCTTTATTTTATTTTTATGTGGTGCTGAGGATTGAACCCAGTGCCTCACACATACTAGGCAAGCACTCTACCTCTGAGCCACAACACCAGCCCCTCTTCTTCTTCTTCTTCTTTTTAATATTTATTTATTTGCACTAGTTGTATACAATGCATTTTTATTTTTACATGGTGCTGAGGATCGAACCTGGGCCACGCAAGTGCTAGATGAGTGCTCTACCACTGAGCCACAACCCCAGTCCAGCCCCTCTCTTCTGATCCTTTTAAAGATGGACTTATCCCAGGGGTTCTCAGACTTTTCCAGCTTTAGGCCGTGTTATGGATGGTAGGTTCTCTAGCTGTTGAGGCTTAAGGTGAGTGAGAGCTTCTTGCTGATACTGAATTTGGTTTCTAGAGTTACTATTGGCAGGCTCTGAATCTTGGAATATGATCTTTCCAAATAAACCTTTGTCCATTAACAGTGGATACAGCATACTGTCTTCTGGTTGACTTTATTTAGACTTTACTGATGCTAAAGAGTGTGATCCATTTTTGCTCAGCTCTACCTACTGGCTGAGATGAAGCCTGAAATATCAAATGGTGTAAAGAGAGGAAGTGCCAAGCTGATTTCTTCAAATCACACAGAAATGGAATTGTTGGTCTAGGAAAAAGGTGTAGGATTTCCTAATGTAAGCAGTCCAAATTCTACATAGTTACAGTAGATGAGTTGCAACATCTTGAATTCTCTTAGTGTCTTTTATAGAGAACTGAGAAATACTTTTAGTGGGTATGAAACCCTAAAAAACCCTTAAAAAAAAAGGGATATTTTAGGAGAAAAAAAGCAAAATCTCTAAGTCAGTTTTTTCTTTTCCATCTACATCTCCTTCACTAACAGTTTTCATGGTGACTAGAACTAAACCCAGTATACTCCAGCACTGTTCATTCTATGTTCAATAGCAAAAAGCACACTAACATCATAAACAGGGAAGAATAAAGGTTCTTTTTGGTACAGTGAATTGAACCCAGAGGCCCTTTACCACTGAGCTACATTCCCAGCCCCCCCCCCTTTTCAATATTTATTTTTAGTTGTACACAATTCCTTTATTTATGTTTTCCGTGATGCTGAGGATCGAACCCAGGCTGCGCACATGCTAGGCGAGTGCTCTACCTCTGAGCCACAACCCCAGCCCCCATTCCCAGCCCTTTTTGAGACAGGGTCTCTCTAAGTCCTTAGGGTCTCACTAAGTTGCTGAGGTTGGTCTCAAACTTGCAATCTTCCTGCCTCAGCCTCCCAAGCCACTGAGATTACAGGCATATACCACCACATCTAGCTTTAATAATTCAATTTTTTAAAGTGTCAGTATCCTATATTATTCTGAAATTGTTTCACCAAAAATACTGCACAAGTACTTGTCTGTGACTGTATCTTTTTCTTCTTACATAGTTCTCAGAGACCTTTAATATGCAGTTGACCACAATATGTACATGTATAATTAAAAAATCTTGCCCTGTGTGGTGGCACATGCCTGTAATCCCAGTGACCCAGGAGGGTAAGGCAGGAGGATCACAAGTTAAAAAAGCCAGACTCTGGGGTTGGGATTGTGGCTCAGCGGCAGAGCGCTCGCCTCGCACGTGCGCGGCCCGGGTTCGATCCTCAGCACCACGTAAACATAAATGCATTGCATTGTGTACAACTAAAGTAAATAAATAAATATTAAAAAAAAAAAAAAAAAAAGCCAGCCTCAGCAACTTAGCAAGGCCCTACACAACTTCGCCAGGCCCTAAGAAATTTCACGAGACCCTGTTTCAAAATAAAAACTGAGGATGTGGTAAATTGTACCTGGGTAAATAGAGGGAAGATGGGGTACCACTGTACCTGGGTTCAATCCCTAATACTGAACAAACAAAAAAAGCAAGGGGGGTAATGGGGGTGTAGCTCAGTAGTAGAGTGCTCATCTAACATGCATGAGGCCTTGGTGTTTGCTCCCTGGCTCTATGGGTGTGGGAAGGAGGCAAAGAGGGAAAAAACTGGTTTTCTGAATGTAGAAGTAATATAAAATAAATGTAGAAAATGTGGAAAAAAGTAAAACAACAGACTAGAAAATAAATAAAACATACATGTAGTCCCACAAAAGTCCTAATAAGAGCATTGAAACTTCAAAATATACATATACATAAAATATATAAGCATACACACATATGTATATATGAAGATATAGATTTGCCAATGTTTTCAGTTAACAGCTTTGTATATAGAAAATTGTCAAAATATCCATGAATTGTTAGATTGAAGAAAATGATAAAACTCAAATACTTTGTTTTGTTTGTTTTTGGGTACCAGGGACTGAGCCCAGGGGTTTATAGTTATGCATAGTAGCTGGTTCATCCCAACATACTCGTACATGCATAGGAACAAATTTCAGTTGATGATCCCCCCTTTTCTTCCCCATCCTCCCTCCATTTACCTTCTCCTTCCCATCCCCCCCCCCCCCCCCTTTTTTTTTGGTACCAGGGATTGAACTCAGGGGCACTCGACCACTGAGCCACATCCCCAGCCCTTTTTTATATTTTATTAGAGACAGGGTCTCACTGAGTTGCTAAGTGCCTCGCCATTGCTGAGGCTGGCTTTGAACTCGCGATCCTCCTGCCTCAGCCTCCCAAGTGCTGGGATTACAGGCGTGCACCACTGCACCCGGCTTCCAACCCTTTTTTACTTTTTATTTTGAGACAGGTTCTCACTAAGTTGCTGAGGTTGGCCTTGGATTTAAGACCCTTCTGCCTCAGCCTCCAGAGTCACTGGAATTACAGGTGTGTACCACCGCACCTGGCTAAAGGTTTCTTAAGACAAAAAGCACAAACCATAAAGTAAAAGACTGAAAGATTCAACTGTACTAAAATCGAAAACCTTTGTTTTTTTTAAAAAAAGATAGCTTTGGGCTGGGGATGTGGCTCAGCGGTAGAGCGCTCGCCTAGCACGTGCGTGGCCTGGGTTCGATCCTCAGCACCACGTACAAATAAACGCATGGTGTACAACTAAAGCAAATAAATAAATATTTTTTTAAAAAAAGATAGCTTTAAGGAGAGCATAAAAACAAGCCTAGTATGCAGAATATATGAAGAGATTATTTAAATTAAGGAAAAGATTAGTCCCCAAGTTCCTTAATAAGACTCCTGTAGCACAAGAATTGATATCAAGAATCAATAAATGGGATAGATTCAAATTACAAAGCTTCTTCTCAGCAAAAGAAACAATCAGTGAGGTGAATAGAGAGCCTACTAATTGGGAACAAATTTTTACCACACGCATTGTAAGCTGCCTGGTACCGTAAACCGGGATAAAAACTCTCGGGGGCAGAGTTAAGCTTTTACTACTTTTACTTCTACTTTCTTAGAGCTTAGAGAGGGAAAGAAAGATTTTTAGAGAGAAAGATTAAAGCGAGCTTTTTAGAGCTTCTTTCTTCTCTCTTCTTTCTTCCTTCTTCTTTCTTCTGTCTTCTGTCTTCCTCAGGAGTCTCGGCCTAACTCTGACCAGTCATTACTTCTTCTATCTGGTTTCTCTTCTGTCTTCTATCTGGTTTCTCTTCTGTAACCGCTCTGCCTACGTTCTGGCCGCTCTGATTCTTCTGACCGACCGAGTGACTGCCCGGCTGACTGAATTCTCCGTTCTCCTAACTCGGACCGCTTTCACCCGGTTATATACCTTCAGGTTTGCGGGTGCCTACAGGTGCGTCACATACATATCAGGTGGAACCCATGGCTTCCAGCTAGCTACAACAGCCCTTCCTAATTAGGGCTCCTTCAACGCATGTCAGAGCACTATTCTCTAGGATATATATAAAGAACTCAAAAATCTTAACACCAAAAAAGCAAATAACCCAATCAATAAATGGGCCAAGGAACTGAACAGACACTTCTCAGAAGAAGATATACAATCAATCAACAAATACTTGAAAAAATGTTCAACATCTCTGGCAATTAGAGAAATGCAAATCAAAACCACTCTAAGATTTCATCTCATACCAGTCAGAATGGCAGCTATTAAGAACACAAAAAACAATAAATGTTGGCGAGGATGTGGAGAAAAAGGCACGCTCATACATTGTTGGTGGGACTGCAAAATGGTGCAGCCAATATGGAAAGCAGTATGGAGATTCCTTGGAAAACTTGGAATGGAACCACCTTATGATCCAGCTATCCCACTCCTCGGTCTATACCCAAAGGACTTAAAAACAGCATACTACAGGGACACAGCCACATCAATGTTTTATAGCAGCAGAATTCACAATAGCTAAACTGTGGAACCAACCTAGATGCCCTTCAGTAGATGAATGGATAAAGAAAATGTGATATATATACACAATGGAGTATTACTTAGCAATAAGAGAGAATAAAATCATGGCATTCGCAGGTAAGTGGATGAAGTTAGAGAATATAATGCTAAGTGAAGTTAGCCAATCCCAAAAAGCCAAATGCCGAATGTTTTCTCTGATATAAAGAGGCTGATTCACAGTGGGGTTGGGATGGGGAGCACAGGAGGATTAGAGGAACACTAGAATGGCCAATGGGGAGGGAGGGGAAGGGAGGGGGCAAAAGGGTGAAGAAAAACAACAAAAAAAAAGATGGTAGAATGAGATGGATACCATTACCCTAAGTGCATGCATGAAGTTACGAATGGTGTGAAAATATTTTGTATACAACCAGAGATATGTAAAAATGTGCTCTATAAGTATAATATGGAATGTAATACATTCTGCTGTCATTTCTAACAATTTAGAATAAAAAATAAAATTGGAAAAAGAAAAAGAAAGGAAAAGATAAAACCCAATAGACAGGCAAACATTTTGAACAGCCATTTCATAAAAAACAAAAAACATAAAATGCTCAACCTCACTAATAAGAAGGGAAAATGCAAATTAAAACTATTGTGAGCAGGGCATGATGGCACATGCCTATAATCCCAGTGGCTTATGTTGCTGAGGCAGGAGGGTCAGGAGTTCAAAGCCAGCTTCAGCAATGGCAAGGCCCTAAGCAATTTAGTGAGACCCTGTCTCTAAATAAAATACAAAAATAAGGCTGGGGATGTGGATCAGTGGTTGAGTGTCCCTGAGTTCAATCCCCAGAACCAACCAACAAACAAAAACCCTAAAAAACTATTGTGAGATTCCACTACAAATGTACTGGATTAGCATTTATTTATTTGCAGTACTAGGGACTGAACCCTGTGGTGTTCTACCACTGAGCTACATCCCCAGGCCTTTTTATTTTTTTTTTAAATTTTAGACAGGGTCTCCCTAAATTGCTGAGGTTGTACTCAAACTTGTGATGCTTCTGCCTCAGCCTTCCAAATAGCTGGGATTATACACATGTGCCATTTTGCCCAGATGGCAAATATTTAGAAATCTGACAGCGCTACTTAGGATAAGGATGCTTTGTAATTTTTGTAGAGCTGGTAAGGATTTAAAGTGGTATACTGAATTGGGAAAATGATTTGATAACACCTAGTAGACTAAGCATTTTTTTTTTTTTTTTTTTTTTGGTGGTACCGGGGATTGAACTCAGGGGGACTTGACCACTGGGCCTCATCCCCAGCCCTTTTTTTGTATTTTTTAAATTTAGAGACAGGGTCTCACTGAGTTGCTAAGTGCCTCGCCATTGCTGAGGCTGGCTTTGAACTTGCGACCCTCCTGCCTCAGCCTCCCAAGTGCTGGGATTACAGGCGTGTGCCACCGGCGCCCGGCTCTAGACCAAGCATTTTTCACAACTCAGTATATATTCCACAGAAATTCTTACAACATCAGAATACATGTTTTGGAATGTTTATTATTTCATTGCAAATAATGCAAAAACCAAGAAAGAACCCAAGTGCCCATTAGCCACAAACTAGATTAATTATGGTATATTTGTATAGTGGAATTGAATAAATATGATCACTGTATGAATAAACATGATGAGTTCTCACATTGTTTAGGAATATATAAATATGTAGTACATTTAAGAGAAAAGTAAGCAAACAGTAATTAGGAAATTGTCACTTCTAGTGCAGGGGGACATAAATAAAGTTGCGTTTACAAGGGCTTCAAAGGTATTAGTAAATGTTCCACCTGAGCTGGGCATGGTGGCGCACGCCTGTAATCCCAGCACTTTGGGAGGGTGAGGCAGGAGGATTGTGAGTTCAAAGCCAGCCTCAGCAATGGTGAGGCACTTAGCAACTTAGTGAGACCCTGTCTCTAAATAAAATACAAAAAAAGGGCTAGGATTGTGGCCCAGTGGTTGAATGCCCAAGTTCAATCCCCGGTACCACAAAAAAAAAAAAAAAAAAAAGTTCCACCTGGGTTGGCTACAGGACTGTTCATTTTATTAGTTATTATTTATATTACATATATTATTTTATATTTATAAAACAGTCACTTAATATTTTTAAAAAATTAGGAAGGGCTGGGGTTGTGGCTCAATGGTAGAGTGCTCATTTAGCATGCATGAGGCACTGGGTTCGATCCTCAGCACCACATAAAAATAAAATAAAGATATGTGTCCACCTAAAACTAAAATAAATTAGGGGGCTGCGGTTGTGGCTCAGTGGTAGGGTGCTTGCCTTGCACAGGTGAGGCACTGGGTTCGATCCTCAGCACCACATAAAAATAAATAAACAAATAAATATATTGTGTGCATAAATATATATTGTGTGCATCTACAACAAAAAAAATATTAGGAAGTTACTACATTTGTCATTTCTCTGTATAATCTTTTAGGCTTTTCTACCACAGATGTGTGTATTTAATACATATATGTATATATGTATGCATTTATATATAGCTGTATATTTCTCTGTATATTTTTCTATGTTTTTTTCATATGTATTTATACAGATACACATACATATGTGTATATATACAATATATATTATTCTATAGATATTGCCTTGCAGCCTGCTTCTCACTTAATATTATTTAAAATAGATAATGTACCTTTTTTTTTTTGGTAACGGGGATTGAATTCAGGGGCACTTGACCACTGGGTCACATCCCCAGCCCTTTTTTGTATTTTATTTAGAGACAGGGTCTTACTGAGTTGCTAAGTGCCTCGCCATTGCTGAGGCTGGCTTTGAACTTGCAATTCTCCTGCCTCAGCCTCCCAAAGTGCTGGGATTACAGGCGTGCGCCAGGCTGATAATATACCATTTTTTAAAAAAATATTTATTTTTTAGTTGTAGCTGGACACAATACCCTTATTTTATTTATTTTTATGTGGTGCTGAGGATCAAACCCAGGGCCTCACACATGCTAGGCAAGCACGCTACCATTGAGACACAACTCCATCCCAATATACCATTTTTGTTTAGCACTTGTAAGATATATATGTCTGTTTTCAAATGCATATGTAGAAGGATATTCATTGTGGCATTGCTTGGAAATGAAAAGACCAATTTAATATTATTACTATTATTTAATATGTAGCTCACATTAAAATATCTCTGATTACTCTAAATCCCCTATAGTTATTTTTCTTTTTTTTTAAATATTTTTATTTATTTGCTTTAGTTGTACACAATGCGTTTTATTCAATAATGCATTTTATTTGTACGTGGTGCTGAGGATCGAACCCGGGTCACCCACGCGCTAGGCGAGTGCTCTACCGTTGAGCCACAATCCCAGCCCCAGTTATTTTTCTTGTTGTAGAATCCATACAGAATCTGAGGTTGCTGAGGTTGTCATGCTCTTTTTTGTCTTTTTTTTTTTTTTTTTTTTGTGTACCAGGGATTGAACTCAGGGGCACTTGTCCACTGGGTCACATCCCCAGCCCTTTTTTGTATTTTTTTATTTAGAGACAGGGTCTCACTGAGTTGTTAAGTGCCTCGCCACTGCTGAGGCTGGCTTTGAACTCGCGATCCTCCTGCCTCAGCCTCCCAAAGTGCTGGGATTACAGGCGCGAGCCACCGCGCCCGGCTTTTTTTTGTCTTTTTTAATCTAAAAAGTACCCCACACCTCTTCAAGTATTTCAACACTTCGGTTTTTCATTTATTTTTTGCAGTACTGGGGACTGAACAGAGGCGCTTTATCACTAAGCTACATTTCCAGCCCTTTTTATTATTTATTTATTTATTTATGGTACTGGGGATTGAACTCAGGACCACTAGACCACTGGGCCACATCTCCAGCCCTTTTTTTGTATTTTATTAGAGATAGGGTCTCACTGAGTTGCTAAGTGCCTCGCCATTGCTGAGGCTGGCTTTGAACTTGCGATCCTCCTGCCTCAGCCTCCCAAAGTGCTGGGATTACAGGCGTGTGCCACTGCATCCGGCTCCTTTTTATTTTTTTTATTTTTGGCTTTTGCAATACTGGGGATAGAACCCCAGGGCTTTGTGCCACTGAGCTACACTCCCAGCCCTAGTTTTTATTTTGAGACGGGGTCTTGCTAAGTTGCCCAGGCAGGCCTTGAACTTATGATTCTCCTGCCTGCCTCAACCTCCCCAACTGCTGGGATTATAGGTGTGTACCATCGTGTCTGCCAAGATTTTAATATTTGAAGAATGTAGGTAGGCAAGTTGTTTGGCAGTGTTGCTCAATGTGGTTTGTCTGCTGTGTTCTCATGATTAGATTTGGGTTTAATATTTTTGGTGGGAATATCACAGAAATGATGCTGTGTCCCTCTCAGGGTGTCCCATCTGGGATATCTGTTGTTGCTCTGTCCTACCCTTACTGATGTGTGATCACTTGGCTAAGTTAATGTCTGCCACATTTCTATTTTTTTTTTTTTTTTTGGATACCAGGGATTGAACTCAGGGGCACTCGACCACTGGGCCACATCCCCAGCCCTTCTTTTGTATTTTATTAGAGACAGGTCTCACTGAGTCGCTAAGTGCCTTGCCATTGCTGAGGCTGGCTTTGAACTCGCAATCCTCCTGCCTCAGCCTCCCAAGTGCTGGGATTACAGGCATGCGCCATCGCGCCCAGCCATTTATTTAATGTTATTATTGGACATTTGGGTGGTTTCAAAATTTTTTATTGCTATAACATTATGATGAAAATTCTTTTTTTTTAAAAAAATATTTATTTATTTGCTTTAGTTGTACACAATGTGTTTGTTTTTTACATGGTGCTGAGGATCGAACCGGGGCCGCGCACGTGCTAGGCGAGCGCTCTACCACTGAGCCACAATCCCAGCCCATGATGAAAATTCTTTAAAAATTTTTTTGTAGTTGTAAATGGACAGAATGCTTTTATTTTATTTGCTTATTTTTATGTGGGGCTAAGGATTGAACCCAGTACCTTACATGTGCTTGGTAAGCACTCTGCTACTGAGCTAAGGCCCCAG
This sequence comes from Tamias sibiricus, assembly GCA_025594165.1. Lineage (NCBI taxonomy): Eukaryota > Metazoa > Chordata > Mammalia > Rodentia > Sciuridae > Tamias > Tamias sibiricus. The sequence goes on along the minus strand of CM046663.1, from coordinate 121,175,543 downwards.
ACTCTGATGAATATTCTTATGACATTAATTGTAAGGCATGTATTTGATTTCCTTAGGATAAATTTCCTTAGGATAATTTAAAAATTTCAGGATTTATGTCCATATTGCCAAACCTCTTTTCAAAAGATTATACTCCCAGTAGTGCTCTTGCTATTAAAAATATTTTCTTTTAATATTTATTTATTTGCTTTAGTTGTACACGATGCGCTTATTTGTATGTGGTGCTGAGGATCGAACCCGCACGTGCTAGGCGAGCGCTCTACCGCTGAGCCACAACCCCAGCCCTATTAAAAATATTTTTGATTTGATAATTTGAAAGGTAAAAGGCAGCACCATGTTTTAATTTACAGTGATTATTTTTAAAAATATTTTTTTAGATACTGATGGACCTTTATTTTATTCATTTATTTATATGTGGTGCTGGGAATCAAACCCAGTGCCTCACACATGCTAGGCAAGTGCTCTACCACTGAGCCACAACTCCAGCCCCATACAGTGATTTATTAGAGAGAGGTTGAATACTTTTTTTTTTTTAAATATTTATTTATTTACTTTTAGTTGTACACAATGCAATGCATTTATGTTTATGTGGTGCTGAGGATCGAACCCGGGCCGCGCACGTGCAAGGCGAGCACTCTGCCGCTGAACCACAATCCCAGCCCCGAGGTTGAATACTTTTTGCTTAATTCATATGCTCACTGGTCATTTGTATTTCTCCAATTCATGAAATGTCTGATAACAACTTTACCTATTTTTCTACTGGGATATCTCTTTTTTTAGTGTTGTCAGAGACAATCCCAGCTTGTCCACGGTATATGTTGTAAATACTTCCCCTTGCCTTGTCATTTGTCTTCTTCTTTTTTTTTTTTTTTTTGGCAGTGTTGGGGCTGGAACCCAGGACCTCATGCATGCTAGGTAAGTGTCACCGCTGAGCAACATCAGAGACCCCATTTGTCTTTTTTATTATGTAAATACATTGATCTTTCCTTTAATTTTTTTTTTTCATTAAATTTAGGCTGGTAAAGGTCTTTCATAACTCCAAATCAGGTAGATTTTAGCCTGTCTTTTCTTTTAGTTTAATCATGGTAATTTAACTCTTTATCTGGAAATTATTTTGGGGTATGGTGACTGGTACTGATCAAACTGTATCTCACTCCAGAGTTGTATTTTTTTTTTTTTTTTTGGTACTGGGGATTGAACTCAGCGGCACTCGACCACTGGGTCACATCCCCAGCCCTTTTTTGTATTTTATTAGAGACAGGGTCTCACTGAGTTGCTAAGTGCCTCGCCATTGCTGAGGCTGGCTTTGAACTCGCGATCCTCCTGCCTCAGCCTCCCAAAGTGCTGGGATTACAGGCGTGCGCCACCGCGCCCGGCTAAGAGTTGTATTTTTGTTTCATGACCAATTACTTATCTACTCCATTGTTTTTTACCTATTGTTTTTTTTTTTTTTTTTTTTTTTTTTTTTTTTTTTTGGTGGTACCGGGGATTGAACTCAGGGGCACTCGACCACTGGGTCACATCCCCAGCCCTTTTTTGTATTTTATTTAGAGACAGGGTCTCACTGAGTTGCTAAGTGCCTCGCCATTGCTGAGGCTGGCTTTGAACTCGCGATCCTCCTGCCTCAGCCTACCAAAGTGCTGGGATTACAGGCGTGCGCCACCACGCTCGGCTATACCTATTGTTTTTTAAAATGATTTCAGATTTTGCAGAAGAGCTGTAAAGAAAGTACAGAGTACTTTTCTGTTGATTTCAAATCCTGACTTTATATATTGTCCTTCCATTTTAAAAAAACTTTTTTTTAGTTGTAGGTGGACACAATACCTTTATTTTATTTATTTATTTGTATGTAGTGCTGAGGATCAAATCCAGTGCCTCACAGGTGCTAGGCAAGTGCTCTACCACTGAGTCACGACTCTAGCCCCTTGTCCTTCCATTTTTAATCTTTAGTCAGATCCATGCAATACATTTGAGAAACATTTTATCCAAAATAGTAAAAATAAAAAACTGTGTCTAAAAAGATAAATTTCCAGAGTTGAGGTAATTTTATTTTCTTCTGTTTGCTTTTATCTTTTCAACATTATGTAATAAGCAATATTGCTTTTATAATAAGTTGATAAACATTATTTTAAAAATAACATGGAAACATTTAACTATTCAGAAAAATGGCTATTAAGAGCAACTTGTTCAAGAGTTTCAGCTAAATGATGAGCTATTCTAGCAGTTTTCCACTCATGCCTTTGGAGTTCATTAATAATTGTAACCACTTGGGACAGAGCTTTTCACAAAGTAAATCAGTATAAGTATCAGTGTAAGTATAACAAAATTAGTCGCTCTTCTTAGATGATTTCTCAAGGACAAAAAGATCTTTACTATTTTCTGTATTCTACTCTTAGCTTTAGGCAATACAGGCAGTTTTACAGAAGACAATTTAGAAAGTTCCTGAGGGAAACTTAGAACAACCCCCCCACCCCCACCCCCAAATAAAATCTTAATCTACAGAAGCTTCATTTCAAGTAAATCTGTCCTGAAATAGAAATTCAAGGACTGGCTAGAGGTGGTGGCGCTTGGCTGTAATCCCAATGGCGCAGGAGGCTGAGACAGGAGGATTGCAAGTTCAAAGCCAGACTCAGCATTGGCGAGGCCCTAAGGAACTCAGTGAGACTCTCTCTCTAAATAAAATACATAATAGGGCTGGGATGTGGCTCAGAGGTCGAGTGCCCCTAAGTTCAATCCCCTGTACACAAAAGAAAACTCAAGGACCAATGCTTCCATCAGAATTGCTGGGAGAATTCCTAAGGGAATTATGCAGAAAGGATCCAGTATCTGTAGGGCCAGAGTGGTTATCATGTGATATTAATGAAAACAAGTGTTGTAGCAGAAACTGTGAAGTCACTAGTCATAGGTCACAAGCCTCACCTTAGAAGAGTGTAACTGATGAAGTTGGGAGACACAGACCACACATACAAAACCAAGATGTTGGCAGAGTAAGATGAATGGAAGAAAAGATTTTTCTATTTGACTTTTCTTTTTAAAAAATCAATAGACTTCGGGCTGGGGTTGTGGCTCAGCGGTAGAGCGCTGGCCTAGCACGTGCACGACCCAGGTTCGATCCTCAGCACCACGTACAAATAAACCCATTGTGTACAACTAAAGCAAATAAATAAATATTTTTTAAAAAAACTGGCATAGTTCTTTAAAAAATATATATTTATTTATTTCCTTTAGTTGTACACAATTCATTTATTTGTACGTGGTGCTGAGGATCGAACACGGGCCGTGCACGTGCCAGGCGAGCGCTCCACCGCTGAGCCACAATCCCAGCCCCATAAATAAATATTTTTAAAAAAATCAGTAGACTTTATTTTTTGGAGCAGTTGTATGTTTACACAAAATTGAGCAGAAAGTATAGAGACTACTATAAACCCTCTCTCTCTCCTCAATCCCAATTCCCCTATTACTAAAATCTTGCATTAGTGTGGTACGTTTGTTATAACTGATGAACCTATATTATTATTAACTAATGTCTATACATGTGGGTTCATTATTTGTGCTGAATATTCTATGGGATTTGACAAATGTATAAATTACCTGTATCCACTATTAAAATATCACACAGAACAGTTTCACTACTAACAGTGCTCTACCCACTTCCCTTCCTTCTAACTCCCAGCTTCAGTCCATCCATGGCAACAACTGATCTTTTTACTATCTCCACAGATTTGCCTTTTCCAGAATGTCATATAGTTGAAATCATACAGCATGCAGCCTTTCAGATTAGCTTCTTTCAATTAGGAATACAAGCTTAAGGTTCCTCCATGTCTTTTTATCAGCTGAGTCATATTTCATTGTCTGGATGTGCCACAGTTTGCTTATCCATGCACCTAGTGAAGGACATCTTGGTTGTTTTCAACTCTTGTCAGTTATGAATAAAACTGCTATAAACATTTGCATGCAGGTTTTTTTTTTTTTTTGTGTGTGTGTAGACATAAGTTTTCAACTCATTTGCACAATCAAGGAGCACAATTGCTGGATCATATGGTAACCATATGTTTAGTTTTGTAAAAAACTGCCAGACTGTCTTCCAAAGTAGCTATGCCATTTTGCATTTCCACCAGCAATGAAGTTCCTGGTTCTGTACATCTCTGCCACATAAGCCACACATACAAACTCAAGATGTTGGTAAAATGAGATAAGAGAAAGGTTTTCTCAGTTAAAAAAAAATCTTAATAATTACTTTAAAAGCTGGGTGCGGTGGCGCACGCCTGTAATCCCAGCACTTGGGAGGCTGAGGCAGGAGGATTGCAAGTTCAAAGCCAGCCTCAGCAATGGCGAGGCACTTAGCAACTCAGTGAGACCCTGTCTCTAATACAAATACAAAAAAGTGCTGGGGATGTGGCCCAGTGGTTGAGTGCCCCTGAGTTCAATCCCTGGTACAAAAAAAAAAAAATTACTTAATTACTTAAAAAAGAAAATCATCAGGTTCTGGGGTTGTGGCTCAGCAGTAGAGGGCTCGCCTACCACGTGCCAGGCACTGGGTTTAATCCTCAGCACCACCTAAAAGTAAGTAAATAAAAATAAATTTAGGGGCTGGGGTTGTGGCTCAGTGGTAGAGCGCTCGCCTAGCATGTGTGCGGCCCAGGTTCGATCCTCAGCACCATGTAAAAACAGATTGTGTACAACTAAAGCAAATAAATAAATATTTAAAAAAAAATTTTAAACTTCCCCAAACATAACGGACTGACTGTTTAAAAGTGTGTGTGTGTATTTATTTTTTGGTACTGTGGATTGAACCCGGGGCTGCTTTAATACTGAGCTACATCCCTAGCCGTTTTTATTTTATTTTGAGAGAGGGTCTTGCTATGTTGTCCAAGTTGGCCTTGAACCTGTGATCTTCTTGCCGCAGCGCCCTGAGTGGTGGGGATTACAGGTACGTGCCACCATGCCTGCAAAAGTATACCTATTATATCCTAAACTCACTTATCTATTTCAGTGGTTCACCAACTCATTTCCTTTACTGTATGTTTGTTGTCTTCAGAAAATTAAATGATTCATTCGGGTGTGGTGGCACAGGCCTATAATCCCAGCAGCTCAGGAGGCTGAGATAGGAGCATTTTGAGTTCAAAGCCAGCCTCAGCAACAGGGAGGTGCTAAGCAACTCAATGAGACCCTGTCACTAAATAAAATACAAAAATTAGGGCTGGGGATGTGGCTCAGTAGTTAATTGCCCCTGAGTTCAATTCCTGGCACAACAACAACAACAACAACAACAAACAAACAAACAAAAAAAAAAAAAAAAGAAAGAAAAAAGAGGAAAAGAAAAACAAAAAGAAAAGAGAAAAAAAAGAAAAATAATTAAATGGTGAATTCACCTCAGACTCTGTTGGTGTTCTCCATGACTTTTTCTAATCCTTCAGGACTGGGTGCAATGATCTAAATAATCATTTACATTCCTGACTACTGCAATGCTATAATCCTACCTCCATCTCTTGCTTACCCCAGCTCATTCATTTAAGACATCAATGTCTTTATGTACAAGTAATATCAAACTTTATACTGTATAGTAGTGACAAGTTAATTACATAGTTATTAAGAAATAATGTGGGAGCTGTAACATAAAAGTTATTGTTTGTGGGGCTGGGATTGTGCCTCAGCAGTAGAGCGGTGGCCTAGCACATGCAAGGCCTGGGTTAAATCCTCAGCACCACGAAAGAATAAAGGCATTGTGTACAACTAAAACAAATTAAAAAAAAAGTTATTGTGTAAATACCTTTGTTTTTAGAGGCATTACCATATAATTAAAGCAAATTTGATATAATATTTTAGCAAGCAACAGTACCAAACTTTTTTTTTTTTAACATTTTTATTTATTTGCTTTTAGTTGTACACAATGCATTTTATTCAATGAGTTTTATTTGTATGTGGTGCTGAGGATCGAACCCGGGTCGCCCACATGCTAGGCGAGCGCTCTACCGCTGAGCCACAATCCCAGCCCTCCAAACTTTTTACTGCTTTTCCTTCCACACAAAAAAATTGTTCTTAAGTCATTTCTAGGTCAATAGTTTTGCAATTCTTTGTTTATTTGCCATCTTTCTTTGATATCTGCCTTTTAGTGATGATTTACATGTACTTCTAAACTGGCCTGTTTGAAACTCACCTTCTATATCAAAAGTTACTGGATATATACTATCACATAGAACATGAGTTAGTTAACTTAAAGGCTTCATTTTTTTTTAAAGTTATATTTTTATACCTATAGCTGCTTTAGGAAAGGGCATAAGATATAAATTAAAACTGACTAATTTGAATCCTTAATTTACTAGACTTATGCCACTATGACTTCTATACGTGATTTTTAAAAAATATATCTTTTAGTTGTAGTTGGACACAATACCTTTATTTTATTTATTTATTTTTTATGCGGTGCTGAGGATTGAACCCAGCCCCTCCCATGTGCTAGGCGAGTGCTCTACCCTGAGCCACAACCCCAGCCCCCTATACCTGATTTTTATATGAAACAAATTAAGTAAAACTAACAGTGACAAAAGATATCAAAGAATTAAAATATGGATAATATATACTGTTTGTCTTTGAGTATTTTATGCTTTGAGAAAAAAATGGCATAATAATTTAATTTGGAGATGTCAAGAAATGCTTCTTGGTGAAGGTGACATGAACTGGGCCTTCAGTGAATATCATTTTGCAGAGATGGACATTGTCAGCAGAAGGAAAAACAGGTAACTGTAGACAGGACAAAGCATGTTTTAGAAAATAGTAAAAGATCAGTTGTAAGCTGTGTGTAGGAGGCATGCCTATAATCCCACTACTCAGGAGGCTGAGGCAGGAGGATCACAAGGCCAGCCTGGACAACTTAGCGAGACCCTGTCTCAAAATAAAATAAAAGGGGCTAGGATTGTGGCTCAGGAGTAGAATGCTCGCCTAGCATGTGCGTAGCCAGGGTTCGATCCTCAGCACCACATAAGAATAAAGGCATTGTGTACAACTAAAATAAATAAATATTTAAAAAAATAAATAAAATAAAAGGGCTGAGGATGTAGCTCAGTGGTAGACTGCTTGCCTAGCAAGTATTATGCCCTGGGTTAAATCCCCAGTACTGCAGGGGGGAATTAAAAAAAAAAAAAAAAAAGTCAGTTGTATTGAAGACATGGCAAAAGAGGCAAGATAGGGATAGAACATCAAAGATCTTATAGGACGTGATATGGATTTTATACTGCAACCAATGGAGAGTCAGCCAAAATCTTTGAGCAAGAAAACCACATGATTACATTGCTTTTGGGCAGCAAATCCTTGCACAAGTAGGGAGTATAAATTTGCTAGGAAAGAGACTGTTACCAGAGATATCCAATAGGAGTCTCCTTCAATATTCTAGGAATGGTTCTTAAAGTATGGTGTTGGACTAGCAGCTTCAGGATCATCTGAGCCCCACCACAGACTTACTATGAATTCTAGTTTTGTGCTTAAACTGTGCAAAGCATTTAAGGCAGAAAGAAGACCAGTGTAACTAGAGTATGCAGGCAAAGTTAAAAGCCATAGGAGGAAATACTGGGATAGCAGATCATATAGGTCCTTTTAGACCACTATAGAAGCTTAGATTTTCAGTCTAAGAGCATTGAGAAGGCACTGCATGCTTGTAAGCAGAGGCATTAAATAATTTAACTTCTTTTTAATTATTATTTTGGCTATTTTACAGAAAATGGAACGAAGATCCAGAAAGAGTGAAAGCATGGAACTTGGTTAGGAAGCCACTGCAGTAAGTAGAAAATGGTCTGAGCTGAAGTCAAGGCCAAGAAGTGGATAAGGATACATTTAAGATACAATCTTACAACTAAATCTAAAGAACTTCCTGAAGGTTGAGGAGGGGATGGAAGGATTCAAGAATGACTCCAAGGTGTCTAGTTTGAGATGTAAAGCATCTGATGTTCCATGTATTGTGTGACAGATGGATCATGTTGTTAGGAACATTTTCAGAACTGTATATATGGGAAGAAGGACATAGATCTGACATTGTAAACATACATTTTTATACAATCCACCCATCCATTACCCTTTGAGACAAATCACATCACATCTAGCATTGTAGAGGGGGTTAGTGGAGATTTTTGTGAATGTGAATCAACCTTTATTACTAATTGGACCAAGGGAAAACAACTTACGGTTCTTCCAGTGTCCCACCTGCAATAATGCACAGAAGGTGAATTGAGCTAACCTAGTGTTCTCTTTCAGGGACCAGAATGGAAGACAAAGACAGGCCAATAAGCTGGCTGTAAGGCTGCAAGAAGCAGCCATGCAAGGCAGCTGAGGAACATGGTCAAGTAAAGCACTGGAGTGAATATCCATGGATACCTGCTGCTGAGGTCTGCAGTACTGATTTGAATCTGGAATCACCATTTGGCTCCCCCTTCAGTGAAAACCTCCAGTTTTGGTTCTTGTTTGAGATTCATTGAGATTCTTCTTGTAACAGATAACAGTGAATCCTTACTATAGATCAGACACCAGGCTTTAGAAACATTACTTCATTTAACTTTCATAAAAACCCAAACGAGGTAGGTATTGTTTATCTTCATTTGTATAGATGAGGAAACTGAGGCTTAGAGCTATTAAGTAGTTTGTTCATAGTCTCTGTCTGTGCCACTATAACCAAGTACCTGAGACTGGATTATTTATAACAAACATATTTATTTTGTTCAATAAAATAAACAAAAAGTTCAAGATCGGGGCTGGGGTTGTGGCTTAGCGGTTTTTAGAGCGCTCGCCTAGCACGTGTGCAGCCCGGGTTCGATCCTCAGCACCATGTAAAATGCATTGTGTACAACTAAAAAGCAAATAAAAATAAATAAAAATTAAAAAAAAAGTTCAAGATCAAGCCAGGTGCGGTGGTGCACGCCTGTAGTCCCAGTGGCTCAGGAAGATTATGGGTTCAAAGCTAGCCTCAGCAACTTAGTGAGGCTCTAAGGAACTCAGTGAGACCCTGTCTCTAAATAAAATATAAAAAAGGGCTGGGGATGTGGCTCAGAGGTTGAGTGCCCCTGAGTTCAATCTGATACAAAAAAAAAAAAAAAAAAAAAAAAAAAAAATCAACATCAAGGACTTGGAATTAGGTGTCTGGTGAGGGCTTTCTGTTCACATGACAGGAGGTGGAAGAGAGCAAGAAGAAAGCAAACTAGCTAAAAGTTACATGAAGTCTCTTTTTAAAAGAAGCCGGGCACGGTGGCACATGCCTGTAATTCCAGCACTTGGGAGGCTGAGGCAGGAGAATCACGAGTTCAAAGCCAGCTTCAGCAATGGCGAGGCACTTAGCAACTCAGTGAGACCTTGTCTCTAATAAAATACAAAACAGGTATACAAACAGTTGTATGTAAAAAGATACTAAATATATGCACTATGAGTTGTACATACTAAAAATTATAAAAATAAAAAAAGATAAAATAAGATAAAAAAAAAAAAATACAAAACAGGGCTGGGGATGTGGCCCAGTGGTTGAGTGCCCCTGAGTTCAATCCCTGGTACAAAAAAAAAAAAAAAAAAAAGCCTTAATCCCATAAACGGGCGAGCCTAATTGACTCTTGGTACCATCACACTGGTAACACTTGAATTTTGGAGGGGACACAAACTATTAACATTCCCCAAATTAGTTAAGTATGGTACCAAGACACAAAAACATCTTTTGACCTGTTGTCTTAATTACTATACTATACTTAATTACTATGCTATAATGTCTTTCATAATGCTGTGTGCTTCCTTACCAGAGAAAGAAAAAAAATTTGTTGACCCAAACTAGGTGAAACAGGTTTGTAGGTTTGTTGCTTTTATCCAAATTAATCAGATGAAATAGTGCCCTAAAGCTAATGCATGGCTGCACTACTGTATCCTGCCTCTTCCCTATGCCACAGGTTTCCTCACATAGATGTCATTCTCTAGTAAACTGAATAAATAAATCACTGTATTGTGGGATTTTGAAATGCACATTTAAAAATAAGATGATATATTGTAATCATTAAATCCATATGCTCTGTACTCACTTCAGCAGCACATGTACTAAAATTGGAATGATACAGAGAAGATTAGCATGGCCCCTGTACAAGGAAGACACGCAAATTTGTGAAGCGTTCTATATTTAAAAAAGAAATCCATATACTTTCTCCTCTGTCTTTGAATACTTGAACACAGAAGAAAGATCTAAATACAACTGTGAAAAAACTAAATGTTCTCCTCTACCATTTGAAAAAGAGCTCTGGTGGTATTATTTTATGTAACAAAATTTTACAACATGCTACTTCATGACTTAAAGACTGGATTCAGGGTAGAATCTGGCTTAGAACTACATGGGCAGATAAATACAGGACATAGCATTTCAAAGTCAAAGAAAACCCCCAACATCTTTTGTTATCTTTCTGACAGTCTCTTACCCTAGGCTTTAGAATTGGTCATCCCTCAGATATCGTGATTTTTCATCAGTCATGTAGGCAGCCTAAGGCAGTGGTGCAAGAAGGCATGAGAAGTTTACGGTGAAGCACTGAATAATCTATTGTAGATATGGAGAAGATACATTAAATATAATAGTCAAACTTACTTTTAGTATTTTTTATGTTCATCATCCTCAGTGTTTATATGAAGACTTTCATCAAGCTTAAGGCCAATGCAGTTTCTACAGAGGGTAAGTAACTCTTCACTCTGACTCATTTCTTGCTCAATATACACTAACTTTTATCATTAAGATGACAACTAAAAGCAAGCTAGAATACATCAGAATCCTTCTTCAATGAAGGTATTTAGAAAACCAAAATGGCATTGATAGTTTTATGTTTCTAGGTCATGTTCTGGGTAAAGACATGTTTGTGTAGTAAGTTATTTTATAATTACTTTACCAATTCATTAAAGGTGATTTTTCAGAAAAAGCATGCATTTCTTTAGCTAGTATGAGTACAGATTACTGTTTCTTTACACCAGTTTTGGCTCTAATTATATTTTAGTGAAAGCCTAATTACTAAAACAAGAAAAATCTAAAAAACTTTAGCCATTTTATTCATATGTTTAACAAGTCACAACCCTGAAATCTTTCTGTACCTGAAAACACTGTTACAAGTGCTTGGATATTATTACTAGAGCAAAGTTTTAATAAAAGCTAATTAAGCTACAAAACTCCCAAGTGGTTAACTGATTTTAGGGGCTAAATTTCTAGTACTTCTAATTATTCTCTGATGGCTTTACTTAGTGTTTCACAACCATGACAGATGACAATGAAAAACTGCAGTGAAATTCATCCATCCTGACACTGTGCTAAGCATCAGCTTCTCCCTCTCCAAGTAAAATCAATACTCTGTTTGAGTAAACACGTTTACAGCTTTATTAGGATGTCTTGCTTGTTCTGTAACAGCTACTTGAAGCTGTGGTAACAAATCGACTCAACTCAGTTAAACCTAGAGAGCTGGGTAAGAGGCCCATCGATAAGGTTGTTATAAAAATAAACTGCAGGAGATCAGAAAGCTGGAGCAAACAGTCTGGAAAATGTCAATATTTTCCCTTACAGAGGATGACAAAAACAGTGAGATAATGTGGGAAGTCCTTTTCCCCCCTGAAAAATGTTTCTTGTTTCAATAGGATAAAAGCATTTCTACTTTTTGTGCACAGCTCTTCTGAATGAAAATTTTCACTTCCTAATTCCCATGTGAATCTAAACTAGGAAGTTAAAATAAATACTTGGCATTTTTCATGCCATTTTACATTCTTTATTTTCCTTAATATTTAGAGACATATTTTGGTCTTCACTAGCTTTACAAAATAACCTTATCCAAGTTATCGGAAATATTTGTGATGGCTCAACCTTAACTTCTTTTCATTAAAGAAAAAAAACTTCTGTCAGCCGCATTTGGGAAGTCATTTCAATGGAATGTTCACTCTTGCACTAATATCTGTGAGACTGATGTTATACCTTTAAAATTAGGCTTTCCATGTTTTCGCATTTAACAAGAGTAGATAGTGCTGGCTTTACATAGGCTGCACAACCTCTTGAATAGTAGCAGCATGTATAAAGTATCTGCTATCTATTCAGAGCAAGCCTCCATTGTGAGCACAGCTCTACCAAACAAGGACTCACAGATTCTCATTTAGATGTCCACAGGTTGCTCAAAGAAGTAACATCTGGCAGGAAATTCCCACTTCAATTTGGCTAGCTTAGACTATCCAGATGTGACAAAGTAATGGTTTCCCCTTGATGAAAAGTGCTTGCATGTAAACTTTTTTTTTCCTTTTACATTCTATGAAGTCTAGTTAGTAAATTTGTTTTGTTTTGACTTCATATTGACTACCATTATTGTGAACTCACATAACTACTTGTAACCCATATGTTAGAAAACTCAGATCTTTTAGGGGGAAAAAAAAATCAGCAAAAATTAAATTCTGAAATAACTTGAAAAGCTAATGCGCCTGCCAGGGTAAGGTCTGTCCTAGCAGGTATTTGCATAACGAAAACCAAAGCTTAAGTGGTATCAGATGGTGCAATGCCTGACTGGTATAGGAAGTCAATTCACAGCAAAAGTTCCTTCACCAAAGCACAACACACAGTCCTAACATAAAGTGCACAACTAAGAAAGAATGTATGTAATATATAGGCTCAGGGGCACTGCTGCAGCTATGAGGAAAACTTTAGTGTCTTATAAATATATCTGTTAGGATTACCTATTCCCTCTTTGTGGTGGCTGAAAATGGAAACTTGTTTAGTTCTACTAATATAGGTTGGGACACTGTATTTGAATTTAAAACAAAACCTCTCCAATTTAAAAATACTTATTGGGGCTGGGAGTAAAGCTCAGTGATAGGAATGCTTGCCTAAGGCAGTGGGTTCAATCCAGAGTACTGGGAGAGGGTAGGGGGAAGACTTACTGGGATGAGGAAATAGCTGTTGGAATAAGATGAAACTATGCTATTTATGTAAAGCTGTACTTATGCCCTTACTCATAAACAAGAGAACTAATCTTTTTTACTATTTGACTCAAATATTAAAAATCCTGTATTTGGTCAACTATTAATTTCTATTAATAGGATGATTCTAAAATTTTAAAAGTTTTTGATGATGGAAACATTTTTTTTTTTTTTTTTGTGGTACCGGGGATTGAACTCAGGGGCACTCGACCACTGGGTCACATCCCCAGCCCTTTTTTGTATTTTATTTAGAGACAGGGTCTCACTGAGTTACTAAGTGCCTCACCATTGCTGAGGCTGGCTTTGAACTCGCGATCCTCCTGCCTCAGCCTCCCAAAGTGCTGGGATTACAGGCATGCGCCACCGCGCCCGGCTTGATGGAAACATTTTAACTTGCCATTTATTTCATGGGCTAGAAATAAAACATATATATCTGAACTCCATAAAATATCAATTTTTTTTTTTTTTTTTTTTTTTTTTGGTACCGGGGATTGAACTCAGGGGCACTCGACCACTGGGCCACATCCCCAGCCCTTTTTTGTATTTTATTAGAGACAGGGTCTCACTGAGTTGCTAAGTGCCTCGCCATTGCTGAGGCTGGCTTTGAACTCGCAATCCTCTTGCCTCAGCCTCCCAAGTGCTGGGATTACAGGCGTGCGCCACCGCACCCGGCAAAATGTCAATATTAACTGGATAATTAAATGAAAAATATATTAAGCACCTGTGTTTATAACCCTGGTTGGGGAACTCATATCCAAAGTGAGAGTACCTGTTAGTTTAGTAACTATATTGAGATTTTTAAAATTCAGATTCTTGCTGATATTAAATAGTTTTATAATATCAAATATTATATTTCATGCAAATCACCATGTAGTTTGAAATATTGTGTCTAATAACTTATGTGCGATGGCAAAGACTTCTGTTAGGTCTTAAGGTTGGCTAGGTTCTGCATCAATGCAACCCACATGTAACTTTATTTACTTTAAAGTTACATTAATTACAAAGCCAACAATGGGCATTGTAAAAATATTAAATATCATTGAAACATATGTTTTGATGTCACATGTCAAAAAGTGACGACTGCATCCTCCCACCTCCGAATATATGCACAGCTAAGTGGTGTGTTTGTCTGTGGGACTTTTATATGCATTTATAAATATACACACATAAGATCACTTAAAATAAAATATAAATGTCATCATATTATTGTTCTGTGACTTTTTTACACTTACTTATCAAGAAATCATCTAGAAGGTTTATATGAAGAAATAGGGTAGATATTAGGTAAGTCCAAAATCTAACACTTGAATATCATCACTACTCTATTTTAGGACCACAAAAACCTGGCCAAATAATTTTGTAGAATTAACAACTAAATATAGTTGATACTTAAGTCTTAGCCTTTTGGATTTTTTTTTTTTTTTTTTTTTTTGTGGTACCAGGGATTGAACTCAGGGGCACTCGACCACTGGGCCACATCCCCAGCCCTTTTTTGTATTTTATTAGAGACAGGGTCTCACTGAGTTGCTAAGTGCCTCGCCATTGCTGAGGCTGGCTTTGAACCCGCGATCCTCCTGCCTCAGCCTCCCAAAGTGCTGGGATTACAGGCGTGCGCCACTGCGCCCGGCTTGCCTTTTGGATTTTTATAGAATATTGAAACTTTCCCCAAATGATTTTAGGGATAAACTTAAATTTGTTAAACTTTAATTATGTTAGGTAAGAATATTTAAAAATTTTCATTATTTCTAATATTGTTAACCAATGAGGATAATTTAACTCCCCCAAAGTAGAAAGGACAAGATTTAAGAATGAATACATTTAGTTTTATGATCGCTTACTATATTACCTGTACCTTCATTCATATTGACATTTATTTATAAAAACAGACTGGTACCAGTCCACAGACCAGTGTTTAGAAAATCACTTTGGCTATTTTTCTTTACTTGGAGGGGAAGATAAGATGATACAATTCTGGAAGGTAGTACAGCAAAATGGTTATTGGTAAAAGCTTCTGGATTAAATGTTGAGTTTGAGTTCTGGCTTTCAATGTGATCTTGGGTGGAGTACT
This sequence comes from Tamias sibiricus, assembly GCA_025594165.1. NCBI lineage: Eukaryota > Metazoa > Chordata > Mammalia > Rodentia > Sciuridae > Tamias > Tamias sibiricus. The sequence continues at coordinate 121,160,536 of CM046663.1, read as the reverse complement.
TACTCTTATAAAATTCTTTTTTTATTATTCTAATTTGTTATACATGTTTGCAGATTACATTTCATTTCATATTACATATAAAGAGCACAATTTTTCAAGTTGCTGGTTTTATATAAAGTATTTTTTACAACAATTGTGTCTTCATACATGTATTTAGGGTAATCATGGATAACTCAGTCTGCTATTATTCCTATCCCCTTGCCCCCTCCCCCTCCCTCCACTCTTATAAAATTCTAAGACCAGAGGGACAGATTTATAGAACTAAAAAAATGGATTTTTGATTTAAGATCAGTGTTTTGGAGGTGGTTAGTTATGCATTAAAAGCTAATAAGTACACACTTTATCACACAGATAAAGTAGATGAAATTGACTATATCCACGTAATAGCAGCTCTAGAGGATTCAAAGTAATTCCAAGTGGCTCACAAATATCAGGAAACTAACACACATATATATATATTTTAAAAATATTTGTTTATTTGCTTTAGTTGTACACGATGCGTTTATTTGTATGTGATGTTGAGGATCGAACCCGGGCCACGCACGTGCTAGGCGAGCGCTCTACCGCTGAGCCACAACCCCAGCCCAACACATATATTTTGTTATGTCACAATTGTAAGAAAATGAACTTTAGAAAATTTTACTTATGACATTTCCTGTGACTCTCTGCCACTAAATGCAATCTTTTCATGTCAACATCTTTTCCTTAGAAAAATAAACATAGGAAATCTAAGGTTCACATTTGAACTTTGGTTTCTAATAGCCTACACGATTCAGACTATCTCTATCTTATTGAAATCACTACAAGATAAAGACTTTTGAATTCTATTATCTATTTACAATTGCTTTTAGATGGAGGCCATCTAGGATATTAGATCTTTGAGGGAATATTTGTGTTTTATGAGAAATTCCAGATTTTATCCTAAAATTATCTTGCATTTCATATGAACTAAAGAAATCTCTCTTTCCTCTCTCACAGCTGCAGAAGAATAATCTTTACCTCTTTTAACTACAGAAGGCTTAAATTCGGTCCTGGTCCAACTTCAGCTTATCTAAATCTCTGGATTTATAACACTAGTATAGCATGTAATGAAGCATCCTGTTTGCAAGGGCGTGAATATCTTTTATTTTCCCTTGCATTCTTGATCTGTGGTGAATATTTCATGTTCTTAACAATCAAGTCAATTCCCCACTTCCTTTGTTGATTTTAAGGCAGTTTTTTGTTTAAGCAATAAAACACAGACGATGTCCTACTACTGAGTAGAAAAAGAAGGAAAGGTGGTATTACTGCTGTAGGGATGTTTAGCAGTGGGCAGCTTGGTCACCACCAAGTAAATTCCTAAGAGAGAGTGGGTCATAGGAATTTTGATTTGATTTTTGAGTAAAGAAGTGTAAGAAACAATGAACTGAACACCCACCAAGTTATTTTCTAGTCTTCTGAGTTGAAAAGCAAATGAACGGATGGGTACAGAAAAAAGAACAAGTCACAAGAATTTTGCACTATTTCCTTGCACACCATCATGAAACAGCAATTAAGAATTGGGGAGGGGCTGGGATTGTGGCTCAGCGGTAGAGCGCTCGCCTAGCACGTGCGCGGCCCGGGTTCGATTCTCAGCACCACGTAAAACTAAAACCACATTGTATACAACTAAAGCAAATAAATAAATATTAAAAAAAAAAAAAGAATTGGGGAGGGGGGCTGGGGTTGTGGATCAGTGGTAGAGTGCTCGCCTAGCACGTTCGCGGCCCGGGTTCGATCCTCAGCACCACGTAAAAACACATTGTGTACAACTAAAAGCAAATAAATAAATATTAAAAAAAAAAAAAAAAAGAATTGGGGAGGAAGCTACAAATGTTTGAGAACAAGCAAACATGGCAAGGATAGAATATATGAAGATAATTAGAGAATCTGCGACTCTCAGAAGTATAGATAGGTGCTAGCTATATGAAGAGGAAGCAGCATCCTTGTTCTGCAAACAAAAAAATTTTAACTCAAATCCTTTTCTAAACATGAACTAGGGAATGAAATTAATATTCCGTTTTATTAGACGGGGAATAGGATAATTATTTACATTGTGATTGCTAAGTGGCCTTAAGAATCTGCTTTGCATATCATGAGTAATCTGTTTTAGGAAAATACATTTCTCCTGCTAATGTTGTGATGAAAATTTCAAAAACAAAGGTACCCAGAGGCAGCATGGTTACCTTACCGTCACTCAAAATAAAACATTCTAAGTTATAGATGGCTCTTGGCCATACTTTATTTACTTATTTTTAAAAATTTTTTATTAGCTCTAATCAGTTACATTGACCATACTTAATGAAAAGTTTTATCCTAAGAATGTTGGTCCTTAGGTGAGGTCGCTAGTCTTTTACCTGAGAACAGTATACTTGTGTCTGGACATAATCTGTCAAAGGTATACTCACTTTTCGTCTAAAGATGATTTGTAGGTCTAGTTCACGTACTTATAGTTCCCATAAAACAAATGACTAAATAATATTAGATTAACACAGACTGGTATTGACAGCCCAGTGGGAATATATTGATTAGGTTGCCTTTCATGTTATTTGTTACGATTTTTTCTTCTCAGTTTCATTTACTGGGAAGACATAGAGGGGAAGAGATTTCACTAGGAACAATGACAATGCCTGTCACAAAATGTTCTCAATGTTTCCATTTGTTACTATGGCAGTGACAAAGAGGTTCCAAATGAAAAGGCAGACCTGCTGTGACAAAGCACAGCAGGACAACAGAAGAAATTTTCTCCTGACCTGGGAAATTAGGAAATCATACTTAGAGATTATAGAATTGTCTCTATTTCAAAAGGTACAATCCTAGCACTTGGGCTTTTGAGGAAGAATGTGAAAAGAGTAGTTTCATCAGGGCTGGCCAGCGACAAATAAAGAGCAAAGGTTACCAAGTGCTTAAGACCTCCTAATAGAACAAGGAGGTATGCTTGTTAAGGCTACAGGGATTTGTCACTGTAACTAAACCCCTGAAATTGAACTATGAATTTATGTACACTTGGTGTACTTATTTCAAAATTATACGTCAAAATCCATGATGAAGTAAGGGATTGTATATCTCTCTCTTTTTTTTTATTTTTTTTGATTATTTATTTACTTATTCATAATGCACAAGTATGTCATCTTTTTACATACATGTATATCTCTTAACTGGCTAAAAGGATCACATAGCATTCTTGAAATGAATTATGTTATTAGCACATAGTAGCTGGAGGATGGTTTATCTAAAAACTTGAAATTTATGAAAAGAAAATTATTGTTCTTCGACAAGTTAAATCACCACGAAGTAGACTCGAATATATATATGCCAAGTCACAAAAGACAGAAATACTCAGGCCAGCAAAACTTGAAAGTAACAGGATGAATATATTATCTATCTAAAGATACAATATGTTGCTGGGCGTGGTGGCGCAAGCCTGTAATCCTAGCACTTGGAAGGCTGAGGTAGGAGGATCGCGAGTTCAAAGCCAGTCTCAGCAATGGCCAGGCACTTAGCAACTCAGTGAGACCCTGTCTCTAATCAAATACAAAAAAGGGCTGGGGGGCTGGGATTGTGGCTCAGTGGTGGAGCGCTCGCCTGGCACGTGCGTGGCCCGGGTTCGATCCTCAGCACCACATACAAATAAACGCATTGTGTACAACTAAAGCAAATAAATAAATATTAAAAAAAAAAAAAAAAAAAAAAGGGCTGGGGATGTGGCCCAGTGGTCGAGTGCCCCTGAGTTCAATCCCCGGTACCAAAACAAAACAAAACAAAACAAAAAACAAAAAAGATACAATATGTCAATCAGAAAGGAGATATGTTAATCAGGCAATGAAGCAAAGAAAAAGAAACTACTTAGAAAATGTAAAAGTTGCAGTGCCTCTCCATTCCTGTCCAGGATAGAGTAAGTTTTAACAGCGGGATTAATTTCTTTTCTTTTTCTTTTTTTGGTACCAGGGATTGAACTAAGGGGCACTCCACCACTGGGCCACATCCCCAGCCCTGTTTTATATTTTATTAGAGATAGGGTCTCACTGAGTTGCCAAGTGCCTTGCCATTGCTGAGGTTGGCTTTGAACTCGCAATTCTCCTGCCTCAGCCTCCCAAGTGCTGGGATTACAGGCATGCACCACAGTGCCCTGCAACAGTGGGATTAATTTCTAATCCCTGTAGAAAGGCTTTCCCTGATATGGAAATGGGAGAAGGGGATTTTTTTTTTTTTTTTTTTGGTACCAGGGATTGAACTCAGGGGCACTTGACCACTGGGCCATATCCTCAGCCCTTTTTTTTGTATTTTATTAGAAGCAGGGTCTCACTGAGTTACTAAGTGCCTCGCCATTGCTGAGGCTGGCTTTGAACTCGTGATCCTCCTGCCTCAGCCTCCCAAACTGCTGGGATTACAGGCGTGCGCCACCGCACCCAGCTGGGAGAAGGGGATTTTAATCAAGGGAGTTTTTAGTATTTGCAACTAACAAGACCATCTCTATCGTAAGATGATTTCATCAGGTAGCTTAGCCTAGTGCTATTGAACAGTTGATTTATATAACTTCCTTTATTCAGATTCCATATTAACCAAGCAATTCTATGATCTGGCTTTCTGGATCTCTGTAGTGCAGTTGATTCTATTGCATAGGAAATAGCTCTTGGTTCACACTCACCAGGGACTACAGTCCTTCATTTCTATGTTTTGGGTTTCTTTCTTTTATGCAACAAACTTACCTTAGAGTCTTCACCACCTTATCAAATAATAAAAGTCCCCTTTCAATAAATGAAGTCATCTATGTAGATAACAGGAAGATTCTCTTTGGCAAAACCAGTTTTAATGAAATTTCTCTAAAGGATTAGAGAAGCAGTATAGTGCAGTGAATAAGAGCACTGACTCCAGAGCCAGAATGCCTGGGTCTGGATCCTGCTTCACCTACTCTCTAGTCATGAGACTATAGGCATGTTTGCTAACCTCTCTCTGCCTCAATTTTCTCACCAGTAAGACAGGGTTAAAAATAATCTACCTTGCTGGGTGTAGTGGCCTATGTCCGTAATCCCAGTCACTTGGGAAGCTAAGGCAAGAGGACTTTAAGTTTGAGGTCAGCCTGGGCAACTTGGTGAGACCTAAACTCAAAATAAAATAAAGGGATGGGGATGTAGCTCAGCAATAGAGTGCCTGCCTAACATGTGTGAGGTCCTGGACTCAATTCCCAGCACACAAAAAAACAAAACAAAACAAAACAACCCTCCTCCAACTACCACATAAAGCTTTTTTGAACATTAGTCAATACATGTAAAATGACTGGCTAGTATGGTACAATATAAAAGTTACTATTGCTATTACTGTATAGCTTGACTCACACAGAATACTGAAAGGCCAACATAAGTATACTATCAGTAAATTAATAGGGGGCTGGGGTTGTGGCTCAGTGGTAGAGCGCTAGCCTAGCATGTGTGCGGCCCAGGTTCGATACTCAGCACCACGTAAGAATAAAGACATTGTGTACAACTAAAACAAATAAATATATATTAAATTAATTAATTAATTGGGTGTTCATCACATTGCATGACCTAGTGTTCTGGGATCTGATTATCCTGGGAACTGATGAGAGTGGGCTTAAAGCAAGAAAAATGGCTACTAATTGAGGTATTACAAATGAAGTACTGGCTAGTTTCAGCCTGCCTTATGCTTTCTCTAATTTTAAGAGTATGTAGTAAAATACAGTGCTTGAAGACTGATCAGTTAGAAATGAATAAAACTAGGAAGGTGCCAATGCTAACCCAGGGGTCATCAAACAATAGCCTATGGCCCAAATGTGGCAAATGGCCTGCTTTTTTGTATAGCTGGAGAGCTAAGAAAAGGTTTTTACATTTTTTTTTTGTGTGTGTGTGGTACCAGGGATTGAACTCAGGGGCACTCGACCACTGGGTCACATCCCCAGCCCTTTTTTGTATTTTATTTAGAGACAGGGTCTCACTGAGTTGCTAGTGCCTCGCCATTGCTGAGGCTGGCTTTGAACTCGCGATCCTCCTGCCTCAGCCTCCCAAAGTGCTGGGATTACAGGCGTGCGCCACCGCGCCCAGCTTTACATTTTTTAAAGTATTAACAAATGCAAAAAACAAGCAAGCAAGCAAACAAACAAAATGAGAATATACAAGACAGCCTTGAAAAGCCTGAAGCATTTACTGCCTGGCTGTTTACAAAAAAAAAGGTTGTAGAGCCCTGCTCCACAGTCTCTTTCCTTTTTACTTGCCTAACTGAACATTGATACTAAATATAATGAAGATAGTTAAATGAAATGGGATGAAAAGGCTGAAAATCCAAAATTCCAATTGCTTTGATATAGTTCATTTATCTCTCTAACCACAATGTGTGATAGCTAGCTGTTCCTATATTAGTATCCTAAGGATAGCTTCTCTGTCCTTCAAAAAAGTCTACACATTCTTACCAAGTATTGGCAGCATTACAACTAGTGAGTTATCTATAAAATAATCTGTTGTTATAGGGCCAGGAAGCCCAGAACCCCTGGACCAGAGATAGTGGCTAATTAGATTACCATCATATCTATAATGCCCACTAGGATATTATGTGTCCTACTGAATGTCAAAGACATAGAATACTTACTATGTTAAAGAATCTAAAGTACTCAAGTAATGCATACATGGGGTACTACTGTAAAAGTTTCTGGACAAAGTTTCTAGTTTAACCAATTTCTTAGTCTGAGATAAAACTTTAACCCTTTCCATTATAATAAACATCCACTATTATGTTAGAAACAGATGTTATAACCAAAGGATATAATCCAAAGACATCATCCTTAGTCATTAGCATAATGTTTAATATTCATCACAACTTGTTTCAAAGAACAATAATGTGTTAGCATTTAGGCCTGAAGGGCTATGAATATACTATATACTGTACTTGATGCAGTTTGTTTATGCAATATTCTGACAGATAAAATTAATCTTGTGAAAACGATTGGGGTAAAGCATAATAGCGAATTAACTTTGCCAAACACAAACACTTCCTATAACACAATCTCCTCATAATATGATGATAGTAGCAGATGGAAAGAACATTAGGAGTTAACTATTTAAAAGAAGAAATTAAATTATGCAAATTAATAAATTTTGGCCATGTGGTAGAGACAAGGGTTAAAATGTTTAACTTAGAAGTAAATATGGAATAAATGAGTCTGTACCTCCAACAAATGCATCTCCAGCTCCAATGGTGTCAATAATTTTATCCTGGTCTTGATCCAAGACAGCAAAAGCAGTGACTTCATTTTCTGCAATTAGAGCCAAAGAAAAGCAAACTGACTTCTTTTTGTAATATTCAATATACAAGCTCATCCAGTAAAGTTTGACACTCCTTCCTTAGCCATCATTCAAAGAAAAAGAGAGGACATGAGTTCTATATTCTGTACTTACATACTTGGGTACCAAGGTTCAAAGATATCTGCAAGCAATGCTTTGTAATTTTTAGCAAACAGATGCTATATATGCCTTGTGAGAGTCATATCCAGGTGTTTACATTTTTGGGAATGATTGTAAATGGTAGTAGTATCTTGTTGGACAGTACAAATGACTGAACAGAAATTATGAGCAAAAGGAAGTGTTTATATGGTTTGGATCGTGCTCTTTAATAAAATTTCAATCCTGACTGTGTTCCTGGCAGTGAAATCTTGGATACAATTAAAGAGCTATAAATTTCAAAAACAAATTAATGAGTCTTGGATGCTTCTTTACAGAAAATCACAATGGCACAATAAAAACATTACTATTATTTTGCTTTAATATTTCAAGCCAATGTCAAGGATTATTGATTTTAGTTGATTTATGACAAACAACCTAATCTGGTTACTTTTTTGTGAAGGAGTCACTATCTGTCAGCTAACAAAAGGGAAAGCTGCCACTGAATGCATGGATAGAACAAAAGGGACAGTGCAATGGGCATCTGTCCTAGCATAGTCTGGGACAGTGCTTGTTGTTTTGGCTACAGAATAACCTAATACAGTACTTTAAACTTGATAGACAACAGCTTTGAAGTTGTTTCTAATGGAATCTGGCTCAGAGGACATCTGCAAATTATTGGATAGCATTTTTTATTGGGGACCAGGACTTCTGAAATTTGCACAAATTTGCACCCCTTATGGAGACAAACATGGCTAAAGACTTGCCAACTCCAATTTCAACTAAGAACAAGGAGCTGGGCTGGGATTGTGGCTCAGCGGAAGAGCGCTTGCCTAGCACATGCGCGGCCCGGGTTCGATCCTCAGCACCATGTAAAGAATAAAGGTGCTGGGTGCGGTGGCGCACACCTGTAATCCCAGCACTTGGGAGGCTGAGGCAGGAGGATCATGAGTTCAAAGCCAGCCTCAGCAATGGTGAGGCAATTAGCAACTCAGTGAGACCCTGTCTCTAATAAAATACAAAAAAGGGCTGGGGATGTGGCCCAGTGGTCCAGTGTCCCTGAGTTCAATCCAGGTACCAAAAAAAAAAAAAAAAAAAAAAAAAAAAAAGAATAAAGGCATTGTGTACAACTAAAACAAATAAATAAATATTAAAAAAAAAAAAAAAAGAACAAGGAGCAGGTAAAAGGAGATTTGGGGAATCTTAAGAAAGATCATAATCACCTGAAGAATTATAAAAAGCATATTCTGTCTGCCTTTTGCTACTTGCTGGTTACTAATGGATACTTTCAAAAAGAGACAAATGCAGATACATTAATGAAAAAAGATCTCCTGGAAAGACTGATACTCAGGAAGAGGACTCATTTACTTAGTTATCCCTTTGTCCCATATGACTAGAAATGCTAATAAAACTATGCCACAAGCATCTACTTAAACTCTAAGTAACTGAACAGTTCACACTTTGTTAACACTAGGGCCTAAATGGCAGTAACAAGATTCTGATTAATTTAAAGTTATGGCATAAATATATAAGATTAAATTTTCTAGGGTGCATGCAATACAAAGGGCTATATAAGAAAAGGAAAAAAAAGAGATGTAAGCAGGCTTTATTAGAAATAATTGGGAAAGAGTTGCAGTCTGATTTAGGAAAAGCTCTGTGCCATAAATATTTATAAAGAAATATGGTTTTATTACTTCCAAGTACAAGTCATACTACAAAGGGAACTAACAACTATAAACCCAGAACAAATAGGCATTAAATAAGTAAAGTGAGCTAAGCTAATGACACCATTACTATTAGCAATAGGTTACATTATGTAATAATATAACATGTCTATAAAACATTTTAATTAATATAATAATTAATTACTGGATTACAGATTTAAAAATAATTACATATAAATGATAAGTAACTATAATTGTATAAAATTCCAAAAGTTCCTTGTTAGAAAGCCATTCATTTTTGATTGGATACATTTTAAAATATTAATGATATCCTAAGTTGCAGTGGTAGAAATTTTTTTAAAAAATATTTATTTATTTGCTTTAGTTGTACACAATGTGTTTTTATTTGTATGTGGTGCTGAGGATTGAACCCGGGCCGCGCAAGTGCTAGGCAAGCGCTCTACCGCTGAGCCACAATCCCAGCCGGGTAGAAATTATTTTGTACTCTGTTCTTAAGAATTATGACTTTTGGAGCCGGGCGCGGTGGCACACGCCTGTAATCCCAGCACTTGGAAGGCTGAGGCAGGAGGATTGCAAGTTCAAAGCCAGCCTCAGCAATGGCGAGGTACTTAGCAACTCAGTGAGACCCTGTCTCTAATAAAATACAAAAAAGGGCTGGGGATGTGGCCCAGTGGTCAAGTGCCCCTGAGTTCAATCCCCTGTACCCCCCCCCCCAAAAAAAAAAAAAAAAGGGCTAGGGATGTGGGCAAGTGGTTGAGTGTCCCTGAGTTCAATCCTTGGCAACAACAACAACAACAACAACAACAACAACAACAAAAAGACTTTTGGATTGGGGATATAACTCAGTGTAGAACATTTGACTACCATGCATGAGGCCCTGGGTTTAATACCCATTACTAGAAAAAAAAGAAGAAAACAAAACCAACCCTTCTTCCCCAAAACCCATGACTGTTTGGTTCCAGCACCACAAAAAAACCCCATGACTTTTGCTCTAAACTGCTGAAAATTCTAAATAAATGCAGTTTTAATATCCTATTTTCTGGATATATGGGTAGACTATTTATATACTTATCATTAGTTGTCACAAGAAGTTAAATTTCCTTAAATACAAGGTAGAATTACTTTGTACCTGTTTCTTAGTAAAATAAGTATATAATGATATCATATATGCAAAAGATGTTATAAATTCAGTACAAACATAGCCTAGTATTATTTTTAGAGCACTATGAAAATTCCTTTTAAAATAATGATCCTGGGGCTGCGGTTGTGGCTCAGCGGTAGAGTGCTTGCTTAGCATGTGCGCGGCCCAGGTTCGATCCTCAGCACCATGTAAAAATAAAAACACATTGTGTACAACTAAAGCAAATAAATATATATTTTTAAAAAAATAAAATAATGATCCTGAAAATCTGCCAGATCCTGAAACGTGTTCTGAGTCATGGAAGGGGGATTAAACAATGTTTAATGATATTTAAGTTCAATTACATTTTGGTAGTTTCTAATTTTTTCAAATGTAGTGATCTAAGCTCATTTACAGAGCTATTTTAAAAAAAATCACACAATGAACTAAACAGTATTGACCAGCATGACCTATTTCACAGTCATTCTAGACAATTTGTTGTATTAACCTTTGAAGTACTGTTCACTAAATGTGAAGACACACTTAGAGGCCCGGACAGTATTCAATTAAAGAAGCCCCAGACCTTCTCGCATGTAACTCTCATTGGGGTCTAGTTTTCTTAAGTATGAAATGGGCCTGGCGTAGCTGTGGGAACAAGCAGCTTTCTGCCAGGCGCGGTGGCGCATGCCTGTAATCCCAGCACTTGGGAGGCTGAGGCAGGAGGATCTTGAGTTCAAAGCCAGCCTCAGCAATGACAAGGCACTTAGCAACTCAGTGAGACCCTGTCTCTAATAAAATACAAAAAAGGGCTGGGGATGTGGCCCAGTGGTCGAGTGCCCCTGAGTTCAATCCCTGGTACAAAAACAAACAAACAAACAAAAACAAAACAAAACAAAAACAAAAAAACTAGCTTTCTGCCTTAATTATAGAAAATTGAAGCTGTTAGTTCTAATCAAGTACTTCTACTCAAGAGTTTAATGTAAGTTATACAATTATTTCTCAATTCTTCCCAAACTTTTTGTAAAGTAAGAAGGAAAAGGATTAGGAATAATTATTATTCCTATTTTCCAGACTTCCATAAAACCACTAAATCATGAGCTTCTCCCAAGTAGACAGGAAACAATACTAACAATTCAGTTGACAACAGATTTGTTTGGCATTAATTATTAGATAAGACTCTCAAGGTACCTTCATCCAAAAAAATAAACTTAGCTGAGATCAATTTCAGACATGATCTAGATAGTTTATATAAACAAATAATTTACTCTTCACTTTACTGTGACAAACTTCACCACCTAATCACATGAGGCTAGTCTAACTAGAATGAAAACATCTTCATGAATCTACGAAGAAGTCAATTATAGGGCTGGGGTTGTGGCTCAGCGGCAGAGCGCTTGCCTCGCACGTGCACGGCCCGGGTTCGATCCTCTGCACCACGTACAAATAAACTGATTGTATACAACTAAAAGCAAATAAATAAATATTTAAAAAAAAAAAAAAAAAAAAAAAAAAAAAAAAAAAGAAGTCAATTATAGCAGAGAGGGTTAAGTTTGTACAAATGCCATAATATTTAGCTGAAAACAATTCAGTCACTCAATGCCAAACAATTATATCAAATGTTTTTGTAGTCTCAACTCCACCAAATTAACTATGTAATTTTAGCACTGTATATACAAACCCTCATCATAATTAATATCCTTAAAAACTTTATTCAAGATTTTTTTTTTTTTTTTTGTTACTGGGAGTTAAACTCGGGGGCACTCAACCACTGGGCCACATCCCCAGCCCTTTTTTGTATTTTATTAGAGACAGGGTCTTACTGAGTTGCTAAGTGCCTCGCCATTGCTGAGGCTGGGTCTGAACTCATGATCTTTCTGCCTCAGACTCCCAAGTGCTGGGATTACAGGTGTGTGCCACCGCGCCCGGCTATTCAAGATATTTTAAAATACCATGTTTTGTCACTGTTTTATTGATGTACCCCTAAACTGTAGGAAAGCTATAACTGAAGAACAGCAGATTGAAAGGCAGATGTTTTCAATCTTAAGGTATATTAGTAGTCACTACCTCTGCCACTGCCTGTGATCCTGTCAAAGAATAGAAAAGACAAAAAAGTGAAGGGAAAGCTTCATCAGAAAGTAAGAAGTATAATGAGACAAAACCCAAAATACTTTAAGATTGTTGCAAGAAGCTCTTGTATCTTGACTATTCTGTGTAATAAGGAAATTTCCACAGCATTAATGTTTTTGTTTGCTTGTGTGTGTGTTTTTTAACCTCTTATTTGGAAATAACAGAAAAAATTCTAAGAAAAATATGGGCAATTCTCATACAACATGAATCCATATTTACCAGTTTTTAACATTTTGCCACAACTGCTTTATCAGTCTTCTGACATACACATATTATTCTTCCAAATATTTTGAGCATAAGTTGCACATTATGCATTTTACTCCTTAATGTGTCAATATTTTCTAAGAACAAAGATTCTGTTAGAGGTAACAAAGGTATAGTTAATAAATTCAGAAAACATTTTAATTTTATTTAATTTAAAGTCCATATTCCAATTTTCCTAGTTGTCCTAGTTTAATAGGAAAAAATTCTTTTCATTTAGTATTCCCCCGTACTCCACCCTGGTTTGTTTTAAACAAAAAGGTATCACCTGACACTACAGAGCAAAATGACCATAATATTGGTTTGGGCAATGAGTTTTTTGGTAAGACTTCAAAAGCATAGGTAGTAAAAACAAAAATAGACACATGGGATTACAACCAACTAAAAAGCTTTTGCACACCAAAGTGAACAATTATCAGAGCCAAAAGACAACCAATAGAATGGGAGAAAATATTTGTACACTAAACATCTGATAAGTGGTCAATAGCCAAAATATACAAGAAACTTAAGCAATAGCAAAAAAACAACATCTCAAAAGAAGACATACAAATGACCAATAAGTACAAGCAAAATTTTCAACCCCACTAATGATCAGGGAATAGCAAATCAAAACCACAATTTAAGCAACACCCTGCCTCAAAATAGAAAAGGGCTAGGGATGTGGTTCAGTGGTTAAGTGCCCCTGGATTCAATCCCCTGTACAAAACAAACAAAATAAAATCCCAAAACAATAACAACAACAAAAACAAACCACAAGATATTACCTCATATCTGTTAGAATGGCAATTTTCAAAAAGACAAAGGTAAGTGTTGCTGAGAATGTGGAGAAAAGGCAACCATTATACAATGTACATTATACTAATGTAGATTAGTATACTATTATGGAAAATAGTAGGGAAGATTCTCAAACCATCAATATTAGAACTACCCTGTGATGATCTAACAATCCTCCTACCAGGTATACATCCAAAGAACATGAAAATCAGAATTTTTTTTTTCATCCTGGGGATTGAACTCAGGGGCATTTGACCACTGAGCCACATCCCCAGCCCTATTTTGTATTTTATTGAGAGACAGGGTCTCACTGAGTTGCTTACTGCCTCACTGTTGCTGAGGCTGGCTTTGAACTTGCAATCCTCCTGCCTCAGCCTCCCCAGCCACTGAGATTACAGGCAAGTGCCATCATGCTTGGCTGAAACCAGAATTTTGAAGAGATATTTATACTTCCATGTTTATACCAGGACCTGGAATCAACCTAAGTGTCCACTGATGGTTGAATGGAAATTAAAATGTAGTATATATACAAAATAGAATACTATTCGGCCATAAAAAGAAAAAAGATCCTGTCACTTGTGACAACTTGAACGAAAACAAGCACATATATTAAGTGAAATGAGCCAGGCAAGGGAGACAAATACCACATGATCTCATTCATATGTGGTATTAAAACAAAACAAAACTGATGTCATAGAAGAACAGACCAGAACAGTAACAGGAGAAAAAGTGTTCAGAGTAGGCAAATATATAGACAGAATATAGGTAAATTATTTCCTGTGGCAGGAGTATAGAGAGGAAATGATAAGGAGGGTGTGTGTGTGTGTGTGTGTGTGTTGTGTGTGTGTGTGTGTTTTGTGTGTGTGTGTGTGTGAGAGAGAGAGAGAGAGAGAGAGAGAGAGAGAGAGAGAGAGAGAGAGAAATGGGGAATGACTACTAATGGTTATGGAGTTTCTTTGTTGGGGTGATGAAAATGTTCTAAAATTGATTAAGGTGATGACTGCACAAGTTTGTGAACATACTAAAAACCACTGTATTATACACTTTAAAAGAGTGAACTGTATATATGAATGATATCTCATTAAAGCTGTTTTAAAAAAGGTATCAGGGCTGGGGCTGTAGCTCAGTGGCAGAGCGCTCACCTAGCATGTGTGAGGCATTGGGTTCGATCCTCAGCACCGCATACAAATAAAATAAAGGCATGCTGTCCATACACAACTACAATAAATAAATAAATAAATAAAGGCATCATATTATCCAGGCTGCTACGAACCATATATATATATATATAATTTTTTTCCACTAGGAGATCTTTCTATACTAGTAAATACAGAATGTCCTCATTATGTTTTTTTTTTTTTTTTAAATATTTATTTATTTACTTTAGTTGTACACAATGCAATGCACTTATGTTTACGTGGTGCTGAGGATCGAACCCGGGCCGCGCACGTGCGAGGCGAGCGCTCTGCCGCTGAGCCACAACCCCAGCCCCACTCATTATGTTTTATTGCTGCAAAATAGTTCATTATATGGCTACGCTACAATTTATTTAACCAGTCTTTTACTGATGTACTTTAAAGTTATTTTCAGTCTTTATTACTACAAATGATGTTGCAAAGTATTAATGCTTTTAAATAAACCTTAAATTTAATTATTGTACTTAATAGTCAAGTAAATAATATAATTTCTATTTCTTTTTGTGGTGCTGGGGATTGAACCCAGGGGTCTTGTGCATGCTAGGCAAGCACTCTACCAACTGAGCTATATCCCCAGCCCCTATAATTTCTATTTTATACAGGGAACTGACAAGAAAACTGAGTTGTTATACTAATAGCATGAAGTATGCGCATGTCAAAGAATAGGGAAAAACATGGGGCTGGGATTGTGGCTCAGTGGCAGAGCGCTCGCCTTGCACGTGCGCGGCCAGGGTTCGATCCTCAGCACCACGTAAAACATAAATGCATTGCATTGTGTACAACTAAAAGCAAATAAATAAACATTAAAAAAAAAAAAAAGAATAGGGAAAAACAAAAATCCAGGAACTGTTTTTTTTTTCTTTTTTCTTTTTACCGGGACACATACACCAGGATATGAACAAAGACACCCTGCTCAGACTACCCTAATAAACAGGGTAGTGAAACAAATGACAAACTCTGCTAATAATAGACATTTATAGAGCAACGTAATTAACGAGGACTTTTGAGGAATGAAGAACTCTGAGTTAATTTAATTTTCTGGTTAACTAAAGAAAAAGCAGAAAGTCTTTTTAGCTAGAAATCTATCTAAATGTATTAATAATAAAATATACCATGACATCCCTACTTTAATTAGTTTAGTTTATTGAACTGAATGAAAATTTTCTTTGATGATAGAGAATACTGTCCTAAGCGGGCGCGGTGGCGCACGCCTGTAATCCCAGCACTTTGGGAGGCTGAGTCAGGAGGATCGCGAGTTCAAAGCCAGCCTCAGCAATGGCGAGGCACTTAGCAACTCAGTGAGACCCTGTCTCTAATAAAATACAAAAACGGGCTGGGGATGTGGCCCAGTGGTCGAGTGCCGCTGAGTTCAATCTCCGGTACCAAAAAAAAAAAAAAAAAAAAAAAAAAAAGAGAATACTGTCCTGAACATCAATTCTTATTGTAGTTCCAGAGGTATATGTGCTTTCATGAAAAGCAGGCTAACTGAAATCGTGGGAAGTATATAGGATTAAGAGTCAAAAGCCCATGACTTCAGTGTGGTTTTAGCTTAGCTACTTTATTCAATAAATAATAAATAATTTATTAAGAGCCTATCCTGTGGTTGGTACTCTATTAGGAATTGGGAATACAGATGTGAATAGTACACACAAAAAAACAGCTTTTTTTTTTTTTTTTTTTTTTTTTTCTCCTTTGGTACCAGGGATTGAACTCAGGGGCACTGGTCCACTGGGCCATATCCCTAGCCCTTTTTTGTATTTTATTACAGACAGGGTCTCACTGAGTTGCTAAGTGCCTTGCCATTGCTGAGGCTGGCTTTGAACCCGCGATCCTCCTGCCTCTGCCTCCCAAGTGCTGGGATTATAGGCGTGTGCCACAGCGCCTGGCTCCAGCTTTTTTTTTTTTTAATGTGTATACCAGGGATTGAACCCAGGAGTGCTTAACCACTGAGACACATCTACAGCCCCCCCTCCCTTTTAAAATTTGAGATAGGGTCTCACTAAGTTACTTATGGCCTTGCTAAATTGCTGAGGCTGGCTTCAAACCTGTGATCCTCCTTGCTTTAGCCTCTTGAGCTGCTGGGATTATAGGCGTGCACCACAAGGTCTGGCAAAAAAGCAACCAATCCACCAACCAAATAAACAACCCAGCTTTTTATAAATGCTACGTTGTCATGGGGATAGGCAATATATAAGTAAAAAGAAAAATTGAGTTTTTGTTTTATTTTTTTTTGTGGTACCGGGGATTAAACTCAGGGGCACTTGTCCACTGGGTCACATCCCCAGCCCCTTTTTTGTATTTTATTTAGAGATAGGGTCTCACTGAGTTGCTAAGTGCCTCGCCATTGCTGAGGCTGGCTTTGAACTTGCGATCCTCCTGCCTCAGCCTCCAAGTTTTTGTTTTATTTTGTTTTGCAGTACTGAGGATTGAACCCAGGGATACTTTATCATTGAGCTATATCCCCAGCCATTTTTTTTTTTTTCGGAGACAGTCTTACTAAGTTGCTGAGACTGGCCTCAAACTTGTGATCCTCCTGCCTCAGCCTCCAGAGTAGCTGGAATTACAGACATGTGTCACTGTGTTTGGCTAATTTGAGATATTAATAGATGACACAGAAACAGGAGGATGTGATGAAGTGTGTCAGGGGAGGAGAATAAATTTAGACAGTTGCTACTTCCTTACTGAGTAGGTGATAGTTGGAGTTGGAACTTCAGTGGCAAGAAGGATTAAGTCATATGAAGATCTAGGAGGAGAACACTGAAGCACAAAGGCCATGGACTAATAAGTTTGGTGAGCTAAGCCCAGTTAAGATGATGAAGGCTCCTGAAACTATAGAGTACAATGAATGTGGCGGTATTGTGAGATTTCATTCTAGGTAAAATGGGAAACCATTGGAAGGTTTTAAACAATGGAGTGACACAGTCCCATCTTTTATTTAAAAAAGATTATTCTGGTAGAATGGATTGGAATGGCAGAAGTTGGGGGTGGAGTCAATGATGCTATTTACCAAGAAACTTTGGGCAAGTCACAATGTAACTTAAACAATTTTATTACTTAAAAAATAAAGACAAGCCGGGCGCGGTGGCGCACGCCTGTAATCCCAGTACTTGGGAGGCTGAGGCAGGAGGATCGCGAGTTCAAAGCCAGCCTCAGCCATGGCGAGGCACTTAGCAACTCAGTGAGACCCTGTCTCTAATAAAATACAAAAATGGGCTGGGGATGTGGCCCAGTGGTCGAGTGCCCCTGAGTTCAATCCCCGGTACCAAAAAAAAAAAAAAAATAATAATAAAAAAAAATAAAGACAATACTTGCTGTACTTATTTTATGTGGCTATTATATGGGTTATTAACAATGTTATAAAAACACCTTGTCAAATATAAAACCTAGTACTATTTTATGAGGCATTCTTAGGAACTTATTTTCTTCCATTAGGCAATAAGTATTTGTTGAACAACAGCTATGAATTCTTTATACTCTGTTAGGTCATTTGGGGAAGATAAAATATAGAAGAAATATTAAGACATGATCTGTCTTAGAATCAAGATGCAAAGAGAAATCTGGCATATGCCATAGAATTTGTGAAGTATCATATAATGTAGTACCTTTTAGAACTACAACATGAATTCAAAGGAGGGGGAACAATGAGTTTAATTAATTGGAGATGGTTTCATAGAGAATAAACTTAAATTATATTATTATTATTATTATTATTATTATTATTTAGTAGTAATAGGGATTAAACCCAGGGGCACTCTACCACTGAGCTACATCCCAGCCCTTTTACTTTTTATTTTGAGACAGGGTCTCACTAAATTGCTCTGGCTGGCCTCAAACTTGTGATCCTTCTACCTCAGCCTTCTGAGTTGCTAGGATTACAGGTGTGTGCCACCGTGCTCAGTTTAAGCTAGTTTTAAAAGATGTGGATAATGGAGAAGATAGGAAAAGGAAGTTGTGTATTGTTCTAGGAGAAAACAGAGAGGAAAGTTTAGATGTCAGACAAGACAAGAAATAAAACAAGGTGGGAGGAGTTTAGCCATTTCTAGGCAGAGTTTGAAAGTCAGATAGTTTGAATTTGACGAATCAGGAGATGGAATGCTTGAGTAAAATGTCCTTCACAAAGTACTTTAATACTTTTACCTCATGCAATTTTCACGGCAATCCCATGAGTTTGGTATTATTAACCTGATTTTATAAATGATGACAACAAGGCTTATTGGGTTTGTCATCTGTCTAGAGTCTCATGGCAAACGCAGGACTTTGGGACAAAATGAATGAGAGGGAGATAGGAAAATGTGATTTCAACACTGCCATTCAAACAATGTTGCTACCATTTTTGTGACTGTGATATAAATAGACTTTGATTAAGCATTACACAGCAGTTAACTGACACTTAAATTCCCTTAAGCCTGGTCCTGATAACTAAATTTGACTAAATTAAATTGATAAATACTCCACAGAGAATAGAGGTAGCATTACATTGTGGTTAAGTGTGAGCCATGCTGTGTGGGTTCATATTCCAGCTTTGCCATTTACTCTCTGGTAACCAAGTTAAATTCTATATGCCTCAGTTTTCTCAGGTTTAAAAAGAGAACAATAATATTACTTATGGGGTAAGGAGAACATTAAATTAGTTAATACATGTAAAGCACTTAGAGGAAAAGCAGACACTTAGTAAACATTCTAAAACCTTTTTATGGTAAATGGACAAGTATATATTCATCTTAAAATGAGGTTTTTAAATATAGGGAATTCAGATCTCATTTAAAATTGCTGCTGCTACTTCTTCTTCTTCTTCTTTTTTTTTTTTGGTATCAGGGACTGCACCCAAGGGAACTTAACCACTGAGCCACATCCCTAACCCTTTTTATTTTGAGACAAGGTCTTACTAAGTTGTTCAGGCTGGCTTCAAACTCGCGATACTCCTGCCTCAGCCTCCTGAGCCACTGAGATTACAGGCGTGCACCACTGTGCCCAGCTAAAACAGCTTCTTCTTCTTCTTCTTCTTTTTTTTGGTACTGGGTATTGAACTCAGGGGCATTCGACCACTGGGCCACATCCCCAGCCCTTTTTTGTATTTTATTAGAGACAGGGTCTCCCGGAGTTGCTAAGTGCCTCGCCATTGCTGAGGCTGGCTTTAAACTCGTGATCCTCCTGTCTCAGCCTCCCAAGTGCTGGGATTACAGGCGTGCGTCACTGCACCCGGCTTAAAACAGCTTCTTATGAAACATGATTTTAACTGTGGGGACCATCTGAGTATATACATCATTGTTTGTAATAAAGTCTCTTAATTTGTTCATGTTTTCTTCTCATTTTTTACAAATGTTTCAAGCTAATGTAGTTAAATTGTGTAGTACTAAACACTGACATAAAAGAAAACAAATGAGTGTTTACTTTGAATATAAAAATAGTTTTCCAAGCCTGGCTTGGAGGTGCATGCCTGTAATCCCTGAGATTCCAGAGGCTGAAGCAGGAGGATGAGAAGTTGGAGGCGAGTCTCAGCAATTTAGTAAGATTCTGTCTCAAAACAAAAAACAAAAATAAGAAAGAAGCCGGGCGCGGGTGGCGCATGCCTGTAATCCCAGCACTTTGGGAGGCTGAGGCAGGAGGATCGCGAGTTCAAAGCCAGCCTCAGCAATGGCGAGGCACGTAGCAACTCAGTGAGACCCTGTCTCTAATAAAATACAAAAAAGGGCTGGGGATGTGGCCCAGTGGTCTAGTGCCGCTGAGTTCAATCCCCGATACCAAAAAAAAAAAAAAAAAAAAAAAAAAAAAAAAAAAAAAAGAAAAAAACAAATAGGGCTGAGGATGTAGCGCAGTGATTAAGTGTTCCTGGTTTCAATCCTTGGTACCAAAAAAAGTTTATTTTTTCCCCTACCCAAAAGAAAATAATCAATCAAGAAAACAACGATAGGTAGAATTACTGTTCTGAAATCTCATTCCCTTTGCTGGTGTATACCTCCCCTTTCACATTTTTAAAAAATATTTATTTATTTTGCTTTTAGTTGTACACAATGTTTATTTGTACGTGGTGCTGAGGATCGAACCCGGGCCGGGCCGCGCACGCGCTAGGTGAGCGCTCCACCGCTGAGCCACAATCCCAGCCCTCCCCTTTCACATTTTTACTAGTGCATTATAGTTGTACGTAATGATGAGAGTTGTTGTTACATATTCGTACATGCAAACAATATAAGTTGACTAATATCACTCCCCTGCATTTTCCTGGCATGTACTTTTGTTTCTTTACGAGGTTTCTGATATCTTTAATAGGTTCACTAAATTAGGTATATCACTTGACTCTTACTGTAAAGCAGTTCATTTCAACCTGTTTGTTCTCTGTTTCTTTATATGTTCCCACTCCATTCTCTTATCCCTAAGCACTGGTTTCCTCCACTGACTTAGGTCATAGGTCACTGTCTACTTATGGACTAATTCTGGTGAGTTCCTAACCCTGATTTAAACAGCTCTGTCCAGAGAAGGAGCTAGTAGGACTCATGGCACAAAATGTGGCTGCCCATGTAAGAGGGTCTATAGAAAAGGCAATATTTTGTCTGATGATCCCTGGCATCCAGAACTATGCCAGCCATTACAGATGCTTAGTAAATATTTGTTGAATGAATAGGGTTACTTTATGAATGCAAATTTGATCACTTTATTTCCCTATTACAAACCCTTTAAGTGGTTCTCTGTTGAATGAAGTCTTAACTCCAGGATATGAATTCAGCCTCTTGTTCAAACTTCATCTCTTGCCACTCTCTGACCTATGGTTGCTGTTTGGTCATACTTATAAATTCCCTAATGTCGAAGGAAATATAAAGAAACTAAGAGATTTTACTGCAAACAGTAATGCACAGTCAAGTGATCCACACAGTCAAAACCATGCTTTCAGAAGCAGCAATTTCAATTTGCCAAAATTTCATTTCCCATATAAAAATTTACTGCTCTGCTTGTCTTTCATTCTAAATTCCAAATCGCAGATAAGGCATGTCCTCTTGGCTTGGAGTCCCTGACCTCCAAGGAGAATTGATTACTTCCTCTTTTATACAATCACTGTAACCTTCTCATACTTTTGTGAAAGTATCATATTTATAGTTCCTTACTTACAAGTATCTTCTTGACTAAATTACGAGTTCCTTGTGAGCAGAAATCATATCTTAATCTTATTCTCAGTCCTTGGTACTATACATAGTACATAGTAGGTGCTCAATTTACATTTATTATGGAGTGATTACTTGTACACTATGAGCTCAAAATAAGTTTTCTGACTGATCTTGAGTAAGAAGTATATCACTAGATCACTTCTCTGACTTAGTGTAATACACCAAGTAAGCAAGTAAACTAAGGTGCTAGTTGTAAATAATTCTGTTTTTTAGAGATATTAGGATTTGATCGAGCATTTCAGATGCTTGCATTCAAAGGAAATCATGAATTGCTTGAAATTCAGAAGGTAGGGTACTATTCTGATAGTGAATGAATTCAATATTGTACAAATGATCCCTCAAACCTTTCCTGATCATGAATATAATCTTAAGAAATACTGACAATATGATTATACTGGTGTCTTCACACAAGCTACTTTCCATCATTCAGAAATGAGTATGTGTTTATGACTCAATGAACCTGTGTTTAGGTCCTATTTAAGGATTGTGGGCTCTGGTCAGGCATAGGGGTGCGTGCCAATAATTCCAGTGATTTGTGTGGCTGAGGTAGGAGGATCACAAGTTCAATGCTAGCCTTACAACTTAGGGAGACCTGTCACAAAAATAAATAAATAAATAAAAAGGCTAGAGGATGTAGCTTGATGGTAGAACCCCTCTGGATTCAATCCCCAGTATTCCTCACCAACAGAGAAAGTAGGCTTCCCTGCGGGAACTCTGAATATACCTGGATTGAATCAAACCAGGACAATCAAAATGAATCCTAGTGTCACAGGTAGGGTTCACAGGATACCATGTAAATATGACTAACATTTTTATGTATGCCATCCTTCCATACAAAGAAACCAAGGACTTTTAGGGCTGAGAGAAAGGGAAGAAGCATTTATTAGGTAATTCAAACCAAGGCTTTATACTTACACGCACACACACACACACACACACACACACACACACATAAAACCTGAGAAATTAGACATCAATGGTTTTCTTAATATTTTGGTGGTCTGGTCCTAATTATTACAATAGTAGCAAAAAGGACATTATTGGTATCCTAAATGTATGTTAAAATCATGTATCTCCTTCAGCCAGGATTTTGAAAGTGGATACGCACAAAGTTGTTTTATATTCTTAAATAATCTATTAATGCCACTACTTTTAATCATGGACTTTCATCTGTATGATTCCTGTTTGAATTGATGGTGGCAATGGGAAATATTCACAAAGTTTATAGAGGAAAAGCTGCATTAGATATACGAGGAGATCAATGACTCCTTCTTTACCAGTGAGAAGAAATTTTACAGCAAGAAAGTATTGCTGAAATATCATTGATGTTTAGTGCAATCAGCTTTGCAGAGATGATAATTCTGCAAGGTAATTTTGTAGATTTATATTGAAAGAAAAAGATATTTTATATATTCTATACTGTACAATGAAATTCAAATTCCCCAAAGCAAGGAGTCAATTCAGTTGATATCTTGACAATCAAACTGATAGAAGTTATGAGTAATATTTATTGTCCAATAAACCAAATTTGATTCTCAGATCTCTTGTCTACTTGGAGCACAGCTATAATGCTGGAAAACAATACTTTCATCCAATTTAAACAGAACAGTTTTCTTTACAGAGTCATTTGACAATCTTTCTTGCACTTAAAAGTAGATTAAAAATGTGTAAACGTATGGTTAAGTACCTATAAAAAGAAACAAACACACAGTAACCTCTTAAGTACAATATTTTACATGATTTCAAAACTTGGCTTACTCTTCACCATTTCTTATAAACAGAAGCTTTAGTATCAGGTTTTTAAAATGTTGCACAAATACTCATGGTTTTCCTCTGTGAAAGGATATAGAGTTGAGCTACCGCCTAGCCAGACATAAGTCTTTGGACAAAGATACAGTTCTGGAAAAGACTGACTAACAGAACTAAACTAAAACCAAGAAAATACAGTCTCTTAATGACAGAGATTGGTGGGAGCAGTTTAGAAACTGGGCTCATATAGGTCTATGTGAGTTGACCATGCAGTTCTGTTCCCAATTCATCATTCAGTGCCTTTGTTTTGATAGTCTGACATGATACATCGTGGTGGGATTATTTACACTGCAGAAATTAAAAAACACAACAAACTGGTGCTTGGTTCCTTATAAGCTGGTTGTTAAATACATACCAGCATACTGTATACTGACTGGGTTTCATCTTTACTCTTCTGTTATCTTTAAATTGCTATTTTTTAAAAATTTCCCTAAAAAGCAGAGACTAAAAATATAATTGTTACATTGATGCTGCTTAATATTTCTGTCTCGCTAATGAATAGTAACTAGATTTCTTTGTAATATCTGCTGAAAAATAGATCACCATTCCCTATTTGTCATTCAATTCTCCCAAATGAGTTCATTTGGAAATTTTTGAAATAGAAGACTCCATGATGAAAAAAGAGCAGTGTTCTCCTGCATCAGTCTCCTTAATCACTGGAAATTCAGGCGTGAGCCACCATGGGATGCCACCTAGACATTCTTAAATCTGTTGTCATGTGGCTCTAGAGATCAGGTCTGTTTCTCTAAGAGACTCAGGTTGGAGTTTCTGGCTATAAGGCCTAGAGGAGATGGTAGTTTCTTTCTCTGTTCTCATCACTAAAGTACTTGCTATTGTTTTAAATGGTTACAACTAATTCTTCCTATTTATTTTCATTTTTATTGAGATTTAACTTAAACAATGCAAAATGCACAAATCTTAAGTGAACAGTTTGATAAATTTTGTCAAATGCATATGCCTATCAAGCTACAGAATTAAACTAATAGAGTAGCCACTAGTCTGAGGCTATTTAAATCTAAATTCATTGATATTAAGTAAAATTTAAAAACCCAAGGTGGGGAGGGGACAAGGGGGTAAGAAAGATGGTGAAATAAGATGGACATCATTTCCCTAGGTACATGTATGATTGCACAAATGGTGTGACTCTACGTACAACAAGAGAAGTGAAAAATTCTGCTCCATATGTGTACAATGAATCTAAGAGCTTTCTACTGTCATGTATAACTGATTAGAACTAACAAAAAATAAATAAAAATAAAAACCCAGTTCCTAGGTTGCCCTAGTCTCATTTACGTGTTCAATAGCTATATGTGGCTAGTTGGTTACTGAAGATATAGAACATGTCCAATACTGCAGAAAGTTCTATTGGATGATGTCATAGTTTCATCAACGCAGAAAGTTATTTTATGTCCCTTTATAGCCAAACTCCTCATAAAACAAAACAAATCCCCAAAAGCTACCATTCTGATTTTATTACTTTAAAATTAATATTGCCTGTTTTAGGGCTAGGGCTGTAGCTCATTGGCAGAGCACTTGCCTGGCACATGTGAGGCACTGGGTTCGATCCTCAGTACCACATAAAAATAAATAAAATAAAGGTATTGTGTTCATCTACAACTAAAAATATTAAAAAAAATATATTGCCTGTTTTTAAAAACTATTTATTTGCTTTAGTTGTATACAATGCATTTATTTTTTACGTGGTGCTGAGGATCAAACCCAGGCCGTGCACGTGCTAGGCGAGCGCTCTACTGCTGAGCCACAACCCCAGCCCCGCCTGTTTTAAATTTGAATCAATGTACTCAAACAGTATTTTCCCCTTTATGTTTAGCTTACCTATGTACATTTTTTTTCAAAAGAATAATGTTTCTGAGATTCATTCACATTGCTCCTAATATCAGGCATCCATTTCTTGTAACTGTCCAGTAGTGTGCTGAAGCCTGCTCACATTGGCTAATACAAACAGATTTGCACACATAAAGCTCCTCTCAAATCTAAGTGATGTCATATTGGCAGCTTGAAATCAGCTGGGCTGGGAGTATTTATGTCACAACACAATTGCTACCAATCTAGGCTCTTTTTCCTGAGATGTAGTCATGAAATATTTACCACCAATATACCATTGATCCTGTAGTTAAGTACCTTTCATCCACAGTGATAAAAACAGAAAAAAAGTAGGTTTGTAGTATGAGGATGTATTCAGGCAGAAAAATGCAGGGAAACTGAAATCTAGCTGTCCATAAGACCCCTAAGATTTCCCCTTTGGGCTAAAACCTAGCTGAAAGGAGCAATTTTCCAAACAAGAGTAGGATATCCTTTCTGGGATTTTTCAGCTGCTTTCTTCATTTCAGTCAAGAGTCTATTAAAAAAAATGTTAAGGAGAAGGAAATGTTCCTCCTGTTATGTATGGGATGCCACAGGACAGATCCTCCATAGTTTAGGCTTGCCAATGTCTATCAGATTAAGAAGAATGGCACAACTCCATAAAAAACAAATAGGAGCCGGGCGCGGTGGCGCACGCCTGTAATCCCAGCACTTTGGGAGGCTGAGGCAGGAGGATCGTGAGTTCAAAGCCAGCCTCAGCAATGGTGAGGCACTTAGCAACTCAGTGAGACACTGTCTCTAATAAAAAATACAAAAAAGGGCTGGGGATGTGGCCCAGTGGTTGAGTGCCCCTGAGTTCAATCCCCGGTACCAAAAAAAAAACCCCAAAAAACAAAAAAACAAACAGGATTACTGTGCCAATTGTTGGCTATTCCTCTCAGGACTGGATTATTATTCCTGGCTGGGGCTTCCATTTCCTTCTCCAAGTATCATTCTAAATGTTTACTATTGATTGATTGATTGTGGTACTGGTGTTGAACCCAGGACCTTGTGCCTGATAGGCAAGTGCTCTATCATTGAGCTACATCCCCAGCCTTTTATTAAATTTTCACCTTAAGACAGGGTGGTGTTAAGTTACCAAGGTTGGCCTTGAACTTGTGATCTTCCTGCCTCAAGCTTCAGAGTTGCTGGGATTACAGATTTGTACTACCATACCTAGTTAGATGTCAAGTCTTCATACTTTGCTAGAATGCTGAACTAATAAGTTTTTCTTCAGATGAAACAAGCACTATCTTAGTTTCTGAGACTGGAGGAAGATGGGAGATAATTAAATTTAGGAACACTATGTCATACAGCTTCAGAGGATACTATTTATACTTTATGTAAATGGCTCTGCTAGACTTAGCCTGTTCACATACCACAATACTATTTATTCTTCCTCAGATGACTCAGAAACCATACACAAACTGGCCAAGCTATCACAGTCAGTACTGCAAGGCTTCTGTCATTAATTGTGTGGTATGTGAAGTCTTGTCATTGGTTACATCTGGACAGAAAAAATTTGTGCCATGCTAGTTAATTCTTGGAAAAACCAAAGTAATGCCAAAAAGAAAAAAAAAAAAAGTCTATTTTTAATGTACTAACAAGCTGTGCTAGTAGTATCCTAAAGAAACAAAAAAAGGAATAACTGCCTCAATTTATTCATCTATTTTAATAACTCACTGTAGATAACACGAGAAAATGTTCTATGTGAGCTGTAAAGCACAATGTAAGTTTTTAACCATTACTTTCTATTTTACCATAGTGACTGCTGATAAGGAAGGGGAAAACCCTTATGTTCTGATTAGCTCAACTGAAAGCCTAAAATTCAAATGTCTGAGGTAAGGTCCACATTTTCTGATGTTAAGGGCACACTCCGAGAGTGAAGGAACGTTTGTAGCAACATACAGGTGACTTCTATTCCTTATAATCAGGTATCTTGGTTTTAAAAGCATGGAGACATCTTTTAGGCATTCAGGGAAAGTCATGGGCACAAGCTCTCACATATTTTAGAACATAACTATGGCTGGAAATCTGAAAATGTAGACATTTTACCAAGCATATTCCAAGACACAGCAGTCATTCTAGACAACAGATAACTCTTCTTTCTTGATTATTATACTTAAAATTTAATGGATAGAAATGGGATAATTGTGAAACCTAGCAGGAAGTCTGTTTTACTAGGCTCTTAATAAATACTGGCTGACAGCAGAATTTTTTTTTTTTTTTTGGTACTGGGGATTGAACTTGGGGGCACTCGACCACTGGGCTACATCCCCAGCCCTTTTTCTTTTTTTTTTGTATTTTATTAGAGACAGGGTCTCACTGAGTTGCTAAGTGCCTCACCATGGCTGAGGCTGGCTTTGAACTCACGATCCTCCTGCCTCAGCCTCCCAAGTGCTAGGATTACAGGTGTGCGCCACCATGCCCGGCTCGACAGCAGAATTTAAAGGCATCTAAGCTAGCAATCAAGTATATTTTCTAGTAATCTAATTTTACGTACTATTCTAACAAAATAAAGAAAACTTCTGTATTTTTTAGATATTTTCTTACTGGTTACCATGGGGATTATAATTAACATCCTAAATTTACACCAATCTAGTTTGAACTGATAACAACTTAGCTTGGACAGTATAAAAAAATCTGCTCCTATACAACTCTGTTCCCCTTATGTTGTTATAAATTACATCTTAAAATGCACATGCCCATTAACATATAAATATTGTTTTATATATCTGAATTTTAAGTCGTATATGAAATAAAAGTTATAAACCAATAATTATTAACCTGTGTAGCTACCTTTGCTGAAGTTATTTTTTTATATGATGTTTGTTACTGTCTAGCATTCTTTCATTTCAGCTTGAGCACTTCTTTCAGCATTTCTTGTAGGACAGGTCTATTAGTAAAGAACTCCTTTAGCTTCTTTTTTTAATTTTAATTTTTTGTAGTTGTAGATGGACAGAATGCCTTTATTTTATTTTTTATCTTATTTTATTTTATATTTTGGTACTGGGTATTGAACTCAGGGGCACTCGATCACTGGGCCACATCCCCAGCCCTTTTTTGTATTTTATTTAGAGACAGGGTGTCACTGAGTTGCTAAGTGCCTTTCCATTGCTAAGGCTGGCTTTAAACTCACGATTCTCCTGCCTCAGCCTCCCAAGTGCTGGGATTACAGGCATGTGCCACTGCACCTGGCTTATTTGTTTATTTTTATGTGGTGCTGAGGATTGAACCCAGTACCTTATGTATGCTAGGAAGTGCTCTGCCGCTGAGCTTCAGCCTCAGCCCCTCTCCTTTAGCTTCTGTTTATTTGGAAATGTCTTAATTTCTCCTTAATTTCCAAAGGATAGTTTTGCCAGACACACAGCTTCTGTATTCTTAAATCCATTTTTTTTTAGATGGCAAGTTTTTAAAAAAATAACTTTATTTTATTTATTTATTTTTATGTGGTACTGAGGATCGAACCCAGTGCCTCACATGTATCAGGCAAGTGCTCTACCACTGAGCCACAACCCCAGCCTTCAGATGGCAAGTTTATATATCAACTCACCAAGTAGATTTACCACAATTCACAATGCATTTTAATTTATCAACTCACCAAGTAGATTTACCACAATTCACAATGCATTTTAATTTATTGAAAGTCCAAGAAGATAAAATTGCAGTGTGGACAAAGATCAGTGTTGAACTCAAGATAAGAAAGCTTTTGGGAAATTAGTTGCTGATTGTACTTTGATAATTAAAATACACAAACCTATGATCCTTTTAGGCATACCTAATTAGTATCAAATGAGTTTACTTAATTACAGCTGTAAACTAAATGCATAGGGTTTGCTCATCTCAAAATAATTACATGTGCATTGTAATGTGAATTATTGAAACATTAATTTATACTTTATCGATTACTCCCTAAACAGAGACTGAGACTCATTAGGACAGTTATTATCATAGCAGTGTTTGATAACTATCTCCTAGAAAAGGTTTCTGAATAATGTTTGCATACATTTTTGTTTTAGTTTTTGTATTGGGGTTTGAACCCAGGGCACTTTCCACTGGACCATATCCCCAGCCCTTTTCATTTTTTATTTTGAGACAGGGTCTTACTAAGTTGCTTAGGGACTAAGTTGCTGAGGCTGGCCTCAAACTTGTAATCCTTCTGCCTCAGTCCCAATTTAGAAAAAACAGCCTAGGAATTCAGGGTCAGCTGCGGCAAGGAAGATACAGGAAGACCCTGTCTCTTGAAAATAAAATAAAATTTAAAAATTCTGAAAAGAAATATTTGCTGTTATAAAACTGAATACAGAATTATTAAGGGAATAAATATAGACTCATCAGGGAAAGAAAACATTCTAACTCTAGAGGTTTTCTTTTAAGGAAATGACTATGTTGATCAGTTGGGAAGAAACATTCAGTGCAAATGGGGCTCACTCAATATACAATTTATTACCTTTTAATTTGGGGTGGGGGGACTTCAACCACAAATTAAAATATATAAAACACAATCTCATGAACAGACATTAGATTTTTCCATAAATATAAAGTGGATTTAAGGGCACTCATTTTTTTTTTTACATTTTCCTTTCTTTCTCATGTAAGACAACTCCCACTAACAACTGAATGAGTTTAGATTGTTTCCCCTCATTTTTCTTGAGTATTTTGCTCCATGTGCCAAAAGAAACTCTTTGCTGCTACAGAGCCTGAGGACCCCACCTGCTTACTGTAAACACTAACATGCTGTTTAGGAGTACCAGCAGTAAAGTCTGAGCAGATATGTCAAGGCTTTCCTATGCATTTTCCATTTCTAATTTGACCAACATAGCTTTTTTTCCCCTCACTGTATTTGTAGTTTCCTGCCATTCTCTCTCTTTAAATATAGACTGAGGAAAAGACCTCAGCATAATAACTCTGTTTTAATTCAGCCCAATTTTAGCCTAAAGCAAACATCTAATTACTCGTGATTAATTCTAAAGAACATAACCTACTCAATGCTCAATGGGTTTGTTTGAATCTAACTAGTGGATTGCCCTCATCTTTCACCACCTTTCAGTCTTCCTTTTCTCCTGTGTTATCTTAATCCTCAAAGTGACTGAAGAATCATAAACTGTCATTCTCCTGCTACATATAATATCTGTATTATGCAACTCACATTTCAAGAGATTTATATTATTAGCCTTGAATAATGTGTTCAAAGTCAGATTAAATTCAGACCACTCTGTGATAAATGACAAGATGCATGAGGGCACTGTAATCTAGGCAACCATAATTATACAATTATTGATGAAGTTCCTGTTGATAAACAATGCAAACATTAGGAAATACTATTTTGCAATTAAATGATGAAGAAAGCTGTTTATTGCCTTCCATTCTATCCTCTGCTAATAAGATTGAAGTTGCAGATGTTCATGTATGCTGCATTGATGTTAAATGGTGCATGATGCTCTAGGTGGTTCCCATAACCTTGCTTTGTCTAGTATGAACTGACTCAATTGATATGATAATAGAGAAAAGAGCTGGGCTGAACTGGCACAATTTGCATAGCCTTGAAATTTGCCTTTATTGGATAGCCAACTGCTCCTAAAAGTTCTTGTTCAGTTGTCACTGACAACGATGTGTTAGACAAACAATATTTTGAAATTAACCACACAGGTGGGAACATCACTTAATGAAGTTTTTATTCCATCAAGCAAGGTACCCATCAATGCATTTATAAGGCTAACAAGTGGAAATTTTGTGATCTTTTTTTTTGGTTCAGTTACTACAAGAGCAAGTATAAAGAGAGCAGACATTAGAGGTCATGAAACTCTGGCACTTGCAGCTTTTTGATGTAGGTTTAACAGAGAAACACCTTTTCCTTTTCACTGAATATGTATTTCCATCTCTTATTAAATATTATACTTTGGTTAAGAAACAATAAGATCTCAGTGTTATTCAATATTGTACTTTATTTATGAAAAAAGAGAGAAACATTAAAAGAACTCCATATAGGAATTGTAGGAATTGTTCTGATGTATAAAAATAAAATGGCACAATAGATGATCTCAAAAACTACAAAGAACTGAATAACGTCCAAAAACATACTGAACGGTGGTAGGAGCAGAACCAGAAAAACATCATAAATGTAAAGGAGAATAAAGAATCACTAAGATTAGAATTTATGGTTATACATGATAAATAAAATATAATAAATAGTAAAGGTTCCTTGGAGGGTGAAAATTAAACAATTAGCAAAAGAGAGAAAAATGCAAATAAGTGAGAAGTATGTAATTTTGAAACAAAAATTCTAGAAAAGCGGATATAGAGAACAATTTTAAGGAGAATATAATACAAAATAGGAAACACAACTGGGCTACCCTGTACTACTTAGAGGTTAATGTTAAATATTTAACTCCTAAAAGAGTCAATTCTTGGGGTTGGGGTTGTGGCTCAGCGGTAGAGTGCTCGCCTAGCACATGTGTGGCTCGGGTTCGATCCTCACCAACACGTAAATATAAAAACGCATTGTGTACAACTAAAGCAAATAAATAAATATTAAAAAAAAATAAAAGGCATTGTGTACAACTAAAAAAAAAAAACCAAATAAATAAATATTAAAAAAAAAAAAAAGTCAATTCCCATGACTAGTTGGTTAAGATTTGGGATAAAGAAATTTAGATGGGGCTGGGGATGGGGCTCAGCGGCAGAGCGCTTGCCTCGCACGTGCGCGGCCCGGGTTCGATCCTCAGCACCATGTAAAAACATAAAATGCATTGCATTGTGTACAACTAAAAGTAAATAAATAAATATTAAAAAAAAAAAAGAAATTTAGAGAAGCACCAGGTGAAAGGAACATGGGATTAGTGGTTTTTAAAAAAAATTATTATTATTATTTTTAAAAAATATTTATTTGCTTTAGTTGTACACAATGTGTTTATTTGTACGTGGTGCTGAGGATCGAACCTGGGCTGCGCATGTGCTAGGTGAGCACTCTACCGCTGAGCCACAACCCCAGCCCTAAAAAAATTATTTTTAAATATGTTGATGGACCATTATTTTATTCATTTATTTATATGCAGGGCTGAGAATTGAACCCAGTGTGTGACACATGCTAGGCAAGCACTCTACCACTTTAGCCACAACACCAACCCTGGAATTAGTGTTTTAAAGAAGGGCAACAAGATTGGGTTTTAAATTAAACCCAAGTCTTTAGCTTAACTCAAGGTCTGAAAAACAATAGTTTGTTCTGACTTTTTGGTTTTAGTTAGTTTAAATATTAAATTGAAGCTGGGTGTGGTGACACACACCTGTAATCCCAGCCATGCGGAAGGCTGAGGCAGGAGGATCACAAGTTCAAAGTCAGCCTCAGCAACTTAGTGAGGCCCTAGGTAACTTAGTGAGACCCTGTCTCATAATAAAAAATAAAAGGGGTGGGGTTGTGGCTCAGTGGTTAAGTACGGCTGGATTAAATTCCCAGTACAAACAAACAATAAATAAATGGAGACCTTTCATTTTGAGCATTAGTTTTATTACAAGAGTAGAATATAAACCTGAAGGAAAATGGGGTACATTGTACATTGCATTTGCTGTCTCTCCTTACTGGGCTCTTCCCTGTGGGAGGACTATTGTCTGTTCATAAGGACATACTTAACTTCCCACCCAATTAATATCAGGATGGGCCTTGTGACCCTGCTTCTCTTCCCCCTTCTAATATGACTATAGCATGTTCTTGACAGGCACTGCCCTTAGTGTTGATCTTAGAATGAAGAAAGGAGAAGTGCCTTAGCTAACCTGTGAGAGATAAGGATATATAAAAAATTCTATCTATTGTTATAAATTATTGAGACTTTGAGGGCTGTTGGGCGGCTACCTTAGCCTAATCTGGTTAATAAAAGAATAATGAAGGTAGCACTGGGTTTTTTAATCCTAACAATTCAAAATTATGACATTAAGGGCATAGAGTAATTGCTTATTTGAATTTGATAATGCCTTTAATTATCTGAGCCACCCCAACCCCTGGCCTTTTAAAAATATTGAGACAGGGTCTCCTAGATAAGTTGCCCAGGCTAGGCTTCAACTCAGGGATGGTTCAGCCTCATCTTCCTGAGTAGTGGGGACTACAGGAATGTGTCACTATGCCTGGCTTTCAAGAGATGTTCTTAAAGAGCACTGGGATGAACATGGAAGATGATAAAGTAGGGCTATCAGGATGTTCTGGTCAAGGTTATTCTTGTTCTCCAACAGATTCCTAAGCAATATAGGAGATAGGAATATTAATATAAATTTAAGCAAGTTCTAGGAACTTTGAATAATGGCAGCCTATTTATTTAATTTTTTTTTTTTTTTTTTTTTTTGGTACCGGGGATTGAACTCAGCTGCACTGGACCACTGGGCCACATCCCCAGCCCTTTTTTGTATTTTATTAGAGACAGGGTCTCACTGAGTTGCTAAGTGCCTCGCCATTGCTGAGGCTAATGGCAGCCTATTTAATTTAGATCAACTATCTCATCAAGAACAATTAGAACATCTGGACAAAATATATTTTTAAGAAATCTGCTTGAGGGCATTGAACACCCGACAAAAGAACAGAGAATTACTAGACTAGGATACTGAGAGGTGGGTCTGGTGTTTGATACCGCTAGGAGGACAGAGTTTAGAATCTAGAGCCTTCCAAAAAAACTGCCCCTGCTTAACCTTCCTCATTTGAGGATGAGAACTAAAGGGATTAAGAGTGGATGAACAAGATATAGGAAGGCCTAACCAAAGGACTGTAGCTTAGCTTCAAATCTTCTAAACTCCTCAACTTAGACTGAGATGATTTCAGTGTACTAGTGTTCCCATGCCTGCCAAATGCAAACATGAATCATTCTATGCCTCAAATTATTTCTACAAACAATTTTGGAAATACAACATCTTACCACAATAAAAAATGAAGAGTAATATGAGGAGGCAAGCAGAAAATTGAAACCAGCAGAAATTACACAATAGAAAAACTGGGAGCTGTAGAGCGCTCGCCTAAATCCTCAGCACCACGTGTAATAAATCATTGTGTACAACTAAAGAATTTTATGAAACAGAAACTGTAGATATTGAATTTAAAAAGAAACTGAAAAATGCTATTATTTAAAAAAGACTTAAAAACAAAACAGACAATTTCAACAAAAGACTAGAAACTATCAAAATGGGAATTGAAATCAAGAACTCAATAAATAGGTTTGCCAGGCATGGTGGCACATGCCTGTAATCCCAGTGACTTGGGAGGCTGAGGCAGGAGGATGGTGAGTTCAGAGCCAGCCTCAGCAACTTAGTGAGACGCTGCCTCAAAATACAAAATATAAAGGAGTGGGGTGTGGCTCAGTGGTTATGTGCTCCTGGCTTCAATCTCTGGTACCAAAACAAACAAACAACCCCCCCCAACAAATAAACAACCCAAACCAAACCAAAACAAAATCAAACAACTTAACAAATAGGTTTAAATAAAATAAGAATTCAGTGGATAGGTTTAAGAGAAGATTTGGAGCCGGGTGCGGTGGCGCACGCCTGTAATCCCAGCACTTTGGGAGGCTGAGTCAGGAGGATCGCGAGTTCAAAGCCAGCCTCAGCAATGGCGAGGCACTTAGCAACTCAGTGAGACCCTGTCTCTAATAAAATACAAAAAAGGGCTGGGGATGTGGCCCAGTGGTCTAGTGCCGCTGAGTTCAATCCCCGGTACCAAAAAAAAAAAAAAAAAAAAAAAAAAAAAAAGAAGATTTGGTTCACCTTAGAAAATTAGTAAAGTGGAAAAGAGATCAGAAGAAATACCCAAAATAAAGCATAGTACAGCTAGAGGCTGGGGCTGTAGCTCACTGGCAGAGCACTGGGAGAAAAAAAATCAACTGAACCATCTCAGGAGAAAAAGTTTGCAAAAGCACAGTATGATCCTAAATATGTGTGAGGCACTGGGTTCATCCCTTAGCACCACATGAAAAAATAAAATAAAGGCATGCTGTCTATCTACAACTACAAAAAAATGTTTTTTAAAAAAAGTACAGCTAGGTCAGTGGCAGAGCGCTTGCCTAGCACGTGTGCGGCACTGAGTTCGATCCTTAGCACCACATAAATATAAACAAGTAAAATAAAGGTAGGTATGCTGTCTATCTACAACTACCAAAAAATAAAAATTAAAAAAAAAAAAGTAGAGCTAGGACCAATGAATAGATGTTATATAGAAAGAAAATTCAGCCGGGTGTGGTGGCGCATGCCTGTAATCCCAGGCACTCAGGTGGCCCAGGTAGGAGGATCACAAGATCAAAGCCAGCCTGAGTAACCCAGTGAGGCCCTAAGCAACTTAGAGAGACCTTGTCTCAAAAACATAAAAAGGGGGCTGGGGTTGTGGCTTAGAGGTAGAGCGTTCACCTAGCACGTGCAGGCCTGCGTTCGATGCTCAGCACCACGTAAACATAAATGCATTGCATTGTGTACAACTAAAGCAAATAAATATTAAAAAAAAAACATAAAAAGGGCTTGGGATGTGGTTCAGTGGTTAAGCACTCCTGGGTTTAATCCCTGGTACCAAAAACAAAAACCAAAAGAAAAGAAAAGAATTTCTGACAATTTAGAGTTTATAAAACTGAAATGAATGGATCACCAAGTTGTTTTAGAGAGGATTCCTGAAATGAGCTGGGAATAAAATAAAAATGATCACTATGCCCCTTTCAACTTTCAGATGTTAGGATTTTATCAGAATTCAAAGAGTGAACTGGGAGAAAAATAATCAACTGAACCATCTCAGGAGAAAAAGTATGCAAAAGCACAGTATGATCCTAAATACGTGAAGTTATGTAATATGCATATATACAAAACTCAGTAGATAGAGGTCAGGAAGGATAATCACTAAATTGTCAACATTTGTTTGCTCTGGGGGAATTTTAATAGATATTTTACATAAGGGAATCTGCTGAGAATGACATCTGTAATCATGAGGTCACTAGCACTGTGACTAATGAAGTAGGGGTTCTCAGACTTTTTGGCTTCAGGTTCCTGTAAAATTCTTCTTCTTCTTCTTTTTGTTTTTTTTGTATGAGGACTTCAAATAGCTTTTGGTGATGTGAGTTATAACGTTAACATTTACTCTATTAGATAATGAAATAGATATTTTAAAATGTTTATTAATAAACCTATTATATCTTGACATATTTTTGAAATATAACTGTGTATTCCAAGCAAAACTATTAATCACAAATGTGGCAATTATGTTTTTGCTAATCTCTTTGATGTCTGGTTTAAGAGAAGTCAACTGGGTTCTCATATCTCCATCAATATTTGATCTGCTGTGACATTACACATTATGTGGCCTCTGGAAAACTACTGCAACTCAGAGTTGAAAAGGCAAATAATAACTTTGAATTTCTATGAAATAGTCCCTTCGGAGAAGGGACTCTTGAAAGACTATCAGAGATCCCAATTGGGTTCACACTTTGAGAACTGCTGCATTAGAGTGAGAGATGGTGGCTCTGTTCACTCTAGCTGTAATTACTAGGAATGTGTCAGCTCTGCTGTGCTCACAGCTATGGCTAGTGGGATAGGCCAATAAGAAATTCATGTGCTGCAACTTAGAAAATAAGTTTCACC
Source organism: Tamias sibiricus (assembly GCA_025594165.1). Taxonomy (NCBI): domain Eukaryota; kingdom Metazoa; phylum Chordata; class Mammalia; order Rodentia; family Sciuridae; genus Tamias; species Tamias sibiricus. Next base: position 121,123,552 of record CM046663.1, on the reverse strand, counting down.
CAGACAGTGCACAGATGAAAGCAAGCTGCCTAACGTTTTTGACTTTTCTAGGTAGATAAAGTACAACTGTGCGGACCCCTACATATAGAAATATGCCTGAATTAAATATCCCAATCTGTAATTGCTATTCCATTTTTGGAAACAGAAGTAAAGTTTGATCTAAGTGCACTGAACAAACTAGACTAGTTGAGGCCTGATGTGAGAGAAATAAAGAGAAAAAGGTATGGAGCCCACACTGTACTATGAAAGACACAATTTAACCCATTTTATCATAAAGAAAATTAATAGGCCTTGAGCCTCTTGCCTGCAGGGCACAGATTTTTTTGCTTGTTTGTGGTACTAGGAATTGAGCCCAGGGCCTTGCACAGCTAGGTAAGTGCTCTACTACTGAGCTACAGCCCCAGTCCTAGGCTCAGAAATTCTAAAGGATTAAAAGAATTCATCACAAATGTTGAAGATAACACTCCTCCTAAACTGGAAAGGCACGGGGTTTCTTCATTGTTAGGGAATTTACCATACCCTGGTGACAGGGTATTTTTATTCTATTTCCCATGGTGTTAAATCCTGACAGCAAAATTACATTGTATATATATATATATATATATATATATATATATATATGTATTTAAATATTTATTTATTTGCTTTATTTGTACACAATGCGTTTATTTGTACGTGGTGCTTAGGATCGAAAACGGGCCGGACATGTGCTAGGTGAGCGCTCTATCGCTGAGCCACAACCCCAGCCCCTACATTGTATATTAAAAAAAAAAAAAAAAAAAAAGTCTAAGACAATGGTCCCTCTAAAGAGAGACCATAAGGTTTATACCCCATTCTTCAAAGAATTCTTTTAATGACATTCCTATTACATTAATATCTACACCAAGGGTTGTTAAACTGTAGCCTGTGAGTTAAATCTCGCTAGCTACCTATTTTTGTAAATAAAGTTTTACTGGAACATAGTCATACCCATTTGTTGACATTTTGTTAAGTATGGCTGTTTTCACACTACAGATGCACAGTTAAGCAATTCTGACACAGATCGTGTGCCCTGTGAGGCAAAAAATATTTCCTCTTTGGACCTTTACAGAAAGGATACAGAACTGAAAGGTACATTAGAGATTTTCTTGCCAGTCCTTTCATTTTTACAGTTGAGTAAAATAAGATCCACAGAACTGAAAATGCAGTACACTAAGCACACAGGACAAATGGAAGGCTCTTAGTACCCAGGATTCCCTCTTTGCTATTTTCTAGCATACTCATTCCACACAAGGAATGCTCTGCTCTGCCTAAAGCAAGAGTCCTGCCGAGTCTCTTAAAAGCCACATATGGTCTTGGCACAGAAATTGTTTTTTCAACACCTGGGTAACCAGGCTGTGTAGGTCCCAGGAGTGAAGCAGTGCCCACAGCTTCGGCTCTAGCCATCCCCTGAGGAGTTAGATCTGAGAACAAGCCACTTTCAAGGCCCTGCCTCATTAGTTCCTGCTGCCACCAATCTAGCTCAGAGAAAACTGATCCTTCCCCCATGCCTGCTACACCAAGGCCAGTCTTGGGTAAAAAGGTTTTGTTCATAGAGGATTTAATTAAGTCATCACCATATAATGAAACCCCAGAGCTTCAGCCAGTAGTAGTCTATGCTACTTCGGTGTAGCTAAATTTGTGCATTTTAATTAAAAGGAGTAGGTTTTTTAAGAAACTGGTGTTTTTTTAAACGTATAAGATATGGAAAGTACATAGTATTTATCATCCTATCCTGCCACAAAATCATTTTTACTACTTTGTAATGATAAGCTATTTTAATATTCTGATTGTTTATACTTAATGAAAAGTTTGCAAATCCTAAGTGATGAAGTTTCACCAAATGAATGAAGCCATTATTGTTGTTGTTCTTTTTAAATGTAATATACACAGCCTCAAGTTGCTGAATTATTTTTAATGATGGCATAAAATAAAAACATTTTACCTATTTAAATAGCTTTCATATTTTTCCTTTTATACATAAAAATAACATGTAGAAACTCCCTTATTTTTTGTATTGCGTAAGCTGGTCTAGAATTGAACTCACAGGCTCAAGAGATCCTCCTACCTTAGCCTCCCAAGTAGCCAGGATTATAAGTATGCACCACCACACCCAGCTACCCCATGTTTTTGAATAGACATTTAGCTAAGACCTTAAATTATTATATAAAAGTGTATGAATAGTTTTAGCAATTTACACTCTAGCAACACTTTAGGAGCATCTGATTGATCACACCCCAAGCATCAACAGCAATTCCTTTAAGAGATTCTAGGGCTGGGGATGTGGCTCAGTGGTAGAGTGTTTGCTGGCATGTCTTAGGCCCTGGGTTCGATCCCCAGTACTATAAAAAACAACAACTAATATTCACATATTCCAATTTGAACCTACTTATAAAAGTCTCTTTATCTTCTAACATCTATCTTTAACCTCAAACAATCTTTAGTAACTAGAGTTCACACTGGTCTCAACCACAGCCAGGATGACATTGTTAGAAAGCCATTAATAGATTTTAGAATAAAAATTCATTAATAGAAGCAAACATGTTCAATGATTAAAACATTTTTTATTAAATATATTTGTTTGGATATGGGGCACCTGAGACATTGATCTTTCTCCATCTCTTGCAAGAAAAAAAAATCAAATTAATGTATTGATATATCATGAAACTTGCTTAAAACCAAATTTAACTTCCAGCCCACAGATAGCAACTCAAGAAAATAATCATCCAGAATAGCACAAATTCATAAATATACAAACCTGTATCTTACTAAAGTATATTACTCTTTAAGATTATAGTTAAAATCAGGACACTTAATTCATTGTAATTTCAGGTAGCCTATATTATTTCAAATTGTGTACATATATTTAAAAATTGCCAACTTATTTTTTCAAGACAGTGTGTTGTTATGTTTTCAGGCCTTGAACTCCAGGCTCCAGAGATCTTAGGAGATCTACCTCAGTCTCCTGAATAGCTGGGATTACAGGTGTAGGCCACTGCACCTGGCTCTTTTTTATATAGATAATGGTGCAGGAACTAAAATATTATATTTGACCATTCTAAGATGAAATTAATTTATTAACATATTTATCAAGGCATGATGGACATACAATAAACTGCACATATTTAAAGTGTACAATTTGAATATGTACACGTCCATAAAGCTCCCACTACAATTAAAATAATGAACAAATACATCACTTGTCTAACTTTTCAGATGTTTCTTGGTAAGTTCCTACATCTTTGCTCCTCCCCTGTCACCACAGACTTACAGCATCAAATTTTGATTTGGATCTCTAATCAATTACCCACTAATGATTCAGGTAACACTGCCTATACCCAGTAGATTTTATCTCCACAACTGGATATGTAATTTGACAACAGAGGTTACTTTCTAGGAAAATTTCTGGGCTACAGATTCAGTAGATTAACAGCTGCTTCAAGCATTTTGCTAAGTACCAGTCTTCTGTGTAGATTGACAACATGGTCATATTTTAAGGTATAATTACAGATTGTAAGCATTAGTCAATGATTAGTGGTTCTTAAAACAGCAATATTTTAAAATAATGAAAAAAGAATTAATTTGATTATTCAGAATTGACCCTTTGGAAAATTCACAGCAATTCTGTTTATTCTTCAGTTACGCTATATGTATTTAAAGATTTTTCTTTCTTTTCTTCTGGAAAAAAGAACTATACAAATAGTTAACAATCAATTCTAGGGTGTTAGTTTGCTTTAAGAACCTAGGACAGGGTTGGGGTTGTGGCTCAGCGGCAGAGCGCTCGCCTCACACGTGCGCGGCCTGGGTTCGATCCTCAGCACCACGTAAACATAAATGCATTGCATTGTGTACAACTAAAGTAAATAAATAATTAAAAAAAAAAAAAAAAAAGAAGCCAGGCGCCGTGGCGCACGCCTGTAATCCCAGCACTTTGGGAGGCTGAGGCAGGAGGATCGCGAGTTCAAAGCCAGCCTCAGCAATGGGGAGGCACTTAGCAACTCAGTGAGACCCTGTCTCTAAACAAAATACAAAAAAAAAAGGTCTGGGGACGTGACCCAGTGGTCGAGTGGCCCTGAGTTCAATCCCCGGTACCAAAAAAAAAAAAAAAAAAAAAAAAAAAAAGAATCTAGGACAGGGCTAGGGATGTAGCTCAGTAGTAAAGCACTTGCCTAGTGTGTGCAAAGCCGTGGGTTCAATCCCCAGCATCACCCCAATAACAACAACCTCCCCACAAAAACACCTATGATGATACTCAGAATTCTACTGATGAAACACATCTAGTGTTATTCTTCACACACACATGAAAAAAGACCTCCTAGGTATTTCATATTGATTCAGATGATGAATGTCTATAAACTATATATTACCTAACAATGAGTTTCTTTGATTTATTATTGTTTCAGTCACTTAAATTCAAAAAAGATTAAAGTCATCTTTATCTTTTTATATAGTCACTAAATTCTGTGAAATCCTTTCATGATGTCTTTTGCCTTTAGTGATATGATCCTCTGTCCTAGATTTTGGTACCTATGCTCAGCTTGCAAATATAGACATATTGAACCACCTCCCAGTGCAGGCCACTACACTCATTTTTTTTTTTTTAACATTTATTTATTTGCTTTAGTTGTATACAATGCCTTTATTTATTTATTTATTTTTTAACATTTATTTATTTGCTTTAGTTGTACACAATGCATTTACTTATACATGGTGCAGAGGATCGAACCTGGGCTGCACAAGCACTAGGCAAGTGCTCTGCCGCTGAGCCACAATCCCAGCCCAATGCCTTTATTTTTACATGGTGCTAAGGATTGAACCTGGGCTGCGCACGTGCTAGGTGAGTGCTCTACTGCTGAGCCACAACCCCAGCCCCCTACACTCATTCTTTTTTTATTTAATATTTATTTATTTGCTTTTAGTTGTACACAATGTGTTTATTTTTATGTGGCGCTGAGGGTCGAACCTGGGCAGCACACGTGCTAGGCGAGCCCTCTACCGCTGAGCCACAACCCCAGCCCCCTTACACTCATTCTTAAGACTGTGCCTCTGTGCATGCTGTCTCTTTGGCTTAAAATGTTGTTCTCTGCCTTTGTTTGGCAAACTTTCTAATGTTAAATCTTGTACAGCCGGGCGCGGTGGCGCACGCCTGTAATCCCAGCACTTTGGGAGGCTGAGGCAGGAGGATCTCGAGTTCAAAGCCAGCCTCAGCAATGGCGAGGCACTTAGCAACTCAGTGAGACCCTGTCTCTAATAAAATACAAAAAAGGGCTGGGGATGTGACCCAGTAGACGAGTGCCCCTGAGTTCAATCCCCGGTACCACAAAAAAAAAAAAAAAAAAAAAAAAAAAAAAAATCTTGTACAAAGCACTTCTTTTACTCTTCCAGATTCTTAGTTGTTCCACCTTTTGGGGTCCTTAACACCTTTAACATTTTTTTTTTTTTGTACTGTACCAGGGATTGAACTCAAGGGCACTTGACCACTGGGCCACATCCCCAGCCCTTTTTTGTATTAGAAACAGGGTCTCACTGAGTTGCTAAGTGCCTTGCCATTGCTGAGGCTGGCTTTGAACTCTTGATCCTTCTGCCTCAGCCTCCCAAGTGCTGGGATTACAGGCGTGCGCCACTGCGTCTGGCTACCTTTAACATTTATCTATTATAGTTCTTTTTTTTTTTTTTAAATATTTATTTATTTACTTTAGTTGTACACAATGCAATGCATTTATGTTTACATGGTGCTGAGGATTGAACCCGGGACGTGCACGTGCGAGGTGAGCACTCTGCCGCTGAGCCATAACCCCAGTTCCTATTATAGTTCTTGTTACAACAAATGGTGATTATTTCTTTACACCTATCTATATTTCACATATTATGAGTTCTAGTACCTTACCCAGTTCCTAGAACACAGTAGGCTCTCAACCCCGTAAGAAGAAATGAACAAATTCTATTACCTCATTTTCATTAGTTTTTTTTTTTTTTTTTTTTTTTTTTTAATTTTTGGGGGGTGCTCAACCACTGAGCCACATCCCCAGCCCATTTGTTAAATTTTGAGACAGGGTCTTGCTTAGGGCCTAAGTTGTGCTGAGGCTGGCCTCAAACTTGTGATACTCCTGCCTTAGCTGTAAGCCACGACCATGCCTGGCTTGTTTTCATTAGTTTGCTACCATTCTATTTATTTATTTAGTGGTATTGGGGATTGAACCCAGGTCCTTCTGCATGAAAGGCCAGCATTCTACCACTGGGCTATACTCCTAGCTCAACTTGCCACCATTTCTAATTTCAATTCCTATTAGTGCATATTCACACTGTTGTTCAAATTAGTTTTCCTGATTATATCCTCTCCTTCCTCCAGTCTAATTTGTACATTACCACAGAATTATGTCTCCTAAACTATTGTTTTGAATATATTATTTCCCTGCTCCAAACTCTTAAAATACTTTCTTACATCCTTTTAATTGAGGCCCAACTCTTTAGCTAAGACTCTATTACTTCAATATAACTGTAAGTTATCTTTCTTTATTTATTACCTATTAATTTACACTAGACACACAGAAGTATTTGCATTTTCTGGAACCCATAATTTAGGTTGAATCCTGAATACTATGACTAACATGTTGTAGGGCAGGCAGATGACAAACTACATCCAGAAACTATAAATAAGGTTTTCATGGAATGCAACCATGCCAACTTCTTTATGTACTGTCTATGTATTCTTTTGTACTACCAGTGCATTGCTGAGTAGTTACAATAGAAACTAGAAGGTCTGTGAGCCTAAAAATATTTTTTTTCCTGGTTGTTTAAGAAAAAATTGTTGGGCTATGGCTGTGGCTCAGTGGTAGAGCGCTTGCCTAGCATGCATGAGGCACTGGGTTCAATCCTCAGCACCACATAAAAAAACAAAATAAAGTCCACTTATAACTAAAATAAATAAATAAATATTAAAAAAAAGAGAGAAAAATTGTTGACCCATTTTTTTTTTCCCTTTTTTTTTTTTTTTTGGTACTGGGGATTGAACTCAGGGGCACTTGACCACTGGGCCACATCCCCAGCCCTTTTTTGTATTGTATTAGAGACAGGGTCTCACTGAGTTGCTAAGTGCCTCGCCATTGCTGAGGCTGGCTTTGAACTCGTGATCCTCCTGCCTCAGCCTCCCAAGTACTGGGATTACAGGCGTGCGCCACCACACCCGGCTGACCCCTTTGTAGAGACCAATTATTTATATTTTTATGAAGAGGATTACTTTTTTTTTTTTTTTTTATAGACAGGTAAACTTAGCTACACTTAAATTCCAAACCCTGCACCCTACCAATGGACAACAATTTTCATTCAATTCTTCTGCACATGTGTAATTCAGGGGTTGTACAGAGATTGAGATAGGGTCTTTTTTTTTTTTTTTTTTTTTTTTTTTTGGTAGCAGGGATTGAACCCAGGGGCACTGAACCATTGAGCCACATCCCCAGCCCTTTTAATTTTTTAGTTTGAGACAGGGTCTTGCTAAGTTGCCGAGGTTGGCCTCTAACTCACATTAAACTTATGATCCTTCCACCTCAGCCTCCTGAGTTGCTGGGATTATAAGGGTGGCCCACTGTGCCTAGCTCCCAAACTCTTCCCCTGGCTCTTCAAGCCAGAAAGAGTGTATGTTTTCTATCAAGTTTTATGCACGCTGCTTAATGTTGACTTGGACCTGTCCTCGAGAAAGAAGCCATAAACATAGGAAACTTGAGTCCATTGTTTTCCTCCAATTTTAGACTCCCTTTCAGTTTCTGCCTGCTTTTCCATTGCTTTCTAGTGTCTCCAGGTAGTTTGATTTGTAATGTTTTGTCTAGAGTTAAAACGGCTACCTAAGGAAGGATTGGCTTATAAGGCAATTCCTACCCTATTTTGGTTAGTTTATACTCTCTGGGTCAGACTTTGCTCAATATTTTGTTTTTTACATTCATTTATATTGTAGAGCGTAGGGGTGATTATTTTCTTTTCATTATGTACTCTACCTAATAAATATGTCATTTATTTGTTTTCCTGTTTATGGACATATGGGTTGTTTCTAGTGACTTTGGTCACTGTAAATAATGCACCATATTTGTTAGAGCAGAAAACTAGATATACCAAGATGTATATCAGAAGAGAATTAATAAATCGCAACTATGGTGTGTGAATAAAATTGGCTATTTTGAAGCCACAAAAATACAATTTCTATAATATATTAAGTAATAAAGCAAAGCATGGAACAGCATGGAAAGCTGACTTCCAGTGAAAGCATTGGCTGACTCTGAGAAAGGGACTGAATAGATGGGGAACAAGCTTAGTGTACAGAATCTTGTACTGTGTAAAAATATGATACCATAAAAAACAGATTTATTTAGCTGTGGTTGTAGCTCAGTGGTAGAGTGCTTGTCTAGCATGTGTGGAGCACTGGATTCGATCCTCAGCACCACATAATAAAAAAATAAATACAAATTTTTGTTTAAAAACTCACAGAAAAAATAACACTAACATATTATGTACATCTTTCCATGTTAAAAATACCTCTAGGGCCAGGTGCAGTGGCACATGCCTGTAATCCCAGAGACTTGGGAGGCTGAGATAGGAGGATTGTGAGTTCAACGCCAGCCTCAGCAATGGCAAGGCACTTGGCAACTCAGTTAGACCCTGTCTCTAAATAAAATACAAAAAAGGGCTGGGGATGTGGCCCAGTGGTCGAGTGCCCTTGAGTTCTATCCCGGGTACCAAAAAGGAAAAAAACAAAAACAAAAAACCAAAAACCACAAACTTCTAGGGCTGGGGTTCTGCCTCAGTGGTAGAGCGCTTGCCTAGCATGTGTGAGGCCCTGGGTTAGATCCTCAGCACCATGTAAAGATAAATAAATACAGGCGATAGTGTTGATGTTTTTCAGTTGCTGTTCCTTCTGCGTCTGAGGGAACCGTAGACTGAAGGATGGTGTGTGAAAAATGTGAAAAGAAACTTGGTACTGTTATCACTCCAGATACATGGAAAGATGGTGCAAGGAATACCACAGAAAGTGGTGGAAGAAAGCTGAATGAAAATAAAGATTTGACTTCAAAATAAGCAAGATTTGATCCATATGGAAAGAATAAGTTCTCCACTTGCAGAATTTGTAAAAGTTCTGTGCACCAACCGGGTTCTCATTACTGCCAGGGCTATGCCTACAAAAAGGGCATCTGTGCAATGTGTGGAATAAAGGTTTTGAATACCAAAAACTACAAGCAAACATCTGTGTAGATGTATTGATGACGTTACTGGCTTTCTGTGATTTTTCTTTCTGCTTTGAATTTTCCTGGCATAATATAGATGATCAACTTAAAAATAACCTATTTCAGGACAAATGATTAAATTTTAGCCAGGAAAATTGATCAGTATTCATTCTTTTGCTCTCAACAAGTTCTAAACAGCAACAATGTAACTAATATTTTGCTTAAGTGGTTATTATTATTATTATTTTTTGGTACCGGGATTGACCTCAGGGGCACTCGACCACTGGGACACATCCCCAGCCCTTTTTAGAATTTTATTAGAGACAGGGTCTCACTGAGTTGCTAAATGCCTTGTCATTGCTAAGGCTGGCTTTGAACTCGCGATCCTCCTGCCTCAGCCTCCCAAAGTGCTGGGATTACAGGCGTGAGCCACCGCGTCTGGCTGGTTATTTTTCTTATGAGCGTTTTTTGAACTAAAGTAAGTGGCAAATTTAATGAAAAAGTATTTCTGAGTTCTGTATGCACTTTTTTTTTTTTTAAAATATTTATTTATTTACCTTAGTTGTACACAATGCAATGCATTTATGTTTACGTGGTGCTGAGGATCGAACCCGGGCCGCGCACGTGCGAGGCGAGCGCTCTGCCGCTGAGCCACAACCCCAGCCCCCCTGTATGCACTTTTTTTTAAAAAAATTTTTTGTTTGCTTTAGTTGTACACGATGCTTTTATTGGTACGTGGTGCTGAGGATCGAACCCGGGCCGCACACGTGCTAGGCAAGCGCTCTACCGCTGAGCCAGAATCCCCTGCCCCTGTATGCACTTTTTACTTAACATTATTTTATCTTATCCCCTCCATCTACTTTTATTTATAGATATTGCAAAAATGAGGAGTTTATTGATACTTTGTCTTGAACTTGACATCCAGAATGAGAATTCTTACCTTATTCCCTTACTGGTGGCATAGCTCTTAAGATTAGCAGTCCCTTAATGAATTGCAGTTTCAGAGGATATTTAAATGTTTGAGGCGATTATTGTTGAATGGTTCCTTAGTAATTAGTTCAGACCCAAATCAAAGACAAGTTGGATTTGTGATTTTTAAAAACTTTGTTTTTGAAGCCTAAGTGTCAGTTCCTTTCATATGTGAACAAGAATACAAGGAGTACCTGTGTGTCCATATGAATACACTGGATTTCAAAAAAACATATTACACATATTAATTGCTTGAATTCAGATTGACATGAAAGTTGTGAGAACAGTGTTCACCCATGTTGATGTGTGTTGAAAATGAATCCCCGCTCCTTTGGAAAAGGTCTTTGAAGCAGATAACAAACTTTCTTTTTTTGACCTCCTTCCCACACCTCAAAGAAATAAATAGAACAAACCAAATATCTTGACTCTTTTTTTTTTTATATAATGTAGATAACTTAATAGATTACTTTGAGGTTTCAAATAAAGATCTTCCTTATACTGCCTTCACAGATTCAGAACTTCTCCTTTTAAAATTTGTAACCTACTATAGGTGACCAAAAAAAATTCCCTATTTCCAATAGCAGTATGTATAAATTTGTGTCACTATAAAATATGTAGAATATTGTAGATAACATGATAATTTACATGGTAAAGACACTGCTTTTATTGTCTTAAAATTACTGTGAAAAATAAAGTTTTAACTGTGGAAAAAAAAAGATAAATAAATAGGGGCTGGGGTTGTGGCTCAGTGGTAGAGCGCTTGTCTAGAATGCATGAGGCACTGGGTTTGATCCTCAGCACCATATAAAAATAAATAAAAGTTTAAAAAAAAAAATCTTTAAAAAAAAGGGGGGGGGGGGGTTGGGTATGGGTCCAATGCCCAGCACTGGAAAAACAAAACACAAAACCCAACTTGAAGTCAATGGCCAAATCAAGGACCATTTAAGAAACAAAACAAATAATAATAGTTAAAAACTATAAAGTTTCATTGGACACCTATAAAACTGCTCAATTTAAGTTTTTATTGGTGTCTTAATACATAGGATAGTGAGGGGCTGGGGTTGTGGCTCAGCGGTAGAGCGCTCGCCTAGCACGTGCGCGGCCTGGGTTCGATCCTCAGCACCACGTAAACATAAATGTATTGCACTGTGTACAACTAAAGCAAATAAATAAATATTTAAAAAAATTAAAAAAATACATAGGATAGTGAGACATAATGGATTAATCCATAGAATAAAATGAATATCCATGAGTACATATGATATAAACAAGTGAATAAACCAAAAAAGGAGAAGGGAAAGCTTTTTCTGACAGTAGAATTCCAAATAATAAAAGTATACAGAATAAAATATGATTATTTGGCTAATACCACAGTAACCAATATTATAGCAAGATTAATCAATGAATATATGAGATATAAGTATCTCACAAAATATTTATTTGTTAATAAGAGAAAAATACTAACTTTACAAAGAAGCCTGGCAGGCTCCACCTTCACCAAGTGAAGTGAATCAAAGTTAACATCACCAGTAATGAGGCTAATTGAATCATATGTCTCTGGATATGATGCACTGAGAAGAGCATATTATTTCTCTGGTGTCCTTGCCAAAAATGTGTAACTTGAATTTAATCATGGGGAAAATTAGTCAAACATAAATTAAGAGACATTCTTCTACAAAATAGCTGGGCAGTGCTCTTCAAAAATGTCAAAGTTATGAAAGACATAGACTGAAAAACTATGCCAGATTGTAGGAGAAAAAGAGGACATGACTACTTACTTAGTGTAGTGTAAGTCATGGCTTATTTCTTGGGCCAGAATTTTTTTTTTTTTGTACCGGGGACAGAACCCAGGGGTGATTAACCATGTCCCCAGCCCTTTTAAAATATTTTATTTTGATTTTATTTATTTATTTTAGGTTATCACTAAGTTGCTTAGGGCCTGGCTAAATTTTTTTAAATATATATTTTTAAATTTTATTTATTTGCTTTAGCTGTACACAATGGGTTTATTTGTACGTGGTGCTGAGGATCGAACCCAGGCCAGGCATGTGCCAGGCGAGCGCTCTACCGCTGAGCCACAACCCCAGCCCCCTGGCTAAATTTTTTGAGGCTGGTTTTGAACTTGTGATCCTCCTGCATCAGCTTCCAGAGTTGCTGGGATTACAGGCATGGATCACTATGTATGGAGAAAAAGATCATTACTGGGTAACTGACAACATCTGAGTAAGGTCTATAGCTTCATTATATTATTACATCAATATTAATTTCCTTGTTTTAAAACATATTTACTTTTATTTATTTTTTAGGATGACAAAATTATATATATTAATTTTCTCATTTCCATCTTTGTACAGTGGTTATATAAAATGCTTATGTTTAAGAAAACTAGGTGAAGGATACATGGAAAATCTTCATTATTTTCATTACTTTTTGCTCCACAATGAGCAGTTTAAATAAGAAATTTAAGACCAATTTCATGATAAATATCCTTGTATGGGGCTAGGGGTGTAGCTCAGTGGTAGAGGGCTTGCCTGGATGTGTGAGATCCTGGGTTAGATCCCCAATACTACACACACACACAAATCCTTGTATGTAAATCTTTGTGCCTATTTATGCTAAATTATTCTATAGAATTAATTCCTGTAACAAAAAACAAAAGAAAAACAAAACAAAACAAAAAAACAAAACAACAACAACAAAAAAATTAATTCCTGTAGGTAAAGTTAGAGTTAAAGGATATGCATACTCTGACATGTATTTTTACCAAGAAAACAATAATAGCGGATTCTCCACTTCTTTCAAATTTCTGAGATACAGCAGGAAATACATCAGGTCACTTGTAGTTCTTATTTGTAACAAAATATCATTATTTTCCAGTTTACATATTATTCTTCTAAAATATGTTGTTATTCTGATCACTATCGTGAAGGGAATCATGCTTGCATTACTTCTATAGTATATTTTCGGGTAAGATTCAAATAATCCTTTCTGGTACATTGTAGGTAAAATGTACATGATCTTCTAGTCCATGTTTCACTCCCTTTACTTAAATATAAGCTTGTTGAAACAAGGGCCACATATCTTTTTTTTTTTGGTACCAGGGATTGAACTCAGGGGCACTCGACCACTGGGCCACATCCCCAGCCCTTTTTTGTGTTTTATTTAGAGACAGGGTCTCACTGAGTTGCTAAGTGCATCGCCATTGCTGAGGCTGGCTTTGAACTCATGATCCTCCTGCCTCAGCCTCCCAAAGTGCTGGGATTACAGGCGTGCGCCACCGCGCCCGGCTCACATAACTTTTTTTTTTTTTTTTTTTTTGATCTTTCTTTATTTGCACACAATGCCTTTTTTAAAAAAATATTTATTTATTTGTTTTGGTTGTACACAATGCCTTTATTCTTTACGTGGTGCTGAGGATCGAACCCTGGCTGCGCACGTGCTAGGCGAGCGCTCTACCGCTGAGCCACAATCCCAGCCCCAACAATGCCTTTATTTTTACATGGGACTGAGTGGGCCACGCACATGCTAGGCAGGTGCTCTACTGCTGAGCCACAACTCCAGCCCCAGGGCCATATATCTTTGTTTGTTTGTTGGTACTGGGGATTGAACTCAGGGCACTCGACCACTGGGTCATGTCCCCAGCCCTTTTTTGTATTTTATTAGAGACAGGGTCTCACTGAGTTGCTAAGTGTCTCGCCATTGCTGAGGCTGGCTTTGAATTCACGATCCTCCTGCCTCAGCCTCCCAAATGCTGGGATTACAGGCATGCGCCAGGTTTACAGGCGTGCGCCACTGCGCCCTGGCTTCCATATATCTTTGTATCCAATATAATTCCAAACATGTTGTAGTTAAACATATTGCAACTAATTGCCTAATATATCAGATAACTTATTCAACATTTCAAGTTGTAATTTGCTTGCATGTGCTCCTCACTTTACTCTGCTTATATCTTACCTAGGTTTTCATAGCTCAGGGTACACTTACGCAGTTGGGTGCAGCTCTAAAAGAGTCTCCACAAAAGAGGATACAAATCAAGAGCAGGGTGTGGAATTACTTCAGACATTCAGATGTGAGTTGTGATGGTCTAACTGTGACTGCAAGTCTTCTGACTAATCAATCTCTGGAACTGAGATGAGCTTCTGTCTAGATTTCTAATCCTTACCTCTAATTGTTTATTCTTTACCATTCTCATTCCTGCTTTCAAAACTAGACTGCTCTAACTCCACAGTATTTGTTAGGCATTTTAGTGCCTGTTAGCTCCTGACAACCTTTATTTTAAGAAGATCAATGTAGCTCCTCTTAAGTAAGAATAGACCTTTCTGAATGACACTGATTGCCTCTTCAAAAAGAGCTTCTTCCAGTTTTCTTCCACCACTCCTAAGTCACATAATATCTTGTAGGTGGTTCATACTAGAATTGATGAAGTTACTGTACCCCTTGGGAGTTAGATAAGTGGTTCAGGAAGGAGGCATAGTGGTTGGGTTAAGTAGGAAAGTCAGGACAGTGGAGCCAGCAGAGCCGGTAAGAAACTTTACGAAGATAGGATGTTCTGGATAGAGGGGTTGATAGCAAATCTGACATTAAGTCAGTGTAGGTACATTAGCAACCATCTTGATATCCTGTATCCAGAATATGTCATTTGAACATCTGCCTCACCTGGCTTAAGTTTTTTCCAGGTCCTGCTGGCTATGCTTTCTTATTTAACTGAAATATAATGCCTCCCTCCTGGACAACTAATCTTATTATAATTTAATTTATTACAGCTTTGGCTTGTGAACTACAAAAACAGCACAAGAGGTTGATACCCAAAACCATGTTTGGCATGACTCATATGGAGAAAAATGATCACCCCAATAGTAAATAGTTATTTCTATTTTCCTATTAGGTAAAATACAAAATAATTAGAAGGAAAAATCTGGCTATGTTTTGAAGTTGAATTAAGACTACCAAATATACAGGAACACATGAAAACCTGATTTGCAAACAGATCCCAGATTAAATGTCAGGACTGTCAATGATGATGAATGCCCCTATGCTTTATAGATAAACTTACAAGTGGCAGGCTGAGTTGGGTTCTTACTATCATCTGTCAAAAAAAAAAAAAAAAAAAAATCTAATGACCCCTCCCCCCCATTATGATCTATTTCATATGCTCAAATACCAACAAGCAGGCTTCTAAAAGTTTACTGTAGCCAATTGTTCATTTGTAAAAATTATTTCTTTTAAAAAATATTTTTATTAGAGTTTTATAGTTATGCATAGTAGTTGGGCTCATCTCAACATAATCATGTATGCATGGAATTCAATTTCAGTTCACGATCCTCCCTTTTCACTCCTTAAATCCATTCCCTCGTCCATTCTCCTTCCTTACTCTGCTATCCTTCTTTTTGCTCTTTATTTATATTTTATTGCTTAAAATATAAAATTTCTTCCCCCCAAACTGCTCTTTGTACTAAAAATACAACAAAAACAAAACAACAACAACAACAACAACAAAAACACTAAAAAGCACAAATTTGAATGCACAGAATGTTAAGAAAGAAACTGATAAACCTGAGGCCATTTCAAAAGAAAACTTAAAAAAAAAAAAAATTTCTCTATGTGTCAAATTCTCTAAGTTGATAAAGTTAAGACTACAATGCTTTAATATATATATATATATATATATATATATATATTTATGAATTTGCCATGAAACCTTAAGGTCTAAATGCTTTAATAGATCCCAGACTAGCTTACTGCCAAATTACTATTTATTTGATCATAACAAAACAATATCAATCCTTTACAGTAATGATCTCTAATTTATGTGAGGAATAAAATGCTGACTCCTACTGTAAGACACAGAAAGTTAAGGCAATGGTTCATGCTTCAGAATTCAAGGGCATATTTAGACCCACCAGCTATATGGACAGAAATATAAATCTTGTGAAGGATGGATAGGACTTCCAGGGAAATAGACCCTGTTCTCTAGGCCTCCACCCATTGTTACCCATCTAGTACTTTCATAAGGCCTAGATAAATAAACACCTCTGAAAGTTTAAACAACACCTAGAGGGAATAAAAACAATTCTTCATTAAAATGTGAGATATAAGAAAGAACAATGTTCCACAGAAAAATTTAACCAGCCACATAAATTTACCTAAAAAGTTTTCACGAAAATAATTCTGAATCCTAGAATTACATTCTGCACTTTATAGGTGTGGACTCTTCTTTTTTTTTTTTTTTTTTTTTTGGGGGGGGGGTGCGGATACCAAGGATTGAACTCAAGGGCACTCAACCACTGAGCCACATCCCTAGCCCTACTTTGTATTTTATTTACAGAGGGGTTTCACTGAGTTGCTTAGTGCCTCACTTTTGCTGAGGCTGGTTTTGAATTTGTGATCGTCCTGCCTCAGCCTCCTGAGCCACGGGGATTACAGTGTGTGCCACCATGCCCAGCAGGTGTGGACTCTTTGGGGAGATATTTCTACTGCACTAAATTTCAGGTGATTCTTCCCTTCCTTTCCTGACCCTAAATCAGGAATATCTTCTTGAAGTGGAAACATTTTTTCTAATGTTAAACGCAGCTTGTAGATGGATTTTATTTTATTAAAAAAAATTTTTTTAAGTTGTAGAGGGATCCGATACCTTTATTTTACTTACTTATTTTTATGTGGTGCTGAGGATCAAATCCAGTGCCTCACTCACGCTAGGAGTGTTCTACCACTAAGCTACAACCCCATCCCCCTGTAGGTGGATTTTAAAATGGGATATATGTTATATATATTTATACATATACTTATTTATTTTTAGGTACTAAGGATTGAAACCAGGGGCACTCTACTGCTGAGAGCTACATCCCTAGCCCCCTTTATTTTTTTATTTTGAGATAGGGTCTTGCTAAGCCATTGAGGTTAGTCTTGAACTTGTGATCCTCCTGGTTCAACCTCCCAATTCATAGGCTTACAGGTGTGTGTCACCATGCCTAGCTAATTAGTTTTCTTTTAAACAATACCTTAAACTTCTATTTCTGGGGCTGGGGATATAGCTGAACTGATAGAGTGCTTGGCTCACTTGCACAAGGCCCTGGGTTCAATCCCCATCACTACAAAAACAAACAAACAAACAAAAAAAACCTTCTATTTCTGACTTCCAGAACTTACTATCAGAATTTCTATAATTTTATTATCAGCTACTGTATCTCCTAATTTAGTATCAAATGCAAATTTTATGGATGGGTTATTTAATATTTTTCCTTAAAGGAAAAAATGTTTAATAAACTTTCATCTAGTAGCATTTCCTTTAGCAAGCACTTTGGTATAAACTTTCTGCATGACTGAATTCATTAGCCTTTTGCATTAGTCTTTGTTTATCATCTTTAAACCAAGCCAATCTTTATTAATTTTCTAGGGCATTTTCCCTAGTGCTTTTACCACAATTTTTCTATTCCTATCACATTTGCTTCACTCTAGCTTCACAGGATTGTTCATCACTAATACTTTTTAAAGGGATTACTGCATCTTTTATTCTTTAGCATTTAATTGTAAAAAAAATTCATCTTTAGTATTTGTTCAACCCTCTGAAATAGGGCTTTGTAAAGCAAATATAAATATGGAGTATGGTTTCTTTCTTTATGGAATTATGGTAAACTGATTACAAAATGCTTTTGAGCAAAAAGATCTCTTTCTTCTCTATATATACTTTAAGAACTTAATCATGTATTGTTCAGCATAGCATTCAAGTTCCATCACAATTTACTGTTTCATGTTTATCCAACCCACAGCTCCTTCCCTGATATTTGTCATTCTTTGTAACACATTATACACTTTAAGGAGTCTTTGCCTTTTGCTCTTATTATTTCATTAATTTGGAATAACTTTGTAATCTCAACTTACCAAAATTGTAAGAATTTTCACAGTCTGGTTCAAACATGACTTCCTTTGTGAAGTTTTCCCCAAATTTCTGTCCCATTTGTTCTACTAAAATTAGTTCTTAAGAATATACCAATTCTCGGGCTGGGATTGTGGCTCAGCGGTAGAGCGCTCGCCTAGCACGTGGGCGACCCGGATTAGATCCTCAGCACCACGTACAAATAAAACGCATTGAATAAAACACATTGTGTACAACTAAAAGCAAATAAATAAAAAATATTTTAAAAAAAAGAATATACCAATTCTCTTATTGTATGAGAGGAATATGTCTCTTACACATTTTAAGAACAAGCATTTTTGTCAATTACCTTTATCATCACAATTCTTAACACAATAGATGCTCAAAACCATATTGAATTAAATAATTTGTGTTTCTTTATTGTTTATTTATACCTTGCCTCTCCAACTTGTCCTGCTTGAGGTTAGAGATCCTTAGATGTTTTGGGGGCAGTACTGGGGATTGAACTGGGGGCACTCTACCACTGAGCTATACCTTCAGCCCTATTTATATTTATTTATTTATTTATTTACTTATTTTGGTACTGGGGATTGAACTCAGAGGCACTCGACCACTGGGCCACATCCCCAGCCCTTGTCTGTATTTTATTAGAAACAGGGTCTCACTGAGTTGCTAAGTGCCTTGTCATTGCTGAGGCTGGCTTTGAACTCTTGATCCTCCTGCCTCAACCTTCCAAGTGCTGGAATTACAGGTGTGCACCACCGTGCCCGGCTAAGATGTTATTTTTTATTTTGAGACAAAGTCTCACTAAATTGCCAAGGCTGGCCTTGAACTTGCAATCCTCCTGCCTCAGCCTCCTGAGTTGCTGGGATTGTAAGTGATCATGCCTGGTTCTCAGACCTCTTTAAGTTCTATATTAACTGTCATATTCTTAGCACTTGATCAAGAATCTTTGAATCAGTAAAAAAGATTAGAAATCACACACTTGAAAACTTTGACCAATGGAAGCATTCATTTTAACAAAGACCTTTGTTGAAATATTTGTAATGATTAGCGTGACCATACAGACTGGTTTTCCCAGGACTGTCTGAGGTTTATAAGAAATGAGGCAAGAGTTAAAACTTCCTTTAAAAAACAAAAACAAAAACAAATATACATATTTAGTTGTAGTTGGACACAATACCTTTATTTTATTTATTTATTTTTATGTGGTGCTGAGGATCGAACCCAGTGTCTTACATAGGCTAGGCAAGTGCTCTACCACTGAGCCACAACCCCAGCCCCTAAAACTTCCTTTAATGTTCCATGTGCAAACAATTTATTCTTTTCAACCGAGGAATATTTTAGCTGTTCAATTATCTGAATCAGATTTTTCTGCTATACCTCCAAAGATTTTTATCTGGGCTAGAAACTTGCATGCAGTGTTTCCGCCAAAAGAAAATTTTGCCAAGTTGTAATGCTCTGAAAAATGAATTTTAGAGTCTAATTGAATTTGTACTTACTGAGGACAAACAATGATTATTCTGAAAGACATTTGGTAATATAGCTCTTAAATATTCATTGTAGCATATTTTCAAAGCTTTCAATTACAGAAATTGATTATGTGGAGTTTAAAAGAAAATGTACATATTCTCTAAAAATTACTCCAGTTAATGTGTATATACATATATATCTATGAACATGAAGCTAAATGTTGCTATCATCAGATGTCTACTCACACATACAAAATGCACGTATAAGATATGTACAGGGGGGCTGGGATTGTGGCTCAGCGGCAGAGCGCTCGCCTAACACGTGGGCGACTTGGGTTCGATCCTCAGTACCACGTACAAATAAAACGCATTGAATAAAACGCATTGTGTACAACTAAAGCAAATTAAAAAAAAAAAAAAAAAAGATATGTACAGGGCTGGGGAGGTGGCTCAGCGGCAGAGCGCTCACCTTGCACGTGCGCGGCCCGGGTTCGATCCTCAGCACCACGTAAACATAAATGCATTGCATTGTGTACAACTAAAGTAAATAAATAAATATAAAAAAAAAAGATATGTACAACAACTCCATATCACAAAGTTTTCCAGCTCTAACAATTTCTATCTAAAGAGACATCTTAGAACTTATTTGGCATAAACTCTGAGAAACACCATTAATCAAGTATGGACTGGATCATATATGGATATTTTCTTGGGTCAACAGGTCTCTGGATATGTTTCCACAAGAAGCTTTATCATTCTAAAGTCTCCTGGCACTGATTTATGATTAAGTATAAAGTAGAAGCAGATAGTCATCCTTTAAATATAGTATGGATTTGAGATATAAGGTGAGCTAGGGCTTTTCTAACCTTGATGTTGCTAATACTTGGTGTCAGATAATTCTTTGTTGTGGGTGGCTATCATGTGCGTTATGGGATGTACAGCAACATCCTGCCCTCTGTACACTAGATTCCAGTGGAGCCCTGACTCCTATGTCCCAGTCAATTGTTACAAACAAAAGTGAGAGGAAAAATTGTTCCTGGTTGAAAAGCATGGCTGTAAGAAAATGAGGCAATATGGTATAGAAAATGTTAGACTAGAATGGAATTAAATAGGTGAGTCCTCATCTAGATGCTACTGTCTCTAATTCTGAGACCTTGGGGAAATGACCTAATCTACCTAAGGACCTTATATAACAAATTAATACTTAATTTTCTTGGCCTATATATTTTTTTGTTATTTTTTTGTAGTTATAAATGAACAGCATGCCTTTATTTTGTTTATATTTTTTATGTGATGCTAAGGATCGAACCTGGTGCCTCACACATGCTAGGTAAGCGCTGTGCTACTGAGCTACAGCCTTAGTGCGCGCGCGCACACACACACACATATTTTAAATACTGAACAGTAACTTTCAACTCTCATACCATAAACAAGCAAAAAATTTAAGAAATTTAAATAAATAAATGAAGGTATAAGAGAGCCACCAAGCCGGGCGCGGTGGCGCACGCCTGTAATCCTAGCACTTTGGGAGGCTGAGGCAGGAGGATCACGAGTTCAAAGCCAGCCTCAGCAATGGCGAGGCACTTAGCAACTCTGTGAGACCCTGTCTCTAAATAAAGTACAAAAAAGGGCTGGGGATGTGGCCCAGTGGTCGAGTGCCCCTGAGTTCAATCCCTGGTACCAAAAAAAAAAAAAAAAAAAAAGAGAGCCACCAAAGTTATCCAAACTTAACAGTACAACATCCCAGAGAAAAGAAAATCTTCAAAAACTAAGCTTTCATTTTAAAAGTTGTTTTCCCTCCTCAGGGCATTTTCAAATTCTTGTGTTGGGTGAGAGGCTGAGAATCTGGGCAACATGCTATTACTAAGAGGCAGAAGCCGGGCGCGGTGGCGCACGCCTGTAATCCCAGCACTTTGGGAGGCTGAGGCAGGAGGATCGCGAGTTCAAAGCCAGCCTCAGCAATGGCGAGGCACTTAGTAACTCAGTGAGACCCTGTCTCTAATAAAATACAAAAAAAAGGGCTGAGGATGTGATCCAGTGGTCGAGTGCCCCTGAGTTCAATCCCCAGTACCAAAAAAAAAAAAAAAAAAAAAAAAAAAAAAAAAAAAAAAGAGGCAGAGAAGCCAATAGAGCTTTTGGCAATCTCTTGGGAACAGTGAGACAAAAACTGGAGCATACAATTGCCAACGCAGTCAGAATTGAGGGGTCCTGATCCTGAGGAGAACTGAAAATCAATGAAGCACGTCTGAAAATCTGGGGTTTTCTTCCTCAGGCATTTGCCAAATCTGTCAGGGAGCAGAACAGGAGGTCCAGACATCAAACAGAAGATTTCTAGAAGGAAGAGTGATGTTTCCCATAGTTGGAGAAGTTGGAGGAGGAGAAAGAGGAGGAGGAGCCTATGGCATAGAAGTGGGGAAAAAACCAGAGGTAGACTGAACCTTACACAATCCTTGAGATGGTTTATTTAGTCCCTGATCTATCTTTACTCCATGTACCTTCTACAAGAAGATGATATCACTAACAGAAAACCCCATAATTTATTATGAACAATGTTTAACATTTGACAAAAAATTATTGGGCAATTCAAGAAATATTGCCTCAAGGAAAAGAAGTCAAAAGAAACAGATGTTCAGATAACTAAAATATTATAGTTTTTAAACAAGGAATTACTACTACTGGGATTAACATGTTTAAAAAAAAAAAAAAAAAAAGACTGGCTGGGGAAATAGCTCAGTTGGTAGAGTGCTTTCCTTGCATGCACAAAGCCCTGGGTTCAATCCCCAATACCACACACACATACACAAAAACAAAACAAAACAAGTGACAAGGGAAAGGATTACTGTATAGAAATGGGATCAATAAAAACAACCAAATAATTTAGAAAATGAAAAATGTGACCACTAAAAGAAAGAACTAAATAGTTGCCTTGAAATGTAGACTGACAAAGCAGACAAGAAAATTATAAGTATATAGGTCTGTGTAAAATATATAGACTAAAGCTTGAGGTTGAAAAGAAAGAAAATTTATAAAAGAGTATAAAAGACATACGGGATACAATGAAAAGACTTCTAACATATGCATAACTGGAACCCTGATAGGAAGAGATGGATCCTGTATTTAAAGAGATAATGGCTAACAATTTCCCCAAACTGATGAGTTATTAGTTACAGATTTAAGAAGCACCAAAACTCCAGTAGGATAAATACAAGGAACCAAGCACAAAAGTTAAATTTGAAGAAAAATTCTTAAATACAGCCAGAGAAAACAGAAATATTACAATCAAAGAAGCTAGAGTAAGAGTAATGGCTGACTTTTCAACAAAAACAGAAGGCTCTGAAAAATAATGGTAAAGACCATTTATAAAGAGCTCAAAAAAATATAACTCCCAACCTAGAGAATGGTACTCATTGAAAGGGGGAAAGATCAAACAAGTTAAAAAACTGAGCTCATTTATGGACTGAGTGAAATTCTAAATGAAACTGTTTAGGCAGATGTCGCTGACTGCAGCTATAGCCGCCTGCAGCAACAAAGCCGAGGGAATAAGTTCAGAGGCAGACTGGAAATGAACAGGCTCTTTATTCCGCTAGCTTCTCTCTCGGGCTCCAAGAACAACTCCTACCTGCAAATCATACTCCTCCAACCACCACAAAATGGCACCGACCCCATCCGCAATGTCCTGGGCCAAGTCTCGCAAGATCATGGAAGGTGGTAATGCTTGAACATCTTTATGGCTCACAGCTAACCGCAATCTTAGCTATCTCCCCATTTAGGGCTCCTATAGGCAGATTAAAACATAGAAATGCAGGAAGAAAAGCAATGGAAGGAGTGAATTTGCACAAAAAATAGTATCGTTTCTCCACAAGGTTTTAAAATATATTTAAAATTAAAACAATTAGGAACAGAAATCTAAAAGGATGACCTTTGGGATGATGTAGCTCAGTGGTAGAGCACTTGTGGGTGGTTCAGCTCTCAGTACAATGCCCCCCACCCCCAAGAAAGGATGCATGAAAAGCATCAAGTAACTGGGAATTTTACAAAAGATATATACATATAAACACACATATCTCTGTACTGAAATAACAAAATATTTTTAGAAAAATTATACATCATCTAAAAAAATTTTTTGAGTATAGTATTGGGGATTAAACCAATTAAATTCATGCTAGACAAGCTCCCTACCACTAAGCTAAATGCTCAGCCCTTTTTATTTTGAGACAAGGTCTCACTAAATTGCCCAGGCAGGCCTCAAACTTGTGACCTGATCAGGCATGTGCCACTGCACCAGCGCAGACCACCTAAATTAACAGAAGGAATTACTCTACAGATTGGGAGACAAAATAATGTAAAGATGTCATTTATCATTAAGTTAAATTGCTGAGTCAATATAATCTGAGAAACATTCTAGTAAGGAATTAAGAATTTAGGGGATGGTAGAAATTAACAAACTAATTCTAGAATTCATGTAAAAATGCAAAAGGAAAGAAAAGCTAGGACAATCTAGAAGAATAAAGTTGGAAGACTGATAATACCAGATAAAAAGACTGATTACAAACTAAATTACTTAGTTAGGAGAGTATGAAACTGGTAAGGATAGAGAATGAGAACAATGGAATACAACAGAGAATCTAGAAAAAGATTAATATATATGCAAGGTTCTCTGAAATGTGAAAGATGTCAATACAGTACAGTCAGGTAAAGGGTTTTCCTCTCAATGAATGATGTTGGGTCCACTGGCTAGTGTGATATGGACTTAAGAAATGAACCATACCCCTACCCTACACTAGATGTAGAAATTAATTCTAGATGGACTAAAGTGTGAACAATAGAAGAGTATTTTCATGGATACGCTAAGATTTTCTTTAAAGGAACATGAGAAGCACTAATCATAAGGAGAAAACATGAATTGGACTGTACTAAAATTAAAAGCAGAAGATACCATGAAGAGAGTGAAAAGGCAAGCCAAAGAATGGGATAAGATATGTGCAATACATTTATCTAACAAAAGATTTACATGCAGATTATAAGAAAATTATAAATCAATAGGACAACCCAACATGGGAATAGGACCTCCATAGGAATGTCACAACAGAAGATATCCAAATGCTGATACATGGATGAAAATATGCCTTGTTGCATTACACACCAGGAAAATCCCAAAATCATGACAGGATACTATTACACATGAGAATGGCTAAAATTGAAAAAGATGGTTAGTTGTAGCTGGGCATGGTGGCGCATGCCTGTAATCCCAGCACTTGGGAGGCTGAGGCAGGAGGATCACAAGTTCAAAGCCAGCCTCAGCAATAGCAAGGCACTTAGCAACTAAGTGAGACCCTGTCTCTAATAAAATACAAAAAAGGGATGGGGATGTGGTCCAGTGGTAGAGTGCCCCTGAGTTCAATCCCCAGCACCAAAAAACAGAAAAACAAAACAAACAAACAAAAAAAATGATGGATAGTTGCAAATTCTGGTAAAGATGTGGAACCATTAGAGCACCTTGCACAAAGCTGATGGGAGTTCACACTGCCCTTAGGAAATTGCAGACTGAAGAATAAAACTCTTTTGTATCCTAACTATGGTCATGGTTACAAATCTACATAATTGTCAAAATCCACAGAATTTGGCACTTTACAGAGCAAATTTTTATTTATTGAAATCTGATAAAGACATGAAAGGAAACCAAGATAGAATATGTACTCTAACAAACGATACTACTGGTATTACAAATGAATAATGTAATCACACTAAAGTGGATGGAATAAAAGAACTAACTTACTGAAAATAAAGACAAAAAGAGGTGTAAATGAATACTACAGTAAGTACATCTGTTTCTCACAAGAGTACAGATAAGCATTTCAAAATTACCTTGAGATAGAACAAATAAGTAAATATATTTTAGACAGCAGAGTCAGAATTTCCTATGTCAGGAAGTTGTAAATAAGGAAGGGCAAAGTCTAGAACGAACCTTGTATTGTATGACTGGAATAAGATGTACAATGGCTTAAAAAAGCATATAAACAGATACAGAAATAAATATAATAAGTGTGTATGTATAGTTTAGTATAATACATATATTGCTAAAGCTCTGTTTACCAAAAGGGCGGAGAAACAATGACATTCAAGGAGTAAAGAGCATATATATTGCTCAGATTTGGGATTCTAAATACCATTCTTCAATAAAAGAAATCAAGGTTCCTTGGATAAGTGGTTGATTTAAGAACTGAGGCAGGGAAAATTCAACATGAGTCTGGGACATTCTTTGTTGTCAAAAAGTAAAAAAGTACAGCTGGGCACAGTGGTACATACCTGTAATCCTCATGGCTTGGGAGGTTGAGGCAGGAGGACAGTGAATTCAAAGCCAGCCTCAGCAAAAGTGAGCTACTAAACAACTCAGTGAGACCCTGTCTCTAAATAAAATACAAAATGGGGCTGAGCATGTGGCTCAGTGGTTGAGTGCCTGTGGGTTCAATCCCCTGTACCAAAACACAGTATATAAAAAAAAAAAAAGTACACAAAAAAGGACAAGAACAGAGCCAGACAAAAATTCTACACATTGGCTGATTCCATTTTAAAAATAGGCAGTAGTGGCAACAGTAGACACTAAGATAATGGTTGCCTTTGATTAGGAGGGGGCTTCTAAAGTGCCATACAAGTACTATTTCTTGATCTGGTTGTAGTTACACAGGTATGCCCATTTAATGAAAAGTTGTATCAATTTTGTATGCATATTATATTTCAATACAAACTATATGTGGTATTCTACATTTTGAGTCTGGTGGTTTGTTATGTGTTATTTAGGAAAATATATGTGAATTTTAATATATGTAATTTTCCAGAAATCAATGCTATCTGCCTAGTGTGGGCTGTGTCCCATTCTGCCTTGCAGCAGGATCCTATTTGATGGAAAGCTGGCAGTTGAAAGAAGTCTTATTTCTTCAGGCCTGAGATCACTAATTGTACAAACTATGCCCTAAAGGTATTATTTGGTTAGCACTGATGATAGCTCCATGTTATTCTAAATCATTTTATCTCTTGGTTCTAAATTATTTTGATCTCTTGTCTTTTATGCTTATAATAATATACAAATGGAACAACTTGGTTGTTTATGTTCATAGGTAACAAATACATTTTCTTAAAAATCTTACCTGGTAAGAATTTTTTTTTTTCTGTGAAAGTCATACACAAACATTCTAAAAGAATGTTACTTGGGCTGGGGTTGTGGCTCAGTGGCAGAGCACTCGCCTCGCACGTGCGAGGCCCGGGTTCCATCCTCAGCACCACGTAAACATAAATGCATTGCATTGTGTACAACTAAACCAAATAAATAAATATTAAAAAAAAAAAAGAATGTTACTTAATTTGTTCTATCCTTACTACCTATGCCAATAAGATCATCATTTAAAATTGGTTTGGTGGCAGTAGAGATAGCAATTTCAAAATGATTTACATTAATATTTGTAGCAGTAGGGTGGGATGGTATGCTGACATTATTCTTCCAACTGCTGAGATTGTTTTCCTTTAAAGTTTGCATTTTCTATTGCACACTCTCTGTGCTTTATGCTTACTAGAATTGCAAATCATATTGACCTTTTCTTATAGAATAATGGAGAGCATTGAGTGTTTTCGTAGAACATGAAAACTTAACTAGCAGAGGAGATAACAAGTTTTTTATGTACCAGAAACATGAACACAACTTCGATACTATCATTTACTTATAATGACACGGTGCACTGTTATAATACTATCTTGAATTAGAACTATCTTGAAGGTCAGAGACTATTTAATCTGTAGATCACTTATAAGTGTCAATGAGCCCTTGATACTTTCTGATGGGATAAGAGAAACATGTACCCAGGCCTCACTTACTGAAGAATTAGACACTTAGTTGTTCAGGTTTCATCATCCATAGTACCACAAAGCTTGGCAATATTATCAAATCACCTAACCAAATGATTCTCAAATTGAGAGGTGCGAATAGACAATATTGCTATATCATATAAGGGAACTTTCTCAACAAATACACAACACTATACTCCTCTTTCCTCATCAACATTTTTATACACCTCCTTGAGAATGCCTATTTGAATGCTGCGCAGATTGAGGAGAAGGTGATTTAACAGGGCATGGCTGTATTTACGAAAAACTCACGAGGTGATTTTGATAAGACAGCAATAGACTTCTAGTTAAAAACTTTGACCTAATATATTTTCTCCCTTTGTGAAAAATTACAATTCAAAAGAAAGAATTATGAAAGTCCTCACAAGAGAAAAGACTATAATTTATTCTTCAGTGGACCTATTACTGTTTCATAATAGCCACGGTGTGAAATACATTATTTTCTATTTAGAACAAAAGTCCTATTGCTTTTTCCAATTATCGGTGATACATTTATTACAGAAACTTGTAGAAATTTAAACTTTCTATAAAGTATAATATATGTATATGCATATATCTATATGTACATATATTTTTGTGTGTAAAATTATGTATTTTTTACTAGAATCTGGAATATAATAAAGCATTAAAGTATGAAAATCTTATTAGGTTTCTGCCCATTAGGTAAAGAACATGGTTAGTTTTAGTTTTTCTTTTATTCTTTTTTTAATATTTATTTATTTGCTTTAGTTGTACACAATGCAATGCATTTATGTTTACGTGGTGCTGAGGATCGAACCCGGGCCTCGCACGTGCGAGGCGAGCGCTCTACCGCTGAGCCACAACCCCAGCCCTAGTTTTAGTTTTTCTAAAGTTTAAAGATACAAAAATTATTTGCTTGACCTGGCTCCCATGTTAATAAGCAGGCTTATTTAACAATTATTAAAAGGATCAAAATGGCTGGGCGCGGTGGCGCACACCTGTAATCCCAGCACTTGGGAGGCTGAGGCAGGAGGATCACAAGTTCAAAGGCAGCCTCAGCAATGGTGAGGTACTTGGCAACTCAGTGAGGCCCTGTCTCTAATAAAATACAAAAAAGGGCTGGGGATGTGGTCCAGTGGTTGAGTGCCCCTGAGTTCTATCTCCGGTAACACACACACACACACACACACACACACACACACACAAGGATCAAAATGAATAGTCATCTTTTATTTTCTGCCTTCATCCCCAACCTCTTAATCTGTTTGATATGTTCAATGTTTTTTAAACTGTGGTAAAATGTACCTAATAAAATTTACCATTTTAATCATTCACGAGTGTACAGCAACTGAGTATATTCATGTTGTTATAATCATCACCACCATCAATCTCTATAACTTTTTTCATCTTGAAAAACTGAAACACCCTATCTATTAAACAATAAATCCCCATCCATCCCTACCCCAGCCTTTGGCTACCACTGTTCTACTGTCTCTAAGAATTTGACTATTCTGGGCTGGGTTTGTGGCTCAGCGGTAGAGCGCTCGCTTAGCACGTGCGCAGCCTGGGTTCGATCCTCAGCACCACGTAAAGACAAATGCATTGTGTACAACTAAAGCAAATAAATAAATATATATATAAAAAAGAATTTGACTATTCTAAATATCTTATGTGTGTAGAATCAAACAATACTTATCTTTTTGATTATGGCTTATTTTACTTACTATAGTGTCTTCAACGTTCATCAACATTATGGCATGTTTCAGAATTTCCTTTTTAAGATTAAATATATTTCATTGTAAATATAAATGTGTGTTTGTGGGTCTGCATGCCAATGAGTATATATATGCATGTCATGTTTGGTTCATCCATTAATTTGTAAATTGATACTTGGGTTTGTTTCTACCCCTTTTGGCTATTGTGAATAATACCACTACGAACATGGATGCATACATACCTGTTTAAGTTCCTGCTTTCAATTTCTTTAGGCATATAACCAAAAGTGCAGTTGCCCACCTTTTCACTCTCACTACTCTCCAGTGCCTAGCCTTCCCTCAAATAAATTTGTTTGGGAACTCAATTAGCCTGTAAGCACTGAAACAAAGATTGATATATAACAGAACAGGATAAGCAGGATGGAAACCCAATCTGAAAGACAGATGAGCAATAAAACAGGGTGAATGGAAAACCCTTTAGATTCACAGACTATTTAAATAAGAAGAATTTAAATAATTAAATTTATAAAAGAAAGTGGTTTACAGATAACCATATCTCAATGAGATAGGTCTTTAGAATAAAATACTAAGGAAACTGAATTGTTAACATTATTGCTAAATGCCACAAACTTAACAGTGTGATCACTTAAAAATACTCTACAGTGTGAGGTTTAAGGCACAATACTCCTAATTAGTGTTTTAATAAGTGTCTCAGCACTGCCTTGTGCCATTCTGGAATGTCACTTATGGAAAATTAAGGGACACTTTCCCTCCCTATCTTCCATTAGTATTTTAATGCTAGGAGGTGGGAAAAAGCTGATCCATATTCAAGAGGAAAGGAGGGAAAACAATAACAAATTGGCATCTCTTCTGTGAATTGCCCTACAGGCCAAGCATTTTTATGTTCTTAATCATTATTAAATGACTTAACATGACACCCAGAGCCTGGCGAATGATTGCATCCTGACATGAGAACGAATTACAAATGAAATGAAAGATCAAGCCGTATTAGAGGACTGCCTCTGGGAAATGAAAATCTTTAATTCTCTTTTATTATTGACATTTATTTGGCTGCCATGAATAACAACATAGCAAAGAGATTCAGCTCTGCTTGTGCACTGAATAGCTTATCCCAGGGCTCAAAACTGCATTAACATTTATCATGTTTGCTTTTGTAGCTGACACCACAGAACAGATTCTCTATCCATCTTGTATTTATCATGCATTGCAGATATAGTGAATCCTCTAATTTAAGTTCATTTTCATATGGTAGGAACAGCAAAGATTAGCCAGTCTTTCCTCAAATAAATTTCTGATTGTAAGCATTCTTAAGAATGGTTTAATAGATTTAATAAAGAATAAAATAAATTCTGAAGGAAATTCAGTCGCAAGATGGGAAGGATAATTTTCCATTTTGGTAAAATTGTTCAAATTCATAATGAAGAAAGAAACTTGTATGATATGTATACCTGGAATGCAGAAAGCTTTCAAATGAATGTCTCCATAAAGAGCAACCTAATAGCATTTTATGAAGCTGAAGGTGGTACTATATTTCCTGTAGGATAAGAAGACAGCATGTTTTTCACTTTTCTAAACTGTTCATTGCTAAGACATGAAATGGCCACCCTATATAGGAAAACGGCAATTCAGATAGTTTGTATCAAGGCAGGGATATCCTATCAAGGTTTATGTCTTCTCTCTCATACAAATTAACAACATGACTTTTCCTGCCATAACAATAAAAGTTTACATAGTACCTGGTGCCTTAGCTTACATAAGCCTCTTTGACTGGAATGTGTCTTTTTATTTTTATTTTAAATTTTTTATTTTTTTTGCAGTACTGGGGATTAAACTTGCTAAGCAAGTACTCTACTACTGAGTTACATTCTCAATCCTTTCTATTTTATTTTGAGATAGGATCTTGCTAAGTTGCCCAGGCTATCCTCAAACTTGTGATCCTCCTGCTTTAGCCACCAGAGCAGCTGGGATTATAGGCATGCACCACCATGTCTTGCCCACCTTTCTTTAAATCCCTCTTGCAATTCAAGGCTTAGAAAGGATATCAATTTATCTTGGGAAAACCATTTATTTCTTTGAATCTTGTTTGAATTTTTTTTTACTTTAAAAAAGTTTTAATTATGAAAAATTTCAAACATACATACATACAGAGATAACAACATAATGACTGACATTATGTCCATTGTCCAGCTTCAACAATTAGCTCATGACCAGCCTCATTCCATCAGTATCTCTACTTCACCATCTATTGATCACTGAATTATTTTGAACCAAATCTCTGAATATTACTTTTCACAATTCTACAATAAGAATGAGTGAATTATTTTCAGGGTACCTTTGCTCCAAAATTGGACAGTAAATTCATCTTTGACCTTTTTTAGGCTCTGCATATTTGATTCATCAAAAATCCACTTCATATTTGCTATAATATCTTTCTTCAAGCTTTACTGATCTTTCTTTCTGAGTCAATACAATTCATATACTTTGCCCCCATAAATAAAAAGCATACTTTTTACTCATGTTTTATGTTCATTAACTTCATTTCCCAGTTAGACCTTTATACACACACACACACATTTTTAGTTGTAGGTGGACACAATACTTTTATTTTATTTTATTTTATTTATTTTTTATTTTTTATTTTTTTGTGGTACCGGGGATTGAACTCAGGGGCACTCGACCACTGGGCCACATCCCCAGCCCATTTTTGTATTTTATTTGGAGACAGGGTCTCACTGAGTTGCTAAGTGCCTCGCCATTGCTGAGGCTGGCTTTGAACTAGCGATTCTCCTGCCTCAGCCTCCCAAAGTGCTGGGATTACAGGCGTACACCACCGCGCCCGGCTTATTTTATTTTTATGTGGTGCTAAGGACTGAACCCAGTGCTGCACACATGCTAGGTGAGAGTTCTACCACTTCAGCCACAACCCCAGCCCTCCAGTTAGATCTTTTAAGAATCAGATATTTCAATGTTCAGCTGTGTACTCAACAAACTCAAAGGTAATAATTATTAGTTTATAATAATCATTAATTAACTGGTTTTAATCTGAACGGTTCAGACAGAATTAAAAGGTATATATTTTGGCATTAACAGTAGGTAGCATTATATTGACAATATTAATCACGTTAACCAATAAGATGTTTGTACACTAGATGAAATTCCTAGTTTATTTCTGTGAGTACTATAAAATACATGGTTAAATAAAAACAAAAATGAGATTTCCTTCTAGAAGGAAAATATGAGGAACTAACATTTCTGAATTTTATTTATTCTAGTGTAAATTTTATAAGTAAAATGTATTCATTTTTAAGGAAAGACAATTCTAGACTAACAAAATCTCTAATATATCAAAGTTAATAGAGTATAGTAATATAGTTTATTTTACTTTTTGGTACCAGGGATTGAACACAGGGGTGCTTAATAACCACAGAGCCATATCCCCAACCCTTCTTTTTTTTTTTTTTTTTTTAATATTTATTTATCTGCTTTAGTTGTACACAATGCAATGCATTCATGT
Source organism: Tamias sibiricus (assembly GCA_025594165.1). NCBI lineage: Eukaryota > Metazoa > Chordata > Mammalia > Rodentia > Sciuridae > Tamias > Tamias sibiricus. The sequence continues at coordinate 121,090,904 of CM046663.1, read as the reverse complement.
TTACGTGGTGCTGAGGATCGAACCCGGGCCGCGCACGCACTAGGCGAGCGCTCTGCCGCTGAGCCACAACCCCAGCCCTCCCCAACCCTTCTTATTTTATATTTTGAGACAGGGTCTTGCTAAGTTGCTTGGGGCCTCGTTAAGTTGTGAGGCTGACCTCCTACTTCAGCCTCTTGGGTTGCTGGGATTATAGGCATGTTCCATCATGCCCAGCTCAATGTGGTTTTATTTTATTTTATTTTGGTACTGGGGATTGAACTCAGGGGCACTTGACCACTGGGTCACATCCCCAGCCCTTTTTTGTATTTATTAGAGACAGGGTCTCACTGAGTTGCTAAGTGCCTTGCCATTGCTGAGGCTGGCTTTGAAGCACTTGACCACTGGGTCACATCCCCAGCCCTTTTTTGTATTTATTAGAGACAGGGTCTCACTGAGTTGCTAAGTGCCTTGCCATTGCTGAGGCTGGCTTTGAACTCGCGATCCTCCTGCCTCAGCCTCCCAAGTGCTGGGATTACAGGCGTGCGCCACCGTGCCCGGCTCAATGTGGTTTTATTGAACTGAATTTTAGTAAATTATTGTCTTGAAAATAAAATATTTTTTTACTGAGATAGAAGCAGGAGTATTTATTAGAATGAAAAATTCTAAAAGATACATTGTAATGAATACATTATTATAAAAAGAATGTAGAATTTTATTGTAAATGATTAATCCCTGTAATACTGGATTTGTCACACAGTTTCATCATGTACCTGTAGCCACTATAGTGTCATCTTTCCCTTGGGTGAAGATCACGATTCGCTGCCTCTTCAAGTTCGCCTTTGGCAGAGCTTGTGTCTTTCTGGCTATTTCTTTAATGTCTTCAGTCTATTAAAAGAAAGGAGAAAAAATTCTTGTAATCAAGAAATAAAAACTTTATTATTAGATAAAAAATTTTGCTTCTGATGGGACCTGAGTATCTATTGGGAGACATTTTTTAAAAAATTAACCATATACAAAAGTAAACAGAAGAGTACAATAACTTCTGAAGAATCTATCATCAATCTTCAAAAACTTTAACTCATGGTGACTCTGGACATAATACAGTTGCTATGATGGCAGATTTTTCAAAGAATTGAATGAGAGAAAGAAATGTTAATCCTTTCCCATAAAGATTTAATTTTTTTTTTGGTACCGGGGATTCAATTTTTTTTGGTACCAGCTCAATGTAGTTTTATTTTATTTTATTTTGGTACTGGGGATTGAACTCAGGGGCACTTGACCACTGGGCCACATCCCCAGCTCTTCTTTGTATTTTATTAGAGACAGGGTCTCACTGAGTTGCTAAGTTCCTCGCCATTGCTGAGGCTGGCTTTGAACTCGCGATCCTCCTGCCTCAGCCTCCCAAGTGCTGGGATTACAGGCGTGCACCACCACACCCAGCTTAAGATTTAATTTTCTTTGAGAAAGAAAGTTAAAAATACTAGAAATGAATTCTTAAACCCTGATGCTATTTTTCATACCATACAGACCATGAATCTCAATATCATAAACATTCTAAGTTGAAATTTAACTTTCGAATTAAAAGCAGAATCTTAAGATCATGTTTTCAACAATTTTAGATAATTTTAAAATCCATGTCTGATTTTAATGGATCCCCAAAATTGTCAATGGATTGGATTGTTGGTAGTTTGCTCTAATGCTGTGCAAACTTTCAAACAAACCAGAGGGAAAATATGCATGGCATAAATGAAGTATACATAGGACAGAAAAAATAGGATACAGATGGGAAAAAAGTAGGAAGCAGAGAAGCCATAATGGTTACAAATAACATCAGAAAGTATGACATTTTTAAAGATGTGATAATCTGTAGTAAAATATTTGTTGTTTGCTCATTAAATACTTAAGACACTCCAAGATAATATATGAAGCTGAGCTTCTAATACACCTAGCAGAATGACCTCCAGAGGGCTGCTGTTTCTGAAAAGAAGTCACTTATGGTAGGACAGTGCTGGTGACCTCTCAAACATGCTATTTTGCTTTCAGTTGCTTATTTTAGAATAGAACTAAGCCTGAACTCTGATAAGATAAAAAAAAAAATTCCATAAGTTTTCGGAGACAGATTATTAGAAATTACCAGTTGAAAGGAACAAAAATGCCATATGTTAACAATGTCTTCACTCTATTAAATAAGTGTAGGCATCTAATTAATATGACTCACATAAATTCTATCAATTTCCTTAGCAAAAATATATTTTACTATTATAGGATTTTTGCTTATTAAATAAAGTTGTAATTTAATAAAGAGGCAGATTCACTTTATCATCTTGGGAGCAGAATCTTATGCATCTCCTAGATATTTCTGATTTTGAGACAGGGTCTAGCTAATGTTGCCCAGGCTGGCCTTGAACTCCAGCTCAAGTGATCTTCCTGCCTCAGCCTCCTGAGTAGCTAGTACTACCCAGTATGCACCACTGCATTAGATTATATATATATATTATTATTATTTTTAAATGGAAGTCTTTCTTCAAGGTGGTATAAGGAATAAATTAAGAATGTAATTCCATGGTTGCTTTCTGCCAACCCTGTTGGAAGACAGAGTTTGTTATGGGTCTTTGGTAATTTAATCAAAGAAACTTTTCTTATGTCTTGAATTAAATCTACTAGAAATGTCAATTCGAGAGTGAAATAAACTTTCCAAATGCAAAACATATATCTTTTCAGATTTATGCAAACTTCATTCTGTTTGTATCTACATCCACAGTTCATGCACAATCCCTTTGTCACTTACTCTGGGATCATTGTCAGTAAGCATCTAATCTAAAATTCTCATTATGCCTTGGGGAGCCATTGCTTGCATGCAAGAGTTGATTCTCATCTAGTAAAAAAACCTTTTCACAAAACCTAATTTTATTTTCCCAAAGCTACATATTTCTGGTTCTACAGTATCTTCCCCTTCTCCATCCTCCTTCTTCTTCACATAAGTTCACACATCTTCAAAAAATAGTGAAATTACAAGGAATTTTAGACTATGAGAGAACTAGACATTATTTACGTGACTTTGAGTAGGTTAATAAGTCTCTATGAGTCCATTTACTTGTCAACAAAACTAAGAACATATTCAATTATAAGATGTTGGGGCTGGTGGTCTAGCACAGCGGTAAAGCATGGGCTCAGCATGTGCACAGCCCTGGATTCAATTCCTAGCACCAAAGCTCCCCTTAATATACTTACTGATTACAAAAGGAAAAATGGGAATGTTACAGTGGAGAAAAATGACAGATATCACCTTCACCTTATTAATAGCAATGGGAAAGTAGTAACTTTACAAAGGACAAACAGCAGATACCACCTTCGCCCAGAGACCAAGGTTAATGTCATCAGCAGTAAAGCCACTGTCTTACTGCTTTACCTCCTTTACTGCTTACTCCTTTACCTTACTGTTTACCTCTCTGACTAGATACACTGAGAAGTTATCACCAGTGACAATAAAAGCACAATTTTACGGGCTGGGGTTGTGGCTCAGTGGTAGAGCGCTTGCCTTGCACATGTGCGGCGCGGGTTTGATTCTCAGCACCACGTACAAATAAATGCATTAGTGTACAACTAAAGCAAATAAATAAATATTAAAAAAAAAAGCGCAATTTTACATTTATAAAATGCCTCACAGTTTATAAAACCTTTCCCAACCTATCATTAATACATTTGATGCTCATACAAACCATAAGACATAGATAGGACACCTCCTTAGCACAAATATATTTTACTACTATAGAATTTTTGCTTATGATTAAATATAGTTCTCATTTAATAAAGATAAATGGCAAATAATTCTGTGGTTTTTCTACCAACAATGCATAATTTCAGATTAATCTTGAGAAAATATCAGACAAATTGAATTTGAGGGCTTAGGACTCATCGAAATGACTGCCCAGGAAGCATCAAAAGTATCAAGGTCATGAACAAGACAAGAGTGAGAATTTGTTACAGACTGGAAGAGACTAAGAAAACATGTGGGATACTGGATAAGATTCTAGAACAGAAAAAGCAAGTATGAAGAAAAACTGATGAAATCAGAATAAAGCCTATAGTTTAGCTTTTGGCAAAGTACCAATGTTAATTTTCTGGTTTTGATCACTGTACTTTGGTTATATAAGATGTTATCATCTGGGGAAGGTAGGTGAAAGATACATAGGAATTCTGACTATTTTTGCAAGTTTTCTAAGACTAAAGCTACTTTAAAATAAAAGGTTAAAAATAGTTGCTATGAAGCTGAAAGAGAATTAATGGAGTGTTTAGTGCATGCTAAGAATTAAATAAATATTAATTTCACTCTTCTCAAAGACTTTCATTTTACTATTCCTTAAAACTGTCAATCCTTTAGGTTGTTTCAAAATCTGTAGAAAGGGCCTCGAGAGTTTTGAATATTGAGAATTCAATTATAGTATGTAATGGGGGAGCAGAAAGATGAAAAGGGGAGAAGGCCAAGCTCATACAATTGAGCCACGGTCCATTATGGAGTGATCATTATATCTTAACTTCTGCAGGCAGCAGTTACCACAATTATCCCTATTAAATGAAAAAATGTAGAGCCACACATATAGCTCTAAAGAATTCATTAAATAAGCTGGGCGCGGTGGCGCTTGCCTGTAATCCCAGCACTTGGGAGGCTGAGGCAGGAGGATCGCGAGTTCAAAGCCAGCCTCATCAATGACAAGGCACTTAGCAACTCAGTGAGACCCTGTCTCTAATAAAATACAAAAAAGGGCTGGGGATGTGGCCCAGTGGTCAAGTGCCCTGAGTTCAATCCCTGGTACCCAAAAAAAAAAAAAAAAAAAAAAAAAAAAATCATCACTACTCTGAGAATAGTTATTATTACTATTTCCTATTTTACAGATGAAGAAACTGAGTCTCAGTGGTTAAATAATTTGCCTAAGTCCATAAGTATATGTAGTAAAGCCAGGACTATATCCCACAGTCTGACACCAGGAATCGGTACTACCATTCAGTCTTTTTTTTTTTTTATTCCAGTACTGGGGATTGAACCCAGGAGTTTTCTGCCACCAAGCTACACTCCTAGCCCCTTTATTTTTTGATTTTGTGACAGGGTCTTACTAAGTTGCCCAGGCTGGCCTTGAACTTGTGATCCTTCTGCCTCAGCTTCCTGAGGAGACAGGGTTATAGATGTGTGCCACTGTACCCAACTGGGATCATAGAACTCTTAATCAGTGTTCTGTGCTATCCCCAGATTATATTGCTTCAATGAATTCTGGTAATGCGGTTTTATTTATAAATATAGAATGTCAATCCTAAATGATTTTTCTGCTATACTCAGAAAAGCCATTTCTGATTATGTATTTAAATTTTCTATTTTTCTTAATTATCCTGGCATGAATTTCAGTTTTTGAGTTAAGATATTTCTCATTTTACAAGGTCATTTTGAAGTCTAGTCTCCTTTCCCAATATGTTAGAGTATGAGAGAGAAAGCAAGTGCTGAGCTTTGGTTCTACTACTTATATGTATTAATTATGTGACTGTGAACAAGTCATATAGCCTATTTTTTTTTTTTTTTTTTTTTTTTTTTTTGGTACTGGGGATTGAACTCAGGGGCACTCGACCACTGGGCCACATCCCCAGCCCTTTTTTGTATTTTTATTAGAGACAGGGTCTCACTGAGTTGCTAAGGGCCTCGCCATTGCTGAGGCTGACTTTGAACTCTCGATCCTCCTGCCTCAGCCTCCCAAGCGCTGGGATTACAGGCGTGCGCCACCAAGCCCAGCTCATATAGCCTATTTTTATCTGTTGAACTGATATGACAATACATGCTCTATCTACACCTCAGGGTTTCTATGAGTACTGAATGTAATGATATGTTGAAAAAGGTTTTATAAACTGAAGTATTTTATAAATATAAAATTGTGCTTTTAACTGTGGCATATACATACAATAGAATATTACTCAGCCTTAAAGTATGAAATTATGGCATTTGCCAGTAATTGGATGGAACTGGAGAATATTATGCTAAGTGAAATATGTCAATTCCAAAGAACCAAAGGCCGAATGTTTTCTCTGATATGGGGATGCTAATTCACAATGGGGGTGGGGGGAGAATAGAAGTAATTTGGAGTAGACAGAGGGGAGTAAAGTGGGGGGCATGGGTGTAGGAATGATAGTAGAATGAATCAGACATTATCCTATGTGCATATATGACTACATGACCTGTGTAACTCTACATCATGTACAATCAGTAGAAAGTTATACTCCATTTATTTATGATGGGTCAAAATGCATTATCTATTGTTATGTACAACTAATTAGAATAAGAAATATATAAAAATTGTGCTTTTATTGTCACTGGTGATCACACCCCTTAACTTTAGCCCTGTCTTCCAAATTAAAGACTATATTCTTTTCATTCCTTTTTTTTTTTTTTCTTTTGGTACTGGGGATTAAACTCAGGGGCAGTGGACCACTGAGCCACATCCCCAACCCTTTTTTGTATTTTATTAGAGACAGGGTCTCACTGAGTTGCCAAGTGCCTTGCCATTGCTGAGGCTGGCTTTGAACTCGCGATCCTCCTGCCTCAGCCTCCCAAGTGCTGGGATTACAGGTGTGAGCCACCGCACTCAGCTTTCATTCCATTTTTTAACAATCTGATAATAACAAATGTTAGATAGTTTGTCACAATTTGCCTACTTTTGTACAATTCCAGTTGAGGTGTTCTCACTCATTTCCTCAGTTAATCATTCAATTTTCTGATTTTTTTTTCCACATAGAAACCGCTATAACAGTTATGGTGTTTATATGATATGTCCGTCACCAGTTTGATCTCATGCTTCTCCTTCCTCCTCCCTCACACCAATCCAACCACACTGGCCTTCCGTCAGTTCCTGCACTATGCTCTTTCTTGTTTGGAGGCCTTTGTGTTCTTGTTTTCTTTGTTTGAAATTTGTTTCCCTGTTTAATTGTTTGGCTTTTTGTCTGTGGTTGCTAGATATTCATATTTTTCAGATTTCTCTTTCTCAGAGAGTCATTCTAAGGCTGTTCTATCTAAAACAGGAACCCCTCCCACATTCTCTTTTACAATGTACACTCTGGTCAGTTCTACCTTGTTTTCAGCGTTTATTGGAGAATGTCAAACACATAGCAAGTGCTCAGTAAATATTTTTAATATATTTGTAATAAATTAAGAGAATCAGAAGACCATTTTAATTCTTTTCCCTTAATCTGTTTTAAAATCATCCTCTTTTGGGATCCAGGTAAGTGTGAAAGTAGCAGTGCATTCTCATAGCCAATTGGGCCTGACTGAGTGGCTTTAATTTAAAAAACTGTGATTATTCATGACAATCTTTATAAAGAACACAGGAACCTTAGAATTACCATAGAGAATTTGTTGAGAATCAACACCTTCTGAATACTCTCTAGATTTTCTATCCAGTGTTGATCAACGGAACTTTCTGAGATGATGAATATATTCTATACCTGCACTGTCCAATAAAGCCATCACTTAGCTACAGAGGTCATAGAACACTTAAAATCTGCCTAGGTCAACCCAGGGACCCCCCCCCCCCAATATATATGTATATATATTGGGGGGTATTAGGTCTCACTAGTTTGCTCAGTCTGGTCTCAAACTACTAAGATCAAGTGATTCTCCTACTTCAGCTTTCCAAGGAGCTGGGACAACATGCTGGTTGCCACTATATGTGGCTTTAGATTTTAAATTTTGTTTAATTTTAATTAATCTTAATTTAGATAGCAACATGTGGCTAGTGAATGCTGCATTGGATAGCACAGTTCTATACTTTTCTCTTTTGATGGAATTACATTATAGAGCCTTGTTGGTCAGAGAAGGACCACAAGCCTGGGATCTTCTGAATAGAGTCAGAAGCAATGGAGGAATTAGGATAAAGGAAAGATTGTTTGTTTTCTCTGTGGACAGAATATTATATATTGGAGATCTAAAATAAGACTATTAAAACTTCTAGCTTGAAGTAACACTGAAGACATGATCCAGTAGTAAAGGCATAAATTCCCTTCATCTTTTGGCATGTACTCTGTTGCAGAGACAATGAAGATACAGAGTATATCTATATTTAGGTTTTGGAGGTATTTTCTTCAGTTGATTTAATTTAAATTAATTTCCAATAGTTTTTGGAGGCTTCATAATGAAACGTGTTTTTAAGCACCTTATTTTTATTTAGGTTCTAAAAATAGGAACCTTTAATCTGTTCAGCTTAAGATAAAGTAGATTTAAAAACACATTGCAGTCTGACTGATTTTCTGGAATAATAAAAAGGCCTTATGAAACTTTTTACTACAAGAATTGTCATTTTAAATTCTTAGCAGGTCTGTCATTTAAATCAGGCACTATGCAATTTTCCATCATATATATATATACACTCTCTTCTGCTTTGTGCTCTGCCCAGCTCCAGTTTTTATCTCATTCTCCAGTGCCCTCCTAAGCTGCTGCTTCTCACTGAAAATTGCCCAATTCGTTTTAAAGATTAAAGATTTTGTTTAAAAAATAAAGATGATCTAAAATTTTCAGAAAAGCTAAACAAAATATCATAAACAATGCCACTGAAGCTATTTCCTGATGAATAAACACTGGTTATTTTTAGAGGCATTTGGATCTGTCAGCAGACAGATCACTAGTGGTAACACTCAGTGGATTTGGGAACCGATTGGGATTTATAATAGAAAATGAGGGTAGGACAGCAGTACTAGTAGGAAGAAAAAATATGCTCACCTTTCCTTTCTCTTATTCTTTTCATTTCTCTTTTCTCAATCTTGCTTCAAATTTAGAAGCAATATTAAAAGTTGGGAGAGATAAAATGCAGATTTTTGCTGGTTTGTCACATAAGACTTGAGAGTATTAACACAATTCTATAGACAGAAAACTGTTAATATAAAATGATTTATTCTTGTTTTACTCCTTAAGAATATTAAGTTCCAAACCTATGCTGTCATATCTAATGAACTAAGTAATCTTTAATGACATTATAAAATCACTGAATTTCTCTAGACAGAGTTCCATACATGATTATATTTTATTAACAATGCTTACTTGAGGCTGATCTAATTAGGGCTCATGTATATTGTGCCATGCTTATAATGATTTTGGGAACCCATAAAAGGACACATTAAGATACCATACACTGAGCCGGGCGCGGTGGCGCATGCCTGTAATCCTAGCACTTGGGAGGCTGAGGCAGGAGGATCGTGAGTTCAAAGCCAGCCTCAGCAATGGCGAGGCCCTTAGCAACTCAGTGAGACCCTGTCTCTAATAAAATACAAAAAAGGGCTGGGGATGTGGCCCAGTGGTCAAGTGCCCCTGAGTTCAATCCCCAGTACCAAAAAAAAAAAAAAAAAAAAAAAAAAGATACCATGTACTTTATCCAATTGAACATATCACTGTCAACATCACTGACAGAACAGTTTTTGCTATGTCAGGAGGTAATAAGGTATGTGATTATAATCATCATCAATTTGCTTTTATGTTATAATTAATTATGGCAGATTAGTAGCAAAAAGAAACAATTCTGAAATCAGTAAATAAGAGGTAATGGAAGCTGGGTGTGGTGGTGCATGCCTGTAATACCAACAACTTGGGAGGTTGAGGCAGGAGGATTGTGAGTTCAAACCCAGCCTCAGCAACTTAGTGAGCCCCTGAGCAACTCACTGAGACCCTGTTTCTAATAAAATATAAAAAAGGGCTGGGGACCCTGGGGTTGTTGCTCAATTGGTAGAGCGTTTGCCTAACAGGCACTGGGTTCGATCCTCAGCACTACATAAAAATAAAGATATTGTGTCCACCTAAAACTGAAAAAAACCAAAAACCAAAGCGGGGGTCGGGGGGGCAGCTCAGTAGTTAAGTGCCCCTGGGTTCAATCTTTAGTACAATAAAGAGAGAGAGAGAGAGAGAGAGAGAGAGAGAGAGAGAGAGAGAGAGAGGTAATGGAAAGGTTAATAGAGTGCTGGTTAGTAGAAAATAGAAGAACTAGTTTGTTGCTAAGACTGAATGTAAACCAGCCACATTCAGAGCAAGAAGTTCATCGGGAAATCTAAGTATGATTAGTCAGACTTACTAAACTTTTTTTTTTTTTTGGGTGGTACTGGGGATTGAACCTAGGGGTGCTCAAACACTGAGCTACATATCTGGCCCTTTTTATTTTTTGAGACAGGGTCTCACTAACTTGCCGAGGGTGGCCTTGAACTTGCAATCCTCCTGCCTCAGCCTCTGAAGTCACTAGGATTACAGGTGTGCACTGCTGTGCTCAGCTTACTAAACTATCTAAAAAAAATTGTTATGTAGATACTACGGGACTAAGATAATTTATTATGCAACACGTTATATTTCTAAGTACCTGCAAAATTGGTTATTTTATGGAATCAAAATATACTTTTTATGATAGAAGTAATTTATGTATTAAATATATTTATGTTCTATATATATTTTATATGGTAATATAAATGTTTTATAAACTTTGATCTATAGAGAATTTTTATGTCTCAAAAGACAATATAGCTGGGCACAGTGGCGCACGCCTGTAATCCCAGTGATTTGGGAGGCTGAGATAGGAGGATCACGAGTTCAAAGCCAGCCTCAGCAATGGCGAGGCTCTTAACAACTCAGTGAGACCCTGTCTCTAAATAAAATACAAAACAGGGCTGGGGATGTGGCTCAGTGGTTGACTGCTCCTAAGTTCAATCCCTGGTACAAAAAATAAAAAAGACAATATAAATTTTTAATATTAAAGCTTAACATCAGGGCTGAGGATGTAGCTCAGTGGCAGAGTGCTTATCTAGCATTCATGGGGCTCTGGGGTTAACCCCCAGTATTATAAAAAAGAAACCCTTGGGGGCTGGGGTTGTGGCTCAGTGGTAGCGTGCTCGCCTAGCATGTGTGAGGCCCTGGGTTCAATCCTCAGCACCACATAATAATGAATAAAGATATTGTGTCCAGCTACAACTAAAAAATAAAATATTAAGAAAAAAAAATCCCTGGGGCTGGAGTTGTGGCTCAGAGGTAGAGCGATTGCCCAGCATGTGTGAGGCACTGGGTTTGATTCTCAGCACCACATAAAAATAAAATAAAGGATACTGTGTCTGTCTACAACTAAAACAAATATTTTTAATAAAAAACAAAATATTTGTTTTAATTGTAGATGGACACAATATCTTTATGTGATGCTGAGGCACGAACTCAGGACCTCACACACGCCAGGCGAGCACTCTACCACTGAGCCACAACCCTAACCCTAAAACAAATATTTGAAAAAAAGAAACCCTTAACATCAGTAAAACTTTTAACAGTGACTGAAAACATTTAGCAAAACTTTTGGTTTTCAAATTGAATACTTCCCTGATTACATTTTGTCCTATATATCAATTGCCAGTTTGGGAAATCACAAAGTGAAACCTTTAGACAACAAACAAAATCCTTGGAAATCCTTTTCTACATGACTCAACTCTATATTTACTAGAATATAGTTAAAAAAAAAAAAGTTCAGTTTCCAATAATTAAGTATTTTGAGGTTTCCTACCCTAAAACAGTTCTTTCATGGGATCTTGAGAGAATATTTACACTACATACTTTATGAAGAGGAAGTTCTATTCTGGTTTTATCAAGTCCATACCTGGGTAAAACGTATATGCATTACTTTGCTACTTGATAATGAATCTGCCTTTAGTGTATTTAAGTAATGAGTTCCATCACAAGTCCATACACCTTTCTTTAAAGACCTCAGAGTAAACTTACTAGTGTTATCCAGTCAATGCTTACAGCTTCTCTAGATAGTAGACAATACTGAGTATGCAAACAGTTCCTATTAAATTTTAAAAAAATATTATCATACAGTATTTCAACTTCCTATATAGAACATAGCATTCTAGGAAGTTCTGGTTCAATAAATATCATAATCATCAATGATTCATAACCTCAGTTAATTCTACCAATTAACCTGGGTTCATAGTGAAGCCAGTGTTTTTCAACAATTAATTGGACGATGGATATTATGCAGATAAAAACATGGTCTTGACTGTTTTCTTAATTTTGCTAACAGCAACCACATGGAGTTTTGAAATCTTGATAGTATAATGCTCCTAACAGGAAAACAGAATCAAGACCAGGAAATTAAAGCCAATTATCAATATTTTGTCTCAGAAAATTTATGTATATTTTATGTTGTCTAAGATAAAGTAAGAGAAGAGAAAAGATTCAAACAGGAAGTTCATATGAGCAGGATTTAAATTAATCAGTTCCTAACAACTGTTAAGTACAACCTTTTGGAAATTAATTTGCATAATGATAATCTACATGTGATAGGGTTGAAATTATTTAAGCGACATTATATTTCACTATTTAGTCTTGTTCCACCACTGCTTTAGCAGTGAATCCTTATGAAATGTAATGCAGCTAATGAGGTAGCTTTTTAACTGAACAAACTGACAGGCCCCATATCTGCAGAGGCAGCTTGAAACCGTGCCCAACCTCTTGGCTTCCCAAGAGGCTTTTCAAAATTCAATAAATAACATCTGTAGGCGATGTTGGGTGCAGACCTAGCAGAGTGCGTCATAACACTGTGCTGGCAGAACAAAGAAACCATGACGACTGCCAAGTTTCCATGGCAACTGCTGCGAGGCTCTGAGAGTATAATAGCACATCAATCACTGTCCAAAAGAACTTCATTATCAGCTAGAAAAAACCTTTAGGATCTGTTTAGTGTGCAATTGTGGGGTTAACTCACCTCAAAGCCTTGCTCTCTACCAAAAGCGGCAGCTTCCTGGAGGGGGGGGGGAGGAAAGAACAGTTAATTATAAAGTGCTAGGTAATGAAGAAATAATCCATTTTGAAACTCATTCAGTCTTCCTTTTACACAATTATCTCAATATACCCACATAGTTCAATTTTTATTCTTATACCAAAAAAAGATTTCTTTTTTCTCTTGGCATATAAAAAAAAAAAAAAAAAAAAAAAGAGGTAGCATAATGTGAACACACTGCACAAGTTGGAATAAAGAAAATATAGTGCATGTTTTTACTGTAGCTGCTACAGTGAGTTCAGGTGTTCTGACCTCAGCAAAGAAAGACAATCATTTGAAACCTAAGGAACATACTTGGTGGTTACATTTTTAATTAAAACAATACCTCTCAGAAAGCTCTTTTGGAGAGAAGCCCATCTGTTAATAAATGTATAGATTCAGAAAAATCACCATTTTGCAATTCCCATGATGATGAAATTTAATAGACAAGGATCATTAATGGATGTTAAATTCACTGGGTTAAAGGATGACAGGAAATTGGGTCTTTACATGGAATCAAAGTATCACAGATTATATTCTGTGGTCACAGGGAGCAAAGCATAACTTTAAAATGGAAGGATTAAGTTGTCATCACTTTAACCCAGTGATTGATCCTATCACTTATCATCACTAATAGTGGGAGATCACCAAATATTTTGTGCCTTCTGTAATGATGCAGTCTGAAGCTCATAGCATCACTTATAAAGTATTCTGACCAAAGAGTTTTCAAACAAATTAACCAAAACTTTAGTCCAATAGCTTGCAGTCTCTGAGAAATACAGAGAATAAGGGGAAAAAATTAAAGGATACACTGAGAAAGTAATGGACAAATTTATAAGGTAGGATATCCACAGGAAAACTAGCTTAATCTTTTTAACAATGCTGTGTCAATAATAAAATGGGGAGAGGAAAATGAACAAGAGCAGCATATGGACCTTAACTGGACCCTGTTTTAAACAAACTAGCTATAAAAGGTATTTTGGGGACAACTAGAGAAATTTAATATAAAAATGAGAATTAGATAATACTAAGAATTATCAGTTTGATAAGGAAAATGTCCTTAATATCTAGAGATGTATCCTGAAGTATTTAGGGATAAAATGGGATGAAATATGCAATTTACCTTAGAATACATCGTAAAAACTAAAAACCCTAAGTGAAGCAAAATTGGCAAAATATTAACAACTGTGAAATATAGATATATATGGCATGTGGGGGGTTCAGTATAGCTATCTGTGCATTTGAAATTTTTCATAATAAATGCCAATTTCCCTTTTATATAAGATGACAGGGTAGCCAAAGTTGAACACTTAAAAAAATGGTCAAAATATTTTAATATTTGAAGTTCTTCTAGATTTTAATTATCTTAAAAGCATATTAATATATATCCTAGTGCCTTTATAACAGGTTATCAAATGATAAAAAACACATCTGTGTAACCAAATCCTTTCCCTTTTGCCCTTTGATTTGTGCACACATTTTAATTTTAGGACAGATAGAAAATGGAGGAGGCAATATTACTTTTCAACTCTACTTCCCTCTTGAAAGAGAAAAAAAAAAAAAAAAAAAAAAAAACTGCAGACAACTGTCAAGAGCCTGTACATCTTAACTTACATTCCTCCAAAATTATCTTTGCCAAGAGATATTAATAGAAGGATGGGATTTGAGCCTGAGTAGTGAGCAGATCCAAATCAACTAAAACGACTGCTGCACCAAACCATGTAAGGCAGAAAGTACAGTCAAGTGTCTCCAGCACAAATTTGGATATTACCTACATGTTGAGGAAAACACTGAGGAAAAAATATATATGCATGCACTTCTGGTCCAATATACTAATAACACATAGATTTAGAGATCCATTTTGAGGGTTTGAAAAAAATAAAAATGTGTGATTACAGCTGAAAACCAAAGTTAACAGAAAGTGATAAGCTGCAAGTACAACTCCTTAGGCAATTCACTGGAGTTGCTGACCAAGTTAGCCTCAGCTGATTAAGACCACCTCATCCCTATGACTGAATTATGATCTTGACAACTGGCTCAAGCAAGGCTAGCCTCTTAACAATTTATTTAGAACAAAACTTTGTATATTACAAAGTCAATAATATTTGCTGTCTGAGATAGCAAGGCAAAGGATAAAATATCAATGTAGCATTTTCTAATCTATCATAATTAACCAAACTGATCCATATATGAAAAAGACAGCAGAAAAGTTCTTCTAGAACTACTTGTTTATATGGAACTTCATCAGAGCCATGAAAGAACCCCAGAAGACTATAACATAAAGTTAAAAATGAAGATTCTGTAGAATTAAAATTGTAATAAGACATAAGCCGGGCGCGGTGGCGCACGCCTGTAATCCCAGCACTTTGGGAGGCTGAGGCAGGAGAATCGCGAGTTCAAAGCCAGCCTCAGCAATGGCGAGGCACTTAGCAACTCAGTGAGACCCTGTCTCTAATAAAAACACAAAAAAGGGCTGGGGATGTGGCCCAGTGGTCGAGTGCCCCTGAGTTCAATCCCCAGTACCACAAAAAAAAAAAAAAAAAAAAAAAAAAAAAAAAAATTGTAATAAGACATAAATACTGAAAATCCAGAGTCTTTTTTAATGTTCAATTTTGTTAATGTAATTTTAATTAGAAATTAACTATAATCTGACATGGTATAGTAGAATTGACTAGCTGCAAGAAGATACAAATATAAATGTCAAATTATTATTTTTTTAAGAAAACTAAGCCCTAGGACATTTTCACATCTGTAAATAATTCCAAACACCAATATATTTCTGACAGAGGAAGGACATATTTAAGAAAAGCAAACTCAATTTTCTCTTAGTGCAACCTTATACAAGTTTGTGGAGCTGTGCCCTATCACTAGAAAAGCTAAGCACTTGTTCTGTGGCTTGAAATGATCTTATCTTCTGACTTCCTCCCACCTTTATTTGATCTTGGGCTGGTGCCCCAAGTCACTCCTTTAGAGAAGGCAGCTGGCTCATACTAGTGCAGACTTTCCCACAGCTAACCTCTGATCTGAAGGTGTTTGTAGATACAATGATGGAACAACATTTATTTTTCCCTCTCAGCAAAACAAACAAATCAACACAGGGGAACAGTTTGACCCAGTAAGTATTTTAAGCAGAATTTTTGTTCTCATTGTATGAAGGAACAGAAATAAAAGGCATTACATTAGAAAACAACGAAGAAAAAATGGGCATAGATGGTGGACAGAAGAGTAAGGCAGGTTCCAAATATCAGGGGTAATTCCAAGCGAACTGATCACATTAAATTGAAAAGGACTTTTTAGTGTGCCACTGCAGTAAAAGTGAGAAAAGAAAACAAGCAAGTCCCCATCTGTGCTGCCCCAGGGCGCCTCGTACTGAGTTTCACAAATCTAATGAAGCAGTCAGGTTAAAATCCAACTGTAGAGTAGATGTGACATGTGGAGAACAGCTAGGGTTAGAATAGAGGAGCAGGGCGGTTCCTAATGCAGGTGATTATCCATGTGATAATCATTATATTTACAGGCTTTCCATTTTAGATCTGACATCAAAAATCACAAAGGAGGAGGGATTAAGGAAATAAACAACCAACACGGAGCCTTTCCTTCTCCCCTGAGAGTATAGCACTTTCATTCATGCATGACAAGCAACAAAAGCAAAACCAAACCGGCCAGGAAAGAGTATTTCTGAGAAGGCTGGATTTCACATTAATACTTCTTCTCATTTTGATAACTTTCACTATTATTCAGTTTCTCAGACAGGTCACATTTTCAGAATCAGTTCCCATTGTTGTCTATGCTATAATACAGTATCATTTTTGGTTTACAATGAATGATACTCACATAATATGTCTTTTACAACAACACAGTCATTTTTTCCTTCCTGGAATTGAGTGTTGTGAATAAAATGACATATAATTAAAGTCTTAGACACTCATCTACACCACACCACTTAGGATTTACAGTGGGCTTGCTGCTTCACCAACCAGGCTAAAAGGGTGTGGATAAAATAACCATCATATACGGTTTTGGAATTGAGACTAAAAAAAAAAAAAGGCTGAAATTCGTGGTTAATGAAAACTATGGAATGCTAACATTAAGAGCTATTTAAAGGGATTAGCAAGCTGTTATTAAAATGCACAATTCTCAAATTATAGAGAAAAAGATGGAGAAACAAGAGTGCATGCTTGTGTATGTGAAAGAAGTATTTCCTTTATAATCATATGAGAAACCTATTCTTATTTTGTATAATAATATCCAAGTTCTTGTTTATAAATTTATGACTGTAATTGATATTAAATTAAAAAAATCACTATTCAGACTCTAATTTCAATTCTAATTATTTGCAACTAGTTATATAGAAATACAATTTCTATATACTCACCTTATATCCCGAGACTCTGCTAAATTCACTTGTTAATTGTTGGAGGATTTAATTTTTTTGGCAATTATTTGGGATTTTCTACATAGATGGTTATGTGAGTCATCTGTATGAAGACAGTTTCCATATTCCTACTAGCCATACCACAAAGATATTTTAGAATTTAACAAATGCCTTTAAGATAAAAATTCTGAAATATGATGAGTATGCAAAATGTTGATTTAAAAAATGAAAGATAATAAGATCCAACTGTGATTTCATCCAGAAAGAAAAAAAAAAAAAAAAAAAAAAAAGACAAAAATTCTCTTTGCTCCATGGTGATCAAAAGGTACCACTACAATCAGACCAAGACCCTGTCCTTCCACTTCCTGCTCTGCGCTTCAAGACACTGAACCTAGTTTAGAAACGATTATCTGTCTGCTTATGTTTCCATCCTGCTTTTTGATCTCAGACCAGAGGGGTCCTGGGTATAGGCTGAAATTTCATGTACTGAAACAAAAGGGGAGAAGATACAACTTAGAACCAGAGGAAGAGAACTTCAGCCTACCTACAGAAAGCAACCCACCCATCAAAAACAGAACTACTATGTTGCTCCAGTGCAAGGAGTAAGCAGAATATTCTAGAGTTTGGTGGTCTGGTTCTCACTGGAAGGCCCCATCATTCTCTTTTAAGTTGTGAGAGTTCAGAACTTTGGGAGAAACCAAGGAAGAATGGAGCCACCAGATCAGTTCTGCTTTTTTATTTTGTTTGTTCATTTTTCCATCTGACAAATATTTACCCTCTAAATATAGTTTTAGGTTAACAGCATCTGTTAGCTCAGAGGCATATCATACTACAGCTGATGCAGACCTTAAAATGATATTAAACTGACTCCATGATATTTAAAAGAATACTGTAACTTCTAAATGGTGTGGTATAAATGATAGTTTAAGACAGAATGGTATCTCTCTGTCCCTCTATATATCTAGATCTATGTATAAAAATCTCCATATATATTAGAAATCCATGTATTTGGAGATAAATTTAGAGGTATAATACTCTCTTTGAATGGCTTTAAATGCAATGTTACACCAGTCAGGATGCAGTTAACAATCAAATGGAGAGTATATGGCTTAGAGTCAAAAGACTTAAAATCAGGGTCCCAGTTTTATAGCACATTTGCCATGTAATCTTGAGCAAGTCACTAAGTACATCATTTTATCAATAAATCTGTGGTTAACAATACCTATTGCTAGGAAAAAATGCTATGTTTTATGTTAAAGTGTAAAATCATTTTTGCCCATTGAATTCAAGTTTTTGGTATGATCTCAATATAAACAGATGATTCCAGAACATCCAGAGTACATTCAATAATTTGTTCTATTTGTGGATCATATGTGTAGTAGATCCCAGAGATCCTTGATTCTGGTATCCAAACCCTTGGACAATCTCCTCCACCAGAGTATGGGCTAGACTTGCTTCTAACAGATATATAACAAAGGACAGTATATTTTGTTCATCCTCTTGATCCCATTTTTTTTCTCCCTCTGAGCCCTCACCTTAGGGAAAAGAAGTTGCCACGTTGTATCTCCTCATAGAGAGGCACAAAACCACCACCCAGTGAGGCTTGCCAACATACACCTGTGTGAGCTCGAAAGTGGATCCATTCCCAGATGAGCAGCAAGATGACTTCAACCTGGGTTATACTGTGACTAGAAACTTATGAGAGACCCTGGGTCAGAGGCACGGAGCCAAGCTGTACCTGGATCCCCTGTCCACATTTTATATAGAGAGGGACTACTCATTCAAATTATGTTAATGAATACTTCAAAGCAAGTGTGGTCAGCATATCAATCAAAGGGTGAGCAAATTTTGGAAAAAAATTTAGATGAATTCTATCTAAATAGTTTTATATAGCTGACTATGATTAACCATTTCTTCAAAGATTAAATGGGAAATATTATCTTTTGCATAGAATTCACTTTGGGGCCAAGCACGGTGGCATACGCCTGTAATCCCAGCACTTGGGAGGCCGAGGCAGGAGGATTGCAAGTTCAAAGCCAGCCTCAGCAATGGTGAGATACTTAGCAACTCAGTGAGACCCTGTCTCTAATAAAATACAAAAAAGGGCTGGGGATGTGACCCAGTGGTCAAGTGCCCCTGAGTTCAATCCCCAGTACCAAAAACAAACAAACAAAAAAAGAATTCACTTTGGGGGCATCAGGTTGTTATTCGGTTTTTTTTAAAAAATATTTATTTATTTGCTTTAGTTGTACACAATGCAATGCATTTATGTTTACATGGTGCTGAGGATCGAACCCGGGCTGCACACGTGCTAGGCGAGCGCTCTACCGCTGAGCCACAATCCCAGCCCCTGTTATTCGTTTTTAAAAAATTTTCAATGTCTTTTGTTATTCTGAAGCAATGATTATGTTACTAAGACCACAGTAAGATTTTTAAGTAGAGCTAGAATCCTTGAGTGAGAAAAACAGAGTCAAATTCTAATACCACTCTAACGTCTGCAACAGCTGTAGCAGAGATATACCTTCAACTCATGTTGAAATTTAATGATAAAGAAATACCTGCTGTTTCTTTCTTTTCATACCACATATATCATAACATACAGACTTAAGTTGCTTAAGCTTCTAAATGTTTTCTCATGCTGTTCTTTAGACTGAGTTGCCTCTCTTTATGCTATCTACAAAAATCATTATATACTTATGAGACCATTAGTGCTAAAACATTTTAACATTTTATACTATTTCTTATGAGGAAAGTTTAAATTTGTAAATAAAGTAAATGAAGACTGGAGAAAATTAGGCAAAGTTTGAGCCCTGGGGATCCCTTTTAAAAATACATTTCATTCACAAAAATATCTATACTGGCTTTTCTAAGGAATATAACATACAGCTTTTTGGAGATTTTCAACCTGTGCTCTGACATTTATTACCATATGCTTCCTGTCTGCAGAATGCTGAATAGAAATATTATTTAACATTTATTGAGTGCCAAAAACTCTGTGGGACAATATATAGCTATAAAGACAGTCATGGCCTCTATCCAATAGTTTTATAATAAAAATTAGATAGACAGTATATAAATTACACCTCAATAAATGAGACTGAAAAAAACATTAGGCAGTCAAAACACAGGCCAAAAAATAGGGTTTAGTTCACAAGAGACTTAACTCTTTCACAAGGTGGTTTATTAGTGGATTGGTTTATTCTAGCAAGGAGAGTTGTTCATTCCCACCTTTAAGTGTATTTAATGGTGGTAACTAAAGGAAAATTAAGTTAGAGCAAATGTTTCATCACAATTTAAGATTGATTTGCTACTTCGACTAACTACTTCTAGTACAACAGTTTTTAGTTTCTGAAAAATGAGGAGAGGACAGGCTAAGAAAATTCTCATATATGTAGTATTGGGTATTTTACTTGATTCTTAATGTGGTAACATGTGGTTGGCATAAAGGATAAGTAATTTGTTTACTTAACAAATGTCAACTCTTTTCCTTTATTTCATTTGATCCTCCCTAAGATCTTAAAAAACAGGTATTACATTCATTTTACAGATGAAAATCTGAAGGTTTAGAGACATTAAACTATGTCCAAGACCACACAGCTGGATCTGAACTTTTCTGAATGGTCTGTGATAGTCTGCTACTGAGGGACTCTCCAGGTTTTATATATCTGGAAGAGTCTTCATTTTATCTTTGTGTTTAGAAGATACTGCACTGGGTATAGAATTCTGGGTTGGTATGCTTTCTTCCTGGGCTTCAAGGTATAGCTTGTAATTTGTTTCTAAGAAGATTATCATCATTTTTTCTCTTTGTTGCTTTCTAGATAATGTTTTTTAAAAAGAAACCTGACTGTCCTCATATAATTTTTTCCTTTGTCACTGATTGTTTGCAATTTGATTGTGAAGTACCTTGATGTAGTTTTTTTTCTGCTTTTTCCCTTATTTTTTCTGCTTTGGATTTGTTGAGCTTCTTGGATTTGTGATGGGTTTATAGTTTTCATCAAATTTGGGGAAATTTCAGCTTCAAATTTTCAAGTACTTTTTCTACATTACTTTTTCTCCCTAGGTCTCCAAATATGTATATTAGGTCACTTGAAGTTCCACAGATCACAGCTGTAATGCTTTACTGTTTTCTCAATCTTTTCTCCCTACATCTTTCATACCTTCTATTGTATGTCTTCAAGATCACTAATCTTTTCTTCCGTAGCATCCCATCTTATCCAGAGTAGTTTTCATTTCTACAAATTGTATCTTTTTTTTTTAAACTATTTTATAAGTCTCTCCTAAACAAGCTTAGGATTTTCTTTACCTTATTGAAATACAGAACATATTTAGAAATGCTATTTTAATGCCCATATCAACAAACCATAACAACTGTTATTTCTGAATCCATTTCTATGGATTAATATTTCTTATCATTATGATTGTATTTTCCTATTTGTGTACATGAACAGTAATATTTTATTAGATGCCAGACATGAATTTTATGTTTTTGGGTGCTGGAGGTTTTGTATTTTTATATATTTTTTGAGATTTAATCTGAAATTCAGTCAGGTTACTTAAAAACCGTTGATTCTTTTCATGCTTATTTCCAAGCTTTGCTAGGTGAGATGAGAGCAGCTTTTAATCAAAAGCTAATCTGGTCCCCTACTGATGTAATATCCTTTGGAGTACTAAACAAGATGTACCATTTATTGGAGGTTTTCCACTCTGGTTATTGGGGTCATAAACTATTATTGGCCTTATGTGAGTTTGGGGAATATGCTGTTGGTTCCCTTCCAGTGGTCTTATCCTTGGCCTTGAGTAGTGTGCAGATCCCTACTCAGCTGAAAAGTTAAGGGGAACCCTTTGCTGATATCCAGGGTATGTACTCCACCTCTGTGCAGCTTTGCTTCTCTACTACTCTCTCTTGAAAACTTTAGCCACCATGGCCTCCTTGTGCTCTTAGCAATTCAATTAGACCATTCTGCTTGGGACTCCTTTCCTACATAGCAGACTGGAAACTCTCTAGGCAGAATGCTCTGGCAGTTTGAAGGATTATTCATTCTTTCTGTTCTCTTAGGGATTCTGTCTGGTGCTGACTACAGTCCAATGTCTAAAAAGTGTTGTTTTATATATTTTGTCTGGCTTTTGCATTGTTTCAGAAGGGAAGATAAATCCAACCCCTTTTATTCCATTACTGCTAGAAGATGTTCAATGTGGATCCATGTTAAACATAGATCATAAAAAATCTTGGAATACTTGGCAAATCTGTAATTCTCTGTTTACCGGTTTAAAAAGTTTATCTACCAGGCCAAAGACAAGACAGACTGATAAGATATATTAAATGTATCATACTTCCCTTATGTCTTATTGTACAAAGGATACTAGTCCTTCATTTATAGAGCTGTCTTACTAAATAATAAACATTTTTACTTTACCAGTAGTCAACATTTAAAACCCTCTAAAGAATAATGCTACTCAGGTCTGAACTCTCCTTTACATATTCTATATTATTGTCAAAAGAGCTAAGACCATGTTCACTTTTTTTCTCCTGCTCCTCTCTTCCAAGCAATAGAAGGCTCTACCATAATGCATCATCTATGCATTATGCCAGGTCAGCTACCTGCAGAACAAATTGAGACTGCCACCAATTTTTAGAAATGAAGTTTCATTAGAACACAGCTATGCCTATTTATTTGCATATTGTCTACAGTTGCTTTTATGCTACAACAGCAGAGTTGAAGTTGAGTAGTTTGACAGAAACTGTGCTACCTGGACTTAAGAAGTTTGCTGACCCCTGCATTATGCTGTAACTAGGATATTTATAAGCTTCAAAACAGACTTCTTTATTGAGTTACCAGTGAAGAATGAAAAGCTATCTAGAAAGCATGCTGTGAGCCTTAAAATAAGTAAAATGTATATGTCTTGCCAGACACTGGCAAAACCACCTAAAACTAAATTCACATTAATAAAAAGGCAGTAAAAGGATAAATAACCAACTCTCAGAAATATATCTATATAAGAAAATTTAGAAGGGTTTCACAGATCAGATGCAAAAAAGGACAGAAGACTTTGGATGAGAAGAGATCAACATTATTTTAAGTACCTTTCTAACATTTCCTTTCAGTTCAAATGTGCACCAAGGTCCTTATATTTTTCACATTACATGAACCTTCCCACATCTTCAAGCTGTAATCTCACCAGGGCTACTTGTGCTAGTTTGGAAATTTTACAAAATTAATTCTTAAAAATGAAGGTAAAAACAAAATGATAACAAACAATAGATGAAACACAGAAATGAACAAGTACACAGGATATAGTATGTTCTTCCTTTTTTTTTTTTTTTTTAATATTTATTTATTTTCTTTTTTAGTTGTACACAATGCATTTTTATGTGGTGCTGAGACTTGAACCCGGGGCGCTCACGTGTTAGGCGAGCGCCCTACCGCTGAGCCACATCCCAGCCCTCTTCCTTTTTTGTTTTATAAATTTACTGTGAATAAAGTTGTGAGGGTAAGGCTTGAGATGTGGCAGATTAACATGGACTTTAAAGAAATGCAGTGGTTTGTAGCTAGCTCAACTAACACAAAAGCTCCATTATTCTTTGAGTCTTTTGGTTTTTTTGGAGGGAGAAGTGGGAACAGAATTAGGAATTCCAGTAATATTCACAGTCCAAAACAGTACTGGATTAAATAAAAAAGAAACTTATAAGACTATATTATAGTTTATTAACATAACAAAATGTTAAAAATATAGAAGCATGTAGTCTTCTATGCCTAATGAAAAATTAAGCTAATTTTCCCCTAGGTTATGTACAGAGAATATTGTAAGGCTGCAAAATTTAGACAACATGTTCACAGTGGCCAGTGAGAAGTAGCAAGGACAGCCATGGAAGTAATCAAAACAGGTCTTTAAAGTAATAAAATGAAACTCTACAACTACAAAGAAATAAGAGAAAAACTGAATGTGCATGAAACAGGAATTGACCAAATATATGTTAGACCAAAAAAAAAAAAAAAAATCACAGAAAAATGAAACAAGGAGCACATAGTAGGTACTCAATAAATGTCAAAATTGAAGCATGACTAACATACCCTTGCTATACAAAAAAAAAAAAAAAAAAAAAAGGTTTTAAGAAATAATACTTTTGCAAAGCTTATGCTGCATTTGACAATTACCTGGTACCAGGTAAAAGATGAGACTTTGTTGATGTTTTAGAAGTTTTCCCTCCCTACTTTTCTATTGCCTATCTTCTTTCCCCTTCTCTCTCCTTCTTCTTCTTCATTTGCTAAGTATAGTTCTTCTTAAGTGTACTTTTTCTCTAGAAATTCAGTTCTCAATTATCTAAGCTTTTCTCTCTTTACATTTTGGGGGAGTTTCATTTTCTTTATTCCTTTCATTTGACATAATCAGCAGATATCCTGCTTCACTTCCTTAGTCCTTTTTGCTTTTGGTACTGGGGATTGAATCCAGGGGTGCCATGCCCCTGAGCTACATTCCCAACCCTTTTTATTTTTTAAAAATATGTTTTAGTTGTTGATAGAACTTTATTATTTATTTATTTATATACGGTGCTGAGAATTGAACCCAGTGCCTCACACATGCCAGGCAAGTGCTTTACCCCTGAGCCACAACCCCAGTCCCCAACCCTTTTTTTTAAAAAAATATTTATTTATTTGCTTTAGTTGTACACAATGTGTTTATTTTTATGTGGTGCTGAGGATTGAACCCGGGCCGCGCACGTGCTAGGCGAGTGCTCCACCGCTGAGCCACAATCCCAGCCCCCCCAACCCTTTTTATTTATTTATTTATTTATTTTTTTGGTACCGGGGATTGAACTCAGGGGCACTTGACCACTGGGCCACATCCCCAGCCCTTTTTTGTATTTTTATTAGAAGCAGGGTCTCACTGAGTTACTAAGTGCCTTGCCATTGCTGAGGCTGGCTTTGAACTCGCGATCCTCCTGCCTCAGCCTCCCAAAGTGCTGGGATTACAGGCGTGCGCCACCGCGCCCGGCTCCCAACCCTTTTTATTTTGAGACAGGGTCTCACTAAGTTGCCCAGGCTATAATTCAAGGTATAATTCTCAAGCTATAATTCTCCTGCCTCAGCCTCTCCACATACCTAGGATTATAGGTATGTAACACTGCACCAGACTTTCAATACTTTCTTTTTATCTTTGCATTGACCAATTCCTAGTTCTGCCAAGTCCATTATTTAAAGCATAAGTCCTATAATATATACACCCTTGTTTCCAATACTACTGACTCAAAACTAAGTTATGCCTGTAATAACTCTTGCATACATGACTGCTATATTCTCTTAACCAGTCTCTAGTACCAGTCTTTACCTAGTTTGAACGCACCCTTGAACACAACCATTGGACTCACCTTCCTAAATATCAACTCTGATTAGTCTTTGTTTAAAGAGCTACTTACTGTTTCCTGATAAAAGTCCCAGTTTTACAGACTGACTTTCAAAGGACCTCCACAATGTGCTGCCACTTTTCCTTTCTAGGCTGATCTTTCACTATTCCCTTATCCATGTACCAGATGCCAAACTAGAAAATATGCTATTCTCTGAACATGCCCCAGGCTTTTTTGCCTTCATGCTACCTTGCACATGTAGGCACTAAATGAATTAGAATACATTCAACCACTCTTGTCAAAATCCTATCCATCCCTCCAGGGTTAGTTCAGCCATCTTTCTCTTAACGCAAAAGCTTTTTGAGTTGTTCTTGGCCTCTCCTTTCTCTACCTCCCCAAGTGGCTTTCTGCATTGCACAAGAATTTTGCTTAAGTTGTAAAGGATTCTCTTACGGCAATTATGTGTAGACAGAAAACAGTTATTTGTATGGATATCTTATCCCCCTTACTAGGTTATAAATTGTTAGTGCAGAAACTCCTTTTTCACTTTGATTCCAAAGCAAGTAGTACATTATTCTGCAAAATACAAATAATAAATCCTCATTGATTTGCCAAATGATAAGGATAAAGCACTCACTACATTTAGCAAAGAAGAAAAGAAATGCTTTCAAAAATTTCTGTATTACACCGACACTAACTTGATTTTTTGTGGTTCATAATTTGTATTTGGATTAGAGTTTACTGACTTTAGTGCTTTGTAGATTCTTCTGTTATGCTAGGCCTTACATTGAATATATTCTATTTATTGTCCCCCCCCCACCCTGTTTATCTTTTTTTTTTTTTTTGATATCGGGTATTGAACCCAGGGGCGCTTAACCACTGAGCCACATCCTCAACCCTTTTTTTGGTATTTTATTTAGAGACAGGGCCTTGCTAAGTTGCTGAGGCTGGTTTTGAACTTTCAATCCTCCTACCTCAGCACCATGCCCAGCTTTATCAGCTTCTAGAAAATAAAGTTTTGTATCACTTCCTAGAACTGATTTTTTTTTTTTTTTTTTTTTTTTTGTGGTGGTACTGGAGATTGAACATATGAGTGCTCTATCATTGAGCTATATCTCCAGAGCCTTTTTTTCTTCTGTGAAGGGTCTCACTAAGTTGAGCAGGTTGGCCTCAAACTTGAGATCCTCCTGTCTCAGCCTCCCAAGTAGTTGGGATTACAGGTGAGTGCCACTACACCTGGTTAATTTAATAGAATCTTTACTGAAAAAAGGAAAGGATCTTTTGGTCATATGAATGAGATTTTAAAAAATAATACCTAAGATTTGGCTAAAAACTTGGCAAATTGCTAGTCTTATATGTTCAGTGAGAATAATTTTCCATATTCATATTTTCTGCCATATCTGCAGCAGTCCTGCTCTGGAAAGTTACCTTAAAGGATCAAGGTGTTTACTGCATTTCAAAGCATTACACACAAAAAAAAAATCAGAGAAACTGATTTTCCTAAAAGAAAATCACAATCCAGATAATAACAAAACTCAAAAATCATATAGACAAAATAACAGGGGTAAATAATAAGTCCTGACTCAGTCTGAGCACTTAGTAAGTTATCAATGAAGAACAATTATACTCTGTATACTATTTTACTTTGCTGACATGCAATATAAATAGAAAATTTATAGCATGTGAGATAGAAACCTAAGTCTAAATGAGCCTACAATCAGCAATAACCTTCCAAGGTACATTTCCACAACTTTAAAATGATAATCCTTTTTCCCATCAAATAAATAAATGCTAAAAAATGTCCAATGAGCTATATCCATGTCATTTTTACTGCCAGTACACATATTACAAATGTCACACGAGTAGCTCAAGACACACTGCTAAGTTTTATTTCAAAAGGAGATATTTCATACAATAAGTTGATCTTATATGTTAATTTTTTTTTTTAAGAATAAGATCTAATTCAGAGAGCAAACTCTTGGAAACAGAAGTTAGGAACTTCTATGGTAACAATCCTAAAAATCTTGTTGTGAAAGGAATCATCTGAGTTACAGCTCTAATTAATATGATTGTGTACCTCACAATCAGGGAAAATCAATTCTTGTTTAGTCAGAACAGATTAATGATAGTTTAGATACACAAAAGCTTGAGAAGTGCTCACCAACCCAGTAGATCTTGGTAATTAGGCAGCACTAAAAGTTAGCAGGAGCAGGCTGAAGGAAAGGAGCCCGAATTTAGAACTAGTTAGTGGAGGGCTTCATGTCTCCCATTTACACTTCAAACTGAATAAGTCACTATAACTTTAACCTGTACCTAGACAGTCAACATTTAACATGGTTTTTGTTATTGTAGAGATTTTTAAAAAAAATATTTGTCTTAGTTGTACACAATGCCTTTATTTTTATGTGGTGCTGGGGATCCAACCTGGGCTGTGCACAAGCTAGGTAAGTGCTCTACCGCTGAGCCACAATCCTAGCCCCTATTGTAGAGATTGTGAGTAATCAATAATTTCTTCTCCTTTGTTACTTCACATTATTCTCTGCTAATCAATAAGTGATGGTAGCCTATTCTTCTTATTTTGAAAAAATGGCAAGGAAAGTTAGGAGTCTCAGGAAAGCAATGATTTATTCTTGAAAAGAGAATGATAAACCATGTATGTGAGAGAATGCCAACAGTTTCAAGATCTGTTTAGAAAGTTATCAGAAGCATCCTAAATCACCATTATTGGCATAGCATCTGAAAACATAGCCACCAATGAAAACAGCATAATTTTCTGTGAAAATGGGGGAAGGAAATATATGCTTTCATTAGTATCCCCAAAGCAAAATATGTATGTTTAAATTGTGAGATTTGGGAACTGTGCTAGATTCATTGCAGGTGTTTAATATTTGACAAATAACTCTGGTCTTCATTTGACAACTGTGACAATGTTAGATGCTATTTAGTACTATATAGGCAAGGGAGGCACTATACAGGATTTCTCTTGATTGTGATATACTCGGGCAGTTTTTAAAAATTATCTGCTGTAGCATAAAGGAGGGAGCTAACTCTTCCATCTGCTTCAAGAATTTTAATAATCAATATACACATTAGATACCATTTATTTCTACAGTTATATGGCACTCTGCTAGGCTCATCTGATTAATCAGTAATAAAGAAAAGAGAGGGGCTGGGGTTGTGGCTCAGCGGTAGAGCACTCGCCTAGCATGTGCGCGGCCTGGGTTCAATCCTCAGCACCACGTAAAAACGTATTGTGTACAACTAAAAGCAAATAAATAAATATTAAAAAAAAAAAAAGAAAAGAGAATTTAGATGAAAACAAAAATTAAAGTCAGGATATAGTATGTTGTAACTAAAATTAAAAGGAAAAACAAAGCTGTGCTTCACAGTACTTGCCTAAAATCCCACCTACTATGGAGGTTGATGTATGAGGATCACAAGTTCAAGACCAGTCTAGTGAGAACCTGTCTCAAACAAAATAAAAAAAGGGCTGGGGGTGTAGCTCAGTGGCAGGGCGCTTAAGCATGTGTGAGGCTATGGATTTGATCCCCAGTATCATCAAAACAAAATAAACAACCACCAAAAAAAAAAAAAAAAAAAAAAAAAAAAAAAAAAAACACCACAAAATAACAAAAGGAAAGGCTTTTGGCAGACATGGTTTTTGATCTTAGTCTAGAAAGATAGGTTAAAATTTTTAGGTGAAGGTATGAGTAAGGAAAAATAGCAGTAGTAAGTATGAAAAATATGTCCTGAGAAGAGCAAGTGGTCCCAGTTGGCTAGGTCAGTGGAAAGCATGAAGATATGAAAGATAGATTTAATCTGTAATGGGGTAAGAGAACAGATTTAATTAATTAACTACATGGTAGATAGAAGGGGATGAGAAATATTACAGTTTTTGAGCAGATAGTGACATATTAGCATTAAACTGCAGAAACACTGACTTGAAGAAGATATGCAGTGTGTAGATTCAATATAAAAGGAAAGACAAGGGAAAATTCTTAGATAGCAGTTCAGAAAACATGATGAGTACAAAATAAATAGTGAAGCACAGAAATGACAACTTTCATGATATAAACAAAAAATAAACTTTGGGTGAACAAGCAGCTTGCTTTCCATGTTTCATAAAATAATGGTATAAAAGGAAAAAAGTCCTGGACTGGGAATAAAGATATTTGAATTCCAGTTCTTCCCTTGCTTCACTTTCCCCACACCATGACTTTGGGCAAGTCACAAAATTGTTTTCTCAGATTCTTTATCTTGATAAAGAGAAGCTTACAATACTATCTAATCTCCTTTCTAACTCTAAAATTCAATGGCCATAAAAGTAATTAAAAAAAATTATTTATTTACTTTAGTTGTACACAATACAATGCATTTATGTTTACATGGTGCTGAGGATCGAACCCGGGCCGCGCACGTGCGAGGCGAGCGCTCTGCCGCTGAGCCACAACCCCAGCCCCCATAAAAGTAATTTTTAAAAATATTTATTTATTTCCTTTAGTTGTACACAATGTGTTTTATTTGTACGTGGTGCTAAGGATCGAACCCGGGGCGCGCACGTGCTAGACGAGCGCTCTACCGCTGAGCCACAATCCCAGCACAAAAAGTAATTTTTTTAGGAGACCTTTAACAACCAAAGTCAGACTACTATTTGGGCTGGGCATTTATGCAAAAGGCTCAAAGATTCTATTAAGAAATGACTGGCCCAAGTCAGTGTGCAGATTACCTATAATTTTCTTCTGCAGGTATCTTTCTGTAAAAGGTAAAGTATCATTTTAAAAGACAAAGATTCATTACTTCTTTCTAAAAGCTAAAATTCAAGAAACCTTTCTCCTTATTCATGGATACTTAAAACAAACTCTTGCCAAGAAAAACAAACTGTAAAATATAGAAGTTGGAAAACATGAATCATCACTAGTATTAAAACCTACATTTGACAATCATATTGCAGTTTCAAACTTACTGCTGAATCCCATTAGGTTTAAATACAAATTCAATAGGAATTTCTTATTTTATAAATGGCATTTAAATGTAGTCATAAGTAGAAATAAGAACCATATGATAGATAAGTGATTGTGGTTAAAATGAAAAGAAGGATAAAATAGACATAAGGAGGTTAGAAGGTAAAGGAGAAGAACAACACAGAAACAGGATGAACATGAATATACTATAGTAATGATTATGTGGGTAAAGTCAGAAGGCAAATGCTTATAAATTTGTATCTTATATCATGGATTTTCTTATTTAATGGGATTCTGAATTAATGCTACAATAAATGATGAGGCACTTGTCATTTAAGAGGCAGAAATTATTCCAGCAGAACTCTGTGGCAAGTTCTTAAGGAATTTTACAACACATGGAAATATGCAGCACATGACTGCAAATAACAATTTGGGCTTTATTCCACAATTTGGATTTTATTTAACTGTCTTTTAAAATTTTTATTCCATCTTCATTTCAATCATATCTATGAATCTGAGAATTCTTTTTTTTTTTTTTTTTTTTTTTGTGGTACCGGGGATTGAACTCAGGGGCATTCGACCACTGGGTCACATCCCCAGACCTTTTTTGTATTTTATTTAGAGACAGGGTCTCACTGAGTTGCTAAGTGCCTCGCCATTGCTGAGGCTGGCTTTGAACTCGCGATCCTCCTGCCTCAGCCTCCCAAAGTGCTGGAATTACAGGTGTGCGCCACCGCGCCCAGCTGAGAAAAATATTTTTAAGTGGGATCTTATTACATTGTTCCACTTATTAAAACCTATAATTTGTACATTTTAAAAATATGATCCCTTGATTAGAAATCACCAGTATCACAGGCAGCCATCTTAAATTGTTAAAATCTTTCAAATTCCTCATTTAGCTGTTAGGAGACCAGTTATGCAAATATCGTTTTATCAACTCAACAAGCACATGTTGGAGATGCAGTACTATTTCAGGAGCACTACTGGCTGAATTCTAAGACTTACGATTTGACTCTTCATGTTCCATCTCCTCTTTTCTTCTCTTTTAAATTTCATTGAACCTTCTGGCTCTG
The DNA here is from genome assembly GCA_025594165.1 of Tamias sibiricus. Classification (NCBI taxonomy): domain Eukaryota; kingdom Metazoa; phylum Chordata; class Mammalia; order Rodentia; family Sciuridae; genus Tamias; species Tamias sibiricus. The sequence continues at coordinate 121,059,372 of CM046663.1, read as the reverse complement.
AGGGTTTTAAAACTATCCTTTAAATAATTTAGTGTCCCATAGATTTTTATTCCTTTTTTTCTATGTTACTAACAGCAATTTTCTCAGTGCTCTAGGGTAAGAATTGGGAAGGACAAAACTAACAAGTCAATCTGGAGGGGTGGAGAGAATATACAACACAGGAAGCTACTGAAGCTAACAGCTGTGGTCAAGATGCTCATGCCCTAAGAAGTAGTGGCCATCAAACTTTAAGGGCTCACATGGTTTAACAGCAAGCACTGTAGAACAGTCAGTGTGGACAGAACATGGGGGACCTAGAGAATAATAATTCCCTGAGTGTTCTACTTTGTGTGAGATTCTGGGGAGGTAAAGAAAAGCATCTCCAAAGTGACTTATATTTAATGTCCCAAGAAAGGAAATTGAAATTATAATGAGGAAAATAAGATTAAATGACTATTTTTTATATGTGAAATTAAGAAGAACACAATAAACACAAAAAGGCTACCTCCAATACAAAATAATGTACTTATGACCAGGTGTATGATACAATAGGTACACATGTTAAGAAACATACCAAAATAGTGAGAAAATTTCAAGCAATTAAAAAAGATGAAATAAGTTTAATCAGAAATGGTTTGGTGAGAACAAGAATTTCGTTTGGAAGAAAAATAGAGTAAAAGCATAAAAGCAAAGTGTATTGAAGGATGCTAAGAAAATCACAGGACTACAGTCATGGGCTCTCAAAAAGAATAATGAAGCACCATTAGTTTTCCTGGGCCTGAGAAAGTTTTTAGGTTTTGAAAATTTAAGGTGGTATATAATAAAGTGCTTTCTTTTTTTCCCCCAAGTGTCTTTCTTCTAAGTCTTGATGGACTCATTTAATTTAAATAGACTTTCTGGGAGATTTCTGAGATTCTGGCTTTTGACTCTAAGCTAAAAGCTGTTAGAAGCCAAAGATTCAGACAACAGTGAGATGCTTGGGGAAATTGATAATTCAAACAGGTTATTTTCTAGACATACTTGTTGGGACATTATTATACAACAGTATTCACAAAAGTAGTGGCTTTCAAGGCTATGATAGCAACCATAGTAAAGTGTTCACTTACATAGATTTATATAATGTCCATTCCTATTTTCTTAATTTCATTAAAAAATGGTAATTTTGTTGGGCACAGTGGTACATGCTTGTACTCTCAGTGACTCAAGGAAGCAGAGGCAGGAGGATCGAAGTTTGAAGCCAACTTTGGCAACCAAGGAAGACCTTGTCTCAAAATACAAATAAACAGGACTGGGGATGTTCTCAGTGGCAAAGCGCCCCTGGATTCAATTCTTGCTACCAAGAAACAAGAAAAGAAAAGGAACAAAAAGGTTATTATGTCTCCTAAAATGAATATCATTTACAAAATAACATAAATGACATGGTACTTTGGAATTCAGACTTAAAAAAAGTTGCTTAAAAAAAGCATCTTATGACTAGAACAAAGTAAGCGTTTAATATGTCAATCCATCATTTCATTTGTCAAGCATCCACTATGTACTATGGCAGGGCCAGTTGTAGAAACTAGTAATAGACAAGATTAAGGAAGATCAAACTGAGATTTGGTGGTATGGATGAAGAAGGAATTTCTGAGAATGTCTGAGTTCAAAACTACAGATAAAGTAAGAGTTAGCTAGGAGAATAACACTAAATAATGGGGTAAAAATAGTCAAGGCAGAGGAAAGAGCAGTGCAAAGAGTCTGAGGGGACAGGAGAAAGAGCTCAATTGTTTTAAAAACCAAAGTAGGTCAGTTTGGAAAATAGTGTAGAGGCAGTGTTAAGGATTCTGAATTTTGTTCTAAGTAAAAACAAACAAACAAACAAACAAACAAACAAACAACAAAAACAAACCAAACCAGAAAGCCAAAATAAAACCTTAACATAAAGAAAAAATAATATTTGTTAAATGTAAAGTCAGAATCAGAAACCAAATTTAATTTTGCCCTTGACTTGGTTCACAAGGACAGTTTTAAAGTTAAGAGTATAAAATATAATGCAAGTGTACTTGACACAAAAAACATTGACTCAATTTCTTGCCAAAGCAGGCATTTAGTGAAAGCACATGTAGTATATTAAAAAGGATCCTAAAATTTTATATGCCAGATTTGATAAGGGATTTAATTTATATTCTGGCATTTAGTTTGAAGCCTGGATTTGTAATGTAGCAACACAGTAAGGACTTGATTTTTCCCTTTTCTAAGTAAATCATATTTATTTGGTCATTGATAGTTACAGTTACTACAAACTGATGCACTAATTTCAAATAAAGGTTAAAGGTCAGGGGCAAGAAGAGTAAGACCCATCTTTAAAGGAAATGACACACATGCTAATCAACGATACACACAAGCCCTTGGATCCATCCCCAAATCAGAAACATCTTCGCTTTTCTACCAGCTCTAATCATACCCTAGAGTTCTGTACCAAGTTCCCTAAGATTTTTTTAAAAAAAATATTTATTTATTTGCTTTAGTTGTATACAATGCCTTTATTTTTACGTGGTGCTGAGGATCGAACCTGGGCTGCGCATGTGCTAGGCGAGCGCTCTACTGATGAGCCACAACCCCAGCCCAGATTTTTTTTTAAAAGATATTTATTCCCAGGGCTGGGGTTGTAGCTCAGTTTGTAGAGCATTTGCCTTGCATGTGTGAGGCACTGGGTCGGATCCTCAGCACCACATAAAAACAAATAAGTAAAATAAAGGTATTGTGTTTGTCCACAACTAAAAAAAAAAAAAAAAGTCCTTTTTCCTTTGATGATGTCATATAGGCCTTATTTATTTGAAAAGCTTTACTATGGGTCAGGCAGTTAGCCCTAAAGAGAAAAACATGAAAATGTCTTTATACTTTCCTTGTAATAAAACTTTCAAAAATTAACTTTGTTATTTGTCTCATTTTCCTACTAGACTGTCCCACATATCACTGTACAAAGAGAAGTTCTTGGTAAAATAGCAGGCATACAAATATTTTTTTTTTTTTTTTTTTTTTTTTTTGGTACTGGGGATTGAACTCAGCGGCATTCGACCACTGGGCCACATCCCCAGCCCTTTTTTTGTATTTTATTAGAGACAGGGTCTCACTGAGTTGCTAAGTGCCTCGCCATTGCTGAGGCTGGCTTTGAACTCGCGATCCTCCTGCCTCAGCCTCCCAAAGTGCTGGGATTACAGGCGTGCGCCACCACGCCCGGCTCATACAAATATTTTTAAATTAAGAAATGACTTTTAGGGACCTAGGGAAAGTGATAAGATTGTACACGTACTTAAGAGTACTAAATACAGTTAAGCAGAATATAAACTCAACCAAATTTCTCTTAAACTAGTATATCCTACAGAGATAAACTTTAGGAATTCATTATAAAAAACTACAAGACAAAGTTGGAAGAGAGTAGAACCGAGAAATAGTAAAACTGCATCACTACTTCTTATTAGATCTCTTAAGAGCACATTTTGAAACCTTTCCAAGAGGGCAAAATCTATCCTCTAACGCCATCTCTACAAATGTTCACTGAATATTCAGATATTCGGATTTGTGTATCTGAAGTATTCTTATTCTTTGTATACAGAAACATACTTCTATATACCAGGATCACTCATATATAATACCAAAATAAACTGGAAACTAGTTTAACTGTAGTAAAAATAGTATTTTCAGGGTTCTATACTACTTTATCAGATTTCAAGTTTCATAGAACCATTGGTGAAAGGCTAAGGCAACTAAAGTATATTACTTTCTTTGGTATCATAAAAATAAAACAAATTTCACAACCTTTCTGGGCTTCAGATTCTGTACCCGCCCCTAAAGTGAAGAATAGATTCAGATGGCCTCTAAAGGACACCCTTCTAGTTCACTAAGCTTGTTCTTGGAGTATGACTGGGATTACTGGAGTATGATTAAAATAACTGAAAATTATTTGTGAGGTTACCACATGCAAGGGACTTTCTAATTTTTAAAAATTTATGGTGACTTTGAATCAAGTAAAGAATTCTTGTTTAAGTTATATCTAAAATATTATGACTTTAAAAAAAATGTGCCAACTTAGTTAGGCTGAACTATTCTCAGTTATTCTACCAGGCACTAATAAACTTGCTGTTGTGATGAAATTTTGCAGATGGAATAAGAGTCCCCTAATAGTTGACTTTAAGTTAATCAAAAGGGAGATTATCTTAGTGGCCTGACTTATTTGCATGAGCCCTTTAAAAGATAGCCTAGGCTTTTTTTGAGCTCAGATTCTAAATAAATAGCCTATGCGCATGAATTGGGTTCCTACCTCTTATGATCTTCCATTCCTGGTTAGATTTTGGATTTGCTCAGCCAGCCTCCACAATCACATAAGCCAATTCCTTGTAATGCATTCTTTTTAATTAATTAATTTTTAAAAAATATTTTTATTTATTTGCTTTAGTTGTACACAATGCGTTTTATTTGTATGTGGTGCTGAGGATCGAACCCGGGTCGCCCACGCTCCAGGTGAGCGCTCTACCGCTGAGCCACAATCCCAGCCCTTGTAATGCATTCTTATATTTATATTTTCAACTGGTTCTGTAGCTCTCATTTAACATTGACTCATGTAATGATAAATGTAATGAATATCTTAAAATACTTTAACTGTTCCCATTAAAAATACTTACCAATTTCAATGAAATACGTGAGTTTGGGGATACAATCATACATACTAGATGAAGTCTATATTCAGATGAAACTGAGGTATACAAAGGTTATCTTTGACATCCTATCCTTTGATTTATACTCTCCACTGTCTTCCCTTACTTTAGACCTGTTGTCTTCTCATTGTCTCCTTCCTTTTCTATTTAAAACTGTGATGAGGAAAGGATCTAAAACTCATTCACATTGTGGTATTAGGGTCTGATGATACTTAGCATGTAAAATTTCCAGGAAGTACTTCTTTTAAAAAAGGGTGAAAGCTTTAACACAAAGAAGTAATTGGCAAATGGTGGAATAGGCATGAAAATAAGTATATTCTGTCAGATTCAAATCGGCAAACTCACGGATGACCATGTATTTCATCTGCTTGTAATATTGGGTACTTTCAGGTTTTTTTGGTGATTCCTTCATTTTACATTCTGGAAATGACTGCAGGCTCAGTTAACATTTTCTTAACAGACTGTGCTTCTACAGAAGTGATTGATACATTTTGGGTTCCGTTTTATTTGGGGGAGAGAATCTTTGTTGGATAATTATGAATTGCTTTATTATTTAAAATTTTTTTTAAAACTTATTTACTTACTTTAGTTGTACACAATCCAATAATGTATTTATGTTTACATGGTGCTGAGGATCGAACCCGGGCCACGCACGTGCAAGGCGAGCGCTCTGCCGCTGAGCCACAACCCCAGCCCCCATATTATTTAAATTTTAATGTACTTCAAGCTGTATCATGAACTCTTTGAAGGTCATAATTCATACCTTAAAAAAAGGAATCTAGTACCTCTCTCCTTTTCTTGTAAGAGGCTAGCAATAATTAAAGATGTTTTGGACAATTCATAGAGCAGTATGTGGAATGAGGATAATTGTGTTTTTTTTTTTGGTGGTACTGGGGACTGAACTCAGGGACTTGTGTATGCCAGGTAAGCGCTCTACCTTTGAGCTATACCTCCAGCCCCTGGCTTTTTAAAAATTATTTATTTATTTGCTTTAGTTGTACACAATGTGTTCTTATTTTTATGTGGTGCTGAGGATCGAACCTGGGCCGTGCACATGCTAGGCAAGCACTCTACCGCTGAGCTACAACCCCAGCCCCAGCCCCTGGCTTTTTACCTAAAGGAATTTTTTTCTGCTCTGTGTGAAAAGCCAATGGCTATGCCTTTTACAATAATAACTTGAAAAGTTGTACATATTTTAGCCACAAAACTAGTATTTATAAAGATACATAAATCATTAAATTAAATTTCACAAAGGACAAACTACATGTCAGATTTTACTAATGCTTTACATGTTATATATTATTTTGACTATAGCAATATTCAGAAGTAGGTGGTATCATTATAGAGAATTTGGTCTATTGATAGGCTAAAATATCATTGTTGTAAATATAATTATATTCTTAAGAATGTACAGGCATTAATGACCCATCATCCAGGATAACTAGTATACTAGAATTCAAATGATTATGTTTTATAAATAACTGAATGAATGAATAATAGACCCCTATAAAACCACAATTTGATATTACTAAATAAGAAAAAGCCAGAAACTATAAGGGACAAGACTAACAAGTATGGCTAAACAGAAATTAAAAACTTCCATACGTAATAAAGCACCAAAAACAAACTCTAAAGACAAATTGGGAAAAATATTTACAACTCATCTAGGGATTTATTTCCTTAATAAACAAAGGGAAACGAGCAACAAAAAAAAGAAAGCAGGAAAAATTGAACCATCCAAAAGAAAAATAAAGAGGGGCAACAAAGTTAGGAATTGATAGGAGAGGAAAATACAAATGACCCATAAGCATATTAAAAGGTGTGGATGGGGCTGGGTTGTGGCTCAGCGGTAGAGCACTCGCCTAGCACGTGCGCGGCCCTGGGTTCAATCCTCAGCACCATGTAAAAATAAATAAATAAAACAAACGTATTGTGTCCAACTACAACTAAAAAATAAATATTTTTTTAAAAAAGATGTGGAATTGTAACAATAACTCCAGAAAAGCAAATTAAAACAATGTAATGTCATTTAAAGCTTACCACCTTGGCAAATCTTTTTTTGGGGGGAAGGGGGATGTTAGGTGTTGAACCCTGGGGTGTTTTAGCACTGAGCTATATCCCCAGTCCTTTCTATTATTTATTTTTTTGAGACAGGGTCTCATTAGGTTGCTGAGGATGTTGAGGCTGGCACTGAACCTTTGTGATCCTCTTACCTCAGCCTCCTGAACTGCTGGGATTACAGATGCATTTGCATCTGTAAGGTTTTGGTAGAACCTTTCTGGACAGCAGCTTGGCATAATTTATCAGAAGTTAAATTTTCATTTTATAAGACTAAGCAGTTTGATTCTGAAGACTGAGTCTAAATAAATACCCCAAAGTACATGTAATACACATATATACTTCAGCATTATTTATAATGACAAAAACTGGAAAACAACCCAATAGCTTTCAACAGTTTTGCAGAGCAATACCATCTGCAGAGCCTAAGCAACCTTGGATGTATTCAGTTACTGGTTCCAGAAAGATTTCAGACAGGTTGCTCACAGTACCAGGCATGAATGTATTAGAAGTGTTATGGTTTAGATCTGAGGTGTTACCCAAAATGTATGTGTGAGATAATGCAAGATTTAGAGGTAAAATGAGAGCTTAACCCAATCGGTAAATTAATCCCCTGATATGGATTACCTGGGTAGTAACTGAGGGTAGGGTGGGCTGTAGGAGGTGTATACATTTTTTCCAAGGTGAGGGGAATCTCTCTCTCTGCTTCCTAGTTCCATGTCCTGAGCTGCTTTCTTCTACCAGATCCTTCTGTCATAATGTTCTCCCTCACTCTGGGCCCAGAGCAATGGAGTCAGCCATTTACACACTGCGACTTCTGAAAATGTGAGCCCCCAAGTAAATGTTTGCTCCTCTAAATTGTTCTTATCAAGTCTTCTGGTCACATCAGTGAAACAGCTGACTAAAACAGAAGGGATAAGGAAAGGGAAAAAGGGGAGAAGAGCAGGTCCTCCCAGAAGAGTAGAGGAATGCCATGCCCCTCTTGCCTTCCAGCTTTATTGGGTACCCCAGAGAAATTTCCAGAGAGTTACACCCAGATTCACCTCTTGACTTTTGACTGATTGCATCAGACTTCCAAGTCCCCACTGTGCATGGTTTTACCCTATGGAAGGGAGATTTTATTATTACAGAGAAAAAGCTAAAGATCCAAAGAAACTTGGTCCACGCTGAATGGCTCTAATTGGAATGTGTACTTACAGATTTCATGGTAAGGGGGCTTTGCTTTTAATTATACTGTCTCTTTTGAGTTCTAGAATCTGATATGTGTAAAGATCACAAAAGTCCACCCCTCCAGTGTAACTTATTTTCTTATTGTCAAGGAGGAGCCTTTTAGATCTGCATTTCTCCTGTAGATAATAAAAGTATTTTCTGAGGAATGAGGCACATCCTATTGACTTAAACCAAGAGGGCCACAGGTAAATTGCTTCTTAAAAGAAAGCACGCTGGGGTGGGGGGTGGGGGGTCTGGTTTATAGAATTGTTCCCTTAACCTCATGTTCCCACTGCTTATGTCTGTCTGTTACCTATCAAATAGAACAAACTATGGTATATTCATATAATAATACAACTCTTATTTTAAAAAGTTAGCTATTCATTACATAACAAGCTATAAAATAGTATTACAGTATAATTTTTATTAAAATGAATAATTTAAATGCTTTTTACTACAAAATACAACCTGAAAGGAAACACCTCAAAATAATAACAAAGATCATCAGACTATGAGACATGGTGGGATTATGAAAGTATTCTCTTCCTGCATTTATGTATTTCTTTATTTTTCCTTGCTTTGTGGGGGTGGTATGGGGATTGAACCCAGGGCCTCACACATACTAACAAGCACTCTACCACTGATATACATTCCCAACCCTGGATTATGTGTTTTTGTAATGTCCAGATTTAAACAATGACTAAGAAAAAAGAAGTATAGTTCAAGTACAAGATAACAACTGTGTTCATTTGTTCCATTTTGGTGCTGTGGACATACAAGTATTCAATATTACATAGTTCATACAATACAGTTACATGTTTTTTTTTTTTTTTTGGGGGGGGGGGCGGTTACCAGGCATTGAACTCATGAGCACTTGACCACTGAGCCACATCCCCAGCCCCATTTTGTATTTTATTTAGAGATAGGGTCTCACTGAGTTGCTTAGTGCCTCGCTTTTGCTGAGGCTGGCTTTGAACTTGCAATCCTCCTGTCTCAGCCTCCCAAGCCACTGGGATTACAGGTATGCACCACCGAATCTGGCAGTTACATGGTTTTTAAATGAAAACTGGGATTAAAGAGTAGACATAAATATAATCTACATGTATCTTTGTCAGTGTTAGCCTATTTAGCTCCATAAATTCACTAATTTGTATTTGAGGATCTATGAATCACCTCTTACAAGCGTTGGTCAAGAGCATGTTCTCTATTTTAGAACTAGCACAGGAACCATGTGATGTGTTTATAAAGCAATGAGAATGAAGTATTAAGTTCCTTCACTATACATAGCAAAGCTGTTCCCAGTAGTTTCAATTAAGAATATTTAAATATTTAAATTTATAGCTCCACAAACAATTGGGGTGTGTAGCCAGCAGCTCAAGTTAACATTTATTTTGCTTATTTTACACATAGTTGGAAATAGCTACACAGCAACACCATTCCCTAATATGCCATAGCACTCAGAAACTGCTTCAAATTAATAGTTGATAAGATCCTCAGAGAGTGGGGTATGCTTTTATTTCTTGCAGTAAGGTGTAAGGTGGGGGGGAAGTGCTGACAATACAAATTATGGAAATCTGATCTTTTTCTATAGGTATGTGGCTGTTTATCATGTACTTAAATTCTACAGAACAATAAGGGTCCTAAAAGGAAACTAATAGCAAGCCACCAGCTGTGCTTGGCATCTTTCTCTCTTCAAAAAAAATTTTTTTTAAATTTACTTATTTGTTCTAGTTGTACACAATACCTTTATTTTTACGTGGTGCTGAGGATTGAACCTGGGCCATGCACGTGCTAGGCGAGCGCTCTACCACTGAGCCACAACCCCAGCCCTCTCTCTTCAAATTCTAAAATGAATGAATATATTTTAGTTTTTAAAACTTTAGATGTACAGAGATATATAGTGGAGAAAAGCTAAGATTGGTTAAGGACTGGTCAGTAAGACTGAGAAAATGTTTCCATGAATGCTATATATGCCCCTTGCAACAAATCTTCAAAGTGCCATTGATATTCCATAGAAAATATTTGGTTAAATATATAAGAGCGGAGTCCCTGCTGGTCAAAGGTACTAAAGTTGTTCTTTTAGCTCAGTGGCAAAGAACCCATACCATATAGTATAAGAGCCCAGAGATTTGAAATAGATTCCTGCCGATTGCTATTTACTTTGAAACCTTCCTAAATCAATGATAAGCTAACTGCTCTGAGAGGGTATGGAATAGCCTCAAGTTGTATATGCGGTCCTTATTTAGAAAATAAGCAGAGCTCATATGGCATATTGCTATTCTCTATTTTAGAACTAGCACAGGAACCATGTGATGTGTTTATTGCTATGGTAACTACATTTCAGTAGTGAACAGGAGAGCAAACGGGCATGTAAAACATGTATAAGTTGTCAATATATAAGTAATTGCTGCCCTAGAGCTGCAATAAGTTAAATTTCATCAATGCATGACATATTGGAATAAAATGTATCCCTTCTATTTTTAGAAATGAGGTTAATAAGCCTTCACTCTCCACAATGCCTTCTCCATTTGAGAAAACAAATGATTAGTATTTTTAATTCCAGGGTTTTAGTTACTTCTTAGAGAACTACTACTACTGGTGCTACAACTACTATTATTACAAAAAAGTATGTGTCATGTCCTATGTGATATGAAAATGAATGGAGTCTCAGCCTTAGTCAATTGGAAAAAAAAATGCTCTGTCTAGTTGTCTTTAAAGGTTTGAGGACACTGTTAGGACCAACTGAATCAAATTTTTTTAAAAAAAAAAAATATTTATTTATTTACTTTAGTTGTACACAATACAATGCATTTATGTTCCATTTATGTTTACGTGGTGCTGAGGATCGAACCCGGGCCGCGCACGTGCGAGGCGAGCGCTCTGCCGCTGAGCCACAAGCCCAGCCCCAACTGAATCAAATTTTGAGGCTGATTACAGGGAGGGAATTCTCTAATTTGATAGTAGAGTTATCTCTACAGTCTAAGTACTTTCTGGCCAGAGCAACCAAGAAACAAGGCACTATACCAAGACCTAATACTCCTTAATTACTTTCAGATCAGTCTCTGTCCTGCATTTTAATGAGATTTATAATAGTTTAATTTTAAACTTTCTGTATGATGCCACTTAAGATAGCAATCTTAGGGCTGGGGTTGTGGCTCAGCGGCAGAGCACTCGCCTCGCACGTGCGCGGCCCGGGTTCGATCCTCAGCACCACATCAATGCATTGCATTGTGTACAACTAAAAAAAAAAAAAAAAAAAAAAAAAAAAAAAAAAGATAGCAATCTTAGCAAGCTTCTCTGACAATTCTTCCTCTCTCCTTCCCTACCTTTACATCCATAATTCTGGTTTATGCGGCAGTTAACTGGATCTGACACCAAGAACTTTAAAAAACAGTTAATGATTTAAAAATATAAATATCAGCCCTTAACACAAATTATTTTTTATAAGTTATACTCCATATATGTATACCTTTATTTATTTTTATGTTGTGCTGAGTATCGAACCCAGTGCCTCAAAGTGTGCTAGGCGAGCTCTCTACCACTGAGCCACAACCTCAGCCCACAAATTATTTTTAAAATGCTAAAATCTATGCCAAACTTCATATCAGCTTAACCTGTGGAAATATAACCAAATTACATATAACAATGACTATCACACTATGGTTATATATATATATATAAAATAACTTACATCTGTATGTATACAAAATTGCATCTTTAGATAACAAATACTTCGAGGTTTGTTTATAAATTCTGTGGGAAATAAACACTTCACTACAACAAATATTAATATAAGAATGGATAACTGAAAAAAAACCCACCAGAATTATCACTATTAATAGCAAATGCTAATATTCTAAGCTTTACTATTGTTATAAGTTGCAATAATTGACCTGGAAAGTCTTTTATTGTAATAGCTTTCTAATCTAGAAAAAGCACCATTTTATTGAAACTTTGGGGAAAATAATAAAGCAGGCTATATTTACAATCAATATACTTTATGCATAACAATTCAAGTAGAAAGCAAAATGGAAAGACTACAAATTGTATATGTAATCTTTTATATACAAAAGAGTAATTTATACTTTGGGCTGTTTCTGCAATATGAGTATTTTCTTCAAACTCATTGGTTCAGTGGCACCATATGGAGCCTGCTGATCTTCAGATACCAAGAATGTCTCCAAGATACATTTCATTCTAGTGTGTTAAAACTTTCTACCCTGCAGCTGTCATTATAACTATATAATTCATGCCCTACTATAAAAATGCAAATCATAGAGCTTACTCTGCTTATAGATATAGAAGAGATTTCTAATGGTATCTGGTTTTCCAAGTCATAATTTTTACTCTTTATTAGAATCACTCCATACATGTAAAGCCACTAATCATTCTGCCTATTTAACTACTGCTATAGAGAAAAGATGAGAAAGAGGGCAAGGGAGAAAGAACAAAAAACAATTATATATGTAGGAATATAAATTAATGAACTTCAGCTGTATGCAACATTATGGATGAATATTGGAAACATACTAATGAAGGAAGAGAGCAAAACTCAGGAGACTAAATTTTTCATTGTGCCATATCTATAAAGTAACAAGAGAAGCAGAACTGAACAATATATTATATAAAAGTCTATGTATATACACACATAAACACATGTATACACATACAAATGTACAAATAAATGCACACATATATTTGGACTATACACATAGACATCTCCCTTATGAATGTAGCCCTAATACATACATATAATGGGCATATATTATATATTTTAACTACTTATAATGTATAATGTTAAAGAGCAAAAGTGAGAATAGCATTACCTTAGATTAGGTAAAGGGAAGTGATGGGAGGGGAGGAAGGGGATGTGGGAATGGGAAAGATAGTGAAATGAAACAGACATTATTATTGTATGATTATATGTGACTACATGACCAATATGATTGTGCAACATGTACACTTAGGAAAATGAGAAATTATATCTCATCTATGCATGATATATCACAATGCATAAATGCATTCGTCATGTATAACTAATTAAAACAAATAAAAAATAATAAAAAAGTGAGAATAGGCATTAGCACTGCAACAAGTTGGCAGGAGCTTCAAATGATAAAGGCAAAAGAATGTGCTTTGTTACATATCTTACACATATTCTATGACTTATATTAAATATTTCAATAAAAGAAAAAGGACAAGAGAGAACAAAAAAGAGAAAGGACATGAACATATAATAACTATGATATGTGTAGAACATCACAGTTCCCATTTTACCACAAGAAAGAGTAAGATAAGAGAGTACTAGAAGCTACTATGGGAAATCACCTTTCTTTTACTCAGTTTAAAAGCATATATTTATCTGTGTTGTGGGTGTAAGGTAGGAGAAATGGAATTTGAGGTTTTCTTTCCTTAAATTTCAGAGCCTTTTCTTCCCTACCACCCCCCACTTTTTTTTTTTTTTTTTTTTTTTTGGGTGACAGGATTTTACTATATTGCCCTGTCTGGCCTTGAATTCTTTGGCTCAAGCAATCCTCCTGCCTCAGCATCCCAATAGCTGGGACTACAGTCATGCCCAGCTAATAAAGTGATCTAAATTCACTAGAAAATACTAGAACTGGTAGGTATACATTTTTTAACTACCAAGAAAATAAAAAATCTTTAAGAACTGATTGCTAGACTCCCTATTATCCCAAATTAACCCATATTTAAGCCGGGCGCGGTGGCGCACGCCTGTAATCCCAGCACTTTGGGAGGCTGAGGCAGGAGGATTGCAAGTTCAAAGCCAGCCTCAGCAATGGCGAGGCACTTAGCAACTCAGTGAGACCTTGTCTCTAAATAAAATACAAAAAAGGTCTGGGGATGTGACCCAGTGGTCGAGTGCCCCTGAGTTCAATCCCCGGTACCACACACACAAAAAAAAATAAATAAAAAAAAAAAATAAATAAATAACCCATATTTACTATGCCCCTATTCTATTAAAAACTATGTAGCTAGGTCAAAGTAGAGATTTAGAAATGTTATCACCCCTACTTAAAAATTTTTACTACCTTCTATTATTATTGTAAGACCAAGGGCAGGAAGAACAATTATGAGGTTATTGCATTAAAATGGGCAAGTGGTAATGGCATAACGAACTGAAGAGAAGCAGTGGAGGTAGTTAAAAAGTAGTTAATTTTTGTTCTGAGAAATGTGTCCATAGGTGATTATGGCATTGTGCAAAGATCACAGAGTGTACTTAAATAGACCTGAAGGTATACGTCAATCACTCTTGATGTAATCAAGAGAAGCAGTAAAACACAAGATGTATGAAGTTGCTACTGGCATTACATGGCATAGTGTTTTATAGTAAAAGAAATTTTTGTAAATAGGAGTATACTTTAAAATAATGATGAAAATGTAGTAAATAATAAACATCACAGTGTCATAGTCATTATCAATTATTATGTATCATACATGAGCATATGTGCTGTTATTTTATATGACTCACTGCACAGGTTTGTTTCTACCAGCATCACCATAAACATGAGTAATGCATTCCACTATGACTGTGATGTCATTAGGCAATAGGAATTTTTCAGCTCCAGTGCAATCTTATAGGACCACTGTTGTATATGTGTTCTGTTGTTGGCCAAAACACAGTTATGCAGTGCATAACTGTACATTAAATTTATGTAGAATCAAAGCCAGGAGTGGTGGTGCATACCAATGATCCCAGCTACTCAGAAGGCAGGAATATAGAAAGTTCAAGGCCAGCCTCAGCAACTTAGCAAAACCCTGTCTGAAAAATAAAAAGGGCAGGGGATGTAGCTCAGTGGTAGAGTTCCTCTGGGCTTAATATCCAGTACCATGAAAAAATAAAAAATAGTCAAAAGTGATCGTTGTGATTTAAGTTAATATGTGACTATTGTTATCAAAGCTCGCTAACAGCAAATTACTTGATATTTATTGACCAAAAATTGCCATACAAGGTCTGAGAATTAAGAATAACTAGGCATTAGAAATCAAGGGGGCTGGGGTTGTAGCTCAGTGGTAGAGCATTTGCCTTGCATGCGTGAAGCACTGGGTTTGATCCTCAGCACCACTTAAAAGCAAATATATTAAGATATTGTATCCATCTACAACTAAAAAAAAAATAAAAAAAGAAACTTTTTCAAGATGCTCAAAGAATCAAGAAATAGTCTCTTATGTGCACATGGCCTATTTACAGTTATTAAAAGCTCCATAATAAGGTCAATGAATCAATGGTAAATAATTTACACCTATTATATACATGAAACTATGGGGGATGAAAGTTAGTTTAAACATCTCCCCACCTCAATTAATTTAGAATCCAGTAAGTAAATCAACTTTTTATATGAAAAAAAAAATTTTTTTTGGTACTGGGGATTGAACTCAGGGGAATTCATCTACTGAGCCACATCCTCAGTCCTTTCTAATATTTTATTTAGAAACAGGGTTTCACTGAATTGCTTAGCACCTCACTTTTGCTGAGGATGGCATTGAACTCATGTTCCTCCTGCCTCAGCCTCCTGAGCTGCTGGGATTACAGGCGGGTGCTACCACATCTGGAATATGAAAAAATTTCTACAAAAATTAAGGACCAAGTGTGATACCCCAAAGAAAGTTCTATAAACTCGGGGAAAATTAATGAAGGAATAAAGATTATATAGAAGAAATTGGATCTCTCTAGCCCAAGATACACCACCACACCACCCTCAACTAGGTCTTATTAAAAATATTTCCTCATCCTGTATGATTTCCAAAGTATGATTCCATCACAATACTCATCTGTAATTATAATTATATTGAACCTCCAATTGAAAGATGCTTGTCTCTCTCACAGACAGTAAAACCCATGACAACAGAGACCATGTCTATTTTTCTAATATTTATTTTTTACTTGTAATTGGACACAATACCTTTATTTTATTTATCTGTATGTAGTGCTGAGGATTGAACCCAGGACCCTGCATGAGCTAGGTGAGCGCTCTACCACTAAGCCACAATCCCAGGCTAACCATGTTTATTTTTGTTCACCCAAGTGTTCCTAGCATTTAAAACTTAGAGGCTACTTAAATCATTATGAAATTAATGAATAAAGGAAGGCAGGAAGTTAGGATACTTCTGTCAGGTTGTCCAAGTTTGTGGAAATTGTTGTTAGTTACAACAGGTAACCTTTGTTTTAAAAGGACTGATCTTGACTGCCATTGCTACTGCCTCTGATACTGCTGCTGCTACCCTGAGGTCATCTGGAGGTGTTCTTTCTGGGTGTTGCTGCCCATGCAGTTGCTGCCACCGCAGACATCGCAGACATCGCTGGCCACAACACATACTGCTGCTGCCCCCCAGAGATTGCCTGGGTGAAGCTGCCCCCACTGCAGACACTGTGCCTGCTGCCACCATCACTGCCACTACCGCTGCTACTACTGCCTAGAGGACTGCTGCAGGGGAGACTCCAGGTTTGGTTGCATGTGGCCGCACCCATCTTGGGGTACTGAGCAGCACCTGGTGCCAGCCCATATACCACCACAACAGCATTGTCTGGGGACTCTGGCTGGGACCTGTAGGTCCAGTGTAGGGGTGCCTGCGGATTTGGAGGTGTCTTGTGTCTTCCTGCTGGGAGTGCTGGTGGCCCCCGTCTTGCTTCTGCATCTCAGGGTTGCTCCTTTGCAGGAGTGTATCCCTGGTGGTCTCTCTGGAAGTAGGAACAGCACTGAGATCTTGGGACTGCAGCGTGGCTAAGCCTGAGGTATCTGAATCCCAGATTGGTGGGATAGTGACTGGGTGTGTGAGGGCAGATCTGGGCCTGGTAATCCCATGAGACATCAGAGACAGAGCTGAGAAACTTCTGAATGCTGATAGAGACAGTCGACTTTCCATGGAGATTTATTTTATTTTTCTATTTGTTAACATCTCCACCATATTTGGATCCGGTTTTTTTTTTTTGTTTTTTTGTTTTTTTAATGCATCAGTGTATGTAGCACAATGATATATAAATGGTGTTTTGCATTTTTGTTGTATTTTTATATCTTTAATTTTTTCTCTTTGTTTGTATTCTTCCTATCACTTATCTTTTTTTTCTTTTTCTTTTTTTTTTTGTTGTACCGGGAATTGAACTCAGGGGCACTCGACCACTGGGCCACATCCCCAGCCATTTTTTTTCTATTTTTTTAGAGACAGGGTCTCACTGAGTTGCTAAGTGCCTCACCATTGCTGAGGCTGGCTTTGAACTTGTGATCCTCCTGCCTCAACCTCCCAAGTGCTGGGATCACAGGCGTGTGCCACTGTGCCCGGCTGACTTTCTGTTTTCTTGGATTCTCTTTCCAACTTTTCTCCAACCAACAGCCAGTCTCTGTCAGCTCCTCTTTCACTCTTCCTATGAATCGTTGCTTCTAGCTTCTCTCTCTTTTTTTTTGCTTCTAGCTTCTCCCTTGCAAACATCACGTACTAGGCTACTTCTGTTCTCTCATTCACCATTTGAAATTGTAAATTGTTTTAGCAAATTTTCTGATTATAGAAATTATCTACTATAGATAATTATTAAACTCATCATTTTGGTTTAATGCAGGAAAAGCAGTAGACGCCTTACTGGGAGCTATTAGGTTTAAGACTATATATCGTTTATACTGGTGCTGTTGATATTGGTCTCACCATTAAAGGCGAGGCACTGGAAACCTTTAGGGACACTATAGGTCTACAGGGTAGAATTTGTGCTGCCTTAGATCCATACTGCCAGATGGAAAAACACATGAACAACATGAAAAAACAAGGGAATAAAACGCCCTTCCAATGACTGAAGCCACTGATAACACAGGAGAAGAAATATAAATGTCCAAGGAGTTCAGAATGTACATAGTTAAATTGATCTGTGAATTAAAGGATAGTATAAGGAGTGAAGTCAAAGGAAAAATACAGGAAGTGGAAAAGATCACTTCAATAAAGAGTTAGAGATTGTGAAGGAAAAAAAAAATAAACAGAAATTCTCAAAGTGTAGGAATCAATAAATCAAATTATAAATTCAATAGAAAGTGTCACCAACTGACTAGACCACTTGGAAGATAGGACCTCAGACAATGAAGACAAAATATATAATCTTGAAAGTAGAGTTGACCATGCAGAGAAGATAAGAAACCATAAAGAGAATGTCCAAGAATTATGGGATAAGGAGGATGAAAAGCCTCAGCAATGGCTAGGCACTTAGCAACTAAGACCCTGTCTCTAATAAAATTGGGGATGTGGCCCAGTGGTCGAGTGCCCCCGAGTTCAATCCCTGGTACCACAAAAAAAGAGAATGTCCAAGAATTATGGGATAATATGAAAAGACCTAATTTAAGAGTTATTGGAATAGATGAAGGAGCAGAAATACAAACCAAATGAATCCACCATCTTTTTTTCTTTTAAATATTTATTTTTCAGTTGTAGTTGGACAGAATACCTTTATTTTATTTATTTATTTTTATGTGGTGCTGAGGATGGAACCCAGGGCCATGCACGTGTTGGGTGCGTACTCTACCGCCGAGCCACATCCCAGCCCAAGAATGCACCATCTTTTCAATGATATAATAGCAGAAAATTTCCCAAACCTAAAGAATGGAATGGAAAATCAAATATAAGAGGCTTATAGTACCCCAAATGTACAAAATTACAGCAGACCCATACCAAGACACATTATAATGAGAATGACTAACACACAAAATAAAGATAAAATCTTAAAGGCCATGAGAAAAAAAATCAAATTACGTATAGGGGAAACCAATTTGGATCTCAACGGATTTCTCTACCCAGACCCTTAAAGCTAGAAGGTCCTGCAATAATATATTTCAAGCTCTGAAAGAAAATGGATGCCAACCAAGAATTTTATATCCAGAAAAATTAAGTTTCAGATTTGAAGATGAAGTTAAAACCTTCCATGATAAACAAAAATTAAAAACTCACAAATAGAAAGCCTACACTACAGAACATTCTCAACAAAATGTTCTATGAGGATGAAGTGAAAAAAGAAAAAAGGTGAAAACCAGCAAAGGGAGGATCTACACTAAAGGAATATTCAATCAAATGAGAAATTAAGTCAAATTGAATACCAGAAATAAGTTAAAATGACAGAGAACACAAATCATATCTCAATCATAACCTTGAATGTTAATGACTTAAACCCATAAATCAAAAGACATAAACTGGCAGACTTGATTAAAAAGCAAGACCCAACAATATGCTATCTTCAAGAGACTCACTTCATGGGGCTGGGGTTGTGGCTCAGCGGCAGAGCGCCCGCCTCGCACATGTGCGGCCCGGGTTCAATCCTCAGCACCACGTAAATATAAATACATTGCATTGTGTACAACTAAAGTAAATAAATAAATATTACAAAAGTAAAAAAAAAAAAAAAAAAAAAAAGAGACTCACTTCATGGGCAAAGATATCCACAGGCTGAAGGTGAAAGGATGGGAAAAAACATACCATTTATATGGATTGCATAAACAAGCAGGGGATTCCATCCTCATCTCAGATAAAGTAGACTTCAAGCCAAAGTTAAGCAGAAGAGACAGAGGACATTTCATACTTCTTAAGGGAAGCATATATCAGCAGGACATAACAATTATAAATATTTATGCCCCAAACAGTGGAGCATTTACATACATCGAACAAACCCTTCTCAATTTCTAGAATCAAATACACCACAACACAATAATACTGGGTGACTTTAACACACCTCTCTCACTACTGGACAGGTCTTCCAAACAAAAACTAAACAAACTATAGAACTAAACAATACAATCAATAATTTAGTCTTAACAGACATATATAGAGTATTTCATCCATCAACGAGTGAATATACTTTCTTCTCAGAAGCACATAGCTCCTTCTCTAAAATAGACCATATCTTTTGCCACAAAACAACGCCTAGTAATTACAAAAAAATCAGAGGTAATATCCTGCATTCTATCAGATCACAATGGAATGAAATTAGAAGCCAAGGATAAAGCAAAAAATAGAAGCCACTCTAACAAATGGAGACTAAATAATACACTATTGAATGATGAATGGATAGTAGAATAAATCAAAGATGAAATAATCAACACCAAAAGCAGAAGAAGACAGGAAATAATTAAAGTCAGAGCTGAAATCAATGAAATTGAAACAAAAGAAACAATTGAAAAAAAATGACAAAACAAAAATTATTTCTTTGAAAAAAATAAAATAGATAAACCCCTTGCCATGCTAATGAAGAGAAAGAGAGAAAACTCAAATTACTTAAACACAAGATGAAGAAGGAAATATCAGAAGATAATGCAGAAATACAGAAGATAATTAGAAACTATTTTGAAAATTTATACTCCAATAAAATAAAATAAAAATTCCTCATATTAATTAAAAACAAGAATCATATGATCATCTCAATAGATGCAGAAAAAGCATTTGACAAAATACAGCACACCTTCATGTCCAAAACGCTAGAAAAACTAAGAATAGCAGGAACATAACTCAACACTGTAAAAGCTATATAGGCTAAACCCAACGCCAGCATCATTCTAAATGGAGAAAAATTGAAAGCATTCCCTCTAAAAACTGGAACAAGGCAAGGACGTCCTCTTTCACCACTTCTATTCAACATCATCCTTGAAACTCTAGAAAGAAATTAAAGGAATACAAATAGGTAAAGAAGAATTCAAAGTATCACTATTTGCTGATGACATGATCCTATATCTAGAAGATCCAAAATATTCCACCACAAAACTTCTAGAACTAATAAATGAATTCAGCAAAGTAGCAGGATATAAATTCAACACCCATACATCAAATGCATTCCTATACATCAGTGACGAATACACTGAAAGAGAAATTAGGAAAACTACCCCATTCACAATAGCCTCAAATAAAATACAATATCTGGGAATCAATCTAACAAAAGAGGTGAAAGACCTCTACAATGAAAACTACAGAACACTGAAGAGAGAAATTGAAGAAGACCTCAGAAGATGGAAAGATCTCCCATGCTTCTGGATAGGTAGAATTAATATTGCCAAAATGGTATACTACCAAAAGCATTACACAGATTTAATGCAATTCCTATTGAAATCCCACTGACATTCTTCATAGAAATAGAAAAAGCAATCATGAAAATTTATTTGGAAAAATAAGAGACCCAGAATAGCAAAGCAATCCTCAGCAAGAAAAGAGAAGCAGGAGGCATCACAATATCAGACCTTAAACTATACTACAGAGGTATACTAACAAAAATAGCATGGTATTGGCACCAAAGTAGACTTGTAGACCAATGGTACAGAATAGAGTACACAGAGACAAACCCACATAAATATGGTTATCTCATACTAGACAAAGGTGCCAAAAACATTCAAATGGTGCTGCCAAAACTGGAAATTCATATGTAGCAAAATGAAATTAAACCTCTCTCTCTCACCCTGCACAAGAATCAACTCAAAGTGGATCAAAGACTTAGGCACTAGAACAGAGACCCTGAGCCTAACAGAAGAGAAAGTAGGCTTTTCTTCACCATGTCAACCTAGGATATGACTTCCTTAACAAGACACCTAAAGTGTAAGAAGTAAAATTAAGGATCAATAAATGGGATGGATTCAAATTAAAAAGCTTCTTCTTAGCAAAGGAAACAATTAATAATGTGAGGAGAGAGCCTACAGATTGGGAGAAAATCTTTACCACATTCATCTCTGATAAAGCATTAATCTCTAGGATATATAAAGAACTCAAAAAACTTAATAAAAAAACCCCCAAAACATATAACCCAATCGATAAATGGCTAAGGAACTGAACAGATACTTCACAGAAGAAAAAAAATACAACTGATCAACAAATATATGAAAAAGTGTTCAACATCTCTGGCAATTAGAGAAATGTAAATCAAAACTACACTAAGATTTCATTTTATTCCAGTCAGAATGGCAATCATCAAGAATTCAGGTAACAATAAGTGTTGGTGAGAATGTGGGGAAAAAGGTACGCTCATACATTGCTGGTGGGACTGCAAATTGGTGCAACCACTATGGAAAGCAGTATGGAGATTCCTATATATGATATATCAAAGTACAATAAGGAGATTCCTCAGAAAACTTGGAATGGAACCACGATTTGACTCAGCTATCCCAGTCTTTGGTTTATACCCAAAGGACTTAAAATCAGCATACTACACGTCATACCACGTCAATGTTTATAGCAGCTCAATTCACAATAGCTAAACTATGGAACAAACCTAGGTGTCTTTCAACAGATGAATGGATAAAGAAAATGTGGTATATATATTCAATGAAATATTACTCAGCTTTAAAGAAGAATGAAATTATAGCATTTGCCAGCATGCTAAGCAAAATAAGCCAATCAAAAAAACCAAAGCCTAAATGTTTTCTCTAATATGCAGGTGCTAATTCACAATAAGAAGGGTGGGGCACTAGAGAAGAATAGAGTTACCTTAGATTAGTGAGAGGGAAGTGAAGGGAGGGGAGGGGAGGAGATGTGGGGGTAGGAAGGATAGTAAAACAAAACAGATATTATTACTTTAAATGCATTCTACTGTCATGTATAACTAATTAAAACAAATAAAAAAATTTTTTAAAAAGCCTGTTTTTATTCATAGTGCAAATTCCTTCCTTCATTCATTCAACAACTATTTATGGAGTGACTATAGTACACAAGAAAGACATTGTTCAAGGGATCAGAGATACAGCAACAAATGAGATACAACGTCTTTATTCTTATGGAGCATAATTTAAGCAAACTGCTCATTCTTGCTTTAGTGGCAATTTCAAATCATTCCTTCTATGTACAATATCTTCTTTACTCCTTTCCATCAATTCTACCATGAAGAGTTCCTCTAACCTCTGGTATGGTTGCCATATGAAATATAGGATGCCTGGTTAAATTTGAATTTTGGATATGGAGTGAATAATTTTTTAGTATAAGTATGTCCCAAATACTGTGTGTCCCATCTGAAATCAAATTTAACTGGACATCTTGTATTTTTATTTGCTAAATCTGGCAACTTATTATCTGGCAATTTTCCCTTTCCAAAATTTCCACTCTAATTACACTCAGAATCATAGAGATTAACACTTAATTATCTCTTACGTAGGAATTTTGTTTTGTTACTTCATGTTTTAAGCACTTAACAAATACTTGGTAGAGGAAACAGAATTTAAAATTACAGCGAAGATTTATTTACAAAGATATTCTTTCCAATTATATTTGTAATGCTGAAAAAAATAGAGTAAAAATGTCCAACAATAGAAGACTAATGAAAATAAATGACGTTATACATCCATGCAAAATGATAACTGAAAGAACAATGAACAACACTGGAAAATGCTGAAAATATAATACTAACTGGGAAAAAGGATATACAACTATAATGTAAAAATAATTTCAACTTGTTAAAATTTGCATATACAGAACAGTTTTAAAATGTCAATGTCATGAAAAAGAAAGACAAATAAACTCTTCTAGATCACAAGAGACCAAAGGTAGTGCCTCATTTTGGACTGGATCTTGGAGACAAAATATATGGAAAGAACATTACTGGGAGCACTAGAAAAACTTGAATATGTGCTATGGTTAGATATATATTAGGAGGTAGTGGTGGTGGTGAGAGACCATGCATGCAAGAAAATGAATGAATTATGAAATCCATGCAAGGAAACATGAAAAAAATTCAGAGTAGTTCTTGCTGGGAGATATGATGAATGTGAATTTTAATCTTTTCTTTGCATGCTTTGTATTTTTCATTTTTCATAATGAACATGCATTATTGTAGCTGGAAATTTTTCTGGGGCATACTAGGGATTGAACCCAGAGATGCTTTACCACTAAGCCAAATCCTCAAACCTTTTTATTTTTTATGAGACAGGGTCTCACTAAGTTGCTTAGGTCCTCACTAAGTTACTGAGGCTGGCCTCAAACTCTGGATCCTCCTGCTTCAGCATCCTGAGTCAGTATCTGGGAAATTAAAACAACAACAACAACAACAACAAAAACAACAACAACACTTAAAGATACTTTGATCTAAAAAGAATAAAAAAATTTTAAAAGAGCCGGGCGTGGTGGCGCACGCCTGTAATCCCAGCACTTTGGGAGGCTGAGGCAGGAGGATAGCGAGTTCAAAGCCAGCCTCAGCAATGGCGAGGCACTTAGCAACTCAGTGAGACCCTGTCTCTAATAAGATACAAAAAAAAAGGGCTGGGGATGTGACCCAGTGGACGAGTGCCCCTGAGTTCAATCTCCGGTACCACACACACACACACACACACACAAAATAAAAAAATAAAAACAAAAAAAATAAAAGATACTTTGATAAAATGTTTAATCCATGACTCTAACCTGTCAATTTATTTTTGATGTTTTATAAATCTCCAGAATATCTTTAATGTTTTACTAAATGATCATTGTAAAATCTACTCTTCTCCACATTTTTCCCCAAATATAATATACTCCCAATTATTCTCCTAAGAATAAGAGGTACTAAAATGAGTATCAAATCAGCTTGTCCATCTTCTCTACTATATAGGTTATTCTACAGGCTTACATTAGAAGTAAATTTTAAATGATCTAACCTGTAATAAATTTATCTATTTATGAGCAAACTTCAGAAATATTTCTTGTATTTTTGTTACCTATACACATACAGAGACAAGAAATCTGACAATACATCAGTGATATCTTGAAGTATTTCCCTCACTGTTTATAATAAAAGAAAAAAAATAATAAGAAGATGACAATGTAGAGGTCAGCTATTATAAATCTAAGTGTGAGCAACTACAGAAATAGAAGAATATTTTTGGAAATGGCCTGCCTCTGACCATGTCCTTCTAGCACAGTAATGAATGCACTGGCATCACATTTTAAAAGTAAATTCACAGCTATCTGGGAGGCTGAGGCAGGAGGATTACTCCTGCCACTACTGTCCTCATTAGGTCACTATCATCTTTTGCTTAGACTTATTGCTATTACCTAATATTAGTCTTCTTGGCTTTTGCCTTTGCCCCTTGTTGTATAGTCTTTCTTATAAAACATCAGTTTCACGAAGGCAGGTTTTTTTTTTTGTTTGTTTGTTTTTTGTTTTGTACTCCCAAAACTTATATTGAAGTACCTAGAGTACATAGCAGTCACTGAAAAAGTAGTCAGAATAATCCCTTTAAAAGGCAAATTACATCATTTCACTATCTAGTTTTGAACCATACCCATCCAATTTCCTCTCATTTAAAAGCCAAAGCCAAAGTCCTTAGAGTGGTCTCTAAGACTGAATAATCAGGCACCCCAGCCTGACATTACTTTCTAATAGTCTCCTTTCCTACTCATACTAGTTTCACTGCTAATCACTCACTGTCCCTCTGCATGAAATGCTCTTTCCTCAGATATCTGGCTTCAAGTCTCCATTCAAACACCATGTTTTCAGTGAGGTGTTCTTTTACCATCCAATGTGAAATAAATCCCTTACGCTCATTGCTCCCTGATTCTTTACTGTTTCATTTATATTTACTTGTCTGTATTATCCCTTTTCTCCCAAGATAGCATCCATTTCACAAGGGCAGATACTTTGTCTCTCTCTTCACTAAGTACTTAAGACAGCTGCTAGCATGTGACAGAAACTCAGATTTTATTGAATAGAAGAATATTTACACACTTAGAAATCCTAGAGTTCCCAGAAGTAAAATCATATATGAAGTAAAAATTATCACTGAATCTAATTTCATCACAATTTAGGATGAAGGCCCGACATTGTCTGAGTTACACCTGTCTGATATTAGGTCAGTATTCAAAAGTTCTGTCTTCTCCCAGTCAATCTAATAAAATAGACTGCCAGATACACTTCCTTTTGTTTTCTGATACATTTTTAATATATAAAGGATATGATTATTTTTCAGAATACAACCAAAATATCATTATCCATCTTAAAAATAAACAATATTTAATAACAAAAAATAATCCAATTATTAATCAAACTTCTCCCACTGCTTGTATGTTTGTTTTTTCAAAATCTTTTAGCTGGGACTAGATAAAAACCTATCCTTTGTCACAGAGGGACATATCTATTACACATCTTTTAATCTACAGATTCTTAGTTTTAAAATTTGGGAGGTTGAGATAAGAGAATTTCAATCAAGTTCTAGGTCAGCGTTAGCAACGTAGCAAGTCCTTAAGCAACTTAGTGAGGTCCTGTCTCAAAAAATAAAAAAGGGCTGTGGGATTTGGCTTAGTGGTGAAATACCCCTGGGTTCAATCCCTGGTTCTGGAAAAAATAGGAAAAAAAAAAAAAAGTCTTTGTGCACCTAGACAAAATAAATAACTTACTAGAGAAAGAAAGTTAATTATCAGGCTTTGACAACAAAGAAAATGAGTAAGTAACATTAAAAAAACAGGCAAAGAAAGAGTATGAGGCAAGGATTTTATATCCAGCAAAACTGAGCTTCAAGTATAAAGGTTACAAAATATAATCAACATGAGAGAACTCAAGTAGTATTGTCCCTGTAATCTCTTCCTGAGGAAACCACCATACAATAAACTTTAGGAAGTCAAAAACCAATTGAAGAAACATCAAAACAGAATTGGTTATGGGAATTAAATATATACAGTCATGGCTGCATAATGGTATCTTGGTTAGTGATAAACTGCATTATGTGTCATTGGTTCCATAAGATTATAATGGAGCTGAAAGATTTCTATTGCCTCATGGTGTCATAGCCATAGCTATCCAAATGTCATAGAACATGTTACTCATATGATAATGATTATAAGTAACATATTACTATTTACAGTTATGCTTATGTATCATGAAATCCAAAAAAACCTCTGGGACACTGAGGTTTGGTGGAGCTTCCCTGGCTGGTGAACAGTTTAATTTGTGGGAAGGATGTGCCCTGATTCTATGGGGAGAGGACATGGCTATATGTCCATGACCCTCCCGGATCAAGTCCTCTACATCTCTTTATTTAGCTGTTCCTGAATTTGATCCTTATTAACACAACTGTAATGGTAACTACAGTGCTTTTTTGAGTTATAGGAGCTGTTCTAGTTAATTACTGAAAGTGAGAGGATCTTGGGAATCCCTGAATTTGTAGTTAAGTTGATCAGAAGTGTTGACAGCCTGGGGGACCCACAAAGTCCAGTTAAAATCTAAAGTGAAGGCAGTCTTGAGAATGACTGAGCCTTTAAACCTGTGGCGTCTGATGCTAACTCCAGATAGTCATTGTCAGAATGGAATTCTAGTCCAATCAAACAAAACTTAGGGAAATAGTAATGAAAGAAAAAGTAAAGCATACAAACATACATTGTGCACAGTGTTACCCAATGATGGAACCTACAGGACAGGAAAGTTCCTGTATATAATTATAAGCCACAAAAATGACAAGGATGAATATTATTCAGTTTTGCTCCACACGTACATAGGATCATACTCTTTCAAAAGTTGTAAGCTAAAGGGTTCCATTCAAATTTAAGAATGGTATCCCATTCAACAGCCCATATAATGTACAACTTTCTATTTTATGAAAGGAAAAGGAAGGTATAAACTAGTAGTAAACAGTGCCAAAGTTTATTTAGTTAGAGGTTAAATTTAATTTTGCCTTTATTACCTAAACTATTTAAAACATTTCAATTATAGTTTGAAGTACTTACAAAGTTTCATTTTGGAGATTCAGATTAAAGATCAAATCTTAAGATCTTAAGTATTTTTAAGATTAAAAGTGGTGAGTAAGTAAGACAAACATCTGTAAAGACAACTATTTTCTATAATTTGCAAAGGTTCAAAATCTCCAAGCAAAGTAAAAACCCATTCATTAATTTCTTAAATATTTAATAAATACATATTATTTATTAGGCATCAGGAATATAGTAAATATGAAAGTCACCACTGTGGAAGAGCACATCCTAGTGTAAGGGAAAAACACATTAAAAAGTAATTATGAATTGGGTTCTGTGATGCACATCTGTGAATCCCAGTTACTCTGGAGTCTGAGGCAGGAGGATTGTAAGTTTGACGCTAGCCAGAGCAATTTAGGAAGACCCTGACTCAAAATAAAAATAAAAAGGATTGGGGATATAGCTCCACAGTAAAGCACGCCAGGGTTCAATGCCTAGTAACCTTCAAGACAGTAACAATGCAAGCATTATAATTACATATAGTGTATTACAGACCAATTGACCAACTGACCGACTGAATTGGAGTGAAGAGGGAAGGGGAAGGAAGGCAAAGGTGTTCTGTAGAGAATATCTGAAGTGAGTCTTGATTGTAAGAATTTTTGCTAGATAGAATTGGAGGAGATAAATAGAGAGTGACATATGTGAATACATGAAGGCAAAAATGAAAATGGTGCATTCTGGGGGAAAAGAAGATCAAAACGTTGGGTCAGAAAATAAACTAGAGTATCCAATAATGATTCATTCATATTCATGTAATGTTTCCAATAAAATAAGCAAAAAAAAAAAGATGAATGAGTCTTTAACAGTTACATCCTTAAAAAAAATTTTTTTTTTTTTTAGTTGTAGGTGGTCACAGTACCTTTATTTTATTTACATGGTGCTGAGGATCGAACTCAGGCCCTCACACATGCAAGACGAGCACTCTACTGCTGAGCCATAGCCCCAGCCCCTAACATTTACATCTTAAAGAATGATCATTTTTTTATTTCTTGGATCATTTTTACTGTGCTAAAATAAATTAGTTAGTATGGGCTGAAAGCTGTAGTCTTCAATTTAATTCTTTTTTTAAAATATTTTTATTTATTTGCTTTAGTTGTACTCAATGCGTTTTATTCAATGCATTTGATTTGTATGTGGTGCTGAGGATCGAACCCGGGTCGCCCACGCGCTAGGCGAGCGCTCTACCGCTGAGCCACAATCCCAGCCCCATTCAATTTAATTCTTGAGGCAACCAAGTTTTAAAAACAAAGCTAATACTTAACTCTTCTAATGAATTCTATTTGATGGCAATGCTTTATAAACAGCTGGTAACCAAAAATTTAAATAACACCCTTAGAAAAAGACATCATTCTACCTACACTGCTAGTGGGAACTAAAACATTTATTAACTTTTTTGAAAAAAAAATTGGCAATATCTAATGAAACTATATTTATACTTTTCCTTTGATCCAACATTCCCATTTCTAGGAATTTACTCTGAAGAAGTACCTCTAACAATATAAAACTATTCATGAACAAGTTCGTTCACTGAAAGATTTTTTTTAACTGTAAAATTCTGGGAACAACCTAAACACCCACACATAAGAGAATGACTGAATAAATTACAGAACATTCATACAATGGGTAACCACGCAGCTATGAAAGAGGAAGAACTCTATGAGATATTATGGAATGCTTTCCAAGATGTACTTCATTGAAAAACAGGTGAGTGCAAAGAGGACCTATAGTGTGCTAACTTTCATTAACAAAGAGGATAAAAAATATATACATTAATGAGACAACCTACAGTGGGTAGGTGGGAAGAAATAGGGTATGAAGAATAAGAGAAGGAAGAAGAGGTACAAGGAGGGACATGATACTTGTGAGTAAACTTTTTTGCATAATCATGTTTAGAACCATACAAATGTTTCACATAAAACAACAACAACAAATAGAGAAAAAAGAAGAAACTAAAGGAACAAAGCATTATTTTGACAATACACTCCAAGGCTAAAGGCTTTTGAAAACAGCTCTGGGGCTGTAGTTGTGGCTCAGTGGTAGAGTGCTTGCCTAGCACACGTAACGCATTGGGTTCGATCCCCAGCACCACATAAAAAAAGTAAATAAAGAAAATAAAGGTATTGTGTCCATCTACAACTAAAAATATTTTTTTTTTAAATGTTAAAAAAACCCAGCTGTGCAGAAATACTGAACTGTACTTGGTAATTATGTTTTTAATTGCATGTACCAGTTATCTATTATTGCATGACAAATTATTGTAAAATGTAGTCACTTAAAATCACACACACACACATACACACACACACACACACACACACACACACACTTTTTAATCTCTTAAGATTCTGTAGATAGGAATACAGTCATGGCTTAGTTGGTTGCCTCTGACTCAAGGTCTCATGAGGCCACAGTTGAGATGCAGACCAGAGCTGCAGATCTCATGTGTCACTAAGTCACACATGACTTTTGCATCCCCCAGGTCCGTGGTTGATAACTGGGTAATATCAGTTCTTTGCCACGTGGATCTCCCCATAGGGCTACTCAAAACATGGGAGCTTGCTTCCAAGGGCTTTGAGAGAGAGAAGAAGAGAGGGCAAATAAGACAGAAATCACAGTATTTTTGTAATCTAATTTTGGAAATCATATCACTTTTGTCATATACTGCTACAAGAAAGTCACTAAATTTAGCCTACACTCAAGGAAGAGGGTTATAGAATAGCAGGAATATCAGGAGGCAGGCAGGGATCACTGGGGGTCATTTTATCTTATTCTTTTGATACTAGGGATTGGACCTAGGGACACTTAACCACTAAGCCACATCCCCAGCCATTTTTATATTATATTTTGAGATAGGGTCTCCCTAAGTTGCTTGGGATACACTAAATTGCTGAGGTTGGCTTTGGACTTGTGATTCCCCTGCCTCAGCCTCCCAAGTTGCTAGGATTATAGGTATGTGCCACTGTACCTGGAAGACTGGAGACCATTTAATTATCTAAAACAGTTCATCCTTTGGTCCCTGATGAGATTCATATTTTTTCTACATGTAAAACATACCCTTTCTGAAGGGTGGTTTTGCAATTCTGAAACCATTTTTTTTTTTTTTTTTTTTTTTTTTTTTTTTTGTGGTACCGGGGATTGAACTCAGGGGCACTCATCCACTGGGTCACATCCCCAGCCCTTTTTTGTATTTTATTTAGAGACAGGGTCTCACTGAGTTGCTAAGTGCCTCGCCACTGCTGAGGCTGGCTTTGAACTCGCGATCCTCCTGCCTCAGCCTCCCAAAGTGCTGGGATTACAGGCGTGAGCCACTGCACCCGGCTGAAACCATTTTATGTATATTTTAGGCTTAAGTAAATAATAATGAGGTATTATTGCCTCATGGGTTTTAATAAAAAATATACAAAGATGAATAAGTAGAAAAACAGATATAGGGTATCACTATGTTACACAGGGTGGTCCAGAACCCCTGGGCCCCCATCTCAGCTTCCTAAAAGACTGAGACTACAGGTACATACTGCCATACCTGACCAGAAATAGTAACTGCAAAGTGGATAAACTGTTCCCTCATCTCCTTAACCAGATGGTCAAAGTTAATACATATTGAAATCTTGAGATAATGCATGAAAAGACACAAAAGCATTGCTTTGGTATCCTTATAAAAATTTATTATTCATCATGAGAAACACCACTCAACTCTGTGCTGAAGGGCATTCTACAAAATACCAACCAATAATTTGCAGAATTGTAATGGTCATAAAATAAAAACTGATGAACTTTTCAGATAAAGAGACTAAGGAAGCCGGGCGCGGTGGCGCACGCCTGTAATCCCAGCACTTTGGGAGGCTGAGGCAGGAGGATCGCGAGTTCAAAGCCAGCCTCAGCAATGGCGAGGCACTTAGCAACTCAGTGAGACCCTGTCTCTAATAAAATACAAAAAAGGGCTGGGGATGTGGCCCAGTGGTCTAGTGCCGCTGAGTTCAATCCCTGGTACCAAAAAAAAAAAAAAAAAAAAAAGACTAAGGAAACATATGTGTTAACTAAATGTACGATGAGATCCTGAATTGGATCTGGGTCAGAAAAAGGGCAAGGATTTTTCCAAATGGAAACATTAAAAAAAATTTTTTTTTTTTTTAGTTACAGACAGATATAATATCTTTATTTTATTTATTTATTTTTATGTGGTACTGAGGATTGACCCCAGTGCCTCACATATGCTAGGCAAGCGCTCCACCACTAAGCCTCAATTGCAGCCCCTTAACTCATTATTTTGACAGAATGGCATACTATATACAAATAATAACAAAATTATCACTAATAAATTTGCAGTAAAGTAACTGAAACAATTAAATAAATAAAAAGATTAACTGAAATACTGAATAAAACAAAAAGGCATTACTGCACAAAATATGATTATCTCCATGGGAAATTAAACCATTTTAAATCATTTCCAGTGATGGACATAACACTTGTGGATGACTTAAAAGCATTTCATCTTCAGAGCAGCAATGTGCTTGGTGTGACAAAGAAAACAAATGGAGTAAGAAAGTAAGGATACGCTGGTGAGGGTGGAAGAGGAAAGAAAAGAAGGAGAGAAGTAGAAAGGAAGGGAGGTGCAAAGTATGAACAAGCTTTGGCTCTTTCTGAATCCTTCCCATAACACATCTTTACAACAGGCTAGTGTGTCAGAAACCTCCCTGATCTACAATGAATCTCATTTTTTTGTTGTTGTTTCGGATGAGTAAGCTATATCAAAAAGACCGAAAGGATAAAAATCCAGGAGCTAAGCAGCAAGTTTACTGATGCCACAGCTTTGTGCTAATTGAAATTTCATTATCTTTACCAGAAAAGACAAATATGTTAAAATTTATAAAACCATCATAAGTTTTTAATTTATCAGAAGGGGTTATATATATTCTCTGAAAACATTTCTTCCCACTTTCCTGGACTCAAGATAACATTAGATTTTGTCTGTATTATAGGATCTTTTCACGTCTTACAGCAAAAAGAGAGGAATGGAGAGATCTATATGAACCATCTCAGAAGGGTGACTTTCATTTCTTATAGGAAAAAACAAGGCACTGCAGTATACCTTAAAGGGCTGAATCACCTTTTCAGACACAACTCTATTGCCTACATTCACACTGGGAAAACGCAGGACTGAGGAAAGGAAAGGAAAGACCATCCTTCTGTCAGTATATAGATCTATATAACAGTCTTGAGTCCCTGGAAAAGCTTGGCAATCAAATACCTTAAAGAATTAGACCTGGGGCTGGAGGTATAGTTCAGTGCTAGAGTTCAGGAGGCCCTGAATTAAAATCCATACTATACATCTATGTGTGCATGTATATACACACAGACACAGAAGAAAGAAACATATGCAAAAGAAGAATTAAGAATTAAGACTGGACAAAAAATGTAAAAGTAAAAAAGACATTCCCTGGGAATAAACGTACATAGATTTGACAGAGAAAGTTTCTATAAAAATAATACGTTTACAAAAACAAGAAATTCTCCTAACCAAAGAAGAACTATCTGAATGAAAATGTATGTAGGTGTAGTACTTACCATATTTGGCATTCATAATTACGTGATTTAAAAATTTATCCCGACTTTCATATTGAAATAGCAAATGATTTCCTTTTTATAGTTATGTAGAATTGAAATTTATCTCAAATAAAATATCTGCATCAAGGTTGTTTATAATTTGAAGAAATGCTTTTTCAAATTATTAATGTTCATATTATATTTTAAAAAAGAAACAATGCCTATTAAAGATGAAAATGGATTTAGCAGTATAAACAACATCAATAAAGTTGCTTCTCACCCCCACCACAGCAAAACATGTAAAGGAAGAAAAAAAAAAAAAAAAAAACCAAAAAACAAAACAAAACAAAACCATGCCAGTATTCCACTTGGTTAGATAAAAAGATTAAAGTTGACTTTTAAAGAACAAGAACCATCATTCAGGTTCAGAATGCAGGTATTCAAATATAAAGTCAATTTTATGTTTCTTTCAAAATATACTTATCTGTTAAATAGCATTCCTCTCTTTGGCCAAGCCAAATGTGATTTGACAATAGCAACCACTACCACAACAAGCTGTAGAATTTTGTTCACAGTTTTCTGATTAATTCATTGACAAACTAAGTATTTCATTCATTCATTCTTTTTTTTTTTTTTAAGTTAAATGATCATTTAGGAAAGAGTAATTTCAATTTTCTGGTCTAAACTGTAAGTTTTTAATATTCTAAATACTATGTCTACTGAATACTAGGTGTAAAATATTCTTCCCTGTAAGGAAATGTTCAGTGTGGGAATGTTGCCAGCAAAAGGATTCATGAAGCTGAGCAATATATTATCTTTATAAATTGAAATCATCTGTGAGATTCAAAACACTAGTTATATGAGTGGAAACTTTATCTAAAATGTATCATTCTTAATTCATATGAAATAATTCAACTGAATTCTTCTGCCCCATTTAAAACTGTATTTTATTATTTAACCTATCTTAAAGCTCATTGTATGGGTGATGTGACATTTCACTGTGGAATTAAGTGGTAACTCTTGACAAAGCAGTCATTATCATGAGATAATTGACCTTATTTCAGAGTTAAGCATCCTGAGGCAAAGTTGAGTATACTTAATCCTGGCAGGTTAATAATCTAGTGATTAGGAAGCATTGAAAGGTATTACTCTTAAGAACCATTTCCAAAATGACATTATTCAAAAACTTCTTAATTTAATAAAAATGAAAAACAAGACTAATAATCAAGTTCTCTAGTCATGTACTGCTACGTAATGACTACAAATCAGCTTGTGTTAGCAGGCATCAATGGATATAATTTATAATTGCCTGCATGTAGAATGTCCTTTATTAAGCTGATCTCATGTGAGTTTAGCTAACAAAAGATTGCTGCTGAAGGAAATGCTTTAAATTTTGAAGATATCAGAAACATTAAAAATACAACATAACTTTTTAAAAGAGTTTTATAATAGAGAAGTTTCCAGGAATAACCATCAATTTGATTATTTAATTTAAAAATACTAAATGCATGTAATAGAGTTCTTAAAAGTTTTTAA
This sequence comes from Tamias sibiricus, assembly GCA_025594165.1. NCBI lineage: Eukaryota > Metazoa > Chordata > Mammalia > Rodentia > Sciuridae > Tamias > Tamias sibiricus. The sequence continues at coordinate 121,024,687 of CM046663.1, read as the reverse complement.
TTGAAAAAATTTTGTTTTTGTTATCAAAGGTTTTTAATTGAGGAAAAAATTTTGTTTTTATCCATTTCTGAATTACAGTTAAATGCAAACAATGTGCTGGGTGCAGTGGTGCATGCCTGTAATCCCAGTGGCTCAGAGGCTGACTGACATAGGAGGATCTCCAATTGAAGGCCAGCCTCAGTAACTTAGCAAGGCCCTAAGCAACTTAGTGAGACCCTGTATTAAAACCAAAAATAAAAGGATCCCCTTGTATTTAAATAGCAATATCAAGCAATGGAGGAATACTTTGATAGTCTTGGATTTTAAACATGATAGACAAGTGAAAATCATCACACCCTGCCATTGAGTAATGCTTTAAAATTAGACCAGGTACATGACACATGCTTATATTCTCAAGGCAAGAGGATCTCAGTTCAAGGTCAGCCTCAGCAACTTAGACTCCCAGCCCCCCACACCAAAAAAGGGCTGATGATGTAGGTCAGTGATAGGGCTCCTACGGTTTGATGCCCAGTACCGCTAAAACAAAGTTACAAAGGATATTCACAAAAACCATCACTTCATTCACTCTTTCTAATGTATGTGAAATTTCAGCATGGCTCATTGAAAACACTATGTTTTTTGTTAGGAATTTAAAAAAAAAACAAAAAACAAAGTTTTTTTGGTAGTTGTAGATGGACAGCATGCCTTTTTTTTTTTTTTTTTTTTGGCTTTTTTTTTTTTTTTTTTTTTTTTTTGGTACCGGGGATTGAACTCATGGGCACTCAACCACTGGACCACATCCCCAGCCCTCTTTTGTATTTTATTAGAGACAGGGTTTCACTGAGTTGCTAAGTGCCTGGCCATTGCTGAGGCTGGCTTTGAACTTGCAATCCTCCTGCCTCAGCCTCCCAAGTGCTGGGATTATAGGCATGCGCCACTGTGCCTGGCTACATGCCTTTATTTTATTTGCTTATTTTTGTATGCAGTGCTAAGGATCGAACCCAGTACCTCATAAGTGCTTGTCAAGAGCTCTGTCACAGTCCTAGCCCCAGCCCCAGAAAGATATCAATCTACAGATTCTTTTTTATAATAGTTTGAGTTTTGATATAAAGTTAACGCTAAACTCATGGAATAAATTGAGTAGTGTTTCCCTTCAATTTCCTAGGGCAGTTTGTATGTAACTGGTATTGTCTTTTAAAAATGTGTGGTAGAAAAAGTACTATACAATTTCAATGCAATCCCAATCAAAATCCCAATATCATTCTTCATTGAAACAGAAAAAGAAATCATGAAATTCATCTGGAAAAATAAGAGACCCAGAATAGCCAAAGCAATTCTTAGCAAGAAGAGTGAAGCTGGTGGCATTACTGTTCCAGACCTTAAATTGTATTACAAAGCAATATTAACTAAAACAGCATGGTATTGGCACCAAAATAGACCAGTAGACAAATGGTACAGAATAGAAGACACAGAGATTAACCCACACATCTATAGTTATATTAGACAAAGGTGCCAAAAACATACATTGGAGAAAAGACAGTCTCTTCAACAAATGGTGTTTGGGAAAACTGGAAATCCTTATGTAATAAAATGAAATTAAACCTCTATCTTTCTCCATGCACAAAACTCAACTCAAAGTGGATCAAGGACCTAGGAATTAAACCAGAGACCTTACACTTAATAGAGGAAAAAGTAGGCCCAAATTTCCAACATGTTGGATTAGGCCCCAACTTCCTCAATAAGACCCTTATAGCGCAAGAACTAAAACCAAGCATTAATAAATGGGATGGATTCAAACTAAAAAGCTTCTTCTCAGCCGGGCGCGGTGGCGCACGTCTGTAATCCCAGCACTTTGGGAGGCTGAGGCAGGAGGATCGTGAGTTCAAAGCCAGCCCCAGCAATGGCAAGGCACTTAGCAACTCAGTGAGACCCTGTCTCTAAATAAAATACAAAAAAGGGCTGGGGATGTGGCCCAGTGGTCGAGTGCCCCTGAGTTCAATCCCTGGTACCACAAAAAAAAAAAAAAAAAGCTTCTTCTCAGCAAAAGAGACAATCAGTGAGGTGAACAGAGAACCTACAGAATGGGAGCAAATCTTTACCACGTGCACATCAGACAGAACATTAACTTCAGTATATATAAAGTGGTAAAAAACCTTTAGACCAAAAAAACAAACAACCCAATCAATAAATGGGCTAAGGAACTGAACAGATACTTCTCAGAAGATGATATACAATCAATCAACAAATATATGAAAAAAATGTTCAACATCTCCAGCAATTAGAGAAATGCAAATCAAAACTACTCTAAGATTTCATTTCACATCAGTCAAAATGGCAGCTATCAAAAACAAACAACAATAAATGCTGGTGAGGTTGTGGGGAAAAGGGCACACTCATACATTGCTGGTGGGTTGCAAATTGGTGCAGCCAATCTGGAAAGCAGTATGGAGATTCCTAGGAAAACTTGGAATGGAACCACCATTTAATCCAGCTATCCCACTCCTCGGTCTATACCCAAAGGACTTAAAAACAGCTTACCACAGGGACACAGCCACATCAATGTTTATAGCCACACAATTGACAATAGCTAGATTGTGGAAACAACCCCAATGCCCATCAATAGATGAACGGATAGGGAAACTTTGGTATATATACACAATGGAACACTACTCAGCACTAAAAGAGAATAAAATGATGTCATTTGCAGGTAAATGGATGGAGTTGGAGAAAATAATGCTAAGTGAAGTCAGCCAATCCCAGAAAACCAAAGGTCGATTGATTCCTTTGCTATGATGATACTGAATTATAGTGGCAAGGGAGGGGGATGAGAGGAATGAAGGAATATTAAATAAAACAAAGGGGAGGGGGGAGGGAGCAAGGGGATAGAAATAGTGGCAGAAGGGAGTTGGACATCAATATACTAAGTGCATGTATAAAAGCTCAAATGGTATGAAAATACTTTGTGTAAAACCAATGACTTGGAAAACTGTGCTCTTTATATGTAATATGAAAGGAATTGCACTCTAACAGCATGTATAACAAATTAAATTAAATTAAAATAAAAAAAAAAAGAACTATGGAGATAGGAAATCTTGAGGAGTTGGGGGAAAAAAAAATGTGTGGTAGAACCAGGTATGGTGGTGCACACCTATAGTCCCAGTGAGTTGGGAGGCTGAGGCAGGAGGATTTCAAGTTCAAAGTTAGCCTCAGCAAATAAGCAAGGCCCTAAGCAATTTAGCAAGACCCATCTCCAACTAAATATTAGTAAGTGCTGGGGATATAGCTCAGCAATTTAAGCACTCCTACGTTTAATGTGCAGTACCAAAAAAAAAAAAAAAAAAAAGTGTGATAGAATTCAATATTACAGCAATATGGTCCTTGAGTTTTCTTCGTGGAAATGATTTTAATTACAAGTTTAGTTTCTTTAATAGATAATCTGAACAAGATTAGAGGAAAGGTGCACTTCCTAGTTGCTGCATGGCTCAGGATTCAAGAATACTTCTCAGTGAGGTGGATGATAACAGGGAACCCACTGAAATTCAATATTGAACATTCAGAGACTTACAGAGACCCAGAAATTTGGGTTCTTTGAACTGAGGACAAGAAAAGAGTCCTTTGAAGCCTAACTAGTGGAAGCAGCTGGTGCCAGTTCACAAGCAGGGAGAGAAACACAATGGACAATTTTTTTTTAAATTCAAGTTTTTTTTTATGTTTATTTATTTGTGTTAGTTGTACACAATGCCTTTATTTTTATGTGGTGCTGAGGATCGAACTCGGGCAGCGCACATGCTAGGCCAGCGCTCTACCGCTGAGCCACAACCCCAGCCCCAATTTTTTTTTTTAAATATATTTTTATAGTTGTTGATGGTGTTGATGGAACTTTATTTTATTTATTTATATATGGTGCTGAAAATTGAACCAAGTGCCTCACATATGCTAGGAAAGTGCTATACAACTGAGCTACAAACCCAGTCCCACAATGGTCAAATTTACCATGGAAAAACCTGTGAACAGGAATGCAGTCTACATTTAGCTGAACCAGAGGCTACACACACAGTGAGGCACTGTTTGAAAAGTGTTCTGTATTTCTCAAGTGGTCATGGAGAGCTAAGGAGGTCACACCGAAGCTTGCTGCTGGGGTAACCTGGAATATCACAGTAAATATTGTCATACTCTCCCAGCAAGCACCTATTGTGTGGTAGACTCTGACTGAAACAGTTACAAAGAAGACTGTACCAAGGGTAATTCAACTTAGAGATATGGAGGGGAGTTCAACTCACTTTAGTCTGGTGGCTCACATGACCAGATAGAGAGGGTTAGGAAAAATGAACAGGTGGGCTTCATTACCACTGGGGACTGAGCCTGAGGAAGGCCATATTTGTGGGCAGTGCAGTATATGAGACCTGAGGAGGGTTGGTTACCCCACCTTATGACTAAAATTCTTGTAAGGCTCCTGAGATCCAGATACTCAGCAGGGATTGGCACCTGCCAAGATCACTATATCCAGCAAAGTTATCCTTCAGAATTGAAGCAGAATAAAAACCTTTTAGGAAAAGAAGAACCTAAAAGAATTCATTGGCTACTTAGGCAGGAATACAAAAATACTATACACAAAAGAAATTTATAAAAACTCCAGAACCCACAAATGAACCAAATTAAATACTAGCAATAAATCAAAATGTCAGGAATTAATAAACATCTTTTTATAATAACACTGAAAGTAAGTGGTCTTAACTCTTAATTGAAAGAGACAGCCTGGAAGAATGGATTAAAAAACAAGAACTAGGGGCTGGGGTTGTGGCTCAACTGTAGAGTGCTCGCCTAGCACGTGCGCAGCCCGGGTTCGATCCTCAGCACCACGTAGAAATAAACACATTGTGTACAACTAAAGCAAATAAATAAATATTAAAAAAAAAAAACAAGAACTAAATATATGTTGTTTGCAGTAGATTCCTCTTAGAGGTAAAGACAGTTACAGGCTAAAAGTGAAAGAATGGAAATTGATATTCCAAGCAAATGAAGCCCCAAAACAAGCAGGAGTGGCAACTCTCATACCAACAAAGCAGAATTCAAACAAAAATTAATTAGAAAAGAAAAAATGTCATATTGGTAAAGGGAACAATCCAACAAGAAGATATGATAGACAATATTTATGCCTGTTAGTATACCTAATAACATAAAACAGACATACTTGATTTAAAGACTCAGATAGACCTGAGTACAATAATATTGGGTGGTTTCAACAGAGCCCTCTCACCAATACATAGGTCATCCAGACATAAACTCAGCAAAGACTCTTCAGACTTAAAAAAATATCAATCAAATGGCCTTAACAGGCATCTATAGAATATTTCATCCACATTCTTCTCAGTTGTTCATGGAACATTCTCCAAAACAGATTATATTTTAAGTCACAGGCAATTCTTAGCAAATACCGAAAAAAAAAAAAAAAAAATCAATATAATTCTTTGCATGTTATCAGATCATAATGGAATGATACTGGAACTTAATACCAATAAACTATATAAACACATGAAGATTGAACAATGCTTTTTTGGGAACAATGTGCTTTTGAATGATGAATGTGATAATAAAATAAATCAGGAGAAATTTTAAAATTATAAGATCAAATAAGAATGGTGGCACCCAGGGGAATAGTTATAGCTATAAGTGCTATAAGAAAATCAGAATGAGCTCAAACAGACGATTTAATGATGCTTTCAAGGGCCTAGAAAAACAATAAATTGATTCTAAAACCAGTAAAAAGAAGGACATAATTAAAGTCCAAGCCAAAAATCTATGAAACAGAGAATAAAAAACAACACAAAGAATCAATGAAGCAAAGAACTGTTTCTCTGAAAACATAAACAAGACTGTCAAACCCCTAGCCAAGCTAACCACAAGAGAAAGAGAGAAGACTAAATTAATAAAGTTAGAGATAAAAATGGAGATATCACTACAGACATCACAGAAATCCAAAGGACCATTGGGGACTATTTTGAAAAACTTATACTTCAATAAATTGGAAAGTCTAGAAGAAATGGATATACTTATAGACACATATAACCTGCCAAAGTTGAATCAAGAGGATACAGAAAACCTAAACAGACCAACAATAAGCAGCAAGATGGAAGCAGTAATAAAGAGCCTTTGAACAAGAAAGAGCCCAGGACTAGATGGACTCTCAGCTGAATTCTATCAGACCTTTAAAGAAAAACTAATAACAATGCACCTCTAATACATCAACAAAATAGAAAGGGGAAACACTTTCCAACCAATTTTATAAAGGCAGTAGTGCCCTGATACCAAAATCAGATAAATATGTACAAGGAAAGAAAGCTATAGACCAATATCTCTCTGATGAACATAGATGAAAAATCCTTAATAAAATATTAGCAAACCATATTCAATAACATATTGAAAAGACTGCATGCCATGACCAAGTTGGTTTCATTGCGATGATGCACAGATAGTTCAACATACACAAATCAATAAATATAATCCACCACACAAAGGGGATTAAGAACAAAAATCACATAATCATCTCAATAGATGCAGAGAATGCCTTTGACAAAATTCAGACCCATTCATGATAACAAAAAAACAATAAAGAAACTATGTTCAGAGAAACTTAACATTATAAAAGCTAAATACAACAAATGCAAAGTCAACATCACAATGAATGTGGACAAACTGAAACTATTTCCTCTAAAATCAGGAACAAGACAAGCATGTCCACTCTCACCATTCCTATTCAAAATAGTACTTGAAATTCCATCTAGAATAATTAGGCAAGAGAAGGAAATAAGAGATAAAAATAGGAAAGGAAAGTCAAATTATTACAGTTCACAAATGATACAATCCTATACTTTATCCTCAAAGACAAAACAAAACAAAATAAAACAACAGTAAGAACAAAACCCATTAGGAATAAATGTAACCAAGGAGATGAAAGACTTCTTTAATGAAAATTATAGACACTAAGAAAGAAACTAAAGAAGATACTAGAAGATGGAAAGACCTCACATGTACATGAAAAGGCAGAATTAGTATTATTAAAATGGGCACATCAAAAAAAGTGTTAGATTCAATGCATTCCACAACAAGACACTAAGGATATTTTTACAGAACTAGAAAAAAAAATCTTAAAAATCATTTGGTAGAATAAAGACCCAGAATAAGCCGGGCGTGGTGGCGCATGCCTGTAATCCTAGCACTTGGGAGGCTGAGGCAGGAGGATTGCAAGTTCAAAGCCAGCCTCAGCAATGGCGAGGCACTTAGCAACTAAGTGAGACCCTGTCTCTAATAAAATACAAAAAAGGGCTGGGGATGTGGCCCAGGGGTCGAGTGCCCCTGAGTTCAATCCCCGGTACCAAAAAAAAAAAAAAAAAAAAAAAAAAAAAAAAAAAAACCCAGAATAGCCAAAGCAATTCTAAGAAAAAAAGAAATATTGGAGACATCACAATACCTGACTTCCACATTATGTTACGGAGTCATAGGAACAAACTGCATGATACTGGCTTAAAAACAGACACATAGACCAACAGAACAGACTAGAAGACACACAGACAAACCCACATTTCTGATACTTGAAAAAGGTGCCAAAAACATACATTTGAGAAAAGTTAGCCTTTTCAACAAATGGTACTGGGAAAACTGGTTATTCATGTAGGAAATTAGCCTACTATCTCTTAATCTATAGAAGTCAACTCAAAATGGATCAAAGACCTAGTAATTAAATCCGAAACTTTACAGATGCTAACAGAAAACAGGGTCATGACACCAACATATAAGCATAGGCAACAACTTCCTCAATAGCAAAGCTAAAGCTCTGGAAATACTAAGAATTAATAAATGGGATGACATAAAATTTAAAAAGCTTTTGCATAACAAAGAAAACAAAACTGTGAAGAAAGAACCTACAGAATGGGAGAAAATCTTTGCTAGCTACTTTTCTGACAAAGGATTACTATCCCAAATATATAAAGAACACAAAAAACACCCCCCACAATTAATAAATGGGCAAATGAATTAAAGAGATACTTCTCAAAAGAAGAAACACAAATAAATGGCCAAAAGTATATATATAAAAAAGTTAAACATCTTTAGCATTTAGCAACGTGCAAATCAAAACTATACTGAGATTTCATTTCACTCCAGTTAGAATGTCAGCCATCAAGAAAACAAACAATAAGGGGCTGGGGTTGTAGCTCAGTGGTTGAGTGCTTGCCTCTCATGCGTGAGGCACTGGGTTCAATCCTCAGCACCACATAAATAAATAAATAAATAAATAAATAAAAGATTTAAAAAAAAAAAAAAAAGAATACAAACAATAAGCCAGGTGCAGTGGTGCAAGTCTGTGATACCAGAAGCTCAGGAGGCTAAGACAGGAGGATCACAAGTTAGAGGCCAGCCTCAGAAACTTAGCTAGGCCCTAAGCAACTTAGTGAGACCCTATCTTAAAATAAAAAATAAAGGGCTAGGGTTGTGGTTCAGTGGTAGAGCACTCACCTAGTACGCGTGAGGCACTGGGTTTGATTCTCAGCACCACATAAAAATAAATAAAAAACATGGATAGTGTATCCATCTACCACTAAAAAAAATAATATCTGGGCTGGGGATAGAGTAATTGCCTCACATGCACAAGGCCCTGGGTTCAATCCCCAGCATGACTAAAAAAATAAAAAATAAAAAGGGGTAGTGACCCACCAGTGCAACTCCACATGATGTAAAACCACAAGAATGGGATCCTAATTAGAATAAGTCATACTCCTAAATGTATAATATGTTAAAATACACTCTAATGTCCTGTATATCTAAAAAGAACAAATTCTTTTTAAAAAAGGTTATATAAAAAAAAAAGGGGGGGAGGGTGGTGGTGATGTAGCTTAGCACCTCTGGGTTTAATCTCCACTCTGCCATCAACACCATCTCCCCTCCCCCCCCAAAAGAATACCAACAATAATAAATTCTAGAAAGCATGTGGGGAAAATGGAACACTTTTACACCGTTGCTGTAATTATAAATTAGTACAATCACTACTGAAATTATCATGGAGGTTCCTTAAAAGACTAGGAAAAAATCATCATACCCAGCTATACGAGTCCTTGGTATTTAGCCTTAAGAATCAGTCAGCATATACTCAAATCTCAGATAGTGATACATTGAGGTGGGACTGCAAACTGGTGCAACTACTCTGGATAGCAGTATGGATATTCCTCAGAAAACTTGGAATGGAACTACCAATTGACCCAGTTATCCCACTCCTTGGCATATACCCAAAGGACTTAAAATCAGCATACTGTAGTGACACAGCCACATCACTGTTTATAGCAGCTCTATTCACAATACCTAAACTATGGAACCAACCTAGATGCCCTTCAACAGATGAATGGACAAATGGATATACACAATAGAATAGTACTCAGCCATTAAGAATAATGAAATTAAGGCATTTGCCAGTAAATGGATGGAACTGGAGACTATCATGCTAAGTGAAATAGCTAATCCCCTAAAACCAAAGCAGATGCTGACTCACAATGGAGAGGAAAGGAGTTTCACCAGATGGACAGGGGGGCAGTGGGAGAAAGGGAGCAGGGATGGGAATGGAAAAGACCTTAGATGAATCAGACATAACTTTCCTATGTTCATACATGAATACATGAGCAGTGTAACTCCATATCATGTACGACCACAAAAATGGTAAGTTATACTCCATGTATATATGTTAAAATACATTCTACTGTCATGTATAACTAAAAAGAACAAATAAAAAAATTAACAGTGATTTGGACACATGCATACTCATGTTTATAGCAGCACAATTCACAATAATCAAATTATGACACTAGCCTAGGTGTCTGTCAATCAATGAATGGATAAAGAAAATGTGGAATATATACACAATGGAGTTTATTCAGCCATAAAGAAAAAAATTATGTAATGGATGGAACTTGAAAACATTATGTATAGAAAAATGAGTCAAACCAAGAAAGTCAAAGGTTGGATGTTTTCTCTCATACAGGGAAGCTTCACCGAAAAAAGGAAAAAAAGAGGGGGTAAAACTCATGAAAACAGAAGGGAGACAGCAGAGCAGAAGAAAGGGCCTGGGGTAGGGGAGCAGGGAGGGAAGAAGAGAGGGAAAGGTAATACTGGGAAATGATACTGACCAAATTATATTGTTATTTTGTGTGTAAATAGGAATATGTAACAACAAATCCCATTGTTATGTATAATTATAAAGTACCAATAAAAATGCAGAAAAATGGCAAATTAAAAAACCCCATAAATTTCTGTTAAGACCCCTTCCCCCAAAGATAATCTGAATAGTTTCTTCTTTAGCATGCTTTTCTACTTTGTGTCTTTCAAGGAATTTGTCCATTTCAAAAAGGTTGCTAAATATGTTGGAATACTATTGATAAACAGGAAAAGAATAGCTTCTAGACTAGAGCTAATTTTGTCTCACTAATGGGGCAAAGCCTTCTGAATTATTATATCTGAAGCCCCATGAATTATGAGGTTATCTACCTTGTCCAATGGAACAGGATAGTTAAAGGCACCATCTGTAGTCTGAGGACTGTTTCCTCTGATCTGTTCTGATAGTTCTTTTTGTAAGTTTCCTAACAAATATGCAATGATCACTACTCAGCTGAGGATGTTTTGGGACTTCCTACAAATCTGTGTTCCCTATGAAGTTCCTTCTTCTCTGGTACTCCTGACTTGTAAACACTAGCTTCTTAAGCCTCTCAACTTCCAGTTCCATCCCTTTAATTCAAAGAGATTGCTAGGCTCTACTTGGGTTACTTTTGCTATGGCCCGGAAATTCTCTCCAAGCAGCTGGCTGGGGCAATCATTGTGTTTACCTCATTTATTTATTTTTTATCGGTTTGTTTTAGCTAGACATAACAATAGGATTTATTTTGACATAAGTATAAAAGCATAGTATATAATTTGTTTTCATTCAGTCCCCAGTACTTCCCCTTTCCCTCGCCTGCCTCCTCCCTTCCCTTGTTCCCTTCCTTGTACTCTGTAACAGTTTAGATATTAGGTGTGCCCCAAAAGCTCATGTGTAAGACAATGCAAGAAGGTTTAGAGGTGAAATGATTGGGTTATGAAAGTTTCAATCCAATCAGTGCGTTAATCCCTTGATAGGGATTAACTATTACCTAAATTTAGGTAGGGTGTGGCTGGAGGAAATGGGTCATGGGTGTGCCTTTGGGGTATATATTTTGTGAGCTGAGCTTAATCTCTCTCTGCTTTCTGATTGTCATGTCCCAAGCCACTCTCCTCCACCAATTTCTTTCACCATGATATCCTGCCTCATCTCGAGCCCCAAGGAAAGGAGTTGGTCTTCTATGAACTAAGATCTCTGAAACTGTGAGTTCCAAAATGAAGTTTTCCTCCTCTAATTGTTCTTGTCAAGTAATTTGGACACAACAGCAAAAAGCTAAGATATCTACTGATGATTCTATTATTTACTTATAGACTTTTTAAAAAAAATTAGTGTCTTGTGGATGTACATGATGTTGCAATTCAGTGTGGTATATTCATACACATGCACATAGGAAAGTTAGGTCAGGTTCATTCTACTATCTTTCCCTATCCCATCTCTCGTCCCTTCCCTTTATTTCACTTTGTCTACTCCACTGATCCTTCTTCTATCTTTTTTATCTGTCCCTCCCCCATTTTGGATTAGCATCTAAATATGACAGAAAACATCCAACCTTTGACTTTATATAGACTGGCTTATTTCGAAAGCATGACAGTCTCCAGTTCCATCCATTTACTGACAAATACCATTATGTATATATATATATATATATATATATATATATATATATATATATATATATATATATACTATCTTTTTTAAAAAAATATTTATTCACTTTAGTTGTACACAATGCAATGCATTTATGTTTACGTGGTGCTGAGGATTGAACCCAGGCCGCGCATGTGCGAGGCGAGCGCTCTGCCGCTGAGCCACAACCCCAGCCCTATCTTTTCTTTATGTATATATACTATCTTTTCTTCATCTATTCATCTGTTGAAGGGCACCTTGGCTCCACAGCTTGGCTATTGTGAATTCTGTTGCTACAGACATTGATGTGGCTGCGTCACTACAGTATGCTGATATTAAATTTATTGGATATATATCAAGGAGTGGGACAGCTAGATCCCATGGTGGTACCATTCCTCATTTATTTTTTACCTCATAAGGATCATTGATTATTGCCTGTGAAGACAGTTTTGGCAGATAAGGTGTTTTGTAAACTTTGAGGCCATCAGGAATGTTTATGTTATCATTACTAGTATACAACTCTCTGAGAAAGGCAAGGTTCACCATTAGAAAGTAAGAGTCAGTGTGTGTGATTTTAGTTAAGTGCTGACATTTTGGAATTTTTTTTTTGGCGGGGGGGTACTGGGGATTGAACTCAGGGGCACTCGACCACTGGGCCACATCCCCAGCCCATTTTTGTATTTTATTAGAGACAGGGTCTCACTGAGTTGCTAAGTGTCTCGCCATTGCTGAGGCTGGCTTTGAACTTGTGATCCTGGGATTACAGGTGTGTGCCACCGCGCCCAGCTCATTTTGGAAATTTAATACTAAACCCAGTAAATCTGAGTTTTTTTTTTTTTGAAGAAGAGGAAAGATAAAACAGTCATCTCTATATCTATCTTGACTGAGAAATTTATTTTACATTTCACTGAATTTTTAAAAAAAATTTTTATTTATTTGCTTTAGTTGTACACAATGCAGTGTATTTATGTTTATGTGGTGCTGAGGATCGAACCCAGGCCGCACACATGCGAGGCGAGCGCTCTATCGCTGAGCCACAATCCCAGCCCCCATTTCACTGAATTTTTTTTTTTAATATTTATTTATTTGCTTTAGTTGTACACAATGTGTTTATTTGTATGTGGTGCTGAGGATCGAACCCGGGCCGCGCACGTGTTAGGCGAGCGCTCTACCGCTGAGCCACAATCCCAGCCCCCTCACTGAATTTTAAAACCAAAATTTCTCTCTTTTCCTGGAGAAATGAAGATAATTTATTATTATTATAGAAGTCAAGGAGAAGAACAATGGGTGATGTATTTAAAGAGATAAAACCTGTATTAATCCACTTGCTTTTTCTAATCAAATATGGTATCATTTTTATTATCCCCATTAAAGTTTATCACCTCAACTGACATTTCTAGTGTATTAACATTTAAAAAAATCTGAATCTCACATTCAACTGACTTGATATTTATTAAGGTGTTGAATTATTTGCCTTTGCATTATATGCAAATACAGCTTTATCTCAAATCACTGGTAGTTTACTTCAGCAAAGCTCAGAGTAAACACTAAGGTATACCACTAGAAATCTATTCATCAACAGACTTTTTGAGACTGGTTCAATACAATACCAAATACACCTAATTGCCTGTAGCTGATCTTTATTATTCTATAATCCGTATCATGACAGGTCTTCTCAAACGTACTAAACATCTATTATTTATTGGTTTGCTATAACATGTACTACGTAAATATCTGTTGAAATGAATCTGAAAGAACAATAATCATATGAAAAGAAAAAAAGTTCTTTCAACGTGACTTAGGAACTTTTAGTTTCACCACCTTCTCTTCTAGGTGGGGAAACATAATTTCTTTAATAATCTGTGGTAAGATAGAATCAAATTAACTGGTTTGTAAGACTATTCTTTTTTTAAATCATGGTAAAATATACAGAAGATGAAATTTACCATTTTTAAAGTATTCAATTCAGTGTCATTAAGAACATTTTCAAGCTGGTGTGGTCGTGCACACCTATAATCCCAGCAGCTGGGGAAGCTGAGGCAGGAGGATCATGAGTTCAAATCCAGCCTCAGTAACTTAACAAGGCTCTAAAGCAACTCAGTGAGACCCTGTCTCTTAATAAGATATAAAAAATAAGGGCTAGAGATGTGGCTCAGTGGTTAAGTCCCCCTGGGTTCAATCCCTAGTACCACAAAAAAAAAAAAAATAAAAGAAAAGAAGAAAAAAAAAGAAACTATTTTTAGTGTTGGGCAACCATTTCCACCATCCATTTCCTGAACTTTTTGATCATCCCAAACAGAAGCTTTGTGTTATTAAACAATAATGACCCAATACCACACCTGTCCCCAAGCCACCACTATTCTACTGTCTGTCCTTTGGAATTTGCCTATCCTACATACAGCTCAAAAAGTGAAATTATTTTTTGTTTTTTGCTGTGGACTGAATGCAGGGTAGTGTGCATGCTAAGCAAGCACTACAACACTAAGTTACACCCTAGCCTATAAAGTGGAATTCTTACAGGAAAAGCCAATATTTATCTGAAGTATGTGGCTTATTTTACTTAACATGTTTCAAGATTCATTCATGCTGTAGCACATTTGGAATTTCATTTCTTTAAAGCTGAACAATATTCCATTGTATGTATATATGAAATTGTGTTTATTAAGAAATTTGTTTTCACATTTAGCTATTGTGAATTGCCAAATGACATCCCATCACCATCAACTATATTAGCAAAATTATAACACTGGTTATAAAGAATTTAATATAAATTATATCAATATTTTCTTATAATCTATTAAACTAAATTAGACTCAGACCTTGAAGCGATTAAAGTGTTTTTTATTTTGATTGTGGTTGTACTGACAGGTCAGGTACACATTTCCAAAAACTCATACAAAAAAACAAGAAAAAGGGTGAATTTTACAATCTGTAAATTAAATCTCAAAAATCTAGTTTGTGTTAAAAATAAATATTTCAGCCGGGCGCGGTGGCGCACGCCTGTAATCCCAGCACTTTGGGAGGCTGAGTCAGGAGGATCGCGAGTTCAAAGCCAGCCTCAGCAATGGCGAGGCACTTAGCAACTCAGTGAGACCCTGTCTCTAATAAAAATACAAAAAAGGGCTGGGGATGTGGCCCAGTGGTCTAGTGCCGCTGAGTTCAATCCCCGGTACCAAAAAAAAAAAAAAAAAAAAAAAAAAAAAAAAAAAAAAAAAATAAATATTTCACTAAGAAGTTAATATGTATACTGAAGGAGATACTGAGTTACAGCAGTCCATACTGAGGCAATTTTGTTATGTAATTCTCGAGGATATTTATTCAAAATTTGGAGTTTTATTTTGCATTTTTTATTATTTTAAAACATATTTAAAAACATACACAGAAGTACAGAAACAGGAAATCTAGGTACTCTTTTTAAAAAAGAGGATAACTCACCATCTCATTTCCAAAAAGTATGTCCACATAAGGCATAACTTTCATCAATGATTCCTTGTAGAACTGGCTAATAAATGGTGCAGACAGATTCAAAGTGAAAATCCTGTTGTTTTCAGAAGCATGGTGAGCCACTTTTAACACTGACTCTGGGGATGCTGTAAGAAAGAAGCCCTAGAAAAAGAAAAAAGAAGGGAAAATCAGAAACACCATCTCCACTGAGTCACTCACAGTGAGAATAAAAGAAACGTATAAAAATAGAAAAGCCTATATAAGATGCAATTACAAAATGCAAGGTAGAAATAGCTGCATTTAATTAGAAAAAGTTAATCATGTATGTTTGATCTATGCCACTACTTCAGAGAATAAACTAGCACTTTTTCATATTAGATTATAGGCTAAATATTGAAAGAATTCTGCAAATCTACAAAAGATAAAAATATTCAAAAGGTCTCATTCAAGACAGTGATTATATCTTTGAATTAGAGAAACAGTGAAGGCAGATTGAATCCTACCTTCTTGTAAACAAGTTTGTATTCTTTTAAGTGATTTAAAGTGTATTTGGTAAGCAATGTGGGAATGGAGATGGACCATAAATAATAAAGTTTTCCTTGAATGACAGCAGTAAAGAGCCTATAGCAAAAAAAAAAAAAAAAAAAAAAAAAAAAAAAAAAAAAAAAAAAAAAAGGAAAGTTAACGTGGACAGCAAGAATGTAGCAACAGTTAATAAAATTCTCCATCTGAGTGTGAAGAAGGAAACTATACTGGTACTACCTACAAGACTTGGTGATTATTTAAGACATGGAAGGCAAAAGAGTCAAAAGATGGTTCAGATTTTGAATCTGGTTCTTCTACTTAAAAAAGGAGAAAAATCTAGAAAAGGATCTAGCTTACAAGGTAAAGAGAGAGTTCAATTGTGGTCACACTACTTGAGGTGCTAAGGAACCTCTCCAAATATCTATTTGAAAGTTGGACTCAGGAGAAAGGCCATCAAAGAAGGTGGTGGTAAAAGAAGCATTACCAAGAAAGAGAATGTAGAAGAAGAGGACAAAGTATAGAACAAAAAACAAAAAAAGCCAGAGAATGGAAGAAATGAAAAAAGGAGAGAACAAAAGGAAGGAAAATGAGAAGTGATAACAGAAAAATCCAACCTGGCAAGTTTAAAGAAATTGCTTAAAAGTGTTCAATTCTAAGCTGGGTGGGGGGTGCATGTCTGCAATCCCAGCAACTCTGGAGGCTGAGACAGGAGGATTCCAAGTTTGAGGCCACCTGGGCAATTTACTGAGATTCCCATCTCAAAATAATAAATGAAAAGGAATGGGTATGCAGCTCAGTGGCACAGCACTTGTCTAGCATCCACAACACCCTGGTTCAACTCCCAAAATTCTCCTTCTCCAAACAACCAAAAAATGTTCAATGCCATTAAGAGCGAAGAGAATGAAACAACTGAGCGAAAGACACAGAATGATTAGGAGAAAGCACTTAGTATGAAGATAAACTAGACAGTTATTAAAGAAGTTGTGGTGAGAAAATTAGGGTAAGGGTTATACATTTTGGGACATTTACCAGTGATAACAAAAATCATCTGAATGCAATTCACTAAGCAATTCTTGTGAGCCAAGTACTGCCCTAGAATTTTATATGTAACTTGGGTATTATTATTTTTTCCTTATATTAAACCTATGAGGTAGATACGTTATTAGTCTCATTTTTATAAACAACAAACATAAAATAGAGAAAAAAGTGTCCCCCAGGACACACGGCTTACATGAGATCAGCTTTTTTCCAGTGACTCCTAATATGACTCCTCATAATTTGAGTAGATAATAGAGAAGAAAAGGATAGAAAGACTTTCTTTTCTTGGAGGATGGGGATTGCAAGGGTTGTTTTTAAGAACAGGCAAAGTTTGAGCACTTCTGCTTTTCAAATAGAAGGATCTAGTAGAGAAACAAAAGAATGAAGAAGGGAGTGAGGATAATTAGAACAAAGAACCAGAGGGAGTCAGAGCACTGGAAACCAGAAGGGAAGACAACATATACAAGAAATTTCCTTAAGAAGTTGCAAAAATGCTACTGAAATATTCTCTCATAACCAAGGGAATACCCATTCATACCACCCAAACTTTAAAAAGAATAACAGCAAAAAAGATATTTTTGAGATTTCAAGTTAAATACTACAAGAACACTAAAAGAATGACTTTCGTGGCAGGGTCATGTGTATCAGGATCCATCTTTGAAGGGAAGATTTATTGCCCTTATACATTCTGAGATAATAACTCATTTTGTGTCATCATCCCAGATGTGGAATACCTAAAAAAAGTCTTAAATATAGTATATGATATATAAGAATATAATCATAATATAATAATTAGCTTAATTACATATTTATATAAACTCTACATTGGGGCTCAGAACAAGATACACTAAAATATGGACAAAAACCTTGGCAAATGAGAAAACTGAACATCAAAGATCACCCTGACCTTCCCCCACCTTTCTATGTGACAACAGGCCATGCAGGAATTCTCTGACCCACCTCATCTGAAAGTACTTCATAAGATCTCATTCCAGAGGGTCCTGTTCTATTCCTAGAGACCAGGAAGAATCTGAACATACAACTTGCTGGTTTCCAGACCTTTGCCTCTAGTTTATAACCATTAGACATTAGATAATACATTTTAAAAAATATGTATTTTTTAGTTGTAGATAGACATAATATCTTTTTATTTATTTATTTTATGTGGTGCTGAGGCAAGTGCTCTACCACTGAGCCACAACCCCAGTCCTAATCATACCCTTGTTATCCACTAATATTTCTCCATAAACAATCCATTTCTTTCATCAGACTTAGCATAAAAATACTGTTTTCTCTGGGCCTTTATTTCTGAAAGCTTCCATGTGAATTTTTACGTGTTATAGGAGTGTCAGCTATGATTCTTGCAGTAGGTGAGAAAAAGGCATTACCTTTTCTCCCTTATGACTGTCTCTTATCACATTGTAGTCTTGCTAATGAAATTGTAATAAAAATGCTTTCTCATCATAATAACATAATGTTTTTTCATCACTTAAAAATTTCAAACCATTGGGGTTGGGGCTGTAGCTCAGTGGCAGAGTGCTTGCCTAGCATGTGTGAGGAACTGGGTTCAATTCTCAGCACCACATAAAAGTAAACAAATAAAATAAAGGCATCTGTCCATCTACAACTACAAAAAAAATAATAATAAAATAAATAAATAAAAGGGGAACGATATTCTCCCATAAAGAAAAAAGTTATTAAAAAAATTCCAAACCATTAATTCTTTACCAATAATCAACTGTTATAAAAGGTAACACATTTTAGGTGTCATTATTTTTTAAATGTTTTCACTTTTTTTCTTAAAAAAGCAGTACTATTTCACTCGCAAACTATGAGCATCCAAGCTGCCTCTTTTGCTATTTTTGTCACTTAGAGAATTAAAAGAAACAGTTTATATAGCATCTTGTCTCCATAGTAATATGTATGTACTTGCTTTTTAGTCTTTCATTTAATGAGAAGAGTTTAAATCTTTCCCCCCCTTATTTCTCTCCAAACTGTTCCAGCATGAAATAGAAACCTCCCAGAGCTAGCATTCTGCCAGCTGTGGATTAACCACAGACAGCCACAGAACGGTCTACATAAATAGTAACCTGGTCAAATAATTAGGCTTCTCACCAACTTCAGACTGAAAATTTGATCTGTGCTAAAATACATCTGATTGTAATTTAAGGTACAGAACAGTATGCCTCTGGAGTCTAAATCTGGCCTCATTCCAAATGTGTGTATGTTGTATGTGTTTTACTTTAAAATGCAATACATGAGTATTGTAATGTGGCTAGTATAACTTCAATTTTGTTAATTTTATAAAGAACAGACATAAACCATTAGTTTTAAAATAAGAGGTAAATTCACAATTTAAATAAATTCTATTTTTAATGTTCTCTTGTTTTTCTTTAAGTAAATATTTAGAATTTAAACAATTTGGGATTTGTGCCCTATTAGATTGCAAAGACTGTTAAAGCTGATGCCAACTATAATTTTTCTTGCCAGATTTATAACCTTTGCTAAGCCACATGTTCCTTACTATAGTATCACCCAAAATAAAACTGGTGCCATTACAAAAAAAAAAAAAAAAGTTTTTTTCCCACATGTCAGATTGCAACAAAAACAAGCCAACAGTTTATGTCTATAGTTTAGAAAAATACTCTATATAACTAACAAAATATTGTTATTTTTCTAATGAAGGATCTGAATCTACACAACAGTTAATTATTAATCTTTGTCCTTATAAACACCAAAACCAAAATAGATTTTTAACATTTAGAGTTTGGATAATAGTAATCAGAATTAAAAGTGAAGCGAGACATTTTTATTCATTATAATGGAAAATAAAACTAAAAGGCAGAGAGAGAAGGGATAGAAAGACTTAAAGACCATTTTAGCAAAGCTAGATGTAATATTTAGAAATCTCAACCACTCTAAGGACTTGTCAGGGTAGTTTAAACACAAATGAATGTTAGAAACAAAACTGTTCAATGTGCTAAAAGAAAAGGAATGAAATTGCTCTTTACCAGTGTATACTTTAATTCAGGATGATCATTTAGAGTTCCTTTTAACTATTTTTATGTAAGAGCTCAAACTCTTTATTATTTCCACTACCAATTATCTGAACAATCGTGTGTGTGTGTGTGTGTGTGTGTGTGTGTGTGTGTGTGTGTGTCTATGAATGTGAAGTGCTGGCAGAGTGGGTTAGCAACCCCCAGAAGGTCCTTTATAAATAACAAGTTGGCACTGAATTTGACTGAACTTTAAGAAATTGTAATTTAGTTTCTTTTCTCACAATTACATATCCATATAAATTCCACTTTGAGTATAGTTTCAAAAAATAGGTAGAAAATCTATAATAAAAGAGATATAAATACCAAACTTTTGGGATAGGAATGACTTCCAAACTGAGAAAGATTATACAAAGATTTGCTATGGAAAAATCAAAACTTCTGGTTGGTTTCTTCCAATTCCAGTATTGGAAAAAGTGTGAACCAGAAACCAGGAAAAAAAAAAAAAAGTGACAAGGGGTTAATATGTTTAGTTCATTAAGAACTTTAAAAAAAGATTAAAAATTAGATAAACATTAGGATACCAATAGAGAAGAACACAAGAAAGCATTCCACTGAAAGAAATTCACAGTAAATCAATATATAAGCAAATATTCTTCTTTAGCAACCGAAGAAAAAGAAGTGATAGTCAATGATGAAGAAAGATTGGTGAAATGTATATATACATATGTTTATATATATATATACATATACATATATATATATAAATATATATATATTTATGGTTACTATTATTTATTTTTGTGGTGCTGGAGATTGAACCCAGGGCCTTATGCATGCCAGGCAAATGCTCCCTAGTCCAAAACAAATGTTATTACTACTGCTGAAGAGAAGGCAGTAGACAATCTTTTAGGAAATGATATGAAAATACACATGAGGAAACATAAACTTACTCTTTGACAAAAAATTTAAAAAAGGAAAATATATATTCACAAACGCATCTTTATATGCTATTTATTTCACTGAAAACCTGGAAGGAATGTAAACATTTTATTAGAATAGATAGATAAGTAAGAATTGACCTATATACTTCAAAACTGGTTGGTAATCATTTAAAATATGACTAGTGTAACTAAGGACTTGTATTTTAAATTTCACTTAATTTAAATGAAGAAGTTACATGTAAATGATAGACACATGGGGACTGGGGTTGTGGCTCAGCGGTAGAGCGCTCGCCTAGCACGTGCGCGGCCCGAGTTCGATCCTCAGCACCACGTGAAAATAAACGCAGTGTGTACAACCAAAAGCAAATAAAATAAATAAAAAAAAATGATAGACACATGTAATGTGGCTAGTATGATTGGAAATCAAATTTTAATTTAATTTCATTAATTTAAATTTAAGAAATGGAGGCAGTGTAAAATATTTTTCTGTCAAAATGTTACTGTTTTGTTAGAACTACCTTTCATTTTGACCCTTGAAAATTTAATGACAATTTACTAACGGTGTAAAATGGATACATTTTAAAGACTTAGTATGAAACTACATTAAATCAATGGTTTAAAAGAGTACAGGGGAGGGCTGGGGTTATGGCTCTGTGGTAAAGCGCTCGCCTAGCATGTGCGTGGCCCAGGTTCAATCCTCAGCACCACGTAAACAGAAAATGCGTTGCATTGTGTACAACTAAAGCAAATAAATAAATATTTAAAAAAAAAGAGTACAGGGGAATACATTAAAAGTAAAAATGGTTAAACTTGGGTAGGAAAATTATGGATACTTCTAATAAATTTTATTCCTAAAATTTGGTGATGTGGTTAATTACTCGTCCCATAAAAGTTGTTTAAAGGATAAAAAGCATTTTGTTTATTTGAAGTAAATCTCTACACAAGCAGGAGATGTTTATAAACAGTGAGCAGCTAAATTCAATAAACATGAGTGAGAGTAGATAAACAACTGGTTGTAAGTCTACATCTTTTAGTAGACAGAAGGCTCAAAAAGGAACAAACTAAATATAAAATTAGACTTTAGCAAGGATAAAACACTATTTATAGAAGCAAAAGAGAGAATATAAAGATGTGTGGAAAAAAAATTGTACAGCCAGAGAGCCCCACCAAGCCTAGATGAGCACTGATGAAGGAAGGGCTGAAAGTACCAGATGCCTTTGTCTCAAGATGTACACTCCTATCTGTGTTAAAGAACATAATTAGCCTGTTTTCTATGCAATAGCAACACCAGTCAGAGAACAGGGTTGAGAGAATGAATAAATGAGAAGTAAAAAATAACAAATACAACAACCATATAGCATATTTTCTTCCTCTTAATGGATCCTACATGTTTTCTGAATCTCCTAGAGAGTATAAAATATATTTCTTTGCAGGAGTGGGAGGATCTAATGAGTTATGACAAAGCATAGTTCCTATCTGCTTGTAAGGAAAATACTGGCTTTGACAATCACTAAGATAATGTATAAATCATTTACAATTACATTATCATGATATGTAGTATTTATAGAAATGACAGCAGCAGAATTACTAAATGAAAGCTAAAAGAAATATACTAGTAAATGCTGTAAAGTTTGTCACCACTGACTGCAATGCATCAAAAGAACAGAAGAGAATAAGTCACCTGTATCTCACTGCCTATGTGGCTCCTTTTGAAAGCAAAAATGAAATCGGCTATTCCACACATATTTAAATCTTTTTAAGGATTAAAATATCTGCAACCTTCAGTATACCATGAATGCAAAACTCAAAATTTCTCCTATCTCATGTAAGTCCCTCAGAAAAAGCATATAATATAAGGCATAAAGGTGTAGTGGAAAGAAGATGGGCTTTAGGGAGACAGAGGGAGATATTTATTAGAGCTTTGCTGAAAGCAAAAGGGAGTGTGAGATACCCTAGAAGTCTATTTCTAAAGGAAAAGATAAGGCGAATGTGGTGAATGCACTATTGTGTTGAGATTAAAATCAACAAAGTAGAAATGTATACACCAAAATGGACAAGATGTATAGTTCATACTTTATAAATATTGTGTACGATGTAAATACATTCATGCATTGAAACCAACACAATATAGTTTCAAAGATACTTACAAATATAAGTACATATAGAACACAATAAGGGAAGTGTTGGTATCAGGGATCAGAAATGATATTAAAAAATAACATAAGCCGGGCGCGGTGGCGCACGCCTGTAATCCCAGCACTTTGGGAGGCTGAGGCAGGAGGATCGCGAGTTCAAAGCCAGCCTCAGCAATGGTGAGGCACTTAGTAACTCAGTGAGACCCTGTCTCTAATAAAATACAAAAAAAAAAAAAAAAAAAGGGCTGGGGATGTGACCCAGTGGTCGAGTGCTGCTGAGTTCAATCCCTGGTACCAAAAAAAAACAAAACAAAAAAAAAAAAAGACCTATGCCTAAGTCAAATGATAACAGTTTTAACAGTACCTGAGAAGAATGATTAGCTTAATGTTCTGAAATTTAAACAAACTTGTATGTGTGTGTGTGTGTGTGGGGTGGTGGGGTGATGGGATTTGGCTATGTTTCCCAGACTGGCCTTGAACTCCTGGGCTCAAGTGAACCTCCTGCCTCAGCTTCTTGAGTAGCTGGAACTATAGACACGTGTCATTAGGCCCCACTATTACACTAAGTCCTAACAGTTTTGCCAACTTGTCTAATTATTAACTGTATGACTTCAGACAATTCAACTTCCTGAGGCCTTACTGTTCTCATCTATAAGCTGGGAATGATACAACTGCCATGTAGTTGTGAAGAGTAAATAAGTGCTTAGTACAATGACAGGCATCTAGTATATATTCTGTACATATTTACAATGTATTAATATTATTGACATAGAAATATTAAGAACATTTGAAAGTGCTCCTGCCCCAGGAATAGTGAATTCTGTTACAGCTGTAAGCTGCAATGGTGAAGAGAAAATGCTCTATAACTTTGGTTTTAACGGTTTGGTATTCCTTTGAAATACAAATACATAAAACAAAATCCATCATTCCCTTTCCAAAAGCTCCCTCTACCTCTTCTCCATCCTTGATTTAATCATCCTATATCCTGCTGACAGATTAATCACCCTAATCATTCTTCTTTTCCTAGCAAATTAAATCCACATGCCTCACACCCTAGCATTCAAAGCTCTTCACAATAGTACTTTAGCTTATATAGTAAACCAGCTGTAGCCTCTATTTCTCCACAACATATGTCTTTGCTTCAATCATACAGAATGATTTGCCTCTTCCAAAATAAATCTTCTGAGTCTTTATGTTGTTTCTTCTATCTGAAATGTCCACTATCTCTAAGAATTTTACACCATCTCAAGGCCCATTTAAAATCTAGGTTGTATCCCACAAAGCCTTTTTTCATTCCCATCAATAGATGTATCCATTCCTCTCTGAATATGTAAATTTCAAATTCATAATATGTAATATTATGAAACAAAACAGCTGAAGGTACTTATTTTATTTTACTTAATAATATAAGTAATTTGCATTTCTTTTTAAAAAAAATACTTATTTATTTGCTTTAGTTGTACACAATGCGTTTATTTGTATGTGGTGCAGAGGATCGAACCCGGGCCGCGCATGTGCTAGGCGAGCACTCTACCGCTGAGCCACAATCCCAGCCAAATTTGCATTTCTTTTACTCTCTTTACTTGACTGTAATCTTAATGGGAAGAGGACTTTTTTTTTTTTTTTTTTTTTTTTTTTTTTTTTACTATGACACAAAGCATAGTGCTAATTTAATCCATTAAAGTTTTACTAAGATTCCACATAAATTCCATGTCACTGATACGCTACTTCGAAAAAATGGAAAAAGAAAAACTGCTGCATTTTCACATGCTCATAGAAGAGCATATTCATGTTAGAGTTGGACAACTGTCTCTAGCTCAAAGGATCTGAAACTTTCTCAGGTCACAGAACCTTTATTATTTCTGTTATTTTTTCATGATGTTAGGCAAATGCCTAATAGTTCTGTTTTTAAACAAGTAGATTAAAACAACTTAATAAGAACCATCTTTACAACTTGATAGAGTTTGGAAAATACATATACATTTTAAAAAGTTTTTATTTAATTCATTCAAAAATTATAGTTAAAAATGATAGGAAATTAGACATTGAATTTGGGGACAAGCCAATAATAATTCTTAGATTCAAACTTCATTTAATAGGAAAATGAAAAATTATTTACACATATTGGGGTATGCCATTTTTCCCATTAATGCAACTTCAGCTGGTAATACTCATTCAAAAATAGAGTATGTGTGTTTATGGAGCATTGAACAACTCATCCAGCTGTGTACTGCATGCTGCCATCCTTGTTCCTGTTACAGTATTTTTCAGGAGGTACTACTTTTTTTATTGTAGCAACCATTTCCCAAATATGACATCATCCTAGAGGAATGTAGCACAATATAACACTGAAAATGATGTAAAATGTCCTGTAGTACTCTTGTGAGTTTGCTGCAGTGCCCTGGGGGTATCTCTGCAGAGTCTGAGAACTGTGATTCTATCTGAAGAAAATTCTTTGAGATATGTATTATTTGAGAAGTAAAAGCCCTTCTTGATTATAGTTTAGAATGTTTAGGAAAAGGAAGCAATTTTCTGTACATTAAATAGTATAACTAAATCGGTATATCAGGGTGGCATTTTGAAGAGTAATATAAGTGGATTTCATAAAGAGATGAATCCTGACAAGATGATAGCAGCCAGGTACCCAGAAGGTCACATACAGCCAATGAAAAATTTAATGATGTTAATAATGGTTATACCCAACCAGTTTTGTTTTCTATTGTGTAAAAACTCTTTATTAACTTAAAACTTTTATGAAAATTAGCTCTTTACTTCTTTTTTTTTTTAAAATATTTATTTATTTACTTTAGTTGTACACAATGCAATGCATTTATGTTTACGTGGTGCTGAGGATCGAACCCGGGCCGCGCACGTGCGAGGCGAGTGCTCTGCCGCTGAGCCACAACCCCAGCCCACACTGCCTCCTTTGATTGCCAAGATGTAGCAGGGAATTAGACTCTTTTAATTTAAGGTCTGGCTTCCTTTTTGGCAAATTGTTGCAATAAACACCCTTTATATGCTCATTCAAGGCTTAATTTTGTTGAAAACAGAAAAAAAAAAAAAAAAAAAGTAGCATAAACTGGGCACAGTGGGGCACGCCTGTAATCCCAGCACTTGGGAGGCTGAGGCAGGAGGGTCACAAGTTCAAAGCCAGCCTCACCAACGGCGAGGCACTTAGCAACTCAGTGAGACCCTATCTCTAAATAAAATACAAAAATAGCTGGGGGGGCTGGTGTTGTGGCTCAGCGGTAGAGCGCTCGCCTAGCACGTATGTGGCCGTATGTGGCCCGGGTTCGATCCTCAGCACCACGTACAAATAAACGCATTGTGTACAACTAAAGCAAATAAATATTAAAAAAAAAAATAGCTGGGGATGTGGCCCAGTGGTCAAGTGTCCCTGAGTTCAATCCCCAGTACCAAAAAAAAAAAAAAAAAAAAAAAAAAAAAAAAGTAGTATGAATAAAGCTATTTTCTACCTTTATTTAAAAGTAACACAGTAATATGTCCCCCTTAAACATCACACACACAGAGCAACAGACGTTAAATCAGCATGTGATACAGTAGCTTTAAAAAAAAAGAAGTCAGTGGTCTAGAAATCCAGTTACTCAAATTCTGGTGTGGGTTTTGGACTAGCTACTATGTAATATGAGAGAGATATTTAATCTTGATAAGCTTCAGTTTCTTCATTTGTAAAAAATAGACAGAAGATTGGGTTGGATGACCTTGAGAGGCACTTTCATTTCAAAAATCCAAAACTTCAGTCAAGTTTTAAATTAGTTCATTTCTTTAAAAAATCGAGGTGAAGTTCACATAACAGAATTACATTGACAATGTTCTCCAACCGTCACTCCTATCTAGTTCCAAACACTTTTATCACCCCCAAAAGAAACCTCATCTGTCCATTAAAAAATTATTCATAAGGGGATGAAGAGCTTAGTTCAGGGGACAGTGCTTGCCTAGCATACATACAACCTTTGGATCCATCCCCAACACTTCAATGAAAGCAAAAAACCCAATCCCCCAGCTCCCGGCAACTACCAATCTGCTTTTGGTCTCAATGGAGTCATCTATTCTGGATATTTCAATAAATGGAATCATATACTGTGATCTTCTGTGTCCGGCTTCTTTCACTTATATAATGATTTTGAAGTTCATTCATGTTATAGCATGTAAGAGTACTTAATTCTTTTTCACAGTCCTTCTACATATGGACATATCACAATGTGTTAATGCATTTTTCTGAAACATTTGGGTTGTTTATAACTTTTTTTTTTTGCATATTACTTTTAGAACAAATAAGTAACATAAAAACATATACATCAAATGTGCACTTTTAAAACAGGTTTGAAGGGATTCTGAAGAGGGAGTTCCTTTCACGCAGAAATTGACAAATCTTTGTGAGCTAGATGATTATAAGTCTGATTCATAAAGCTAATTATCTGAGGTTTTTGTAGAAAATATAAAAATAAAAAATTCTGTGATAAAAGTATTAAAGAAATATGTGGGTCAGGTTCTGAAAGAGAGGTTACTGAACATAAGTGATCTTTCAAGTACCTACACTGAAATGATTGTTCTTTTGGACATTTTTTATTGTGAAGTGATCTTAAGTAGTTTGACCTAGTAGAACACAAACCAGTGATTTCTAACCCAGATACCACTAGACCCAGTTGTTTTAAATCTAAGTTAAAAAATGGCAAAAATGCAACTATTTTTCTGGGTAATTGTTTTAGTTCTCTGAAATTTGCATTGTTAATTTTTATGAAAGGGTCATTTTACAACTGTAAACAACTAAGCTGAAAGCTATTGTTTTATCATTCTAAGTGGGCAGTGTTCCTAGTTTTGATAAAAGTCAGATTTTATACCATTTTCTATAACCTAGGAAAGAGCTAGGCTGTCAGTAAATGTACTTACATTGACCTGACATATTATTCTTAGGTGCTTCCAGCATGTCAAAAGGAGAAGATTGCTTTTAGACATCAATACTTTCTTTATTGTTGAAGAAAACCCTGATTGCTACTGGATTAGTATTTATCCCTTGACAACAGTAGTGGGCAATGTAAAAAAGGAAAAGTATAGATAGCCCTTGACCTTAGATAGGAAACCTGTCAAATCATTTTCTCACTTTACTTCATGACACTGAAAGCTTTGTATGTCAATTAAATACTTTTCAGATATTGTATGTTACCTAGATATTGTCTTGTGGGTATTATTACTACGTTCTAAGTGTTGATATAATTTTTAAAATAAGAAAAGTGACAATGCATTTTTAACAATGGTATGAGATAGTAGTTCTCAAAGTGCAATTCCTGAATCACCTAAAAACTTGGAAAAATGCAAATTCTTGGTCTCATCCCAGACTTACCAAAGCAGAAACTTGTGTGGGCAATACACAGCATTGTGGGTTCTCATAAGCCCTACAGCTGATTTTATAAACCAACCATAAAAAATGTTGATGAATTCATTCATTATTATTAAGACTTTTATCCATTACAGGGAAACTCAATCTTCATGAAGATGGCAAAAAAAGAGGTTCACTACAAAATATAAAACTTGGCTGTAGTAGAGGAAACATTAGTGTAGTGGAAGTTGTATTTTTTTTTTTTTTTTTTTGGTTGATGTTCTAAAGAGGAAGATGAACATTATCTGCATAAAAACCTGAAACAGTTTCTCTAACTATGGTGTTGGCCCAGTTCTGCTATTATTTGGTTTACATATTGTACTTCCATGTTATTTCCCTGAAAACAATGTTCTGCAAGTAACAGTATTTGATCTACTAATCATAATTTTACTGATGAAATTAAGGCTCAGAAGGTTGCCTGTAAGGTTGCCCAGATTGCCCAAGGTCACACAATTAATGATTCAAGAAGATACTGAAATTTCAGTCCACTGACTTGTCCATCTGCTCACTCATTTACACACATGCTGCCACCATTCCACAATCATGCAACAATTTGAAAAAAACTGATCAGGGAAAAAGAAAAAGTAACATGACATGGGGATCTTGAATTAGCTTTGAATTTGGTTCTAAGTTTCTTGTAAACCAAGACAAAAAGATATGTTCAGTTATCAGGCCTTCATTTTTAAGGAGATGAAAGAAACATTCTGCTTTCTTCTAAGAAACGTTTGGTTCTCAAATACACTTGTCATATAGTGTTTAACATACTAAACACTAATCAATAGAAGACTATGTTGTCCTCAAGAACTTCTAAAAAGCAAATTCAGTCTTTTTATTGTACTATTTATCACTGAAATATTAAGGCTTCAATATCAAAGCAACTCAGTGAAAGCAATGGAGATGAGGATAAAAACCAAGTAAATAGCTTTCTGATGGTCCATACATAAAATGCGAAGGAAAAGACATGTTCCTCAAATAATCTTTTATCAATATGTGTTCTATAATATCTACAGTAAAATAACAGATATTTTGAGGCTTTTTGTTTTTGGTAGTGGGGATGGGTTGAATGCGGGCGGCACTTTATCCAGCCCTTTTCAAGTTTTTATTTTGTGTCAGGTCCTCAATAAGTTGCCAAAGCTGGCACTGAATATGTCCTCCTGCCTCAGCTACCCAAGTCACTGGGATTACAGGTGTCACAACCCAGCTTGAGGCTATGTTTGAGTCTTTCATTTGGTATGCATTCCATAACACCATGCTGTACACTCTACTACAGAGGTTTTAGAATTAACCAATTTATTTCTCACAGATACCTGATAAGTGGCAAAACCTTTATTATTTACACAAGGTAAATGCTAATATAAGTAGATATTTATTACTGCCTTATAATGCAATATGTTCAAATAACTAAGAGTTCTTTCTCAATTATGTATCTATCAACAGATAAATGGATAAACCTTTCCAATTCTATTTGGCTTTATTTTTTAAACAAAGCATTTGTCACCAGCTAAAATTATATCATATATTATATATTCACGCAATTATTTTCCCCTACCATTAGAATATAATATTACTGAGGTTTTGAAAGGATATCTGTATAGTTTATTGCTGTATGCTCAGAACAATGTCTAGTACACGGTGAGTACTCATTAGATATATTTTGAGGCTCTTTTTTTTTTTTTTTTTGGTGGTGGTGGTAGGGGCAATCAAACCCAGGGGTGCTCTGTCAATGAGCTACATCCCCAGTTCTTTATTATTTGTATTTTTTATTTCAAGACAAAGTCTTGCTAAGTTCCCCAGATTCAAAATTATGATCCTCAGTTTCCAAAGTTGCTAGGATTACAGGCTATTATTATTATTATTATTAATTATTATTTTTGAAGGAATGAGTCTGCTCAGAGTAGAGAGAGAGGAGGGAGAAAAGACAATGCATAAAGTTAAAACAAATTAAGCTGAGGAATTTTGGGTAGCTGAAAAAACTGATGTTACCTGAGTCTTTCTCTCTCTGAAACAAC
The DNA here is from genome assembly GCA_025594165.1 of Tamias sibiricus. NCBI lineage: Eukaryota > Metazoa > Chordata > Mammalia > Rodentia > Sciuridae > Tamias > Tamias sibiricus. The sequence continues at coordinate 120,994,419 of CM046663.1, read as the reverse complement.
AGAAAACAAGGACAGCAAAATAAATTTATTAAAACATCATGCCCTCAGCATAACTTGAAGGAACAAACAAAACAAAACAAAACAAAACAAAAACAAAACAAAACCAACCCAAAATTCCAAGTAACTAAAAAGTAAAAACATTACAAAACCCAGAGTAAGACCTCTTATAATCATGTAGTACCATAAGGCCTTGTGGAAAGTAATGTACTACTGTAATATGTTGGGACAAAGTAGAAACACTGCAACTAAAAAAATGAGGAAATGAGAGAGGGGAAGAAGGAAACAGAATAAACTTGGGGAATATGAAGGCAACAGATGAATGTTAAAGGCTACAACCCAAAAGAGTAAAAGATTAAAAGACTAAATAAAAAATAGGGGACTTAGAAAACTACTTTGAAAAACTTCAATGAACATACACATTTTTTAATTTCAAAGGAAAATTGTGCTTTTCATTGCTAACACTCATGAATGAACTGAGTAGTAACATTTAAAAAGTCAATTTTTCAGGATGGCGGGTAGCTCAGTGGTAGAGCATTTGCCTAGTATGTCTAAGGCTCTGGGTTGAATTCCCAGCACTGCCAAAAAAAAAAAAAAAAAAAAAAGATATCAAAACAACGTCCTCTTATTTTAAAGGTTAGCAAACAATGAACACACTGTTTCTGGCAATTGGTAGATGATTAACGAATGTTATAGAAATGAGATGCATTTTAATTCTTGGCCTATTGTTAATAGTGTGTTATTATTTTATTCTAGAAAGGCTGCTAAAAGTAATGCTACAATTTTGCTGATCAAAGAGAATATTTCCCAGTTCAGTCCATAAAAGATTGATTCTCAACATTTACAGGGATCATAGGTATATACCACCATATACGTCTAAGTAGGGATAGCTTCTAATGACAGATGATTGAAAAACAGGAGTTAATTTTAAGATAGCATTTCTGGTGTCAAAGACATTTCTGTATATTCTCCCCTCAAAAATCACCTCAAAACAAATAATGAAAAATTAAAACTGTGGTCCCCTGTAAATACAACTAGAAGGTACTGATAAACCTGAATTACAATAACTGAAGCCAGAAAATACATAAAAAAGGGATGATGAGCAGAATGAAGAAACCTAAGGTATAATGGCCTACAAGGAAATTCCAATGTGAAACAAGTTGATTCATCTCCCAAACTCTACAAAATTCCGAAAATAGTGGATCCAGTGGGGCTGAAATAGGGGAGATAAGTAGGACTTGAACTTTCAGATTCCCATTCCCATCCCAGGTAGCCAAACACCCCTTTTCCTTATGGCTACAAATAATGGAGGGAAGGCAGGTTAGCAAAGAGCTGTAAAGGCTTCAGACTCAGAACTATAAACACAAAGGAAGGAAGAGCTTGACTAAAAACAGGCTGTGGTGGCTACATGAAAATTTACATACAAACAGCCCCACAGATGCTTTTCATAATCAGTACTCAGGCTTCAGTTCACCCAAATGGAAAACTGGAAGATCCAATCTTCCTTTGAGAAACTATACAGCCTAGAGAAGGCATGTATACCTATGAAAAAGCTGTCCTTTACTAAAATAAGAACAAGTTTATTATTAATAAGAACATAGTTTATTTAGTGTGTCTCTCTTAAACATAAATGACCAACAAGCATTACCAGACGTTTGATAAGACTTAAGAAAAAATGAAGACATAAAAAAGGAATTTGAGGGCTGAGGTTGTGGCTCAGTGGTAGAGTGCTTGCCTAGCAAGAGGAACTGGGTTTAATCCTCAACACCACATAAAAAAATTAAAATAAAACAAAGATATGTGTCCACCTAAAACAAAAAACTAAAATATTTTAAAAAAGGAATTCCAAAGCAACAGAAAAATGGGGAAAAAAATCAAAATGAAAAAGGGGAAAAAATAAGAAAAGTAGATAATGAATCCAGGAAGTCAAATTTCATTAAAAAAAAAAAAAAAAAAATGCCGGAACTGACAATGTCCAAATTTATAGGGACTAATTTGTTAGTATAATTAATGACAGCCACATTATTATTAATTATTATAGAATCTTGGAAAACAAGAATGATTTTTAGGGGAAAAGCAGATCATCTACAAAGGCTTAGAAAAAGAAAAAGGAAATTTAAAAAAACCTTCTGAAAAACATCTGAGGATAAAATATAATAGAGCAATGGTTTAAAGATTATAAAGGAAATAGATTTTCTTCCTAGAATTCCACATGTGGCCACACTATTAGTCTAGAGTGAGTGTAAATTGAGATATTTTGAGACGTTTGTCGCAGAATATTTATCTCCCTGTGTTTGTTCTCAGAAAATGTAACCCATCAAAACAAGAAATTAAATGAGGAAGGATGGGTGGGACCCTAGAAACTGAAGACGTAAAAAAAAATCTGAAGTGAAAAGTATTTGGGGATAATGATGAAGGAAAGTTTAGGCAAAATTTTGAGTAGAAAAATGAAGGACTGCAGAAGGAAGGTCTTTAACACAGAGACAACAATGCCAGTGAGTGAGAGTTTTAATGATGACTGACAGGTTTATCTACACACAGTCTGAGAAATTTTGAGAAATTATTGGAAGGTGTATGTACAGAAGCAGTGATGGGCATAAAGAATTACCTAAGAAATCAAAAAGATGAGGGAATACTAAACTCTAGGAACTAAAAATTATAAAACATTATGGAACATAAATTGTCTCAGAAATAAAGAATATATACATTGATATATGTTTATGCTTAAAAATTAATTTAGCCAGGCGTGGTGGCGCATGCCTGTAATCCTAGCACTTGGGAGGCTGAGGCAGGAGGATCGAGAGTTCAAAGCCAGCCTTAGCAATGGTGAGGCACTTAGCAACTCAGTGAGACCCTGTCTCTAAATTAAAAAAAAAAAAAAAAAAAAAAAAAAAAAAGGGCTGGGGATGTGGCCCAGTGGTAGAGTGCCCCTGAGTTCAATCCCCAGTACAAAAAAAAAAAAAAAAAAAAAATTAATTTAGCCAAACTCTTTTGGAGAATTAAAGACAAAAGGGTAGGATGCATTTGTTTTAGGAGTTAAATATTGGAGCCGGGCGCGGTGGCGCACGCCTGTAATCCCAGCACTTGGGAGGCTGAGGCAGGAGGAGTAAGAGTTCAAAGCCAGCCTCAGCAATGGTGAGGCACTTAACAACTCAGTGAGACCCTGTCTCTAATAAAATACAAAAAAGGGCTGGGGATGTGGCCCAGTGGTTGAGTGCCACTGAGTTCAATCCCTGGTATCAAAAAAAAAAAAAAGCTAAATATCTACCTTATCATAGTAATGGGTCATTAAATAATACACAAAACAGATGGATTAGGAAATTAAAATTATGGAGGTAAATAACCAAAGAAATAGCAAAAAGGTTGTCAGAAAGCAAGACAGAGATATTACTCTTTTTCACTATAAATGCTTAAGCACAAAATCAGTTAACTATGTATGTATATTAAAACATTAATTATTTTTAAAGAATTAAGAGAACCACAAATAATTCCATTTCATAATTCAGTGCACTGAATCAAAACCTAATTTGAAATGTTTCTGTTTCTCTTATTTAATGACTATACTACAACAAGAATTTTAAACACTATATATCATATGAAATGCACTTAAAGTAAACACACTTTCTGTATTAACTAACCAAATACTAACCAAAATAAAAAATGTTCACATGTGGTAGGTATTAAGTCTTCTCACTTATGACCTTACAGAAGATGAAATGAAACATTCATGATGGGTATACAACAAATATTTGATATCTTAACATTTCCTATGACCTTTCAAAGAGCTTTAAAAATTTCTTACCTGTTATATATGTACTTCCTTAATAAAAATTATCTAATATTCTTGAGAGCTTAAATATGAAGAATTGTGATAAATTTAATGTTATATACTACATTAATTAAATTCATTATTATTTACATCAATAAGGTTCACCATACAGAAGTAAAATTGAGGATGAATGCCAACTAGCATATGCAGAAAAAAAGTGAGGGGATTAAAAAAAATCACTATTTAGCAACCTCTGTAGGAATAACTTTCCAGTAAGAACTGACAATGGATGTCAAAGCCGGTATGTGAACATGATGAGAAATAGGATATTTATATAGTCTCAAAGTACCTTCTCATAGATATTTAATACAAAAAGGAAATGGTGACATTATGGTAGAGAAAGTGGAAAAAATCATCTTATGATCAAAAGTAACATCATTAGCAATAGGACAAAACACATATCATGTGCCACCTGGTAAGATACCTGATCAGATACATCATATTTCTAGTATTCTACCAAAAAATGCATATTATACACTTAATAATCTAAAAATATAAGGCAAACTCAAATTAAGGAACATTCTACAAAATAAACAGACTGTTTTCTCAAATATAATAAAAGTCATGAAAGACAAAGTAATCTGACTTGATTAAAGGACATAAAAGAGACATGACAATATGGGAACAAATTATTGAGTCCTTCTAAGAGAAAACTAAGATAAAGATCAATGAAATGACTTGTCCAAGGATAAAGCAAAACAAAAAACAAAAACAAAACGAGCCGGGCACGGTGGCGCACGCCTGTAATCCCAGCACTTTGGGAGGCTGAGACAGGAGGATCTCGAGTTCAAAGCCAGCCTCAGCAATGGCGAGGCACTTAGCAACTCAGTGAGACCCTGTCTCTAAATAAAATACAAAAAAGGGCTGGGGATGTGGCCCAGTGGTCGAGTGCCCCTGAGTTCAATCCCCGGTACCACAAAAAAAAAAAAAAAAAAAAAAAAAAAAAAAACCAAGAACCAGGGACTAGGGTTGTGGCTCAGTGGTAGAGCACATGCCTAGCATGTGTGAGGCATTGTTTTAATCCTCAGCGCCATACAAAAATCAATCAATCACTCAATCAAAGGTATTGTGGTCATTTACGACAACAACAACAACAACAATAAAACAAAACCAACAAACCAAGAACCAAAAAATTTTGTTATGAGGCAGAGATGAACACTATTTAATTCTATAGACTTTGCCACCATTTCAGTTAAGAGATCTAGGCTGAAACAGGAATCAAAGGGTTTTGTTATTTATTAGCATTATAGAAATAACTATAAAAGCTTTAGGGTCAAAACTTTATGCTTATCATGACACTGTATCCTTGGAGAACATATGCTACATAAAGGCTACAATAGCTCCAACATTTTAAACTACAATTTTCTTCTGAATAATAAAATTTGTTTTTGTTCGTAAATTCCTGGCCATATTTTGTGGGTAACCTAATTCTATATTATAATTAATTATATAACACATTCCATATGTTGAACCTTTTCTAGGTTAGGATATAGGTATTTCTTTTTTTTAAAAAATATTTTATTTATTTGCTTTAGTTGTACACAATGCATTTATTTGTATGTGGTGCTGAGGATCGAACCCAGGGTGAGCGCATGCTAGGCGAGCACTCTACCGCTGAGCCACAACCCCAGCCCTAGGATATAGGTATTTCTACAGGAAAACACTGAAAAAACCAATATTGCAATGAATGCCAAAAAAAAAAAAAAAAAAAAAATTATTTCCTCAAGCATTTTTACCTAATTTGGAAAATCTTTTCATTTAAAAATCAATGCCTATTTTCTTCCTTACTGAAATTATGATGCCAAAGAATTGAAATAAAAGAATAAAGAGAAGGAATTTTAAAGTATATAGATTATGATTGGCACTATGATTCACTTTCAGAAATCTTGGATTAAATGTTTTAAGGTTTGTAACAATGTAGGCTAAAATATTAAGGATAAAACTGATGGGGACTATTTCTGATTTAAAAAAATAGTAAAAATTCAAATTATCATAACATGATTTTAAAGAATCTCTTCAGAGAACATTACAAAGCCTGCTATATCATGCCTACTTATACAGGACATTTTTTTCCTGACATTTGGTGGTTTCAGTGAATTAGATATAATAACATGTCTTACATTAAGAAAAAAAAAAATCTGTGCCTGCCATTTCAACTGGAGTAAATGGAAATTGGCTTAATTCTGTGAGTTGCCATTTGGTAGTTTTGCTCTGAACATAGGATGTATCATATAGTGATACAATTGAAATGTTAAAAAATTTACTTCTGCTATGTGCCTGGAACATAGCAGCATCTTCAGGAGTAAGGTTCATCATTGTTTCAAGGAATGCCTTATGAAACAATGCAACCAAAAATGGAATGTGGAGGAAAAATGAATTCTTAAAATCAGAATTTAAGTTAATTCTAAACATTTCACTGATTTTTTCTTTCTCTTATACACACACACACACACACACACACACAGTGCTAGTCCACCACTCAATATACTACCTGTATCTGCACTCTTTTTTTTTTTTAAATATTTATTTATTTTGCTTTAGGTGTACACAATGCAACACATTTATGTTTACATGGTGCTTGAGGATCGAACCCAGGCCGCACACGTGCTAGGCTGGCACTCTACCGCTGAGCCACAACCCCAGCCCTGTATCTGCACTCTTGTTTAAGTCATTAAGCCAGTACCCCAACTGGTAGTAGGTCTCCTTTCCTTACTTCTCTCAAAGTCTACCTAGATAACATAAACCTCCTTTATTTATTTAAATCTGCTAAATTTCTCTGGGCAGTATTATTTTTATACTTATCATATAAACTCCCTGCTGAGTACATTATTTATTTATTTATTTATTTTTTTGGTACCGGGGATTGAACTCAGCGGCACTAGACCACTGGGCCACATCCCCAGCCCTTTTTGTATTTTATTAGAGACAGGGTCTCACTGAGTTGCTAAGTGCCTCGCCATTGCTGAGGCTGGCTTTGAACTCGCGATTCTCCTGACTCAGCCTCCCAAAGTGCTGGGATTACAGGCGTGCGCCACCGCGCCCGGCTTCTTTATATATATATATTTTTTAATTTATTTATTTGCTTTTAGTTGTACACAATGCATTTTTGTTTTTTACGAGGTGCTGAGGATCAAACCCGGGCCTGCGCACGTTCTAGGCAAGCGCTCCACCACTGAGCCACAACGCCAGCCTTATTCTTTATATATTGAACAGAACTTTTATGTCTCTTACATCGCAGACTTCAATATTTGAAAAGATGGTTAAGCATATATACAAAGTGTTTCTTATGAACTTACATTACTAAACTTCTAAGAAACAGGTGCTATTATTACTCGATCTGATACTTCAGGACACTGAGGCACAGATATGTCAAATGACTCATCAAGGTCCACAGCTGTTAAGTGATATAATCAGGGTTTGAATATGGACAATATCACTAGAGAACTTAGATGCTCTACCTCGAATACCTAAACGTTTTTTTTTTATTTTTTTTTATTTTGGTTGTAGATGGACACAATACTTTCATTTTATTTATTTATTTTTATATGTTGCTGAGGATCAAACCCAGTGCCTCACCGGTGCCAGCCAAATGCTCTACCACTGAGCTGCAACCCCAGGCCCCAATACCTAAACTTTCAATACTTACCTGCTAAACAAAGCGAAACATGGAACCCCAGTCAGATCAATTAAATGTCTCTAATGTTTTAAAAATACAGTTTTCACTGTACTTTGAAACAAAATGAAAAACAAAAATTCCTTAATGCCTCTATTTCTAATAGTTTAAATTTGGGGAAAAAAAATTGGGGCACTGGGGATTGAACCTAGTGGTGCTTTACCACTGAAGCACAACCCCAGTCCTTTTTATTTTTTATTTTGAGATCAGGTCTCACTAAGTTGCTGAGCCTGGCCTTGAACTTGTGATCCTCCTGTCACAGCATCCTGAATTATTGGAATTATAGTCATGCACCATTTTGCCTAGCTGGAAAATTAATTTTTAAGATGGGAGAAAACTTCCTGCCATCTAACAATGTGATTCTTTGAAACAACCAACTCATGAAAGTTATAAAATAATATCCATTTATTATTATAATAATAAACTATGCATTTTGAAAAATACCAAACCTACAGAAAAAAATTAGGAGACTTGTGCAAGGAACATTGTTAGGCCATTTACCTATATTTACTAATTGCAATATGTTACACACACACACACACACACACACCTTTTTCCTTCCCTGAACCAATGGAAAATTAGTTGCAGACATTATGACCCCATCACGATACATTCACTATGCATTTCCTAAGATCAAGGGCATTTTCCTACATAAACACAAACCATGATAGTAATGCAATATTATATTATAGTACATACCTAAAATTTCTCAACCATCTCAAAAAAAATTTTTTTTTTTTTTTTTTTTTTTTTAGCTAGGCCCTTTCTTCTGTTTAAAAAATTTTGAATTCAGTTTCATTCAACCATCTATTACATTTGCTTGTCAAATCTCTTTTAAGTCTCCCTTAATCTGAAACAGTCTGCATCTACCCTTTCGTGCAGTAGCATTTTCAAAGATTTTTCAAGCCATTGTCTTATACAATGTTCCAACATGAAGATTTATCTGATCTTTCCCTTCTGAATAGATTCAGATTAAATATTTGAAGGAAGAATGAATACAGGCAATGTTCTGTACTTTTCACTGCATGGCACTTTCAATTATATTGTTACTAGTTAGGATGCTAGCTATACTGGAATCACTTGGTGTGTGTGTATCATACCTCTTGGTTGCCTGAAAAATACATGATTTTTAGATGCCAAATAATACACTGACTACGAAAGGTAAGTTATTTATGTGGTCTGCAATACACTCTTTTTAACTACTCTAATTATTTATTGCCATGTCCCTTATTTTTACTATTTACTTTACAGTTTATGACACTATAATATTGTGAGGTCTTCCCCCAAAGCATCTAGATGAAATATTATATTTGATAAGAAAGATATGTGATGCATTTGTTTTATATTTAATATGGTAAAATGTTCCAATATGAAAATTTATCTGATTTATTTTATAATTAGATTCAGGTTAAAAAGACAGTGGAAAATTTCTTAGGGTCATACAACTTCAGGATTTTGAAGAATATATTTCTAAATTAGTTTTTAAAATAAGAGATTAAAAAACACAATAACCAAATAATAAACTGAACTAACCATCTTCTTACCAATTTTAAAGTACCCAGGAAAAAACCCCAAATGGAATATTGAATAAAAGAAACACTAAAAATTTCAAGACCATTCACTAATTCATTTTAATCACATATAACTTATTTAATAAGCACTATATAGCTATCACTTGGTATCTGTGGGGAGTGGTTATAGAATGCTTCACAGATACCAAAATTCCTTATATAAATGGAGCAATATTTATATATGACTTATGCACATCCTCCCATACACTTTAAATCATTTCTAGATTATTATTATTTTAAAATATTTATTTATTTTAGTTGTACACAATGTCTTTTAATTTTTATGTAGTGCTGAGGGTTGAACCCAGGCTGCACACGTGCTAGGTGAGCGCTCTACCGTTGAGCCACAACCCTAGCCCCCATTTCTACATTATTAACGATTTAAATGCTATCTAAAGAGTTTTAAAAGAGTTACTATACTATATTATTTAGGAAATAATGACAAGGAAAAAACTTCAGTACAGTTTCTAAAAAACATTTTTTGAGTTGTAGATGGACAGCATGCCTTTATGTTTTTTATTCACTTTTATATGGTGTTAAGGATTGAACCCAGTGCCTCACACATGCTAGGCAAGCATTCTGCCACTGAGCTAAAGCTACAGCCCTAGTACACAGTTTTTAAAAAATATATTTTGATCCTCTGTTGGTTGAATCTGTGGATATGTGACTAGGATGTTCCGTTTTATTTGTATTATTTTTTCCCTCTCATTCATTCTGAAATGGAAGGACCAATCAATGTGAGAACAAAATTCTTTTTTTTTTTTGGTACCAGGGATTGAATTCAGGTGCACTTTACCACTGGCTCACATCCCCAGCCCCCTTTTGTGTATTTTATTTAGAGACAGGGTCTCACTGAGTTGCTAAGTGCCTTGCTATTGCTGAGGCACTCCCAAGTGCTGCCTCCCAAGTGCTGGAATTACAGGAGCACACCACCGCGCCCCACAATGTGAGAACAAAATTTTTAATTTTAAGTATTATCATTGGCAGGTACAAAAATTACAGCTTTTATCAGTTTAATTTCTACAACAGGGTTCATTATGAAAATTAATAGTTAATCCTTTCCTACATTTAACTGTGTTATATTTAAAGAATACTAACGATCTGGGGACTTTCAATTTTTTATAATGTTATCATAGTGTTTGTAAGACCATTTTCTGAACACTGGGCAACAAGAGGACTCTTCTAAAAACCATACAAATGGATCATGGTTAGGAAGTCACTCTGAATAAGAAATTGAACATACTCAATGGGCAGAGTTTTGCCAGCAGGATTATATGGTTATTTCTGATTTTTACCATAAACCTAAGAGGCAGTTTTATTATATTATTATATTATATATATATTATATTATTATAATATATAACAGGAGTTATATATTAAAAAAAACTAAGAACCAAAATATTCTAATAACTGTCCTCGGACAGACATGACAGAACCAGGACCCAAAACTTACATCTGGCCTCAGACACCATAGTACACTTCAGAATGCTTCTTAAGGAAATAGGCAACCGAAAGAATATATACATATTCACTTTATAGTTTAAAAGATTTACTGAGAAAAATGCATGTTCAAAATAGCTATCAGCCAGGCCGGTGGCGCACGCCTGTAATCCCAGCACTTTGGGAGGCTGAGGCAGGAGGATCGCGAGTTCAAAGCCAGCCTCATCAATGGCGAGGCACTTAGCAACTCAGTGAGACCCTGTCTCTAAATAAAATACAAAAAAGATCTGGGGATGTGACCCAGTGGTCGAGTGCCCGAGTTCCATCCCCGGTACCCACAAAAAAAAAAAAAAAAAAAAAAAAAAAAAAAGCTATCATTAGCTCCAAGAAACTAATCAAAATGAAGATCGTATCTGTTGGAATGTTTTTGGGTTCCCTGTTCTGTTTCAATATTTATCACTTTACCAGTATCATATCTTTATTGCTGTAACTTTATAAGATGACTCAATATCCACCTAAGTTAAATAGTCAGAACTTGTTTATCTTCCAAAGGGTCTTGGCTATCATTGATCTAAACATTTAGAAATTGTTTTCTCAATTTATATTACTTATTAAAATTTTAATTAGAGTTGCACTGTATCTACAGATTCATTTGAAAACTGGAAAAATTGAATCATTATAATATTGAATCTTCTAATCTATCTTAAAAATTCATCTCCAGGGGCTGGGGTTGTGGCTCAGCGGCAGAGCGCTCGCCTCACACGTGCGTGGCCCGGGTTCGATCCTCAGCACCACGTAAACATAAATGCATTGCATTGTGTACAACTAAAGTAAATAAATAAATATTTAAAAAATTCATCTCCATTTACTTCAGCTTTCAGTTCTTTCAATTATGTTCATAATTTCCCATGTAAAAGCCTTGTTCATAATTTATTAATTCTAGATATCAGATATAATAAGTATCTAAAAGCAACAACATTTTATGGATAGTAGAAAATTCATACTCTAATAAATAATGCAAAAGTGTTTTCCAATGTGTATGAGCCATTAATCCAAATCTTGGGTGGCATATAAATTTTTGCCAACTGTTTATTATAAAATGTCAGCTGATTATTGTAAAATTGTAGATTTCATTTAAATTTTCCTGATTAAAAATGAGGTAGGGTAACTTTTCATTACTTTAATAGACACAATTTTCTTCTAACACAAATTTTCTAATGCTGTCTTCTGACTGATTTTTGTTGTCTTTTTCATATTGATTTCTAGGAATTCTTTATACATTATAAATAATTCTTCAGTGCTATTATTTTAATTCTCACATTTAGATATATAATCCACCTGAAATTCATTTTTCTGTATATTGCAGCTATAGTTTGGACATTGTTTGTCTCCCGTAGTTTGTCATGTGTTAGAAGCTTGGTTCTTAATGTGGGGATGTTAGAAGGTGGTATGGATATTTAACAGTTAGGGCCTAGATGAAGGCAGTTAGGTCCTTGAGGGTATAGCCCCAGAGGAATTAGGGTAGTTCTCCCAGAACTCCAAATTAGTTTTTGCAAGTTGTTATAAAAGTAAGCCCAGCTCCTGAATCTCTCTTTAACTTCCTGTATGGCAACAGGATCTCTTATTCCTACATGTGTTCCTACCAATGCACGTCTTCTGCCATGAGATTCCCACCAGAGCTGAGATATTCTCTTGAATTCACAGAACTGTGAGCTAAATAAACCTCTTTGTAAAGTTAGACTTTATGAGGTATTTCATTATAGTAATGAAAAACAGACCAATACAGTGTAGAATAGGAATTTGGTTTCATTTTTTTCCTTTATGGAAAAAAATTATCCCAGAACTGTTTATTGAATAATTGACCACATCCTCACTGAGCTGCAATGCTCACTCTTTCATAAGAGAAATTACTATGAATGAGGATCCTGTCTTTGTCCTCTCTGTCCCATTCCACTATTCTACCACTGGGCCAAAAGCACACTGTCTTAATCACAAAATTATAATGTTTGTATGTTAGGCCGCTTCACACTTCCCTTTGATGTCATTCAGGAATATCTTGATTGTTCTTGTTTTTATGCTGTTTTATGAAAACTTATGATAATGTATCATAATAACATTGTTTACATTTTGACTGAAATGGCATTAATTCTATGGCTCACTAAAGGAAGAAATGACATTTTAAATGACATTAAAATTTACAATTTATGAACATAAGACTGGCATTTTTAAGGTTAGATTCAAAATTTTAATTAAAAAATAAGACTATTTCCTTAAAAGCTGAAAGTGACTAAAACCCATGGTGACTCTTCCCTAAATATCACCAAAGATTAAGGATAAGGAAATCTGATAGGGATAGTGATACGTTACTACCTATTTAGACACCACTAAGTTTAGATAATTAAATGAATTGGTATATATGCATCATAAAGGAAAATATTTTTTTTGCTATACCAAGGATTGAACCCAGGGCATCATATATGCTTGGCAAGTGCTGTACTGCTGAGGTACATCCCCAGTCCTTTGTAAGAAAATTTCTTGCTATTATGAAATACACCTACAACCCCTTCCTTATTTTAACCCTCATAAAGAAGTTTGCACAGAAAAAAACCTATTCAAAGAGAGTAATCATACTGAATCAGCCTAAACTGTATACAAGAATATAAGAGAAAAAAAAAAAAAAAAAAAAAGCCTGGCAAAATAAATGACACGTAAGACACTAAACAGAAGTACATAGCAATAAAACACAAAAATTATAAACAAATGCATGGACCAATTTCATGAAGCAATGATCCTTATTAATCTGAGATACAAAAGCATGGAGAAGTTATGATTAAAGAGTGAAAATATAAACTGAAAATATAAACTGGATTCAAGAGATTATAAAAAAATAAAAATAAAACCATCAAAGGAATGAAGAGGAGACATTGACAAAATATACTAAATGAAATGGAGGTCAGATGTGGAAGTAGCAAAATGAAATGGGAACTAATGAAATAAAATATATTTGTGCCGGGCGTGGTGGCGCACGCCTGTAATCCCAGCACCTGGGAGGCTGAGGCAGGAGGATCACAAGTTCAAAGCCAGTCTCAGCCATGGCGAGACACTTGGCAACTCAGTGAGACCCTGTCTCTAATAAAATACAAAAAAAAGGGCTGGGGATGGGGCCCAGTGGTCGAGTGCCCCTGAGTTCAACCCCAGTACCAAAAAAAAAAAAAAAAAAAAAAAAAAAACCCAGTACCAAAAAAGAAAAAAACCAAAAATGTACATTTAAGATACTATAATTGATATTTCTAAATTACAGTAAATAGAATAGTCACATAGAAAACAGTTAAAAATCTGTTTTTTTTGTTTTTCTGGATTTTTTTTGTTTTTTGGGTGGTGCTGGGGATTAAACCAGGGACCTAGGGCCTTATCCATGTGAGGCAAGCATACCAACTGAGCTATATCCCCAGCCCATCTTTTTGATATAGCATATATGAAGCCCTGGATTCAACTGTCACCAGAGGAAAAAAGATAACAATTTTTTTTTTTTTTTTTTTTTTTTTGGTACCGGGGATTGAACTCAGGGGTACTCGACCACTGGGCCACATCCCCAGCCCTTTTTTATATTTTATTAGAGACAGGGTCTCACTGAGTTGCTAAGTGCCTCGCCATTGCTGAGGCTGGCTTTGAACTCGCGATCCTCCTGCCTCAGCCTCCCAAGTGCTGGGATTACAGGCATGCGCCACCATGCCCGGCAAAAGATAACAATTTTTAAAAATTCTATTTCAGGATAATAGCAATCACCTGTAACCAAATTTCTTAAAAAAATATTTTTGAGTTGTAGATGGATGATACCTTTATATTATTTATTTATTTTTAATTTTTTTTTATCAATTATTGATGGACCTTTATTTACTTATTTGTTTGTTTATATATGGTGCTAAGAATCAAACCCAGTGCCCCACACATGCTAGGCAAACACTCTACCACTGAGCTACAACCCCAGCCCTTATTTATTTAGTTTTATGTGGTGCTGAGGATCAAACCCAGTGCCTTATACCTGCTAGGGAAGTGCTCTACCACTGACCTACAACCTCAGCCCACCAAATTTCTCTTCATATTCTCCTAATGAGCCAGAAGATGAATATGAAGCTCAAAGAAAACATGTGACCATTGTCTGCAGTATTATCAGCACAGAATTCAGGGAAGAAATGCAACAAAAAAATAAAATTACCCCAGAAATAAATTACAAAGTACTCTAAAAACAAATATATTAAATGAATATCTAACATGGGATAGTGAAGAAATAAAGGCAAACAACCAAGCATTAAAGTGAGATTAGAAAGAGTATAAAAATATGGATTATAAGGAAGACAAGCAAATAAATAAATAAATAAATAAATAAATAAATAAATAAAATCCAACATACACACAATCAGAACCTTTGGAAAAAACAAAACTCTGAAATAGATGTAATATTTAAAATATAATTTTAGAAAAATTCTCAGAAGAAAATTTAAATCTTTATAAAGGACCTACTGAATATTTCAGGAAATTTGACTCTATGCAATGAAATGTAAGATATATACTGATAAAAAATTAGATTTTAATGACAAAGTATTCTCAGGGACTCCAGGCAAAAAGGTAAAATCATTATTAAGGATAAGAAAATTAGGCTGACATTAGAATTCTCAAGAGCAATATACAAAGCAAGGCAATAATATAGAAAAATTTCAAAAAACAGTCAAAAGTTTTATACCCAGCCCAGGTATCTTTCAAGTATCAAAGTTATAGGAAAAAAGAGAACACAGGAAATACTGTACATATATGCTTTTTCTGAGGTATATATTAGAAGACAAGCCTCATTAAAGGGGGAAAAACTTCAATGACTTTTGTAGGTACTAATTATATTTAATGGCGGAAATATAATTATAGCTATTAAAAGGATGGAAAGAAAAATAGCTTGTAAAAAATATATTGACAATTTAGAAGTAATACAATCTAAAAACTGAGAGAAGGGTGAAAAAATGTAGAATAAAATCACTGTTGTAGATAATAGAAGGAGACCGAAGGATATAATTTATAACTGATAGCACAGGTGGGAAAATGTTATAAGGAAAATAAAGATTAAGACCACTATAAAGGTATATAAAAAGCTAACTACCACCAAAGAAAAACAAATTTTCCAAAATAATAAAATAAAAAATATATAAATAGAAAATACACCAAAAATAATAGTATGCATAATATATTTAGTAATTATGTCACAGACTAACATGACAGAGTTGAGGTCAAACACATCAGTAGCTAGTTAAGATATTCCAAATTGCCTTGAGAAAAAAGAAAAAAATATCTGTTATAAAGACACATTAAAACAGAATGATTTGAAGTGGCTAAAACAATAAAGATCAAATAGGCTTGAGGGTATAGTAAGAAAAAAGCAATTGCTATCTTGATATAAAGATATCTGCGAGAAAACTTTCTAGAAATAACACCTAAATATGTAGTTGGAGAGAGCACAGCATCAACACAAGTGTGGCGAAGATATATACGTGACCCCTCAGTCAAAGCATCATTTAAAGTGGTAAGAGCAATGCCTTTGTTCTTCTCAAGAAGAGAAACTCTAGCTAAGAATTTTATATCTGGGGGCTGGGGTTGTGGCTCAGTGTTAGAGCACTTGCCTAGCACATCCAAGGCGCTGGGTTCGATCCTCTGAACCACATATAAAATAAACAACAAAACAAACAAACAAACAAACAAACAAATAAATGTATTGTATCCATCTGCACCTAAAAATATTTAAAAAAAAAAAAAAGAATTTTATATCTGCCAAACCACCAAGTAAGTATAAATAAAAAGACCAAAAAAAAAAAAAAAAGAACTTGGAAGACAAAAGTTTCTATGTGACTTTCTGAAGAAACCATTAAAAGCAAACATGGGGAAATCAAGAGATGAAACAACTAGTACAAAAGGCTTGGCTATGAACATGGACTCTGTTCAATGCCTTTTAGCTGTTAAGAATCAGTGGTAGAGTGTTTGCCTAGCATGTGTGAAGATCATTGGTTTGATCCATAACACTGCAGGGCAGAAGTGAGGGAGAGACTATGACCAAAAATTGGGGGAGAGGAGAATGTAGATATAGTTACAGAACAGAACATAAATGTTAGAAATCCTGGCAATAAAGAAGCATGTACAATACCAATATTATAAGTGGGAAAGGAAAGTGAAAGACTATGAAATTAAGTAAGATTTCCTCATCTTTTACAGCCTAGGGGTAAAGAGATCCTAAAAAGCTGATAAATCATGTGATTGAGGTATGAGTATACTTAAAAACACAAAGGGAATATCTTCCAAGAAAAGGGAATGAGAAATTCCTAGTAAGAATACAGAATGTCTTTTAAAAACACAATTATTTAATATAAAGTTATATGTATATAGATAATCACTAGAATAAAAATAAAAGCCTCACGAATTACTGAAAGAAACTAACATACAAACCAAAGTGGGAAGACAAAAGATAAAAACAAAAATATAAAAATTTTACAGAAAGCATATCATATGACAAAACTGAGCCTCAAAACACTGCTTTAAACTTCTTATTTTGCATTAAAAAAACTACTAATTCACATAAGAGTGAATCTTAAATGCATTTTGCTGTGTTACAGAAGCCCGAACCAATAGGCTACACATTGTGTGATTTCATTTACATGCCGTTCTAGAAAATACAGAACTATGGAGATAAAAACAGATTAATGTTTCTCAGGGTTTGCAGATGTGGGGAAAGGTTGATGCTAAAGGGATCTACACTTTTGAATTTTTAGGGGCAATAGAACTGTTCTTAATGGTTCTGTAATGTGCATTTCTGTTTCTTTGCCTTTAGCAAAAACCAGAGAACTGGATACCACAGTGAGTTACTTTTAGTGAATACAAATTTTAAAACACCAATTAGAATGTTGGGAGAATCCTGGATAGCAAGTGAACTGTGATAAATTAGTCTTAATTGTGACACATACGAATAATATAACCTTACCAAAAGTGCTGCTAAGGAAAGGAACATAAATAACTGTAGCAAACATTATTTTGTTTAGATATACAAGGCTGAAGACAAAACATTATATAAACATGGTATTCTCATGGGTAAAGTTGTTTATTACAGAGGTATTATTTGGCAAATTTCGAAACACTTGACATGTATACTAGGGTTGAGAAAATAAGAAATTATATATCAAATAATGAAAGAGAGCTTTCTCAGTATCAGAGAAAGTTACCAATAAGGAAAAGGGAAATGCTACCGTGAACTCTGTAGGGGTAAATTAGAATCAAGTATACTATTATAAACTCATATTTATATCTATAGGCATACCTCACATTTTCTATAAATTAAAGATGTGTGGCAACCCTGGGTTGAGCAAGACTATTAGTGCCATGTCCATGTTATATTTTAGAAATTCTTATAATATTTCAATCTTTTGCACTATTATTATATCTATTGAGGTGATCTGTGATCTTTGATGTTATTATTGTAATTGTTTTAGGATCCCATAAACATTGCCCATATCAGATGGCAAACTTTAGTAATAAACAAGTCTTCTAACTGTTTGACTGACTGCCCATTCCTTCCTTGGCCCTCCCATTCCCTGAGACACAACAATACTGAAATTAGGCTACTTAAAACCCCCACAATGACATTAAGTGTTCAAGGGAAAGAAGAGTCATGTGTTGCACTTAAAAGTTAGAAATGATAAAGCTTAGTGAGGAAGGCATGTCCAAAGCCAAGAAAGGGCAAAAACTAGTATCCATCAAGTTTTAAATGCAAAGAAAAGTTCTAAAAGGAAATTAAAAGCACTATTCCAAAGAACACACAAATAAGAAAGCAAAATAGCCTTATTGTTGATACAAGGTTTAAATGTATGGATATAAGATCAAACTGGACACAACATTCCCTTAAATCAAACTCTAATCCATGGCAAAGTCCTAATCTTCTGAAGAGAAAGATTTGTGACTTGCTTTATTGCAGTGGTCTGAAATGAACTTGAAACTCACTGAGTTGTACTTGTACACAGTATTATACATACACACTCAGGTATAAGAATATTTGTGTGTGTATACATCAGTTAGTAGACATATTTATATTTCCTAGAAGCAATGACGCCAGGTAGCTATGAGCACACCTATTGCCCAGATGTTGGCTTCTAAACATCTTTGTTCATTAAAAGGAATTAGTGCTCCTTGGGAAAAGGCTGAGGTATGGAAAGCTTAGGACACCTTGTGGTGCTATAAAATAAGGAAGTACTAACAGGGGAAAAGACGACTGGGAATTATAGCTTAGGGGTAGTGGGTTTGCCCAAGGCTCTGGGGTTTGATTCCCAGCATGTGTGCACGTGCACACACACACACACACACACACACACACACACACACACGAAACAAAAAGTGGGTGGAGAAAGAGTCTATCCTAAGGACACAGAAGCTTATCTGAAATAACTTGCAATAGTTACAGCTGAAATTTCAGCAATACAACTAATATAGTATTGGATTATAACAGAACTAAATAAATAATTGTGAGCTCATATTGATATGAATGGCAACTGAATTTTTTTTAAAAAATGGAAGCAAAGAGACAAATCTTCCTTAAAGAAGAAAATCTATTTTTTGTTTATTTTTTTTATTGGTAAGAAGAAATACATTAAATGTAGAAGAAATGTAGGATACAGAAAATCATTATCAGAACACTGTTAGAATTGCTACAGGCAATATCTACTAAAATTCTGTGGATTATTTTTAAAAAATGAACAAGACATCTGCATAGTTTGACAGTACTTTTCTTCAAATATTTATTAGTTATTGTGCCAGTTTTAAAAATTTATTTATTTACATTAGTTGTACACAATGCAATGCATTTATGTTTACATGGTGCTGAGGATCGAACCCAGGTCGCGCACATGCGAGGCGAGCGCTCTGCCGCTGAGCCACAACCCCAGCCCTATTGTGCCAGTTTTGACACATCTACACATAATAATCTTTTCTCCAGGAGGTGAGTGCAGGTGAGACTGTTACATATTTTTTACTACAATGTTAAGAAACAGCTAGAGAGCACACATACACCTACCCCCTTTACCATTTCGCTTCATTATTTGAACAAAATAACAAAACAAATGTAAATAATCATTATTGAGATGATGGGGAAGTTTTAATATGGACTAGATATTATCAGATATAAAGTGATTACTGTTAATGTTGAGAACATATGAAGATGGGTAATGGGTATACAGTTCATGATGCTATTTATTTTTATCTGTTTTTGTATATGATAAAAAAATTCTCAAAACATTAAAATGGTTACAGTGTTCAAAAATTATAGTCACAGATTTTTAGAGCTGGAATAGACTTTAAAGATGATCTGAGTCATTTTTCAATTTTAGAAGAGGAAAACTGGAGGTCCACATAGGTTATTAAACTAGCACATTACACAAATGAGTGGCAAAACTATGCCTAATAATATCTGAAACCTAATCTGTTATCTAATGGTCTCTCTAGTACATAGTATTAACTTCTTCATTAAAGCTCTATTAATGAGCATAGAGTGTATATAATAAATTCTACTAACTGTATCTATTAAAATTAATTCCATTAACAATTATTAAAAACTGACACGACAGCAAGTCATACCTAAAAGGATTATTAAACATCCCTGATGGAGTTTTACAGAACACAAATTTGTTAATATAAAGAAGCTTTTAGGTTATTTTTATTTGAGTTCCTCACATTGATAATAAAAAAGCAACCAAAAGACACCCCTAATGGGCTCCCTCTAAAAGTAAGAAAGTCAGTAAAGGCACAACCTTTGTTAAGGAGGAAGGTTAGGGTAGGCAGGCTTTTTTAAAGAGACATACATTATATCTCTATATTCCTTCCTATGGGTTTTTACTACTAACTATAATATAATCTTCTCCTTCCTCCCCAATCAGTATCATTGCCCATCTGAGACTCTTGCATAGAAACACTACTGAATGCAAAAAGGCACATGAAAAGAGAAGTGTAGTTGTACTTCAACAGTGTAATAAAATACAAAAAGTTAAGAAAAGGAAATTGCTTATATAGTACAGTGAGAACTAATGAGGAAATATAGTATAAAGGAAAAAGACAGGGTACCTGGGTTTGATAATGGTCCTTCAGTAACTAATGGTACAAGTGATCTCTCTCTAATGAGTTTCATAAAGATGACAATTACCATATTTAATAGAAATGAATTGAAACCACAAAATCCAACCATAACAAAAACTTTTCATATTCATTATGATTCCAGGATACAAGACCATTTAATATATAGTTTTAAACAAAGATGAATACTGAATATTAATTTTTCCTTATGAAAAATTCAAGCAGGGAAAAAGATAAAATAAAGACAAGTTTCCATAATCCTACTTTCTAGAGACAAAATGGATAATTTTAATATTATCAAGGACCACAAAAAGAAATAGGTTTTATATATTATTATTCTATTATGAAATTATATGGATAATTTCCATGAAAAAAATTTTATTGTAATGCAGCAACAGATGTAATAAGTTTTATTACAAAGTTTCATCTCATTCTTTTACAGTCTAATTATTAATGAACAGGCAATCTAGATGTACAATCAAAGACACAAGGAACACCCAAAGATATAATATATAATTTTAAGTTAACACATTGTGGCTTTCTGTACTATCAACTCAAGATATAGTAGTCCAGATATTGTGGTTCATTGTTTTTCACTGCACCAAGTACCCCAGTAACTCAGTTTCTTTGATACAGGTTTACAACAGTGATATAGTGTTAAAGGGTTGTTCAAAAGGTAAAGAAGCCAGTAAAAGTATCCATTAATTTTGTTGCAATGCTAAAAGATGCCACTGTTCTTTCATTTAGGTCATTTATCTTCATTGTAATAGTATAATAGATGAAAAAACTGGAAAATAAAGGCTGTAATTACATTGCTGTATCAATAACCTATGCTGATAAAAAGGACAACTTACATTTTTTTATTGTTTTCTTCTATATTATCAAAAATTATCTAAAATGAATCACTTAAAAATATACATACACAGCAAAACAAATACATATTTTTCACCTATCTTATTGTTCTTAGGAAGATTTGCAATTTCATAAATTTATTTAGATTTGTTAAACGGAAGAAGGATTTTGTTTATTGAATGTAAATTCTACTATATCACCAAATGTCTCAGGTAACAGATATTAAATGAAGACGTGACATTTCAGCTAATGAAGCACAGCCATTTATCTTGAAATTTTCTTGCTACAGAAAGAGAAACCTTTAAAAAGTGGCCTTAAGTTTGCAAAAATCAGCAACTTTAATCTATCCACTTTCTTTTGACCTTTACACTAAACCTCAAAAAAAATGTTCAGCAACATAAATTTGATCTTAAAAGGCTGCTGCAGATCTCATTTTCTGCTGTTTTTCCATTAGGTATTTATGGGACTTGCTAGTGTTACAAGGGACTAGTAAAACGCCAAAGTAATCCTGCAGTTCCTGTGTATGAATTCAGCTTTTCCCTTTGAGATGATAACTTTTTCCCCCCTTGCCAAGGGCTTTTCAGATTTGAGTATAAAACTAAGACTATAGGTGTAATGTTCTTTTTCAAGAGGTAAAATGGGTGAGTTAGAGACTGAGGAAGGGATTTAAAAAATGAACTACATTTAGCAGTTTAACCATTCAAACAAAATAATTTTTTAAGCCATCAAGGTAGCTTGTTACACATTTGCACTAATTGAAATCACAGCATGCTTATTCAGGATAGAAACTGAATCCAAGAGTTTTGAAGTTTGAGGATCTCAGCTGTGTGCATGCCTTCTCTTAACTGCACAGGAAACCAGCTGCTTCCATTTATGAACTGTATTGAACACATGTGCTCCAGTATACCCATGACATAACATGTAACACTATACTTTCAAACAAGTTTGCCAAGAAAGGGGGGAAGGGGGTCCAAAGATGTTAGTGAGACCAAAAAAAAAAAAAAAAAAAATTTATATACACACACACACACACACACACACACGTTTAATGCTAGTACCTTAGTAAGGCAAGAAACAACTGTGTTTCCACTAACGTTTTCTATAATCCATTATAAAATATGAAAATGAAATCAACAAACTTTTGAAAGATGATATATGTCTAAATCAAATGAGCTTATCAAAAATCTAAAAGTCTAAATCAAGACTGAGACAAAAAGATATGAAAATTCGATTTATATCCACCTCAGCCAACTTATGTCTGAGTTAATATATTTTCTCTTGTAAGTTACTTCCCCCTCAACTCTTTCTATCTCACTACACCTACTCCTACTTTTCCCATTGCTTGCTCTTCTCTAGCCATCCTCCCTGTTGTCTTTTAAACATGTCATGTATCTAGCACAGACAATTTGTACTGCTATTTATTCCCTGTGCTTACATTGTTTTTCTCCGTAATGTGTACATGACTTGCTTCATGAAACTTTACTTAGATACAACCTCCTTGGGTAAAACTTTCCCTGCTGATTCTGTTTGAAAGCATAATCTTTCTCTCTGAGCCTGAGCACACTTTCCTCCACTTTTAGTTTTCTTTATAGTTTTTATTACCACCTGACATAGTATATACTTTGTTTAAAACATTACCATTACAAAATAAGCACCTTTAAGGTAACAATTTTTATTTGTTTTGGTCACTGTTATATTTTCAGCACCCAGAGAGTAGCAGTAATGTAGTAACCTTTAACAGGACTGAATTAAGAGAAACAACATTTAAATGTAAGAACATAACTAAAGGTATCTATTGAATTTCTGCTTCTGTATCTTTGAAGGAAAAATAATAAAAAGCTTATGAAATATTCTTTGAAGTTATGACAGAAACAAATACACTGTAAAATTCTAATAATTTATCCCAAGAAATTGTAGATTCTTATTTTAACAAATCAAGGGCACACCTACATGCTGTCCTTACAAAGATGAAAAATTTCAGGAACTAGACCAAAGGATAAAGGAAAAATTGAGTATCTCGTAAAAAATAACTTACATGAATTGCTGAAATTTTTCTTGGTAGTCACTGCTCATTTAAACAATAATTTACATGTAATTTTGGAAACAGTCTAGGAATCTTTTGGTGTCTATAAGAATATACCAGTTCAAACTGGGAATGGAACCACCATTTGATCCAGCTATCGCACTCCTACTTGGTTTATACCCAAAGGACTTAAAATCAGCATGCTACAGTGAAGCAGCCACAGCTCAATTCACAATAGCTAAACTATGGAACCAACCTAGATGCCCTTCAACAGATGAATGGACTAAGAAAATGTGGTACATATACACAATGGGATATTGCTGAGCCTTAAAGAATGAAATGATGGCATTTGCAGGTAAATGGATGGAACTAGAGAATATCACACTAAGTGAAACAAGCCAATCCCCAAAAAACACAAAGGCCAAATGTTTTGTCTGATAAG
Organism: Tamias sibiricus; assembly: GCA_025594165.1. Taxonomy (NCBI): domain Eukaryota; kingdom Metazoa; phylum Chordata; class Mammalia; order Rodentia; family Sciuridae; genus Tamias; species Tamias sibiricus. The sequence goes on along the minus strand of CM046663.1, from coordinate 120,970,449 downwards.
CGAATGTTGATCCATAGTGGGAGTGCAGGGGTAGGGAAGAATGAAGGAACTCTGGATTGTGTAGAGGGTAGTGAGGGGAAGGGTAGGGCAGTGGGAATGGGAAAGACGGTAGAATGAGACAAATATTATTATCCTATATGCATGTATGATTACACTACTGGTGTGACTCAGCACCATGTACAGCCAGAGGAATGAGAAGTTATGCTCCATTTGTGTACAATGTGTCAAAATGCATTCTACTGTCATGTATAACTAATTAGAACAAATAAAAAAATTAAAAAAATACCAATTCAGATTAATCACCAAAACCAAAGTACTTTTTAATTCAGTAAACCTCCCATAAAGACGTTTTACTTTTGGCTGTGCATGGTGGCATGTACTTATAATCTGAGCTACTCAGGAAGCTGAGGCAGGAGGATAGCAATTTAGCAAAACCCTGCCATAAAACAAAATAAAATAAAATAAAATAAGTTTTACATATGAAATCTTTTTATACTCTAATCTTAGGTTCTATATATTTTCAAATAACAATGTAATTTTCTAAGAAAATTCCCTTGAGTGTTATTAATCATTTTATTTATTATTTATATCCTGCCTAGTTCCTGACAAGGATTAAGGTAGTTTAGAAGGATGTAAAAAAGATAAGAAACCATGACAAATATTTGGTGGTAAAGGAGAAAACAGAATAAATATAAATGCATGCTATAAACTGCACAACACAGATTTGTTTTTAGTCTTCTAACAAACAATGAAAAGAAGGAAATATAGTAATGCAACTCAAATTTTATAAAAGACTGATGAATCTGGTAAATAGTAGATAGTTTAAAGATAAAATAATCACTTAGTTGACTGAAATTTCTCAAGACTTTTAGATTTAGTTTTCCATGCTTACTGATGAAATTTGAGTTATTGCTCTTCTGGAATTCCAGATGACGGCTTTGAGATTGTCACAAATTCTTAAATCCCTGAATAAAGGAGCTGAGAGCCATCTTTCTTTTAGGTGCATCTCTAAATTTACTAAATATTCTATCCTTACTATAATTTACCCTCAGTATGTCAAGACAGCTGACTACTTATTTACTTCCTAAAACCACAACAAATACGAGACAAACTATGAATAGGAAATTTGTAAATGCCAACAAGCTATCTTGTTCTTTTCATTTTGATTCTACTGTGACTAAACTGTAAGACTCTGTTACAAAAACTACCTGGATTTTAAAGATCAGATATGAAAATATATTACTTATTGGATTACTTTCAGAAACGTTACTAGTGTGTTCTAAGAGAAAACGTGGTCTACATATTTTAAAAAATTGTTCTCTATATTTTCTAAACTTCTTTTTTTTACTCTGTAGATCGATCTATAGAATTTTAGAAAAGCTCTTAGAATATACTGTTAAGAACAGGGTTCAGGGGTTAAGTTTTCCTGGGAGTATCGAGATAAAACAATTTTTTCCCCTCAATATGCTATATAACTTCTAATTCTTCCAAATTATCAAGTATTTTCATGTTCCCTATAATAAGTCAATAATTTAGAGATGTTTCTAACTGAAAAAAATCTATTACTAGTATCATAAAACTATTCAAAGAAATGTTCTAAATTTGCTGCTGCTTAGGACTTGGTGCTCTGGTATAAAAAACAAAACAACAAACAAAAAGGAGTACAAAAAAGGGATTAGACTGTTCAGAAAACCTGTAAGGAATTTGTGTAAGATTTAAAACAGACATATGCTTTTAAAGTCAAGAACCTTCAAATGCAACAGTTAATCCACATAATAATTCAACAACCAACACAAATTCAAAGTTCTAACAGATACCACATGCAACCTGTAATAAAACCTCAGTTAAGATAGTTCAGGCAACCGGATAATTTCATTTTCCATTTTAAATACCAATTTATTCTTAGTTAACAGGCTATAATATAACACATGAAAATGCTGTCATTGTACAATAAAACCCTAGTACAGATATTTTACTATTAGTTAGAAAACAAAGATGTGGGGAACAATATTGCAAAAATGTTTTCCGTGTTTTTACTTCTTAGAAAGTTATACATACTGACTTTACCATTCATTCTATTAACTCTAGTACCTGTTAAGATGAATCGAATTAAGGAAGTAGATGAAACAGTGGGAATGTTATATTTAGTCTACGAAATGTATGGGTTCTAAATAATTGATTATATTAATACCTACTTATGTGTATAGCTCCATGTAAGTTAAAAAGGAAATATATGTTTGCAAAACATTATGCTATTATGCTTAGGAAATAAAATTGTATTAGTATCAAGATAGGAAAGGGTCAGAGATCTGAGGGTTATCTAAAATTTTAAATCCAAAAGTAACAATTACTGAAATGCAAATAATATTGTTAGAATCTTTTCCCTTGCCAAAATAATCAAAGCCTTTGTTCTGGAAATTACAATATCATAGAGCTACATAAGCCATTCAAACTAGATAGATGAGAAAGTTTTAAAACAATCAATGTACAGATAAAAATCAGATTTCAGCTGCATAAAGCAGTAAGTATATTTATTGTTTTTTGTTAACTATTTTTGAGACAAAGTAACAAGTGTCTAGAAGATGAACTGTGAGAACTTGGAAACTTAAACGGCATTATTAAAGGAAATATCATTTTCTGTTTCTGATTTTTCAAGTTTATAGTTTTAGTCTAAGGATTTACTCTGAGTATTCCATACTTTAATCACAGAAGATGTTCTGTAAATTTAAAGACAGAAAACTGGCAACCTCCACAAGCAGTATTTCAATATTACAATAGGGTCTTTTATTAGAAACTCAGTACTCCTTATTCATTCATCTGCTAGACAGAACTTCCTGGCTAACAGTCCATTGTGATGACATAATTTCTGACAGACATTCTCAGTAAAATAGAGACTACCAGGACTAATCAGTATAGTTTTGTTTTAGTTTAAATATTTTCTTAAGCTGTTTGTAATTCATGGAATAAAAGGAACATTTTACTGGCATATCCACATCATATCCTACCATTCTAAAAGGACAACTTAACTGGAGAAAAGAAAAAAATAAAAAACTTTGCAGATTTAACATTTGTTAGGAACAAGTCTGCTTAACTTACAGTTATCTGTAGCAGTATCTAAATTGTATATTAGAAGGACAAGGTAAATAGGATAATCTGGCATTCAGGGAAATGAAACCATTTACACTGAAAATGGAATCATAACTAAATTTTCAGAAAAAAGAAAACAACAACAACAACAACAACAGTATTCTTCAATTGGAATCTCCATGATTTTCATTATAAAAAAATCTAAGGAAGTTAATGAACATCTGAAAAACTACAGTCCTTTTATATTCATGCAACTTTTTTTTTTTTGGTACCGGGGATTGAACTCAGCGGCACTCAACCACTGGGTCACATCCCCAGCCCTTTTTTGTATTTTCTTTAGAGACAGGGTCTCACTGAGTTGCTAAGTGCCTCGCCACTGCTGAGGCTGGCTTTGAACTCGCGATCCTCCTGCCTCAGCCTCCCAAAGTGCTGGGATTACAGGTGTGCGCCACTGCGCCTGGCTTCGTGCAACTTTTAAAAGCAACATTATGAGCCGGGCGCGGTGGCGCACGCCTGTAATCCCAGCACTTGGGAGGCTGAGGCAAGAGGATCGCGAGTTCAAAGCCAGCCTCAGCAGTGGCGAGGCACTTAGCAACTCAGTGAGACCCTGTCTCTACTAAAAATACAAAAAAGGGCTGGGGATGTGGCCCAGTGGTCGAGTGCCCCTGAGTTCAATTCCCGGCACCAAAAACAAAACAAAACAAAACAAAACAAAAACAACATTATGTGTGTGAAAGTAACAAAAAAAAAAACCCACAAATTGGATACACTATCTGGAATTTCACAGTTGCAGAAAAGTAAACTCATAAACACAAAAAGTTCCAATTCCCCCAAACCAAAATAAGTTAACATATGTTTGTATGTGTGGATTAGTATCACATAGTTTATGTTAAGAGGACTTTTTGGTACATAGGGGTATCACAACAAGGGTGTTTTTGTTTTCTATCAAAAAAAAAAAAAATCTTTATCTGGGTTAAACTTGGGCGAATAAAGTTTCAAGAGTCTTCTGTTCAATAGCAGGTATTCTTGCACAGTATTTTCCCCTTGGGGTGGAGAAACAGTTAGATGGCCAGGGACAGAAACAAGCTTCTAAACCCAAATCTCTTTCTAATTTGAAATTGAAAATTAAAGAGTAGCTTCTGTTTCTTAATATATGAGCTTAGTTAAGGGGAAAATACTCTTTTCTGTTTCTTAATATATGAGCTTAGTTAAGGGGAAAATACTCTTAGAGGGAAGCTAAAAAAACACAAGTTTTGGTCACAGGTGGGGTTGTAGTAGGAACAAACTTGGATATTTTTTTCCTTTTGTAAATCATGGAGAGAAACAAAGTAACAATAAAGGTTGGTATGGCAATTAAGCAAAGAAGGAAAAAACACCCCAATGAAAATGTTTAACTCTTGACTACTGAGAGCTGTGTTTTTTATTTTGTCCAAGATTTCTCAAACTGTTTCTTGCTGAAGCTGTGTCCCTTGAAACATAAAAAGATGTTTTCTGAAAAACAGGGTTTTTAAGAAAGAAATCTGCTCTTTTTTGTGTGTGCCTATTTTTACATTCTTTAACTTATTTGGAAATGAAATTCTTTTTCATGGGATCTAAGAAAAAAATCACTTTTCATCATATGTTAAAATAAGATGTGGATATGTATGCTTAAATAAAAATATTTTAATCAAATTTTAGTTATTTATTTCTTGTTCTTTCCCATATTCAATCTTAACTCATCAAAAGAATTCTAGATCAGGGACGAACCACTAGGTGGGTCTGTGGGCTAGGCCTAAAGGTAAGGCAGAAGAGTATTTCAGAAAGAAGTGATGGAAAAGAGAGCTATTTACTTTTGATTGTTTTTGAGGCTAAGACAAGAGAAAGCTGATAGTATAGGTGTAGTGTATAAAATGGTATTTCTGTATCAAAACTGGATCTGTACCATTCTACTAGAACTATTGAGTAATAACAATTTCAAATCCAAACTGAATGATAATACACAATTTTTCTTTGGAATAAATCTTAGAATGCCTGTTCTTGAATGAAAGAAAGTAGAAATATCTTCAAACTAAATGGTGGTGGTAGTAAACATAAGAAATCTAATGGAGAAATCTGAAGTTAAAATTATTTTGTCATGGCTGGGGTTGTGGCTCAGCAGCAGAGCGCTCGCCTCGCACGTGCGCGGCCCGGGTTCGATCCTCAGCACAATGTAAACATAAATGCATTGCATTGTGTACAACTAAAGTAAATAAATAAATATTAAAAAAATTATTTTGTCATCCATTTGAAAAGATCACACAAATATTGCACTAAAATGTTTAATGAAAGACTTAAAACATTATTTACCTTGGGAGGCTGAGCAGGAGGATTGCGAGTTCAAAGCCAGCCTCAGCAATGGTGAGGCACTTAGCAACTCAGTGAGACCCTGTCTCTAAATAAAATACAAAAAAGGTCTGGGGATGTGACCCAGTGGTCGAGTTGCCCCTGAGTTCAATCCCCGGTACCACACACACACACAAAAAAAATTATTTACCCTCAAATTTACAAATAAGGAGATGTGAAATACCACTGATATTTTTCAAGTTGGTTTGAAAGGCAGGAATTAGATCAAGCTTTTGCTTTGCCGAAAAACAAAAAACAAAACAAAAAACAAAACAAAAAAAAACAGTATAATCATCTAGGTCAATGTTTTATTTTTTTTTTTTTAATTTTTTTTTTTTTTAAATATTTATTTATTTGCTTTAGTTGTACACAATGGGTTTTAAATGGGTTTATTTGTACGTGGTGCTGAGGATCGAACCCGGGCCGCGCACGTGCTAGGCGAGCGCTCTACCGCTGAGCCACAATCCCAGCCCCAAGGTCAATGTTTTAATTATTGAATCAGTCATTCTACAAAGGCTTCTTGGTCACATTATGTGTTAACCACTGGTTCTAGGGCTATAAACTTTCTCTCCTTTACACATACTCATTCTCTCCCCTCTTATCCCAAAGGCTTACTTACTGCTTACAGCTTACTCACTTACTGCTTCCTGACATACTTGACATACTATACATTTGTTTATTATACCCCATACCTTTCCTCTGTCAATCCAGAAAGTCAGGTTCCTGGTATTGGGGACTTTTGTTCCTGTAGCATCTCGCCTAAAATAAGGGCTCACTTAATATGTTACTGATGGGGGGGTGGGGCAGGGAAGGCACAGTAGACATTTAGGGATTGGGATGGTATAAGAGTTGTCCTAGCAGAGGAGACTAAAAGCTGAAAGAAGGCCAGTGTGGCTGAAGCTAAAAGAATACTGTGTAAAGAAAAGTAAGAAAGGTAGGTGTAAACCACACCAGAAGTAAGAAAGCATATTTAACTTAAATTATCCCTCAAAGGTATGCTTAGAAAAAGAGGCAAAGAATAGTTTTCTGTGTTTCCTGTGATAACAAAAAGAAAAAAACTCAGAAATACTAATTTAATTTAGATGAGGAAATATTTTTCAAAAAGAAAGTTGAGTATTTTCTATTTCACATGAATGAAAGTAACTTATGCCAGGCATGGCGGCGCACGCCTATAATCCCAGTGGCTCAGGAGGCTGAGGCAGGAGGATCGTGAGTTCAAAGCCAGCCTCAGCAAAAAGCGAAGAGCTAAGCAACTCATTGAGACCCGTCTCTAAATAAAATACAAAATAGGGCTGGGGATGTGGCTCAGTAGTCAAGTGCCCCCGAATTCAATCCCTGGTACTAAAAAATAGAACCAATAAAAAGAGAAACTGACTTATGAGTCAGGAAATAAAGCTTGAAATTTCTGATCTTATTGCTGAATTAACAAATAACTTCATTTCTTACATAAATGAGAATATCAGCTTTCTAAGGTATTTCTGAACAGCCACAAAATAGGTAGATGCAATTCACTCAATGTTACTTTACCATAAATGCAAGGGTAAGTGCCTTCTCTAACTCATGATGGTGCTTTGTACATAGTTTTATCCTAAAGAATTACAAAGACTGTTTTCATCCTTACATCAAATAAACTATTTATTCAATTTTTTAATGTACAGACTTTTGTTTTAATGGGAAACAATCTTTCTCTTGATATCCCCTTAATTTAGAATAAAAAAACTTAGTAAAGGGCAAATAAACAAATTTCAGAATAATCATATTACATATGTATATATATGATCTGACATAGAGTCTGGCTATATATATATATATATATATATATATATATATTTTTTTTTTTTTTTTTTAGTGGTACTGGGGATTAAACTCAGGGGCACTCGTCCACTGGGTCACATCCCCAGCCCTTTTTTTTTTTTGTATTTTATTTAGAGACAGGGTCTCACTGAGTTGCTAAGTGCCTTGCCATTGCTGAGGCTGGCTTTGAACTCACGATCCTCCTGCCTCAGCCTCCCAAAGTGCTGGGATTACAGGCGTATGCCACCGCGCCCGGCAGAGTCTGGCTATATTTTTAATATTATATTAAAAATAATAAAAATATCTTTATAGAAAACATTTAAGGAGTCTTCCTTATGGCCACACTGTTTTACACCATTTATATATAATATCTCATTTTATCCGTATGAGGCAGGTATTATTATCATCATCCTTACTGGTGGGGTTCAGAACACACTGCCCTGAAACACTCAGGTTTAACTGTCTCTTTTAGTCTTCATTTTCTTATTAAGTTTCCTGACATGTAATACTTACATTTTAAATATGTTTTTATGCTTTTCACTTACTAATCTGTCTTTTGGTATAGCAGTCCCAGCCATGAATATAGAAAGATAGGTTATTTTTCATTCCTTATACCATTTCACAGATGAAATGAGATTCAGAGTTCATTTGCCCAAGATTGCAGAGCTAGTAAGTAATGAAACATGGATTACACACTGATAGCATCACTCCAGAAGATATTCTCTTAATCAATACACTATTTTTGCCTTTAATACAGCTCAAAGTCCTAATAAATATTTTGTTATTATTATACATATTTTAAAATAAAAATATAAAAACACTAATGATGTTTGGATAAATGATGCTAATCACATCAAAACCACTCTACTGATGCTTTCTTCAAAATAATCAACCACTCTAATGAGAAAAAAAAAAACACCAAAGAACTCAATCAAGTAGTATAAACTGAACTATGCCACTGAAAAATACTAGGAAAACAAGTGAAAAATTTTCAACTGAAATAATTTTTTAAACAGGGAGAGAATAAATGGCAACAATGATTTCTAATACATATAAATACAAGTAAAAAGATTTTTAATCTCATCAATCTTATAGCATTCCTAAAGATTTGGGTGGCCTTTATCAGACATTCTTCAGATGTGCTAGAAAAATGTCCATTCACTGCAAAAGTTAAAGAGCCAAAAATATTACAGACATCTGCTTGCAATAAGAAAACCTGAGGCTAATAAATTTACTATTTAGGAGTTGTTCTATTTCAATTAAAAATTTTCAAAAAATCTTAAAATATGTACACTTTGAGTCTCTCTTTTGTCCTTTAGCAACTTCTAAATAATTTTTATATTCAATTCTCCAAATTGTTATTGTTCTACAAATTCACTATGGCTTCTACTATAAATATCCATAGGCTTAAATTAATTTCTAAAACACAAAACAAATTTAATTAGCGCTTTAAAAACTGTGTTAATTAAAATATTAAGAATTACTGAATTACAAGTTTATAAATTGTTACATTTTATGAAATCAATCAATGAAATGGTTGTTTCAATCCTTTTTTGTAGAATTTTATAGGTGGGAAGGGGAGAGAAAAGAGAGGGAAAGGAAATAATCATAAAATGATGAAGTAATTTTTAAAAGAGAAACCACTGAAAGACTACGAATAACTTCAAGTGAAATGCCATATAAAAACTTTTAATTGCCTTAAATTTGTGAAAAACTACCCAGGAGATCAACAAATTCACATCAATGCACTGCATTATACTAATAAGAGACCCCCTGGCCTAGAGCCAAGGAGAACAAACAGAATGAACCATTCTCACATGGCTGCAAATTATCCAAAAGGAAAAGAAAGAGACAAAGTCAAAGTAACATGTTTGCATGGTGGGAAAAAGATCAAATATTGATCATTCCAAGCTGAGGTAATTATAGCCATTGTCAAGGAGATGGGATTCATGTTCTTAGTCTTATAGAAATGCATCCTTGTCTTAAATGTGAGCAAATTAGCTATTCACTAGTTGAACTTCTGTTAAAATTTTTAAATATCTGGATGTATGGGGTGTTTATACTTTTAAAATCTAATAACTTCTTGACTCTTTAAGAAATCATCTTATTTGTTGAGAATTTCATAAATTTTTAAGGATTTGCTTGAATATTAAACATATCTCTATCACCATGAGATTAATTATATGTCCATATATTAAACCATGGTTTGCTCAAATAAGCTGAAAGTGAAATTACTGAAAATTGAGGACAATTAAAAACTTGGTATGTCTGATTAAGTAACTATAATCATCTATAAAGTATGAAGGTTACAGAAATTGTTCTAATCTTAATTATTGTAAAGCTTACACATTTCCTTTTTTATTTTTGAAAATTATTACCAGTAATCATTGAAAAAACAGATTATAGTAACATTATGGTAGGAAAAGTCTAAATAGCCAATTGCAGGAAGCAAATCTGAAATCTGTCCATTCATTTTTTGCTCACAATGAATTCTTTAAGAGCTATCATACTTATAACCACTAAGTTCATTCGGTAGTTCATATGGCAGTTCAGTATGGAAACGTTCACCCAGAATAACTTGCCATGAAAGTTTGTTCTTGAAGATACCTGAATTCTTTTTTTAAAATATTTATTTATTTATTTGCTTTAGTTGTACACAATGCGTTTATTTTTACATGGTGCTGAGGATCAAACCTGGGCCTTGCACGTGCTAGGCAAGTGCTCAACCACTGAGCCACAACCCCGGCCCCTACCTGAATTCTTATTAGTACTTTTTCTGTATAAAATAAAGCTCCCAAAGTTCCATTTATAGATTTCCTAACACATCTGAAGAATTCTATTTCTGTATCGATTTATAAATTCATGGTTTTATAATTGTAAATAAAAGAGAGCTTGTACCCCTAATCTCATTTCTTCCCTCTACATTCATGTGTCGATTAGAGACTGACTTTAAAAATTGTATAAGAAATTACAAATCATTGAGCACTCTGAAGGCAACACTACAAAGCTTTATATCATCAGCATTAATAGTATTTAGTGAATGTGCCTTTAATAGCATTTAATAGTATTTAGTGAATGTGCCTATTTGCATGTTCTGTTAATGACATGATCTAAATTCTGATAAAAACTCAATATTTTAAATTCATTTATCTAAAATACATCTTTCATGTTTTCTTGTTACTAAATCAATTTTCTTTGTTGCAAATTCACTAAAATGACTATTATTTGGTTCTAGGTGGGTCTTAGCTTTTAATGATGCATTATTATATGCAGTGGAATTTTTGTATACCACTTCATATCTACACCCTGATCTACTATGAGCAAGCACAACAGTCAAGTGAAAAGTAATCAATATAGGGTCATGGTCTTTTAAGCGCCCTTCCCTAAAACTGCAAATACAAGAAAAATGCAGCCAAATAATTATTAACACAATAATTATTTTTATGCTGTTGTTACTATTTTGTCATTCGCTTCTTTATAAAAAGAGAATGAATTATATCCATTTATGCCAAATTCTTAATTCTAATGAATTTGACAGATGGAACAAAATATTCAAACAGCCCCCTTAGCAGCTTTGCAATATATTACTCTTCCTACCACCACCTTCCTTTCTGAATTGTTGGCAAAAGTAGATCAGGTCATCTGATGAAAATGAACTGCAAATCTGGATGTCACCTCGGGAAAATAGGTTTCATTCTAACTTTTTAGTCATATTTCAAAGAGTAGAAATTACATTCATTTTTCATTGTTAGCATTTTTCACTATATCTATAATCATTTGATAAAAACCACCAGTGCTCCCCAAGAAAGACTGTAGTTAGCAAATTGTTCCACTAGGACCCTGCTTTTATTGTCTCCAAGGGAGAAAGTGGAAAAGTAAATACACTGCTTTGCATTTTGTTACCTAGTTTGTGGACAATTTTACTGGCTAAAATAATAAGGCAATGTTTATTTTTTGAGTAATAAAAATCACTAAAAAATCATGAAGGGAGAATACTCTTTGCTTCTCTCTATACAAAGAAATCTCTGCATGACATTAATTGACTATTTGCTATAAAATCAGGTAACACTGAAAAGAAAATCATGAAATAAGTAGAACTCTTATTTTACTTTTTTTTTCGTAAAATCCTAGCTAAATTCATTTAACTACAAAAAAGAAATAAGCAGCAGAGCCATGATTCTTACAAATTTAAAATGCATGAAAAATAGAAAGGAAGTCCAATTGTTATTCCTTTTGACATTTTTCTAATATTTAATTATAAATGGAAAGACAGTGGGAAATAGAACACTTTCTATTAAACCACTGACCTAACAGGTAAAAAAGAAGGGTAAAAAGACAGGACAGTTAATTAATCTTAAAATAATTTTTCTAATAAACCTTTAATTCCCAAACATTTGTATGTATTAGGATAAAAATACAGCTGCTGTCCTTTATACTTAATTATTTTGCCTTGTTCCACAGAAAAGCTATTTAGATATCTTGCTCAGTGAAAGAAACCAAAGCACAGAAATTTTACAAAAGTTTTATAACAAAATAACAAAACATTAACTTCAAATACATAAAAGCAGAAACACTGAAAAAGCATTTACTGTTCTTTATTAATTTACATGATATATTTCAAAATATTTTGAATTTGCTTATTCACAGAGGAGATTAAAAAATGAAATTTGGATTTCTTCTGTAATGTTGTTTTTAATTAATTCACCATGCAGTATTTTATATTAATGCAAAGCAACAAAGCACTGATGAACACAAAAAATTGCATCATTCTTACCTTCAAACTGTTTACATTTTCTAGGGGAAGGGAGGAGGATGTGGTAGAAAATTACTTTTTTCAATTTGGGAATTAGGACTTTACTGATTATTAATATTAACTTAGATATGGTGCCTCCATGCACCATCAGATCAAATGCATATAATGGATCCCACTTCAATACAGATAAATTTTAAGCTATACTTTTCTTCATTAAACAACAAATAATTGTTGAACAATTTTTCAGGCCAAGGAGAAAACAAGGAAAAATAACACATAATACTAATTTTTAAAAAGCTCACTGTTTAGTTGTGTTCTTGATATCACCATCTTTGCATTGCCTGTTTCCACACATATTCCTGCTCCATCTATGCTTGATTACATCCAGGAACAGATCACTCTAATTTCATCAACCTAAACCATATGTTAAGTTCCAGGTCTTCTATCAATTCTTTCATTTGCTCCCCTCCCCCTTTACTTTCTGGTATTAGAGATTGAACCCAGGGTGTTCTACCACTGAGTTACATTCCTAGCCCCTGCACCCCCTTCTTAAAGTTTTGAGGCAGGGTCTCACTAAGTTACTGAGGCTGGCCTCAAACTTGTGATCTGGTGACTTTCGGATACATCAGAATATATAATACCCCTTCTATTTTTAAGTTCTGTGCATCAACTAACACAAAGCATGTAAAATGCTGCTAAGTTTATCTTGCAGAAAAGTAACAGGTCTGTCTAAAGAACTGCAGAAACTAGCTCCAGGAGATCAGGGTCCATTGCAATGTTCTGGTCAGTGGGTGGGGTTGGGGTGCAGGAGGAGACACATACTCTGGATGATGAACAACATGCTCATTACATATCCTTCCTTCCCACTGTTCTCTGCTCCTCCTTTCCATTCCTAAAAAAGCCCTTTGTACCTCTGTGATCCTCAAGATGTGCCAATCATCTCAGAATGGTGACTCTTGAATAAAAAATGGTGGTGCATGCCTGTAATCCTAGTGCTCGGGAGGCTTGAAAGTTCAAAGCCAGCCTCAGCAACTTAGCAAGGCCCTAAGCAACTTGGTGAGACCCTGTTTCAAAACACAAAACAGGCTGGGAATATGGCTTAGTGGTAAAGCAGCACCCCTGATATTAAAAGAAAAAAAAAAAAAAAAAGATTTCCTTCCTTCCCATGATCTTTCCTAACTATTGTTTTTTGAGTGGCAAACAGCCAGATGGAAGAGTCTGGTAACAATCACACAGCTAACAGGTAGAGTAATCTGAATTTAAACACAAGCCTAAGTCTAAAGCACCAACTTTTTCTTCTGTACTATAGACTCTTAGAAGGTAGTTAACACTCTATCAGTATACAAATTATTTATTAAATATTTACTATGTGCTAGGCCACTTTATTAAGCATGTGTATATTTTTTATTGACTTTTTAAATAACCTTTTGAGGTTAAGTGCTATCTATTTTACAGATAGGCAAAATAAAGTGGGAAACACAAAGTGGTAGGATATTGACCAAGATTTCAGAATCAGGAGTCCATAGAAAAAGGGATCAAAAATTGCTACAATGGGGGGCTGGGATTGTGGCTCAGCTGTAGAGCACTCGCCTAGCACATGTGAGGCCCTGGGTTCGATTCTCAGCACCACATAAAAATTTTAAAAAATAGGTATTGTGTCCAACTACAATTAAAAAATAAATATTAAAAAAAAAGAAAGAAATTGCAACATTGGCAAAGGGTTATTCTGAGGTGAAGGCAACCAAGAAACAGCAAATGTAAGAGGAGCACTCTGCCTTCCTATTTCCTATCTAAAAGTAGGGCATAAATTTGCCCCTTCCTAGCAGAGATTTACATCTGTAAAGACACCCTCTTTTTCAGTACAGAAAGAGAAGGAAAAGACTCTTCTCACTTGAATCTGTGTAACAAACCTTACCAAATAACCCTTTGTATACCTTATTTACCATGGGGTAACCCTTATTCATCATGCATTCCCATAGCCCACCACCTTCCACACCACCAGAAACCCCAATTCTCTTTTTGTCTAAACTTTTTACCATACTTATATTTATCTTGTCTTTTTCACATACTTTATTACTCTTTGTTTAAACAGTATATAAATCCCTGGTCTAACTGACTCTTTTTTTTTTTTTTTTTCTTTCTCCTCACTTCTTCTCTTTGACGCCTTCTGTGTGCACGTAAAATAAATCTTTTCTCCAGTTAATTTTTTCTTAGTTTAATTAGCAGGCCCTCACTGTTGAACCTAAGAGGGTAGACAAAAAGGTTTTTCTCCCTTAGAGTAGTAAATTCACCCCTTTTATGGGTGATGGGGAGGTGGATGAATATTTAACTGAATGTAACAACCAGCACAGTTAATTATTTAACTATCAGCATGTGTGTATGTAAAATATACATATAAGATATATAAAATCATATTCTGGTGCTGGCATTGAATCCAGGGCTTCATGTTTTGTTAAACACATACCCTACTACTGAGCTACATGCCCCCCCTTCCTGAAGCTATTTAATAGAAATTGTTGTTATTATTGTCCTTAATGCTGGCAACTGAACCCAGGGCCTCATACTTGTGAAACTCATTCTCTACTGCTGAGCTATACCCCAAGCCTTCGGTAGAAATTATTACTGAAGTAAGAGACGATCTGACTTGGGTATTAAAAAAAAGAAGATGATGGTGTGGGAGGGGGAACAAAAGAAACCTCCAAAGTTTTCTTTCTTTCTTTTTTCTTCTTTTTTTTTTTTTTTTTTTTTTTTTTGGTATCCGGGATTGAACTCAGGGGCCCTTGACCACTGGGCCACATCCCCAGCCCTTTTTTGTATTTTATTAGAGTCAGGGTTTCACTGAGTTGCTAAGTGCCTTGCCATTGCTAAGGCTGGCTCTGAATTTGCAATCCTCCTGCCTCAGCCTCCCAAGTGCTGGGATTACAGGCGTGTACCACCACGCCCGGAAAACCCCAAAGTTTTCTGAATGAAAATCAATGAGTAAAGAACATGAGATGCTATGAAGACTAATCATATATACTCTGTTGTATAAAATTAACATACAAGTTTGCTAAACTCATTGTACTATATAAACTAGAGCAACTACAATTGATGAAGCTGTTTTACATGTCTTTCAACACATTTCCAAGTTCAAAAATTAACAAGAAACTGAAGAATAGCTAAAGAACAGTTGAATATACTTGTCTACGATATTTCCTTCATTGTACCTGGAAATAACTAGCATAAAGAAATACGTGCAAATGTACAAGTATCCACCTCTCATCAGTATTCTTCCAAATTAGAGCCTTATGCCATACTATTTCTTAAGAGAATTTTATGGTTCCCAACTGCTTCGAGTATAAAGTTTACACTCCTAAGCATGGAATATAAAGTCCTTCTGACCCCTACCTACTTTCCCGCCTTCATCTCCCAACATTGTTCCAAACAATTTGATCCACAGGAGAGGTTAATAAATTCTTTTTGAAATGGCTTGACTGGCCAATAGATTTTTAAAAGGTGCATATCATATCTTCCTCTTGGAAATTCAAAATGAACATAAGAATATTATGATATAGGGGAGGGCAGGTTGGGAGAATTTCTGAGAAAGTGAGTAAATTAAACAAGGGCCATACAATAAGTGACAGGTTGCCCCTGCCCTTAGAAAAAACGTCAATTAGAATGATTAAGTCTTCGGGGTTGCGGCTCAGTGATAGAGCACTTGCTTGGCATGTGTGTGGTACTGGGTTCCAGCCTCAGCACCACACAGAAAAATAAATAAATAAAATAAAGTTATCTACAACTGAAAATAGTAAAAAAAAAAAGTTAAAGTCCTTTAAAGTACATGCCATCCATTTCAGCATTCACCTGGCAGAAACTATTTCTGATTTATTAGGTTTAGGATAAACATCTATTTTTTCCCCTAACTATTTAAATGCAATAAAAACATGTTTAAGCTGTATGCACCAATTAATTCTAAATCCCTACTGAAGTAACTCAAATCAAAATCATATCCATATGTATATATATTTTCATCTGTGCCTTTATATTTAAATGGCTCTTTTTTAAAAGGTAGATTCATAATAGAAGTTCAATGTGTGAATTCCAATTCCTCTGAGAGAAGAGTAGTTTTAACTCTTTCATTTATACTTTACATTTTCCATTAGCCTTCTTAGAATTTTCAGTAAACCATTACCTGCACTCACTTTATGGTTTAGGTAAGCCTTAACAGTCACTTCCTCTAAATAAGGAAACTAAGGTTAAGAGAGGTTAAATGCCTCAAAGCAGATCAGAGAGGGAATTAGCTATATAACTGTGGGGTTCTCCGGAAATATTTTAGTCTTTCCTTCAAGCAGGTGTAAACATACTTAGACATGGTATTATAGATATTCCAAGAAGCTCTTTTCACATTTCAACCACTTTCCTTTACTAAGGCATTTAAAATATTTCCTTTAAAAGGCATTTAAAATATTATATAATAGTAAAGAAATATATAAAGAATGAATATAATAGTACATTAACAAATGTAGGAATCATGTCAATGGCATCAGCAACAATTTCATGAAATAAAGATTATATAATAATCGCCACATGGTTATAAACCTGAAAACTGTTCATTTAAGGAATAAATAATAAGAAACATAAGGTGCTAATATTGAAATTAATTAGATACATTTAATGAAATTCACAATTGTTACTAACATGTTAATCACTAAAAACTCAAGAGTGTGTTAAGGGCAGTTGATTTCAATAAGACTACACATTCATTTGTACATTTCATTTCAGAATGTGGAGAGCAAAAATTTTTTTCTTAAAACATCTGGGCAAGCAGGTAGCAAAGGTGCATGTAATGAACTCTTTAAAATTAATAAATTCTACTATAATGTTTATCCTGTCTTATTACTGCTTTTCTAATGTATATCTTTAATCTTATATATGTGCCACTGTAATCAGATGTCGTGAAAATTACTACACTGCCACAGGAAATGGATTTTTTGATTTCTGGCGGGAAATAAAGCAGTCAGACAAACGAGCCATTACGGGAAAAAAAGTTTTATTTTTTCTGAAAAGTAATGAATGAAGATATTAATGACCATCACCCCTGAACTCACTGCTGGGTGCTGAAGAAAAAGAATTTAAACCCCTTAACTCTGAAATAAAAAGAGTGGCTTCTTTAAAATACTAAGATCTCTTTTTCCACATTATAAATTACACATTTATACTACATTCATGGTAAAGAGATGTTAGTGGAGGGAGAAACTCCCTTAGAGTCAAGCCCTCAACCTCTCACTACAAAATAGTCGCCATCTGTGTCCACCTATAATAAACACTTCAAAATACTCCAGAAAGTAAGAATGACTTCATTTTCAACAGGGAAGTCTAGAGAACAATTTCAAGACATCTACTCCTTAAAGAAAAAGGTTCAAATTGGTTACCTGATCAGGATAAAACAGGATACACACAAGTCTACTAATTCCCGAGTACATGTTCATCAAAAAATAGACAATTCTAGCCCATTTGGAATTCCAAACTTGGGGCCAGGATCTGTCCTTAGGAAATGAGACTTTTCTTCCTCCTCATTCACCTAATTAATGCTTCCATTTAGCTTCATTAAGCATTAAGCACTTAAGGAATAATGTGGGAAACTGAGCAGCATTTGTATAGGGGGTTAATTTCTGCAGTAAAATGCATTTTAAGCTCCCACAACTAAATTACTAATAGGCTTTTAGTATACTGTTCATTTGTGGACATATGAATGGTCTGGAATGGACAAAGAGCCACAGAGTTAATCATCTTAACAGGTAGGTCACTTGCATATATGTGAAATGGAGAGGCAGGTGATAGAACTGGTGATCTAAAAAGTTATTGTTACTGATTCTTCCTCACTGGTTTACTGACACGTGCATTTCATTGTAAATACCATGATATATTTATCCAGTAGAGAATATAGGTAAATAAGTTAATACCACCATGGTGTTTGATAAAAATAAACAAACTAGCAATAATATCAATTTTACATTATATATTTCTTCATTGTTATACGTCATTCCCTTTCTAAATTTATGCCTTTAACACTACAAATAAACTTCCATCTAAATATTAATCTCTTTTAATGCTTTGTTCTTAGGTATAATGTGTTCTAAGTAGACTAAAATTTCTATTAATACCATCTTCTTTTTTTTTTTTAAAGGTCTGGTTAGGCTGGATTTATTTATTTGTTAGGTTGGATCTATCTATCTATCTATCTATCTATCTATCTATCTATCTATCTATCTATAGATGGACACAATACCTTTGTTTTACTTCTATTTATTTTTATGTGGTGCCGAGGATCAAACTCAGTGCCTCACACTTGCCAGGCAAGCACTCTACCACTAAGCCACAACCTCAGCCCTAATACCATCATTTTTTAAAAATAGCAGCTCACTGAGAATAAATTCTTTAAATGTGTCCATTTAAAGTGTATTTCAGTGGTTTTTAGTATACTCACAGAGATGTGCAACCTCGAGCACAATCAATTTTAAAATACTTTCCTAACCTACGCAGAAATTCTGTGTTGATTAATAGTCAATCCCCATTCTACAAAACTTCTAGCCTAAGACAATCACCAATGTACCTTGTCTTTATGGATTTACCTATTCTGGACTTTTCTCCTGAATGAGATTATACAGCCCTTTATCAATGGCTTCTTTAACTTACTATAATGTTTTCAAGGTTTATTTATACATGTTACAACATACATAAATAATTGATTCCATCCTTTAAATTACTAAATAATATGCCACATGTGGATGTATTTTTCTTTCATCTTTTTTGAGGTCCATTTGACAAAAATTACATATACGCATGGTATAAAAGTGTAATGTTTTGATATGTATACTTGTGAAATGATTATCACAATCAAGAAAATTAACAGAGTCATGACCTCAGATGTGCTGTGAGAATACTTAAGAGCTACTTTCTTAGCAAACTTCAAGTATGCAATACAAATTATTAACAACAGTCACCATGTTTTACATTATGCCTCCAGAACTTATTCATCATATAACTGAAAGTTTATACATTCTGATTAGTATCTTCCCATTCTCCTCACCCCTCCCCTATTAACCACCCTTTCACTCTTGGTTTCTATGAGATTATGAGATCATGCAATATTTGTTTTTCCATATCTGATGTATTTCCCCTCATAAAAATTCTCCAGGTTCATTAATGTTATTGCAAATGACAAGATTTCCCTCTTTTAAATGTTGATTATTCCATTATGTGTGTGTATATGTATGTATTGTATATATCAGTTTCTTTACCCATTCATCTGTTGACAGACACTTTGGTTGGTCTCATACCTTGACTATTGTGAATAATGCGGCAATCAATGAACATGAAACTCCAGATATGTGTTTAACATAATGATTTTATTTCCTTTGGCTATATATATCCAGAAATGGAACTGCTGGATCATATGGTAGCTCTATTTTTACCCTTTTCAGGAGCTTCCATACTGTTTTCCATAATACCTGTAACAATTTAAATTCCTACTAACAATGTATAAGGATTCCCTTTTCTCCATATGACTTCGACCTTTTAATAACAGTCATCTTAACAAGTATAAACTGGTATCTCACTGCAGCTGAGATTTACATTTCCCTGTTGATTAGTGAAACTGAGTACCTTTCACATAATTCTTGGATATTTGTATGTCTTCCTTGGAGAAATGTCTATTTAGGTCCTTGGCTCATTTTTTAATTGGATTTTATTTTTTGCTATTGTATTTGAGTTCCTTGCAGATTTTGGATAATTAACCTCTTATCAGAGATACACTCTCTCATTTGGTGTGGTCTTTACATTTTGTTGACTGTTTGCTATGAAAAAATCTTTTTCATTTAATATATTTCTACTTATTTAATTTTGTTTTTGTTGCCTGTCTTTTTGTTGACATAACAAAAAATTATTGTCAAGACCAATGTCCTGAGGGTTTACCCTGTTTTCTTGCAGGAGTTTTATGGTTTCAGGTTTTATCATTTAAATCTATAATCTATTTTGAGTTGATATTTTGTGTATAGTGAAAAATAAGGATTCAGCTTAAATTTTTTTTTTTTTGCATGTGCATACCCAGTTTGGATATATTGTAGTTTATTCATGCCTCAGTTAATGGACATTTGAATTGTTATACCTATTCTGAGCAATTCTGGTATTAACGTCCATGAACAAATTTTTGTGGAAACATAGGTTTTCATTTTTCTTTGGTATACACCCAAGTAGAATTTCTGGGTCATATGATAATTCTGTTTTAGCTTTTTGAGAAATTGACAATATTCCCATCAGCAGTGAAGAGGGTTCAAATTTCTCCACATCCTCACCAACACCTGTTATTTTCTGTCCTGGTGGGTATGAAGTTGAAACTTATGGTTTTAATTTGTATCATGCTCATGATGTTTAATATCCTTTCAGGTGCTTATTTCTTGGTGATGAAGATGGAATCTAGGACCTTGCACATGCTTGGATATGTGTTCCAATTGTGGTCTATGCTCTCACCCCTCAAAACTTTTATTTAAAAAAAATTTTTTTTCAGTGCTGGGGATAGAACTCAGGTTTCATGATGCTAGGCAAGTGCTGTACCACTGAACCACACACCCAGCACTAAAACCCCTGTTTTATATATGTATTTCATGAGGCAAAGGTAAGGTCTTGAGTTTATCAAGTAAAGACTATTATGAAGGTGAAGAAACAACAGTTAAAACTTCTTGCCTTTGAGAGCTTAGCTGAAGAGATTCTCTCTTATATTAAATAAACACTCATGACTCTAATATATAGTAGAATGAATCTTATTCTTCCTGGAAGACTGGTAATTCAAGAAAGACAACACCTGTGTTTTCTTCATCTTTGTACCTGTCACCATACTTCACAGGTTGTATTATGTGTACATAGTAAGCAGACTCAATGATGGGCAAATAAATAAATGTAATGCCCAATCTCATCTTACTTTCACAATACCTAAGATAGAATGAATTGTTACTATTCTACCCTTTTCTGAAAAATGATGATCATACTCACATTATACCTTGCATTCAGAAAGGCCATTACAAAACTCCAAATTTGCTAATCTTGAATTTAGTACTCAGTGTGCCTTTGATCAGACCAGAAAATTTTCATGTTCAGATGATCTTTTAAAACATTAATATCTATCATAAAACATCAACTTCATTTTGGCTTATGACATGTATTGTAGTTCAATTATTTTAACTAAAATAACTAGATATCATCTCATTAGACTACGGTAAAATCTAAACTAATCATTAATTGTGAAGTAAGTATTCAGTGAAGCCTTTTATTCTTCAAATGTTAGAGGCAAAACTGGTACATGATTTTATTTCCATGAATCTATAGTATAAGCTATGAATATAGGCTCTGGAATTAGTGGGTCTTGAAGTCTAGTTCAAACCTACTTTTGAGTGAGGAAAACTTGAGTCACTTATTTAACTTCTCTGAGCTTTAGTTTCTGCATTTTTAAAATGGATGACAATTTAGCTCAAAAGCCTATTGAAAATATGGATATGCAATGTATTAAATATGCAATGTACTAGCATGTAGTAAGCATTATGGTGGAAGTCAGTTGTTATTATTTAAGCAAACATTGTAAATATGTACAATGTGGAATTAATTTTCAAATTAAAAATCCATTAAACAATATCAAGAAACAAGAAGTAATCTAAATGTCTTAGGTTGGTGGAGAACTAGGAGACTGGGAAAAAGATGAACTTGTAAACTTATACCTTTTGAATTATATACTATTTATACATACTATATGTTCAAATTAAGTCAATAAAATCAAATAACTCTAACTACTATTAAAAGCAGAATCTGGTTACAAGAAAATTATTTCTGTATTACAAATTCTTAGCAGAAATTATATGCCCCAATAACATGAGTTACTATAGCAAACATATATGCTTATAGGAAATTAGGCATGTCTGTGTACTGAAATTAAATTGAGTTAGTTGTAAATCATATCTGTGATTATTTCAAATTGGGACCATAATTTTAACATTAAAATAAACATAAAATGGTTAACATTAGAGATTTAATTTGATGTGGTATCTCAATGTTACTTGATTTATTATACATAACAAATTTTATAAACATGAAAACATACTTGCTGATTTAAGTAAACATTTTGAATATGAAGGTGAACTTTCTTTTGGAAGCCAAGACAGATTATAATCCATTAATATATCTTTCAACAAAAAGGATGAAATCTTCCACTGGTTAGGCTGATAAACTCTTTCGTGTCAAAACTAAGCCTCTTTATCATGATAACCCAGAATAATGGTCGGCTGCTCTAGGCACTTCATCTACTTTATAGATGAAAAATCAGTTCTACTTTCATGGAATTAGATTAATGCCATAACAGGAAATACTTCTGGGTCTGAACTTGCTGCATGCCTTCAAAGCTGCCTGTAAATTTAAAAGTACTTCCTGAACTCAAAAGATAAGACAGGAGAAGGAAAAAGAAAAACAGTACAGTGACCCTTTTACTGAAGGAAAATATTGCTTCCTGAAAAAGCTGTTGAAAGCTACTTGCTGAGGGCTTTATGCTCTAGAAAGCCTAGGGCAAGTCTGTTTAGTTGAACATGGGGATTCTGGTTATATATCAGACAGCTGCTATAAATCTGTACCTTCTAAAATCATTTTTGATAAACTTTTTAAGTCTTCTTGGTTAACGCTAAAGAAATAACCTTCTCAGCTTTTAGTATATACAAAATTGCTCACTATTTTACATATGACATTTTATATAGGATTACAGTTTAACACATTTGAAAAAATGCTGACCACAAACTCTAGAATTAAATTTTGGTTCAGAATGTGAATCAAAGGCACCAAATTCAACTGGCACCTGAGTAGGCATCTAATATAACATAAAGAAATATAAGTTATTATCTGGAACATATAAAAGTTCTTTTAAATGGCAAAAATGATACTTAAGATGAAATACAGAAGAAACAGATTTAGAAAGAAGAATATTGGCTATCTGCATGCATTTGAAGATGCCCATTTAAATTGAAGAAGAGTACAGTAAAACAAATTACTACAAAACCCATACAAAGAGGGTAATGAAAGAAATGCGTCTACCATGGGAGGGGGGGAGAAGAAAATCAAGAGGAAATATAACATTTATCAGCTTAATACACTGTGTTATTTAAAATGTGCTCCTCACTGTGGAACAGAAATGATAAGATTCAATAATGCACATTGAGCATATCTTAAATATTAAGATACTATGCTAGTTGCTGGAGGTGATATGGTTATTAGACAGGCAAGGACCTTACCTTCTCATTAGCTGCCATACTATGAAGGATTAAGCAAGTTAGTTATCAAGTGAAATAACAGCAATAAGGAGACAAACATACAAGGAAGTGTTGGAGGAGTACAATGACAATAGCTCATGGAGGAGTAGGGGAGGCTATTTTAGATAGCTGTTTAAAAAAGACTAAGAGGATGACGTTTGAGTTGAAAGCTGAAGGTTATGAATGAGTTGGTCCTTAGAAAACCTGGTCAAGAGCATTTATAAAAAAGGAATAATAGTAAAGGACT
The DNA here is from genome assembly GCA_025594165.1 of Tamias sibiricus. Taxonomy (NCBI): domain Eukaryota; kingdom Metazoa; phylum Chordata; class Mammalia; order Rodentia; family Sciuridae; genus Tamias; species Tamias sibiricus. The sequence continues at coordinate 120,946,889 of CM046663.1, read as the reverse complement.
TAAGGAAAAGAGCTTGAGTATTCAAGAATTAATCAGTGAAGGAGAAGGTAAAATAAGACATTAGATTAATCAGTGAAGGAGAAGGTAAAATAAGACATTAGAAATGCAGGAGATTGGGAAGCTGAGGCAGGAGGATTGCGAGTTCAAAGCCAGCCTCAGCAATGGCGAGGCACTTAGCAACTCAGTGAGACCCTGTATCTAAATAAAAATACAAAAAAGGGCTGGGGATGTGGCCCAGTTGTCTAGTGCCGCTGAGTTCAATCCCCGGTACCAAAAAAAAAAAAAAAAAAAGAAATGCAGGAGAAAGCCATGGAAGACATTGAGGACACAGCAGAAAGTTTGGAGTTTATTCTAAGAGCAAATAATGGTAGCCATGAAGGCATTTAAATACCAAAATGTCTTATTTTACGAGATTGGACAGGGGGAGAGTGGAGGTGAGGGACAGGGGATGAGAATGGGAAAGACAATAGAATGAATTGGATATAAGTTTCCTATGTTCATATATGAATACACAACTGGTCTAACTCCATATGATGTACAACCTCAAGAATGTGAAGTTATACAACATGTATGTATACTATGTCCACATACATTCTACTGTCATACATAACTAAAAAGAACAAATAAAAAAAGCAAAAAAACAAACAAACAAACAAACAAACAAAATGTCTTACTCAGATTTTGAAGAGATCACTGTAGCTATTCTGTAGAGAACAGTTTGGAAGAGGTTAAAAAGTATAAGTAAGGAGACCAGTTAGAAGGTTACACCAATAAGACAGGAGAAAAGTAATAATGGACTGTACAAGAATGAAAGCTTGATAAAATACAATTAAATAGATTCCAGATAAACTTCAAAGGAAAAGGAACAATTAAGGATAACTCCTAGAATTTGATCAGAGCACTGGAGTCAAACCCTATGGTGCTAAGATACAAAGGGATATATATTCTACATAAAGGGAGAAATAGGACTGACAGTATTGTATTATGCATAATCAAATAACAAGATGAACATTAAGTTTGGAGATCAGAAAAGAGTTATACATTCAGAAATCATCACCTTGTGAATGATACCTATATATGTGAATCTAACAATTATGAAAATATCAATATGCACATCAATAAACATATATTTTTAAAAAGATCAAATTAAAAAAACTTCAGACTTTGTCAAAATTCAAACTTATTGGTCCAAATTTTTTCTAGAATTGTTTACTGATGAAACATTATTTTTCCTTTCTAATACTGCTTTTGCTTTCTTTTTCACTCAATTATCCTACCCACACTATTTTATTAATATTTAAAAAAACCCAGGCTTTATATTCCATTCTATTGTCTTATTTTCAATTCCATTGCTGTTTTTTTTTTTTTTTTTTTTTTTTTTTGGTACTGGGGATTGAACTCAGGGGCACTCGACCATTGGGTTACATCCCCAGCCCTTTTTTGTATTTTATTTAGAGACAGGGTCTCACTGAGTTACTAAGTGCCTTGCCATTGCTGAGGCTGGCTTTGAACTTTCGATCCTCCTGCCTCAGCCTCCCAAAGTGCTGGGATTACAGGCGTGTGCCACCACGCCCGGCTCCATTGCTGTTTTTGTATTTATCATTTTTCCATCCTTTTACTTTTTCCCTAAAATATTCTATATGCAAAATCATGTTACCTGTAAATAGTTTTACTTCTTCCTTTCCAGAGGCCTTTTATCTTTATTACTTATTTCTGATTTGCTATACATACCTAATATAATTTTAAATGGAAGTGTGATTAGCTCTAGTTCTGAAAGATTTTCCTCAAGTTTTTTCCTGAAACTGATAATTTTGTATTTTACATCTAAGTCAAGTCAACTCAAATAGACTTGATTTTTGTATCAAGAGTTTTAGGCCAAAGGTTCATTTTCTTTGGTCTGTGGATATATTATTGTTGCAGCAAGTTTGAAAATGCTATCCTTCTGCTATTAAAACAATATTTTCTCATTTATTGCATTTATTGCCAATAAACATAATCCACTTCAGAATCAAATAAACTTAATTCTGAACTATATGAATTTTACTCCTATACAATACTACTCCCTCCCCTTTTGTGCTATTAGATACATACTAGCAATATTAATAATTATTACTATATATTTGTTTTTTAGAGAAGAAATGAAAGGAAGTACATATTTATAGGGCTTGTTATATAAACTTTCTTATATTTATCATTCTGCTTCACATCTTTGTTTCTTCTTGTGGATTTAGGTTACCATCTGATATAACTTTCTTATCCCAATAGAGCTTTGTTTCTATCTACTTCCTTTGCACTTCCTTGTAATAATGTATATGACAGTATTAGGGCCAAAAATGCAATTATACACACACACACACACACAAAATATGCATTTGCTATTAAATGAGTTGAGATAAAAAAAGAAATATGTAATTATACTACTATTTATAATTACTTACATAATTACCTTTATTGATGCTCTGTATTGTGTGTAGGATGAAGTACATTTGTTGTCAATTAATTTCAACTTGAAGAACTCTCTTTAGTATTTTGTATAAGACAGATCTGCTAACAATAAATTCTGTCAGATTTGCTTATGTAGGAAAATACATAAACTTCAGTTTTGACACTCTTTTGCTGGATATGATTGTTTATTTTTCCTTCACACTTTAAATTAGTTATACCACTGACTTTTGGCCTCCACTGATTCATGAAAAATCAACTGTTAATCTTGTGTTCTTTTGTATGTGATGATTAGGTTTTTCTCTTGCTGCTTTCAAGATTTTCTCTGTATCTTTTAGCATTTGGACTATTATGTGTCTAGGTGCATAACACATTGTTTATCTTACTTGACTTTCAGTAAGCTTCTTGGATATGCAGATTAATGTTTTCCAATACATTTGGGCTGTCCTCAGTCATTATTTCTTCAACTATTTTTGTGCCCTTATTTTCAGACATGGTAGTAGTTACAATACAGAATGAAGCATAAGGGCTAGGGTTGTAGCTCAGTGGTACAGCACTTGCCTAGCCCAGGTGAGGCACTAGGTTCGATCCTCAGCACCACATAAAAGCAAATGAAAAAAATAAACTTTAAATTCTTAAAAAAAAAAAGGAAGCATAAAAGTATCTCCATTCTCTAAACATGTGATTCTATAAGACACATTTTTTAAACGTCTCAATTTCCTTACATCTAATTATAACAACCATATTCCATTTAATGGAATTAGTGAATTCCTGAGAGGATCAAATTACATGGTATCTAATTTTTAAAACCCACAAAGAATTGACTAAATGTAATTTTATTTTTCAAAGGACAAAATTTTCATCTATAAACCTTTGATCCCATTTCATCCATTTTTAGCACTCTTTGATACAGCACTGTCCATCATAACTTCTTTAGATACAAACTAAAATCTCTTAAGCATACCTTTCCTCTCTTCCCGTGCTCTAACTCTATACAATCGGCCCACTGCCACTAACTCTGTAATATAGAGATTGTCAAACTCTCTGTGGTGAAGAACAAATTGGTATTCCCCTTGGTTGACCCTATCCATATGTAGGTGGTACCATGCATTACTAGTTCATGGATACTACAACCAACTCACCACAGGTGTTTCCCAACTTTGACAATGTCCATTTCCTATGCAATAAAAATTCTGAGGGTCATCCACCATGATGTTATTGGCAATGCAAACTTGCTAATAAGTTTTTAAATACTTACAAATTTTATACAGATGAGCCCTAACTTATGATAGTTTGACTTAAAATTTCTTGACTTTGTGTTGGTATGCAAGAAACTGTAGGAACCATATTCTGAATTTGAAATTCTGATCTTTTCCTAGGCTAATGCCAGGAATGTGCTCTTGCATAAGGTTGGGCAGTGGCATCAAGCCATAGCTCCCAATCAGCTGCTCAAATCAAGAGTAAACAACCAGTACTTCACAGTGTACTTTTGTTGCCAAGCTATGATGCCCAGTACAATAGGTGTATTAACAGCATTTTTTACTACATTATTTTCAACTTATGAGGATTTTATCAGGATATAATTCTACTGTAAGTAAGGGAGCATCTGTATTTAACTCACTGCAGACTGGGATCAATTAGTTATCATAACTCAATTTGCTCTAGAGAATTAAAAAAAAAAAAACTATCATGAGCTGTGCAATATAAGTCTATCAGTCATTTCACTCAGTGGTAAATTCCTGTTTCAGAATCATGCTTCTATATCTCTTCTGTTGGCTTCAGTTTCTTCCTTCACCATTTAGGAAGTACTCCATAAGAAGTTGTATTTAGCATTCTTCTTCCTATACTCAAACTCAACTATGTATACAGCCAATCATTCTGGTCTCTGGATTTACTAAAGGAGCCAAGATTCTCTCAAGTCATTCAAGAGGGTAGCAACTATTTCTTAAAAATTCTCTTACATACAACTATTCCTTTCTAAGGGCCCTTGCATCCACTCCTATTTTTCTATTTGTATGAGTTAAAGTTCTTTTACTTCCTTGCCTCAACCCAGACTACAGTAATACCTTCCTAATTAACGTCTCTTTACCTAATCTCTCTCGCCTCCAATTCAAGACAACCCAGTCAGGTTAATGTATACAGAACAGTTTTAATCATATTACTCCCCTGCCTACTCAAAAACTTTCAATAGTACTTCATTGCTTTAGTAATCCATATCCATTTCAAATTTTACCATCATCTGCTATGCTTGTATCAATCAATTTTGACAAGGCAGCAGTTCCCTTAACATACCTAGCAATTGTAACAATCAGCAAATAGTTATTCAATGAATGACTTAAATGGTTAAAACTTTTGATTTAAATAATTTAGAAAAATTACACTGTCTATATCATTACATACTTTTATATTACTGTTCTTCTTTTACTAAAATTATTACATAACCAATACAATTTTCCCATGTCTGAGAATATTATTGCTGGTTTTACTCTTGGATGAACTACATTCTAGCCTCCTGCTGTTACTAAGAAATGCATTAAAGCAGGTCACATGGTTTTCTTCATGTCAACAAATGATGGCTCAATTAGGCAGATAAGTATCTACAGCCCTCAGCAGAATCTTCAGTCCATTCTGAGCAGTTTAGAAAAGCACTTTGGTTAGCATTAGAGCTAAGGAAAGAAACACTTGTAATTCTTTAAGCATTCAATTAAATTTTTAAATTCAAGACTGGCTATTGAATGTTTCCAAACACAAGCAGTGTGGAAGTAGATGTTCATCATGAATGAGCACTCTAAAATCTGGTGTGTATGTAAATTCCTTAATGAAATGAGATTATGACATTTCTGATGCACTGTTTGCAGTATAAACACTTATGGATGATACATTTTGATAATTTTGTCATCAACAGATGATTCTGTTTTGGGTTGCTAATTAATGGACAGTGTTTGCTTGCAGAGTCCAAGGAATTTCCAACTACAAGATACAAAGAGCTATTGCTTAGTCACCTTGTGAAGTACAGTCTTGTTCTTATTAAAAGGAAACCTGAAAAATACAGAGTATAATGGGCTGGGGTTGTGGCTCAGCGGTAGAGCACTCGCCTAGCATGTGCGCGGCCCTGGGTTCGATCCTCAGCACCACGTAAAAATAAATAAAGGCATTGTGTACAACTAATAAATAAACAAATATTAAAAAAAATACAGAGTACAAAAGAGAATCAGGAAGAAAAAATGATATCAGAAAAGTCAAACTCCTAAATATTTAGCTCTTAGTTTATTCTTTTCTAAAAATTCTACCTACCTTGTTTTGATTTTTCACATCTTAAAGAACTAGAAATAATAAAAAAGGAGAAGGTTGTTTAAGGTTGATATATTACCATCTCTGGAAGTGATAAAATTATTAAAAAGTATACATAGGGGCTGGGGGGTAGCTCAGTACTAAAGCACTTGTCCAGCATGCAGAAGGCCCTAGGCTCAATCCCAAACACTGCACACAAAGACACACACAGAGTATATATAAAACCCCATATATATAACAGTATAGAATCGCTTAAAATAAAAGCAAATGTGTATATACTTGAAGAGATCTATAGAATAGCCTGATATATTTCAGATATTATAGATGATGACCCTGAGTCATTACATTTATAAAGAAGAAATAAAATTTAAAGGTTTCTTTTCTGTGCTCAAACATTCTGGGGAAATGACATATCACTACACTGAGTCTCAAAAATACTAACAGGCGTGTATTTTAAATACTAAAATTATCCAGATGAAAATAAAGTCTAGCTAGGCACAGTAGCACACGCCTGTAATCTCAATGGCTCAGGAGACTGAGTCAGGAAAATCATGAGTTCCAAGCCAGCCTCAGCAAAAGCGAGGCACTTAGCAAGTCAGCGAGACCTGTCTCTAAATAAAATACAAAATAGGGCTGGGGATGAGGCTCAGTGGTCGAGTGCCCCTGAGTTCAATCCCTGGCACCCCGCCCAAAAAAGTCTACAACCACTAATGATTATTCATGCCATCATTCAAGATATCCCTTAATAACACAGATATGAAGCATATTAACATAGCCCTTTAGTCAACTGTAAAACTGCAAAGTTGAAACAGATATGTATTATGGCCTGTTTGAATATATTAACAAAAGCAGATAAAGATTATGTTAGGAGTAGGGATAGTATTCCTGTTGATATACTTTAGGGACAAAAACAAATGTAAACACTACCCACCAAAGAGCACAGAAAGTCTTTTTTCTATGGACTTTACTTTGGTAGTTCATTCTAAAAAAGATAAAATGCATTGTATTGTGATTATATTATAGTTTATTCAAACCCCCTTATAATGATTTTGTGTTCACCATAGAGATAATATTTACATTCCAATGCCATTCTGCTTTTAAGTGGAGAATATGCAGATGAAGCACACATAAACATGTGGATCCATGTGACAATTTAATTTCTACTATAAATGAATAAGGCAATTTATTGGTTTCTATGTGCTATTCTCCTGAACTTTAGTAAATGAATCATTCTTGCCTCCTCTCCCCAAATATCCAACCATCAATCCATTAAAAAAAAAAAAAAAAATCTGTGAGGTCTCCTTCAAAATATACCCAGAACGTGACCCATCTTTAACACTCCCACCAGTAATCTAAACCACCTCACCTCTCATAGGGACTACTAAATAGCCTCCTACTTGTTTTCCTTGCGTCAACCCTTGCCCTCCTACTACCTATTTTCTATACAGTAGCCACAGTGGTTTTAGACTGAAGTTTAGAATATACTACTCCTTTACTCAAATGGTTGCCTCTCCCACTGGGAAAATCTAAAACTTTTACCATGTCCTATAGTCTGGCTCACATCTGCCTTTTGGAGTTCATCTCCTTTCACTCACTCTCCTTACCATGTGTCTCACTGCCCTCTTTGCTGAATCTGAAACACTGGAGGCATTATTACCACCACAAGTCCTCCACATCTGTTCCCTTTCCTTGAAAGGTGCACTCCCCAATTAGCTATACTTCCTTTAGTTCTCTCTGAATGTCACCTTACAAGCAAATCATTCCCTACTCCATTTATTGAGAAATCATAGAATATGATTAATCTACCAGCTTAGAAACAACCCAAAGAAATTAGAAACCACATTCACATATAAACTCTTGTACTCACGTTACAGCAGTTTCATTTGTAATCGTCTCAAACTAGAAACAAAATGTCCTTCAGTGGGTGACTAGTTGAATAAATTGTGACACAGCCATATCTTGGAAAACTATTTGTCAATAAAAAGTAATGGACTATTGCAATAGTCACAGCAATCTGGATGACTCTCCAGAGCATTATGCAGTGAGAAGAAAAAAAATCAATCCCAAAAGATGACAACAATATGATTCCTTTTATGTGCCATTGTTGAAATGACATAATTATATAAAAGAAAGACAGATCAGTGTTTGCAAGTGATTAAGGAAGGGACTGGGCCAGGAGGGAAGCAGGTAGACAGGATGAAGGATCACTGTGGTGACAGATTTGGTATCTTCGTTATATCAGTGCTAGTAAATGATGTTTGTGATAATCTTCTATAGATTTGCAAGAAGTTAACTTTGGGAGTGTTTTAGTCAGCTTTGCATTGCATTGCTGTAATCAATATACTCCACAAGAAAAACTTAGAGGAGGAAAAGCTTATTTTGGCTCACAGTTTCAGAGGTTCAGTCCATAGTTGGCCAACTCTACAACTCTAGGCCCAAAGTGAGGCAAAACATCATGGCACAAGGACATGGTACAGGAAAACAGCTCAGCTCATGACAGCCATGAAGCAGAGAGATTGAGTGCAAGTAGCCTAAAATGCCAAGGGCATGCCCCCAGTAATCTATTTCCTCTAGCCACACTGCCTTCAGTTACTACCCATTATTTAATTAAATTTAATTATTTAAATTTATCTTGATAAATATTAAATTTAGCAAAGGAGAAACTCTTCAAGCTACTTTCTATATACTTACAACAAATTTATAAATTATTTAAATTATTCATTCAGATTATTAATCCAGTGGATTAACCCACTGATTAGGTCACCACTCTCATAATCTAAATATTTAATCTCTGAACCCTTCTAGACCTTGACACACATGAGCTGGGTGGGGGGAGCATCTTACATCCAAACAATAGTGGGGGAAAGTGGATAAAGGGTACCTTGGATCTCTGTTATCATTTCATTCAACTGCATGTGAAACTACAAATTGTCTCTGAAGATTTAATTAAAAAAATGTTTGGATCAAATCCTTGATCTGTCACATATTAGCTATAAAACCTAGGAAAGCTAACATCTCTATGCCTCTGTTAAGCTCATTAATAAAATAGAAGTAATAATCATACCTTTTTCATACAGTTCTTTGAAGTAAGTGAATTAATGTGTGTTAAAATCTTAGACTGGTATATGTCATTGAGTAAGTGCTATCTAAATAATAGGTGTTATTATTATTTTTTTTAAAATATTTATTTATTTGCTTTAGTTGTACACAATGCCTTTTATTTTTACGTGGTGCTGAGGATCGAACCGGGGCCGTGCACGTGTTAGGCAAGCCCTCTACCGCTGAGCCACAACCCCAGCCCTCAATAGGTACTGATAAATTATCAATTGTTCAGAGAATATTGTAATTAACAATATAGGCTTTTTATTCTATTTTTTCCCCCTCAGTGCTCGGGATTGAACCCAGGCCTAGAACATGCTAGGCAAGTGCACTCCCACTGAGGTTCATCCCCAGCCCTTTATTTTACTTTGAGACAGGGTCTTGCTCAATTGCCCAGGCTGGCCTTTAACTTGTGATCCTTTAGCTTCAGTCTCTAAAATAGCTGGGATTACAGGTGTGCAACACCATGCTCAGCCACAGCTCTTTTTAATCACTAAGGTGCTTTACAGCACATAATGGGCAATTGATAAATATTTGTTGATTAAACAAATGAATGCTTCTGAGAGACAAATTTGCTTTCAGTGTATTGTTAGAATCACCCTTGTGGATCTCCAAGTTTGAAAGCACTACTGGTCAAATTTTCTTTCATCTTATATTTATATAATTGATTGTGGCATACCACAAAAATTTCCCTCTGTTAGATAGTTTTTTGTTAAATAGCCAATGAAGTCTTTATTCTGGCCAGGGCCACCAACTACGTCCAGCACAAAGCAGGACAGTAGAAAATGGTGCCTGCTCATAGCAAGGGCAGAGTTTATAAAGCACAGGGTTAATATGCCCTCAGGCCCTCAGGTGGAGACGGGTTTAAGGGTGGGTCAATGGGCCATCAGGTGGAGACAGTCCAAGTCCAGTTTAAGTCACCTTTGCTTATAACATTCCCCACTGGTCTTATGGGGAGAACAAATCTTTGTTCTCCATAATCTGCCATCCCCATGTTTGGTTGAGAAACCAGCAGGCAGAATCTACAAGACTGAATGTGAGACTGAATACTGGCACTGGGGACTCTCCTGATAACAGGCAGGAGGAGGGGTGATATTGAAAGTCTTAAAGCTCCTCCTGGGAGGGGCAATTCCTGGAACAGGTTACCTTGGCAACAGTTTGGGACAGGGGCAGGGTGTTGATAAGGGTGGAGGAAGGTCTCTGAAGAAACCAACATTCCAGGGGCTGGGATTGTGGCTCAGCGGTGGAGCACTCGCCTGGCACGTGCGCGGCCCGGGTTCGATCCTCAGCACCACGTACAAATAAACCCATTGTGTACAACTAAAGCAAATAAATAAATATTAAAAAAAAAAAAAAAAAAAAAAAAAGAAACCAACATTCCAATTCTTAGGTGGACAGTTTCCCAATAGTCTTCAACTTCCCCGGACTCACTCAAAATTGGTTTCTTGGTCCGACCTGACTTGATTTACCCATCTATACTAACTGCCTAACAGATTCTGGCTTTAGGAACTCCTTACTACCATAAGGGAAGGGGATGATGACCAGATCTGGCTTCTTCGAGCTGGACAGGGACAAGGAGATGGGGGCAAGTAGTTCGGAGTTCCCTTTTTAGAAGTCAGGTCAGATTGAAGCCTGGGAAAAAACAGGTTGTCATCAGGGACCAGTGTTTCTCCATCACTGTTGGGGTCCCAGTTCGAGTGAGCAGAAGGAAAGACCCTGTCGATCCGAACGGGGTCATCTGTAGGCAGGCCGTTCCGTCCAAGGATGGACTACTGGGCTTCCTGCCAGATCAACTTGCACTCTTCAGACAGAAAAAGTGTTTGGAAGAGTTGGCCCAGGCGGGCCTCATGGAGCTCCACTACTGCACTGCGTTCCCTACTCTCCCTGCCATCCTGCCGGCTCAGGCTCCAGGCTGGTGGCGGAGGGAGGGAGGAAAAATGAAACCAATGAGAATGCTAGCACACAAAGAAAGATCAGTCACACAAGAAATAAACAGACACAAGGACAAAATACAACCAGACTGGGCCACACAGGGAGGCCCACCAGACAGCCAGATTGGGCGCCACACAGAACCAGATTGGGCCATACAGGGAGACCCACCAGGTGGACAGGAGCGACGTCTCGCCCTGTCCTGGGATTTGGTGTAAGCGACTGCGTCCAGTCTGACCTTATACCTCAGAAGACATCTCACCAGACAGGTAAACAGGCGGCTTCGTAGAGGCAACCAGAGAACCGAGTGGCAGTCCGCTCGGGGCAAGGCTGAGGAATGTCTCTCAGGCTCTCTCTCCTACCCCAAGAAGGAGTCCGTGATCGGGCACAGGAGGCCGAATTTAGGTGTGAGGGCAAAGAGAATAAAGAATCTTGCTGGGGCCTCCAAATGTTGTACCCAATTTTCAGAAAAAGTCTCACAAGCCACTCACGTAATAGCCAATGAACCCTTTATTCTGGCCAGGGCCACCAACTACGTCCAACACAAAGCAGGATAGTAGAAAATGGCTGTTAGATAGTTCCTGCTTCTCTTACTTCCATTCTCATGAAATTTTTGTTGGATCAAGATCCATTAGTTAGCCGGGCGCGGTGGCGCACGCCTGTAATCCCAGCACTTGGGAGGCTGAGGCAGGAGGATCGCGAGTTCAAAGCCAGCCTCAGCAATGGCGAGGCACTTAGCAACTCAGTGAGACCCTGTCTCTAAATAAAATACAAAAAAGGGCTGAGCATGTGGCCCAGTGGTCGAGTGCCCCTGAGTTCAATCCCCGGTACCACAAAAAAAAAAAAAAAAAAAAAAGATCCATTAGTTATCCCAAACTGATCAAGAGAATTAGTGGATACATTATTTAAATATTTATTTATTTGTTTTAGTTGTACACAATGCCTTTATTTTTATGTGGCGCTGAGGCTCGAACCTCAGCCTTGCACATGCTAGGCAAGTGCTCTACCACTGAGCCACAACCCCAGCCCTAGTGGATACATTTTTAATCATTTCCTTCCCTATTTCTACTATAGACATGAATGATGGTAATAAGACCACTTGACAAAGATTCTCAAATATCTACAAATAATTCTAACCATCTTTTTCGTGCATGTATGAAACTGTTCAGAATCAAATGAAAGAACTAGAATAGTCTGCTGCAAGCTATATCATCACACTGCCATTGTTTTCAAGAGCATGCAAATATCCTGATCTTCATCAACATGTCTTCTTTTATGTTGCATCCATTGATGATTTTTACCATGATGGCTGAAACATAATGCGTGTGTGGTTTTTTTCCCCCCCCCCCCCAACCATAGCACAAACTCTATAATTGCTGGTCAGTCACTGGTATTCTATCATAAGCAAAATATCTTCTTTTTCCATCCATTCACCCAGGGCCTTCTGCATGCAAGGCAAGTATTCTACCAACTGAGCTATATCCCCAGCCCAATTCCTTTATTTCTAATAGTCTATAATCCTTTCTTATATTTAATTATTTTGATACTCAAATTATTCCAGATTTGACCAGTGTGAAACCCTTCAAGCTAGTTTCTATAAACTTATGATAAACTATCCATCTTATTTTTGAGCATTTCCTTACTTTCTGGCATTACAAAATCTTCCAGGTTCATCTTGTACTACCCTGCCCAGACCTATTTCAATGAGGAGCCTTAGTTTTACTAAATATTAGGGGTTGAAATGTGTACTCCAAGAAATGTTAAATTCTTAACCCCTGGTATCTGTGAATCTGAGCTTATTTGGAAATAGGTTCTTTGTGGATGTAATTAAGTTAAGATGAGGACAGAATGGATTAGGGCATTCCCTAATCTGATGGGAAGGTGTCCCAATAAGAGCAAAATTTGGAAGCGCACAGGGAGAATGCCAAGTGAAAATGGAAGCAGAGATCAGACTTACACTGCCACAAAGCCAGGAACTCTAGGGATTGTAAGCAACCACTAGAATCTAAGAGAGACATGAACAGATTCTCTCTGTCCTTCCCTCCTCCCCACAAGGAACTAACCTTGCCAACACCTTGAATTTGGATTTCTGGACTCCAACTGTGAGAGAAAAATCTCTGTTGTTTAGAGTCTGTGGTAATTTTTTATGGCAGTCCTGGGAAACTAACACAAAGGGAAATGGTGCTGGGCATATCATTACTAATTGTGTGACTTTGCTCCTTTGTACTTTCAGCAGTAGAGGTAAGAAATGCATGAATGTAGGGCCACATGTTCATATGTACATGTACACACACATGCACACCAACATACGTACACACACATGCACACCAACATACATATAACATATAAAATTATATATGTATTAGACAACTTTCTGTCACTGTAATGAAATAACCGAGATAAATTAACTTATAAGAGAAAAAGTTTATTTAGCTCATGGTTCTGGAGTTTCCAGTCCAAGATAGATGGACCCATTGTTTTGGGGGCCTGGGGGTGGTGGTGGATGGCAATGGCAGGAAGCATGTAGTAAACTACTCACTTTAGTAGACAGTGAGCAAAAAGAAGAAGACTGGAGTTCTATAATTTCTTTCATGGGAACACCCCCAAAGACCTAAGGACCTCCCATAAGCCCCCCACCTCCTAAATCTTAAAGGTCCAAAGCATCTTCCAATGGTACCACTTTGGGGACTAAACCTTTAACACATGGACCTTTGGGAGACATTCAACACCCAAACTACAGCAATACCTTTACACAGATAGCTCCAATCTAATCCAACTACACAGTGTTCATTTGTTTAACTTTGTTTGCGTGATTCAGTCTCCTATCCTATTTTTATTTAACTGTGTTAACATAGGACATTAACATGCTTTCACAATTTAAAACAATATATACCAAAGACTATACTCCAAGAAGTGTTAGTAACACCTTTATCCCTTCTATTTTGCTTTCCCGTCTACCTCTTATAAGTCATTTTATTGTTTTCTGTTTTATCCTTCCTGCATATACATGTTTTATTCTTCCCTTTTATTACATAACAGGCAGTACTATATATACTCCTTTTAGCTTTATAAAAATGTATCTATTTATAAAAATACGTAGTTTTCATAAACATAGTATTGTACTGTGCACATGTGCCAGTTTATTCTTCTATGATTAGCCCAAATATTTTATAGCTATTAATATTGTTGCAGTAAATAAGTTCAGAAAAATTACTTTCAAGTGCCATAAGGATTGGCTTCTTGATAATACTAATTACTATCTGTGAAGAATTTTATGTTTACTCTCCTAGGTAAGTGGGGAAGGGTGCTACAGAGGAATATTTAATGATAGAAGCAAATATTCCTTAAATATGAGAAACAATAATATTATGAAATAGTATATATGATAGGAATTATATAATAACTCAGAGATATACACATGAAATAAATGTGTATGATGGAGATTAGGGGTAATTTTCAATATTTCCTGTACTTTATTTCTCAAAAAGTAAAAACAATGTTACATTTGCAAATAAGAAGAGGGACTTCTATTTCTGGCAATAAAACCAGTTAATGTACCCTAACATGGCTCTATTGCTAAAAACAACAACTGCAGGGTTAAAATAAAAAGAAAACCATGGAATCTGTTTTTGAAATATATTGATGGGGAGACACACAATACTCAGAAGTGTAAAAAAAAAAAAGTAAAAATAAAAATTCAAGAAGGTAAGCAAACATTAAAATGTCTTTCATTCTGGGGGATATGCCAAGCCCCATGAATTGAGCTTCAGTTTTCACAGCTATGTATAAAACTGGCAGTGGTGTGCTGGAGGCAGCTCGAAAGCTAACCATACATAGCTTTTCCCAACTTCGCATTCAGTGACTTCATATTAGTAGCCTGGAAATCAGTCACAGTATGGAAAATTGAAAAATATGACAAACCAAGACTTCTTTCTGGAGAGCTAGTTTTAAAATATTGACCAGCACACCACTGAGCCCAAGATTTAAGCGATAAAACCCTAGGGTATATTGTCCAATTGGAAACCCCCCCCATAAAACGGGGACACTAAAGAGCTATAAACTCAGTTTGAGAGTAAAGTTGAATTGTGCCTACCCCACAGAAGGAATGAGGAAGGAAATTAGCCAGTTTCCTACTTGATCCTGGGTAGAAGTAAAAATATCTTCCCTGAAAATTTACCCACAAGCCTACCCTCATGAAAGTTTACGAATCTGAAACTCATGTTACCTATGCAGCCCACAAAACTTTAAGCCCCAAATTTATTTGAATGTGTTCCCAGATTGACAGTATCCCCAGGCTTTTGGCAGATTCAAATACAAATATTCTCTTTGAAAATATATCTTCAAGCCGGGTGCGGTGGCGCACGCCTGTAATCCCAGCACTTTGGGAGGCTGAGGCAGGAGGATCGTGAGTTCAAAGCCAGCCTCAGCAATGGCGAGGCACTTAGCAACTCAGTGAGACCCTGCTTCTAATAAAATACAAAAAAAAGGGCTGGGGATGTGGCCCAGTGGTCAAGTGCCCCTGAGTTCAATCCCTGGTACCAAAAAAAAAAAAAAAAAAAAAAAAAAAGAAAATATATCTTCATTTCAGCTTCAGAAATGACCACAAATAATGAATATGAGCTAACATGCAGAACAAGGCAGTTTGAGTAAGAGCCAGTGGAAACAACAGAGAGCAAAACCAGAACTACAACGTTTAAATATTAGCTAGGGTCAAACAGACAGTGGGTTTAATCTGTTTAAATAAACAAAAGAGAGGAATGTAAACAAGAAAAGAGTGAGAGTTATCAAAATGATAAGGAAATCAATTTGAGAAAATGAAGTAAAATTAAATGGATAGAACAATAAAACAGAATAATAGATGCTGTGGAAGACAAACAGAAACAACAGAAGATAGATATGAAGAAATTATACAGAACATAACAAAGCTGACAAAGAAACAGAAATTATGTAAAAGGTTAAGAAATGTAAAAGAGCTATTAGGGATACACATGTAGTTAAGCTATAAAGAAAAGCATGGAACTAATAATTATAAAGTTCAGGATACTGATTACTTTTGGGGTAGAGAGATGCATGTGATCATGAGGGACATAGAGATTCAAAGATTCTGGTATTATTATTTTTTTTATGTGAATGGTAAGTACACAGATATATTTTAAATTAAATTTAAATTAAATTAAATAAAACTTTACTTAAGTTTTTATTTGGAAATAATTTTAAATAAACAGGAAAATTGTAAATATATGAAGAGTTCCCATGTACTCCTCACTTAGTGTTCCCTAAGGTTAACATTTTTGGTATACTTGTTTAAACTAAGGAACCAAGATTGGTGCATTCGTATTAATTAAAGCCAAGACTTTACACATTCAGATTTTACCAGTTTTTAAATATTCTTTTTATATTCAAGATCAAATCTAGGAAGTGACATCACATTTATTTGTCCTATCTCTATAGTCTCTTCTTGTCAGTGATAAGATCTTAGTCTTTTTTTCATGACATTGAGAGTTTTGAGGAGTATTCTTAAGGTTAGAATGTTCATTGGTTTGGATTTGCGTGATATTTTCCATATGAGTACATTAAGGCTACATGTTTCAGGGAAGAACATTAGAGAGGTAAATTTTCCTCCCCCTCATTAGACATGACTTCTCATTGTTAACCTGGTTTGGCAGGTTGCTCCACTGAAAATAGTAAAGTTAGTATTTTTCCCACTTCCAAGCTCAGTTCTTTGGATGGAAATCACTAGATTGGGCTAATATCCTCAAGGGAAATGGAAAGAAGATCTACCTTCGAGAGTGGGAAATATATATTAAAGTAAACACGGGTTCCTACCACAAAGTGCATTCTAGCTCTAAACTCTGACTTATTTTTACCTATAATACCCCTTTTTAACAGTGTGAAACTTGGCTTCTACCATCCATCTACTTATTTGTTCTACCCCAGCATACATACAAAGCAGGTTCAGAATTGTTAACTCATATCTCTATGAGAAACAATTTTAGAGTTCTAATGTCTTTAACTTATATTTTCCAGTAAAAATACCACTTTCCACAAACAACAATAAGTGTTGGCGAGTATATAGGGAAAAAAGGCACACTCTTACATTGCTGGTGGGACTGCAAATTGGTGTAGCCAATATGAAAAGCAGTATGGAAATTCCTTGGAAAACTGGGAATGGAATCACCATCTGACCCAGCTATCCCACTCCTCAGTCTATACACAAAGGACTTAAAAACAGCATACTGGGCTGAGGTTGTGGCTCAGTGGTAGCGGGCTTGCCTAGCATGCGTGAGGCACTGGGTTTGATTCTCAGTACCACATACAAATAAGTAAAATAAAGGTCCATCAAAAACTAAAAAATATTAAAAAAAAAAAAAAAGAACCAGCATACTACAGGGACACAGCCACATCAATGTTTATTGCAGCACAATTCACAATAGCCAAATTGTGGAACCAACCTAGATGTCCTTCAGTAGATGAATGGATAAAGAAAATGTGGTGTATATATATACACACACATATATATACGTATACATATATATACATATATATATATATATATATATATATATATATATATACACACACACACACAATGGAATATTATTCAGCATTAAAAGAGAATAAAATCACGGCATTTGCAGACAAATGGATGGAGTTGGAGAATATAATGCTAAGTGAAGTAAGCCAATCCCAAGAAACCAAATGCCCAATGTTTTCTCTGATATAAGGATGCTGATTCACAATGGGGATGGGGTGGGGGAGCATGGAAAAAATAAATGAACTCTAGATAGGACAAAGGTGAGGGACAGGAAGGGAGGGGGCATGGGGGTAGGAAAGAAGGTAGAATGAGAGGGACATCATTACCCTAAGTACATGTATGAGGACATGAATGGTGTGACTCTACTTTGTGTACAACTAGAGACATGAAAAATTGTCTCTAAATGTGTAATATAAATTGAATCGCATTCTGCTGTCATATACAACAAATTAGAATAAATAATATTTTAAAAATACCACTTTCCAGTTATTTAGGGCAGTGCCTCCCCGCCACCCCTTTAGTGAGGTTATGTCATACATCTATAATATAATCAGATTAACTTTCATAGTCCACACTCCACACTGGGACCCTCAATATTAAAAACTATGCACATATTAAAGCTAACTCTTTATTATATACTGTTCTATGGTTTTTAAAAAATGCAGAGAATCATGTATTCACCATGACTATAACATATATAGAACAGTATCCTTATACTAACAATCGCTTTGTATATTCTTTGTAGTCAACCTCTTTCCTTGCTATAAGTTGTAATTCTATATAAAATTATTAAAATACCAGAGTGTAATTATTAAAAATCATGAGTCTTCACTGAATAAAACCTAAAATTACATGAGATATGTTTAATCTATAAATTGAAGGAGAGTTATTAATGCCAAATTATTGGCATTAATAGCTTAAACCCATTAATTTACAGTTCTAGACTAGAGAAAAAACACCTAAATACGTAAATTAGCTTTTCCATGGTGTTATTCCACAACGTGAAAGATTATGAGAACAACTTTGATGTTTCTTGGTCAACAGAGCTGGACTCTAGCTCCAAGCACCTACTTTTTGCATTTATAAAATATCTTCCAAGGTAGAAACCTACAAATATTGCTTACAAAAATGCCCAGGATTGAATTTTTAACTGTTTACTACAGAAATAGTAAAAGCAAAACTATACTGTAAAGACAAAGGAAAAAAATAAACCTGGAAAACCACCATAGAGGCTATTAAATTTGCTCTATTGCTGCATGTGGTGGTGCACACCTATAATCCCAGTAGCTCACGAGGCTGAGACAGGAGGATCGCCAGTTCAAAGTCAGCCTCAGTAATGGTGGGGTGCTAAGCAACTCAGTAAGAAATTGTCTCTAAGGGCTGGGGTTGTGGCTCAGCGGCAGAGTGCTGGCCTCGCAGTGCGCGGCCCGGGTTTGATCCTCAGCACCACGTAAACATAAATGCACTGCATTGTGTACAACTAAAGCAAATAAATAAATATATATTTTTTAAAAAAGAACCTGTCTCTAAATAATAGGGATGGGGATGTGGCTCAGGGCTTGAATGCCTCTGAGTTCAATTCCCAGTACCCCTCCCCCAAATATGCTCTATCAGTTATGTGATCATTAAGTCTTGTCCCCCCCCCCCCCCCCGCGCCCCCACCTCCAGTGGTGCTGGGGAAGAAACCCGGAACCACATATCGCATGCTAGGCAGTGCTCTACCACTAAGTATCCCTAACCCAATCATTAGATCTTAGTGTGCTATAATAGTTGCCAATTTTACAGATCTAAAGCCAAAGGATAGTCCCTCAATCAGATAGACAGATAAAAAAAAATAATAATAAAAATCATCAGGTTGCTCTACACCCAACAGCCCATCAAAATTCACCTGAGTATGAAAGTTTCTATTTTATTTACTTTTTTTTGGTACCAAGGATTGAACTCAGGAGCAACTGACCACTGGGCCGCATCCCAGCCCTTATTTGTATTTTATTAGAGACAGGGTCTCATTGAGTTGCTAAGTGCCTCGCCATTGCTGAGGCTGGCTTTGAACTCTTGATCCTCCTGCCTCAGCCTCCCAAGTGCTGGGATTACAGGCATGTGCCACCATGCCTGGCTATTTTATTTACATCGAATAATGTGTTGTATACAAGTTTCACATACAATTTCAGAATCATGTCCCAAAAGGCAGTATTGTCTGGGGGAGGTGATTAACTGTATAGGTTTAAGCAGCACAATCTACTTGCTGGCAGTATCAGTATCAGTTAAGGACTTTAAGCTTTTAGCTTTCTCCCCCTGGTGGTAAGGTCTGGGTTGATAAGTTTATAAAATATCCGATAGCATCTTTAGGTTCATGGCCACTATAGTCAATTATAGGTAGGCAATTTGGGGGATAGAGTAGATTTAAGGAAAGAGAAGCAGATTTCAAAACTCTCTAATGGAAGCACTTGCCTCCTATAGTCCCCCCCCCCCCCCCCCCCAATGCAATTATAACCATTACGTCATTGTAAATTACATGCTGGGGTTATCTCAGTAGGTATCTTCCAAATGTAAAACTTACAGAAGGTCTTCAATGTAGTAACGTTGTTTTATCATTTTAATTACGAACTCTTTAAAAAACGCCCTAAAGTGTACCAATTGGGGTGGTCTAAATTAACAGATATCTTGGTAGCCCAAGGGTAGCAAAAATAGATTGAACTACCAAATTTCATCATACTTATAGCAGCTGTCTTTCTGCCTCTAGGAAGCTAAGTATTTAACAAAGCAGACAGCTTGGCACTGGCATCTGATTAGCAGTGTGTGTATTGTCAGATAGAATGTGCTTGCTTCTTTTGTTCTAGGGTTTGATTAGAAATCTGGAGAGCAGTGGCATCAAGTAACTTTATTCTTAAAGCTTCTGAAAGGTAAATAAGCTGTGGTGCTTCCTCTGTTATTGTGCCTAAAAAACTGACTGATGCTTTTCTAGTAAAATGCTTTATGAAATCCTAGAAAATTTAAATAAAGGATTTTTAAATATATAAAAACTAAAACAGGACAATATTAAAATAATTTTAGTTATGTATTTTATATAACACAAACATTTCTGTAACTGAGTGCTTTGAGTTATGAGTCCTGCAATTAAAATACTGTTGATGGGGGAGGAAGAATGGTCAATTTAGTGTGTATAAATATATTCCTAAAAATATCAAGTCGAAATAAATATTTTTTTTCTTAAACTCATAAGAAAATCTTATTGGAAATATACACTGTCTTATTAGAATATTATTTTGATGCAGGGACCCAAACATTAAACTATAACAGGGTGATACTCATTACCTTTCCCCACAAATTTCCTTGAAAAATTATTATGAATGTTGTGCTTATTGGCAGAGTTCAAAATAAGTAGAGTCCATGCAAACAATCTACTTCAATGAGAAGTACATTCTTTTACTCTATCAAATCCATCGGAGGTAATCAGACTGGATGTTTTATTCAACAGGGCTGAAGAAAATTGTTCTACAATAGGTTAATTCAAAATGGCAGCATAGAAAATGCATCTGTCAGTGGGGATCAAATTACAGGGCAAGCTCCTCTCAATGCTTAGAAAAACAAGTCTGCAGTTCTACAGATTATGTGCCTGTGTGTGTTTAAAGGGGTGGGAAAGGAGCTAAATATCTGAGCTAACCTCCAATTAAAGTCAATCATAAAAACAGCCAATTTAATGAGTGCGGATTTCTTTGGGTAATTATAACACCAACCACTTTTTTCTCTTTTAAATCTGTAATTCTGCCTTCTTGTTATTGCTTGCTTTGTCATTAATCGCCTCAGGACCTTGATTTCCTAGCAACAGACTGCCACCAAACATTTGGCTCCTGTTCAACATTTTCTTTGTGAAAAATGGCACTGCTGTTGCCGCCTGGGCTGCTGCAGCAAGACTGGCTGTGTAAGTGCTCTAATAATGTATTCCACTGGAAAAAAAAAATCACATGATACAGGGTGCAATGACTGAGCTCAGTTAATTACTGAGCTGGGAAGTTTATCTATAATCTAAAAGCTGTGTTGGGGGGATGGGGGCTATAGGATTTAAAAAGTGTTCCTTCTATTATTATTAATTTGAAGGTAAGAATTTACAAATAAAAATTTTATTTTTGGCCATACAAATTTCTGTTTAAGTTTACTTAGGAAAGGGTGCAAAAGGCCAATGTCCCTAAAATGTTGCTTGACAAAACTCTTTTCTCTGCAAAATAGCTCCAAATGCACAAAGAATCACAGAATAGTTTGTTGCAATTTAAGAAAGCAAACAAATCTATGTATCTGTCAGCTGTGTCTTTTCTACTTAAGGTGAAAAATCATTTGTATATGTAAATATGCTATTGGTAGAAAGAGGTTTTCCTTCACAATATGAACACTATACACTAAGAACACAAAATAATTAAAATATGTGTTTGGATATATTGTACATTTAAGTAAATAATGATTCATAATAAGATAAAAAAGATGCTTATTATTTTTGAAATGATTCAAGTGGGATTGAAGGAAATGGGTCTCATGTTTGGAAACCTAGTAATAAGGTAAGATATTTTGCTATTTTTTTTTAAACTGGGTAGATATATTGAGATTTTCCATGCCTTAGAAATACTACC
Source organism: Tamias sibiricus (assembly GCA_025594165.1). Classification (NCBI taxonomy): domain Eukaryota; kingdom Metazoa; phylum Chordata; class Mammalia; order Rodentia; family Sciuridae; genus Tamias; species Tamias sibiricus. The sequence continues at coordinate 120,924,971 of CM046663.1, read as the reverse complement.
AAGCCGGGCGCAGTGGCGCACGCCTGTAATCCCAGCACTTTGGGAGGCTGAGGCAGGAGGATTGCGAGTTCAAAGCCAGCCTCAGCAATGGCGAGGCACTTAGCAACTCATTGAGACCCTGTCTCTAAATAAAATACAAAAAAGGGCTGGGGATGTGGCCCAGTGGTCGAATGCCCCTGAGTTCAATCCCCAGTATCAAAAAAAAAAAAAAAAAAAAAAAAAAAAAAATATATATATATATATATATATATATATATATACACTACCACTCCCGGTAATGACAGTTATGGAAATTAACATGGCATGTCAGATATGATTCACTGATACTTGCTTTATTTCTCAGAAATATAGTTTTATAAGACTGGCACGTTTCAGGGTTGCTGTCAGGATATGATAATTTAATATGCCCAGGAGTACACTGAGTATTAGTGAAGCATCTGCGAAACTAATAAGCCAGCGGACACTGTGATTCTCACTATTGTCTACATACTGTATAACAAACTTCCTACAAAGTGTGGTCTGAATTCAGTTCACGCGAGGATGTGAAAACACTAGTCTACTCTAAAATGTCACAGTCACTACCATGACTAAGAAGAAAATGAAAATTAAGGTACATCTCTAGAGGAGCATGAAGCACTAAAAAGTCTTTGGTTATATTCAGGTAGTTATAAATGAACATTTTTTAAAAATAACAAATTAAAACTATTTGAATGATTTTTTAAAAATTCTGCTTATTACTAGCTGGCACTAAGCCACATCATTTCACCATTGACTCTGATTCCACAATTTAATACATTTTTACAAAGACCAATTCTTGTTGATTTAAGAAAGCAAATACATATTTCACAATTTAAAAAGGTTAAGAAATGGGTTGAGGGGCTGGGGTTGTGGCTCAGCGGTAGAGGGCTTGCCTAGCACGTGCACGGCCCGGGTTCGATCCTCAGCACCACGTAAACATAAATGCATTGCATTGTGTACAACTAAAGCAAATAAATAAATATTAAAAAAAAAGAAATGGGTTGAAAATGCAGGAAACATTAAAAACTACCACATAAAGCATAGCAACCTATTTGAGAAAAGTTCCTTGACATCAGTAGGTAAAATACTTTAAAATTTAATTCATCCTAACTTTCAAATTAACTAAGTGTTAAATTTAGAAGAACCTACATTTTTATAAAAAAAATTATTTTCCATGGATAAATAATAGACTATGAACTGCTTATTATTCTATGTATGTCATTCTAAAAAAGATGAACTAATAAAATTTTGATGGGTTATTCTACATCTGATATTTTGTTACTATTTGTCACATCCCTTAAATTTAATTATAAAATAATTCAGGTAGTCTTACACATTCTTTACAGAATGAAGATAGAAATAAATACTTTGAAAGATGAACATACAAAATGAATAGCTGGTACAGCAGAGCAGAAAAGGGCTGAGAAATTGGAAAGAAACTAGATGTTTGAGTGTTATGGAGAGGATGGAAGAGACTTACAGAGAAAAGTATCCAAGGGCTTATCAAGATTTAAAGAAACACTTACCAGCAATCTGTACAGAGGACAAGAGCAATGCTATTTGGAAAAGCAGCAATTTATCTTTCAGAATATGTTCAACTATTTAGGATTTGCTAATATCCCTAATTATATGCCAACAACATTATTAAAAGAGATAATATGAACATATTCTAGAAGTCTAGAACTTCAAGAAGCTATTACTAAACACTGGAAGAAAACACATGATAGATTCAATAGGTTAGAATGAAAACATCCTTATTTAAAAGGCAAGAAACCAATATTGGTCTGAAGAAGACCAATTTATGTGAAAACTTGCTTTCCAGGGTAAATATTAAAAAGGACGTGGTGGTGCACGCCTGTAATCCCAGCACTTTGGGAGGCTAGGCAGGAGGATCACGAGTTCAAAGCCAAACTCAGCAATGGCGAGGCACTTAGCAACTCAGTGAGACCCTGTCTCTAAATAAAATACAAAAAAGGTCTGGGGATGTGACCCAGTGGTCGAGTGCCTCTGAGTTCAATCCCAGGTACCACAAAAAAAAAAAAAAAAAAAAAAAAAAAGGAAAAAGGCTGTGTTCATTTCTCAATCCTACATTACCAAATATAATTTTAAAAAATTCCACCTGCCGGGTTGGGGTTGTGGCTCAGCGGTAGAGCGCCTGCTTAGCATGTGCGTGGCCCGGGTTCATTCCTCAGCACCACGTACAAATAAATGCATTGTGCACAACTAAAGCAAATAAATAAATATTTTTTTAAAAATTCCACCTACCATATTTTTACCCAAATCAAACAAAACCTTGGGTATTTCAAAGAAGAAATAACCCCCAAACATAGTAGCATTATATGTAGAAGAAATAAATGAAAAGAAAAAGCCCCTTTGAACAACTGCAATGGATAAGAAGGTATGAGCAAGAGATCAAAATAGACTTAGAACTTCTATCAAATCTATCAATGAACAAAGACACACATTATTTGTTTAACCAGGTAGAAATGAATTGTTTACAGCCATAATACCTGGATATTATTAAAACTATTATAAGACATGTGAATGTAAGATTAAATCCAGGGTACATAGAGAAATACTTCTAATGGGTACAACATTTCTTTTTGTGGTGATATATAAATGTTATAAAATTAGATTACTGCTGATTGTTGCAGGACTGTAAATATACTAACAACCGTTGAATTGTATACTCTAAATAGATTGACTCAATGGTACACAGATACCTCAATAAAGCTGTTAAAAAGATTAAATTTGATTTTATTTATCTGGAAGGAGACAACAGAACATATGGGCTAAATCATTAAACTAAAAAGCTTCTATAATATGTTCAGTAAATATATTGGAATATAGATACACTTCTGTAGATACTTGATTGTTTATGACCAGTTTATACATAATTTCAAAGATATGACAACTAGCACATAAAAATGTATACTGCCATGATAATGTTTAAAAATTTTCCCTCTTGTAGTCATGTTTATTAAAGAGACATAGAAAACATTTCATTTTGTCAAGCAACTGCTGATTGGACTAAAATATATAAAGTGAAGGTGGCAATTTTTCAGTAAACCATTTATTAATTAATTTATGGCTCTGTATAGGGGTTTACTATTTTAACAAAGTGCTATACATATGCTTATTTTCTGACAAATCTGAGACAATTAGCACATAATATGGTTTCCAATCTCACATATAATTTTAAGACTTCATTACAATGCAACAAGTGCATAACACAAAGTTTCCAATCTTTTTTTACTTACTTTGGTAATGGGGATTGGCCCCAGAGGCCCTTTACATAGAGCTACATCTACAGTTCTTTATGTGTTTTATTTTGAGACAAGGTTTCACTAAATTGCTGAAGCTGGCCTCGAACTTCCTATTATCCTGCCTCGGCTTCCTGAGTTGTTGGGATTACAGGATTGTGCCATTCCCCAGGGCATTCCAATCTATCTTTAAGATCTATGTGTCTATGAACAACACCAATTTGCTTCTTTTCTGTTTGTTTGGTACCAGGGATTGAACTCAGGAGCAAGGAGCACTCAACCATTGAGCCACATCCCTAGCTCTATTTTGTATTTTACTTAGAGACAGGGTCTCACTGAATTGCTTAATGCCTTGCTTTTGCTGAGGCTGGCTTTGAACTCATGATCCTCATGCCTCAGCTTCCTGAGCTTCTGGGATTATGGGTGTGCACCACCACACCTGGCTATTTTACTTCTTTTAAGTAGAAAGATTATTCTGCTTAATGAAGAATACTACTAATAACCCAAAAATTTCACCTTCCTCTTTACAGTAACTTTTGATTGTGTTGAAAAATAAATACAACAATGTGTAAATCACAGAACTTGAAGAAAATCTTTTAAAAAATCAAAGAGTGTTATTCTAAAAAAATGAGACTGTTAGGATTAAACTTGTAGAAAAGAAATTCTGGAGAAATTAGAAATGAATACAAATAGGATTTCTAGAATAACAAATTTTTCTAGGAAAAATCAAAGATTGTTCCTAAAAGGAAGAAGTATCAACCAAAACACCACTTCTTAACTTACCCATCATCAAACATATGGAAAATGAAAAAATAAAAATTGAACTCCAATGCTAATGCTTGAGAAGCATAACAATTAACACTCCTTTTCTTGTTTCTCTGTATGCTGTACCAGACAGTTTGGGGCTTTATTTGAAGGGATGTCAAATTGGCACATAAAATTTGAAATTCCTATATAACAGAGATTCACAAGTATTAAGTGTCAGGAATTATATACCAACACAAAAAGCCCCATATGGAACAAACATCCCACATAATTAATTTCATTCTTTGAATTTTTAAATGTAATATACCTCCAGGTCACCTGCAAGGACATTTTCAAATAAAGGCTTAACAAAACATACTTAATCCCTAATGAAGTCAATGAAGCAGTCCAGTAATTCTATTTTAAAAACTCCAGCTAAAAATGCAGTAATAAAGCCAGACGGTGATCACTAACTTGATCAATATAATGAGAGTTTTAATACATGAAAGTTCAAAAACTGCATTTGGAACAATGATAAAATGAAAGGCCAGGCATAGTTCACCCACCCCTCCTCTTTAATAATCTCAGAAAAATATGATAAAGATTAATTACTAAATTCTAAAAAGTGCTTTGAACTCTATTTAAATGTTTCATAAAGAAGTGTGACTTATTATTTAATCAATTGTCATTCACAGAATAGCTTAAAAAAAGAAAAAGACCCATTAGTTCACCCTCTCTGCCAAAGTCTATTTATTATAATAGTATAGCTTTCAAAAGATGATATTACAAAGGCTCTATTGACGGTCTAATAAGATTTAAGGTGATGAGCTTAAGTTGTGTATAAATTAGTAAAACATTTCAGGGAGGGGGAAATGATAACAAATCACAAACATATATTTATCTCTTTTTTAAAAAACATTATTCCAATTTCTCTGAGGTTACCATTACAAGATAAATCCATCTAACTTCACTAGACCTTTTCTCAAATCTTTCATGATAGAAAGAGTACCATATAACACATTCTAAATTTTAAATATGATCAAAATATTTTAAAATGTATAGTCATTTTTTGGTTTTACACATACCTTATACTAAAACACTAAAACACTGCCAAAAGATAACCAAATCCTAAAAGTAGCAATTACATATTTCATAAGCCCTTCTAATTTTGTTATTCAATGTCAACAGATCACATAACTGATGTAAAAAATTTGAAATGTGTGATTTCTAGATTAGATTCTTGTAGTTTATCACACCAACTCATTTCGAGGACTTTAGTTATTGCTTCCAGATCACTGACAAAGATATTGAATTGTACTCAGTGGTAGAGTGCTTGCATAAGATGCAGGAGGCCGAGTTTGACACTCAGCACAGGGGGAAAAAAAGTCTAAATAAATGTTCTACTGAGATAATTTATTACTCATGGCACAGGCATGAGTTTTGGTAGAAAATCTAACTAAACCAACCAAAGTGGAAGAGGTAAAACCTAAACATTTTTTAATGGTTACTACTTGTCCTTTATATACAAATACTTGCATTTTAAGTATAACTTCTATTCTTTCTCTCCATGGTTGCAGTACACTTCCCCAGATCATGTTTTCTTTAGTGGCCTATAATCATACTCACCTTAATCTAGAAGCAAACATTAGTGACACTTGAAAATCCTAGAGTCACAAAAACCATATTCCCCAAAATAGTAACCTTCTAGGCTGAAAATGGATAAAAGTAATCAAGATGAAGTTATAAAAGTAAAAGCTGATGGGATTGGGGGCAAGGGGAAACCTGTAATATGCCATAGGAACTGGAAAAATCATGAAAAGAAGAAAAATAGGTTTAGATGCTAAAGAAAAATTCAAACTACAAGTTATTATTGTTTCATGTATAATGACTGATTTTTGATCAGTAAAGAGTATACATCTGGCTGATTTTGTTTATGGAAAATAAGTCATCAAGTATTGAAAGTTTTGTTATACCTATTTCTTAAATACATTTTCTTTTTTTTGGTACCAGGGATTGAACTCAGAGGCACTCAACCACTGGGCCACATCCCTAGCCCTTTTTTGTATTTTTATTAGAGACAGGGTTTCACTGAGTTGCTAAGTGCCTTGCCATTGCTGAGGCTGGCTTTTAACTCCTGATCCCCAGCCTCAGCCTCCCAAGTGCTGGGATTACAGGCGTGTGCCACCATGCCTGGCTCCTTTTTAATCTCTAGGTATAAACACTCCTGATAATAAGCCTAAATTTGGAAACGGATTATTTTGCAGTATATTTGAAACTTAGAAAATTTTTTCCAACAGAAGTTATTAAAAATAATGCACAGATTTCTTTTAAATTTTTTTTGGTAGTTGTAGATGGACAGTATGCCTTTATTTTTATTTTTTTAATTTAATTTGTTATACATGCTTTTAGAGTGCAATTCCTTTCATATTACATATAAAGAGCACAGTTTTCTAAGTCATTGGTTTTACACAAAGTATTTTCATACCATTTGAGCTTTTATACATGCACTTAGTATATTAGTGTCCAACTCCTTCTGCCATTATTTCTATCCCCTTGCCCCCATCAACAAATATATGAAAAAATGTTTAACATCTCTAGCAATTAGAGAAATGCAAATCAAAACTACTCTAAGATTTCATCTCACACCAGTCAGAATAGCAGCTATCAAAAACACAGCTATCAACAATAAATGCTGGTAAGGTTGAGGGGAAAAGGGCACACTCATACATTGCTGGTGGGGTTGCAAATTGGTGCAGCCAGTCTGGACAGCAGTATGGAGACTCCTAGGAAAACTTGGAATGAAACCACCATTTGACCCAGTTATTCCACTCCTCGGTCTACACCCAAAGGACTTAAAAACAGCTTACTACAGGGACACAGCCACATCAATGTTTATAGCCACACAATTCACAATAGCTAGATTGTGGAAACAACCCCGATGCCCATCAATAGATGAATGGATAGGGAAACTTTGGTATATATACACAATGGAACGCTACTAAGCACTAAAAGAGAATAAAATGGTGTCATTTGCAGGTAAATGGATGGAGTTGGAGAAAATAATGCTAAGTGAAGTCAGCCAATCCCTGAAAACCAAAGGTCAATTGATTCCTTTGCTATGATGATACTGAATTATAGTGGCAACGGAGGAGGGATGAGAAGAATGAAGGAATGTTAAGTATGCCTTTATTTTTATGTGATGCTAAGGATCGAACCCAATGCCTCATACATGCTAGGCAAGCACTCTGCCACGGAGCATACTACAGTGCAACCAAAACACTACACAGAGACGACTGAAAATATTGCAAAAACTATTATAGTAGTAACTATACATAAACAAGTACATGTTAACTGAGAGTTTTCAATTTTATTTTTAAATGATGAAGTGGTAGCTAAAGAATTTTATAGACACTAGAATAATATTTTGGGGAGGTTTTTAAGGTTGAATCAACTTCAGACAAATGTAGCAAATCTATAGTTAAAAATGTATACTATATTTTAGGGAAAGTCAGTTTAGAATAGAGATAAATCACGGTTACATTATTAACAGGTTCAAAATCAAAGAAAAAATTAGGTAGGCAATCTTGTAAGAAAAAATTTTCACTGTATACTCTTTATATGTTTTCACTGTATACTCTTTATAAAAATCAAAACTAACCCAGGGATTTCCATTCACTTCTTAAATAGCTAAAACAACATAAAACAGTTTTCATATACTGGACAATAATGAAAGAAGGGATAAAATAAGGTAAGCACTGCAATTACTCAAACTTGGTCCCTGAAGAGAGACTACCAGGTGGCAGTGTAAGAAAGGAGAACCTAAACCAAAGAGTCAAGCAGTCTGCCTGTGAAGAGACAGTACTGGAGGGGAGACAGCTGCTAGGAGAAGAAAGAGATACGAATTGAGAACTTTAAAGATTTCTAAGGGTTTCCCTGGAAGTCTCTTAGAGACAAGCCCTATGATTACAGAAGTTTATTGCTTCAAGAGTTTCCATATTGTGACACAAGGAGAAAGAGTTGGAGTGGAGTCCAGAGAATTGAGAAAACACAGCTGATAGTCTGGGGATACCAGAGAAGTTAAAAATTCAGAGGTCAGAATATCATAAAGGAGTTTCATAGAGAAATCTGGAGGATTCACCAGGTCAGTGACTAGGAAATAAACATCCCAAAATGTGAAAAGTGAACATGATTAGAGGGAACAGTAGCTGAGTCATGCACATAAATACGGTTAGAACCTGTTTTCACTATCTAGAGCAGAAAAACTCATTGTATATGGGGAACTGCATAGAATATTCAGGAAAGTATTGACTCAGTAGTAGAAAAATTTACTATTGATTATTAATGTTGGCTCTACTGGTATTTTTGAAATTTTTTTTTTAGTTGTTGGTGGACACAATACCTTTATTTTATTTATGTGGTGCTGAGGATGGAACCCGGGGCCTCACCCATTTGAGACAAGCGCTTTACCACTGAGCCATAGCCCCAGCCCTCTACCAGTATTTTGAGATGGAAAATTCTTTGTTGTTGGATGCCATCCAATGCTTTGATGAGCGTCTTAGCTCATCACCATCCCCTGTCCTGTATCTATAATAGCAACAACCTCCAATCAACCCAACCCAAAACATCTTCAGACCTACCAAATTTCCTTAAAGGGCAAAACTGCTGCTAGTTTAGACCCACTGCCATAGAATAAGCACTACTGTGGACCCACCCAAAAATATTTAAAAAGGGGGGGGGTACTATATTCAAGAGCACTGTATTTTTTATAAATAATCGCATCCCACAATAAACCTCAAAAAGATTTCCAGTGACATAAAATTCCCAAGTAACCAAAAGGGTATAATTCACAACAATGGACAGCCATCATTTTAATTGTATATTTTTTTAAATTTTATTTATTCTTTTAGTTGTCAATGGACCTTTGTTTTATTTATTTATATGTGGTGCTGAGAATTGAACCCAGTGCCTCACATATGGTAGGCAAGACCTCTGCCACTGAGTCACAATGCCAGCCCCCTTTAATTGTATTTTATATATTCCAAAAGTTAATAAGAGACAGGAAGAGGTAAAAGTCCCAACTCGATTTTCTAGATATAAAAGCAGTAATTGTTAAAAATTAAAAGTACACTGGATAGAATTAACAACAGTTCATATATATAAAAAAAGATTAGTGACATAGAAGGAATAGCAAAATACATTATCCAAAATGAAACATACACAGAAAAAAAAAATTTAAAGAAAGAAAAAGGTATCAGTAAGCCATGAGATAATTTCAAGTCTATAGAGGCCAAAAAAATTGTAGAAGTATGGCTTAAAAACATTCCAAATAATAAGAAAATATAAACCAATGTCTCTAAGAAATTAAATGAACTCCACACACAAGAAAAATAAAGAAAAAACTAAGGCACATTATAATAAAATTGATCAAACCTAGTAATAAATAAGAAAATTTAAAAGCAGCAAGTTGGGAGGTGTTAAAGAATAAAATGAAGGATGACAGATTTATTATCATGAACAATGCAAGCCGGGCACAATGGCATATGCTTATAATCCCAGTGACTCAAGAGGTTAAGTTAGGATTATCTCAAGTTTGAGGACAGCCTCAGCAACCAAGACAGAGCCTGTCTCAAAATAAAAAACATAAAGGAGTAGGGATGTGGCTGAGTGGTAGAGGTAGAGTACCCTTGAGTTCTATCCCCAGTGAGGGCCTGGGCCATGACACAATGTAAACAAAAGACAGTGGGTAAACATTTTTTTATGTAATGAAAAGAGAAAAACAAAAACAAAACCTGTCAAACCAGAAGTACATATCTGGCAGAAAACATCTATCAAAAACGAAGGTGAAGGGCTAGGGATATAGCTCAGTTGGTAGAGTGCTTGCCTGGGTTCAATGCCCAGCACAAAAAAAAAAAAAAAAAAAAAAAAAAAAAAAAAAAAAAAAAAAAGAAAGAAAGAAAGAAAGGTGAAATAAAGACATTTTCAAACATATGAAAGTCAAAAGAATTTATGACCAACAGATAAAAATATAAGAAATGATAAAGAATGCCTTTTAGGCAGAAGGAAAAAGGTATCAGATGGAATCCTGATCCTAACCAAAAGGAATGATAGGTACTATAAATGGTAATTATATGAAGAAATATATGCTTTTGTTCCTTTGGCCTAAATCTCTTAAAAAGATATGTGACAAAACAAAAATCAAAATAATGTATTAGCCGGGCGCGGTGGCTCACGCCTGTAATCCCAGCACTTTGGGAGGCTGAGGCAGGAGGATCACGAGTTCAAAGCCAGCCTCAGCAATGGCGAGGCACTTAGCAACTCAGTGAGACCCTGTCTCTAATAAAAACACAAAAAAGGGCTGGGGATGTGGCCCAGTGGTCAAGTGCCCCTGAGTTCAATCCCCAGTACAAAAAAAAAAAAAAAAATGTATTATAGTGCTTATTAATATGTACAAGTAAAATGTGTATTGCATGTTTTGTGAATTATATATTCACACAGGTGTTTTTGTTTTTGTTTTTGCAGTGCTGGGAATTGAACCCAGGGCTTGGACATGCTAGGTAAGTATTCTATCACTTAGTTATACTATCGGTCCAAAAAATCTATTTAATAAATTGAATAAAACATAATTTAAAAAAATTAAAAATGTAAATGTAATGATGATAGCAAAAAGGCTAGGAGGAGTAAAATAGAAGGACACTATTGTAAGGTTCTTATACTATATGTGATGTGATATAGGATTAGTTGAAGGAAAATTGTGATTAATAAAATATGTGCACTATATCCTAAAATAATAATAAAAAAGAGAAACTAAGCCAACAAAGGAGATAAAAATACCAGAACAGAGGCTGGGTTGTGGCTCAGTGGTAGAGTGCTTGCCTGGCATATATGAGGGCCTGGGTTTAATCCCAGTACTAAATAAATAAATAAATAAAATAAAGGTCCATTGACAACTAAAAAAGTGTTTTAAAAAATACTGGAATAGGGCTGGGATCTTGGCTCAGTGGTAGAGTGCTTGCCTAGCATGTGTGAGGCACAGGGTTTGATTCTCAGCACTGCATATAAATAAAAAAATATCCCTTGACAACTAAAAAAATAAAATTAAATAAAAAAAAAACTGGCATAACCTAAAAGAGGCAGCAAAGTGAAAAAAGAGAATAAAGAAGAGATGGAAAAAATACCAAATACAAATACCAAGATGAAGAACTCAAACCTAACCATATTGTTAATCACATTAAACAGAAATGGTATAAACATTCCAATTAAAAGGCAGACATTAGCCAGGCACAGTGCCACATACCTGTAATCCCAGCACTCAGGAGGCTGAGGCAGGAGGATTCAGAGTTCAAAGCCAGCCTCAGCAATGGCGAGGCACTTAGCAACTCAATGAGACCCTGTCTCTAATAAAATACAAAAAAGGGCTGGGGATGTGGCCCAGTGGTAAATACCCCTGAGTTGAGTACATTAGAAATGAAAGAGAAGAAGATATACCATGAAATCAATAGTCAAAAGAAAACTGAGTTGGCTATATTTATATTAGACAGTATACTACAGGGAAAAGTACACATTACTGGGGACAAATATTTCAGAATAACAATATGACACTTTATTGAATATCTGTCAAGAATATGTAACATCCTAATTATTCAAAAATTATTCTGTTAGTTATTCAAAAATTATTCCATTATTGGAACTATTTTGAAATACATCAAGCTCTGAGAGTATATATTTACCTAGCACATGGAAAGGTGTTCTTTTCATCCAAGTGCTAAAAAAGAGGCTAAGAGCTAACAGTTATTTTGATATTCCTTTTTGCTGAATATGCCACACAGATTTTAAAACTACAATCTTATTTATTAATTTGATCAAAATTAATCACATTATGCTGATAAAAATCTGCATTTTTGTATACACAGGTAATACAAGCATAAAAGTCCCATTCATCCATACTTAGCTAGATGTCTTCATAGTATATGAGCTGTTTTCAAGTTGGGTCTATACTTCTATCAAAATTCCATTGACTGGCCGGGCGCGGTGGCGCACGCCTGTAATCCCAGCACTTTGGGAGGCTGAGGCAGGAGGATTGCGAGTTCAAAGCCAGCCTCAGCAATGGTGAGGCACTTAGCAACTCAGTGAGACCCTGTCTCTAATAATAAAAAATACAAAAAAGGGCTGGGGATGTGGCCCAGTGGTTGAGTGCCCCTGAGTTCAATCCCCAGTACCAAAAAAAAAAAAAAAAAAAAAATTCCATTGACTGGGCTGGAGATACAGCTCAGCTGGTAGAGTGCTTGCTTCACATCACAAGGCCCTGAATTCAATCCCCAGCACCACAAAAAAAAAAAAAAAAAAAAAAAAAAAAAAAAATCCATTTACCCAAAGTTGACTAGATGTATTATACTGAATAAATATTGAGTTATTTGCAAGTCGGTTCATATTTCAGGATTCAACTACTATGTATTGAAATACACAGAATTATAATTGTCAAGTTAAAAGTACTTTGGGGGGGTGGGTTTCAAGATGGTAGAATAGAGGAGGTAGCTTTCCTGACTGCTAATGGCATGAAACCAAGAAAGCAGACAGATAGCTTCTGAGAAAGTGAAATACTAGAAACCTTCAGGGACAGTATATGTCTACAGGGTAGAGAAACTCTACTGCCTCAGATCCATACTATTAGATGGGTAGACAAAAAACATGAAAAAGGGGGCTGGGATTGTGGCTCAGTGGTAGAGCACTGACCTAGCACGTGCGCGGCCCAGGTTCGATCCCCAGCACCACATAAAAAAAAAAAAAAGAAAAAAAAAAAAAAACGCATTGTGTACAACTAAAGCAAATAAATAAATATTAAAAAAAAAAAAAAAACATGAAAAAGCAAGGGAACAAATCGTTCCAAACAAAAGACACTCCAATAACAGAATCCAGACACCACAGAAGAAGAAATGTCAGATAAAGAGTTTAGAATGTACATAGTTTAATTGAACTGTGAAGTAAAGGACAGCATAAGGGGTGAAATCAAACAGAAAATACAGGAACTGAAAGATAATTTCAATAAATAGAGATTCTTTAAAAAAAAGAAGAAGAAGAAGAAATCATTGAAATGAAGGAATCAATAAACCAAATTAAAAATTCAAATGAAAGCATCACCAACAGACTAGATCACTTGGAAGACAGAGTTTCAGGCAACAAAGACAAAATATATAATCTTGAAAACAAAGCTGAAAAGATGTTAAGAGACCATGAACAGAACTTCTAAAAAATATGGGATACCCTGAAAAGGACAAAATTTAAGATTTACTGAGATAGATGAAGGCTCGGAGATAGAAACAAAAGGAATGCACAATCTTTTCAATGAAATAATATCAGAAAATTCCCCCACCTAAAGAATGAAATGGAAAATCCCAAATATAAAAAAGAATCCCAAAATATAAAAAATGACAACAGACCCACACCAAGGCACATTTTTAATTATGAAAATGCCTACTATACAGAATACAGATAGAATTTTAAAGGCTTTCAGAGAAAAACTACAGGAAATATTTAGAGGGAAACCAATCCAGATCTCAGCTGATCTCTCAACCCAGACCTGAAAGCTAGGAGGGTTTGGAATAATATGTACCAAGTTCTGAAAAATATGGTGCCAGCCAAGAATACTACACACAGCAAAATTAAGGTTCAGAATTGATGATGAAATAAAAACCTTCCATGATAAACAAAAGTTAAAAAATTCACAATTAGAAAGCCTGCTCTATAAAACATACTCAATAAGATATTTCAGAATAAAATACAGAGACAAACACATAAATAGAGTTATCTCATACTAGACAAATGCACTGAAAACATACATTGGAGAAAACAGTGCCTCTTTGATACATGGTGCTGGGAAAACTGGAAATCCATATGTAATAAAATGAAATTAGACCCCTATCTCTCACCCTGCACAAAACTCAACTCTAAGTGGATCAAGGATCCATGCATTAGATCAGAGACTCTGAGCCTATTTGAAGAAAAATTAAGCCCAAATCTTCATCATGTCAGTTTAGGGACCGAATTCCTCAATAAGACTCCTAAAGCACAAAAAGTAAAATCAAACTAAAAAGCATCATCATTGCAAAGGAAATAATAAAGAACATGAAGAGGATGGGAGAAAATCTTTTACCACCTGGACCTCAGATATAGTATTAATCTCCAAGATATATAAAGAACTAAAACAAATTGACACCCCAAAACCAAATAACTTAATCAATAAATGGGCAAAGGAATTGAACAGGCACTACACAGAAGAAATAGGATTGGCCAACAAATATATGAAAAAATGTTCAACAACTCTAGCAATTAGAGAAATGTAAATTAAAACTACACTGAGAATCTATCTCACTCCAGGCAGAAGGGCAATTATCAAGAATACAAGTAACAATAAATGTTGGCAAGGAAGTGGGGGAAAGGTACACTTACACATTGCTGGTGGGACAGCAAATTGATGCAACCACTCTGGAAAGCAGTATGGAGATTGCTCAGAAAATGTGGGATGGAACCACCATTTGACCCAGTTATTCCATTCCTTGGCACATACCCAAAGGATTTAAAATCAGTGTGCTATAGTGATGAGGCCACATCAATGTTCATAGCAGCTCAATTCACAATAGCTAAACTATGGAACCAACCTAGGTGTCCTTCAACAGATGAATGGATAAAGAAAATGCAGTATATATACACAAAGGAATATTACTCAGACATAAAGAAGAATAAAATTATGGCATTTGCTGGTAAACGGTTGAACTGGAGGCTATCATGCTAAGCGAAATAAGCCAGTCCCCCTAAACCAAGGCCGAATGTTTTCCCTGGTATGCGGACGCTGACTCACAATAGGTGGTACAGGTGCGGGGGTGGGGGGAGTGAAGGTTCACTGGATTGGATAGGGGGAATAAGGGGAAGAAAGAGGGGTTGGGAATGGGAAAGACATGTTTCCTATGTTCATATATGAATACATGACCAGTGTAACTACACATCATCTACAACCATAAAAATGGGAAGTTATACTCCATGTATGTATGATATGTCAAAATACATTCTACTATCATGTATGACTATAAAAGAATAACAACAACAAAAAAAGATGCAAAAGAAATTTTAATTCTCAGTCTTTTTTCATGTCAGGAACCCTTTGCCTGCTTAAAAACTACGAAGGCCCTAAGTGCTTTGGTTTGTGTGTGTTATATCTATGTTTATTCTATTTGAAATAAAAAATGGGACCCTTTTAAAAATAAAGTACTTTTTCATCAGAATACATTGTCATTTTCATAGTTAACTTAAATAATATAAATGTATCATACCAAACTTTAAACCACAAGCTCATTGAAAATCAGATTCTCAAATTTAAGATGCTTAAAATATTACATGAATCCCTCTTGAATCACACCAGAAAAACACACTTACCAAAACTTCAAAGGAAAATCAGAACATTTAAACAAAGGGAAATAATAAAAAGGGGAAAACTCTTTAATTCTTGAAATGCTTTTCTCACATATGGGCAGAAGAAATAACATGACTTTCTATTATACAATCTTCTCAATGTAAGCATTTATATGGCAGTTATGAAGGGGTAGGATCTGCTGTGCAGAGGAATCAATAACAATACTGTAAAGCCTACAGCAGTGCACATAAACATGCTATAGGAGACATTAACACTAGACTGAAAGAAATAATTATATTTTCAATAAACATGTTCTTACTGGATAATCAATTTTCTACACGTCTTACCAGCTGCTTCACACAGCTCAGGTAGAGGAATAGCAGCAGCTGTTTAACCAAAACCATATATTATATGCATATGAGGTGCTTTTAATTTTTCATGGGTATCTACTTATTTGTGAGCAACCCATTTAACTCATATTAAATAAAAACAAGGTAATCATGGGGTGATTAATTCAGGAGGAATTTTAGTATAGTTCTGTTTTAGAAATTAATTCTTAACCAATTATTTTTATGTCAGAGGACTTAATAATTCAAATTACATGCTGCCCTTATTCCTGGATTTAAGAGATTTGTCATGATCAATGTTTCTGAAATATTAAATTAAAACATGTCACGGTAATTACTATGGAATAAATAGCAATTAAGATTTTTTTAGGCAAATAAATTCAAACTGTTTGCAATGAATATTTATATTACTAATATTTTCCCACACAATGCATGAATCATTTGTAACAAGTTGCCTTAAAAATGTAAAATGTAAGTTGTAGGATTACTTCAAAGAGCTTAAGAAACTGACTTAATAGTACAAAATTCTGTGCTTGGTTTAGAAGCATCTATGTATACTGTATCTACAAAGAGGTAGACTTTCAGGTAAATAATACAAATGTAGCTACTCATAGAGAAAGATAATATTTATGCTCTGTATTTATAATGGTGAACCAAATTTATACTTTGAGATGGGTAAATAATTTATAGCACACATAAAAGATAATTATTTAAAAATGCATATCTGCCAACAACTATATTCTATCATGCTAGTACAGCCCCAAAATTTGCACTAAGTAAATACTTACAGCTATATAACAAACTCTTGCTTTTTCTACCAACATCCAGTTTTTCTCCAGATCAAGATGTTCTTCCTTTTTGTAACAATTGGCAGCTGCAAGATTAGCTATAAGGGACCTAAAACAACAAAAGACAAAGCATATATCATACTTAAACTAGTCAGGTATTTCTGAATAGTTAATTATCAATATTTCCTTCAAAATTTTCAATTTACAAAATTTTAATTCTTAAATACTGACATTAGATATTTTTTTTAATTTTTAAAATATTTCTTTATTTACTTTAGTTGTACATAATGCAATGCATTTATGTTTACGTGGTGCTGAGGATCGAACCCGGGCCGCGCATGTGCAAGGCGAGCGCTCTGCCGCTGAGCCACGACCCCAGCCCCATGACATTAGATATTTTTAATGAGTGCAAATAATATTATTTTGTTTTGAAAACTTTGAAACTTCTGTGTTGTTTTTGAGATGAAAAAGATGTGATAACTCTTCAAAATACCACTTGGTATTTTGAGAAAGTGGAATTTAAATTTATTTTTGATAATAAAATAACATCTACTATTTACATTTTAATGCTTCAAAATGCAGTTAAGAAATAAGCCTACAAAGTCATTCTGCAAAAAGAAATCCATATAACCAAAAACTATTTATTTAGCAGTGCTGGAATTCAAACCCAGGGCCTCAGGCATGTTAGACAAGCATTTTACCACCGAACTATGTCTCCAGGCCCTCAATTTTCACTTTCATAGTGGAAAATATCTTCATAAAAATAAAATCAACATACTATAATTGACTATTTAATCTAATACTTTAAAAACCAAGCATGAGATTAATTTCATAAAACACACATATATTAATGTAGACCATATTTACTAAGAGGAATTAATTTGCAAACCACTACATTTTAAGGACTGGAATCAATTAGAAAGAATTAGTTTCTATACTTAAAAACTCTCTGGGTTGGGTCCACTTTATAGCTGGAAAATCTAAACAGGATTCTGTATTGAAAATAATGCTACAAGTGCCACCTAGATCATTTAGGCCCAATAATAAAACTTAATGAAATAAAAAATTAAGTACATTTCATATAAATAAAAATAGTTTTCTTCCTCAGTGTGACCTGGAACTTTGAAAATTCCTTGCCAATTTTTCTTTTACTAAATAATAATAGTATGGTTTATAAAACAATAATCTCATTATTTGAGACTAGAAAAGAATATTCCCTTCCAAAAAACTTATTTCCATTCATCCATATGCCAATTTACTATTGAAGGGTATGAAAAGAGAAATATAAATCAATATACTCATGCAAAGTATAAGTATACTGCAAACATTTTTAAAAAATGTTCTGTTTTTGGTGCTGGGGATTAAACACACTCTTTATTAAAATTTGAAGTGGTTATATATGACAGCAGAATGCATTACAATTCATAATACACATATACAGCACATTTTTACATATTTCTGCTTGTTAAACACACTCTTAATATATAAAAATATATTAATAACTATGACTTAAGAAAAGTTTTGGTAAACATGGCTACCAAATAAAAGCAGACATTTCACTGAGTACCATAATGGCTCGGGAGGCTGAAGCAGGAGGATCACCAGATCAATGCCAGCCTCAACAATTTAGTAAGGCCTCAGCAACTCAGTGAGACCCTATCTCTAAAAAAAATACAAAAAAGGGCTGGGGATGTGGCACAGTGGTTAAATCCCCTGAGTTCAATCCTGGATATCAAAAAGAAGTGGGAAAAACAAAAAACAAATGTTTAAGCACTTCTGGTATCAAATACTAAACTTTGTTTTAATAATAAAATTATTTTCTGAATTTTGAGTTTTATATAGTGGCAGTAAGGTTACCAGCCCTATCTAAAACAATTTATCAACTCTATTGGGTTTCAGAATTTGGATAATGAATTAGATAGTAAGAGATCCCCTTGCCCATGTTTCTGACTACCCATATCATCTGAATAACACTGTTCTCCATAACCATAATATTAATATATAATTTAAGCATTCGACATCTGCAGACCTAATATTATCATAACCATTCTTTAAATTAGCAATTTTGCAACCAAAAACAATTTAGTGATTTTACTCTTGCTTGAGTAAAATCTGACGAGGCAAAACTTTACCCATTTCTAACAAATGGGAAAACTGCATCTGCAGATTAAAGTTTCTTTTAGGAAAAGTGAAAAGGACAAAGATGTAAACAAGTATATTTCAATGTTTGAATAAAAGATTGCTTAATTTATTGAAACCTTAACACCATCAAGCTCTCCTGCACATAAAATGAAAGTTAAAGAGAAGTTCTGAAAATAGCATTGGCACCCTAATTATTTTTTAAAAGTCATATTTTATTTATTTTGTAACTACTATCCATATTGATCCTCAGTATACAGAATAGCATCAGGTCCTTAATAAACATCTGCTAGAGGTCAGGCAGCAAGCCAAAATAAAGACAGTGATAAAGAGGGATTGCAGTAAGTGTGTTCATGGGGCAATTAAAAACAGAGGGAAAGAAGAGAGTGGGAAGGAGATAAAAAAATGGAAGAGGGCAGACTAAATATTTCCAACTGCAAAAAAATGCAAAATTTTTAGCAAATCACTATTTAAAAAGAGAGACTTTGACAGTTCTAACAATATTATAGTTAGGAAAGTTATTGTTTTTCCTTTGCAAAGGGGAAAAATACCTATGCTAATATGGTAATTATTTTAGCAATGGCTGCATATACTGAACGAATATCACCACATAGCTACGAAAGAACAAACAAATGCATGGAAGGCCCCGAGAGATGTGTTACAAGTTCATTTGGAGAATTTTCTAGTAAGTAAACCTGTATAAAAAATACTTGGAGTGGCACATTACCCATGTATAAAGTTGTTTAATATAGACAGATGACTACTTTTCAACAATGTTTTATATAACCTAGTTCATATGAAACTGGATATAATGTAGTACTTTATATTTGTAAAATGTACAAATACAAACACACATATATACACAACACATATATGCATGAATTTTGAGATTCCAATCTCAGGTTATGGTGAAAAGATCATCCCACTTATCTAATGCCAGTTCAGCTAAATAATTAGCTATGAGAAGCTGAGCAAAACATTTTCCTTTCCTGAGCCTAATTATAGAAGACCAAACTAGATGATCATCAACTTTGATTCCATTATGCCTCTTGAATTCAACAGCAGACTTAACAATAAGTAAACTGAAAAACATAGAAGGAAAAAAATGATATAAGGAAGAAGGGTTTACTGAACACTAAAAGAAAACATTAAGTCTAAATTTCAAATTCAGATTGGAATTCAGATCTCATCAATATTTACATAGCCAATTATTATCAGTTTCTACTGGAATTACACCAACCTACCTGTTGCTACCAGTGATGCATGCAGCACAAGTTCCTGTTGGCTGCTCATTCTGCTCATAGTAATAAGCATCCACATGGGCTTCAGCAGCTTTTCTCTTCAGGATCTCTCCAAATTTATCTATCCCAATGCATCCAAAAAATGTTGCTGCTTTGTGTGGCTGCTGAATCATCCACTGAAAAATAAGAACATAAATAACTTAATGGGTCATAAAAATGGTACACATAGTTCAGTATTCCGCCATGGATAGTGGCATGAAAGAGATGCTTTGTGAGAAACTGGCTGTTATGAATGGAATTTCAACTCTGTACTACTGCATATGATAACCAGTTTAACATACCAGCAATGTAAAATCTTATTACTTTAGGGGAGTGAAATAAAATATAGTGGTTAAGGGCTCAGAGGTAAAAGTCAAACAGTCAAATGCTGGCTTGCTATAAAAAAAATATATATAGTAAGTAGTATAGCACCATCATAAAAAGCCCAGAAACTTCTCTGAAGACTTCCTGAGTTTAATCTTGTTCTATCATGAGTTGTATAAGAAAGAACATGTCACTTAACATGTCGATGCCTCACTTTTCTCACCTACAAAATGGGGATATTTTATAAATACAATTTTTTTTAAAAAGTAAATATACGATTTAAAGAAGGAATAAAAATCAAGAACATACATGTCATTTTAAAACATATGGAGAAAGTTTCAGGACACTGGGTTTTCGGCAATGATTTCTTAGACATAACAACAAAAGCATAGGGAACAAAAGGGAAAATAGACAAATGTGGCTATAACAAACTCAAGTTCTTTTGAACAGA
Organism: Tamias sibiricus; assembly: GCA_025594165.1. Lineage (NCBI taxonomy): Eukaryota > Metazoa > Chordata > Mammalia > Rodentia > Sciuridae > Tamias > Tamias sibiricus. The sequence continues at coordinate 120,904,216 of CM046663.1, read as the reverse complement.
AAAGGAAACAACCCAATTAAGTGAAAAGGCACTTTATTTCCAAAGTATACATCTGATGAAAGGTTAATATCCAGAATAGATAAAGAACTTCTATAACTCAAAAACAATAAAACAAATAACCTGACTGAAAGATGGGCAAAGGACATCAATAGACAGGTCTTAAGTATGTATGTATGTATATATGTATGTATGTATGTATGTATGGGTACACACAAACACACAATGGGCCAATAAGCACATGAAAAGATGTTCAATATCACTAATGAATGATGTGGGAAATGCAAACCAAAACCACAATGAAATCTCATTTCACACTGAACAGAATGTCCACTATGAAAAGAGTAGAAAATAAATATTAGTGAGGATGTGAAGATATTGGAACCCTTATGCAGTGAGGGTGGGAATGTGAACTGGTGCAGTCACTATGAAATAGTGAAGGAAGTTCCTTAAAAAAAAAAAAAAAAGACATTAACATATCATCAAGCCAATTCCACCTGTGGGTATATATATATACAAGATAATTCAAAACAGAATCTCAAAAAGACATGTATGCACATCCATGTTCATTATAGGATTACTTGCAATAGCCAAGAGGTGAAAGTAATCCAAATATTCGTCAATAGAAAAACAGATGAAGAAAATTGGGTATATATATGTAACAGAATATTATGCAATCTTAGAAAATAAGGCCATCCTGTCATATGCAACAAAAAGGATGAACCTGAAGAACATTATGTTAAGTGAAATAAGGTCACGAAAAGAATATATTGTATGATTCTACTCATATTAAGTAGTCAGAAAGGAGCAAAGTAGTTACCAAGGACAAGGGCTAAGGAGGAAAGGAATTAAGGGTTTGGTAAGTAGAGTTTCAATGATGCAAGTAAAAAAGTTTTAAAGACTTGCTGTACAATAACCCAAAGAAACTGTATACTACTGAACTGCATATTTAAAATTAATATAATTATTTATTCTAGAAATACACAATTCACAAGTTTTAAAAAACAAGTCCTGAGTAGCATGATCTTCTGCCATCCTCCTCTACACTTTTTGTTCCAATCAGGTCATGAATCACACTTTTGTTTACCATATCTACATTATCTACATTACCCTCCTGTCAGTTATTTAATAGCTATCAATTACTTATCAGCTGTTTTGGTATTACAGTGCTTGTGCTCAAGTACCTCTCTGTTTTACTTAATAATGGCCCCAAATGTAAGAGTAGTGACACTGGCCATTTAATTACAGTATATTGTTATAACTTTTCTATTATTAGTTATTACTGTTGACTTACTAATGTGCCCAATTTATAAATTAAGTTTTATCATAGGTATGTATACATAGAAAAAAAATGTAGTATACATAGGGTTCAGTATATTTGTAAGTTTAGGCATCCAGTGGGCACCTTGGGACATATCCCCCATTGATAAAAAAAGAAAATTCAAAAAACAACAAACCTAAAAGCAATTTATGCCACGGTTACATTACTTTAATAATTTAGCCTGACATTAAAATAATAGTAAACTTCCTCTGAAATGAAATTGGAGTCATTATAAAAAATCTAGCAGAGCTGTAATCAGGGGGTTTACAGGTTCAAACTACAGTCTAAACAAAGAGCCATATGAACTCTATGCTGTTTTAAACCTGATTTATTAACTACTCTTAAATCAGAATTTAAATCAATTAAAATGCCTATATTACAAACCAATAAACACAAAATATCAATTAAGAATCCAAAAATAGATAAACAGTAGAAATATTTAGCAGGTTTTTTTTTTTTTTTTTTTTTTTTTTGGTACTGGGGATTGAACTCAGGGGCACTCGACCACTGGGCCACATCCCCAGCCCTTTTTTGTATTTTATTTAGAGACAGGGTCTCACTGAGTTGCTAAGTGCCTCGCCATTGCTGAGGCTGGCTTTGAACTCGCGATCCTCCTGTCTCAGCCTCCCAAAGTGCTTTACAGGCGTGCGCCACCGCGCCCGGCTATGCAGTTTTATTATAAGTTCACATTAAATATTTCAGCACAGGAAACTAGCTGACATTCCAGCTATTTTTGGTGGCAAGACATGACAGTATGGGACCTTTACTTCTGATCACATGATTTACACTCAAAAATTGTTCTATCTAGTAAGAAGCAGTGGCACACGCCTTTAATCCCAGGTACTTAGGAGGCTGAAGCCAGAGGATGGCAAATTTAAGGCTAGCCCTGGCAACTTAGTGAGATCCTATCTCAAAATAAAATATAAAAAGGCTGGGAATATAGCACAGTGGTAGAGCAGCTGCTTAAAATGCATGAGGCCCTGGGTTCAATCCCTAGTACTTAAGGGAAGGTGTAATTTTACAAAACCAGTTAGGAACTAGAAAGAAAGTAGAGGAACACACCATAGCACTTATCTCCTTTCCTGTTTTAAGAATAGTATCATGGTGCCCCTAGGGCAAAAAAAAAAAAAAAAAAAAAAAAAAAGATACATTTGTTAACTAATTAGTTCCAACAAAAAGTAGTTATTATATTTATTTCCTACAATTTAGTGCCTCTTGGGCACTACAAAACTTTCAAAGCTTAGAATGAGACTGGTCATCACCTCTCTCATTTCCTATTTCACCTTGATTTTTGTGCAGACCTTACTCTTTACTATAGTCACTGCCAAAACAAAGAAAACATTTGCAATGTATGTAGGATGCCACTGACAGGAATGTAAAAATCTATAGAAAAACTGAAATATCTAGAGCTAGTTGTATGTGCTATATTTGAAAGATGTCACTGGGTTTCCCTTGAAAATTTATATATCCTGCAGACTATGTGGGTTTGCTACAGCACCCTAGGGAACTTAGGAGCACACAGTTTGGGAAACAAGATTATAGTCCTAACAAAAAACAAAGAAAAAGAGAAATAAAAGAAAATCAGGAGTAGAATGACAAAGCAACTATGTAGGAGGTTAGTGCCTAATGGGAAAAATAGGCCTAGACCAGATAATTAAATGTCGCTTTAAAAAGCTTAAACAACATTCTATAGGTAGAAGAGAGCACAAGAAGGGTTTTGAGCAAAGGATTGAGATTACAAGGCATGGTGGTGCCTCATTAAGGTAAGGAACAAGGAGAAAATTTATAATTGAATTTAAATAAATACTAAATAAATGACACATTAAATGTCTTTTAACAACACATGGAAGGATTCTATTAACTTCACTTTCCAGATGAATTTCTTCTTCATCACCTAAATGCAGTATTTAGGACAATGTAACTGTCAACGATACCTGAGAGCCAGTAATTTCTAAGAAAACACCATATACTGTAATTCAATTCATAACTGAATGAAGAAGAATGACACCTAGAAACTAAAACAGTTGCAAGATAAGTCAAAGACAGGAAATTTTATACCAGAGGCATTTCAGGAAAACTGAAAATCACAACTAAAAGAAATTAAATGTCAAAACTGGAAAAGAGCAAGAAGCACACTGCAAATGGTGATGAGGAAATCAAAACTGAAGGAGATTGAATAGGAAAATATCATATACCGCACTGTTTTATGGAAGAACTGATTATTCATAGAGGACTGTGATACTACCATTAGAAACAGGGTGGAATACAAGATCTTCATAAATATTTAGAACTCATTCTTGCTCAATACTTTCTGTTATGTCACCTTCCTAATAAAACTGCTCCATTTTTCCTGTTTGGAAACATTCCATTAATAAAAGTTAATTGCTAACAATATTATCCCTAATAACTATTTGTTTGTTGTTCTTCATAAATATCTATTAACACTTTTTTTCCATGGTACCTGGGATTGAACTCAAGTGCACTCAACCTCTGAGTCACATACCCAGCCCCCTTGCATTTTTTTTTTTTTTTTTAAAGAGAGACAGGGTCTCACTGAGTTGCATAGAGCATCCAGTGAGGTGAATAGAGAGCCTATTAATTGGGAACAAATTTTTACCACATGTACATCAGAAAGAACACTAATCTCTAGAATATATAAAGAACTCAAAAATTTTGACACCAAATAAACAAATAACCCAATCAACAAATGGGCCAAGGAATTGAACAGACACTTCTCAGAAGAAGATATACAATCAATCAACAAATACATGAAAAAATGTTCAACATCTCTGGCAATAAGAGAAATGCAAATCAAAATCACTTTAAGATTTCATCTCACACCAGTCAGAATGGCAGCTATTAAGAACACAAACAACAGTAAATGTTGACAAGGATGTGGGGGAAAAGGCACACTCATACATTGCTGGTGGGACTGCAAAATGGTACAGCCAATATGGAAAGCAGTATGGAGATTCCTTGGAAAACTGGGAATGGAACCACCTTATGACCCAGCTATCCCACTCCTTGGTCTATACCCAAAGGACTTTAAAACAGCATACTACAGGGACACAGCCACATCAATGTTTATAGCAGCACAATTCACAATAGCTAAACTGTGGAACCAACCTAGATGTCCTTCAGTAGATGAATGGATAAGGAAAATGTGGTATATGTACACAATGGAGTATTTACTCAGCAATAAAAGAGAATAAAATCATGGCATTCGTAGGTAAGTGGATGAAGTTGGAGAATATAATGCTAAGTGAAGTTAGCCAATCCCAAAAATCCAAATGCCAAATGTTTTCGCTAATATAAGGAGGATGATTCACAGTGGGGTTGAAATGGGGAGCACAGGAGGATTAGAGGAACACTAGAATGGCCAATGGGGAGAGAGGGAAAGGGAGGGGGCAAAAGGGTGAAGAAAAACAACAACAACAAAAAAAAAGATGGTAGAATGAGATGGATATCATTACCCTAAGTGCATGTATGAAGACACAAATGGTGTGAATATACTTTGTATACAACCAGAGATATGTAAAAATGTGCTCTGTAAGTATAATATGAAATGTAATGCATTCTGCTGTCATTTATAACAACTTAGAATAAAAAAAAAGTGTTGGCAAGGATGTGGGGGAAAAGGCACACTCATACATTGCTGGTGGGACTGCAAATTGATACAGCCAACATGAAAAGCAGCACGGAGATTCCTTGGAAAACCTGGAATGGAATCACCATTTGACTCAGCTATCCCATTCCTCAGTTACTCCAAAGGACTTAAAAACAGCATACTGCAGGGACACAGCCACATCAATGTTTATAGCAGCAGAATTCACAATAGCTAAACTGTGGAACCAACCTAGATGCCCTTCAGTAGGTGAATGGATAAAGAAAATGTGGTATATACATACACAATGGAATATTACTTAGCATTAAAAGAGAATAAAATCATGGCATTTGTAGGTAAATGGATGGAGTTAGAGAATATAATCCTAAGCGAAGTAAGCCAATCCCCAAAAACCAAAGGCCGAATGTTTTCTTTGATATGAGGATGCTGACTCATAATGGCGATGGTGGCAGCGGGGGGGGGGGGGGGGGGGGGGGGAGTGGGTAGGAAAGATGGTGGAATGAGTTAGACATCATTACCCTAAGTACACGTATGAAGACATGAATGGTGTGAAAATACTTTGTATACAACCAGAGACTTGAAAAATTGTGCTCTATATGTGTAATATGAAATGAACTTCTTTCTGCCATCATGTATAACAAATTAGAATAAATAATTTAATTAAAAAAAAGAAAACAAAGAAGGTGAAGATGGAAAAGAGGAAGAGAAGGAAGAGGAGGAAGAAGTACTAGTAGTAGTGGGAGGGAGGGAGACAATAAAGTATATAGCACTAAAAAAAAAAGAGAGAGAGAGAAAGAGAGACAGGGTCTCACTGAGTTGCATAGAGCCTCCATAAATTGTTGATGAACTCACAATCCTCCTGCTCCGCCTCCCAAGCTGTTGGGATTACAGGCCTGTGGCACAGTGCCCAGCACCTGTTAACATCTTTTTCTCTGAACAGACTTTGGGAAACTTTGGCCTAGTAGGGGGAAAAAAAATACATAAACTTGTATTGAAGTTTATTTATCCATTTGTTGGCAAACACCCTACTCTATCACAGGTCACTTGTTGAGCAATTATTGGGAAGACTGAATAAGTAATGCAAGCAAGGAGCTTAAGGCAGTGCTTGTTAGAGTACTAATGATAATGGTAATGATAAGAGGAAACTGTTGAGATATGAAAAGAATTCTAAATCTATATTCATCCAATTCATTCTATCAATATTTTTACTCCCCTAATATCTGTTTGACATTATTATAATTAGCAATAGATAAAGCAGTGTCTCTTGTTATACACTTCCTCTGAATATGACCTAATCTACTCCCATGCTTTCAATTATCATTTATATGCTGAGACTCTTCATCTCTATTTTTACTTTAGACCTGTCTTTAGATGTCCAACCTGAATATCTTAATACCTGAGTCCTGTTTTGCCTATTAAATTGATCCATTTCTACTTCTATCTCCATTATCATAACTTTCACCAAAGCTCCCAACTTCTCAATTAGGACTACTGCAAATTTCCTTTTAAATTTTTAAAAATTAAAATACATTCATATTCCATAAAAAGTTTACTACTTTAAAATGTACAATTCAGGGCTGGGGCTGGGGCTCAGCGGTAGTGCACTTGCCTAGCTTGTGTGAGGCACTGGGTTAGATTCTCAGCACCACATAAAAATAAATAAATAAAATCAAGGTATTGTGTCCAACTACAACTAAAAAAAATAAACCTTTTTTTTAAAATGTGTAATTCAGTTGGTTTCTCTATATTCACACGGTTGTGCAACCACCACCATTATCAAACTCCAGGATATTTTCATTATTTCAAAAAGAAATGTGTACCCATTAATAGTACATCCCCTTCTCTCTCTGGCCCCATAACCATTTGCAAAAGCTTAACTCATCTCCCTACCTTCTGTTTTGTTTTCCTCCAATCCACTGCATTCTGAGTGGCTTTCCTAAAGCATCCTTCAATAGTTACCCAAATCTCTTAAGCGAAGTTCAAACATAAACAACTTTATGACTGAACCATTAACTGCTTCTCTGAGTTCATCCTAAGGTATTAACACTCTTAAATGCAATGTTTCAGTATTTATTCTGTCTCCTGTTCTTTCTGGCTTCCTATTTGGGTTTTAGGTCTTATTCATAAGCAAGCATTTCCTGAACTCTAGTCTAGATGCCCAAGTTCTATATAGCCACAGAAAACTGTATCACTCCTATCATAAAATTAACTTCACTTAATTATAATTTTTCTATTCAACAGACTACTTTCTTGGTTCTTTAAAAGAGTTGTAGGGTACATTCCTAAATCTAAAAAGCGGTTGTTACATTCCATGGAATTAATAACACATAGTCATCAAATGAATGAATAAAAAACACATGGCTATCTCTTCAGAAACCTTAGAGATCAAGGATATATAAAATTATAGACTAAAATATGTTACCATTTGTTGAATGAGATGTACAAACATAGAACCTGTTAAGCACATAGGAGAAGGACCTACTCAGACTCTGGAAATAGCCAAAGAAAACTTTCTGAGAGAAATATGAGAAACCCAGTGGACATTTCTCTATAGACAGGTTTAGGACACTGTATCACATACCATGGCACTTGGCATACTGAATATTTTAAGCTAAAGGAACATAAAAAACAGAAAAAAAACTTTCTGATCCCTCCCTCATGTGAGAGGTATTCTCCTATTACCTGGAAGAAGGGAATATTCTCTGAAGATGGAGGGACACCGAGATGCTTTTGAAGACATAGAGAAGGCTTGCTGACTTTCCCAATTTACTACTCCTAGCTCATACCTGTTTTTGTACCATCATATTTTCCCACAACCCTCTACTTTTCATCAAACTTAGTATCAAAATTTGTTTTTCATTTCCTTTAAGAAGCCTCCATGTCATGAAAAACCTACATTAAATAAATCCATATTTTTTGTTAATCTGTCTTTTTTGCTACATTGGCCCCAATTCATAATTTAGAAGACAGGAAGAAAAAGATTTTTCTTCCCCTACAACTATAAGTAGGAAGTAGAAGATATACAGGTCCTGGGTGAGATAATTTTTTTGTGTGTGGTACTAGGCACTGAACCCAGGGGTACATTACCACTGAGCTACATCCTCAGCACTTTTATTTTTTATTTTGAAACAGGGTCTCAGTAAGTTGCTGAAGCTAGCCTTGAACTTGTGATCCTCCTGCTTCCACTTCCTAAATTCCTGGGATGACGGGTGTGCACTACCATGTCTGGCTTCAGTGGGAAGAGGAAAAGGAGGAGGAGGAAGAGAAAGAGAGAGACAGAAGGACAAAATGAAAGAATTAGGAAACTAAAAGTAAATTTGTATTTCAAAAAGGATTTGGGTACCTTTAAATACAAAGATGAATAAGAAAAGGTCTTAGTATCAAAATAATCTCTTTTTTAAATTGGCATTCTAAAGATATTTTCTAAAGTACATAATAAATGCATATTAAACTTTCTCTATTTGGAGATATCACTAATAAAATAACCATTAATATAGGTTAAAGATTCAGCATATATAACCTGGCATGAGTTTTGCATAGAATGATTTTTAATTACTACTATGAAAACAACTATTGTATAGACAAGTTATGGAACCAGAAATATGCAACATATAAATGGATAGAGAAAATATGTAAATATACATAATGAAGGTTGACTCAGCCATAAAGAAAAATGAAATTATGTCATTTGCTGGTAAATGGACAGAACTGGAGAACATAATGCTAAGTGAAATAAGTAGACTCAGAAAGTCAAGGATCAAATATTTTCTCTCATATGCTGGAGAGAGAGGGAGGGAGGGGAACTGAGAAAAGAGAGGCATGAGGAGAAAAAAAAAAAAAAAGAGGGGTGGGAATCTCACAAAAGCATAAAGGAGACCAATAAAGTAATAGAAGGGGATCCAGAGGGAAAGAGGAGGGAAGGATGAATGAGGAAGTACTAGAGAATGAAATCTACCAAATTATGTTCATGTACAAATAAACCACAATGAACTGTACTTATACATATGATGATAATACACTAATTAAAATAATATAAGTGATCAGTGCAGTAGAGCATGAGGATCTTGGGGAGGGAGGAGGACAGGGAAGGTATGGTGGCGGGGGAGAAGACTGAGCAAAATATGTTATGTGCATGTGTGACCATGGCATAATAAATTCCACTATTATGTATAATTATAATGCACCAATGGAAAAAAATTACTGTTGTAAATATTGTATCAGGACTGTTAACATTGTTATTATTTCTAAGGAAAACTGTAAAATACTTAGAATCTTTTTTAAAAAAAATTTTTTTTTGTAGTGGTAGATGGACAGCATGCATTTATTTTGTTTGTTTATTTATTTATTTTAATGCAGTGTTAAGGATCAAACCTAGTGCCTCACACATGCTAGGCAAGTGATCTGCCACTGGGCTACAGCCCTAGCATTAAAAGGAAGTTTGAATTTTATTTTCTAAGCCTGCCTGAAGCCCATGAGTCCTTACATGGCAGGGAGAAAGGGGTTGGGGGAACCAAAAAACTTCCTTAAATTGTAAGAGAACTTTGCTGCAGTTGTCAGAAGAGGATTACAGATTTCATGAGATTACTGAAAGAGTCTAGACCATCCAGACCAGGGGGTGGGGATTGTAGACACAACAAAGATACAGCCAGGAGGATGCCTTTTTCCTTTTAAGCAAAAGAGCAGCAAAGTTATAGGATTGTACCAAATTAACCAAGAAAACAGTTTCATCTGAAAATATTTAACTAAAAAAATACTGTATAAGTTATAATTTTCAAAAACATTTATTTGAAACCATCTCTGAATTTATTTCTTAAGATTAATAAGAACTGACTGGATTTATCTCCAAAAAACTACAAAACTGGATCCTAACAACACAGCAAATGGTGTGGTATTACAACATGCTTCACATTTTTATTATCACCAGGAGCATTGAAGGACCAAGATTTCTATCAAATGGGCAGTATGGAATCTATTTATATGTTCTCCCAAGATTTAAAAAACTACTACAACTACCATATTCAAATTAAAGGATACGGCAGTAATAACTGCTTTGGAATTTAAAGAACATCTGTATCAAAATTACATTAAAATAGTTTTTAAAATCACATTATCATATTTCCTATATATTTCAAATACTTTCTTAAGAAAAAAAAATGTGCCAAAACCAAGTATAAGCCAAAGATTCAGCTGCAAAACACTGTGATTAGCTGAAGATGTTAGAAACAATTAACAGTTAAGAGTTAAATTACTGACTACTGTACTTAATATATATTGGGTATGATGCTAATGCTTTACCTACCATGTTATTTAATCTAAAAGACCAAGAATAAAATAGGTATTTATATTACCACAATTTACAAGTAAAAAATCAGAGAGGGTAGGCTGGCAGCAGACCAAGTCTGTCTGATTTTAAAAAGTATCCACTTATTACTCTAGATATTAAGAATGAAAGGCAGGGAAGGAGTGTGATCAGAACTGGGATACAGAGCTGGACTGGAAAGAAGTAATTGTGTGAAACTATGTAAGTAACTGAATCTCTCTAGCTATTAATGTCCTTAATTGTCCATGTCAGAAAATTATAGTGATGTTCTAAAAGATCTATTACTTTTAGCTATAAGAAAATCCAGAAGAATGTTTTGTATTTGAAACAAGGGGAAAAAAACTCACCATAGAAGTTGTGGCAAACTAAAACTGGGACTGAAAAAAGCAAGGAAAGGAAAAAAAATCTCTACAGAAAAACCAGTGGTCTTTTGAAGTAAGAATGTCACTCAGTTGCATCTGCCCAGAAATTCTATAAAATCCACAGAGAAGTATGCCAACTAATAACCAAAGAGCAAGAAAAAAATTGAGAAAAATCCTTTTTCTTTACTATTTCTAGCATACGGTTTATAAAAAGCAAAAATCCCTCAAGGCAGTAAACAGCTGCCCATCAACACCTATCAGCAGCAACATCAAAAACATAAGGGAAAGGTCAAGTCAAAGTTTATTGACAATGATGAACTATGACAGCTTCTATTAAATTACCCCTTCCTTCAAGGTGTATGTGATCAAAGCAGCAAAGATATTTTCACTCAGTCACATAACAAGCTATTTGTTGAGATTGAAACATCTGGTCAATATCTCCTAACACTGCAATTTCATGCACAGTTAGCATTAGGGCACATTTCTTCTCCTCTTCTTACAGGGTCCATAAGAGTGGCACATATGGCTGATCATTTCATTCAAAAAGGATTCAATTCAAGGCATTACACACAATCGTCTGTGCTTTATGGTGTTTTAAGTCTACCTGCCATCGTTTTCCATCATCATTGCTGACTGCTGTTCTCTCCTACTATAAAAGCCTGCAAATATGACAGAGCACTTAAAGCTTAACAGCTTTCCTTTACTGGAGTTAGGAAGCATTTAAGGCACAGGAATCTATAAAGTGGCAGGTCGTTTTCTATTGTCAAGAACTCCCAATACATTAAAATTATTTACCATTTTATTTAGCAAAGATCTAGTACAAATTAGAAAATTAACTTTTAATGTCAAATCAAATATTTAACCATCTGCCTGGCAGATCTATTACAGTATATGCTTTTGGTTATAATTTAAAGTTAAAATAAACAATTTGAAAACAGTATCATAGAAATACTTTGAAAATTAATTCTAGTAGAGATTTTAGAACATTTTTTAACTTGATAAAAAATTATTCTATTTTAGAGAGAACAGGGATGCTACAATTTTATCAATCCCATATGCTAAAAATTTTCCACTTGAAATTCATGCACTTGTTGTCATGGTAACAGGACTCTTTCTTAAACACTACAGTAGTAAACCTGAACTCACACCATAGATCTCTCTCTCTTAAGCCACCCTTACAATATTGGCTTCAAGGGAGAAGCAAGTTGAGAGTGTGGGCATCCTTAAAGCTCTTCTGACACATCTCCCTGATAGTATAACTGTATGAGTAGAGTTATCTCCTAAAATATAAGGATTTGTCTAGACATTAATAGCTAAGTGGATTTCAATAAAGAAATAGTTTTTTCTTGTAATAAAGAATCACTTATGACCACCTGACAATAAGCAAAGTATAATGGTTGATTAAGGAAAGTGAATATCAAAATAATAAGACTGATCTGAAACCCAAGTTACATATAATGTCCAGAGACTGCTACTCTAGTATATCATTTAAATGTTTTATTTGTTCATTTATTTTGTTCAAATTTGTGTTCCTGTAACAGAACAATGCCCGGACCATAGAACCATTTCAATAAAAATATCATTAGATTATATTAACTATTAAGGCATTGTCCTTATATCAGAGATTCCAAATAAAACAAGGGAAACACACACACACACACACACACACACACACACACACACACACACACACACACAAAAAAAAAAAAAAAAAGCATTAGAGAAAATAATTTTAAGACTATGCAGGAAAAGACAAAGGGAGAAGGACACTGAGTGGGGCAGGACAAGGAAGGAAACTACTTTAAATGGCCTTAGGCCATTTATGAGACATAAAGTATACAAATGAGATAATCAGACATTGATTAAATTTGGGGCTTGGGAAACTTTCCAAATCAAGGGTGGAGCAAGTGCAATGTTTCTGCAGCAGGAAAGACTGTGGCATGTTGACATAACTGAATACCAGCATAGCTGAAGCTCAAATAGGGAGATTGAAAAAAATTGTTAAACATGCAGGTTCTAGATGATTCAGTCCTTGTTGGCTATGGTGAGGAGAATAAATTATATTTAGAGTGTAAGAGGATGTCACTGAATGATTTTAAAGAAGAAAACAAAATTATCAAATGTAAATAGGGATCATTTTTGCCACTATGTATACAGAATTAGAAGAGTGGTAACAAGATCAGTTACGACAGTGTTATTCACATTCCATATCCAGTCTACCGGAAAAGCCTTACACTAGCTCTATTCTCAAACTATTTTCAGATTTCAACCTCTTTTCATTAATTCCAATGCTATCACCCATCAAAAAAAACATAATTTGCCTAGACTACTGCAATATTTCCTAATCTTACTTTCATCTTTGACTCCAGGCACATAGAACTATCCCTTATCACCCTTTTCAAGTGTTGAGTCAGAACATGTCATTCATTTGCTCAAAATTCTGCAATGTTCCCCATATCATTAAGAAGGAAAATCTTTCTAATAATCTGAGGCCCTATAGCTTCAAGCCACTCCTACTGCCTTCTAACCTTATCTCCATTATTCTGCACAAACCATATGGAACCCTATGTAGGATTTTAGAACATGCTAAGCACGCTGTCCCTCAGCAGGCACCAATCCCTCTATAGGCTGAATTTCTCCTGAATACCCACATGGTTACTCATTCACCTTGAAAGTCCTCACTCAAATATTATCTTCTCAATAAAACTGCTTAATAATGTAAAATATAAAATGTCCTTTCTATTCCATTTCCAGTGCTACATTCTTCCACTTTTTCTATTACTTATCACCTTCTAATCTACTTACGAATTACATTCACTATGTTTCTTCCTCCCTCAAATAAAATATGAGCTCCATCAAGGCAAGAATTTTGTCTGTTTTGCTTACTAATGTATTCCAGCACTTGACACAGAGGAGATGAGTATTTGATGTACTATATCTTACTAACAGGTCAACAAAATTTCATAACGATCACTGATACTAAAAGAGCACTTAATTGAACAATTATAAAATAATATTGCAATAAATATTAGCTACTAGCATAAGTTAAAAATGTTTTATCATTTCTTTTTCTAAATATTATGGCCAATATAATTATATCCTAAAATTAAATAAAACACTAGAAATATTAAAAGGGTGAAAATATAAGTCAATCTACTAAAGACATGGAAAAAACGAAAAGAAAAAAACCACACTGCACATTATGGAAATAATAACCCTATGAGACAATTATACTGGACAAATTAACCAGTTATTCTTTTTAAAAAAAAAAAAAAGTTAATGACAGGTAAAAAAAATTTTTAAAAGGGGCCTGCGGTTGTGGCTCAGTGGTAAAGTGCTTGCCTCCCACATGTGAGGCACTGGGTTCAATTCTTAGCACCACATAAAAATAAATAAACAAAATAAATGTATTCATATACAACTAAAATATATAATTTTTTTAAAAAAGGGAGCAGGATAATTAATACTAAAAGATCCAAGGTACAAATAATATGATATTTTAACTTTTTAGATCCTGATTCAAATAAACCAATCATAAAAGCACATTTTAAAAATAAATACATCTAAGTTCAATAGTTTAATAAGAAAGAGCACTTGTGCAGTACTTTCTATATGAGCTAGCTGCCTTTTTCATGGAAAACTGTTTTTATTTGAAATAATGACCGACAGACAAATGATAGTTATTCAGACTTAGACATGTAGCAGACATTTTCTTGAAAATGAAAAAAGTAAGCCTGTCACTTAAAAAAAAAAAACCTGACAGGATTTTTTGCTAATAAAATTTGAGCTTTCAACTGAATATTATAATCATGTAATACATTCACCACAGTGAGATTCTCAATAGTTAAAGACCATTTTCTTGTGATTGATATGGATATTGACAAATGAGATATTTTACAACACCCACAAGATCTGTGTCATCTAATGAAAGAAAACTTTGTAAATGATCAATTTATTATGGCAAAAGCTCAAATATGGGCTAAATGTCCATTCAAAGAGTTAAAGAGACCAATGGTGCATTTTAAAAATTTAATAGCTTTGTTAAATACCATGTAATTACCCATTTAAGTGTACAATTTGATAGTATTTGATATATTCAGAATTGTGCAAGACTTACAACATTTTCAGAATATTTTTCAGTAGTCCAAATAGAAACTCCTTGGTTATTAGTCACAACCCCCCAAAACTCCATTCCTGCAAGTCCTAGACAAACACTGATTTGTTTTCTGTCTCTATAAATACGCATATTCATGACATTTCACAGACACAAAAATCATAAAATATGTGTACTTCTGTCACTGACTTCTTTCACTTGGCATAATGGTTTCAAAATTCATCTATGTTGTCTAGGTGTGGCAGTGCTTGCCTGTAATCCCAGCTATTTGGGAGGCTGGAGCAGGATTGGAAATTCAAGGGTAGCCTGGGAAACTTAGTGAGACTGTTTCAAAATGACAAATGAAAATGGCTGAAGGTGTAGCTCAGTGCTAGCCTAGCATGTACGAGGCCTTGGGTTCAATTCTAGTCCCAGTACCACAGAAAAAGGAAAAGGTAAAAGAAATATCCATATTGTAGCATGTATTAGTACTTCATTCCTTTTTTATGGCCAAGTAATATTCTACTGTATGAGCACATCAAATTTTTTTAGTCATTCATCAATTGATAAGATACTTTGGTTGCTTCCACTTTTAGGTTATTATGAATATTGCAACTATAAACATTTATTGTCATTTCTCTTGGGTGTATGCTTAGGAGGAAAACTGCTATATAACGAGGCAACTTCATGTTCAACCACGTGAGGTATTGCAAGACTACTTGCCAAAGAATCTGCAACACTTTTTTCTTCTTTTTTTGGGTGTGTGTGGGGGGGCTACCAGGGATTGAATTCAGGGGCACTTGACCTCTGAACCACACCCCCAGTCCTATTTTGTATTTTATTTAGAGACAGGGTCTCTCTGAGTTGCTTAGTGCCTTGCCTTAGCTTTTGCTGAGGCTGGCTTGGAATTCATGATCCTCCTGCCCCAGCCTCCTGAGACGCTGAGATTACAGGTGTGCTCCCAGCAGAATCTACAATATTCCCACCAGTAATGTATAAGGGTTTCAGTTCCTCCATATGCTTACAAAAACTGCTATTATTTTGATGACAGCCATTCTACTGCATATAAAAACGTATCTCATTGTGGTTCTGATTTCAAATTACCTGATAGCTAATAGTGTTAAACTTTTCCATGAGCTCCTTGGTCATCTGTATAATTTCCTTTTAGAAAAACATCTATACAAATCCTTTGTCCAATTAAAAGTTGGGCTTTTAATTTTTGTTGAGTTGTAATAATTCTTTATATATTCAAGGTAAAATATATACGATTGCAAAAAAAATTCATTTTTTGAGGTGTCTTTTCACTTTATTTTTTGCAGTACTCAGGGCCTCATGTATGCCATGCAGTGGTCTACAGAGTTATATCCCTAGTACCAAATGATGTCCTCTGAGGCACAAAAACTTTTATTTTTATTTTTTTTTAAACTAGGTGGCATCACTTCATACTTTATAAAAATATTTTTTATAGTAGATGGACACAATACTTTTATTTTATTTTTATGTGGTGCTGAGGACAAAACCCAGTGTCTCACATGTGCAAGGTGAGTACTCTACCAACTGAACTATAACCCGAGCCCCAAATTTTTAGTTTTGATGAAGTCACTTTTGCTTTTATTGTTCATGTTTTTGGTGTCATATCTAAGAATCTTTTGCCAAATTCAAGTGTATGCAGATGTAATCTTATCTCCTTTTTCTTCTAAGAGTAACTGTTTTAGTTATTAAACTTAACCCTTTAAACCAATTTTTAGTTAATCTGTGTATGAGAGGTAATGGTCCAGTTTCATTATTTTGCAAGTGGATAGGCAGTTGTCCTAACATCAATTGTTGAAAAGACAATTTTTTCTTCCATGGCACCTTTGCCAAAAGTTCACTACAAATATGATGATTTGTTTCTAGAGTTGCATTTTTAAACCACTGGCCTACTGTATGTTTATTATTATGCTAGTACCACAATGTACTTTGTAGGTTTTTAAATTGGGAAGAATGAGTCTTAAAAGTTTGTTCTTTTTGTAGATTGTTTTGGCTATCCCAGGTCCACTGAATTTCCATATGAATTTTAGGAACAGCTTGTATAATTCCACAAAAAAGTTCGTTGGGATTTGAATAGCAAATTGACTGTAGATCCATTCGAGAAAGAATTGCCATTAAAAACACAAACAAAACCAAAAAACAACCTACTAAATCTTTCAAAAGAACCCAAGTGGTAGCCTTTCCATTTACTTAGGTTTCTTAATTTCTTTCAAAAATGTTGTGTAAGTCGTTGGAGAATGTTAAGTTTTACACACTTTTTTTTAAACAGGTTTTTTTCTTATGTTTATTTATTTGCTTTAGTTGTACACAATGCATGTATTTTTACGTGGTGCTGAGGATCGAACCCAGGTTGCGCACGTGCGAGGCAAGCGCCCTACTGCTGAGCCACATCCCAGCCCCACACTTTTTTTTGGTACCTGGGATTGAACTCAGGGGCACTCGACCACTGGGCCACATCCCCAGCCCTTTTTTGTATTTTATTAGAGACAGGGTCTCACTTAGTTGCTAAGTGCCTCACCATTGCTGAGGCTGGCTTTGAACTCGCGATCCTCCTGCCTCAGCCTCCCAAGTGCTGGGATTACAGGCGTGCGCCACCGCGCCCGGCTCCCACACTTTTTGATAAATTTATTTTTAAGCACTTTATTCCTTTTGAGATTACTTGGATGGAATTGTTTCATAATTTCATTTTTAGTTGTTCACTGATACATTATAGAAATGAAATATTATGTTTAGCAACTTTGATGAACTTGCTTATTCCTTTGAATAGATTTTTTTTTTTTAGTGGAATCTTTATAATTCACTTGTATACAAGATTATTTCATCTGTAAGTAGACACAGTTTTACCTCTTTCCAATCTTGATATTTAAATGATCATCTTATCCATTTATGGTATATGCCTAATGATTTTTGGTATAACCATAGTTGTGCAACCATAACCACAATCAACTTTACAACATTTTCTCATCCTAAAAAGAAATCTTTGGTTCGTTAGCAAATACTCCTCAATATTCCCATCTGCAATCTTTCCAACATGTAAACATGACTGATGTTCAGTTTTCCTCAAATCCCAAAGCTGTAATAGCATATATTTACAAGTAACTCCATTGCAAATTTGGCTTTCATCATAGCCTGTTATTTGAAAAGGAAACATCATGATCAAAAACTAGTACACAATAAAACAATCCTGAATCTAATAACTTAACATATCTCCATAATAAAAATTATAAAAGACTATCTTGAAATCACCTAAAATTATTATGATTGTGTAAAAAGTTGGTCAAATATTTCCAACAAGAAATAATTAACATCTCTATCCTAATCACACATAGCCCAACCTCAGTTTCAACCATAATCTTGGGCCAACTGCACATTAGAAGAAATTAAAGAAATCAGGCAAAAAGTCCCAAAAGATGTTTCCTATTTAAAATTGGAGTGCTAAATCAAAATATTAAGTGAGGCAAATGTACTTAACAAGGAAGCAATTTGGTCGAAATTATGACTATTCAAGGTAGTTCTGATTTCCTTAGAAATAATAATTGTTATCTATGAGGTTAAGGAAGAAAATTAAGAGTCTTTACCACTGTCAGTTTGTTCAAAGATGTGCAGTCACTTTCAGAGATTGATTTATCTTATGACTAAAAACTCAACAGGGTTCAGACAACTTGTGAACACAAATACTTTGAGGCTATTTTAAACGTATGTACATTGCTAATGTATAATTATTCAATTTTATGCGTCATTCTTTCAGTGTCAGTCACATCTAAGAAAATGGTCCATTTAATTTCATTCAGTAATATAATTTTCAAAATAATTATCTTTCACATCACTTGATTTACTCTCAGGTACTTATCTTATTAAAGTTATGGCAAACACAATTTTCATTACATTTTTCCTTCAGGGCTCAGTGGTAGAGTACTTGCCTAGTATGAGTGAGGCCCTGGGTTCAAACCCCACCACCATCAAAAAGAAAAAAACTGGGTTGAGGTTGTGGCTCAGTAGTAGAGCACTTGCTTAGCACTGGGTTTGATCTTCAGCACCACATTAAAAAATAAATAAAAGTTACTGTGTCTATCTACAACTAAAAATATTTCAAAAAATCTTTTTAATGTTCAATTTTATTCACTTTGTATTTTACAAGAATGCTAAACTTACTAGTATTAGCAGGTTTTTTTTTTTTTTTTTTTTTTTTTTTGTAGATTCTATGGGACAATGTACAGAGACCATCATATCATTGAAAACTAATGTCAGGTTTGCTTTTCTTTTTAATATTTATTTATTTGCTTTAGTTGTACACAATGCAATGCATTTATGTTTACGTGATTCTGAGGATCGAACCTGGGCCGAACACGTGCTAGGCGAGCGCTCTACCCCTGAGCCACAACCCCAGCCCCTGCTTTTGCTTTTCTAGTGTGGATGCTTTCCTTTTCATTACTGATGGCACTGGCTAGAATCTCTAGCACAGTGTCAAATAGAAGTTGTGAAAGCAGACATCCTTGTCTTAATTCTGACCTAAGTGGTAAAAATTCAGCTTTTCATAAGTGATATATATTACTATTTATTCTTTGTAGATACTAATTAAACAGCTGATGAGATTCCCCTCTTTTCCAAGTTTGCAGAGCAAATGTATGAAGAAAAGATGTTAGATTCTGTCAAGTGCTTTTTCTGCTTCTACAGAGATGAAGATATGATTTTTCTTTAATTATTATTTCAGAAAAGGGGTAACTATAGAATTTATTTCGTTTGGTAAAAAAGTGAAACCTCAAATTCCATTAGTTTTTTTGGTAGTACTAGAGATTAAATCCAGGGCCTTCCACATGCTAGGCAAGCGCTCTACCACTGAGCTACATTGCTAGCCTGCCTTTATTATTATTATTTTGTGTGTGTGTGTGTGTGTGTGTGTTGGGGGTGGGGGTGGGGGTTGGAGGGTACTGGGGATTGAACTCAGGGGCACTGGACCACTAAACCACATCCCCAGCTGTATTTTGTATTTTATTTAGAGACAGGGTCTCACTGAGTTGCTTAGCACCTTGACCTCACTTTTGCTGAGGCTAGCTTTGAATTCGTGATCCTCCAACCTCAGTCTCCAGAGCCCTTGGGATTACAGGCATGTGCCACTGTGCCTGGCCCCCTCCATTGCTTTTTTTAAAAAATATTTTTAGTTGTAGATTGATTCAATACCTTTTTTATTTTATTTATTTATTTTTATGTGGTGCTGAGGATTGAATCCAGTACTTAATATCTGTAAGGCAAGTGCTCAGCCACTGAGCTACAACCCCAGCCCCCTCCATTACTTCTAATGAATGGAAAACAGACTTTGATAGTACATGCAACCAAGTATTCAAACATACAGCGCATATTTGTTAAAGAACACTTCTAACATTATTAATGATTTAGCAGAATCTCAGGTAAAATGTCTAAATTCAGTCTGAAAGAATATCAATACCTTATAGCAAAACAAGATAGTAAAATCTAATAAACTATTTGATGAGAAGTACTAATATTTCAGATTCACTGTATGTAGACAAATAAATTCAGGCAGAGCTGGAAGGTTTAAATATGAAGCCTACTAAACCAACAACATTTATATTAGTTATGTTAGAACAATGAGCTACAATCAATGTCAGTAATATGTTCACAGAAAACGAAATTCAAAAATATTAGGTTGAAGAAAAAAAAAAAAAAAAACTTCAAAAGGTTTAGCCAGGAGAGTCTCCCTGGCTCTACTCAGCTAGAGAAGATTCTCATTATTCACATTACTTATGTTCTTCAAAGTTACCACAAATATGGAATAGTGAATACAGAACCACAACTCCTAGAGAAAAAACAGGTTTAAAGAGTTTATGCAGTCCTCTCATTACAACATTTTCTCAACCAATCAATATCAATACATAACTATGTTTCTGTTTAGAGATATCCTGTTTAACTTATTTAATATTTATCTATATTTAACTGTAATACGCTTACATTTAAATTTATATTTGATTAAGAGTGAACTCATAGTCAATAGCACTGTAAATCTTACCTGAACAAAAATCTGTGTATAACACATATTTCCTGTATAAAGCACATCGCAGCCTATTGTTCCTAAGCAGGAACAGTATAGAACATATCAATACTCTACTTGGTGGCCTTATTTAACAGGGGGGGAAAAATCAAGAAAAAAAAGAAAAATGCAAAAATCATGACATCGAACACAACAAAAAAGACACTTGTTTATAACATGACAACTGAAACAAACAAAAAAAAAAAAAAAAAAACAGAGCATTACCTTCTTTGACCTCAGATAGGAATGTGCATGTTCAGCAACAATTTTTTTTTTTTAATTTTGCTGCTCTGCATGTTTGTGAATGACTGTAAAAGCATACCAAATATTAGCTTGGGTTTACAAACAATTTTAGTTAGTAGGTGAACTCACAACTGCAAAACCAGAAAAAAATAAGGATCAATTATATATAACAAAATCTATCATGGCCTTTATCAACATTCTTAATCAGTGGCTCTTACATATATCTTGAGTCAAAAATATCTATGAGAATTATCTGATAAAGGTTATGTGTTCTCAGAAAAAAATGCACACATCCAAAATTGTAATTTCAGTGGTTTTATGGCCTTTCGAAAGTCCATTCCAGGGCTGGGGTTGTGGATCAGTGGAAGAGCATTTGCCTAGCATATGTAAAGCACTGAATTTGATTCTCAGCACTGCATATAAATAAATGAATAAAGTAAAGGAGTCCACTGCAGTTGACAATCCATGAGCCATAGCTGAAAACGGCCAGCTTTAAAGGTTCTAGGCAAAAAAATTTAAACATCCCTTGATAATCATTTTAAATGTAAGCCACTGCCAAACACTTCGAACTTACAAAATACTTACTGCCACACCTATCATTAATTTACATCTTCTGAAAGCATACTGACTGTACCAGTAACTAAAGCTTATGAACAAGATTGAAGGTATAGGCTCATGGACGACAAAATGCATTCAGTTTTCATGCTATCTAGAGCAAAATTTTCTTATAGAGTTTTTAATTTAGAAATTTACAAAACACAAACAGAAAAGATATAGAATAATTTGTAAAGTCCTTTCTGCTTCTTAAAATAATCTAATCTTGGTATATGAAAACATAAAATGAGGGCTATTGTAGCACATTGACATTTATTTTTTTATAATGTTATTTGGTTTTGTATATATTAAATATTAAAAATGTTAATTTTAATCCAGTATCTCTTTAGTGTAAAAAAAAACTTCTTTGAAAGACTGCC
Organism: Tamias sibiricus; assembly: GCA_025594165.1. Taxonomy (NCBI): domain Eukaryota; kingdom Metazoa; phylum Chordata; class Mammalia; order Rodentia; family Sciuridae; genus Tamias; species Tamias sibiricus. Next base: position 120,882,208 of record CM046663.1, on the reverse strand, counting down.
CAAAACACTTTTACATCAGATTGCCAGCTGACAAGTTATTGTTTAGAAAATATTAAGAAGAATTTCTTCTTTAAACCACAAAACAAATCAGAGAAAACAAATATCAGCAAATTGTTCAATTTTAACAGATTATTAACTGATTAAAAACAAGTTAAGTGGTAAAGGAAATTACATTTTTTAAATTCTTTTTTTTTGGGGGGTGGGTACCAGGGATTGAACTCAGGGGCACTCAACCACTGGGCCACATCCCCAGCCCTTTTTTGTATTTTATTAGAGACAGGGTCTTACTGAGTTGCTTAGTGCCTCACCGTTGCTGAGGCTGGCTTTGAACTCGGGATCCTCCTGCCTCAGCCTCCCAAGTGCTGGGATTACAGGCATGTGTCACCGCGCCCAACTAAATTCTTTTTTTTGGTACTGGGGATTGACCCCAGGGGTGCTTAACCCGTAAGCCACACCCCCAGCACTTTTTATATTTTATTTTGAGACAGAGTCTCCCTAAGTTGCTTGGGACTCACTAAGTTTCTGAGGCTGGCCTTAAACTCGAGATTCTTCTGCCTCAGCCTCCAGAGTCATTAGATTACAAACTAGTGCCACTGTGTGCCTGGCTACATTCTTTTAAAAATTGTGTATTAGGGTATAAAGAAGTGTTAAATGGGATGTTGCAGATTAAAAATTTTTAAAGGTAATGGGAGTTTTACTATAAAGATAAAAAAAATTTACTATGTTAAAAGAACAGATAGTCCAGATGCTGATAACATTCAAGCAATTATGAAAAACAAGACTATAATAATAGAGAATCGCAAAGGTCAAAATGCAGCTCCGTTCTGATGATCATTAAACCTGTCAAGGTTCTAGATATGATCATTTAAAAGATATTTCTGGCAAACAAGCTGAATATATATTTCTCCAAAGAAAATATGCAAATGATCAACAAGAACATGAAAAATGTACAATGTCATTAGTCTTTAGGGAAATGCAAATCAAAAGTAAAACAAGATATAACTTCATACGCAAAGAGTTGGACATATTGTTAAAATAACTTGTGTCAGTAAAGATAAGCACAAATTAGAAAATTCCATATGTTCATTGAAAAAAATAAAAATTGCTGCAGCCACTGTGGGAAACAATTTGGGAGTTCTTTAAAAGGTTTAACATAGAATTAGCTTATAAGCCAGCAATTACATTCTGGGCATATATCCAAAGGAATTAAAAAGAGAAAACAATTTAAACATTCATCATCTGATGAATGGATAACACATGGTATGTCCACACAATGGAATATTATTCAACCATATAAAGACATAAAGTGCTAACACATTCAGCAACATGGATTAATCTCAGTTTTTTTAAAAAAAATTCTTCAGTGAAAATGCCAGACAGAAAACTGATTACTGGTTGCCAGGGACCAAGAGGAGGGGAGAATGGTAAATGACTCTTTAATTAGGTATGGGATTTCTGTTGGGAGTGTTGAAAATGTCTTGGAACTATATAGGGTTTATGTTAGCACAACACTGTGAACGCAGTAAATGCCACATTGATTTGTATACTTTAAAGTGATTATTTTCATGTTATATGAATTTTACCAAAATTTTAGAAATGTAAAAAAAAATTAAAGATAATGGAGATTTTTTATCCTAAATGTTAATTTAGCCATTGGAGCATCCTAAGCAGAAATATAAGAAAATTTCTCTTTTAGTAGGGTATTCAGGTTTGTGAAAAGTAGAAGAGGCAAATTGGCTTGTTAGGACAACAAAGGAAAATCATTCTATAACAAACATAGAAAGGTTTAAATAGGAGTAAGGACCAAAAGAGTGTCAGAGAAAGTTTGTTGGAAAAGGGGATACCTGGGGGTAAATTTTGTATGACTCCCAGAAAGATAAAGAAGCAATTACAAATAGTGCCTGAGACATTCTATCTCAGTGAAAGAAGTCACTGGGAAGAAAGCTGGAATTTATTTGCTAAGAGGCTAAAGAATTCAAAATAAAAATACAACATGTGATAGACTTGGGTAAAGATTTAAAGGAGAAGAAAAGAAACATTTGAAGAGCTGTTAAGAGTAGAAATTGCCAGCTATCGAAAAGGAGTGAGAGGAGTTAAGAAAAGAGGAAAATCTGAAGGGAAAGGCATCACAGAAGTTAAGCAGGAAGTAGTAGGAGGGTCAACACTGATAAATGTTATAGGTTAAGTCAAAGGGGAAAAACCAGAGTGGATTTGGCAACTAAAAGGTAATGGTTGATTCCTACCAGCTGGGTTTCATAGAAGTGCTAAGAGCAGTTGAATGGGCAAGAGAGAAGAGAGAAATACATTTTCAAGAAATTCAGCTAGAAAGATGTTGTAGAGTTGTTGTTGTTGTTTTTTTAATTTTATGCTGGTATGGAAATACATTAATAACAAAGTGAAGTTCAGGGAAGGAAAAAGATTTGAGAGTAGGGTCAAGGCATGTCAAGAAATCATAGATGAGAGGTTTGTGATATGGAACAAAAGAAGAGAAATACATATTCCTCAGATGTTGTATAGTGAAAACAAAGTACTAGTGTAAATGTAATTAAGTGTAACTGTGTAAGACACTGAGAATTTTTTTCTTTTAATTCGGTGGTTCTGAGGATCAAACCCAGGGTTTTATACACGATAGGCAAATCCTTGATCACTGAGCTATCCTCAAGTCCCTTGAAAATATTTCTTAATGACTCAAATGACTGCTTACCAAGAGATACTTAAAAGTTGTCTCCTGAGAGTGGGATATGAGGCTGGATAAGAATTTAAAGGTATGAATAAATAATTTTACTAAATTCTGAAGAACATAAGAAAGAAATTGCTGATACTTAGTATTTTATTTATAAATGACCACCATTGCTGAGGCTTTTATTTATTAAAGGATTTTTGTCCCCAGCTGTGGCACTAGCTGTGGAACTGGGTGGTAAAATCTTTGTAGGGGGATGGGCTAGTGAAAGGAAGTTAAGTCATTAGGGGCATGCCCTGGAAGGAGAACAATGGGACCTTGGCCCCTTTTCTCCCTCTCTCTTTGCTTCTAGGTCACAAGACCCCACAGAATGTAATGTGCTACCCCAAGCCCAGAGCAACAGGATCAAGAGACCATGGACAAAACCTCTGATAAAAAATAAATAAATAAACTTTTCCTCCTTTTAAGTGGATTATGTCAGATATTTTGTCATAGTAAGAGAAAGCTTACTAATACAGCTAAACAAAAGTAAATAAAAGAATTGAAAAAAAGGTTGAGGGCTCAATTCAGTCTAGAAAACATTACTTCACCTTTGTACCAATCATGATAATTTCTATGCAAGTAACAGTTTCTACTCATCATTTATTCTACTACAATCCTAGTTTCTTCTGGCATTATATACAATTTGAAATGACTATGATTCAGAGTATCCTAAGAAACTAGTCAATATTTATAAATGTCATATTTTTAAAAAAAATATTTTTCCAGTTTAGATGGACACAATACCTTTATTTATTTATTTTTTTAACGCAGTGCTGAGGATTGAAACAAGTACCTCACACAAGTGAGACGAGTACTCTATCACTGAGCCCCAGCCCAAAATGACATAGCTGGTAAATATTTTTCTCAGTCATATTAGAAAGTTTTCATCTTTTCAAAAATGTACCTATATAAAATACCTTTGTTTTTCTCCCATAGTCAGTATGATTAAAGAACTCTAGCTGTGAGGATAAAACATTTAGTCAGTTTTCTATCTCCTACTATGAGAAAATATTTATTTTGTGGGTATTGGTGGGTTAGTTATAAACTTATATTCATAAAGAAGTAATCCATGGTTTTGCATATAGTATTTTCTAGATTTTCAAAACAGCATAAGCTATGCTGTTCTGTTCACAAATGTCATCACACATCTTCTATACATTATCTCTGGCAAAATTTGAAGTAAATGGGCCACAGTTTTGCGTGAGACACAAATAATATTAAACTGCTTTACATCACATTAAGTTCTAGAAGCCTATTTTGCAAAAAGTAAGGTATTTGCCTTAAATGTTTCACAGGGTTAACTTAACAATATAAAATATTCTTCAAAGCACAAGATAAATAATACTTGGAATAAGCACTGTCACTTGAAATAAATATTGGTGGATATGAGGTAATTCCTTAACAATTATAAAGACATGGTCTAATTCTGTACCTGACACAATTATGAAATAAATCTAGAATGAGCTTGTAATCTTTTTTTTTGGGGGGGGGGTACCAGGGATTGAACTCAGGGGCACTTGACCAATGGGCCACATCCCTAGCCCTTTTTTGTATTTTATTAGAGACAGGGTCTCACTGAGTTGCTAAGTGCCTTGCCATTGTTGAGGCTGGCTTTGAACTCGGGATCCTCCTGCCTCAGCCTCCCAAGTGCTGGGATTACAGGAGAGTGCCATCGCACCCAGCAGGTTGAAATCTTTTTGATTGCAAATATATCATGAAATCCAGCTTTCAGCTGGATTTCAATCCTAAATATTAAGAAAAAAATGTTTTAAAATGTATGAAAAAAATATCCATTCTGTGGGCATTCTTAAGTGGATTCTATAATGAATCATTTATTTTTATCAAGATCACCATAATTATATGTGTGTGTGCACACACAAAACTTTATTCATATAAATATAATGTCATCACTAGATAGATATCCTGGGCTGAATCTATCACTTTTTTACTTAAACATACGAAGATAGGGAGAAAACATTCAAACGCTTATGGGTCAAAGGTCGTAAACCTGCAAATGTAATATAAAATACTTATTTCATCTGCTGATACCAAATACTAGTGATTACCACCATATTTTCTAGCTATTTTATCCATTTTATATAAGGAATAAAGCATAGAAAGAGCTATAGATTTACAAACCTAAGTTTCAAATTGCAGTGTTAAATCAGAAACCTTAAAGGGTCTGATGGTTAATATCAATTACAAGCTATGAAATTAGTAATTCATAGCGTATGCCTATCAGTTAACTCCTTCCCCCAACACCCACTAACATAAGCACATGAACTCTGGATCAGAGACAAAGACAATTCATTACTCATGGCACAAGCAGCAGCCAAAACAATTATGCTGAGGATGATTCCCCAAGCTCCAATCCCAATGGGGCAATGCAGCCAAGGGTGGATGTTACTAGTGGACAGGATAACGAGAGAAAACCCCAAATTAAGGAACTCTAATCTTTTATTGGATTGCTACTCTGTTCTGCTCCAGAGAAAAAAGATTACTCATTACTATAGAATGTAAGCAAATCTTCTGTAGAAAGGGGAAGATATTTTTCATTTTTATTACTCTGGGATATCTCTAGGGAGGAATGAGTCACTAGCTTTACCATCCTAGAACTTCTCTTTATACAAACACTGACGCTGTATGTGCCGTTGTTTAGAGAACCCAGAGTGCACAGAAACATGAGCAATCCATGAGCTGTCTCCTAATGGTCAGTTTCCCATCTGTAAATAGGGATAAGAATGAACATATTGAAGTTGTACTGATGTATCATAAGTTTTAGATGTAAGGTGTGACTAACATACTGAATAATTAACTATGTGGTACTGTAGTAGATGGAACAGACTTTCTAGAGATGTACCGAACAGGAGTGCTTTTGATTCACTGAGTACAAAATGAAAAAAAGAAAAACCTTATAACCCATTTATATCAATATACCAACCATCCTATGAAATGGTTATCTTATAAAATAATCCAATAATATTTAATACACAAATTGGATGAAGATTCCTCCATATATCCTAATTAACCTCTTTCACAGTGATTTTTAAGCTGTAGAGTGTAACCCAGTAGTGGAAGATGTTAACCATATCTAGTCACCACCAACATTTAAAAATCTAATAGAATAGAATAAAAATCTCAAAGTGCACAGCAGATATTAACAACATGAATTATTTAGTGAAACATTTCAGTTACCTACATATACAAAGTCACTCTTGAAACCAATCTAAACAAAGTCACCCTTGATACCAATCTAAACAGTGTATCTCAGCATGGATTCAATAGCAGATATACTCATTTGGTTATATGAGATAGGTAAGTAGCACTATATCTAAATATTGGGAACTTAAAAATAGTACTTAATGTTTACCAACAAAGAGATTCCTAAAATAACAAAATAAAGGAAATCTGAGTTTTAAGTACAATGAAAATTTTTAAAAAATAGTCCATTTGTCCAATTTTCATCTGAACACAAGATAAAAGGAATAGATTAAATTATAACAGGAAAAAAAGAAAAAAGTAAACAGTTCAAAGTGAGGAAAGCTAAATATCTTTCCTCCTCCTCCACACCCCTCCCCCTTTCTCCTCCTCCTTCTGTTTTTCTCTTTTTTTAAGGTCTTGCAATGATGTTCAGGATGGTCCCAAATTCAAAATTGGTGAGCTCAAGTGATCCTTTTGCCTCAGCCTCCCAAATAGCTGGAACTACAGAAATGCACCATCACAACAGATTGCTACACATCTTTGGAAGGAGGTCAGTTAACAGGGATTGAACTCAGTGGAACTCTACCAGTGAGCGACACTGCCAGCCCTTTCTATTTTTTATTCTGAGATAGGGTCTTACTAAGTCGCTGAGGCTGGCCTCAAACATGCTGTTTTCCTTTTTCAGTATCCTGAGTCACGGGATTACAGGAGTGTGCCTGGCCAGCAAAGATTTTTGGTTTTGTATTTGCTTTACGGTAGTGGGGATCTAACCCAGAGCACATTACCACTAAGCCACATACCCAGACCTTTTTATTTTGAGACAGGTCTTGTTAAATTGCTGAGGCTGCCTTTGAACTTGTGATCGTCCTGTCTCAAGACTACTGAGTTGCTGGAATTACAGACTTGTGCCAGCACACCTGGGTTGCAAAGTATCTTTTTTTTTTTTTGTACCGGGGATTGAACTCAGAGGCACTAGACCACTGGGCCACATCCCCAGCCCTTTTTTGTATTTTATTAGAGACAGGGTCTCACTGAGTTGCTAAGTGCCTCACCATTGCTGAGGCTGGCTTTGAACTCGCGATCCTCCTGCCTCAGCCTCCCAAAGTGCTGGGATTACAGGCGTGTGCCATCGCGCCCGGCTGCAAAGTATCTTAATAAGAAAGTTAAACACTTTAAAATCTTTGCAAATTAAATGTGTTTTTTTTTTTTTTTTTTTTTTTTTGGTTTCTAAAAATTCTGTCTGTTGAACTTCCCCAACACCTGTGCCCTCATAGTCCATATTTCTAGAAACACGGAATATTAAAGAATATAAAAGACACATAGAAAATACTATTGCAGGGGCTTTTAACAAAATAAAATTTAAACCTAGTCCATATACATTATGTCCTTAACTATTAATTGCACAGGATATGTATACACTTTTTATATTACCTAGTGTGCTTTTCTTTTATCCCTATGGGTCATTTCATTAAAAGTCAACCTATATATATCTGCCGACAACTCAAAATAATTGATCTGAGGAGAAAGAAAATAATTTTACCATCACTGGTTTATCTTATAAGAATAAATTTAAGCCAGGCACAATGGCACACACTTGTAATCCAAGAGGCTCTGGAGGCTGAGGCAGAAGGATCATGAGTTCAAAGCCAGCCTCAGCAAAAGTGAGGCGCTATGCAACTCAGTGAGACTCTGTCTCTAAATAAAATACAAAATTGGGCTAGGGATGTAGCTTAGTGGTAGAGTGCCCCTGAGTTCAATCCCTGGTACCCTCCACCCCCCAAAAAAGAATAAATTTAATTAGGAAAGATGGGTTCGTATACTTAGCTTTATCACAATATATAGCTATATAAACTTTGTTAAGTAGTAATTGTCCAGATATGTATACAAAAATCTTAGAACACTGACCCATTATAGCCAATCCATTACTTTTCTCCTTGGATTTAAAGCATTATAATGCATATGGCTCCAATAATCATAATTTCAAACACTGAAAGAACTAAATGAAAGTGACATAAAGGTATCCAGCAACTACAATTTTCTTTCAATTAAAAAGTAGTCTCTAATTTATAAATTTAAATATACTAGCATCTATTTTTTAAATTATACATGACAGTAGAATCCATTTTGATATAATTAGACAAACATGGAATATATCTTATTCTAATTAGGACCCTTGTGAATATACACGATGGTATACATGACGTTTCACTTAGGTTTTTTCATATATGTACATAGGAAAGTTATGTCAGATGCATTCCACTGTCTTTCCTTTTCCTATCTCCCCCTTCTCTTCATTTCCCTTTGTCTAATTTACTGAATTTCTATTCTTTCCCTCACCCACCCTGCAATTGTGAGTTAACTTCCACATATCAACAAAATCATCAGACCTTTGACTTTGGGGGACTGGCTTATTTCACTTAGCAAATAGTCTCTTTATTCATTCACTTACTGGCAAATGTCATGAAGTCAATCTCCTTTATGGCTGAGTGATACTCCATTGTGTACATATACCATATTTTCTTTATTCATTCAGCTGTTGAAGGACACCTAGGTTGGCACCATAGCTTAGCTACTGTGAACTGAGCTGCTATAAACATTGTTGGGGCTGTGTCAATGTAGTATGCTGATTTTAAATCCTTTGGGTACATACTGAGGAATGAGATAGCTGGGTCAAATGATGGTTCCATTCCTAGTTTTTTGAGGAATCTTAATACTGCTTCCTATAGTGGTCCCACCAGAAATGTGTGAGTGTACCTTTCCCCCCACATCCTTGCCACCATTTATTGTTATTTGTATTCTTGATAATTGCCATTCTGACTGGAGTGAGATGAAATCTCAGTGTAGTTTTAATTTGTATTACTCTGATTTCCAGAGATATTAAACATTTTTTCATGTACTTGTTGACTATTTGTATTTGTTCTTCTGTGAAGTGCCTGTTCAGTTTCTTTGCCCACTTATTTATTTATTTATTTATTTATTTATTTATTTATTTTTGGTGTTAAGTTTTTTGAGTTCTTTATTTAACACCCTGAGTTTCAAGCGGCAAATATTTTCTCCCATTGAGAAGGCTCTCTCTTTTTTAAAAAATTTTTATTGTAGATGGACACAATACCTTTATTTATATTTTTAAAATATATTTTTAGTTGTAGGTGGACATAATGCCTTTATTTTTATTTATTTATTTCTATGTGGTGTGAGGGTCGAACCCAGTGCCTTACCTGTGCTAGGTGAGTGGTCTACCACTGAGCCACAATCCCAGCCCCTATTTTATTTTTTTTATATGGTGCCCACGACCAAACCCAGTGCCCCATGCATGCAAGGCAAGCACGCTACCATTAGGCCACAACCCCAGCCCATCTCTCTTCATGCTCTTGATTGTTTTCTTTGCTGTGAAGAAGCTTTTTAGTTTGATGCCTTCCCATTGATGATTGATTTTAATTCTTGTGCTTTAAGAGTTTTGTCAAGGAAGTCAGTTCCTGAGCTGGTATATTGGACTGCTGGGTATATATTTTCTTCTATTTGGTTCAGGGTTTCTAATGTAATTTCTAGGTCTTTGATCTACTTTGAGTTAACTTTTGTGCAGAGTGAAAGATAGGGGTTAAATTTTTTTCTACTACATGTGAATTTCCAGTTTTCCCAGCACCAAAGAAGAGGCTATCTTTTCTCCAATATATGTTTTTTGGCAGCTTTGTCTAGTAGGAAGTAACTGTATTTTTGTGGATTTGTCTCTGTGTCTTCTATTCTGTTCCACCGGTCTTCTTGCCCATTTGGTACCAGTATCATGCTGTTTTTGTTACTATACCTCTATAGTATAATTTAAGATCTGGTATTGTGATAACTCCTGGTTAGCTTTTCTCGCTAAGGATTTCTTTGGCTCTTTTGGGCCTCTTACTTTTCAAACCAGTTTCATGGGAATTGCACTGAATCTGGATAGTGCTTTGGGTAGTATGGAAAATAGGACAAAATTAATTCTGCCTATCCAAGATCATGGGAGGTCTTTCCATCTTCTAAGGTCTTCCTCAATTTTTTCTTCAGTGTTCTGTAGTTTTCATTGTAGAGGTCCTTCACCTGTTTTAGTAGATTGGTTCCCAAGTATTCTATTTTATTTTTTTTAGGCTATTGTGAATGGTATGGTTTTCCTAATTTCTCTTCCAGCTGATTCTTCACTGCAGTATAGGAATGCAATTGATTTCTGGGTGTTAATTTTGTATCCTGCTACTTCGCTGAATTTATTCATGAGTTTTAGAAGTTTTCTGGTGGAATTTTTTGGGTCTTCTAAACATAGAACCATGTCTTCCGCACAGAGGGATAGTCTGTGCTATTTTTTTCCTGTTCATATTGCTTTAATTTCTTTCTTTCAGCAACTCTAATTTAAGTGCTAACTGATTTTTCTCTTTAAATTGGATAAAGATTTCTTTCCAACATGTAATAAACATTACAACTAAAAACACAGAGAATACATGAGATTTTGGAACTGTGATAGATCTTAGGAATCAGACTGAAATAGTCATATAACTGATAAAAAAGTCAAATCACTTACCCAAAATCACTCAGCTATTCTATGGAGGAGCAAGAAACTGATCTTACATAAAATGAGTTCTCATTTTGTGGATGTTTCCAATATCTAAGGTGTTCATAAAGTTTTCCTTAATACTATACCAATAGATGGATTCACCCAAATAACTATATAAGAGTTGAAGTTTACCATGTCTCTTGCCTTAAGCAGTATCCCAGACTAAACAGTCATTCAAAAATAATTGTTTTAATACCATTGTAAGGATATTATAGATAATTATCAAAGAATATTAGAGTTGAAGAAAATATTTCATGAGGAAATTTTTATAATTTATCAAGGAAACATGTAGGGGTAACAGATGCAATTTTTCTGGCAAAAAAATTCACATAGCAATGAACTATTCCTGTGAAAGTCAGTGATGATGTACATGTGACTGATATCAGGGACAGCATAGGATTTACTATACTGATAAGAAGATTAAAATTACTGTCTTGCTTCTGGGAGGAACTTATTCCAAACGCTCACAGAAAATATGTTAATTTTCTCCTATTCTCATTTTCAACTCAACAATGTCCTCAGTAGAGAGGCTCAGCCATCAGTTTAGTTGCTTATATTATAATTCACAAACAAGTGTGTTGAATACATCTTTTAAATACTGTTTAAAAAAATTTTTTTTAAGACAATGAAACCCTTTTTTCCTTTTCTTGGCTATAAATTATAACTCTTTTTCTTAATACAGGAGGATTTGCAGCATTTTAAAGCTATATTTCTGTTCTAGGACAATTTTTTTTTTTTTTGTCATTCAGAAAAGCATTCTTTAAATCTATTAAAAAACTACACTAAATCAAACATTTGAACATTTAAAACATGCTTTCTTCACATTATGAACCCATTTTAATCTTGCATTTAATTTTAAATTGTCTTTCCAATTTTTAAGAGATTTTTTCATATAAAAAAGCCAAAACATAAGAAATATAATTCAAAACTGATTAAAAACTATAAATGACTAATAATTCAGACTTGCTTGCATTAATTATAAGCTAATTAATTAAACTGGTTTAGGCTTATCTATGGTATAAATTTACTCTATTATTATTATTGGAAAGTCCTGATCAATACCCAAAGTGATACAAACTTCTAAATGGCAATAAAACATCAATGTAAAAATATTAGTCTACCTATAAAAGAAAAGTCTGAAGCACATAGATTGAAGAGATTATATGTAATACATATTTCCCCATATATTATAAAATAAAACTATTACAGCCATTGTATCAATAAGATTAAAACCTACACTGTTTACTAAGCAACAAATCACTATTTTTTTTTTTTTTTTTTTTTTTTTTTTTTGTGGTACCAGGGATTGAACTCGGGGCACTCGACCACTGGGTCACATCCCCAGCCCTTATTTTTTTGTATTTTATTAGAGACAGGGTCTCACTGAGTTGTTAAGTGCCTCGCCATTGTTGAAGCTGGCTTTGAACTCGCGATCCTCCTGCCTCAGCCTCCCAAAGTGCTGGGATTACAGGCGTGCGCCACCGCGCCCGGCTAACAAATCACTATTTTAATTGATTTTAGAATATGTACCAGGGTGTGAAAATAAGGGAAATAAACACGAATTTCTGATTTATCAGAAAATAGAAATTTTAAATGCAACGAAACTTAAGCTCATTCATATGTTTTCATTAAAAGCTTAGTAAAACAAAGTTGGATTTTAAATAAAAACATAAATTTTATGAAATATCAATCTACACATATGAGATAACAAAAATAACATGATGAGACAAGTTTCACATTTTCACATCAATAGTCTCATAATTACACATAAAAGACATTTGTGTGTCTCTATAAGAGACATATTTTAGTGCTGGGAGCATCGGCACACACCTGTAACCCAGCGCATGGGAGGCTGAGGCAGGAGGATCGAGAGTTCAAAGCCAGCCTCAGCAATGGTGAGGCACTTAACAACTCAGTGAGACCCCTGTCTCTAAAAAAAATACAAAATAGGGTGAGGATGTGGCTCAGGGTTTGAGTGCCCCTGAGTTCAATGCCCAGTACCAAAGAAGAAAAAGAAGAAGAAGAAAAAAAAAAAAAAAAAAAACAGACACACTTTAGATTTAAAATTACTATTAGATCAAAAGTAAAAGGGTAGAAAGAATATATTATGCAAATAGCCACAAAAGTGGCTATGTTAATATTATAAATAATAGTCATTAAAATAAGTTAGTCATTAAATAAACAAATACTTAGAAGAACACAAGCTATTAAAATGGATTCAAGTAGGTACACTCAATAGACCTATAACAAAGTAAGAGACTGAAATACTAATAAAAAAACTATCCATTAAACAAAACAAAACAAACAAAAAAAAAAAAAACAAGCCCAGGCCCAAATTCTAATAAACATTTAAAGAATACATACCAATTTTCAACAAAGTCTTCCTAAACTTAGAAAAGGGAAGATGTCTCAATTTATCCTATGAGGCAGTGTTACCATGATACCAGAACAAGATAAAGAAAGCACAAGGAAAAGAAGACACTACACACCAAAATATTTTATGTATATGATAGAAAAATCCACAATAAAATACTATTAAAGCAAATCCAGCAACATAAAACTAATGATGACATGATGGAAGTGGAATTTATTCCAGGAATGCAAGGTTGGTTTCAGATCTGAAAAATCAATTAATGCAATATATCCTATCAATAGAAAACAATAACAAAATCAAATTATCATCTCGACAAAGAAAAAGCATCTTTCAAAAATCCAATACTGTTTCAAGATTAAAACATTAAAAAAATTAGGAAGAGAAGGGGGCATGTAAAATAATTATAGAACAAACAACATACTTAATGGTGAATAGTCATTAGATGCTTTCCGTCTGCAAGGAACAAGATAAGCCTGTCTGCTCCTGTCACTTAAATTAATGGTTTTCAAATTAGAAAGAAGGAAATAAATAACTCTGATCACAGATGACATAATTTTGGATATGGAAAATCATTAAAAAATCCAGCAAAAATAGAAAAACTAATGAACAAATTAAGGAAGGATTCAGGATACAGATCACTATTAAAAATAAAATTGTTATCACTTGCCATGAACAATCTGAACATGAAATTAAGACAATTCAACTTAACAATAGCATCAAAAAGAAAAAATAAATCTAATAAATTACAGGCGTGGTGGTGCACGCCTGTAATCCCAGCACTTGGGAAGCTAAGGCAGGAGGATCAAGAGTTCAGAGCCAGCCTCAGCAATGGTGAGGCACTTAGTAACTCAGTGAGACCCTGTCTCTAATAAAAAATACAAAAAAGGGCTGGGGATGTGGCCCAGTGGTCCAGTCAGTGCCCCTGAGTTCAATCCCTGGTACCAAAAAAAAAAAAAAAAAAAAAAAGAGAGAGAGAAAGAAAGAAAGAAAAAGAAATCTAAGAATAAATTTTCTTTAAAATACCAAACTTATACTCTGAAAACTCCAAAAACATTGTTGAAAAGGATAATAGATAAAAACTATCCTACATTCATGGTTCAAATACTTTGGCATTCAGAGCGCACTATTGGACTGGGACTGTAGCTCAGTGGCAGAGTACTTGCCTAGATATGAGGCACTGGGTTCGATCCTTAGCACCACATAAAACTAAACAAATAAAATAAAGGCATTTTGTCCATCTATAATTATAAAAAAAAATTTAAATAAAAAACAGAGGGCACTATTACCCAAATTCATCTACAGATATAATGCAATTCCTATCAAAATTCTAGCGATCTTCATTGTATAAACTAAACAGGTGATTATAAAATTCATTTGGAATTGCAAGGGACCTAGAATAGTCAAGGAGGAGAACAATGTGGGGGCCAGGTGAGCTACAGTGTATGGGGTTTCTTTTTGAGTGACAAAAATGTTCTAGAATTGACTATGGTGGTGGTTGCATATATCTATAACTACAGCAAATGCCATGGAACTGTACCTTTTAAATGGAAGAATTTTATGGTATGTTACTTATACCTCAATAAAGTTATTTCTTAAACAGCATGAAAACAAAACTGAAGAACAATTTAATTCCCTTTAGGAAATGAAGCGGTCACAGAAAGTTATAAGGAATGATATCATTAGCACTCAGTGTATGTTTTAGTATTCTTTTAAATCTTTAAAAATTGGAAAAATCACATATAGTAACAATTAACCAAAATTGTGCAAACCTGAGCATGGCTGTCTTGCACTCCATATTTCTGTACTAATGAAGTTTACAAAATGAACAGTTGTCAAATCAAATAGTTTTAAATTTTTTCAATACAGGGATGCTCTACCACTGAGCCACATCCTCAGCCCTTTTTATTTTGAGAGAAGATCATACTAAATTGCTCAGGCTGGCCTCAAACCTGTGTTCCTTATGCCTTAGCCTCCAAGGTAGTTGGGTTCACAGGCATGCAATCCCTCAAAATAACTTTTAATACAATAGTGCCAAATAAATAAATACACAAAATATCAAAAAACAATTATTTACTTTATATAAGCAACTACATAATTTTAAAAGTATGTCAACGCACAACAGAGTTTGAATTAAGGAAATCCAACAGTATTAAAAAACTTTGAAGAAGTCAAGATGAGCAAAAGAAAACAAAAACAGCAAGAAATAAGGGTGATAACTGCAAAAATCATTTCAATGTATACAATGTAGTAGGGCAAGTACAAGAAATTTTGTAAAATTGCAAATTCAAATGTGAAAGAAAAAAATCTAGGACATCACTTTAATATACTTGTAACAGTATATTATGAAGGAGAAGAAAATTAATTGGGTAAAGAACTGTAATTTTGGATGTCACTATAACACAATTAAAGGAGACCAAATGCTCTTCAATCAAGTTACTCATAAAAATTTTACTGTGAAAACTTGAAATTTCTGACATATATTGGTAAATGTCTAACGAACAGAGTTAATGTTAACAATCATTAAGAAATATTTTTAGGAAAAAAGTTTGTTGTGTTTAAAAAAAGCATTTTAGAGCTAATCTTCAGAAACTATTTTTAAAATGAAGTCACCAGGTATATAAACAAAGATTGTCATACTATTCAACCTATGAAAACTTACATAGTAGTGCAGGGAAACAACTGAGTTTTTCTCATATAACATAAATAGTGCAAAATGCAGACACAGGGAATATTGAACACAGTTCCTAATTTTTTAAAAAATGTTTATTTATTTGTTTTAGTTGTACACAATGCCTTTATTTTTACGTGGTGCTGAGGATTGAACCAGGCCGCGCATGTGCTAGGTGAGTGCTCTACTGCTGAGCCACAACCCCAGTCCCAGTTCCTAATATTTTAACTGGTATTTTATACCACCTTTTCTTTCCCCTTGGCTCACTAGGAAGAAAAAAAAGAAAAGAATTATTTTTCTGATCAACAGAGTTGAGCTCTAAAATTATAGTAAATGAATATAAATCAATATGCCATCTTTTTTAAACCAAACTAAAACAATTTATAGATAGAATATATTAATATTAACTCAAATAGTTTAAACTCCTTCATATATAGGTGAAAAATGGCTCTGCAGAATAGAAGGGAATTTCATCAACTCCTTTAAAAATAAGAATGAAATACTGAACCAGCACAGACAAGACTACTTTTGGCCTCTGGCTTCCTTCAATATAGAAGTATTATAAAGGGAAGAGTAAGTCAGTGTTGATACAGTAAAGAAGCCTCAAGTTTAATAAATCTTTTTTTTTTTTTTTTTTTTTCCAGGAAAAGGAGAAGTCTGCAAAATCTGTGAAAGTGATTTATCTTCAGGTGAATAAAATGAACAGCAATTGATCTTGCACCTAGGGAGTGATTCTTCTACAAGTTACAAATATATCTCTGTTAAATATCACTAAGATAGGTTGTGTGGTCTCATTTTTTGAATAATTTATTTGTACATTTAGGATTCAGGATTTATTCTTAAGTTCTACACCCAGAGCTACAGTTTCAGTTTATCAAATAACCTGCCCTTTATTTGGCCATCTTTTGCTTATATAAAATCAACCCAGCTTGGTATGGGAACAATACAGGAGTAGCACTAAACAGAGTTGAAGCAAAGACATATGTTGGAGGCAAGACCTCCAGAAAAGGGGATGTTAACTGAGACATGAAATAGATACAAATTGGTCAAGAGAAGGCACAGAATAGTATATGCAGAGGAGAGTATGTTTAAGTCAATGAGTTTGGTGATCACCAAAATTTTCCATTTATAGCACAGAGTTCTAAAGCATTTATTGAGTGACCACTGGCTTATAATAAGGTATATCGTTTTTAAAATAAAATCTATTTTGATTCTTTCATAATCCTAGAATTCTATGAAGAGGCTAAAGAAAGGAACAGCAAAAGAAAAATAGTTCATGGAATTTATTGTCCAAGCAAATAGTTTTATGGCCTTTAAGGCTTTTAAAAGTCTAAAAGGCAGTAAGACCCTGTCTCTAATAAAATACAAAAAAGGGCTGGGGATGTGGCCCAGTGGTCTAGTGCCGCTGAGTTCAATCCCCGGTACCAAAAAAAAAAAAAAAAAAAAAAAAGTCTAAAAGGACTTTTTAAAAGTATAAAAGTATATTTCATGGGAATAGTCTGACATGAAGATCGACTAAGTTCATATGTGAGACAAAGATAGTAATAAATAAGACAAGACTTGTCTTAACACATTAATATATGTATCAAATATGTAACCCATTCCATAACTATAGTTCATTATAAAATCCAGGAAACTGAAAATGGACAGTCTGAAATTATAGACCTTACTCAAAATTTGCTAGTTTTCACATACACTCTTATAATTTGTGTCTGTGTATTGTTCTACGAAATTTTATCAGCTTTAGAGACCAATATAATCTCTACCACAATGAGATATGGGACTGCTGAATCACCACAAAGAAGTCTTTTCATGCAACTTCTATAGTCACAGTCCCATTATCCCTAACCCCTGGCAACAACTGGTCTATTTTCCAAGACCTCCTTTCCAAAAAAAAAATTTTTAATAACATTATATAATTAGAATTATATAGTCTATAATCTTTTGAGATTGGCTTTTTCCACTCAGTATGATGCCCTTGAGGTTCATGGTAATTGTTGTATCATTACTTAATTCCTTTATAAAGGTGAGTACCACTGCATTTTATAGATGCACGACAGTTTGTTTATTCACCTATTGAAGGTTATTTGAAATGTTTCCAGTTTTAAGAATTTACAAATAAAGTTGCTATAAATATTTGTATCGCAAGTTTTTGTATGAACATAAATTTCCATTTCTATATGGAAAATACCCAGGAATGTAGTTGCTGAGTCATATGGAAAAGGTATATTTAATTTTAGACAAAATGTCAAGCTGTTTTCTAGAGTAGCTTTGTCATTTTACATACCCACAAGCAACGTATGAGAGATAATCACTCTGCCTTCTTGCCAGCACTTGTAATTGTTTATTTAAGCCATTTAAATATGTATAGATGGTGTATCAACGCAGTTTTTTTCTTTTTCTTTCTTTTTTTTTTTTTTTTTGTACCGGGGATTGAACTCAGGGGCACTCGGCCACTGGGCCACATCCCCAGCCCTTTTTGTATTTTATTAGTGACAGGGTCTCACTGAGTTGCTAAGTGCTTTGTCATTGCTGAGGCTGGCTTTGAACTTTCCATCCTCCTGCCTCAGGCTCCCAAGTGCTGAGATTATAGGATGTGCTACCCCGCCCAGGTACTCAATGTGATTTTAATTCGCACTTTTCTATTAGTTAATTGACACTGAAAATATTTTTTATGAGCCGGGCGCGGTGGCGCACGCCTGTAATCCCAGCACTTTGGGAGGCTGAGGCAGGAGGATCGCGAGTTCAAAGCCAGACTCAGCAATGGCGAGGCACTTAGTAACTCAGTGAGACCCTGCTTCTAATAAAATACAAAAAAAAAAAAAAAGGGGGGGGGGGCTGGGGATGTGGCCCAGTGGTCAAGTGCCCCTGAGTTCAATCCCCGGTACCAAAAAAAAAAAAAAAAATATTTTTTATGGTTTATCAGCCATCTTATGCATCTTTTTCTCATTTAACATTTTAAAGTAAGAGATCTGTAGAAGGAAAGCACAATGTCTCCAAATATACAATTAGAAAGCTTTTTAAAAAAATATTTTTTAGTTGTTGAAAGGCCTTTATTATTATTTTTAATTTATTTATGAGCGGTGCCGAGATTCGAACCCAATGCTTCACACATGCCAGACAAGTGCGCTAACCATTGAGAAACAGCCCCAGCCCCTAGAAAGCTTTTGAAGGTAATCAAATAGCAAGATAACAGGCATAGATACACAAAAAGCTAACGAAGCTAGCTGTGGAACAAAAAGTGGAGGCAAACATAAGTATAAAATTTTAATCTACTTTACTTAGAAAATTACATTAAAAAGATAATTTCATCAAAGCTATGTATCATGATACCCAAGGAAAGCACATAAAAGTTATCAGCTGCTGTCAGTGGCTTTCCCATATCTTTTGGACCTACCTATCTCTCCTTACTCCAGGTTATGTCCAACAGCCATCATGGTCATCTACACTTGAGAGAATGACTGAAAGCTGCTATGCCCTCGGTGATAGGAGCACAGAACTCTGGAGGGCAGTCCACAACCAGTAACAACAACAACAAAAACAACAACAAACCCACACTCACATGTTAAAGGATTTAATCCTGAAACCAATTTTTGTACTGATTTTTCCCAAAATTTGCCCACAAGATAAAGCTCTACAACCTACCATAGTAACTTGGTTAAAAAATAAGTCTTTATTAACTAAATTGTTTTCTTTGTGTGATTTCAGTGTTACTCATATCTTCCAAATAGGCTTTATTCTAAAATCCACGTCCCAGGTTTTGCTGCTGGGAAAACCTATATAAACCATCTAACATGACAAAATCACTCATTAAAAATAAATGTTTATAAATTATTATAGTTCCTATGGAAACTAGTATGGAGATTCTTCAAAAAACAAAAGTAGAACTACTATGTCACTCCTGAAGGAAATGAAATAAGCATATAAAAGAGACTCAAAAGAGATGCCTATATACCCACATTTATTGTGGCACTATTCACAATAGCCAAGACATGTAATCAGTCTAAGTTCCCTTTAACGTATAAACAGATAAAAGTAGAGAGTCACCGCCTTTGGGACAGGAGTCCTCTGTGTTTCTCCTTTGCTAGCAAAGCAATAAACATTCTTTTTCCCTTTTCTCAAAAAAAAAAAAAAAAAAAAAAAGAATAAAAGAAAAACAAAGTACATGCGTATATGTAAAATGAAGTATTATTCAGCCATAAAGAATATAATCATGCCATTTACAGGAAAATGGATAGAACCAGAGAACATATTAAACCAAATAAGCCAGACACAGAAGATAAATACTGCATATGTCCTCTCATATACAGAAACTTAAAAAAAGGGGGGGGGGGATAACATAAAAATAGAAGAGGAACTGTTAAGGTAGGGAAAATAGACCATGGCCAAGGGTGGTGGTAGGAGGCAACAGGCAGTAGAAAGGAGGGCAGATATGATCAAAGCACAATATATGCACATATAGAGATGTCACAGTGAAATCTGGTAATTTGTAAAATTAATTATTATAATTGGCAATTATAATAAAAATAAAAATATTTGGAAGGATACTTACAATAAATGATCTATATTTTTTCCTTTTTCTACTTGTCTACTTTAGTTTCAATTTCAAACATTCAAGAAAAATTGAATGTTTCTCCTCATATGGAAAACAAAATTTCTCAAGTGCCCATTACATCAAAATTCAACAGTGAACAAGTATATATGAAAACTACAGATACAAGAAATTTCAACCTGTAAAATACAATAATTTCAACTTCTAGATTCAATTTCATATGATTAGAGATCACTAAAATATATATATATATATATATATATATATAGAGAGAGAGAGAGAGAGAGAGAGAGAGAGAGAGAGAGAGCTGCAGTAACTAAGGCAACTTGATATAGGAAAAAGAAGAGACACATAGATCAATGGAACAAAATACAGAACACAGCAATATAGCCATGTTTTGTTTTCAAAAATGTATGAAGGCAATAAAAAAAGAATTCAGGAAAGTGTATTGGAATAATTAGATATCCATATGACAAAGCAAAAATAGAAAAAGAAAAACATTCCATAATCTCACCCTACATATACAAAAATCAGCTCAAAAATTTATCATAGACTTGAACATAAAAATTAAAACTGGGCTGGGGTTGTGGCTCAGCGGTAGAGCGCTCGCCTAGCACATGCACGGCCCTAGTTCAATCCTCAGCACCACGTAAATATAAATGCATTGCATTGTGTACAACTAAAGCAAATAAATAAATATTAAAAAAAAATTAAAACTAAAACACTTCCAGAAGAAAATGTAGGAAAGTATCTTTCTAACTCTGGATTTGGCTAGAATTCTTACGAATAACACAAAAGCATAACCACGGGGTGGGGGTGGAGGGAATAAATTAGTAAGTACTTTTGCTCACTGAAAAACACTTTTAGAAAAATGAAAAGATAAGCCATGGACTCTGAAAAAGGACTTATATGCAGAATAAAGAATTTTCAAAATTCAATAGCAAAAATAAAGACAATTTTAAGGAAAGGGGCAAATGATCTGAAGAGACATTTCTCCAGAGAAAATGCAGATAGCAATCAGACACATAAATGTGTTCAACATCATAAGCAAAGTAAAATTAAAATAACACACTGTTCTACTACAATTGATAAAAACAACAAAAACATAATATCAAGTACTGACAAGAATGTGCATTATGGTTTCAAAATGGTTTGTCTCCTCTAAAATTCATGTTTAAATTTGACTAACACAGTTGTAGTGTTGAACGGTAGTGCCTAATGGAAGGTGTCTGGGTCATGAAGAGGAGTCCTCATGAATAGATTACTGCCTTTCTTGCATGAGTGAGTTCTCACTCTGGTGGCACCTAAATTAGTTATCATAGCAGTGAGGTGTAAAGCAAGACTGTCCCTTTCACATGTGTCTACTTGCCCTTTTGCTTCCTTCCATGAGTCCAAGCAAAGCTCTTAGCAGAAGGCACACATATACAGCTGCCTCATCTTGGACTTCACAGACTCCAGAACTATGAGCAAAACAAATCTTTGCTTTAGAAATTAGCCAGGTATTCTGTGAAAGTAACAGAAAACAGAAGACAATTTGAAACCACCAGAACTCTCATATTTTGTTGGTGCAATGTAAAATGGACTAAATATAGTACACTTCCTGTGTGTTTGCTTAATTTTATTAACCTGATGTGTTAGTCAGCTTTCCTTTGCTGTGACAAGTACACCCGACAAGAACAACTTGGAGGAAAAGTGTACTTTTTTTTTTTTTTGTGGTACCGGGGATTGAACTCAGGGGCACTCGACCACTGGGTCACATCCCCAGCCCTTTTTTTTTTGTATTTTATTTAGAGACAGGGTCTCACTGAGTTGCTAAGTGCCTCGCCATTGCTGAGGCTGGCTTTGAACTCGCGATCCTCCTGCCTCAGCCTCCCAAAGTGCTGGGATTACAGGCGTGCGCCACCGCGCCCGGCGGAAAAGTGTACTTTTTTGACTCAGGGTTTCAGAGGTTCAGCCCTTGGTCAGTTGATGCCATACCTCTGGGCCCAAGGTGAAGCAGAACATCACATTTGGAAAGGCATCATGGAAGAAATCTGCTCAGTTCTTCACAGCCAAAAAGCAGAGGGAGCTTAAGTACAAGCAATCAAGAATAATATAAACCCCAAAGGCATGTCCCCAATGACCTAATCCATTCAAATTATTAATCCATCAAATAGAGTGATCCACTAATCAGGTCACAGCTGTCATAATCTAATCATTTCACCTCCAAACTTTCCTGCATTATCTCATGGGTGATCTTTCAGGAGATACTTTATATCCAAACCATAACACCATATATTCAGAGGTACATGACAAACTTACTCGCTGTGTATAAGGCAAGTTTACTTAGTCTAACTCTGCCTTAGTGTTTTCTTTTATATACTATAAAGCAAAGAAATGAATTCATTGTAATTACAGGTTAAGTAGTGGAAACAAGCATTATGATGTAATTAAATTTCATTATCATCATCATCATCATTAAAGAGATTGAGGTTTAATTTCTCAGTAGTTTTCCAGAATACTTATCAGTGATAAACATTGATAAATTGCATTAGACTAAGTCGTTTCAAAATAGTCCTATATTGGGGCTGGGGTTGTGGCTCATTGGTAGAGCACTCGCCTGGCACGTGTGCGGCTGGGGTTCAATCCTCAGCACCACGTAAAAATAAACACATTGTGTACAACTAAAACAAATAAGTGTAAAACAAAAGTCCTATATTAGTATTCCCAGATACTTTTCAAATTATTTTTAGTTATATAATCCTTGAATTAAAGTTTCTGCACTAAAATTGTGAAAGATTCAAAGTGTTCTAGAAATCCCAATATTATGGGCTGGATTTTCAGAATCACAGACTATGGTTTGGATATTAGATGTCAATAAATTTTCATCTTGGATTGAGGTGTGTGTTGTTTTATAAAGTAAAATCTTTAAATACTTTTATAAGGTAAAATATTTTTGATTAATGATGAAAGTTTCTTTTATATAGTTATGAATCCACAGAATCTTTTGATTCAGTTTTATAAAAACTATTCTATTTATATTTTCCAAAATGTAATACATGTACTTGGTTATTTGAAAACACATCTATAGGGTTTTTTTTGTTCTTTTTAAATTTTAGTAATACCTTTATTTCATTTATTTATATGTGATGCTGAGGGTTAAACCCAGGGACTCATACAAGCTAGGCAAGTGCTCTACCACTCAGCCACAACCCGAGCCCCTAAAGATGTATTTTGTTGTTGCTGTTGTTTTGTTTGTTTTTGAAGGGGTACTTGGAATTGAACTGAGGGGTAGTGGACCACTGAACCACATCCCCAGCCCTATTTTGTATTTTATTTAGAGACAGGGTCTCTCTCACTGAGTTGCTTAGTGCCTCACTTGCTGAGGCTGGGTTTAAACTCAAAATCCTCCTGGCTCAGCCTTCCCAGCCTCTGGGATTGCAGGCATGTACCACAGTGCCCAGCCCCTATAGGTTTTCTGATATGCCTCTATTTTAAAAAGTGGAGACCAATTACTCTTGAATATTGCTCAGACTTGGTGACTTCATTTTAACAAGGAGAATGTGTGGCAATGATGATTTGCTGTTTCTGAGACTAGATCATTAAAGGCATCATTGCTTTCACAGTATTTTCTTTTGGAACACCCATGATAAGGAAGTCAACTGCTGTGTCATGAAGATGTTCAGTCTGCCTAATGAAGAGGTCTACATGGGGAGGAACTAAAGCCTTTTACCAACAGCCAGCACCAAAGTGCTAGCTGTGTTAATGAGACAGCCCAAGTCAAATCTTCAGATGATTGGCGCCCTGACCAACTTACTGACTGAAGCTTAATGAGATATGCCAAGCCAGAACTGGTCCACTAACTAAGCTGCTCCCAAATCCCGCCCCACAAAAACCACATAAGATGTTTCTTCTCTTAAGCCATTGTATTTCACGATGACAGATGACTGATAATATGTACAGTCCAAAACTCGAAATGTATAAAAGGGTATATGATTTCAAACTAGGGTTTTCTACCCTGTGCCTGTACTCCATTTTTTCAGTGCATTTATTAGATTTGAACACTTTCATGAGTTTCTTGCACATCCTTCCAGAAATTTACTTTTTTTTAAAATATATTTTTTAGTTGTTGATAGACCTTTATTTTATTTATTTACTGTGGTTCTGAGAATTGAACCCAGTGCCTCACACATGCCAGGTAAGTGCTACTGCTGAGCTACAGCCCCAGCCCCCAGAAATTTATTCTTTTGCAACCATATGCACGTCTATTATGTATGTTTTGTATGTATTAGTATACTATATCATTAATTCATATATAATTTTGTAATCTGACTACCCCCCCCCCCAAAAAATATGTCTTAAAGCTTGTTCCTTATCAGTACAAAATAGATGTGACTAATTTTTTTCAATGGCTATAATAATTCATTCAGTGACTATATTATAATTTGCTTAATGAATTTTTTTGTTGCACATTTAAGTGGTTTGTATAGATGGTTCAGTGAGTACCTTAGTATACAAGTCATTTTCCATCTGTGAAAATTATATCATTATAATATATTCATGTAAGTAGAATTGCTGACTCAAAGGAGCATAGGCTTGGTAAATTTTATTGAAGTTGCCAAATTTCTCCACATAAACATTTGCCAATTTTATTTCTACTAGAATTAAATGAATATGTTTGTTTTTAATACATCCTCAACAATTCAGAGAATATTCATTGTGCTTTTACCAGTATGATCTGTAAAAAACAAAAACAAACATTGAAAGTATGCATTTACAATTTTCTGATGATATGAAGTTCTTGGATGAAGAAAACTATTTTCCAAGAGAAGTCAATTGCAGAAATTCACTTTAAAAAGAGAAAGTCTGAATGGACTAATATCCAAATAAGAAATGAAGCATGTTATTAAAGAATTTTCTCCCCATAAGGGTACTATGAGTCCAAGATGGCTTCACTGGAAAAATAAGAAGGATCAGACAGTTCTAAGAGACTTCTAAACCATTCTGAATCTTCTGGGATAAAGTGTCTAGTTTGCGTTTTATAAGATGGTCTCATATTGATACCATAACCCAAGAAAGAGAAAGAAAAGGAGACAAGAAAATATAAAGCTAAAAGGAAACTGCAGATTAATGTTACTGTTGTTGTAAAAGTATTTGAAAGCAGAATCTAGTACCACATTAATAATGGACAATGAGAGCTGAGAATGTAGCCTAGTGGTAGAGACGTTGCCTACCATGTGTGAGGCCCTAGGTTGGATCCCCAGTGTCAAAAATGTAATAATAATGATGAACAACTACTGAGTTGGGAAGCCAGCTTAACAGGGGGGATGCAAGAATGACTTAGTATTAGAAAATCTGTTATTTTATGCATATATCACTAAAGCAAAAAGAGAAAATACAATTTTCTCTATAGATGCAAAAAAAAAAAAAAAAAAAAAAAGAAGAAGAAGAAGGAATTCACTTAGTAGGGAATGTAGCTCAGTGGTAGAACCTTCGCCTGTCATGTGTAAAGATCTGGGTTCAATTACCAGTATCATATTAAAAAAAGAGAGCGCATTCATTCGTAATAGGTGCATGTTTCCTTCATATGATAGACTGTGTTTCTGAACTCTAAAGCCAGTGTCACATCTTACAGATGATGTATTGAAATATTCTAATTAAAGTTAAGATGAGAATTTCCATTATGGCTGCTATGATTTAACAATACTGAAATTATTATAAGATTAAAATTAGGTAAATAAAATTAACACTAACATTATTAATTCTGGCCTGGAAAACCCAGTAAGTTATGTGAAAAAATATTAAAAATAGAATCAATAAATTCTCTGGGTTTAAAGTTAAATATTTGAAGCACTTAAATTGAAGTGTATAAATTAAAGCACCTAATATACTACATAGATGAATTATAAATGAAATTTATAATAGCAGACAAAAGATAATAACTTTCAGACTTTGTTTTATCTCTACTTTCTTCAATCTTGCTCCCTTCCATCCCTAATTTATATTTTCTATTTCTTCATCTTCTTTTCCTCTGCTCGTTTTTATTTTTCTTTTTTATGCTTACTTATTTTGAGCTATCAGAATTAATGCCAGAAATTATACAGCTAATATTTTATATCAGTATTGTAGTTTAAGTTTAAAATTATAAAAATAAGGCACTCTTTTGCTATAACTTGCTTTTTCAGACACAAGAAAGTGCCTAGCTTAAATTTTATATACCAAAATGTGTTTTGGAAGTTTTGAGTACTGCTTCTAATTTTGAAAACTCCTTTTGACTTTTCATACAAACAAGATACTTTCAAGTAAATGCAGTGATTAATGATCAATATAAGTAGTAATGATTGTATCATTCATTTTAGTTCAATTGAAATAGCAAAACCAAAATAATTCAATTATGTTTTCCAAAAGAATAACAAGAAAATAAAGCAGTGACAATACTATAATAGCCTATATTTTTATATCTTTAACTCAGATGATTTGTTGCCATTAGGTTGGTCATATTTCTTGAGTTTTACTTTACTAGTAATATTTTAGTTAAAGTAAAATTAACCATATGATTTGATTACTAATGTCATAGTCTGTCAAATTCATACTGTTTTAAAAATTGTTGATAGCAACATCATATTAAGAGGGGTATGCAGTTATGAAAGACCCTAAATGAGTGTATAGCTTTTAAGTACAAGTTTATTCATATTGTTTCTATCACCAGTAATTTTTAGCAGCATAGCACAAAGAAATGTAGTATGATGGTGAGACATGAAAAGGTGAATTTATGAGTAGCCTTCCAGCTTTAGAATTTATTACCATCTGGTCTCTTTGCAGGGTATTATAATTATTCATGGAAATGTTTTCAACACAAAAAAGCATGGTTTGTACATTGGCAGAAAGTAAAAAATACCAGTGGTTTATACCATATGTAGTTTTCTTTGAGTTAGGCAAGGGAAATGAACTGAAAAGCTAATTCAGAGTCATTGGTGGTGATGTGGTTTGTCTCAATTTTGTCAGAATCTGTTCCTAATGAATAAAATATTGCATGAGAAAAGCTGAAAGTACTAAAAAATGCAGTTACTCCATCTGAAGTATCATTTTATCTTTATTTTAACCAGCAAAATATAAGATTGTCTCAAATAAACTTTGATGTAAATCTCAGGAACAAAATAAGGAATACATATCAAAGTTGGGGGAAATTAAAAATGAAAACATTCATGTAAAAATAATTCCATTTTTCATCATTGATAGAACTTTAAATGTATTTGTCTTACTGTAATGCAAACCTGTTATTTTAAATAATTTCAAGGACATGGTGGATTTATTTCTGTCCCTCTTAAGAAGCAGAAATAGTTCACAATGCTAAAAACCAAGTATTTTTTCACTTTTATATCCTGAGTTGGAGAGAGGTCTATAAAAAAAATGAGATGACAAATCAAAAAATTGAAATTGTTACTTTTTTCAGCTGTTTTAAAGAAAAATGCCTAGTGGGCTAGGAATATACAGGAAATTTAAATTTGTGATTGAGAATAAGAAATGCATTTGTGGTTTTAAAAAGAAATACCAGCATGTCACATTAAAATTATGGTGTCTACAGTATTGTACATTTAACAGGAAAATGTATTACATCAGGGGGTATGTTGCACTTTAGAGAGCTAGTGTGGGGATACGCATGAAGAGTATAATGCCATAGAAGGCATGAGCATTAATAATCTAGTCAGAGAGGAAGAATTTTGCTGTCTCCCATGTAACATAAAACAGATGTTCCATTCTATGAAAAACCTTCATACTAAAATGAGTGTTTAGATCACTGGTCAATAGAGAAACATGAACAATGGCAATTTAATAATTTTGAGGATTTATCCTGTTTTTGAGTTGATATTGGTGGTAGGAAAAGTGAGGGGATGCCTGCCAAATGTTATTATATTTTTGACATTTTAATTTAGAGAACTGAAAGCCCACAGTAAACTAAACTAACTTTTTATTTATTGTGTTTTATTGTGTTTTGCAAATTTAATCCTATTTTCTTTCTCAAAAGCAGTGGTATAAAAACCAATATGTTTAGAAATTGTGGGTCTAATTTAATAAGTTTGAATAAATAGTTAAGTATATCTGAAAGTATAGTTAATTAACTTTAAATGAATTACCTAAACATTAAGGAGTTGGCAACTGAAAGTAGACATATGCAGAAAGGGACACTATGGATGTTACCAGAGCATCCCAAGTACCTTTCTTTTTAATTACTTTTCTTCGGGTTTTTTTTTTCCATATTTCTTTTAAAATTCAGCTTTTATTGCTTTATAGTATATAAAAGAGAACACTAAAGCAGATTTAGATTAAGTAAACTTGCCTTATACACAGAGAGTAAGTTTGTCATGTACCTCTGAATATATGGTATTATGGTTTGGATATAAAGTGTCTCCTGAAAGCTCACCCATGAGACAATGCAGGAAAGTTTGGAGGTGAAATGATTAGATTATGACAGCTGTGACCTGATGAGTGGATCACTCCATTTGATGGATTAATAATTTGAATGGGTTAATGACAGGGTGTGGCTAGAGGAAGTAGGTCATTGGGGACATGCCTTTGGGGTTTATATTATTCTTGATTGCTTGTACTTAAGCTCTCTCTGCTTTTTGGCTGTGAAGAACTGAGCAGATTTCTTCCATGATGCCTTTCCAAATGTGATGTTCTGCTTCACCTTGGGCCCAGAGGTATAGCATCAACTGACCAAGGTCTGAACCTCTGAAACCCTGAGTCAAAAAAAGTACACTTTTCCTCCAAGTTGTTCTTGTCGGGTGTACTTGTCACAGCAAAGGAAAGCTAACACATCAAGTTAACAAAATTAAGCAAACACACGGGAAGTGTACTAAGTCAATTTTACTCGATTTGGAATATTACCCTTACGTTTCTTTAAGATTCTATTTGATGGTTCTATAAAACTATATGACACAGACTTCCTGTAAAACACGAAGCACATTTTTTTCTTTCAAACATATAAAATTGAAGCGCGCGTGCACACACACACACACACACACACACACACAACTTGAAAATAAGTAAAAGAGATTATTGTCATTTTTCCTTTTCTCTACTTTTCAACTTTCTAACTTTTTTTATAAGTAGAGTAATTAAAATTATGTATAAAAACTTTAAGGAATCCCAGAGACAGGGGGATGTGAGAAAAAAGTGTAAATGTGCAACAACTTCTTGAATATCATGCTTGATTATCTGTAGAAGAATCCAAAAACAAAGTTTCCTTCTTTACTCACTATACTGTCTTTCCAAAAGTCAAGCCTTGTCAAATCAGAGGCTTTGTACATATCCCACCAAAATTAAAAACTTCAACCCTTAGGAACCTAAAGGAGATGGTTAAGAATTGACAGTTCCCACCAGGTGCAGTGGCACATGCCTGTAATCCCAGAGACTAAGGAGGCTGAGGCAAGAGGATCTGGAGTTCAAAGCCAGCCTCAGCAAAGGTGAGGTACTAAGCAACTCAGTGAGACCAGGTCTCCAATGAAATACAAAACAGGGCTGGAGATGTGGCTCAGGAGTCAAGTGCCCCTGAGTTCAATCTCCAGTATTTGCCCCCCACAAAAGAAAAAAAGAATTGACAGTTCCTTTAAAAATTTACAACTATGACTACGCTATTATTGACTATGATCTTCTACACTTAATAAAACTTCCCTCAAGACAGGATGGCATCTATAAATTCTGGGAAGAGAAAATAGACTTTATTCTACATACTTTCCAATATTTAAGGCATAGGACATAATTTATATAAATGCTTCACAGAGATACTACTTTTCAGTTTCTCAACAATTTTTATTACCTCACATATTTCAAATATTAGTCTCTTTTGTTAGCCTACTTGAAAAATATAATTTGATTTTTAATATGAGTAGATGACAAAATGTTAAATAAAAGCACAAACTCATAGTACTCAATAAACATGAAAAATTATTCTTAACAGAACTGGAAGGTAATCGGGTCACTTAATGATAAATGGTATCATATTTGTGTAAAATATATACCTTCTTAATGAAGGACTACATTGTTTTTTATATAGTTAAATCTAAGTTTATTTTGGCAAATTTCCAATTTCTAAAGTTCTCATACATTTTCATAAGTTTTGTGTTACATATTGTTAGATTGCTTCTAAAGACACAAATAGTAAATGACAAAATTCTTTAATTTACCTACCCTCCTCCTGCAACCTACCTGCTATTCCTACCAAGAAGTTTCTCAGTAGTCAACTAAAAGTCTACCCACCCAACCACATTTCTTCCATATCTGAAATGGCTGCTGCATGGCTGCTAATTTTCACGTAGAGATTTTTGAGATACATGAAAATTCTGGTTTACTGTGGTGTGGACAGTGATGATTACCAAGAAAGGCCTATGAAAACCATGACAAGGCTTACATACTGCTACATGGTAGACTGTAAATAGTTATATGGGAGGGCATCTCAGGCCAATTCTTAATTTTATCTCATCAACATCTCTGTATAAAAGCACACATATTTATCTTTAGGGCTAAACATACCTACAATTTAATTTCAACATCAGAGAAAAGGTACCGCTCAGCCTAAATCTGCCTATTTCACCTTTGCAATTTTAAATTCTAAACAAAAAACTAGAACTTTTATTTCATAACAATAGAAGGATTAAATAGAAGCTTCCTTTTTTGGTGCTGGAGATCAGGCTTTGCACATGCTAGGCAAAAACTCTATTATTGAGGTATACCTCCAGTCCTAAACAGGAACATATTTTTAGAAGTTTATCAGTCATAAATCTGGAGGATACTTTCTCCAGAAAGTGCCAATAATGTGATGAGACCTCTGGTTGCTAGAGGAATAAATTAGAAAACAAGAAGTCAATGGCTCTAAACGGAGTGGATGGGAATAATGCATCTGAGGACAAAATGGGGACAAGAAATGGGGAGGGGGGCGGGTGAGTGTTCTGAGCATTTGGCTATATGTAAATACAAATGCACAAGGATGTCAGCATTTTGGCTAACTTTCTTATAATGAAAAGCCAAGTGATAGGCCAAGGTGTAGAATCTGCAAAGTAGTATCAGACTGAATAAGACAATCCATAATTCTAGATTGTAAAATGTGACAGTGTACTACTACAGTACCCAGACTATAGCTGTAAAGAATGAAGAACAATTTTCTAACATTTAAGACAAACACAGAATATTTTAACAGATGCACAATTCACTTACTAACATAAGATTTTAACCATTAAGCCATTATATTAAAAAACCTAAAAATAAATTCTATTACAATAAAAGTATTGCCTTCAGAACTTTTTTTCATACTAGGAATTTTCTTCCCCGATGGAATCATAAGTTAGTTTAAAACTCTAAAATTACTAAGTTGAGTAGTATTATAAAACTCTTTTGGCCTGGATACTATCATATTGTGGTTTAATAGAGTACCTCAAACTATTATATCTTAGAAATGATTTATAATTTCTAATTTATATGACATATAATATTTCATTAAGTAAATTCAAAGCTTTAATTTAACCCTGTAAAGTCATGAGTTAGTCTACTAAGTAATAAAATTATTTTTGTAGGTATGATAGTACCTTATGAAAGAATATATTAAAAAAAGTATAAACCTCTTGAATACCCACTTATAAAAGGGAATTCATCAACACCCATATTTTACTTTACCACATCCATTACTTTGGTAATAAAATCATTATTACGTTTGAGTCTAACAATTCTGTGATAAGTTCCAACAATACATATGACACTGATGGTGGGGGGTAACACTGAAATTACTAATTTTACAGAATAAAAATAAATTTCTGGGCTTGGGATGCAACCCAATGGTAGAACATTTGTCTAGCATATACAAGGTCCTAGATTCAATCCTTGGCTCTGTTAAAAAAAAAAAAAAAGAAAAAAGAAAGAAAGAAGGGGGGGGGGATGAGAACATAAAATTATGCTACTCCAGGATAGGCCCAAATACAAAGCCCAATTAAAATAATAATAGAAGTTTAAAAGTTAAAAATTTATAAGGTTAAGGAAGGTATAGTGACACATGTGACTGTAGGCCCAGCTACTTGGGATAGGTTGAGACAGGAGAATCACTAAAGCTAAGAAGTTTGGGGGCCAGTCTAGGCAACATGGACACCCAGCCTTTTAAAATAAATAAATAAATAAATAAATAAATAAATAAAGTTTAAGGCTAATTAGTAAATAGAAGAACTAAGAAAGACAGTTATATATGCACAAAAGTAAAGCTTTCAACCTGTCAAAAACCTGAATCAAACAAGCACAAACCAGACCAGCTAATCAATAAGTACATTAAAAGAAGAATACAAAATTTCCATGTAGGGTTACATCTATGAACTGATTTCATCTCTTTAAAATGTTCACTAAATATGTTAAAGTTCAGAAGAGGCCACTGTTTTGGACTAGCTTCTTGTACTAGGCTCCAGTGAAATGGACCGGACCAAATCAAAATAGAGTACCTGTGCTACTCAGGGAATCAAACTGAACTCTGAGAAGGGTCTGTAATCCAAAAAACAAGAGAGCCTGCCGGGCGCGGTGGCGCACGCCTGTAATCCCAGCACTTTGGAAGGCTGAGGCAGGAGGATCGCGAGTTCAAAGCCAGCCTCAGCAATGGCGAGGCACTTAGCAACTCAGTGAGACCCTGTCTCTAATAAAAAAATACAAAAAAGGTCTGGGGATGTGACCCAGTGGTTGAGTGCCTGAGTTCAATCCCCAGCACCACAAAAAAAAAAAAAAAAAGAGAGAGCCTGGTCAATGTTAGTATAATATGTTCCCTCTGCTTTAACCTTTAGGGAAAGTAAATTTGAAGCTACTAATATTGTTCATTGTTTCTGTTTTCTTCAGCCCTTCTTTGACTATAAAACCAATGTATTCTGCTCACCGCACTGGAATAATTATTCTATTTTATGGAAAGAAGTGTGGGCCTGATTCTAAGATTGTAAATACATCCCACTAAAATCTTTAAATTTGTTGTAATTTTGTCTTTTGGCAGGGTCAACTAACTGTTTTTAAGAATATACTCTGAGCTTTCTAGGAAGCTTATTTAAATGCTGACATGGAAACCTAAGAAGAAATGTGATAAAAATTACTGAACACATACTCTGGAATGTGCTAAGGAATATAAATATTTATTAAACGCTTTACATGTAATTATTATAGATTAATCATTACATCCTGTTTTAAAAGATTGAGATTTTCAACAAAGAAATTTAATGTTTCCTTAAATAACAAATGATCTAGTACACTTAGTATTTTAAAAGTAATTTGGATATAAACTAGATAAAATATGTAGAACATATGTAGGCTGCATCTTTATATCATAAATACCAAATTCACATGTGAAGAGACTAACCTATTTCTTTTCCTCTGCATTCAAATAATAACTATCAATGAATAACTCTTGATTCCAATCAACAAATAAATATTTGAACAACAATGGACACCAGTTTTTCCAAGTCACTATCAAAATAAATAAATAAATAAATAACAACAACAACAACAAAAAACTAGCTAACCACATGAAATATTTAGGAGTCAGAAGAGAATTAAATTTTTTAAAAAATATTTATTTATTTGCTTTTAGTTACACACAATGCATTTATTTGTACGTGGTGCTGAGGATCGAACCCGGGCCGCGCACGTGCTAGGCGAGCGCTCTACCGCTGAGCCACAATCCCAACCCCGAGAATTAAAATTTTATTCAACTTTTTTTAATACCTGAGGAACTATTTTGCTGGATGGTTTTAGGTCTTGGTCCTTTATTTTCTATTTTTGAGATGATATGGTTTGAGATAGTGTGAAAAAAGGAATGTTTGGTATGTTTTATTGCTTTATATATATTATCCTTCAATTGCTGGAATTAAAAATTTAATTAATGGAAAATATTAGCCATATATATTTTTCATGATGTAATAAGAGCACCTACAACTTATTGAGATCTTGTTATTTATAAGTATTGGGTTAGGTATACTGTTCATAATTATGAAATTAAATTAAGAACATACCATATTTAGTTAAGTGCTATTACAAAAACACACACAAATGAACCAAAATGATTACTGATGTCATCAGTGGATGCCTAAGCATTGTTTGTAACAATGTCTTCTGGATTATCTGATCCTATGGAGTTTATATGCCTTTCAAAAACCACTGAGGATACATTATGAGTTGATAAATTATTCATTAATTTTTTAAGTTATAGATGGATACAATATCTTTATTTATTTATTTTTATGTGGTGCTGAGGATCAAACCCAGTACCTCATGCATGCGAGGCAAGTGCTCTACCACTGAGCTACAACCCCAGCCCAAATTGTTCATTATTAATAGCAGTAGTTCTTCTCTACATGCTACCTAATAGCTCTCATCTAGAAGGACATTTAAAAACAATACCATGCCAAGAAAGTCAGTTTTATAATAACTGCAGATATATTTTATGGAATACACATATCTCTGGTCTTTGAATTCATCTTAAATCAGTGACAATAGCCTACCGATTTACTAATTATGAGTTTAAAAAGTCTTTTACAAATGTTCATTTTATATCTAAGAAAGTCACAATTCTATCCTTTACCAAAAAAACTGTGTTTTGAAAGTCCTATTATTACAATTTTATAGAAGAGGAAACAAACTTGAAAAGATCAGGTGTTTTGCCAACATTTACATACCTGGCTTGGCATAATTCCAAGCACAACCTATTTGCCCCTGGTCACTGTGCTGTACTACAATTTAGACTATTGTTTTTTTGTTTGTTTGTTTTTAATGGTGCTGGGGATTGAACTCAGGGCCTTGTGCATGGTAGGCAAGCACTCTACCAACTGAGCTATATCCCCAGCCCCCAATTATTGGGTTTTTAACCTTATTTCAATTGCCTAATTACCCAAACCACCGAAGAACAAAAAAATACTTTACAAAAAATTTCTCTAAAAAAACATGGCAGCAATTATACTACTATATAATTTAATTGGCAAAGACCATCCCTGTATACACAATTAACAAATGAGATTTCTATCAGGAAAAAAAAATACGTTTAGGGCTGGGGTTGTGGCTCAGCGGCAGAGCTCTCGCCTCGCACGTGAGTGGCCCGGGTTCGATCCTCAGCACCACGTAAACATTAATGCATTGCGTTGTGTACAACTAAAGTAAATAAATATTTTTAAAAAACGTTTAATTTTAAGTAATAAAAAAGTATTTAAAATCGAATTGCAAAACAAAATGAAAGAAATAGGACCATGGCAAGATTTTATTCCCTTGATCATTAGAAGAGTCCCTCATTTGCAGTACTTCTTAATGAAGTTTCTCTGCTTTGCTCTAAGGCAAAATAGATGTAACGCCAAATTGTACTCATGTTAAACTTCATATACTGGGACACTGCACCACATTAAGGTCCACAAAGATACACCTTAATACATATATTTAGTTGTAGATGGACACAATAGATTTATTTTTATTTATTTATTTATTTATTTTTATGTGGTGCTGAGGATCGAACCCAGCAACTCACATATGCTAGGCAGTGCTCTATCACTGACCTACAACTTCAGTCCTTAATACTTGCTTTATGAAGATTATTATGAGTATATATGTACAGATTTATTTATGTACATATGTACATATATATGTACAGATATATGTAGATATATGTACACATTTAGACTATACAATCTTATAGCACAACCATAACTGTTGAGACAGAACTAAAAGAAAGTTTTTTGTTTTTTTTTTTTTACTAATAGTGGTGAAACTATTTCTTAATATAAGGTTTAATATAAGATCTAAAAAATAAAATTGTCAAGAAAATTTTTTAAAAGGAGAAAGAGCAAGGCATAGTGGCACATGCCTGTAAACCCAGTGACTCAGGAGGTTGATGCACTTTCAAGGCCAGCCTGGGTAACTTAGTGAGAACCTGCCTCAAAAAATAAAAAGGAGGGCTGGGGCTGCAGCTCAGTAGTATAGCACTTGCCTAGCATGTGTGAGGCACTGGGTTTGATTCTCAGCACTGCATATAAATAAATTAAATAAAGGTTCATTGACAACTAAAAAATATTAAAATAAAAATGAGTAAACAAAAAGGATTGGGGATGTTGCTCAGTGGTAAAGCATCCTAGGTTTAATCCCTAGCACCCAGAGCAGGGGTTAGGGAGAAAAGGAGAAAAAGGTAGGGAGAAAGGGGGAAAGAGATAAAATATTCAATTTGCTTTTGCATTAAATAATCTGACACAAATTAGAGTAATTTCATAAACACACCAAAAATATCACTTAGGACAAAAAAACACACTCCTTTCTTTCCTTTATTTTAACAATTAAAAAAAATCACAATCTAATTCAACAAGGAAAACTATCAAAGAAAATGGGAGGTATTAATTCAAATTTAAATTTTAAAAACTATGAAGAAAAATTGCAATTTGAACAGTCAACTTAGTAGGACCCATGTTAATTAAAATAATTAATGTGAAAATCGGCTTTAACAGGTACCTCTATTTTTTAGTGACAGAAAGGTTTGACAAGACTCTGTGTTACATCACCATCTGCCACATTCTGCTCTGATATTTATAAATACAGTTGTGCTACTGACTTTTCTACAATTGCTCCAGGTGTAAGGCATTAGAACAGAGAATTCTCTTTGATCACTCCAGTGTCATTTCTTTTATAATATAAGTAGTTTAGACTACTCCCACATTCCCAGAGGTATGTCTCATAAAAAAATCTTTTAACCTCCAACTAGTTTCTCTAGGTGAAATAGGATGCAAAAGAGATAATCAGAAGTAATATTTTTTTAAAATACAAAACATACAGGTTAACTTTTTTAAAAAATCTACGAACAGAAAAACAAGATAAGCTTTTTTATTTAAATCATTTTAGCTTCTAAATAGTATAACTCAATTGGAAATGCTAAATGGTTCTTGAAATAACAACTTTATAATTTTTGGTTCAATATGTTTGTATTTTACACAAGCGTAACTCCTTCAATTTATTTTTTGCTTAAATGTTTTTAGAAATTCATTGTACATAGGGCTTGGGAAAGTGTTAAATTAATTCTGAAAACTGGTTCATTGCATTATATTTTACTTCAAAACAACAATTAAAAGCATCCCCCTGAGATGTAGACCTGTATAAACATACTGGCATTTAGGCGGTTCTCTCATAATTTAATTAAAGACAAAACAAAAATGTGGTTAAATTTTTATTTTTACTACAAGTTAAATATAATTATGTATATCTAACTGGGAAAACAGAAAGAAATTGGAAGACTGAAATGTCAGAGATTGGAACACCAGGTTAGGAATTACAAGATTAAAAAAAAGGATCTAATATTTCAAAGAGACCAAGCTAAACGTTTAATGTTCATGTGAAGAAAAATTCATACTGATTAAAAAGGCTTTCAATATGTGATTAAGAAAGAAAATCTGTAATTAAGAATACAGAAATAATAATCTGAAATTAAGAACGAAGAAAAGTTTATTGGAATTAGGGCTATTTGCAAGGGACATGTACAAATTTAGGAGATTCCAGGAAATTATTTCTATCACAGAAAAGATTAAAAAAACTTGAAAATGCTCATTTTCTATTATTGAATAGTCATATAAATAAATGCAGCCTCAATGCTGTAAGATGACAGGGAGGAAAAAATTATTGATTCTCATGACTATTTGTTGATATTATAGTTAACAAAGAAGATAGCCAAAATATTGGATCAGATGTCCAAAATAGAACACAAAAAAATGGTACTTTAAAAAGGAATGTGAAGGGGCTAGGTTTGTGGCTCAGTGGTAGAGCACTTGCCTAGCATGTGTGAGGCACTGGGTTCAATTCTCAGCATCGCATATAAATAAATAAAAAGAAATTGAAATCAATTTTTCAGGAAGCTTAAAAACAATTGATTGATAGAAATATCTCACATAGTTGGACACTGGGCTTCTGAAAATTTCCACTGTCAGATAATAACATAAATCTCCAAGAAACCAAAAGGTATCTAAGCACCAAAGAAAACTGTTATCTCCAGAAAGCATAAAAGAAAGGACATTTACTGAAACTGCATTTTAAATGATGGATACTTAACTCTGACAACCTCCAATTCTTTCCAAATTGAAGACAACTGGAAGCGGTTGAAAAACTATACTTAAAATCTCCAACATGTAAAGATGTCAAAATTAAAGTTGTCTAAGGATGAGTCTTTGATAATTAAAATTTAAAGACTATATTGAATATTCTTAAGAGTATAACTATAGGTGATTAAACACATTATCCCAATACTTAATAAAAATAACAATGAAATATTTCTTTTTATCCCATAAAATATTTTTACCTGTGTTTCCTTTCCAATAGTAATTTTCTGAACTAACTAGAACAATTAGATTATCCTTTGGTGTGTGGAAAAACAATATAGTCAAAAGTAAAATCTACTTTGACTTGCATCTCTGATGTATCAAGCCCACATTCTTGGTCCATTGTAATGACATAAAAATAAATAACTTCTTAACAAAAGCATGTACTTAAGAAATACTTAGGATTGTACCTACTAGTAACAGTAAGTATTCAAACACATTTTAGGAATTAGTTTTTAGTTTTACAAAAATATCGACTTTGTATCAAACGTTTCTTTTCCTATTCCATTTATCAATCACATAATTGCCTTTTTTTTTTTTTTTTTTTTTTTTAAAGCACAGAGATAACTGAAGTGTAGCGTCAGAAACGAATTCCAAATAAGTTAAAGTTTTAGTAAAGGGACTGAGAAAGTTCTATTTAATTTTGTTGTACTTTTCTGGTGAGGTGCATGTGCAAACATGGGGGGGGGGCAGTATTTATTTTTTCCCTGCTGCTAAATGAGCTCAGATGTTTTTGTTTTTATTAAAGCTGTTAATGGCCAGGCACAGGGGCACACATGTAATTCCAGCCACTGGAGAGGCTGAGGCAGAAATATCATAAGTTTGAGGCCAGTCTCAGCAACTTAGTGAGACCCTGTCTCAATCAATCAATATAACTGGGGATGTAGCTCAATGGCAAAGCATCCTGGTTTCAGCTCCCCAGAAGGAAGAAAAAATAGGCTGATACCTTGGGTGAAGATGGCAAAAGGACATCATGGCAGAAAGTTCCTTAGCTCTTAAGGCCAGGAAGGAGCTAGTGACTTTCCCCCACCCCGCCCCCCTGACCCTTGAGTTTTGGAACAGTTTTTATTACATAAAAATGAGCCACTTCTTTGTTGTATAAGTTTCTTCTAACTTCTTTTTTTTTTTTAATATTTATTTATTTGCTTTAGTTGTACACAATGCAATGCATTTATGTTTACGTCGTGCTGAGGACCGAACCCGGGCTGCACACGTGCTAGGCGAACGCTCTACCGCTGAGCCACAACCCCAGCCCCTCTTCTAACTTCTTTAGAAGTATCAAATACTTTGAGAGAAGTGGAATAGTAGCAAGTATATTTGTTTATTATATATTTTTTTCAATTTTCATCATCACGGTATTGCCAAATTAGAGAAATATATCTTATTTATCCCAAATTTTGGTAATGTTTTAATACAGGAAATCTTTTCTATGTCCAGCAACAAAAACTGCCATCTTTTGGGAACATACACAAAGAGGCCTTTTCTGTTTCTTTCATGTCAAAAATCACATTAAGTGCTTCTATTCATTTGAAGAAACTGAAAAGTGATAAAAAATGTTCATTATGAAAGTATCAATATCACAAGAAAGGAAATTACATCCCTTTGTAGTAGTTTTGTATATAAGGTATTAAGGGTGCTGAGCAGAAAAGATCTTTTCATTTGCATTAGTAAGAAGTGAAGACAGAATAGAATTAGCCTGAAATTTATAACTGTCCTATCAGTCACATATGTAGGTACATGAGCCTAGAATTATATTTGGACAAAATGTCAAAAAAAAAAATAGTTTATGTCTTATGTTTATATATGCCTGTTGTTTCATTAAAATCTTCAATATTATTTGACTAATCAAAACATCTAAGAAGTTTGGGAACATTTTCTTCTAGACAGGAGTTGCCATATCACTGTACATAAGAAAGCATGATTATTGGCAATATCTGATAGAATGAGCTCTACATTGTAAAGGGCCATCACATTCATTATCAAAACATTCCATTTGGTTCTCCCACAAGTCATCAGAGTCAAAACTTCTGATTCCTGAAATGTAACTTTATTCAGACATAACCTGATAATGCATATTCATTTGTGTGTCATGCCTAAGCAAAATCAGAGGCCATTCCCTCCCCCCCACCAATGCAGTACTAGGGCTTGAACCCTAGTACTAGGACATGCTAGGCAAGCACTCTACCACTGAGCCACATTTGCAGCCCCCAAGAGGTCACTTTCAGTGACCCTATTTTCAGAAGACTAAGTAACTACTGACTGAGAAGTAATTGTCCAGGGATCTAGGACACAGGAATCTTTAAGGGAGGTTGTTATTCTGCCTACCATACACACTTGTTGGTATAATAATGAATGATCACAACCGTGAACCAAAAATTATGGCTCCCAATCATCTGTTGTCAGAGGGAAAAAAAGAAGTTGAATAATTCATGTACTATCAAATAAGTATTACTTTCACATTGGGCATAGTGACACATTCGTATAATCCCAGTGGTTCAAGAGGCTGAGGAAGGAGGAATGCATATTTGAGACAAACCTCAGCAATTTAGGAAAACCTTCAGCAACTTAACCAGACCGTGTCTCAAAATAAAAATACAAATAAATGTACTGGGGATGTAGCTCAGTGGCAAAAGCATTCCTGGTTTCAATCACCAGGACTCCCCAACTAAAAAATGGACTTGGGATATACTCAGTAAAGCACCTGCACTCAATCCTCAGTATGAAAGAAAAAATACTGTTGCTATCAAATCCCTATTTTAGGGGCCATTTTATTTCCCCAACTCTTCTGTCTATTACCAAAGGAGGGAGGGAGAAGAAGAAAGAGGAGGGGGGGTCGTTTTGTATCCTAAGCAGGGGTTTCCTAGGATATAGGGCTTTAATTGCTAAAACTGGGAAAATCCTGGCAAAGAGGAAGAGCTGGTCACCATCCCTACATCAGAGAGTAATAGAGGTACATACATAGTCTGGGATACACTGGAAAACAGGCAGAAATCTATGAAGCCATGAAGAGAGGCCTCATAAGAAAACAGCCCTGTTCTTATACTTCTAGCATCCAGAACTGTGAGAGAAAACACATTTCTGTTGTTTAATCTACCCACTCTGTGGTCTTTGGTCAGAAGACCAGAGCAGACTAATAACAATATCTAAGAACAAAAAAGAAAATCACCTTTTTTTCCCCTATTTAACCTGGGTTCAAAAAGTGACCAACAGAATGTTTT
Source organism: Tamias sibiricus (assembly GCA_025594165.1). Taxonomy (NCBI): domain Eukaryota; kingdom Metazoa; phylum Chordata; class Mammalia; order Rodentia; family Sciuridae; genus Tamias; species Tamias sibiricus. The sequence continues at coordinate 120,840,799 of CM046663.1, read as the reverse complement.
ACAAAAACAATACTAATTAATTGACAAATACAAAGATGTCCTCCTTAGGCTTCTTCATAAAAATGATCAAACATTAGTTTTTATGGGGCTGAGGTGGTAGCTCAGTGATAGAGAACTTGTCTAGCACATGTGAAGCACTGGGTTTGATCCTCAGCACCACATAAAAATAAATAAATAAAATAAAGGTATTCTATTTATCTACAATAAAAAAATTTCTTTTTAAAGATTCATTTTTATAACCTAAAATATTATACTACAATTGAATTTGAACTTTCTATGTAGAATGATTATATATGTTTAATGCAAAAAGAGCTATTTCAAAATAGAAAATCAATCCATCATCTGTATTTTATTTCTCAATTTTCTACTTCTCTGGTTCTTGAAGGTCCTTGAACTTAATTAGAATTGAAAAGGAAAGCATTTATCAACAAAAATCACAATTATCCTGTCCATGAAAACTAACTTATGACTACAATGAACAGGATTCTGAGCTAGCTTTCAAAATTTCAGAGATAAGAACCAGAGGTACATAAAGATTTTTCATATCCTTCAAAGCTGGAAGTTTAAAAAGAATACAAATTCACTAACTCCATATTGGCTTAGAGTGCTAACTCAAAGAGTATATCTCAAAATGTGTTTATTCAACTACCCACTAGATGGTATGGGTGTAAGTATATAGATTCATATAATACATACACAAAACATATATGTATATAAAAGATATGCCCAGTTATAGACATTTCAACAGATGCATAGATACATCTACATCTACATACCTGTATGTATGTGTACCTATATATAAAGCAGAATTTTTCATATCTTGTAGTAAAAATATTCTTTCTAAGCACCATATAAAATGCAGAAGCCATGAAGTTTTGGGGTTTTTTTTCATATTTTTTTATTGGTGAACTATAGTTGTACATAATGGTAGGACTTGTTACTATATATTCATACATGCAAACAACATAACAATATAATTTGGCCATATCATTCCTCAGTATTTCCCCTTTCCCTCTACTACTCCCTCCCTCTGGTTCTTTTCCTCTGCTCTACTGAGCTCCCTTTGATTTTCCTACAATTCCCCCCAACTTTCTTTTACTTTTTCCTCTCTAGCTTCCACACAGGAGAGAAAACATATGATGCTTCATCTTCTGAGTTTGGCTTATTTCATCTAACATAAGTTCCATACATTTTCCTGCAAATAACATAATTTCATTTTTCTTTATGGCTGAATTAAACTACAATGTGTACATAAACCACATTTTCTTTATCCATTCATCCACTGAACCTACACTAGTTCCATTCTCATGTCTCAGCCTCCCAAAGCTGGGTTAGTGGTGTTCCATTATATCTAGCTTCAGAAGCCATAAAGTTTAATAACATTAAAAACACTGAGTATGGTGGTGCCTGCCTATAATCCCACTGGCTCAGGATTTCAAATTCAAAGCCAGCCTCAGCAAAAGCAAGGCACTAAGCAACTCAGTAAGATCCTCTCTCTAAATAAAATACAAAATAGGGCTGGGGATGTGGCTCAGTGGCCTGAGTGCCCCTCAGTTCAATCCCTGATACCCCACCCTCTAAACAAACAAACAAATATTGAAGGTTACATTAAGTAATCTGGCACAGTAAAAGACATATGAAAAGTTAATCTACAAATAATAAACAAGGAATTACTTTCAATTTATTTAATAAAAATGCAGGTTATCCATAAAATGTAAAGTATATCTACAAATCATTAACATGTAAAAAATTATAAAATAAATAGTGAAGGGTTACAAATACCTAAGAAAAATGTAAATGTACAATAAGCATTAAAAATGTTCAACTTTACCAATAACCCAAGTAATAGCAATTAAAATAATTTTTGTTCATTAGATGGACAATGACTATTAAATTCCTAATTCAAATGAATAAAACTATTCCACAACAATAAAATATAGATTGGAACAATTATACAAAATTATCAGAAGTTTAGAATCATTTTGAATCTTTTTCTTTTTAATTTTTAAAATAATTAATCAACCTGGGACTGGAGTTGTAGCTCAGTGGTAGAGCATTTGCCTAGCACATGTGAGGCACTGGGTTCAATCCTCAGCACCACATAAAAATTGATAAATAAATAAGTAAAATAAAGGTATTGTGTCCATTTACAACTAAAAAAAAAATTTTAATAATAATAATAATAATTAACCAACCTGAGCCACTCTAATTGAATTCTGGGTAGAGCCACCAGCATGATATTCGACATTGAATTTTTTTACCATTTCATCAAACCTACGAGGAAATCACAGTACAAAAACAAAAAAATATGTTAGCATATTTCAACATCACAATGCAAATTTCTCTGACTAAAAGTACTTTAAAATAAAATTAGTAATAAAATAAAATAAATTTAGTGAAATTATAAATTATATATTAAAGAAATGAACTAAAGTCCTGTATGGCAAACAAACTAGATTTCCACATTTTAAAAAATATTCCTATAAATGTATAACTACAAGAATTTAAATACATAAGGTACCGTAATTAACCATTACCCAAAACAGAAAGTAAAAATAAAATTCAAAAATTGCTAAACAAAGGTCATAGGTAGCAAACTGGTGAGTCAAAATCAGATCCCAGTCTCAGAAATACTTATAAACATACAGAAATCTCTTTCCTCATTCCACATAACTATGAGAGTTTTCAATAGAAACCAAACTTTCACTTATTAATGCAACCCCTGGAATCAGTTTAAGAGGCATACAAAATTAAAACCTTACACTTCAAGAGAGATGATGAAACATTTTGCTTACTCTTCTACATTTTACTGAAGGTAAAAAAAATATGTATGTGTGTATACACACACACACAGAACAATTTGATTTAAAAAAATACACACACAAAATGAACCAAAGCATATCAGCCTTGCAAAGTAAGGAAAGACGCCACAAACAGACTGCAAATTTGAAAAATATCATATTCTAATACAAAATAAAACAAATGCAATAAAATTGAGGAAGCAGTGCTAGGAAACACAACAAAGCAAGACAAATTGCTTTAAATAAACACTATTTGGAAAACTAGGGTGGTTGTCCAACTACTTCCACCTTACTCACAGGAGTAAAATTTAAGCGTCTTGGTAAAGAATGCTCTATTTTGACAAGTACATAAATTCCAAGACTACCAACATCTTCGCTCTTCATTTCCCTCCCTACTTCCCTCTTTCTTTTTATCTTCACACTTTTCAAAAATTATTCACACACCATACAATTCATCCACCTAAAGTGTGCACTCTAACATTACTACAACCAACTTTATTTTTAGTTATTTTCTTGATATCAGGGACTGAACCCAGGGGTGCTTAACCACTGAGTCACATCCCCAAGCCCTTTTTTATTTTGACACAGGGTCTTGATACATTGCTTAGAGCCTAGCTGTTGCTAAGGTTAACTTTGAATTTGCTATCCTCCTGCCTCAACCTTCCCAGCTGCTGGGATTACAGGCGTGCACCACTGCACCGGTACCACAACCAACTTTAGAATAAAACATAAAACTTTTCTATATGAAAGCAAAACCAAACAAAAAATTTAACTGTAATAAAAAGAAAATGTTTAATAACAAAAAAGGTTATTTTACCAAGAGTTAAGTGCTCACATAAAAAAATAAAAATATTAAGGCTCAAATAAATGGACAAATGAACAATAAACAAAACAAAAAAATGATAGAGTAATGTTAAAAACTAATGAACCCCTGTTACTAGCAACTGAAGGCGTACAGGTGTCTACACAACAAATTAGCTAAGTAGATGAATTATAATATTCAGCACACATAGGGATATGAAAAAGATGACATACTCATAAATAGTAGTGACAGAACTCTTTTGGAAAGCAATTTTGCACTATGTATCAAGAGTCAAAAAAAAGTCTATTCCATATTATTGTAAAATTCTATTGGTTGGGAGCCTCTACTCCATGAAAGTAACCCAAATCATAAAAGATACTATACAAAAACATGATAAAGTTGCTCATCCTATGGTAATATGTAATAAAGTAAGACTAAAAACAATATAAATGTAATATTATTGTTTACATGTTTCACTATTAAAGCAAAGAATTGACATATTACAAAGATATGAATAGTATAGAGTAAATGAATATTTTAAAAGTACCAAAAATAAGGGAAGCAAATTAAGATAAAATCAAAATAACACAAAATGTAAACATCTGTAATTTATGAAAAGTAAAATATATATAAGGCCCTTGCATTTATTGTTCGATGACATTATCAAAATGTAAAAAATATATTCGACATGATTAGTACCTTTTCTTTAAAATTCATAGAAATGATAAGAAAGGAAATATATTAACATGCGTACAACATTTTTATTATAAGCCTTTTCCCTTTTGTACTTTCTATGATTTGATAATGCTTACATTCATTTTTTAATGAAAATATTTTAACTAAAGAGCACTTTTAAATAAAATTTCATGTTACTGGAAAATAATTCAGAATTTTTTTAAGGACTAACCTTGAAGAAAAAAAAATACCTTTCTAAATAAATTTTAATACTTATTAAGTATATAAGAGATTTAAAATTCTAAGTAACACTTTCCAATATCATATAAAATATCACCAAATTCTTCATATACAACTATTTCTGAACAATATAACAGCTGTCTAAAGATCTGCCTTGCTTTTAAGAAGAACAATACAAGGAAATAGAGAAGCTCACAAGTTTAATGACCAATTACTAACATGGTAGTTAAAGGTGTAAACAAGCACTGTTCTTTTGATTCTACTTTAGTATTAAATCTCTTTAGATACTGTACCACTTCAGAGTTATTCCATATATAAGAAATAGTATCAAATGAAATGATCCAATGTGGAAATTTAAAATCTGCTAAAACAAAGACAGCGCTGACTTCTGGTAAAAAAAAAAAAAAAAAAAGAAAAAAGAAAAAGAAAAGAAAAGAAACGCTGCTAGTGCTGGGGATGTAGCTCAGTAGTGCACAGATTGCTAAGCATGCATTAGGACCTGGATTTATTTGATCCTCGGCATTGTGAAAATAATAATATTACAGGCATTGGTACGCTACTGGCAGCAGCAAAGAACTACTTGTAGAATAGCTGGGCAGTGACTAAATGACCAAAGTAAACACAGGCAACCTAACATAATCCATCATTTAGAACAAAAGTCCTTTGGCATTGAAATCAAGGCATAAATATTAACGGAAATAAATGCAGGGTGGTACATTACAAAACATTCAGTTTTTCAAAATAATTATTATACTAACTACAATACAAGCAGACAGATTATAAGAAGGTGATTGAACAATTTAATGGAAGAAATATGATGTCACAGAGAAAAAATAGTAACTTGTTTTAGTTCTCATTAAAATACACTAGTCCTACCAGACAAGGTGATACATTGCCTCTAATCCCAGCAACTCAAGAAGCTGAGGCAAGAGGATCTCAAGTTCAAGGCCAGCCTCAGCAATTTAGTGAGTCCCTAAGTAATTGAGTGAGATCCTGTCTCAAAATTAAAAAAAAAAAAAAAAAAAAAAAAAAGAAAGAAAGAAAAAGACTGAAAATATAGCTCAGTGGTAAAGGACCGCTGGGTTCAATTTCCAGTGCTGCAAATAAATAAATTAATTAAATATACTGGTCATTTCTTAAGACTTCATGAAGTTATAATACAGAACAAGCAGTAAAGGGTTTTCAAATTGTTATAAGAGGTTGGATAACACACACAAGCACAGAAAAAACAACATATTCACTGTGGTATTCCTATTCAACTTAGAAAAATTAGCACTCAAGAATGAAGAAATGAAGGGAGGGGAAGGGAGGGAGCAAGGGGGGATGGAGGGGGAAAAAAAGAAAAGGTGGTTGAATAAGATGGATATCATTATCCTAAATGCATGATTGAAGACCTGAATGGTACGAATATACTTTGTACACAAACAGTTGTATGTAAAAAGATGCTCTATGTGTGCATTATGAATTGTAATACATACTACTATTATGAATCAAAAAGAAAAAAAAGAATGAAGAAATGTCTAGCACACAAAAGTAAAGAAAACCAGGCCGGGCGCAGTGGTGCATGCCTGTAATCCCAGCACTTGGGAGCCTGAGGCAGGCGGATCACGAGTTCAAAGCCAGCCTCAGCAATGTCGAGGCATTCAGCAACTCAGTGATACCCTATCTCTAATAAAATACAAAAAACGGCTGGGGATATGGCCAGTGGTTGAGTGCCCCTGAGTTCAATCCCTAGTACCAAAAAACAAACAAACAAACAAAAGAAAGAAAGAAAACCAGGAGGGTAAAAGTAAGAACAAAAATTATTTTTGGAAGATGTTAATATAACTATATAAATGCATGATAAATTTTAAAAATAATCACAAGAACCTTAATTCCACTGACTGGGATCCATGCATAATGATCTGAATGAAAAAGTACATCTTACCCATAATTTGAGGATTAAGTATGGTCTAGTAGAATTTATAAAGCTAAAAGAAATTATGTTGAAATTGGGGACATTTTGAGTAATTATTTTTTTTAATTTTCTTATTTCATTTTGAGCAATTATTATTCACTGGAGATTAATATAAATATCCACTCCCCAATATGCCTCATTTTTAACCCTAAATCGCGCAAACAATGATGTAAGTTGGCTACACAAATGGCAAAGATACATGAGAAAATTTATAGAAAATTTTAAAAATACAACATTTTTCTTTTCTGACATTCCTTAAAAAACCATGATTGACAAAATTAATATTTTTTACATTACAAAAAATTAATTCTGAGCAAGTCTGACAATCTAAGCTCACCCTTTATATGTTATAGTAAGACTAGTAACAATTTTTGGTATGAAACCATTGCTTCTAACATCTGTCTTAATTGATCAATTATTTCAAAAATCTCTATTATAGAGAGATTTTTATATTTGCTATAAATATTAAGTTTTAAAAGTATATCATGCAGAACATAGAAACAGCTCTGAAAGCTCAATAATGAGAAAACAATCTGAAAAAGAATAGGTTAAAAGAGTAACTAAAGTTTTACCCAAGAAAAAATACAGATAGGCAAATATACATTTAGGGGAGGTGCTGGAGATCAAACCCTGGGCCATGGGCATATTAGTCAGGTGCTAGAGTATTGTGATGGTTTAGAGATGAGGTGTCCCCCAAAAGCTCACATATGAGGCAATTCTAGAAAGTTTACAGGTGAAATGACTGGATTATGAAAGCTTTAACCTAATCAGTGCATGAATTCGCTTGAATGAATTGAGTGGTAACTGTCAGCAGGCAGGGTGTGGCTTTGGAGTTTACATTTTGTCTCCAGTGAACAGAACTCTTTCTGTCTCCTGGTGCCATGTCCTAAGCTGCTTTCCTCCACGACACTCTTCATTCACGATGTTGTCTCAGCTGGGGCCCAGAGCAAATGACCTCTGAAACCAAAGCCTCAAATATTTTTCTGCATGTATGTGTTTTTGGACAGGTCTTTTGGTCACACTGTGAAAAGTCTGACCAAAACAAGTACTGAGCTACGTCCCCCACCCTAAGTACAGATCTCAATATCATTAGTCATTAAAAAATCTAAATTAAAATCATAAGGAGATACGTCTATTGGAAAGGCTTTTTTTAAAAGGTGACAATATTAAGTAGTGAACAAACTAAGTACTGCCAAGGATTCAAAACGACTGAAACTCCCACATTTTGCTGATGGAAATGCAAAATGGTACAGCAGTTTGGCAATTTCTTAGAAAATTAAAATTTTACTTGCTAGATATCTCAAGTACTCAAACATTTTAATAGCCTTATTATTTCCAAATACTTGAAACAAACCAAGTATCCATGATTAGCAAATGAACAAACTGGAAAAAAAAAATCAATAGAAGGAATGCTACTAAACAGTAAGAAGAAATGAACAACTAATACCTTCCACAACATGGATGATCCTCAAAAGCACTGTACTATGTCACAGAAGCCAGATATAAAAGGGTTATGTATAATATGTTCCATTTTTCTGACACTCAAGATAAGACAAAACAACAGGGACAAAAATCAGCTGCCAGAGAACAAGGGCAGGGGAAAAAAACTAATTATGAGGTAGTATGAATCTTAAGGGCAATGCAAATTTTCTATTTTAGTTGTGGTTACACAACTGTAAATATTTGTCAAAACTCAAAGAATTTTATACATTTAAAGGGCGAATTTATTATACGTAAATTACACTTTAACATATCTTAATTAGCCTGACACACATACATATATATACAAAAAAAAAGTATATACACACCTAAGGAACCAATCAAGGAAATTCCCAATGACCAGATCTACCTACCTACATATCCATCTTCCATCTGTATCTTGTATGTACATGTACATATACTTTAGTAGCTACCTATACAGAAGACATACACATGGGTACACAAAGACAAATGTGAAACACATTAAGAACTGAAAATAATCTTATGAGACAAGTAAAATTAATACCATTATCCCAATTTTCCAAATAAAGCTACAAACTTAAAAAAGAGTTTTAATGACTTGTTTTCTAAACTTCTGATTCTGAAATAGTCTCAATGTTGTTGGAGAGCGAAAAGTCTCCTACAAGAAACAGCTGCACATCTTTAACCAAGATTTACCAATATTTAACATTTTACAGGTTTTATTCTCTATAGATAACATAAACAAATAAGCAGTTTTTCAGAATAATTTTGTAGAAGGCTGTATATCATGCACTTCTATAACTTATAATAGCTCAGTGGGAACTTCCTAAGATGTAGTTTGTACCTCTAAAATCATTTGAATGCATAGGCTCATACAGATGTATCTAATTCCAATCCAGTGCCATTTCCTTCTCTCATTCCTTGTCTTCCCACTGTGTATCTCCCCTCCTCCACAGTTAGATGCTCAGCTCTGAGGTCCAGGACATAGCTCAGTATCCCTTTCTGAACAAGTTCCTAACTAGGATGGTGTAGTGGAAAGAGGACCTGCCTGATCCTTCTCCCTGTCCAAAACTTGCATTGATGTTTTCCTTTTCAGAAGTGATACAGTCTGTTCTTGGTCTACATTTTCCATACTCTACTCCTCTTTCTTATAGTCTGTTAAACCTCCCTACACCTAGGCTCTCCAAATGTTTAGACTTACATAAACAATAAGAACACTGGAATAAGATGTTTGTTCCTCTACTTATAAGAAACTTAAATTATTAGTATATTCTGTCTTCTACCAATTCTGAAGGAGCAGGTTAAGTGTATAATTGTGTCCTTTGTGTTGAAAAGGACGAGGGAATTCAGATTCATTACCCTCTAAGCTTTAAATGACTTTCGATGGATTCTTTACAACTAATAAGTAAGTTGTGAAGCAGACTCAGGAAGAAGATCCATCTAATAATGAGGGAAACGTTAAAATTTTTAAAACTAAGACTATTTAAAAAAAAGATGTTTTGACTTGAAACTAAATGAATTACTTTTTAATAAAGGTAGCTGTAGCTTAATTATTTTGGGGAAACACCCAGAAAAATGCAACCTAAAAGGCTAGAAAAAAAAAATAAAAGAAGAATGATAAGTAAGATAAAGGTAGAAAAGAAATTAAAGCACAGGGGGGAAAAAGTTTTTTTTGTTTGTTTGTTTTTGTGGTGCTGGGGATTGAACCCAGTGCCTTATGCATGCAAGGCAAGCACTCTACCAGTTGAGCTATATCCCCAGCCCCCAGTTTAATTTTTAATGTGATTTTTCCAGTTAGCAGACAAGAAGCAAATGGTTCTTGGAATAAAAAAATTGCATGATTATACCCTAAATGTAGCAACAATTATTCTTCTATGGAAAAAATGTATTTTAGGAAGATATAAGAAATATGACCTGAAAAATGGGCAAAACTCAACCTTTTATCATTCATTTCTACTTCTAGCTAAAGAAACTGCTTTCCATTTTCACTGAAACTAAAGCCATTGTATTATTCCAAGCTCAGGAAGAATAAGAGAAATAGAGAAAGACAGAGACAGAGTGTTCATCATATACCTGAAGAAAAAGACATATATTGTGCTAATATCACTATAGCATAGAAATAAACATCAACAATGTTAAATATTTGATGAAGATGGGTATATCAGGGATAAAACAAAATCTTTATAGAAAAACTCTGAAAATTTAACTTCCCTAAGAAAGCATTCATAAGAGCCAAGTGGGATTTTTTATGAAGTTCTTTCCTAGACTTCTCATCTAAACAAATAATAAATTTAAAGCATAAGTAATTCTAAACAGGTTATACTTATTAAGACCAAATGCTAATAGAATAACATGGGGAAGGGGTTCCATAGGCAAAATTTAAGATTAAAAGCTCTGAAATCATTGACCACAAATGTTTAGTGAGGTTGAAAAAAAATTCACTTAAATGTCAGTTTGATAAAAGCCAAAAAGAACATTTCCCACAGCTGTTTATATTTAAGCATATTTTTAAAAGATGGAAAAAGTAACAGTCATTCAAAACTAGGGTTAAGCGATTAGTTCATAAGGATTGTAATTTAAAGGTATTTCTCTAACCTCTAATTTTATTTTCTTTGATAAGAAAGTGGTTTTAAGCATGTGTTACTTAGATAAGCCCTTATTCAATTCTAAAATGTTTAAAAGTTTAATTAGTACCATTTATAACTTTGAAGATGAATGAAGTTCTTTGCATGCGAGATAATCAAATATATTGTTGAAAAGCACTTTGTATATAAGTATAGATGATTAAAATAAATTGGTAATTCCTAAATGATAGGTGCCTCAGGTTTTTACTCATTATAAAAACACAACAGAATTCACAAAGCCAATTTATAAAACATTCATTAAACATTTAATTGTTTGACATTTAGTTTTAATCCATAAAAGAAAAAACCAGGTGTAAGGAAAAAAATAATACAAAATAGTAGTTCTCAAAATGACATATAAAGCCTTTTGGTAAAATCTAGAATGTTACCCACATGACCACAGGCAGTTCCAAAATACAAGTTACTCTCTTCTCCTACCCTTTATTGGTTTGCTTTCTGTTATTATTTCTATCATAGAGTCCATGGTTAAATGGGGCCTGAGTCTCTCTGATCATAGAAAAGTTAAGAGAAACTTATGTAATAGATATGGAAAGTAGTAGTCAAGCAATAACTAATAATTTCTCTCTACAAAACTTTAAAAAATATCACTCAACAGAAACAAATATGTAAAATCCCTACCAAAATATAACATTAAACTTCTGATTCTCAGGAACATATAGTGCATCACAGCCAACATTTTACTGACAACTAGAAAGTCTAAAAAATCATAACTCATATTGTTAAAGGACAAAGAGCTATAGAATCAACAACAACAAAGTGGATAAATTTCCAGAGAAGTGAGAACTGTTCACAGGGTAGACTAGAACTAGCAGTTTTCTGTCCTACCTGCCCACTTTTGCAGCCAGGGAAACGAAGCTAGAGGGACAATATTTGACATTTCCCAACTGCAAACACACAGCTGTTTGTCCCATAGCACATCTGCTGAATTCTGAAACTGAATGGTAAATGAAAGAAGTTAACCAACATCACCTTTAAAAAAAAAAAAAAAAAAAAAAGTCCTCCCAGTCTGGCAGTTGCTAACAAAACAAAAAACAGGCCAGGAAAAGAGAGACTAAAAACAATGAAATTGCTAGAAGGAGTGGAGAATAAAAACTAAGGATCCATAGGAATTCTCTTGAGGGGTATTGGGGAGACCATATATCTACACTGGTTAAATCTAGAAGCTGAAAATTCAGACTTTGGGTTTACTAGAAGGTAGGGATGGGATAGAGGGCAAGGGGAATAAAAACAGTAGGGACTTTTAACAGTTACATAAAACTAAAGGGGGAAACTAAAGTTCTAGAACAAAACATCAGTTTCTCCCTTGAGAAGGTTGCCAAATTCTGAAGGTGTATGAAGCAGAAGAATAAAGAATTTATCTGGAAACCTCAAAGGGCAGTTTGGTGCCCTTGTTCTTGTAGACTACTTCAGAGTTGATGGGACAAAAATACACTGGTCTCATTTTGAAGTCCTAGAGGTTCAGGCTACAGGAACAGAAGCAAACAGGGAAGACTAAATCATCAACACTGAAAATCATCTTTGACCAAAGCTTAATCCTTGATATTATTACGGGAAAAGGATGAACACTGGTTGATGATACAATCTGAAGGATCTATAGAACAGTGTCTAGTAAACAATAAACAACTGAAAGTTAGATTAAGAGGTAAAAGAATGACTTTTTAAAAAGAAAAAATACAAGAAAAAGATTCAAAAATTATTCAGACACTGAAAGAGTACTTCAAAATAACTATGATATTTTCAAGGGAACAAATGAAAGGATGCACAAAATAAACTACATAAAATGAATGGAGCATTTCTTCAGAGAGCTGAAAATTGTGGGTAAAATAAACATTCAATTAAGGAAAGAATAAACATCTAAAACATAATAGTTTGGTATATGAAGTAAGAATTCATTGGCTAGATCTAAAATTAGATTATTCCCTCTGTATCTCTCTACTCCTTAGCCCCAGACCTGGGCAAAGTAATAGAAGTATCCAGTAATAGTGGAAAAATAAATCCCCAGTTCTCCAGATAGAGGACCAAAAGGAGAGGTCCATGGCACCTCAAAGTACTAGGACTCGGGGCTGGGGTTGTGGCTCAGTGGTAGAGCGCTTGCCTAGCACGTGTGCGGCCCGGGTTCGATCCTCAGCACCACGTAAAAATAAAGGCATTGTGTACAACTAAAATAAATAAATAAATAAATAAATATTTTTAAAAAGTACTAGGACTCCTGAAATATTGGGGGTGGGTGAATGAAGGCTCATCAAAAAAGAAGAAGAAGAAGAAGAAGAGGAGAGGAGGAGGAGGAGGAGGAGGAGGAGGAGGAGGAGGAGGAGGAGGAGGAAGGGGGAATAAAGAAGACCAAATGAAAATTTGGAACTTAGAAATTCAGGGACTGAAACTTTAAAACTCATCAGATCATCAGATTAACTCAAAAGCAAAATGGAAAAGACAGAACTAAATCAATATACTTAAAAGATAAAGCAATTAAGATTTTCCAATCTGAACAATATACAGAAAAGAGATTTTTAAAAACTGAACAAGTACTCAAGAGACCTGAAGAAATACCAAAAGAACTAACAATTGTGTTCTCTTAATACTAGAAGAGAAAAAGTGCAATGCAGGAAAAAAAAATTAAATAATGGCTTAGAAATTCCTGAATTTGGGCAGGGAGTGTGCTCAGTAGTACAGCATTTGCCTAGCCTGCACAGTGTCCTGTGCAAAGGAAGGAAGGAAGGAAGGAAGGAAGGAAGGAAGGAAGGGGGAGGAAGGGAGGCAGGCAGGTGGGTGGGGGGCAAGGGAAGAAGAAATGGAGGAGAAAGGGTAAGGAAGAGAAGAAATGAAGGAATGAAGGCAAGCTGGTTTCTGAATTTAACTAAAATCTTTCTTACAGATTTAAGAAGCTCAGAAAACTCCAAACAGCATAGACAAAAAAACAACAGACAACAACAACAACAACAAAAACCCACCTCTAGACAAACCAGAGGAACCCAGAGAATGGAACTGAAGAATAATGATATTTAAGAGGAAAAGGTACAAGAGGGATGGAAAACAGTCACCTGTCAGAAAAAAGAACCAAGATAAAGCAGAATTTCAAGAAGGAAGATGGGAAAGAGGAGAGGGGAAGAAGGAAAGAAGTTCTAACATACCCAATTCTTTACTACAGACATAAAATATCAATCTGATACTGATTTATGATTTGACATCACAAGATATCAGGGTAGGCAGCATTCCTTAATGGTTAAAAGTAAAGGTTCTGGTGTCTGGCCTGATTTTAATCTCAAGATCATCTAATTATATGACGGGGCAAGTAATTTAAATTCTCTGAATTTAATAATTGTTCCTCATTTGTAAAAACATGGCATAAAAGACTTTCTATTTTGTATTCTGGTGTATTTAAGCATATTGCCTGACAGATACTGGGTACACACTAAAAAGAAAATGAGATGAATGAATATGGCTGGATGGACAAACTATGGAAGGATTAATTGAGACTTCCTCCCGATTTACCTTTAAACATATTGACTCTTAACTCTATCTTCTGCATTTTGATGGTAAACCTTCCTCCAACAGCCTTCCAGCTGCTGTTAGATTTTTATTTTATTTTTTATTTTTTTGGTGGTACTGAGGATTGAACCCAGGGCCTTGTACATACTAAGCAAGCACTCTACCAACTGAGCTATATCTCCAGCCCCCACTGTTAAGACTTTTAAAAGAAAGTAAACTACAGACCTTCACAAATTTTAACAAAAATAGGTTTCTCCTAAATATTTTTAAAACAATTTAACATTGACTTGATTTTTGCCTATGACCATTGTACCTATGTAAAACATTACAATGTAAAGAAAATTAAGGCAAAGGAATTCAGATGAACAATAATTTAGAACTTCATTTCCAGATAGAAATTTAACTATATGACATAAGTTTTAGGTTAACACATAGATATAATGTTGCCCAGTGAAAGAAAACAAAATCAAATCTAAACAATGAGATCAAACGAGGTGCTGCAACTTGCTTTCCCTCAGTGTGATGTGTGTGTATATGGGGGTGGGGGATATATGTGTGCACTATTTCATCTTTTCATGACATTACTTTGAACACAGTAAGCACTCAATAAATGTTACCAACTATTTTTATCACTGAAAAGGAATAACTGAGTTGTTTATTTTGAAGATAATTATCAATTAGGCTATGATCTTTAAAAAAAACTAACGATTGACATTTTAAATTGTAAGTTCAAACTTCTCAATAGTTTGGAAGATGTGTGATGCAAATAATTTTCAATCCTCAGACTGAGTGAAGAATGAAAATCTACTAAATAAACTATTAAACAATTAAAATGTTGCAGCTATACAAAACAAATAATAACCACACAGCAATGTAAATTCAAAACCACATACAACACACATTCTTTTTGTATTACTGTTAATACAATTCTCATTTTGTTATTACCTTTAAAGTTTTATTTTTTTCATGCCTTTGCAGTAAAAGACATAACCAATATGAAAAGTGTTTAGATACTGAGAAGATATTTTCTTTCATCTTCCAAATACTACAAACAAAGATTCCAATAAAGAAAACCACAAAGTTTGCTGAAGTTTAAAACATCTGGAGAATGTCTTAAGATATTCATTCTTAAGAGCTCTATATTAAAGAACAGCCTGAAGGGTAGATGATAAATCTGCTCTGAAATGGGAAGTATGTTTCTAATTCCATTTAATATAAACAAGACTTTTTTTTTCTTAAAGGAGGGGAGGGACTATAATTAGGAAGCAAAGTACCAAGACACCATAAAAGGAAACTTCAAAAATAAAGACTAAAGCTCAATATAAAACAATCATGAAAATATAATGTTTTTACTGACATATCTGCATTCAGAAGGTAAATATCAATATTTCTTTGGTAACTACTAACTGAAGAAAACTGGATGACAGTTTCATGGGTGATCATTTCATTATTATGCTTTCTGACTTGAATAGATCACAAATATTCTGGTGAAATATGTCCCAGCTGTAAATTGTCACAGGAAAATAATAAACTCTCAGAAGGCTGTTAGAAGAAATAAGTTTAATTATGTTGGGGGGGGGGGGGACTGAAGATGTAATCTTTCTTGGGTATCAAATTAATATTAATGCAAAAGCTTGTTTTATAAAAATGCTTTTTGCCAAACTAATGTAGAAATAAATCAAGGGATGATATCCGTGAGATTCCATAGAATTTAAAATAAAACTTCTCATTGAGGTTCTTGATTTGAAGAAAGTATTGTGCTTTCTCTTTGAAACAAAAACTTACAATAGATCACTACAATGTGAAATATAAATTCTTTACAGTACAAACTGGATTTCAGAAGTAAAATGCTTAGAGTAAACCATCGCTATCCACTTGGAAACAAAAACAAAGATGAAATATACAAAGCTTTGAATTCCAAAGTTATTCAGTTACCATAGAAGGAACTGTTGCAGGACACCCCATGGAATATACTCTACTGGCATATAAATTGCGGGTGAATCTTCTTCCCAGCATTTCAATGATATAAATTACATTAAGGAAATAATAAACTTATCCAAATTTGAACATTTTTATTATGAACTAAATGCAAAAATTCTAATAAAGAACAATCGATCCAATGCCTCAATGGTTTCTAATTAGATATAGTATTCATTTTAGGAAGGGAAAGGTTCAGAAAGCTTTCTCTGTAAAAAGCCAGGTAATAAATAGTTCTCGCAGCAGGAATTACAATACAATTAACAGACCGTAACTTGAACACAACATTCATAATCACTGAGAAACAAGTTAAATTTTTGGTGGTGTTGGGGGAAAGGTGAGGAGGAGCAGCAGCAGAAAGAAAGGAAGGAAAGAAGACATTATACGTTATTTAGGAACCTACAAAATGAGAGAAAAAACAAATTTTCAAAAAGTATTTTTAGTGATCATATTTACAATATAAAATAGTAAAAGTTTTCTTTGTTATTTAGGTCCATTAAAAAATAATTATTTGGGGGGAATAATATTTTACTTAATTGGTATTCAAAATTACTGTTTCCCATCATCAAAATTAATTTCAAATATTAATTTGTTAATATTTACATTTCAACTTCAAAAGGTCTTTTCAAAAGATAGATACTACCAAACATGGTATTAATGCATAAACATTATTTTAATTGCACATATTTATCACTTAGGAGGTATTTATAGAATTCTATTAGAATATTCTCTAGATATTTGCTTTTTAGAACATCACTGCATTGTAGATTAATCTTTCAAGTTAAGATTAGGTGAGAACTACCTGACTACATTGCTAGATGAATTTTGAAATAAGAATTCATTAATATCTGGAAAATACAGCTGAAACTATGACTTTTGAGATAAAAATCATAAAATGTGTGTGATAATGGAGATATCATTTCTTGTTTTCACTTTTGACAGAAAAGAATGATATTAAGCAGCATGACATTACTTATGATTCAAACTACATTATTTGCTGTCAAATTACTTTACCATAGGTGTAAGTTTTGCACATAAGCACCATTTTACCTTGCAATTAAGAAATAACATCATTATCCCAGCAGCATAGGAGGCTGAGACAGGAGGATCGAGAGTTCAAAGCCAGCCTCAGCAAAAGTGAGGCACTAAGCAACGCAGTGACAGAGACCCTGTCTCTAAATAAAATACAAAATAGGGCTGGGGATGTGGCTCAGTGGTTGAGTGCCCCTGAGTTCAATCCAGTGTACACCCCACAAAAAAATCATAATCACTGAGAAACAAGTTTGCAGCAAAAGCCATTCAGTGTTCAATAACTGTAACTGAAGGAGCTTCTCCTTATTCAGAAAATTTTAAACATTAACCATAAGCTAAAAAGACAGCAATCACTCTGATGAGTAGTAGGGCAAGTCAGATTGTTCATTGTGGATCAGTGGTAGAGTGCTTGCCTAGCAAATGTGAGGCACTGGGTTCAATCTCCAGAACCACTGAAAATAAATAAAGGCATTGTGACCATCTACAACTAAACAAAACAAGAAAACAACAACAACAACAAAAACCCAATTTTAAAAAAATTCATGAAAGCAAATGAAATTCACTCATGATACTCCTAATTCAATAATAAATGACATTCAATTTTTTTCCACAAAACATCTGCTGAAAAATAACACAATAAACAATCATAGTCTTTAAAAGTTTTCACATTTTCACAATTTTCGTAATTTCTCCAAGTGAATACTTTTTCTGCTCCACACATATTTTACCACTGCTAGTTCTAACACATCTTAATAGATTCCACTTCAGTTTACATTGAACTAATGTAGCTTCTTTGAAAATATTCTTGTCTGCAGACATTCCTTGGACTTTTCACAAAGTTTAATTAATTCTTCAGTCACTTCAAACTCAGTACTGACTCCTTGAATAAACAACCAATCAATGTCAATAACATCTGATGATTCATCTAGAGCCAAGAATATCCACTGGAAATCATTATCTTCTTCTTTAATTCACTTAAAGAATTAAGCACAGTGTCCTCAATCTTTTTTTTTTTTTTTTTTTCCCTTTCTTTTTTTGTGGTACTGGGGATTGAACCCAGGGATGATGAACCACTGAGCTACATCTCCAGTTCTTTTATTGTATTTTTTATTTTGAGACAGGATCTTGCTAAGTTACACATGCTGACCCTGAACTTGCAATCCTCCTGCCTCAGCTTCCCAGGTAACTGGAATTACAGGCATGTACTACCACATTTAACCCAATGTCCTTAATACTTAAAGTAACTACTGTCACCAAAAGGCTAATATTATTATACAAATTTAATTTTTCTGAACACATTTCTTTGTCTGTTAATTTACTATTAGTAAATGGTTCTCCTTCCTTGGCAAACATATGAGCCAATCAAAATTTATTTTTTGTATGGCCTCACTTTCACTTTATGTGTGTATAATGAGCCTATCTTTACATGAGAAATTCTGCTGTGATGAGATACTGCATTTTAAATTTGTGAGAGAGTTGTTTTCTAGTGAATCTGGACTACTGTAAGTGCTTAGTCTGGTAAAGGCAATATATGAAGTATTCTTTTAGTAGAACATAATAAAACCATCTAATTTGATTAAAAAACTATCTCTTAAAACTAAAAGATTCTCTCCTTTTCTTGTTTCAACACGATAGGTATAGAATAGTAATAAATTGTCATAGCACAGGAATACACATGGAATTTGAGAACACATTGAATTATAATTTGGGAAGTGAGAAGCAATAAGAGAACGCCACATATAATCTCTGTTGCAACTACACATCTCTGCCATTGTGGTGGAAAACCAGCCACAGACAATACATAAAGGATTAAGCTTGTCTTCTAAAGAACTTCAATTATGGGCACTGAATTTTGAATTTCATATAATATTAACAAGTCAAACTAGTATTCTCTTTTTCCTCTCATAAATACAAAAAATATTAAAACCTTTCTTGGGTGGCTGGTTGGTAGAGTGCTTGCCTGGCATGCACAAGGCCCTGGGTTCAATCTCTAGCACAAAAAAATAAAAATTTTCTTGGCTTCTAGGCAACCCACCACCACATAAAACATACAAACAAACAACAACAACAACAACAACAACAACAAAAAACCCAAGTGGGTGAACAGATTTGGTTCATAGGCCATACTTTGACAACTCCTACTTTATACAAGTTGCTTATTCGTTTTGGCTCAGTTGACTCACCTGTAACATGTGAATAAGACGATTACTATTGGAACTATCCACTAAAGGGCTATGTTAGAGCTTATCAAAAATAACGTGAACAGATTCAGAAAATGTACAAATGTTTTAAGTTCATTTTTTAATTGATTTTTAAAAAACAGTTGTGTTTTACATTCACAGAACATAGCAGGACCTATGCTAGTCAGCACGGAGCAAATAATATACAACACATTCCATGTCTTTTATTTCCGTAACAATACAATCCAGTCCTTATTATATTTTCCATGAATTTATAATAAAAGTGAGAAAATGAAAATAACCAAAAGTAACACTGAATAGTTAGTTCTAAATATGCACACTTGGTTAATGTCAATCAAACCCCATAAACATAATGCAACAACCACTTACTAAGATTTTTTACCTTGTGTAATACATACAATTAGGCACTTCAGAAATCCTGTATGTACATAAAAAACTAAAACATTTGACCCAAAAGCTTAATAAAGTATTTCTGCAACTAACTTTTCCTGGAGCCTGCTTTATAACAACCAGTACCTACACTCTACCTTCTTTTAGTGGCTTCAGAATTTACTATTGTATGGATACAAACTAATCTCTAAAATAAACATTTAGATTATGCATAGATTATTTGTTTTGTTTTTATTTTTTCTTTTAATGATAATGCAGGAATAAACATGTTTATATATATAATTTGTCTTCTAATGTTACACAAACTTTTTGACACACAAAAAAGATATTTTTATCTGGTCAAGTATCCATCTCAAGAATTTAAAAAGAACCTTGCAAATTAAATTCAAAGGAAGTAGAAAAAA
The DNA here is from genome assembly GCA_025594165.1 of Tamias sibiricus. Lineage (NCBI taxonomy): Eukaryota > Metazoa > Chordata > Mammalia > Rodentia > Sciuridae > Tamias > Tamias sibiricus. The sequence goes on along the minus strand of CM046663.1, from coordinate 120,820,728 downwards.
AGAAAATAAAGAGATGAATACACAGAAATGAAAAACAAATACACTCTTCAGAGGAACAACAAAGTCAAGTTTGGTTCCCTGAAAAGGCTTGTAAAACTGATGAAACCTAGATGAATACACAGAAATGGAAAACAAATTTATTCTTCAGAGGAACAACAAAGTCAAGCTTGGTTCCCTGAAAGGCTCGTAAAACTGATGAAACCTTACAAAGAAGGCATATAAAATCATTAGAAATGAAAAAGGGTACATATTCATAGGTCACATACATATTAAAAGATCACAGAAAGATATTCTGAACAAGGTTATGCCAACACATTTCAACATTCAAACAAATACCAAAGTTTATTTAAGTAGTGAAAAAAATAGAATGTTCCTCATATTTTAAAGTAGCAATCTACATCTAGATGACAATATCAGTGAATTCCACCAAACATTTAAGAAAGAAATAACACCTAAAGAAAAATCTTCCATAGAGTAAAACCTGAGACCATCAAAAAGAGGGCACACGATAAGATGAAGAACAATGAACTCTCAAAGATACCATTAAGAGAATGAAAAAGTAAATCAGAGGTGGCTGGTACAACCAAAAAGGGTCAAGTAGAAATTTCCTAGAAATTGATAAAAAATTATTAAACATCCAATAGAAAACTGGATAAAAGAAATTAAATGAACAATTCACAAAGATGTGCATCAAACATTCATAAAAACAAATGAGAAGGTCCAGGGTCATAGCTTAGTGGTAGAGTGCTCACCTACTAGCATGTGTGAGGCAGTGGGTTCAATTCTCAGAACCACATGTAAATAAATAAAATAAAGGTAAATAAATAAAATAAAATAAATGACAACTAAAAAAATGTTCTTTTTAAATGAGAAAATGCTTAACTTAGTGGTCACTGTCAGGGAGGTATAATTAAAACTATAATGAAATAACACTACTCTCCCACTCATATGGCTAAGGTGTTCTGTTTTGTTTTTAAAGACTGAAAATAGCTGTGGAACAACTAAAACTGTAGGTTATGCTAATGGGAATACAACTCATTGGAAAATGTTTTGGTAGCACCTTATAAAGTTAAGGGCAAGCATACCTAGTGATGCAGTATTTCAATTCCTAAAAATAATTTAAACAGAAATGAATACACATGAGCATCATTCAAGAAAACACATAAGAATATTCACATACTAGCATTATTTCTAATACAGCCAAACTAGAAACAACACAAACATCCATCAATAGTAGAATATAAAAATAAAATGAAATGAATTCATACAATAAATTTGGACCAGAAAAGAACAAGGCACTTCTACATGCAACAAGGCAGACAAACACCACAACGATGAGCTGAAGAAGTCAGCTAAGCTGGGCGCGGTGGCGCACACCTGTAATCCCAGCACTTTGGGAGGCTGAGGCAGGAGGATCCCGAGTTCAAAGCCAGCCTCAGCAATGGCGAGGCACTTAGTAACTCAGTGAGACCCTGTCTCTAATAAAATACAAAAAAGGGCTGGGGATGTGGCCCAGTGGTCGAGTGCCCCTGAGTTCAATCCCCGGTACCAAAAAAAAAAAAGAAGAAGAAGAAGTCAGCTATATGATTCCATTGTTTTAAAATTCAAAAATAGCAAAGCTTATCACTGATGTTAGAAGTTAGGACAGACAACACCTTTAAGGAAGGTGGAGGGGGGCCAGGGGTACTTCTGGGCTGCTGGCCAAGTTCTATTTCTAGAACTGAATGGTAGTTAAACAAGTATGTTTACTTTGAGGTAATTCAGCTACACACTTGTGATTTGTATACTTTAGTATGTATGTTATGCTTTAATTCATAAAAAGTTAATAAAAATTACTGAATTTTGTCAAATGCTTTTCTAGCATCTATGAAAATAATAACAAAAATTTATCTAAAATGTATTAATATAGTACATTCATGTCTAATCAGAAGAGATAAACCACACAATAAGCAGGCAAAGTTTAACAAAGAATTAGTAACTAAAAGAAAGCTTCATAAGGTACCCAAGGGCAAATGAAGAATACCCAATGAAAGAAAAAACTTGAAATGGGTCATTTTTCATAGGAGAAGCTGTTTCAGCTACCAGAGAGCAAACAAGTGCATTGGTTTAGTTGGCAGGGAGTTGCAAGGCAAACAATAGAAACCCTCTGGGAAGCAGGTAAAGGAGCCTAGTAAATTATATTAATAGATAATCTAATTTATTTTTTAACAATTCTCTCATTTTGGAATAAATCCTCCTTGTAGTAGTTACTTGATATATGGCTGTATTCTGTTTATATTACTCTTAATTTATAATTTGTGGCTTTCGCATATAGAAAAGTATTTAATTACGTACCCACTATGTACTGTTGTTTCTAATTATTTTTCATTTGCTTTACAAAAAACTATCACTTCTCTTGGAAATAATATTTCCTTTTTTACCATTTTTATATTTACTAATTTTTAATCTAAAATATTATTATCTAACTTGTATCTTTTTTTAAAGCCAACATGTCTGCCTTGATGAGAATATAAGGAAGATGCCAAGCGTGAAAAGAGAGAAACTAATTAAGAGGCTACTGCAATAATTCAGACAAACAATTAAGGTAGCACAAAAGAGGTGCAGTGGGGAAAATGACCAGTGCTGGAGATAGTGTAAGTGATTAGAGTTCAGGATATATTTCACAAAATGATGCCAGTAGGATTTCCTGAAGAACTTGATATGGAATACCAGAGAGAGGATTAAAAAAGAACTCTAAGGTTTTTATCTTAAACAAATGAAAGGATAATGTGGCTTGCCATCAAGCGAAACATCAATTTGGGGGAATGATGAGGTGTTCAGTTTGGGACACAATGAATTTAGGATATCAAATATACAAGCACATTTATTAAATAAATGTTAAAAGAAAAAATCAACCTCTCAAACATTACTAACTCATCAATATTGCTGATCAAGAACACAGAATGCTGTACCATAAGGCACACTTTACACTACCATGAAGAAATGATTCCTTTGACACACAGGAAAGGATAGAGACTTGAAAACAGGTACCATCTTCACATAGCAAAAACTGAACTATACCATGATTGCCAGGTGCAGAGAGAAAAGAAATGCATTATCCTCTAAGGCAGAACCAAAAAACCCAAATTCCTCTCCAGTATGTTTCCTATGATCTTTGTAAAAAATGCACAAAGTAAACAAAGTACTGGTATTTTTGGCAATAGTTTCATGATAAGAAAGTAGGTATATAATAAGATAATAGGTAGGCAAGTAGGAGATAAATAATAAGATGATAAGTAGGAAGGCAGGTAGGTACAAAGGAAGGACCATGATAAATACATAAATTTGAGAAAAAGAAAAAACAATTTCACAGCTCATGAAGTCATTCTGTACCTCAAGGAGACTTGGCAAGTTTGCTTCAAGAAAAGATATTATGGATTTAAAATCTGAACTCTAGGATCTTAAATTTCCCGTTTCTCACTTTAATATACTTTTCTTTGTTCCATGCTACCTCCTTACATTTCTGCAATAAAAGTCATGAGGCACAAAATCTTGTGCAGATGAAGCATGCCATCAGCATGACATACATAATATAAAGGCAGCCAAAATTAGAAAAAGTATCTCACATCCTTTGCCAACTATCTACCCTTAGTTAATCTCTAATAGTTGAAGCTATCATACTAAAGTAGATGAGATAATAAAATCATTTTAAATTACCACATACAGTATATAAAAATATTTTTAAAACATCAATATTTCAATAATCACAATACTTCCTGCAATTATTGACAGTTATCAAGATTTGACTACTGCTGTACACATTGTATATAAAACAATTTCATAGAACTTATGCTGGCATCCCATTTGTCTGTAACTCAGAATAATCCACACGAAGCTTTCTTTTTGCTCTACTGACATCAGGGCTATTGTTTTTGTTTTTAATCAGCTGAAGACAATAATGAGCAAAATGCTTTTATATCATTTAGTGTATATTTTACATATGGGCAATAAAATGTATTACAAAACATTTTCCATTTTAAGTTTGTTATTTGGCAGAAAATCTCCCACTGTGCTTAGCTTATTATTATTATTTGCTACAGACTCTTCCTAAAAGCAAGAAGCAGCCCATTTTCTCCAGATGACTCATTAACTAAAGGCACAGTAGAATGAAGTGTTCCAACTTGAAATACCAACAGCTAAATATAACCTCTTCCACGACATTAGAAAATTTAGTGCTTCTCTTTAGTCTACAAGCCATCTTAAAGGGTCACCTTAACAAAACATATTTAACACATGAGATAAACAGCAAGAAGATAAACCTGGAATAATATCAAGTTATTTTTAAAAGCATTCAGCAAAATAAGAAGAAATCTTCACAAATCATAAAAATGTAATTTTTTATCATTCTTTAAGTAAAACACTTGTCTCTTTCATAAACACATTCAACAACTTAGTATATAAATGCCAGTAACATATGCCAAAATTCATTCTGGTGTAAACTGGAAGACTTTTTCAGTCCTTAAACAAATGAAATGAGAATGGAGTCACAGTTACTTTGAAATTACCCTTTAGAGGAAGAACAGTGCAAATAGTTTGCAAATCTTACAAACATTAAATCAATTTTTTTTCTGGATGTTTATTTTGTATATAAAAAACATAAAAGAATACCTAAAATTACTAGGTAATTGGCGGTACTGATAGCTTTTCAAATGAACAATAAGAAAAACTAGCATGAGACCATTACAAACACAATCATTCAAAGTTAAACAAGAGAGGAAGAGTATTAAAAGGCAGTCTCACAAAAGTGAAGCTATCTTACAGATAGGAAAGTGCAGGGGGGAAAAAAAAATCTGACAATGTGAGTCCTTAGTTACTAATCCCTAAGACTCAGCTGAACTTCTTTCTCTCTTTATTTGTGTGTGTGTGTGTGTGTGTATGTGTGTGTGTGCGTATGTATGTGTGTAGTTTGGAGACATGAGTTACTAAATTCCCTTTTTAGCCTAAGATAACTCTAGCTAGCTTTCCTGTCACTTAGAATCAAGAAAAAAACTAAAAACAGTATAAAATATTATTTTAGGAAAGAATAAAAACTAATTGCCTATACAGCTATGGAAAGACATGAATGTCTGAGTGTACTATGACATCAGACATTACATTTTTCATTTTCCAGAAAGAATTTTTGCACCCCCACCTTTTGTCCCTTAAAAAAATCAAAATTCACCATTAGTAGTTCCCTTCTGAGCCAACTTTTTTTTACAAAGCACCATTTATGAAAGAAAATTGATGACAACTTTCCTTTCAGTCATTTCTTTCAAAACTGCAGTACTGTTTTTAAAGGAAAAAATTAGTTGGAAAGGAATACAAAATGATAATGGGAGTATAACATTCGTGATAGAATTACTGGTGGTGTTTGTAAATTTTTCATTTTATTTTTATGTATTTTCCAAATTCTCAACAAAAATACCACTCACATAAAAAAGAAACATATTACCTTAAAAAATAAGGGTACAAAATTGGGCTGGGGTTGTGGTTCAGCAGTAGAGCACTTGCCTAGCATGTGCGAAGCCCTGGGTTCCATCCTCAGCACCACATAAAAAAAATAAATAAAGGTATTGTGTCCAACTGCAACTAAAAAAAATTTTAAAAAAACAATAAGGGTATAAAATTAAGTAATTTTAACTTTCACCACTGATTCAAAAGATATCATATTTTAGGCCTAATTGTTTTGAATTACAATGTTTAGACCAATTCAACAAATATTTATCAAGTACCCACTATGTTTAAAGCAGAATGTTATGTCCAAAAATGCAGTTCATGGAAGAAGCCATATGAATATGCTTGCTTATATAGTTTGGGGGAGGGAGTCTTTTTTTTTTTTTTTTGATGTGGTGTTTAAGTTGCAACAAACCTTAATTCTGGCTTTATGCCACAACATTATGATTCAATTCAACAATATTGAGAATAAACTCCAAAGATGTGCGCTGCTGCATCCTGATAGATATTTTGAAAAATTATGTCAGGTACAAAATAAAACTATCATTGCTCCCAATCAGTTGCAATAAAAGCTTACAAAACATTGATTACTTTTCATATAAATGATTTCTGAAAATAATTTCAGACAGGATACTTTTCATGAATATTAAGAGAAGTGAAATAATGGTGTTCCCCATTTTAGATGTTATTTTTCACACTACAATAGATCTCTATTCTAGAGGTATATAAACATATACCTTTAAGATAAGCTTAACTGTATGAAATATTTCCCGTTTATAAATCTTGGCCAAAAAAATGAAATTTCAGATAAATGACTCCACAGAAAAGTTTTAAAAGTTTATTTCTATACATTATGGCCACTTTTCTTTATCACAACACAAATTTAAAATTTAAATGATCTATACTAAAATCATCATGTAAGATTTCAATAAGCAGTCATCTTGTCTCATCTTCATAATTTCTTTTGCGGGGGAGTGCTGGGGATTAAACCAAGAGGCTCTTTATCACGAGCTACATCCCCAGCCCTTTTTATTTTTTATATTGAAACAGGGTCTCACTAAGTTACTGAGGCTGGCCTCAAACTTCCAATCCTCCTGTCTCAGTCTCTCGAATTGTTGGGGTTACAGGCATGCACCACCATACCCATAAATTTTCTCCCAGTCATGTTTCACTGTATCACAGGTTGATTCAACAATTTCAATACTGAATTTTATTTTATATGAATGCCCCCCAAATAATCTAAATCAAATCTTTCCACATTAAATTTTATTCCTCAATAATATTTAAAAAAAAACTCAAATTGTTTTACTTTGAGACACAGTCTTGCTAAGTTGCTGAGGCTGGCTTTGAACTTGAATTTTTCTTCCTCAGCCTTCCAAATCCTGGCATTACAGGCATGTGACACTATGGCCTGCTTCATGTCAAATAATTCTGAAAACAGCCATGGTGTCTTTGCTCACGGTTTCTGTACATAAATAGTAAATATCATGCATAGTATTGTAGAACCCCCCCTTTTTAGCCCCACGCCTCTTTTCAGTTTAACTGCTTCTTTTTGCTTCTGTAAAATGCTTGGCTTAAAGATAATAGAAGCCAAACTGCTGTGACTCCATTTTATTATCAGCTGCCTCAAACTGTTGCAAGTCTCCTGTCATGAGGCAAGAATAAGCCCAGGTATGATAAGCCAGCCCACGCACAATAAAATAAGGCACAAGCAGGGCCCTGGGTCCTGCAATGAATAGTCAGCACATTCCATTGTTCTGAGGACAGCCTCCACCAATGAAAACCTCCTTAGTCACGCACGGTCTCCCCTGGCCAATCAGGCAAACCCCCTCCCTTTCCTTGCTTCAACCCCAATAAAAGACTCGCTTCTCTTAAGTTCAGGGCTCTCTTAAGTTCAGGGCTCTCGGTACAGAAACACTGTGTTGGTGAGGTCTGAGAGTCCCAGCTTAAGCCTGAATAAAGGCTCTTTGTTTTTGCATGCACCCCGGATTCCTTAGTGGTCTTTGGGGTCCATGCTCTGGGCATTACAGTATGATATTTGAAAGATCATAAGTAAAAAAAGTACTCACAGAATATATTTCTAAATCAAATACCTTTTGTCAATGCAAACAATCTTATACTTAAGTTTTATGCAAAATATATTTATACAGCATATATTTTTTCTTTTCTATTCAGTCAACAACGCTGATACATGGTCAATTTATACACCCACCTTAGCTAAAATGACACAGGCTTCCTATGTTATCATTACATCTCAATTTTTCTTTATTATTTTTCTTCTGGCAAACTCATTAATGAAATATTCTAAAACTCTAACTTGAATCTTCTCATCTAAAAGATTTATCTAGAGCGATCATATCCACTCAAACTCATGTATCTGTTGATAATTCATAAATATATAATTCTAAGTGGTATCTGTATCTTGATTTTCAGAAAAAAAAAAAAAAAATCAAGCCACCTGCATTTGAATCTTGTCTTTAATTCCTAGCTATGTGATCATGAGCAGGCTTCTGTGCCTCAGTTTTCTCATCTGTAAAATAAAGATAAGAGCTATTTCATGTTGGTATTATTATCATTAAATATCACAACACATACAAATCATTTTCCCCAGTGTGTAAATGGCATATCTGAAGTCTAGCCTTGACTGGGCCTTACCTACACTATGAACCAAACTCTTGCCCTTACGCACGTTTAACTACAAATATGTCTATAAAACAGAATCTATTATTCCTTCCTTCAAAATCTGTTGGTCCTAGCTAGATTATCAGTTTGTTTTCAACATTGAAGATATGAAAACAGGAAGTTCAGAAGTTGTTTAAAGTCAAGAGATTCAACTAGATAGGGAAGTCCTTTGTGATTCCACTTTGTTCCCTCTTGCAGGACTCAGAATGTGCCTGGGCCCCTGAGCATTTAGTAAAGCCTTGTTAAGTTAAAAAGTGTCAATGCCCACAGTTGGTTAAGTTGTTTAAAGAACACTTTTCAATAAAAACTTACATTTAAGGAAGCGGTTTACACAAATATTTATTTAGAGCTTATAAAGGCCTTGAGGATATCCTATATTATGTGCCATATATTATCACTGATATGCTTTATCTCCAATTGATATAATTCTAATGATACTATAACCCAAATTCATTCCTGTCAGTCACTTCTTCATCATTAAGCCCACTGATTCCACCTCATAGATAGCCTTCAATTTTATCTCCTCTTCAGTCTCACTACCATGTTTCAAGCAACAGGTTTCCTATGGTTTATTTGGGTTATTACACTAAACTAGTAGATCTTTCTGATTGCAGAAAAACCTCTTCCTTCAAACTGTATAATCAATTAACTCTCCCATTTATAATCATTCTCACCACATACTGAAAGTAATTCTAAACTTCTTAGCAGTAAATGTATAACACCACCTGGTTTAGTGCCTTTGTATCTAATAAAATCATTCTTAATTCCCCAACTCTTGCACTTTGCTTCAGTCATACTGAGATGTTCTTATAAAATGCTCTCTCATGTCTCCATACTATTGTAAGACTGTTTACATGTATAACCATGCCACACATGCAGACCTTCCTATTATTTCTACATAATTTCTCAATTGTCTTTCCATACTCAGTTTAAGGCTCTTCTTGGGTGAATGCTCCTCTGTATCTTCCAAACTTGAAGTAGATATTCCTCCTCTATGCTGTCAGAAGTCCCCTTCAACTTTCTTATGAAATTACAATATGACCACTCAGAATTCTCTGAGTCCTCTCAGGCTTATCCATACAGTGGCTAATGTACCACTGGTGAGCTATTAAAAGGATAAACACATAGAGCGCCTAACACTTCAAGGAAGTTCTAGTAAAGGACAGCTGTACTGTATCATTAATACTTTTCTCAAAGACAAGTACCTTAACATTCATTTTCCTAACTCTAGTAGCTAGTCCAGTATTTGGCAAAAAAAAAATAAACAATACATTTGTAACATGAATAAAACCTTGTTTCCAAAAGATGACTCCTGTAGCACTATAGAAGATAGATTGAGAAAGTCCTACAAAGACCTTGGAGAGTCAGGTGTGGTGGTGCATGCTTATAATCCCAGTAACTCATGAGGCTGAGGCAGGAGGATGGCAAGTTTGAGGTCAGCCTCAGTAGCTTAGTGAGACCTATTTCAAAATAAAAATAAAAAGGGCTGGGAATGTAGCTCAGTGTGGTAGGCCCTGGGTTCAATCCCCAGTGCTGCACAAAATTAATTAATTAATTAATTAAAATATTAAAAGGAAATAATTTTAAGGTTTTTTTTTTTTTTTTTAAACCAAATACACATTACAGAGACCCAGAAGATTTGGCACCTAAGAGTTGAGAATTACTACTGAAGGGAGCCTCTATTAATTTATATGGTAGGAGTAAAGCCATGGGGAAGTAGGTGAGGACCCATTCTTTCACATATTACTAAGGTAGAAAATTAACAAAAGAGAGCCACAGGAGAAATGGAAATAGAGAAGTAAAATCCTATAGCACTTAATGTAAGACATGGAGATAAAGGCACCAAAGATGAAAGTAGAAAAAGGGGTAAAATCTAAGAAGCATTTCAAATGGTAATAAGAGCTGGTAAACAACCTGAATGTGAAGGGTTAAGGAGTAGGGATCAGAAATAGCTCATACTGTCTAGCATGACAAAGTTAATTGTATTAATAAATCAAGAAGCAAGACACACAATTAAATTAACCAGGTTTAGAAACTGTCAGGGTCAAAATTAAGAGAATTGAGAGTAATGGTAGAATGTAGCTGAGATAACTGACCCTGACACTAGGGCTGAATAATGGGAGTAAAGTGAAGCTAGAAAGGAGCTAAACAGGAAACAAACATAGATTATTTTTATAAAGCAGTTCTGGGTAGGGTCTAGTTTCAGAATGTGGTCACGAAAGAGGGTTGCTCAAATGGAATGGAGATAAAGGTAGTTATACTTTACAAGGGTTCACAAAGTTCAATGAAGTGGGATAGCTTGTACAACAAATATCATATCATGAGAATAATTAAAAAGATAGAAGAAAGCTGGCACCAAAGTTTTCTAAGATCTTTAGAGGGACCCAAAAAGGTGACACAGATCAGAACTCCATAAGTTTCCCAGCAACCCTTCCTCAGCCTTATTGAATAATTAAAGGTTAACTGAAGCTTGCTTCTGCTTCAGTAAGTCAGAACTTATTGCTATCTTCCAGAACATGTTCCTGACTACTCTCTGGTATTTTTTCAATAAATACATACAGAATTGCACATTCTGTATCATGAGGTTTTTGTATATTTTAAGTTAAAATACCAATAAAAATTATGATTATTACATTAAATAATGGTCATTTAATAATCTTATACTAGAGTACCTCTGAACAGTTTTTCATTCTAAAGGTTCTGGTAAGAGAATGAGTCAAATGCAAAGAAAACAAACTTGATAAATGCACACACACAAACACACACACAGTGTTTGTATACATTTTTCATATTTTTTTCAGCACAACCATGAATACTTCCACAAAAATGCATGTTTCCTAGGAAATTTCAGTTATTCTCATCACGATGCTATGTCAATGATTTTTTCTTATTACTATGCACAGCTTTAAAAGCAACAAAACAACTTCTTTATTAAGGTGGTTAAATGCAAAAAAGAAATAAAACTAAATCTTATAACTCTTAAAAGCTTGAGGGAATTATTACATTTTATGGTCATTCATAATATTTTAGTACATCTTAAATGATCCAACTACAGTGTCTTTTCATAAGTACTTCAGTATCACCATGCAATTTTAATCCATATGCTTAAGCTCCTTTCACAGTTTATAGGAACAAAGCAGTTTTGATTCACAAACAATGCCCTGCAGTCAAATACACTCATGAGGTATTAATTTACAACTTCATCTGTGATCAGTTAAACTGCATGTGAAATCTTAAACGTCCTTTAAAAAGCTCACCACAAATAGTTCAATAAGAGATTTTTTGGTAACATTACTTTAACAAAAAACATGTAAGATTAAATTCTATTGTAAAATAAAACCAAATGCCACTTGCTTTAAAGAATAACCCACTAACAAAACAATCTTTTAAACTGTCACCTTTTGAATCTGAAATATTAATTAAAAATATATAGCACCAGTATAAAAAAACATGTGCTTTTTAATATTTGGCAAGACAAGTCACAGATTAAAAAAAGAAAACCAATTTCATGAAGAAAATGTGCATATTCCAACAAATAAAATGTTTCTTTAATCAGTCCTAGAAGGGAGATTTATTAAAATGTCAGGTCAACCTGAATCATATCAAAACAAAAGATTTAAATTGCCAAGTTTATCAAACAATAAAAATGTTATGTCCACACACATTATGGACACAGCAATAATGAAAGAACATGACATAAATTTCCAATTCAGCTTATTTTAGTGAAAAATAGTCATTTAAAATTCTCCAAAACTTGCAATTTAATCTTCATATTTATATAATTTGAACCTTAAAATATTGATTTACTTATTTGCTATGAGTAGCAATAGCTATTTTGGTAGATTTTCTAAGCCAATAAGAGGAATTTTTATCTCACAAAAATATCCAGAGCTGGAGCAGTTCCAGTTAGTTAATTTATGGATAAATGTTATTATCAAAGACCTAGGGTCCTTCCACATTGTTCCTGTGCCATCCTACTATGATGACTTTTGTTCCCTGAAGGTTTCAAGATACCTATACTAGTTACAAATATGACTTCACTTAATGTTAAAAGATCAGAGGAGAGATTGCCTTCCCCTTATTTGTGTTTCTTTACCAAAACAGGGGAGAAAGTTTCCATTATTATTTGCATATGAAGTGTTCCCCCAAAGACTCAAGTGTTGAAACATGGTCCCCAATGCTGAGATGTTCAGAGGTGGAGTTTTTGGGAAATGACTGGATCATGAGGGCTCTGACCTCATCAGTGAATTAATCTACCCAGAGCTGAGGTAGTAGAAAATGTAGGCAGGTGGGGCATAAATGGAGGAAGTCGTCACTGGGAGCATGCCCTTAGAGACTGTATCTTGCCCAGGCACTGCCACTACCCCCAACTCTCCCCACCCCCATTTCCCTCCGTTCTTCCCTCCAGCTCACACTGCCTCCCTTCCTTCTCTCCCTCCTTTGCAGCTGCCATAAGCTCAGCAGCTTTCTTCTGCCATGCCCTTCCACCATGATATTTCTGCCTTGGAACTAGCCAACCAAAGAAGAAAACCTGAAACCATGAGCCAAAACAAATCTTTCCATCTTTAAGTTGTTCTTGTTAGGTATTTTTGTCACAGTTACAAAAAGTTGACTAGCACAGTTCCTCAATGAATTTCCTTTCAAAAATTTTATTGGCCACTGATTATTAAATCACTGACAAAGGGAATAAAATTATTATGATAGGTATAGAATAATTCAGATTTTAGTCCCTGAAGGTAAAGAAGAATCCAGCATCCCATAAAGCAAATAGGTGTCTGATAAGTGATCAAAACTAAGGTAAAAAATCAACAGCAAGAAAAGCAAAGCATGAAATCAATGCTATCTTCAAATATTTCAAATACCATGGCCATTATTTCCTTTATATGCTTCAAATGACTATTATATATACACCAATGAATGAGATCTTTTTGTAACCCTTAGTATCTCAACTTCTTATATCTGTATACCAATCTCACTAGAGAATTCAAGCTATATACTCAACTTCCATTAAAACCAAAAGATTCACTACACCCATGAATTTCTGATTCCTCCTGAATCCTCAATAAAGCTACAGAAATAGAAACACTAGACACTAGATACTTAAGAACACTAGATACCGAAGAACACAATGGGAAGCGGTGATTAACTCAAGAGATTCAAGAAAGTTTAACCCTGAACAACAGAATAAAAAGCCAGAAGGAAGTTGGAAAGCAAACAGATTTACAAAGTGCCCCCCAAAAGACACCACACTGGTGGCATTAAGCATCTCTAGGAATGGGAGTGAAGGTAGAGTATAAAAATTTAAGAAGCAGTTAGACTTTGAGATCCCCACTTCCACTCTGCACATTAATGCAGGCAAAGACTAGAGGGCTGTTTTCTAGAGAGTACCGACAGTATGAGAACCAACAGAAAGTTGACATATCAAACTTCAGGAGTTCCAGTTTTGTTCTCCTATGCTCCCAGAAGGTAGAAAACTGAAAAAGGTTATCTTCCTATAATTAACTTGGTCTAAGAAATAATCTAACATCATATCATGGAACAGTCTGCTCAGATCCTTGACCAGCAACTCAAACAGTTGATAAGTTCTACCAAATAGTAATTGTTAATTTAATTTCTCACTCTTCAAATAAGCAAACAGCAAAGACTACCACACATTTGAGAAAACTACTATAAAAGTCTGAGAACCAAATACACAAAAAAATTTAACAGCAACTTGGAGGAAAAGACTTGCAGTGGGGAAAAAAAACTGAGAAAACATATAGGATCTCTAGTATCCTCAGAGGAATGAGAAATAATACCACATTCACCAAGACAAGAACCAATGCTATTTTAAAAAGTACCAGAGAATATATAAGAATGCTTTAAAGTTTTTTGTTGATTTATTTATTTTTGTGGTAATAGGGATCAAATCCAGGGCCACATGGATGCTAGTCAAGTGCTCTAGCACTGAGCTACATACCCAGCACCTCCTTTTTTATAAGAACACTCTAAATATTAAAAGTATGAGAATAATAAAAATTTTGCAAAAAGCACAAAACTAGAAAAAATAATTTATTTTTAAAAATCCATGATGTCTAATATGGAAATAACCGGACCTCTAAAAATGAGCGAAGAAAATAGGAATAAATCAAATAAGTTATTCAAGAAAATTTCTCAGAAACAAATGATACTCCGTATAAGAAGAATCCACCACCAATGTGCCCAGCAAAATGAATGAAGAGACCCATACCATTACATTATTAGTATAAAGAAAGAATCCTAAACATTTTGTTAAAAAATTAAAAAAAAAATCAAGACCAATAGTTTTGTTTTGTTTTTGTTTTTCAAAAAAGAGTCAAGAATGAGATGCTGGCAGCAGAGTTTACCACAGCAACACTGAAAGCTGAAAGATAATGGAGCACTACCTTGAAGAGACAAAGGTGATTTTGACACAAACCAAAAATGAAACACACTATTAGGAATAGCCTTACACCAAAAATGTCCACTTTGAGTAGACTGGTTTTATAATGACCAGTACTCAAAAAAGGGAATAAGATCACTCAAATCTAAGCAACTCTTAAGTACTTCAATTCCATACAGGTAACAAGAACTATGGAATTGTCTTTTAATTCAGGATGCTCCCAAATCTCATTGTGAAACTATTAACTAGAATGTATGATGTTCATGGAACACTTTCTTCTTCCTACTAGAAATTATGCAAAATCAAGGATAACAAAATAGCACCTTACGTACAGTAAAATTAGGAAACAAATATAGTTGACAGATATTCCAAATTAATAAAGGAAAGATGAAGTACTCAATTGGGCTATGGAACAACAAATGTATGCTGCATGCTTTGTCAAAAGCAGCTGCCTTACAGTAGGAATAGAAGCATAAAATGAAGGAGGAGTGTCCACTGATTGAAAGTCACTTAAAAACACCTTTGAAAATGTACTTTTTTGAGGGTTCATCATGAAATATATAAACTATACCACTAATCTGTCAAGGTAAAAATAAGATAAGGAAGCCTATCAAAAAAACCCAACAACCCCTTTTTTATCACCACTATTGCCTAGCATTATATTGGAATACAAGCCAATACCATTAAACAAAATGAAGGAAATTAGAGCTCTGCCTACAGGAAATCAAGAGGTAAATTCATTACTGCTGGAAGCTCATATTATTGTATTGCATTAAAAAAGGAATTCCAAAAACAATTAACTGAAAGGTTACTACACACAAGAGAATATGGTAGATAGACAAATAATATATAAAAGTCAATTACTTTCATTTATATAAAGTAAGTTTTTTAAAAAAATCTTGATTCTCAAGACCCCCACCCCCAAAAAAGGACAAACTTTTTTAAAAAATATTTATTTATTTACTTTAGTTGTACACAAAGCAATGCATTTATGTTTATGTGGTGCTGAGGATCGAACCCGGGCCGCACACGTGCAAGGCGAGCACTCTGCTGCTGAGCCACAACCCCAGCCCAAAAGGACAAACTTTTACAATGTCTAAGACCTATAAGAAGTGAAGTTACTAACAACAACAACAAAAAACTATTAAGAAGTAATGAAGGAGTACACCATGCCCTAGAGGTTAGGAAAATCTACTATCTAGATGTCGATTTAACTTACTTTTTGTGTGTGTTTATTTTTTTGTTGCCAGGGATCTAACCCAGGGCTTAACATACTAGGCAACATGAAATAAGGCTGGAAAATAAATAAACAGGGATAAAGTGGGAAACTAAAAAACTAAAGAAATGAGAAGGGAATGGCCCAATTCAAAATACAACTAATACTCTTAATAATTAAACTTTCACATGAATAAAAAAAATCACACCAATGGAACAGAAAAGAAATTTCACAAATAAACCAAAATAAGCATGGAAACTTAGATATTAACATCTGTTAGAAGTTTATCTCAAAATACCATGGAAGAGATGGAGGGGTCTATAAACAGTATAGAACACACAATGAATACACAAGTATAAAAAATAAAGTATGATCTGCTTCCCTTATTGTGTTTGAGGATAAACTATAAATTGAGCAAATAAAAATTTAAAAGTCAAAACTTGAATTTAGAACTCTTAAAAGAAATAATAAATTCAATTATGTAACAATAAAAATCATTCATTAGTAAATGAACATCCAGGCTTAAAGATGTAGTCAAATAGCTGAACAAGATCTTATGTAGCATGTTTGAGGCCCTGTATTAGAGTCCCAGCACTGAAAAATAAAAAATATCCAAATTATACTTTTGCAAAAGTATTTGCAACTCATATGACAGATGGCTTATATTCCTAACATACAAAAATTTCCAGAAATCATTAAAAAGACAATTTCCCAAAAAAAGAAGTGTAATGTACATGATGTGAACAGACATTTAGCAGAAAAGAGAAAAGCAAGTGGTTTTAAAGCAAGATCCTCAACTGTACCCATTTTTTAAAAACATTTATTTATTTGCCTTAGTTGTACACAATGCGTTTATTTATACGTGGTGCTCAGGATCGAACCCGGGCCGCGCACATGCCAGGCGAGCGCTCTACCGCTGAGCCACAATCCCAGCCCCTGTACTCATTTTAAACAAGTACAAATTAAAGGTAAGCTAAAATGCCATTTTTTTTTTTTTTTTTTTTAGTGATAAAGCTGACAAAATAAAAAAAGGGGGGGGACAAAATTCAAAAAATCAAACTTATGTTAAATAAGATAAAGCATTAAAAAAAATTACAACTAATGGCTATTCCAAAAGACCCATCAAAAACATAAAGATGGGCTGGGAATATAGATCACTGGTAGAGCACATGCTTAGCACATAACAAGGCCCTGAGTTCAATCCTCAGAACAGAAAAAGATAATCAATCAATCAAGCAAGCATAACAACACCTACTGTTTAAAAGTGAATGGAGGCTGGGCACAGTTGCACATGCCTGTAATCCTGGCAAGCAGGGAGACAGAGGCAAGAGGATTGTGAGTTCAAAGCCATCCTCAGCATCTTAGCCAGGTCCTGTCTCTAAATAAAAGATTTACAAGGCTGGGAACGTGGCTAAGTAGCTAAGCAACACTTGGTTCAAATCCTGGTACCAAAAGTAAAAAACCAAATAAAAGTGAATGGAAGGATATAATGGTCACATGTTAATCAAAAGAAAATAGCTCAGCTATAATCATTAAACTATAAAATGAAAGATATCAATCAAAGTAAGGAAAAAGGGGTTACTACAAAATGATTTTTTGGAGTTCAGATTGCCAGTAAGATACAATTATAAAAAGATATAAACCTAAGAAAATAGTCTTAAAGTGTATTAAACAAAGGAAAAAATCTGAAAAAGAAATTGACAAACCAAGCATCATAGATTTTTACACACATTTTTTTCAGTATTGACCCGTCAAACATAACAAAAAATATATGCAGGAAATAAGAATTAACAAGCTTAAGCAGGTATGGATCATGTGACATAATGAATAGATGGACTTCTGCATCCAACAATTGGAGAATGCATATTTTTATCAAATACACCTAAGACATTACAAAAAATAACATATACTGGGACAATAAAAATTTCTAAGTGCAGATATCAAATGGAACTTGTTTCTCTAAACACAATGTGAAATGAAATTGAAAGAAACAAATAGTTAGCTTTTTTAAAGTTCACATTTCAAAAACTATTCCTAAATAATTAATGGGTCAAAAGAAATTATAAGGAAACAGAAGCAAATAACGAAAACATCTCACAAAATCTGGGTAACACAACACAAAAGGTATTTCGAAAAAAAATGTATAGCTATAAGTGTTCATTTTAGAAAACCAAAAAGTGTATAAATGAGTGAACCAAGTGTTCATGTTAAGATATTAATAAAGGAACAATAGATAACACTCAAACAAAGTAAAGGGACATGAAGAACAAACAAAAATCAATGAAAAGTACAACAAAGATCCATATAAAACACACACATACATGGACATAGTAATTAAACAAGTGAAAGACCCTCAGCCAACAGCCAGTTAAGCAAAGAGGAACCTAGTTTTTACTCTGCCAGGATCCTACTAGAGAGCCCAGTTTTGTGAAAGCATCTACCATCAGCTCTCATTTCTAGTGAATAACCACAACTGTGCTTCCATATATGTGCTGTTCACTTTTTCAGCCTTTTA
Source organism: Tamias sibiricus (assembly GCA_025594165.1). NCBI lineage: Eukaryota > Metazoa > Chordata > Mammalia > Rodentia > Sciuridae > Tamias > Tamias sibiricus. The sequence continues at coordinate 120,802,443 of CM046663.1, read as the reverse complement.
ATCCCTATAGCCCTTTAATGCCTTACAGGTGACATCTCTACAGCATTTAATACTGACCATAACTTTTTCAAAGCTTCCAAGAGCCACTGCAGTAGTAATATTAGAACTGACTTCAGAAGCCTTTGGCAGGGTGTTAACTGTTCTATCACTGGAGAATATTCCAATACTTAACAAAGCTTTGGCTTTGATGTGGACCAAAATTAAAGCTTCACAATATTCATGATGCTTAATGATGTGTACATTTTCTGAGAAATGTGTTGTCTAGTGATTTTTTATGTCATGCAAACATTATACAGTGTATTAACACAAACCTAAATGGTATTCCTGCTACACAGCTAGGTTACATGATGTATATAGACTATTGCTCCTAGGCTACAAAATTGAATAGCATGTTACTGTACTGAATACCGTAGGCAACTGTATCAATGTTACATATTTGTGCTTCTAAACATAGAAAAGGCATGGTAAAAATGTTACAAAAGATTGTTTTTTAAATGGTACACCTGTATAGGGCACATACCATGAATGGAGTATGTAATACTGGAAGCTGCTCTGGTTAAATCAATGAGTGTGTGGTATAAGTGAATGTGAAGACCTTGGACATTACTGTACACACCCATAATTTTATAAACATTAAACACTTAGGCTACACTAAATGTATGAAAAGTATTTTTCTTTCTTCAATAATAAATTACTTATACCTTACTGGGCAAACTTTTTAAACATTTTACTCTCTTGTAATACTTAGCTTAAAATACATATTATACAACTGTATGAAAATATTCTCTTTCTTTATATCCTTAATTCTATAAGCTTTTTTCTATTAAATTTTTCTTTTTAATTTTTTTGTAGTTGTAGGTGGACACGAATCTTTATTTTATTTATTTATTCATTCTATGTGGTGCTGAGGACTGAACCCAGTGCCTCACATGTGCTAGGTGAATGCACTACCACTGAGTCACAACCCCAGCCCTCTTTTAATTTTTAAAGTTTGTTAGTTTAGAAAAGTATGGCTGGGCAGTAGTGGCACATGCCTGTAATTCCAGCAGCTCAGGAGGCTGAGGCAGAAGGATTGATCACAAGTTCAAAGCCAGCCTCGGCAATGACAAGGCACTAAGTAACTCAGTGAGACCCTGTCTCCAAATAAAAATACAAAATAGGGATGGGGCTCAGTGGTTGAGTGACCCTGAGTTCAATCCCCAATACCAAAACCAAAAACAAATACAAACAAAAAAAAATGTTTGATAAACACACATATTAGTATAGACCAACATTGACAATCTTACTGTATTCTACCTACACATCTTTTTTAAAAAATAATTTTTGTAGTTGTAGATAAACAGAATGCATTTTATTTATTTTTTTATGTGGTGCTGAGAATCAAACCCAGTGCCTCACGCATGCTAGGCAAGCGCTCTGCCACTGAGCTACAGCCTCAGCTCCTACGTACACATCTTGTCCTGCTGGAAGATCCTGAGGTAATAAGGTGCATGGAGCTGACATCTCCTTTGATAGTAAGTCTTCTTCTGGAACAGCTCCTGAAAGACTTGCCTGAGGCTTTTCTTGAACAAGCGTCACTCTTCTCTAAAGTATGTCCGAGATGGTTTGCTTAATTTGTTTCTCTAATTCATCATACATCTGCTTGTAAGCAAAGAATGCACCACTAACATTTTCTATCAACAAAAACTCTTCATTATTGGTTTCCATCACTTTTAGCTTTTTTGTTTGTTTGTCTATTTATTTTTATGTGGTGCTGAGGATCAAACCCAGTGCGTCACAGATGCTAGGCAAGTGCTCTACTGCTGAGCCACAACCCCAGCCCCAACTTTTAACTTTTTAAGGACCTTGTTGAGGTCTGCAGAGGCTTCTGTTGAATGCTTCATTGAATTTTCTTATATTTCTTATATTATAAAATTTTATAAAATTTTCTTATATTATTATAAAAAGGTTAAATCTACATTTTCATAAAAATTGATGAGAAGAAATAGAAGTAAAAAAAAAAAGTCTTATCTCCCTTACAAGTAAGATTAATTTTAACATGTTACATTCAGTAAAGCAAAAGATATTAGCAACATTTCCTCTTATGCAAATAACTACATATATTTTGACTGAGTCATATTAAAGTCAGTAAACAAATCATCTACACATCATAACATAAGTATATTCAGAATAATTAAGGTTTCCCTACATGTTAAATCCCTGCAAATAATTTAGTATCAATGAATTTGCAGTGCAGTTGATTTCTACTGAGAAAAAAAACAAGTATTTATTTGCTTGATATATCAATAGAAGTTCAAGCTAATATGAAAATATAAAGTGGCTCTGTCATACTAAATCATTATGATTTTGATAAATGCTATTAGAAAGACAAATGATATATTTAAAACAAGAAATGTCTTAAAAATACACCCAAGTAAAAATGTAAAACAGATATACTTGTAATTCCTAAGCATGAAAAAACAAATGGTTTAAGTGCTTCATCAATAGTTAGAGCTAAAATTTCCAGCATTAGAATTGACAGTTAATTACTGCCAAATACTAACCAAGATTTGTTCTGTCTCTAAGACTCAGTTGAACAACTGCCAATTTGGAAGCATCAAAAACCCCACAACTTGATATTTCAATAAATATATGTTATACTAAGAAAAACTCCCAGTACAGAAGGACCTATGCATAAGTAGATTCAATTCTATTTGTTTCTTAATCAAAGTGACCAGTCCCTATATACATTCCTGCCACTTACAAGGCTGAATTATTATCCTCTGCTCCTAACTTTTAGTTTCAGGTACTCCACTCAGCTTTTTCCTTCAAAATATTCCAATTTTTGTCTCCACTAAAAATTGGCCATGAGAGCCGGGCGCGGTGGCGCACGCCTGTAATCCCAGCACTTTGGGAGGCTGAGGCAGGAGGATCGCGAGTTCAAAGCCAGCCTCAGCAATGGCGAGGCACTTAGCAACTCAGTGAGACCCCTGTCTCTAAATAAAATACAAAAATGGTCTGGGGATATGACCCAGTGGTCGAGTGCCCCTGAGTTCAATCCCCAGTACCACAAAAAAAAAAAAAAAAAAAAATTGGCCATGAGAAATCATTCTACTCTTCTACATGTATTTGTACAAATGCCACAATTGCTGCTTCACCACTTACATTTAAAGTGACTTAAAGGGCTGGGGTTGTGGCTCAGCGGTAAAGCGCTCTCACCTAGCACATGCGAACCCGGGTTCAATCCTCAGCAACACTTAAAAATAAAGGCATTGTGTACAGCTACAGCAAATAAATAAATATTTAAAAATTAAATAAAAATAAAGTGACTAGGGCTGGGATTGTGGCTCAGCGGTAGAGCGCTCGCCTAGCACGAGCGCGGCCCGGGTTCGATCCTCAGCACCACGTACAAATAAACCCATTGTGTACAACTACAGCAAATAAATAAATATTAAAAAAAAATAAAGTGACTAAAGCCCACAGGACCATGTCTGGCCGTGACATGTTTGATTAGCAGCATCAACATTCTGCTTTAGCCTATAATTTCTCAGACTTGTGGTCTTTTAACTTAAGATCATAGACATCTAATAATGATGCCCAGATTCTGAAATAAATTCAAATTTCTACCAATGTCTATTATTTATTATGTTCAATTGCATAGGCCACCAGTTCTCAAAGTAGGGTTCTGGTACCACAAAGATCCCTAAAACCCTTTCAGGCAATCCACAAAGTTAAAAAGATTTGCCTTTTACAATCTTACTCTAACGACTGTACAGTGAAGTTTTTCAGAGACTAAATAACATGTGATGGTATCACTCTGGTGGCTAATGGAATACATGTTTGTGGATGCTTAAATTTTCAAGGGTTTTGTTTTTGTTTTAGAAATTTTTAAGGTAACAGATCTACAGTATCACTGTATTTCTATTCACAGATTAACTCAGTTTGTACTCAGTACACCTACTATGTATACTCTTCCTAGCAATAACTGCTTAATCTACAAATCACTGTGAAGATATATTTCATTCATATACTTAGAACAAAACAAAAAAACACACAAAACACTGAATGTTGAAGCAGATGAGAATCCATTGGTCTTCAACTAAGTCAGATTTTAAAAGTGTACAACAATACCACTCTTTTTACAAATTTGGTTTTGGAAAATACAGTTATTTTTTACAAAGATTTGTGCTTATTTAACAAATTTGGTATTGGAAAATACACTTTTTTTTAAAAAAAAAGAATGTGCTACGTAAACATGTGTTGGGTTTATTATTGTTATCTTTAAATGTCTTTTTACTATCTCCATGTTAACTTGTAATATGTAAGTATCAATAGCTCATAGGAGCATAGGTACACTACTTTTTACATGTTTAATTGTTTGTTTTGTCCTTCAAAACATCTCCCATTATTAAAAAAAAATAACTTTTCATCTTTTAATTTTTTAAAAAATGTTCTCTACTTTGTACTATCAAATTATGTTATTAGCATTTCACATTCTTACTGCTTTCTCAACTATATAAGGCAACTTTCTTAAAAATAAAATAAAACTAGGATGCAAAGAAAGCAAATGCAACAAGTACAGAATAATAACATAACCAAGGATAAAGTGACTGGTCGGTCATTTCAATTTATACCATCTTTTGGACTTATGTAGTTTTATCTCATAAAAATGTCATATGGTGAAGCCAGGCACAGTGGCACATGCCTATAATTCCAGCTACTCAAGAGGATTGTAAATTCAAGGCCAGCCTGGGCAATTTAGAGAGACCCTGACTCAAAATTTAAAATTTGGGGTGTGTGTGTGGGTGCAGCTCAGTGGTAAAGTACCCTAGTTCAATCCCCAGTGTGCTGGTAGTGGGGGGGGGGGGGGGTGTGTGAAAAATGAGTAAAGAAATTTTTCTATGTTTTACATCAATACGTCTCAATTCTGAATTTAAAATGTTAGTATAACACTGCATATAAGTAACCAGATTTAAATATGCCATAAATCAAACGATGAACTACTATACTGTTTTAATGAAAATCGTTCTATCGCTGTTGTGGTTGGGATATGAGGTGCCTCCCAAAAGCTCCTGTTTAATGCAGGAGGTTAAATAATTAGATTATGAGAGCTGTAACCTAATCTATAGATTAATCTATTTGATAGATTAACAATCTGAATAAACATGGTGGTAACTACAGGGAGGCTGGGGCATAACTGGAGGAGGTAGGTCAAGGGCAGCATGCCTTGAGGATTATATATTTAGTGCCTGGATCCACACACACACACACACACACACACACTCTCTCTCTCTCTCTCTCTCTCTCTCTCTCTCTCCCTCTCTCTCTCTCTCTCTCTCTCTCTCTCTCTCTCTCTCTCTCTCAGCTTCCCAGTTGCCATAGGTGGAGCAGATTTCCTTTACCATAGCCTTCCACCTTTTGCCTTGCTTAGGGCCCAGAGCAATGCAGTCAGCCTACCATGGATATTAATGAAACTCTTGAGACTGTGAGCCAAAATAAAACTTTTCCTCCTCTAAATTGTTCCTGTGGAGTATTTTAGTCACAGCAACAAAAACCTAACACAATCACTATCAAGAATTCAGTGTATTGTTAGTTATTGGAAATGTGGATTACTAAATCTATAATATTCAAACAGTTTAAAAGCCATTATGGAGGCTTTTTTCTGGAGACTACATACCAGTTAACCTAAATAAATTATAAAAGCCTTATTATAGTTGGTGGGGAGAAAAAAAATTATGATAAATACAAGCAATATTTTCTAATAAAGATAAATGATAATTGAAAAATTAATGTTACTTTAAAAATACATTTCTGAATACTATACAAAACAATGAAGCACTTTAATTAAAAAACAAGTTTAAACCATACTTAATCATTCATCTTTCTCTCTTGCTGACAACATCTTCAAACACATGAAGCAGTTTATATTATTTTTCCAAATGATGAAGCCATTTATCATAATTTCACTATATTTATTGCTAGTCTTTAAAGATAATTTATATTTCCCAACACAGATTAATTACTACAATCCTGCAGAAGGAAAATCTACACATTCAATACAACTATAAAACATAGATAAGTAACAAAGAGGACATATCTACCAACTGTCATTTTAACCCAAAGTAGAAATTAATAAATCAAATTGATAATTTTTAAATTGACCATTATAAAATATACATTTGCAACATTCACAGATTACAAACTAATTTAAAACATGCAGCAAGAGTTAATAGAATCCAAGTGTCTGGCTAATAAACACACTTTAAAAAAAAATTTTTTTTTTTTTAGTTGTAGATAAGACACAATATCTTTATTTATTTTTGTGTGGTGCTGAGAATCGAACCCAGTGCCTCACACATGGAAGGCAAGCGCTGTACCACTGAGCTACAGCCTCATCCCCTAATAAACACACTTTTAAGTGAACTAATATTTTTTGAATCTCTCATAATGCTAGGCAGTAGGCCAGATATTTCACATACATTATCTTGCATTATCATTACAATTATAACATCAACAGGTGTTATATCCTCAATTTTGCCAATGAGGAAAACGAACTCTGAGAAGTCACACAACTAATGAGTAGCAGAGCTGAGACTAAAATAAAAACAAATTCTAGTGAAATAAAATTGAAAAATGAAAATGGTTTTAAAGTTATTATTATTTTTTTTAATACCAGGGATTGAACCAAGGGATACTTAACCACTGGGCCACATCCCCAGTCCTTTTTATATTTTATTTAGAGATGGGGTCTTACTAAATTACTGAAGCTGGCTTTGAACTCACGATCCTCCTGCTCAGCCTACTGTGTGCTGGGATTACAGGTTGTGCACCACCGTACCTGGCTCTAAAATGACTGCCACTATCAATCATCCTTTGTTCCCATAACAAGATCCAAATTTGTTTGGGGAATCTATCACTCCAAACTTCTTAAGTTTCCAGTAGTACCAACTATAACTTCAACTGTGGGAACAGTATGGAACCCAAACCAAACAAATGGCATAAAACCACAACTGTTCTGGAACCACTAGAACAGGTACAAAAAACATAGTAAGGGTATAAAAGCTTATTAGCTGATGGCAGCTACCAATACCTAGGGAAACAGAACAAATATCTAGGAACCAATACCTAGGAAAATAGAGCTAACAGTTAAATAGTGTCCAAACAATATGTGTGTGTGAGTGTGTGTGTGTGTGTGTGTGTGTGTGTGTATTTTTTTGTTTGGTTGGGTTTTTTGTTGTTGTTGTTTTGTTTTGTTTTGTTTTTAAGTTTGAGGCATGGTCTCACTAAGTTGCTTAGGACCTCACTAAGTTGCTGAGGTTGGCATTAAACTTGCAATCCTCCTTCCTCAAGCTCTCAAGCCACTGGAATTACAGAAATGTGCCAACGTGCCCAGTCAAATAACATTATTTGAATCACTATGCCGAACTTCATCTGAAATTAACCATGCCAGGATTGTTTTAGTTATGTGACCACACAAATTTCCTTTTGGTTAAGCCAGTCTGAGTTGGGGTTTCTATCACTTGTACAATAGACCTATCAGTAAAAATTTAACAGTGTAAATCATCTGCAGAAACTAAATAATACACTTAGGCATTAAAAAATGGAACCATTTTCAATATTTCAAGAACTTAAATGGAATTATGCGCTGTCCTAAGATAAGACCATTACAGCTTATTAAAACATCAAGTTTCTTCTGATTCAATCACTTTAATATGAAAATTTCAGTTATCTTGTTTTAATATGAGTTCTAAATGGAAATTTATTACTTTTATAATGCTGTTTGGTGGACAAACTGCTTTAAAACAACTCTCAGTGGAAATTTTTCTAAATGATCACTGGAGAAAATATGGAGAACTACAATATTACTTTGAAATATACTTAACAAAACAATTTACACGTTTAATATATAATACATCCTTAACTAATCCCCTAATTTGTGACTGCCTTTCTATCTTCCTACCCTAAGGCTTTTCAGCCTCCTGAGACTTTAAATAGCAGTCTAAGCTAGTGGCACCACCTAGTGTCCTGTACTGGTCACTATCTAACTCACTGTCTTTGACTTTTGCTGCTGAAGGACACAGGACAGTCTCTTCTGGCATAGTTGTTCTATTTCTTCCAGTAGCCATTTCTTTCACTTTTATATATACCTCATCCTAAGTTTCCTTCTCTCATCCTTTTCTCACCAATTGTCCAGTTACTTTATGAACAACTATTTAAATGCTCTTGGTCTTTGCCAGGTACTTGGTGCTTAACCTATATTATTGCAAGCAATCTGTACACCTAATTCACCTGCCCTAGCTAACAGATCACTGAATATGACTCCAAAACCCATTTACTTAATTACTACGCATAGGCCCATAATGCTTTTAAAAAAAAATTATTTTCATACCATGGCCAAACCACAAATCTAAATCATAAAATTGGTGATAAATGAATCACATCTTGGGAAGACATAACATTAAAAGTGAAATTTTTATTAAAAAAAAAAAAAAGTAGGCTCCATCTACAACCTGAAAGTCTCTAAAAGTTGCCTTTCCAGAAGTTATTGGCCTTGTGTACTCTTTGGTAATAATTAAGCTGAGTTTTCCTCAAATACCATCACAAAAATAATGCTATTTGTACAAATATTGCTTTCTAATATTATATATTATAAATTATAGTCTTCTTACTTATTGTCAGTTAAATCAATTTTAAGAGAAAGGCTTGGATCTAACAACACGTCACTGTTCTTTTCAAGAAAATTCAAATGCTATATTGGTATAGGGATAAACAGACCAATAAAACAGAAAAAGAAGCCAGAATCTGATTCCCAAATATACAGAAAATTTGATACATGATAAATTGTTTGGAACATTATGCTAGGATAACTGGTTTTCCACATGCAAAACAAGAAAACTCAATCTCAAACTCTTTTTTTTTGTGTGTGTGTAATATTTATTTATTTGTTTTGTTGTATACAATGCCCTCATTTTTACATGGTGCTGAGGATCGAACCCGGGCACCGCGCACGTGCTAGGCGAGTGCTCTACCACTGAGCCACAACCCCAGCCCTCAAACTCTTATTTCACATAATACACAAAGATTATATTCAACTGGATGAAAGATCAAACTTTGTAGAACACATAGAAAAAAAAAGTTCTTGACTTTAGGATACAAAGAAAAAAGTTTTCTCTTCAGTACTGGGGACTGAACCCAAAAGTGCTTTACCACTGAGCTATGTCCCCCACCCCTGTCTAACTAAGTTGCCAGGCTGGCCTCAAATTTGTGATCCTCCTCCTGAGTCTGGGGTTATAGGTGTGTGCCATAGCACCTAGCTAAGGAATTTCTTCAGGTACAAGAGCATAAAGCACAAAAGAAAAGCATTGATCAACTTGATTACAATGAAATTTAAAACTTACGAAAAACAAAAGGCATCACAATGTTAAAGACAAATCAAACACTGCACAAAGATATGTGTAACAAAAACTTATTAATAAAGGAGTCAGTATAAAAAAATACAAAGAACGCCTGCAAATTAGTAATTTAAAATATTTCTATAGAATAAAAACATGTATGAAGAACAGTAATAAGCAATCACAAAACAGAAACCCTAAAAGGCAAACAAAATCTATAAGAAAATATGCTCAACCTCATTAGACATTTTAAAGTGCAAATTAAAACCTCAGTGAGATACATTTCACTACCTATCAAAATCAAAATATCTATTGATATCAGTTCCTTGGCAAGACAATTGAGAAAATGAACACTTAGGTACCGTTAGCAAGAACAATTCAGCAATTCCTAGTAAAGTGTAGTTATACATACCCCATCCCATGGAACCCTGTACCATAATGGAATTATTCTGTATCTGCAAAAGCCAATACATTAGCCAGTAGTTAAATGTAGCTACTGAGCACCTAAAATGTTGCCAGTGCAAGTGAGAAAAAGAAATAATTCTATTTAATTCTAACTGAAATGTAAAAATTAACAGATGGCTAGTGGCTACTGTATTAGTACAGCCCTAGACAATCATTCTCATATACATAAACATATAAATATAAGAACATTAATTGCAGCAGTGTTTTTGTTTTGTTTTGTTGATGTAATGCTAAGCTTTAAACCCAAGGCCTAAAGTACATGCTCTGTTACTGAGCTTTGCCCCTGGCTTTTGCAGCAGTGTTCTTAAAACTATATAGGAAAATAAAGTATAGATTTAAAAGTTACATATGTTAACATAGAAAATCTGAAAAATGCAATATTGCACACCAAAAAAGCAATGTAAAGGATAGACACAGTAAAATGGCAATTACATGTCTAGAACCTGTAAATCCACCCCTTGTATTGTTTATGAATACATACCTATATAGTTTAAGTACGAAGAAAAGTATTATAGCTAAAAACGCTATTGAAATACCAGTGATCTTTGGGATAAGAGGGAGAATGGACTGTAGAGAGGTATACATAGAGCCCCACCAGGCCTCTAATGATTTATTTCCCTTTTTTCATTTAAGTGGAATATTCCAACCATCCAACTCTTCAATAAGTACACACAGGGTTGAAATATTGAGTACATAGGTATTTGCTTTAGTATCTTAAAATTTTTCTATATGTTTAAAAATTTTCATAAGTAAAAATAAAAGCCTCTAGTCCTGGCTACTAGGTAGTCTGAGGCAGGAGGACTGCTTGAGCCTTGGAGTTTGACAGCAGCCCAGGCAATATGGAGACACTCTCTCAATGGGGGAAAAACAGAAGACAAGAAAACCCTACAAACTGTAGAATAAAATCACTGATACATCTGAGAGTTTCTGCTTTTTCTCTAATTTCTTCCCATTTTACACGCTAAGTTTCATTCGTAAAAACACTGAAATCAAAAATTTGAAAGCCTCAAATAACCAATCATATTTTTACAATGAAGCATAGCCTGTCACTAAAAGTATTTCCTATTTCTTACTAAAAGCAGCAAAAACAAAAAAACAGGACTTTTAAATATTTTTTTAGTTGTAGATAAACACAATACTTTTATTTTATTTATTTATTTTTATGTGGTGCTAAGGATGGAACCCAGCGCCTCACACATGCCAGATGAGGGCGCTACCACTGAGCCACAACCCCAGCCAGGATTTCTTTTTTTCCTATGACTGGTGTCTTATTCAATTCCCTTGTCTAATATTTGTGAAAATCAAGTATTTCTGATGAGAAAAAGAGAAAAATGTTGCTATTACCCCTGGGATAACTCACGGATTCCTGAATGAGCCATATAGGCATGTGGCTAACTATAACATGTTTTTAAATAACATTTAATCTACTTTGCTGAACTCCTATTAAATATTTATATTTTGCAACAGCTGAAGAATTCATGGATCACATATTAGGTCTTTTTGCCAAATAAAGACATTCTGCTCTCTCCTGGTTCTAAAACCAAAAGCTAATAAATACATTTACAAAAATAGAAACAGGCAGACATTATATTTCATGTAAAGAAAGTCTATCTCCAAATTCAAGTTTTCTTGGATCAATCAATCATTTTCTTGTTCAGAAACACAAATAGATGTGATATCAATTAGACTACTATTGATCCCTAGAACTATACTTTTCATGAGAGCAAGAAATAAAATCACTATGCATATGAGATATTGGCACTCTGATGTTCTTTGCAGCATTATTCACAATAGCCAAGATATGACAGCAAACCTAAATGTTCATCAGTGGCTGATTAAAGAAGATGTGATATATATTACAATGGAATACTATTAAATCTGGAGAACATTATATTAATTGAAACCAAACAGTCATAGAAAAAACAAATACTATATAATCTCGTGTTTAGAATCTTAAAAAGATGCTCTAAAAGAAGCAGAGATTAGAATGGTGGTTACCAAGGGACAGGGGCAGTTAGGGTTAGTAAGGTTAGGGAGATGTTGGTCAAAGGATTCAAAATTTCAATTAGGTAAAAGGAATAACTACAAGAGGTCTACTGGGCAGCATGGCAATTATTATTTACTAATAACAAAATATTCTTGAAAAATACTAAGAGTAGATGTCAAGTGTTTGCATCACAAATGATAACTATGTGAAGTAATTCTATTAATTAGCTAGATCTAGTCATTCTACAAAGCATTATGTTGAACACAATAAATACAATTTTGTCTGTAAATTTTAAAAAAAAAAATTTTTTTTTTTGGTGGTGCTGAGGATTGAACCCAGAACCTTGTACATGTAAGGCAAGCCCTTTACCTCAGTTGGTATATAACCCCAGCCCCCAAAATAATTTTTTAATGTTCTGAACCTCACCAGAATCAGGGGAAAGAAAGCTTATTAAAACTGTTAAATGTAGCCGGGCGCGGTGGCGCATGCCTGTAATCCCAGCACTTTGGGAGGCTGAGGCAGGAGGATCGCGAGTTCAAAGCCAGCCTCAGCAATGGCGAGGCACTTAGTAACTCAGTGAGACCCTGTCTCTAAATAAAATACAAAAAAGGGCTGGGGATGTGGCCCAGTGGTCAAGTGCCCCTGAGTTCAATCCCCAGTACCAAAACAAAAAACAAAAAAAAAAACTGTCAAATGTCAATTTTTACCTATCATATTGGTGTTATATACAAACACTGCTATATTACTCATGTACCATAAGTAACCAACACAACTTTTATGGAAGACAATTTGGTATCTCTTGAAATTTAAATGATTAGTGTTTGGGGTTATATTTTATGGAAAAACTGGCACAATTCTGTATAACAAAAATGGGAGGAAGAACATGTAAGTCTCTGTCATAAGGGCCCATGTACTCAGCACAATGGATAAAAAGGAGAGTTACACTAAGAGAAATCACATCAAGAAATTTTAGAATACCACAGGGAAAGAAAATTTTAAGAGTATCCACAGAGAAAAAGTAAGTCACATAATGGAATGGAAATCCATCTGCACATCAAACTTCTCACAGGTAATATTGACTCCTACTAGACAACAGCCTTCAAAATTTGAAGAAAAACTATGTTCATCTCCAATTCTATGCCCAAATAAAATACCAACATAACATAAAGACAAAATAGAGACATTTTAGATTGGCAAGTACTCAAAACTTTCATTTTCAACATTATTTTCTCAGAAGGAGGATATACTTCAGTAAAATGAAGGAATAAAAAAATAAAAAGGAAAACCACCAAAACACAAATTATCCAACAAAAGGACAACACGGGGAAGTCTGAGGATCAGAACTGTAGAGTAAAACAATAAGCAAACTCTTACTAAAGCACAACAATTAAGAAGGAGGAGTGAAGGAGGGGTGTCTCCAGGAAAAAAAATATTATCAAGCTTTTTGACTTACGATTGTTGAAAAATTAATGACAGGTGCTAGAGAGACTAGTTAAGATACTGAGGCGGGTGGGGATTAGCCAATAAGCCCATAGGAAACTAAGCAAATGAATAAACAAGACAATAAATAACACAGCGATAGGTAGGGGGAAATCAAAAACTTGTTTAAGCAAATGAATGTAATATACTACTACCCTATCAACACTTACATAGTCATTGTAATATAAATTATCAATTACAGACTGCTTATATATTTAACAAAAATTATTATATAACTTTTCAAAACTGGGAAAGTGGATCTATAATCTGATCTGAATCCTATGCCCCCATAAAAAAGGGTTAATAGATAACATTTTAAATTGGTTAATGAAGAAAACTTCACTGAACACATTCTTTACAAAAGGAAAGTATCATAAGGAAGAAGCTAATAATATTTTAAGTGGCTGCTTCTGGAGAACCAAGGGGAGGGAAAGGCACTTATTTTATTGTAAACCTTCTGACACTACTCAGATTTTTACTCATGTGCAAAATTACTTTAACACAAAAAGTTCTTAACATTACAACGAATGATATTAAAATCAATAGAAGTCAAAGAAATACTATGGTATAAATCTAACAAACCAAGAGATATAAGTTTCCCTGTATTATTTGAAATTACATAGTAATCAAGTGAGGCACTAAAACAGTGATTAAGCCTGGCAGAGTAGAGAAAAGGTACAAAAGGTGGAGGTGGTACAAGGTAAACTCATCTAATCACAGAACATGGGAGAGCAAAAATATCAGAAATAATATATAATCTTACTATAGGTTGAGACAACCATAATAAGCACTCAAAACAGAATTAGTTAAAAGCAGCTGCCTTTAGGGAAGTAGGGATAGAGAAATGTGGAGCAGGATTTCTCATTTTTTCATTAAAAGACCATCTGTTCTACTTGATAATTACTTTTGAGTTTTTAAAAGGTCACCCTGAGATATAATGGATCAAAGACCCATGGAGTTCCCTGAAACTTGTTACCAAAAATAATTTTCACAAAAAGGTAAAATGCACTTAACATAGTCTTCAAAACCTATAAAATCTCCATCTAGAATAAACTTATGAAGCAATACAATAAGTACACAAAGAAACACTTATTTGAATAAAGCTGAGCAGGACAAGGAGTATATCCCTAATAATATGAATGTGTACAGAAAGAATTAAGTAATGAAATTCAATCTGAATCACTCAATTCAATGAAGAGATAAAGAAAAATTATAGTTTGCAACTCATTCCTAAGTATTCTGAGACAAACTTACCACCTCAAAAAGAAAAAACAAAAGCATAACAAAGATCACTTTGCTAAAGATACTGAAGTTAATTATATAACTAATTGTCTTATTTCTCTAACATAATTCTGAAATAAAATACATTTGTATTCATTCAAAACATCTTCAAAACAATCTACTAATATTCTGTGCACACTATGACAAAGAGGTTTAAAAGTATTGAGGATAAAGTATTTAGAATATTTATAACTTTGTTTTTAAAATTTCTTATGAAACCATTTGCAAATTACATACTTAAAGAATTCTTTACCACAAAAAATAAATTAAAATGTCGATATGATACTATACATGTTAAGCAATCAAGTTACAGAAAATCGTTTGGTAACAGGAGAAAATGATAAATACATAAGGAAAAAGTTAGAATAAAAAACATGTTATTAATTTCTAAAGATATTGTGTAATTGCTACTTTAGCCCAAGGCACTCCACAATAAACAAAAAGGTATCTGCACACCTTCAAGTTTTAACAATGAACCTCTTGGTTTATAAGAGCTGATATGTGAATTACTAGACATTATGATCTTTCATTTTTTTCACAGCTAATAATATGCTTCAAATTTTGATTACTTCTAAATCTGTTGTATTAAGTCTGAAACCAATTAATGATGTACTGTATCCTGCTAAGTAGAATTAAATTAGTGTATAATTGATTAGTATGTAATTGAAGCAGTTGTAGATTTATCAACTTTAATTAGGATAGCTTATTACAGATAATTTATACTATAAGAGAGAAAATAGAAACAAGAAGTTCATCAAAACCTCAAATTAAGATCAGAGACAATATTAAAGATAAGAAAGGGCTATATGCTAATTCAAAGTTCTTTGAAAGTAAATCATTTAAGTCAAAATCCTTTTGGAGGAAAAAAAAACTGATTATTAACCTTTTAGCTTAGAATTTTCAAGTAATTACACTATTTATGCAATCTACTGTAATAGGTCATCACCTAACTCGTCAGTGGGTAAAAAGAACACATACCAATAATATTGTCTACCTAGAACACTAAATTATACTGAAGACAAAACAAATTAAAATACTTAAATATTTCTCATAATTTATTTAAAAAGTTATTCAAGCAAGAGAAAATCTCATAACTCTATCCCAGAAATAAATATCAACAAAGAGCAAGCAAGGAAAAAGAGTATCTCAACAGCAGAACACAGTAGTATCTATGGTTTTCTCAATACCCTTGTAAGTATAGCCCAGAAAGTTCCACATGTAAATTGTTAACTCCCCTGAGTTTAAAGCCATGGTAATTAGGTTCATTATCTTACATGCTAATGGCACAGAGATAATAAGTTTGCAGTGAATAATTCATATACTACCAGCTCTCATGGTGATGCTCACTGCTAATAGTTTATTTACGGTACAAGTTACACTGCATTTTTATATTTTAATTTTATTGCCTAGTTAAACAGGAATAATTTAGTGTGGAAAACTAATTTATAATCAGTAAATGATAAAATCTTAAGCATATATTGGTTTGTCTATTTATATAATTTTTACTCATTATTCATAATTAGTTATGATAACAAACTACTATACAAATGTCTTGTATTAAGATTAAAGAAACTTATGATTATTTGAAAATAAATTTCAAAAATGATAATCTGAATTGATGTCAATAAATTACTGTTTTAGTAACTCACATTTTTTCAAATAAATGCTAATATCATTACATACCTAATTTAAAAATGTACATACAGACTCTTTTGGAACTTTGAATATCAAAGTACAAATAAACCGCTTACATTTCTTAATATGACCTATAAAAAATCATAATTGTCTTTTTTTTTCTTTTAAATGTTTATTTATTTGGGAAGCATGGGTTTGATCCTCAGCACCACATAAAAATAAAGGTATTGTGTCCACCTACAACTTTGTTTAAAAAAAAAAAGAGTACTCTGCACAGTCTTGGTTCAGAAAAACATATTTTACTTCTGCTCATTTGAGTACAATTTTATGAAAAGTTAAGGCTTCAAAAAGTTTAAATCTTTAAAATTCCAGAAGAAAATTTTTTCTCAGCAAGACATCTACTTAAGTAGCCTATGAATATAGATAATGTTCATGAAGGTCTTAGAAGATTAAAAGTCTTCCAAACTCCTTTTTTTTTTATTAAATAACTATCATATATCACAGCAGCTAGTTCCTAGAAAACTTCTATAACCAGAATAACATTAGGATTTCAAAACTGCAAATTTGAACACATTACCTGCTTAAAATCCTCTAATGTCAGCATGGCCCTCCATGTAATGATTCCTAGACACCTTTCTAAAGGCAGCTAAATATTCAACACAATCAACAAAATCCTCCAGAGTGACAAAACAAATAAATCTGCTATACTCAGGCTTCCCTGCCTTTTCACATTCTACCCATGGCAGCAGAATGCTTCTCTGCCACCTCCATCTGAGTGCCAGAGAGTTTCTGCACTGCCTCAACACTGATTTTCTACATCTCCATTGTAGCTGACTCTCCACTAGTTTATGAATTTCTCAAAAATAAACACTATTCAAAGGTAAGTCCCTTTGAATCCTTAGTATATGACATTTAGTGACCAATAAATAAACATCTAGAAAAATGAGTAATGCTCCATAGTGCCAAATGAATGCTTATAGGAAAGTAGTATGTTTGACAAATGAAAACCAACTGTCCTGACTGTCCTTGAAGATAGAATTGCAAAAATGTTTGCTCAATAACTTCCTTTCAATATCTAAGTACTAGAGTCAATTTGTTGGTGTCAATTCTTATAAAGTTATGACAGTTAATTTATTTCTCATCCTATCCCCATATTTTTATTTATAATTCAAATTTACTTAATGTCAAGAGTTATAAGAGTAGGTTCTAGGCTTGGCATTAAGTAAATATTAGTGGAGGTGTTGTAGTATTAGATAAAAACAGGCTGTTTGATATTTTGTCCAACTAATTTTTTTTTCCCTTGAGATGGAAGTCTCACTATGTTGCCCAGGCTTGCCTTCTAGGGCTCCAATAATCTTCCTGCCTCAGCCTCCCAGTAAGATAGCATTGCAGGCACACATTACTGTGCCCAGCTTACTCATCTCACTTTTTGATGTCTGATATTCACTTCACATAATGAGATTTAATACTCCATTTTATATTAAAATAATTCACTATAGTTATGAAAAAGTTTGAAACAATTATTATGCGTGGCTATAAACCTGTCAACTACATTTTAGATACAAAGGATTTTAAAAGCATGTTACAGAGTGATATTGCTCAAGCTAACAGTTTCAGAGACTCAGGAGGCTGAGACAGGAGGACTGAAAGTTTGAAGCCAGCCTTAGCAAGTTAGCAAAGCCCCAAGCAACTTAGCATAGACTAAGCAGGATTTATTCAAGTCACATGATAGTGGGATAAATCCACCAAAAACAAACAAAAAAGGATCTGCTACAAGGACAACAGTAGTAATGAATGGTTGTTAGATAACCTTTTTAGTAAGAGAAATGGATAGCTAGTAATTGACAATAATTGCAGATTTTAGCTATGACATATATTTGACTATAGGGCAAGGCTAGATGAGGTATTTAGATTGATTACAGTTCTTATGTTCTACAAGAGAGACAGTGGTTAAAAGACTGGGTTTTGAAGCTAGATTGACCTAGATTTGAATATACATCCACCACTTCTTTGTTGTACAATCTTAGCCAATATACATTCTCTCATCTGGAAATCCAGATAGTAGTATTACTTAACTCATGCTGCTACGAGTATTGAATGAAATGATGAATGCAAAATGCTTAGCATTTTACCTAAACTTCATAGGGAGTACTCAATAAATATTGTTATTGGTCTCTAACATAATTCAGAATTTGTAATAACTATACCCCTGATTATCTCCAAACCCAGAAAAATTACTGATTTCATCTCCCATATTTTATAAATAACAAACTGAGGATTAGAGATTTAATAACATTCTAACTTCTCTCTCCTAATTCTCCTCCCTCATAGGCATTTCCTCTACTTACAACTTAATTCCTCTAACATTCCAATAGGTTTACTCCTGCAAACTAAATATTACAAAACCAAGTTCATTACTTTTCTCAAATTACATTGCTTTTGAAGTTACAGCATCACTACTTATCTACATAGATGGCAAAGACAAAAACCTCAAAATCTCCCTGGATGTCCTCTTCTTATAAATCAGTCACTAAATCTTATCAACTCTACCTGTGACTCCTTCCCTTCTGGCCTTAAGTCACTACTAAACCCTATTAAGACCCCCATTATTTCATTCACACCTATTATGAAAAATTTTCAGACTAGCATATTTGCCTCTAGCCTCAACTTCTCTCCACTTCATCCTGTATCATTGTAAAACACAGCCTAAATGTTTACCTGCTTAAAAACCTTCCACACGTCCCAACTACCTTTCACAAAATAAATAAACCAACAATTTTAGCCTATATATAAAATCTCTCTCAATCTGACACTACATCTACATGTGTACTTCATCTCTTACCCCTTTTTACATGACATATCTAATGTTTTAACCAACTATACAACATCTCACTATTCTCTAAAATATCTTGCCCATTCATGCTTCTGTATATGTTCATGTACTTCTATTTGAGGTATAGGGGTACTCCACCTCTGTTCAGGTTGATTCCCTGTACTCAACTATTTCTACTCATTCTCCAACAAGTATCTCACATATCAATTCATTCTGGAAGGGGGGCAATAATGAGGATTGAACCCAGGGGCACCTTACTGCTGAGCTACACACCCCCAGTCCTTTTTTTTTTTTTTTTTTGAGACAGGGTCTGGCTAAGCTGCTGAAGCTGGCTCACCCTTGTAATCCTTCTGCTTCAGCCTCCCAAATCACTGAAATTATAGGTGTGAACCACCAGTTCCACCTAAAATACCAGTTCTTTGAGAAAGCTTTTTGCATCCCTCACACGTAAAAGAAAATTTACTTCTCAAATTATACATAATTCTAAATTATACATAATTCTATCACCGCAGTTATCACACTATTTGGTGGCTAGTTATCACCTGTCTACCATTCAAGACAGACTGAAATTTTTCAGGGCATCACTGTATTTGACATACCTCTCATTTCTGATAAATATAATAAACACTCAACAATTGTCAAGTGGGTTGAATAAGTAGACAGTGGCACAATAAGAACAAACTAAGTCATCAAACTCCAAATCCAAACCTTTCTAACTTTACATTTTAGAAATACTTACTGAATAGGAATTTTAAAGTTTAAGGTGTCTTGTCCATTAAACTATAAGCATTATAAGTGAAGGAAAATTATTGGCCCATCACTCTGTATCCAGTATGTATAAAGTATAGTTTTTTTTTTTTTTTTTCGGTACCGGAGATTGAACTCAGGGGCACTCGACCACTGGGCCACATCCCCAGCCCTTTTTTGTATTTTATTAGAGACAAGGTCTCACTGAGTTGCTAAGTTCCTTGCCATTCCTGAGGCTGGCTTTGAACTCACAATCCTCCTGCCTCAGCCTCCCAAGTGCTGGGATTACAGGCGTGCGCCATTGCGCCCGGCTAAGTATAGTTTTATTCACAGTAAAAGATTAATAATAAATGAAAAAATATAAATTAATTAAATTGAAAATGAAGTTATATGTTAATTTTTATAACATAACCAGGAAGCTCATTCATCCAGTATTTGTTAAATTACTTAATTATTTAAATATCACATATAGTAATCTCATCTATACTGTGTATTTGAGAGCAGGACTCTACAATGCCACAATTTTTGTTCTGAAGAAAAGTAACAATCTATCAATTGGTCAAAATTTATTGCTCTGATTTGGCTCATTTCACTCTTTTGTTTCCTACTTGAACTTTTTAACTTGTAATTTAACTTTATAACTCCTTCAATAAGTGATGAACAAATAAAACTCTGTGTGTGTGTGCACACGCGCACACACGCACAGGCAGTCTACATACAATACTATAAAGTCTCAAGTTTCTTTTTGGAAGTATTAAAAATATAAACAAGGCCGGGCGTGGTGGTGCACGCCTATAATCCCAGCACTTTGGGAGGCTGAGGCAGGAGGATTGTGAGTTCAAAGCCAGCCTCAGCAATGGCGAGGCACTTAGCAACTCAGTGAGACCCTGCTTCTAATAAAAATACAAAAAAGGGCTGGGGATATGGCCCAGTGGTCGAGTGCCCCTGAGTTCAATCCCCGGTACCAAAATAAATAAATAAATAAATAAACAACATATAAAGAAAAATATAAACATAAACAGTCACATGAATGTCCATTCATAAATGAACATAAAGCAAAATATTTTTCTATAACCCCATTTATTTATAGTGTTTTATGCTTTCTATTCAATATTCATTTAAAAATGTATAAAGTTAATAGTAAGAACATGTATTTTCTTCTAGTATGCAATAAACAAATAAACAAGGAAGCTAAATTCTTCCCTGGCCCCATAAAATACCCTGTTGAATTAAGAAGTAATATAGTATGTTTTAATGCAGTTATCATTTTAATCATTATATTACAAGGGAACTTACAAAATTTCAAACAAATATTGACTGCAGCATAGTTTATTCTGTTGAAAGAGTAGAAAAATAAACAGGTGGGAAAAGAATGGTAACAAGAAGCAGAAAATACTTGTAATCACATATCAAGTGTGGTAGTGCACACAGCAGTCCCAGTGGGGATGTGCCTCAGTAGTTAAGCACCCCTGGTTCAATCCCTGGTACCAAAATAAATAAATAAATAAAACCTATTTAATATTTTTAGATTAAGAAGGTTCTCTGCCATGTTAAGTTTGGCAATTAGTCCTTACAAATAGTACTAAATACAAATTTACATTTGAATACTTCCCTCCAGAGTTCATCTACCCCAAAATTACTATACCCAAGTAATTCTAAGACATCTCCAAATTTTTTTAAAGTTCTATTCATTTACCATACTACTTGGTGTCACAGATAAAATAGAGGAAACAGCTCCATCTGGTGGGTATCATCTTAATTTTAAATAATTTTCCACTTTTCCTTATTAATACTTCTTTGGAAAAAAAAAAAAAAAAACTCCACAGTAGTAAAAAATCATTTATAAAGAACAACAAATGAGGGCTGGGTGTATAGCTCAGTGGTAGAGCACTTGCCTTGCATGCACAACACCCTGGGTTCAGTCCCCAGCCCTGCGGAAAAAAAAAAAAACAATGTACAAATGAATAATTAAAGGAATCTTGATTAATAAGCAAAAATGTACTTGAACATGGAACCAGATATACAGCATTGTCTTGTTTTGTAATTATTGAGAAATTAGCCATTATTGTAATGTCCTTAAGATGGCTCAGAATTTAACTGTGGTCTTAGCTTTAAAATAAAAAGTACCAATTATTAATATAGAAAATCACATTCTAGCCGGCGCGCGGTGGCGCACGCCTGTAATCCCAGCACTTTGGGAGGCTGAGGCAGGAGGATCGCGAGTTCAAAGCCAGCCTTGGCAATGGCGAGGCACTTAGCAACTCAGTGAGACCCTGTCTCTAAATAAAATACAAAAAAAGGGCTGGGGATGTGGCCCAGTGGTCGAGTGCCCCTGAGTTCAATCCCCGGTACCACAAAAAAAAAAAAAAAAAAAGAAAATCACATTCTACATAATAGTTCTATTCATAACAGATCAATGAAGAGAATAAGATGTAAATATAATAATATTCACAAATAATCTTCTCAAAAGACAGTGTTCTCTGTTATTTGTTTACTTTGGGGTTGATTTTTTAAAAAAACTAAATAAGCAACAGGAATTATGAAAGGTGATCTCAAGGTTTATTAATAACAAAACCTTTCTAAGCATGAAATGGAAAGGCATGTAAACAGACTGAAAACAAAATAAAAAATAAGGCAGTGTTATTTACTTTGGTAAGTTCTGTATCAAGCTTTGAAAGGTAAAAAGAAATAGAGTAGAATCAAAGTATAAAAAAAAAAACAAAGAAAAAGATAGCATATTTCCTAGATGTACTTTTAATTTATATAAAAATAATAACTATATTTTTCAAATAATCATGGGTTTAAACACACACTGCATTAGCATTTACTAAGCACACAATGGAAAGAAAACATAAAGATATAAACCCATGTAGCTGTTGTTTTTTTCCACTGTCCAAATACCTTCCAGACTTTCTCCTAATAAAAAGGAATTAAACATCTCAATTTATATAACAAATGTATAATTTTATAATTTTTTAAAATGCTAACCATTAAGCTTTTACCTTAATACAAAAGATTTAAAGCAAAATTCATCTCCTGGCACTAAAATGACAATAAATTCACAAGAATGATACCTCTCTCTCTCTCTCTCTCTCTCTCTCTCTCTCTCTCTCTCTCTTTCTCTCTCTCACACACACACACACACACACAGAGTCAATAATATGTTGAAGGTTTTAAAGCAACAGAAACAATTATAATAGAACCAGTGTAATAGAGAAAATCTAAAACCATTTGATGAGGAAGGAAAGCACAGACAGGAAGCAAATAGATTTATTTGCAGAATCACCCCAAAAAACTTGATGGGAATTCTGCATCTATATTTTTAAAACATTAAATAAAAATCTGAATAAATGGTAAACCCCAGTAAGTATACATGTTCCCTCTCTCATATACTCACTCACCCAACTCAGCTCTCAGTATGCTTATAACCAAGGATTGGCCACTGGGGATGGGGTTTAGGGTGTTGAGGAGGTTGGGGGTGGAGATTAACTAGAGAATTCTAAGCCAAGAAAAACAAGACCTGTAGGCCCTTCCCATGACAAGTTTTGCCCATACCAGAGCTTCTTGTTGATTTATTGTAGAATCAGAAGGAAATGCCAAGAATCATTTGACATTTGAGGCAATACTCTAATGTGTAAAGCTAGAGACTAAAACAAACAATAATAAAAGAACCCAGAAGGTACAGCACCAAGACAAGGAATACAGAAATTCTTTTTTAAATACTATAAAAGTAACTATAATAATGAAGTAACATTAGAAATAAGCTATCAATAGGAGAATGAATACACTGTGATATAAACATGTAACAAAACTTCCTACAAAAGTGTGTACACATGGACTAGAACTATATATATATGTGTATATACATATGCATAAATGTAAAAAATTATGTTGCATAAAAAGGAAAGTTGAAAGTCATTTATAGAATACCATTTAAATCATTTTAGTGAAAAATAATATTCCATAATGTTTAGAGATTTAAACATGTAATTAACGAATAAAGATAGAAATGGAAATGAAAATATCCATTTAGGTAGTTGTTTCTTCAAATAAGGAAATTTAATTAGATTCTACCATCTAAATTGTGGTTTCTGTCAGACATGGTGGCACACACCTGTAATCCCAGCAACTCAGAAGCTGAGTCAGAGGGGTCCCAAGTTCAAGGCCAGCCTCAGCAAGCTTAGCGAGGCTCTAAGCAACTTGGTGAGACCCTGTTTCAAAACAAAAAATAAAAAGAGCTGGGGATGTGGCTCAGTGGTTAAGCACCCCTAATTTAATCTCTGGTACAAAAAAAAATTATAAAAAATCATGGTTTCCATCTTTAATATCTGATACTTTGTGAACCTGCAAAGTTTATGCAAAAATCACAACTGTTAAGTACTCCAAAAGAGCTCACGTTGCTAAAGTATGCAAAATCTTCTTTACAAGATATAGATGTTACCTTATTGAGAAGGGTTACCAAAATGAACATTATGTATGTGCTTGAAACTATCATTTGACTTTGGAATATGGTACATGATCATTATATTAATGTTCTCATTTTGCCATCTATGAATTCTCAAACTTTAGCATGCATCAAAGTCACTGCAGAAAAACAGATTACTGGATCCCCCCACACACAGATTTTCAGATGAGGTTTGGGGACTGAATAATTTGCATACATTTCTAACAAGTTCCAGTTAATGTTGATGCTGTTAGTCCAAGGACCAAACTGAGAACCTCTGCTCTGTACTTTATTTAGAACTACTTAAAACTCTAGATAGAATCCTCTGGGCACTTTTTCAACTAGAACTTATCCTTTGGCCTATCCTCAAAAGCCCACTTGTCACAGATAAGTCAGTCTGGTGAGGATCTCCCACCTCATTATCTGATCCCATTTCCTCATCCCCAACCCTCCGTAGGTAATACTGATCATACTAGCCTACCTTCTTTCTTTTTTTTTTTTTTTTAATATTTATTTATTTACTTTAGTCGTACACAATGCAATGCATTTATGTTTACGTGGTGCTGAGGATCGAACCCGGGCCGCGCACATGCCAGGCGAGCGCTCTACCGCTGAGCCACAACCCCAGCCCATATACTAGCCTACCTTCTATAGGAAGTCTGTCAAGTCCATTTGGCCCAAATCCCAATGTACTCCTAATGCTTTCTCTTAGTAATTTTCCACTGCCACCCCCAATCCTTGGCTATAAGTTCCCACTTGTCCTTGCTATATTCAACCTGAACCCAGTTCTACGCTAGTTATCTTTTCCCTCATTGAAGTAGTTCCTAAATAAACCTGTTTTTACCACCTTAACCAACGTCCAGCTCTGGTTTCTTCCACATAAACTACAAGTAACATCAAATAAGGAAAAGAAATGAGGTTAGCCTTAAGAATAAAAGGAGGGCCATAACTTTCTGCTGTTCATATATGAATACATCACCAGTGAAACTCTATATCATGTTCAACCACAAGAACGGGGTCCTAATTAGAGTAAATTATACTCCATGTATGTATAATAAGTCAAGATACACTCTACTGTCATGTATATCTAAAAAGAATAAAAAGTAAATATCATTAGAAAGCACGGTCACATTAAAAAAATAAAATAAAAAATAAAGGGAGGGATGTGGCTCAGTAGTAGAGCACTTGCCCTGGGTTCCATCCCCCGGAACTGGCCCCCCACCAAAAAAAAAAAAAAAAAAAAGGAAAAAGACTTAGTAGAAGAAGAAGAAAGGGAGTAAAATTATGTTCTAGATATGTTCTGGCAATTTACTTTTAAAGGATTAAATTAGGCATAATAAATGCTGGAGAGGATGTGGAACAAAAGGAACACTTTTACACTGCTGGCAGGATTGTAAATTAATATAACCACTAAGGAAATCAGTATGGAGATTCCTCAAAAAAGTAGGAATGGAAAATGGAACCATCAAGTGACCTGGCTATACCATGCCTCAGTATTTATCCTGAAGAATTAAAGTCATCATAGTAGAGCAATACATGAATACCCATATTTATAGCAGCAGCACAATTCACAACAAACTATAGAACAAGCCTACATATCCAGCAACAGATGAATGGATAAAGAAAATGTGTAGGGCTGGGGCTATGGCTCAGAGGTAGAACGCTCGTCTCCCATGTGTGAGGCCCTGGGTTCAATCCTCAGCACCACATAAATAAAATAAAAGTATTGTGTGTCCACCTACAACTAAAAAATAATTAAAAAAGAAAATGTGTATATGCACAATGAAGTTTTATCAGTCATAAGGAAAAATTAAATTATGTCATTTGCAGGAAAATGGATGGAACTTGAGAATATTACATTAAGCAAAATAAGACAAACTAAGAAGGTCAAAGGTCATATGTTTTCTCTCATTTGTGGAAGTTAGAGAGGAAAAAGGAAAATAAACATGTGATGGTGGGATCTCATTAAAATCAAAGGGAGATGAGTAGAGTACAGAAAGGGGATGGGTGAAGGCAGAAATACTAGGGAATGATACCAAATTATATTATTATATTGTATGCATGCATGAATATATAACATTAAATCCTACCATAATGCTACAATGCACCAATAAAAATAAGGAAAAAAGGATTAAATTATGCATCAAATTCTTTATATTTTCTAGAACATTCAACACAAAGAAATAAAAATCATTTTAAGTTGTCTAAAAATCCACCTACATATATATACAGATATGTAGGAAATGAAATGCTGTCTCTTGGATTATGCTTTGAAAACTAATGTTATTTTCCTAAAATTCCATCAGATGTAAATCATGTAAAATTTAACTTGAAATTCAAGTAATATTTATTCTATACCTCACAGACATTGAACACATTTAATGCACAGACTTATGTAGTACATACAGCAGAACTGTATATAAAATAGTCATAAGTCTCAAGAAGCTCAATCTAATAAGGGAGACAGACAAATAAGAGTACAGAGAAGCACACTTACTAGGATTGAAGAGGAAGCTTTCTGAAGGAAGCAGCTGAATTCTGAAGTTATCAAGCAGATGAGATTGGGGAGGGGTAGAACAGCACATGCAAAGACACAAGACAACCACAAGCAATTAGATCTTACTGGCTAAGTAGAAAAAAGCTGGTGGCAGGGACTTGCCCATGCAAAGCACACACTACCATTCTTGGATCCTTGAATTTCTTTGTGCCACTATATATAAACATCTGTGTTTGTATAAACTAAGCTATAATTTAACAGAATAATAAACATGTTTAGTATTAAAAAAAGGGTACAAAGGTAAGTATCCTACAATATTGTTTAAAAGCCAACTCAGGCACAGTGGTGCACACCTATTATCTTAGCAACTTGGGGAGCTGAGACAGGAGGATTACAAGTTTGAGTGCACCCTTAGTAACTTGACAAGACTCTGTCTCAAAATAAAAATAGAAGGGCTAGAGATGAAGGTCAGTGGCAGAGTACCCCTGGGTTCAATCCCTATCACCGCAAACAAATAAAAATAAGTAAAAGCCTGCTCAAGGGATGGGGATATGGCTCAGTGGTAGAGTGCTTGCCTAGCATGCACCAGGCCCTGGGTTCGATCCCCAGCACTGCAATAAACAAACAAATAAATAAGCATAAATAAATGCTTACTCATGCATAATCCTAAAATATAATTAAATTTGTACAAATCAAAATAACATATACACTTTAGTTCTTTCCTATCCTGTTTTTAATCCCTAGTTCTATGGTTGATATCAGTTGCTTATTTTTCTAAAGTCCATATTGTAAGTCAATCATATTCTCTGCCCTCATAGAGTTACATTATATTAGGGAAAATATTTTTGAACAGCTAATTATGTCATTTATTACTTAATATAAAATGGTTTAGGTGAGAAAAGAGAAAAAGTGGTGATAAAAGAAGTATTCATACTTCCATGCAGGGAAATTGGTAGTTAGAATTTTATAACAAAGGATTTTCCTGCAAATGCATAAATTCATAGACATTGTATATGTGAAGCATTTTTTTCTGCATTTCTTTGTTAAATTTGGGTAGCCTAGTCTTTCTTTTCCCCATCGCTCTTTCTACCATGCAAAAAGTTTGTTTTCTTCTTCACTCCCAGATTGAAAAAAAAAAAAAAAAAAATCTCTTACTGAGCATTTTCCCACCCAAGTCAACAATGGGAAAAATCCAAAAAATATCAAAAGAATGATAATTTCAAATGTGATAATACAGGAGACAATAAAATTCCAAACTGTTTTTCTTCTCCCAGAATTGCCCTTAGGATTGTTTTGTTTTGTTTTTCTACTTCCTCCAGTCTAACCCAAAATACACCTACAGATCTAGAAATTTGAAACACTCTCAGGCTTTCCCAGACATAAAAGCATCAAAGTAGCAGGAATGTTTTGAGGAAGGTTTCATTTTGTACATGCTATTAAAACTTAGTATATATAAAATGAGATTTTTATAAAGGTAACACTTTTAGAATAACTAAAAAGAGCAATTGAAAATGATTAGGATATAAAGTGAAATTTTACAAGGAAATTTTATAATCTATTCTTGATACTGTTCCAGTCACACTGCTAAATTACTGAAAAATCAAGTTGCAGTCTTAATTAAATTCTACAGAGGGAGCTAGCATAACAAAGAATAAAGTCATAACGGACCAAACTTGAAAAGACCTAGTCTTTTTTTTTTTAATATTTATTTATTTGTTTTAGTTGTACACAATGCCTTTATTTTTATGTGGTGCTGAAGATCGAACCCAGGCCATGCACATGCTAGGCAAGTGCTCTATCACTGAGCCACAACCTCAGCCCAAGATCAATAATGAGCTCAGAATACCCTCTAAGGATTTACCTTGATGATTAGTCAACTCAAAACACAAACAAAATGGTATGTGGTGGCATTCCAGTTTCAAAACCGTACATCATATAAATTCATTTATTACTTTGATAAGTTGTGAGGTTTTTCTTAAATTTCTTACTAAGATGTCTTTTTAGAATGAAATAATCTCTTGATCCTTTGAAGAATAAAACTAACCCACAGAACTCAGCTTCTTAGTGTCAAAAACACAGAGTTCAAAATCTTTTAATATCTTGTGAGAGAAACATTAGCAAAGTTCCTTTCAGGAGATGAGCAATGAGGGCTTCTTTAGCTACTTTAGTATATTAAACAGATAGGTTTCAATGAGGCTTCACTGGAATATTTATAGCACTTTGTTGTAACATTTTCTATAGCATCTCCGTGGCATCTTCCTTAAGGACAGGGCAAAATCGGTACAGCTTATGGTGGTCCACCAACAATATGCTGCCCCCAGCAATGCTGATTGGGAGCCCTATGAACGAGGCTACGGTCCGTGACAGGATGTGGAAGTCTAAATCATCCATGGGAAGCCTTCCCAAAGGTGACTGTTCTGTCTCATGTCTTCCCCTCGGCCACCGTGGCTTGCTGGCCTTGGATAAGTCCACCTGAAGTGCTAGAGTGGCAGCCAGAGACGGGTAAGATCTTCAGAGATAAGACAACCTAAGACAGGTGCACTCTCGAGTAAGATGGACAACAGAAAAGGGGAAAAGAAATGTTGGGGACATTAAGAACACATCAGCCAAAAACATGACTTCCTGATATATGGACTTGGCCTAGCCCAGGGGTGTTGCCCTGACATATGACGAAAAATCAAACCACCACAAGGATAGGCTAATGGCTGTTACTCCAATGTGATCTGCTCGTGTTCCCTATGCTTCCCTATAACCTTTCATTTGATAAAAACCCTCTCTTTTTTCATGAAAGATATCATGGTGCTGAAAGAGTTAACTTTGACTGCATAGGTTCTCCTATTTACTTGCTATTCTGTTCTTTATTCATACATGTGGCCACCAGGTATCACTATTTCAATTACTTATAATAAGACTAATTCTATAAATTAATTTTTCTGGAATCTAGACCTAAAAACATAAAAAACCTTTTCTATCCTAAAATAACAGGTTCCTAATTAAATAGCTTTAAGAGTCTTTTTGTAATTAAAAATAAATCCCTCTTATTTTCAAAATAATTTAATGTAGTAATATAAATCTTTAGAACAAAAGTCCTTCAAAGCTGCCTCTCCCTTTCCCTGCTTCTTGTTATGAAAAACAATAAGTGCCTTGAAATTCCAGTCAGACAAAATTAACTTCTATCAAACAAGTTCAAACAGTATGCAGAAAGAATGACTAAGTTAGAGATATGAGGTAAAAATTATAAAATACGCAGTTACATACAGTTCATGTAACTCTCCATCTGTACAAACCTCGATACGTATGTCTGATATGTAATCAGCAAATGATGCAACCTCTTTCCTAAGTTTTATGATGTAAAAGAATGTGTAATGCCAAGAAATGTTGCTTATATACTTGTACAAACTGAAAATAAACCAGCAGAAGATTCCACAGCCTAACTCATGTCTGAGTGCTGATTTCTTCTGCCACCGGCTGACTACTTTACATCATGCTATGCTGAGCGCTGGCGTAGTACCCCCCGGCTGACAACCCACTTTGGCAGTCCCCCACCCCATAGATCGTGCCACTCTGCACCTCCGGTGGAGACCACCAAGGACCTCCACAGCACTTGTCCATTTTGAGTATCATTAGAAGCTGAGCTTTAAAAAAACAATTGTGGAACCCCCCATTTTAGTTTAATGGCTTCTTTTTGCTTCTGTAAAATGCTTGGCTTTAGGATAATAGGAGCCAAACTGCTGTGACTCCATTTTATAATCAGCTGCCTCCATTTTGTCAGCCTCTATTGCAAGTCTCCGGTCACGGGGTGGGGGGATAGAGGGGTAAGGACAGGACGACAAGGAGAACAAGCCCAGGAATGGTAAGCAAGCCCCACCCCCTACCCCCCCCCCACCCCCACACAATAAGACCTCATAAGGTAAAAGCAGAACCCTGCAGTGAGCTTGAGTAACAGCACATTCCATTGCTCTGAGGACAGCCTCCACCAATGAGAACCCCCTCAGTCATTCCCCAATCAATTTAAAATATGCTTGGCGCAGGCAGGCTCCCCTGACCAACTGCCATGTGGCAAGACACCCTAACTGTAAGGATGGCCAATCATGTGAACCCCCTCCCTCTCCTTGCTTCAACCCCAATAAAAGGCTTGCCCCTCCTGAGTGCCAGACTCTCAGTACGGATCCACTGTGTTGGTGAGGTCTGAGAGTCAGAGCTTAAGCCCAAATAAAGGCTCTTTGTTTTTTGCATACACTCAGGATTCCTTGGTGGTCTTTGGATGTCCACATTACACAATCATTTCTTTTTTGCGGGGAGAGGGTGAAGAAAGACTATTTCACCATTTTCTCACTGATGATGTTACTGATGAGTACTACATTTCATCTCTCAGGAAAAGATTGCTTTTTCCAGCTAGCACGCTATTCAAAGGGAAATGCAAATGACAAATAATAGCAAAATGCTCATTCAAAATTAATTCTATACAGCTGGTACTTGTAGGTACCTTGTACTTGGGTCAGTATGGAAAATTTTTTGTGGTTTGAGCAAGTACTCCACTGACTTGGTAAATAGGATTCAATGCCATTGTGGGTATTGAGAAATAAGGAATTTGTTATAGGAATTAAACCTTATTCAATTCTGGGGGGAAAATGGGGAAGTTAAAGGTCCAAAAACAAACAGAATGTCACTAAGTAATCCTGATATAGGTTAATGAGCTGTATCTTTCCAGAAGCAGACAGGAATGTACAACTGCTATAGTGGAACTATGAAGGAGGCCAGTATATTATCAGCAATGGACACCTACAGCCTCTAAGTTTTCAGCGGTGAGAGCCTTTGTTCTAGTAGTCAAAACAGTGAGGTGGAGTAAGAATAAGTAAGGGAGCTGGTGTCGTGGCTCAGCGGCACAGC
This sequence comes from Tamias sibiricus, assembly GCA_025594165.1. Lineage (NCBI taxonomy): Eukaryota > Metazoa > Chordata > Mammalia > Rodentia > Sciuridae > Tamias > Tamias sibiricus. The sequence goes on along the minus strand of CM046663.1, from coordinate 120,770,814 downwards.
ACTTGTCTAGCACGTGCATGGCCCAGTTCGATCCTCAGCACCACGTAAAAATAAAATGTATTGTGTACAACTAAAGCAAATAAATAAATATTAAAAAAAAAAAAAAAAAAGAATAAGGAAGGACAAACTGGAATTCTGCCCAGTCCTTTGTATCTGTTTTCATTACTCTAATCAAAAACAAAAAGCAAAAAAAAAAAAAAAAAAAACAAAAAACAAGAAAACTTAACAGGTTAATCACTCTCAGTCTTCTGAACTTAATTTATTATGTCCTCATTTATAAAATGATGATAATTCCATTTTATCTTAAAAGTTTAATGTGAGTTTTGAACTATAAAGAACCATATAAAGGAATAGGTGTAGTTTTTTTTATAATCATGTTTTACAATTTTTTTTTAAAGGTACTAGGGGTTGAACCCAAGGTTTCTTTATCAGTGAACTACATCCTTAGTCCTCCATTTGTTTTTTTTCATCTTGAAATATTTTTGCTTGGCATTCTACTAGTGCACCCAGCTATAACATATAACACCCCCTTAAACTGGCTTGTACTCTTGAAGAAGCTGTCTCTCAAATATCATTTTGGGTTTAGATTAGTGCTTTGCTATTAATGTCCATTAAGCAAATGATTTCTTTAATTACATACTTATAGTTTATTCAGTAATCCTTCTGGGAATAGCTTCACAGTTTATAGAATAAAATTCTTTTTGGTCTCAACTGGTTAAAAATCATTAGAATATGTATAAACCTGAAATTACTTCATTCACTGTTAGTTTGAGATACTTAGAAGTCAACTGATGGTAGCCATTAAAAAAAAGGAGTTGGACTAGGTGGCACAAGCCTATAATCCCAGCCACACAGGAGGCTGAGAGAAGAGGATCTCGACTCCAAAGCCAGCCTCAGCAAAAGTGAGGCACTAAGCAACTCAGTGAGACCCTGTCTCTAAATAAAATACAAAATAGGGCTAGGGATGTGGCTCAGTGGTCGAATGCTCCAAGTTCAATCCCCAGTAGCCCCCCACCCCTAAATTAAAAGGAAAGAAACTTAAAATAGATTTAGTACAAATACCTGGAAGAGCACCCTCAAAAGCACAGTGAATTTTACCACAAAAAGCTTTTTAAAGTTTAATTTAAAAAAGCAATATAGTAAACAGCCGGGCGTGGTGGCGCACGCCTGTAATCCCAGCACTTGGGAGGCTGAGGCAGGAGGATCCCGAGTTCAAAGCCAGCCTCAGCAATGGCGAGGCACTTAGCAACTCAGTGAGACCCTGTCTCTAAATAAAATACAAAAAAGGGCTGAGGATGTGACCCAGTGGTCGAGTGCCCCCGAGTTCAATCCCCGGTACCAAAAAAAAAAAAAAAAAGCAATATAATAAACAGTTATCTTACCAAAAATGTGATTGTACACAAAACAACAATTTTAAAAAATGTTTCAGGGGACTGGAGGTATAGCTCAGTGGTAGAGCATTTGGCTAGATTGTGAGAGTCTCTAGCAAGATAGATAGACAGATAGATAGATAGACAGATAGACAACTTCTTATAAAAGAAGCATTTTTAGCTTAGGAAACTTCTTATAAAAGAAGCATTTTTAGCTTAGGAAAAATCTGCCAAAGTGTCATACATAAAATAAAAAACTAAGATGGAAGACTGATTGCTCCCATACTGACAAAGATGCCAATAATGAGGATTCTGAACATGACTATTCAAACAAAGGAGAAATGCAAAGGAAAAAAAGTTCAAGATTGGGGCTGGGGTAGTGGCTCAGTGGTAGAGTGCTCGCCTTGCACATGCCCAGTCCGGGTTCAATCCTCAGCACCACGTGAAAATAAAGGCATTGTGTACAACTAAAGCAAATAAATAAATATAAAAAAAAAAAGTTCAAGATTATTTCACATAATATGTGGTCATAAAATGTATAATGTAATTAATTCACATAGTGAGTGTAAATTTGACTTATTTCATAAGGATTAAAGCCTTTTTGTATCAAGATGGCAAAAAAGCTTTGTATTATATCCTCTTGTAGGAACAATTTTAAGTACTTTGTATTTGAAAGTCAGGCAGATATATATAATACTTGTTTGATTTTTCTAAACTCACTCAAAATTTGCTACAGGTCTGAGGTGATTTCTAAAAATCACAATAAAATACTATGAAATTAACTTAACCAGCTACTGGGTTCATTATAATCAGTTACTGAACCTTCCAGTGAATATTATTAATCCCTTATTATTTGTTTGCTTTTTTGCTACTGGGGATTGAATATTTTACCACTGAGCTACATCCCTAGTACTTTCTTAAAATTCTTTATCAAGAGTCAGGGCCTCATTAAAATTACCAAGGCTGGACTCAAACTGGAAAATCTCCCAAATCGCTGGGATTACAAACCTGAACAACCACTATTAACCCCTCTTAAAAATTACTGTATACAAGGGAGCTGCTTCTTGTGACTAAAAAAAGCACTTAAATGGGAAGCAGGAGACTTAGTTTCTAGTCCAGCACAGTCGCTAAATAGCATTATTAACCTGTAACAAGTCACTTTATTGGTGTCAATCTCTCACCCTATTCTTAATAAAATATGGATGTCAGTTCTAAGGTTTATTTCCAGGTTAAATTTATAATTTCAAAGGTCTGAAAGAAGAGGTTCCTGAGAATGGGATCATTAAAATGTTCATGACAGCTTAAAAACTACACCTCAGTAAACATTGAAAATAGGTTATCTTTAATATATTTTTCTTACAGTGCTGGAAATCAAACCCAGAGCCTCCCACATGCTAGGCAGACTATCTCCCACGGGGCTATACCCTGAGCCCCCATGATTAATATCTTTTAAAAGCAATTTAATATCTCTATCTTTTAAAAACAAGTTAATTTCATTGGTCCTAACTATATTTCAACTTTGACTTTGTGCATGCCAGGATTTTTTTCTCTATTACCTTAAGGAAATACAATTTACTACGAACAAAATCTATCAGCTTTAGTGGCAGTTCTTAGATCATTCTTACCAAAATAATCTTGACGTTTCAAAGAAATGCTACAGCACACAGTATTGGTAACAATGGATTTCAGAGCATATCAGATGTCAGTAATTGTCTTTAATTACCCTGAGCATGTCTTAAACAAGCCACATAAATACTTACAAATCTCCTCTACTGGTTTAGAAATGGGCACTATTCTCTAAAAAATTATAGAATTTTTACACTATACCAAGGATCAAAGTTTAACAGTATATTTTCCAACAACCTCTTTCATACTTTTTGTATAATTTATTTTCTCCCATTTCATCATAATTCTAAATTGACGAAACCTATTTTTAAAAGATAACTAATTCTTAAAAATTTAAGGGGTGGTTCTGACAAAATTTATGAATACGTGTGAATTTATTTATGTTTGTATTTGAAATTTACCCCTTACTCCAACCAAAATTTTTTTGGGAGGAAAGGGTGCTAGGGATTGAATCCAGGGGTGCTTTAGTACCCTTTTTTGAGACAGGGTCTCACTAAGTTGCTTAGGGTCTCAAAAAGTTGCTAAGGTTGGCCTTGAACTGTGATCCTCCTGCCTTAGCCTCCAGTCCCTGGAATTGAAGACATGTGCCACCACATCCAGCCCCAATCAACTTTTAACTTACCTGAATCCTCATGATTAGATCTCAATCTTTTATTCAAGGTAATACAGAAGTATATACAGATATTCATGAGAAAAAATGGTTCTACCTTCTATAACTGCACGTGTGTTCAACAATAAGAAAACTCACTACTGATAAGTCTTCATTTAAAATAAAGTTGTTGTTGTTGTTGTTGTTGTTTTTTTGTGGTACCGGGGATTGAACTCAGGGGCACTCAACCACTGGGCCACATCCCCAGTCCTTTTTGTATTTTATTTAGAGACAGGGTTTCACTGAGTTGCTAAGTGCCTCGCCATTGCTGAGGCTGGCTTTGAACTCGCGATCCTCCTGCCTCAGCCTCCCAAGTGCTGGGATTACAGGCGTTAAATAGAGTGTAACACATTGGCTGATAAGGGAAAAACATTTATTGAACAAAACAATGATTTTTCTCCAATTTACTTTAATCTACTCCATTTATAAAACTAAAATTCTGAAAGTCTAAAAAAAACTATAAGAGACTAACTAACCTGTTCATTATAAGATCATGCATAGAGCAAAGTATAAATTTCAATTTTAAATTAATCATATCACAACTTCAATTGTTCTATTTTTCCTTCTTAAAATCATCCTCAAGAGTCTTCCATATTTAGAATGAAAAATAGAAAAGTGGGGGGGAAAAACATTTTTCTTTGAGAAACAAATGCCACTGATAACCAATTTTTTTCCTCTTTGATGCCAGTCAGTCTTTCCCAGAGAAACTTGTGTATTTGTGAAGCATGAGTGACTAAGCATATATGGAATCTGAATCACCAGATTTCGGGAACTAAGGCTGTTTCTAATGAAATCATAGTTATTGCATGTAAAGGAATATCAAGACAAACAATCACTTTATTGTAGTTTCCTGGTCAGAGGTGGTGGTGGGTTTTTCTTATTTTTAGTTTATTTTATTGTGGTACTGGAGGTTAAATCCAAAAGTGTTCTACCACTGAGAAACAACCCCAGCCCTTTTTATTTTTATTTTGAGACAGGGTCTACTTAAGTTCCTGAGGCTGGCCTTAACCTTTGATCCCCTTGCCTTAGCCTTCTAAGTATCTGGGATTACAGACTTATACCACTACACCCTGTTGGTAGCTTTTTATTGGTACATTTTTCAGGAACTGGGTCAATGTGATAAAATATGATGAATTAAGAGTGTCTTGAACAGATTAGAAGAAGCTATGTTCTATGAAAGTAGTGCATGAAATTACTGATTTTATAATTAAATTTTGTTTTATATCTACATCTCTTGTATTTTTAAAAGATTTTGTCTTGAGCACAAAGAGATTTTGGCTATTTGTTAACTAACATAACATTTGCACACATTTACATGGTACAATTTGATAATTTGATTGAATTGTGATATTAGCATTTTCATCTTCTCAAACATTTTTCTGTGAGATTTTGGTTATTTTAATTATAAAGTCACAAATGACCTTATTTATGAACAGCTTTCATGAAAAGCAGCTGGTAAAATTCTCTTAATATTCTATTCTTACAATAGCATATTCAACTCTTGAATATTTTTAGTGCAGAGGTCAGAAACTACAAAACAGAGAACTAGCAACCAAAAGAAGTGATTATCAACTAATGCCAAATAAATCAAGTGACAATAACAGTCAATAAAAGAATAAACAATGAAACATTAATCACTGATTTAAAAAGGAATTAACTAATATATGCAATAACACTGATGAATATCAAAATTACACTAAAGGAGGCCTAATAAAACAGGACGTATATGATTCCACTTACAAGAAATTCTAGGGGCTGGAGTTGTGGCTCAGTGGTAGAGCGCTTGCCTAGCATGTGAGAGGTTTTGATTCTCAGTACTCCATTAAAATAAGTAAGTAAAAAAATTGTAAAACAGTCAAAACTTTAAAAGACCATCTGTGGTGGCACATGCCTATAATCCCAGTGACTCAGGAGGCTGAGGCAGGAGGATGCCAAGTTTAAAGTCAGCCTCAGCAACTCAGTGAGACCCTGTTTAAAAAAAAAAAAAAAGGCTGAGGATGTAGCTCAATAATGAGTGTCCCTAGATTTGATCCCCAGTACCATTAAAAAAAATATTAAACTCTAGTTGATGATATATATGTGTTGAAAGATTTGGGGGGTAGAGCAAAAAATATTTAGGGGAAAGCATACTGGCATCTGCAATTTATAATGAAATGCATCCAAAAAATGGATGAATTGAGGCATGGTTAGGAGAGTGAACATGTAAGCAATAAAGTACAGTAAAATGTTAATGATAAAACCTAGGTGGTTTAAGAAATGTTATTTTCAGGTTAATGTTGCAAGTGACTAACATGTAAAACAAATAATTTCTGTATATAAAGCAGTAAAAATAATTTAGATGGTGAGTATATGGGTGAATACTGTATGTTTAAATTTTCAAAATGCTTTATGTATCAGTTAAAAATAAATCTAAGTTTAAAAAATCTTTTTCGTAATCAAGTACAAGAAAAAAAATAGTTAGCCAAGTTCTAACCATGGTGATGAACTATGTCTTACATTACTAAAAAACAATTAAATAAATTAATACATGAAATGGAGTATAAATTAATATATATTCTTGAAAAGCATATTTCTGGCCTTTTAATATTGGTTATCATTTACAAGAACCAAAGGAAACTCTAGGTTGACTAACAACTAAATTTCCAAACTAAAAGAACTCTATTAGTAGACCTATATAAAAATAACCAACCGGCTAGGCATGCACACCTGTAATCCCAGTTACTCAGGAGTCTGAGGCAGGAGGGTCCAAAGTTCAAAGCCAGCTTCAGCAACTTAAAGAGACCCTGTCTCGGGCTGGGGTTGTGGCTCAGCAGTAGAGCACTTGCCTACCACATGTGTGGCCCTGGTTCGCTTCTCAGCACCACGTAAAAATAAACACATTGTGTACAACTAAAAGCAAATAAATAAATATTTTTTAAAGAAAGAGAGAAAGAGACCCTGTTTCTAAACAACAAATAAAAAGGGCTGGGGACATATAGCACAGTGAAAAGTACCCCTGGATTCAATCCCCAGTTTTAAAAAAAACCATTGCTTAGGGCCTTACTAAATTGCTGAGACTGGCCTCAAATTTGCAATCCTCCTGCCTCAGCCTTCCATGTCACTGGGATGTACAGGCACTCATCTCCACACTCAGCCCAAACCAGTTATATTTTTAACTAAAATCCTCACAGGTACTGTCATATGGTAATCTTCTAAACATTAACTTGGGGGGGCGGGGAGGGCAAAAAAAATATCCCAGAATCCTATATGCAGCTATTTTGTAAAAGAGCCATGCATGGTGATTCCAGCTACTCAGGAAGCTGAGACAGGAATGCAACAAATTAGAAATTAGACCCTATCTCAAAATAAAATATTAAAAGGGCAGGGGTATGTCAGTGGTAGAGTTTTATACATGACTTCATTTCCCAATACAGCAAATAAATTTAAAATCAATCAATCAGACCATATACACACATCTGCTTCATAGAGTGAAGTATATATAACCTAGGGTTTAATAAACTTACAGTTCCTTGTGCTTTTCTTCAGCCAAGATTTGGTCATTTGCTTTCAGAGCATACCTATAACACAGAAACAGAAGTATACTGGTCATATAAACAGAGAAGTACATCTGACTCAGTAGACATCTGATTATAGTATCAACATAACAATCAGTTGACCCCTACATCAAATAAGCACTACCATACTGTTGTAGTTCTCCGAGTCAATGGATAAAACATCAAGAATGCCCATGCAGATGGCTCTTTATTGTTCTATTTGTCACTTCTTCTGGCACCACCTCAGGAATTGAAGGGAGATCAACATGACCATGCTTTGAAACACAAAATATCTTCAATATTCCTCTACAATGAATCATATGAAATATTACCTTCATGCGGCAGTTCAAAAATTCAACTATTACAGTGTTAAGCACTTAAGAGTTCACAAAACAATATATACAGCTATCCATTCATTAAATATACAGTAAGCATCTACTGTGTACCAGACTATGTAGTAAATGATATGACATAGGAAAAAAAAAGAATTGGGAGTAGTTTTTTTTTTTAATATTTATTTATTTAGTTGTACACAATGCCTTTTATTTTTATGTGGTGCTGAGAATCGAACCCAGGCTGCACATGTGCTAGGCGAGCACTCTACTGCTGAGCCACAACCACAGCCCCTGGGGATAGTTTTTGACTGAACCGTTTACTAGCTTTCTGAATACTGACAAGTACCTCACCTCTCTGTCTCGGATTCCCTGCCCAAAAAATAGAGGTTGCCATAACTATTAGATTAGGATCTTCCACAGTACCATAATATTTGTACTGCTGTAGGTAAATATTTCCTGAGACGTACCCAGAAATGAACAATAATTAATTCCCAGGTCCTCAGTTTCCATTAGTACTCAGGTCTTTTTTAAGGCTACACTTTATGACAGTGTATCTGGGCTCCAAGTAGGAAGGTCCTGCCTCCCATTTCATAAATACCTTTATCTACATTATTAAAAGAATGGCATACCATACCCATCAAATTCCTGAATCAAACTGTACTGCACTGCTGGGGGTTATAAAAAATTACTCTGAGGTGTTGAAAAAGAAACAATCCATAGCATTTTGTCTGAAAAGTATTCTTTAATTAGGAGTATAGCCCAATGGTAGAGCACCTGCCTAGCATGTGCAAGGTTCTCACTTGCATCACCAGCACCAAACAACAATAAAACAAACAAACAAAAACATAATCCCCAGTTATAGGACCTAGCATGCTGGAGGCCTAGTGTTAAATCCCCAATACGATGGGTACTCTTTTGGGTAAGGGCAGGGTGGGGGGTTAAAGTACCACAAACCGACTATGGAGCCTCCTGATTGGTTGGTTGGTTTTAATTTTTTTTTTAAAGATGTTGATGCTTTTTTTTTTATTATTCATTTTTACTTATATGTGGTGTTGAAAATCGAACCCAGTGCCTCACACATGCTAGGCAAACGCTCTACCACTGAGCCACAGTCCCAGCCCCTGGAGCTTCCTGTTTTATACAGTATTTCTGTAAAGAATGAAGCTAGAAATTAGTAATAAGGAATTGTGACAGTATGTTCTATTACAGATACATCATAGAGTGGAGCAGAAGTCGTTCCCAATTTTCATTTTAGAAATTTATCTGTTAGCCGGGCACACTCCTGTAATCCCAGCACCTTGGGAGGCTAAAAAGATGGAGAGTTGAAAGCCAGCCTCTGCAAAAGTGAGGCACTAAACAGCTCAGTGAGACCCCATCTCTAAATAAAATATAAAATAGGGTTGGGGAAGTGGCTCAGTGGTTGATCCCTTGTACAAAAAAAAAAAAAAAAAAAAAAGTATATATATGAGTGTGTGTGTATATATGTACACATACACATTTCTGTTATTTTAGAAATATGTTTTCTTTTTTGTACCAGAGATTGAACCCAGGGGCACTTAACCACTGAGTCACAGCCCCAGTCCTTTTTATTCCTTATTGAGAGACAGGGTCTTGATAAATTGTTTAGGGCCTCATTAAATTGCCAAGGCTGGCTTTGAACTTGTAATCCTCCTGCCTCAGCCTCCCAAGCCGCTGGGACTACAGGTATGTGCCAGCATGCCCAGCTCTTTTTTTTTTTTTTTTTTTTTTTTTTTTGGTACCAGGGATTGAACTCAGGGGCACTCGACCACTGGGCCACATCCCCAGGCCATTTTGTATTTTATTAGAGACAGGGTCTCACTGAGTTGCTAAGTGCCTCACCATCACTGAGGCTGGCTTTGAACTCACAATCCTCCTGCCTCAGCCTCCCAAGTGCTGGGATTACAGGCATGCACCACCACGCTAGGCTTCTTTTTTTTTTTTTTTTTTTTTTTTTTTTTTTTTTTTTTTTAAATAAACAGTACTGGGGATTGAACCCAGAGGTGCTCTATCACTGAACTATATCTTTAGCCCTTTATATATTTTATTTTGAGACATTGTCTCACTAAACTGCCCAGGCTGGCCCTAAATTTGTAACCCTCCTGCTCAGCCTCCCAAGTCACTAAGATTACAGGTGTGTACCATCACCCTGAAACAAAGTTAATCTCTTCCATCCCATGGTCATAATCAAAGAATATATTATTTTACAAGAAAAGTCCTCTGAAACAAAGCTAAAAGAGTTCCTGGGGGGCTAGGGGGAAGACATCAAGAACAATATCAAGTTATTCAGGCCAATAAACTTATAAGACTCCTTGCCCTTCTGGCTACCTACCTGGGAATAAAATATCAGAAGATAGAGCTGAGAGTGTGGTTCAGAGGGATAGAGAACTTGCCTAAAGTGCACAGGCCCTGGATATTATCCCTAGTACTCCAACAGAAAGGAAAAAAACAAACAAACAAAAAAAAACCCGGGTGCAGCTATCCAGGAAGCTAAGGTAAGAGGATCTCTTAAACCCAGAACTTTAGAAAAGCATGGGGAATACAGCATAAACCCTATCTTTAAAAAAAAAGCCAGGTGTGGTGGTAGATGGCTGTAATCCCAGTGACTTGGGAAGCTGAAGCAGGAAGATCTCAAATTTGAGGCCACCCTGGGCAACTTAATGAGAATCTGTCTCAAAAATATCTTTAAAAAGGGAATGGGACTGAGGGTGTAGCTTGGTGGTAAAGCACTCCAGGGTTTAATTCCTAGTTCTACAAAAATAAAAATCATTTGTCACAGCAATTCATATCAACCATGTATTTGAAATAAAAAGTAAAATCAGTCATTTTCTATCCTGAAAGTAAATATGATAGGTTTGATAAAGAAGTTTTGCCACACAGGTTATATGACAGACATGGTGAAAAATTGAATGAATAGTTTTGATATGTTTAAAGCATTTGATTAAAAACAACTTATTCACCCAGGAGTGGTAGCACACGCCTATAACGCGAGAGGCTCAAGAAACTGAGGCAGGAGAATCCCAAATGCAAAGCCAGCCTGGGCAACTTAGCGAGACCCTGTCTCAAAAAACAAACAAACAAAAACAGATAAAAAGGACTAGGGAGGTAACCCAGTGGTAGAGGGTCCTTGGGTTCAATCCTCAGTAGTGCGAAAAACAGAACTGCATGTCTCTAATGATTCTAATAACCAGCATGGCAGGTGGTTTCTAATTCATTTCTTCCAATAAAACAAAAGAAAAACCTAGTCAAATAATCATCTGAGAAGCCGGGCGCGGTGGCGCACGCCTGTAATCCCAGCACTTTGGGAGGCTGAGGCAGGAGGATCACGAGTTCAAAGCCAGCCTCAGCAATGGTGAGGCACTTAGCAACTCAGTGAGACCCTGTCTCTAATAAAATACAAAAAAGGTCTGGGGATGTGACCCAGTGGTCGAGTGCCCCTGAGTTCAATCCCCGGTACCACAAAAAAAAAAAAAAATCATCTGAGAGATAATTTTTGATGACAGATCATTTGATGATATAGTTTAAATAACCGAGTGACAACGCTGAAAACTATTACAATCCAATTAGTAATGTGAACAGATTTCTCAACACTTAGTCTGTAAAATAGAAATAAAACTGACACTGAAGAGTATCTTATTGTACAATGAGTATTATTTATCCAGAAAAGGTAGAACTAAAGAAAAGTTTAAGCCAGGAGTGGTGGTACAAGTCTGTGATCTCAAGGAATGGTAGTAGGGAGTGCTTAAGGCAGGAAGACTGCAACTTTGAGGCCAGTCTCAACAACTTAGGGAGACCTTCATCAACTTAATGAGAACCCACCTCAAAATAATAAATAAAAGGGCTAGAGATGTGGTTCAGTGACAAAGCACCCCTGGGTTCAAACTGCAGTACCAAACACACACACACACACATACAACCAATCAGACAAAAAGTACGGGTGGGGAATAATTTCTTTTTTGCGGTGGGTTGCCAGGAATTGAATTCAGGGGGTACTCAACCACTGAGCCACATTCCCAGCCTTATTTTGTATTTTATTTAGAGACAGGGTCTCACTGAGTTGCTTAGCACTTCACTTTTGCTGAGGTTTGCTTTAAACTCTCGATCCTCCTGTCTCAGTCTCCCAAACTGCTGGGATTAAAGGCGTGCAACACTGCACCTGGCCGGGTGGGGCATAATTTTAAACAACTTATATGGTCAAGTTAGTATTCTCAACTAAAAAGTAAAGCTTGATAAAAATACACTACAAAGGGGGTTGAGGTTGTAGCTCAGTGGTAGAGTGCTTGCCTTACATGTGAGGCACAGGGTTCAATCATCAGCACCACTCAAAAAAATGAATAAATAAAATAAAGATATTGTGTCCATCTACCAAAAAAAAAAAAAAAAAAAAAACCTACAAAGGCCCAGGTGTGCTAGTGCACACCTGTAATCCCAGTGACTTGAGAGGCTGAGGCAGGAGGATCACAAAGTTCAAAGCCAGTCCCAGCAATTTAGCAAAGGATTTTTTTTTTGCTAAGTCTCAAAAAAAAGAACTGGCAATGTAGTCAGAGGTTAGCACCCCTGGGTTCAATCCCCTATACCAAAAAATAATAAATAAATAATTTTGAAAATACTACAAAGGAAGAAAATAGGGACCAAAAGTGTTAATCACAACAACAATGTTCAGACCAAAGCTGAAATGAAATGTAAGAGGCTTATAAAGAAACAGATTAAGGGCTGGGGTTGTGGCTCAGCGGTAGAGTGCTCGCCTAGCACGTGCGCAGCCCAGGTTCGATCCTCAGCACCGTGTAAAAAAAAAAAACAAAAACATTGTGTACAACTAAAGCAAATAAATAATTTTTTTTTTTTTTTTTTTTTTTTTTTTTTTTTTGGTGGTACCAGGGATTGAACTCAGGGACACTCGACCACTGGGTCACATCCCCAGCCCTTTTTTGTATTTTATTAGAGACAGGGTCTCACTGAGTTGCTAAGTGCCTTGCCATTGCTGAGGCTGGCTTTGAACTTGCGATCCTCCTGCCTCAGCCTCCCAAAGTGCTGGGATTACAGGCGTGAGCCACCGCGCCCGGCTCAATAAATAAATATTAAAAAAAAAAAAAGAAAGAAAGAAAGAAAGAAACAGATTAAGAGTAAATCACAGGGTTAGGGTGAAAATAAAAGCAAAAAGTTACAAGGTCTATGAAAATAATATCTTAAATTCTTATTAACCCAGCAGATTGGGATGAAAATTCAGTGAAAGCTAAAGGAAAAGAAGTTAAACCAGATTTAAGCCTAAATATATATAAACAGAATTACATTGTATTCTTACATTTTTCTTTGTTTATGTTTTAAAATACTTTTTAAATATTTATTTTTTAGCAGGAGTTGGACACAATTTTGTTTATTTACTGGTGCTGAGGATTGAACCCAGGGCCGTGCATGTGCTAGGTGAGCACTCTACTGATAAGCCACAACCCCAGCTTCTATGCTTTTTTTAAAAATACATTGATAATCATTCAAAAAGACTAGCCACATATTTCGTTACAGGAAAAGTTTTAAATGTGGTACTAAGCAGGTCATGGTGATAAACACCTGTAATCATAGCTACTGAGGAGGGAGGATCACTTGATTTAAGACCAGCCTCTACATCTTTTCTAGCTTCTCTCCTATCGTGCCACTGTGATTTACACAGCTGAGGTCACCCCTTATATTCCATTGTTAAATACAATGAACAATTTTAGGCTTTATTTTACTATATATCTCCATTGCATTTGATATATAAATATATATTATGACATATTAATGTGATATTTGTATGACATGTAAATGACAACTCTTATCATATTAACTCACTATATACTTCATGAGGGACATAAAATATTTCCAGCTCATCAGTAACCAATAATATTAATTAGCATATGCCAAATATACAAATTATTCCATTCAATCCTCACATCTTTAATATTCCTATTTTATTCACAAAGAAATGGTATTTAACCAGGGGTTGGGGGTATGGCTCAGTTGTAGAGTGCTTGCCTAGCATGCATGAGGCACTGGATTTGATCCTCAGCACCACATAAAAATAAATAAATAATGATATCCGTCTCATTCAACCACCTTTCTTTTTTTTTTCTTTTCTCCCCCCCCCCCCCCCCCCCCCCCCCCCCCCCCCCCCCCTCTTGCTCCCTCCCTTACCCTCCCTTCCCTTGACCATTCTAGTGTTCCTCTAATCCTCCTAAGACCTGAATTGTACGAATATACTTTGTATACAAACAGTTGTATGTAAAAAGATACTAAATATATGCACTATGAGTTGTACATATTAAAAATTATAAAAATAAAATTTAAAAAAATATCTTAACACCAAAAAAACAAATAACCCAATCAATAAATGGGCCAAGGAACTGAACAGATACTTCTCAGAAGAAAATATACAATCAACAAATACATGAAAAAAATTTTTCAACATCTCTGGCAATTAGAGAAATGCAAATCAAAACTACTCTAAGATTTCATTTCATTCCAGTCAGAATGGCAGCTATTAAGAACACAAACAACAATAAATGTTGGAGAGGATGTGGGGAAAAAAAGACACACTCATACATTGCTGGTGGGACTGCAAAATGGTGCAGCCAATATGGAAAGCAGTATGGAGATTCCTTGGAAAACTGAGAATGGAACCACCTTATGACCCAGCCATCCCACTCCTTGGTCTGTTCCCAAAGGACTTAAAAACAGCACACTACAGGGACACAGCCACATCAATGTTTATAGCATCACAATTCACAATAGCTAGGCTGTGGAACCAGCCTAGATGCTCCTCAGTAAATGAATGGATAAAGAAAATGTGGTATATATACACAATGGGATATTACTCAGCAATAAAAGAGAATAAAATCATGGCATTCGCAGGTAAATGGATAAGTTGGAAAATATAATGCTAAATGAAGTTAGCCAATCCCAAAAATCCAAATGCCAAATGTTTTCTCTGATATAAGGAGGCTGATTCACAGTGGTGTTGGGACAGGGAGCATAGGAGGATTAGAGGAACACTAGAAAGGCCAATGGGGAGGGAGGAGAAGGGAGAGGGCAAAAGGGTGGGGAATAAAAAGATGGTAGAATGAGATGGATATCATTACCCTAAGTGCATGTATGAAGACACAAATGGTGTGAATATACTTTGTATACAACCAGAGATATGTAAAAGTGTGCTCTATATGTGTAGTATGAATTGTAATGCATTCTGTTGTCATATATAACAACTTAGAATAAAATAAAAAAAAAAGAAAAGAAAAAAGGCAATAAAAAATTGTTCTCATCATGTCTTTTGGTCACAGCAATAAAAAGCACTGATTAAAACGTAAAATATAAAATAAAATAAAAATAAATAAATAAACGTATTGTGTACATCTACAACTAAAAAAAGGGGGGGGGGGGTGAGTTAGTAACTGTTTAAAAGAAATTGTATTCCCAGTACTGAGCTAAATACTAACCACAAAGCTTAGGCTCCAAAAGGTTTGTATTAAGCTGAAATGAACTGTTAAAAATTAATCCACACTTAGATAAGCTTTTTCAGTATCTAAAGTCAGGCCTAAACATTTAAGAATCCAAAAGGAATACCATCTGAGCAAAATTAAGCCTTCATAAATGATTCTGTTTATTTAGTACACATAAATTAGATCTTTGAGGAATTCCCAGAACAACTCAGGACAAATCATTTAATATGAGAAATAACAGAAAGATTCAAAGTCAAATACCACTTGAGTTCAAATTCTAAAAATTTAGAATTCTAAGAAAAAAAAAACTGACCATCTTTTAATGTAGGGTACAAGGTAGCCAAACAAAACACAATATTAAAAAGTTAGCAGCATTTCCAATACAAGTATAATTTTAAAAATATTACTGAAAAACTATCCTACTCACAATAGCAACAACATTATTTTTAAAATACCTGGAATAGCTGGACCAGGCATGGTTATACATGCATATGATCCCAGCTACTCAGGAAGCTGAGGGAGAAAGACTCAAAGTTTGAGGCTGACCTCAGCAGTTGAGCAAGCCCCCACATCAAAAATAATTTTTAAGGAGACCTAGGGGTATATATCTCAATGGTAGAGCTCCCCAGGGTTTAATGCCCAATACAAAAATATATACATATGTATATATTCAGATATATAGTCCAATCCCAAATGTTGAAATCCCCAAAGATCAAAAAAAAACTCTAACATCTAAAATTTCCCCAAAATCAGAATTCTGTAAATATAATCCTAAAATAATTTTTTAATTATTTTAAAGACATTTATTTATATTTTATAGACTTGGGGGGCAGGGCATCAGGGATAGAACCAAGAGGATAGAACCACTGAGCCACATCCCCAGCCCTTCCCCCACCCCCAAATTTTGAGACAGGGCTTTCCTAAGTTGCTTAGGGCCTCAAAAAGTTGCTGAGGCCAGCCTCAAACTTGAGATCCTCCTGCTCCAGTCTCCAGAGTTGATGGGATGACAGTTGTGTGCCACTGTGCCTAACAATAATAATGTAAGTATCTTTGCAAGCCTAAACACTTATGTATAGTAATGAGAGTCACAATAGGTATAACAGTTATGGGCAGACAAACTATATTTACAAATAAATCAAAAGGCAAATGTATAAATTTGTATCACTGTGGTTGATAATTATGTGCACCCAGCTCTACAAATGGAGTCATCCGAAATACCATGACAGACAACTTAAGTCCTTCAACAAGACTGATCAAAAATCTTGATGGGTTACCACAACATATGCAATCTCCCAAAGAGCCAAAATCTTGAGAAATTTTATTTTTTCACAAAAGCAGAAGTACAAAAAGAGCAACTCTTCCTTTATTGAGGAAGTCTTGATATTTTTACATATGTATAAGGTGCTTACACACAAAGTCAATGTTGTGATAGTGTACTTCTATGGAATCAAATTTGTAAGATACAGAAAATGTATTAGAACTCTCTAAAAATCTTCACACAGTTAATCCCTCAAGTATTAGAAATAGTATAAAGATGGAATACATAGCACAATGAATTGTAAAACAATGCTGATAAATTAATAGAGAATCCTCTGCGGTTATGCTGAACCAGCACCTGACACTGGACAGAAACTCCTCAGTCTTGTGCTGGACTCAGGTCCATAGATGCAACTCTCTTTTCCCATTTCCCCTGAAAAATGAATGATCTACAATTTGTCAAAAAACCATAAGCAGGATCTGTGCATTCCACACAGTTCTGCACAGGATGGAAAAGGTGCTTTCTGAGTGAATAGGTGAACAGCATGGAGGTAAAATATCTCATATTCATAAAGTTAAGTCAGAAGATACTGTCAAGGAAGAAAAAACCGATAACAAAAAAAAAAAAAAAAAAAAAAACGGCAGAGGAAAATAGCAGCCATCAAGTGAAGGAAAGTGATCTAGAAAATGACAATGAAGGTATGACTGAATCAGAATGCAGAAATAATGTTTCTAAAAATATTTCCAAAGAAGTATTTTTACCATTTTGAAAATTAACAAATTTAGCAATCATCACTGATAATTCCTCAAGAAATAGGAGATGATGATATAAAGAGATGATGGGCTGGTCAAATGATAAAGTGGCTACCACTGAAGCCCTAAAGGATGGTAAACTATAGAAAATCATTAGTTGTTTCACAGATGCCACCAGCCATTTTGTAGGCCAAGAGAGCCAGTGTCTTCATCAAATTACAGAAACCAAATACTGCCATCTTGAAACTGTGACAGAGACATAGAAATAAATCCTGATGCAGTTCAGTCTTATAAGCAAAAAGGGAAGGAAACTTCTGGGCCACTGGGAAGAAGCCAATTATTTGGCCCTTGCTTGTAAGCTGGACTATGATGAAGATGCTAGAGAAATTCTGAAAAACTTCAACTGAGGGCTCAGAAAATTGGGAGAGAAAAAAAAAATAGAGAAAGTATGAGCAAAAAAGTGAAAAGTAAGAGATCAAAGAACAGAAAGGGTTGAGAAGAACAAGAGAGAACCTGAAGGAAGAAGCGAAAGGATCATTAGGAGCCCAGTATGGCTCTTTTCCAGGTGACTTTCCTCCTTATATATAAATCCAGGCATTCCTGACTTTTCAGACATGCCCCCTCCCATTCCACACTTTCCTCCTTATAAAGCATTTTCAATGGAACTATAATTTTCAGAATTTCAACTCTGAAGATTTTAACACTTGAGATTTTAATCTTTTGGGATTGTGATTTTCAGGACTGCAGACTAAAAATTTTGATCTTTTAGGATTTCAACATTCATAATACAGCATTCAGGGTTATGACCAGCATCACTAGACTAAACCTAACAAAAAATGTACACCTATGCAGAGAACAATAAAATTTTGCAATAAGGGCTGGGAATGCAGTTCAGTGGTAGAGTGTAGGACTGAGTTAAGATACCCAGCACTGTGTGAGTGTGTGTGTGTTGGGGGAGGGGGGAGAAATCACACTGTTTAATACTATAACCACTAATCTCACACAGCTATTTATGATTGAATTACCTGAATTAATTAAAATGAAATAAAATGTTAACGGGATCATCAGTTGTACTAACCATGATTCAAATGTTCAAAGTCAAACATAAGTAGTGGTTACCATGCTAGACAACACATATATGCAACATTTTCACGATCATAAATGCTCTAATGGTATTGCTGCAGAGATACTAACTTACCCAGATATCACTTTTAATTTAATCACTTCTAGGTGGTGTGAATTTTTCCCAGAAAACATTATTGGGAAATAATGTTTCTAGTTTCTACAAATATTTCCAAAGAAGTATTTTTACCATTTTGAAAATTAACAAATTTAGCAATCATCACCTACCATAATACATGTACATCTTCTAAAAAATCCTAAATATTGTATGATCCATATTGAATGTACTTAGGTCCTAAATTGTAAGAGCCTTTGATGAGGAAGTAGCTCTGAGATGGCGGCTGGCTGAGAGCCAAGAGATGGCACTTACTTGTTTGTCAAAAGCAAGGCTTTGTTTACTACAACTTACACCTGACTTTTGTAGTAGCTCGTGGGCACTACGTGCTGCACCCGTAGGTCGGGCTTGTGAGACATGTGTATGCCTGTTAAGAGAATTAATGCACCTGTGATGGGTAAAGAGTATTTAAATAGACCGTAGAGAGGAACGGGGGAGGAATCAGAGAGAAGATAGAGAAGGAAGAGGAAGAAGAAGGAACAATAAAGGAAGCACTCATTCCCAGTCTGCCTCCGATTTCTTTCCCGCAGTATCGTTGCTGCAGGCGGCAACACTAAATGTTACTGAAGGTAAAAGAATGCCTAAAGTAAGTGGAGAAATATATGTATAGACAGGAAAACTCACCTGGTAAAGATCTTTCTTCAACAACTTAATCTATAAATACAATTCTAAACAAAGTCCCAGGAAGAATTTTTGTAAAAAATGACAAGTTCATTCAAAAAAATGTATTATGCTTGGGCATGGTAGCACACACCTGTAATCCCAGCAATTTGGGAAGCCACGAAAGGAGACTGCAAAGTTGAGGCTAACCTGGGCAACCTGACAAGACTCTGTCTTAAAAGGCAGGGAGAGGGCTGGGGATGTAGCTCAGTGAGATTCCCCTGGACTCAATCACAGGTACCATAAAATTTTTTTTTAAATAAATAAATGAAATTTATGTGCTAAAAAGCCAGAATAAGAAAAAATTTAGGAATAAAGTGTAGATATGTATCCTGCTAAACATCAAGCCTTATTGTAAACAAATAGTAATAAAGATACGGCTGCATTAGTTCAGGGACAGACAAAAAGACCAAAAGAGGGACTACTCAAAATTCAAAATACTGTAATATAATAGTTCATTCTCCATAAGAACAATAATTTAACCAGACCTCTACATCACAGCATATACAAATATCAACACAGTTTTTAAAACTCTAAAGCATAATGTTAAAAGCTGTAAAAGAAAATAAGGCAAACTAGCTTAATAAAGAATTAACCATAAACCAGGAATGGTGGTGCACACCTGTAATCTAAACAACTCAGGGAGGCTGAGGCAGGATTGCAAATTCAAGGACAGCCTTGGCAAGTTAATGAGAACCTGTCACCCTGGGTTCAATTCCAGGTAGCACAAACATACATACATAAAAAGAATTAATTATAAAGCATCAGAGCACTTCATAGTTAATTTGTTGTTTGTTTTTTTGTAGTGCTAGCAATCAAACACAGGGCCTCACACGTGATAGGCAAGCATTCTATCATTTAGCTACATCATCACCTGTGAGGTAGTCAGCCATGAGCAAGCGGGTAGGGGGAGGTCAATAAAAGGAGATATATTACAAAGAGGATATCCAACATATATATCAAAGCAAGTCCTAAGTTACAGTACTGGAATCACAAGAAACTTTATCAAAGCAAACATCTGGAAAATAAGAATTGGTATAGCAAATCTTCCGAGCCAAAGTCAATTACAACCCCTTAAGGATCTTTTGTGACCAGATCATCACAACCCACACATATCACTCACAAAGGAGGAATATGAAAAAATAAGGCTAGGGGCTGGTGTTGTGGCTCAGCTGTAGAGCACTCGCCTAGCACGTGTGTGGCCTGGGTTCAATCCTCAGCACCACATTAAAAAATGAAGGCATTGTGTGTACAACTAAATAAATAAATAAATATTTTAAAAATAGTAATAAGGCTAGTCATTGCAGACCTCTGAGTTCAATTTGGCTTTGTGAGTCTGCTCTACAATACAGCCACAATTAGTTTTAAAGTAAAACAACTATAGCATTTAACCTTATAGATGGGAGTCTTTTTTCACCTTCAAACCTAACATGCATCCATTAATAGCAATAGTTCATCTTTACTGAATTACTGGAATACTATGTTTCATATGTGCTTATACTAATTAAGATTCACCTAAGATTTGTATGGTTATATTAAGATTTAGATCTGAGAAAAATAGTATATTTCCTCAACTACTTAGTATTTTCACTCCTAATGATGTTTTTTCTTTCTTAATTGCCATTTCTTTTTTTTTTTTTTCTTAAAATATTTATTTGTTTTAGTTGTACACAATGCCTTTATTGTTACATGGTGCTGAGGATCGAACCAGGGCCGCGTACGTGCTAGGTGAGCGCTCTACCACTGAGCCACAACCCCACCCCTTAATTACCATTTCATTAATTCTCATTGCTCTTACTTCTGTGATATTTACTAGACTCAAAAAAAAACAAACAAACAAAAAAAAACCCCAAGGCAAACTTCTTATACATTCCCTCCCTTTTCCATTTCTATTAATATTTGTCTTCACTCTCCATAACTAGACCAATGCTCTCTGTAAGTATTTATATGTTCCACATTTCCTACTTCCCTCACACCCACTGTGTCTCTTCAGTATATTAGAAAAGATTCTTTTCAATAACCTATTTCCTGCCACAAATGTTTCTACTAATTTTCAAATCTTATATTTTGCCAAATTGGACCCATCACAACTGACTTAGTTCTGCTTTTCTTTCAGTTAAGATGCTTAATTTTTCTTATTCCAGGGGAAAAACTAGCTTTACAATCTTCAAATATACAATAACAGAATATCTCAGAAGAAATTTAATTTCTGTATACTACACATGTAAATGTCTCAATGTGTCGTTGCCTGAAGTGATTGCCGCTTGGAGCAACGTCGCTGTGTGAATAAGTTCAGAGGCAGACTGGAAACGAACAGGCTCTTTATTCTGCTAGCTTCTCTCTCCGGCTCCAACAACAACTCCAACACCATCCACACTCCTCCAACCACCACACAATGGCGCAGACCCCATCCGCAATCTCCCGGGCCAAGTCCCGCGAGATCATGCAAATGGCGCCAACCCTATCTGCAATGTCCCAGGCCAAGTCTTATGAGACCATGCAAATGGCGTCAACCCGATCCGCAATGTCCCAGGCCAAGTCTCTCCAGACCATGGAAGGTGGTAATGCTTGAACATCTTTATGGCTCACAGCTAACCGCAATCTTAGCTATCTCCTTAATTAGGGCTCCTACATCAATGAGCCATACAATGCTTGCTCTATCCACAAACAGGTAAATTGTAGACAACCTATCAACTTCCCAACACAAGAACTGCAATGTTTTGAAAACAATCAAAAAAGAGAAGTCAGTCTTCAATCTCTCACCACAAACTGATCTACTCCAATATGCTAATTTTTAAAAAAGTAACAATTTTGGGGGGGAAATTACACTAGTTTTTCTCACCTACATTATGTCACTGGAGGAGTTCTAGGAGAGGAGGACAAGCGGGGTCCTTGGAGTATGTGATGGAAAAGAATTTCAGCATGTGCCAGAGACATAGAACACAAATTGGAAAAAGTAGATACATATATAGGAAAGCAGATAAACACTCAAGGGAGAATGGGGGCTACCTGGAGAGAGAGAATGTGAAGGTACACATTCAAGGGAGGAAGTCACCCTTCTTAAGAGTGAGAAGCTTTGGGAATAAAGCAAGTAATATACATTGAATGGGGAATGTGGGCCATCTCAGGAGAGACAGATAGTACCTGTTGGTCTGGGGTGTTAATATTTAGAGAGACAGTAGCTAGGGGCTGAACTACAGTGGAGTCAGGGTGAAGTTATAAAATCTCATGCTAGTTTTCTCCATGCTTGCATATTGCCCTTGTATCATGCATCATGTTACTTCTAGTAGGCAAGGATGCAGGCCAAACACATGGCTAATGATAGGTGCTCCACTGCTCACATTGCTTGCTTTGCAATCCAAAGGTACATGGGCTTTTCCTGCATTCCAAGGGTTCATGGGCACGTCTTTTTTGATACTCATTCTATCTTTCCTTTTCTGTATTCCCAAATTCCTGTCTCAACTATACCTATAATTGGATGAAAATACAACTTCATTAAACTTATAAACCTTTACATGTCTACCATAATTTGTGTCAAAAATCTAAACATATAATTGAGTTTTTCAAATTCAAACTAATATTTCCATAATATTATAACAGCAAGTAAAGAATTTACAATTGTTATTTTGTTTATGTGTATGGTGCTGGGAAATGAATACAGGGCTTCATGCATGCTAAGCATGTGCTCTGCCTTTAAGCTACATTCCCTGCCCAGTTTTTATAATTAAAATCTATAATTCAAAGCTCTGTACTATTAATGATGTATTCTGTACCCATCCACAAATCTCTGCAGTTCAAGTTATTCTGAAGATACCTAACTTAAAGAATTGTCATGAGAGCTACACTGATACCATATACAAGTACATCTGAACATGTTCAAACAAGCATGGTGGTGCATTCTTGTAATCCCAGCAACCTGGGAAGCTGAGGCATGAGGATCAAAGTTCAAGGCCAGTCTCAGAAATTTAGTGAGACTCTTGTCTCAAAATAAAAAAAATAAAAAGGGTTAGGGATGTATCTCAGTGGAAGAGCTCCCTAGTACTGCCAAAAACAAACATAAAAAAAAAAAAATACTCAATAAATGGTAGGTATTATCATAAAATTATTATATTATTGTATTTTACTTCACAACACCAGTCCCTGTAATCATATTTTTGATGAAATTTTATCAGAGAAGATTTACAATATAAAGCTGTGTCTACTATTGTGCTTTGTTTCCTTCATTTTATTTTACTTAATATACAATCATCAAATTTGATAGTAAAAAAAAAAAAGGTTCTCAGATGGATTCTCCATGGGATTTCTTTACTTTCAACCCTCTGTGGTTCACCAGTTCAATCTGCAAAGGTCATTTCTATGTGATGGCTACTGTTTTTAAAAACTGCTCTTTAAAATTTTAACATTAACTTTAAACATTTAACAGTTAAGATCATCACATAAATCATATAAATTATTAAAGAATACTTAAGGGATGAGGCCAGCAATCTTCAGAAGATTTAAACTAAAGAAAGGTAAAATAACAATTTATTTATCCAAAAACTGCTCTCAGAAACTTACTCATTTTGAATTCCCAAATCTAGTATGTAGTTAATAATAATAATTGTTTGTACAATATGGTTTAAGTAGCAATGATTTACTAATGTAGTTAAAAAGAAAGGCAGTGAGGCATCATAAAAGAGTAAACAAAGAGTCAAGAGATACAGATTCCATCTGAGTCTTGCCATGGTAACTAATCACAGGGAAAACATTTAATTTCTCTGAGCCTATTTCCTCTGTTGTAAAATGAATGAAAATGACTAAAGTAACTCCAAGATCCAAATTACCTCAAATTTTAAATCTGTAGTTACATATTTCCTGATACAATACTTATAATAATAGTAAATATAGGGCTGGGGTTGTGGCTCAGCGCTAAAGCGCTTGCCTAGCACGTGCGCGGCCCAGGTTCGATCCTCAGCACCACATAAACATAAATGCACTGCACTGTGTACAACTAAAGCAAATAAATAAATATTTTTTAAAAAAATAGTAAATATATACACATAATAGTAACATATACACATCCACCCTTAGACCTTTAAATATGGCAGAAAGCCCATCTACTCTCCTTTCCATTTAACATTGTTAAAATGATAACAAAAGTATCCAAAATTTGGTGAACATCTACAGGATCAAAAGATTAGTAATGTAAGAATTAATCCATTAAATATTAAATATTCAATTTGTGAATATTTCAAAGACATTGACACAGTTGCATTAAAATAGGTTAAAAATAATAGTTTATATATCATTTATATTTTTATATTTGTATATTTTTCATTTGTATAAATTTTTAAATGGTCTAATCATTCACCTATTACTTTTCTCAAAGAATAGAACTCTAAGAACCTAAAATTTATTTCAAAATGACCACTAAGTAGTATAGTTGTTACTCAATTTAAGTTTTTTTTATAGGTGTCCCCGTATATAGGATAATGAGACACAATGATAGCTGATCACAATAGTGTGCACCTGTAATCCCAGCTACTCAGGTGGTTGAGGCAAGAGGATCACCACCTGAGCCCAGGAGTTAGTAGCCAGACTGGGCAATATAGCAAGACAATGTCTCAAAAAATAAAAGTCAACAGGTTTCCATAAATTGGGGGGGGGTGGGGGGTGGAGAAAACCATTTGGGGAACAGTAACTTAGAAGAGCTGAAGAAACTAAAATCTCAAGTGCAACACAAAAAGGTTTCAATATGATAAGTCCATCTGCATAAATAAGCCCTAAATTTCAGTTCATAAAGGTAACATGTACAACAGAGGACACAGATAAGGCACAGAGCTAAAAGTCAGGGAACTGACTACCATCTTACCTACACAATGTAAAATTTCTACATTAAATTACGGGTTTACTCTGAGAAGAAATTAAAGGGAAGCAGTACAGAAGTAAGAAACAACAGGAGAAGTAGGGACGTACAGATGGAACTCTGTATTATGATACCTCCAACCTTTTTCTCTGGCCAGCTTTAAGAATAAAGCAACCATGCTAGGCAGGGTGGCACATACCTATAATCCAGCTACTTAAAGAGGCTGAGGGAAGATGATGGAAAGTTTGAGGCCATCCTGGACAACTTAGCAAAACCTTTCTCAAAATAAAAATTTTAGAAAGGGCTGGAGGTGTATGAACACGACCCTAGGTTCAATCCACAGTACCACTTTAAAAAAAAGAAAAAAGAATAAAACCAGACTTAGACCTCCAGTAAGAAGACCAGAATGCTTTTCTATGAAGAAACTGAACAGACTCAGAGAGAAGGCTCTGGGGGTAAAGCAAGGAATATACATTCAAGGAAGAAAGTAAGCCATCTTAGGCAGAGATGTTAACCCCTTGGTTTAGGGTGATATCCTCCAGCCCGATTTTTTTTTTCTTAAAAGGCTTCAGTACAAGTTCACATTTTTAATTAGCATCAGTTTTAAATTGATAAATATTTTCATTTGAAAAAGCCAAATGCTAGCTGGGCATGGTGGTACAGGCCTGTAATCCCAGCGGCTCAAGAGGCTGAGGCAGGAGGATCACAGGTTCATAGCCAGCCTCAGCAACTTAGCGGGACCTTGTCTCAAATTAAAAAAAATAAAACAACAACAACAACAACAAAAAACAGGCTGAGGATGTGGCTCAGTATTTAAACACCCCTGGAGGGACTGGGGTTGTGGCTCAGCATCAGAGCACTCGACTCGCACGTGTGTGGCCCAGGTTCGATCCTCAGCACCACGTAAACATAAATGCATTGCATTGTGTATAACTAAAGTAAATAAATAAATATTTTTAAAAAAACAAACAAAAACAAAAAAACACCCCTGGATTCAATTCCAGATATCAAAAAATGAAAAATTTTAAAAAGGCCAAATTTCAGAATCAGGCCAGGTGTGGTGAGGCAACTAGGGAAGCTGAGGCAGGAAAATAGTAAGTATTAGGCCATCCTCAAAAACTTACCATGGCCTTGTCTCAAAAAAAAGTGGAGGGAGGGGAGGGGGCTGGGGATTGGATTTAGTGCAGTGTAAAGCCTACTTGTGGAGGACAGGTTCAGAATTAGGGGGGAAAAAAAAACTATCAAAGATTTCTGATATTTGAACTCGACCACTGGGCCACATCCCCAGCCCTTTTTTGTGTTTTATTTAGAGACAGGGTCTCACAGAGTTGCTAAGTGCCTCACCATTGCTGAGGCTGGCTTTGAACTCTCGATCCTCCTGCCTCAGCCTCCCAAGTGCTGGGATTACAGGCGTGCACCAGTGAGCCCGGCTGGTATATGTATTAATCTGCTTGTGCTCTTATAACAAAATACTGTAGGCTGGGTAATTTATAAATAACAGAAATTTACTTTTCACATTTCTGAATAATGGCAAGTCTTAAGATTAAGGCAATGTCAGGATTTGTGTCTAAGAGAGGCTGCTCTCTGCTTCTAAGATGGTACTCTGTTGCTACATCCTCAGGAGGAGAGGAATGCTATGTCCACACATAACTTAAAGAATGGAAGTGCATGGCTGGGGTTGTAGTTTACTGGTAGAGCGCTTGCCTATCATGTGTGAGGCACTGGGTTTGATTCTCAGCACAGCATATAAATAAATAAATAAAAATAAAAGGTCCATCTACAACTAAAAAATTAAAATAAAATAAAAAAAGAGGGGCTGGGATTGTGGCTCAGCAGTAGAGCACTCGCCTAGCATGTGGGCGACCCAGGTTCGATCCTCAGCAACATGTACAAATAAAACGCATTGAATAAAATGAATTGTGTACAACTAATGCAAATGAAAATAAAAAAATTAAAAAAAGAATGGAGGGGCTGGGGTTGTGGCTCGGTGGTAGAGCCCTCACCTAGCACATATGAGACACTGGGTTTGATCCTCAGCACCACATAAAAATAAAACACAAAAAATATAAAAAACAAAGGTATTGTGTCCAACTACAACTAAAAAAATATTTTCAAAAAGGAATGGAAGTATAAGCTCTTTAGTCAACTTTTTTTTGGTACCTGGAATTAACTCAGGGCCACTTTACCACTGAGCTACATGCCCAGTCCTTATTTTTAATTTTCAGGCAGGATCTTGCTAAGTTGCTAAGGCTGGTCTCAAACTTGTGATTCTCCTGTCTCTGCCTCCCTAGTCACTGGGCTTACAGGCATGCGCCAACACACCTGGCATCAACCCTGAGCCCTGATGGGGTAAATACAAGTGAATGCCTAGAAGACTTGATTTTTTTTTTAATTTATTTATTTGCTTTAGTTGTACACAATGCCTTTATTCTTACGTGGTGCTGAGAATCGAACCGGGGCTGAGCTACAATCCCAGCCCGATTTGATGTTTCTGAAGGTAAACAAAGGTCTCCTAAGAATGTGTTAAGGGGGCAAGGAGGGGGGAAACTGGCCACTTCTTATCTCCAACCCCTAAGTGGAGATCAAAGCAGAAGGACCTTGATTATAAAATCAAGTCATGTACTCATAAAACATCTGAAGAGACCCCATGAGCAGCTGGCATAAAATCTATCCTGTATATATGCTCCCCTACCATTTATGGGTATGGTGCGACAGCCTGGCGCTGTCAAGGAGCATGTGAGTAATAAAATATCTGAACCCTCTCATTGAGTTCTCCTAATTTCTTCCTTTGGGGTCAGAACAGTACACTAGGGCCTTTGCAGCCCTGGGGTTGAACAAGCCCTTTCATAAGGGACTCCACCCTTCCCAAAGGCCACACCTCTTAACAGCATTGCACTGGGGATTAAAATTCAACAAGAATTGTACAGTGAACACCATCATTCAAACCATAGCAATATAGTACATAGCAAACTATCCCTGGATAATGTATTTGCATAGTTAAAATGTAAAATATTTACCTAAACATGGTCTGAAATGTTAAGTTAAACATAGTCTATTGAAATCATAAGACATGTTTTTACATGTATTTTTTAAGAAATGGGTCTGGTGGGGATATAATAACTAGATCTTTACCAAAGATCCAAAAACTTGCTTTTTATCTCTGAGTACTGATTTCAAACTCAATGTTGAAGAGAATTCCCAAAGTAGGGCTAGAGATATAGTTCACTGGTAGAGTGCTTGCCTGATATATATGAGGTCCACGGTTCAATTCCCAACACCACACACACACACACACACACACACACACACACACACACACAAACTTCCTGAAATAAAATAAAATTTCAACTGGCCATTTAGATCAGCTGCTAATAAAACAAAAAAGTTACTTGAGCTCCAAGTAATGAAAACAACCAAGATACTTAATATATCAATATAATGAATATAACCCTGAAATCTTCCTCCTGTCCCTTTGAGCTTTTGAGCTCCTAATAACATAAACATGTATCTCTAGGTATATATGATTAAGAGATATCTGGAGGCACATTCACCAGAATAGTAACAAAAGTTTTAACTTTCTTTGTATACTACCCTCAAACCCCTCCCTGTTATTGGGGACTGAATCCAAGAGCACTCTACCAGAGCTACATCCCCAGCACTTTTAATTTATTGAGACAGGGTCTTGCCCAAGCTGGCCTCAAATTTGAAATCCTCCTACCGCAGCCTCCCAAGTCTCTTGGATTATAGGAATGTGCCACCACACTCAGCCTTTCTTCATATTTTTATACATCATTTGAGGTGTGTGTGTGTGTGTGTGTGTGTGTGTGTGTGTGTGTGTGTGTGTGTGTTTATTCTGAAATTGAAACCAGGGCCTTGTACATAATAGGCAAGTACTTCTGACCTACACCCCCAGCCCTGAATTTTTTAAAATAGTGAACATGAATTAGTTGACTTTCTAGACAAAACATCTCATACTATGCAAACAAAGATCTAATTTCAAAACCATGAATTCATGTTTAACTGATTTTATTTTGTTTTATATATTACAGCTTTACTGATGTGTAACTGGCATAAAAGAAGCTGTATATATGTAAGTGTATAATTTGGTGCAGGTATATACTCATGAAATCAACAAAGGATCAAGATAATGTATATAACCCTAAAACCTCCCTTGTGCGCTTTCTAAAAGTCCTCTCTCCACCCTCCATTGCACCCTGGACCCATCCACATGTAACCATTGATCTGTTTTCTGTAATTAAAGATTCAACTGAGCTGGGCGTGGCGGCTCACGCTTGTAAACCCAGTGACTCAGGAGGCTAAGGCAAGAGAATCACAAGATTGAGGACAGCCTGGGCCAATGTAGCAAAGCCCTAAGTGATTAGTGAGACCCTGTCTCAAAATAAAAAATTAAAAAGGGGGCTAGGATATAGCTCAGTGGTTAAGCACTCCTGGGTTCAATTCCTCGCATAAAAAAGAAAAGGATTAAATTGAATTATCTATAATGGTATATAAATGGAATTATACAATATATATTCTTTTATTTTTTGTCTGCTTCTTTCAGTCAATATTATTATTTAGAATTTCATCCAAGCAATACTGTATCTCTTTTTTATTGCTCACTAGTATTTCAGTGTATGGGTAAACACTCTGTTCAAGGATTCACCTGCCAGTAGACATTTAGGTCACTGCCAAGTTTTAGTTATTAAAAACAAAGTTACCATGAACAGGTAAGCAACTAGGAACATGTACTTTCATTTCTCTTGGGCAAAATACCTAAAGAATAAAATGGTTAGGGCCAACAGAAAAATGTATGTTACTTCTTAATTGTCAAATCAGGTGTACCATTTTACATTCCTATGAACAGAATGTTCCAATTCCTATACATCGGGGCCCACATTTGGCATGCACAGATTTTAAATTTTGGTCATTCTAACAGATATGTAGTGGTATTTCATTATGCCTTTTATTTACATTTACCCAATCAATACGGATGTTGAGCACCTTTTCGTATGCTTATTTACTAACTAAACATCTTTGGTAAATGTTTGAAATATTTTTTTTTCCCTTTTTTCTGGTACCAGGGATTTAACCCAGGGGTGCTTAACCTCTAAGCCACATCCCCAGCCTTTTTTGTGTTTTATTTTTAAGACAGGGTCTCACTAAGTTGCTTAGTTGGTAAGGCTGGCTTTGAAAATTAAAAGGACTAGGGATGTGGCTCAGAGGTTAAACACCCCTGGGTTCAATCCTCAGTACCAATAAACAAATAAATAAAATCAGTTTCTCCTATGTTATTATCTAGAAATTTTATCATTTTAGATTTCGCATTTAGTTCTACCAGCTAATTCTGTTGCAAAATATAGATCATTTGTTTTGTGCATGGCTATCCAATTGTTGCAGCACCACTTGTTGACGATGATCCTTTCTCCAATGAATACCCTGCCCTTATGTCAAAAATCAGTTGTCCTTTAAAAACAGCATACTGCAGAGACACAGCCACATTAATGTTTACAGCAACACAATTCACAATAGCTAAACTGTGGAACCAATCTAGATGCCCTTCAGTAGATGAATGGATAAAGAAAATGTGGTATATATACACAATGGAATATTACTCAACAATAGAAGAGAATAAAATCATGGCATTTGTAGGTAAATGGATGGAGTAGGAGAATACAATGCTAAGTTAGCCAATTCCAAAAAACCAAATGTCTAATACTTTCTCTGATATAAGGAGGCTGATTCATAGTGGGAATGGGAGGGGAAACATGCAAGGATTAGACAAACTCTAGATAGGGCAAAGGGGTGGGAAGGCAAGGGAGGGAGCATGGGGGTAGGAAAGATGGTGGAATGAGATGGACACCATTACCCTACGTAGACGTATAAAGACACAAATGGTGTGAATATTTATAGATGGGCTACACTCCCCCCAAGAGGTTTCTGTGTCCTGAGCAAAGCAACCTTGTTTCATTTTCCCCGGGGCAAGAGCCAATGGGCTTGGAGGTCGCTCTGTTCTCCAGACAGGATGTTCTTTCCCCAGACAGGAAGCAATAGGCTTGCTTAAAGGTGGCCCTGTTCCATGGGCAAAGAGCCAATGGCATTGGGGTCGCTCCGGTGCATCCCCCCACACCAGAAATCCCTATATCGGGTCCCCTTTGAGAGACTCACAGACACAACTGCTCCTCCCTGCTGAGAGGAGGAAGCCACTGCACCAGCCTTAGACCCACCGTCTCCAGCCCAACCGCAGCCAACAGATCCAGACCCCCACCTTTTCCAGCCCGATGGCAGCTGCCCCAGCCGACAGCCTTAGACCCACCTTCTCCAGCCTGATGGCAGCTGCCCAGCTGACAGCTCCAGCCTCTAGCTGGACAGCAGCTGCCTTAGCCCACAGTTCCAGACATCACAGCCAGCGTGACCAGGCACCCACCTTCTGTTCAGAGCTTGCACACACTCCCCTCTCCCGCACTCCTCTCTCCCACCAGAGCTTTCGCACTCCCTTCTCCTTGACTCCTCTCTCCCACCAGAGCTTGCACACTCCCCTCTCCCTCACTCCTCTCTCCCAGCACCTCTTCAACCTCCAACCAGCCACAAAGGCTGGTGAATAAATCTCTTGGCTGCACGGTTTTCACCGGTGTGATTTTTGCCCTTCAAATATACTTTGTATACAACCAGAGACATGAAAAATTGTGTAATATGAATTGTAATGCATTCTGCTGTCATATATATAACAAATTAGAATTAAAAAAAAATTTTTAAAGTCAGTTGTCTTGGGCTGGGGTTGTGGCTCAGTGGCAGAGCACTTGCCTCATACATGAGAGGCACTGAGTTCAAGCCTCAGCACCACATAAAAATAAACAAAATAAAGATATTGTGTCCAAGTATAACCAAAAAAAATTTTTAAAAATCAGTTGTCTTGTTTATGTGTAGGCCCATTTCTGGACTTTTCTATACTACATGAACAATCTACTTGTCAATCTTTACACTGATACCACTGTTTTGATTATGTGAGCTTTATAGTAACTCTTGCAATAAGACAAGAATGTTTTATAGATTCCTTAGATAATCTTCTGGAAATACCAAGTTTATTTCTTCCTTTACAATCTGGATTATCTTATTTCTCCTTGCCTAATTACACTGCCTAGAATCTCAAATACTACTATAAACATCTTGAACATAAGTAGTGAAAGGTGATATCTTTTAATTGTTCCTGAATTGATCTTAGAGGAGAGTATTCAGTCTTTTATCATGATTTTTAAGCTGGGCATGGCAGCGCACCACATGCAATCCCAGAGACTCAGGAGGTTGAGGCAGAAGGATCACAAATCTAAGGCGCTCACCAATTTAGCAAGACCCTGTCTCAAAAAGTACAAAGAACTGAGGATGTAGCTCAGTGGTAGAGCACCCCTGGGTTCAATCTTCAGAATCAAAATGAAAAAACAAGAAGATGTTAGTAGGCTTTTCCCTAATGTAACCTTTATGAGGTTAAGGAAGTTCCTGTCTATTCCTATATAAACTGCTATATGCTATTTTTTAAATCAGGAATAGATACTGGATTTTGTCATATGGTTTTTCTGTATCTACTGAGATGATTACACACACACACACACACACACACACACACACACACACAGAGTTATTTTGTTAGTCTGTCAATACAGTCAGTTACTCTAGTAGTAAAAATGTAGTTAAGTCATTTCCAACTTTCACTATCACTTTGCATTCAAAGTTGTGAAGACTTTATTGATTCTACAGTTTTCAGATTTTCTTCAAATATAAGTTTCACACTGTATATACGTATTTTTAAAGATTTTAATACTTACTTGTCAAGGAAATCTTTGTCCACTACAGCAGAAATGTCAAGAAGAGGATTTCCCATTCCAAAGAGAACATTTTCCCTAAAAACCATAAACAAAATACAAGAACAAGTTATAAATATGTAAAATACACCAAATATAAACATCTTCACTTCACCCTGAAAATAAACCTAACATACTAGTTTATTAAATCTTTTGCTTGCCTATTACATGCAGAACATTTTGGAGGTAGTGCAAAGTCATTTTGAAGAAAGGATTTTTTTTTTTTTTTAATTTTGAGACAAGATTCTTGCTAACTAGCCCAAGCTGGCCTTAAAGTCACAATCCTCCTGTTCTCAGCCTCCCAAATTAAGTTACTGGGATTACAAGCATGTAACACCATACCTAGCACAAAAAAATACTTTTTTTTTTTGGTACCAGGGATTGAACTCGGGGCACTCGACCACTGGGCCACACCCCCAGCCCTTTTTGTATTTTATTAGAGACAGGGTCTCACTGAGTTGCTAAGTGCCTCGCCATTGCTGAGGCTGGCTTTGAACTCTCAATCCCCCTGCCTCAGACTCTCAAGTGCTGGGATTACAGGCGTGCACCACCACGCCCGGCTTAAAAAAGATATTTTTTAAACTGGATGAAGTAAAATATAAAAGAAGAAAGCAAATCATGTGATTTTTAAAAATAATATTCAACAGTTAATGACTGAAGCTAATTAATTTCAATGTTCTTTCTTTTTAAAAAGTCTATTATAATAAAGTTCTATATTCAATAAACATGACTGACAATTAACTCTCTCTCGCGCGCGCGCACTAATAAATAAGGTCCTTGGCTACTGATGGTTATTAGGGAGAGTAAGCAGCAAGTCCTCTGACAGTTCAAGCAAGAGCCCTACCCTTAACTGTGAATGACTGTGATGGGGCCTCCAGTATAGACATCAGAGATGATATCGTTCTCTATTTCTTCTTTGAAGAAATCTATTTTTCATAAGTGACTGCAGTAGAACTCTGTGCCAAGGAAAGAAAGAACTCTACCACAAGTGATGCCTTTAAACAGAAGCACACAAGCAACCAGAAATAGGCCAGTGTCCACACATGCATCAGTATTTGTCAATGGGAGACTAAATCTAGTTTACTAAGTAAGATTTGCCTCGTATAATTTTTCAGTAGTCTCCAGTTTGCTGAAAATCCTTTTCAGTTGCCTCTAAACCAGTTACCAACCTCACTATTTGGTGACTATCAATAATATCAACAGGTAATATCAACAGAAAGAGTGCCTTAGTGTTTTCTTACTAGAATGATGTATACTCTACAATTAAAAGTCTCTAATGAGTTGAAAAGATTGAATTAGTATTTCATTAACACCATAGATTAGGCAACTATGACTTAACATACAAGAAGAAGACATTTGTCCCTAAAGAAGGCAGTGGAGGACTGGGCTTGTAGCTCAGTGGTGAATGCTTGCCTAGCACGTGTGAGGCAGCAGGTTCAATCCTCAGCACCACATAAAAGTAAATAAATAAAATAAAGGTACTGTGTCCATCTACAACTTAAAAAATTTTAAAAACAAAAGAAAGCCGGGAGGGGGAACTAAAAGAGAACATATTTATTTATTCACACATCAAGTTGCATCTGTGATCAAAGTAAGTCTAATATCAGAATAAAAAAATACTTTCAGCACTTAGAAGACAAAAGATCAATAGATAAACACAGTAAACTTGACCTCACTTTCTCAGGGACTACTCTGATTTCAGCACTGTTTTACAAACAATAAAAACTCCTAGAACCTATTATTTTAAAAAATTATATAATAATAATAATAATAATAATAATAATAATGGGGAAAGTGTTCCTGGGGCTGTCTGTTCCTTCTCATTTGCCCTTTTTTAAAAAAATAAAGTTATTTTATTTATTCTGATTTGTTATATATGACAGCAGAATGCAATTCAATTCATTTGTGCTTTTTAAGTGTCTGGTTAAATGTACAGTCAGGTAACCACCAGAATAAAACTATGAGGCATTCCCATCGTGATAAAATAGCATCCTGCTGCCCATACATCAATCCCTTCACCTCTGACTGGTAGCCTTGGTTTTAAGGAACATAACTATGATACTTCTTTTTAGCAAGTCCATCCTTTAAACATTTCCTGAATCCCAAAATGACTTACTATATTATATTTGAAGTACCATTTAATACCTTCAATTGGAGGGAAATTCAGGAAATTTAAATCTGTTATCAGCAAGAACACTATCATGTATTGAATAACATTCTATGGGAAAGCATGTATTTTCTTCATTCCTATTGCTGTTTTTCACTTAAAATTTACTATTTATTTGGAAGAAGTATATGACAAAAAAATTCCTAAATTTTTAAATTATTGTCAATGAAATACCTCTGAAATGGAACCATAACAAATGGGAGAATAAAGATGTTAAGAGTAGTTAAGAAAAGCATACAGAATACAATTCGGAGGCCTGAATCGCCACTATTTCCCTCTTAAAAGTAAATTTCAATGTTGCTAATGTAGCTGAGAAATGAATTTGTTTATTTACCAAGTTGTTTGAGATTATTTGGTATAAGGAAAAATGTAGAAAAGAATTAATGATGAGGAAGCAAGATCCCTCTGTCTTTGAACATCACAAATTCTAAGCTGAGGAACAACGATTTCTTTTTAATTGAAGTAAAATTGATATACATAAAATTAATCATTTTAATAATTTTTAAAAATATAGAATAAAATTCAGTAATTGCCAGTATATTAAAAATGTTTCACAATGTTGTACAATTATCATCACTACCTTTTGTGTTCACCTGTGTGGTGCTGGGAATTAAACCTAGGATGGGCACATGCTAGGCAAGTAGTCTACCAATGAGCTACATTCCCAGCCCACAAATATCTTATTGAAGACAACTTCACCACCTTAAAAAGAAATTCCATACCCACTAAGCAGTCATTCACTTTTCCCTCTGGCCCAGTCTCCTGGGAACCACCAATATCCTTTGTTTTTATGTATTTGCCTATTCTGCACATATCATGTAAAAGGAATCATATTAATAACATATCTTTTGTGTCCATCTTGATTTATTTCACTTAACATAATGCTTCCCAGTTTTATCTATGTTGTAGCAGGTATCAGGTTTTTATTCCTTTTTACAGCATAACAACATTCTATTTATGGATATAAGCCACATTTTGTTTAAACATGTGTTAGTTGATAAACATTTGGATTGTTTCCATTTTTGTCTAGTGTTATAAATAATGCAGCTTATGAACATTCGTGTACATGCTTTTGTGTGGAAATGTTTTCATTTCTCTTTGCTATAAACAGAGGAATAAGATTGTTGGGTCAGGCTGGGGTTGTGGCTCAGCGGTAGAGCGCTCGCCTAGAATGTGCACGACCCGGGTTCGATCCTCAGCACCACGTAAAGACAAATGTATTGTGTACAACTAAAGCAAATAAATAAATATTTAAAAAAAATAAAATAAGATTGTTGGGTCATATGGTAATTTTGTTTTTAACTTTTTGAGGAACCACCATAACTGTTTTCCACAGTAGCTATACATTCCTTTCAAGAATGTATGAGTGTGGGCTGGGGTTGTGGCTCAGCAGTGGAGCGCTTGCCTAGCACGTGCGTGGCCTGGGTTAGATCCTCAGCACCATGTAA
The DNA here is from genome assembly GCA_025594165.1 of Tamias sibiricus. NCBI lineage: Eukaryota > Metazoa > Chordata > Mammalia > Rodentia > Sciuridae > Tamias > Tamias sibiricus. The sequence goes on along the minus strand of CM046663.1, from coordinate 120,734,594 downwards.
GAATAAAGGCATTGTGTACAACTAAAACAAATAAATAAATGTTAAAAAAAAAAAAAAAAAAAAAAAAAAAGAATGTATGAGTGTTCTAGTCTCTACATCCTTGCCAAAACTTGATTTTCATTTCTGGTTTTGATTTGAATTTTTCTAATGAAGAATAATGTTATCATCTTTTCACATGTTTATAGGCCATTTATACATCTTTGGGGAAATGCCTGTTTTTCTTTGCCCATTTTTTAATTGGGTTGTTTATCACTGTTTGTTTATAAAAGTTCTTTTCATATTCTAGATGCTAGATAAAACCAGATATATGAACTGCAAATATTTCTCCTATTCTGTGGGTTGATTTTGAATTTCTTGATAGTATATATTTCTGGATTCTCAATTCTATTATATTGATCTAAATGTCTATCTATATGCCAGTACCACACTGACTTGATAATTGTAGTTCTGTAATAGGCTGTTAAGTCACAAGCATGAGCCCTGCAACTTTTTGGTTCTGAGAACTAAACCCACAGGCACTTTGTAACATCCTCAGTCCATTTTATTTTTATTTTGAGAAAAGGTCTTACTAAATTGCCCAGGCTTGCCTCAAACTTGTGATCCTCCTACCTCAGCCTCCCAAGTCACTGACTGTGATTACAGGTGTAGACCACTATGCCCATCTGCGATCTTGGATTTAATAATAAATTCTTAGATACTTTTCATAAGTATCTTAGATACAACAGTAAAAGCATATGCAAGAAAAGAAAATATGAACTGGACTGGAACAAAATGTAAGACTTTTCTGCATTGAAGGACACACTGTTGATTTTCTAGATTATTTTTTCTATTTTAGGTCTGTTGCAATTCCATACAAATTTTAAGATCAGATTGTCTATTCCTGCAAAAAAGACAGTTGGGGTTTTAATTGGAATTGCATTGAATCTATAGGTCCATTTTTTATGTATTATCATTTTAACAACATTAAATTTTCCAGTTCATGAACATGAAATGTTTTCTGAGCAAATTTGTCTTCCTAGCATACATAAGCCCTGAGTTCAATCCCCAGTACCACAAAAAAATTAAAAATAAATACAGACACTGAGTCTAGCTCAACTCTTTCTTTTTTCTTTTTTTAAACTGGGGATTAAACCCAGGCATTTTACCACTGAGCTACATCCCCAGCCTTTTTTTATTTTGAGACAACGTTTCACTAAGTTGCTCAGGGCCTTGCTAAATTACTGAGGCTGGCCTCAAATTTTCAATATTCCTAACTCAGCCTCCCCAGTCACAGGGATAACAGACGTTAGCAGTCATGCCAGGCTTTAAACTTATCATATTTCATCACATCTACCATTAATCCTAAATAATTCCAATTTCTGATGATGATGCAAGACTATCAGTTGTAAAATATACACCAATTATAGAGACGTTAAAATGGGAAGAAGTGTGCATGCTAATTAAGATTCTGAAACCTAGTATCTGTTTAGCCTTCTCTATCATTCTAATACACATAACCTATTTTAATCATGTTCCCTGACTGTGACTCTGCCTGCAAAGTCCTTCCCCTACTTAGCCTGGAAAATTCCCAATCTTTTTCTGTTTGTTTTTCTTCTTTGAGCTACTGGAGTTTGAACTCAGGGGCAATCTACCACTGAGCTATATCCTCAACCCTTATTTTATCTGAGACATGGTCTCCCTAAAGTTGCCCAGACTAGCCTTAACTTGTGATCCTCTTGCTTCAGTGGTAGAGTGCCCACCTGGCACATGTGAGGCACTGGGTTCGATCTTCAGCACCACATAAAAATAAATAAATATATAAAATAAAGATATTTTGTCCACCTACAATAAAAATATATTAAAACTAAAAAGAATTTTTAGAACTAAGGAGAGCAGGGAATGAATAAATCTTTGGGAGGGAGGGAAGCAGTGGCTTGATATGCAATATCAGGAGCCATTATCCTTATTGGGAACAGCACCCTCTCTGGAATTGTGCAGGGGCAGCTTGTACAGCTTTATGTGGTAGCTCTTGGGTAGGAATTGGTCAGAAATTATTTACAAAGTGAGGTGTCTTTTGAGAAATTTAGAAAAGATCATTGGGTTGGGCATAGTGCAACACTCTGGTAGTCCTAGCTTTTTGGTAGACGTTTTTTTTTTAACTGGGGATTAAATCCAGGGCTGAGGCATGGGACAAACAGAATACAAAAAGATGATATAATTAAACCCAATCAAATTAGTAATTACATTAACTGTAAATGGATTAACCACTCCAATTAAAAGACAAAGCTATATAGTATGGGGGGAGGGGTTCAAATACTATTTAGTAAAGATACACTTTAAATATAAGGACATGGTGGTTTTGAAAATAAAAAATTAGAAAAAAAAAAAAAGATACAACATGAAAAGTAATTCTAAGAAAGTTACACTGGAGGGACAAAATCAAACAGCAGGTGCAGGTCTCACCACTCATCAATTTGGCCCCTACCCTGCAGCAACAGATTAGGTCCTTGGCATGGCCTACAGAGCCCAGTGCTGCAATCACCTAAAACCCCAGGCAGAAGAAGAGAGAGGCAGGGTGACCTGAAGGGAACTGAGATAGAACTAACACAAGTCTAAAAAAGACGACAGCATCTTGAAGTGAGGCACCCTGAGCCTGCCTTTACCCAGTTTCAGATGAATACAGCTTCCTCATTATGTGAAAAAGAAAGTTAGTTAGAGTGGCTATACTAATTAATATCAGATGAGACAGACTTTATAACATGGAGTATCATAAGATATGAAGAAATTTAACAAAGCATGGTGGCACATGTCAGTAATCCCAGCAATTCAGGAGAACCACAAATTCAAGGTCAAGCCTAGGTAACTTAGAGAGACCCTGTCTCAAAATAAAATCTAAAAAGGGATGGGAATGTTGCTCAGTGGTAGAGCCACCCTGGTTCAAGCCCAGTACTATAAAACAAAAGGTGTATGCATCAAATAAAATGGCTTCAAAACACATGGGGGGAAATAAAACTTCAAAAAAAATAGACTTTTTTTTTGGGGGGGGGGGTGTTACAGACAGAATCCAGGGCCTTGGCACATGCTAAGCATGGGCTCTACCTTTAAGTTATGTCCCCACCCCTAAAAGCATAATTTTAGTTGATTTTAACACCCCTCTCAGTGTTGATAAAACAGGCAGGTACAACAATAGGTAAGAAATTACACTCCTAGGCATTAATCCTAGAGAAATGAAAACTTCACATGGAAACCTGCACATACATGTTCCTAACAGACCTATTCATAACAGCAAAAAACTTCAAACAACCTAAGTGAATTGTTAACAAACTATGATACACTACTACTTGACAATGAAAAGGAATAAATTACGATACAACTTGGATGAATCTTAAAGGCACTATGCTGAGTAACAAAAAAGTTGTTATCTATGGGTTACATATTTTATGATTCCACTAAATAATCTCAAAATAACAAAATCACAGAGATGGAGAACAAATCAGTAGATACCAGGACTCAAGGTTTGGGGGAAAACATAACCATAAAGGGAAAACATGGGGGAATTTCCTTGTGGACTGAACATATGGCACCCTGATTTGTGCACCCCTGATTTGTGATAATAATTAGAGAAACCCAGACATGATAAAATTTTGTAGAACCATACACAAACACTGTCACCTAAATAAAAGAGTTTACAAAAATTGGTGAAATTCTAATAAGGAATACATTGAAATTATTAGTATTATGTCAATATTAATTTCCTGGTTTGGTAACGTATTATGGTTATGTAAGATATATCCTTGGGAAGTTGTGTAAAGAGTACACAGGAACTTTCTGTACTATTTTTGCAACTTCTAGAGAGTCAAAGTATTTCAAAAGAAAAGGCTGGAAAGGATATGAAAACAGATGTAAAAAATGTTTAGGGTCTGAGGACATAGCTCAGTGGTAGAGCATTTGCTTAATAGGCATGAGGCCTTGTGTTTGATCCCCAGAACCACAGAAAAAAAGTTTAAAAAGCAACTAGGGTGGCCTGGGATATGTAGCCCAGTGGTAAAGTGCTTGCCTAGCATGCATGAGGTCCTGGGTTCAATCCCCAGCACCAACCCCCACCAAAAAGAAGCAGCAAATAGGGTAGCAGGCACAGTGGTTCACGCCCATAATCGTAGAGATTTGGGAAGCTGAAGTAGGAGGATCTCAAATTGGGGGCCAGTTTTGGCAACTTAGCAAAATGCTGTCCCAAAATAAAAATTAAAAGGGGTAGGGGGGTGGGTGAACTGGAGATACAGATCAGTAGTAGAGTGCCCTTGTATTCAATCCCCAAAACTGAAAAAAAAAGAAAGAAAAAAAAATAGGATGACATCACTGGGAATGGCCCTGTGAGGACTCCAAGAATCCTCTTTAAAAGTAATAAAAACAGCTGGGAGCACACTTGGGAGGTTGAGGCAGGAGGATTGCAAGTTCAAAGCCAGCCTCAGCAATGGCAAGGCACTTAGCAACTCAGTGAGACCCTGTCTCTAAATAAAATACAAAAAAGGGCTAGGGATGTGGGGGACGAAAAAAAAAAAAAAGCAATAAAAACAATGGCAAAAAAAGTTCTTTTTCAGGACTCTCTTATCAAAGGCTTCAAACAAACAATTTGAAGAGCACTAATTCAAAAAAACTAATTCAAAAAAACAACTGAGCCGGGCATGGTGGCACAAACCCATCCCAGTAACTCAGGAGGCCAAGGCAGGACAATTGCCAAGTTTAAGGCCAGCCTCAACAATTTAGCTGTCTTAAAAAAATAAAATAGGAGGGAGGGTTGTGGATATAGCTCAGTGTAGCAAAGTACCCTTCAATTCAATACACAGTACGCGCGCACACACACACACACAAGATGGTGAAAGCTACTCAGAAGAGCCCAACAGGAGGGAAGATGGTTTTCATCTTAAATGGACAGTGCAGGAAAACTGAAGTCAGTCTCCAAGGAGATTATTTATGATAACAGATTTCTTTTGAGGAAGTTAATTTTGTTGCTTTTGTTTTTCCAAACTTTGCTTCAGTCAGATGTGAAGGAAAAGAAGAGGCTATGGAAACTCATCTGATTCCAATATGAGATAATGGAAGGAAACCACCAAAATGTAGAGGGCTCACCATGCCAGGCAAGTAGATTAATATGTGCATCTAAAGAAGGACTGCTCTGTTTCCTCACAAATAAATCAGGTCATGCTGGGAAGTCACTATGCAGGGATCTAGCCTGACATGCAGTCCTATGAACGCACGTTTGTCTCTCTTTTTGTAGAGTTTATTACAGTATTAATAGAGTTTTAATAAGCAAGTATGTTTAGGTTGCAAAACTGACTTATCTTTATAGAATTAAATCACAAAAACTCTAAATCTGAAGAAAGTGAAAGATTGTGTAAAGACAGCTGAATCTTGGTAAGAATAGCAAACTTTGTACTTGTTTTTTTTGTTTGTTTTGTTTTGGTTTTTTTTTTGTACCAGGGATTGAACTCCAGGGTGCTTATTCACTGAACCACATCCCCAGCCCTTTTTGTTTTTTTAATTATTTTGAAAGGGTCTCACTAAGTTGCTCAGGGCCTCGATAAATTACTGAGGCTGGCTTTGAACTTGCAATCCTCCTGCCTCAACCTCCCCAGCTGCTGGGATTACAGGCCTGAGCCACTGTGCCCAGCCAAACTATATAGCATTCTATCTGCCCTATCTCCACCCTCCTCTCCCCAGCTCCATGGCAGACTTGAAAATAGCCCTCAAACAGTGGAACAGAGAAGCCTAATCACAACTGAAAGGATGAGAACAGGGTTGGAACTCTTTCAAAGCCCCATTTTCAGGGAATTTTCATTATTTCAGCTGCCTGGCAGTTCCCTGAAAATCTCCAATCCCAAGGTTTCCCATTATTTGACCTGATTCAGATCTTGCTCAGTGAGAACAGCCTTTTCTCCAAGGTATTTGTCAAAAACAACCAGCTGCAATGGTTTAACATCCCAGCTGCCTGAAACTATGGGAGCAAACAAGCTAACTAAAAACATAAAAAGCCAGGCGCGGTGGCGCACGCCTGTAATCCCAGCACTTTGGGAGGCTGAGGCAGGAGGATCGCGAGTTCAAAGCCAGCCTCAGCAGTGGCGAGGCACTTAGCAACTCAGTGAGACCCTGTCTCTAAATAAAATACAAAAAAGGGCTGGGGATGTGGCCCAGTGGTCGAGTGCCCCTGAGTTCAATCCCCGGTACCACAAAAAAAATAAATAAATAAATAAATAAAATAAAAGGAAAAATGGAGGAATAAAATATACACTGGAAGTTTTTAAAAGTTCTAAATATTCCTGAGAATACTGAAGGCCACATGCATGTGCTCAAGACTGCAGGCATGCTCAGGAACAACCTTGGATGGCCTAAAGTAATCACCTCTGACTGAAAACCAGGCCTTGCACAAGCAGAAGAGAAGTTTATGGCAAGAGGCCTGGCTGAGTGCTTAAAATGTGCCCCAACAAACACAGCCTCTCAGCAAAAAGTGGGAGATAATAACAAGTATTAACAAGAAAGTGAAGAAACTGGAATCCTCATATATTGCTGCAGGGAATGTAAAATGATGTAGCCACTCTGGAAAATGGTCGGACAGTTTTCCAAAAAAGTAAACATAAAAGTATCACATGACAATTCCACTCCTAGGAAAAATAAAAACATGACAATACAAAAACCTATATGAGTGTTTGATACTTTTATGTACTGAAAAATAAAATGTTTTAAAAATTTCAGCCCCTCTGCCCCCAAAATTTCAACCCAACATATATTTCCAACTACCATTATTTCCCTGCTCTCCTTCAAAGCAATACATCCAAAAAGTTACAAATGCCCACTTAAATAGCAATTTCCACTAAACTTATTCATTTAAAATTCAATATTCAGGAGCACATGCATGACATGAAGACTAACACAGCTATTTTCAGCATTTTTATGTGTTCTCTTTTAAATCCTCCCAGCAACTGAGTAGGGTAGGTGTTGTTGTTATCTCTGTTAACAGACAAGAAAATAACAGTATCAGCAAAGTTATATAACCTTCTAAAAGCAAGATGGCAAATAAATTATTTCAAACTTCAGAATAATGTGCCGTCTTATTCACTATACTAGACACTTAAAACTTCCTCTTAGTACAAAAATGTCTGACCAATGAAAAAAAATCCAAATCTAGCCAAAATAGACTATTTTCCTTTTTTTAAAGGTTCCTATTTCAAATAACAGTTCAACTAAAACCCATTATAACAATATACTATGTAAGCAGGTGACCAGATAATTTATTATCTGAATGAGACACTTTTGAGAATAAATCAAAAGTTATTAATAATTATGTCTGGATATTAGGCATGACCATGACTGTCTGGAGCAAACTGGGACATATGGTCATCCCATTTATAAGCTGGCTCTTCTATTTAAAAAATAAAAATTCATACTTATGTTTTATTACTGTATTTTCAAAAATAACAATATAATACTAAGAAAGCCATGAAAAGATAAAGAGGCATGACTATTAACAAATGTTGCAAAAAAAGGGTTAACATTCAAACACTCATTTTGGTTCCAGTTTTATCTTTAATAGTTCAACTTAATGCAGCAATACCGTGGATGAAAGATTTGGAGTTAGAAAACCTTGTATGTGTTTTCAAACAAAAATGACCTATTTATAAATATGAACATTAATAGCTGACAACACTGCACGTAAGGATTCCTGTTTTAGTTCTTCAAAATATTCCATAAATGAAATAATTTCATTTATTTTAGAAGCTCAATTGACTAAGAATTTCAAAACATAAAAAAGTTTGTATAATAATATGAAATTTACAATTCTAAAAAAAAAACACAGGTCCTGAAGTGAGTTTTAAAATTCTGTTTAAATGCTCTAAAGGAAACAACAAAGAAAGACAGTTTCAAACAGCCTGATTTTCGCCTCCATATGAATGTTCTCCATCTGAGTGGCTTGGCAGATTCTACTGGACACACCTCAAAAAGTCTTGACTGTTATAAGAAAAATACCCCAAGACCTCACCCACGGCCCACATAAATTTTCCAGTGTAGGCCTTTTTAAAGGAACCTTTAAAAACCACACAGAAGTGGTTCCAGAATCATCATGTAGGGCACAGTCATATGCAGAGTCCCAGAATAGTCTTAGACCAAACCCAACCAGTCTGGGCAGGCCAAAGAGCAGGGCTCTTTAGCTCTAGAGCAAACACACTCTGTTTCCCAAAAGCATTTGTCCAGTCTTCCCCAGAACAACCTGAGCTGTAAGCAATGTCCAAAACAGACTAGACACTGATGTTAAGAAAACAAGGCAATATGCAAAGGAGTATTTTTTAAAATAGTGTTGCTTAGTCAAAACTGCACAAAGTAGGAGCCTAAGATCTAAATTTTTTTTTTTTTTGGTAGTGGGGATTAAACCCAGGGGGGGCTTTACCACTAAGATACATCCCCATCTCTTTTTATGTTTTTGAGACAGGGACTTGCTAACTTGTTCAGGCTGGCTCGAAACTTGCAATTCTCCTGCTCACATTCCCAAGTTGGGAAGATCTAAATTCTATCTTAGACTATATCACTGTCTTAGAAGGGCATATCATTTCAATTTGGACATAGGTCCAGTATAAAGAAAAAAAAAAAAAGCACTCTATTAGATCCTCTTCCAGTCTGATATTCTTTATTTTCCTAAGTCTATGAATTTAACTCAGGTTTCAACTTTGTTACTGGGTCAATTAAAAATGACAAAAATGGGCTGGGGATGTAGCTCAGTGATAAAGGGCTTACCTAGTACTTGGGAAGCTCTAGGTTCAATCCCCAGCATTTAAAAAAAAAGACAAAAGATAAAAACAAAATCAATTTATCAAGCATATTCTATAATCTCCCAAATGAAGACCAGTTGGAATCTGCTCTACATAACAAAGGACAAAAGTTGTTCACGTGGGCTTGCCTAACACGTGCGCAACCCAGGTTCGATCCTCAGCACCATGTAAAAATAAAAATGCATTGTATACAACTAATACAAATAAATAAATATTTAAAAAAAAAAAAAAGAAGAAGAAGAAGAGAGGGGCTGGTGTTGTGGCTCAGAGGTAGAGCTCTTGCCTAGCATGTGTGAGGCACTGAGTTCAATCCTTAGCACCACCTAAAAATAAATAAAACAAAGGCATTGGGGCTGTAGCTCAGTGGCAGAGCACTTGCCTAGCATGTGTGAGGCAGGGGGTTCGACCCTCAGCACCACATAAAAATAAACAAATAAAATAAAGGCATTCTGTCCATCTACAACTACAAAAAATTTTTAAAAAAACAAAACAGGTTGTTCGCCAAGAATAATTGGTTTTAGAGGCTGTAAATTTAGACTTGTCCATCAATAATAATGTAGTAGTGTAAAACACAAATGATAAAAGTTACCTCCAGCAAAATCATTCAAAGATCTTCAATCAGGAGAAGGAGGAGAGGGAGGAAGAGGAGGAGGAGGAGGGAAGGAAGGAAGGAAGGAAAAAGTTCTTCTCTAAAATCATCAAGAAGTCTTAGCCCAGTGCAGTGGCGCACGCCTGTAATCCCAGCAGTTTAGGAGGCCTAAGGCAGGAGGATTGTGAGTTCAAAGCCAGCCTCAGCAACATAGCAAGGCTCTAAGCAATAAGCAAGACCCTGGGTTCATCCCCAGTACAACCCAAAAAAAAAAAAAAAAAAAAAAAAAAAAAAAAGGTTTTAATCATTAAATGCTACACAAGAAAGGCTACTGAATGAGGTATCTAGAGATCTACGTTCTAGTTAAAATTTCCAACTATTAATGTGAACTTGAACAAAGTACAATATATCTGGGCTTTAGTGTCTTCTTTTTTTTTTTTTTTTTTTTTAATATTTGCCCATTTTCAAAGTGGGTGTTTTTGTTTTTTGTTTTTTTGGGGGGTGGGGAGGAAAGATTTATTTTGGTTCATGGTTTCAGTCTAACGTTGGCTAGCTCCACTGCTTTGGGCCTCTGGTGAAGTACATGGTGGAAGGGCATAGCAGAGCACAGCCAATCACCTCACAGCAGCCAGAAAGCAGAAAGAGTCAAAGCGCTTTTTTGGGGGAGGTGAGGGGAGGAGTAGGACATTTATTCCTATGTAAAGTACAAAAAGAAAAATAGCAATCACCCAAGTTCTTACTCCTCAAAATCAATCACTTAATGTTTTGACCTATTTGCTTTGATCTTTTCTCTGTGTTAGCGTCTTTTTTAAGGTTTTTTTAAATTAGTTATACACGACAGTAGAATGGATTTACGCATCAAAGTGCTTTTAATAAGACTATATTCCATTTGTAAACTGCCTTAAAATTTAAAAGCATTTTTAAACTTACCAAATAACACTGTAGGATACATGAGTATCACACTGTTATTTCATTACAATGTCCAGAGAAGAAATGGAATCAATAACACTAAAAAAGGCCCTCAATTAGATCCTAAGCTGTTGACAATTTGGTGTGATTTCCGATCCTACATTCTTTCATAGTCATTGCAAAGAGCCGCACATTACTATATTTAGCTACATTTTCAGAGTGGTGTAAAAGCAAGAACATTGGACATGAAGTCAGATTTTGATAACTTGTAATCACTCTTCTCACCAGTAAAAGGGCTGATAACACCTAATTCAGGGGCTACTATTAGACTGTGCACAAAATGGGAACATGCCTAGCATTACGATTGATAAAACTAAAGATAAGACAAAACTGCATTAAGTACAGTCCTTACTGGGAACTTTCAAACTGTCACCATATAGTCACTTCACGTTGCATAGTCTTCCTTCCTACTCCTAAACCTAAGTTACCAAGTTCCTTGTAGGAACAAAGAAAGGAAAGCAAGAGAGTTACTACTGATCACTCACAATACATGTTATAATTTTTGTCCTTAGTAGAAGCATCTTTTTCAGGAAATTTAAGTAGTATATTGTTTCTATAAAGGTACAGAGCACTAGATTACAGAGATTTGGATTTAATTCTTAACCTTGCCAGTAACTAATTTTGCACACAGGACTCAACTTCTCTTGGTCTCAATTCTTTGGTGAAAAATGTAATAGATGGTTTAGGTAACTGCTGAAAAAGCCTTTTTCAAGGTACGTCACTATAGCTCAATACTTCGTAAAATGCAGATTAACATCAGAAGAAGTAAGCATAAATGAACTTTATTATCAGTTATCAATCTTTTCAAAATATGTCCAAGTATGATGTTAACTTTTAAATTAGTCTTGAAAAGAACCACCATTCAACCCCAACAATAAAAGATACATACTGCAAGCCAGATATATTGATACACACATATAATCTTAGCTACTAAGGAGGCTGAGATAGGAAAATTGCTAAATTTAGGTCAGCTTGGGCAACTTAGTCAGTTCCTGTCTCAAAAAATACTGAGGATTGTAGCTCAGTAGTAGAGAGCCCGTAGGTTTAATTCCCAGTAGCAAAGAGCAAAAAAAAAAAATTGAATCCACATAAGAACTGATTCTTAATAGAGAAAGCATTTGACCAGTACACCTAATTAGCAGCAGTCTGTGATGATGGAAATGCAAGAAGGCGTAAAGAGAAAGGGTTTTACAGTATTATTCTAATTCATCCTAAAACACTGGTATATTTAAAAGCTAGATTTACATGCTCCAATGTAACTTACTGGGAAACCTTCCCCTATGGGTCTCCAAATTTCAGCACCTGAGTTTCCCCTTCTGCATAAAAAGTATTCCTTGTCTATGTTAATACAAAAGTATGCAATTTAAGAAAGAGTGTCTAAATTCAATGCCATTAGATCTTGCTTTATCTCACACGAGGTAGGTTTTAAGCCATCTCTTAAATATCAATGTAATCAAAATTACCAGAGAAGCTACTGAATCACCACAAATTATGTCCCTGGATGCTCAAAACCCTCAAATTAACTTAGTTCTCTTCATATTTATGCTGGGCCTCCCTTTCTTTGGGGCAATGAAAGGCCAAGGACTTTCATTAAGAGGCAGGTCAAATACTGGGTAGGTAAAGCAATTTATCTCTTTTCGTGAACAGTTGAATTTGCAAAAGTTAAACATTCAGGCAAGGCTACATGCAGAAAGTGGACACGCCTATTATAATATCATTAGCCATAAAAGAATCCTCAAAAATTTAGAAGCACGATTGAGGGAGAGTCTCCAGTTTTATTGCTTCCGTTATATGCCTAATATCTCACTAAACTCATTTCACTTGTGACTCAGATAAAAGTAGGTAAACAGATGGTACCTTTGAGAACCATCCGGTACTAATTCCAGACACAGGCAAACATTTTAGGGGCAATTTCGCAACTTGGAGGCAACCAACATGCAGAGAGGGGGCAAGTTTGAGGGTCTGCTCCTGGCCAACCATTAAGTTCTGTCAGAAGACAAGACACGCAGGCATGGACACACATTGTGCATGTCACATTCCCGCGGGCCCTGGGTTACGGAGGAGGAGGGGCAAACTACATTTGTCATGAGAAATCCACTACACATATAAGCAGGCTTCAAACCCTGGAATCTGAGCGAGGGTCACCTCAACCAAGCGACGACTTACAGGACACCACCGTGTGCCAGAGACCCAAAAACTTCTGAGGAAAGCAGAAACGCCCTAATGAAAAGTGCGGAGAGAGCGTCAACAAGAGGGGGTGGGCGGCAAAGAAAAGCTGCAGACCACCCAGGAGAAGGGGCAACAGTTCTCGAGAGGTCTGGAAGCTAACGCCCAGCCAGGACGCAGTTTAAGCGGCCGCCCGCTCATTACCTGACGGACATGACTTCGTCTTCCTGCCTCCACGCCACTGCGCTCGCTCCGATGCTCTGCGACCGCTGGAAGCAGCAGCAGGTACCACAGCAACTGCTCCTCTGCTCAGGCACTCCGCGACCCAGAGCGCGTCCTCACACACCCCGCGTGAGGGCGGCCCCAGGCAAGCTGGCCCCGCGCGCTGATTGGCGGAGGGCGGAGGGCGGGCGGATGCTCGGCCCCCAGCCGACGGCTGTAGTTTGTCCCTGGGTGCCGCGGGCCACGGCTGGCAGCCCGAGCGGCTCGTGCCGGCTCGCTCGCGCGCGGGCTCGCTAGCTGGCCAGCTGGCTGGCTAGCGGGCGTGGTGGCCATCTTGAGTCCTGGTAACAGCGTCGGCCGCCCCCTCCCGGCACACAGGGCACGAGGTTGGGTGCCCGCCTCAAAAATGGCCGCGCGGCTGGCAACTGGTTTCGCAGTCACATGGCCACGGTATACCTCGGCTGGCTCAGGTCTCTTTAACTCACTGGGGAAAAGGAGGCTGTCAGGGCAAATCGCGGATGGGGTTTAACCGCCTGAAAAATCCATCTGCAGAAGTAACAGCCTGGGAAACCTCAGCCCTGGAGAAAATCGAACGCATAGCAATAGCAGCAGGACGTACTAAGTTCCAATTTGCAAGGTTTAGCGGTCAATTGGTGATCTGATGGTCCCGTATGTTCTCGAACTTCAGAAACACTTAAAGCATCTTAGTTAATATGGAAGTATCTAGGGTTCACTCTAAACTGAATATGAATCTAGATGGATGAGACCCGGACACCCGGTATTTTCAGCGTGTTCCCAGGTGATCCAGGTATGCACATAAAGTTTTACACTCTCTGGCCAAAGAAGCACCACTGAATCCTGTTTGCTACATTTGTCAGATTACCTCACTTTCCTCAAAAGTATGCAGGTTATAAAAACAAGCATCGATGGCCATAGGAAAAGATTAGATCGGAGCCAAACGCGGTGGCGTACGCCTGTAATCCCAGCACTTGGGAGGCAGGAGGATCGCGAGTTCAAAACCAAGCCTCAGCAATGGCGAGGGACTGGACAACGCAGTGAGACCCTGTCTCTAATAAAATACAAAAAAAAAGGAGCGACTGGGGATGTGGCCCAGTGGTTGAGTGCCCCTGAGTTCAATCCCCGGTACAAAAAAAAAAAAAATCAGATCGGGAAGTAGCCTAACTCCTGACTCTATCCTTACAATTCAATGCGGCTAAAGGATTAATAAATTGTGAACCCCTAATAAAAATGGTTTTGAAAATAGGAAAACTAATTCTAACTTTGGGAATATTAGGAGAGGGAAAAATTAGTAAATGATTTATGCCCCAAATAACTTTTCTTTATTTCTCCTTTTTTCTCTATATAACATTTATATTATTAGCAGTAGCATTCATTTACTGATCATAGAGAATAATGATTTATTTCATATCTCCAAAATACATCAAAAATGAACCAAACACCATGATATAGTAAAATGTTGCTAAGATGTGGTGAGGGCATGCCTGAAATCCCACCACCAATTTGTGAGGCTGAGGCAGGAGAATCACAAGTTCAAGGCTTGTCTCATCAAACTTAAGTAAGCCCTAAGCAACTTTGAAACACCCTGCCTCAAAATAAATAAATAAATAAATAAAAATTAGAAAATAAGGGCTGGGGATGTGGCTCAGTTAAAGTGCCTCTGGGTTCAATCCAGAGTACCCCCCAAAAAATAAAATGATGGAACTGAAAAACTGAATTATAATGTATTTAAAGCTATGTGCTTTTCTGTTGGGGTTCATAAAACAATACCCAAATGTGAAGGCCTCAGAAACAAAGTTTCCCTCTGGCCTCCCACTTTCTCAGTCTACACCCACCACCCCAACCCACTTAAGGCAGATAGCAGAAACTAGAAATTCTCAGGCAGGTCATAGAATCACTTTCCCCAAAACAAGCTATAAAGCCTAAAAAAAAAAATCTTCCCCTGCCTTTCTATCTTGGAGTTGGCCACAAAGAAATTCTCTGACATACCTTGTCTGATAGTAGATCAAAAGACCACCATTTAAGAAAGGGTCCTGCCCCATCCCCAGGAGGAAAGAAGTCTACACAGAGAGGACAAGAAGAATCTGGACAGATCTTGCAAGGTTTTCCCACTTAGTCTATTAGCATTATATCATATCCTTTTTGTCCACTTGTATTTCTACACAGTAATTAGATATAAGCATTAAAATTGATAGTTCACTGTAGGTCTTTGGGTCTTCATTCTTAAGGTTCCCATGTCACCTAAAACTTTGATCAAAAACAAAAAAATTGTTATGCTCTTAACTGTTGTGCAAGAAAGGGATCAACATGTTTCCCTACCCTACATTCCATTAAATACAATTTTATTGTTTTGATTGGTCTTTGTTTTTTTTTTCCCCCACTACTAGGGATTAAGACTAGGAGTGCTCTGCCACAGAACTGCATCCCCAGCCCTTTTTATTTTTTTATTTTTTTCTTTGGTACCGGGGATTGAACTCAGGGGCACTGGACCACTGGGCCACATCCCCAGCCCTTTTTGTAATTTATTAGAGACAGGGTCTCACGGAGTTGCTAAGTGCCTTGCCATTCCTGAGGCTGGCTTTGAACTTGCGATCCTCCTGCCTCAGCCTCCCAGGTGCTGGGATTACAGGCGTGTGCCACGCGCCTGGCTTTATTTTATTTATTTTTTTTGAGACAGGATCTTGCTAAATTGCCCAGGCTGTCCTCAAAATCCTCCTGGCCCCTGCCTCTGGGAAGGCATGCACCACCTCACCCAGCTATATTTTGCTTTTTAACCACTGAAATTTTAGCATCTAAACTAGAACAATTTAAGTATAAACACCAAATTTTTCAAGATGTAGAACTAAAAGAAGAATATAAAATATTTCTATAATAAGTTTTCTATTGATTTTATGTTGAAATAATATTTTGAATATACTGGATTAGAAATATATATTAAGTATGTTAAATTGCTTCTTCTTTCTTTTTTTTTTTTTTTTTTTACTGGGGATTGAACTCAGGGGCACTCGACCACTGGGCCACATCCCCAGCCCTTTTTGTATTTTATTAGAGACAGGGTCTCTCGGAGTTGCTAAGTGCCTCACCATTGCTGAGGCTGGCTTTGAACTCGCGATCCTCCTGCCTCAGCCTCCCAAGTGCTGGGATTTACAGGCGTGCGCCACTGCACCCGGCAAACTGTTTCTTTTTTAATATGACTACTAGAAATTTTAAATCATATCTTGCATTATATTTCTTCTAGATATTGCTGTTCTATAGTCTTAAGTTATCATTCATTTATTGAACCTATCATTGCTCCTGTAACAGAATAATTACCTTCACATAATGAAATCAGTAAGATGGACAGTTTGTACAAATCTGCTTTTTCCTACTAGCCATCTAAAAACATCAAATATTCCAAAAGATTGCAAGTTTCTTTTTTTTTATTTGTTTTAATTAATTACACATGACAGCAGAATGCATTTCATTCATTGTACACAAATGGAGCACAACTTTTCGTTTCTCTGATTGTGTAATGATGTCTTTCTCATTCTACCCTCTTTCCTACCCCCAAGCCTGCTCTCCCCTCCCTCCCTCCCCCCTTTGCCCAATCCAAAGTTGCAAGCACTGTTTTTAGGCTTAGATTTATTCTCTTTAATTTGGGAAATGTCTATCTAGAATGATTCATGGACCATAAATCTGATATATTCACTACACAAATAAAGGCCATTAAAACACTGAGTTATACTTGTAGTCATGAGACTTTGACAAAATGTACAGAAGCAGAATTAGTCAATGGTTCAAGCTGGGCACGGTGGCGCACACCTGTAATCCCAGCACTTGGGAGGCTGAGGCAGGAGGATCGCGAGTTCAAAGCCAGCCTCAGCAATGGGGAAGCACTTAGCAACTCGGTGAGACCCTGTCTGTAATAAAATACAAAAAAAGGGCTGGGGATGTGGCCCAGTGGTCCAGTGACCCTGAGTTCAATCCCTGGTACCCACCAAAAAAAAAAAAATTAGTCTATGGTTCCTCTGGATTAAACTGAATCCAAAGCAAAGATGCAGGTGTATAGCAATTTTAAGTGGTTTTAGACACTAATTCAAGAGTTTCCCTCCTCCTCTTGCAGAAAACGTTAATAGATAATCCACATGGATTAAAATCAAGCCAGGAATAATCCTTAAGAGTTCCAAATCTAGGCCGGGCACGGTGGCACACGCCTGTAATCCCAGCACTCGGGAGGCTGAGGCAGGAAGATCGCGAGTTCAAAGCCAGCCTCAGCAATGGCAAGGCACTTAGCAACTCAGTGTCTCTAATAAAATTCAAAAAGGGGCTCGGGATGTGGCCCAGTGGTTGAGTGCCCCTGAGTTCAATCCCCAGTACCAAAAAAAAAAAAGAGTTCCAAATCTAAGTTAAATTTTAATGTGGAGCACAGTATAATGTAAAAGCAGTGCTTCTCAAACTTTTAATAGATACACAAATCATTTGGGGGATCTTGTTAAAATGCAGGTTTGACTCAGTGGGACTCAGTGGCTAAACTTTTGCTTTTGTTGTTGTTGTTGTTTGTTTTTGTACTGGGGACTTAAGCCAGGGGGACTTTTACCACTAAGCTATATCCATAGTCCTTTTTTATTTATTTTGAGACAGGGTCCCTCTAAATTGCTGAAGGTTTTGCTAAGGTCGCTGAGGCTGGGTTGAACTATGATCTTCCTGCCTCAGCCTCCTAAATCAATGAGATTACAGGTATGTAGCAGCCTGCCTCCAGCACTACCAGATCCAGAAGTTTTTGCATTTCTTTATGTTCCAAGGTCTGGCCAATTGCTTCTGATCTGTGGGCCAGAATGAGTAGAAACCTATTAGGTCTGTGACCTTGGTCTGGTTCTTAACCCGTCTTACCCTAAGTTTAACCAGTTTAATCATTATATACTTTTTAGGCCATAGTGAAGATTCAAATTTAATTAACTGAGTAAACTGTCTGTCTAATGGAGTCCACAGAAAATAACATAATTATTACTTTGTTATCACAGTTAAAATTACATCTCTGGGAAGCATAATATGAACTTGGTCTTCTGTAAAATCAAATGTGCTTTTGTTCATGCTTAACATAAGATGGTAATTCATGCTTTTTATTTTTAGCATTAAGATTGAAAAAAAAAATGGGGCTGGGAATGTAGCTGAGTAGTAGAGCACTTGCCTAGCATCTCAATGCCCTGGGTTTGAGTCAGCATTGCAAAAAAATAAATTAATTAATTAAATTTAAAACCTTAATTTTGCTAATAGCTGGACTTAAAACTTTAGTTATTTTTAAACAAATATACTAAATTCTAACATATGGGTCTGCAATATTCAAATATTTAATCAAACTGAAGTCATACCAAAGATTTTTTTTTTCACAAATTCATTTTTGATACGTGACCCTTTGCATTTAACTTAATCAAAACTCTTTTTAACTTATAATCACAACTTTCAAAAAGCTTATTCTCTTAAGAATGTATTTAGGTACAAGTCATTTCTGCAAAAATAAACACAAAAATATTTCAACAAATAGGACTTGTGTGATTGTTCTTTCAGAGTCAATGATGTAAAGGTACATTTTCCCAATGATGTAAAGGTACATTTTTCCAGATAAAGGAGTTCTTTTGATTCACAGAGACTTCGCAGTAATTCCTGCTCTTTTTCTAGGCTTTCTGTATTCCCTTTTTCACTTAAGTCTTTCTCAGTACACACACACACTAGCTGAATAACTACTACTTTTGATCAATTTTCTAAGCAATTTATTTCAATTGTATTCTTTTCCTAAAGGCCTAGCTTATCCCCCTTTAAGGAAAAGTAGTCAATTGAAATCTTTAACTTCATTAACCTTCTCAATTTGAACAGTTGAATCAAGGAAAATGAGTCAAATAGTTTGCTCTTGGTAAGATTAATAAGCACATATTCTATCTATTATATCTAATCTTGGTAAACCATATGCCACTATAAAAGCAAACCAATAGCTAAGCCCAAATAGCTAAGTGCCTCTATATACCAGAACAAAGATGTGAACCCACCTATTAATCTTTTCAACAGATGCTTCAGGTCCCAAAATAATAGAAATGTTCTTTTCAAACACAACCAGTTTGTTGTAAGGTTACAATAAATAAAGAACTCTTATACATTATTGGTGGCAGTATAAATTAGTACATTTCTAGAAAGCTTTTTGGCAATGTGTATCAGAAAACTACATTTTTCAGGCAAATATGGTTTTAAAAAAAGACTTAACATGCAGAGTGTGGTGATGCAAGCATATAATCCCAGTTGCTCAAGAGGCTGAGGCAGGTTTGAGGACAGCCTAAGCAACTTGGTGAGACCCTATCTCAACATAATTTTATTTTAAAGGACTGGGATGTAGCTCAATGGAAGAGCATTTGCACAACATGTGCAAGGCCCTGGGTTCAATACCCAGTACTGCAAAATATTTTTTCTTAATGCTAATATGTAAAAAGATTTGTATATCCAGTTACTTATTTCAGCATTAACAATATCAAATTTTTATTATATCCTATATTAGTTAAATTATAGGGGAATGTTATGGAGCTATTAGAAAATGTTTCCATGGATTCTTTTTTTCAGGACATAGGAAAATGCTAATTATATAATGTTAAGTGAAAAAAAAACAAAACAAGCAAAGCAAAAAGAATGAAGAATGTGATATTGACCATATTTTAAAAAAAACACATGCCATATATACATTTATGAAAAGAAACACACCTAGATGTTGTTGTTATCTCTGGGAAGCAGGATTATATGAACTTTTTACTTTATTTACATTGATCTACCTTACAAATTTCCTATTATGCATTAATTTTATAGTCATAAAAGCTTTGTAATATTAAATTTTGCAGGGTTTTTGTTTATTTGTTTGTTTGTTTATACCGGGAGTAAAACTCAGGGATGTTTAACTACTGAGCCACATTCCCAGCCCTTTTTAATTTTTTTATTTTGAGACAGGCTTTCACTAAACTGCTGAGGGCCTCACTAAACTGTGGAGACAGGTTTCAAACTTATGAACCTCCTGCCTCAGCCTCCTAATTCATTGGGATTACAGGCATGCATCAACCACATCACCCAGCAAATTTTGTATTTTATAAATGATTTAAAAATGCAAGCATTCCTACTCTTTTTAAAACTTGGGGGTTTTTTAGTTGATGTTTTATTTTTGTTTCTATAGTACTAGCAATTGAACCCAGTGTCTTACACATGCTCTACCAACTGAGCTACAACCCCAGGCCTAAAACCTTGTATTTTTAAAATAACAACCATCAAAATTACCCTTATCCTTACAGAAATTTGATTTACTTTACAAATGCTTTATCTTTTCACGTATAAAGATTCTTTAAGACAGGAATAACAAAAATAAAATGTCTCTCTGATTTTATTGGTTAATTTTAAATTGCAAGTTCACAAAAGTTAAAAGTGTAAATACCAGTTCACAACTGTGCTTTAAGAGCCCAGCTGACATCACATGAATGTGGAATGTTTTTTCCCTATGTGTTACTTAAAAATATATACCCTCATTTAATAATTGATAAAAATAATATTTTGATGCAATCTATATCATACTTCAAAAATAGAAACTCCTTAAAACTTGTCTCCCTCAAATTACTATTGTGCCACAGTATAAAGTTCAGAAGCCTCTGAATGTAAAGATAGGAATTCTTTTTTTTTTTAAACATATTTTAACTTATTTTATTTATTTATTTTTTTTATTTTTTTTTTTTTTTTTTTATGTGGTGCTAAGGATGCAACCCAAGTACCTCACACATGCTTGGCAAGTGCTCTGCAAATGAGCTACAGCCCCAGTTCAAAGATGGGAATTCTGATCCTGCACCAATCAATAATATTATGACTTTTGACAAATCATTACCTCTTTGACCATCAGTTTCCTAATCTTCAACACAAAGGAGTATGTTATAGGTGACATCTCAGGACCTTGTCAATTCTTATTAGACAACGAAGTAAAGACTGTCCATTTGTGTCTCAACACAAATTGCTTTTCTAAGAGCTGATCAATTTTAATTAGTTTCAGAATGGACAAGGTTATTCAAAGAAATGTTGCTAAATGTATTAGTTCTCTTCCTCAAGACATTATAAAAGTTTATTATTTTCTTTTATTACCTGTATATTCTTTTTTTTTTTTTTTTTTTTTTTTTGGTACTGGGGATTGAACTCAGGGGCACTCGACCACTGGGCCACATCCCCAGCCCTTTTTTGTATTTTATTAGAGACAGGGTCTCACTGAGTTGCTAAGTGCCTCGCCATTGCTGAGGCTGGCTTTGAACTCGCGATCCTCCTGCCTCAGCCTCCCAAAGTGCTGGGATTACAGGCGTGCGCCACCGCGCCCGGCTACCTGTATATTCTTATGTCATATTTCATTTTTAACATCACACATTTGAATAGAATACAATCTTTAAATGTAACCTGGCAATTTACTTCCCAGAAGAATTTGAAGACTACAATAACATTTGATGGATCAAACTTTATTTAGTAGGAATTTTTAGCAAAACTCCCTTCCCAGGCACACCCACACAGTGCTCCTTTATTTTCAGTGAACTATATAAATTTCTGAAACTCAAAGAAAACCTCCAATCTAAAATACAGGACAATTGTGCTTTCCAATTATTCCTGCTGCAAATAACATTTTTAAACTATAAAACTGAATATCACCATCGATTAATAATGAAAATGACATTTTAATATAAAAATATAGAAAGGACATCACAGAATTAAAGACAGTTCTTCTCAAAGGATTGTTGGCAACCTTATGTGATACATTTGTTATATTAAAGGTTTTCCTTATTTTATTGTAACACCATAGATATAATTTATTGTATTTCAGGAATCATTCAGTCACTGATCAAATGTTGATTTAGCATCTACTCTATACACTCAAAACTAAGAGATTCAGCAAAGATCAAGAACATGCTGTGGCTGGGTATGGTGGCACACACCTATAATTCCCACAGTTCAGGAGGATCACAAGTTCAAAGCCAGCCTCAGCAAGTTTAACAAGGCCCTAAGCAACCTAGGGAACCTTGTCTCAAAATTAAAAAAATATGGCCCAGTGGTTAAGCATCAAGTTCAATCCCCAGTACCAAAAACAAACAAAACCCACGTTCTGCCATTATAGAAATGACATTCTAAAGGGATACAGATGAATAATCAAGTAACAGACAAGAATATCAATGGATCAAAAGTGCTATGCAGGGCTGGGGTTACGGCTCAGCAGTAGCACACTTGCCTGGCATGTGTGAGACACTGGGTTTGATTTTCAGCCCCACATGTAAATAAATAAAATAAAGGTCTATCAACAACTAAAAAAAAATTTTTTTTTTAAGTGCTCTGCAGAGAATTAAAACCAGCAGATCAATGTAGAGAAAATCTCTTTTACATTAGGTAGTCAGGTTCTCTCTCTACAAGGAGAGAAGTGAGTGACAAGCAAAGCCAAGTGGGGGAAGGGCAATCCAGAACAGCCCCAAAAGGAGAATTAGACTGCCAATGCAAAAAAAGCAAGTGAGAGAGGAAGAGCTGTATGTGGCCAGTGCAAGCAGCAGATGAGACTGGACTGCATGAGCCTAGGAAGTTTTGATTTTGTTATGAGTATGGCAAGAAGCCACTGTAATCAAGTTTTAAACAGAAGAATAACATGATCTCATTGTGTGTAAAAGATCATTCTGGCTATAGTATGGAGAATGGAATAGAGGAGCATGAAAGCAGAAAGACCAAATTAGAAGCCTATTAGAGCAGTTCCAGTAACAGATAATGGTGGTTTGAACCACAAATATAGTGGTGGCCACGGAGAGAAGTAGATGGTTCCAGGAGACATTTTGGAGGTACACTTGACAGGACTTGCTGGTGGACCAAATATGAGGTATCAAGGGAAGAAAGGAAATGAGAGTAACTTCTATATTTGAGACTTGAGAAATTGGGTGAAATGGTGCTGTAGTTTATCTAGATAGATAGAGAAGACAGGGGAAAAGCTTACAAAACTGGAGTTCTGGGAAAAGAGAGGATGAAGATGAAGAGTTCTGGGAAACAGGTTTTTCTTTTTATTCTTTCTTACTCCAAAGTGCCTACTGTTTTCTATTGATAGACTAAAAACAAATGTCTAGAATTTTATATGCAATTTCATCTGAATAATATCCTAAGAGAGAAGGAGTTTTACCCTTGGCATCTGCTAGAAACAGATATAAAAGTATATAAAAAGTATATAAAAGTATATATAAAAGTAGAATGATGCCAGGCACAGTGCTGCATGCCTGTAATCCCAGCAACTTTGGAGGCTGAGGCAGGAGGATCATGAATTCAAATCCAGCCTTAGCAACTTAGCGAGACCCTAAGCAACTAAAGGAGACCCTATCTCTAAATAAAATATTAAAAAGGGCTGGGGATATGGCTCAGCATATCTCACATACTCACAAACTCACATACATAATTTTCAAAATTATTTTACCGTAATGTGACAGATTTTAAATGGCCACAATTTCTTAAGACAAGTCTATGTCCTCTCCATCCTTTGACCTATACACTATTAGTATGTTGGAAGTGATGCTATGCCAGATTCCAGGTAGCCTTTAAGAGGACTACAAGCTCCTGCCTTGGTCTCTTGAGGCCTCCAACTGTCATGTAAGAAGTCCAACAACCAAGGAGCTGAGGTTGTGGCTCAGAGGTAGAGCACTCACCTAGCATGTGTGAGGCACTGGGCTCAATCCTCAGCACCACATAAAAATAAAATAAAGGTATTGTGTCCACCTACAACTAAAAAAAATTTTTTTTTTAATTTTGTACCAGGGGTTGCACTCAACCACTGGGCCACATCCCCAGCCCTTTTTTTGTATTTTATTAGAGACAAGGTCTCATTGAGTTGCTAAGTGCCTCGCCATTGCTGAGGCTTGGCTTTGAACTTGCGATCCTTCTGACTCAGCCTCCCAAGTGCTGGGATTACAGGCGTGTACCACTTTGCCTGGCTCTAAAAAATAATTTTTTTTTTTAAAGAAATCCAACAACCTGACAGAAGAAACTGCACGGAAAGGCTCCTAAACTACAAAAGAGGGAGAGAAGCCCAGCTGAGCCAAGCCTTCTAGTCATCCTCACCAAGGCACCAGGCAAGTAAGTAAAGACAAGGTGAGCTGGACCCTCCTGACCAGAACTATTATCAGCTAAATACTTCCAAGTGATTCCATGAAACAGAGAAATAAAGAGGACAAGTCATGTCTGAACTTCTGAAATGATTTTTACAAAATCATGAGATCTGGGGCTGGGGATATAGCTCAGTTGGTAGAGAGCTGGCCTTGCATGCACAAGGCCCTGGGTTCAATCCCCAGCACCACAAGAAACAAAACCATGAGATCTGATAAAATAATTATTTTAAGCCACTAAATTTTGGGATAGAAAATCAATATGTGAAAAATACATTTTACAGCTCAGTTTTCTCTACATATACATAACTAAAACAATGTTTCATAAACAATAATTATTCTTAAATACTCCAATGCACTGATATTTTCTTATTTCTCTTATAAAATACTGATTGCACAACACAAATTGATTTATGGGCTAGTTTGAAAGACATTTTAGTCTCCACAGGTGAATACACAAATCTAGACAGAAACCTTAATAAGACCCAGGTGTCCTGATTACTAATCCAAAGTCCTTTTCCTTATACCATGCTAACAGACAATAGGTATTACAATCCATACTAGAAATTTCTCACAAACTCACATACATATCTCAGAGTTGATCTATGTCCTCCTCCCCCCACACTTTTTTTCCTATGCTTATCAAGCATAATGAAATTTAGGTTTTTAATTATTATCAGTTGTATTTAACTAATCCTATTCTTGAAATAGGCTAACTATACACTTCATTTTTCTTCTTCTTCCCCCCCCCTTAAATTGAACCCAGGAGTGCTCTACCACTGAGCTACATCCCCAGTCCCTTTTTATTTTTTGAGACACAGTCTCTAAATTGCTAAGGCTGGCCTAGAACTTGCCATCCTTCTGCTTCAGCTTCCAGAGCCACTGGAGTTACAGGAGTGCACCAGGAAGCTGGCCTTAACATTTTGTTTCTTTACAAAGATTACTTTTTACAAACTGTATGAGGTCCAAGGCTAATTGTTACCATGAGTCATTTCTAAAGGAAAAGACTTTTCACTGCTGCCATATCAGACCTGGTAAATGTTTTTATAGGATTTTAAATTATGAATAGTATTAAAAGATTAACAGCTTTTTAGAAGATTACTAGTAATTGTTCCATGTATTATATAGGAATACTTCTTGAAGCAAAGAGCCTGATTGATTTTTTTATCCTATAAATTACTGGGATGTTTTTTGTATTTTTTAAAAATTTGTTTCCAGATTTTTAATTGGTACAGTAACATTGTACATAATGGTGGAATTTGTTGTTACATATTTGTACATGCACTACAAATCACTGCTGATTGTTATTCATGCAAGACTAGAAAGTTGCAAGTAATTACTAACAATATTAAAATGAGACAGATTCAGGTCTGAATCCTATCTTGGCAACTTAAAGCTATTTGGTCATAGGCACATTATTTAAACTGTCAAAACCTTAGTTTTCTCATCTACAAAAGAGTATGGGTTATCCTATATGGTTTAATAATAATGACTTTATTATTATTAATAAATGCCAGAAGCTAAAACATTAAAAATTCTTCTCTTAACTGGAATATTTTTAATTATAAAACAAGCAAAATTTGTCTACCCAAGGTGTTAATTAGAAAACACAATCTGCTCAAAATTCAACTCAATGAGTTAATCCATTTACAAAGTACTCCATTAAATATATCCTCACAAAAACACATTTATTCTTGGTAGAAAAAGCTACATTTGTGTGAATGAGAAAACTTGAAAGACAAAAGTCTAAACCAGATTATAAAACACAATGCTACAAGATTTCTTTAAATAGTGTGCTTATCTAGCACATACAGAATTCACTTTGACAACTTCTCTCTCTCCCCCCTCCTCTCCCTCCCTCCTCTCTCTCTCTATATGTACATATATACAGATGTATATATTCATAATATATACATGTATTCATAAGATATACATATATATTCATAATATATATTCATAAAGTAATATAAACAGCAAGAAAGGGTGAGTCAAAGGTCCTGAGTGTGAAATGAGCTTTTGTTACTTAACCACTCTGCATTTATTTCCTCAGCTAAAGACATGTTATCTGATGACCTTGTGAGAATCATTAGAAAATTTAAATTAAAATACTTGTCGTTTCTCATCTAAAAAGAAAGAAAGAAAAAAGCTCCCAAGAAAAATACTTCGTTTCTTGTTCCAGATTCTAGTATAATGACAAGTTATAGTTATAAAACTTTTGAGATCAAGTCTTACCTCAAATACTCACTTGCTCTAAATAACTATCTGTTACCCTACTAATGAGACTTAATCTCTATGGGCTTGAATTGCTGTCAACTTTATGGTTAAGTACCTCATCAACACCAACAATTTAAAGAGTCTAAAATATGTTAAAGGAGTTTCCAACAATCACATGAAACTGTGAGCCACCGTTTCAAAGCCATATCTGGATGATCATGAGGTCTGCTGCTGCTTTCACACCCAATTCCAAGATTTGCAGGAAAGCTCTAGAAAGGAACATTTCCCACCCTGCCTAGATGCCTCTTAGGCATCGCCCACGCCCTATTTCTTCCCCCATTCCCATCAGCATTCCCAAGCAGTCTTTGGAAATACCAAAGTCCCTTTCTCCATGGGAAAGGCTGAGAAAGCCTGCCCGAACCTGTTTTATGAGTTAAAGCAATATCTAGGCAAACAAAACATTTAAAGACCTCTACAACTGACTTCATATCTAAGGGATACTAATTAGTCTTCTCAGGAATACGGTCAAGCTTCACAGGGACCTTCAAACATCTCTGATGTAGTGTTTTTTTTTTTTTCCTCTAGTGGAAAAATGTACTCCTCTTCCCTTATTTGTACTGAATCTAGGGAAGGGATGCTACAAAATTAAGGGGCAAGGAGTGCTAAAGAAGGGATTCCTGTTTTCCAGGAGATAAAGCAAAGATACATATCTGTGACTATAAGTCTAGAAATTTATATATTTTTCTACAGAATACCCTTAGTGTAATCAAATATAAGGATGAATACATTCAAAGAACTCAAACTTACCATGTAAAGAAGAACCTACACCTACACACACATCAAGATCTTTTTGAGTTATTTTACTAAAACAACTTTTTTTTTTTTTTTTTTTTTTTTTTGGTACCAGGGATTGAACTCAAGGGCACTTGACCACTGGGCCACATCCCCAGCCCTTTTTTTTGTGTTTTATTTAGAGACAGGGTCTCACTGAGTTGCTAAGTGCCTCACCATTGCTGAGGCTGGCTTTGAACTCGCAATCCTCCTGCCTTAGCCTCCCAAGTGCTGGGATTACAAGCGTGAGCCACTGCGCCCAGCCTAAAACAACATTTTTAAAACTGAACATTTAGTATTATTTACTGAATTTAATAATGTAGCCATATTTGATTATAATCTCAAATCCAAATAATCTATGCAATTCTATACATTTGGATAAGTACTTACATAAACAAGACAAAGTAGAATTTTGTCAGCATATTTTAACACATGCTTTAATGCGCCCTGTCATGCTATCCCATGCTAAAAATGTAAGATAATAAGTTCATTCTGAGTGTGAGAACGACAAGTGTAGGTCTGTATGCAACAAGTGTAAGTCTGCATCATTTCTATAGCTTAATGGCTTAAGTGTTCAACCAAACTAAGGCCTAAGTTCTGTAGAAGAAAAAACAATTTCAAAAACTATTTTAGGGGGAACTTAAGACTTCCTCAGTCATGGCCATAAAACAAGCAAATGTTAAAATTCCTAATGTGGTAAACTTCAAAGACAGAACAGTGAACTGTTTATTTGCAAAGGAGATAATTTTCTTGTATTTCAATTAGTTTACTCGAAAACTTAGATGGTTTTTCAAGAGCTCTAGGGTTCAGAGAGTAAAATAGTTTATTTGCTGTATCAAGCTTAAAGGAATTTGAAAAAACCTCAGACATCTGTATTTGATTCTTTTGCTATATTTTGTTTTCAAATGACCCCTCCTGGATGAGTCAATAGAGACAAATTTCTAAAAAAGACCATGTGTGGTATTATCCACTGGTTACAAAGTACATTACATTACACAGTTTACTATAAAATTCAGAAAAGTATTCCTAACCTTCACTGGTTTGGGAGTTCTAATTACACTGCAAATAGCCTTACTAATTAAGGACTTGCTAACCCTGGGGAAAGAGATTCATCATTCTAAGATCATCTTTTTTGTAAATTCACTCTTTTAGAAAATCCACTCCTTCACCAAATAAGCACTTCTACTACAAAAGAAAGGACACAAAGGAGAGAGGTAAGAGGGCCAGAGCGAACAGGAGGTGTGGTGGTACAAGCCTATAATCTCAGCTACTAGAGAGGCTAAAACAGAAAGAAAGTTCAAGCCCAGCCTGGGCAACTTAGCATGACCCTGTCTCAGAAAAAAATTTTTAAAGGGGCCTCAGAATGTAGCTCAATGGTACAATGCTTGCTTGGCATATGCAAGGCCCTGGGTTGGATCCCCCATACCCAAAAAAGAAAAGTCAATGCTGACTATAGGCCTTTCATAAAATACAACTGTTTATAAGAGAAGCAGAGTTGTTCTAAGGAAATTTTCCCTATGGAAAAATACAAAAAATGATCACTACAGTCAAAGCTCACTACAGTCACCAGAAAGAACAGAGATGCAGGTGAGAAATCCACTTCTTGCTTCTTCTACTGCCTCTGCTATCCTCCAGTGTCAGAATGCTATCGCATACAAGCTTACTCCATGTGACAAACATTTTGACATATTTCGAAGAACCAAGATGATTTTAAAGTAAGGTTCTATCAATTGTCTTAAACATGTAAGAACTTACACACAATTCCATTTTACACCAGAATATTACAAACATCTTTAAAGGGTTAAGAATTCAGGGCTGGAAAGCTGCATGCCTGTAATCCCAGCAGCTCTGAAGGCTGAGGCAGGAGGATCATTAATTCAAAGCCAGCCTCAGCAAGCAACTCAGTGAGGCCCTGTCTCCAAATAAAATACAAAATAGGTCTGGGGATATGGCTCAGTGGCCAAGTGCCCCTGAGTTCAATCCCCACCCTGCCCCCAAAATAATAAGATTTCAACTGAACCTTGAAGAATGAAGATGGTTTTGTTTTGTTTTGGGGGGGAGGGCATTGGGGGAGAGAAGGAAAGTTGTTTTAATGAATATTTTCTATTTTTGTTACAATAGCTTTTTCTCTTGCTAGGGGAAAGACACTGCCTCCTTTCTCACTGTACAAGGTCCTATTGGAAGTGCTGATTATAATGTCCCTCTCAACATGGATCTACTTCCCCACATATAGAAACAACACTTACACTCCCTGGTTCCCACATGTACTAGCACCACCAAACATCCCAGGCTGGGGATGGGGAGGAGAATGTATTTGGCCATCCAGGGCTGGCCAAAATCCTACATCTGATACAGTAATTGATTTAATGCAGTATGTTACCCAGATAGAACCAATCAGAATGCTCCCAAAACAGATGTAAAAATAATCTCTTCCTATGGGCTTACCAGAGTTTGGCCTAGAGTTGAGAACTGCCATCTTTCTTCTTACATTGAAATGGCCCCTTTGAGAAATAAATCTAACACCAGAGGAAATTATAGGCAAGAGATGGAGTCATACTTGAATGGACTTCTGTTTAGGCAGATCAACTGAGTCTCTCAGAAACTTCAAAATTATACTAGTAGGGATGGACCAAAGACTAGCCTCACCCTCTAGAAGGCAATAGCTAAGTAACCACTGCAATATAATTTCTGATGATATCCCTAATTTGGTGAGTGATTAATTATTACAAAAGCTACCTTCATATGTATAATCCCTCTGCCTGCAGGTAGCAAAATAGCAGGGTGTACTAGTAACTAAATATGGTTTGCTGTCAAAATAGTGAGGCCCCATTAGTAATGGTACCCAAACTAATGTGTCTTGAGAAGAATTTCTTACGTAGTAAATGCAATATATATATCATCTTAATTCTAGAGAAAATATGGAAGTCAGCATGCATGCAATGACAGCCAAAATGCAAAAGAAAACTCACATGTTCTTATGTTGAAAGCTAATTCACTATTTTCGAGATCTGAAGTTTATGAACCAATTTCTTTTTTGGATGGTGGGTGTAGTACAGGGAATTGAACCCCAGGACCTTGCACATGCTAGGCAAGCACTATACCACCAAGCTACATCCCCAACCCTTGTTTTAAACTTTATTTTGAGACAGGTTGTTGCTAATTTACCCAAGCTGGCCTCAAACTTGGCAATTCTCTGCCGCAGCCTCCAGAGAATGTAGGATTATAGGCTGACCAGTTTTTTAAAGAAATTGGATAAAACCACAAGTACAAACATAAACATGAGAAGTAATGCACATAAGTGAGAGCAAAAACTCCAAATCCACTTTAAAAAGTATTCAGAGAGTTTCTTCTTCAAGCACCATGTAAACTTCGGTTTGTGATACCACTTCTGTGACAGATTTCCAAATCTTCAAGTTCAGAAGCTGAAGATAAGTCTTCATCTTAAAGGCAAAGAAAATCTAATAACTCAATGACATCAACAGAACCAGTATTATGGTAGAATGCACCAAAAAAAGATATTTGAAATCAGTCTTTATTTAGAGTACAGAAATGCAGAATGGTGATTGGAATTAAAATCTAGCAACCGATGAGAAATTATTATTCCTGCACAATATAAAACTTTTAAAAGCTGACTATATATTTAATAAAGGTCCACAAGCCCTTTCTTGAATCCTTGAGGCCAAGTATTTTAGAATTCAGACTATTAAGGGCTTCAGGAAGGTTGACAGACTATATGCACTACATATTTTTGTAAAACATATTTTCCAGCAGGAATTCATTCAACATGCCACTTAACAAACACTGATATTTCTACAGCAAAGCATACATATTTATGTCAGACAAATACTACAGAGAGCTTCCTATCAGCTCAAGTTTTGTTGCCAAATTAATTCATTTTAATTGTTTTTTTTTTTAATTTCCAGTTTCTGGAGCTTTGGGATTTTAGAAATATGGATCAAAAGACTACAATCTATAACAAAAACATAATAATTATTTTACAAAGTTTCTGATGTACTTGGTATCCCATAGGTCCTTTCTATAATGATATTTAGCCACTCAGTACATGGCTAAATATGTATTCAGTGCACACTGCATTTCTTAGCTTAAAATGAAGTCCTAACATACAGGTTTAACACAGAAATGTTAGAAAACACATAAACACACACACACACACACACACACACACACACACACACACACCCCAAAAATCCACAAACCTCCAACTACATATAACCAATGTTAATTTTTTTAAGAGGTGGGGTCTTGCTTTGTCACCAAAATACTTATAGTCATTTTGAAATGGTTTCTAACATTTCCATTATATTTTGAGTGAATTTGTATCCTGGTGGTGTATTTATTTTCTAAATAAAGTCTTCCTCAAGTTTTCATAGGCTCAGACTTTCCCACTCTTTCCCCAGTAGTTTGGGGTATGCCACTCCTGTTATTAGAGCCCATAGGCCCAAACTCAGGGATCAAGTGATCCCACCCCATCTTCCCAAGGAGCTGGGGCTACAAGCACACACCACCACATCCAACTATCACTATGTAATTTCTGGTGTCCAAATCTTCACTCTTTCTATATACATTAATATAACTAGGATTAAAATCTCTAAATTTTAGTGTGAATGTTTGTTTTCATCCTATTCAAATCTAAATGGCATATTCTTTCAACCTGAGGAAATTAGTTTTTCTTTAATTCTGGTAAATTCTCAGTCATCATCTTTTTCAATATGGTTTCTCCACCATTCACATTATTTCCTTTTTTAGAACTCCCAGTTTTACATAAGTTGGTGCCTCTCGACTTAAAATTATATCCTTTAATTTTTCTTTATTTCTCTGTGACATATCTAAGTAAACTACTTTCTTCCAATTCATTAATTGTCCCTTCAAATACATCTGGTCTAGAGTTAAATCAGTCTTTTTTGTTGTTGTTGTTGTTTCAATTCATTAACTCTTTTTTTTTTTTCTTTTACAGAGCCATCTATTTCAAATCTACCTATTTTTGACTCATAACATGTTTTTTGATGACTTTTTTTCTTGAGACAAGGGCTCACTAAGTTGCCTAGGTTAGTCTTGAACTCATGGGCCCAAGCAATCCTACTGCCTCAGCCTCCTGAGTAGCTGGAACTACAGACATGTGCCACTACACTCAGCTGGCCACTACTTCTTTTATCGTTTTTTTATCTTTAAAATATTTACAGTCATTTAAAAATGGTTCTAATATTTCCGTTACATTCTGAGTTACCTTATCTTCTGGTGCATTTGTTTTCTAAGTAAAGGTCTACCTCAAGTTTTCACAGGTTCAGACTTCCCCAGTAGTTTAGGGTAGGCCACTCCTATTGTAGAACCCATGACATCTAAGTCCAGTGTTCTTGCATTAGATGATAGTGGGGAAATTTCAGTTCCTGACTCTAAGCCACCTGGCAGCTTGGCCACCTCTCTGTCTTCCACAGCTTTTTAAAGCAATAACCTGAAGCAAATAAGTTCAGCCTTCTTTCAACCCCAGCCCAGCTCCAAGTTTCATCCAGGATATCTGGCTCCAGTTCCCTGCACAGAGTTATTTCCACCAGCTCCTGAACCCAGAATCTTAACTGCATATTTCTTTTTCCATGTTAGTTCCTGGAGATGTTTATCTTGTTGAATATATAGCTTTTCCTTTTCATTTTAAATTCACTATTTCTACATTTGGAGCAGAGTAAACAGCTAATCAGGATAAACAATACCATAACAATTACAGATAACACTTATTGAACACTTACTACTTGCCAGTTTTATGTTTATTTTCTTCATAAATACCTCTCAATAATCTTATGAGGTAGATACTCTTTATCATACCCATTTTATAGGTGAAAAATCAGAGACATGGGGCAAGCAGACAAACTTCCCAAGATCACCAGCTAATAAGGACCAAGAGTCAAACCAGAGGTCTGATTCCAAAGACTATGTTCTTAAACACTGGATTCCATCCTGACTAGACAGCTCTTTATAACTTCTTTTTTTGTTTCTTTCTTTGTTCTCCCACTTAACTGAACATTTCTGCATACAAGCAGAATTTTAATTGACAGAAGAAAAGTGGAGCCACATTCTAGGTTTAAAAATAGCATTTCAGCTTGATGTTTTATTTAGTGTTATTCAGTCTAGGCCTACACCTAAAACCAGAAATATAGTCTTCAATGCCCATTTTCTTCCTAGAGCCCTTCCCACCTTTCCTGAGCACCAAGCACTTCCATGCCAGTCCATGGGGGCCCAGACCATCCATGCAAGCTTTCCTCTGACTTTTGTCTCCACCATCCTCACTCTGCCCTAATAGACAATGTCCAGAAAAGGAACTTATTAAGACATTCATACAAAGTAACTCAGGTAGCTTCTGTTTTTCATTTCTTCATAGCCCAAAATCTTAATGTAATTTGTGAGTATAAGTTAAAAGGCATGCAACACCATCCCAAAACAGCCACCAATTTTAGCTGTAGTAATAAAAATATAGGGCTTATAAAAATGAACATTATCATTTCCATTTCATGCAACAAATGTTAACCGAATAGCTCCTAAGGAGCAGGCGCCATACAACACACTAGGGATAAAACCATCATACTTCCTCTTTACTAGTCAGCACATAATTTCCTCTTTTAGTCCTCACCACTTGGGCCTAAGTTAGTACTTGGATGAGAAGGGATTACTGAAGTTGTTGCTAGATCACTAAATATACTTATAGACTGTCCTTCCTTAGTTGTTGCTAGATCACTTAATATACTTACAAACTGTCCTTAGAATTTTAAAACACAAGGTTCATGGGCTGGGGTTGTGGCTCAGCGGCAGAGCGCTCGCCTCGCACGTGCGCGGCCCAGGTTTGATCCTCAGCACCACGTAAACATAAATGGATTGCATTGTGTACAACTAAAGCAAATAAATAAATATTAAAAAAAAAAAAAAAAAAAAACCACAAGGTTCAGAGTGAGGTAAGGGATATAGGAAATGAATAAAAGAGATACACAAAAGTGAAATGTGTAGGAAGCAGTATTTGGGGAAAAACTCAGTATTTGCTGATTGAAAATTGTAGTCTGTTTCTTTTTAGTATTATTAAGAGATATGATCCTTGAATATCATTAATTGCTAATGTCAGAGGTAGTAAGGAAGTAGGCTCTTAGGATTCAATCCTTCCTAATATCAACTTCACAGCTCAAAAATATTTGCTATGATGAATAAGTAGAACTGTGCCCAAAGAAGATAAGGCAGGGCTGGGGGTGTGGCTCAGTGGTAAAGCGCTTTCCTAGCATGTGTGAGGTACTGAATTCGATTCTCAGCACTGCATATAAATAAATAAATAAATAAATAAATAAATAAATAAAGTCTATTGACAACTAAAAAATATTAAAAAAAAAAAAAAAAAAAAAGATAAGGTAGGTTGGGCACAGTGGCCCAAACCTATAATCCCAGCTACTAGGGAGGCTGAGGCAGGAGGATTACAAGTTCAAGACCAGTCTGGGCAAATTAGTGAGGCCTTATCTCAAAATAATGAATAAAAAAGGGCTTGGGATGTAGCTCAGTGGTAGAGCAGCCCTGGGTTTAATCCCAGTACCACCAAAAATAAGTAAAAAGGGAAGAGGAGGATGAGGAAGAGGAGAAGAAGACAGAACTTGAAACTAGAGGTGAAGAGACTAGTTAGACAGTACAAAATCTAAGCAAAAGATAAAGTCTAAACTATGGAGAAAAGGAGGTTAATGGTGCCACTAACAAATGCAGAAATCAGGGGAGAAGGTGCAGATTTAAGATAACAGATGGAGCCGGGCGCGGTGGCGCACGCCTGTAATCCCAGCACTTTGGGAGGCTGAGACAGGAGGATCGCGAGTTCAAAGCCAGCCTCAGCAATGGCGAGGCACTTAGCAACTCAGTGAGACCCTGTCTCTAAATAAAATACAAAAAAGGGCTGAGGATGTGGCCCAGTGGTCGAGTGCCCCTGAGTTCAATCCCCAGTACCAAAAAAAAAAAAGATAACAGATGGATTTAATTGGTTTTTGACTTTGAAGGTCAGCAAGTTACTCAGAAGAGACAGTTAAAATTGGGCTGTTCAAGCTAAGAGATACAGAGATAGAAAAATCACATATCAAAGTGTCCAATATGAAGCCTGGGACCCCTACATTTTCTGCTCCAGTCAGGCCAAACCATCTGCAGTTCCCCAAAGAGGCAACTTTCTACCAGTTCTGTCTCCAAACTAACTTTCCTATAAAGGCAGATACCCTACTTCACACTTAGTTAACTTCTAGTCATCTTTAATAATGCTCCAGGAGGGGTTCGGGCCGTGACTCAGTGGTAGAGCACTCGCCTGGCACGTGTGAGGCACTGGGTTCAATGGTCAACACCACATAAAAAATAAAGAGCTGGGGTTGTGGCTCAGTGGTAGAGCACTTGCCTGACATGTGTGAGGCACTGTGTTCAAGCCTCAGCACCATATAGAAAAATAAAGTTATTCACAACTAAAAATATTTTTAAAAAATATAAAAAATAAAGATATTGTGGGGGAAAAAAATGTTCCAGGAATCAATTTCCCAAACCCCACTTAATTCCAAACAGGAGGATGGAACCTGTTCTTACTTCCCTCTCTTTAAACCCAGTCTTTAGCACCATGCTTAAAATAGCTCGTACTTGAAAGACAGAGTAAAAGAACAGACTTGGCATATGCTCAATAAGCCTTGGAAGACACTTGTAAAGGTGACCGCTGAAGAAATGAACTTAGATAAGACTTCCAAGGGAGAAAAAAAGAAATCTAAGTAGTCCTAAATATAGCTAATCATCAACGAATATCTTCACTTAGGGAGTATTTCCCAAAAATGAATTTTTATTTTTTTAGCCCTATCTACTTCACCTGTAACACAAGAACCATTACTCCTACCTCATAGGTGCTGTGAAAATTAAATGAAATAACCTACATAAGACACCCAGTATGTCTGGCACTCCATTACTGATCCCCTCTCCCCAAATCCACCCAAAAATATGTTAAAGTCTGATTCTTTCTTTGTAATTTTAGCAACTGCTATGCACTGAAAATCAACCCAGCCTTTCTAAAATATAATATATATATAAAAAAGGCTACTCTTATCTGATGCTTTCCTCAGTTTTCTAACCCCAACATTCTTAACAATCTTGGTCAGACAATTCTCTGTTGCATGGGCATGTCCTGTGCATTGTAGATTGGTTAGCAGCATCCTTAAAATTTACCCACTAACCAGGCACAGTTGCACACACCTGTAATCTTAGAGACTCAGGAGGCTGAGGCAGGAAGATCACAAGTTCAAGGACAGCCTGAGCAATTTAGCAAGACCCTGTCTCAAAAAGTAAAAAGGGCTGGGGATGTAGCTCAGTTGTAAAGCACCCCTGGTTTCAATCCTTAGTATCAAAACAAAAAAACCCACTAGTAGCACTCACCACCAGAAATGTTGTAGCTCAGTGGGAGAACGCTTGCTTAGCACATGTGAGGAACTGGCTTCAATCCTCAGTACCACATAAAAATTAATTAACCAATTAATTTTTAAAAGTGTCTTCAGACTTTGCCAAATTTCCCCCTGGAGACAAAATTTCCCGTGTTTGAGAACTACTGCCTTGGAGCTAACTGAAATTCTCACAATACCTAAATTCTTTATTTTTAAATATTTATTTTTTAGTAGTTGGAACAATATCTTTATTTTATCTATATATTTTTATGTGGTGCTGAGGATCGAACCCAGGGCCTCACATGTACTAGAGCGCTCTACCACTTAGCCACAACCCCAGCCCTAATACCTAAATTCTTTATCTGACACTTACAAATAAATCTTACTGATTTACTTGTTCCCAGCTGGGCATGGTGGCAAACACATTTAATCCCAACTACTTGGGAGGCTGGGGCAGAATAACTACATTTGGAGGCCAGCCTGGGCAATTTAGCAAGACCTTGCCTCAAAATGAAATAAAAAAGGGCTGGAGATATATACCTACTCAGAGGTAGAGCAGTTGCCTAGCATGTATAAAGCCTTAGATTAATTCCCCAATACCACACACACACACAAAAAAAAGATTCTACCCTGACTGACTGAGTCTACACATTAAATTACACCTAGAGGACCGTGGCAAATACCTGTAATCCCAGAGATTTGGGAGGCTAAGGCAGGAAGATCACAAATTCTAGGCCTGCCTCAGCAACTTGACGAGATTATGTCTCAAAATAAAAAATGTAAAAAGCTCAGTGGTAAAGCACCCCAATACCAAAAATAAATAATGCTTAGAATGTGTAAGTCATTCTCCTTAACAGTCAAAACTGGTAGATATCCCTTAACTGTTAAGCAAGTTGTCATAGAGTAATTCAGTATAACTCAATGCACTATTACACTGCAAACCTGAAAGGCAAACCAATACAGTAAACAAGAACAACCAATACCAAATTCAAATTTGTCCCAGTATTCAAAATGTCTAATCACTAGGTTAATACTGTATAAAATGAATAATTTAATTGTCTAAAGAATTTTAGGAGGTTTATATACACACTAATGATATATCTGTGCCTGTTTCCTTATTGATAAAATGGAGATAATCATAGTGTCTACCTTAAAAGGCTGTCATGGAATTAAGCTAAAATATGTAAAAATGCCAAAACAGTATCTGGCATAACATATTTAAACGTTATTATTCATCATTATTTTAAAAGATGCACAAGCAAATAGAATACTATATTGTATAGTTATATAAAAGTAGGCACAGTAGAGTGAAATAACAAAGATACCCTAACTTCATGTTTTTGTTCTTCAATGTTTCATTTGGGCTTCAATATTCTCATCTGTAAAACAGGAATAATTCTTGTCTTAAATCATAGTGCTGTCCAACAAGTTAATAAATAGGACAACACTGTGAAGTGGCTCAGCATTATATATAAAGTATTGTTTTTATGAAGACAAAATCTAAGGGCTGTATGATTAGTAGAATAGTAGGGAGAAGTCGCACCCATCTTCCAATTTGGAAGCTTGGTGAATGAAGGAGGCACCTTTTAAGGAAACACGGAGAAAGTGCTTGCCTTAAACTCAGGTAGATCTGATTCTAATGCCCTTGCTTTATTCTACCTTAAAACAGTTTGGAAGCTTAAAACAGAAATAGGACATCCTAAATTATTTAAAAAGTTTTATGGTCTTGGTATAAGATAGGAATACATTAAAAGCGCTGGTAGGGATTTGGCCATTTCTCCATTCAAAACAACATGAACACACAACCACGCCCCTAAGTGACCTTTTCTTTTCAATTGTGAATAATTCATTCTGAGATGAAAAAGAGTGATGCTGGAAGAAATGGATAATCAGCAGTGTCCCCAAGGTTTAAATGTGTGATGTCTATTTTTAGACAAAAAAAAAAAAAAAAAAATCATGGCCTTCCAACGAACATTTCAAAATCATCAAAGATTTTGCGTGCTGCGTTTTATTCTTATTAGGAAGAAATGTTTTAACAAAGGATTTTTTATGAGTAAAAGTTGCAACATCAATCACGTGAGAGGCAGGTGTTAGGGGCAGAACTGTCTCCGATGCAAAATGTGCAAATAAAAAAGAAAACTCAACCTTTCCTATACATTCAGCTAAATGTCGCCCCCGCAAGGCCTCGGAGCTGGGTTCTGGGTCTGGATCCCTGGTAAAGGGTCTGCAAAGGCGCCGACTTAGAGTGTGTAACGGCAAAAAAAAAAAAAAAAAAAAAAAAAAAAAAAAAATCCCGACACTTTCCGAAAAGTCCCCCAAAATACTATCTTTGCCCCTAGGTAGGGAAGGCGCTGGCCTTCTCCCCACATTCTCCTAGCAAAGAGAAGGTGGCAGTGGCGGACAGTGCTCCGGTCTGGTACTCTGGGAGCGCACTAGCCCAACCCGGGCGGACTCGCACGTGGCGCCCGCAGGAGGTACGGCCCCTTGTCCGGCTGCTTTTGATTGGTCAAGGGCTGCCAGGGCAGAGCCGCACCTGAGTAGGAGGAAACAGCCGAACTGAGAAGGCGCCAGGCGAGAGGTCGTGGCCATGAGGGCAACTCCCCGAGGAGCAGGTCCTGCGTATTGGCCCCATGCTGGCAGAACGACACCAGTCAGCGTGGGGGCTGCGCAACCCCACGTGGACTCTGGCCTACTGCAGGCGCCGTCACCCTCCTCCCCACATCGAGCAGCGCTCACCTCAGCGCTTGCGGCGCCTCCACCTTCAGCTTTTTGGGCTTTGGCTCTTCCTCAGCTGCTGCCATCTTCGTACTCCCACCCTACTTTGGCTCCACCGCGCGCCCCGCCCCTCGGCTATCTAGCTCCGCCCTCTCGTCGCATCACCGCCTCCTCTCCCCTAAACCCCGCCTCCCGACTCCGCCTATTTCGGGACTCTCGGGTTCAAAACCATTGGCTCTACCTCCTCAGCCCCACAGCAAATGCCCCGCCCCTTGTGACCCCATTTAGCCTACTGTAAGGGACCCCATAGCGACTTAGGCTGCGGATGAGCGCCTGCGTCCAGATGGTGCAAAATTCCTCATTCTTCTAGATCCTGGGTAATCTAGAAGATTTGGATCCTCAACCTCAAGAGACGTGTTTCCGCTCATTTAAGTCTTTCCGCTGATTAGATCTAATTCTGCAAACGGAATTTGTGTCTTTGGAGCTGTTAATCAGGCAGTCTACTGGGCACTCTTAAGTGCGGGGTCCTCGCGGCCTTCTCTGCTGCCTCAGCTTCGGTCCGGAGAGGACCCGGCGCCGAATCATTGACTTTCCCAGGTTCGGGGTGAGTGTGAGGGGAGGGGAGTGTGCGGACTGGGGACAGCTCAAAAATCTGGGGAGTCCACTGAAGAGCTGGGGCTCGAGACTCCAGCCTGGGCTTCGGGAGCTTCTTTGCTGTTGTGGGCCGGGGCCGCGCCTTCCCCGCTGTTCGGCCTTCCGGGCTTTCTTGCCAGCTGGGCCGGAAGGGAGCGGTACACCTGCAACCCACTGTTCTCAAACACCTGGCCCCAGGAGGTCAGGCTCACTGGGTTTCCTCTCCGTGCTCTGGCGTGGGTAAAAGATCTCGCAACCACAGTGAGCTGAAATTCCAACGATTGTAATCTCAGACTCAAGGTTTCCGTCTTAGGGAACAAAACCCCTATGGGTCTGAGCGGACGTTCTGAGGATGGCTCTTGGATGAGATTGGGGTGGAGGGACTTGCGTTTCTTCTGAAGAGAGGTGACGGAGATATAAACTGAGAAGGTGGGAGTGAGTGTGGAAAGTGATGGGCCTGGTTAGATGTGATGGATTTGTTTGAAGCTTCCAGACTATATGGTTGAGAAGGTGGTACCATGATAAAATGAGTAGCTTTCACAGGAGGGGAAGAAATTTAGTGGAGTTTGGATTTCTCGAATTTGAAACAATGGATTAGGTGTAAATAGGTAGAAAGATTTAAAAAAAAAATCTTGAGAATTAAAGCCGGCAACTTTCAGGATGAGAAACAAGACAAAAAACTGTATAATAGGGTAAGAAGCATCTGTTTTGTTTGGGGGAAAGTTATCAGGGAGTCAGAGAAGAACATTGAAATCAGAATAGGTAGTTGGATCTGATGACTAGAAAGTCATTGGTTAGTTTTAGAGAACTACTTAAACAATCAGTGACTGAGGAAAGACCGGAAATGTAGATTAACCGTGCATGTTTTGAGGCTTGAAGCAATTGTACTGGCATGGAGGAAAGGTTTGGGAATTATTCGTTGTAAATATTACAAGACATGTCTTGGAGCAAAAAGCAAGTAATCAATGTATAAAGTAAAAATTCAGGAAAGAGGAGATAAGATCCCGGAGGAGAGCCGGACGTGGTGGAGCACGCCTGTAATCCCAGCACTTGGGAGGCTGAGGCAGAAGGATCCTGAGTTCAAAGCCAGCCTCAGCAATGGCAAGACACTTTGCAACTCAGTGGGATCCTGTCTGTAAATAAAATACAAAAAAGGACTGGGGATGTGGCCCAGTGGTCGAGTGCCCCTCAGTTCAATCCCCGGTACAAAAACAAAAACAAAAAAAGATCCTGGAGGAGATAGAAGGGGATGGGAGGATTAAGTTGGGGGGGGGGGGGGGGGGGGAGCCGCACTTTCAGTTGAGACCATAGGAAAAGTGAAGCCAGTTGAAGTGAAGGAAGAATTACCTGAAATTCATATGTAGATATCTTAAATAAGAAAGCTCCTTAAAACAAGATTAATTTTTCTTACAGAATCTTGATATTTTTACAATGTTCCTAACCATCCAACCTAATATATTATTGGCGTTCATAAGTAGTTCAATATCTTAATTCATGAGTAGCAAGTGGTATTTATGGAGAAGAGGAACTCATTCTCACTACACAGAAAATAGAAGCCATTATTTTCCTGCAGCCAAACATATATTCTTCCCTACTTTTGGGGGGGTGGGGTGCTGGGGATTGAACCTAGGGGTGCTCAACCACTGAGCCACATCTCCACCCCTTTTTTGTATTTTATTTAGAGACAGTGTCACTGAGTTGCTTAGGGCCTGGCTAAGTTGCTGAGCCTGGCTTTGAATCCATGATCTTCCTGCCTCAGCCTCCCAA
Organism: Tamias sibiricus; assembly: GCA_025594165.1. Taxonomy (NCBI): domain Eukaryota; kingdom Metazoa; phylum Chordata; class Mammalia; order Rodentia; family Sciuridae; genus Tamias; species Tamias sibiricus. The sequence goes on along the minus strand of CM046663.1, from coordinate 120,693,103 downwards.
GCCACTGGGATTACAGGCATGGGCCAACTTTCGTTCTTCTATTTAAAGAGACAACGGTATTTGTTATCTTTAGAGAGGACAGATCCTTTCACCTAGTCTCCCAATGCCATCCTCTTTTGAATCTCAGTGTCCTCTTTCAGTGATTCCCTCAGCTTTTTCTTCGCTATTACACTTTGCCCTTCTTCATTTAAAAATATTCTGATGGGCACCTTGGCCATGTGACCTCAGCTACTCTGTAGAATAAGACAGAAGGATCTCAGGTTCAAGGTCATCCTGGATAACTTACTGAGCTCCTGTCTCAAAATTTTTAAAAAATAATAAAATGGACTGTATGTGAACATAGTTCAGTGGTAGAACACATGTCTAATCATGCATGAGGCCCTGGATTCAATCCCCAGTACCACAGAAGGAAAGAAATATGTATGTATACGTTGCTCTATTACTTTACTGTTTTCATTCCCTTCCCAGCTAGACTTCTTGTGTGTGTGTGTAGTCCTGGGGATCAAACCTAGGGCCTCAACAGCACCCTAGAGAAGCAGTCCACTACAGTGCACTGCAAAGTTAACCCACTGGCTTTCTTCTCTTCTCAGAATTACTTATCTATCTTTGCTACTTGCTATTCATTTCTCAGCCTACAACAATTTTTTTTTCAGCATTTCACTAAACTGCCACTGAACTATTTTCACTACCACTGAACTATTTTCACCAAGAAATTCAATGTCCTCTGTGTGTTAAGTCATGCATTCTCAGGGCTGGGATTATGGCTCAATGGTAGAGTGCTTGCCTAGCATGTGTGAGGCTCTGGGTTCAGACCTCAACAACACATAAAAATAAATAAAATAAAGGTATTGTGTTCATCTGCAGCTAAAAAAATATTTTTAAAAGTCATGCATTCTTGGGCTGGGGCTATAGTTCTGCGGTAGAGCACTTGCCTAGCACGGTGAGGCTCTAAGTTTGATTCTCAGTACGACATAAAAATAAATAAATACGGGCTGGGGTCGTGGCTCAGCGGTTAGAGCGCTTGCCTATCACGTGCGCGGCCCGGGTTCGATTCTCAGCACCACGTAAAAAACTAAAAAACACATTGTATACAACTAAAGCAAAATAAATAAATATTTTTTAAAAAATAATAAATTAAATAAATAAATAAATAGTATAAAGGTATTGTGGGGGGAAAAAAGATTTTTAAAAAGTCATGCATTCTCAGTGTGGATAGATGCTGTATCATATAAGTCAAAGAAAATTATACTCTTATTTATTTATTCATTCTTGTAATGGGGGTTGAACCCAGGGGTACTTTACCATGAAGCAATATCCCCAGGCCTTTTTTTATATATTATTTTGAGACAATTTCTCATTATGTTGTTAATTGTGTCACCAAGTTGCTGAGAATGGCCTCAAACTTGGAATTTACCTCAGCCTCCCAAATCACTGGAATTACAGGCATGTGCCACCAAGCCTGGCTATACTTTTTTTTTTTTTTTTTTTTAATATTTATTTATTTGCTTTTAGTTGTACACAATGTGTTTATTTGTATGTGGTGCTGAGGATCGAACCCGGGCCACACACGTGCTAGGCGAGCACTCTACCGCTGAGCCACAATCCCAGCCCCGCTATACTTTTTTTATGTATAAAGCACTGACATATTTAGAGTAGGTAAACAGATATACAATATTCTGCTCCATTAAAATTTTCTGGGTATACTGATTAGCTTGATTTAATAATTTCACCTTTTATTCATAAATAATATTATCACTTTATCAGTATATACAACTACAATTTGTCAATTTACAATTTAAAAAATAAAAATTATTTTTAAATTTATGGCGTAAGGATTTGAGAGTAGACTCTAAAAAGACTTTTCAGCAGAAGGTAAGAAAAAGAAAGTTGCAATGCACTATTAAATCCTTGGACATTTTGCATTCTTGTACCCTAACCTTTTTATGACATTTAACAGTATTTACTACTCCATTCTTCTACAAATGTACTTAACACACTCTAGTTACTAAAATTATCATCTCCCTCTTCTTTTTTATCTTAAGCAGTATCTTAGTCTTTTTTAACCTAGGATCTCTTCTTACTATGCACTTTCTTTCTTTGGTTTCAGTTTCTTTACCTGTCTCTTTGAAGTACTGTATGTGCAGTAGTTGCTTGAATATATTCATTTGAATCAAAAATATTCAGAGTTGGGGGCTGGGGTTGTGGCTCAATAGTAGAGCGCTCACCTAGCATGTGCATGGCCCTGGGTTCCATCCTCAGCACCACATAAAAATAAATAAATAAAATAAAAGTATTGTGTCCAACTACAAAAACTAAATATTTTTTTAAAAATATTCAGAGTTGGGTTAAATTATAAAGGACCAGGGCTAAATGCCTCATCTTGCATCTCTTCTACACACATTCACGCGCACAACTCAGTATATATTCATTCAAATACTAAATGTTTCTCTTATTTTGTCATTTTAATCCATCCCTTTCGTTAAAACCCTAGTTCAAGCCACCACCATCATTCATCTCTCAACCAGTGTCACAGTATTCAGTGTCTTGTTATTCAGTTTCCACAATATAATTAGTATAATCTTTCTAAATGTGTAAATTGCATTGCATGACTCCCCTCAAAAAAAAAAAAAAAAAAAAAAATGACCTTACTGTGTACTGAAAATAAAGTTCAAACTCTGATCAAGGCTAGCATTGCTCCAGAAACCACACTATTTACCTCCTTCACTCGCACAATTTCGCTCCACCTTCCGAAGTTGGTGAATTTATACTGAATATCTCTCTCATGTTCTCTTATAGCTTCAAGCCTTACAGATTCCTATAGTACATTGCATTTCCTCTGTCATAGTAGGAATTACATCTTACTTGTATTCTTTGCTGAACTCTAAATTCTGTGAGTATAAGAATTCTATTTTGTCCATCCTTGTGGCCCCAAGTGCTTAGTATATAGAACATTCAAAACTGTTGAGTGAATAAATTGTCAAGATTCTGGCTAAGAATCAGAGGAGGTAGATTCTTTTCTGGTTTTATTCGCTCACTTTGGATATAGGCCCATCTGTGCCTCCATTCTTTTAATGGAAGGAACACATTTTAGCTGGTTGTGGTAACACCTGCCTATAGTCCCAGCTACTTGGGAGGGTGAGGCAGGAGGATCAGTTGAGCCCAGGAGTTCATGACCAGCCTGTCTCATAAAAAAGAAGGGAAAAAAAAAAAAGGAATCTCATGAAAATAGAAGGGAGATGGGTAGGGGAAAGAAAGAAATTAGGGGAGGGAGGACAGGATGGTAAAGGGAGTTACTAGAGAATCAAATTAATCTAAGTATGTTATATACATGTACAAATGTGCCACAATTGTAATCCACTATTCTGTATAATTATTATGTACCAATTTTTAGAAATGCCCTAAAAAGAAAGCTATACCAAAAAGACACACCCACCAAAAAAAAGGTCAGTGAGAACACAGAAATGGTTATGGTGGTGTGTAGCTTTCCCATAAAGTTTATTAACCTAATTTTATCCCTTCCACCCAAATGTGGAACACCTACAAAAATTTAAATATTGTGTATAAATTAATTACATAATAAGAACATAATGACAATAGTTGTGATATAATAATATTAGTTAATATAGTTCATATATAAGCTCCAGCTTTCCCACCTGTTTTGATGTACTTGTCAATTTCATTGAAAATATTCACTGAATTGAACACTTGGGACTTAATGGGTTAAGATAATAAAAGTGGGGCTGGGATGTGGCTCAGCGGTAGGGCGCTCGCCTAGCACGAGCGCGACCCGGGTTCGATCCTCAGCACCACGTAAAAATACGTGTATTGTGTACAACTTAAAGCAAATAAATAAAATATTAAAAAAAAAAGATAATAAAAGTACCACTACAAAAGCAAAAAAAAAACAGACTAATTTATACTGCTCTGTGTGGCATTATTTAATTGTTATATGCATTAGGTAATTGGTCATAATATGAATAAAAGAAATAAGCTCTCTTTACCTATTATAGAAGGTTAAGATGTGTTTTAAAGCTAATCACTGTCGAAAGCTGCAAATGTTATGCTTTCATCTAAGCACTAAGGATAACAACAATAAATCCAGTGGGCTGGTTTAACTTACTGTATTCTTCTGAAACCTGAACTACTGCCAATAAAAACAACTGGTGGAAACTTTCCTGGAAAGAATTTTTCACCAGCTTAAGAGAATGAATAGATATCTGGCCCTAAAAACAAGGAAACTACAAAGTCACTTGCTTCAAGAACAAGCAGCTCTTTTAGAGTATATTTTGATAAGGGAGTAGCATAGATCCATATAAACTGTCCTTGCCATAGAGTGAATGCTTTTAAGATAACCAGTGTCGTGGCCGGGCGCACCGTGGCGCACGCGCCTGTAATCCCAGCACTTGGGAGGCTGAGGCAGAAGGATCACGAGTTCAAAGCCAGCCTCAGCAATGGCGAGGCACTTAGCAACTCAGTGAGACCCTGTCTCTAATAAAATACAAAAAAAAAAGGGCTGGGGATGTGGCCCAGTGGTCGAGTGCCCTTGAGTTCAATCCCTGGTACCAAAAAAAAAAAAAAAGATAACCAGTGTCAGCACTGTTAAATATACTTTCTACTCTAATTACTTAAACTTTCTTAGCATAAAAACTAGAACATGGTTTGACTTCTAACTGAACAAAAAACATATTTTAACCCTTGCTCTTAAAATCATAAGCTCAAACAGTATTCACTACACTGTCCAATGTAATAAACACATGTGGTTATTTAAATTAATTAAAATTAAAACTTAAGTATATTAGTTGCATTAATCATATTTGAGGTGCTCAGTGGCCACATGTGTTTGATGGTTACCATATTGGATAACACAGAGAAAGGGTATTTTCTTCACTGCAACAAACCCTAATCTACATGCATTAGAATATGTTTTTGTTTTTTTGTTTTTTGGTACCCGGATTAAACTCAGGGGCACTCAACCACTGGGCTACATCCCCAGCCTTTTTTTGTATTTTATTTAGAGACAGGGTCTCACTGAGTTGCTAAGTGCCTCGCCATTGCTGAGGCTGGCTTTGAACTCGCGATCCTCCTGCCTCAGCCTCCCAAAGTGCTGGGATTACAAGCGTGAGCCACTGCACCCGGCAGAATATGTTTTTATAATAATTTTTTAAAAATATTTTTATTTATTTGCTTTAGTTGTACACAATGCGTTTTTATTCAATGCATTTTATTCGTACGTGGTGCTGAGGGTTGAGCCCAGGTCGCCCACGTGCTACGTGAGCACTCTACCACTGAGCCACAATCCCAGCCCCTATAATAATTTTTTAGTTGTAAATGGACATAATACCTTTATTTATTTACTTTTATGTGTAGCTGAGAATTGAACCAAGTGCCTCATACATGCCAGGCAAGGGCTCTACCAGTGAGCCACAACCCCAGCCCCAGACTGTTTTTAATAATTAGTCTGTAATGGGTAGGTAAGAGTAGGAGGTCACACTTCAACTATATCTAGTCTTGAATCTGACCATATGATCTTAGGTAATTGATTGACTTTTATGAGATTTTTATTGTCTTATCTGTAAAATAGGGATGAAAGCAGTATTCATAACATGGCATTGTAAAAATTAAATAAGATTATATAGTTAAAGTGCCTAGCATAGTGTGCAGCCTGCAGTACATACTCACGTTTTAGATATTACTAACTCCATAATCCTTAATGAATAAAATACTTCAGAGTTGAAAGATTAATTTTTGGAAAGGATGCCATATTCTATAGTTGATATACCTGAGGTGCCTGAATATGGGTCCATGTTTTATAAGATTTTCTTACAAAAAAAAGGTGTACTAATATAAGTTTGGTTACATATTTTGTCACTGGATATTCCTGTTTCATTTAAAAATTAAAAGTTTATCGGCCAAAACAGGCATGGTGGTGCATGCCTATAATCCCAACAGCTCGGGAGGCTGAGGCCGGAGGAGTGCAAGTTCTAAGCCAGCCTCAGCAACTTAGCAAAGCTGTAAGCAACCTAGCAAGACCCTGTCTCAAAATAAAAAGGGCTGGGAATGTGGTTAAGTCCCTTGGGTTCAATCCCCAGTATAAAAAAAAAAAAAAAAAAAAACGTTTTATCAGCCAAAGTTATATAGTCACCAGGTTCTATATAGTAAGCCTATGTATTTCAATAGAACTTATAATATTAACATTCAATTGGAAATCTAAGGCTGACACAAAGCAAACATGCGAAGCAAAGCAGTTGACTAGATAAAATAGAAAAATTTTGCAGTTCCCAAGCCTAAAGTTAAAATTTATTGCTGCCAACTCAAGTTGATTGCTTGACTAAATAGAAATGGCTTTGAACAAAGGTACATTTTTTGTTGTTTCTGATATACAGGAACACTAAACTATTAATAGCATTTATACTTTATTCATACAGTAATTTCTAAAATATATCAATATTATTCACTTGGCAACTATTGAACATGTGCCAAATAGAAAGGGGAAGTCATCACCAGATAATGTTTAAATGTCACCTGCTTTCATAAAATAAGTGATTTCCTCTAAAATGAATTCATCAAGTTGATGTCATTGTTTTCTGTATCAACAAAATTAAATGCATCAATTCTACTTTCCTCTTCTGAATTTATCTTCATGCCTAAGAACTGTATTTATGGATTTAAATTTTTTTCTTGTTTAGTAGCATTTATCATATAGTACCGTTACTTTGAACAATTGACCACTGGGCTAAATACCTGATCCTGATGCTTGTCCTACAAAAGATAGAAATAAAAAAGATAAAAACAAGTTTCAACAAACAGACAATTCCCATATTCTCCATATTACATGGGCAATACACTTTTTAATTAAAGAATAAATAAGTCAGAAAATTATACAAATCATAAAGGTAAAGCAAAATGAATTATCACAAAATGAACATAACTTGTAAACATTATCCAGATCAAGAGAGAAAACATTACCAGTACTTTTAGAAAATCATCTTTGTGCCCCTATCAATCACTACCTGGTTCTCTTTCATAAAGGAAGCCATTTGATCTCTTAAGCTATTGATTAGTTTTTCCTGTCCTAGGACAATATATATATGGAACTATGCCATGTATATTCTTTTATATCTGGTTTTGTTCAACGTTGTGTTTGTAAGATTCTTCTATATTTCATGTAGCAATAGTTTATTCGGTTTCATTGCCATATAATACTTTATAAATATTCTGCAGTTTATTTTTATTAATAAATATTTGAGTAGCAGGTTTTCACTATTACAAATATATTTATTTTTCCACATATTTTAGCTGTGCATTTGTGCCAGAAGTAATTAAGGCTACTATTTTTAAAATATCAATTAATATACTGTAAAACTTGTTTGTAAGTGTACAATTTTGTAGTTCTTAGAATAGTCACAGTGTTGTTCCAGCATCCTAATTCCAGAACATTTTTATCACCCCAAAAAGAAATGCCAAATCCATTATTATAACTCCCCATACCTTCCCCCTACCCAGTCCTAGAAACCATCAATTTACTTTATGTCTGAATGTATTTACCTATTCTGAACTTTTCATGCAAATTGAATCATACAGTATGTGACTTTTTGTGTCTGGATTCTTTCACGGGTCATCCATATTGTAGTATGTATAAGTACTTAATTCCTTTTTATAGCTGAATAATATTCCATTGTGTGAATATTCCACATTTAGTTTATCTATACACTAGTTGATGCACATTTGGATTATTTCCCCTTTTTGGTTATTATGAATAATGCTTCTGTGAACATTCATGTCCATGTTTTTATGGGTACATGTGCTTTTAATTCTCTTATTTATATATTTAGAAGTAGAATTTCTGAGTCATGCAGTGAGTATATTTAACTTTTTGAAGAATTCAAACTGCTTTCCACAGCATCTGCACCATTTTACATTCCTACCACAATGTATTGAGGGTTCCAGTTTCTCTCCATCTTGTCAACAATTATTATTATCTGTCTTTTTTATTCTTAGTATTAAAGCTAGCTTAGAGGGTACCTTGATGACTTATGGTAATAAGCATCTCTTCATGTGGCCAATTGTATATGTATTTTCTTCAGAGAAATGTCTATCATTTGTCCATTTTTTTAAAATTGAATTTTCTCTTTAATATTACATTATGAGTTGTTTATATATTCTGCATAGTAGTCTTTTATGAGATATATGGTTTAAAATATTCTTTCTTGGGGGCTGGGGTTGTGGCTCAGAGGTAAAATGCTCTCCTAGCATGCGTGTGGCACTGGGTTCGATCCTCAACACCACATAAAATAAAGATATTATGTCCACCTATAACTAAAAAATAAATATTTTTTTCAAAATATTCTTTCTCATTCCCTGGATTGTCTTTTCACATTCTTGATAATGTCCTTTAGAAGCACAAAAGTTTTAATTTTGATGAAGTCCAGATTACTGGGGGGAAAAAAAAGCATTGTCTAATTCTACATTATAAAGATGGATACATGTGTTTCCTAATTGTTTTGTGGGTTTAACACTTATATTAGGGCTTCAATACATTTTTTGTTACTTTTTGAGTACATTGTAAGGTAGAGATACAATTTCGTTCTTTTACTATAGGGAAATTCAATTGTCCCAGCACCATTTATTAAAAAGACTACTCTCTCCAACTGAGCAGCCTTGGCACCCTTGTTGAAAATCAATTGTCCATGAATGTAAGGGTTAATTTTGGAGTTCTCACTTCTATTCCACTTATATATAAATCTACCCTTGTGCCAGTACCATGCAGTAATTTTATAGTAAGTTTTGAAATTGGTAGTATGAGTTCTTCAACTTTGTCTTCAATATCATTCTGTTGTTTGTTTGTTTGTTTTGTTTGTTTTTGTTTTGTTTGGCACCAGGGATTGAACCCAGGGGCACTTAACCGCTGAGTCACATCCCAGCCCTTTTTTTTATTTTCTATTTTGATATAGGGTCTCACTAAACTACTAAGTTGCTGAAAATAACTTCAAACTTTTGATCCTCCTGTCTCAGCCTCCAGAACCTCTGGGAATCCAGGCATGAGCACCACACCCAAGGTTCTGGCTGTTTTTGATCACTTTCATTTCCATATGGATTTTTGGGTTAGCTTACTAATTTCCACCAAAAAAAAAAAAAAAAAATTTAAATGGCAGCTAGGATTTTAATAGGGACTACACTGAATAATAGTCAATTTGGGGAATATTGCCATATCACAGTACTGTCTTCCAGTCCATGAACATGGAATATTTTACCACATTTTAGATCTCTTGATTTTTTTCAATGATATTTTGGAGCATTTAGTATGCAAGACTTCTACTTCTTTTGTGAAATTTATTTCCTAAGTATTTGAATTTTTTTCCATGCTATTATAAGTGAAATTATATTCAGATTATTTATTGCACGTGTATTGATTTTTTTAAAAAAATATTTATTTATTTACTTTAGTTGTACACAATGCAATGCATTTATGTTATGTTTACGTGGTGCTGAGGATCGAACCTGGGCCACGCACGTGCAAGGCGAGCGCTCTGCCACTGAGCCACAACCCCAGCCCCATGTGTATTGATTTTTTTATATTTTGTAACCTTGCTAAACTCATTTGTTAACTCTACTAGTTTTGTTTTATTTGTGGATTCCTTAGGATTTTTCTACATATGAGGTGATGTCTTCCGCAAATAGAGATAGTTTTACTTTTTCCTTTCCAGTGAACCCTTAGACGGATATGGTGGCACATGCCTGTAATCCCAGTAACTAGGGAAGCTGAAGCAGAAGGATTACAAATTTGAGGTCAACCTCACCAAGTTAGCAAGGCCCTCAGCAATTTAGTGGGACCCTGTCTCAAAATAAAATAAAAAGGGTTGGGGATGTGACTTAGTGGTTAAGCACCCTGGGTTCAACCCTTGGTACTACCCCGCACCACCACCAAAATACACAATCCAATGAACCCTTTTGTTTAAACTTTCTTTCTTTATTGTCCTGGCTGGAATCTCCGGTACTGAATTGAATAAAAATAGTGAGAATGGACATCCTTGTTTGTTCTTGGTAAAGGGGAAACTTTTCATCTTTCACCATTAAATATGATGTTAACTGTGAAGTTATAATTGATGATTTTATTGGATTGAGAAAGTTTCTTTCTATTCCTACCGTAAGCACTTTTTTCCATAAAAGGGTGTTGGATTTTGTCACATGCTTTTTCTGTACCTTTTGCAATGATCATTTGTTTTTAATCTTTTATTAATATTTTACATTACATTGTTGGCTTTCCTATGTTAAACCAACCTTGTATTCTTGGAATAATTCCCACTTTATTTACATATGTTTCTGAATTCAGTTTATTAATGTTTTGTCAAGGACTTTTACATCTGTATTCTCAAGTGAAATTGGTCTATTGTTTCTTTGTTTTTTTGTGCTGGGGCACTACAAGGATATTTTTTGATGTAATAAATTTAAACCCTTTCTTTCCCCACAGAAAATGATCCACAGTCTATTTCTAATAAACTGTTCCGGTGACATATTTCTAGAGAAGCACTGGAAGAGTGTTGTGAGCCAATCTGTCTGTGATTATTTCTTTGAAGCTCAGGAGAAAGCTGCTGATGTTGAAAATGTACCACCTGTCATTTCAACACCTCACCACTACCTCATCAGTATCTACCGGGATAAGCTCTTCTTTGTGTCTGTCATACAGACTGAAGTGCCACCTCTCTTTGTTATTGAGTTCCTACATCGAGTTGCTGACACTTTTCAGGTTGGCTCTCCATCAAACCTTTCTAATTTAAATTACACAAGTTAGTTAGAGGGGAACACACAATTATATTTTTTAATTGCCCAGCTTTTAATGTCTGGTGTGTCTCTCTTCTAAGCATACATTCATAAACCCTTTTCTAGAAGAGTATAAAGTGTCACACAGCTCCTCTGTTCTCTGTTTTTATATGTTTTACAAATTATATCATCAGGAAACAATAATGTCTTCCACATACTGTTTTCTGGATGGTCCCAAATTTTTTATTGTTATGAACTCTTCCACATTTACATTTCATTGATTTTTCTCATCTGGCTGAATATACCATATAATTTAAAACTTAAAAACTTACCTGTGTGCTTTGTGGAGTAGGTTAATCAAGAAAAATGAAGCGCATAACTGACCTTCCAGTTTAATGTTTCAGTATTTTCTGGCATAACATGGAATGGAATTCAATCTAAAAATATTAAGAAAATATTGATGAATACTGTTAGGACTATGGAGAGAGTTTGTTTTGTTTTGTTTTGTTTTGTTTTGTTTTGTTTTGTTTTTTTGGTCCTGTTTTCTTTATATCTGACTTCTTAAACAGTGAGTTATGGTATTGTAAGTTTATTTTTCAGAACATAAAGTATTTAACATGCCTTCATGCCTTCTGTTGTGGAATATTATGAATATTTTGCTAGGACTACTTTGGTGAGTGTTCGGAGGCTGCAATTAAGGATAATGTGGTCATAGTATATGAGCTCTTGGAAGAAATGTTAGACAACGGATTTCCACTGGCAACAGAGTCTAACATTTTGAAAGAACTGATTAAACCACCAACAATTCTACGTTCTGTTGTTAACTCTATTACAGGTAAGAGAAAAACATACTCTACTAGGAACTGAGTAATTAAAATGTTATAAACAACTCATTGTTGCTTATGATCTGACAGACTAAGATAGTCTAGTATGGCCAAAATTAAAATAGCTGATAATGTTAAAATGTATATATATTTCTCTTTGTTGAAAGAGTCTAGGTCTTAAATGATAAAGAACTTTTGGGTTCTATTCTCTCTTGTTATATAGGTTTTTCTTTTGGGTTTTATTCTCGTTATATAGGTTTTTATGATATTGTTTAGCAGTAAGTAAGACTGAATAAATTATCCTAGTTAGTCCTAAAAAAGCCAGCATATGTGGCCACTTAAAAGAGAATTTAGCCTAATTATTGACTGGCATTTTAATATTTAGAATAGCATTATAGGGGCCAGGAGTATAACTTAGTGGTAGAGGCCTGTGTTCAACCCCAGCACTACCAAAATAAATAAAAGTATAAGGTGTACCTCTGAGCTACATGCCCAGGCCTTTTTATATTTGAGACAGGTTCTAAGTTGCCAAGGCTGACCTTGAACTTGGGATCCTTCTGTGTCAGCCTTCCAAGTTACTGATATTACAGGCATGCAACATTATGCCTGGCGATTTGTACTTTTTAACTTTCCAAAATGAACATGAATTTTATAGTCAGAAAAAAACATTATTAAAAGACAAAATGTAAAAATACAGATTCATAAGGCAGTATATTATAAAGTTTAAGAGACTGGTTCAGTGGATGAGATAATCCTTCATGAATCCCTAGGGAATCAGTGAAATATAGAAAGAGATGGAAGAAGCCAGTTGTGGTGGCTCAGGTGACTTGGAAGGCTGAGCAGGGAGAATCACACCAGCCTTAGTTAACTTAGCAAGGCTCTAAGCAATTTAGTGAGACCCTGCCTCAAAATAAAAAATAAAAAGGGCTGGAGATGTGGCTCAGTGGTTCAGTACTTGGTACCAAAAAGAGAAAGAGAAAGAAGAATAAAGATCATTATTCACAGATGGAACCGTATGAGGAAAAACAAGAAGTGAAAAACTTTTGAGTTGTATCTGTTCCTTTAGCAGAAGCAGAGCTATATTTTTAGTTGAATGAGAAATATTTCAAAGTTTGAAAAGTCCTTGAATGCTAGGTTAAATATTTAGCTGTGTTTTGTTTTGTTTTGTCTTGTTTGTGGTACTGGAGACTGAACCCAAGGCCTTGTGCTAGGCCAAGTGCTCTACCACTGAGCTACACCTCTAATCCTAAATATTTAGCTTTTATCATAAAGCAAGTGGGGAAAAATTGAGGAGTTTTAAGCAGAAAAATAACGTGATCGAAGCACTGTTTTTCAAAAAATCTTCTGGAAGGCAACATGTTGGATGCAGAAATATCAATCATAAATTGACTATAAAACTGTAATACAGTATGATTGCAACTGTATTTTAAAATTAAAAAAAGCACAAATTTCAAAATGGAAACAGATAATACATGCAACCTATTTATGGGGGAAATGTCTGAAGAAATATGCTAAAATGTTAATGGTAGTTGTATTTTGGCAATAAGAAGATAAACTGATTTTAAAATTCACTTTTCTGAACTAACTTTTTTTTTTAATAAAACATATACTACTTTTAAATTAGAAGTATTAGCCAAAAGTTAAGTAAGTCACAGTTCAAGGATATGTGTTTTGGATAACCTTATTTTCAACATAATTTACCAGGAAATTAGCCAAATATTGAACATTAGCCGTATTGTAGCTGAATGGGAAATGCTAGAGTATATTCTTCATTCAGGTACTCCACATAATCCTGCTTGGCATTGTCTCATGTAGAATTCAGCTGAATATGAAAGAACTGAATCATCACTGTGTATTCTCAGTGGAGACATTTTTCAGCAGAAGGTTTTAAAACAACCAACCTTTTGTTTGCTCTGTAGCAGCAGGGTGAGATCTTTATTGGACTACTGGAATTAGCTTAGGTTACTGCTAACACACAGAATGCAAAAAATAAGTAAATGCATTTATCCTGGTTTGGCATGCAGACAAAAGAATTACGTGGCCTATTTCTGTCTTCTGGAAATTTGATAATTTTGATAAGGGTATGTCTTTTACAATTCTGGAGACCATGAAGAAAAATCCAACATTGAAGAAGCAGCGAAAGCATTCATTTCCTTCTTTCAAATAATAACTTTTCTGATGACCATTTTACATATCCACTTTGTATTCTCCTTTTCCAATTTCTAGGCAGTAGTAATGTTGGGGACACACTCCCCACTGGGCAGCTGTCCAACATTCCATGGCGCCGGGCAGGAGTAAAATACACAAATAATGAAGCCTATTTTGATGTCGTTGAAGAAATAGATGCAATTATAGATAAATCAGGTAATTGTATGCACATGGCCTTATAGGGAAAAAAAAACAGTTTAGCTGACACAAGCTGAATGGAAAATTGAAGTCCCTTGGCAGTGTGGTTTCAACAGAAAGGCATTTGTTTTCTAATGATTTATAAATCTGCTTATTTTGCCCAGAGGTTACATATAATTATCATAACCACTAGTTTAGATCTGCCAAACATTTGTAAATCAGAATTCATGATGCCTTACTTTAAGCCAGTTACCCTCTATACCTCTCCCTCATGCTATGTATTCATTCTAACATTTATTGTACACCTACTGTATTGTATACTTTTGCCCTTTCTGTGCATTATATCTGTTGAAAGAACCATCCCCTCCCCCAATTTATGTTTTGGTTTTTTTCTTGTTGTTGTTCACGCTACTGAAAATTGAACTCAGAGCCAACCATTCTACCACTGAGCTACATCCCCAGCCCTTATTATTTTTGTATTTTGAGACAGGGTCTCATGAAGTCACCCAGACAGGCCTTGAACTTGTAATGTTCCTATGTATATAAAACCCTTTTTCTGATTATTGATTGATTGATTATTGTACTAGGGATTAAACCCAAGGGTACTTTGCCACTAAGCTACATTGCCAGCCCTTTTAATTTTTTATTTGAGACACAGTCTCTCTATGTTGCTTTGGGTCTCACTAAGTTGCTCAGGCTGACCTCAGACTTGGAATTGTCTTTGCTCAGCCTCTCAAGTCAATGGGATTATAGGTATGGGCTACCACACCCAACTCTGATTACTTTTAACAAGATAAAACAGTAATACTGTGTTAGAATCATAAAAATTACTTATTAAAAATACCTCCTTTCCTCACAGTTTATACATAAGGAAACTGAGGCTCACAAGACTTAGAAGACCTATTCAAGGTGGCACACCTAGTTGATATTGTGATGATACTCATTGTGAATTATAGCCAATATCTTTTCTTCATGAATTCCCTTTCCATTATAACATTAATATGTTCCATTGTACTATATGTAGGATATCTATAAAAACTTTAATTGATCAATTTTATAGGTGTCCTGTAAAATTTTTCTACATGTTTATAGGTGTCCTACATATAGGACAGTGGACATAAAGGGTTAAGAATAAAAGATACACAAAAAATTCTGTAGGTATTGGGCTGGGAACGTGGCTTTAGGGTAGAGTACTTGCCTGGCATACACAAATCCCTGGATTTGATCCCCAGCAGGTATTTGGGCCAGGGAGAATTCATTTTAATAGTTCCATCTTACAGAATAATGGATCATGCCCTCTTTCTTAAAAGTTAACAGGTAGTTTAGTCCATTTCACAAGAAACCTGCCTTTTTTTTTTTTTTTTTTTTTTTTTTTTTTTTTTTTTTTTTTTTTGTGGTACCATGGATTGAACTCAGGGGCACTCGACCACTGGGCCACATCCCCAGCCCTTTTTTGTGTTTTTATTAGAGACAGGGTCTCACTGAGTTGCTAAGTGCCTCGCCATTGCTGAGGCTGGCTTTGAACTCGAGATCCTCCTGCCTCAGCCTCCCAAAGTGCTGGGATTACAGGCGTGCGCCACCGCGCCCGGCTGCTAATTTTTTTTTTTAATATTTATTTATTTGGTTTAGTTGTACGCAATGCCTTTATTTGTATGTGGTGCTGAGGATCGAACCCGGGCAGTGCACATGCTAAGCAAGCGCTCTACTGCTGAGCCACAACCCCAGCCCTGCCTAATTTTTAAATTCTGTTAAAAATATTTTAAACTTGTATCCAGGAGCCTTAAAAGATTGAATCTAGGGCTGTGGTTGTAGGTCAGTGGTAGAGTACTTGCCTGGCACGTGTGAGGCACTGGGTTTGATCCTCAGCACCACGTTAACATAAATAAATAAAATAAAGGTATAGTGTTGATCTTCAACTAAAAAAGATTGACTGTAGCTGGGTATGGTGGCACACACCTATAATCCCAGCTACTAGGGAGGCTGAGGCAGGAGGATCACAAGTTCAAGGTCAGCCTTAGTGAAACAGCAATTTAGCAAGGCCCTATCTCAAAATATAAAAAGGGTTGGGGATGTTGGGCTAGGGCTGTAGCTCAGTGGCAGAGCGCTTGCCTAGCATGTGTGAGGCACTGGGTTCCATCCTCAGCACCACATAAAAATTAAAAAATAAAATAAAGGCATTCTATCCATTGCCCTTGGGTTCAATCCCTGATACCAAAAGAAAGAAAGAAAAAAGTACAGAATACAGTAGGTATACAATAAATGTTAAAATAAATACATAGCATAAGGGAGAGGTATAAAGGGTAACTGGCTTAAAGTAAGGCATCATGAATTCCGATCTACAAATTTTTTTGACTCCACAGGAGATAGGTTTGGTTCTTCCATAGAATTCCTTAGAATTATCATATTCCAATCACTTAGGTACAGCCAAAGCACTCACTGAAAAAGCTGTCTGAATTGATGTAATGGAACCTCTGAGCTATTTATAAGGATGCAAAGCTTTGGTTAAATTTGACACCCAGGGTGTATTTCCATTACTCTAGACATAGTGACAGCTCCAGTAAAGACCCAGAATCCATTGATACTATCACCCTTTTTCTTTCTTTCTTCAGGATCTACAGTCTTTGCAGAAATTCAAGGAGTCATTGATGCTTGCATTAAGCTATCTGGAATGCCTGATCTCTCTCTCTCTTTCATGGTGAGTTTTGTTGTCCTGTTCTGTAGCCTCTTGCATGCCTAATTCATATGAAGTACTAAGTAAAGTAATAAATACTGAGATAAGTTTGTATTTTAGGTTGAAGAAGATTATCTCAAATATTCCTAGCACTGTGTCCTAATACAGTAGATGATGAGTATAGCCTTTATGGAAAAGCTAAAAAGAGGTTTTTTTACTTAAGTGTGCTAGAAGTGGCTTAAAATTAGCTGATGATTTCTGCAAATCTGCGGTGTTACTTTTACTGAATAATTATTTGTTTTGCTGATATGAAGGGGCACCGGTCTTTTCTATGACTCAGCATGACACACTGCTAACAATTAAGACAACTGAGTTCTGGTACTATCTTTGTCACCAATTTCTTCTTGAGGTTTTTGGGGAGTAAGAGCAGTACTGGGGATTAAACCTAGGGATGATCTACCACTAAACTACATCCTCGGCTCTTTTTACTTTTTATTTTGAGACAGAGTCTCACTAAGTTGCTATGACTGACCTTGAATTTGTAATTCTCCTGCCTCAGCCTCCCAAGTATCTGGGATTACAGGTGTATAGCACTGTGCCTGTTTGACCTTAAGTTCTTTGAAGCTATGGAATGGAAATAATAATTGCTTTTCTCCTTCATAGTTATTAGACTTCAAATAATATATATAAAATTGTAAACTATAAAGCATTGTAAAGCTATAAAGTTGTGTTGATGTGTTTATAATAAACTGTTACAATACTGACTGCTTTTTTTAAGAAGCATACTAATTTCTCATAATATCTGAGTAGCCTGGCCATACTCATTATATTCTGTGTATGGTTGTCTTCTGTTTTCCTGGCAGAACCCAAGGCTTCTAGATGATGTCAGTTTCCACCCCTGCATTCGATTCAAGCGTTGGGAATCTGAACGAGTTTTGTCATTTATTCCTCCAGATGGAAATTTCCGACTCATATCATACCGCGTCAGCTCACAAAAGTATGTTCATGCATCAACCAAAATCTGCCATCACATATCAGTGTAGCGAGTAGAACTCAGCTTTCCCCGTTTCATTCTGACAGTTTGATATTTGAGTTTATTCTTGCTCACTTCAACTATGTCTCACCAGGAGACCCAATGAGAACTGGTGAGAATATGTGCCTAAAATAACCAGTGTACTTTGAATATAAGAGTGTGGAGAATAAATGAGATAATAGTAAAATATGTAGCCAAGAGCAAGCATTTTGGATCATGTGTAACCTGCGTAAAACCATGAACTAGTGCCATAATTTTACCGTGACTTAGTGACTAACAGGAGACAGACCCTTCTCAGGCTACTCCCTAACTTATCCACTTCAAGTCACCCTTCTGTGAATTTTATCTTATTTTTATTTTTGTTTTTTCATTTGTTCTTTATTGTTTTATCTCTGCTAGATATACCTGATGAATATATTTTGATATGTTATACATACATGGAATATAACTTATTTTAATTAGGATCTCAGTCTTATGGTTATACATGGTGTAGAATTTCACTGGTGTATTCATATATGAACATAGGAAAATTATGTTTGATTCATTCTACTGTCTTTCCTATTTTCATCCCCTCTCTCTTCCCTCCCCCACCTTTATTGTGTGTTAGCAACTGCATATCAGAGAGAACATTCAGCCTTTAGTTTTGGGGGACTGGCTTATTTCATTTAGCATGATAGTCTCCAGATCCATCCATTTACCAGCAAAAGTCATAAAATTATTCCTTTTTATGGCTCAGTAATATTCTGTTGTATATATATATACCACATTTTCTTTATCCATTCATCTGTTGAGGGTCCTAGGTTGGTTCCATAGCTTAGCTATTGTGAATTGAGCTGCTATAAACATTGATGTGGCTTCATCACTGTAGTAAGTATGCTGATTTTAAGTCCTTTGGGTATATACCAAGGAGTGGGATAACTGGGTCAAATGGTGGTTCCATTCCAAGTTTTTCTGAGGACTCTCCGCCATACTGCTTTCTAGAGTATTACACCAATTTGCAGTCCCACTAGCAATGTATGAGTGTACCTTTTCTCCATATCCTTATCAACATTTATTGTTACTTGTATTCTTGATAATTGCCATTCTGACTGTAGTGAGATAGAATCTCAGTGTAGTTTTAATTTGCATTTCTCTAATTGCTAGAGAAGCTGAACATTTTTTCATATATTTGTTGACCATTTGTATTTCTTGTGTGAAGTGTCTGCTCAGTTCCTTTGCCCATTTGTTCATTGTTTCTTTGGTGTTAAGTTTTTAAAATTCTTCATGTATCCTGGAGATTAAGGCTCTGAGGTGCAGGTAGCAAAGGTTTTCTCCCATTCTATAGGCTCTCTTTTCACATTGTTGATTCCTTTGCTGTCTGAACTGAATTTTAAAAGAACAATTTAACATTATAGGTTGTAGCTGGTTTGTCCTTTGAAAATATGAGAAAGAAGGGGCTGAAGCCAAGCCTAGTGACATGTCCCTGTAAAATCCCAGTAACTTGGGAGACTGAGGCAGGAAGATTCCAAGTTCAAAGCAAGCCTGGGTAACTTAGTGAGACCCTATCTCAAAATTTCAACATGAAAAGGGCTGGGGATATAGCTCAGTGGTAGAGCACCCTTGAGTTTGGTCCCCATTGCAGCAAAAAAAGAAAAAGCATAGCAGGGGCTGGGGATTCGTGCTCAGTGGTGGAGAACTTGCCTATCATGTGTGAGGCACTAGGTTCAATCCCCGGGACTGGGATACACACACACATATATAAAGGCAGAAGAATTGTTTCTTGACTCTTGTCACATAGGAACTGTTTTGGTATATGTGATTTAAGATTGTTTTTCAATAACCTCTTAATTTATTTTTTATAAACTAGAACCATTTTCCTAAATTATTTATACAATAATTAAACTTCAGGTTTCTGTCTTGGTTTGCATACTTACAGATGAGAACTCATAGTTCCTAGCACACTGGTATGAAAACATGTTGTATCCAGCTCCCCCTTGTGCAGATATAGCATCTGCAGTTCGATAGGTATAAAGCTGTGTTGTGGAGTTGGAGGCAGGGTAGAATACTCTAGACTGAGGTTTTTCAGTTCATTTCTAGAGCTGCCCCACACCATTAATTGTGTGTATTTTGCTTTCCTTTTTCTCTTTTTAGTCTAGTGGCAATACCAGTGTATGTGAAACACAGTATCAGCTTTAAGGAGAACAGTTCTTGTGGCAGATTTGATATAACAATTGGACCAAAGCAGAATATGGGAAAAACTATTGAAGGAATTACAGTGACAGTACACATGCCAAAAGTTGTGCTGAATATGAACCTGACACCAACACAAGGCAGCTATACATTTGATCCAGTCACCAAGGTACAGCCACTTCAAATCAAGAGTGAGCAAGTGTTTTTGCAATCTATTTTGTGATTGGGAGTTATGGGGGAAGTGTTTAGTGTCTTATTAAAAAGAAAGTTCCTATGAAACCTGGAGATAGAGCTGGGGTTTTAGCTCAGTGGTAGTATGCTTGCCTCGCATGTGGAAGGCACTGGATTCAGTTCTCAGCACCACATAAAAATAAAATAAAGGTATTGTGTCCATCTGCAACTAAAAAAATATTTTTAAAAAACTGGAGATAATACTGTGCTTCTTCTGCTAACTGTGGAAAGAATCCTGCATCTACCACTGAGTAGATGAACAGAAGAGTGAGGCTTATTCTGTCCTGCTTCACAGTGTGCACTTATTCATCTACTAATAATGCAGAGTCTCATTCCCTATCTAATGAAAAAGAAATAAAAGCTTTTTAAAGAGAGAAAAACATTATGTGGATATAAGAAGATGGGGATGTAGCAGAACACTTGCCTAGCATGTGTGAGGCACTGGGTTCCTCAGCACCACATAAAAATAAATAAAGGTGTTGTATCCATCTACAACTAAAAATACATATATAAAAGAGGAGATAACATAGTTAGTAATCGTTAGATTTTTCTATAGAAATTGATCATTAAGACCTGTTTCTACCTTTCTAACTTAAAAGCATCATATATTGTTCCACAGGGGATATTGGTTAAGAAAACTGCTTCCTAACCCTACTTACACATTCCTCTAGCAGAATTCCAAAAGATGACTTTTTCTGTCATCTTCCTACTTGGGTAGAAAATTATTATTTTCAACAGCAGAGTCAATCAGCTGCCTGATAAATTAAAAGGCTTATTTTTTAATAAAGTCAAAGAATGTTAAAGATATCTAACCCTAGTTCTTAAGGATTCAGAGAACCATACCAGAGACCATGTTAAGAATAAGCAGGGAAGTTCCAGATCTTTGGCTTTCCACCCCACAGCTTCAACTCTAAGAGCTTCGTTTTCTCATCTGTTATTGAGCTTCCACAGAAACAATTTCTTTTTAACAAAGGATACTATGGCTACAAGTTTTAAAACACCAAGATAAGTCTTTTCATTTTACAGAAAGAAGAAACCAGCCTAGAGAGAAGCCATGAAAGCAGTATAATGGAAAGAGTACTTGAAATCAGATAGCCTTAGGTTCAAATATCTGTGTAACCTTGGATAATCATGTAATCTCTCTGAGCCTCAATTTTCTTAAATAGAAGACAAAAATCACAGACTTCTTCTATGAGATAACAAGAGAATACTGCTAAGTACAGTGCTGTAATCAAAAGTAAATGCTCAACAAATGTTGATTTTTCCACCCACACACCCCATTCAGAATCAGGGTTAATTAGTGATAAATTCAAGTGTGGATAATAAGTCTCTTATTTTTCCAAGGCACTCTACTTCATTTTGTATGAAAGCTTATGGTGTCTTTTAACCTTATCCTTGAGCATTTGTCTTTAATAAATGGTTGAGTTTTTTTTTGTTTTTTGTTTTGTTTTGATTTTTTAATGTCCTTCTAAGGTACTAACATGGGATGTGGGGAAAATCACTCCACAAAAGCTTCCAAGTCTTAAAGGACTGGTAAATTTACAGTCTGGAGCACCCAAGCCAGAAGAGAATCCAAGCCTCAATATACAATTCAAGATCCAGCAGCTTGCTATTTCAGGTAAGAAAAAGTTTTACTTGTGTTTAAGTGTAATTGAGTTTTGCTGAGCTCAATTATTAGGCACTTAGAAAAGTAACAAACATTTCCCACTATAGAAAAGAACAGCAACTTCAGCTTGCCTTTTACATAGTACAAAGGGCCAGCCTCCAGGAATCAAGGACTTTGGAGAGCTCCTATTTCACACAGCATCCCTTCACCCCCCTACCCTCATTTAAGCACCAACAGAGTCATTCATATTCACAGAAGCAGAATTAGCCTTAAAAAAGCATTCCCTGCCCACATGGATATCTTAACTAAATCCATACCTTCAAGGTGTAATAATTCATGTATTGTAGAAGAGACATTGCTTCTAAATAGTGGGAGGGATATTTGTTAGGGTTAGATTTACCATATAGTACCCTAGTACCCATTACTCAACAAATATTGTACTATATTATTGCTGGAATTATAACAATTTATTTGTTTCATTCTTTATGACACAGGCTTAAAAGTAAACCGCTTGGACATGTATGGGGAGAAGTATAAGCCATTTAAAGGAGTCAAATATGTCACAAAAGCTGGAAAGTTCCAAGTGAGGACATGAGAAGAGGCCAAAATTCCTCAACAAGATCAATTTGTTTTCAAGTGTCATTACAATTTACTATTAGGTACCAAGTGGGTGGGAATACATATTCTAGTTAAAGCATTTGTGTTGAGCTATACACCACTAACAAAGTTACTTAGTAATTGATGTAGGGTTCTTAAGGAGCTTTAAGCTAAGGAATCATTTTCTAATGACTTAGCTTATTTTGTATCTTTTCACTTAGGAATATTATGGAGGTGATTTCTTCCATAGGTGGGTACCAGCTGGATGCTGCACACTGTAACAGGAAGGCAGAAGACTACAGTGATAACCTCACTTGCTCTCTCCTAAAGCAGGTGAATTGGTCCTATCCAGGAGGAACTGTCTCAATCAGTGATGTGATGTGCCAGGTGCAGCCAAATGTCACACCTTCTGATCTTAGCCATCCCAGTCCTTATCTGTCCTAACAGAGGAAATTCCCCCCACCCAAGAAGTTTACAAAAACTGCCTCTTCAAGTGTTTGCCTTATTCAGCTTTTCACTTGTGCCATTAAGCAAGCACTGTAGCAAAAGCCACTTCCACATGGCCCTGGCAAGGAGCACTACTGCTCCATGCTCCATTCTCACTGTACTTGGTATTGTATTTTTTATAATAAGATTTTTATGTAAAGCTCAGATTTTGATTTACAAGGACCTTGCTGCAGTAAATACCATCTCAACTTTGTGCCACCAGTTCAGCTGTTAGCACAGTAAAAATAATTTGTATCAAAGGGGCAAATGCTTTATTATGGTAATAAAAGGGAACATACTTTTGCTTTCAGGAAATTATTAGAAGCATAAGTGTTTGTGCTTTTAAGCAAATTAAGGTAGAAAAGAGAAACTTAAGTGAAACTAGCCATCTTCATGCTTTATACAGCTTTATCCAACATCACTTAACCCACAGTTAACCTAAATGCCTCATGCCCTAGTTCAGCAAGAGGAGGAAAATGTATCTGCCTCATTGTTAAAGTTTTTCTTTTTTAATCATTTTTAAAGTGTTGAATATGCCTGCATCCCTTTTCTTTAAAGGAAACTCTCATTTCATACCATGTGCATGTCAAGGCTATTATGATGGATTCCCTCCTGAAACTGTTGCCATAATTGTTAGTACAGTAATTTAATATATCTGCTATACTGACAACAGTACATGGAAGAACCTTATTGAGGCAGAAACAAAATTCTTAGTAGCATTTATGATGTGATATTGATCATCATGGGCGGAAAGTCAGTCTATAGTTACCATTTCATCAACTTCATTGGCTTAGTAGTCCTTGCCAATTATTTTGCCTCATTAGACATGAAAAACTGGAGGGAGCCTAGAAGTTAAAACTTAAGTACTCACTCTTCCTGTTTCTTGTTCTTATTTGTGCTACTAGTTTTCTTCTTGTGGCTCCATTCTTTTTTACTTTTATTGTTTCAGCTTATAACTCTTTTCCCTGCCATGTTATCTTACAGTCATCTCATTTATTTTGTCAAGCGCTGGTGGTTGGTGCACCCATTGTACAGTAGCATTCTTACCTTTGCTTGCCTAGGGCATCCAGTCTGCCTTTCATATAGTAACAATGGCACTTTTTACAACTTATAAATTTCTAGAGTAACCAATCTCAGATTGGCAGCTAGAGTCAAAATGTTGCCAAATATTTATTCCCTTTATCTAATATTGCATTATTCAATTGCTTTCCTGTTTTTTATCTTAAGAGTTCTTTCCTCAAAAGAGCAATCAGAACATTTCCTTTTCTTTCTGCAGAATCCTTAATCTCAACCGTCCATACCTGCACTGTACAATTTTCCTCCTATGCTGTCTTCTCTTATATCCAAGTAGAATGTATGCCAAGAGTCCCTTGCCTCTACCAATTTCTGCTAAAATGTCCAAGAAGACTTTTTCCTTCTACAATTAAATTATTGTATTTATTAATTTGATAGAGTCCAATAAATTCTTTCAATAGCTCTGGCTATACTGTCAATAAAAAAGATGAAAGCAACAGGTTGATTTTTTTTTTTAAGCTTAACTGTTTAGTTGAACGTTCTCAGATGTGCACTGCTCCATGTCAACAGGCTGAACATGATCAGAATTTCTTCTGTATCATCACATATGATGTAAAGTTTGCTGCAAAGCACTTTCAAGTGCTGTTTTCCTTAACTTAGTATGTTCACAGCCATTCAAAATTCCCTTCTTTATCACTACCATCTATGAATATAGACACATGAATATTCAGTAATATTAGAATATTTAGTAAGCACAGAGGTCCAGCTAATCCCATAATATTCCATTTTTCCAAGTTCTGAAGGGAGTATATCCTAAAAGCAAATGAAATAGATGTTTAGTTTCTGCATGATGAAGTTGCCATCATTTTATTCAGAGGGCATTCATCTGATAGGTGCATTCCTTAAATGGCGCTACAGAAGAACGCTTGGAATATGCTGGTCTTATTGTCCTTAAAGGCAACTGATTTTTTAAAACAACTAACTATAATGCAGCAGAAAGGTAGCACCAGCGAACATACGGTAAATAGCAGAAATGGGTCAATGTTAGACATTGCTGACCTAATTAGTAGCCTTGGACATTTCCCTTTAATTCAGGCAGGCTGGAATATGCCTGTATGATTGGAAGCTTTTGTAGGTAGGTGATAAAAGTAGTGATAAATGGGGCTGGGGTTATGGCTCAGAGGCAGAGCACTCGCCTAGCATGTGTGAGGCACTGGGTTCGATCCTCAGCACCACATAAAAATAAAATAAAGATATTGTGTCCACCTATAACTAAAAAATAAATGTTTAGGGAAAAAAAAGTAGTGATAATTGCAGTTAGCAACACTAAGTATCACCCCCCCCCCCTTTTTTTTTTAATAGTTGTAGATGGACAGCATGCCTTTATTTTTTGTGCACTGCTAAGGATCGGACCCAGTGCCTCACATGTGCTAGGCAAACACTCTGCCAGTGAGCTACAGCCTCAGCCCAAGTATCACCCTTTGCAGATCTAGAAAAATCAGGCAAAAACTGTTATGTCTCAGCTCTGTCCAAGAATCTTGTAGTATGGGCTGGGGTTGTGGCTCAGTGGTAGAGCACTTGCCTAGCATGTGTGAGGGTTCAATTCTCAGCACCATATAAAAAAATAAATGAAGATATTGTGTCCATCTACAATTAAAAATACTTTTTAAAAACTTCCTAATACTTAAACAAGAGGAGGAATATGTCTCCAAAAGCTAGTTCTGCCTCAGAGAACCCAAATTCTAGTCTGCAAATAACATTCTCCCTTAAATAGAAGTGTCCTTTAACAAGATTGCTTTTTCATTAAACAGTCTCAGAGGTCTAGTACTAATTCTTAGGACTGAATTTCAAAAAGATATGAGAGCCTTTCTGTACTGGATTTTAGAATATTAAAAAATGGACTTGTGATTCTCCTGCACATTTAATAACTTCAGCTTTTTAAGGGATAGTGATGGTCTTTCCTATTAAATAGAATCTTCTGAGATGAAAGACTGCTTCAACCAGTGGTGATCCATATCATCTGGCTGCTTTCTGCCTTCTGTTAACCTTTGTCACTTCTACTTCTAGTATATAAAATTCCCAAAGTCCCCAAAGTTGTTTTTTTTTAATATTTATTTGCTTTAATTGTACACAATGCATTTATTTGTACGTGGTGCTGAGGCTCTGAGCCACAATCCCAGCCCGCAAAGTTGTCCTTTATCACACAGATCCTTGTTAATATACTATGTTGATTTCTACTTTTTCCACTTGAATTAAATAAATCTCTTTAGTTTCAAGATCTTGAGGATTAGTTTTATTGGCTGTTCTTCAAAAATAAAGGAAAAACCTGACCTAAAAGTTCTTACTAAAATAAAATCCATATTTAGAGCATTATTTATACAAATGCATTTTATTGTTTTAAACAGAGGAAAAAAGAGGAGGCAGAAATATTTGCATATAACAAATCCTAGCTTACAAATGCATTTTTTTTTTAAGTGGTGACACCTCTACCATTCAGGGATTTGTTTTGTATTGTTTGCTTCCCTGTGTCATGAGCACTGCTGTTAGAGAAAATCACATCTGGCACAAAGTGTAAATCAGTGTCTCAAAACACTGGAAAAACTTGAAGATCAAATATTTTTCTTATTTCTCTAAGTAATCTTCAGTAAAACAAAAGATGATCTTTGGCATAGATTCATACTTTAAAGGCATTAATATTGCATTCATATCAGGTAAGCAACTATACATATATGCTGAGGGCCTTAAAATAATCTTTATCAGTTAAAAGGAAATAGAGGTAGCCTGAATGTGCAGGACCACCGTAAGACAAGTGTTATACATTTGATGATGGGATCTAACACAGGGGGTAAAAGGAAATCATATTTAGACAAAGGGTCTCCTTCACTTTTTCATTCTGGGTTTAGAAAGAAATGTGGTTTATGTGCTGGAGAATGCTTATGAAGCAGTGGTAAGTGAAAAAAAAAAAAAAAGAAGAAGCCTTCTAACTTTGCCTAATAGGAAACTTACTATGGTGATAATTAAATATTGTACTCACTACTCTCAGTTGTATTTAGGAGAGGATAAAGGGGTTTGATTGTAGTTGGTTGAAGGGAGGTAGAAATTCCAGGAGTAGTTACCATTGATTTATTCCCAGAAACACCCAAATTCTAATCTGCAAATAACACTCTCCCTTAAATAGAAGTTTCCTTTAACAGGATTGCTTTTTCATTAAAGAGTCTCAGAGGTCTAGTACTAATTCTTAGGACTGAATTTCAAAAGGATAAAAAGGATCTTTCAAAACTACATACAAGCCAAGGTATGGTGACAGGTGCCTGTGGTCCCATCTATTCAGGAGGCCAAAACAGGAGTATCCCTTGAACCCAGGAGTTTGAGACCAGGCTTGGCAACACAGTGAGACCCCAATCTCCAAAAAAGAAAAGAAAGAACGCCTATATATATTTTAAATCTTATTTAGGAAAGGTTTAGGGAAGACTGCAAAAGCCAGGATAAGATACATGATTTGGTTAAAAATTAAATGCAGCATGCAGCTTAAAAAGAACAATAAAGAGCTAAGAATGAATGATAAGGCCTCAGCACAGACCTCTGCAGGCAGTGACAAAGCATGGAACGCCTGGGCATGACCCCACTGGGAGGATGGGCAGGGCCACACCCCGGCTACTCTGCCCTTCTAGTGGCAGAGAGCACCAGGGCACACAGTGTATTCATGGGATGGTTACCTTGGCAGGCTGAGGCAGGACATGGGACAGGAAGTTTCGCTAGCACAGACATTGCTCAGGGCCATAGTAAAGACAGAATCATGATTTTGTGATTTCCTCCTGACAGTGAAGTTTGGTTTTATACTGTGGGAAACTTGAATTAAATTGGGGAGGGGCAGGAAATGAATCCAGGCCATATATGTTGGGGTTCCCCGAAGACTACCTTTTCCTGCATCAGCAAAGCTCACTTCTGAAAAGGACCCATGTAGCACAACCCAGGGAAGGTAGGCAGGGTCAGCAGCAACATGGAAAGCCCAAATACTTTTTTGGAGGCACAGTGATTTTCTTAACTGACTTGCTTGGGCTGTGGGTCTTAGGAGCCTGAAGGGGAAAGTGGAAGCTAGTGAAAAGGTAATGAGGGAAATGTCCCCTAGGGTGTCTGGCTAGTGTTTTCACTCTTAAATTCTGAGCTTATGTGAAGTCCATGGGCTAGAAACCCAGTCCGCCTATTGAGATAGAGTATACATGAGTTTATCTGTGTTTGAGAATACAGAGTTTATATGGAGACACATTTCAAAGTGTCCATGACAAAGAGTATAAATGTTTTATAATGTGAAGAGGCCCCCATTCCTTTCTGATGTGTCAAGCTGGGATGTGGCTTTCAACCCCCAGCAACTTCAGATGGTTCTGGAACTCAGATTATTCTCTTCAGTAGAGGTTTCTGTACCAGCCAGGTTTGGCTGGGTACCTACTGGTACCAGGGAGTCTTTCTGACCCAGCGCAGTGTAAATCCAGCATCTGTTCGAATTTTGATTGAAGCAGCTTCTGCTTCTCTTACAGTCTCCTTCACAGACTGCATGAGGTTCTGAGCATTGTGAACCAGCATCTCTGTGGCCTGTCAAGAAAGAAGAGCTCTCCATTACTGTATCCCTGATGCAATCCTGTCTCCAAAATAGGTTTAAGCCAAGAATGAACTGCAGCCATTCCCGGTACTTGCTCACATCACTGATGGATTAGCTGTATAACCAAAAAGGACCCCAAACTAGATTGTCATGATCTTGTACTGTGCCCTCAGATGACCTTTAGTCTGTACTCTCTTGATCTTCAAGTGCATTCCTCCCTCCAGACTCTTGATATTTGTCCCCTCTACCTAGAATAATCTTCCCCTAGGTAAACACTGGTTTCCCCTCCTGTGTCCTTTAGAGCTTTTCACTCAATTGTCACCATGGTGAGGCCTTCCTTTCTCATGTTATTTTAAATCAATCACAAACCACTTCCCAACTTCTAATAGTGCTCACCTCCAATTCTTTCATTTTTTTCCCCCATAGAATCCATCATCACTTGTTGACACATTGTAAATTTTATCTAGATTATTGTGTTTTGAGGTTTGTTTGTTTATATATCCACACTAAAATTTAAGTTTGATAACAGAGGACAGATTTTTGTCTGTTTGTTTGTTATGTTGATTTTTTGTTGTTGTTGTTGTTGTTGTTGTGTTTTTGTACGAGGGATTGAACCCAGGGGTGCTTAACCACTGAGCCATATCCCCACCCTTTTTTCACATTTTATTTAGAGACAAAGTCTTACTAAGTTGCTTAGGGCCTCACTAAATTGCTGAGGATGGCTTTGAACTTGCAATCCTCCTCCCTCGGTTTCCCAAGCCACTGGGATTACAGGTGTGCACCACCACACCCAGCCCTGGTTTGTGCGTGTGTGTGTGTTGTGTGTGTGTGTGTGTGTGTGTTACCAAGGATCGAACCCAAGGCCTTGCACATGCTAGGCAAGCACTCTACCACTGAGCTACATCCCCAGCCCCTTTGTCAGTTTTTATTCACTGTTGTTCCGCAGTGCTTAGGACAGTTCTTGGCACATAGGAGGCATTTCATAAATATTTAATTAATGAATAGGCAGGGGGAGGAGGAAGGGAACCAAATGAATAAATCAACCACCTGATAAACTTTGGATTTCCATAGATTTATCTTCCAAACACAATATTATAGGAATGGAATGTAGTTGGTACTCCACTCACATAAAGTCAGAAATCTTAATGATTGTTTAGCTCAGTTATTTTTAACTATTTTTAAATGAAGGTTGTGGGTTCTCCCCCAAAAAATGTTCATGTATATTAAATTTATGTGTGAAACTTCAGAGGGTTCACAGGTTCTGGGAGAAATAACTGTGGGCTTGAATTTCTGATCAGTAAATCTTTTCACTTGTCAACGAAAGGACTCACGAGCAGAGAGGTCCAGAGATTGCCAACCAAACTTACATAACAGAGTCAGGATGAAGACTCATGACTTCTCACTTGTAGTCCAATATTTTTCCATTATACCACACTGCCATTTGCTATCTTTTTTTCCTGGAACTTTTTTTGGGGGGCAGGGAGGGATTACTGGGGGTGGAATTCAGGAGTGTTCTCCACTGAGCTATATCCCTGGCCCTTTTTATTTTTTGTCTTGTTGATCAGGCTGGCCTGAACTCATGATCCTCCTGCCTCAGCCTCCCAAGTAGCTGAGATCACACCTGGACTACTGGACAGTTTAATGGAACAGAGTAGATATTCACAAGACAGATTTTTGTTGGTTAAATGATTAAGACCTGAATCTTTCAAATTTTATCCTTCCTTCCCCAATTTTTTCCCACCTTTAGGCAGAAGAGATCACATGACAGGAAAATAGCCCAATGCCCAAATGCTACCTAGAATACGTGGTAGTTAGGGGTGAAGATACAGTTCCCTTGATTTGGGAGAAGACAGGGTAAGGTGAGAGCTGTTGGATTAGAATATGGTAGTGGAAGCAGCAATAATGTAACCAAGAAAAGTAGCCTTCTTGTATCTTCTGCAGTGCCCCTACCCTCTGTTTTTTGGCCTAGAGATCAGACAGTCCTCCAAATGATTTGAGTTCTCCAAGAGGAAGGATTGTGTCTTTTTGTTCTGTTTTGCTTTTGATACTGGAGAATGAAATCAGGGATACTCTACCACTGAGCTATATCTCTAGCCCTTTTTTATTTTTTATACTAACACAAAGTCTTGCTAAGTTGCTATGGGCCTCACTGAGTTGCTGAGGCTGGCCCCAAACTTGCAATCCTCCTACCTCAGCCTCCCAGGCTGCTGGGATTATAGGCACATACCACCATGCCTGGCAAGATGGTGTCTCTTAATTTCTTAACTACCATAACACCCGATATATATTGCCTCATACTCCATATATGAGCCCTTGTCTGGGCAGTCCAACAAAGATATATTCCTTATCAAAAGAAGAAATAGGGAATCTGGCTCTGAGCAGGTTCTTCCAGAGGGGAAATAAGGAAAGGAAGTGGTACTCAAATCAGAATGGATTGTTTTGTTTTGGGTACTGGGGATTAAACCCAGAAGCACTCTACCACTGAGTTTTGCTTTTGGTACTGGGGATTGATTGCTGAGGCTGGCCTTAAAACTTGCTATCCTCCTGCCTCAGCCTCCCGAGCTTCTGGGATTACAGGCACCCACCACCAAGCCCAGCAAATGAGAGTCAGAAAACTCTGGGCCATAATTTGACGAGGGAGAGAAATAGGACAAACTCTTAAGAAACAGTTGAACATATATTCAAGAAGCATAACTTAAACAGTACCCTTCCCCCATCCATCTTTCTCTGTGAGAAGCCTGAAGAAAATGTAAGAGAAGCACCTCCTTGAGCTGTCATTTCAGTCTCAGAACAGGCCTAACCACCTCACACTCCTGCACATCCTGCATTATTCATTCCCCTAAGGCTGGAAAATCACCCAGAGAATGGTAAGGCAAATATGCTTCTCTCCAGCCAAAAAAGACACAGTGAGTGGGAGTGGACAGGCAGCAGAAGCCTTAAGAGAGCCAAGCCTTTTGTAGGAGGGAAAAGAACTGAGTAGAAGCCTAATTGGCACTGGTTCATGGAGTTACTTCAGCCATTTAAACTCCCTGTGCCTCAGTTTTCCATCTGCAAAATAACACAAGTTGCCCAAGTGTTTTACTTCCAATCCCAAATTTCTTTTTCTTTTAATATTTTTTAGTTGTAGATGGACACAATACCTTTATTTGATTTATTTGCTTTTTTAATATTTATTTATTTGCTTGCTGTACACAATGGGTTTATTTGTACATGGTGCTGAGGATCGAACCCGGGCCGTGCACGTGCCAGGCGAGCGCTCTACCGCTGAGCCACAACCCCAGCCCCGATTTATTTGCTTTTTATTTGGTGCCAAGGATCAAACCCAGTGCCTCATGTGTGAGGCAAGCACTGTACCACTGAGCCACAATCCCAGCCCTACAATCCCAAATTTCTGATGCAGCTAACAAAAGACTTTCCTCCTGAGAGAGTTGAGTTGTAAGAGTCCATCCCCCATGCTGAATATTTCATTCAGAGCTACAATGTCTGTAAAACTGAATTAAAGTAAATAGCACAGAAGCTGCTAGCAAGAAACCAAAATCAGCAAATACATACCTGCTCAGATTCCTCATCACTGATGTTGGTCCGGCCCAGCATGGTGGCCTTCACTGTAGACAGGATTTTGAGCTGGGTGCTTATAGTTGGGATTCGCTCACATACCTAAAGAGAATGTTTAATTTGGTATGTGTCCATATTTGTCTTGCCCATAAGTTCCTTAAGGACAGGACCTCCACTTTTGTATTTCCAGTGGCTAGCATACAGAAGGCACTCAAATTACAACAAAACACTTTTTTTCTTCCTGGGGTTAGTTCAATCCCTTTATATAGAAGCCAACACATTCACATTCTTTCCTTTGATTAAGAAATAAACTTTCTTGAGTCTGTCTTTCCTGAACTCACATGAATATTCTCCTTTTTTCCATTTCACCTACTCACCCAATTTTCTCGCTGCTGCTTCTCTCCCTCATATCCTCATATCCTTCAAACTCTCCCAGCCCACCCTGCCAAATACACACCCTCTTTTCCCAAGTACCTGTAAGAGGTTGGTTCTAATCCGCTTATCTGTGCACTGCTTGGCAACTTCCTTGGCCAACCGAGTCACCTCATCTGAAGCCTTGGCAATGTCCTTGGCACACTGAATGAGTGCCCGCTTGGTACCACTGCCCCCTCTTACCAGCCGAGACATCTCAGCCATCAGCAGAGCCATGCGCTTGGCTGCTGCAATGATGTCATTGCCCTAGAGAGAAGCAAAGATACAGTGTGAGCTCTGCCTACACTCTGGCCAAGTTAAGGAAGGATTAGAAAAACAGAAGAGGGAGCCTGCTGCTCTAGCAGCCCTCTGGAAGGATGAGAAGAAGATTAAAAGGACAGTTCATGAATCATATGGATAACACTGGAAAAACAAAGAGAAGGATGAGGCAGGGCACTTGATCAGAGAGAGACAGAGAATGTCCTAACTGAAAAAGGAAGACCTGGATATTAGTCTGAAAGGGCAACATGTGCACCCCAGGCATAGCACTGAACAAGCACTTCAGCATCTCCAGGTTAATAGTGTCAATAAAATGGGGTCATGGCCAAGGAATAGGTGAAACAGGCATTTTTCATTCTGTAATAGGAGAGAAAGCAGTAGAACTGGCCAGAGAGGAAAAATACAGAGGAGCCTTTCCAGATGCTGAAATCATCCTCTTCATCCTTACCCTGGCTGCAAATAGCAGCCAAGCCTCTCACTACTATACTAGAATGTAAAATCTAAAGTAACTATTCACAGCTGGGGAGAGAGGAGCATAATTTTCTGATCCAATCTGCTCCTGCCTCTCCTCAAGTGTCTCATTTGTCCTGTCAGCCTGAAAATAACGTCATTTCAATCTTTCACATGTAAAAACGTAAAGAATCAATTCTCCAGCCCCTTCAGTTAAAGTGAAACCTCCAATTAATGGAATCTTCAGCTAAGAGGATGCTGGAGAAGGAATCAGAAACCCCATTCTAATTAATAGCAGTTTATTTTAGATTTGGCATTTGGTTCACTAAAACCTTCCTTCATGGGTCATAATAAAGATATATACAAGTAATTTATTTTATGCCCATAACAACCTAAAATTATAGCAACTACATTATTTTTAAAAGGTCAGGCCCCACTCATTTCTCCCCTCATGCTTTTCAATTTATAAACAATGCAGTGAGGCATATGCAAACCATGCCACTACAGGGTGTTAGTGAGGCATATGCAAACCATGCCACTACAGGGTGTTCTGTGAGAGACTTCCACAGACACCATGAAATGGCTAACTGTTTATGCTGGAAGGTGTGTGATGTCTCAGGCAGTAAACTGAGGTTGGAGAGAACATGTACAGGAAGAAGCCATGAGGCGAGGGTGTATTAGATGAGGCCCTCTGGGCCACCTCTTCCAGCACGGACCTAGAATCATACCAAATTTCAAGACTGGTTAGAAGACTGTGTAGTGCCAGGGTTAGTTATTATCTACCACTCTTCAAACCTTTCTTCTTGCAACATGCCACCTTCAAAGGAAATAAAGTGACCAGTACCAACCCCGTTTCTCCCCAAACTAGCTTTGGTTCAGTCCCAAAAGCCTCAGCTAAGAGGATGCTGGAGAAGGAATCAGAAACCCCATTCTAATTAATAGCAGTTTATTTTAGATTTGGCATTTGGTTCACTAAATCCCCTCTGTTGCTGTTTATCTTGTGGCCTTGAGCATTCAATTTTCCACTACCCACTCCCACTGAGAAACAAGAACAAGCAGTCAGTGAAGCCCCTTCCCTATGGGCTCCCATCAAGGCCAGCATCTGCCACACAGCAAAGTGCAGGGCAGCAAGCAGTCCTCCCCAGAGACACTGCAATATAAAGCTGCTTCCCACCCTGATCAACTTTGCCTGAGCCATCCATCAGTGAGTGGTCAGGGCAGGAGGTAGGGGCCAAAGCTCAATGGTCAAGCCAAGGCACCTCTTAATGGTTGACAATGGTTCCTGACCTAGAAGTCATTGAGAGATGCATCCATAGCTTCCCAAGAGATTTAAAGTTGTAATAAGGGCCACAAGTTGGTAAGAAAAAGAATCCTTTCAAAAAGTGATCCCATTTCTCTTCATCCCCCAAATGTAAGTGCAATCCAATTAATCTGGCATTAGCAGACCTACCAAACTTGTGAAGCCAGTCCTAACAACAAGGTGCAGACAGACAGATACCCACCCTGCTCAGACTCACAGGACCCGCACAGATCATGAGTGATGCAATGTGTCAAGGCTGCACATGGCCGGATGCATTTGGAGCAGTCCCCAACTGGGAGTGCTAATCAGTACCTTACTAGACCACTTGGTAGCTTCCCGATGCAAGGACTGAGCCGCGGCCAGAATGGGCTGGTTGACAGGCTGATTGGATGGCATTAACAGCAGCTCAGGTTCGTAATCGTCTTCCATGTCAGAGGGGACAGAGAACCCAACGGCATCAACCGCATCTGCCTCAGCTACAACTCCTATACCCACCTCAGAAGCTGGGATACCCGGCTTTGTTGATGGCGGGAAGGATGAGAAACAGGGATAGTGTTAGTAAGAACAGTAGGACTTGGGAAACTGAGTTTCAGCTGGTTTAGTAACCAAAGCTTGCCTAGGATGGGAAAGAAAATGGCATACTCTCCAGGAGCTGGAGGAACCAAGGTCCACAGAAGGGGGAACTCCAGTGGCACTCAGCCCAAGTCACCCTGTGGTGAAGGAAGAAAAGGGTCTTGCTCCAATAGCAAAGGGTTTCCAGAGATATTTATATCAAGAAAGCAAGTTACAGCCAGTTGCGGTGGCGCACACCTGTAATCCCAGCACTTGGGAGGCTGAAACAGGAAGATTGCAAGTTCAAAGCTAACCTCAGCAATGGCAGGCACTAAGCAACTCAGTGAGACCCTGTCTCTAAATAAAATTCTAAAAAGGGCTGGGGATATGGCCCAGTGGTCAAGTGCTCCTGAGTTCAATCCCTGGTGCCAAAAAAAAAAAAAAAAAAAGAAAGCAAGTTACATTCATTTTTTTATACACTTAACTACTAAAATTAAACCTGACACATGTAATTCTCTTGTCAGAACAATTTTAAGGAGCAAAACCCAATTGTAGTTTATTATCTTCAAAAGGAATTGGAAGGGAAAAGTAAATACAGCCACACAAGTTGCTTTGAACAGAAGACAGTGAACACCTTGCTGGATTGTATGGTCACTACATTGTTCTGGGACACAAGAAGTGACAGGTCAGCTCTGCAGCTGCCAGACAGATTATTTGCTTCAGGAGCTAAAAGATCTAGAATTAAAAAACGATGTCAAAGGTAAGAAACACCAAACCAGGAAAGAGGCAGGAAAACAAAGGTGGGTGAAGAGGATTTATCAAGTAGCCCACAATGATCCAACTGTAAGGAACCTCAGGAAAATACCCTGCCTGGCCTATTACAGGGAAAACCCACTCAGGGTCAGATCAGCTGGCTGGAAAGCACACACATGTGCGCTCTTTCTCTCTCTCACACACACACACACCACACACACACCCCAAAGTCTTCAGAAAGAAAGCTTCCACAATATCTTATTACATCCGTTTCTAATACCAACCTCAAAAGCTTCTCCTTGAATACAACCTAAATCTCTCTCCTATTACAAAACATATTCTCTTTCACCTCAAACTTGACTTATCTAATTCACAGATTGGACAACATGTGCATGGACTTGACCAATGAATGAGGCTCAGCTCAGAGAAGAGCCCTCACAGGAGCCCAAAATGAAAAAGGGACCATGAAAGAATAGGGACCATGAGGGGAAAAGCATGAATTTAGTACCAGGGGTGGGAATTGTAAGAGATCAGAGGAAGAGACAGGGGGATCAGATGCTAAAAAACAGGCTGAGGGGAAAAGAAAACAAAATGAATTGCCTCAATGAAGTCAAACCATTCACATGAAGGACAGTGACCACAGGTACTATACATCAAATATCTGTAACCAAAAGGAAGTAGGAATTTGTATAGAATTAATATTTGAGGTTGCTATTAATCTTTAAGGTCATGCTATTCATAAAGTCTATCTCACCAAAAGGTGAAATTTAAGTTGGAGGATTCAGAGCCAACAAGGGGTTCAGGTACCATCTAAATCCTTTCACCTAAATTCTGTCTCAACAAGACTCATCCCCATTCTGTAGTGAGCAGAAAGGCTAGCTCACTGCTATTAGGGATGAATGACAAAGCGTAAAAAGACAAACAGATCAACACATACACAAATACATATTCCTTCCCCAACACACACACTTCAAGTTGTTCCTGACTTCACACAACTCAAAGTCAGCAAACCCCTAATGCTTAGACCTCAGAAGACACTCAGACCTCAAGTTTTCTGGCCACAAATGGCAGAGTGGGGCAAATATGTAGGCCAGTACTGTCTGCCCCTTTTACATTTTATCTTCATAATTTATTAATATTTTGTTTCCCTGTACAATGTATCTGAATTTAATGAAATTTACATTTCCTCTGAGTAAAATCAACCCTCACTGTCACATTCCCCACTCTCTTTATTCACAAGGGAATTTACCACATGGTCCCAGGGGTATGCATGCCCCAGTTGGAGAGCTATCATTATAAATAATTGAACAGATCATGTCCAATGCTTACAGAGTCTTCATTCCTTCTTAGAACCTGAGTGCACAGCTAAGCATTTTTAAACACACAGAGTTAAAAATCAAGGTTAAGGGCTGGGATGTAGCTCAGTGCTAAAGTGCTTGCCTAGAATGCACAAAGCCCTGAGTTCAATCCCTAGCACCACAAAAAAAAAAAAAAAAAAAAAAAAAAAAAAAACAGGTTAATTTCCCAACCTGGAAAAAAAAAAAGATCCAAAGTCAGCTACAGGTGTAGGCAGTCCTGGGGACTATATTCAATGTAAGAGTTAAAAGACAGAAGGCTACAAAAAGAATAAAGGCAAATAGATGGTGAAAATGAAGATCTAGGATTGAACTAGAAACAGTTTAGAACTGAGAACTACATTTCACTGCAAAGTAAACAATATTCTTATCTAGAGAAGCTACCACTCATTATCATTTAGGGGGAAACAGGCAAGTTATTCATGGGGCATAACTGCTGCAGCATTCAAGTTTTCATCCCCCACGTTAACATGTACACCGAGCTGGATGGAATGAGCCTGGGAGCTGTCTGGAGTTGAGAGGTAGAAGCCATGTGCTTTGTCTTTTCTCAGAATCATTCTAAGACCAATCTATCTGCTTCTAATGTAAATGTAAACATTTCATCTAGTTGTAGCAAAGCCCACAAAAGACAGTTTGGTATTTTGAGGTTCAACAATTAACAATGGGAACATCTGAAAATATTTAAAAAGAATGATAAGCAAATTCTAAAAGACCCCAAATTTCTAGGGTCAATGCAGCTGACATTCTAGTGGACAAAGAAAGGAACCTTCTTCTCAAACCATAGACATCCCAGCTTTCATTTGAGCTACAAGAAGGAGAAACATTCTAGAAACATCTCACTAAATCACAGGCAAGGAGAGGAACGTGCTATTGGAAACACAGGAACCAAAGCAGAGGGAGAAAGTGACTCCATCTGGACTCTTCTTCCTGGGATGTGTGCATGGTTCTTCATCCTGTCTCAAAAGACATCCTTTCTTTTTTTTTTTAATATTTATTTATTTACTTTTAATAAATAATAATATTTATTAAATTTACTTTTAATAAATAATAATATTTATTATTTACTTTAGTTGTACACAGTGCCTTTATTTTTATGTGGTGCTGAGGATCAAACCCAGGCCACGCACGTGCTAGGCAAGTGCTCTACTGCTGAGCCCACAGCCCCAGCCCCTCAAAACACATCCTTTCTTGACAAGAAAAGCTTCATTACTTACCTTGCTGGACCATTTGCGAGCTTCATCATGGAGCTGCCTGGCAGCCATCATCATTGGCTGATTAATCACCTCCCCAGCTTTCTGCTCGGGAAACTCTTCATCCTTTTCCTCTGGTGGTGGGGGCCTGGGTGGAGGGACCTCACCCTCAGGAAGAGGTGGTTTGGGAGGAGCAAGCTCATCTGCTAGCTAAGAAAGAGAATAAACAGGTTTGTAAGTAAAACCCTAGGAACTACTCCCCTCCTTAGGATTCTTTTC
The DNA here is from genome assembly GCA_025594165.1 of Tamias sibiricus. Taxonomy (NCBI): domain Eukaryota; kingdom Metazoa; phylum Chordata; class Mammalia; order Rodentia; family Sciuridae; genus Tamias; species Tamias sibiricus. The sequence continues at coordinate 120,654,647 of CM046663.1, read as the reverse complement.
TTTCCTCTAAAAAGCATCTCTAGAAAAGCCACCCACATTGACTTCAAATAAGACCACCCACACTGAGCCACAGGGACCACCTGCTGCAATCTCAACAGAATCATATTTTTTTTCCTCCACAAACAGCTAACAGTTACTGTGTTGGTCATATCCCAGAGGGGCACACACAACACTACCAGATCTAGGATTCCCAAAGATGATCCCCACATAAGATTGAAGTTCTGGGTTCTGGGTCAAGTTCTATGAAGGGGCAGCTGAAAGGCAAATAACTTCTCACTTAGGCCTTAGGTTCTTCATCTCTCAAATTACCTCTAAGATCCTGATTCCTTTTTTTTTTTTTTTTTTTAACCTTTTGTTGAAACTACTTGTTTTTTTTTTTTGTTTGTTTGTTTGTTTGTTTGTTTGTTTTAATTAGGAGGACTTTTATTAATTTATCTTGTGGTGTTGGGGATTGAACCCTGGGCCTTGTGCATTCTAGGCAAGCATTCTACTACTGAGCCACATCCCCAATCCAATATCCTGATTCTTAATGTCATGACTCTACTGATGCCATAGCAGCTATTCCCCAGGAATATCTCCCTCTGTCAGCCCTAACCACTCACGAAGAGCCCAGATGGGGGTGTGTGTTGGGGGCGGGGGGAATCAAAGAACTGTTGGAGGTTGGGGAAGCAATATATTTACTACTCAGCTATATGCACAATGATCCAACTCTGTCTTTGACCAACTTAACATATTCTACTGATATTAAATATGGGAAAATAAACCAAAGAAAATAAATAAATGGCTTTGATAAGCTATTCCCTACATCAAAGGTATTTCCAATAATGTTAGTTAGAGTAAGTATCTAAATATAATCACTACTTCTATTCTTAGATTTGTATTTGCAAGATATTGCCCATTGATCTTCCTGCTAAATCATGGATTCATGGTACTTTGATACTCCTTGCCAGTATCAAATGATTTTAAATTAAGGTTGGGTAAAACTTTTTTAGAAAAGCATATATTACTTTTGTTACTAACAAGAAAAAATAAAAGTCAAGTAAAGGAAAGAACCTATACAATATTCTAAACACCATTAGCAATTGGTAACACATGAAATTTCCTCCTCACAAGCTGTGCAAGGATTTTACCACAGCTCACTACCTCATCATCATTCATCACATCCACACTTACCAAAGCCAGCTCCTCTGTTCCAGGCACACCCCATCACAGGAGGCCAATAGCACAAATACCTACCAATCTATACATAAGCACTGGTTTTTTGAATCCATTAAATTTAGGAATAAAAATCAAGATCTGCCTCTGTCTTTTAAGTTCAAGTAAAAGCTAAACCAAGCCACTTGATTCTTGAAATCTAAAATATAATTTACTTCTCTCTTGCTACATTCTCAACACCCTTCTGCTCAATTCTCCCCATCTCTCTGAATTTACTTACACGGAGCTGTTCAAGGTCAGGTGGAGGAGGCGGGAAGTCAGGCTCCTGAGGTTGGAAGGCTTCTCTGACCTTGGCCACAGCTCCCAGGATCCGATATCCAGAGTCCAGGAAGCTCTTTTGCAGGCCTAAACACAAGATACTCTCGCTTTCAGCTGGGTAGGTCAGTGCCCCAAAGCACTGTCTGTCCAGCAGAAGAACTGGTTTCTATCAACAAAAGCTGAATGTGAAGCTGCCAGTTAGCATTATCGGCAGTGGCTGAAGGGGAAGGGAGGCAGGATAAGTCAGTCAGATGCCCTGAGGCCTGAAAAGAGTAAGAAGTGTCACAAACCAGCTGTTCCTATAGTGTTCCGGGTACCTTCTGACTGTACAAGTAACAAGTAATAAGGTGATTCTTGGGCATGAGCACTCTGGCCTCAGGTGGCACCCATCACCTCTCCAATGATGAGATAGTCTGCTCAATGCAGAACATAAGAGATGTCAGTTTCAGATTGAACATACATTCCCCAGAGTACTTCTCACCTTTCTCCCTACTCCTATTTGGCATTCAGCATGCTAGCCATTATGCTGACCTACTGGTGTACAGTCCCCTGGAATTCAGGAATCTTCAAAATATGAGAAACTCCAATTAGTGAACCAACTATGACCTTTATGATGGTGGGTTAAGAACATCAGAAAGATTCTGCCTGAGCCAGGGATGGATAGACCAGCACTTCCTTTCCACTCTCTCACTGGATTCTACTCACAAATGAGATTAGAAATATTGTGTGTTCAAAATAGGAAGGAATTCAGATGATTCCAACCAAAGGAGTGGCTCCAATTATACTCTGCTTCAGTGGTACTGAAAATATGATCAAAATTCAGCTGAATGGGGCTGGGATTGTGGCTCAGTGGTGGAGCGCTCGCCTAGCGCGTGGGCGACCCAGGTTCGATCCTCAGCACCATGTACAAATAAAATGTATTGAATAAAACGCATTGTGTACAACTAAAGCAAATAAATAAAAATATTAAAAAAAAAAAAATTCAGCTGAAGAAAACCCAAATTCTTTAGAGCCTAAGAGACCAGAGGTAAATGTTAGCCCTCCATATTTGACAGAAAAATAAAATGCTTATAGACATAAACTTATACATTCTACATATATATAGCAAATTGGTTATCGGTCATCTTTTGAGAAATTTCCAAAATAATGATTGAACAGGGTTAAGAACTATTTAGCCAGATAACATTAAGAAAGCATAGTGAAGTTGAACCAAGATATCAACATACCTGCCAATACTGCAGAGGTGGGGACAGAAAATGATGAGCCTAGTATTCTCAAACTAAGTGTGTGTAGACTTTGTATGTGGCGGTTGTGAGGTGCATCTATCTCACCACCATGCTTTGTTGCTTACCAGGGTCAGAAATGTTTCCAGCCACAGCCTTTGCATCCATCACCATAGGGGAGATTGTTTTGCTCAGTTCATCAGAGGCAGCTTTCACAGCCTCACGGAACTTGGGATCCTCAGAGTTCTCCACCTCCCTCTTCGCCACCAGCAGGATTCGGTTGGCCCGACGAGCAATGCTTGTTGCCCCAGCAACCAGCATCTGAGGCTGAATGTTGGCCATGGCTACCTTACACTTGTCCAGATCTTTTTTAATTGCTTCTTCAGAAGCATCCAACAGAGATTTGGTGTCAATGGCTTCGTCCACCAGCCCTGTCAGAAGACCAGAAATGAATTTAATTTCATTTTAGAAGAATAGAGACTCCAAAATACTCATTTCTATTTGTTTCTCATGACAAACTACAACAGCCAGAAGTCTCTCTTTCAGCTAAAAGTTATTCCTACACAATTGAAAGCTTCCAGGTAAATACCACTGAAGAAAAAAGTGAAGACACAGTCAGATAGGCTATATGGATTTGCAACCTTTATACCAACCGTGGTCGCTGGTCTTGTATCCACCACAGACAACCAGAAATGCAAAGACATCAGGAGGAAACCAAGATCGTGTCTGAAACCTTCACCACATCACCACATTATCTGTTAATAACATTTTCTCTCTTCTCGTCTCACTTCCCAGCCATCTGTTGGTTGTTGGCAGCATGTAGTGCCCAAGATGAGCCACGCAGAGGATTCCAATAACCCTAAAAGCCTGTTTCTTGTTTCTGTTACCTCTCTTCAGACACTGCGGGAGCTCCACTTTCATCTCTGGCTGCTATAGACCCCTGTCAGCAGGTTCTGCAGGGACAATGAAGAGCCTACACTCCTCATTTCTTCCCTTCTCTCCTATCTCTCCCTCCACAGAGAATGCAGAAGATTCAGAAGTGCTACTTGCTACTTCAGTCGTACAGACACAGGTTTGTTGGTAGTTGGTTTCTCCTGTGTGTGTTTTTTTTTTTTTTAAACTACGTAGTTGATAAGTTGGAGGAAACTCTGAGACAAGTTCTATTAAATGGTAGCTATTGTGGTTCCTTGAAATGTGAACCCACTGAAAATGACAGGGACACTCACTGTATCCACGAACACCGCCTCCTAGCCTCTGAAACTGAATTCTGCCTCAGACTGGGCAAAGAAACTATTCAAAGAGAAGATAGGAGCTATAACAATAAACATCACACTGGGAGGGTGGCACTGAAATAAAAGAGACTCAGAACAGTCTCTCTTCAGACAAAGTCGCAAGGCTTGAATGAGAAGCCGCCACACAGCTCAGCAGCCTTAATCAGGGCCAAGAACACTGTTGAGCACATGACCATTCCTTTATCCAATTACAGCTGAGTAACAGAACCAGTCCTGCTTGGGTTTCTCAGAACTCATTCCTCATGGATCAGACAAGAACTTTACAAAAAAAACTACCTGTCATTTTTTCAACATTATCAATCCACTGGTTCTTCATGGTTTCAAAATGTTCATAAGCGGCTTGATTTCCAGGATTCCTAAGTAAGATGCGAGCAGCCGAGATGACCTGACAATGACAAAACAACCTTTCAACACCAGCAGAGTACCCTCATACTCAAATTACAAATCTGCAATGAAGCCTTCTCCTCTTGACCAAGAGATGGCACCATAAAGCCAAAAATTGACAGATCTCTTTAGGGTAAACACATTAGGTTTGGTCTCATATATAGCTCCCTAGAGTGGACCCTATGCACAAAAGTTTTGTGCAAAGGGGGGGGGGGGTGGTGGAGGGGAGTCATTGGCCGTGTATGTACGTATGTATGTACAGGATGAAACCCAGGACCTTATGCGTGCCAGACAAGCACTCTACCACAGGCCACAGCCACAGCTCCCATAGCCGGATTTTAAGGAGATAAAAAAAATTACAAAGTACTTTTACATCTATTTCTTACTTAATCCTGACAACAACCTGTACAATCTCTTACTTTGCAGATGCAAAAACCAAGACTCAGAAAATTTAAGTGGGTTGCTCACTAGTCAGTGACAGCATTTGGGGTAGAAGAAAATAACATTTACTAAGTATCTGGTAAAATACAGGTTATACATGCATATTTTTACTCCTAAGAGCAATCCATTAGATTGTTAGCTTCATTTTTCTCAGGTGAGAAAACGAAGCCTCAAGATAACAGAGGATTCAAGTCTGGTTCTCCTTTTTTCCTTTTTTTTTTTTTTTTTAAATATTTTTTAGTTGTTGATGGACCTTTATTTTATTTATGTGTATGTGGTGCTGAGAATCGAACACAGTGGCTCACACATGCTAGGTAAGCACTCTACCACTGAGCCACAACCCCAGCCCAAAAGTTAGTAACTTAAAACTGAGTTTCTTGTTTCTCATTTTTAGAAATCTGTTCTATACTCAAAGTTTGCTTTATGTTTCATTTTCATGGAGTTTTTCAAGTAAGTTAGATATATTTGTATTTTATGATTTTTTTTAAATTGGATGAATATAACCTTTCAGGAAGGTCTAATTTGTGGTGGGGGTGTAGTTTAGTGGCAGAGTACTTGCCTAGCACATGCAAAGCCCTGGGTTTGATCTCTGCCACCACAAAAATTGAGAGAAAGAGAAAGAATATATGAATTTAATTTGCTAACATGTGACATAGGCAAAAGTTGAATTAATTAATAAGACATGCTTATTTTCCCCTCTCTTCCCACAAGTTCCCATGAATGTCAGTGTTACAGATTTATAAAGGCTAATATGGTTCCCTGTGTATTATAAGCCCCTAATAAATATCTGCTGAATAAATGAATGAAAATAAATAAATTTTCTATAATCTGAATAGAAGTTGCACAAACATAAAGCTAAATCATGTTGAACTGACTTTTAAAGGAAATCTATTACCTATTAGGATTTTAATTCCTGTCCAATTTGTTGTTGTTGTTGTTTTTCTCAATTTTCTTTGCTCCCAAATGTACTAGCTATACTTTGAATATACAATTCATTGTACACCTTGGTTATACAATTAAATAGAAAAAAAGAAAACACTATGAAAACAGCTGGGTGGTTTTTTTTTTTTCCTTTTCTTTTTTAATTCCCTCAAAGAGATGTCAGGGAAAGATATAAACTCTAAAATATTAAACAAACTAGCCTCTCAAGATCATCGAAATATTTTCCTAACTATATAAGTGTGTTCATTAGGAGGACTGCTTTACTAGTTTTTTCTACTTCTTTTTTTTGGGGGGAGGGGGGAGTGGGGAGCCCCCCACTGGGCTTTAACCCAGGGGGATTTACCACTGAGCTTTTTACTTTCCCGTCCCTTTTTACTTTATATTTTGAGACAGGGCTCACTAAGTTGCTTAGGGGCTCACTAAATTGCTAAGGCTGGCCTCAAACTTGCAATCCTCCTGCCTTAGCCTGCCCAGTTGCTGGAATTACAGGTGTGTTTCACCACACCCGCCTTTATTTCTACTTTTGAAACTAATATATGGCCATTATTTAAAAATTATTTAAAAATTCAAACAATACACAAATGTATAAAGTTAAAAGTCCCACAAAATACTAATTGTAGAAACCACTAAGTTTCGCACTATGAATATGTTTTTTAATGTGATCATAGTTGGTGTTCACAATTATATAGGAAGTATTCTGTAATTAACTTTCTTTACTGAACACTGTATGAAAAGTATTGAAATAAGGAGCAAGCAAAACTCAACTGGGGTGTGAGTTCTCGGGCAGTCTTCACTGATGCCTGAATGCCTTCCACTGTTGATTTATTAGCAGTACCAACAGCAGCCGCCTTCTCTGCTGTAGCTCCAAGCCTTCCTGAATGGTTTTCAAAGTTTGCTGCCCTCTCATCAAATACCTTGAAGAAAATACAAAGACATTAAGAAGATTTATTTCATGAAAAGTTGTGCTTCATTTGTGTACAATGAAACTAAATGTATTCTGCTGTCATGTATAATTAATTTTAAAATTTTTTTAAATAAAATAAAAAGATTTATTTCAGACGAGATCAGGCGTGTTCAGGGTGGTATGGCCATAGACAAAAGAAGATTTATTTCAATAAAATGGCTCAGGCTGCCTAAGAAAAACTCTTTCTTTAAGCAAATGCAGCAACTTCTCTAATGAAAATATTAAGAGATGACATCAAACTACTGCTGAAACTATAGTTAAATGCAAAATCTTGGCCACAATACACCTCCTCAGAGGTTTAGCCTTAGCCAGAAGCATAATGTATACACACACACACACACACACACACACACACACACACCCTAAAAATGAAGACTAAGACCAGTTTCCAAAAGGTTTATCCTCTAATCTGAAGACATTCAGACCCACTTAGCTACTATACGTAGCAGAAAGCATCACAAGCCCAGAATACCCACTAAAGGTCCTAAACTGAGTCGTAGCCTCCACAGAACAGTATCCCTCATATATCCCATTACCATTAATGTAAAAACTCTTCCCTTGACCTACACAGGAAAAATGATACCTGGTGCTCATGCTCTGGACCTGACACAGGTAAGGATGGTTGACTTTTATGAATCTCAAATGCAAAATGATCTCAAATTATAAAAAGTTAACTTTTCCTTCAACATGAATACCATGCAAGGTTATAATAGAACTATTTGACCTACTTGAAATGACAAAAGTTTTTCCATCATTTGTTTGGATTACATTTTTAGAAGTGATACTTGAAAAAGCAAGGCATACCAAATAGCACTGGGTCAGGTTTACATTACACATAAGATGTCAGAACTCCCTGCAGAATACATCCTCTTTATTTACCTCCTCCTGAGGTTCTGCCCACCCAGTCCAGACTCAAGGCAGATAATCTCTAAAGGTTTCTTGGCTCAACAGAAAGCTCCAATCTCATTGCCAGTGTTCTGGGTTGGTTGGGCTTTTGTTTTTTTTGTTTTTGTTTTTGTTTAGTTTTTTGGTTTTCCTAAATTGGCCAGGCTGGTCTTGAACTTGCAATCCTCCTGCCTCAGCCTCTTGTACTGCTGGGACTACATGCCTGTACTATCACACCCAGCCTGTGACTATCCTCTTAAGTGTCTTTCCCATCCAGGTCTCTTGTTTAGATTTAGCTTTTTGAATTCCTGCCATTTCATGCTCAGAACTTCTGCCTGAAATCCCTGATCTCCTAGTTCCCTTTTCCTGGTCTCAGCCCCTGTTTCTTTTTCTTTCTTTCGTTTTTTTTTTTTTTTTTTTTTTTAATTGTTTTGGTGGTGGTGGTACTGGGTATTAAACCCAAAGACTTCCACATCCTATGCTAGGCAAGTGCTTTATCTCTGAGCTGCAGTAGGGAATACAGGCATGAGCCGCTGCAACCAGCTCAACCCTTGTTTATCTTTGCTGATCTCCCTTACTCTGGTCTTTTGCTTAACTCAGTTGACATCTCCTCCCAAACCACATATCACGCTCCCTCTTGTAAGAGCCCTAATAAGGAGATAGCTAAGATGGCGGCTAGCTGAGAGCCATAAGAGGTGTTTATGTATTTTCACCTGCTATTCATGCATTTATCTAAGAATCTTTCTATGCCCGAGAACACAATGTGACGCACCTGTAAGTTTGAGCTGTTAACATGTGTATACTTGTTAAGGCAAAAAGTATTTAACCGGGTGAGGTTGGCTAGAAGGTGTGGTTGAAGTTGGAGAGGTTGTTGGAGACGGAGAGAGAAGTTAGAAGAAGGAAGAATAAAGAACCTATTCATTTCCAGTTTGCCTCCGAATTCTTTCCCACGGTATGATTGCTGCAGGCGGCAATAGCTGCAGGCGGCAACAAGTGGTGGCCCGTTTGGGGAGTTCGGAATTGGCACGGTAAGAAAATTGAGGAGTCTCATCAGAGCGGTTAAAATGGGTTCAAAAATAACTAAGACCCGAGTGATAAAGGCTATGGAAGAATTCTTTGATATAGCTGGACTCAGTTGATAGTGAGGAAGAAAGTGATCATGAAAGCATAGCCTCCGCTGAGTCAGTTAGGACCAGTAAGGATAGTATTAGTGTGGGCTCAAAAAAGACAAAGATCCGAGCTGCTAAAGCTATTTGAGAATTATTAGAGATAGCTGAAGAATACGTGCTTTCAATTGAACCTGGGACTCAGGATGTTACTACCAATGAAAATAGTAGTAGTGAAGAGGAGTCAAATAAAAGTGACCATGAAAGCACAGCCTCCTCCGCTGAGTCAGTTAGGAAGGACCGTCAAGTGGAGGAACCCTTTGTGCCCTCATGAGCTGAATCAATTACAGAAACTATGAACGGTCTTTCTAGGCACTTGTGTGCCCTTGAAACAGAGATTAACGGTCTTTCTGAGCGCTTGCGTGCCCTTGAATGTCAAAACTCGCAGGGACAATGGGATCTGCCAGTATTTGAAAATAAAAATGGACAGAGGTATCACCAATCAATAGATTTCAAAACTATAAAAAATTTCAAACAGGCAATAATGACATATGGGCCCCAACCTCCTTTCATGTTGAGCATGTTGGAGTCCCTTAACACTTTAACTTTAACCCCCTCAGACTGGAAAGGCTTATGTAAGGCAGTATTGAGTGGGGGACAATACTTGATTTGGAGGTCACAATTTCAGGAATTTTGTGTAGAAACGGCTAAAAGAAATGCGACTGCAGGATTTCCAGACCGTCACGTAGATATGTTAACTGGAGAAGGGCAGTTTGCTGATTTACAGGTTCAGATTCAGTATGATCCTGGAGTTTACGCTCAAATACACGCTGCAGCTGTTAGGGGGCATGGAAGACTTTACAAGGAACTGGTGACTTACAGGGTAGCTTGTCTAAAGTAATTCAGGGACCTAATGAGCCATATGCTGACTTTGCTGATAGGCTTTTGCAAACTGCAGGTAGAGTGTTTGGAGACGTTGATCAAGCCATGCCATTAGTTGTTCAGCTGGCATATGAAAATGCCAACAAATATTGTCAAGACGCTATCAGACCTTGGAAATCTAAAAGGGACCTTTCTGTATATATAAGACTATGCAAAGATATAAATGATGCCTTTGTCACAGGAAATGTGATTGCAGCAGCAATGAGAGGTGCTTCCCCTCAAAATTTCACAAACAGGACTCAACCTACAAATTATTATAGTCAATCAAGTTATTCTAGACAATATCCCCAAAGAGAAATAAGACCAAGCTCATATCGTGCCCCAGGCCGCTGCCCCAGGTGTAAAAAAGGAAACCATTGGGCTAATGAGTGCAGATCTAAATTTGATATATATGGAAACGTTTTGTCCAGGAATTCAAAAAACAGGGCACGGGGCCCAATGCCCTGGGCCCACAAATGTACAAGGCATTAGAGGAGGAATATCCTCAAACATCCATCCAGATGATTCCTCATCACAATCCCTCCTACCCATTGACTCCCTTGTCAGAGGGACAAGAGGAAGTGCAGGACTAGACCTCTGTTCCAACGCCCATATAGTGCTAACACCTGAAATGGGGTTTCAACTGATTCCCACGGGAGTCAGGGGACCTCTTCCCTCAGGAACTGTAGGAATTATCCTCGGATGAAGCTCTAAAAGCTTATCAGGTTTTCAAGTGACTCCTGGTGTAATAGACTCAGACTACCAAGGAAAAATTAAGATTATGCTTAGTTCACCTTGAGGCATTTGCTCTGTTAACCAAGGAGATAGAATTGCTCAGCGGCTTCTCCTTCCCAGTTTACATGACTCATTTAAGAGTATGCCTCAAAATAGGAACAATAGAGAATTTGGTTCCACTGGCTCATGACCTATGGCTTGCTGGGTTCAGGATTGTTCACGGAGGCCTATGTGCAAAATAAAAATTCAAGGTATAGAGATGGAGGGATTGATTGACACTGGGGCTGACTCTTCCATTATCAACGTACGACAATGGCCCAAACACTGGCCTCTGCAGAAGGCTTCAAATAGTTTGAGAGGCTTGGGATATTCTAATACCCCAGAACAAAGTGCAACAGTTTTAAAATGGGAGGATGATGAAGGGCATCAAGGAACATTTCAGCCTTATGTTTTGTCCAGCTTGCCAGTTACCTTATGGGGAAGAGATGTTTTACAACAAATGGGAGTACATCTCACAACCAAGCCCGCAGGTGTTACAAAAGGAAATTATCACCGAAAAGGTAAAGGATATTTTTTTAGGGGCCACTGAGAAAACAATTTTGAAAATACCATGGCTTTCTGATAAGCCAGTTTGTGTCCCTCAGTGGCCCCTATCTAGAGAGAAATTACAAGCGGCCCACCTACTAGTTCAAGAACAACTAGAAGCAGGACATATAGAACCTTCCACCTCTCCCTGGAATTTCCCCATATTCGTGATCAGGAAAATGGCGATTGTTACATGATCTTAGAGAAATCAATAAAACCAAGCAAATTATGGGCCCTACCCAACCTGGACTTCCTAATCCTGTAGCTATTCCTAAAATTTCCATCTTATAACTCTTGATATAAAGGATTGTTTCTTTTCCATTCCTCTACATCCTCTGGATGCCCCAGGTTTGCTTTTTCAGTTCCTTCTATTAATAATAATGGCCCTGATCAAAGATTTCAGTGGAAAGTTTTACCCCAGGGAATGGCTAATAGCCCCACTATATGTCAAATCTATGTAGATAAAGTTATTCAGCCTATCAAGAACAAATACCCAGAGCTTATGTGCCTCCATTATATGGATGATGTTTTGCTTGCTCATACTAATCAAGAAGTCTTATTCACCATATTTAGCGATATATCAGAAAACTTGAAACAATATGGACTAAACATTGCTGAAGAAAAGGTTCAAACTAGATCTCCAATATTATATCTAGGATTCCAAATTATGGATACTTTTATTAGGCCTCAAAAAATTTTAATAAATAAGGAACATCTAGCTACTCTTAATGATTTTCAAAAATTGCTGGGAGACATTAATTGGCTTCGCCCTACACTAAGCCTTACTACTGGCCAATTAAAACCCTTATTTGATATCCTTCACAGGAACCCTGATCCATCTTCACCGCAAACATTGAATCCTGATGCTAAGGAATCTTTAAAGTAGGTAGAAAAGGCCATTGAAGGATCCCATTGTGATAGAATTGATTTTGCTCAACTGCTGATATTGATCATTATTTCTTCACAATATACACCCACAGGAGTATTTTGGCAACAGGGGCCTTTATTATGGATACATTTGCCTGTCTCTCCTAAAAGTACAATTGAGTCTTACACCTCCATGGTGGCTAAACTTATTCTTCAAGGACTTAAGACTTCTACTAAAATCTTTGGTATTCACCCCGCTACTATTATTACTCCCTATTCATCATCACAGGTTGAATATTTATGCTTCAATGATAATGATTGGGCTATAGCTAGATGCTCTACTTTTGCAAATTTTGATAACCATCTTCCTAAGTCTCCTATACTATCTTTTTGTATCAATCATCCCATTATATTTCCACAGGTAATAAAAAATCAACCTATTCCTAAGCATTAAATGTATTTACAGATGGGTCCTCTAACGGTCCTGCTGCAGTAGTCACTCAAAAAGAAAATATGAGGGGCTGGGGCTGTGGCTCAGCGGCGGAGCGCTCGCCTCGCACATGCACGGCCCGGGTTCGATCCTCACCAATGTATTGCATTGTGTACAACTAAAGTAAATAAATAAAAATATTTTTTAAAAAATATTCATATTACTGCCCATAAATCAGCTCAATTAGAACTAGAAGCTATTATTATAGCTCTTGAAAGTTTTAAAGAACAGCCCATAAATATTTTTTTCAGACAGCCACTATATTGTACATGCTGTCTCTAAATTGGAGCTAGCAGGTCCAATAGCACCTCATACTCCAGCCTTTAAATTGTTTTTTCAAATTCAAAACCTTCTATGGGAACGTAAAGAACCTTTGTTTATTGGATAAATCAGAGCTCATACTAATTTGCCTGGTCCTCTCCATGAAGGTAATCAAAAGGCCGATGCCCTTACTCAAACAATCTTTATATTTTCAGCAGTCCAACAAGCTACCTTGTTCCATTCTCAATTTCATGTTAATAGTACTACTTTACAACAAAGGTTCAAAATAACTAAAGATCAAGCTCGAACAATTGTAAAGGCTTGTCAATCTTGTGTGACACATTTGCCCAATCCACATTATGGGGTTAACCCAAGAGGATTAATGCCCAATCATTTGTGGCAGATGGATGTCACTCATGAGCCAAGTTTTGGAAAACTGCGATTTATTCATGTGACCATAGATACATGCTCAGGCATGATTTTTGCTTCCTTACATACTGGAGAAAAAGTTAAAGATGTTACATCTCATTGTTTACAAGCTTTTGCTGTACTGGGCATTCCCAAAATGCTTAAAACAGACAATGGCCCTGCATATACATCCTCATCTTTCAAACAGTTTTGCTACAAATTCAGTATACTTCATAAGACTGGTATCCCATATAATCCTCAAGGCCAAGGTATAATTGAACGAGCTAATCGCACACTCAAACTTATGCTATTGAAGCAAAAAGAAGGAAATTGGACAAATCCTAAAGATAGATTAGCTGTTGCCCTTTTTACTTTAAATTTTTTAACTTTGTATTCCAAAGGATATTCGGCTGGAGACAGACACGGGAATCCACACCAACAACATAAACCTTTGGTTTACTGGAAGGATGTTCTTTCAGGTACATGGAAAGGCCCAGACCCAGTATTAATTTGGGGGAGAGGATCTGTTTGTGTTTTTCCACAGCATGAAACCTCGCCGGTGTGGATACCATCAAGATTAATAAAACAGGTACCAAATAAAAAAGGCCAAGATGAAGTTGTTGCAGAATCAAGATTAATAAAACAAGTGCCAAATCAAAAGGGCCAAGATGAAGTACTTGTGGAATGATTCCCTTAAAAGAGGTATCAATCCGTGAAAGTTTGTCTCTTTTCCGACCTGTACCGGGGATTGAACTCAGGGGAGTTTGTCATTTTTGTATTTTTTTCCGACAAAGGAACCTCATCTTTGCTTTTTCAGCCTAAGAACTTTTTAAGCTGCGCGCTTTTTAAGCTGCGCGCCTTCAATAAATTCACAACTTAAGTGTCATTCCTTCCAGCCGAGACGAGAGGTTCTCTCTTTAGTGTGTACACAATTGTGTTTTTCTTTTTTATATATGTCTTTATGTCTGTGCACTTGTCTAGATTTCATGTAAATGTGACGTCACAAATATATGTCTTTATGTCTGTGCGTCTGTCCAGATTTCACGTTAATGTGATGTCACAAATAACAAAAACCGAGCACTCATGAAAAATTTTTAAAAAAGAGAGAGAGAGAGGATCCAAATGATTTCTATTCTTTTTAGTTAAATACAATAATGAAGGTACCTTCAAACTTAATTTATAAGTATCTCTAGGACTTCTCTTCAGCAAGGAATATGACTAATACTGTTCAACCTGATATTGTGGTATTTGTCATGGGATTGTTTATTAGTAATTAACTTTATTTGTTAAAATAAGCTGAATAATTTAAATTATTTCAACAGGTATATTCATGGAAGGTTGCTGTGTATGCAGAGGCTCAAAAGTTCCAGCTAACAAATTATTTTTCTAATATGCTCTTAGCTTTTCTTTAATTTATCTTAAATGTAGTGTTTTGTCAGCTAAGTGCCTTCAGTCTTTCTTTAATCCATTCTGAATGCAATATTTTGCCAGCTTATGTTCATGGGAGCTCAAGCAGCAATGTATGTAAGCAGAAATCAACTTCAATTTCCTGATCTAATAATTCTATTTTTTAGTTTGACAACTCACTTCTTGACTCAGTGCTGGAATAGCACTGCCTTTCCTCTAATGATTGATGCTTGAGTTTCTAGGTAGCGGGCCCTGAAGATTTGTCGGTGGCATTGTCTAGACATAAAAAAAAAGGCTGCTGCTATAGCTGCAGGGATTGCAATCATTACAAGCATCCCTGCTGCTCAAGCATCAAACAACTTCACCAGCAGTGTGGCCTCTGCTCTGCATGCACAAGGCCTCCTAGACCAACGTGTTAGCAAGTGGACATTTTGATAAATCTTTCTACTATAAGATGTTTGGGACATTGCACGGGACAATACCTTGAGGGTATTTGTCTAGAGAACTCAGTGCGTTACTTAATGGAACTTAGGGCAGCTGATTTGTTTAAAGAACTTGATACGCTATGGAACTTGGCTCGTCAGCAAAAAGCTTGCCACCTTAGAACCGGAGCATCTCCTCATGATTGGACAGCTGGTAGTCAATAACGGGACAGTCTCATGTGGCCGACATATCAACCTAAGACAGGAGTCAAGGGCACAGCCTTGATTATCCGATGACGAGTAAGAATGTTGGTTGCACATGTAGATGTCTAAAACAGACACAGTCGATCCTGATGTAGTAAGGGCTGATTGGACGGCTGGTAGTCAATGACGGGAAAGTCTCATGTGGCCAACATATCAACCTAAGACAGGAGTCAAGGGCACAGTCTTGATTATCCCATGACGGGTAAGAATGCCAGTTGCATATGTGGACGCCTGAGACAGGCACAGTCGATCCTGATGTGGTGAGAGCTCACCCATCTATTTTTCCCTCTTTTAAAACAAAAGGGAGGAAATGTAAGAGCCTTAATAAGGAGATAGCTAAGATGGCGGCTAGCTGAGAGCCATAAGAGTTGTTTAAGTATTTTCACCTGCTATTCATGCATTTATCTAAGAATCTTTCTATGCCCGAGAACACTATGTGACGCACCTGTAAGTTTGAGCTGTTAACATGTGTATACTTGTTAAGGCAAAAAGTATTTAACCGGGTGAGGTTGGCTAGAGGGTGTGGTTGGAGTTGGAGAGGTTGTTGGAGCCAGAGAGAGAAGTTAGAAGAAGGAAGAATAAAGAACCTATTCATTTCCAGTCTGCCTCCGAATTCTTTCCTGCGGTGTCGTTGCTGCAGGCGGCAATAGCTGCAGGCGGCAACACCCTCTGATTTAACTGAATGCTTAGTATGCTTTTCTTGGCACTCAACCAAAGTTTACTGACTACCTACTATGTATCAAACTTTGGGACAGGTGCTGAAGATACAAAAATAAATGAAACAATATCTGCATCTTAAGGAGATCACAGCCTACCTAGCAGGAGAAAAAGAGCCAACAAACAGATACTTACAATATGTTCTATGTGCAAAAATAGAGCTAAACACTGATATTATGGGAGCAAAAGGAAAGAAAGTTAATTAACTCTCCAGGAAGTAAAGAACAATAAAGAGGAAAAAGGTAGGGAAAAAGAAGGGGAAGACATAGATGGAACAAAGACATGGGAAGGGCAGAATATGCAAGAAACTACAAGCAACTAGGTATTGCTGGGGCATGAACTGAGAAGCAGGGGTTTGTAGGAAATTGACATTGAAAGCATATTAAAAGCCAGATTACAGAGTTCTGGTTTTATCCTGTGTTGAAGGTTACGTCCAACTGATACATTTAACCAGGAGAATAGCAGGATCAGATTTGTTTTTGTTTTTAATTGGTGGTCTAGCGACAGATTAAAGAAGACCAGAGTTATGCAGGCATGCAGGAAGTGAGAAATAAGTATCAGAATCAGAGCTGTGACAACATCAATGGAAAATAGAAAGGATTCAAGAAATATTTGTGAGATCAATTTAAGATGCCTGAGCTATTTATTGGTATGAGAAGATGGGAAGAAGGAAAAGTCAATGGTGACATACAAATTTCCAAGGGATAACAGAAGGTCAACATATGCTGGGGAACTCATGAAGCCTCTAGGTGGAAAGGATGAGCAAATAGTTGGATCTAATAATCCAAAAAATCAAAGAAGACTGGAACGAAAGAGTAGCAAATCACGAGGAGACCATGAATTGAACTGCCTAGTAATTGAGGCCAGAGAAAGAAAATAGGGGTCAGTAGCAAATAAAAATAACACAAACCTTCACCCACAAACCTTCACCTTTGGATTAGTTTGCCTGACCCAAAATCCCTTCTTTGCTGCCAGTCCTATAAAGGCTGAAAAACCAAATACTTGCTTTTCCAGATTCTTTTGCAGCTGACGTAACCATACAACAGAGTTCTAAACAAGGAGACATAAGTGAAGGTCTCCTGGAGGATTTCTGGGAAAGCTTTTACTTTCATTCATTCAGCATTAACTATGTGCCAGGCATTACACTAGGAATTGGGAATAAAGCAATGACAAAATGAATTCTCTTTTGTGCTAATTTGAGTGAGACAGACAATAAAAAAAAAAAAAAAAAAGGAACCCTAGGTAATATATATCAAATGTTGATAAATGCTATAGAGAAAAGAAAGATAAGGAGATTAAGAAATTCCTGGGATTGGAGTTACTATTTTAGGTAGTAATCCAAAAATGGTATTTCAGTAGAAAACTGAAGAAAGTGAGTAAATAATATGATCTGTGGGAAAAACAAGTGAAAAGGCCTCAAGATTAGAACATATACAAAAGAAGGTCTATTTTGATAGAGAAGAATATGCAAGGAGAGAATAATACCAATATGAAATCAGAGAAGTAGACAAGGAACCAGATTCAGTGTTGTGATGAAGCCATTTTTACAAAATATGTAAAATATACCTATCTCTTCCCAACTTTGCTTTCAGTGACTTCATATTAAAACAGCCATGCTTGGGAGTATTTACATCATGAATTCAACAAACATTACAAGTCAGATTTTTTTGTTTTTTGTTTTACTGGAGAATTGGTTTATCAGCATTTCACTGGCCTTACTGTTCATTGTAAGGACTCTGACTTCACTTTGGAACAATGAGGAATTACTGGAAGGTTTGGAGTAGAAGAATGACATCAAACGATTTTAAATGCCTATCCTGATTTCTGTGTTAAGAATAAAATGTCCTAATAAAATAAACAGTTGAAATTGAAGTACCCCATTCCTTATATCTTCCTCCCTTGAACATGATACTTGGGGCAGCAAAAGTCATCCCATACCTTAAGGACAAGACCAAGAAAATCATAAGAGATGCCAGTTTTCATGGTTTTTAGCTTCTGAATCAAGCAAGACCAGAGCTATTTACTTCCATGTTTCTTCTGATGAAACAAAACTCTCTGATGGTCAGGTCTTCTATTGTTTACAACTAAAAACCTTCGTAATTAATATATTTGGTGGATTAAAAGATCCCCCTCTACTCTTCCACCTACTCTTCCAACCACTGCTGCTCGTGTATACTATAACAACATTTTACCTTTACAAAGATATACATATAGAGCTGGACAACAAAAGAAATGGAAGCTCTTAGATACCTACCTCTTCCCTATTGGGTGCGTCAGGAGGGGCAGTGGCCGCCACTGCCAATAGCTTGATGGGAGTTGTGGTATCACTGAAAACATCTGACACCTCCTGAGTCATAGCTTCCTGCATCCTGGCTTTCAGATCCTTAAAAATGAAAATTTTTTTATTTTTTATTGTTTAAAAATGAAAATTTCCAGCAACATCCCCCAAAGCATATATGTTAATGTCCTTATGTCACTAAAATATTCATTCACTTAGTTTAATTCAATAAACATTTATTAATATCTGTGCACAAAACACTGAGCTAGCACAGGTCAAAATTGTGATTTTTTTTTTTTTTTTTTTTTTTTTTTTTTTGTGGTACTGGGGATTGAACTCAGGGGCACTTGACCACTGGGTCACATGTCACATCCCCAGCCCTTTTTTGTATTTTATTTAGAGACAGGGTCTTACTGAGTTGCTAAGTGCCTTGCCATTGCTGAGGCTGGCTTTGAACTCACAATCCTCCTGCCTCAGCCTCCCAAAGTGCTGGGATTACAGGCGTGCGCCACCGCGCCCGGCTAAAATTGTGAATCTTATCCTTTAGGAGATTAATGTTTAGTGAAAGAGGTAGGACATGACCCCCAAGGAATTTTACTTCTTTTTTTGGCAGGAGGGGGTACTTACTGAGGATTGAAATTAAGGAGTGTTTCAACTGAGCTACATCCTCAGTTCTTTTTAATTTTTCTTTTATTATTTTTTAGTTGTAGATGGACACAATACCTTTATTATTTTTTTTTTTTTTAACATGGTGCTGAGGATGGAACCCAGTGGCTCACACATGCCAGACAAGCACTCTACCACTGAGCCACAACCCCAGCCCAGTTCTTTTTAATTCTGACACAGCCTCACTAAGTGCTGAGGGTTTCACTAAATTGCTGAGGCTAGTCTCAACCTTACAATTCTCTGCCTCAGTCTCCTATAACTGGGATTACAGGCATGTGCCACTGCACCCCGCACTTTTGCTTCTTTCCTTGGTGGTCTCTATGAAATGACACTGAAAATCATGGGGTTGAGCCCAAAAAGGTCCTGATTTCTAGAAAACAGGATCCCTCACTATTCCCACTGCTGGAGAGGCCTGATGATGACCATATTAACTATCTGGTAGATGCAGTGTCAAATTTCTAAGCAATTTATTATCTTAGGAGGTACTAAATCAAGAATGGATAATTAAGAAATCTCAATAACCAGTATATATGTATAGATTTCTTAACATGAATCTAAAAAAGAGCAATCCTAGAAGTCACATGCTCTTTTTCAGTTATTTCACTTAGTCCAAGTTAAGCTTTCTTAATTTATACAAAGAAATCTCCACCACCCCATTTTTCAAGGTAGCTGGTGATACTGGAGATAATTTTAGGTGTTATATAGACAAATTATTTTAATAATTATGTATTTCTTTTTTAAATAGTAGGAAAAAATACAACCAGCTCATCAAGTCTAAGATTTCAGAATTATTATAAAGTTTTCTTTAAATATAAGTTTTTAAAAGAAGTCCATTTTAAGAAAAACAGTAAATAAATAAAATTACAAGTGAAATGTGAACACAGCAAAAATCTTTTATTATTTTTTTTTTAAATGAGTTCTTCATTGAGTGAAATTTGGAAAACAACTTTAGTCATTACCACATACTGGTGAGCTTTTTCCTAATAATTAGCTCTAGATTTCCTTGTATCTTTGGTCATACTCTTCTTGTTTTCCCTAATCTCAAGAAATTATATATTATATATTATATATATATTTTTAAATATCATTTGCTTTAGTTGTAGACAATGCATCTATTTTTACGTGGTGCTGAGGATCGAACCTGTGCCGCGCCTGTGTCAGGCGAGCGCTCCACTGCTGAGCCACAACCCCAGCCCCAATTATATATCTTTTAATTATTTTCTCTCCCATCCATCATTTTTCAGTAATGATAAGTATAAAACCTCTAACGACATGTGCTCCTGGATTCTACCTTTAAGGAGTCTTGGAGCTGTGATGCAAGTGCTCTGGCCTGAGGACTTTCCCCTTCCCCTCTGGCAGCCAGGTCAGCCAGCTGAGCTGTCAGCTGGTCCACACGGTCACACTTGGCAAGAAGATCTTGACGATAAGGCCCCATCATGACATTAGCCAGACGATGTCCTTCAGCCACAAGTCCCCGGATGGCAGCCTGACCTGGACCAAAAAGAAAACACTAAAACTCACATAGACCTAGAAAAGGCAACCACAATGGCATTCTAGTTGTTTGTTTTTTAAAATAATATTTTGTAGAGTGATTGTTTCCAGACAAAAGAAAACATTTCAGAAATACAGAAAAGCATAAATAATAATAGATAAATTATACTTTTTTTCAAGGTGGCAGGGTTTGCAGAGGATTGAACCCAAGCCCTCATGCATGCTAAGTACAGCATATGCTGTATGCTACTAAGCCACATCATCAGCCCCTATAAATTAACTTTTTTTTTTCCTTTTTCTTTTTGTGGTCCTCAAGATCCAACTTGGGCCTTGTACATACTAGGCAAGGGCTTTATCACTGAACTACACCCCCATCCCAACTTTTATTCCTTGATTCTTTTCTTTAACCCAAGTGTTTTCCCACTTAACTAAATATTTTTTTTAAAACATGATCTAGCAGTAGCAGCTGAAGTTCAGTGGTAGAGCCCTTGCCTAGCATGTGCAAGGCCCTGGGTCTGAATCCCAGCACTGCAAACAACAACAAAAATAATCTAAAAATCTATTTAGTATTTTATCATATTGACATTAACTATTTTACCACATACTTATTATTAAACATTTAAACTATTAACATATATTCTTGTATTAACTCCTTAGAAAACAATTACTTCTTAGAAAAAATTCCTACAAATTGAATTGCTGAGTCAATAAATATGAACTGTTTTAAAGTTTTTGACATAATACCAAACCCAGAAAGTCTGTACTAATTTATTTCTATAGCAGTAAAATATGTACTTGCCCAATTCCCTAGCTCCTTATTGACATTAGATATCACCAATTTAAAAATTTATCTGTTTATCCAACAAATATAGCAAATGGAGTAAATAGATCTTTCAGCTATAGCAAATGGAGTAAATAGATCTTTCAGCTTTTATGCTATCATAAAATAAATTCTTACAGAACCATTCTTAAAATATCCCCAAAGTCAAAATTTTAGGTTGTAAATTCTTCAGGTTGATTGTGTGATGAAAGAGCCTTCACAACTGAAATAATGTGGGTAGTTAAGTGCCTTTCACTATTTTCAAAAATTATGTTTAGCTGGATACTTGGCAAAGGGGCTGTGAACACAGAAATACTATGAAATGGAAGTATACATAGAACTGATATCACTTCAAAGTTTCAATTTTGACATGAATATCTCTCTCACACGCGCTTGTGTGTGTATGTATGTGTGTGTGTATGTATGTGTGTGTGTATTTTGGGGGGAAGAGGGGGGTTATACTGGGGGTTGGGGGCCTCTTATATGTTATACTATGTAATACCCTACCACTGAGCCCTGTTTTGTTTTGTTTTGTTTTGATTTTGAAACAGGGTCTCACTGAAGTTGCTGCGGCTGTCCTTGAATTTGTGATCCTCCCACCTCAGCCTCCCATGTTGCTGGGATTACACCAGGTACACACCACTGTTCCTTGCTGCAGTGAGTATTCTTCTATTTGCATATATCAAAATCATTTTTTCTCTAATACTTCTTTACTAAATCATAGGGATTATACTGGCTGTATTTGGAAATGGAATCACACTGAAAAGTGCCTGACCCACCAGTGACTGAAGAACCCTTTCATCACTTTATTACAAATGTTACAAGACCCCTATCAACAACCTGCTTATTTGTGCTAAGGCCCTTACCGACTCCCCGGTCATCCACTGTAGGATTATCAATCCATCGCTGTGCTTGCTCAATTTTGCCCTCAAGGTGGACAGCTGCTTTGGCAGGTCTGCTGTTTGCCACAGCCCTGTTGGTTTTGGTCTGCAGGTTCTGAAGGGCCGTGGCCACCTGTTTGGCCAATGCTCGAGCCTCCGGGGAATCTCCTTTTCCCCTACAGAGAAAAGAACAGCCATCCTGTTACAAACAGACTGTTTACATTGAGATGACTTAGTTGCTAATGAAAATGGTAATGAGATGACAAATTGCTAATGATTATTATTAACTTTGGTTCAAAAGAGTGGTTTATTTGGATCTTAAGAAATTATTAATGTAAATTCAGAATTTTTGTCCTAGTTAAGGCATTAAATGTGAGTTTGAGTCAATCTAGCCCAATCAAGTTCAATCATTTGGTTACATGAGCTCAATCAAAAATGAGTAGGTTTTAATTTGCATTTCTCTAATTGCCAGAGATGTTGAACATTTTTTCATGTATTTGTTGATTGATTGTACATCTTCTTCTGAGAAGTGTCTGTTCAGGTCCTTGGCCCATTTATTGATTGGGTTATTTGTTTTTTTGGTGTTAAGATTTTTGAGTTCTTTATATATTCTAGAGATTAGTGCTCTATCTGATGTGCATGTGGTAAAAATTTGTTCCCAATTAGTAGGCTCTCTATTTACCTCACTGATTGTTTCTTTTGCTGAGAAGAAGCTTTGTAATTTAAATCTATCCCATTTATTGATTCTTGATATTAATTCTTGTGCTACAGGATTCTTATTAAGGAATTTGATGGAGTTAGAGAATATAATGCTAAGTGAAGTTAGCCAATCCCAAAAAGCCAAATGCTGAATGTTTTCTTTGATATAAAAAGGCCGATTCACAGACAGGTTGGGATGGGAAGCATAGGAGGATTAGAGGAACACTAGAATGGCCAATGGGGAGGGAGGGGATGGGAGGGGGCAAAAGGGTCAAGGAAAAAAAAAAAAAAAAGATGGTAGAATGAGATGGATATTATGACCCTAAGTGCATGTATGAAGTCACGAATGATGTGAATATACTTTGTATACAACCAGAGATATGTAAAAATGTGCTCTATAAGTATAATATGGAATGTAATACATTCTGCTGTCATTTCTAACAACTTAGAATAAAAAATAAACTTGAAAAAAAAAAAAAAAAAAAACAGTAGGTTTCCTGCATACTCAACCTGCCAGCCCTGAAAACACTAGTTCCTCATGAAACTAGAGGTGGATAGACAGCCATATTTGCTGATGTTGTAACAGTAGCAGTAATAATAGTAGTTGAAGTAGTTATAGTAGAACTAGCAGTACTATCTTTTGAGTCTTAATCCTGCTGGTTACTGTTGTAATCACATTTCTTTTATTATCTTATCCTCACAACAACTCTACAAGATAAATACCAATATTAGTTAAAAAAAAAAAAAACTGAGACACAGTTAGCAAATTTGTCCTACTTTGATGGAGTCAGAGTTCAAATGTGGCTCTCTTGACTTTAGAGTGCTCACTTTTAAAACTACTATCTGTATTATTACATTATGTCATTATTATCTAATACCCAATCTTTGTCATTACTGATTGAACTAAGTGGTTATTTAACTCAAAGACAACATAACCATTGTCAGTAAAGGGACTCAATTGGATTCTGGTGGTTCTCAAAGTATTGTGTAAATAAAAGTCACCTGGAGGGCTGGGGATATAGTTCATTTGGTAGAATGCTTGTCTTATATGCACTAAGGCCCTAGGTTCAATCACCAGCACCGCCCCCCCCCCCCAAAAAAAAAAAAAAGTCACCTGGGATCTTACTTTTAAATATAAATAATGACCACCATCAAAAGAGATTCTGGGGCTGGGGTTGTGGCTCAGCAGCAGAGCGCTCGCCTAGCTCTTGTGCGGCCTGGGTTCGATCCTCAGCACCTCATAAAACTAAAAGGCATTGTGTACAACTAAAACAAATAAATAAATATTAAAGAGAGAGAGAGAGAGAGAGATTGATTCTGGGGGCCGAGGTTGTGGCTCAGTGGTAGAATGCTTGCCTAGCATGCGTGAGGCACTGGGTTCGACCCCCGGTACCACATAAGAATAAAAACAAATAAAATAAAGGTATTGTGTCCATCTACAATTTAAAAAAAAAAAAAAGTTAAAAAAAAAAAGAGAGAGAGAGAGAGATTCTGATTAAGTATGTCTGGTGATGGGGTCCAGGGATCCACATTTTTAGACAACCTCAGATAATCCTTGGTCCATGCTGCAAAAACACCACATGGTCAATCTGCAGTAGTATCTAGGGCTAAACATTCATTTTAAGTCTGGGTCATGGTAGGTCAAAGCCAGAAGAAGAACCTCCAAATAAATAAAGTCAGCACCCAGAGTTCAGCAGACTTAGAAGACACCATAGAGCTACTAAGAGGTAGAGGGAGGGGCTTTCAGTTATCTAATAAAATCTAATAAGGTATAGCCATAGTTCAAGCTGTTGGATTCTATTACATGCTTCTATATATTTTCAATAATCATCCACTTTTTCACTTGAGCTAGTTTCTTGCAACCAAGGAACCTCAATAGAGTATCAACATAAAAATTAAAAGACAAAGCCAGGCGCGGTGGCGCATGCCTGTAATTCTAGCACTTGGGAGGCTGAAGCAGGAGGATCCAGAGTTCAAAGCCAGCCTCAGCAATGGCGAGGCACTTAGCAACTCAGTGAGACCCTGTCTCTAATAAAATACAAAAAAGGGCTGGGGATGTGGCCCAGTGGTCGAGTACCCCTGAGTTCAATCTCCGGTACCAAAAAAAAAAAAAAAAAATTAAAAGACAACCACAAAATTATATCACAAAGAGCAATAACTACACCTCAAAATCTATTTCAAAGATTTCAGAGTCTAACCGTTAAGAAAATACAAAGAATCTGATTAATTTTATATATCAAGGGCTGGAGATTAAGCTCATTAGTAGAGTGCTTACTTGCCTAGTATGTGTGAGGCCCCTGTATTCAATTTCCAGCACCAAAAAACCAAAACTTTTACATCTCAAGACTACTCAGGCACAGAAAAGTAACCTTCAGATTAATCTCACCTGTAAAAATACTAACCCATCTGCCAATAAGATACCTTTTTTTTTTTTGGTACCGGGGATTGAACTCAGTGGCACTAGACCACTGGGCCACATCCCCAGCCCTTTTTTTTGTATTTTATTAGAGACAGGGTCTCACTGAGTTGCTAGTGCCTCGCCATTGCTGAGGCTGGCTTTGAACTCGCGATCCTCCTGACTCAGCCTCCCAAAGTGCTGGGATTACAGGCGTGCGCCACCGCGCCCGGCCCAATAAGATAACTTTTTAAGAGTTCCTTTATAGTTTTAAGATTTTATAGCTTTCTCATGATAAAACTAGACAAAGAAGGTATTTGCCATGTTCTGATCATGGTTACTCCTATGCCAGAAGGTTATGTATATATGTTATAATAAGTATAATAATGACACAAGTGACCATACATTAATTATCATTAAGCAACATTAATGAGTGCCTACCATGTATATAGACTTATATCAGCTCCCCAAAATACACTTTCTCCCTTTGAGTATTTTAAAATCTAATAAGAATATAAACAGTGGGCACAGTGATATACACCTATAATCCAAGTGACTCAGATTGGAGGTGGTGCTGAGGCAGGAAGATAGCAAGACTGAGGCCAGCCTTAGTGAGACTCTTAACTTAGCAAGACCCTATATCAACTTAAAAAATAAAAAGGACTAAAGATGTAGCTCAGTGGTAGAACACCTCAAGGTTCAATCTCCAGTACCCCCCCCAAAAAAAGTAACAGATTATTTTAATGAATTACTATTGAACCAAAGACCTTTGTGGACATTATATTTTAAAACTGGTAAATTGCTAGGGCTGGGGGTAGGGCTCAGTGGTAGCGCACTTGCCTGGCATGTGTGAGGCACTGGGTTCTATTCTCAGCACCATACATAAATAAATTAAATAAAGGTCTATCAACAACTAAAAAACTATTTTTTAAAAATATGGTAAAATGCCCTTTGTCCTCATACAAATTCAAGATTTTGGGCATAAGACAGTGGTGTCCAAATGACTGAACTTGATATATAATCAAATTTGAGCCGTTACTCAAGTTGGTCTCTGTCAACACAACCTCCTGCCTAAACTATGTCTACAAAATTTATTTTGCAGCACTAGGCAGGAGTTTGTTTGCTTAGCTATCTTTGTCCTTTCAGTCAACATAAAACCTCAAAGAACTCTAAAGTGTCTCTCACTAGGGGAAAAAAATTATTGAAAGGACATGAAACGAAAGGACAGAAAAAAGAAACATGCAGGTTAAGAGAGAAAAGCAAAATCTCTCAAGATGCTTGGGTTTGAATATCCCCAGAGACTAGGGATGGAGGACTTGGGTAGAATAGAAAGTGACTTTCACTTTTGGCATTATGCCCTTCGTGAGCATGTGTTGCAAACAGGAACATTTTTTTTTTTTTTTTTTTTTTTGTAGCCGGGATTGAACTCAGGGGCACTCGACCACTGGGCCACATCCCCAGCCCTTTTTTGTATTTTATTTAGAGACAGGGTCTCACTGAGTTGCTAAGTGCCTCGCCATTGCTGAGGCTGGCTTTGAACTCGCGATCCTCCTGCCTCAGCCTCCCAAAGTGCTGGGATTACAGGCGCAGGAACATATTTTATCAGAACAAAGGAATGCCTGTTTTCCATATAATCAAAGTAAGTACATAAAAGTCTTTAAGAGAGGAATCCATTGGGGGTACATAGGAGGATTAGAGGAACACTAGAATGGTCAAAGGAAGGGAGGGTAAGGGAGGGAGCAAGAGGGGAGGGAGGGGGAGAAAAGAAAAAAAAAAAAAAGGTGGTTGAATGAGACGGATATCATTTTCCTTAATGCATGATTGAAGACCTGAATTGTACGAATATATTTTGTATACAAACAGTTGTATGTAAAAAGATACTAAATATATGCACTATGAGTTGTACATATTAAAATTATAAAAATAAAATTTAAAAAAAAAAGAGAGGAATCCATGATAAGACTGTTGTTAGAGGAACAATCACTCAGAAAATGTAATTTAAGGATCTTTAATAATTGCTACCTAAGAAATAACACTGTGGGAAAAGGAAGAAAGTACTTTCTTATGATTCTCCCCTTCTCCACATACACACATTAAACATTACAGGCGTTTTTTCCATAGCTAGCTACAAAAATTATTTTCCTCATATATCTGAGAAACAGACAAGTCACAAACATGATGTAGCAGGAAAGTCCTAGCTTAGAAATTAGAAAAACTGGGGCTGGGATTGTGGCTCAGCGGCAGAGCGCTCGCCTTGCACATGCGCGGCCTGGGTTCGATCCTCAGCACCACGTAAACATAAATGCATTGCATTGTGTACAACTAAAGTAAATAAATAAATATTTTTTAAAAAAAAAAAAAGAAATTAGAAAAACTTAACTTTAAAAAGGAGTTCTTGGGCTGGGGTTGTGGCTCCGTGTTTGAGTGCCTAGCATGTATGAGGCACTGGGTTCGATTCTCAGCACCACATTAAGTAAATAAATAAATTAAATAAAGATACTTTTTTAAAAAGGAATTTTTAGCACACTAAATATATTACTTTAAAACTATGTGATCAAGCCGGGCGCGGTGGCGCACGCCTATAATCCCAGCACTTTGGGAGGCTGAGGCAGGAGGATCGCAAGTTCAAAGCCAGCCTCAGCAATGGTGAGGCACTTAGCAACTCAGTGAGACCCTGTCTCTAATAAAATACAAAAAAGGGCTGGGGATGTGACCCAGTGGTCGAGTGCCCCTGAGTTCAATCCACAGTACCACAAAAAAAAAAAAAAAAAAAAAAAAATGTGATCAGTAATAAATTAATAAGCCTCATGTCACAGATACAATAAAGGTAACATCTGATCTGGCCAATAACATAGTGGAAGAGTATCATACATGCATTTAACCTAAAAGGATTCAAGTTATATGTTCATAGGGGAAAAGGAGAGAGAGAGAAATATTAAAGGACAATTAAAAGGATTGAATACATACTGTCTTCGTAAATCTGCTAACTTAGAAGTCAGAGCAGATATTTCTCCAAGGGAACGCAGAATATCATCTCTCTCTTTAGGATCATCACACAATTCTGCTATTTTCCGAGCTTCAGCCAAAGCCCCTCGGATCTGTTCTTCCCCTTCAGGTCCACCATTTGGATCTGCAAGCCAATTCTATAGACAGAATGGAGAATACTGTAGTCTACTCATGAACCACATTTAATTAACCTTAACAAAGCCATCAGAAAAAATTCTAAAGCATTCCCATAGCACACCAATAATTGTTTTCTAGAGTGATAATTATTATTGTTTTATAGAGGTGCTTAGTTTCATTCTAAGATTGAATCAATCCCTCATCTCCCCCCAACACTTTGGGTGCTGGGACTCAAACCCAAGGCCTTGTGCATGCTAAGCATGTGCTCTACCACTGAGCTATATCCCTACAACTCCTCCCTCATCTTCTAAAAACAATTTTGTTCCTGTCCATTAGAATAAAATATCTTCATAAAGCTTTATCTCATCCTTAATCAGAAACATTTAAGTTTATCAAACATTTGTTTGTAAAACACTTGAAAATCATTTTACATAAGAGTAGAATCAGGAGCTGGAGTTGTAGCTCAGTGGTAGGGCACTTGCCTAGCATGTGTGAAGCACTGGGTTCAATTCTCAGCACCACATATAAATAAAGAAATAAAAATTAAGGTACATCGACAACTTGAAGAAAAAAAAAAAAGAGTAGAATCAGAAAACCTCAACTCTTCAACACTTCTATGACCAAATACAATTGAGAATTCTGAGAAAAGGAACAGTTTCAATGTACTGTAATCTATAACAGGAACTAGGATTCTCTTGGTAGTCAGAGTGCTCACTTTTAACTAGTCAAAATATTCAAAATGAAGACCTTTATTTCAAACTATAAATGAGCATTAGTCTAAACTATGATGGTAGAGGATGTATTAACATTAGTAACTGCTGGGAACAAGTCAGTCAGTCATCACTTAGGAGCACCCATTATCTACCCACACTAAATGATAAGAGGGGTGGAAAGAAAGAAAAGGAAGAAGGGGGAAGGAAGAGCTGGGGGATATTTGTGGAATACTTCTCTTTCTCTTTTACTTCCCACCCCTCCTGAAAATCATTATATTTACCTGAGCAGCATCAATCTTCTTTGCAATGCTCTGCTTTGAGTTTGTCATGGCTTCCAGCTTGCGAGCTGCATTCTCCACCTTAGCTGTGAGCACATCCAGACCTTGAGATACCTGCTGGGCTTTCTGCATGGCCACTGGAGAAGCTCCTTGACCTCTATTCAGACAGAGATACTGTCATTGTACCTTCTCAAATACTTAATAACAAAATATTCCTTAACACCACAGTGCATGCCATTTTTGTTAGCATGTTTGTCTTTTTCATTTTTCCCAGTAATCTAGGATAACACAAGAAAACTGAGCTAAACAAAGCAAGGTACCCACACCATCTTTCTTTTTTGCTTTTAAAAATACACATGAAGCCGGGCGCGGTGGCGCACACCTGTAATCCCAGCACTTTGGAAGGCTGAGGCAGGAGGATCGCGAGTTCAAAGCCAGCCTCAGCAATGGCGAGGCACTTAGCAACTCAGTGAGACCCTGTCTCTAATAAAATACAAAAAAGGGCTGGGGATGTGGCCCAGTGGTCTAGTGCTGCTGAGTTCAATCCCCGGTACCAAAAAAAAAAAAAAAAAAAAAAAACATGAGCTTTATGGAACTGCATAACCACTTTGAAGTCAGGCCAGCAAATTTTGATAATCATTATTCACCTCTAGATAGTCATTATATAACCAAATCTAAACTTCAGTGGGAAAATGTGTGGGGGATCTTATTGCTATGGAGGGCTTTGTTACCATAGTAATGTGTGCTTCAGAAATAAGTAGCCATTGAATTGTCTTATTTATGGACGAGAATACATTGAAAACGTTTCAGAAGGCAATACATACAGAGTAATTGAAAGCGTACCACAATGACAACAATTTGATCTGTTTGAATCCTAAATTTTGGTGCGTCTGGGACTTTATGATGTTTAACCTCTTTTGGCTTCAGTTTTTTTTCTCATAAAATAAAACTACATAAAATGAAGGAAGGCAATAATACAGTACTTGCCCTGCTTATTTAACAGAGTATCAAGCATCAAGATAATATACTTGGAAACACTTTGGCAACAAAGCAATAAAAAAAAAATTACAATCTACTATTATGACCAAATTATCATCATTAGTATAACAAACCTAATGACCTAATGACCTAATGATAATCCTAATTCTTTTAATCCAGTCGTAGGTAAAACTAGTTAGAACTGAGCAGGGAAGTACATGGTGACAAGAAGTGTATCAATTTTCCATAAAGTTCCTAAAGAACCAACTTCACTATTTTCCTCTCCCAGAAATAGTATGCTACTACTACAAAAAAATCATGTGTTTGTATAAACTTGCTTTCCTTTGTACATGTGTTTTTGTCTTCCTTTCTCTCTCTCCTTTTTTTTTTTTTTTTATAGGTTCAATCCCTAGTACCACAATACATGCACTCTACCACTGAGCTACATCCCCAGCCCTGAAACTTGTTTTCCTTAACAGACTTTCCCAGTCATAAAGGAAGATTTGCCATCTTTTTTACAGGTTCAGATTTTTTTTAATTAACCCAGTTTGGTTAGCTCAATCATAGGATGGCAACTTTATCATTTAGTACAATGGCACAGTTCATCCTAATCTGAGCTTCTAACTTTAGAATGAACTCTAAAACATCTTTGCTTCCCTTAATAATAATTTGCACCTATCATTGAATTATCTGCCCTCTTTTAAAAAAATACATCTGTTTTTCATATATACCAATACCTAAAGTAATGAACTCCATAAATTCATTGCAAGGTATATAAAAGGTATACACACACACACACACACACACACACACACTCCATTTTCTTGGACTTGAAGTCTTCCTTTACCTGCCAGAAGAATGAAGACTTAGGAAACATAGTATTTATGATTTGATTTATTACTTTCCCTTTGAAATTTAGTAATTCATGATGAGGAATCTTTGGCATGTGAGTACAACTTCGAAAAAAGTAAAAATAAGTATAGGCTACATTCAAAATAAAAAGTTTGCCAAGTGTGGTGGCTTACACCTGTAATTCCAGTGACTTGGAAGGTTGAGACAGCAGGATTCCAAGTTCGAGACCAGCCTCAGTGATTTAGCAAGGCTTTAAAACAACTTAGCAAGACCCTGTCACAAAATTTAAAAATGAAAAGGTCTGGGGATGTGGCTCCATGGTAAAATGCACCTGGATTCAATCTCCAGTGCCCCCCCAAAAAAGTTTATGAAGGTATACATTTGAGGCCAGCCTCAGCAACTTAACTAGACCCTCAGCAACTTAGCAAGACCTATTTCAAATTAAAAAATTAAAAAGAGCTGAGAATATAGCTCAGTGAAAAAGCACTCCTGCTCCTGGTTTAAAAAAAAAAAAAAAACTCATTAAGTCCCATGAGGATAAAATTATATTCTTACAATCTAGAAACCCTTCATGACTAGAAGAATATCAATGAAAAAAAAAAAAAAAAAGTCACTGTATTTCAGTCATTACAATAATGAAATAGTTGAATAGTTGGTTATGTTTAAGAAAGAACAACAGGAAGATAGCTTTCCAATCTTTCCTCATGAAAGGATATTGTAGGCTCCACTGTGAAACAGGCCCAAAACTACTCATCGCTGTTCTAGCCTTTTCTCTTTACAGACTAATAGTCAATCCCATACAATTACCTCATTCTTTTGCTCATATTCATCTCTCTAAACACATACAACTGTGTATTTGAGAATTCCAAGTGAAAACTGTCTACCACACTGTGAAAAGGCTGCAGACAAAAGAGCCAGAAATGAGAAATTAGAAGAGCCAAGAATCTTGTCAAATTGCATTGGCATTTTTCTGAATGGGAACAAAACTTCTTTTTGTCCCTTCAGCAAAGTTAGTGCCATGCTCATGACAAGGGAGACTGCTTCTCAGCAGGAGAAAGGCTCCTGAACTCAATGAGATTGCATTTATTTAAGCTGTTTCTTCTCCCCATCAAGGTAGGGACACAATCTGAGGCCTCAGAGCTTCCAGGACTATGGTCAATCCACAAATCCCTGGAAACAATAGGAAACATTGAATGGGAATGTTCATTGGCATCTTTTTAGGTAGGGATGAATGCTTTCATCAGATTATAAAAAGTGATCTTGGTCCAAAAAAGATTAAGAACCACTCCTTTAAGATCGTATTCTTGGGGATAGGGTTGTGGCTCAGCAGTAGAGCACTCACCTAGCACGTACAAGGCGCTGGGTTCGATCCTCAGCACCACATAAAAATAAATAAATAAAATAAAGGTTAAAAAATAAATCTGTATTCTTCAGGGTGACTACTTTGAAATCAAGTATAATGGAGCCCCTTCATATGTGAATGATCTCAAGAGGTTTCACAACATTCTCAAAGCAAAATTAATCTTCGCGTACACTAATGTCTCAGCACACTTCTACTTTTCTAAAAGTCCATAGCATAAAATTCCATAAAAATGAGGAACTTTTAGAACTTTAGTAATTCCATGGGAGAATTCCAAATAAATCTATATTATACTGATTTGTCTCAACAACAAACTGTACATTTATTTGGTTTATGAGGGGAAAAGTTCTAAAAGTCAAGACTTGCTGAGGGTAAAAGGTAGTTTAAGAATTAAAAACCAAAATATAGTGCAGAAATACAAACTCATAAAGAGCCCAGAAATAGCTGGGCATGGTGACACACACCAGTAATCCTAGTGATTTGGGAGGCTTTAGCGGGAAGATTGCAAATTTGAGATCAGCCTCAACAACTTAGCAAGGCCCTAAGCAATTCAGCAAGACCCTGTCTCAAAACAAAAAATAAAATGGGGGACTAGGGTTGTGGATCAGTGGTAGAGTGCTTGCCTAGCATGTATAAGGCACTGGGTTCAATCCTCAGCACTACATAAAAGTAAATAAATAAAATAAAGGTATTGTGTCCATTTACAACTAAAAATTTAAAATTTTTTAAATAAATAAGTAGGACTAGGGATGTAGCTCAGTGGAAAAGCACTCCTGTACCCACTTTGCCAAAAAATTTTTTTAAAAATAAATAAATAAAAAAAGAGCCCAGAATTATCAGCTTAAAGGATGATCTGTTTGGTTTCTAAAATGACATAAAATAATTTCAGTGTTTTCACTCTTTAGATTTCTTTCTACCCATAAAATATACCTAAACAAGCCAGACTTCAACACTGCCCCTTATTTTTCAAAAACCTATGGCTAGAAACTAAAGATCCAATTTCTATTTCAATTACAGAATAAGTTAAAACTATTAGGTATACATTTGCATATTTTAAAAGTTTAGAAAAAGGAAAGTTCACCTCAATTTCAGAAGAACTAAAATAATGAAATACCTGTTTTATCTATTAGCAAAGACAACTCATTAAAACTGGCACAGACTTGCTTTCTGTGTAAATTGCTTACTACAGGTCTGGTAAGAGCAGAAAAACTTTACCTAGCTCGGAGGTCAGCCACTTGATCAGTCATCTGCCCTAGCATTTTGCAGGTTCCCAGGATCTCCCTGCGTTCCTTGCCTGCACAAAGTTCACCAACTTTTCCAGCTTCATCTAAGATCTGCCTGATGGCCTGTTCACCAGCGTCCCCTAAAATAAAGAGATAGTCAATGTCTGCATTGTAGATACATTAAACATTTAAAGAGGATACTTTACACATCATTTTATTCATGAAGGAATAGATGATTTTAAATGACAAGTGAACAGAAGACAATCCATCTGATAGCTAATAGCCAAGTGATGCCCTTACAACAGAGGCTGAGGTTTCAACCACAGATACTGCTAAAATAGATACTTGGAACCATATCCATTTGGAGATACTAAGTAGCTTGTGGTAATAATATGGATGATGAAAATAGTCTGTCCTAATTTAATAGTACTTAGCACCTCCAAACTCCATTAGGCTTTTTGCTCATTCAAATGTTAATCTAAAACTGAATAAATATTAAATTAGAGAGTACACAAAGCCAAACTCAATAACCTACTTGGATCTTATCTTTATATAATCAACTTCACTTTCCAATTTTTATTGACATTACTATTTAATCTACTTAATTAAGTACTCTGTTGACATAAATGGAAGTTTACCCAATGGGAATTAGCAGAGAAGAGCTTTTATTCAAAATAATTACATTTCCGATTCAGGAAATGAGTGAACCAATAATTTTGCAAAGAATGCCCAGTTCAGCTTTGTTTATTCTTCCATAATGAGAGGTGATATAGCTTATACCCTTCATTCTTTTAAGGTCTAGTAATGCTTCCACTAGATAAAAACTATCAGAAGATGGGATATGTTCCAAAATGTTATAGTAGTTATCTCAGGATTGCAAGATTATGGAGGATTTCTTCCATTCTTTTATTTGTTTCAATTTTAGCTTTTTATTCTATGTATCAGAAAAGCAAAACTAAAGGGTTACCTGGGGAGGCACCAGGGTCACGGAGCCAACCTTTGGCCTGGTTCAGTTTAGAGTCTATGGAGGCCAATGCTCTCTTCATGGCTTCAGTGTCCTTTTGAAGAGAAATCCCACAATTATTTTCTTTGCAAACACTGAGGTACCATAAAACAAAGTAGAGAAGTAGTTACAGCACTTACATACAATAGCTAAGGTAGTCTTATAATGGTCTTAATAATCTCATCACAACACAATTCTTATTGCTATCAAAATGCAGCATCTTGCATGCAAATCTTCAGTTAATTGTATTCTGTTTCCTGGTGTCTATTGCTAAAACTGTGAAAACTGGTAAAATTGCTCAAGCCAAAAGATGTTTAATGTCTTCAACAGAAAAAAGCTCTGTTGTCACATGCCTCATTATCAGCCTTTCTACTAGTCAACATTCATCTACTGCAGCTTTGCCAGAGCCCTCCCCGCTTCAGGGAAGCCTCATTAGTATGTGGTGCCACAAATCACAATTCTTTTACATCTTGTTTTGAAATACACACACAAACTGGATGATGTTTCACTTTAATTAATCTGAAAAACTTGGAATTATTGGTTGGAAAAAAAGTTAAAAGTTAATGTAGCAGTTTTGTTTTAGTTCACCAAATAAACCATTTAATGTTACAAAAGAAAAAAATTATTTTGCAGCTCTTCCCTACTACATCTCATCCTTTGTTTCTTTATGATCCCTAACCTGGAAAAGGAGGCAGCATATAATAAATAGGTCTTGATTTATTGTTCACAACCAGGATTCATGATATCAGATGAGCATAAAACTAGCATAAAATCTCCCAAGATACAGCTGGAAGACAACATATTAATCCCTCTAAAAAATGTGTTTATTTTCATAAAATTTGTTTGAACAGAGAAAAATGCAGAGAACAGCACAACAAATACCCATGTACCCATTCTCAGAATTGACAGGCTGGCCATCTCTTCAGACTTTATTTAACATCTTAAAAGAAATTTTATTTCATCCTTGCTCCAAGGAATTGACTCCTATAGAGTCAATTCATCAAAACACAGCGTTAACCTCTAAAATTCTAGCCAATGTCCTATATTCCTAACTTTCCTCTATTTCCAATCCTAAAGAACTGAGGTTCTTAACGGTGTTCTACCACCAATTTTCCACAAGGGGGCACCAGGAGCATTCCCACTTACAACGTAAAGAAGACCAGCACTAGCACAAATAAAAAGCACTGGCTGCATTCATAATCAGGCTTAAGGTTAGCAGCCTGACCCAAGGTTTTTCAAAGTCCCTAATCAAATGATAGGGCTCCCAACTTTAGGATTCCCACCTTCCCCAGCTAAACAGATAGACTGTTCTTCTGTTCTAACCTTATTTCTTAGCCACAGCACCAAAAAAGAGGTTAACAATTTAAATTACTAAAATAAGGACGTAAAATATTTTTATTATCAAGTTACATGGAATTATGGTAGCTATCAACAAAATGTAGCATCCTGAGATTTGAAAATCCATATGTAACTAGTACAAATAGGCAAGTAGTACTTCTGAGTGCTTTGATTTTTCCCAAGTTTAAATATCTGTTCCTCTTTTCCACCTTGGTTTTTTTTTTTTTTTTTTTTTTTTTTTTTTTTTTTTTTTTTTTTTTTTTTTGTACCAGGGATTGAACTCAGGGGCACTCGACCACTGGGCCACATCCCCAGCCCTTTTTTGTATTTTATTTAGAGACAGGGTCTCACTGAGTTGCTAAGTGCCTCACCATTGCTGAGGCTGGCTTAGAACTCGCGATCCTTCTGCCTCAGCCTCCCAAAGTGCTGGGATTACAGGAGCGCACCACCGCGCCCAGCTGTTTTACACTAATTTATACAGCAAACCTTGCCTCCAAAAGTAATGCAACTTTTAATTCCAAATTAGCAAGACCCAAAACAATATCTTCTTAAAAGAAAATCTCAGGTAACTCCTAACCTCAGGGAGACAGATAGCCTTCAGGGTTTAACACAAGTTATGGAATATAATACACAAATTATCTAAGCCAATTAAAACACCTGCACACACGTACACAAACTCTTACTTAGTATGTGCACACTATGGAGAAGAGAAATTGCATCAATGTAAAAATATTTAATTTAAAACCTGTTAATAGAATTTCCTTAACACATTTGAATTTTCAGTGAGAAAACCAATAAAGTATTACATTTCAAAACCTAAATTCAAAAGGAAAGGAAAGCCCTACACGTTAGATATTGCTTTTGCCACCTTTCCCCTCAATTATCTCACTGAATCTCAAATTTAAATATAATTTGATTTTACAAATTAAGAAACAGGGAATCCACTCCAAGAAACCAGTTGATCTCAGGTTTGTTGGGTTTTGTCTTGTTTTGCTATAGTACTGGGGATCAAAGCCAGAGCATCAAGCAAGCTAGGCAAGCACTCTACCACTGAGCTACATCCCCACTCCTTGTTTTATTTTGCAACAGGGTCTCACTAAGTTGCCCAGGCCAGCCGTGAACCCACGATCCTCTTGCTTTATCCTCCCAAGCAGCTGGGATTACAGAAGTGTACCACCACACCCAGCCATCTCTGGCTTGTTCACTCCAGATTTCATTCTTTTATTTCAGATGAAACTTGAGAATTTTTTTCTTTTACCAAAAGAGAGTTGCCAATGATGTCATTAAGCTTCTATAACCGTCACAAATCTCTCTTTTCAACTTTGGCTTTGGTTGATACTGCCCAGAAAATAAACTCTAGACGTCAAATTCATAATCATCACTAACAAAAATGACTGCTTTTATTCTCCAATGCTCCAAAATGATTTGAAACACAATGGAAAAATAAGCTTTGCTCTATTCAGCATCCTCAAAATCATTTCTTTTTTTCTCCCCAATAAAGCTCAAATGGCTTCTATACTACAAAGAAAGAATATGATTCTCAGGAATTGAGTAATTTACTCCTGAATGGTAGATCTGACACCACCAAGAAGTAAAAATTAAGAGATACTCATTTTCAGGCTGGGGCTGTGGCTCAGCAGTACAGCACTCACCTAGCATGTGCGCAGCCCTGGGTTCGATCCTCAGCACCATGTATAAATAAATAAAATAAAGGCATTGTGTCCAACTACAACTAAAATATAAATATTTTTTTTAAAAAGATACTCATTTTCCCCTAAATAAAATCAAGGGAAAATTTGAAATTAAGCTGCATTTTACAACTGGAAATTTCAATTAGTTAGCAGGTTTTTCTTTGCTTTTGCTTTGTTTTGTTTTCCTTCTGTACTGGGGATTAAACCTAAGGGCACTTTACCAGCAAGCTATATCCCAAGCCTTTTTTATTTTTTACTTTTGAGACAGGATCTGAGGGTCTTGATAAATTGCCCTTGAACTTAAAAATCCTCCTGTGTCATTCTCCTCAATAACTTCAATTACAAGCATGTGCCTCTGCACCTGACAGTTACCAGTTTTTAAAAATGAATTTTAGACCATTTTGGAGGTTTAAAACATCACTAAAATGGCCACCTTAAATTCTTTCTGAAAGGTTATAAACAATAATTTAAAAACAATACAGTGCAATGTCATATCTATTAAAAACAAAAGTATTTTATGGGAACAAATATTTTGTTCTCCTAAGAATCTGATATTTCTTTTATAGGACAATATTTAAGATGAAACTGATGAAATTCTGTCATAAGAAGCGTAAGTATACTAACTATAGGATATAATATAAACAAATTTGCTAAACACTAAGGATTATAACTCAATTTGCAGATATATTTATAAAAGATAAAGATAATTATAATCCTGTGGTCAACCATACTATGTGCCCCAAGCACTTTGTTAAACTCTGTCATGTAAGTCAAGTATCCAGAGTACAACCTGAGTATGAAAAAGAAGGAAAAAATACAACATTTTCATTTGAGTATTCTTATCCATTAAAATTCGAATTTAGGAAAAAAGTCTCCACCAATCTTTTATCTGTTTTGTTGTTTGTTTGTTTGTTTTGTTTTTTACAAAGAATGACAGTAAAAAAAAAAAAAAAAAAAAAAACAGATCTAGTCATGCAGTTTTGGGACAGCTGGCTAGTAATATTTATCTGCCTGTGTTCACCTATGGCCCCTTTTATTCTAAAACTCTTATCAGATCAAGGTTTAAATGAAAAAATGCAGGCTTGGCACTGTCCCCCACAAACCAAAAGGTAGAAGGTCATCCTAAGAGAACACTGTTTTTACATGATTTTCCAGGAACTGAAACACTCCTAAAATTCAATACATGTTTAGGCAAAATAATATCAGTAGCTATTGTGGAACTGTAAAGCACACCTTCTTTTTCTTAAAATAAAACTTGAAACTAAAAAAAAAAAAAAAAAAAAAAAAAAAACCTGTGAATGATACTGAGATCCTCCTATACAGGATCAAGAAGAACTATCATTAGGAAAGTGATGTCCTGCAATACCAGGACATCAAGTTGGAATCCAACTGGACTCCAATCCCAAATTGGAAATTTTAAATATGGGGAATAAGGACCTCTCTATAACACTCTCCAAGCTGGTTTTCCCTTCTTCCACTAACACCTCCCTTCCCACCACATCCCATTTCTGATAACATTTTCACTAACGTAACTCCAAGGTTCTAAACAAGAATGTTTCTGGAAAGAACAGACTGAACAATGAAAGAAAGTTGTCTAGTCCTGAGATTTCAGGCAAGTTACCTTTTCTGGGACTCACTTTCCCATCTCTACGAATACCTTCCCAGCTCTAAAAATCTAGGCCACCTATGAGTACACAACCAGATGAATCAGCTAGCTGAAGATAACAGATCAGAAAGGAAACATCAACTCCTTTAACATTTGGGGGATTTTCTCTTTATTGGGGGAGGGGGGAGAATAACACATCATAATTGCCTGAATTAACTATTTATCCTGAACTAACAGAAAAATCTTTCATTCTATCAGCCGCTAAAACAAAACACTAAAACTCTTAAAAAGTTCACATTTCTTTCCATTTTAAAAATAATCAGGGCTAGGGTTGTGGCTCAGCGATAGAGCGCTTGCCTAGCACGTGCATGGCCTGGGTTCGATCCTCAGCACCACATAAAAATTAAAAAAAAAAAAAAAATTCATTGTATACAACTAAGGCAAATAAATAAATATTTTAAAAATAATAATAATAATAATCAAATAGGGGCTGGGGCTGTAGCTCAGTGGTAGAGCACTTGCCTAACGTGTGAGGCACTGGGTTCAATCCTCAGTACCACATAAAAATAAATAAATAAAATAAAGGTATATTAAAAAAAAAAAAAAAAGAGTTGTATCTGTTCTAAAAAAAAAAAAAAAAAAAAAAAGAAAAAGGAAAAGAAAAAAAATCAAAATTCAACCCTTAAATCCCAATGGTTTACAGTAAGGGCTAGTATTACAGGATTGCATGTTCTAACCAATATTTCCTTCTTTGGTAAAGTAGAGTGATCTTACATGCAAGACATCTGAGTCAGTCACTACTTTTACTCATCACCAGTCTAGGACCACAGTGGGAGGAAACTCCCCACAACTCATTTTGAATAACCATATTTAATGACTCAAGGTATCTTAGCAGTGAAATGCTTTTCAAATTTTTCTCTCAGTTTTTCTAAATTTCCAACATGCAACAAGATATAAGTAATATAAATACAAAAAAATTAATAGACTATTAAATTTATAAAGAGTAGTATTAGAATTGTGCTTAACTCAAATTCTTTTTTTAAATATTTATTTGTTTTTTAGTTGGACACAATGCCTTTATTCTTACGTGGTGCTGAGGATCAAACCTAAGCCATGCATGTGCTAGGCGAGCGCTCTACCGCTGAGCCACAACCCCAGCCCCTCAAATTCTTTTGATTCATAATGTATTCCTAGGAAAAAATATTAACTTGATTTTTCAATGATTACTATGATTATTGATTTAAGAAAGGGACAATTTTTACTTTTAAAAGAAATAAAGTGCTTAAAGTCAAATATCCTTTTAAATTTGTAAATCTGCAAGTTGAATATAGGTATAAAAGGTCAAATAGCCATTGCATTGCCTCTTTAAAACCTGAATTTAATCGTCAAGATGCACTTTTTTATCAAGAATTCATTCCACTTACTTTCTTCCCCCATTTTTCTAGAGGAACCATCACTTTCCAGAAGAATACTGCACCAATGGGGAAGCATGAAACAAGTATGGTAAGACAAAGTTAATTATATATTAGTAGGGCCAAGAGGAGGTGAAAGACACTGTATGCATTGAACAGAATGGGAACTCAGTGGTAACAGACACAAGGTCTGAATAATTCACTGCTTACAGTTGAGCAACGAAAGATGCATAACCCTAATAAACAGGAAAATAGCCCAAATCCTAGTTACCTATGTCAGTTTTAAGGTAAATATTTTGCTCAATATTCTTATAACTAATAAAAATTATTTTTTAGGGGGTGAGCAGAGGTAAGAGTGGATGGGGACAGGGTTGGGAGGAAGAGTTGTCATGTATCTCTTTTTATAGTATTTTTATTTTTTTTGAACCAGTTAAATGTAGAACAAAAGCAAGCAGGTTTAAAAAATTCATGTTTATTCTGATATCATGTATTTGAGCTTCTTTTGCTTGAACTCACAGATTTTACTTTCTTTCACTCCTGATAAAATTAGTTTTGCAGCATCCTAACCAACTTACTTTCTTTTAGATAAACAAAAACTAGAACAGCTTTAAGACCACACATGGTACGAAACAGGTCTATTCCTCTTATATATCCTCCCAAGTGCCTAATCCCAGTCCTGAAAAACTCAATAGAGGTTTTTTTTTTTGTTTTGTTTTGTTTTGTTTTGTTAAAGAAGCAGCACTTGATGGCACTTGTACAAAATAAAGCTGAGCACTTATTCACTTGGTCACATTTAGCACTTATTCACTAAATGGTGGGTGACTTTCCCCTCAAAAATAGAGAAACATTAAAATTAAATCCTCCTTACTACTTTCTCATCCACTAAAAGCAAAGGAAAGAGATTAGTTTAGAGGAACATGAAGTCAGAAAACTATACTATGCTGATTCACAGTATAAGACAGTCCATGTAGTAAGCCAGGGACTAAAGTTAGAAAAACCACTAGGTATATTTACTTCTTTTGTCTTTTTTATTTTGACAAATCAAAGGATTGTTATGCAGGACAGGTGCCTCATCTAAGCTATCTATCCTATTCATTT
Source organism: Tamias sibiricus (assembly GCA_025594165.1). Classification (NCBI taxonomy): domain Eukaryota; kingdom Metazoa; phylum Chordata; class Mammalia; order Rodentia; family Sciuridae; genus Tamias; species Tamias sibiricus. The sequence continues at coordinate 120,612,955 of CM046663.1, read as the reverse complement.
TCATTTTTACTTAAAAGTTCCAATTACTTGCCGGGCGCGGTGGCGCACGCCTGTAATCCCAGCACTTGGGAGGCTAAGGCAGGAGGATCACAAGTTCAAAACCAGCCTCAGCAATGGCGAGGCACTTAGCAACTCAGTGAGACCCCTGTCTCTAATAAAATACAAAAAAGGGCTGGGGATGTGGCCCAGTGGTCGAGTGCCCATGAGTTCAATCCCCAGTACTAAAAAAAAAAAAAAAAAAAAAAAAAGTTCCAATTACACAACTCCAAAAGCAAAATTTCAGAGCCCACCAAGAAGACTGGTAGGAGAGGCACAAACAGAGATGGCATCAGCTGGAAGTCTCCTTTCCCTAGAGCAGGGTCTACATACAGGTAACTCAAAGGTTAAGCTACCTGGGGAAAACTGTGCCTCAAATGAAGTCAATGGGAATAATAATAAGTCAGGTCCTGAGGACCCTTCTGGAAAGAGATATAAAACACCTACCAAATACAGAAGTCCTGATGGCTCATAGTAATGTGTTTCCTTTTGTTTTCCCCCAAAGAAATAGCTCATTATGAGCCAGAGTGAAACAGTCTGTGAAGTACAGCCAGAGTCCCATATTAAATCACATTCTAACGCATATTCGAGCACAGTGTTACACACCGGCATACAGAATAAGGCACAGCACACAGCACAAGAAAACCCCACAGACATGCTTTTTCTGTTTTTAAGCAAAAAAGAAACTAAAGGGCAAGAGAAAGCTTACCTTCTAAACGTGAGAAAAAGAATAAAACAAACAAGAGAACAAAAAAAGATGCATAAAGAAGTCACAACAGGGAAGTAAAAGTCAAGTATGCAAAAGCAAAATTAAATCAATATCAAAGATTTAAAATGATTTTACCATGTAAATTTAAAAAATAATCTTAGAACCAGTTGAAGAACTGCACATTAATGAGAAAATACCTGTTAAACAAATCCATAGTTGAAGGAAACTAATTTATTATTCATTGTTAAGTTACCTTTCTGGATAAAAGAGAGAGAGGGCTGGTGGTTTTTAGGCCCTGCTTTGACACTACCTTCTAGGTGTCCTGGAGGACGAACATTTCTCTACTAAACACCCAACAGAAGTAAAACTATAAAATCCCCTCTCTAGTCAGCTACCAGCCTGCTGGGTGACCCTGGAGACATTTGGGTCATATATGGGAAAGCTAGACCCTAGAACAAGTAGTATATTCCCCCAAACTGCCTGCATCTTGGGCTCCCAAGTGTAAACACAAATGTCTTTGTTCTCCCAGACCTGGAAGCTTTGTTCATAGTCACTACATAGGAAAAAGTGGACCAGAGTGGCAGTAACACAAAACCATTGCTGACAGATTCTAAAAGGAATCCACCAACCCCCTTGAGCCCAAGAAGAGGTTCTAGACAGGGTGAAGGGATCTCACAAACTGACAAATATTTTAAATGAACTTTCATTAGGGAAAAGAAAATAATGAAGGGGCACATGTAGAAATGCTAAGATATTCCTCTGTATATTTCTCTGAATCAAAGGTTGGTTAAAGGAAAATTTTCCATAAAGTTTAGAATTACAAGCATATTCTGTGTCTTTCTTAATCACCTGGCAACAATTACCCACATACAAGGTAGGGATCCCACCCAGTGGACTATATATTCCTCTATCAGACAACCTGAAGGAAAGGCTACCCACCTCAGCCTTCAACCAATATTCACTTCACATGTCTGTTTATTTATTCTACGTTGGAACAAAGTAAATCTGCAAAGGTAGCAAGTAACTCATAAAACAAAAGTGAAGAAGAAATTACATTCACAATACCTAAGTATTCTTATGCTACACACAATTACAAGATAAAATGTGTGACACGTAACAATCAAAATCACCCAGGAGGGGAGAATTCAGGATTTTGCTTATTTCTCCTCCAATACCACTTACCTTGCTGGCCCAGGCATCTTCATCCCAAGAAGTGAGTTGTAATACACGGATGATCTCATTAATTTCAGCACTCATCTTTTCTACGGTAAAATTGCGATTTTTCAAAGCTTCTTCTATTCCTTGGTTTTTTGAGTTTTTAGTTGTTACAAATATCTTCATAGCTATAAAAATAAACAAAAGATCAGCAACTGAAGTTGGAATTAAATCTTATTATTATGTAACAGCATTCACACAGATGTTCCATACTTTGAACACGTTTTGGATTTCTAAAGTCTTAAAAAGAATATACAAACACTGCAAATCTGCCAATAAAGTTCCAATATTAGCAACTTTCATTGCAAAAAAAAAAAAACTAAAGGTACAAAACATCACCACTACATGATTAGGGAACTTATCTAACATGTATATACTGATGACTTATAATCACAAAATATCTAATATTCTTATTATCCTTCTAAATAAGCTATCATCCCTGACCCTAAAACTGGCTGCATCCACTGCAAACCTAATGGGACAGGATGAAAACCATCAATAATACTGTAGAGTATCCTGCTGCCTTCAATCTCAACAGAAGACCCCAAAGAATCAAGTTTATCTTCCAGGACTTCTCTTAATATGGAGCAGAGACTTTCTATCTCCCAGAAGTAAAAAAGAAAAAAATTAAGAATGATAATAAGGAGCATTACAGAAAGAATATCTTCCCATCAAATTATTAAAATTTCATAAGCAAAGATTAATTAACACTCTCTTGAGTTACCCAGATTAGAAAGAAACCATCTTCCAACACACATAGAACAGATGACCTCAAAACATATTCCCAGGACTAGGGCTATAGTTCAGTGGTAGAGTACTTGCCTAGCAGAGGCAAGGCTGGGTTCAATCCTTCTCCATCTCCCTCCTTTTTTTTTTTTTTTTTTTTTTTTTTGTGGTACCGGGGATTGAACTCAGGGGCACTCGACCACTAGGGCACATCCCCAGCCCTTTTTTGTATTTTATTTAGAGACAGTGGTCTCACTGAGTTGCTAAGAGCCTCGCCATTGCCTGGCTTTGAAGCGATCCTCCTGGCCTCCCCTGGGATTACAGGGTTCGCCAATCCTTCTCATCTCCCTCCTTTTTTTGTTTTTGTTTTTGTTTTTGTTTTGTGGTACTGGGGATTAAACCCAGGGCTTTATGCATGCTAAGCACATATTCTACCACTGAGCTACATCCCTAACCCTCCTGGGTTCAATCCCTAGCAACATACACTCACACAACACAAACCTCCACCCCCACCTCCCCACAAATACTTCTCACATAAGATTCTATCTACAAATTTTTGTTTTGTAGTGCATGTAAAGACATTTTGAACTCTTACATTCATATCTCCTTTTGTACCTTCTATCTAAAACACCAAAACAGGTAACTAGGATCACAGTGATAGGCCTTATAACATTTTAAAAATGAAGCTGACCTCTGAGAGCTAAACTAATTAACAATCAGATTAAGATAATTACATAAACCAAGAACAGCTGGCACGGCTGGACACAGTGATGCACCTGTGTAATCCCAGTCACTGTGGATGCTGAAGCAGGAGGATCATGAGTTTAAAGCCAGCCTCAGGCCGGGCGCGGTGGCGCACGCCTGTAATCCCAGCACTTTGGGAGGCTGAGGCAGGAGGATCTCGAGTTCAAAGCCAGCCTCAGCAATGGCGAGGCACTTAGCAACTCAGTGAGACCCTGTCTCTAAATAAAATACAAAAAAAGGGCTGGGGATGTGACCCAGTGGACGAGTGCCCCTGAGTTCAATTCCTGGTACCACAAAAAAAAAAAAAAAAAAAAAAAAGCCAGCCTCAGCAACTTAGCAACCCTAAGCAACTCAGTGAGACCCTGTCTCTAAATTTAAAAGGGGGGGAGGGGGTGCTGGGGATATGGCTCAGTGGTTAAGCACCCTAGGTTCAATCCCTGGTACCAAAAAATGAATAAATAAATAAAAGAAGGACTGGCACATACTAGACACTCAATAAGTACAAATCCCTTTTGCTAGGTGAGAAAGCAGCCACCATGTTTGCATTTCAGAGCTATGCTCAATGTGAAAGTGGTCCCAGCTGGTGGCCAAACAGCTGATTTATTCACAGAGCAGAAAACAGTTAAATATCTTTAGGAAAATTGTGCTACCACTGAAAAGGGCTCTGAGTTCACTTCTTTATCATGCAGTACTCTATATAGCCATTCTAGTTCCTAATTATTTTTCTATAACACAAGTAAAGATGTGAAAAATCAATGTCCTGCCCGGTGCAGTAGCGCACACCTGTAATACCAGCACTTGGGAGGCTGAGACAGGAGGATTGCAAGTTCAAAACCAGCCTCAGCAATGGTGAGGCACTTAGCAACTCAGTGAGACCCTGTCTCTAAATAAAAATACAAAAAAGGGCTGGGGATGTGGCCCAGTGGTCGAGTGCCCCTGAGTTCAATCCCCAGTACCAAAAAAAAAAAAAAGTCAATGTCCATGATTACAGGAGATTCTACCTCTCAAGGAAAAGGTCCTGTTAGAGTTTCAGGAGAACAGGCTAGGCCACAGAAAGGGCAAGTTCAAACAAAGTACAGAAGAAAAACAGCATTTGAGATGAATCCTGTTTTTTAGCATCAGTACCATCATGTAACACCCAATCAATCAGATCTCACTTTTACCCAAGCTAAAGTACATCAAAGAAAAAGAAATGAACTTCAGAGTTCAGAACATGCTAACATTTATTTCCCTTAAAAAATAAAGTGCAAGCAGGAAATACCTGAAATGAGAACTGGAAGCAACTCTTTCACAGTGTTCATTGAGTTCACCAACATTACTCGGTGCTCCTGGTGAGTCAACTCCTGCTGTCTCTCGTCAATCATCTTGGCCATCTTAGTCATTCCTGGGGCACAAGGAAGAAATTTTGCAGGGTGAATAGTAAAACAAGCATGGATCTGGCTCCCTTAGCCTAAGTCCATTATGAATTACTATCAAAGTCCAAACCACCCTCTTATTTAAGCAACAGACACCATCACTGAACCCTAGTATTTATGCAATTTTATTCCTTTCAATAAAAGTAATTTAGTATATGAAAACTCTAAGTACAATATAACAATATAATTTTCATGTTTGACAAAAATATATTACAAATATTAGAAACTGAAATGAATTAATAAATATTTATTTTTAAAAATGGACAAGTGGGATAAAAATATTTTACCAGGCTACTACACATATAGCTTTCACACCATATATCTGGCCACCATGCTATGCTATGTAAGAATCTTATGTGAGCCTAGTACTGGATACAGTGACTAAAAAAGTTCTAAGAATGTCAGTGGTATGTTTTGTCTTTATATATATTTTTTTCACTTTCCAATTTGTCCAAAATAAGCATATACTACTTTTTTGTTTTTTAATAATTTTTTAGTTATAGATAGACATAATAGCTTTATTTTATTTGTTTATTTTCATGTGGTGCTGAGAATCAAAACCAGTGCCTCACACGTGCTAGGCAAGTACTCTATCACTGAGCCACAAACTCAACCCAGCATATACTATTTTTATAATTAGAAACAAATAGAAATATTATAAAAATAATCACAGTGATGACAGTGTTTGAAAGCATCTGGTGTTTTGCAATCAGTCTGCCAGAACTTTTTGTTTACGTTGGTTATTATTCAAAGGTGCTATGTGATTTTCTAAAGTTTTAATTTTCAAATTGCTCCGAGGTTTTTTTTGTTTTGTTTTTTGGTACTGGGGATTAAGTGCAGGGGTGCTTTACCTCTGAGCTACATCTTGAGTCCTTCTTACTTTTCATTTTGAGATAGGGTCTAACTAAGGTGCTGAGGCTGGCCTCGAACTTTCAATCCTCCTGTCTCAGTCTCCCAAGTGGCTGGGATTATGCCAGGCTACTCCTAGGATTACTTAAATTGTCTCATAGGCCATCCAAAACGAAGCGGAAAGGTGGGGCTGCCTCTTCTTCACCCAGAATAGTTTTCTTGTGTGAGGCACTGGTCTCAATCCTCAGCACCACATAAAAATAAACAAAATAAAGCTATTGTGTCCATCTACAACTAAAAAATTATTAAAAAACAAAAAAGTAGTATATGTTTATTTTGGACAAATTGGAAAGTAAAGAAAAATATATAAAGATAAAGACAAAACACACCACTGTTTCCTTTTGTCTGTTATGCATAAAATTCCATTTGAGGAATAGAAAAATGTTATAGTGTTATAAGAAAGTTTAGAATACAAAACCAAAGAAAAACATTTCCAGGTGATCTTCTTTTAAATGTCATTAAAATGACTACACTGGCCAGGCATGGTGGCTCACACCTGTAATCCCAGTGGCGGGGGAGGCTGAGACAGGAGGATTGCAAGTTCAAAGCCAGCCCCAGCAAAAGCAAGGTGCTAAACAACTCAGTGAGACCCTGTCTCTAAATAAAATACAAAATTATAGGGCTGGGGATGTTGCTCAGTGGTTGAGTGCCCCTGAGTTCAATCCCTGGAACCAAAAAAAAAAAAAAAAAAAAAAAAAAAAAAAAAAGACTATACCCTAAAATACTAATAAGTAGCAGGGGATGGTGGCACACGCCTATAACCCTAGCTACTCAGGAGGCTAAAGCAGAGGATCATAAAAATTCAAGGCCAGCAACACAGCAAGACTCTGTCTCAACATAAAAAAATTAAAAGAGCCAGGCAAGTGGCACATGCCTATAATTCCAATGACTTTGGAGGCTAACGCAGGAGATTCACAAATTCAAGACTAGCCTCTACAACATAACATAACAACATCAGTTTAAAAAAAAAAAACAGTGTGGTGCCATAGGCCTGTAATCCTAGTGACTCGGGAGTCAGGAGGATAGCAAGTTCAAGGCTGGCCCTAAGCAACTCATTGACAACCTGTTTCAAAATAAAAAATAAAGGTCTGGGGATGTGGCTCAGTAGTAGAACAACCATGGGTTCAATCCCCAGTACCTCAATCAATAACATATAATAGGACTAGGAATGTAGCACTGTGGTATAGCATATTCCAGTCCTGGGTTCAATACCTATTACATAAGGAAAAAATACTGTTTAGCAAAACCCAACATTTTACATAAAACAGAAGAATTTTATAAGGTAATAAATATCAAGTTAAATACCTTCATTGGCTCATTCCTTCTTTAATGACTCTCAAGGTCATGTTACCTGTCTGTAACATCAAAAGCTGGTATCTATTTGTGTATTTTGAATATTAAATACTCAGATGCCTAAACAATCATTTCAAAATGAGATTTAACCACACAGCTCTTCTCTCTAGATCTGATTATATAAGGCAGCCTTGGGCTAGGGCATTAATCCACAATAGTAGGAAGGCTAATTAGCAAGCTAAGAGGTCAGAAAAAGCTAAAAGCCAGCTGGCAGACAGTGAAGGAATGCTGTGTAATGTGGAATGAAGAGGTCAGGATTCAGGGTGACCCTCAGCATTACAGTAATAGAAAAGTATTTCCTACGTTCTCCAGCAACATTTGCAATGTCGGTTTAATTTATTCCACAGGGCCAGAATTTATAGAAAGCAGATTCAGATTTCATAGACAACGACATCTCCTCAGCAGAAGCCCAGCATCAGCTCCATCAACAAAGTAGACACACTTGAAAGCCCACTGCATGATCACCTATCTTCTGCAAAATAGACAAGTATCCTTTCCTCATGATCCAACATGGACAACCCACACAAAAAAAATTTATTATAAAAACTCAATATGACTAACCTGGCCCAAGATTCTTTGTATAAGTGACCAAATCTTCCATAGTCTCCACGACCTCTGCCACTGTAAGATATTCCAAAATTCCTTTGCAAACTCGAATAATTTTACGAACCTGAAAATATATTTCAGAGTATTCAGTCAAGCGAGAGAATTATAAATAGAAAACATGGTAATGCAAACGTGTAGCCATTAACAATTATCAGTGTTCCATTATTATCTTTAAAACTAGTTTATTTGTCTGGGAGACTCTGCATGGGTCTCAGATTGCCTACCTCAGCCTCATCGAAGGTAAGGAGTAGGTCTGATGTGCCAGAGAGGATGCCCCTTGACCCATCAATTAGATAATCTCGAGCAGGCACTGAGTAAGGGTCGGACTGAAGCATCTGGGCTGCTTGGACAAGCTTGGTGCAAGCATTCTCAACCCTGGGAGAAAGAACATGGGTTAACTGGCAGAACTAAGCAGAAGACTATCATGGAAAATTTGAATGTATGTAAATTCACATATTTTTTTCCCTACATGAAAAATAGCTAAGACCAACTGACAATAGAATTAGGTTTCTAGATTTTATAATTTGCAGTTAATGGGAGAATAATCATTCATTCATTCTTTCATTCAGTGCACCAAATCCTTGTTCTATGTTATTTCTCAGCAACAAAAAAATGTTGGCTGGCTGGAGTTGTGGCTCAGTGGTAGAGCATTTGCGTGGCTTGTGTGAGGCCCTGGGTTTGATCCTCAGCACCACATATAAATAAATAAATAAATAAATAAATAAATAAATAAATAAATAAAAGATCCATTGATAACTAAAAAATGCAAATTTAAAACAATGTTGAGAACACATTTAGGACCTTTTATAATATGTTGCCATCTCTCTCTAACTCCTTTGTTTCCTTTACTCCTCTCCATCCAATACACACTTGCCATCAAAAGGCACTGCATAAAGAACTGAAATCCTTGATAGTATTTTCACATTTAATATCTGGAAATAAAATGCCAAGACACTGTGTTAATGAAACTGAATAACCACAGAAAGCAAATGAAAAGGAAGAAACACAAAGAAAAAGTATTAACACACAAATTTTTCATTCATGATCTAAACAGACTTATTTGACAAATCCATTGGCCCAGTTAGAAACAGCCTATGTTGTTAAAAAGATCACTGAACCTTGGGGCTGGGGATGTGGCTCAGTGGTAGAGCACTCGCCTAGCACGTGCGCAGCCCGGGTTCGATCCTCAGCACCACGTAAGAATAAAGGCATTGTGTACAAATAAATATATATTTAAAAAAAAAACAAATCACTGAATCAGTTACTAATAATTTAATATTAATATAGTTTAATACAGACCCCAAGACCAGCCAAGGGTTTGAATGGTGGGGCGGGCTAAATTCATTTAAAAGAATCCAAGCCGGGCGTGGTGGCGCAAGCCTGTAATCCCAGCACTTTGGGAGGCTGAGGCAGGAGGATCACAAGTTCAAAGCCAGCCTCAGCTATGGTGAGGCACTTAGCAACTTAGTGAGACCCTGTCTCTAAATAAAATACAAAAAAAGGGCTGGGGATGTGACCCAGGTCAAGTGCCCCTGAGTTCAATCCCCGGTACCACAAAAAAAAAAAAAAAAAAAAGAATCCAAAATGCAAAAACAAAAGTATTCCTCCTGGGTCCTCCTGCACTACCAAAAAGTACGCATCCATTCAATTATCCATCCCAGAGAACCTAACAGATAATTTCCTCTAATCTCATATTCAATGTACCCACTGTTATCACTGAATAACTTATAAAGATAAGGAACAAATTGCTTAAAGTTAAAATGCTTAGCCAAAATTATACATTCTCATTTGAAAACATAGCAAATGTCACAATGCAAAAAAAAAAAAAAAGAGTAACACACAGGGTTATTTTGAGGATCAAATGAAATAATACAAAACCCTACAGGTATTAAGCAGTGTTGCCTTGTTAATAAAAAAAAATAAACCAACATAAGAATTTCAACTACATAAAAAGCACTGGGCTATAGAAATGGCAGGTATGCATGCAAAGATATAAAAAGCATTATTCTAACTCTCAAAAAGCATACCTTCCTAAGCTAAAACACAAACATTGGTGCCATAAGACAGTACCTAATAAATATCAGTGAAGAACAATATTAATTTTTTTTAACTTTTTATGGTGCTGGGGACCCATGGGCTTGTGCATGTGAGGCAAGCACTCTACCAACTGAGCTACATCCTCAGCCCCAACAAGATTAATTTGATATGGCTTCTGGTCAGTCTCAAGGGACTGAGTACTTTGTTTGTTTGTTTGTTTGTTTGTTTGTTTGTTTGTTTAGTTGTAGATGGGCACAGTACCTTTATTTTATTTATCTATGTGGTGTTGAGAATCAAACTCAGTGTCAGACACATGCAAGACAAGCACTCTACCACTGAACCAACCCCAGTCCATGTTATTTTTAATTTTTAAATTAGAATTTTGGTTTAATTTAAAATTGTGTAATATGTATATTCAGATATATTGCACAACATATACACACATTTAAAATTAAAAGGGCATACAGTAGCCGGGCGCGGTGGCGCACGCCTGTAATCCCAGCACTTTGGGAGGCTGAGGCAGGAGGATCGCAAGTTCAAAGCCAGCCTCAGCAATGGCAAGGCACTTAGTAACTCAGTGAGACCCTGTCTCTAAATAAAATACAAAAAAGGGCTGGGGATGTGACCTAGTGGTCGAGTGCCCCTGAGTTCAATCCCCAGTACCAAAAAAAAAAAAACAAAAAGGCATACAGTGAAAAATCTTCCCTCTGTTATCTATCTTCTAAGCACTCCAAGTCAATTCCACTTGCAACCAATGTTGAGTTTCCTTCAATGCTGCATTTCCTCTGTATATTTTCATAAGACATATTAGGCATCTGAAAACATTTTTCCTTTTTACACAAATAGGATCACACTAAGCACACTCTGCTTTCTTTTTTTTTTTTTTTTTACTTAGAAATGTTCTATTAAAAGTACATAAAAGAGTTACTTCATTCTTTTATACAGCTACATAATAGTTCAAAATTTATTAGCCTGCTTCAATGAATCATCTTGAATACTCATTATTTTACCCTGTATTATCTGTAGGATACATTCTAGAAATGGACTTGCTAAGTCAAAGGTACTGTCTCACCAATATAATCAAACTTTTGGATCCTACCAGGGATAAATGAAGACTGGATCCCAATATAGTTTGTGTGTTTGTTTCATTAAAGGGAAAGTCACATAACATAAAACCATTCGAATAGCCATTTTAATGGTACAATTCAATAGCATTTAGTACTCACAATGTTGTTCAATTACCACCTCTCTCTAGTATCAAAATGCATTATCATCTCAGTAAATACAAAGTATTCATTAAGTAATCATTCCCCATTTCCCCCTCCCCCCATCCCTTGATAACCACTAATCTGCTTTCTGTCTCTGTGGATTTGCTTATACATTCATAAAAGAATTCATACACCATGTAACCTTTATTGTCTATTTTCTTTTATATAGCATAATGTTTTCAAGGTTCATCCAAGTTGTAGCTTTTATCAGTACCTCATTTCTTTTTTTTTAATTAGTTCTTTTTAGTTATACATACATTATGATTTTGACATAATTATAAAGCATGGAATACAATTTGCTCTAATTCAGTCTCAAATATTTCCCCTTTCTCTTCCCTCTTCTCTCTCCATGTCCCTTCCCTCTACTCTACTGATCTCTCTACTATATCCTCTTTTCCATTGTGCATATATATGTCACAATTTGCTTTATCCATTCATGCACTGATGGACATCTCGTTTGTTTCTACCTCCTGGCAATCATAAATAATGCTGTACAAGTTTCTGTATGGATATATGTTTTCATTTTTCTTGATATTACATCTAGTAAGGGAATTCTAGTTAATATATTAATTTCATTTTTAACTTTATTGAGAAACTGTCAAAACTGTTAACCAGCTCTGTACCTCTTTACATTCTCAACAGTAACAAAGGAGTTCCTAATCCTGCACATCCTCATCGACCCTTGTTTTTCATTTTCGTGGGGGTTTTTGTTTGTTTTTGTTCTTTTTGTTTTTTTTATTAAAGCCAGCCAAGGGCTGGGGTTGTGACTCAGTGGTAGAGCACTTGCCTAGCACACATGAGGCACTGGGTTCAATCCTCAGCACCACATAAAACTTAAAAAAAAAGGTTAGAAAAAGAAAAAGCCAGGCAAATGGTATCTCATGGTTTGTATTTGCATTTCTTTAATGACAAATGACAGTGGACATCTTTTGATATGCTTGCCCATTTTGACATCTTTTTGAAGAAATGTATTATTCAAGCCTTTTCCCTATTTTTTCAATTTGGTTGTCTTAATATATGCTAGATATTAAACCCCTCATCAGATACACAATTTGCAAATACTTTTTCTTATTCTGTTTTGATTGTCTTTTTATTCAACACAGTTTTATCTTCCACTCCTCTTATTATGAATAAGGTTGAAGAGATTTTCATATTTTTAAAAGTATAAAAGCTTGGTGTGTAGCACATGCCTGTAATCCCAGTTATCCAAGAGGCTGAGGTGGGAAGATCACTTCAGCCCAGAAATTTGAGATGAGGATGAACAATATAGTGAAATCTCATCTCAATAAAATAAAACAAAATCACAACAGATTTTTCAAACAAATATCATCTACCCATCTACAACCAGTTTTTAGATACCAACTGGGTGTCTAACATATTCAGTGCAATTCAGACACTGTTATCAGAGTCCTAGGACAGAGGCCCAACTCTGGGAATCTCAATTATCAGGTACAACAACTCACCCCAAAAACCAAACAGAAAAAGTAGTGGTGAAAAGCAGGAAAAGAACTTTAATCATTATAGCTATACTAGAAAGGCAAAAGGGACCAGTGTTTCCAACCCTGTCTTCAGGGGTACTGACATGAGCTCCCAGATTAGAGAGACAAGGGGAACCAGAAATATGCAGTCAAGCAGTCTTGGTATCATTATCTCAAGATTGGTCAGGCAGGACCTTGTTGGAATTCATAAGAAAGTTGCTATACCCGGTGGGTAGTTTTGATTTATCATAGGATATTTATGTATGGATCAGACCTGTTTTTTCTGGAATACAAGGTAACTGACTCAAAGAGCAAAGGAGACAGATTTCAAAATGCAAGCAGAGATACCAAGTTTTTTACATCTGCAGGCCAAATGAAGAATCAGTGGTTCTAGCAAAAGCAACCTCTAAGTCCTTGTTATAACACTAACAACCCAGAGTTAGTGTTAGACTCCATAGTTTAAGGGCTCAGTCCCAAGACAACATTCACTTCAGACACCAATCACAAGTATCAAGTGCCACGGGTACCTACACTTCTGTCTGACTTGACTACTATCATGAACAAGCCCTGTCATTAACATAAACCAAATATGTTTGTGCCTTTCCACAATGAGACTTCTGTCCTAGGACCCTGGTATACCAGGTATTCAAAAAGACATGAAAATAACACCTACAATGAAGAATAAAACAATTATTCAAAACCAACTTAGAAATAACAAAGATGCCAGAATCACTAGACAAAAATATTTAAAAAGTTATTACAGCTGTAGTCTATATTTAAGATTGATTACCTTAGATGTATAAATTAAATGCATAAAAAGACCCAAAAAGAACAAGTAGATGTGAAAAATAAAATGTCTGAAATACAAAAATACAATGTGAATTAGTAGCAGATTAGATATCACAAGGAAAAAAAAAACATTACTGGGCTGGGGTTGTGGCTCAGCGGCAGAGCGCTCGCCTCGCACGTGTGCGGCCCGGGTTCGATCCTCAGCTCCAGGTAAACATAAATGCATTGCATTGTGTACAACTGAAGTAAATAAATAAATATTTTTTTAAAAAATTACTGAAGTTGAAGTTATAACAATAAAAACTACCCAAAATCAAATGGGGGTCAAATATTTTTTTTAATTAAACCGTCAGTAAGCTATGGAACAATTCCAAAGACATTCATATTTGTACAAATGAAGCCTCAAAGGAAAGAAGGTGGCAGGGGTAAGGGGAATTACTTGAAGAAATAAAGGCTAAAATATTTTCAGATTTGAAGAAAACTATAAAGTTCTAGGTCCAAAAGGCTCAATAAACACCAAACACAAAAATATCAAGAAGACAACACTAAAGCAAATCATAATAAAATTCATTAAAACCCATAATAAGAGAAACTCTTAAAGAAACAGAGAACAGCAAACTTCTCACTGGAAAAAGTGCAAGCCAGGAAACAATGGAGCAGTATCTTTTCTTTTCTTTTTTTTTAATATTTATTTGTTTTAGTTGTACACAATGCCTTGGTTTTTACATAGTGCTGAGGAACCTGAACCCGGGCTGCGCTCGTGCTAGGTGAGCGCCCTACCACTGAGCCACAACCCCAGCCCCCGGAGCAGTATCTTTAAACTACTAAAAAATGTGGGGAGGTGGGGAGGGGTGGAGGTATAGCTCAATGGTAAAGTGCTTGCCTAGCATTGTGCAAGGTCCTGAGTTCAATTCTCAGCACTGACTGACCCCCACCCCAAAAAATAACCCTAATATATATCAACCTAAAAATCTATATCCAGTGATATAGATTGAAGACAAAACCCCTTTTCAGATGCATAAAAGCTGAAAGAATTCATCACCAATAGAACTATAAGAGACCTTAAAGGAAGTCCCTTAGGAAAAAAGAAATAATGCCAGGAGAAAATCTAGAATTACACAAAAAGATGAAAGCTCTGTAAATGGCAAGTATATGGGTAAATATAAAAGATTCTTTTTTTCCTATTTAAAGATCTTTAAAATGCAACCGACAGCCGTGCATGGTGGCACATGCTTGACTCAGGAGCTGGAGGTGGAGAATCATAAGTTTGAGGCTAGCCTGGGCAACTTAGCAAAACCCTGTCTCAAAATAAAAAATTAAAAGGCTGGGGAAATAGTTCAGTGGTAAAGTGCCTTGGGTTCAATACCAAGTACTGCAAAATAAATAAAATATAACTGACATATTAGAGAAAAAAAACATTTTAAAAAGTAACTGGATTTGGCTGACATTGGACAATGAAGACTGGCTTTGCCAACAATTATGGCAGATATTTTCCATAGATTAAATAAGTTAAATTTATGTGAAAATATATTTTAGATAGATATATGTATATATATCTATATAAAATGTACAATATGGCAGAACGTATACACTTAGCAACTTGTTAAACTTATAATCTTAAAATGTTTCAATGAAAACTTAAAAAAAATGTTCAAGAGGAATTTTTTATAAGTCCTGTAGGGATAGACACTCACTCAATTGAATACCACTAGTTGTAAAGACCACTGATACCTTGCTTCAGGCTTTCTACAGTCATTTCCTCTATCTAAAGAACCTGTCCTCCACCCCTCTTTTGATTGATTAGTCCCTCTTCTTGTTCTTAGACTCCACTTTTAAATGTCTCTTCCTTCAGGAAGTCATATTATCTCCCCAATCTATGGATACCTATGTGTTCCCATAGAATTTACCACAGTTTCTCAGTTTAGTTGTCTCTCTCACAAGACTGAAAGTTCAACAAAGTCAACGATCCTGTCTTTTTAATTAATATATTCACAGAGTTCACAGCCTAACACATAATAAATGCTCAATATCTACTTCAAATGAAATAATTTATTCCATAGGAATCATTAAGTACAAAGAGTCCCAAACTTGATTTTATTTCTAAGAAACTTAAATCTAGATGAAATTATAGCAAATAAACATAAGCATCACAGAATGCAACTCTTGTGCTATATCCATTCACAAGGATCCAGTTACTGTATAAGCTTTCCAAATTTGAAAAAAAAAAATTTTTTTTAAACATTAGGAATAATCATTAGAGAGAAAGGAAACTAGAAAAAAAGGGGTGGAGGGTGAAATGGAAAAGGTTTGCAGGAATCAAATTGATTCTATACTAATGGTTCCCTTGTGTGGTAAAATGATAGGGCCAGAACAGACACTGCACCATTTTTTGTACAATAAGACATCTGATCTGTACATTAAAATTTAATGGAATTCATAAAAGCCAAACAAATCCCCTTATGACTAACCAGCAATCAGAAACAGGAAGGAGTCTGTCTTGTCTGTGGAAAATGTGATTTTATTTAAACATTCAAGCTGATGGCTTCTTAGAGTGAGCTTTAAAATAGAAATCTAAATGTTTAGAGAATAACTAGGGATGTGGTCGAATTACTAAATAATTGCGTATCTTAACTATATGCTAATAATATTGGTTTAGAGTCTTAAAATCACTGAGATATAGCTCAGTGGTACAGAACTTGCCTAGAATGTGTCAAATCTTGGGTTGAGTCCCCAGCAACCACACATATGCATGTGTACACACATACACACACACAAACACACACACACACACACAAAATCAACCAACTAGGTTAAGGTTTCTGTCTGCTTTTCCATTTTCAACCTAGAAGTACCAGAAAATTCTTATGCGTTAGATGAAATGACAGCCTCATAGAATCCCTAAACATACTCAGTCATGACTTGCTTCCCAGAAGTAGCACTTGGCATAGTGTGAAGCAATTTAAGAGAAGCTTCCAAATTTCACAGTTCCATGTGATTTTTATTATTATTTTTTTTAGTTGTAGATGGACACAATACCTTTTTTTTTTTTTTTTTTTTTTTTTTTTTTTTGTGGTACCGGGGATTGAACTCAGGTCCACTGGGTCACATCCCCAGCCCTTTTTTTGTATTTTATTTAGAGACAGGGTCTCACTGAGTTGCTAAGTGCCTCGCCACTGCTGAGGCTGGCTTTGAACTCACGATCCTCCTGCCTCAGCCTCCCAAAGTGCTGGGATTACAGGCGTGAGCCACCGCGCCCGGCCTTTATTTTATTTATTTATTTAAATGTGGTACTGAGGATCAAACCCAGCGCGTCACAGATGCCAGGCAAGCGCTCTGCCACAATCCCAGTCCCATGTGATTTTAATTATCACTAATTAAAAAGTTCAAACTTAAGCTCCTTTTTTTGTTTGTTTGTTTTGTTTTGTTTTATGCAGTGCTGGGAATTAAACCTAGGGCCTCATGTATGCTAGTCAAGTGCTCTACCACTGAGCTATATACCACAGCCCTAAAGTTTTTATTTAAGAAATAAGAACAGATTCAGAGATTATAAAAAGATTGCCATAAGGGGCTGGGGCTATAGCTCAGTGGTAAAGCACTGCCTCACGTGTGTGAGGCACTGGGTTCAATCCTCAGCACCACGTAAAAATAAAGATACTGTGTGTTCATCTACAACCAAATAAATATTAAAGAAAAAAAAAAGATTGCCACCCATAAGTCTCTCCCCCAAAGAAAACAAATGATAACCTGAACTCCCCCCAACCCGCTGTGTGTTTGAACATATTTATGTATACATACAGAAACATATATGTACACTCTCGCTCTTTTTGAAAATTTTCCCTTAGGACAAGTTCATAGAATTGAAATGAGGAATAGTGTATGCTTTCCAAAATTATTTCCGAAATTGGGGGCTGGGAATTACAGATACTCTTTCACATTGTTTCTGAGCATGTAAATCAGCATATTCATTTCTTAGTGTCATATGGAACAATTTCATCCTATACATACAGTGGCTGGTTGTAAACCATTCACCCCCACAGTGGCCATATCCAAAGGCAGAAACCTCAAACAGGCAAGATTAGATACTGTCCCCACCCCCACTAGGATAAAATAACCCACAAGTCATATTTAAAGACTTTTTTTTTTCAGACTATGCTCAGAAAAAGTGAGAAACTAATCTTAAATTCTTTGATTGAATTATTTCATATACATTCTATTGGTTCATCTAATTTATTGAGGACCTACTACATACTATGATTCCTAGAAATAGAAAGATTTAAAAAAAAAAAAAACCTACCTTTAAGGAGCAACAAACTTGATAGGATGAAATAGATATGCAAACAAACAAGTACATATTAGTATTTATAAGCTGCCCAGCAAAAATTGAGAGGGCATAAAAGTAGGAGTGGTCATTTTTATCTGAGCTATTGGAAAAGTGATGGAGAAAGGAAAGATGCTACTCTTGCCTTCACAAACTTGGCACTATTTATAAAAATGATGGTCATCGCCATATCTCTTTGAGTTCTTTTTCCAGGAGGTACATCTCCTCTAACACCGCGCGCACGCACACACACACACACACACACACACACACAGTCCTTTTTGTGAAAAATAACATGCATAGCAATGAGCCTGGTTCAAATGACTACGGAGGACAGTCTACCATCACAAAGAGCAGGTAGCACACTCACCTGAAAGCCACACAATCTCAATTTGATTCTGTAAAAATCAATCATCATATCCCAGCTCACTGGTTTAGCCATGGAAATGAGAGAAAGTGTTAGAAAAAAATAACATAAAGGAGATAGTATGAAGGGTCTATTTAGACATATACTGTTCCATAATTTAAAACTAAAAGGCTCTCTAAAGCATTCAACAAGTTAATCTTTGCACCTACTCCCCCAGAAAAACAAAACATGTCAGGGAAGGATAGAAGCAACTCATCCTATACCAAATTCACTGTTTTAATAAAAACACAAACTGACCTTAGTACAGATACTTAGGTTATAAATATTGTCACAAAAAAAATGCACTGTTTGCTAAAAACTGAAGTGCTATGGAGCAGACTCTGAAAATGTGATTTCATGAACATCAAAGTACTCAGAGACCACAACATATTTGACACAGAAAGCACTAATAGCACCAAGGAGAAAAGAAGAAAACAGGTAGAAGGAAGTTAGAGAATGCAATCAGCTGATCAGTAAGGCCTTCTCCACTGTGGGCACCACACCCAGCACCTCCCTTGCTGCATTTCCAACCAGTCAAGCCCTTGCATAATTATTCAGCCAACAAAACTGACTGACTGTTATGCTTGCTCTCTTGTGAACCCTTGTTGAAACTTTCCTTCTCTTTCCATCTAGGTAGGGTCTCTCAGAGATTACAAAAAGCAATGATCATTTCCAAGTTTGAGGAGCCCATTATATTTAAGAATGAAGAAATGCTGAGAGAGTCATAAAAGTGGCGAAATATTTAAGTCTTACATTTAACAATTTTTATTGCATGATAAACAAACTTATTATGCATGATAACCTTTCAAGATTCCTTTTATTCCTCTGTGACTACATACATGGTCTCATTTGAAGATAATATTTAGGGCTGGGGTTGTGGCTCAGCGGCAGAGCGCTCGCCTCGCACGTGCGCGGCCTGGGTTCGATCCTCAGCACCACGTAAACATAAAATGCATTGCATTGTGTACAACTAAAATAAATAAATTAATTAAAAAAAGATAATATTTAAGTCCAGGGCCTTCATAGAATAAGGATTGGGTAAGAACTGGGGCTTGAGAGAAGTGGGGTAGGCACTTACACTCCCTCTGCTTTCCTACCTATCAGATAAGGAAAAATAACTGTTAAGGCTGAAGGAATTCTCCCTTCACTAGGTATTTAAGATTTAAATTGTTAATCTGAGGAATGAGCTCCAGTGAGATTTCAGGCATCATCAATTGGTTTGGCCATTCTAGTATCCCTTAAATAGCAAGTTCTGCCTTTATAATCAATTCACTCACTCCTCACACATTTTTTTGCATATGCACATGATTTTTTTAAATTTTTATTTATAGTAGTATGTATTACAGTTCATACTATACATATATAGCATCTTTTTACATAAAACAGTTTGTATACAGCCGGGCGCGGTGGCGCACGCCTGTAATCCCAGCACTTTGGGAGGCTGAGGCAGGAGAATCGCGAGTTCAAAGCCAGCCTCAGCAATGGCGAGGCACTTAGCAACTCAGTGAGACCCTGTCTCTAATAAAAAAAAAAATACAAAAAAGGGCTGGGGATGTGGCCCAGTGGTCAAGTGCCCCTGAGTTCAATCCCTGGTACCAAAAAAAAAAAAAAAAAAAAAAAAACCAGTTTGTATACAAAGTATATTCACAACATTCAAGTCTTTAATCATGCATTTTAGAATAATGATATCCATCTTATTCAACCACTTTTTTCCCCCTTCCCGCCTTGGTCCCTCCCTTCCCCTCCCTTCCCTTTGACCATTATAGTGTTCCTCTAGTCCTCCTATGTACCCCGACCCATCAATACTGTGAACCGGCTTCCTTATATCAGAGGAAACATTCGGTATTTGGATTTTTGAGATTGACTGATTTCACTTAGCATTATATTCTCCAACTTCATCCATTTACCTGCGAATGTCATTATTTTATTCTCTTTTATTGCTGAGTAAAATTCCATTGTGTATATATACCACATTTTCTTTATCTATTCATCTACCGAGGGACATCTAGGTTGGTTCCACAACATAGCTATTGTGAATTGTGCTGCTATAAACATTGAGGTAGCTGTGTCACTGTAATATGCTGTTTTTAAGTCCTTTGGGAATAGACCCAGGAGTGGGATGGCTGGGTCATAGGGTGGTTCCATTCCCATTTTCTCAAGAAATCTCCAAACTGCTTTCCATAATGGTTGTACCATTTTGCAGTCCCACCAGCAATGTATGAGTGTGCCTTTTTCCCTACATCCTCTCCAACATTTATTGTTGTTTGTGTTCTTGATAGCTGCCATTCTGACTGGAGTGAAATGAAATCTTAGAGTAGTTTTGATTTGCATTTCTCTAATTGCCAGCGATGTTGAGCATTTTTTCATGTATTTGTTGATTAATCGTATGCACATGATTTTAAAAAATAAAAACTGGGGCTGGGGTTGTGGCTCACAGGCAGAGCGCTCGCCTCGCACGTGTGCGGCCTGGGTTCAATCCTCAGCACCACATAACATAAATACATTGCATTGTGTTCAACTAAAGTAAATAAAATAAATATTTTTAAAAAATAGAAATAAAAAATAAAATAAAAACTGAAGATTTCAAAAGACACAGAGAGATACATAAAAATAAAAGTTTTCTTTTACATACTGGCCATTTGGCACAAATTTAACTTTAAAACAGCAGATATAGACTTGTTCTGTGACATCACAGTAATAGCTAATATGCTTTGCTCATGGCATTGATATTTTGAGAAAGGTCAAGGATCCTCAGCCATTAGTCATCTAGAAACCTGAGTGAAGGCCACATGCACAGTTTTTAGGAGGCAGTCGGGAACAGAGAGTACAATGACATATTTTAATCTAGTTCAAGTAGCAAGTGGACAGGACCAACTCACCCAACTGTACACTGCATGATAATACCAAAACAAACTGTTCCAACCTCGTGCTCCTAGACTTAAACATCCGACAGACCTCATCCATAAAGTATTCCTTTCTCTGTCCCTACTCTCTTAAATTACAACACAGTGCAAAGTGGCCTTCTCATTCTTATCAAGGTCAAACTGATATTACAGACACTGCATGTATATACTTAAAATAAAAACCAGAAACACAATAATATGCCCTAAATATATACAGTTTTCATTTGTCAACTGTACCTCAGTAAAGATGAGAGTAAAATAAATTTTTTAAAAACTACAATGGCCCAGGGCTGGGGCTGTAGCTCAGTGGTAAAGCGCTTGCCTTGCAAGTGTGAAGCACTGGATTTGATCTTCAGCACCACATAAAAATAAATAAAAGATACTGTGTGTTCATTTACAACTAAAAATTTTTAAAAATACAATGACCCATTGAAAATAATCAAAACCCTTAAAGGGCAATACAAACCCTTCTATGCTAGAATATATATATTGAGATGACAAAACTAAAACATACATACACATACACACACAGGCTCACTTAATTATTTCAGATGAAATTAGAAGGACTTGAAGTCAGTTTTGACTTCATCTTCAAACATAACAGGATTCTGCCCAAGTCAAGAGATAACTATCCGGGTACAGTGGTGCAAGCCTATAATCCCAGCAGCTCAGGAGGCTGAGGCAGGAGGATCATTAGGTTCAAAGCCAGCCTCAGCAACTTGGTGAGGCCCTAAGCAACTTAGGGAGACCCTGTTTCAAAATAAAAATATAAATAGGGATGACAATGTGGCTCTATGGTTACACATCCCTGGGTTCAATTCCCAGTACCTCCCCACCACCACCACCCCCAAAAAAAGATAACTAAATGGAAGACACATATTGGAGTTGGAGTATTTCAAGTGTTCCAGAAGCTCAAGCTGAATGCACCTCTAGTCTTGGTAAGCAGATAATTTGAAAGACAAGAATATGAGTCACACCCTTAGAATCCTTAAAGTCTTGAAATACTACTCCTGTTCTTTCTCCCTCCTTCCTTCACCTGCTTTTTCAAATCTGGCATCAGGTCAAGGAGAAAAGATTCTGATGAGCCTGCTGTTTACAGTTCTGTGGGCTCCTGTGGTTCTTCTCCATATCACGCCAGGGTTATGGAAGAAACAGATCAAGCACAGAACCAATGTGTTTTACAGATAACTAGTATTTTTCAAATAGGTTGATGCTATTGATGCTATTGTGATAAATAAAATTAAAAATTATTTTAAATATTACTAAACTCATGTTATCTTCCTGTTCTCAGCTAATAATTAAAAATCTAACTGCTATTATTGAAGGTCCTTATGCTGCAAAACTCATTGTTCTATAGCAGAATGCAATGAGTGAGTTAGAGATCTGGATATCTAAATACAAAATGAAATTGAATAGAAACAAGAGGATATTTTCACTTATGAAGGAAACTGCCAATAATGAGCACGTGGATTAAAAAAGAAGAAGAAGAACAAAGTCTGGACACACAAGCCAACAACAGGCTAACAACAATCAATAGTCATTCTTAAAAACCAAAGGGTAATAAACAAATTATTAAGAGAACTTGAAACCCAGGAGAATCACCAATTTTATAACTAAATAATAACATTAATTTGAATTATGAAGTTAACACCAACAATTAAGAGAAAAACTGACAAATCTGTAATTAGCATAGAAAATTTTAACATCTTATTTTTTAAATATTTTTAGTTATATATGGACACAATATCTTTATTTTGTTTATTCATTTTTATGTGGTGCTGAGGATCAAACCCAGTACCTCACATGTATGAGGCAAGCGCTCTGCCGCTGAGCCACAACCCCAGCCCCACATCTTATTTTTTTAATAATAACTTTATTTTATTTATTTTTTATGTGGTGCTAAGGATCGAATCCAGTGCCTCCTGTGTGCTAGGCAAGCACTCTGCAACTAAGCCATAATCCTAGTCCTTAACATCTTTTTTTTTTTTTAATATTTGAGTTATCAGTGAACTATTTATTTATTTATTTATTTATTTATTTATTTATTCATTCATTCATTCACATGCAGTGCTGAGAATAGAACCCAGTGCCTCACACATGCTAGGCAAGTGCTTTACCACTGAACTACAACCTCAGCCCGCAATATATCTTAATCATAAATTGATAGTCCATAGACAAGTGTTAAGCCTATAAAAATTTTGGTCAGTAATATTTATATGTTGACTTAATCACTATAAATAGGACCCCATACCCAAAAAGAGAATATACTTTCTTTTGAAGAGTTCATAGTATGCTCACCAAAACTGACCATTAATCATGTCACAAAAGAATTTCCAATAATTGATATCCTACCAATCCTATCTTGTAGGCACATGCAATTGAATTAGAAATATAACAAAAAGATAGTGAAAAAAGTTTTAAACTTTAAAATGCACTCCTGGTTAAAGAGGAATTCACAATCAAAATTACAAAATACTTAAGTATCTGTAGCTATAGCCTAACTTGTAGTAGGACTTACAGCAAAATTTTAAAAACTTAAATATGTTCATTTAAAAAGAAGGAAGAGCTAGATATGGTGTCACATGCATGTTATCCCATCAACTCAGGAAGCTAAAGCAGGAGGATCAAAAGTTCTACAAACTAATAAAATGACTTGGTTCTTTTCAAAAAGATTCAAAACTTCACAAGCCATTTTGTTTGAGAAAGTCTGTGCAAAACAGTAGTACCCAACTACATTTAATGTGGCAAGTCCAAAGGTAAACTATTTAAAGTTTGAATGCTTGCCCTAGGTCAAAAATGCAGCAAGACAGCTGGCAAATGTGAATGATTACCTCACAGTCACTTGGTCATACACACCGATAGACAAAGATCTTCTTGTACAATGACAATGGAAAGGAATACAAAAAACTCAAGTTAGCCAAAACATTAGAAGCATACCTTAGCCCCTGACAAACAGACCAAAAAAAATCAATTCAAAATAAAGATATTCTGGGCACTTCCACCCACAAGAGTTTAAAAATAAAATTACATCACAATTAGTTTGAGTGCTCAAGATCAAAAGCAAAGAAAAAGCTAAATATAAGTGCTGGTGATCTAAAAAATATGACATTATTACTTCAGGTCTAAGAGATCAAAATTAAGTATAAGCATGTTTTAATCATTTTGAAGTTTTTTTTCTTTGTACATTAATACAAATTATGGTAAAATTTTACAAGTATATACCATTATTGTGCTTAGCTAAAGTTTAAGGATTAAAATAAGGTAATTCCACAGGAAACATGATTAATGGCAATCATGTAGCAATAGTGTACCTTTTCATATAGTATTTTTGGAACATTATTTTATTCACTAGGCTTAGACATTTCAGTATGTTTTTAAAATAATCCAAACTGGTGAATCAATCCAAGTTTTGATGATTTCAAGCAGACTGTTCAAAACAGCACTGAGGCAGAACGTGACAACACTTTAAAGTTCTAAATACAACTGTCATTTGCCTGCCAACAGAAAATACATACTATGCCCTTTTCAAGGAGTTTATATCATAAGACCACCTACCTTTTGATATGTTCAGATACTGAATAATCTTGGCCAGGATCCAAGAACTGCCTTCCTTATTCATTTCTGCTCTATTGCAGAAATAAGGATGAAATTCCATTAAAGACAGCATAGGCAGTTTTTCAAAGGCAAATAAAATTGCCATAAATATTTCCCACTTAAACGGAATCAATTAGAAGCAAATCCACACTGACAGAAATGAATCTGGTAGGTTTGATATGTAACTTATTTTCCTTCATTACAGCACTAGCACAATTATTCATTCTGTATTTGGCTATGAATCTTCCTGAAAAACCACTTACATGTTGTCATTCAACAGCTCACAAACTGCAAAGCTTCTCTGCTACCCAATTCTAAATAGTTCTACCAAGCTTTCAAGGTTGGTCCAACCTACCTTTCTAAGCTTATTTCCTAGCACCCCACCATGACTAGTCCTTGCTTCATAGACCCCCATGACTTGCTCATGCCATCCTTTGCACCCATTTTCCTTTCTACATTCTCTGTCCTCCTGAATCTCACTTCCTACATAAGACTTTTACTATTATTCCTACCTCTATGTTGGTCTTTTCTATGTATTCCTATTAAAGTCAGTCTGTATTACACCTTTTGATTTGAAACTTAAAATATTTCTTAAAAAAAAAAATTCCTCTGGACTGGGGTTGTGGCTCAGCAGTAGAGTGCTCACCTTGCACATGCGCGGCCCTGGGTTCGATCCTCAGCACCACATAAAAATAAATAAATAAAATAAAGATATTGTGTCCAACTACAACTAAAAAATAAATATTTTTAAAAATTCCTCTGCAGTAGCAATTTCCACCTTTATTTCTCCATGATACATAGAAAAATAAAATTCATATATATGACATGCCCCATATACTCCTCCCATGTATGTATCTGGGACTGTGTATAATTCCCAGCCACAATAACTGTAATTCCACTAATCTCTCTCTCCCAATTAAAAAAAAGCATAATAAAAAGCAAGAGAATATATTATACTTCAATGAGAGTTTAAAAAGAAAAAAAAAGTAAGCAGGAATGAGAAGGATATTATTAAACATGTGACTTTTGAACATGCTCAATTTACTTTTTAAAGTAAAGCACTAGGTAAACTTTGGTTCTTTATTACTGTTAATAAATTACTTGTAACAGATCTCATAAGTGACCATTCATTATATACTGGTAAGAACTGCTATTCTACATAGCATTTACCAAGCTAGACAAATAGAAAGCAATCAATAAAAATTAACCAATAAATGTGTCTAGCCCATTGATCAATCAATTATACATAAATGTTAATTAATGCTGTAGCTGGACGATGATGATGACAATGACAACTGACAATGATAATACAGATGCAAACATGGAGTACAGAGGCTGACTCTCCCGCTGACAGTCTCTAAGGAAACAAATGACTTCTCATGGGGTGAACCTAACTAATATTTTAATAGTACAGCATGGCTGTTGCACTCCTGAAGTTTATGACGATCAGAGCAGTTTTTTTTTTTTTTTTCAAATTTATTTTTTATTCTAAGTTGTTAGAAATGACAAAATGTATTACATTTCATAGTATACTTTTAGAGCACATTTTTACGTATCTCTGGTTGTATACAAAGTATATTCACACCATTCGTGACTTCACACATGCACTTAAGGTAATGATATCCATCTCATTCTACCATCTTTTTTTTTTTTTTCTGCACCCTTTTTCCCCCTCCCTTCCCCTCCCTCCCAGTTGGCCATTCTAGTGTTCCTCTAATCCTCCTATGCTCCCCATCCCAACCCCACTGTGAATCGGCCTCCTTATATCAGAGAAAACATTTGGCATTTGGCTTTTTGGGATTGGTTAACTTCACTTAGCATTATATTCTCCAACTTCATCCATTTACCTGCGAATACCATGATTTTATTCTCTCTTATTGCTGAGAAATACTCCATTGTGTATATATACCACATTTTCTTTATCCATTCATCTACTGAAGGGCATCTAGGTTGGTTCCACAGTTTAGCTATTGTGAATTGTGCTGCTATAAACATTGATGTGGCTGTGTCCTGTAGTATACTGTTTTTAAGTCCTTTGGGTATAGACCCAGGAGTGGGATAGCTGGGTCATAATGTGGTTCCATTCCAAGTTTTCCAAGGAATCTCCATACTGCTTTCCATATTGGCTGCACCATTTTGCAGTCCCACCAACAATGTATGAGCGTGCCTTTTTCTCCACATCCTTGCCAACATTTATTGTTGTTTGTGTTCTTAATAGCTGCCATTCTGACTGGTGTGAGATGAAATCTTAGAGTGGTTTGATTTGCATTTCTCTAATTGCCAGAGATGTTGAACATTTTTTCAAGTATTTGTTGATTGATTGTATATTTTCTTCTGAGAAGTGTCTGTTCAGTTCCTTGGCCCATTTATTGATTGGGTTATTGGTTTTTTGGTGTTAAGATTTTTGAGTTCCTTATATATTTTAGAGATTACTGCTCTATCTGACTTGCGTGTGGTAAAAGTTTGTTCCCAATTAGTAGGCTCTCTATTCACCTCACTGATTGTTTCTTTTGCTGAGAAGAAGCTTTGTAATTTGAATCTATCCCATTTATTAATTCTTGATATTAATTCTTGTGCTACAGGAGTCTTATTAAGGAACTTGGAGCCTAACCCAACATGTTGGAGATTAGAGCTTACTTTTTCTTCTATTAGGTGTAGTGTCTCTGGTCTAATTCCTACATCCTTGATTCACTTTGAGTTGAATTTTGTGCATGGTGAGAGATAGAGGTTTAATTTCATTTTGTTGCATATGGATTTCCAGTTTTCCCAGCACCATTTGTTGAAGAGGCTATCATTTCTCCAGTGTACGTTTTTGGCGTCTTTGTCTAATATAAGATAACTGAAATTATATGCGTTAGTCTTTGTGTCCTCTATTCTGTACCACTGGTCTACCAGCCTATTTTGGTGCCAATACCATACTGTTTTTGTTACTGTTGCTCTGTAGTATAATTTAAGGTCTGGTATAGTGATGCCACGCACTTCACTCCTCTTGCTAAGGATTGCTTTAGCTATTCTGTGTCTCTTTTTTATTTTTCCAGATGAATTTCATGACTGCTTTTTCTATTTCTATGAGGAATGTCATTTGATTGGCATTGCATTAAATCTGTATAGCTCTTTTGGTAGTATGGTCATTTTGACAATATTAGTTCTGCGTATCCAAGAACAGGGTAGATCTTTCCATCTTCTAAGGTCTTCCATAATTTCTTTCTTTAGTGTTCTGTAATTTTCATTATAGAGGTCTTTCACGACTTTGGTTGATTCCCAAGTATTTTATTTTTTGTGATGCTATTGTAAACGGGGTAGTTTTCCTCATTTCCCTTTCAGAGGATTTGTCACTCATATATAGAAATGCCTTAAATGTATGGGTGTTGATTTTGTATCCTGCTACTTTGCTGAATTCATTTATGAGTTCTAGAAGTTTTCTGGTGGAATTTTTTGGGTCTTCTAGGTATAAAATCATATTGTCAGCAAATAATGATAATTTAAGTTCTACTTTACCTATCTGTATCCCTTTAATTTCTTTCGTCTGTCTTATTTCTATCGTAATCTTCATGCAACAGTATACCTCTTGTGCAACACTGTGGCTATCGTTGCAATCTTGGGTAAAGTTTGCACTTTATTTGCCTGTGCAGTCAGAGATAAAATAACTTCTGCTCGACCCAAGAAAAAGCCTTCCAGTGACAGTGTAAATCTTGTTCTATATTCAAATGTTTCTCTTTTACAATAAGGCATCTTCTGAGCATTATAAATCCCTCACCGAAAATTACCATTCAAATACAGGTTGAATATCTTGTACTCCAAAATGCTCAGGATCAGATATGTTTCGGATTTCAGAGTGTTTTCGATTTTGGATTTCTGGATTAGGGATGCTCAATCATTTTTAATGATATTAACCCATTTTCCAAAATGCCCTTAATGGCCAATCATACAAATTGTCTGCTCTTTGATTTTGGGAACCCTATTCCTGAAATGTCATATACTTTCTGAAAAATCTTTATAAATATGTATCAGATGGTTTAGGTATAAATGTATCTACAGGCCAAGAATATTCTGTTTTCACTAGCCCTGACTTCCTAACATTCCAGGAAGAGACTGATTTAACAATAAATTTCTAAAACTTATTTTCTTTGTTACTGCTGCCTAAGCAGTCACTATTTAGAAATCCTTGTAAAAGAAAACTACAGAGAAAGCTTAGGTCAGCCATGCCCTGGAAACATCTAAACATCAAGCAAACAGTCCAAAAGAATGTCCTACTCAACAGTTCCAAAGATGTTATTAATTGTTTCCATCTGTTTCCCTCTATGTCCCCTCCCCCCTACAAGTCAAGTCATCTACTGTTTTCTGCTTCATTTGCATTCTAAGAAAAGCAAGAAAAACATAAAGAACCATCATGTTTTAAACTGTACAATGTTTATTTGCCTCCAAGTTTGTTTGGTTACCACAACTATATTGTTACTTATACTCTAGGCTATTTTCAAGTAACTTTTCAGAGTGTGGCATATTGAGTTATATACTTTTTAACTAAACAGCTTAGTAAATTTTTCAGTTGTTTATAATACACTGTTTTTCCCAGATTGCCCATGGGGCCAAAGATTTTCCCCCATGGCACAAAAAAGGTTCAAACCTCTGAATGGTTTCATCCATTGAATATCTTTACCTAAACCAACTGTATCAAGAAAAGTTACACAGGGCTGGGGTTGTGGCTCAGTGGTAGAATGCTTGCCTAGCATGTGTAAGGCACTGGGTTTGATTTCAGCACCACATTTGAACAAATATGAATAAAGATCCATCAATAACTAATAAAACTTTTAAAAAGGTTAAAAAAAAAAAAAAGACAAGAAAAGTTACACAAAGATGACTTTCTAATCCTGTCTTTCTTCCATATTTATTTGACAGAATTCTACTCCTCAACTATGGCTATTGGGCTACTCAGAAATAAAGTTTATATAGGAAAGGAAGAACAAATGCATAATTCTTTCCTTTAAATTACCAATTAACAGAGTAAGGGGTTAGTGTCCTAGTTGCCACCAATGGTCATCAAATAAAATTTTGTTTTCTTTTACAGCTACCTAATCCTTTGAAGATTTTATCACAACTAGGGCATACTCCTCTTTAATTTTTCTAAGTCTCCAAGGAAGCCTATGAGAATACATAGCATATTTCAAGGATATATCTCTGAATATGAGCAGAAATGAGTTTCCTAACAAAAATCCATTTACCAAATTATATTTATAAACTAGGATGTCAGTGTTTATAAAAGAATAAGATTTTTTCCTTTTTTTTTTTTTTTTTTTTTTTCTTTCAGCATCCAAAATCTTTGTAATAACAAAGTAAGACCAGACATGGTAGCCTGCATCTGTAACCCCAGCTACTCTGGAGGCTTAGGAAGGAGGATCGCAAGTTCAAGCCAGCCTGGGCAATTTAGCAGGATTCTGTCTCAAAATAAAAATTAAGAAAAGGGCTGGGGAGGTATTACAGTGATAAAGTGCCCCTGAGCTCAATCCCCAGTACCACAAAAAGGAAAAAAACAATATGTTTTTTTTTTTTCCAGCATCCAAAGTTTTTTTAAATTTATTTTTATTTATTTATTTATTTTTTGTTTGTAGTTGTAGATGGACGGCATGCCTTTATTTTATTTGTTTATTTTTATGTGGTGCTAAGGATTGAACCCAGTGCCTCACACTAGCTAGGCAAGTACTCTGCCACTGAGCTACAACCCCAGCCCCCAAAATCTTTTTAATAACAGAGAAGTATTTTATTGGAAGAAACTTTTTGGAAGGTTATCCAGTGCAACTGCCTACCTGATATTGAAACTCTCTGTTCACTGTCTCATGCTCTATACCTTCAGTGGGTTAGTAGCAACCTGGTATAAGCTACAGCTGTTTTTAATGTAAGGCAAATGCAAGTTTAATTATATGTTTAACAGCATACTCTTCATCTTAATATTATCATGATGATGGAATGGCAGATAAACAAAGTAGGCTCATACAAGGTATAGCTAGAGGAAACATTGGAGGTCATCAAGTCCAATGAAGGAAGAGAAAAAGATGCTCAGAATAAAATATACATAAAAACAGATGCTGCCAGTACCTTATTCCCTGACACATGAATTGAAAGAAAAATAGTTCCATAGAAACACCCACTCAAGTCAGAAATAAGACATCAATGACTAAAACTTTTGCATCTGTTCAATGAATATAATAAAACACAAGGAAGATAAAAAATAGAAACATTTTATTTTTATTCAAAATTGTGATATATAACCTACATACAAAAAATTACATAAAACTATAATATGATGAATAATTATAAAACAACTAACCCTGTAGGGCTGGGGTTGTGGCTCAGCAGTAGAGCACTCGCCTAGCATGTGCGCGGACCGGGTTCGATCCTCAGCACCACATAAACATAAAATG
This sequence comes from Tamias sibiricus, assembly GCA_025594165.1. Lineage (NCBI taxonomy): Eukaryota > Metazoa > Chordata > Mammalia > Rodentia > Sciuridae > Tamias > Tamias sibiricus. The sequence continues at coordinate 120,582,033 of CM046663.1, read as the reverse complement.
CATTGCATTGTATACAACTAAAGTAAATAAATAAAATTTTTTTTTTAATTTTAAAAAATAAAAAATAAAAAAACAACTAACCCTGTAAACTCATCACTTAAGTCAGGAATAGAACATTATTACCATTTCAGAAGCCTCTGTATGCCTCTTCCTGATTATAAACCTCTTCATCCCTCAGAGGTACCTACTACCCTTACTTTACTGACCATTACTTCCTTACTAAACTTTATCTTTTCACCATATAAATAGGCATCCCTAACCACAGTTCTTTTCTGCATGTTTTTGAACTTTTTTTTTTTTTTTTTTTTTTTTTGTGGTACTGGGGATTGAACTCAGGAGCACTCAACCACTGAGCCACATTCCCAGCCCTTTTTTGTATTTTATTAGAGACAGGGTCTCACTGAGTTGCTAAGTGCCTCGCCATTGCTGAGGCTGGCTTTGAACTCGCGATCCTCCTGCCTCAGCCTCCCAAAGTGCTGGGATTACAGGCGTGCGCCACCGCGCCCGGCATGTTTTTGAACTTTTAATAAATGGACCATTTGTCTATCACTAATTTCCTTCAAACATTTTTTATTTGTTCTAATTATATATGACCATAGTTATACATGACAATAGAATGTCCTTCAAAATTTTTTAAGATTCATTCACTGCTTTTTAAAAACAAAATATTTTAATTCTTTAGATATTTTTTTAAAAAAAAAGCTCTCAATTCCTTTTTTTTTTTTAATATTTATTTATTTGTTTTTAGTTGTACATTTACAATGCCTTTGTTTTTACGTGGTGCTGAAGATTGAACCCAGGCCACGCACAAGCTAGGCGAGCACCCTACCACTGAGCCACAACCCCAGCCCTCTCATTCCTTTTTATTAATACTATTAATATTCCAATTTGTGACAATACCATGATTGTTTTAATCCATTCTCCTATAGATAGACCAGTGAGGTCATCTAGACAAATGATAGAAATAAATATTTTTATATGAATTCTAGTGTGCATGTGCCCGAGTATCTCCAGAGAACGTATCTACAAGTGAAGTTGCCTGTCTTCTACTTAACTAATACCAAACTGTTTTCCAAAGTATCTGTAACAATTTATATTTCCAACCAACAGAGATCTAGTTGACTGTTCCACAACCTTATTAATAACTGATGTTATCAGACATATTTTTGTGTTGGGGGTACTCGACCACTGAGCCACATCCCCAGCCCTATTTTTGTATTTTATTTAGAGACTGAGTTGTTTAGTGCTTCACTTTTTGATGAGGCTGGCTTTGAACTCTCAATCCTCCTGTCTCAGCCTCCAGAGCCACTGGGATTACAGGTGTGCACCACTGCACCCAGCCTGTTATCAGACTTTTTAACTCACAGATTTAAATAATTTGCACTTCCTCAATAACTAATTAGATAGATCACCTTTTTATGTTTTTGGCCATTTGGATTTCCTCTCTTTTTAAGTGTTTATCCTAATCCTGGGGGGGGTGGGTTGTTTTATTAAATTTATTTGATAGTCTTGTCTTCTAGAAGTTCTACTCTTTTTGGGGGTGGGGAAAGTGTCTCTTTCATCAGTCTTCACTTCTACTTAGGACTTGACTAAAGTGCCTAATACCAATGACTAAAATTTAAAAAAAAAAAAAAAAAGTTATTCCTGGAATCAGTTACTTTTTCTAACAAGATTATTCTATCAAGCAACAAAATATTTTAATTACTCACTTAATAAATGCTGGTGGCATATCTCTCTTCAATATCTGATCCTCAGTGGTTTGAACGGTCTCTTTTCCAACCTATAAGGGCGAAAGATTCATAATTCAAATATAAATTTTCAGACTTTTACAAACTATTATTTAAATATATTTGAAACGTATACTTTAAGACATAACCGATCACTGAAATTTCTGAATTCAAAGACAATTTCTGCATTTTTTGAATTATTAAGATTGCTCCCATGTTTCCACAACATACTTAGATAACATAAATGGAACTACTCTTCTACAGAGTAACTAATTTGAAGATACTGCTGAATATAGTGAGGAAAAAAGAGAAATTCATCATCAAGAAATATATATATATATATACACACACACACACACACACACATGTTTTTTGTCATCCCCTCATGCTGGAGATTGAACCCAGTATCACTCTAAGCCATATCCCCAGCCATTTTTTTTTTTTTTTTTTTTTTTTTTTTTTTTTTTTTTGTGGTACCGGGGATTGAACTCAGGGCACTCGTCCTCTGGGTCACATCCCCAGCCCTTTTTTTGTATTTTATTTAGAGACAGGGTCTCACTGAGTTGCTAAGTGCCTCGCCATTGCTGAGGCTGGCTTTGAACTCGCGATCCTCCTGCCTCAGCCTCCCAAAGTGCTGGGATTACAGGCGTGCGCCACCGCGCCCGGCTATCCCCAGCCATTTTTACATTTTTTTTTCTTTCTTTCTTTCTTTTTTTTTTTTTTTTTTTTTTTTGGTACTAGGGATTGAACTCAGGTGCACTCAACCACTGGGCCACATCCCCAGCCCTTTTTTGTATTTTATTAGAGACAGGGTCTCACTAAGTTACTAAATGCCTTGCCACTGCTGAGGCTGGCTTTGAACTCAATATCCTTCTGCCTCAGCCTCCCAAGTCACCTAGGATATGTACCACCATGGCCTAACTTACACATATGTTTAACTGACAAAATGCTATATCTCTAAAAGATTATAGGAAGTATAAAAAGGTGTTATAATAAGATGGATATCATTATCCTAAATGCATGATTGAAGACTTGAATAGTACGAATATACCTTGTATACAAACAGTCTTATGTGAAAAGAGGCTCTATGTGTGTATTATGAATTGTAATGCATTCTACTATTACAAATACAACAACATTGAATTTAAAAAAAAAGGAAGTATATGAATTAAAGTATGGTAGATTAAAAGGCCTATACAGAAAAAAAATAGAAGTTATTAGAACTGAGGAAAATATTTAAAATGATATGTCTCTGACATTAGAAATCAAACCTAAAAATATGTACCTTCACTAATTATTTTAAAAAGTGAAATTAAAATGTTGTCCCCTAACTATAGGGCAACTTAAAAGGAAATAATATATAATCTGAATGTAACAACAGAACATGTAGTTTTAAACCCTGTGAGTGGCAATATCAACTAACACATTCTTTTTAGAAAATCATTTGCTAGTGTATATTAGGAAAGGCAAAAAATGTCATATTTAGGAATTCAATTTATGAGAATATACCCTAAAAGCAATAATATCAAATGTGGTAAAACAATATTCACAAAAGCATTCACAATGATATTAGTTATAAGAGCTAAAACACTTTTTAAATAATTTATCCAACAAAAAGGAACAGTTAAAAAATTAAGATACAGTTTCAGATCGAGTATTATGGGGCCATTAAAACAATGGTTATAAAAACTCAGCTCTATGAGAAAAATCTTTATGAGATTATATTTCATTTAAAAGAAGACATAAAAATGAATATACTATCATTACAACAATAACAAAATTCATATGTATATAACACTGGAAGAATAGAAAACAAAATGTTAACAATAGTTGTATTAATGCTTAGGAAGTTTTGAGTAAATTTGGATTTGCACTGTTTATTTCTCAGTTTTTGAAAAGGTAGCAATATAAATTTTTAATTTTAAAAATAATATTAAGGAGTTCTCTAAGCTATTTAGGTGTAATTATTTCCTAGTTGAAAGTTAAGAAATTATCTGTCATTTAACATAAATTCTCAAAATAGTAATAATAAAATTTTTTAAAAAAATATTTGCTCCCAGCATCACAAACATGAAATTAAAAATTATCAAAATGTTAAAAGCCACATTAATCAGATTATATATGTGAATGTATCATATCACAAGTGATACACCCCCTCACTTTCTTCAATATAACGCCTATGCAAGGCTTGGATACCAATTTCTCTCCTATTATGTCATGATTATAAAGTACTCCATAAGAAGTAAACTTTAACATAGTAAATGATGAAATTTAGCCATTTTATCAATATACAGCTACCCAGGAATGTTAAATTACAAATTTAAATTATATTAGAACGCAGAAACCTGTGGGAAAGAAATTTGGTTACTCCGGTGAAATTTTTTTTTTTTTAAATTTATTTGAAATTTTTTAAATGAGGATTGGAAAGTATCTCAATCCTATTTAGACACTTAACTTTTGAGTCTAAAGGGAAAAAAAAATGGAGTAAGAAAAATTCCTAAATGCACAGTAAATCAGCTAAATAGAACAGCACAATAAACCATGCTTAGGGAATACAAGTCATGCATAAATTAGTGAATACAAGTTTTTTCTCTCAAGCTAATAGTTCAGAAAAAGCAACACACACACTACTGTGTAATAGCCAGTACTTCTGTAGACAATAGACTATCTGTATCATAATAAAAGCCTTTCAAATCTGCAGCTGGTTCTCTACAGTTTCTCAGATCAAGCATGACAGAATATTTCCAGATGTATTGTTCACTATATTTTCCAGCTGAAACTAACCATTCAAAAAACTGTGAGTCACAATTTCATGAAGTAAAAAGATGAAGTTCAGCCTAGAAGTCACTGTTTCATATTAAGTATGAAAAGCCTAGAAGGATATTCACATGTAAGACACATGGAGCTTCCTTTCATGTGCAGGCAGGGAGACAGAGACACAGAGAACAGGGAGGGAAAAGAGGAGTATGAGTTCTTTTTAAATCTCCTTTGGAAAGTTGTTAGTTATTCAGTGTTGTGAAACATTTATTGAGCAAAACTACAAGTGCCAGGCACTGTTCTAGATACTGGGAATAGAGCAGGAAAAAAAAAAAAAAAAAAAAGGTTTCCTGCCCTCATGGAACTTATATTCTAGTAGGGGTAGAACAGAGTACACGAGTAAACAAATAATATAATTCCAGATAATGGTAAGGGTGATGATATAGAGTAAGGGGTAGAAGTAGTGGTAGTCTACTTTAGAAAGAATAGAGAAAGCAATCTTTCCTAAAGAAATAACCTTAGAGCCAGGCATGGTGGCACACACCTGTAATCCCAGCACTTGGGAGGCTGAGGCAGGAGGATTGAGAGTTCAAAACCAGCCTCAGCAATGGTGAGGCATTTAGGAACTCAGTGAGACCCTATCTCTAATAAAATACAAAAAAGGGCTGGGGATATGGCCCAGTGGTTGAGTGCCCTTGAGTTCAATCCCTGGTGCAAAAAAAAAGAAATAACCTCAGAGTTGAGACTTTGAAGCTAAGAAGAAATCATTCACGTAACAGCTGGGAGAGAGCAATTCAGAGGAAGTAGCAAGAAAGAGGCCCTGAGGTAGGAAATATGGGGTGTACTTAGGAAATCTGAAGGAGGCCAGAGAAGCTTTGGAAAGAAGGGAAGCACCATGTGGTGATGAAATCAGGTAAGAAGGCAGGGCCAGGTCACAAGGAGCCTTCAGGCAAGGAAGAGGTGTCGGGATCCTAAGTACAACTGCAAGAGGAGTCCTAAACAAGAAATTGATACAGTCTGATTTTGTTTTTAAAAGATGGCTTTGCCTTTTATGTGGAGAACGTATCTTAGGGGCCAATTAGGAGGCTACTGCAATCATCCAGGAGAGAGAAAGAGTGACTTAAAACAAGACATGAAAATGGAAATGGAAAGAAAGAACAGAATTATTTTATCTTCTGGGGGAAAGACCATTATTAGAACTTGTTCTGGGACTGGGTAGGGTAGAGGATATGGAGTAGACCAAGATGAAGAAAAATTAAAAGTGACTTCTAGTTCAATTAAATGAAATGTCTTCAAAAGCAGCAACACTGAGTCAGATGCGACGGTGCACACCTGTAATCCCATTGCTGGGGAGGCTGAGGTAGGAGGATTGCAAGTTCAAAGCCAGCGTCAGCAACTTAGTGAGGCCCTAAGCAACTCAGCAAGACCCTGTCTCTAAATAATATATAAAAGAAGGGGTAGGGTGGGCTGGGGTTGTGGCTCAGCAGCAGAGCGCTCGCCTCGCACGTGCGCGGCCCGGGTTCAATCCTCAGCACCATGTAAACATAAATGCATTGTATTGTGTACAACTAAAGTAAATAAATAAATATTAAAAAAAAAAAAGAAGAAGAAGAAGAAGAAGGGGTAGGGATGTGGCTCAGTGGTTAAGCATCCCTGGGTTCAATCCCTGGAATAACAAACAAACAAAAAAAAAAGAGTGGCAATACTAGAAGGTTGATATATGGCAAAAATTTATCATAAGATAAAACAATCATGATCACACCAGGCAAAACCATTAAAATAATTTTGCAAATATCAAATACTCTGTCCCCAGTAGAAGTAAGTAAAAAAGCAACTATATTTAATTAGTTTGTGCCTCTTTTGCAAGGAGAGGAATAGGTGGGGAAAGAGAAGAGAACTAATAACAGAATGTTCAAGTGCTACTTACTTAAAGCTACTTTTAAGTATTTAAATGATGGACAATAAATCTGACTTTGTTATTCTAAGCTGCATTTATACTTGTAGTGATAGTATTCACAATCTTTCTAACTCTGAAAACACCCAGCCTAGAATTGGGTTAGATGTGATGAATGGCCCAGTTTTTAGGGTACAACACATAAAACATAACTATGAAGAATGAATGTCATTTTCACTTAGGAAATTGATTTTTGGCAGTACTGTCCAAAAGAACTTTCTGTTAGAATGTTCTAACAATAGAGATGTATCTATTTCATCTCTATTGCCCAGTACAATGGCCATTAGCCACATGTGGCTAGTGCAAACAATGAACTGAATTTTCACTTTTATCTAAACTGCTACATGTGACTATCATATTGGACAGCTCAGATCCATGGAAACTTCACTCTCTCCAAATTTAGTATTCTTGTCTCCAGAATCTTCCTTCTTCTAATTCATTCTTCACAGTTGCTTTATCAACCTTCTTTTATGCCTCTTCTGTATGATCTCTTCACAAAAGAGAGAAGCTAGTCTTGCAAAGGTAGAAGTTGCCAGGTGAAGAAGAAAAAGATCAGACAGACAATCCTATCATAAAGAATGGCAAGGGTTAATTAAGTCAGATGTGTTTTTTGAGTACATGGTTTACTGGACAGGCTGGAGTAGCTTCAGCAAAGGAAATGAGGCTAGAAAGTCCAGTGTGCCTGGGAAAGGCTCTGTATACTAAGTGAATGCATAGAGAATTGTTTCCTTGACCTGCCCATTTATTGAAGATTGTCAAACTTGTTCTCAATCTCGCCAAAATCACTGTTCTCAAGAGGGGCTGGGGTTGTGGCTCGCAGCAAGCGCTCGCCTAGCACGTCAGTGTTCTATCACTAAAAAAAAAAAAAAAAATCACATCAAGAGCTTCTAAAGAAGCCAGTTTCTAGGGCTGGGGTTGTGGCTCAGCAGCAGAGTGCTCACCTCGCACGTGCGCGACCCTGGTTCAATCCTCAGCACCACGTAAACATAAATGATTTTGTACAACTAAAGCAAAATAAATAAATATTTAAAAAAAGAAGAAGCCAGTTTCTAAATATATGCCAGAAAGGTACCTCCTAATTTCTGAACAAGTGGCAAAGCCTGTCTAGGAAAACCGGGCAAAGCTTCCAGTTTCTAAGCCATCAATCAGGAGATGACAGGAAGTACATTTTTCTACCTCACTCCCCACCTCCTCAAAACAGGTAGTTTCTATAGCACCCATATTTTCCAAATAAAAATAGAGTAGAACAAACTATTAAGAAAGGGTTAATCACAAAATGCTCTGTGTTAACTGGCATGGCTCATGGGAAAACATTATTCCTACAGGTCAGCTTAGTATGGTGAAGTACGATTCCCAGTAGAGGCTAAAACTTTGCAAACAAACAGATGAGTAATAATCTTAACTAATCTGTCTCAAACCTGTGTAGCAAAAATACCTGGCCTATTAAGCCAAATGTTCATACATGCTGGAATTTGGTATATTGGTTTCTTGTTCTACTTTAGCTAATAAATAACGTGTGATTTCAAATAAGTCATGTAATTACTCAAATATTTCTCCTACTACTATGTGATCTCTCTTGGTTCTCCTTACTTATCTATTGTGGGTTAGCCAAACTACCCTTTAGCTCTGTGATAAAGGAAATATACTTTTAAACTTGTCTTTTCTACTTTAAGTTCCTCAAGATCTTTTTGGAACAAAGCAATGTATGAAATGATTAATACGGGGACCAGCCGGGCGCGGTGGCGCACGCCTGTAATCCCAGCACTTTGGGAGGCTGAGGCAGGAGGATCGCGAGTTCAAAGCCAGCCTCAGCAATGGCGAGGCACTTAGCAACTCAGTGAAACCCTGTCTCTAAATAAAATACAAAAAAGGGCTGGGGATGTGACCCAGTGGTCGAGTGCCCCTGAGTTCAATCCCCGGTACCACAAAAAAAAAAAAAAAAAAAAAATACGGGGACCAGTGGTAGAACACTTGGGTAGCATGAAAAGGTCCTGGGTTCTGATCCCCTGCACCACAAAATAAAATAAATTATTAATAAATGCAAAATTTAAAAGCTCTTCTTATACATTTTATATTACTTTTATAATTATAGATTCCCCTAAAGTTAATGCTTGAATTTTTTTTATCCTTAATATCTTATCCCTCTGAAAAAAGACCTATATGTTAAAGGATTAAAAAAAAAAATGCAGAGAAAGAACAACAAATATGTCTGAGTTATAGTCTAAGTTCTGAAGAAGTTTTCCATTTAAAACTAATCCTTTCAGCTGGAAGCAGTAGCACACGCCTGTAATCCCAGCACTTCGGAGGCTGAGGCAGGAGGATCACGAGTTCAAAGCCAGCCTCAGCAATGGCGAGGCACTTAGCAACTCAGTGAGACCCTGTCTCTAATAAAATACAAAAAAAGGGCTGGGGATATGGCCCGGTGGTCCAGTGCCCCCGAGTTCAATCCCCGATACAAAAAAAAAAAAAAAAACACTAATCCTTTCAGAATAATCTAATTACTTTTAAATTTCATTCCACTGCAGAGGATTCAGATTTGTTGTTTCTATTCACAGACAAAATTATTTCTCTTTTAGTTTCTTCTTCAGAAAACAAATGAACTCTGGAGACCTGATTCCATTCAATCCAGAGAATAGGCACTAAATGCCAACTATGTGCCTACTAGGTGGTGGGAAGAGAATGAGATAAGAAATAAAATATCTTAGACATATAAACTGAAATAATAGTAGAGAATGAGAAAGAGGCCTAGGGGCATTTTCAGAGGACTTGACAGGGAGCCCTGTTTCTTTTGAAGAGTTCTTACTTTGTTCAACAGTTAATTTAAATATCTTTTGTTTAGCAGGCGACTTCAGTTCAAAACTCTACTAGAAGGGCTTTTGTCTTCTGCTGTTGTTATTTTTACTCCTTTCATCACAATCTACTCAGTTTGATTCAAAATGTAGAGAGATTTGGTTTCTTTCCAGGAAAAAAAAAAAAAATAGCTCCACTCCAGCTCAAGTTACTACCTGGACTAAAAAATATGTTAATGTAGATGTCTTTCTTAGCTAGACTAAATTTAAGAAACACAGCAAGGAAGACTTCTGTTACCAATCTGTACAGTATAAGTGGTAACTATTAGAAATTACATTAAAAGGCAGCAGGACAATTTCACAATGTATTTAAACAAAAGGTTCTTAACAAATTTAAACAAGAGAATACATGTAATGAAAATGTAAGGCTTTACAATGTGACAATCTAGAAGGCCAATTAATTATGACCAATTGATTATGACCAAACATGGGAATGTGCCTATATTTACTTTAGGTTCAAATCATCACCTTTTTAAAAAAATATTTATTTTATTTGCTTTTAGTTGTACACAATGCGTTTATTTTTACGTGGTGCTGAGGATCGAACCCAGGTTGTGCACGTGCTAGGCTCCTACCATAACTGAGCCACAACCCCCAGCCCTCAATCAATCATCTTAAGGCAATTAGTTTTTAGGCTGATCAATCCATGACACTCTTTGGGGTCAGTTTTCAACACGCAGCTGTGTCCATTACCCGCTGTACTGGAGTACTCAAAGAAATAATAATAATGTTAATGAATCTGATTATTGAAACTTAGTGTTTAGTGTGGAAATAGTGCTTAAATTCTATAAGTGTTCATGAAATATGTCCCTGCCTTGTCACACTGTGACATGCACAAGTGAGTGTCCCCATGGCAACGCCTGAAAGAGACCCCGCGTGTGTAAACCCTGATAACAGATTTGTCATGACCCTGATATGTCACCTATGAGTGAACGTAGAGGGCCTAGCTAGAAATAGTATATAACCCGAGTCCCCAGCTCACTCAAGCGAAGCGCCTTCAAGACGACCGGACCCCGTCACGCTTCCCCGTCGGAGTGGACCTGCTAGATGGTGCCGGCATGCTTGCTGAGATTCCCGAACCCAGACTTCATCTGATCCAGCGAGCGGCTAAGAAGACGTCCCTTGGTGAAGCCCCCCTGGGACTCGTGGGAGGATAGAGGCTAAGTTAGGAATGTGTGGAATCTAGCTTTGAATTTGGTTGTGAAATAAAACCTTGGCATTGCAAAGACATATCTGCCTCAGTCTACTTAATGTGCTCGGACTGTTAGCGTAGTCGGCAGGATTTGTTAACCTTAAGGATGGAAGGTCGAAGAGGTCTGAAACCCACCACCAAAAGGCACCCGCTGAAAGGTGGAAAGACCGGCCAATGGACATTGGTGGGTTAGGCCCGTAAGGCACCTGCTTCCTTCGGAGGAAGTAAGACCGGCAAGGGAGTTTCTCCCACGGTGCGATCCGCAGTCAAGAGTGGCGGATAGACCACGACACCAAACCCTGACCTATTAAAAGTTCTGTGTTCCGATGACAAATTGGCTAGCAAAACGAGCCTAACAATAAGGTCATTAGGTTAGTTCTCAACTGAAAAGAACAAATTGGTAAGTTGAAAGGATTAAGTGTGGAGCGCCTCCAAAATTTTACCTTTAAAAAAAGAAGGAAGCTAAGGCTTGGCTGTAGATAGAGCAAGAGCACTTGCTTAAGGAGCTCACCTGCCCCTAAAATATTGGAATGTGTCTGATAGAAAATTTAAGAAATTGTACTTATTCAATGAAACAGCCAAGTAATGGACACTAAACCCGCATGTCAGAACTGGAGGACCCTTGTGGAAAGAATAGTACAAGAAAAATTGCCCAAATTCCAGAATGGAACTACAGTGGAGATTCCATTGACCAATGCAGAGAGTATTGCTAACCCCATCCTGGCTAGGGCCCCTCAGGACGTGAGATACCAAGCATTGCTCATTAAGACCATAGATGACCTAGATCAAGATAGAATGAAGGGCAAAAAGACTAGTCAGAAATAGCGCTGCAGCGAAACAGCAAACAATCCTTTCTTACAAAATATTATATGACGAGGAGGTTAAAGCGATGGAGTAGTAAAGCAGGCGTATTCTGGGCACAATGACGGCGCTTATCGATGACACCAAGCCATCGGGGGCAATCGAACAGAGTTCCGCCCGACAGACATGAGGAAGTGCCCGAAATAAACTGTAGAGCAGAGGGATTTAACTCGGGCAGAAATTCAGTACAATACAAACAGGAATTTGCACAAAAGAGAAAGTAAGGACATAGAATATCTTGTATAAAATTATGGGGAATAAAGGAGCAAACACCATTATGCTCAATGCCCGTGAGTATGAAACTCATTGAAAAGTATTATAGAAAAATCCAACATGTCTACCAGGGCCCTTGAGGCTATAATGAGAAGTAAAGAATGAGCAATGAAACTTCTTTAATGAACGCGTTGGGGTAGCCAAAGCCTGGATAAATGTGCGTTTTTCCAACGCTGATGTGACTCAATTTGAGTCCTCTGGAGCCCGCTAGATTGGGACAACTTGGAACAAGCAATAATCATCTTAAGGAAACTTGGAGTGACAGCTATGATGTTATACAGATGCTTAAAACTCCCCAAGGGCTAGCACAAGCCTTACCCCTGCTATGAAAAAAATAATTATTTGCAGGGGCAGCCACCACACAATGAAAATGACCATCATGTCTGCCTTATCCAAACATCAAACTGTTACTGAGGGCAAGAGAATATGTCCAGACAAGCAAGGGAAAATGCAAGGGGGTAAGGTGTTAAACTTTCAAGGCACTACAAACCCTAAGCCTAATAACAGATAGTAGCAAACCCACCTTTTTGAACTCTCAGGTTAAAAACAGAACATTCCCTAATAGGAATCCTGGACTCTAACAGGATTCCACAAAAATATAAACCACCATTCTCTACCATAACCAGAAATCAACAGAATTACACATGGCAAAATGCAATCATGAGAGCCAAAAAACGAGATATCCGGTGGGGCCACAAGCCCCCAATCAGACCCTATATCCAGAGACCACCCGATAGGAGCCAACTACAGGGAACAAGAACAGAATTCAGAACCACAGGCAAATCAAATGCGCAATGTACGCCATGTAACGCATAATAATGGGATGATCATGATTAATAGACCTAAATGTCCAATTAGTATATAAGAAAAAAAAATGCATGAAAAGAGGGAAAATTTTTTAATAGATACATGACGTCAGAGTTTACCATCGTGTAACAGTATAGCCAAATAGACCCAATGCTAAAAATTGGGTAAAAATTGAAGGAATAATAGGGATATTTTGGGCAGAAACAAACTAAAATGCAAATACTTAAACTACAATAGACCCCCATTAGAAAGGAAAAGTATATTAGCGAGTAAACCACCATGTAACATTTTAGGGATGGATAGGATTCCCCATAATTTTCCAAATTGGCTACCCTTAAGAAAAAATAAAAGTGACCATTAGAAATGCATTTCTCTGTGCCCTAACAGCAGTAAAGATGGAACCTGTAGATTTTGCCCCAGAAATCCCCCCTTCATTCTCTAAACAAGTACCCCGCCTTACTAAAGGAGGCCACACTGATGTAACTAAAAATCATTGAAAAACTGCTACAGAAGAAAACCATAATTGAGAGAACAGTCCTCATTCAATTACAAATAGTCCCCAGTTTGGCCAGTGTTAGAAACCTAATGGGACCCTACAGAATTTAACAGTAGATTACAGGAAAATCAAAGAACTTTCAGCCACAAATGCCTGGACACCTACCAGAAGTAGAGACCATCTTTTCAGAGATCAGAAATTGCAGAACCCATAGGTTTTTGGCAGCAATATACTTTATCAGACATGTTTTTTTTTTGCCATCCCGCTGCTGAAGAATCTATGAAAATTAACCACTTTTACCTGGAATAGTAAACAATACAGGGTTCAAAAGACTACCACAAGGATATAGAAAACAGCCCAATCATAGCCCATATGGCAACTATCTCAATCCATTCTCCATGGGGAAAGAAATTCCAAAGATGTGTTAGTGTCATTCATATATAGATGAGATCATTAAAGGCAGGACAGGACAAGAAATATCTTTAGTTCCAAAAGACAACTGAGGACTTAAATGGTGTCAACACTAAGAAATAAAGGATGGACTATAATGAAAGACAAAATACAAGGTCCCATAAAGACGACTATCAAATTTTTAGGAGTATTCCTGGAATGCCACACCCGACCACAAATTCCAAGAAGGGACAATCTCAAAGATCCAAGGAACTCAAGGCCCCGCTCCAACAAAAAAAAGAAGCACAACAGTTAAATAGGACTTTTTTGGATATTGGAGACAACACCTTCCATACATGCCAAAACCCAGCCTTAGCCGCCGATCTATAAGGTTACTAGTGAAAACCGCTGACTTTGAATGGGCACAACCACAGAAAGAAGCTTTTAGAAAAATGATTGATTATATAGAAATTGTATAGACATTATGTTTTGTACCTGTGCGTTCAGACACCTTAATAGTTGATTGTTACTGTACATAAATTGGGATATGGAAATTGGGGAATTTTGTTTTAAAAGGGAAGGTAAAACCCATACCTGTTTGGCTTCTATTGCAAACGCTTTCCCTTACTCGGAGAATAAAATATTCTAAATTTGAAAAACTCATTTGGAATTTTATTTGAGGCATTAAAGTCATCTCTTTGATCAGGAAGGACCCAATGTCCTAATATTCCGCAACGCCCTATTCCTATAATTGGACATGGCTTATAAATGACTCCATAACGAAATCAACGGCCCTACCATGTATAAGAAGAAACAAAAAGAAAAACAAAGAGTTTCTAAAATGGAAATGGGTCCATTGAAGGGGTGCCATATGAACAAGCTGAGAATCACATAACTCCAAATAGTCATGGAGGATGTAGACAAATCAGCCCCTGGTACCGAACACCGTTAGAGCCAGCTTGATGAAACAACAAAAGCCCGATAAGAGTATGTGGGACCTGAATTCAAAGAAACAAACCAATGGCTTGGTTTACAGTATGGATCCTGTGAGTCATAAAAGCACGGAAGCTGCACCTGCAAATGTGCAGCACTACAGACCCTCGGACAAGGACAATCCTAACTGATCAGGGGTGGATAAAACAGCTCAACACGCCAGAAGTCTTATGGCAGTCCAATTAGCAATTGAATAAATCAATAACAAGAAAAAGAAAAACCATATATATTTATTCCAGATTTCTTGGGCAGTTTGCAATGGTATAGCCATATGGTCTGGTAAAGTGGAAAATTACTGATTGGAAAATTAATGGAAAGGATGTTTGGTCTCAAAGAATGTTGGGAATGGATTCGCAAAACAGGACATAAAAATATATATCAAACATGAAGAGTGCTCATACTAATAGATAAAGTAAGGAGGCCAGGTTAAGGAGAAACCAAAATGGCCGATAATCTGAGCCAGTTGGTAAACATGAATTAAAGGCTGAAAGAGAAAATGGACATGTAAGGAAACAGGCCCAACCAACGTTAACGTATACAAACGGAAAATGGGCATATACAGAAGGAACCTCTAGACTCACCAATAACATTTGGACCGAATTATTAAGATGTACATAAAACATAAGGCCATATTGGGCACGCAATGGGTATTATATGATTGTGTTTAGAAAAGGAACCTAAAAGTAACCTGGCTAAAATGCAAACAGGCCCATAACCAGATGCACAGAATGTCCCAAAACTTTCACTTAGATTCAAGCACCTCATAGACAACAGGACACCGCCCCAATAACTAGACATTTTAATGAAAGAATACAGATATGACGTATATAATGGTCCTTTGGAAAGATTTTGGTGATAAATGGGTATGTTACAATGGTCGATGTGCATTCTGGCCCTAGGAACTGGCAACTGCATACTAACAATGCAACCCAACATCATACTATAGAAACTGTAAGGGAATGGTGTAGTAGTGTATGGAATGCCTAAAGTCATAGAGATCAGACCAATGTACTCATTTTACAGGGAAAAATAGATACAAAAAAGTGGTCAAAGAATTAGGCATTCATTGGGATTGTTCCACTACTACATATAACCTCAACAGCGGCAGGTAATATCGAAAGATGGAATGGCTTAATAAAAAACCTTCATTATGGCATCTAAAAGGATTTACCTATCCAAAAGGTAACATTACGCAGAGTTGTGATTCGAACTAAAACTCAAGACCCAGACGGCATGGGCAAATCACCAGTTTGATAAGAAGTATTTCCAATAAACCTGATTGATGTATTATCGTAGTTATCAGACTCTGAACCTACTAACAAACCACCCACAACCTCATAAAGATACTGATCAGAGATGCCCAAGGACAATTCTATCAGAAAAGGAGAGATAATATGCAAAAAACCGGCATGGAACAATACTCCTGGACAACATCTGGCAAAGGTGAGCTGATGATCAGCACGAAAAACAAGAACATTGCACATAATGACTGACAGGCAGCAGGACAATTTCACAATGTATTTAAACAAAAGGTTCTTAACAAATTTAAAAGGCAGCTAAAGGACAATTTCACAATGAGTTACAACTTAACAAATTTACATGTAATGAAAATGTAAGGCTTTACAATGTGACAATCTAGAAGGCCAATTAATTATGACCAATTGATTATGACCAAACATGGGAATGTGCCTATATTTACTTTAGGTTCAAATCATCACCTTTTAAAAAAATATTTATTTTATTTGCTTTTAGTTGTACACAATGCGTTTATTTTTACGTGGTGCTGAGGATCGAACCCAGGTTGTGCACGTGCTAGGGGAGCGCTCTACCACTGGAAGAGCCACACAACCCCAGCCCTCAAATCATCATCTTAAGGCATTAGTTTTAGGCTGATCAATCCATGACACTATTGGGTCATTTTCACACGCAGCTGTGTCCATTACCCGCACAGACCATGTGCCTCGGGACGACCCGCCCAGGCCATTCAAAGATAATAGTGGCTATGACCTACTATCAACATTGTTTTCCTATAGTACTGATGGATTTGCAATTCATCTGCTCCTCTGCTGATATCCTTTTTATATTGATTTGCAAATGGCCAGCCAGAGTCAGATGCTTAAGAGGTCAAATATCAAGAAAATCTGGGACTTTCTAATCCACTCTTATTTCCAACTCATTCATTTATTCAAGTACTTGCTGAGTACTTTCCTATGTGATAGGCATTGTATCTTCACTATGGGATGCAGATATAAAAGTGAATGATACTGTTCTTGCCCTTTGTTCACAATGCTTAAAAAATAATTGTAATGTATACTCTAAATGAGTTATTCCCAAGTTTCAGACCTTTATCAGTGAGGTACAGGAGGTTTCACAGAGGAAAAGAAACTCCAGGAGAAACAGGATTTGAGGTTAAAAGGAGAGCTTTCTAATTAGTGCAACAGCATATGTGAAAGCATGGCCAGTTTAAGGAACATAGATCAACATGGCAAGAACACAAGGTACTGGTGGAAAGGAGGTGTAGAGAGGAAATGAAGTTGGAGAAGCAGACAGGGGTCACATCATAGAGAGCCTTGTATGCAATTCAATGGGCTTAGACTTTATCTGCTAAGCAATGGGAAATTATTTAATGTGTCTCAGCAAAGGGCACTATTGGGTTTGAATTTCAAACAGAAAAATTCAACAAGAATGGACCATGGGCTATGGTTGTTGCTCAGTGGTAGAGCACTTGCCTACCATGTGAGAGGTACTGGGTTCAATCCTCGGCACCACATAAAAATAGAGTAAATAAAATAAAAGCATTAAAAAAACAGTTGAGGGCTGGGGTTGCGGCTCAGTGCAGAGCGCTCGCCTCCCATGTGCGCGGCCCGGGTTCGATCCTCAACACCACGTAAACATAAATGCATTGCATTGTGTACAACTAAAGTAAATAAAAAATATTTAAAAAAAAAAAAAAAAAAAAAAACAGTTGAAAAAAATGAACCAGAGTGAAGAAAACTAGAAAGACAAGTTAATCTAGTTCATTTACTCAACCAAACAGTTTATACAAATTATAGTCAGTGATGAATAAAACAAATATGATCCCTGATCTCATGGAGTTTGGAGTCTTTTTTTTTTTTTTTTTTTTTTTTTTTTTTGGTACTGGGGATTTAACTCAGGGGCACTCGACCACTGGGCCACATCCCCAGCCCTTTTTTGTATTTTATTAGAGACAGGGTCTCTCACTGAGCTGTTAAGTGCCTCGCCATTGCTGAGGCTGGCTTTGAACTTGCAATCCTCCTGCCTAAGCCTCCCAAGTGCTGGGATTACAGGTGTGCGCCACCACACCCAGCTGGAGTTTAAAGTCTTAGTGAAAGATAAAGATGAACTAAAGCAGCAGCAATGTGGATGGAGATTAAGAGGACAGATAAAGAGATGCACCTACATGATACTCACTCCATATACAGGGTGAAAGAGAAATCTAGGTTGACTCCCTGGCTCCTGACTCAAGTGATTAGGTCAATGGTATTGGGCATTTTTTAATGTGCTTATTAATCATGTAAAATCTTCTTTGGAAAAATGTCTATTTGAAGTCTTTGCCTACATTTTAAATGATTTATCTGTTTCTGCAAATATTTTCCCAGGTTGTGAATTGTTTTTACATTTTCTTTTCTTTTTTAATTTTTTAGTTGTTATTTTCAGATATACATTACATTTTCTTGATGGTGGCCTCTGTAGCACAAAAATTCTTAATTTTTATGAAGTCCAACTTATCTGTTTTTTTCTTTTGTTGCTTATGTTTTTGGCGTAGGGTCTAAGAAGGTTTTGCCTAACCCAAAGTCATAAAGACTTATGCCTAGGTTTTATTCTAAGAAGACTCTTGTTTTAGCTCTTACATTTAGATCTATGTTCCATTTTGGGGTTAATTTTTGTGTCTGGCTTAAGAAATTATATTTACTTTAATTGGAGAAAACCAAGCATGTTAATAGACTAAAGGAAAAGAGGTTAGAAACCAGAGATTGGTTTTGAAGCAAGGACCACGGAGAGGAAGGAACAAAATCTGAAGAGACTAACCTTCACCAGGAAGAAGTTCACCTCTACCTCAAAATAAAAAGGGGCAATGGGGAAACAAGTAGAGATAGAAATATAACTCTGGGTGATGGGCATATCTAATGGGGAATTTATAGGGCACATTAGCATATTTAACCTTCAGTCAGGACATCTGTTTAATTTTGTTTAATCCACCATTTCCAAATTCTTTATCAATACATATTAATCTATGATGGGATTGGAATTTGTAGGGCATACTTAGGAAACAGTAATCAAGGCCAGAAGCTGCAAATTTTATGTCATTTGAACAGATTTTGGGACAGGGATAATTTTTGTTTCATTCAGACTGGTTTTTTTTTTTTTTTTTTTTTTAATCAAGATGTTTCACAGGAATCCCAAATCCTGGCATTTCTTGAAATATCAGAAGATCAGGCCACACTGGATCTGCATTGCAGCAAGAAAAAATAATTGCTGGAATTCAAATAGTCTTTATGGGGAATATAATCTCTGTACGACTCACTCCCTTAACATCCAGCCCATTTCACTCACCTATCTCATCATCTGATCCCTGTATCTGGGTTTACCAATTCCATACAAAGCAACTCTCTTAATGTCTATAAAGAGTGAAGATTTTCAGTTCAGAAACTCCTTCTCCAACTCTTCTCTAAAACATTTTATTTAATAAAAGTTTCTATGAGAAACTGAGAAGTATTTATGTCAGCAGTGACAAAGTGGAGTACAAAGGCCAAGTGTAACACCCAGACCTATTTTGTTCGACCTGCACAGTATTTTCTTAAATGAGAAGTTTTGTATTAAAAGGAAATCAAAATTTCTTGACTTCCTTGAAAATTAGGACGATCTAATAACATTAGGCTCGAGTATCTCCAAATGAAAGCAATTAGCTAGAGATAGTAACTTCTTCAGCTAGAGCCTTCAGTTTTTAACTCACCACAGTCCACACTACTTCCCAGAGTCTTGATTCACTCATTGCCTGTTTGGCTTCTGCAGGCATCCAAGTTTGTGCCATCTCATTCAACAAGCAAAATTCAATCTTTCTGGGGCTGGAGCTGTAGCTCAGTGGTAGAGCACTTGCCTAGCACATGTGAGGGCACTGGGTCCGATCCTTAGTACCACATAAAAATAAACAAATAAAATAAAGGCATTCTGTCCATCTACAACTACAAAGATTTTTTTTTTTTTTTAATTCAATCTTGGGGCTGGGGATATAGCTCAGTTGGTAAAGTGCTTGCCTAGCATGCACAAGGTCCTGGGTTCAATCCCCAGCACCACCAAAAAGAAAAAAAATAAATTCAATCTTTCAGGGCTAGGGTTGTGGCTCAGCAGTACAGCGCTCACCTAGCACATACGAGGCCCTGGGTTTGATCCTCAGCACCACAAAAAAATAAATAAATAAAATAAAGGTATTGTGTCCAACTAAAACTTAAAAAAAAAAAATTCAATCGTTCTTTTTTCACCCCTCTGCAACAGGTACCAGAGACTGAACCCAGGGGCACTCTACCACAGAGCTGCATCTCCAGCAGCACCCCCCCACCCCCACCTTGATTTATTCCCTCACACTTTGATACAGAATCTCACTAAGTTGCCAGAGCTGGCCTCAAATTTACCATCTTCCTGCCTCAGCCTGCTGAATAAAAAGATTTAATCTCTTTTTTGGAGAAAGAGAGAGAGAGAAAGAGTGTGTGTGTATGTGTGTGTGTGTTACTGGGGATTAAACCCAGGGTCTCACATCTCACACATGTTAAGCAAGCACTCTACCACTGACCAATATCCCAGCCCAACAAGATTCAATCTTAATTAATACAATGCATTAGCCAAGCTCCCCAACATCATAAATGTTAAAGGATATTTTACTTAACCTTCAATTATTTCCCTAATGACAAAATATCCCACTGTTCTCCATATATATATGTATGTACACATACATACACACACACACACAGAAAACAATGACTGAAACATGGGAAAAATCATGCAAATTTTTATTTTCTTTTTAATCTTTCTCTGTACTTTCCAAATTAAAAAAATAATAAGTGTACATTGCCTTCATAATCAGAAAAATACAGAAAAGATTCCAAAATGTATCAATAACATTCTTGGTAAATAACAATTTATAATGTGTTGAGAAACCACCAGTGCCTGAAGATTCAAAATTTGATCAATTCCAAAAAATTAATTTCTATGTATCAATGAGAACACAATCACATGGGTTCAACAGATGAACCATGTTGGTGGCAAGTTCTAATGTCAACAAGCTAATTTGATGCCACATCATTTCCCTAGAACTAAAGTTGAGCTGACTTTGCAGCAGCTGTTTGTTCTAACTGACCACTGAGATTGAGTGTATCAATTAAGGCTTGATAAATGTTAGCAGAGCAGTCCTGCTTACCAGATTCCTATAGGAAGGTACTGTGAAAAGGTTTCCAGTCTACAAATACTTCATTCTCTCCTTCAACTCAAGATTTTTCTGTAGACTTTACAACCACTTACACTTGTCTTCTGGAGAGCCAACAAATAACAGGAAAGCAAGTCATCAGCACAGAGAATGTCCCCTCACTACCCACTTTCTCCCAAACTCCCTCAAAGAAACACAAGATGAGCCGGGCGCGGTGGTGCACGCCTGTAATCCCAGCACTTTGGGAGGCTGAGGCAGGAGGATCGCAAATTCAAAGCCAGCCTCAGCAATGGCGAGGCACTTAGCAACTCAGTGAAACCCTGTCTCTAAATAAAATACAAAAAAGGGCTGGGGATGTGGCCCAGTGGTCGAGTGCCCCTGAGTTCAATCCCCAGTACCAAAAAAAAAAAAAAAAAAAACACACAGATGAGTTCCTTCCATTTCAGACTGAGAACTATGGAGTGAAAAAGAATGTGGCAATTTACTCCAAATTCTTCATTTTAGAAGTGAGACTTAGAGAAATTGTTTCTCCAAGAGTTATAGAATTTGAATTTGAATTCGGGCTTCTTGGCTTCATTGCCTGTGTTTCAAACACACTCCTAACTTGCAAGCAAGATATTTAAGTGACTAATATTCCCATATTCATGTAGTAATGTATCAAATCCTATTTCAAGTGATTTAAACTTACTTAAACCAATTTACATGTCAGTTTCAAACATACATATGCAAATGCTATATAACAAAAATCCAGGGCTGGGGTTGTGGCTCAGCAGTAGAGCACTTGCCTAGCACGTGCCGGCTCAGGTTCAATCCTCAGCACCACGTAAAAATAAATACATTGTGTACAACTAAAAGCAAATATTAATATCAATATTTTAAGAAAAATCCCCCAACTCCCAACCTTTAGTCCTGCTTTTACTGACAAGAAATTAAGCAGTTATCATGGGAACATAAAAGTAATGTTTTTCACTCCTAATCTCCTTTAGTTATTTCCAACTTATTTAGTTATTGGAACAATTACTTAAATAAGAATCCAGTATTATTCCCACTAGTTATAACTAAATAACCATTGAATATTTATAAATACTGATTGGGAGAAAAAAGATCATTGGATGAGCTGAAAATAATTTTAGTAAATGCTTCAGATCAAGAGCAGATTCCTTAGGGAATTTGTGACTTAGATCTGAGATTTTTTTTCCCCTCACAGCCATGATATACAGTGACTGGCATATAATAAAGGCTCAGAAATACAAATAGATTGTTAATGTTTAGAGAACATTCAGTTTGAAAATAACTTTTAAGTTCAAATTAACACCATCATCTGGTTTAGTCATCCATCAAGAAATATGAAATTCCAACTTGGTGGGGTTTTTTTTCTTCTTCACAATCTCTAACTCTTTATTGAAGTGATCTCTCACTTTCTGTTTCTCTTTGATGTCATTCCTTATACTATCTTTACTTCACAGATCAGTTTATGGACATTTTAAACTGCTTCTCTGTTATTTCTTCTACTGTATTGTCAGTCAATTCTATTATTGGAACATCTTGGTTTGTTTGGGGCACTTTATTCCCTTGTTTTTTCATGTTGTTTGTATGTTTTCCCATCTAGGAGGATGGAGCTGAGGCAGCACAGTTGAATCTCTATACATAATAAATGATCAGAAAATAAGTGCCCACTGAAATAAGGAAAACGATAGACAGTTAGCAAAATAAGTTAACATTTAACATAAACAATTTCATATCTGCCCACACATTTTCTTCAACTTCTCCATTCCTTCTAATTGATGAACAATCAAATCAGGAAAACCATCATTATTTTATTTTCATTATATTTTCAGTACACCTACAAATTCTAATACTCTTACAAGTATATTAAGATGACCAGCCAGGTGTGGTGGCACATGCCTGTAATCCCAGCACTTGGGAGGCTGAGGCAGGAGGATCTCTAGTTCAAAGCCAGCCTCAGCAATGGCGAGGCACTTAGCAACTCAGTGAGACCCTGTCTCTAATAAAATACGAAAAAGGGCTGTGGATGTGGCCCAGTGGTGTGGCTGTTGAGTGCCCCTGACTTCAATTCCTGGTACCAAAAAAAAAAAAAAAAGAAGAAGAAGAAGAAGAAGAAGATGACCAGCTAGACTCCTATGTGCCATTAAAACAATTGATAAAAACAAGGAAAAAAGGAAAGCTAAATATTGCTGACAGTAATTACATTGACATTACCACCGGTCCTATCTCATGTGTGATTATTAATAATAGGTGTAAATATGCTACAAAGGTCTAGAACATTGAAGTATCCCAGAAGTCCTACCAGAATCAAAAGAGTGTAAACCATCTTCACTGCCCTCAAACCAAATCTGCTTTTTTCAAAGTATTACTCCATACAATTTTAAATGTAATCTGATTTTTTGTGGTTTTTTTCCTCTTGTTTTAATAGAATTGGAAACACAGTTTTAGTTCACAAATGTGCAAAAACGCAATTACATTATAGCTTTTGTAGATAATCCCAGACATGTACCCACCATTTATAACATTGTTTCGATGGAAAAAATAACTCCAAACAACCAATATGTAAATGATCTTTTGAAAAGCAACCCATTTTCGTGTTAGAAAAACTTCTTTTCCAGGGCTGGGGTTGTAGCTCAGTGGTAGAACGCTTGCCTCGCATGCATGAGGCCCTGGGTTCGATCCTTAGCACCACATAAAAATAAATAAATAAAAATAAAGATATTGTGTCCATCTAAACCTAAAAAAAAAACCTCCTTTTCCCCATTCTGAAAGGTAACAGTAATGGAGAAAGAATTGGGGCTTTGGAATGAGGCAGTCTCAATCTCACTTCATCCTGTTATTACTAGGCTCTATGTCCCTCAGCTAAGTAACAATCTCTTTGAGCCTCAGTCTCCTTACCAGTAAAATGGAAAAAGTAAGATAGCTAGGCTAAAGGACGTAATACACATGTAAATCACCTGGAACAGGGCCTAGTGGATGATAGGTGCCAAATAAACCTAATTCCCTTTTACTTTCTTCTGCTCTTGCAGTTCGCATTTGATTTCAGTTTTCTCCTTAAATTTTTTAAATTTTAATTAAGTACATGCTACTAGTCAGGTACTCTTTATTATGTCATTCAATTCTTATAACAACTTCAGGAGGCAGCTATCATTTGCTATTCCATTTTACAGATAAGGATCAGAGGCACAGGAGGTGTTCGCCACAGCAAACCCATGTTTAATCCTAAACTGGGAGAAGCCACAGTAAATTAAAGATTCTCACTATGCTATCTTTTTCAAACAAGGGGATGAGATTCAACAATGTCTAATTTTTTAAATGTATTTTTTAGTTGTTGATGAACCTTTATTTTATTCATTTATTTATATGTGGTGCTGAGACTCGAATCCAGGGCCTCACACATGCAAGGCAAGCACTCTACCACTGAGCCACAACCCCAGGCCCTAATGTTTCTGGCTGTTATTTTGCATTATCCTGTAATTCCACAAAGCTATTAGATAGCAAGAAGTACAAGAAAACTTCAAGTTCTCATTGGACAAAAAGGATGCAGGATCAGAATGCAGCCTGAGCAACTGATATGGTTTTCCTTCCCAGAAGCTAGAAAGTTTTCACAAAATCAGTTAGGTCTTCTTAACCATTATTCCCTTAAGAAAGAATAACTGAGTCCACCTGGTGTCAACGGGCTTTTTAAAATTAGACCAGAATTGACCAACAATGTAGCCTTATTTTTTTTTTTAATTTTTAATTACATGCATTGTCAAAATTTGAAATACTAACCCAGTGGCAATAGTCTCTAAATGTCTTTATTAATGTTGGGAGCCATCCTGCTTGCTAATTGGAGATTATTCAGAGCCTCTTTTACAATATAATAATTGAATTTGGCTCCAGGCCATAATAAACACCCTGACCCATTAAACTAGATCCACAAGCAACACTGCACTATTTCTTTGTAAAGAAATGTGGCAAACTACAAACAATTTCTCACAGGCAGCCAGAACTGGAAATTCTGTTTCGTAATACCCATGTGTCAAACGTCAAGGCTACAGATTAAAATGTTCATAGAAAAAAAAAAAAAAAAAAGACTTTTATGGTGCCTCTACTAAATACACTTTCAGAGTTGTACCTTTCAGCTTTTCTATAGGTTTTTATCTTTTCTTTTCTACAACTGGAAACACAATTCGGTATGACTACATATGAGCTGTGCACAAATGTGGTTCTAAACTTGCCCAAAAGTGAAATAAGAGAACAGCTTCTGCACTTCAGACCAAACTGGCCAAGATGTACTGATAGAAATAAGCTGTAAACCATCTCCAGTAATACTATTTGTGTTTGTGCCTTTTGCAGATTTTTATTTCATCACTGTTCTTCATGTAACATTAATAGATTAGATACAGCCCTGGTCTAAACCAAGAGAAAGATTTTACAATAATACTAAATTTCTTTTTGTTTCACTTGCTTATTGATACAAAAATACCAATACTAAACAGGTGCCACAGACTCTTTAGGAAATATCAGCCCTACCATCTCAGGTAACATATTCCAGGCTGGGGAGGGGGGAAACAAACAGAATTAATCAGAATTGAGAGAATTATACTGTACCGAGAGTCCATTAATCTATTTAGTTTTGTTTGTTGTTGTTGTTGTTGTTGTTTGTTGGTGGTGGTGGTTCTGGGGGTGGGTACCAGGGATTGAACCCAAGGGAGCTTAACCACTAAACCACATCCCCAGCCCTTTTTATTTTGAGACAGGGTCTCACTAGGTTGCTTAACAGCCTTGCTAAATTGGTTAGACTGGCTTTTAACCTGTCATCCTCCTGCCTCATCTCCTGAGCTGCTGGGATTACAGGCATGCACCACCACACCCAGCTAATTTGTTCGTTTTGTTGTTGTTGTTGCTGGGTTTTTTGGTTTTAGGGGGCTTTTTTGGCACCAGAGATTGAACCCAGAAGTGCTTTACCACTGAGACATATCCCCAGCCCTTTTTTGGGGGTCTTGCTGAGTTGCTTAGGGCCTCCCTAAATTGCTGAGGTTGGCTTTGGACTTCTAACCCTCCTGCCTCAGCCTCCCAAGATGATGAGATTATAAACGTGCTCCACCAGACCCAAGTAGTTTGTGGTTTTAAGAAAAGCGTTAGGGGCTGGGGTTGTGGCTCAGCGGCAGAGCGTTCGCCTCGCACGTGCACGGCCCGGGTTCGATCCTCAGCACCACATAAAAATAAATAAATAGCCACGCGCAGTGGCACATGCCTATAATCCCAGCACTTGGGAGGCTGAGGCAGGAGGATTTTGAGTCCAAAGCCAGCCTCAGCAATGGCGAGGCACTAAGTGCCTCAATTCAGTGAGACCCTGAAAAGGGCTGGAGATGTGGCTTAGTGGTTGAGTGCCCCTGAGTTCAATCCTTGGTACCAAATAAATAAACAAACAAAATAAAGGTATTGTGTCCAACTACAACAAAAAAATAAATATTTTTTTTAAAAGTAGCTGGGCACAGTAGTGCATGTCTGTAATCCCAGTGACTCAGAAGGCTGAGGTAGGAAGATCACAACTTCAAGGCCAGCCTCAGCTATTTGGCGAAGGCACAATTTAGCAAAATCCTATCTTAAATAAAAAGGGCTGGGGACATAGTGGTTCAATCCCCAGAACCCAAAAAACAAAGTAAACCAGAGATGTTTAAGGCGTCTTTTATATCCAGCTAGTTTTATATTAATATTCATTCTTTGATTTATGTCCCAAGAATTCTATATGCAAGGCACTATACAGGTGACAGACACTTCAGGAGACACAAAGATGTACAGATAGGGAGCATACAGCCTAGAACAGAAATAGGACTATGTCAATGCCCAGTTTGTAAGTACAAAATGGAGGTGTAACTCAGCACTACTAGGGTCAGTGCACAGAGAATTTATGCAGGTGTTGGGTTAAGAGGAGTCAGTGTTTAAACGGAGACTTAAAGCACTGGTATAATTTCTGGAGGAACAAAGGAATCTTAGATGCAAGAAAGTGTAGTGTGTGCAAAGAAGAGTACAGGAGTTTATTAATAAAACGACCAGTAGTCTCAATGAACTAGTCCACATTTCATGGCAGGGGCACATGGTAGGGCAGGATTAGCACTGGATTCTGATTTTGGCTTCTCCACTGCCCAAGGAATGTTCTTTAGATATATTAGTTATGTCTGGTTGGTTATGTCTGGGAATATGTTTTTTCATTTTCTAAATGAGCATGTTGAATCAGAATATCTCTGAGGTCTATTTCCAACTCTATTTCCAAACCCATGACTCTAGGTTGCAATTGGCAATTTCTTTCCTTTTTTGGCAATTTTGTTCTATAAAGGGTCAGATAGTAATATTTTAGATTTTAATATTTGAGAAATATTTTGGACCACACAGTTTCTGTTACAACTTCTCAATTCTGTCATTGCAAGTGTGAAAACAGTCACACAAAATATGTTAACGAATTAGCATTTCTGTGTTCCAATAAAATTTTATTTATGGACAATGGAATTTTAATTTTGCATAATTTCACATGTCATGAAATAATTCCTTTTATTTTTTCCCAAACATTAAAAAATGTAAACACTATTCTTAGCCCCTGGGCAAGAAAAATTTGGCACAGAAGCCAAATTTTTGCTGAATCCTGCTCTCCACAGAGAAATAAGATCAGAAAGGGGTTAGGAGTATGATAACCCTTGAGAGCTAGAATAATATTAATCTAGAAGACAAAGTAGAGGAGGCTTAGAAGGTTTCTAAGCAAGAAGGTGTTAAGAACAGAGCTGTACTAAAGGAAGATTTACTTGGCAGTAATGGATGAGAGGGAGGGATTAGAAGATAATCAGCCTAATAGAGTCTGGTAAGCTTTGAGGAAGGAAAAGAAGAAAAAAGTTATTTATGGAAGGAAAGATCAATAGAAAATGACTTTAAAAAAAAAAAAAAGGAAGAGGAACAGGTTTATTTATCTCTTAATCATACATAAAAGAGATCAATTTCAAGACAAAAAGTGGGGAAACCTAGGAGATTTTGCATTTTCATTCCCCAGTATCATCAGAATAGCATGGCTGCAATAGATGAACTGAGGAACCTGACTTTTCACAGAAACTTTAGAATAGTCTGAGTTGGAGCTTCCAGTTCAAAGAGTCTTCTAGTATATATATCAGGGAAAATGTAACTTGCAAGTTTTTAGAGATGCAATAGATATGGCAGTTTTAGAGATGATGCTTATTTATTTATAGCTCTTTTACTCCAGAGATGTCCCAAATTAGGAAAGCATATTTATCTGGTATACAAAGCTGTTATCATTGCCCAAATTTTAAAAATCACTCTACTGACTATGACTCAGAATTTTTATCTCTTTTTTTATTCTGACAGGGGGGGAAAAAAAAAACCTGTAGTACTACAAATGCAACCAGCTCAACATTAAAGTAAATATTATACAATCCCCCACAAGGGAATACTAGATGCCTTCTAAAACTCAAATTTGGGGGCTGGGATTGTGGCTCAGCGGTAGAGTGCTCACCTAGCACATGCGCGGCCTGGGTTCAATCCTCAGCACCACGTAAGAATAAAGGCATTGTGTAAAACTAAAACAAATAAATTTAAAAAAAAAAAAAATTTGGAAGCTGAATAGTGGTCAAAAAAAAAAAAAAAAAAAAAAAAGAGGAGCAGGGGCTGGGGTTGTGGCTCAGTAGTAGAGCGCTCACCTAGCACGTGCATGGCCCGGGTTCGATCCTCAGCACCACGTAAAAATAAAGGCAGTGTGTACAACTAAAACAAATAAACAAATACTAAAAAAAAAAAAAGAGGAGCAGAAAAAGACATGAACACAAAGTAGTTATAATTCATAAATGGCTTGAGGGTCTGCAGTTGTAGCTCAGTGGTAGAGTACTTGCCTAGCATGTGAGAGGCACTAGGTTTGATCCTCAGCACCACATAAAAATTAATTAATTAATTAATTAATTAAAGATATTATATCTATCTATAACCAAAAAAAATTTAAATAAATAAATGGTTTGATAAGAACCATAGTTGACTCTTAAATGAACATAGCAAAAGGAAAAAGTAATTTCAACTAACCAGTTCAAGAAGAGCTTCATAGGAAATGGCATCTACACTGGGCCCACTCTAATAAGAGAGGAAGGGAAATTCCAGACAGTAGGAAAAGTATAAACAGCAATAGCAAAAAGATGGGGAAAATTATAGACTTGCCTTTCTTATTTTTCATGTTCACTATTAGAAGGAAAACACAAATTATGTTAAGAAAAAAAATCGACCCTGAAATCCCACCACTTAGTCCCCCTACATTTTAGTATATACTCTTCCACATATAGCATAATACAAAATCAGATTATTCTAAACATATTATCCTACTGTTTTTGCTTAACTTTTTTTTTGGTACTGGAGATTGAACCCAAGGGTACTTAACCACCGAGCACATCCCCAGTCCTTTATTATATTTTACTTAGAGCCAACATCTTGCTAAATTGCTGAGGCTAACTTTGAACCGTAGTCCTCCTACCTCAGCCTCCAGGGCCCTGGGACCACCCCTTAACATTGTACTAACCCATGCAAGGCCCTGGGCTCCATCTATAGCACTGTAAAAAAAAAAAAAAAAAAAAAAAAAAAAAAAAATCCTTACCAGCAAAGAGATCTGTCCATGCTTACTTGAAATACATAGTGGAGTGATTGACCAAAAACCGTAGCTCTTCCCTTATTGACCTTCCTTTGAGCTCTTGCTTCAACTTGATCTTTTCTTTCTTTTTTTTTCCATCATCTCTATAAATGGATCCACGCTACAACTGCACTCAGTTTTTCTTTCACATGTGATCAAAAAGGTATGAGCATAACTAACTTCATATTCCAATTTCAATAAACCACTTTTGAGATCTTTTATATTTGATAAGGATTCCTGGTTTTCTGCCCTGCATATTTCAAAGTAAGCTCATTTATACAATTAAAATTCTTAAACTTGGGCACTGCCACTTACTAGCTCTGGACCATGGCTCAAATGCTATGAGCCTTTGTTTCCTAATCCATAAAATGGGGATAATAACTACACAATGTTGTCCTTAGGATAAATAAATCAATAATTTAAAAAACATTTGTTTTACTGATTGTTTGTTTTAGGGAAGAGTGGGTAACCAGGGATTGAACTCAGGAGCACTCAACCACTAAGCCACATCCCCAGCCCTAATTTGCATTTTATTTCGAGACAGGGTCTCACTGAGGTACTTAGTGTCTCGCTTTTGCGGAGACTGGCTTTGAACTCAAGATCCTCCTCCTTCAGCCTCCTGAACCACTGGGATTACAGGTGTGTACCACTTCGCCCTGCCTGATTCATTCCTGAAATGGAGAATACTATAAATCTATAAATCCATATGTAAGTTAAATTAGGAAGGGGCTGTCTCTAAAATCTGCCCCCTCTTTTTGTACCCCTTTCACTGCTTGAAGACAAGCTTTTTTTTTTTTTTTTTTTTTTTTTTCTTTTTTGTAACATATATATTTTTTTAGTTGGAGGTGGACAATACCTTTATTTTATTTATGTGGTGCTGAGGATTGAACCCAGGGCCTTACACATGCAAGACGAGTGCTCTACCATTGAGCCATAGCCCCAGCCCCTTGAGGGCAACCTTTACTATCCTATCTCTTGCTTAGATGCATGGCTGTGTCAACTCCACTGTCTTACCAATGTTCCAATCAATCTTCCTCACCACTACCAGGCCTATCTTCTCAAAACCTTATACCTCAGCTTAAAATCTGTTGCAGAATATCCAGTACTCAGTATGCACCACTTCTAGGAAGCTTCCCGTAAATAAATGCATTTGCATACATGCATAAAATGACATCTGCATCAGTCTTTGCCATACTGTTTAAAACAACAAAAGATCGCAAATAGCCTACAATTAGCTATTAAATCTAGTTCAATAAATTATGTTATGATCATCAAGGGACGTCAGTACTCCTCCCTTATCCACAGTTTCACTTTCTGAGGTTTCTGTTAGCTGTGGTTAACTCACTCTAATTCATGGGCCACCTCATCCTAAGAGAGTGAAAACAGTACAATAAGATATTTTGAAAAAAAGATCATAATTATATAACTTTTATTACAGGACATAGTTATAATTTTCTATTTTATTATTGTTAAACTTCTGTGCCTAATTTATAATCAAACTTTACAATAGATGTGTATGTGGTTTTTTGTTAATATTTATTTTTTAGTTGTAGTTGGACACAATACCTTTATTTTATTTATTTATTTTTATGTGGTGCTGAGGATCAAACCCAGGGCCGTGCACACGCTAGGTGTGTGCTCTACCACTGAGCCACAATCCCAGCCCTGACGTGCATGTGTTTTATAGGAAAACATAGTACATACACAGTTCATTACTTTCTGTGGTTTCAGGCATCCACTATGGGTCTTAGC
This sequence comes from Tamias sibiricus, assembly GCA_025594165.1. Taxonomy (NCBI): domain Eukaryota; kingdom Metazoa; phylum Chordata; class Mammalia; order Rodentia; family Sciuridae; genus Tamias; species Tamias sibiricus. The sequence continues at coordinate 120,550,881 of CM046663.1, read as the reverse complement.
ACATATCTCCCATGGGTAAGGGGGGACTACTGTATTATGTAACTATTAAAAGAAAAGAAAGCTCTGTATGTACTGATAAGAAATATTCTCCAGGGGCTGGGGTTGTAGCTCAGTGGTAGAACACTTGCCTTGCATGTGTGAGGCTCTGGGTTTGATCCTCAGCACCACATAAAAATAAATAAATAAAAGTAAATATATTAAAAAAGAAAGAAAGAAATACTCTCCAAAACATATGGGGGTGGGGAATCAAGGAATCGATTGGGATAAGAAGTTACCATTTGTTTAAAAAGGGAATGAATACATAGTGCCTGGATATGTATAAACTATCTCTAGAAGCATACCTAAGACATTGGGTTTCTTTTTCTTTTTCTTTTTTTGCAGATAGAAACAATACTTGTATCTTATTTATTTATTTATGTTTTCTATGTGGTGCTGAGGATCAAACCCAGTGCTTCACACATGTCAGGCAAGTATTTTACCACTGAGCCACAACCCTAGCCCCAAATCACTGGGTTTCTTATGTCACTGTTTTCCAATGAAAAGGAAAACCAGTTAGCTGGAATTCAAAAGAGAAAAGGAAACTTTTCCCTGTATACCTCTTACCTTTTACATTTTGAACTGTGATTTTTTTTATATATTCAAACATTAAAATAAGTGTTTTGTTTTGTTTTTTAATATTTATTTATTTGCTTTAGTTGTATACAATGTGTTTATTTTTACGTGGTGCTGAGGATTGAACCCGGGCCACGCACATGCTAGGCAAGCGCTCTACCACTGAGCCACAACCCCAGCCCCAAAATAAGTGTTTTTCTTTTGTTTTTGTTTTTTTTAAACAAAATTTATAGACTGGCATGGTAACACATGCCTAGAATCCCAGTGGCTCAGGAAGCTGAGGCAGGAAGATCACAAGTTCAAAGCCAGCCTCAGCAACTTAGCAAGGTCCAAGCAACTCAGTGAGACCCTGTCTCAAAATAAAACAAAAGAAGGACTGGGGATGTGGCTCAGTGGTTAGGTGTCCCTAAATTCAATCCCTGGTAATCACGCCTCCCGTTGTCCCCCCCAAGAAAACCTGATTTATATGGCAAGTAAATCCCTTCACAAGCAGGCACACAACCTACCTTAGTAATCTCATTACTAAAACTCCCATTCCCTAACTGCACTTTTAAGCCCTTTTATCTTTATATTCACTCTGTATAAAAAGTCTTTCCAAAGCCGGGCGCAGTGGCACCAGCCTGTAATCCCAGCACTTGGGAGGCTGAGGCAGGAGGATCGCGAGTTCAAAGCCAGCCTCAGCAATGGCAAGGCACTAGCAACTCAGTGAGACCCTGTCTCTAATAAAATACAAAAAAGGGCTGGGGATGTGGCCCAGTGGTCGAGTGCCCCTGAGTTCAATCCCTGGTACCAAAAAAAAAAAAAAGTCTTTCCATTTTCTTTGGCTAGAAAACTTACTCATGCTTCAAACGCTGCTCCCTCTAAGGAAGAATGAATGTCCCTTCTTGTCTTCCCACCATATACTGAAAAGGGGCCTTAAGGCTGCTTTGATTATGTTTGCTTCCTAGCAGAGGCTGGGTACATAGTCCTGGCCCAACCACATCAGAAGCTATGTCCCTCAGGGACAGAGTCTAGGCCTAAAGCATTAAATGTACAATGAAACTGCACATTATTCACAGTAGCCAAAAGGTAGAAGAAATCCAAATGTCCATCAACAGTTGCATGGATAAGTAATATGTGATACACACATATATAATTCAACCTTCAAAACAAAGGAAATGCTGACATATGCTACAAAATGGATGAACCTTAAAAGACATTAGTCTCAGTGAAACAAGCCAGGCAGTAAAGGGCAAATATTGTATGATTCCAAAGTGACGTAAAACAGTCAAATTCATAGAGACAAAAAGTAGTGGTGGTTGTCAGGGCCTGGGAAGAGGGAGAAAATGCACAGTTTCAGTTGGGGAAAAATGGAAAGATTCCTGGAAATATGTGGTAGTAATGATTGTACAAGAATGTGAAGGTACTTGATGCCACAGAACTGTATGCTTTAAAATGGTAAAATTGCTGGGCATGGTGGAGCACACCTATAATCCCAGGGATTTGGGAAGCTGAGGCAGGAGGATTGTAAATTCAAAGCCAGCCTCATCCATTTAATGAGATTCCTGTCTAAAAATAAAAAATAAAATAAAAAGGTCTGGGGATGTAGCTCAATGGTAGAATGCCACTGGGCTCAATACACATACACACACACGCAAAATTTAAGCTAGTGCATGCCTATAGTCCCATCTACCTTGGAGGCTGAGGCAGGAGAAATGCTTGAGTCCAGGAGTTCAAGGCCAGCCTTGGTAATGTATCAAGAACCCATATCCAAAAGGAAAAAAAAAAAAAAAAAAAAAAAATAGATGATTGAGCTGGGAATTATAGCTCAGTGGCTGAGTGGTTTGGTTGCCCAGTATGCCTGAGACTCTGGGTTCCATCCCCAGCAGAGAAAAAAAATCAGATAGTTGTCCTAAATCATGGGAAACTGGCAATCAAAGGTTGAGGAATCTAAAACTGTGAGTGATATTTTCCCCACAGTTGGTAAAACTGTGTATTCCACAACATATGGAATTCTACTGAAAGCTTTCATTGGCACTTTGCCTTGTTGAGTCGAAGTTAGAAGCTATGCTTAGACATTAAAAAAAAAAAAAAAAACTCTGCCTTTTCATTAGATTAACATTTAAAATATGACTTAAAAATCATGGGAAAGGATATTAGTGATAATATCTAACACTCAGTGCGCTCTTAACTATGTGTCAGGAATGGTTCTAAACATTTTAATAAACTCATTTAATATAATAACATTATGAGTCATGTACTATCTTTAGCCCTGCTTCACAGAGAAAGACCATGAGAAATAGGGAACAATTTTTCCAATGGCATCTTTCTCCAAAGTGTCAGTGATGAGATTTAAATGTAAGGAGTTAAATTCTTAATCATTATACTCTAACACTTCCCAAAATTCTTGTTATATTTCTACACAGATTTACCTGATCTGTCTAAAAAGTCTGACTTTTGGTACTTGCTAACTAATACTAGATGCATTTTGCCAAAGTGGGCTATTCTGTTCAGTTGCAAAGAATCAAAACTAACAGTAAATTTCAAATCCATTTTTTGTTTTTATTTACTTACATATCCCCCCATAATCTTGTGTTGGGCTGGGCAGGATCATCCCCATATGCACCTGAGGACTGTGCCTGGAATTTACTCAACAGGAGTTGGATGGTCTTATTGAATGCAATGATTTACATCTACTTTCCTAATTAGCAGTAAAATTTCTTCAAAATTCACTGATAGCAATGATATATATATATATATATTTGTCCAGAAAATGTTTGTTTGTTTGTTTGGGGAAGTTTGTGTGTGCTGGGAATCAAACCTAGGACCTCAAGCTGGGCAAGTATTTTACCACTGGGCTACATCCCCAGCCCTTTTTTACTTTTTTTTTCTTTCTTTCTTTTTGATACCAGGGATTGAACCCAGAGGTGCTTTACCACTGAGCTACATCCCCAGCCCATTTTTTTTTTTTTTTTGATACTGGGTATTGAACTCAGGGGCACTCAACCACTGGGCCACATCCCCAGCCCTTTTTTGTATTTTATTAGAAACAGGGTCTTACTGAGTTGCTAAACCTCGCCATTGCTGAGGCTGGCTTTGAACTTTCTTTCGATCCTGCCTCAGCCTCCCAAGTGCTGGGATTACAGGCATGCGCCATCTTTTTTATTTTAAGACAGTCTCACTAAATTGCTGAGGCTGACCTCAAAACTTTTGATCCTCCTGACTTAGCTGGGATTACAGGTATGTGATACTACATCTGGCTTATTTTTTATTTTGACATAGGGCCTTGCTAAATTGCCCAGACTAGCTTCAAATTTGGAATCCTCCTTAGCCTCCCAAGTACCTGAGATTATAGTCTGGTTATTCTCCCAATTTTCACTCAACAAATATTTCTCAAGACCCTACTATGTGCCAGGCACCATGATGGGTGCTAAAAATTCAGAGGCAAACAGTAGAGCTCTGGAGGGGAGAAAGATGTCAAACAAGTAATAATCACATAATTAATTACAATTATAATAATAAGGAAAAATATAGAAAGCATATGATCGAAGGAACTGATCTAGATTAGAGGTAGTCCAAGAATGCACCCCTAAAATATGGACATTTAATATGGAATCTGAGGATTGGGAGAAATGATCCGAAGAAGTACAGGTAGAACATAAGGAACAGCACACATAAAAAGTCCACAAGAAGCACTGTGCTTTGGAAGAAATGAAAATCCAATGAGCTGAGAGTATCATAAGCAGAGAGCAGTTGAGCCCAGTACTCAAAGATCTTTTCCTAACTATGGGGACCACCAACTATTCACTCCTTTCTATTTGCTGCTGGCCCACTGTGTATGTGTCACTTTTTCCCATATCACCAACACTTCATGTTTTCTCCATGACTCCAAAGAATGAAAACTACTGTATTCACAGTACTAACACATAACATTTTAAGAGGACTAACTTAAATTCAACAATTTCATTAGTGGGGAGTAAGTAGTTAAATCCGTTGCGCGCGCGCACGCACACACACACACACATATTTGTACCAGGGATTGAACCCAAAGGTGCTTAACCACTGGGCCACATCTCCAGCCCTTTTTATTTTGAGACAGGTTCTCACTAGGTTGCCTATAGCCTCACTAAAATTACTGAAGCTGATTTTGAACCTGCGATCTTCCTGCCTCAGCCTCCTAAGCCACTGGGATTACAGGTGTGTGCAACCACTCTCAGCCCTTTATAAAATTTTAATTCCATCTGTATTTTAAGCAACTTGAAGCTAGAAATCATATCTTACATAATCTAGGATCATTCATGGTACTGAACAATGTACATAGCTAGTCTAATAAATAATTTTACTATTTGGGATGAAGAATTGCAGAATGGGGCTGGGGTTGTGGCTCAGCGGCAAAGCACTCACCTCGCAGGTGTGCAGCCCAGGTTCGATCCTCAGCACCACGGAAACATAAATGCATTGCATTGTGTACAACTAAAGTAAATAAATATTTAAAAAAAAAAGAATTGCAGAATGAGAAATTTAAATGTTGCTGATATATTTTTCTATATAATATTTACTAGCCCATTCATGTTATCTTCATCTATTTTTAACTGCATTAACAAAAACATGTTGTTCACCTGTTAGATTATAAAAATGAACCAGTTCCCCAGAGATGGGGTGAGAACAGAGAGAAAACTGGAAACACTGGGAAATTAGATAATAGAGGCCCCTCAACTCTCAACTTTAAGAACAAATGTGCCAATTCTCTTTCTTCACAGAAAGCTTACTCATGGGAATAACTAAAGCTTATTTCAAAAGAAAGAATGACTTTAACTTGGATTGTGGCCAGCTGTGGTAAGAACTGCAATGAAATTCAGCCACTTTCCCCTGAAAAGCAATTCAAGTGGAAATTTTATCAGTGGGAAATTCTCTAAGGGCCAAAGACTCCATTTTCTGCAACTTATCAATATCTGTAAAACATTTTTAATTCTAAGATTCACCACCTCTCTCATCTTGTGTACATATACACCCACCCACACTCACACCAATCCAATGAGCTGACTACTAACATAAATGATAGAATTTGGGCTGGGGCTGTAGCTCAGCAGCAGAGTGCTTGTCTAGCATGCGTGGGGTACTGGGTTCGATCCTCAGCACCACATAAAAATAAACAAATAAAATAAAGACATTCTGTCCATCTGCAACTACAAAAAAAAAAAAAGAAAGAAAAGAAAGAAATGACAGAATTTGCCAGGCACAGTGGCACACGCCTGTAATCCCAGCTGCTAGGGAGGCTGAGGCAGGAGGGTCTCGAGTTCAAAGCTAGCCTCAGCAAAAGTGAGGCGCTAAGCAACTCAGTGAGACCCTATCTCTAAATAAAATACAAAATAGGGCTGGGATGTGGCTCAGTGGTCCTGTGCCCCTGAGTTCAATCCTGGTTACCCTACCACCACCCAAAAAAAAGAAACCTTCAATCTAAAGGGAGACACCCGAGAAGGCTTGTTGTTTGTATTTTTTTTTTATATATATTTATTTATTTGTTTTAGTTGTACACAATGCCTTCATTTTTACATGGTGCTGAGCCCCCTGTAGTTTGTATTCTTGATAGCTGCCTTTCTGACTGGCATGAGATGAATCTTAGAGTAGTTTTGATTTGCATTTCCCTAATTACTAGAGATGTTGAACATTTTTTCATATATTTGTTGAACAATTGCATATCTTCTTCTAAAAAGTGTCTGTTCAGCTACTTAGCCCATTTATTAATTGGGTTGTTTGTTTTTTGTTTGTTTGTTTGCTTGTTTGGTTTTAAGTTTTTTGAGTTCTTTATATATCCTGGAGATTGGCACCAAAATAGACATGTAAACCAATGGTGCAGAATAGAAGACACAGAGACAAACCCACATAAATACAGTTATCTCATACTAGACAAAGACGCCAAAAACATACATTGGAGGAAAAGATAGCCTCTTCAACAAATGGTGCTGGGAGAACTGGAAATACATATGCAGCAAAATGAAAATAAACCCCTCTCTCTCACCATGCACAAAACTCAACTCAAGGACCTAGGAAATTAGTCCAGAGACCCTGCACCTAATAGAGGAAAAGGTAAGCCCAAATCTTCATCACATCAGATTAGGTCCCAACTTCCTTAACAAAACTCCTAAAGCACAAGAAATAAAATAAAGAATTAATAAATGAGATGGGCTCAAACTAAAAAGCTTCTTCTCAGCAAAAGAAACAATCAATGAGGTAAACAGAGAGCCCATATTTTGGGAGCAAATTTTTGCCACACACACGTCAGATAGAGCACTAATCTCCAGGATATATAAAGAACTCAAAAAACTTAACACCAAAAATACAAACAACCCAATCAATAAATGGGCTAAGGAACTGAACAGCATGCCTTTATTTTATTTATTTATATTAATGTGATGCTAAGAATCGAACCCAGTGCCTCACACATGATAGGCAAGCTCTCTGCCACTGAGCTACAGCCCCAACCCCTTTTTGTAACATCTTGAGAAGGAAAAGGCAAGAGACACCTTTCTTTCCATATGGATTCCCAAAATGGAAACCAAGTTAGTATTAAAAATGATTAAAAAAAATAAAAAAGCAGCCAGCAGATAATTTAAAATTCATGTTATTTGAGTTTATGTAGTCCAACAGATTCAAACACATTGCAAAAATTATCAAAGTCCAGTGTACAAGGAATAGAAACACAAGTTAAAGCTTCCAACAGGAAGTCCTTCCTCCAATGTATCAACTTTCTTCCTTGGTAGCCCAGACTTAGACTTTCCTCCTAAAAGCTCACTCTGAAGAATTTATGCTCTATAGCACTGAAGGTTGTTGAAGCTTAAAAAAATAGTAAAGCAGAAGTTTGTGGTCTTTTCAGTCCCCTCCATATAGGAAGATTTAAGGTCAGACCTACCCGAAAGCTACAGGTCATATATGACCTGACTGAATTTGAGCACAGACCATTATTCTAGAGAATCTCTAGATAGAAACCAGCTAATCTCTAGGCCAGGAAAGATGATACACACCTGTAATTCCAGTTACATGGGAGGCTAAGGCAGGAGGAATTCCAAGTTTGAGATCAGCCTCAGAAACTCAGTGAGACCCTATCTCAAAAATAAAAAAAGGACAAGGATGTACCTCAGTGGTAAAGCATCCTGGGTTCAATCTTCAGTATACACACACACACACAAAAAGAAACTGGCTAATCTCTGATACTTGTTCATTAAAGGATTGCTGCTTCTTTTACGATTGCCCTAACGCTGGTTTATTTTGTAAAAATATACCCCATTTTCATGACCATGGCATAAGGTTTAATAAAAAGGCTGGGTCCAAATCAGCCAAAAAGCAAAAAAGCAGCAGAACAAACTTTATGATATCTTTGTCTCTTGCCATATGGTTCAAGGAAATAAAGATCCTTAATGGGGAATTTATGACTCATAGTATGAGGTTGCATAACCAGCAGATTCCAAATAATATATCAACACCTGGTCTAAATCATTAAATTTATAAAAGGCACTCCCAAAAAGAGAATGCAAAATCCAAATGCCACTTCCAAAGAGAAGGCAATATAGCTGCAAGTTATGAATTTAGTTAGTAAGTGGCCTGCATAGTTGAAATGACTCTGAAACAGAGAAACCACAACCCAAAATAGCCTGAACACTTTTGTTATCTCAAACAATGGGCAGTTAGCCATTCATTCCTCTCTCTTAGTATATATTCTACTTTTTCAGTCAAAAACCTTATAAATTTGATGAGACTCCAAATTTGGCTTTGAAAGTTGGGGATGGGAAATATTGGTTATACAATAATTCCTAGTATTGTATACATAAAAACGAATGCTATGCATACGTTCAAGTTTAAAATTTATATTGCACATCTATGACCAGAACAGATCTGGTCTCTACCACCAAGGAACTGACAACCTACAGGAGAAGACGAACACTGAACAGCATGATGAGTGTCACACCAGAGCATATACATGCTCTACTCGAGAATAGGCTGTGGATAATGAGGATATTCCCATGTACCCCTTTCTTAGGCAGCACTGACAGACCAAGAAGTTGCCAGAAGACTTCTAAAATGATAACCCTAAGTTCTGATATATAAAGAAGTAAACATTTTATAGTTACATAAGTGGTTAGCAATTAAATAAGTATGCTAAATGATCAGACTACTTTGTTTTTAAACAAATACATAATAAATATTAAAACCCAAATGAGTCCTGGCTCCAAATAGTTTCCCTAACACTATTCTTACTCTATGACTATAACAGGGGCATCAAACCTAAGCTACAGTTGTTGACTCCTATTTTGCCCATTTAAAATAATACCAATGAAGCCAGGGGTGGTGGTGCATACCTGTAATCCCAGCAGCTTGGGAAGCTGAGGCAGGAGGATGGTGAGTTCAAAGCCAGCCTCAGCAACCCAGTGAGGCCCCAAGAAACTCAGTGAGACCCTGCCTCTAAATAAAATATAAAAAAGGGGCTGTGGATGTGGCTCAGTGGTTAAACACCCCTGAGTTCAAGCCCCAGTACCAACAAATAAATAAAGTAAGTAAAATTATACAAATGATATTTATGAAAACAGCTTTAGAAAAGACTAAATTTTCATTGTGTGAACATAAACAAACAGATTGAAGCTCTATTAAAATTATGTACATAGTTGTAGAAACTGATGGGGATATAGCTCAGTGATAGAGTATTCACCTGGGTGAAAGAAAAGAACATACACCGGGTGTGGTGGCGCACACCCGTAATCCCAGCACTTGGGAGGCTGATACGGGAGGATCGCGAGTTCAAAGCCAGCCTCAGCAATGGCGAGGCACTTAGCAACTCAGTGAGATCCTGTCTCTAATAAAATACAAAAAAGGGCTGGGGATGTGGCCCAGTGGTCAAGTGCCCCTGAGTTCAATTCCCAGAACCAAAACAAGAAAAGAACATATACAATTTCCAAAAATCTTTTGTTCTCTTACAAGAGTAAATGTTAAATTGTATTGGAATATAAAGTTTACATGTTTCTTTGTCTCTCTTTTTTTTTTTTTTTTAACAGTATGATACCCAGGGCCTTGAACAAATTAGGTAAGCACTCTATTCCATTAACTACATCTCCAGTTCTTCTATTTTATTTTATTTTTGAGACAGGGTCTAACCAAATTGCCCAGGCTGGACTGGAACCTGTAATGCCTCCTGCCTCAGCCTCCCAAGTAGATGGGATTATAAGCATGCACCATTGCACCCAGCACATAGATCCTTATTTCTAAAAAAAAAAAAGAAAGAAAAAGAAAAGGGAAAAAAATGCTTTGAAATTGAGTGAGGATATGAAACAGAAGTCAACCATCACATCATTCTCATGTAGGCCCTTGAAGCAGGCAAGACAGTTGTCAGGCCCAGGACAAATGGAAACTCTATGACTAATAGCATTCTTGCTGCTTCTGATTTTAGGTGGAAAACCTCCACTGATATTTAAGAATTTTGCTCCAAGTGGATACAGAATGGTGGAGCAAAAAAAGCAGAGGACCTGGAATAAGAGAGTCAGAGTTTGAGTCTAGGCTGACCAGCTATGGGCAGGCTACTTCATTTCTCTAAACTACAGTTCCCAGCTGGGCGTGGTGGCGCACGCCTGTAATCCCAGCACTTGGGAGGATGAGGCAGGAGGATCACAAGTTCAAAGCCAGCTTCAGCAATGGCAAGGCACTTAGCAACTCAGTAAGACCCTATCTCTAATAAAATACAAAAAAGGGATAGGGATGTGGCCCAGTGGTTGAGTGCCCCTGAGTTCAATCCCCGGTACCAAAAAAGAAAAAGCTTCTTTCTAAACTACAGTTCCCTCATCTATAAAATGGTGACCACACAATATCTACCCATAAGATTGCTATGAGATTGTCAATAAGAAAATATTTCATGGGGCTGGGATTGTGGCTCAGCAGTAGAGCGCTCACCTAGCACCTGCACAGCCCGGGATGGATCCTCAGCACCACGTACAAATAAACACATTGTGTACAACTAAAGCAAATAAATAAATATTAAAAAAAAGAAAATATTTCATGGATTCTAAAGCACTATACAAATGCTTTATTAATTCTTGCTTAATATAGTAATTATATGTACATTTTAAAAGTTAGAAAATACAGAAAAATGTTAATAAGAAAAAAGTTACCCACAGGCCTATCACTGAAACATTGTTACTTATTTTAACTGAAATAAGTTTGACCCCAATAAAAAAAAAAAAGCAAAATAATTTCAGATGCTAATATTGATAATTAAGCCGGACGCAGTGGCTCATGCCTGTAATCCCAGCACTTGGGAGGCTGAGACAGGAGGATCACGAATTCAAAGCCAGCCTCAGCAATGGCAAGGCACTTAGCAACTCAGTGAGACCCTGTCTCTAAATAAAAATACAAAAAAAGGCTGGGGATATGGCCCAGTGGTAGAATGCCCCTGAGTTCAATCCCCAGTACCAAAAAAAAAAAAAAAAAAAAAAAAAAAAAAAAATTGATAATTGAAAGTGACATATTAATTGCTGATCTCTTTTTAAGAGCAGAGCATGTGGCACATGCCCATATCCCAGCTAATTAGGAGACTGAGGCCAGCCTGGGCAACTGAGCAAGAACTGTCTCAAAATAAAAAATAAAAAGGGCTGGGTACATAACTCAGTGATCCAGCACTTGCCTAGCATGTACAAAGCCTAGGCTTCCAAGATTGGGGGGGTGTAGGGGGAAACCACATAGCCTTTCCCATCTATCAGTTTAAAGCAAAGACAATGCTACTATTTGTACCAAAACTGGTCCCAATAGCATATGATATATGGGTAAGACCCATAAAAGTCAAGGCCACAAAAACTCCCAAAATAAATATTTCATGAGCCCAAGGAATAGTTACAACCCATGCCCTCAGATGCAATGGGGAAAGCAAAGTATCTGAAGCCCCATTAATAAAACTGACTTGACTGTAATCTGCACATCAAAGACAAGACAGTTTTCTATAGGCCACTTTGACAGGAAAGAACAAGAAAAATTTATATACCATGGTATAAGATGGGCAGTGTAAGACTTACTTTTTCACACTGCTTACTGAATCCCATCCTTCTTAGAACTTCTCTCCTCTACTTTCTGTTTCTACACTTCCCTTTCTTACCTCACTCTTGCTTTAGTACTGCATTGAACTTGTGTTTAAATGGTCTTATTCCATACAATGGACTATTATGCAACAATAAAAAGGAATGAAATTTTGATATATGCTATACCACATTAAACCTCGTTGAACCTTGAAAACATTAGGTTACGTGAAAGAAATCAAACACAAAGGCTATACGTTATATAATTTATATGAAATGTCTAAAACAATCAGATCCACAGAGAGAGAAAGTAGATTGGTAGCTACTAGAGACAAGGGAGGTAGAGTAGTTGGGGAGATACTGAGTAATGGCTGATGAATGTGGGGTTTCTTTTTGAGTGGCCAAAAATGTTCTAAACTTAGATTGAAAATTCATAATAAGGGGGGAGGGGAAGGATAGAGGTATTTTGGACTAGACAGAGGGGAGTGAAGGGAGCGGAGGGGGCAAGAGGGAAGGAATGATAGTGGAATGAATTATTACCCTATGTGCATATATGATTACATGACCTGTGTAACTCTACATTATGTACAACCAGACAAATGAGAAGTTATACTCAATTTATGTATGATGTGTCAAAATGCATTCTACTGTAATAACTAATTAGAATTTTAGATATATAAAGAGAAAATAAAAATAAAATAAGATTAGATTGCAGTGATGGTTGGACAACACTAAATATACCAAAAACCATTGAATTATACACTTTAATTGGGCAAATTATATGGTATGTGAATTTTATTTCAATAAACCTGCTCAAAAAAGGGTCTTATTCAGGATCCTGAGTAGGAAAAAAGACATGGAAATAATTCTACCCATTCTACCACTGCACAAGTAGGGAGTAAAAGTGATGACTTAGTTGTAATATATAGATATATATAGATGAGATGATAGAAGATCTGAGGTGACTATACTACTTTGTCCAACAAAGACACACAAAGTTACAAATCCAAGTGAGTCCTGCTCCCCAAAAAATCAGTTATCTTTTTTTTTTAATATTTATTTATTTGCTTTTAGTTGTACACAATGCCTTTATTTTTACGTGGTGCTAAGGATCGAACCCAGGCCGCGCACGTGCTAGGCGAGCACTCTACCGCTGAGTCACAACCCCAACCCTAGCAGTTATCTTAATGATATTCCAATTCAAAACATGCTCCTCAGATTCTTGAAGATCCTACACCTTTGCCTGGATGAAGTTTCTTCCACTTGTGAGGCCTTTCTTTTTTAAATGTTCAAGTCCCATGTGCCTTATAAGCCCAGCTCAAATGTTATATTCTCTACAAAGCCTCCCTGCCTTCTGCCACCAAAAGAAAAAGAAAAAAAAAAAAAAAAAAAAGTCATCTCATCTTCCTCTGAACTTCCAAATTCCTCAGTGCCACTTAGAACTTTTCAATCTAGCATCACACTTATTCTGCCCAGTACCATACTTACTGCTTTGACATTCAAAGGGGTCTCAATAAATACCTCCTTTTGGGATAGGGCATATAGCTTAGTGGTAGGGCATTTGCCAAGCATGCCTGAAGCCCTGGGTTTGATTCCCAGCATCAAATAAATAAATACCTATTTCAACAATCAAAAATTTCATCTTCTCCTCTTGGGCTGGGATTGTGGCTCAGCGGTAGAGCGCTCGCCTAGCACGTGCGCGGCCCGGGTCCGATCCTCAGCACCACGTACAAATAAACCCATTGTGTACAACTACAGCAAATAAATAAATATTAAAAAAAAAAATTTCATCTTCTAATATATTTTAATTTTGGAAGTATCTAATAAATTTCATCTAGACCAAGAATGATATATAAAGTAGTGGGCTCAGGAATGCTTACTTCAGTCAAAATGTACATTTTATCGACCAAAATAAGACTAATTTAGTATACAGATGTAAATATCTGAAAGACATTCCCAAAGAGGAACATCAGAATAAGGATAGAACCTCCCAAAGTAACTCTTAAGAAACACTCCCTCAGATTATATAAATTCCAGAATATTTGCTCAAAAATCAGTTTCATTATTTTAATTATACCATATGGTTCTTTCAAACTCAGGGTTCTATTATCAAGTTCTATTATTTCTTCTTCTAATATATTTCTAATTAATTCATTTTTAATTTTCCTTGCAACATCCAAAGTTCAAGCCTTCATTTTCTTCATGATCAAGCAATTTTTAAAGTCTTCTAATTTATCTCCCTCCCCACAGTTCCCTTTCCTTCAGCAATATTTATGGAGCCATCTGTGTGCCGATGTTGAGAAAAGGACCTGGGAAGCATATAAAAAAATATTAACTAAGGCCAGTTCTCTAGACACAATCTACTTGAGAACTTGAAGCATGTAGAGGATTCATATATTTAAGAGCCACAACTGGCACTGTGATTTCAAAGCAATAGGTAGGTCCTATGGTCTCCCCAGAACACAACCCATACAGTCTTCCTCATACACAATTCTCATCCTCCCGCTGCACTCTTTGTTCATTTTGTTGGATAAGGCCTTCTGTTAAACTGACCATATGTCATGTACTGACTTCATCTCCAATTTCTCTCCAATTTGCCTCCTAAGCTGCAATCAAGACAATCTACTTACTGAAATCTGGAAGCAACTTACTCACAAGTATCTTTGTTTATGATTATTTATCAGCACAATCCTTTCTACTTTCTCTCTGCCTATTCATATCCACTACCAATCTCAAATTCCTTCTTTTGTATGTGTAGGAAGTATATAACTTTATGTAATTTTTTTTCACTTCATGAGGAAGCTTATTTCTTTTCATTCTTAGTGTTTATTCACAGTCTTTCCTACCCAAGGGTTGTATATCACAATCACTTATGTAACTTCTTAAAAAGACAAAGCCCTTGACCCTAGCCCTGTAGAGTTCTTCAGTAAGTCTGGGATGGAAACTGAGCATCTTTACATCTAAAAAGCCCCAGTGGTGATTCTCATGCACACTCTAAACTGAGAACCACTGATTTATTACAATGCTTTTTATACTGCAGACATTAATGCTTATTAATTCATGGCATGGAAGCTCATAAATAACTTTTCTCTAAATAGCCTAACCAGATATCAACCCCTTGACTACACTAACTCTATTCCAAGCGTAACATGTGGTTTTAAGATTTCATTTCCTGAAGTACTACATGGAAGGACACTATTACCTTGTCTCTTTACATTGTTTCCCATTTGTTGAAAAATGGAGGTCTGGAATGCAGCCATGTTAGACAACAACTATATAAGAATGTACTCTGGAGCCTTAGATTAAAATTAGTTACAAAGAGAACGATGTAGAACTAGACATTTTGAATACAGTATTCTTCTTGAATATATTCTTACTAAATCTTTATAGACAAAAGATCAGAAATTTGGTCTATGATATATCCCTGTCTTCCTAGCTATCAGTCTTCTAAAGTGCTTGAGGCTGTCCAGGGCCACTGAAGAGGGAGGAAAATTTTCAGCCACTAAAATGCCTGTATGTGTGGTAAAGTAGCTTAATCAGATATGTAACTCCAGCCCCACCCCGACACAGTTACCTCCCAACCTCCAACTACCCTGACACATGCTATTTACCCAGCTCAGTGAGGTAGCAGTAAAAACTTTTTCCAGAGTTGTTCCTCACAGACAGGAGCAGTCTGAGTCACCCACCCAAAGTGGGACATAAAGTGTGACATTAGTCAGGGGAGTGTTAGGATACTGGGCTCAGCACCTTTGTCCCATTTCAGAAGCAAACTCCATCTCCTCCAGGAATCACCTCAGTTATTAGTTAGAGCTGTAGGCTACAAGGGTCTGCAGAGCCACTAGTCACCAGAAAAGTGTGGACCTGGGAACGGATGCCCCAGACTTCTCTTGGGCAGGGGCCCGCAGATGCCGGATTCCACAGGCCTCTCCCAGCAGCTCCATCTTGCTTCCTGGCAGAAGGAGGGGCCGAGGAGGAGGGCCCAAGAGTCTGGAAAGGCCCCAGAGGGAGGAAGCCGGTAGACAGCAGGTAAAGCCAGGTGGACATCTCCACAGGCGGGAACTGAATAAAAGGCAGTAGGGGTAAGGAAAAGGAAAAATGGGCTCCTTGTCATGAATTACTGCAGAAAGGTGTTAGAATGCCTGAGGTGTGAGGAGTAAAATGCCCCGGGGTGAAGGAGGAGACGAAGGGTCAGTTTAGACGGGAGTGGAAAACAGAGTCAGATACAGGGAGTCCTGTTGAGGGGTGGGTGAGTGAGGCAGGTCTCAGTGAGGGGCGGAAATATTCGTTAGAAAGGAGAGCAGTGTGGCTCAAATATGAATCCCTGGAAGGAAAGGCAGGGAATCAGTAGAGAACCCGCCCCCACCACCACCACCCACAGGCCAGATTGAGGAGGCCTAAAAAGGAGTTGGGAGCAAGGTAGTCAACGTGAGGAACTACAGCCTGTCGAAGAGAAGTGGCCACCAGATAGACTAACAACTACCATTTACTATTGACATACGCCACTCTAGGCATTTCACAAATAATACCTCGTTGAATCTTACCATACCCGCAAGACAAGCTTTATTACGATTGCCCCCATTTTATAGATGAGGAAACTGAGGCCCCAGAGGCTCAGGAGCTTGCTCAAGGTCACAGAGTGGGGAAATCAGCATTAGAACCCATGGTATCTAGCATTAGAGCCCACGCGCAAAGCCACAGGCAGCCCACCAGAGAAACGAAGCCGCTACGCGGACCGGGACTCCAGGAACATTTCCCGCACCGATTCCCGTCCCTGGCCCAGCAAGCTCACCCGGACGAGGTTGCTGACTGCCGCTTGCACAGCGGCCACGGGCGCGGTGAGGTCAGGGATGGCTTTGCCGTCCACCTCGCCCTCCTCGTGCATAATCACCAGGTGCGAGATCTGCTGCGCCACCGGCTCCAGAATGCTCTCAATCGTGCGTGTATGAAACACCGGCATCGTGGCGGCTTGCGGGGCGGCGAACCGCGGGCCACAGGGAACTGGGATCAGCGGGGCCGGGAGCCGGCGGAAAGACTGACTAGGAGCAGCGACTAGAGTCCGGGCTTCCCTCGGCGTAACCAGCCTCACGGGTGCCCCGCCCCCTCACGTCGTCGCGCCCAATGGCTGAGCAGCTTGGGCCTAGGTCATTAGTCCTATTGGCCCCTCTTCAAGATGCTCCACCCCTACCACCGCGCCGCCAAACTCCCGCCCCGCCCCCATTCCCAAGGGAGGGGCCTGGGAATGGGGCTGCGCTTCAGGGACGGCGACCGGATTCCCGAGCCCTAACGCGGGGCGCTCCTTATAAGGGCATGGTGGGAGCGGAGCGTGCGGCTGGAGTCTGATGGTCCCGCCTTCTGGGGCCGCCTCCCGCCTCGTATCTGCAGAGCTCCGCCCCTCTGCAGAATCACCTCAGCGGGGCGGGGTCTTCTCACCTCGGGCGGCGCCGGAGTCTGATTAGCCTCCGGGCCCTAGGTCTCCCCGCCCCGTCCTCAACTTTTAAGGAGAGACCGTCAAAATATTCTCCATTCCTTCTCAGTAATACATAGAAACGTAAAAGATTCAAACAACAGGAAATGCACCGAGAAACCTGAGTGTCCCGTTGATTTATACACACTCCACCCACTGCCCTCGGAGATATTCCCGGTTAACAATTTGGCGTGTAACCTTCTAGACCTTTGTCTATGCATTTACGTGTATGTATGTATTTTCTAAATATACGTGATTAAACATTTTTCTAAAACTAGCTATTTTCCCGCCTTAATTAAAATTCCCGGGTTATCTTTTACAGTTATTAGAGGTCTACCTCATTCCTTTGAAGGACTGCATTCCATTGTATGAAATAAAAACGATTTACATGACAAATTTCCTAGTGATGGACTCAGGTCCGGTTCTAGTTTTCACTGTTCAAAAAAACAAACCTGAGACCAGGTGTGGTGGCACGCACCTGTGGTCCCAGCACATGAGAGGCCAAGGTGAGAGAATCACTTGAAAAATAATCTGCTTGGACGTCATTGCACTTTGCCTCTGTATTGTTCATATGTGTACTTATTGAGGACAGATGCCTTCAAAGTAAAGTGAAAATACAAAAGTGTGTACATTTTACCTGTTGATAGGTAAGAACACATTACCCAATCCCCTCACAGCCTGTTTTGTTTAGGACATCTTTTGTGTGTCTTCCTGACCTCAAATTCTCTTTTGCCCAAACTTCCCCATTCTGAGGGGAAATGCTTTCATTAACGTCTCCACACAAAAGAGCCTCAAATCAAATGAAAATAGTTTCTCAAGGGCCCACATTTCACAAGAAGCTGAACTACACCTTGTCCTACCCAATTTTTAAAACTATTTTTGTGTAGTAGTATGATGCCCCCTGTTTCTACTGTGCTTATTGTCAAATCCTGAACAGTTTCTTTTTGGAGGTGGGTGTTTACTGGAGATGGAACCCTGGGGTGCTTTACCACAGAGCTACATGGTGAGGGGGGGAGGGGGCTCCCTTTTTTTTTTCTTTTTTTCTTTTTTTCAGTTTTGAGACAGGGTCCTATTAAATTGCTTCTAGCCTCACTAAGTTGCTGAGGCTAACCTTAAACTCTTGAGTCAGCCTCCCTAGTGGCTGGGATTACAGGCATGGCCACCACACCTGGCCTAAACTCTTCCTTCTTAAATCTTTTTTTCAGGGAAGGTGGGGGCTGTGCTGGGGATTGAATTTAGAGTCTTGGGTATCCTAAGAAAGCACTCTAGTACTGAGCTGTATCCCCAGCACTTTTTCTTTTATTTTCACACAAGGTCTGGCTAAATTGCCCAGGCTGGCCTTGAATTGACAATCCTTCTGCCTCAGCCTCCCAAGTGGCTGAGATTACAGGTGTGCACCACCGCACCCTGCTGATATCTTCACTTTGTTATTACTGTTTCCCCATCTTTATTGTCTGTGAACTTCTGTATCAATTTTAAGACAACAATTATTTGGTACATTCAAAGTGGTAGGCCCTGGGGATCAGTCTTTACTTAAATTCAAATTTATGCAGCATTTATTATTTTATTCCCCCACCTTATAGATGAGAAATAAGTTATGGAATTTGTCTTGTATTACATATGTGGGCAGCTATTCAATTTGTGGGGCCCATTACAAAATGAAAATGTGGGATACTACAGTGTAAAAGCTTTTTCCTTCCTTTAGTGGTTTCTCAACTTATAATATTTTTATTTGCTATTTAATGTTGCACTCCCAGAGCAAGGGATACCTCTGGGATAAGCAGAGACCCTCACAGGAACTTGGGCCTATGCAGCCCACTGGGTGCCAGGATCTTCCTCTTGCTAGCTGATGGGGGAAAGGAAGCCAAACCAGGCATCTCCCCTTTCCATAAGCCTGCATCTCCAACCTATAGCAGAAAGGTGACCTGCAAAGGTATTGCAGCCTTCCCTGAGACTCAATAACTTTCTCCCACTGAGTCAGCCACCAAAATGCTGTCACATTGTAGCTCCAATTGAGAGTGGCTACCACAGTATCTCATCTGTAGACACTGTAGGGAACACACATTGAACCCTGACCAAGGTGGAGCAGGAAACAGTTACCACTGGGCAAGAGTAGGGAGAGGGAGGCTGGGCAGGCCCAGGTGGCCAGAGGATGGGGGAACGGGCATCTGAAAATCCATCCAAAGCAGGTGATAGAAAGTAGGTCCATGCATAAACTGAGGCTCCAAGTCCCAGGGCATGCTCCATTGTCCCATTAGACTTTGTTCCTATAATGCAAACTGAAAGATAAAATTAATTAGAATTAGGACAGTAACCACAATGTGAAGTCCTTCTGAGTGAAGAACCCTGTTCATCGATACAGATTGCATGCCCATAACCAGGCCCTGCTTACACAGCTGGTTACCTAGGTCTGATCATGACTGACACTTAAATAAACAGCTCCCCAGGAATTTCCTTTCCCTATTGAACCTCTTATAAAAACTAATAAAACTTTTGTCTAGTCCCTACCATAGTTAGCAAAGGTATTTTATCTGCCCATTGCTTTGTATTGATAATAGTAATATCTGGGTGATGGAACTATGTGTGATTTTTTTTTTTTCCCTGTAATTTCTACTCTGTTCCCACTTTGTTAATTGTATGTTTATGAGCTTTTTAGCATGTTCTTCTGTCTGGTGTATTTCCTAAAAATTGGCAGCAAGATTCAGTACTAGTACTAGTACTAGTCTTTTAATTGTAATATATATCATCCTTGACTCTAATCTTGTAATCCAGGCTGCTCATTATTGGCCATATTAACCTACCAAAGATACGATTTTGCACAATCTTCCACTCATATCCTTGTGCTCCCCTCCATCCATATCCATTTCTGTTCCTCTCCTCCCCCTACATTCACGCACACTCTAAAGTCTTTCTTGACACCTGTTAACACATGTTAATGCAAATGCCCGCCACCTTACTGCATTCTGCTTTACCACCCAGACCCACAGATAGGTGAGTTAAACAATATAATTCGCACAAACTGAGAGTCATCCATATTCAAACTGTAATCCCAGCTTTATAATTAGATTGAGATTTAAATCTGGCAAGTAGCTTTTCTTTGCTCTACTTAAATTTTTTTCTTTATAAAAGTAGGATAATACCACCTTTATTCGTTTTGTTTTCTTTGTTTGTTTAGTGGTGCTGGGGATTGAACCCAAGGCCTTGCATATGCTAGGCAAACACTATACCACTGAGCTCTTTCCACCCAAAGTCCATAATAGAGCTGATCTTAAGGATCGGTGAATAACTTTATGTAAAGCACTCAGGAGACCTTCAGTAAAAAGGAGCCATTGTTGTTATTGACACAATCACAAATGACATATTCACAGTCTCCAAAATCCCCTGGTGAAGTTTCACTTTTGAGGTTTTGTCCACATTCCTTTCCCACCCAGAAAGCTTTCAAAGCTTGCAGAAGTTTTACCCGTGTGGTCAGTAAAATTCTAACATGTCCTCAAAAATTTCCCGGCCCTGGTGTACACACTATGAATATAATACATTTTACTACTGTAATTAGTAGCACAGTTGACCTTAAAATAGGAAAATTATCTAGGTAGGTTGACCTAATCACAGGAACCTTTTTTATTTTTTTTTTAAATGTGGTGCTGAGGATCAAACCCAGTGCCTCATGTGTGCTAGGCAAGCGCTCTACTACTACTAAGCTATAAGTCCAGCCCCTCACATCAGCCTTTTATTTTTTTTTTAATATTTTTATTTATTTGCTTTTAGTTGTACACAATGCATCAATGTATTTTATTTGTATGTGGTGCTGAGGATCGAACCCGGGTCGCCCATGTGCTAGGCGAGCGCTCTACCGCTGAGCCACAATCCCAGCCCAGCCTTTTATTTTTTAAAATATTTATTTATCTGCTTTAGTTGTACACAATGTGTTTATTTGTATGTGGTGCTGAGGATCCAACCAGTGCTGCGCACATGCTAGGCGAGGGCTCTACCGCTGAGCCACAACCCCAGGCCCCCCTCCTCGGGCTCACATCAGCCTTTTAAAGCAGAGTTTTCTCTAGCTGATCACAGAGACTGTGCACTGTTCAAATTCCTAGCTTGAGAAGATCACACAAAGACTGTGTAGTGCTCAAATTCCAAGCAGGAGGAGATCACCATGGGCCTGAGGATAAGAAAGCATCTATAGGGCAGTGGAACTAAATCTGCCCCAAAGGAAGAATAATGTTTGGCTAGGCAGGCAAGAGGGCAGACATTCCAGAATGAGCAAGTCTGGAGGTGGGTGCATTTTCCAGTTCAATGAATAAACTGATCAGACTGAAGTGATTGTTCATGCAACTCAAAGATAAAGATGAAAAAGTAAATTTCCACAAGATTAAAACCTACAGGTGTTAAGGACTGTGTGGCATTTGCTCTTCATTGTGACTAGCTCAACATTACTCTTGGCCATATAATTAGTTTGCATGGAAACTTTTGATTCTTTGAGGTCCATAGAAATTCTGAGATAGGTGGAAACAAGTACAGCTCTCTTTCATATAGAGACTGAGAAATTGAGACATAGTAACTGCCAGTTGTGAGTACAATTTGTGGAAATCTTAGTCAAGGATAGAGCTAGATATAAAACCCAAGTCTTCTATATTTAATTGGGATGCTCAGTTTCTCTCCAGGTTTTTGTGCACTCCTCCTGATTAATTTTTGGACTTCTGTATATCAGTTATGTATTTAAGGATTTACTTAGATCTTCCCAATATAGTCCAATTCAGTTTGTGTCCATGTAAGTGAACTTACAACTTGCACACACCAAAAACCACACATGTACAACTTATACACAAACACACACACTGCATTCCCCAGCTTACCTCAAATGTATCTTTTCTCTCTAGACCACCTCACCAGCCCTTTCCCCACACATCCCCACATAAGAACCACATAGTGGCTTAGTTAGTGACTCTTCCTTCCCTTCTGCAAATGCTGACACATACACCACACCACACCCTTAATCCCCACCCCAAACCACAACCACTTCCCCCATCTTTTTTAAATATTTATTTTTTAGTTGTAGTTGGACACAATACCTTTATTTTATTTATTCATTTTTTTAAAAAATATTTATTTATTTTAGTTGTACACAATGCTTTTTTATTTATATGTGGTGCTGAGGATTGAACCCGGGTCACGCAGGTGCTAGGCGAGCGCTCTACTGCTGAGCCACAACCCCAGCCCTATTCATTTTTTATGTGGTACTGAGGATTTAATCTAGGGCCTCGCATGTGTTAGGCTAGCGCTCTACTGCCGAGCTCCAGTCCCAGCCCTTCCCCCATCATTTTGAACACACTGTCATTCTTTTCTTTTCTTTTCAATATTTATTTATTTGCTTTATTGTACACAATGCGTTTTATTTTTACATGGTGCTGAGGATCGAACCCAGGCCACGCATGTGCTAGGTGAACGCTCTACCGCTGAGCCACAACCCCAGCCCTTTTTTCTTTTCTTGACCAATTTTTAAAAATTCAGTAATCAAAAGGCTGATAAAAGTATTGTGTCCACCTACAACTAAAAATATTTTTTAAAAAAGAACATATGGGGGCTGGGGTTGTGGCTCAGCAGTAGAGTGTTCGCCTAGCACATGCGCGGCCCAGGTTCGAACCTCAGCACCACGTAAAAAAACACATTGTGTACAACTAAAAGCAAATAAATAAACATTTTTTTTAAAAAAAAAAGAACATATGTCCTTGACATTGAATAGTCTTCAAATATGTGATTTTTCTTTCCAGATATGGTGGTGTATGTCTGCAGTCCCCACAACTCAGGAGGTTAAGACAGGAGAATCACAAGTTTGAAGCCAGCCTCAGCAACTTAGCAAAACCCTCTCTCAAAATGAAACATCAAAAAGGGCTGGGATTATAACTCAGTGATAAAGTGTTGATAAATTAAAAAAAAAAAAAAAAAAGGTGTGTGTGTCGCTGCCTACAGCAATTGCCCCTTGCAGCAACGATACCGCGGGAGAAAACTTGGAGGCAGACTGGAAATGAAAAGGTTCTTTTATTCTTCGTTCTTCTAACTTCTCTGTACAGCTTCAACAACCTCTCCAACTCCAACCCTCTCCAACTCCCTCTCCAACTCCAACCCTCTCCAACTCCAACTACCCTCTAACTAACCTCACCCGGTTAAATACATTTTGCCTTAACAAGGACAAGTGCTTACAGCTCGAGCTTACAGGTGTGTCACACAGTGTTCACGGGCATAAAAAGATTCTTAGATAAATGCATGAATATCAGGTGAAAATACTTGAACACCTTTATGGCTCTCAGCTAACCGCCATCTTAGATATCCTCAATTAGGGCTCTTACATTTCCCCCTTTTGTTTTTAAAAGAGGGGATGCTCTAGGGTGTCCCATGTGCAACCAACATTCTTACCCGTCATTGGATAATCAAGGCTGTGCCCTTGACTCCTGTCTTAGGTTGATATGTCAGCCACGTGAGACTGCCCCGTGGATGGGTGACGACCTCATCCGGATCTACTGTGCCTGTCTTAGGCTGTCCCCCTCTGGGGATCTTACCCGTCATTGGCTAACCAGCCATCCAAACAAGCCCTTCAGGATCGACTGTGCATGTTGACTAACAGCCGTCCAATCGTGAGGAGATGCTGCGGTTTTAAGGCTGCAAGCCTTCTGCTGACGAGCCAAGTTCCATAGTGTTTCAAGTTCTTTAAAGAAATCAGATGACCTAAGTTCCATCAAGTAATGCACTGAGTTCTCTAGACAAATACCCGCAAGGCATTGTCCTGTAATGTCCCAAATAATGAAAGATCAAAATGTCCACTTGTTATAACACGTTGATCTAGGAGGCCCCATGCATGCAGAGCAGAGGCCACACTGCTGGTGAAGTTGTTTGATGCTTGAGCAGCAGGGATGCTTGTAACATGCAGAAGCCATCATTTTTATGTCTAGACAATGCCACTGGCAAATCTCCAGGGCCCGCTACCTAGAAACTCAAGCATCAATTATTAGAGGAAAGGCAGTGCCATTCCAGCACTGAGTCAAGAGGCGAGTTGTCAAACTAAAAAATAGAATTATTAGATTAGGTAATTAAAGTTGATCTCTGCTCACACACATTGCTGCTTGAGCTCCCACAAATATAAGCTGGCAAAATATCACATTCAGAACTGATCAAAGAAAGACTGAGGGTATTTAACTGACAAAACACTACATTAAAGATAAATTAAAGAAAAACTAAGAGCACTTTGGAAAAATAATTTGTTAGCTGGAACCCCCGAGTCTCTGCATACACAGCAACCTTCTATGAAATTACCTGTTGAAATAATTCAAATTAATCAGCTATTAAACAAATAAAGTTAATTACAAATAAACAATCCCATGTCAAATACCAAAATATCAGGTTATACAGTATTAGTCATATTCTTAGCTGAAGAGAAGTTCCAGAGACACCCATAAATCAAAATTGAAGGTACCTATACTTTTAAATTGTTACCCAATTAGAATACTCTAAACTTAAATGAATTAAAGTTATTTGGATCCAAATATATATATATATTTTTTTAATATTAATTTTCATAAGCGCTTTGTTATTTGTGACATCACACTGGACAGACGCACAAACATACAAACATATTTGTGACGTCACATTTACATGAAATTTAGACAAGTGCACAGACATAAAGACATAAAAAGAAAAAATACAATTGTGTGCACACTAAAGAGAGATCTTCTCGTCCCGGCCGGGAGGAATGAGACTTAAGTTGTGAATTTATTGAAGGACTCTTTTAAGGGAATCATTCCACAATAACTTCATCTTGGTCTTCTTGATTTTGTACTTGTTTTATTAATCTTGATGGTATCCATATTGGGGAGGATTCATGCTGTGGAAAAACACAAACAGATCCTCTCCCCCAAATTAATACTGGATCTGGACCCTTCCATGTACCTGAAAGAACATCCTTCCAGTAAACCAAAGGTTTATGTTGTTGGTGTGGATTCCAGTGTCTGTCTCCAGCCGAATATCCATTAGAATCTAAAGTTAAAAAATTTAAGGTAGGGGCTGGGGTTGTGGCTCAGCGACAGAGCGCTCGCCTCGCACATGCGCGGCCCGGGTTCGATCCTCAGCACCACGTAAACATAAATGCATTGCATTGTGTACAACTAAAGTAAATAAATAAATATTAAAAATATTAAAAATAAAATTAAGGTAAACAGGGCAACGGCCAATCTGTCCTTAGGATTTGTCCAATTTCCTTCTTTTTGCTTCAATAGCATAATTTTGAGTGTGCAATTAGCTCGTTC
This sequence comes from Tamias sibiricus, assembly GCA_025594165.1. NCBI lineage: Eukaryota > Metazoa > Chordata > Mammalia > Rodentia > Sciuridae > Tamias > Tamias sibiricus. The sequence goes on along the minus strand of CM046663.1, from coordinate 120,525,484 downwards.
AGTTATACCTTGACCTTGAGGATTGTACGGATACCTGTTTTATGGAATATATTGCATTTTGCGCAAAACTGTTTGAAAGATGAGGATGTATATGCAGGGCCATTATCTGTTTTAAGCATTTTGGGGATGCCCAATGCAGCAAAAGCTTGCAGACAATGAGATGTAACATCTTTAACTTTTTCTCCAGCATGTAAGGAAGCAAAAATCATGCCTGAGCATGTATCTATGGTCACATGAATAAATCGCAATTTTCCAAAACTTGGCTCATGAGTGACATCCATCTGCCACAAGTGATTGGGCATTAATCCTCTTAGGTTAACCCCATAATGTGGATTGGGCAAATGTGTCACACAAGATTGACAATTCTTCACAATTGTTCGAGCTTTCTCTTTGGTTATTTTGAAACTTTGCTGTAAAGTAGTACTATTAACATGAAATTGAGAATGGAACAAGGTAGCTTGTTGGACTGCTGAAAATATAAAGATCGTTTGAGTGAGGGCATCAGCCTTTTGATTACCTTCATGGAGAGGACCAGGCAAATTAGTATGAGCTCTGATATGTCCAATAAACAAAGGTTCTTTACGTTCCCATAGAAGGTTGTGAATTTGAAAAAACAATTTAAAGGCTGGAGTATGAGGTGCTATTGGACCTGCTAGCTCCAATTTAGGGACAGCATGTACAATATAGTGGCTGTCTGAAAAAAATATTTATAGGCTGTTCTTTAAAATTTTCAAGAGCTATAATAATAGCTTCAAGTTCAACTAATTGGGCTGATTTTTGACCAGTAATATAAATCATATTTTCTTTTTGAGTGACTACTGCAGCAGGACCGTTAGAGGACCCATCTGTAAATACATTTAATGCCTTAGGAATAGGTTGATTTTTTATTACCTGTGGAAATATGATGGGATGATTGACACAAAAAGATAGTATAGGAGACTTAGGAAGATGGTTATCAAAATTTGCAGAAGTAGAGCATCTAGCTATATCCCAATCATTATCATTGAAGCACAAATATTCAACCTGTGATGATGAATAGGGAGTAATAATAGTAGCGGGGTGAATGCCAAATATTTTAGTGGAAGTCTTAAGTCCTTGAAGAATAAGTTTAGCCACCATGGAGGTATAAGACTCAATTGTACTTTTAGGAGAGACGGGTAAATGTATCCATAATAAAGGTCCCTGTTGCCAAAATACTCCTGTGGGTGTATATTGTGAAGAAATAATAATCAATATTAGCGGTGGAGCAAAATCAATTCTATCACAATGGGATCTTTCAATGGCCTTTTCTACTAACTTTAAAGCTTCCCTAGCATCAGGAGTCAATGTTCGTGGTGAAGATGGATCAGGGTTCCCGCAAAGGATATCAAATAAGGGTTTTAATTGTCCAGTAGTGAGGCTTAGTGTAGGGTGAAGCCAATTAATGTCTCCCAGCAGTTTTTGGAAATCATTGAGGGTGGTCAAATGTTCTTTATTTATTAAGATTTTTTGAGGCCTAATGAAAGTATCCATAAATTTGAATCCTAAATATAATATGGGAGATCTAGTTTGAACTTTTTCTTCAGCAATGTTTAGTCCATATCGTTTTAAGTTTTCTGACATATCACTGAATATGGTGAATAAGACTTCTTGATTAGGATGAGCAAGTAAAACATCATCCATATAATGGAGACACATAAGGTTTGGGTATTTGTTCTTGATCGGCTGACTAACTTTGTCTACATAGATTTGACATATAGTGGGGCTATTAGCCATTCCCTGGGGTAAAACTTTCCGTTGATATCTTTTATCAGGGCCATTATTATTGATAGAAGGAACTGAAAAAGCAAACCTGGAGGCATCCAGAGGATGTAGAGGAATGGAAAAGAAATAATCCTTTATATCAAGAGTTATAAGATGGAAATTTTTAGGAATAGCTACAGGATTAGGAAGTCCAAGTTGGGTAGGGCCCATAATTTGCATGGTTTTATTGATTTCTCTAAGGTCATGTAACAATCTCCATTTTCCTGATTTTTTCTTGATTACAAACATGGGGGAATTCCAGGGAGAGGTGGAAGGTTCTATGTGTCCTGCTTCTAGTTGTTCTTGGATTAATAGGTGGGCTGCTTGGAATTTCTCTCTAGATAGGGGCCACTGAGGGACTCAAACTGGCTTATCAGAAAGGCATGGTATTTTCAAAATTGTTTTCTCAGTGGCCCCTAGAAAAAATATCCTTTACCTTTTTGATGATGATTTAGAGTTTTATTTTTAAACACCTGTGGGCTTGGTTGCAAGGTGTACCCCCATTTGCTGCAGAATATCTCTTCCCCACAGGGTAACTGGCAAGCTGGTCAAAATATAAGGTTGGAATGTTCCTTTATGCCCTTCATTATCTTCCCAATTTAAGACTACAGCACTTTGTGCTGGGGTGTTAGTATATCCCAAGCCTCTTAAACTAGTTGAGGCCTTCTGCAGAGGCTAGTGCTTGTGCCATTGTTGTAGATTAATGATGGAAGAGTCAGCCCCAGTATCAATCAGCCCCTCCATCTCTACACCTTGAATTTTTATTTTGCACATAAGCCTCCGTGAACAATCCTGAACCCAGCAAGCCATAGGTCCTGAGCCAGTGGAACCAAATCCTCTATTGTTCCTATTCTGCGGCATACTCTTGAATGAGTTGTAGAAACTGGGAAGGAGAAGCAGCTGAGCAATTCTATCTCCTTGGTTAACAGAGCTAATGCCTCTAGGTAAACTAAGCATTATCTTTATTTCTCCTTGGTAGTCGGAGTTTATAACACCTGGTGTTACTTGAAAACCTAATAAGCTTTTAGAACTTCTTCCAAGGATAAGTCCTACAGTCCCTGAGGGAAGAGGTCCCCTGACTCCTGTGGGAATCAGTTGAACCCCCATTTCAGGTGTTAGTACTATTCGGGCGGTGGAACAGAGGTCTAGTCCTGCACTTCCTCTTGTCCCTCTGACAAGGGAGTTAATGGGTAGGAGGGATTGTGACGAGGAATCATCTGGATGGATGTTTGAGGATATTCCTCCTCTAACGCCTTGTACATTTGTGGGCCCGGGGTATTGGGCCCCCTACCCCCGTTTTTTGAATTCCTGGACAAAACATTTCCATATATATCAAATTTAGATCTGTACTTATTAGCCCAATGGTTTCCTTTTTTACACCTGGGGCAGCGGCCTGGGGCACGGTATGAGCTTAGTCTCATTTCTCTTTGGGGATATTGCCTAGAATATCCTGATTGATTATAATTTTTTAGGCTGAGCCCTTGTGAAATTTTGAGGCGAAGCACCTCTCATTGCTGCTGCAATCACATTGCCTGTGACAAAGGCATTGTTGTGCCCTGCGGCTTGGGACCCCCAAGAAGACCACCAGAGTCCTTGGTCAATGTAAATAACAAAGAGTCATTTATTAGCAAGCTCGAGCTTGGTCCTCCACGCACTCGGTAACCAATGACGCTAAGAGGCCCCGAGCCCAGATTTAGCATGGTTTTTATAATGAAATACATGCAAGTTAAGGAGGGCTTCATAGTGCTTTTTTGATTGGTTAACATATAAAGTCACATACAAAGCATTATTTTTGAGTTTTGGGTTAGCCTGACCGCTTGGGGAAGGGTGATCAGCCACCCGGTTTTTGCAAGCTAGACAAAATAAGGAACAAGAATAAGTTTTGGATCAGTCTGACCGCTAGGGGAAGGGTAGTTTTTTCAAAGAAAAACTGAGGACAGTTTTAAGAAAGACTTATGTTTACACAAGTGTTTGCATTTTTCACCTTTTAGCATCATTAATGTCTTTACATAATCTAATGTATATTGAAAGGTCCTTTTTATTTTTCCATGGTCTTCCATAGCATCTTGGCAATATTTGTTGGCATTTTCATATGCCAACTGGATGACTAAGGGCATTGCTTGCTCTACATCCCCGAATATTCTGCCTGCAGTTCTTAAAAGTCTGTCAGCAAAATCAGCATAAGGCTCATTAGGCCCCTGAATTACTTTAGACAAGCTGCCTTGCAAATCACCTGTTCCTGGTAAGGTCTTCCACGCTTTAACAGCGGCAGCGTTTATTTGTGCATATACACCAGGATCATAATGCATTTGTATTTGTAGTTCAGCAAACTGTCCTTCACCTGTTAGCATATCTACATTACGGTCTGGGAAGCCTGCAGTCGCATTTCTTTTAGCTGTTTCTACACAAAGCTCCTGGAATTGTGACTTCCATATCAAGTATTGTCCCCCGCTCAATACTGCCTTGCCTAAACCCTTTCCAGTCTGAGGGGGTTAAAGTTAAAGTGTTAAGGGACTCTAGCATGCTCAACGTGAACAGAGCTTGGGGCCCATAGGTCATTATAGCCTCTTTGAAGTTCTTTATTGTTTTGAAGTCTAGGGATTGGTGGTACCTCTGCCCATTTTCATTTTCAAATACTGGCAGGTCCCAATGTTCCTGCGGGTTTTGGCGTTCGAGGGCATGTAAGCACTCAGAAAGGCCATTAATCTCTGCCTCAAGGGCACGCATATGCTCAGAAATACCCTCATGGTTTCTGTAATGGATTCCACCCATGAGGGAGCAGTGGGAACAAGTGGTTCCTCTACTTGACGGTCCTTTCTGGTCTTAACTGACTCAGCGGAGGAGGCTGTGCTTTCATGGTTATTTGGCTCCTTCTTACTACTATCACTTTTACTGGTAGTAACATCCTTAGTTTCAGATCAGATTCTATGGAGAGTACGTACTCTTCGGCTATTTCCAACAAGTCTCGAATAGCTTTTGCAGCTCTTTATCTTCGTTATTTTTGAGTTCACACCAATACTATCCTTACTGGTGTTATCTGACTCAGCGGAAGCTATGCTTTCACAATCACTTTCCTCCACACTATCAGCTATATCAAAAAACTCTTCCATAGCTTTTATTATTCTGTGCTTGGTTATTTTCACACCCATCTTTTTATTTTTATTTTTATTTTTATTTTTTTTTGGTACCAGGGATTGAACTCAGGGGCACTTGACCACTGGGCCACATCCCCAGACCTTTTTTGGTATTTTATTTAGAGACAGGGTCTCACTGAGTTGCTAAGTGCCTCACCATTGCTGAGGCTGGCTTTGAACTCGCGATCCTCCTGCCTCAGCCTCCCAAAGTGCTGGGATTACAGGTGTGCGCCACCGCGCCCGGCTTCATCTTTTTTTTTTTTTTTTTTTTTTGTGTGTGTGTGTGTGGTACCAGGGATTGAACTCAGGGGCACTCACCCACTGGGCCATATCCCCAGCCCTTTTTTGTATTTTATTTGGTGACAGGGTCTCACTGAGTTGCTAAGTGCCTCACCATTGCTGAGGCTGGCTTTGAACTCGCGATCCTCCTGCCTCAGCCTCCCAAAGTGCTGGGATTACAGGCGTGCGCCACCGCGCCCGGCTCGCGCCCATCTTTATAAATTTCTCAGTTCTTACCTGCCGATTCCTAGTTCCCCGTATGGGCCACCACTTGTCGCTGCCTACAGCAATTGCCGCTTGCAGCAACGATACCGAGGGAGAAAACTCAGAGGCAGACTGGAAATGAAAAGATTCTTTTATTCTTTTTTCTTCTAACTTCTCTCTATGGCTTCAACAACCTCTCCAACTCCAACCCTCTCCAACTCCCTCTCCAACTCCAACCCTCTCCAACTCCAACTACCCTCTAACTAACCTCACCCGGTTAAATACATTTTGCCTTAACAAGGACAAGTGCTTACAGCTCGAGCTTACAGGTGCGTCACACAGTGTTCACGGGCATAAAAAGATTCTTAGATAAATGCATGAATATCAGATGAAAATATCTGAACATCTTTATGGCTCTCAGCTAACCGCCATCTTAGCTATCCTCGATTAGGGCTCTTACATGTGTGTATGTGTGTGTGTGGCCATATAACATTCAAACTGTACAAGACCATAATTTATTTGACTATCTTCCTATTATTGGACATTTAGGTGTATCTAATCTTTTATTAGTATAAGTAATGCTTTAAAATGTCTTTGAGTTTAATCCAAGTGCAATGGCACACACCTGTAATTCCAGCAACTGGGGAGGCTGAGGTAGGAGGATCATAAATTCAAGGCCAGCTTCAGCAATTTAGCAAGACCCTCAACAACTTAGAGAGACTGTGCCTCAGAATAAAAAATAAGGACTATGGATTCAGCTCAGTGGTAAAGTCCCCGTGGATTCAATCCTCAGCACATACACACATACACACACACACACACACACACACACACACACACACACACACACATATGTATGTATAGATACATATACATATACACACAGACATATAAATTCAAATACATATTCAATGCCTTTAAGTATAAAAACTCAAAGATATCTTTGATATAGGCATCACGCTGTTTTAAAACATTTATTATTATGAAAACAGCAAATGCCATTGGTTACCTACCCAGTATTCATTTTCTTCTTCACCCTATCCAATAGTGTATAGAGTTGTATTAGCTATCTGTTGCTGCATATAAATCACTCCAAAACAATAATCCTTTATAGCTTTCAAGATTTCTGTAGCTCAAGAATTTGGAAGTGGCTTATCTAGTATGTTTCCAACTCAGAGTCTCTCATGAAGTTGTAGTGAGATGGTATCTATAGCTAGGGACATTGCCAATGTTATTTTACTCACATGTCTGATACCTGGACAGGGATGACTTGAAAAGCTGAGGTCTTGAACAGATGGAACCCTTCAAGAATCTCTATTTCTTTCTTTCTTTTTGGCACCAGGATGCTTTTTGAACCCAGAGGTGTTTAACCACTGAGCCACATCCAAACCTTTTTATATATTTTATTTGGAGATAGGGCATCACTAAGTTGCTTAGGCCTTCCCTGAGTACTGAGAAACTCTCAATCCTCCTGCCTCAGCCTCCTGAGCCACTAGGATTATAGGCATGCACCACTGCACCTGGTTTAAGAATCTTTATTTCTATGTGGTCCCTCTACATGGTGTCCCAAGCATGGTAGCTTCTTGGTAGCTGGATTTTATATAGGGCTCAGAATTCTGAAGGTACATCTTCCAAAAAAACAAGAGCTAAGCAGAAGCTGCTTTACCTTTTTCTATCAAAGACTTGCAAGTCACAGATCACTTCTGCCTGAGTTTTACATAGATTAACTGAGATTCTGGGGAGAAAGTATCAATGTCACATCATAAGGGGAATATTTGGAAAACACAATCTGCCAAAGGAGGCAAATATGCTAGACAAGGTAGGCCCCTACCAAACCCTAAGGAGTAATTTGTCTAAAGACACTACTAGTTTTTCCACCCCAAATTTATATCTCCTTCCTCCTATCAGACCCTGGTTAAATAACTAAACTACCCAGCCTCCCTTGCAAGTATGTTAGCCAAGTCACAAATTCTGCCCAAAGAACTAAGAAAAAGGTAAAGCATGAGCTAATCAATACTGTCTGTTCACCAAGTCATAATGATTGGTTCAGGAATGACCAATTTGATTCAGTGCAAGAAAGAGTGACTCCCCAATATGGAAGTTAGAGAAGACATGCTTTCTTTTCCCCTCAATGTATGTGAGAATGGGAAGTATCCACAATCACTTAGATTTCATGGTGAAATGCCTCGAGCTCCATGAAACACCATAAGGAGCTTAAACTGGAAGGCAATACTATGGAGAGAGAAACGGAACAGGAGACAGAGAGAGGCCAGACTGATCTTAAAAATTTTCAGTTTCTGAATATATTAATCAGAGTTCTCAAGAGAAACAGAAGATATATATATATATCAATCAATAGACATATTATTATATCTATATATGTATATATGCCTATTGATATCCATATCTATGTATCTATAGACACTACATATAGATGTGTCTATAGATAAATAGATATTTATAACTATAGATAGATAGATATAGATATCCAATAGGTATATAGAGAGATAAATATATAAATGAAGAGTGACCTTCTAAGAAAAGGAAAGACTTAGGTATAGGAATTTAACTCAGTGGTAGATGCTTGCCTAACATGTGTAAGGCTCTGGATTTGATCCCCAGTACTACAAAAAGGAAAAGAAAAGAAAAAAAAATGAAAAGACTCATGACTGAAAAATCTTGCCTCCCTCTTCTCATTTGTGTTAGCCAGTTTTCTTAAATTGGATTTCTATCACTGGCTATTGAAGGAGCCTAGATTAAAATATATCCTAATATTTGCACATCAAACCATAACCTTCAATACTTAAAAATAATATAAAATTTCAGGTATTGTTGCAAGAGAATAGGAAAAACATTTAAGAGTATGGAATCTTCCAGACATCTAGGTTAATAGTTCTAAAATTTGGCTGCACCTTAAAATCAGTTAAGGGAGTGCTTTCAAAATACAAATATCTAGGCACTTCTCAGAATGATCAGATTCAGAAAGTCTATAGTGGGGGTCAAATAATTTGTGTTAATTAGTAAGTTTCCTTGTTGATTCTAATGCAGTCAATTCAAGAATTGGCTTTCAGTAAACACTAACCTAAGAAGTTGCCAATTCCAACTTTTTTTTTTTTTTTTTTTTTTTTTTGGTACCAGGGATTGAACTCAGGGCACTCAACCACTGGGCCACATCCCCAGCCCTTTTTGTGCTGGGACTACAGGCATGCACCACTGCACCTGGCTGCCAATTCCATCCGTTTTTTGTGGGCTAGGGTTATGGCTCAGCAGTAGAGTGCTCACCTAGCACATGCGCAGCCCAGGTTCAAGCCTCAGCACCACCTAAAAATAAAGGCATTGTGTACAACTAAAACAAATAAATAAATATTTTTTTAAAAAAAGAACAGTTTTTGCTATAGTTTGAATTTCTGTGCCTCTATACAGAAAACTTGCATGGCTGGAATAGGAATGCCGTGATTTTCAGAAATTCACTCAAAAGAAATACATAAAATAAGTAAATTTAGCAAAACATGCCCACAAGGCCCACCACCACTTACCTCTTGTCCCATTTTCAGCCTATATTATTCAGGAGCTCCTAGATAATCATCTTTTTAAAAATATTTATTTATTTACTTTAGTTGTACACAATGCAATGTATTTATGTTTACGTGGTGCTGAGGATCGAGCCCGGGCTGCGCACGTGAGAGGTCAGCGCTCTGCGGCTGAGCTACAACCCCAGCCCCCTAGATAATCATGTTTAACTTTATTCTTGTCCACAGCTTTGCCAACTAGATTGTTAATTGTCTGGGTCACGTGATGTGACTCTACATAGCATCCGGTAACTCAGCATTTTGCCAACTGCAATAGACATCCTTCAAATGTGCTAATAGCTACTAGTGGGACATCAAATTGAACACAAGTATGCTGGGAACCAGAAAAACATAGGAAACCCAGGCACAACTTTTTAACTAATTGATCACTGTCAGGGCTTTAGCTGATCAATTTTTGTGGTTGGGTGGATTTTTTTTTTTTTTTTTTTTAAACCAGAGATTGAACTCAGGGGCACTCGGCCACTGAGCCACATCCCCAGCCCTATTTTGTATTTTCTTTAGAGACAGGATCTCAGTGAGTTGCTTAGCACCTCACTTTTGCTGAGGCTGGCTTTGAACTTGAACTCCTCCTGCCTCAACCACCCAGGCCTCCAGAATTACAGGTGTGTGCCACTGCACAAGGTGGTTGGGTGGATTTTTAGAAAAAGTCTTCAAGACCTCTCCCTCAGAAATATTTGGAAATGGTGTTCCCAAATATGGATCTTGCATATAATGATTACAAAGATTTTGTTTTGTGCTCTATCAGTCAAATGTATTCTTTTTATCATTTTTTTTTAATATTTATTTATTTACTTTAGTTGTACACAATGCAATGTATTTATGTTTACGTGGTGCTGAGGATCGAGCCCGGGCTGCGCACGTGAGAGGTCAGCGCTCTGCGGCTGAGCTACAACCCCAGCCCCCTAGATAATCATGTTTAACTTTATTCTTGTCCACAGCTTTGCCAACTAGATTGTTAATTGTCTGGGTCACGTGATGTGACTCTACATAGCATCCGGTAACTCAGCATTTTGCCAACTGCAATAGACATCCTTCAAATGTGCTAATAGCTACTAGTGAGGACATCAAATTGAACACAAGTATGCTGGGAACCAGAAAAACATAGGAAACCCAGGCACAACTTTTTAACTAATTGATCACTGTCAGGCTTTAGCTGATCAATTTTGTGGTTGGGTGGATTTTTTTTTTTTTTTTAAACCAGAGATTGAACTCAGGGGCACTCGGCCACTGAGCCACATCCCCAGCCCTATTTTGTATTTTCTTTAGAGACAGGATCTCAGTGAGTTGCTTAGCACCTCACTTTTGCTGAGGCTGGCTTTGAACTTGAACTCCTCCTGCCTCAACCACCCAGGCCTCCAGAATTACAGGTGTGTGCCACTGCACAAGGTGGTTGGGTGGATTTTTAGAAAAAGTCTTCAAGACCTCTCCCTCAGAAATATTTGGAAATGGTGTTCCCAAATATGGATCTTGCATATAATGATTACAAAGATTTTGTTTTGTGCTCTATCAGTCAAATGTATTCTTTTTCCATTAGAAATATATCTGTCTTAGCCGGGCGAGGTGGCGCATGCCTGTAATCCCAGCACTTTGGGAGGCTGAGGCAGGAGGATCGCGAGTTCAAAGCCAGCCTCAGCAATGGCGAGGCACTTAGCAACTCAGTGAGACCCTGTCTCTAATAAAATATAAAAAAAAGGGCTGGGGATGTGACCCAGTGGTCGAGTGCCCCTGAGTTCAATCCCCGGTACCACAAAAAAAAAAAAAAAAAAGAAATATATCTGTCTTATTAAATTTATTTCTAGGTATCTGTAGTTTGTTGGTAACTGAAATAAATGACTTTTTTTCATTACCTTTTCCAAGAACTTATTTCATATTTAAAGAAAAGCTATTTTTATTTATTTATTTATTTATTTGTGGTACCGGGGATTGAACTCAGGGGCACTCGACCACTGGGTCACATCCCCAGATCATTTTTTTTTTAATATTTATTTATTTGCTTTTAGTTGTACACAATGCAATGCATTTATGTTTACGTGGTGCTGAGAATCGAACCCGGGCCGCGCACGTGCGAGGCGAGCGCTCTGCCGCTGAGCCACAACCCCAGCCCCCCAGATCTTTTTTGTATTTTATTTAGAGACAGGGTCTCACTGAGTTGCTAAGTGCCTCGCCATTGCTGAGGCTGGATTTGAACTCGCGATTCTCCTGCCTCAGCCTCCCAAAGTACTGGGATTACAGGCGTGTGCCACCACGCCCGGCTGCTATTTTTATTTTTATCATAAGATAAAGCCTCTTATTAATTATAAATAAGGTTTATTTTTGGTAGAATCTTTAGTTTTCTCATTATGCAATTACATCATTTGAAAAAAGTCAGATTTATTTGCCTCTTTATTTCCAAAATTAATCCCCATGTTTTGTTTTCTTATTGCAGTAGCTACATTCTTCAGTATGTCCAATATACTAATGATAATCTCCTTTTTAAATGAAGATTTTAGTATGTTACCATTTTATTCTTTGTTTTGAAAAACAGTAAAGGTTATGTTTCAGCCAAAATATATGAGTCACCTAAGTTGTTGCAAAGACAGCATACATCCATTAAGAATGCTTTTAGCTGCAAATGGCAGAAAACCTAAGAATGGGATAAACAAATGGGAATTTGACTTCCAATTTTGATGAAGAAGGTCAGAAAACAGAGACTAGCTTTACCGTTGTTGTAGTCAGATTTTCATCACTGATAAAATACTTGACAAGAACAACTTAAAGGATGAAAATTTTATTTTGGCTCACAGTTTCAGAGGTTTAGTCCATGGTCAACCAAGTCCATTGCTCTCGGCCCAAGGTAAGGCAGAACATTATGGTGGAAGGGCATGGTGGGGAGTGCTACTTCACTCATGGTGGCCAGGAAGGAGAGGGAGAAAAGAGAGGCAGGGAGAGAGAGGGAGAGGGAGAGGGAGAACATGTCAGGTTAAGAAGGCACAGGGAGGGGCTGGGTTGTGGCTCAGTGGTAGAGCGCTTGCCTAGCATGTGTGCAGCCCGGGTTTGATCCCCAGCACCACATAAAAATAAACACATGTTCTACAACTAAAGCAAATAAATAAATATTTTTTTTTAAATGTAAAAAAAAAAATAAAAATAAAGGCATTCTGTCCATTTACAACTACAAAAAACAATATAAGAAGAAGGCATAGGGAAGATGAACCCCTCTAGGGCGTGGCCTTAGTGACCCATCTCTTCCAGCCATGCCCCACCTGCCTACAGTTAACACCCATGTTCATTTAAATTAGTCCATTTAAAACCATGATTAACTAATTAGGTTATAGCTCTCACATCCAATAATTTCACCTCTGAATATTCTTCCATTAGCATAGGAACATTGGAGAGACACCTCATGTTCAAACCATAACAACTCTCTTGCCTAAAAATTTAAAAAAACAGGAGCTGGGGATATAGCTCAGTGATAGAGTGTTTGTCCTCCATTCAATCCCCAACAATGAAATAACAATAACAACAGCAACAATAATAATAATAAAACAAGCAAATATATGAAACAATCATTTTCAAACATTGGACCACAGTAGTAGTACACAGCAATAGCACTTGACAGTGACCCCTAAGAGTGAAGTGAGTTTAAAATTTGTTCTTACTGCCAGTGCAAGGAAGAAGAACTCAAAGAGTCCACAGACTCCCTGATTTGAGGTGTTATTGGGGTTACCAAGAGATCAATGAGGCTATAATCTGCAATAATAAAAGTACTAGAAAAGAGACCTGCCTGGGAAGAGCACTCTGAAGATTTTCAGAGGACTGCCTTTAGGTCTTTGACTACTATTCAAAACATGCATTTGAGAAAAATACCCAAGGCTGAAGAAAGAACCATCTGAAAGTTAAGATGGAACAACTCAACTCACCCTTTGTAAGCTACCTGGTACCGAAAACCGGGAGGAAAAACTCTCAGAGGCAGAGTTAAGCTTTTACTACTTTTACTTCTACTTTCTTAGAGCTTAGAGAGGGAAAGAAAGATTTTTAGAGAGAAAGATTAAAGCGAGCTTTTCTTCTTGTCTTCTTAGCTTAGAGTCTTAGAGAGAAAGAAAGATAGAGCTTAGCTTAGTTTCTTAGCTTAGAGTCTTCTTGTCTTCTTAGCTTAGAGTCTTAGAGAGAAAGAAAGATAGAGCTTCTTCTTAGAGAGAAAGAAAGATAGAGCTTAGCTTAGAGCGAGCTTTTCTTCTTAGAGAGAAAGAAAGATAGAGCTTAGCTTAGAGAAAGATTAGAGCTTCTTTCTTCTCTCTTCTTTCTTCCTTCTTCTTTCTTCTGTCTTCTGTCTTCCTCAGGAGCCTCGGCCTAACTCTGACCAGTCATTACTTCTTCTATCTGGTTTCTCTTCTGTCTTCTATCTGGTTTCTCTTCTGTAACCGCTCTGCCTACGTTCTGGCCGCTCTGATTCTTCTGACCGACCGAGTGACTGCCCGGCTGACTGAATTCTCCGTTCTCCTGACTCGGACCGCTTTCACCCGGTTATATACCTTCAGGTTTGCGGGTGCCTACAGGTGCGTCACATACATATCAGGTGGAACTTATGGCTTCCAGCTAGCTGCAACAGCCCTTCCTAATTAGGGCTCCTTCAACCCTTGATCTCACAAAGATCAGATGGGGTTGCACCCAACAGCCAGAATGAAAATGTGTACTTGTATTAGTCAGAGTTCTCCAGAGAAACAGAACCAATGGGATATGTACATTTTTATATTTATATATGTATATTTATAAAACACCCATATGAAATATATACTTACATATGCTATAAAATATGTTATATATTATATTATAAAATACTTATAATATATTAAAGTGTAAACGCCTGGTACCGAAACCCGGGAGGAAAACTCGGAGGCAGAGTAAAGCTATTACTACTTTTACTTCTACTTTCTTAGAGAGAGAAAGAAAGATTTTTCTTCTTCTTAGAAAGAGCTTAGAGAGAAAGATTAGAGATAGCTTTTTCTTCTTCTTCTTCTTAGAGCTTAGAGAGAAAGAGAGAGAGCTTGAAAGAGAGAGATTTCTTCTTTAGAGAGAGAGAGAGCTTAGCTTTAAGAGCTTCTTTCTTCTTTCTTCTTTCTTCCTCGGTAGCCTCAGCTTGACTCTGACCAGGAATTACTTCTTCTATCTGGTTTCTCTTCTGTAACCGCTCTGCCTACGTTCTGGCCGCTCTGATTCTTTTCTTCTTCTCCGACCCGAACTCTTCTTCCGACCGAGCGACTGCATGACTGACTGAATGAATTCTTCTCCTGACTCCGACCGCTTTCACCCGGTTATATACCTTTAGCTTTGCGGGTGCCTCATGTGCATTTACAGGTGCGTCACATACATACTTATTATCAGGTGGAACTTATGGCTTCCAGCTGACTGCAATAGCCATCTCTCTAATTGGGGCTCCTTCATTAAAGTATAAAATATATTTTACATATATCACATATATATTATTACATAAGGTATATCATATGTAATGTGTGTAATGTATATTACATGTCTTATATAATTATATATTATATGTATATTGTACACATTGCATATGATATATGCTATAATTATATATTGTATGTCATAATGATATAGATTGTTATATATAATATGGAGAAAATCAAAGGTAGAAAATTTTAGATTGAGTTATGTCTTACCCTCCAGTTATCATTTAACACTAACCATGATGTGACCTTGTGGGGCTCTTCATTATAGTGATCTCTTTTCTCTAATCATCTCCCCCCTCCATTACCAAAGTGGAATGAATATGACCCTGAACTAGCCAATCATTGTATCCTGCTCCCTGGTAACAGTCAGCCATTCAAAGATAAACATATAAACTTCACAGAGCCAATAAAAAATCATTACCTGAAATTAATATATGAGTATTGACAGAGATTAATTCTCTGTTGGAGGTGCTATGCTTGAAAGATGTGAAATTGGAATTGTTAAAGAAGTCTTTCTGGAGTAGGAAAAAATGAGGCCAAACCACTGAGAAAAGCAAGCTGCAGAGACAGGAAAAGAAGGAAAGATTTGACTATTGAGCCTTTAATCCAGTTATGCTTACAGCCATAGTCTGCTCTAAACCACTCAAATACAGGAACCAATAAATTCCCTTTGGATTTAGCTAAATTAAATTAGTATTTTCTCATCTGCAGTTGAAAGAGCTCAGGTTAATGAACACTGCTATTCCCCAGTCTTGTCAATGTTCTTATCCTGAGAAAGGAAATACAGAGTATATGAAATGGTTTGTATCCAGTTAAGAAGAATATGAAGGTATTAAAATCATCCAAAGAAGAGGAATGCTGCATCCTTTTATTCATAGTCTCCAATATACACCCTCTAGTATCAGGTACACATCCAGTTTATTTGTTTGTTTTATGATAGTGCTGGAGATTGAACCCAGGGCCTCATACATGCTAGGCAATTGCTCTGCCACTGAGCTATGCCCCCAGTTCACATCTAGAGTTTTTATTTGAGGTCCCATTTTTAAGAAAAGCATAGTACTATAATTTGGAGTATTATGGATAATTATATTACTGTGTTTTCTAAGGGAATTCTCATTTTCCCTTCAGTATGTGATCTATATAAACCCTGCTTTATAAAAGGAGATGTTTTAAAAATTTTATTACATTTTCTATAGATACCTGTGATTTGAGTGTTTTAGAACCTCTGGTCTGGTGAATTTTAATGGAAATTGATGAAAGAATGTAAGCCACATAGCAAAATTCTTAATATGAAATTTATTTTTCTAAGCAAGGGGGACTTTTAGTCTTTATGTACTCAGTAATATACTCAGTAGTGATTGCATCAGAAATTAGAGTGGACTTATATGTGAACCTGGGGCAGGGTATTTTGTAGAATGATAGAAAACCTTGGAAGAAGATGAGAAATAAATTAATATAACTGTTGGCCTGTTGTGAAGTGACCATTTTACTTGGGTAACCCAAATACCTGGGCATTGCAAGCCTAGCACTAGAAATTTCAGTCATATTTTCACTAACACTAACGCAAATACTTAACATTCATTCCTCTGATTGCCAAAAATCACCTTTCAGTGTGACCTGACTGGAGAGGACTGTCTATTCACAGTTCAGAAATAGTGAGGAGGCTTCTGTTTCAACCTCCTCACCTTGTACACTCTCTCAAAGACCCTCAAAAGATCACTAATGCAGAGGACACCATCATTCCCCTTGTTCTTTCCACTGTTACCTACACTCTAGGGTCAAGGAATGTGTTGCTCTTCCCTTAGCTATTCAATCCCATGTGTGGCAGTCTTAGACAGAAATTAAATTAACCTGAACAAAAATTATATATTGCACAGAGAATATCTCACAAGGACTAAGAGTTGTAGCCCAGTCTTATAAGAGAATAAAAAGAATTAGGAAGTGGTCAAGTACTAAGGCAGACACCTTCTAGTTCTGTATCTTCTTCTGGGGCCTCTTAGTCTTGTGGCCGCCTACACCATTCTTTTCCCTCTATAGTCTTTTTTTTTTTTTTTTTTTTGTGGTGATGGGGATTGAACCCACAGCCTTGTGCATGCAAGGCAAGCACTCTACCAACTGATCTATTTCCCCATGCCTTAGTCTGGTTTTCTTTACTTTTTCATCCATACCCTGGAAAATAACTGTCCCAGCCTCCCTTGATTCCCTCTTCATTTTCTCACACAGACATGCTCCCTAATAAATTTCTTGTACATTTAATACCATCTTGATTCTGCTTTTCAGGGAATCCCAACAAACATACCCAACATCAATACATTCTGGATAATTCAGTCATAAATATTTCATGTGGGCCAGGTGCAATGGCACATGCTTATAAACCCAGCAACTTGGGAAGTTCAGGCAGGAGGATCACACATTCAAGTCCAGCTTTGGCAGATACTGAGACCCTATCTCAAAATAAAACTTTAAAAAGGGGTTGGGGATCGGCTTAGTGGTAGAGGACCCCTTGGTTCAATTCTAAGTAACACACACACACACACACACACACACACACACACACAAAGCTGTATTTGAGCTAATTTACTATACTTAATTTTTCTCCCAAGAGCAATGAATGGATATGTCTTATAAATTTGCATGATTCAGACAAAAAGCAGTGGTAGCTCTCCCATGTTAGAGAACAATCAACCCCAGTTTTTTTTTTAATATTTATTTATTTGTTTTAGTTGTACACAATGCCTTTTTTTTTAAAATATTTTTATTTATTTGCTTTAGTTGTACACAATGTGTTTTATTCAATGCATTTTATTTGTACGTGGTGCTGAGGATCGAACCCGGGCGTCGCACGTGCAAGGCGAGCGCTCTGCCGCTGAGCCACAACCCCAGCCCCTCAACCCCAGTTTTTATCCAAAGGTTCACTTCTTAGCAGTCAGGAACTGTTACTTTAAAGCAGCAATACAGGGATGTATTCCTCTATCTAAGGTCCAGTCTCTATCAAAACAATCCATTACTTAGACTATCCATCACTTAATCCTAAAAACAATAATGTCTTTTATTAGTCCCCATTTTATATAGGAGGAAACTGCATTTCAGTGAAATTTACAGAAAGTTGCTACATTAACTTTAAAACAAAGAAATTAAATCCAACTCATTCTAGTTCACTGTGTTAATCAGCTTTTCATCACAGTGACCAAAATACCTGATAAGAACAACTTAAAGGATAAGTTTACTTTTTAAAGTTTTAAATTTTTTTGCTCATGATTTCAGAGGTTCAGTATGTAGCTGGCTGAATCCATTGCTGTGGGCCCAAGGTGAGGCAGAGCATCATGGGAAAAGGGGGTAGTATATTACTGCTGCTCTGCTCATGGTGGCCAAGAAAACACACACACACACACACACACACACACACACACACAGCACGCACCAGGTAAAGGGGCTACAGGGAAGACAAACCCCTCCAGGGCATGCCCCACTTGCCTACAGTTGCCACCCTGTTAGTCCATTTAAACCAGGATGGACCAATTAGGTAGAACTTTAAATAGAACAAAGAGGAGGGAGAGGAGGGGAGGGGGCAAGAGGATAGGAATAATGGTAGAATGAGTTACCCATCATTACCCTAAATACATGTATGAAGACACAATTGTTGTAAAAATTCTTTATATAAAACCAGCAACTTGAAAAATTGTGCTCTTTATATGTAATATGAAATGAAATGTACTCTGCAAACATGTATAACAAATTAGAATAATAAAAAAAATTTTAAAAAGAAAGAAAATGGAAAATACCAGGTACCAGACACAAAACAAAAATCTAAGAAAAATGCTGAAACAGCAAAATTTGAACATACATAACATTTTAATTATAAAGTTGCTTGTTATATTATTTCATGTAATATTCTGATATTTGTAATGTTTTACCTTTCAAAATAAATAAATAAATATATAAAAAAAGAAAAGAATGAATGAGGGCTGGGGCTGTAGCTCAGTGGCAGAACGCTTGCCTAGCATTCATGAGGCACTGCGTTCGATCCTCAGCACCACATTAAAAAAATAAAGATACTGTGTCCATCTACAACTAAGAAAAAAAATGAATAGAGCTGGAGGTGTAGTAGAGTACTTGCCTAGCATGCTTGAGGCCCTATTTTCAATGGGGGCCAAAGGGATTGTGGTCTGTGAACTACTTGAATATACATGAATGTTTGCCAACATATATATTGCTTAAGTTTGTGACACAGTGGGAAAAAAGAAAAAGCCTTTCTTTTTCCTTTTCCACTTCAGTCAGGTCTAAACTTTCCATTGTTGCACTTGGGGGTGGGGGAGTCATCATAGCTGGGGTTAATAAATAAATACAAGTTTCTAACTGAGAAAGAGTTACAAATATGGAAACTGAGAATTCTAGAATATATCCTGTAGTATTGCACAGGAATTGGAGGTGTCAGTATTAGATCAACAAATATAGGATGTGTGTATGTGTTTTCTAGCTCTGTCCACTGAGAGAGCCTAGAATTGATGGGCATTTTGATAACACAAGCATATTTAGATCTTGGTTTCTAAATACCATTGTCCACTAAAAGGAACCACGGCTTCTCAAAGAAATGACTGATTTTGGGGGCTGGATTGAGGAAAATGCAAGATGTTTTTGGATGTGTTTTATGACACCAGAAAGCAAAGAAGTGCTTGAACAATGATACGAACATATCTGTGAGACACAGTAACCATCTTGAAAGTCTTCCACTGGCCAAATCTGGGACAATTTGAGTATCACGATAAATAACAATAATAATGGGCTGGGGTTGTAGCTCAGCGGTAGAGCACTCGCCTAGAATGAGCATGGCCCGGGTTCGATCCTCAGCACCACATAAAACAAAACTCATTATGTACAACTAAAGCAAATAAATATTTTTTTATATTTATTTATTTGTTCTAGTTGTACACAATGAGTTTATTTTTACAAGGCCGTGCACATGCTAGGCGAGCACTCTACCGCTGAGCCACAACCCAGCCCCAAAATAAATATTTTAAAAAAAAATTTTTTAAGTAATAACAACAACAACAATAACAAATTGTAACACTATAAGTGAAAGAGGAATTCTGAGTCCATACTGATATTAATTAATAGGAGAGAAAACTCTATCTCACCCTTAATTTAGAAGGAATGATACAATAGAAAAATTTCACTTGGTAATCATCAGATGACTAATTTATTCAGGTTAAAATCTCTAATGAATGGTAAAACTGGTTGATGTTTGAATGAGAAACAAGATATTTACATGATCTCACTCAAAGATTATTGCAACAAAATAATTTTTAATTACTTTAGAATGGAAAATCTGGCAGACAGATCTTAACTAAATGATAAAAATTAACATCACCATCAATGGAACAGATTGACATATAACTCCTCATAAGCTCCTTTTTTTAAAAAAATATTTATTTATTTATTAGTTGTACACAATGCCTTTATTTTTATGTGGTGCTGAGGAGCAAACCCGGGCCGCGCATGTGCTAGGCGAGCGCTCCACCACTGAGCCACAACCCCAGACCTACTCTTTTTTTTTTAACAATTAACTTTTTAAAAAATATTTATTTATTTATTTTAGTTGTAACAATGCCTTTATTTTTACGTGGTGCTGAGGATTGAACCTTGTAAGAGCCCTAATTGAGGAGATAGCTAAGATGGCGGCTAGCTGAGAGCCATTAAGGTGTTCAAGTATTTCCACCTGAATCTTTTTATGCCCGTGAATACTGCATGACGCACCTGTAAGCTCGAGCTGTTAGCACGTGTCCTTGTTAAGGCAAAAAGTATTTAACCAGGTGAGGGTTAGTTAGTTGGTGGTTGGAGTTGGAGTTGGAGAGGTTGTTGGAGCCGGAGAGAGAAGAATAAAAGAACTTTTTCATTTCCATCCTGCCTCCAAATTTTCTCCCGCGGCGTCGTTGCAGCAAGCGGCAGCCGCAGGCGGCAACAAGTGGTGGCCCGTACGGGGAGTTCGGAATTGGCAGGTAAGAACTGAGAACTCTTTAAAGATGGGTGCGAAAGTAACAAAAAGCCGAGTAATAAAAGCCTTTTTTGACATTGCTGACTCAGTTTATAGTGAGGAGGAAAGTGATCAAGAAAGTACAGCTTCCGCTAAGTCAGATAAGACCAGTAAGGATAATATTAGTGTGAACTCAAAAATAACAAAAATAATAGCCGGGCGCCGTGGCGCACGCCTGTAATCCCAGCACTTTGGGAGGCTGAGGCAGGAGGATCGCGAGTTCAAAGCCAGCCTCAGCAATGGCGAGGCACTTAGCAACTCAGTGAGACCCTGTCTCTAATAAAAACCAAAAAAAGGACTGGGGATGTGGCCCAGTGGTCGAGTGCCTCTGAGTTCAATCCCTGGTACCAAAAAAAAACCAAAAAACAAACAAAAAAAAAAAACAAAAATAAGAGCTGCTAAAGCTATCAGAGATTTATTAGAAATAGCCGAGGAATACGTGCTCTCAATAGAATCTGAAACTCAGGATGTTACTACCAGTGAAAGTGATAGTAATGAGGAGGAGCCAAATAACCCTGAAAGCACAGCCTCCTGCACTAAGTCAGTTAAGACCAAAAAGGACCTTCAAGTGGAGGAATATTTTGTGCCCTCTGCTCCCTCATGGGTGGAATCCATTACAGAAACCATGAGGGGTATTTCTGAGCATATGCGTGCCCTTGAGGCAGAGATTAATGGCCTTTCTGAGCACTTACGCGCCCTGGAACACCAAAAACCGGAGGAACATTGGGACCTGCCAGTATTTGAAAATGAAAACGGGCAGAGATACCACCAATCCCTAGATTTTAAAACAATAAAAAATTTCAAAGAGGCTATAATGACCTATGGGCCTCAAGCTCCGTTCACATTGAGCATGCTGGAGTCCCTTAACACTTACACTTTAACTCCCTCAGACTGGAAGGGGTTAGGCAAGGCAGTATTGAGCAGAGGACAATACCTGATATGGAGGTCACAATTCCAGGAGCTTTGTGTAGAAACAGCTAAAAGAAATGCCACTGCAGGCTTCCCAGACCGTAATGTAGGTATGCTAACAGGTGAAGGACAGTTTACTGAACTACAAACACAAATGCAATATTATCCTGGTGTATATGCACAAATAAACAATGCCACTGTTAAAGCGTGGAAGACATTACCAGGAACAGGTGATTTGCAAGGCAGCTTATCAAAAGTAATACAGGGGCCTAATGAACCATATGCTGATTTTGCTGACAGACTTTTAAGAACTGCAGGCAGAATATTCGGGGATGTAGAGCAAGCAATGCCCTTAGTCATCCAGTTGGCATATGAAAATGCCAATAAATATTGCCAAGATGCTATAAGACTATGGAAAAATAAAAAGACCTTTCAGCATACATTAGATTATGTAAAAATATTAATGATGCCTTTGTCATAGGCAATGTGATTGCAGCAGCAATGAGAGGTGCTTCCCCTCAAAATTTCACAAATAGGGCTCAACAAAAAAATTATAATCAATCTGGATATTCCAGACAAAATTATTATAATCAACCAGGATATTCTAGGCAATATCCCCAAAAAGAAATAAAACCAAGCTCATACCGTGCCCCAGGCCACTGCTCCAGGTGTAAAAAGGGAAATCATTGGGCCAATAAATGCCATTTTAAACTTGACATCTATGGAAATGTTTTCTCCAGGAATTCAAAAAACGGGGCATGGGGCCCAATGCCCCGGGGCCCACAAATGTACGAAGCATTAGACGAGGAATATCCTCAAACATCCATCAGATGATTCCTCATCACAATCCCTCCTACCCATTGACTCCCTTGTCAGAGGGACAAGAGGAAGTGCAGGACTAGACCTCTGTTCCACCACCCGAATAGTGCTAACACCTGAAATGGGGGTTCAACTGATTCCCACAGGAGTCAGGGGACCTCTTCCCTCAGGGACTGTAGAAATTATCCTTGGGCAAAGTTCTAAAAGCCTATTAGGTTTTCAAGTAACACCAGGTGTTATTGACTCCGATTACCAAGGAGAAATAAAAATAATGCTTAGTTCACCTAGAGGCATTATCTCTGTTAACCAAGTAGATAGAATTGCTCAGCTGCTTCTCCTTCCCAGTTTCCACAACTCATTCAAGAGTATGCCACAGAATAGGAACAATAGAGGATTTGGTTCCACTGGCTCGGGACCTATGGCTTGCTGGGTTCAGGATTGTTCACGGAGGCCTATGTGCAAAAAAAAAATTCAAGGTATAGAGATGGAGGGGCTGATTGATACTGGGGCTGACTCTTCCATCATTAATCTACAACAATGGCCCAAGCACTGGCTTCTGCAGAAGGCCTCAACTAGTTTAAGAGGCTTGGGATATACTAACACCCCAGCACAAAGTGCTGTAGTCTTAAATTGGGAAGATAATGAAGGGCATAAAGGAACATTCCAACCTTATATTTTGACCAGCTTGCCAGTTACCCTATGGGGAAGAGATATTCTGCAGCAAATGGGGGTACACCTCGCAACCAAGCCCACAGGTGTTAAAAATAAAACTCTAAATCATCATCAAAAGAGTAAAAAATAGCCGGGCGCGGTGGCGCATGCCTGTAATCCCAGCACTTTGGGAGGCTGAGGCAGGAGGATCGCGAGTTCAAAGCCAGCCTCAGCAATGGCGAGGCACTTAGCAACTCAGTGAGACCCTGTCTCTAAATAAAATACAAAAAAGGGCTGGGGATGTGACCCAGAGGACGAGTGCCCCTGAGTTCAATCCCTGGTACCACAAAAAAAAAAAAAAAAAAAAAAAAAAAAAAGAGTAAAAAATATTTTTTCTAGGGGCCACTGAGAAAACAATTTTGAAAATACCATGGCTTTCTGATAAGCCAGTTTGGGTCCCTCAGTGGCCCCTATCTAGAGAGAAATTACAAGCAGCCCACCTATTAATCCAAGAACAACTAAAAGCAGGACACATAGAACCTTCCACCTCTCCCTGGAATTCCCCCATATTTGTAATCAAGAAAAAATCAGGAAAATGGAGATTGTTACACGACCTTAGAGAAATCAATAAAACCATGCAAATTATGGGCCCTACCCAACCTGGACTTCCTAATCCTGTAGCTATTCCAAAAAATTTCCATCTTATAACTTTTGATATAAAGGATTGTTTCTTTTCCATTCCCCTACATCCTCTGGATGCCCCCAGGTTTGCTTTTTCAGTTCCTTCTATCAATAATAATGGCCCTGATAAAAGATATCAATGGAAAGTTTTACCCCAGGGAATGGCTAATAGCCCCACTATATGTCAAATCTATGTAGACAAAGCTATTCAGCCCATTAAGAACAAATTCCCAAACCTTATGTGCCTCCATTGTATGGATGATGTTTTGCTTGCACACCCTAATCAAGAAATCTTATTTACCATATTCAGTGATATGACAGAAAATTTAAAACGATATGGACTAAAACATTGCTGAAGAAAAAGTTCAAACTAGATCTCCCATATTATATTTAGGATTTAAAATCATGGATACCTTTATTAGGCCTCAAAAAATCTTAATAAATAAAGAACATTTGACCACCCTCAATGATTTCCAAAAACTGCTGGGAGACATTAATTGGCTTCGTCCTACACTAAACCTCACTACAGGACAATTAAAACCCTTATTTGATATCCTTCGCGGGAACCCTGATCCATCTTCACTGCAAACATTGACTCCTGATGCTAGGGAAGCATTAAAGTTAGTAGAAAAGGCCATTGAAAGATCCCATTGTGATAGAATTGATTTTGCTCGACCGCTAATATTGATTATTATTTCTTCACAATATACACCCACAGGAGTATTTTGGCAACAGGGACCTTTATTATGGATACATTTACCCGTCTCTCCTAAAAGTACAATTGAGTCTTATACCTCCATGGTGGCTAAACTTATTCCTCAAGGACTTAATACTTCTACTAAAATATTTGGCATTCACCCCGCTACTATTATTACTCCCTATTCATCATCACAGGTTGAATATTTGTGCTTCAATGATAATGATTGGGCTATATCTAGATGCTCTACTTCTGCAAATTTTGATAACCATCTTCCTAAGTCTCCTATACTATCTTTTTGTGTCGATCATCCCATCATATTTCCACAGGTAATAAAAAATCAACCTATTCCTAAGGCATTAAATGTATTTACAGATGGGTCCTCTAACGGTCCTGCTGCAGTAGTCACTCAAAAAGAAAATATGATTCATATTACTGGTCAAAAATCAGCCCAGCCGGGGGCGGTGGCGCACGCCTGTAATCCCAGCACTTTGGGAGGCTGAGGCAGGAGGATCGCAAGTTCAAAGCCAGCCTCAGCAATAGCGAGGCACTTAGCAACTCAGTGAGACCCTGTCTCTAAATAAAAAATACAAAAAAGGTCTGGGGATGTGACCCAGTGGTCGAGTGCCCCTGAGTTCAATCCCCGGTACCAAAAAAAAAAAAAAAAAAAAAAAAAAAAAAAAAATCAGCCCAATTAGTTGAACTTGAAGCTATTATAATAGCTCTTGAAAGTTTTAAAGAACAGCCTATAAATATTTTTTCAGACAGCCACTATATTGTACATGCTGTCCCTAAATTGGAGCTAGCAGGTCCAATAGCACCACACACTCCAGCCTTTAAATTGTTTTTTCAAATTCAAAATCTCCTATGGGAACGTAAAGAACCTTTATTTATTGGACATATCAGAGCTCATACTAATTTGCCTGGTCCTCTCCATGAAGGTAATCAAAAGGCTGATGCCCTCACTAAAACAATCTTTATATTTTCAGCAGTCCAACAAGCTACCTTGTTCCATTCCCAATTTCATGTCAATAGTACTACGTTACAGCAAAGGTTCAAAATCACAAAGGAGCAAGCTCGAACAATTGTGAAGAATTGTCAATCTTGTGTGACACATTTGCCCAATCCACATTATGGGGTTAACCCAAGACGATTAATGCCCAATCATTTGTGGCAGATGGATGTCACTCATGAGCCAAGTTTTGGAAAATTGCGATTTATTCATGTGACCATAGATACATGCTCAGGCATGATTTTTGCTTCCTTACATGCTGGAGAAAAAGTTAAAGATGTTACATCTCATTGTCTGCAAGCTTTTGCTGCATTGGGCATCCCCAAAATGCTGAAAACATATAATAGCCCTGCATATACATCCTCATCTTTCAAATAGTTTTGCGCAAAATTCAATATATCCCATAAAACAGGTATCCCATACAATCCTCAAGGTCAAGGTATAATTGAACGAGCTAATCACACACTCAAAATTATGCTATTAAAGCAAAAAGAAGGAAATTGGAAAAATCCTTGGGATAGATTGGCAGTTGCCCTGTTTACCTTAAATTTTTAAACTTTAGATTCTAATGGATATTTGGCTGGAGACAGACTCTGGAATCCACACCAACAACATAAACCTTTGGTTTACTGAAAGGATGTTCTTTCAGGTGCATGGAAGTGTCCAGATCCAGTATTAATTTGGGGGAGAGGATCTGTTTGTGTTTTTCCACAGCATGAATCCTCCCCAATATGGATACCATCTAGATTAATAAAAACAGATACCAAATCAAAAGGACCAAGATGAAGTTATTGAGGAGTCAAGATTAATAAAACAAGTACAAAATCAAGAGGACCAAGATGATGGTATGGAATGATTCCCTTAAAAGAGTCCTCCAATAAATTCACAATTTAAGTCTCATTCCTCCCGGCTGGGACGAGAAGATCTCTCTTTAGTGTGCACACAACTGTATTTTTTCTTTTTTTATATGTCTTTATGTCTGTGTATTTGTCTAAATTTCATGTTAATGTGATGTCACAAATATATGTATGTGCTTTTTTCCAGTGTGATGTCACAAATAACAAAGCGCTTATGAAAATTAATATTATTTTTTAAAAATTAATTATAAAAAATATATATATACATATATGGATCCAAATAACTTTAATTCATTTAATTAATTAAAAGTGAAGGTACCTTCAATTTTGATTTATAGGTGTCCCTGGGACTTCTCTTCAGCTAAAAATATGACCAATACTGTATAACCTGATATTTTGGTATTTGAGTTGGGATTGTTTATTTGTAATTAACTTTATTCATTTAATAGCTGATTAATTTGAATTATTTCAACAGGTAATTTCATAGAAGGTTGCTGTATATGCAGAGACTCGGGGGTTCCAGCTAACAAATTATTTTTCCAAAGTGCTTTTAGCTTTTCTTTAATCTATCTTTGATGCAGTAAATACCCTCAGTCTTTCTTTGATTTGTTCTGAATGTGATATTTTGCCAGGTTATGTTTGTGAGAGCTCAAGCAGCAATGTGTGTGAGCAGAAATCAACTTTAATTTTCTAATCTAATAATTCTATTTTTTAGTTTGACAACTCGCCTCTTGACTCAGTGCTGGAATAGCACTGCCTTTCCTTTAATAATTGATGATTGAGTTTCCAGGTAGCAGGCCCTGAAGATTTGCCGGTGGCATTGTCTAGACATAAAAAAGGCGGCTGCTGCTACAGCTGCAGGGATCGCGGTCGCTACAAGCATCCCTGCTGCTCAAGCATCAAACAACCTCACCAGCAGTGTGGCCTCTGCTCTGCATGCATGGGGCCTCCTAGATCAACATGTTATAACACGTGGACATTTTGATCTTTCATTATTTGGGACATTACGGGACAATACCTTGCGGGTATTTGTCTAGAGAACTCAGTGCGTTACTTGATGGAACTATGGGCAGCTGATTTGTTTAAAGACCTTGATAAGCTGGGCGTGGTGGCGCACGCCTGTAATCCCAGCACTTTGGGAGGCTGAGGCAGGAGGATCGCGAGTTCAAAGCCAGCCTCAGCAATGGCGAGGCACTTAGCAACTCAGTGAGACCCTGTCTCTAAATAAAATACAAAAAAGGGCTGGGGATGTGGCCCAGTGGTTGAGTGCCCCTGAGTTCAATCCCCGGTACCCAAAAAAAAAAAAAAAAAGACCTTGATACACTATGGAACTTGGCTCGTCAGCAGAAGGCTTGCAGCCTTAAAGCCGCAGCATCTCCTCACGATTGGACGGCTGTTAGTCAACACACAGTCGATCCTGAAGGGCTCGATTGGACGGCTGGTTAGCCAATGACGGGTAAGATCCCCAGAGGGGGACAACCTAAGACAGGCACAGTCAATCCGGATGAGGTCATCACCCATCCACGGGACAGTCTCATGTGGCTGACATATCAACCTAAGACAGGAGTCAAGGGCACAGCCTTGATTATCCGATGACGGGTAAGAATGTTGGTTGCACATGGATGTCCTAGAGCATCCCCTCTTTTGAAACAAAAGGGAGGAAATGTAAGAGCCCTAATTGAGGAGATAGCTAAGATGGCGGCTAGCTGAGAGCCATTAAAGTGTTCAAGTATTTTCACCTGAATCTTTTTATGCCCATGAACCCTGCGTGACGCACCTGTAAGCTCGAGCTGTTAGCACGTGTCCTTGTTAAGGCAAAAAGTATTTAACCAGGTGAGGGTTAGTTAGTTGGTGGTTGGAGTTGGAGTTGGAGCCGGAGAGAGAATAAAAGAACTTTTTCATTTCCATCCTGCCTCCGAATTTTCTCCCGCGGTGTTGTTGCTGCAAGCGGCAGCCGCAGGCGGCAACAGAACCTGGGCCAGCACGTGCTAGGCGAGTATTCTACCGCTGAGCCACAACCCTAGCCCCCATAAGCTACTCTTAAGACTAGCACAGCATCACTTATGTGATATTTCTGCTAACATGCATAAATTATAATCATTAGATACCCCTCAACCAACTGAGGGACATTCTCCAAATTAATTGGCCTGGA
This sequence comes from Tamias sibiricus, assembly GCA_025594165.1. NCBI lineage: Eukaryota > Metazoa > Chordata > Mammalia > Rodentia > Sciuridae > Tamias > Tamias sibiricus. The sequence continues at coordinate 120,497,239 of CM046663.1, read as the reverse complement.
CTTTTCAAAACTATGAAGTTCATGAAAGATAACTATGAAACTCTTCCAGATTGAAGAATACTGAAGAGACATAACAACTACATGCCACATGGGATCCCAGATTGGATCCGGACCTTTTAAGGGGTGTAAAATTGGGACAAAGCTAAGATTTGAATTGGGACTGTAGAGAAGATGGTATTGTTGGATTAATGTTAATGTCCCAATTTTTACTATTATTTTGTGCATTTACACTCAAGAAATGCAAATTGCTGCTGTGGCTCAGTGGTAGAACACTCACCTAGCGTGTGCAGCCCGGTTGGATCCTCAGCACCACGTAAAAATAAAGGCATTGTGTACAACTCAAACAAATAAATAAATATTTTTAAAATGAAAATGAAGTATTAAAAATAATAAGGGGCATTATGCCTGCAACTTATTCTCAAATGCTTCAGAAATAATATAAATGGAAGGTCCAAGGTGAAGGACATATGGAAATTCTGTGTTCTATTTTGCAACTTTTATATATATATATATTTGTTTTAGTTGTACACAATGCCTTTATTCTTACATGGTGCTGAGGATCAAACCCAGGCTGCGCACGTGCCTCTGAGCCACAACCCCAGCCCCTGTTTTGCAACTTTTTAGGTAAGTTTGAAATACTTCAAAACAAAAAATTTGAGAATAAAAATCTACAGCAGGGGGCTGGGGTTATGGCTCAGCGGTAGAGCACTTGCCTCGCACATGTGAGGCCTGGGTTCAATCCTCAGCACATAAAAATAAGTAAACAAAATAAAGGTATTAAAAAAAAACACTCTGGCAGAACCTTCCCTGGAAAGCTCTAAGGATGGCAAAGTTCACAAACATATGTGGGATATTAGGAAATTTAGAGAAAATAAAACAGAAATATTGATTTCAGTTATTTATGCCTGAATAACAAACCATTCCAAAAACCAGTGGCTTAAAACAACACTATTGTATTGTCTCTCATGATTCTGTAGATTGAATAGGCTAAGCTGGGCAGTTCTTCTGCTCCATGTGATATCAGATGGGGCTTGCAGTCATTGGAGTAAATGCAAGGTGGCACGCTCACATGTCTGGTGACCTAGTGAGATGGCTGGAATGCAGGGCTCAGCCCTGGCTACTGGCATGACTGGGCCCCTTTCTCCATTCAGCCTCTGTCCTCTCTTGTTCTATATGGCTTCTCCAAGTGACTTCATGTGATCTCTCCACCACAATAGTCAGACTTCTTACATGGCAGTTTAGTTCAAAAGTACAAAAGCCAATATTGACAGGTAGTCATAAAGTTGAAGTCCCAAACCGATACAATGTCACTTTCACTGTATTCTATTGGTTAAAATGAAACAAAAGCGCATGAAAAAGTTCAAACTATACAAGCTCTCATGTACCCATCATCTAGCTTTAAATTTTTGTATGACATTTTAAACCTAATTCAATTTATTAGTTATTTGGGGCTTGAGTGTAACTCAGTGGTAGGAAACTTGCCTGGCATGCACTAGGTCCTGGGTTTCATTCCCAGCACTAAAAAAAATAAAATAAAATAAAATAATTACTAATTTAATGTGGCTTAGCAGTAGAGCACTCGCCTAGCACGTGTGAAGGCACTGGGTTCGATCCTCAAAACTAAAAAAAAAAAAAAAAAAAAAAGTCACAGGATCAATCCAGAATCTTATATGGGAGGGCATTAGATGAAAGTGTGAATAACAGGAGGTACATCAACTTTGGGGGCCATTTTTGAAGATTAGCTACCACACCATTACAGCTAATTTACCTGTCTCCTTATCAGAAATATATATATACACATACATATAGACATATACACACATATACATGTATGTGTACATGTATATGTGTGTACATACATATACGTATATGTGTGTATATATGTCTATATATACTTATATTTCTGATGAGACAGGTAATATGTTCACACATGTATATGTATGTGTATATATGTCTATATGTGTGAATATATAGTGTGTATGTACATGTATATATGTATATGTCACGAGCCATCCGTGGGCTGTGTGTGGACTATGTTGTGCATAGTAGCCTAATGAGGGGATAAGTCTGGCATTGGGAACCTCCCATGGCACTGTGGGGACAGGGATTGATTGCCTGACGCAGGTGAACTTCCCCCTCAGGCTCTGCCAGAGATCCCACACAACACCTGAGATGGGTGTGACCTGCAAAAATGTCAATGAACCTGCGGACTGAAAGACACAAGGACGCAAGACTTCCCCTTTGAAACCTTTTCTCTGCCTTTGATGTCCCCTGATATAAATAAAACACAGGCTCCATTTTGCCAGAGTATAGAAGCTCGATCCCTCTGATCAGCTTGCCCGTTCTGCCCCGCCCCGCCCCTGCTTTTGAAACTACTTTCTGTGTCCTCTGGTTTTTTTCGTCATTCTATTTTTCTTAGCTTTTATTTCTCAGCCAGCCCATTCCTCTGAGGGGAACCCCATTTCCCCATTTCCATTGTTTGCACGGAAGCAAGCGAGATACACACACACACACACACACACACACACACACTTTGTATATATAGTGTGTATGTGTAGTGTGTGTGTGTGTGTGTGTGTGTAATTGGGGGGGGGGGTTACTGTGAATTCAACTCAGTGTTCTAGTTCTATGTTATATCCCCAGCCCAGCCCGTTTTAATTTGGGTATTGTGGATTGAGTCCAGGGCTTCTTTACCACCAAGCCATGTCACCAGCCCTTTTTATTTTTTTATTTTGAGACAGGGTCTCACTAATTTCCTTAAGGCTTCACTAAGTTGCTAAGGCTGGCCTTGAACTTGTAGGTCCTCCTGCCTGAGCCTTCCAAGTCACTAGCAGTCCTTTTTTTAATTTTGAGACAAGCTCTTGTTAAATTGCCAAGGCTGGCCTTACTAGAGATTCTTCAGCCCCAGCATCCCAAATAGCTGGAATTACAGGAGTGTGCCACATTTTCCAGCTATAATTAATATTTTAAATAAGCAGTCTTTAAAATTGAAATATACAAGCTCTCATCTAACTTCAAATTTTTGTATAACATTTAAAATCTAATTAGTTTGGGACTGGGGTATAACTCAGTGGTGGAATACTTACTTAGCATATGCAAGACCCTGAGTTCATTGCCCAACATAGCACCACCCCCCCCAAAAAAAAAAAGAAAGAAAAATTAAAACAAACATGGACAAAAGAAAAATAAATTAATGGCTTTTTTTCTTTTTTAAGAGATATGCTACACATTGTCTCTTCTTCCATCTTTCTAACCAGCGCTATAACTTTGTACCTATTTCTTGTGGTTTTTTTAAAAATCTGCTTTCTCTCCTCATTATAACCTTGTAATATCTGATCAACAAACTACCTACCCTGATCTATGAAGGTGTTTTATATTATACATTTTTAATTTTTTAGATTTGAAAGATTGATTGAAATAATCAAATGGATTTGATCATATTCTTTCACTATTATGAATTGGAATTTTAATAGGTTCATTGAGATATGATTTATATTCTATAAAATTTGTACATTTAAAGTATACTGTTCAGTGGTTTTTGTTATGTTTACAAGTTTTGCAACATTACCACACTCTTTTTTTGGGGGGGGGGAGGGGTACTGGAGATTTAATCCAGACATAATTTACTGCTGAGCCACATCCCTACCCCTTTTTATTTTTTGAGACATAGTCTTGCTAAATTGCTTAAGGCCTCACTAAGTTGTTGAGGCTGTCCTTGAATTTGCAATATTACTGCCTCAGCCTCCCAAGCCACTGGGATTACAGTCATGTACCATCGCACCCAGCATCACACTCAATTTCGGAATATTTCCATCACCCCAAAAAGAAAACTCCTACTCATTTACAATCACTTCTCATTATTCCACCACTACACCCAGTCTTAGACACCACCTAATAATCTACCTTTTTTTCCCTCCATAGGCTTAAATATTCTATTTTCTTTTTGTATATATTTGCTTATTCTGGACAATTCATATCAATGGAAGTGGTTCTTTGTGACCAGTTTCTTTCATTTACCAGATGTTTTCAAGGTTTATCCATGTTGTTGCCTATCTCTGTACTTCTGTACTTTATAATACTCTTTGAATATTATGGTCAATAATATCCCTTTATGTGAATATACCATATTGTGTCTATCAATCATCTGTTCATGAACATTTGAATGGTTTCCACCTTTTAACTAGTAAGAATAATGTTGCTATGAATATTCATGTACATATTGAATTGATGTTTCTATGAAAAAAAGTCAATTATTATTTTCCAATTAGTAAACCTTATCTTTCTGAAATCTGGTGAACTGTAAATATTAATTTGGAGAAAGGGAGCTAGAGAAGTTAGTGGAGATTACACTCAAAGTGTAAAGGAATTTATGAGCTTGGGCTTGGAAGTGTAATTGTATGGTTTAAAATAATGATTCTATCACTTATGTTTATCGTAGGTAATTTACTTAACTCACTGAGTTTCAGTTTCCTTGTATATAAAATGTAGAAAAATAAAATCATAAGATTGTTGTGAGGATTGAATCAGAGAGCTCTAAACTCTGCTGAGTACATTGTAAGTGCTCATTGTCAGTTATTAATAATGTACATACTGGGGCGGGGATTGTGGCTCAGTGGTAGAGCACTCTCCAACACCACATAAAAACAAAGGCATTGTACACAACTAAAACAAATAAATAAATATTTTTTAAAAAATGTACATACTGCTGCATTTTTATAATATGTATGCATTGTTTTGCCATTTTTTTTTTTTTTTTTTTTTTTTTTTTTTTTGGTACTGGGGATTGAACTCAGGGGCACTCGACCACTGGATCACATCCCCAGCCCTTTTTTTGCATTTTATTAGAGACAGGGTCTCACTGAGTTACTAAGTGCCTCGCCATTGCTGAGGCTGGCTTTGAACTCGCGATCCTCCTGCCTCAGCCTCCCAAAGTGCTGGGATTACAGGCGTGCACCACCGCGCCCGGCCATTGTTTTGCCATTTTAAAGCAAATTTAAGATGTGTCGAATCACCCTTAATTTTGCATTTTTTCTAATGTAAATGCATTCTTTTAAAAATTTTTTTAGTTATTGATGGACCTTTATTATTATTATTTTTATTTATTTATATGTGATGCTGAGAATCAAACACACAATGCCTCACACATGCTAAGCAAGTGCTCTACAACAACCCCAGCCCTGTAAATGTATTCTTTACATCTTTTTTTTTTTTTTTTTTTTTAATGGGGACTCACTGTATTGCTCAGACTGGGCTCAAACTTCCATTCTTCCAGCTGGGTACAGTGGCACATGCCTATAATCCCAGCAGCTCTGGAGGCTGAGGCAGGAGGATCACAAATTCAAAGCCAGCCTCAGCAACGGTGAGGCACTGAGCAACTCAGTGAAACCCTGTCTCTAAATGAAACACAAAATAGGGCTGGGAATGTGGCTCAGTGGTTGAGTGCCCCTGAGTTCAGTCCTGGTACCCCCCAAAATAAAAACTTGCATTCCTCCAGCCTCCGCCTCCCTAGTTAACCGGAATTACAGGCATGAGCCACCACATGAAAATATATTCTTACATTATCAAACCATGCTTTAAGCTGCTTCCTTTCTGTCTGTATTTTAGATTAGCTGAGGAAATGAAGATTTAAGGTCTGAACTGTAGTTTAGTTATTCTTTTCCATTTTACAAATCAGGAGAGAGAATTTCCTGAGCAAAAAATTCATGAAGCAGCCGGGCGCGGTGGCGCACGCCTGTAATCCCAGCACTTTGGGAGGCTGAGGCAGGAGGATCGCGAGTTCAAAGCCAGCCTCAGCAATGGCGAGGCACTTAGCAACTCAGTGAGACCCTGTCTCTAAATAAAAAATACAAAAAAGGGCTGGGGATGTGACCCAGTGGTCGAGTGCCCCTGAGTTCAATCCCCGGTACCCCACAAAAAAAAAAAAAAAAAAAAAAAAAAAAAAAAAAATCATGAAGCAGTTGTACCATTTTTAACAAAATAGATTCTGAGGCAAATGCAAATGTTACTTTGTTTGTGATGTTTGACTTACAAGTTTTTGACTTTACAATAGTATAAGTGATACATGTTCAGTAGAAACTATACTTTGAATTTGGATCTTTTCCTGGGCTAGATATGTGCAGTATGATGCTCTTTTGTGATGCTGGACCAGTAGCAGTGAGCTACAGCTCCCATTCATCCCTCAATCATGAGAAAAAACAGCTCATGCTCCACAGTGTACCTTGGTGCTAAGCTATGTTCAGTAAGTGAAGTGCATTAAATGCATTTTTTTAAGTTGGACACAATACCTTTATTTATTTATTTATATTTATGTGCTTTGCTCATGCTAGGCAAATACTCTACTGCTGAGCCACAACCCCAGCCCCTAAATGAATTTTTTAAAAAATAGTTTTTAGTTATATATGGACACAATATCTTTATTTTGTTTATTTTTTTAATATTTATTTATTTACTTTAGTTGTACACAATGCAATGCATTTATGTTTACGTGGTGCTGAGGATCGAACTCGGGCCGCGCACGTGCGAGGCAAGCGCTCTGCCGCTGAGCCACAATCCCAGCCCCCCCCCCTTTTTTTTTTTGATATTTACTTTTTAGTTGTAGAATCGAACTAAAGAATCGAATCCAGGGCTGGGGTTGTGGCTCAGCGGTAGAGCACTCGCCTAGCACGTGCGCGGCCCGGGTTCGATCCTCAGCACCACGTACAAATAAACGCATTGTGTACACCTAAAGGAAATAAATAAATATTTTTTTAAAAATTAAAAAAAAAAAAAAAAAGAATCGAATCCAGGCCCTTGGTTGTACTAGGCAAGCACTCTACCACTGAGCTACAACCCCAGCCCCCCAACCCTTTTTAATTTTATTTTAACACAGGGTCTTGCTAAATTGCCCCAGCTGGCCTGGAATTTGCATTCTTCTTGCCTCTGCTTCCCAAGTAGCTGGGATTATAGGTGTATGCCACCACGCCCAGCTACAAAAAGTTACTTTATTTTTTCATTGAAAGTTTGGACCTTTGAAACAAAGTAATTCTAACTAAATTTCCTTGGGGCCTTTAAGTGTTTTTGTTTTAGTAGGGGGAAAAACAAAAACAAAAACTTAATAATTCAGCATCTTGCCAAAGATCTTGTTCCACTTCTCCATAGCTGATTTGGCACTCCATTTTAATTCATAGCCTGTGGAATTAGTAATGATTTCTCTAGTGATTCCAATCTTAAATAATGATATCTTTTTAATAAGGTTTGTTCTATTTATAGTACTTAAAGATAAATTAGGTTTTTAAGAAGAAACAGTGGAAATACTAGAATTGTTAAAATTTACTCATTCTAGAAGCCATTTTCTGGTCTGTGTTCTTTTCCTGTATTCATATTTCTGGTCAGAGGAGCATAAGGTAGACAGAATGATAAGCTTGTGAGACCTTGCCCCAGCCCCTTCCACTTATTTCTAGACTCAAATGGCCAATAAGAAGCTCCAAATAGGATACCAGGGCAATTTTGCAAACCTCAAGAGACATACAGTCATTTGTATATAATATGTACTGTGCCCAAGACAGTCTTTGTGTGTGTATGTGTGTGTGTGTGTTTCTGTGTGTGTGTACATGAATGTGTGCTTAATAGCCTTAATGAATTATTGTTTGTATACTACATAATTCACCCATTTAAAGTACACAGTTCTCTGAGTATGGTAGTGCACACTGAAATTCCAGCTACTCTGGAGGCTGAGGCAGAGAACCATCACAAGTTTCAGGACAGCCTGGGCAACTTAGCAAGACCCTGTTTCAAAATAAAAAGAGCTGGGGATGCAGTTTAGTGCTTGTGTAGAATGTGTGAGAGCCTGGATTCAATCCCCAATATATAAAAAAAAAAAAAAAAAAAGAATATTATTCAGTGATTTATAGTATATTCACAAAAAGTTCAACCATCACCACAATTTTAAAATATTTTTCAGCACTCTAAGCAGAAACCCCATTCCTGTTAGCATCACTCCCCTTTTCTCCCCAACACCTGACAACCACTAATCTATTTTCTGTCTGTATGAATTTGCCTATTCTGAACACTTATATATAATGACATCATAAGATATGTTATGTTTTGTGACAAGTTTTTTTCACTTATCATAACGTTTTCATCATTCATTCATGTTGTAGCATGTAACCAATACTTCATTCCTTTTTATGGCTGAATAATGTTCCATCCTATGAATGTGTCACATTTATTTATCTGTTTATCAGTTGGTGAAAATTTGGCCATTTCAGTTTGAGCTACTGTGAATAATGCTGAAAAGAACTTGTGCAAGTTGTTGTGTGGACATGTTTTCAGTTATTATGAGTATATACCTAGGAAGTGAAATTGTTGAGTTATATAGTAACTTTTTTTGGGTAGGTGGGGGGGTGGCAGTGGGGGGATAGAATCCAGGGTCTTGTGCATACTTGGCAAGCTTTCTAGCAGTGAGCCACAATTCCCAGCCCCAGTATATTTAACTTTTTTAGGAACTGTCAGACTGTTTTCCAAAGTGGCTGTACCATTTTACACCAAGAGTATTTTAAAGATCCACTTTATCTGGGGTTAATTGATATTTTATTTGGTTATGACATTAGGAACAGGCTTTAGCTATTTAGCTAAGAAACTTCTGTCAAACATTCTCTCCATATTATGCTCTGAATTTGGCAATCTCAAATAGTCTGTGTTTTACAAGGTTTTGTTTCTCTTTTGAGGTTCTGAGGATGGAATTCAAGGGTATTCTATTACCAAGTTATATCACCAGCCCTTTTTTATTTTGAGACAGGATCTTGCTAAGTTGCAGAGGCTGGCTTTGAACTCTCAATGCTCCTGCCTCAGCCTGGTGAGCTGCTGGGATTATAGGTGTGCACCACTGAGCCAAGCTTCAAATTTTTCAAATAAAAATGGTTAGAATTCTTCTGTCCAAAAAGAAAGAGAATGATTCTGTTTAGCAAATTTCCAAAATTCTATAAGCTCTCATGGAGCACCTGCCTCTTTTCACCCTGAGTCTGAACAGACCTTAGGGGTAGGTAGAAGAAGGCATAGTTATATAAATTGAAGGGTATTGCAAGATGTCCCCCTTTTTTCACCAACTTGGACTGCCATAGCAAAATACCATAGACTGGGTGACTTAAACTCAATAATGTATTTTCATAGTTCTAAAGGCTGAGAAGACCAACATGTGGTTCCTTGGCTCTCTTTCTGGCTTGCATATGGCTGCCTTCTCTAATGCCTCACATGGGGCAGAGGTGTTGAGCAGTGAGCTCCAATTTCTCTTCTTCTCCTAATAAGGACATTAATCCCAACATGAGAGCCCCAGCTTCATAATCTCATCTGAACCCAGCTACTCTCTGAAGGTGCCAATTCCAAATGCATTGGGGGTTAGGGCTTTACAGGTACAAGCATTCAATCCACAATACCTTCATATCTAAAGGAAATTCTTCATTTCGCTTACGACATCCCTTGTTATAGCAGTTATAATAAATTTTGTTATAGTCGTTCATATATTAGCACAAAATAATAAACATGCTTCCCTTCTAGCCCTTAATAAAGTATAGTTAGCTCAAACTAAGGTGTCCTGAGAGTAGAGGAGATACTAAAAAAAGGATAGAAAAAGAGTCCAAGAAGGGTGATTTAGAACACTACGTTCATTACATTTATTAGGTCATTTACTTTCATAGCAACACCATAAGATAAGCACTATTATTTTTATTTTAAAAGAAAGGAAAAGCTGGGTGTGGTGGCGCATGCCTGTAATCCCAGCAGCTTGGGAGGCTGAGGCAGAAGGATCATGAGTTCAAAACCAGCCTCAGCAATGGTAAGGCACTTAGCAACTCAGTGAGACCCTGTCTCTAATAAAATACAAAAAAAGGGCTGGGGATGTGGCCCAGTGGTTGAGTGCCCCTGAGTTCAATCCCCGGTACCCCCCCCCCCAAAAAAAAAGAAAGGAAAAAGGTTAAAAAAGTTAAGTAACTTACTGAAGGTCATTTAACACATTGTATATAGAGGGCTGGGATTTTAACCCAAATTATTTGATTCCACAGAATGAGCTTTTTTTTTTTTTTTTATACCCTGTTCTGAACAGAAGGCAGATACTAAGGAGACTCTGTGACTAGGAAGGACAAAAGTAGGGATGTGTATCAAAGCTTTGACTATGACTTCTCTACAGTTGTTTTGTTGTTGTTGTTGTTTGTTTGTTTTTCTTTTTTCATTTTCTTGGTTGTCATAACCACTTATTGGCAACACCCCGGTCCCCCAGTGGTTTAGCAGTGCAGAAGTGATAATGAGTCCTTAAATGTTTCCTGGCTTAAAGGAGCTACTGTGTTTGACTAAGTTAGGACTTCACCCACTGCTGCTGCCTGGCCACACACATTCCAGCAAAACTTCCTTATTTGGAAAAGTCTTTTCCATCCTATTTGGGCAGAAAGACTACAATCTCACATTTTACAAAAACAAAATGCCTTGACCTACATCGGAAGGGGGGACTTGAAAACACAAAAACACTGAGAAATGACGAAAAGATCAAGTATGTTTCTAACTTCTTTACTTCAAAAAGGAAGGTGAAGGAGGAATGTTTCGTCAGAGAGTTAAAGAGCATTCATGAATCTAGTTTTCTTTAACCCCAGAAGCTGTTTTAGTTAGCAAAAAGTTCTGAGTCTCAGTTATGTGAAATTTAGCAACTTTTTTGCTGAAGTTAAGAAACATTTTTAAAGTGTTTATTCCATCAAAGCTGAGGGAAACTTCAGTGTAAGGAGAATATACATTCTTAGATATAATTTAGTATTGCTTCTAATATCCTGAGCAGAAGTTATACCTGTTTTGTTGTTGTTTTTTTTTTTAAATATTTATTTACTTTAGTTGTACACAATGCAATGTATTTACGTTTATGTGGTGCTGAGGATCGAACCCGGGCCGCGCACATGCGAGGCGAGCGCTCTGCTGCTGATCCACAACCCCAGCCCTATACCTGTTTTTGACAAGACAAAATGAAGAAAGTATTTGCAGCGCTGGCCAGTTTGGTAAACCTGAGTGTCTGCTCCTGTCACTCCTGGAAACTATGCCCAGGAACAACTTGGTAGAAAGATGAAAAGAGGAGACTTAAGTCAAGTCTCAACTCTGCCACTAACTTGCTGCATTATTTGAGCAAATATCTTAACCTCTCTGGGCCTCAGTGTTTATTTTTCTTTTTGTACTGGGAATTGAACCCAGGGGTGTTTTACCTCTGAGGTATGTTCTCAGCACTTCCCCCCCCCTTTTTTTTTTTTTTTTTTTGTTTTTTGAGACTAGGTCTCTCTAAGTCTATGAGACTGGCCTTGAATTTGCAATTCCCTGCCTCAGCTTCCCAAATTACTGGGATTACAGTGCACCATTTTGCCTGGTTAGTTTACTCTTTTTGGATGAGGGATTAACTAAACTATCCATAGGCCTTTCCAGAATTGGCATTCTATTTCCATGATTTTGTAAAGGGCTGGTCTAGGCCTTCAATGGATGTCATGGGTTTCCAGTGCCCTCTAGATTCACCCCTCATTTCCTAACTTCCCTCTTGGTTCACCCTAGTCTTGCAGCCCTTCTGGAGCCCAGGTCTTAGTGTTACTTCCTGGCTTCCTGGAGCAACTTCCTAAAGACCACGTTAGTACACAAAGCTTTTTATAGCTGGGTGTGGTGGCGCACGCCTGTAATCCCAGCACTTGGGAGGCTGAGGCAGGAGGATTGTGAGTTCAAAGCCAGCCTCAGCAATGGCGAGGCACTTAGCAACTCAGTGAGACCCTGTCTCTAATAAAATACAAAAAAAAAAAAAAAAAAAAAAGGGCTGGGGATGTGGCCCAGTGGTCGAGTGCCCCTGAGTTCAATATCCAGAACCAAAAAAAAAAAAAAAAAAAAAAAAAATGCTTTTTATAAAGCCCAATACCTTCTGATGTGCTTATCAAATCTTTTTTTTTTTTTTTTTTTTTGTGGTACCGGGGATTGAACTCAGGGGCACTCGACCACTGGGTCACATCCCCAGCCCTTTTTTGTATTTTATTTAGAGACAGGGTCTTACTGAGTTGCTAAGTGCCTCGCCATTGCTGAGGCTGGCTTTGAACTCGTGATCCTCCTGCCTCAGCCTCCCAAAGTGCTGGGATTACAGGCGTGCGCCACCGCGCCCGGCTTATCAAATCTTAATCGTACCATGTTCCATTTCCCCTGAGTCTTCTCTCAACCACCTGACCCTGGGTGGTGATAGATTACATCAGATAAAATAACTCATTGGTATTTTCTAACATGTAAACATGCTCACATAAACACTTTAAAAATAATCAGAATAAACACACTTCCCATTCAAAGATCCTAATGTCTACATTCTTCATTTACATGAAAGGATGGTGTTGATTGAATGGGTGTCTGGTGCCCCTCAAATTGCATAAAGGTTGAGCTGCCTTCTCTGATCAGGGAGACCAAGGGAAGTTGTGTTATCTTGGCAGGAATGTTGTACAATCAAGATGGAGATTTTGTTTTCCTCAGCATTAATCGCAGCTAATGCCAGTGAACATTATCCTTGTTTAATTACATTCACTAACCAACTGACACAACTTCCCCTGGGAAGAAGCTTATCCGACTCTGACTCATGCTTTACAGCATGTTGGATTTGAGGAAATGGATAATATACGCCCCGCTGGCTCTGGAATTTTTAAACAGAAACCCACATGCTGCTGAGTCTCCCACTTACACCCAAATATGGGAGAATATGTGTCCCAGCCACAGTTGCAGGAGGCATGCTCAGTGTGACAAAAGGCAAAACCCACGATGCATGCTGAGTGCTAGGCAGGGAGGCCCAGAGCCAGCAGCCACTTAAAGGAGAAGGAACAAACACAAGAAAGGAGAGAGGCTGATACACTCTATGGACTGTGTCCCTTTTCTAGAGTTATCTTGATGATTATGAAGTGAATGTCTTACTGAAAATAAACTGCATCCCCAGCATTAGGGATCAAAGGGAGGCCAACATTTCAGAGACTCTTAGAGCAGTGCTCCCAGACAAAGCATGCTGGAACAGGAGGGGAAAGGATATGAGCCTTGTGCTGAGCGGGTTGGGTCACCCTAATCCCAGGTCATGGTGAGAAACTCTTTGGTAGCCAGTATGTTCCAGGATTCTCTCAAAAATAGAACTATCCCCAGGACAGAAAAATTGGAGTAATTGCTCTTGTGTCTATGTGGTGGGTGGAGTGGTTAGTGTCCCAGAACAGGAGATGGGTCCTTGGCTGGAGGCCAAGAAAAAAAGACTCATGTACCACTTCAAACCTGCTCTCTCTGGCTGAGCCCCTTCTTCCTTCCCATAAACACTACATACCCTCTTACTAACTCTTTCTTTCATTACTGTCCTTGTGTTTTTTGTTTTTGTTTTTAGTGGAGATTGAACCTAGGGACATTTTACCATTGAACTACATCCCCAGCCCTTTTAATTTTTTATTTTGAGATAGGTCTCCCTAAGTTGCTGAGGCTGGCCTTGAACTGTGATCCTCCTGCATCAACCTCCCAAGTCACTGGGCCAACAGGCATGTGCCACCATGCCTGGCTTGTGTTTCTTCTTTTTTAAAAGACCATTGTTTTTATTTAAAAATGATATCTGTTCTGGGGCTGGGGTTGTGGCTCAGCGGCAGAGCGCTCGCCTCGCACGTGCGCGGCCCAGGTTCGATCCTCAGCACCACATAAATATAAATGCATTGCATTGTGTACAACTAAAGTAAATAAATAAATATTTTTTAAAAAATGATATCTGTTCATTGAAAAATAAATAATATATAAGCATAATAATAATAATACCTTCAATTAATACAATTTTCTTTGCACAAGACTCTGTACTAAAGCACTTAATGTATATTAGTTTATTAAAACTTGCCAACATCCCTATGAAGTTATGTATGTTACTAGGCATCCCCACTTACAGGTAAGAAAATTAAAGTTCATACAGGTAACCTAGGCATAGTAGCACACACATGTAAAATCAGCTTATCAGGAGGCTGAGGTAGGAGAATTGTGAGTTGGAGGACAACTTCAATATCTTAGTGAGACCTTATCTCAAAAATAAATACATAAATAAAGTCTATACAGGCAAAGTAACTTGCCAGTCACCTAGTTAGTACATGGTGAAGCTGAGATTTTACCCAAGTGGTCAGCCTTACAGATGCTTCCTGGAAAAAAGCACAAGAGAGAAATATCAACCTCAATCTAGCACTCAAAGATAACCACTATTTCAGGGCATAGTGGTGCACACCTGTAATCCTAGCAACTTGGGAGGCTGAGGCAGAAGGATTGTGAGTTTGAGGCCAGCCTCAGCAACTTAGCTAGACCTTGTCTCAAAATAAAAAATAAAAAAAAGATAATCACTGTTATTATGTGCTTCCAGACTTCTCTTCATACACATATGTATGGTATTAATTTTATCCTGATTTTAGTAGAATAAAATCTAGTGTTGGTTTGGTTTGTGAGAATAGGGAACAAGTCACTCAATGTAATGTATCCAGATTTCTCCTTAAAAGGCTCTAACTGTGAGCCGGGCGCGGTGGCGCACGCCTGTAATCCCAGCACTTGGGAGGCTGAGGCAGGAGGATCACGAGTTCAAAGCCAGCCTCAGCAATGGCGAGGCACTTAGCAACTCAGTGAGACCCTGTCTCTAATAAAATACAAAAAAGGGCTGGGGATGTGGCCCAGTGGTCGAGTGCCCCTGAGTTCAATCCCCGGTACCACCAAAAAAAAAAAAAAAAAAAAAAAAGGCTCTAACTGGGGAAACCTGCACTTGGCTGAGTCCTGACACTCTCCTGGTGCCCAAAGGCCCAGGTGTCTTACTGGACGTGGCATGCGAAGTGTATAGTACACACACAATACATTATCTCCATTGGTGTTGCAGGGACAGGTTCCGTTATCCATAACCTCTGCTCCCTGTAGATATTTAAGAGGTATGGGCTTTTCCCCCGCTCCAGATGGTGCTCTTAATGGTGTTAGAGCCAAGTAAAGAACTACCTGCCTTGGTGAGCCTAGAAAATGCAGTCATGGCTTGTCATCACTCTGGAGGGCAAAATTGATACTACTATTGCTGGCCCAGGACTGGCATTTAAAGTCCTTACTGCATTTGTATTTGTCTTTCTCATGGCTGCTGATGAGACAAACTTTGGGGACAGATAGTTACTTTACAGACCAGGTTGTATAAGTGAGTTCTGGGGGATTTATGTGTGTGAGCTGGGGGAGTGGAGTTACTGCATTCTGCTTCAATTAATTCAGTGGCACTTCTGGAGTTCACAGGAGTTCCTGTCATCTGGAGCAGCCTGGCTTGAGGGGACTAGAGAATCACCTACAGCCAATAAAGGGATTGCTTTCAGTGGCAGTGACATTTCTGAGCAAGCAGTAAATACTTGTCACATCAAGGCAGGACATGACAATAGCTAATCAGGAACTGGTGAAACCTTCTTTCCTTCTCACTTCCCTCTGACCAACACCTACCTTGTGCCCCGCCCTCTGAACACACACTTCCTCTGTGTGTGTGTGTGTGTGTGTGTGTGTGTGGTGTGTGGTGCTGGGGCTCAAACCCAGGGCATTTTGTATGTTAGGCAAGTGCCCTACCACTGAGCTACACCTCTGGCCCCCACCCTTCCTCTTTAAAAGGAAAAAGGTATTGCAAAATGATAAATTTTATGTTATGAATATTTAACTAAAATTTTCTGAAAAGATCCCAAATTAGGTTAAATATTCTCTATCTATATTGTTTTGTTTTCCCCCCAAGGTATTGCCAATTTAACCCAGGGGCGCTTAACCACTGAACCACATCCCCAGCCCTTTTTTAATATTTTATTAAAGACAGGATCTTACTGAGTTGCTTAGGGCCTCACTAAGTAACTGAGGCTCGGTTTGAACTCACACTCCTCCTGCCTCAGGCTACCAAATTGCTGGGATTACAAGTGCGCACCACTGCATCAGCTCTATCCCTATTCTTTTTTTTTTTAAATAAGAACCTTTTTCTTTCTTTTTTTTAATATTTATTTGCTTTAGTTGTACAGAAGTGCGTTTTATTTTTACGTGGTGCTGAGGATCGAACCGGGCTGCGCACGTGCTAGGCGAACGCTCTACCACTGAGCCACGACTCCAGCCCCTCTATCCCTATTTTTTTTTTTTTTTTTTTTTTTTTTTTTGGTACCAGGGATTGAACTCAGGGGTACTTGACCACTGGGCCACATCCCCAGCCCTTTTTTGTATTTTATTAGAAGCAGGGTCTCACTGAGTTACTAAGTGCCTCGCCATTGTTGAGGCTGGCTTTGAACTCGCGATCCTCCTGCCTCAGCCTCCCAAAGTGCTGGGATTACAGGCGTGCGCCACCGCGCCTGGCTCCTATTCTTAAATCAATATATTCCTCAGTTTTTTTCCCCAAACACTATAATATACATTATTGCATTCAATCCCTTCAACTTATTTATAATGAGTGGTTATTGTTAGTTTTCTGAAACAGATTACCATTTTTTTCTTTTTGCCAACTTTTTGTTGAAGTTTAACAATATATACAAGAAAATGTATTAATTATAAATCACAAAAATATCTATGAATTTTCAGAAGGCAAACACTCCCATGTGAGCAACACCTAAATGAAGAAACAGAACACTCTGAAAGTCTAAGACACTCCCAAAAGCCCCCTTTTGACTGCTTCTGGTCACTTATCTCCCAAGGGTAATCTCTCCCCAGAGATTAACAGGATAGGCTAATTTTGTCTGCTTTTGAATTTGACTTAAATGGAACATTGAGTATGTACTCTTTTCTATGACTTCTTCCAATTAGGATTATGCTTATGATATTCATCAATGTTGTGTGTAATTATAGATGACTTATTCTCAGTGCTGTATATTACTCCACTGTGTGAATTCACTATGATTCACTTATCCAAGTTGTTGTTGGTAAATATTTTAATTATTTCTAGTTTTTAGCATTATAAATAGTGTCATTATAAACATTCTTATATATGTCTTTTTTAAAATGTTTTTTGTTTTTAATATTTATTTATTTGTTCTAGTTGTACACAAGGCCTTTATTTTTTTACATGGTGCTGAGGATTGAACCCGGGCCACACATGTGCTCCGCGAGCGCTCTACCACTGAGCCACAACCCTAGCCCCTTATATATGTCTTTATGTACATGAATATACATACTTCTAGAAATTTAATTGCTTATCATATTGAATGCATATATTCAGCTTTGGTGGATATTGCTAGTTTTTCAAACTGGTTGTGCCAGTTTATACTCCCATTAGTAATGTGTGAGAATGCCCCTTGCTCCACATTGTCACCAACAGTTAGTGTTACCTGTCTTTTTCATATAGACCCTCTGATTGGTGTATAGGATATATTATTGTGAATTTAATTTGTATTTTCTTACTGATTGGTGAATTGAGGACCCTTTTGTATAGTTATTAATCATTTGGATATTCTAGGGATTTAAAAAAAAATTTTTTCTGTATGTTTGACGTGGTGCTACAGATCAAACCTAGGGTCTTACACATACCAGGCTAGCACTCTGCCACTGGGCTACAACCCCTCTCTTTCTGCGCTATTAAAGTAATATATACTAAACCAGTTACAGTGATGCTTACCTGTAGTCCCAGACCCTCGGGAGGCCAAGACAGTAGAATCGTTTGAGCCCAGGGGTTCGAGACCTTCCCATGCTACATAGACCACTTAAAAAAACATTAATACATACTAATTGTCTTTTAGAAGTCCTTTCCCTATATGTGTCTGGGCTAGGTTTGGCCAGAGGAAAATCTGCACAAGATTTGGAGGGCAGAAGTAAAGAAGTTTATACTCAGAAAGTTGGTATAGGTCAGAAACTGTTGCAACTCATTCCCAGTGTCTCAGGTCAGCTGGCTATCTTGTCGCCAAAGGATAGAAGTTAGGTCTATGGATTCTTCAGCTCCCACCAGATCTCCTTCTTTAGCTTTTTCAATTCCAGAACCAACTATGCGTTTAGCTCTGTAACAAAGGAACAAGCAACTATTGATGCTCACCCACATCATCGAAATAGGAGGTTTTAGAGCCAGTAGGAGACTGATGCAGGTTCTAGTTCATCCATGTGGGTATCCCCTTGTTCTTTCGGGTTCCCATTTGTCCTTGCTCCCCCGCACTTCCTGACTATGTGTTCTTCCTGACTTCAAGCCCAACACTTAGAAGCAGAAGCAAAAGTTGTACACAAACTGTTTAATCAGCTCCTGGATGGCATCAAATATCTAGAATGAAACTTCTATGCCTTTCCTAGTAATGCTGCTGCTCTCATTAAACCCTGACTGATAACAGACCATTAAGAAGAAAAGAAAGGGAGCCAGGCATTGTGGCGCACGCCTGTAATCCCAGCACTTGGGAGGATGAGGCAGGAGGATCACGAGTTCAAAGCCAGCCTCAGCAATGGCGAGGCACTTAGCAACTCAGTGAGACCCTATCTCTAAATAAAATACAAAAAAGGGCTGGGGATGTGGCCCAGTGGTCAAGTGCCCCTGAGTTCAATCTCTGGTACAAAAAAAAAAAAAAAAAAAAAAAATGAAGAAGAAAACAAGGGGGCTGGGGTTGTGGCTCAGTGGTATGGCACTAGCCTAGGATGTATGAGGCACTGGGTTCAATCCTCAGCACCACATATAAAAAAGTAAATAAAGTAAAGGTCCATCAACAACTAATAAAAATATTTTTAAAAAGAAGAAGAAAACCAGGGATTAGAGATGTAGCTCAGTGGTAGAGTACTTGCCTAGCAAGGACCATGCCAGGGTTCCTGAAGGAGAAGAAGGAGGAAAAAAAACAAATTCACCTATAATTCCACAACCAGTAAGGACTACTATCCTATCTACATCTTTTTTTTTTTTTTTTTTAATCCTAGGGATTGAATCCAGGGGCACTTAACCACTGAGCCACATCCCCAGCCCTTTTTTTTTTTTTTTTTTTTTGGTACCAGGGATTGAACTCAGGGGCACTGGACCACTGGGCCACATCTCCAGTCCTTTTTTGTATTTTATTAGAGACAGGGTCTCACTGAGTTGCTAAGTGCCTAGCCATTGCTGAGGCTGGCTTTGAACTCACAATCCTTCTGCCTTAGCCTCCCAAATCCTGGGATTACAGGCGTGTGCCACTGCGCCTGGCGCCGGCCCTTTTTTATATTTTATTTAGAGACAGGGTCGCACTGAGTTGCTGCGGTCCTCACAAAGTTGCAGAGTCTGGCTTTGAACTCAACATCCTCCTATCTCAGCCTCCCAAGCCACTGGGATTACAAGCGTGCGCCACCACACCAGGCTTACTATCAACATCTTAGCAAGTATTCTTTCTGCCTAAGATACTTTAATTGAAGAGAATGAGCCCCAGACAGGTTAAGTGACTGCTCAGAATCTAACTAGTTGGTGGCAAAGCTGGACCTCCAGAAGGCTGGTTTCAGCCCTGCTAATCAGGGTGTTGCTTCCACTGCATCCCAGAATCCCTGAGCGACCCTTCACTCCTCTGTCCTTCCTGGAAGGCCTTCTTGCTGGAGTTCTGGTGCATATAAAAACAGCTTTTCTACATAAGTTTTCCTGGGTTTTACAGCACCTGCTTGTACAACTTCCCTATTTTGTTCTAACCAAATTGCAGGAGTTTCACCTTTCTGTTCCTCTTCAGAGACTGGGGGGCGAGGGGCGGAGGGGGCGGAGGGGAACAGATATTTTAAACTAGACTCATGCTGTGTCATCTACATCCGGGAGCGCTAACTGAAAAGTGGTGGCCACCAGAGGGCCAGAGTGAGCTCACCAACCTCCCCTCTCCACCAAACATTCCTCCTCAGATGCCAGAGATGTATAGTCCTTGATTTCAGCATTACTATCTTAAGCTCTCTCTTTTTAAATATAACTACCTCTGCCAGAAAGAACATATGAATTCCTTAATTCTTCAGAAAGAAGGATTCCCCAGATGCAGTGATAAGTGATATGGTGTCCTGAGGCAGGGAATGGTCAGTGGGAGGAACAAATAAAGACACACTTTGCCTACTTTGCAATTTGACTGAGCCTCCTGGACACTGGAGGGTTTTTTTGTTTTCATTTTGTTTTTTTCTGTGTTTCTGCAGTATTGGGGATTGAACCCAGGGGCACTTTACTACTGAGCCACATTCCCAGTTTTGACACAGGGTCTTGCTAAATTACCCAAGGCTACCCTCGAACTTGTGATACTCCAGCCTTAGCCTTCCAAGTCACTGGAATTACAGACATGTGCCATTGCACCCAGCTGTACAGACTGAGTTTTATAAGAACAACAGTTAACAGGGCTTTTCTGCTCAAACCTGAGTCCTGGACTGGGCTCTGCTCTTCACTTGGAGAAGGGATATACTAGGAAGACAGATTTGTTTCCCAGAAAACAGAACCAGTGAGAGACAACAGGGATGGACTGTAATTTAGAAACTTCTGACGATGAGAAAAGCTGGTGGTACACTCCCTCCCAGCATGTCAGTTCTGCCTGGCTGGTTTCTTGAAGAGGAACAAAAAGTGGATGTTGTGTTTGAGGTATCTTACATTGTTTTCTTTCCTCTTCCAACGGCTGCAGATGCTGGTGGCCCCTTTCCTGATCTGCTCCTGTCATTGCCCCCTGTGTAGAGGGGTCGGTTGCTTCACAGGTTAGTTACTGAGCTGGAGCCCCAGGCTGGCAGTGAGGCCACAGCTCAAAGCACAGGAGCACCCAGGGGTAACATTATCCTGCCAGAGCCAAACAAGGAACTGAGTGTTTAGAATAACTTCAAGAAAGTCGTGGGCGTTTCCTCTGTCAGAGAAACAAGAAACCACAGCGAGATAATGGATAGCTATATTCAGGTCACAGATTATCAACTGCCACTGTTGCTTCCTGTTCGGAATTCGATGAAACTTCTTTCCAGTCTTTGAAGCCTCACAGATCCTGTGAGCATGATAGCATTTAGTGATCTGGAGCTTGGGTGTTTCTGCCTGGGAATCTGACATAACGTGGAGGTGGGACTGTTCTTTCAGGGTAAGGCTTCAGAGGCTAGTTCCTGGTAGAGGAGATGGTAGGGGAAAGACCAACAGCAAGAATCGCTTTCACTAAACTTTGAGTACTTTTCAGACTCTTTTTTTTTTTAATATTTATTTTTTAGTTGTAGTTAGACACAATAACTTTATTTTATTTATTTATTTTTATGTGGTGCTTAGGATCAAACCCAGGTCCTTGCATGTGCTAGGCCAGCTCTCTATTGCTGAGCCATGACCCCAGCCCTAGACTCTTGAGCTAAGAGATTTTTGTGCACTTACTTCATTTGTGTCTTGTAACCACCCTATGAGAAAGGTATTATTATTATCCCCATTTTATAGATGAGGAAAGGGGCTCAGCAATGACAAGTAAATTGAATTGGGCACAGTGGAGAGAGCCTGTACTCAGGAGATTGAGATGGGAGGATCATAGGCCCTGGGGTTTGAGTCCATCCTGGATAACATAGTGAGACCCTGTCAAAAGAAGGAAAGAGGGAAGAGGAAAGGGAAAGAAAGGAAAAGAAAGATTGGTTAAGGCCGGGCATGGTGGTGCATGCCTATAATACCAGTGGCTCAGGAGACTGAGGCAGGAGGATCCTGAGTTCAAAGCCAGCCTCATCAATTTAGCAAGGCTTTGAGCAATTCAGCAAGACCCTGTCTCTAAATAAAATACAAAAGGGTGGAATGTGGCTCAGTGGTTGAGTGCCCTGTGTTCAATCCCCAGTATCAAAAACAAACAGAGGGGATGGGGTTGTGGCTCGGCGGTAGAGCGCTCGCCTAGCACGTGCGTGGCCCAGGTTCGATCCTCAGCACCACATAAAACATAAAGGCATTGCATTGTGTACAACTAAAGAAAATAAATAAAAAGAAAAGAAAAGATTGGTAAATTGCCCAATATTCATAGTGGTAGAACTGGGAACTAGAAGGAGGACTTGCTTTTTCCTCCTCCCTCCCTCCCTCCATCCATCCCTCCCTCCTTCATTCCTTCCTTTCTTTCCTTATCTCTGCTCCCTCTTTCTCCTCTCATGATACTTTATTGACCTATAACTTACATATGCTTAACATGTATACAGCCATGTTGCTACTATGCAAATCAAGAATATTCTGCTATGTCTTGTGCCTGTAATCCCAGCAACTCGAGAGGCTGAGGCAGGAGAATCACAAGTTTGAGGCCAGCCTCAGCAACTTAGCGAGGGTCTAAGAAACTTAGCAAGGCCCTAAGCAACTTAGCAAGATCTTCTCTCAAAAATAAAAAGGATTGTGGATGTGGCTCAGTGGTTAAGCATCCCTAGGTTCAATCCCTGCCCCCCCCAAAAAAAAATTCCCATCACTCCCTGAAGTTCTTTTATTCCCCTTTCCAGCAACTATGCACTCCCCCTAACCCCAAAGAAACCAATATCCTGACTTCCATTCTCATAGATTAGTTTTAAATATTCTTGAACTTCACACGAATGGAATCATATTCTTGTATCTCACTTATTTTATTTTATGTAATGTGTCTGGATTTGTCCACATTTTTGTTATGTATCAGCAGTTTGATCCTTTTTTATTGCTAAGTAGTATTCCATTTTATGAATATACCACCCAGTTTATTTATTTATTTTATTTTTTAAAATATTTATTTATTTGCTTTAGTTGTACACAAAGTGTTTATTTGTATGTGGTGCTGAGGATCAAACCCGGGCCTCTCACATGCTAGATGAGCGCTCTACCACTGAGCCACAATCCCAGCCCCCACCCAGTTTATTTATTCATTCTCCTGTTGATGAATATTTGGATCTTTTTACAGTTTTAGGGTATTTGAATAACACTGCCATAAACATTCCTCTTAGGTAGAACTATGTTTAACTTTACTAAACACTATATTGTCAAACTATTTCCAAAGTGATTGGGCCATTTCATATCCCCAATATGAATTTCTAGTTGCGCCACATTCTTGTCAACATGTGGAACTGTCAGTGTTTTCATTTTAGTCATTACAGTGAATATGAGAATTGGGTCTTTCTGATTCCAAACCTTATGTGGCATCATAAAACACTGGATTAGTGCTCCTGCTATATCCATGGCTCTTTATCTTGGGTAGCAATAAGATACTAAAGAGTCACTTAATCCTGGCAGCAAGAATGGAAAGTGGTTCCCCAGAATGGCTAGGTGCCATGAAATTTGCCTCCTCCATCATTTCTGAGGGGCACCCATCAACTTCATGACTGGGTGTGTACATGACATTTTCTAGGAAAAGCTCTTTTGGAAAAAGCTCTCTTGTGGTTTCTGGGACAAGGGTATGCCAAGTATGTGGCTAGTGTGGTCAGAGCTTACTTTGGGGTCAACCCTATTCTTTCCTAACAGCTTGAAGTGGTTCAAGCCAGAACGTCAGAGGGCTGTCAAGGATGAGGCCTGGCACAGGAGGCACAAAAACCCTCAAACTATGTTCCATCTTGGCCCCCTCCTCTAACGTGATCTTGGGCAAGTCACTGAACCTCACTCAGTTTTCTCAGCTATTAAATAGGAGTAAGAATGGCTGTACTCTGTCTCATACAAGGTCCCTCAAAGGTTTCATAATGATTCTAAGATGTCGTTCTCTAGCTCATCTTCTCCCCTTGTTCCCTATGCTTGCATCACACTGACTTATTTAACGTTCGTGAGCAAAATATTCTCTTTGGCTCCTCTGTGTTGTTACAAAAGGTGTTTCTATACAAGGTGTTCTCTTTCTCTGGAATACCCTCCTCATCAGTCCAATAGTCAAACTTCTCATTCCTCAAGATTCAACTTAAGTTATACCTCCTCTTCTTTGGTCGTTCCTGGAATTTCCTGATAGATGGATGACCCCATAACATTTTGTATTATGCATCTACATCATTTTCTTGTGTGAGTCTTCCCACCAGACCATGAGCTTAAGAAGAAGAAGCAGCATGTCAGGCACAAAGCAAATGTTCAATAAATATCTATTAAATGAATGAATGGATGGAGGAATCTTGAATGAAAAGGAAATGTGGGAATAGTAAAAAGAAAATTAAACCATCATCATTGTCTATGATAGTATAAAAAAGAAGGCATCTTGTAAAATTTTCAAGCAATAAGAGATGCTTATTTACCATAATTCACCCCATACCCAGACATAGCCCTATTAGTAATTTTCTTTCAGACCTTTTTCTATACATATAAACATATTTCCCCAAATCTGAGGTCATACTATTCTGAACCTGCTTTTTTAAACTTGTTATATCATGAATACTCTTTGGAATTTTTAAAAAAATTATTATTCAAATATAAGTTAAGGGCTATGGATATAGCTCGGTATATAGTACTACTGTATGCTACCTAGCATGTCTAACATGTGTGAGGCCCTGGATTTGATCATTGATCACCAGTGCCAAAATAAACACATAAAAATTATTGAAAAAGGAATCACTAGAGAGAAGAAAATAACAAAAACAACTATAAGTTGAAAGAATAGGTCCCAGATTTGGTGATCTTGGTAAATAGCTCAAAGAGAGAAACTTCAGGACTGAATTTCCTTCTCCACTCCCCTTTCTGAGAACCTTAAAAATCCCTTTATTCATTAACTCATTCACTCAATTATTCATTTTAATTACAAAAGTAACACATGTAGACTAACAAATTTAGATGGTACAGAAATGTGTAAATTAAAGACATTTCCCACATATTAGGTGTGTATGTATATATCGTTATTAAAAAGAAAATAATATGTATTGTATGATTTATGATCTGTAACTTGCTTTTTCCACTTAGTTCATGGACATCTTTCTATGCAAATAAGCATATAACTACTTCCTTCTTTTCAATGGTTGCATAGTATTCAATTGAGTGATACACTATAATTTAGATGTTTTCTAAGTCTGTGCTAATATAATATACTTATTCAATAAATACTTTTGGGAGTGGGGTTGTGGCTCAGAGGTGGAGAGCTTGTCTAGCATGTGTGAGGCATTGGGTTCAATCCCTGGCATCACATAAAAAAAATAAAAAATAAAATAAAGGTTTTGTGTCCATCTACAACTAAAAAAATGAAACATAAATAAATAAATACTTTTGAAGACTGAAAATAAATAAAAATTAAATGGCGGGCTGGGGTTGTGGCTCAGTGGTAGAGCGCTTGCCTAGCACGTGCGCGGCCCGGGTTCGATCCTCAGCACCACATAAACATAAATGCATTGCATTGTGTACAACTAAAAGTAAATAAATAAATATTTTTTAAAAAATTAAAAGTGGCCGGGCGCGGTGGCGCACGCCTGTAATCCCAGCACTTTGGGAGCTGAGGCAGGAGGATCGCGAGTTCAAAGCCAGCCTCAGCAGTGGCGAGGCACTTAGCAACTCAGTGAGACCCTGTCTCTAAATAAAATACAAAAAAGGTCTGGGGATGTGACCCAGTGGTCGAGTGCCCCTGAGTTCAATCCCCAGTACCACAAAAAAAAAAAAAAAAAAAAAAAAAAAAATTAAATGGCAGTATGGGATTTACAATAACAGAATTATCCCAGGATGCTCTGGGATCCCAGAGAAGACACAGACTGGAAGGCCTATGTTTGACAGCACCTGCACCATCTCAGGAGGGATTTGGAAAGCTGAATCTAAAGGGCCAGGTGCCCAGCCCTCTCCTTCCCACCAGGACTTGCATTCACTGAATAGAATAAGGCAGGATCCAGGACCCCCAGAGGGAGCATCCAGGAACATGAGCTGGATGGAATGAGCACTGTTTGCTTTACATGAACAAATTGGTTTTGCAGAAACAGGAAATTTCTCTCATATTTTAAGTCCTAAAATAGAAGAAATATGCTGGGATGCACAGGGATTTAGGGAATTTGGCTAACACCATGAAGTAAATTTTACGTGTATTCTGAATCTGACAATCCCAACATGAGCTGTTATGTACTTCTTAATATGGCTTTTATTGAAAATCAAGGAATGTTCACACCGTAATAGAACAGAGGGAAGAAAACACCACATTGCTCATCTCAAAGGTGCAATAAATGGGTCCCTTTATGCACTGTTGGAGGGACTGTAAATTGGTAGTCCAGAAGTCCTAGGATGGTGTGGCCCAACGTTCCTTTTCAGCCTGGTTTTCCAGCTTCTGTCTCCACACACTGGCCCTGGTGTTCCTCAAAGTCAGTTCACTCTATTCTTTATACCTCAGAGCATCCACAATGGCTTTCCCTTTGTCTGGAAGGATCTTTCTCTCTTACTCATCCCCCATGCTCCTAGTCTTTCTTGTCTATTCCTATTTGTCCTATAGTTCTCAGCTTAATGGAGGCTGTCTCTGAACCCACAGTATAATTAGTTTCTTCTGTCTGCATTCTATGACCATCGTGTTCTTTTCCTGCAGAGTGGTTACCACAATTACAACAATGCATTGATTTGTGTGAATTTTGTTTGATAATAATGTCCTCTACTAGGAACTGTGTCTGTTTTCTTTATAGTCAAATTCCTAATGGCTCATAAATGTCTGACACAAAATAGATATCCAATAAATATTTGCTGAATGATTTAATTGCTTTTAGAGAGCAATCTCTATCAAAATTGTAAATGTAATACTATGTGATTCAGTCATCCAAATTAGAGAATCTATTCTACAAAAACAACACAATTGCACTAAGAAATAAGTAAAAGGATGGATGCAACATTTGTATTTGCAGAGGGTTAGAAATGCCTGCGTTGTGGTATATTATTCAATGGAATGCTATGTAATTGTTAAAAAGAATGACATAGATATACATTTATATATTTAGTGATATGAAAAATCACTAAATGTGCATTTTTAAAAAGTATTTATTTATTTGTTTTTAGTTGTACACAATGCCTTTATCTTTACGTGGTGCTGAGGATCAAACCCAGGCCACGTGCTAAGCAAGTGCTCTACCGCTGAGCCACAACCCCAGCCCCTAAATGTGCATTTTTCATATACATTTAGTGGTATGAAAAATATGGAGGGAGGTATGAAAAGAGAGAGGATTTTTTTTTTTTTTTTTTTTTTTTTTTGGTACTGGGGATTGAACTCAGGGGCGCTCGACCACTGGGTCACATCCCCAGCCCTTTTTTGTATTTTATTTAGAGACAGGGTCTCACTGAGTTACTAAGTGCCTCGCCATTGCTGAGGTTGGCTTTGAACTCGCAATCCTCCTGCCTCAGGCTCCCAAAGTGCTGGAATTACAGGCGTGCGCCACCACGCCCGGCCAGGATGGGGGGTTTTATGGCAGTGAAATGACTGTATGATACTATAATGGTGGATACATGTCATTACACATTTACCAAAACCCTAGAATTTATAATACTAAGAGTGAAAACTATGGGTTCAGGGTGTTAATGATGTGTCAGTGTAGGTTCATCAACTGTAACAAACGTATCACTTTGGTTTGGTTAGAGATTTACTTATTTATTTATGCCAGCAGAGGGAAAGTACTGGAGATTGAACCCAGGGGCACTCTACCACTAAGCCACATTCCCAGTCTTTTTTTTTTTTTTTTTTTTTTTTTTTTTGCTTTAGTTGTACACAATGCGTTTATCTTTACGTGGTGCTGAGGATCGAAACCGGGCTGCGCACGTGCCAGGCGAGTGCTCTACCGCTGAGCCACAATCCCAGCCCTCCCAGTCCTTTTGATTTTGAGGCAAGTTCTTGCTGAGTTGCCCAGGCTGCCTTGAACTTGCAATCCTCCTGCCTCAGACTCCCAACTAATTGGGATTACAGGCATGTGCTACCATGCCCAGCTGGTTAGAGATATTGATAGTGAGGGAAGCTATGCATGTGTGGAATGAGGGAGTATTTGAGAATCACTTTATTTTCCACTCAATTTTGCTGTGAACCTAAAACTACTCTAAAATAAAATTTTATTTTTTAAAAGTCCATGAGCCAAGCCGGGCGCGGTGGCGCACGCCTGTAATCCCAGCACTTTGGGAGGCTGAGACAGGAGGATCGCGAGTTCAAAGCCAGCCTCAGCAATGGCGAGGCACTTAGCAACTCAGTGAGACCCTGTCTCTAAATAAAATACAAAAAGGGCTGGGGATGTGGCCCAGTGGTCGAGTGCCCCTGAGTTCAATCTCCGGTACCACACAAAAAAAAAAAAAAAAAAAAAAAAGTCCATGAGCCATATGTAAGAGATTTCTATTTATTTATGAATTGGTATATTTTCTGAATTTCTTACAGTGTACATGTATTACTTTTGTAATTAAGAAATGCTAAAGATCAAAAAGAAAGGAATAAATACTATCATTCCACATATACAATTCATTCTGTGCATCTAGATATATGCACAGTAATAGGCAGATATGGAACATTATCATGATAGCTCTCTAGCCAACAATAATAGTGTAAGTACTATTCCTTGAAGACCGGCAGACTGACATATTTTTATCAACTTATGGGCCTTACAGAAAAAGAGAAGAAAGTTGCTTATCTCTAGAAGATTTGCTCAAACCTATGCCTTAGAGGATGAGCCTGGGACCCAGTGGGGATCAGAAACCATTCCAGATGCCCTGGGAGGTATGTTCTCAGTGTAATATTCTGTTTGTTCAGGCAGGTTTGAAATAGTTTTTGCTCACAATTATAAAATTTATAAATTTTTATAGTAAATATTCAAATAATACAGAAAAATATAATGAAGATAATCAATCACTTAGCACCACATCCTACTAGTAATGATATGACCTACAGATAATAGTAGCATTTTGGGGTAAATTATTCAAAACTTTAAAATTGACACATATATAAATACATATGTACACACATATCTTGTCTATAATATGTACCTAATTGTCATATTTGCCTATTTTAATTAATCTTTTCAGCTTTTGGGATGGGGCTTTTAACTTTTTCTTTGGAATAATTTCACATTTATAAAACAGTTGTAATAATAGTAATAAAATTTCTGCATACCCATCACTCAGTTTGACTTAATATCTTACATAGTGTGGTACATTTTTCAAAACTAAGAAATTAACGTGGGTATAGTATTATTAACTACATATGATATATATATAACATTGGTATAGTATTATTAACTACAGATATTATACAGATTCTGCTGGCTTTTCCTCTGCTGGCTTTTTTCTGTCCCAGAATACCATATTGCGTTTAGACAAATAGATGTATACAAATTTCAATTGCTTCTTAAAAAAAAAAAAAAAGTATTTTAAAATAAATATTTTTTCAATTGTAGATGGACACAATAGTTTTATTTTACTTTTTTTATTTTTTTATGTGGTGCTGAGGATCGAGCCCAGTGCCTCACACATGTTAGTCAAACGCCCTACAACTGAGCCACAACCCCAGCCTCAATTGCTTCTTAAATTGTCCCTTTTTGGGCTGGGGTTGTGGCTCAGTGGTAGAGCGCTTGCCTAGCATGTGTGAGGCCCGGGTTCGATCCTCAGCACCACGTAAAAATAAACACATTGTGTACAACTAAAGCAAATAAATAAATATATATTTTTTAAATTGTCCCTTTTCTTTCTCTACCATGTGTAGCTCTAACGTGGGGTCAGAGTGCCTTTCTACATATTTTATCTCCTTTCTTTCAGGTCAAATGTTTGCTTTACTTTCATGCTTCTGCACATTGGGGACTGCTCAATATAAAGTCTCCCCCAAAGATTCCTTTGATCAAACAAATCCTATTCACTGTCCCCTTTCTGAGTAGGGTCTTTCCAGCCAGGATCAGGGAACAATGGATCCTGATATGTCTGATATGTGTCTATCCCATACCTGCCATTGTGATCCCAACCTTAAGACTTCCTTGGCATGTTTCCTAGGGACCTAATACTTTGCCTGATTCTTACCCACACAATCCCTGTGCCACCTTGAAATGCCTCTAAGATGCTTAAGGTATTTTATGATGATCCTCATGGTCCTTCCTTTGAAATGTCTATTCAGGCTGGGTGCAGTGGCACATGCCTATGATCCCAGCGACTTGGAAGGATGAGGTAGAAGGATTGCAAGTTCCAGGCTAGCCTCAACAATTTAGTGAGATCCTCAGGAACTTAGCCAGACCCTGTCTCAAAATATATAAAGGGCTAGGGCTGCAGCTCAGTGTTAAAGGGCCTCTGTGTTCAACTTCCTGTACAAAGAACAAAACAAACAAACAAACAAACAAAAGTCCAAATTTTAGATAGCCACCAACTATTCCAGTCATTATGGCAAAGCTCCTTATTCCTTTATTTTGACCATTCATGTGAAACATTTTGAAGACAATTTTTCCCCTCTGCCACAGAAAGTTGGGCAAATCTCCTCAGTTCATGGTCCATCATTATTCATCATCGATAGGTAGGTAGGTGCCCTCTCTTATTTTCTTCTTCTTCTTCTTCTTTTTTTTTTTTCTTGCACAAAGACTGAAGTTTATTAAAAACTAAATAGATTTTAATGCCGGGCGCGGTGGCGCACGCCTGTAATCCCAGCACTTTGGGAGGCTGAGGCAGGAGGATCGCGAGTTCAAAGCCAGCCTTGGCAATGGCGAGGCACTTAGCAACTCAGTGAGACCCTGTCTCTAAATAAAATACAAAAAAAAAGGGCTGGGGATGTGGCCCAGTGGTCGAGTGCCCCTGAGTTCAATCCCCGGTACCACAAAAAAAAAAAAAAAAAAAAAAAAAAACTAAATAGATTTTAAAACATGGCATACAAACCATTAAGAGTTTTGGCAGGGGAGGAGGGAGGAGTTCTTTTTTTTTTTTTTTTTTTTTTTTTTTGGTATAGAAATTGACATCAGTTAGACACATCCCCAGCCCTTTTTATTTTTAAGTGCCTCGCCATTGTAGGTTGGCTTTGAACTCGCGATCCTCCTGCCTCAGCCTCCCAAAGTGCTGGGATTACAGGCGTGCGCCACCGCGCCCGGCTCCAGTCTTCTTTTTTTAAGTACTGAGGATTAAACCACTGAGTTACATCCCCAGGCCTTATTTATTTATTTATTTATTTATTTTATTTATTTTTTATTTATTTATTTATTTTTTTTTTGGTACTGGGGATTAAACTCATGGGCACTTGACCACTGGGCCACATCCCCAGCCCTTTTTTTGTATTTTATTAGAAGCAGGGTCTCACTGAGTTACTAAGTGCCTGGCCATTGCTGAGGCTGGCTTTGAACTCGCGATCCTCCTGCCTCAGCCTCCCAAAGTGCTGGGATTACAGGCATGCGCCACCGCGCCCGGCTTATTTATTTTAATTTTGAGACAGGATCTCACTCAATGGCAGAGGATGGTCTTGTGATCCTCCTGCCTCAGCCTCCTGAGCAGCTGGGATTACAGGCATGTGCCACTAAACCCAGCCTTCTCTTACTTTCTTTTCTCATTCATCTCCCTACTAAGTCATCCTTCTCCCCACTCCATAAAAGTCATTCACTATAATGTGTTTAATGTTTGACCTTGGGTAAATAGTCACTCCTAAAAGATACAAAGGGCATTGTTTGTTTGTTTGTTTGTTTGTTTGCACACTACTAGGGATTGAACCCAGGTTCTCACGCCTGCTAGGAAAGTACCATACTACTAAGTTATACCCCCAGACCCATAGTGAAGTTTTGTAAATAGATGTGATTTTAGCCTACAAAAGTGGTAGGTGTGGTATATGGCCTGAAACATGAGACACTCATGGCTGCTGAGGTCATTCATTAATTCACTCATTCATTCATCAAATACCACTTGAATACTCAATATGTGCTGGGACTCTATTCTATGCTGTAAAGATGCTGATGATCAAAGTCCCCAAATATTCTCTGTCCTCATATCTTATTGTATTACATATCTTACTGTATTTTTTCCATACATGACACATATTTTTAAGATTATTGTGTGGTCCAAAGTACATACAATTCACTATGGCCGACTGCTGCATAATACTACAAAGTATGTATTCAAGCTTTTTATTTCTCCACTTCTTTAGTGATGAGTACCAGGCCTCACACACACACAATTCTCTGATGAATATTCATGTTTATGTTCCATTAGGGATATGAGATTGCTGGCTGATTGGGATTGTGCATACTTAAATTCATAAAATATAGTCAGCTGGTTTCCAGAATGGGTCTACAAGTTAATGCTCCCACTAGGAGTTCCCTTTTCCCCATATACTTGCTAATACTTGGTAGGTATAATCTGACTTGTCTATCTTTTGCCAATCTAACTGATGCAAAAACAATTTGGGTGTTTCTTGTTTGTTTTGGTGCAGGGGGGTGGGGCGAGGAGGGGACTGAACCCAGGGCTTTGTGCATGCTGAGTATGTGCTCTACTACTGAGCTACACCCTTGGGTCCTTATGTTTAATTTGCATTGCTCAGAGTACTTCTAAAGTTGAGCATCTCTTTACACACCTGTTAACCTTTCTGATTTCCCTTTTGTAAATTCCTACTTTATTCATGGCTTACTTTTCCATTAGGTTTCTGGCCCTTTTCTTGTTAAGGTACAGGAGTTTCTTATACATATTAATCCTTTGTAATTTTAGACATTGCAAATATCTTACTTAGAGGAAGTCTACTTTCCCAGCTCACTTTCTAGAAATCTCTGTAATTCAGTTGCTGAAATCCAGCTTCTCATCCTGTGCTAAATCTCTGGAGCCCAAATACTACATGAATATTCATGATCCAAGAACAATTAAAGTAGCTGCCTGTATGTTAAGCCATTTGTTAAAAGTAGTTAGTTTAGGTTTATCTATCTAGACTGGTCTCCAAAAATTCCATCTTGATTACTGCAAAATTCGGGACAGTGGTGGTTTGTAGGAGGAGAGAGGGGGTTGTAATTGGGATATTGTATATGGAAGGTCTTCTGGGGATGCTGGTAAAAATCTAGTTCCTAACCTGGATGGTGTTATTTGTAATAATAAATTAAGCTATACACTGTATTTGTGTTTTCTTTTCTCTTTTATTTTCTAATAAAATGATAAAGGGGCCAGGGATGTTGTTCAGTGGTAGAATGATAGCCTAGCATGTGTGAGGCTCTGGGCTTGATTCCCACCATTTAAAAGAAAATTTAAGGGCTGGGGTTGTGGCTCAGCAGTAGAGTGCTTGCCTAGCACATGCACGGTCTGGGTTCGATCCTCAGTACCATGTAAGAATAAAGGTATTGTGTACAACTAAAACAAACAAATAAGTATTATAAATAAATAAATAAAAATTTAAACTGTATGTCTTTCGGTTATTTTTTATTTTTCCATTACTTATTTGATTGCAAGACCAAAACTAATTTTTCAAACAAATCTAGTTTCTCCATAAGTCAGAACAAACCTAATTCCTGGACATAGGCTGCTCTTGAAATGGGCTTTTTTCAATTATTACCAATCTGCTTTCCCTCTTTATTGTCCATAGATAAAGCTGACCACTGTCCTTTGGTTGAATCCACAACTATGACAAGAGTCTGCGTAGTCAACCTTCCATGGATATCCTGGGCATTTGAGTAGAGACCAGATTTCAGGAACCTCTGAATGTGTCTCATGAACCTAAGGGGTTAGCTCTACCATCATTGCTGATAGGTTCTGAGTAAAATACAAAACAAGAAAAGCAAGACAGAATATGGGGAGGCTGCTACCCAAACTGGGCAACCTAAGAGCCTAAAACTTCACACATTGGGTGTTCCTTGAGCGTATGAAACTAAGCTGATTTTTCTAATCTTTAAAATTTCCATTTGCAATATTGGAAAAAATCCAGAATGAAGGAGCAAAGCAAACTGTGGTGTCATAAATTGCTTTACTTGTGATGACTAAAACCTCTATTTGAAGTAGGTTTTGCCAGACCTAAAAGGCTCTATTTCCCAATAACCTGATACCAACTTTGGTTAAGGCACTAGCCACAGCAGCTGCATTAAGCCACTGGCTCCCATGTGTTATTTTTATCTCAAATGCTTGCTGGCACCCATTTGGTCACTAGTATGTTCAAGAAAGGGTTTGGAGACCTGAATCCTACCAACCACCCCACAGAGCTAAATGCCACATGAACAGTAAAGAAAGATTTTAATAAAATGGCCAATTAAGGCCCCTGCATATCCTTAGAACAAGCTTCTTTACTGAAAACTGGATCAGAGAACTCAGCTTTGGCCAGGAAGTCTCAGCAAGAATTCTTGCTCCCTCTCTGAATCTGAGAGTTCATGACCCAACCAGCTGCATGGAGGAGGATGGCTGCCCTGCTCAGAGAGGCCAAGCCCTTTGTAGTCACCATATGGAGTCAGAAAGCAGAAGGAAAATATTGAGCCATTAATTTCCACCCAACAGTAGAACATTTCTCTCAATATTCTTGCCCTCAGACCTAGATTTGCCTACCTTCCTCAGGACCACTATATGAACAATTTCTTAAACCTTAGCATGTAATAAACAATCTGGAAGTAAACAGGCCTCATCTTCTTTCAGTCCCTTCTAATCCTGAAGTCCTCAGTCTACCCACCAGGCCACTCTACTGAGCCTGTCCTTTCCCAGCTAGTATTCTGGGCACCACCCTATCCATGATCGCCTTTCACCACCAGCCCAGCAGAGGCCGCCAGAGTGATGCAGATGAAACCAGAGTTGGCAGGATTCATGAAAGAAAGGCTCTCCAACAGGGCCCAGGAGGCAGCCTAACATCCTATCCTTCAGGAACTCTCAGTCCAAGGACCCAGCCAGTACAGGCACTCTGGGATTCCTCCTTAGAGTTCTCCTTACTCTTCCCAGAGGTGAAGAGAGATCCAGACTACTTTCACTGTATTCTTGTGTGTGTGCGTGCGTGTGTGGTACTGGGGATTGAATCTAGGATCTCATGCATGCGAGGAAAGCACTCTACCACTGAGCCATATTCTCAGTCCTTGCATTATTTTTAAAAATAAGATTATTAGCCAGGCGTGGTGGTAGACACCTGTAGTCTCAGCAACTCAGGAGACTGAGGCAAAATCTAG
The DNA here is from genome assembly GCA_025594165.1 of Tamias sibiricus. Lineage (NCBI taxonomy): Eukaryota > Metazoa > Chordata > Mammalia > Rodentia > Sciuridae > Tamias > Tamias sibiricus. The sequence continues at coordinate 120,462,430 of CM046663.1, read as the reverse complement.
GCCAGCCTCAACTTAGTGAGACCCTGTCTTAAAATTTAAAAATGAAAGGGCTAGGGTTGTATGTAGCTCAGTGGTAAAGCACCTCTGGGTTTAATCCCAATACCAATAAATAAATAAATAAATAAATAAAATAAGAACATGTTTATCATTTTTACTCTTAAGGGTCGTGATCTATTTTAAATACCAAAACAAGATTACCAAAATTATGGTGTTAAAGATGTTTATGCTTAGCGTGCATGTGCTAGGCGAGCGCTCTACCGCTGAGCCACAACCTCAGCCCCTACAAGATTATATTTGATGCCCTACCTAAATGTGAGGCCCTAGCCAAATGGCCCTCCTAGTCCACTGCTCACTCTCTATATCTACCTCTCTTAGTCCAGGCCACTGTAAAGATACATTATGTTAGGTGGAGAGTAGAGAAGAAGAAGCCAGTGTTGAAAGATATGTTAGGTGGAGTGGAGAAGAATAAGCTGGTGTTGAAAGCTACTGGATCCACTTTTCCATCTCCCAATCTGTCACTGCAGTGGAAAAATGTGCTCAGCAGGCTTGAGGAACTATATAAGTTTCCATCACCAAAGTCTCCAATCTGGTGCATTATCCCCTCTCTTAAGCCCTAGAGTCTTTTCCTGTGTTTGTGTTGTTTTTGTCAGAGCAGGAAGTCTTCCTGGAAATCTTCCAGAAATCCGGTATCCTCCTCCTTACCCAGGGGACACTGGCCTTAGACATTCACCCCACCCCACTCCACCTCAGCTCAGCTCTAAGATGAGGCATTGAGGCCAGAACAGGAAGTCATCTTCCTAGGAACCCAGGGTCTTGCCCCCAGGGTAAGCATAGGGCCCTGGCCTGCCTCCCCTCCACAGCAATATGAAGAACAACTTCTTGCAGTAGAAAACAAGAATAATGGAGAAAAGGTTTGTCATTTTTAAAGGAAATTTGAAAAATTCAGAAGAATACAAAGAGGAAAATAATAATAACTCATTTCCATGATGTTCCTCTTTTTTGCATTGTTCTTTCTTACCTGGTACCTGAAGTTTGAGCACTATGACTCCTTGACCAGATCTGCTGGTTCTGCTCAGTTTTGTTTGTTTGTTTGTTTTTGTTTTTTGGTACTAAGTGTTTTACCACCAAGCCATATCCCCAGCCTTTAAAAAAAATTAGATGAACAATATGTTGTTATTGTATTTGTTTATTTTTATGTGGTGTTAAGGATCAAACCCAGTGCCTCACACATACTAGGCAAGCACTCTGCCACTGAGCTACAGCCCCAGCTCCCCCAGCCCTTTTTATTTATTTATTATTTTTATTTTGGTACCAGAGGCGCTTAACCACTGAGCCTCATCACCGGCCTTTTAAATTTTGAGACAGGTTCTCCCTAATTTGCTCAGGGCCTCCCCAAGTTGCTGAGGCTGGCCTTGAACTCATAATCCTCCTGCCTCTGCCTCCAAAGCCGCTGGGATTACAGATATGCAGTCAGTCTTCCAGGGTCTCAACATCTTCCATGTTACAATATCAATATCCTCATCTTATCTATTCATCACAGAAGAGGATGACTGACTGACTGTGCTTGCTGTCCTGAGAAGGCTGCATTATTAGCAATAGCTCAGGTGTCCTCAAGAGTCCATGAGCCAGGTGTAGTGGTACACGTCTGTAATCCCAGCAGCTCAGGAGGTGAAGCAGGAGGATCACAAGTTCAAAACCAGCCTCAGCAATTTAGTGAGGCCCTAAGCAACTTGGCAAGAACCTATCTCTAAATAAAATATAAAAAAAGGGCTGGGGACATGGCTCAGTGGTTAAGTATCCCTGGGTTCAGTCCCTTGTGTCCCCCCAAAAGAAAAAAAAAAAAGTCCATGAAACATTAGTCCTTCTATATGCAATTCAGGAAAGGGAGTTCTGAGGTCAAATATGTTTGGGAAACATTATATTGAGGTCTGTCGTCTTGTATCTACAGTGTTGAAGATCAAAAGTCCAGAAAACTAGAAGTTTTTATAACTCAAGGGTAAAACCTGACCAAAATTGATGCGTGGCTTTTCAGATTCTTCATTTAGCCTTCTTCTGGGTGCTATGGAATAAATAGCACATTCCCAATTAAAAAAAAAAATTTTTTTTTTTGTACCAGGGATTGAACTCAGGGGCACTCGACCACTGGGCCACATCCCCAGCCCTTTTTTGTATTTTATTAGAGACAGGGTCTCACTGAGTTGCTAAGTGCCTCGCCATTGCTGAGGCTGACTTTGAACTCACAATCCTCCTGCCTCAGCCTCCCAAGTACTGGAATTACAGGCATGCCCACCGCGCCCAGCTCAATAAAATTTTTAAAATGTTAAAACTCTAAATTCCAAATTCATTTGGCCCCAAGGATTTGCAATACTGAACTGTATAAATTCCTTTTATGTACATTCAACCTGTGTATAACTTTTTAAGAACCTTGAAAAGCCTTTGTAGACAAGGAACTAACCCCTTGTAGCATTTCCCAAAATAGTTTGGCTACAAAACTCTTTGTTCCACTTAGTATCTATTACTATATCACAGAATTCCCTTGTAGACACTTGAGAAACACAGGATGCTTAGAAGTCTCTCTAAAAGTGAGTTTTAAGATATAGGGAAATGGTGGTTCTTTCTGAGAGCTCTTAGATCCCAGGTACTATGGTCAGTTTGTCCCTCTTCTCAGGATTAAGACCACGAACAAGGCCAGGTACAGTGGCACGTGCCTGTAATCCCAGCTGCGTAGGAGGCTGAGGCAGAAGGATCACAAGTTCAAAACCAGCCTCAGCAAAAAAAAAAAAAAAAAAAAAAAAAAGCAAGGTGCTAAGCAACTCAGTGAGACCCTGTCTCTAAAGAAAATATAAAATAGGGCTGGGGATGTTGCTCAGTGGTTGAGTGCCCCTGAGTTCAAGCCCCGGTACTCAAAAAAAAAAAAAAAAAAAAAAAAAAGACCACTAACAAGACGACAAGAAACTAGTACTGGGATGACTGAAGCAAGACTTTGACACTTTGACAGCTCATGTTGGCTGGGGATAGGGCCATGACCCGCTAGAAAATCCAATTAGGATAAATTTATATGTTGAGAGTCAAACCAGAGAGCCAGACAAAAACCAGGAAACAAACAGTTGAAAGTTGTGCTAAAGATCAGAAACTAAAAGACCTGCAGAATTTGAAGCACTCAGGAGTCCAAGTACCCAACAACAAAGAATTAATGAAACTAAAGCAACATTTTGCCTCATCCTATGAGCTTTTATGCACATCCTATAAATCCCTGCACCCATTCTGGAGTTCACAGATAAATGAGAGCTCCTGGCTGGTATGTCAAATCAAAGAATACTCAACTGGGAACTACCTAGTGTCCTCTCCTGACCCAGGTGAAGATATTATATTAAAGATTAGTATTAAGAGACTTGTGAGAACAGCAAATCAGGTAATGAGGGGTTTGAATATATTCCTTGAGTCTCCCAGCTGCTGGATGTTACAATTCTTTGAAATTATGCATTGATCAGAAATTTTGGGCTTGGTTACCATCACTCAGCAGAATCGAAACTGGGCACCCTGGCAATCAGAACATGCTTGTGAGGAGGTGGCCACTGTGGCTAGTACCCCTTTATAGCCCTGGGCCTGTTAGGTGGCAGGAACCCTTCAGAGTTAACTCTGGATAATTCTAGGATAATTCTCTGAGCTTGTAAGGCTGGTGCTTGGAAGCTGCAGGAACACACTGGGAAAAGGATGTGCTTAGTCCATTCCAGGCTTTGCTGTAGCTGACCCCTGTCTCTGGCTGCTGTAAGTACAGTATGTACAAGGCCTTTTAAAAAAATGTCCCTTCCAAAACTCTCACACTCACTACTTGGCTACCTCCCTGAGCCTGCCCTCTATAATTTGATCTCTATCTCAGAATTTCTTAACCTTGACACTGCCGACATTTTGAACAGATATTTCTTTGCTGTGTGTAGCTGTCCTGTGCATTGTAGGATGTTAGTTACCCACTAGATGCCAGCAACATCCCTCAAGTTGTGACAACCAAAAATGTTTCCAGACACTACCAAATGTCTCCAAGAAGCAAAATCACCATCCACCTTGGGAATCACTGCTCTGTCTGAATAGGAGGTCACATGGCATACTGTGTGTCCAGGTGAGAATCCCAGCTCTTCCCTAGGGTAGCTGTGCCTAGACATCTCTATTGTTGTGACTTTGTAATATTACCCATTAAATGTAACTAACCCCACTGAGCCTCAGTTTCCTCACTCCAAAAGTAAAGAAAAAATGATAGTAAAAATCTCAGGGGCATGTTGGAAGGATTAAATGAGCTCACTCATGTAAGGAGATTATGGTGCTAGGCACAACAGAACATTCCAATCTCTGTGGATTATTATTAATCCTGTCGCTCAGGGCTCCACATCTGCCATCCAGTTGACCACTAACTTCCCTTAAACTAACTTGCAAAACATTTCATGATCTGATGTTACCTCTCTAGCTTCATTTTTCCACACCCCCGCTCCAAACTTGACATCCAGGCTCATTGACTGCTTCCAATTCTAGGGAAGCAGCCAAGATTTTTATGGCCCCTGCAGTCTTCGCATATGTTGTGTTGTTCCCTATGCCTGGGACTCTCCCACCCCAACCCATGCCTGCCCTCACGTCAGTCCTACGCACCCTCCAGGTCTCAATTTATACGTCACCAGGTCTGGGGAGGCAAAGGTCTGGATAGAAGAGTGTTTTTTCGTTTTTTCTTTTTTGTAGCTCCCTGGTGTCTGCACTTCCCATCATCAAGCTTCTGACACTGCGTGGTCATTGCCTGGTTATGTCTGAATCACTCTGCCGACTGGGATCTGTGAGACAAGGGATGCCGTCTTGCATAATGCTGAGTATCCGGAACATGGTGCCTGGGATCCAATAGGGACTCCTTAATGTTTGTTCAATCAATGACTAAATTTCTGAACTTCTTTAGCATTAATATGGAAAAGGGCTGTCTTATTCTCTTCCTTCCAGTTAACCATGTATTAGTTTTTCCATCTGAACAGGTGGTAATTTCAAATGGACCAATGTTTAGAAGTTATCAAAGATTATATGGAGAAGAGTAGGGTTTTCTTCCTTATCCTCCAGCCACTTGGTTTCCCTTCCTGAAGGCAACTATATTACTGGTTCTCATATAATATAGAGATAGTCAAACTGTGTGTTTTATTTTATTGATTCATTGATTGATTTCAGGTACCAGGGATTGAACTCAGGGGCACTTAACCACTGAGCCACATCCCCAGCCCTATTCTATATTTTATTTAGAGACAGGATCTCACTGAGTTGCTTAGCGCCTCACGTTTTTTTTTTTGTTTTTTTTTTTTTTTTTTCCCTGAGGCTGGCTTTGAAACTGCAATTTTCTTGCCTCAGCCTCCCGAGCAGTTGGGATTACAGGCATGTTGCACTGAGCCTGGCTAAACTGTGCATTTTAAATGAAGCTTCTGTAATCTAGCTCCTGGCTTTCCTAAGTGCTACCCCACAGTCAGGACTTCAGTCTGGTCAGTCAGCAAAAGTCATCCCCATTGCTCAAGACAACTTTCCCTAGTCAACACACTGGGCTTACTGGAGCAGAAAACAAACTTGACTCTCCTCAAAGGGCAGCAAGATGGGAGATGGCAGAGGACAGGGGTAGCAGCAAAATGTAAGTTAGATCCCAGCATATCCACCCCCCAAGTCTCTTAGACTCATGAAGAGTCTAAGATACACAGAGTAAAAGCAGAAGCTGTGGGGACAGGATGCTCTAGGGACACTCTGTGGAGCACTGTCACCTGCAAAGCCCCACCCTCACTACCTTGAGAAATCAAGGAGGAGGGTCAGACCCAGCTTCAGGCTTCCTCCTCCCTCCCCACTAAGAGAAAGGGAACTTTAATGCTTAGTCATTTCCCATTGGGTTGGGCTTTACCTGGGAGTCTGAGTCATCACACAGGTGCCAGGGAGGGAGGGGTGCTGCTCAACATGACACATCTATCTGCCTGCTAAGGAAGGAGATTAGCCACTGGGGGTAAGGTATTGGGGGTTCCAAGGACCGCCATTCCAAGTCTGACCTTGGATGCTAAGAACCCCTGCTGCTCTGTGACAGGCCTTAGGATAGAGAATCAAGAGTCCAGGGCTCTTCCTTTCCTTGCTCATCCTCCACTCGAGAGGGAATCAACCATCCTGGTCTGCAACTCCCAGTACCTCACTAGGCAAAGTCACAACTTTCCTGAGAGGGCTTGGGTAAAGGCCCATACAGTTCCAGGCATGATAACAGAAATGTCATTTTCCTTTTTATATGAATTGAGAAGAAAGTTCAGGGCCTGGGGAGGACTAATAAGAGTGCTGGTCCCAAAACAGCCTCAGATGTTGGCCAAAACTTTTAGCCATGCCAGGGCCCTCTTGGAGCAGGCTAGAGGCAACCAGCCCAACCCTGGGAGGAGCTGGACTCTTTTTTTTTTTTTTTTTTAATATTTATTTGTTTGTTTTAGTTGTACACAATGCCTTTAGTTTTATGTGGTGTTGAGGATCGAACCCGGACTGCGCACGTGCTCTACCACTGAGCCACGACCCCAGCCCAGGAGCTGGACTCTTAACTGGGAATTTCCACCCCTGCTTGACTCTCACAGTCCTTCCAGCAACTGTTTCCACTTTCGTTAAGCTGTACTAACTGTGGTAGGCTGAATAGATGTCCTCTTCAAGATGTCCATGTCCTAATTCCTGTGATCTATGAATATGTTACTTTGCATGACCAAGGATATTTTGCAGATGTTATCAAGTTAAGGATTTTGAGATGGGATATTACTCTGGATTAACCAGGTGGACCCAATGTAATTACCAGTGTCTAAGAAGAGAGCAGAAGGACTAGAGTAAGTGAAGGGAATGTCATGATGAAAGCAGAGAGTAGTGTGATATGGGACCATGAGCCAAGGAATACAGGCAGACCCTAGAAGCTAGAAAAAGCAAAGCAACAGATTCTTCCAAGAGCCTCTAACCCTGGTTTGGACTTTTGTCCTCCAGAACTGTAAGGAAATACATTTACACTGTTTTAAGCTGCTAAGTATGTGGTCATTTGTTATAGCAATAATACAAAATTAATATGGATGTTGATACCAAGAGTAAAGTTTTAAAGTAATAAGTACCTAAAAAAAAAAAAAAAATCAAATGGCTTTGGAATTGGGCAGTAGATAACAGAGGAAGAATTTTAAAGGACATGATAAAAGGAAAACCTAGATTGCCTTGAACTACAGATATTAAAAGTTCTGCTGGTAAGGGATCAAAAGAAAATAAGGCTAGGTGTGGTGGCACACACCTGTAATCCCAGTGGCTTGGGAGGCATAGGCAGGAGGATCACAAGTTCAAAGCCAGCCTCAGCGACTTAGTGAGGGCCTAAACAACTTAAGGGGTGGGGAGGTTGCTCAGTGGCTAATCACCTCTGGGTTCAATCTCCCACCCACCCTACACCCCACAAACAAAAAAAAAAAAAAAAAAAAAAAAGGAAATAAGGAGCAAATTAGAGAAAACCTATATTGTATTGAACAATACCTAAATCTTTATAAACAAAATGTGGGTAGAAATATAGACATTAATGGTGCTTCTGGTTAGGGCTTACTTCCTTAAGTAAGGAACATTTTATGAGAAACTGGAGGAAGGGAGGGAGGGTCTTGTTAAATAGTGGCAGAAATTTTAACTGAATTGTGTCCTGAAGTTATTCAGAAAGCAGAAGCTGTAAGAAGATTTACAATCAAAGTGTTGAATATGCAGCCTGATTTATTCTTGCTGTTTGTGGTAAAATCCAAGAAAAAGAGATAAATTAAGGGAAGAATTTAAAGCAAAAAAAATCAGGAATTGAAGATTTGGGAGAGTCTCAGCCTAACCAGATTGAAAAAAATTATGAGAGTCATTGTTTTAGGAAAGAATATTTTGTAGAGAAAGCCAAGGTTGTGCTAGACAACTTTTTGCTAGTACCTTAGAAGAACCATAAGGTCAGTGTATTCAATCACATGCAGGTGGGACTGGGAATATAGCTCAGCTGGTAGAGTGCTTGCCTCACATGCACAAGGCCCTGGGTTCAATCCCCAGTGCCACCAAAAAGAAAAAAAAAAAAAAAAAAAAAAAAAAAAAAAAACAATCACATGCAGGGCTCTTTGAAGAGATTAGATTGTGACTAATAGATTCCCTTAGCCATCTCCGAGATGGGATTATTCAGGAAAAATCTGTGGAAATGCCTTTTGTCCATTGGAGTATATATCTATGATATATGGACTGAAAGAAGGCAGTTGAATTTCCAAAATTCTACAGGCAGGAAACAATCTGATAAAATTAACTGTTTCCTGCCTGTAGAATTGATATTATGCTGTGGTCCTAGTTACTCAGGAGGTTAAAGCTAAAGGATTGCTTGAGCCAAGGAGTTTGAGGCCAGCCTGAGCAACACTTGAAGTCCCTGGCTTCTAAAATCAAAGCAAAACAGAACTCAGCTGCAGACATGAGCTACCCTTCCCTGCAAGAATAAGAAAGAATAACTTCAAGGATAGAAGGACAAGCCCAGAAGCAGAACTGTGAGCCACAGCTACAGAGAATTAGTTCCCAGCCTTGAAATCTAAAGGAGTTTACCCAATTGGATTTTGAAATTGCTTGGGGCTGGTGACTTTATTTTTCCTTCCATTTTGTCCCTTTCTGAATGGAAATGCCTATAACTGTTATACTGTGTCTGTTCCTAGAAGCAGATTATTTAGTGTGTGTGTATGGGGGGGGGGGGTGTGCACCATACACACACACACACTTTACCAGGAATTGAACTCAGGGGTGCTCTATCACTAAGCTACATCCTCAGCCCCTTTTTATTTATTTTTAAAATTTTGAGGCAGAGTTTTATCCATGCTAGACAACTAGACAACTTTTTGCTAGTACCTTAGAAGAACCATAAGGTATATGGTTCAAACTTTTTAGTCTCCTGCCTCAGCCTCTAGAGTTGCTGGGATTACAGGCTAGATAAATTGTTTTTTTTTTTTTTTTTTTTTTTTTTTTTTTTTTGTACCAGGGATTGAACTTAGGGGCACTTGACCACTGGGCCACATCCCCAGCCCTTTTTTGTATTTTATTTAGAGACAGGGTCTCACTGAGTTGCTAAGTGCCTCGCCATTGCTGAGGCTGGCTTTGAACTCACGATCCTCCTGCCTCAGCCTCCCAAAGTGCTGGGATTACAGGCGTGCGCCACCGCGCCCGGCTAGATAAATTGGTTTTTTGAACAACAGAGATGCACAGATGGAAAGGAATTGTGCCGTAGGGTAAATTATACTCAGCACCTCACTCATTCCTTATTTAGATTATTTAATTTGGAGCCTTTGGACTGATGAGACTTCTTTGGACTTTGAGTTGAAGCTGTAATGGGTTGAGATTTGGGGAAATGTATTTTGGGGAATGTGTGAGATTTGAGGGAAGTGTATTTTGCATATGAGATCAATGTGAATTTTTGGAGATTAGAGGGAAGACTGCGGAAGGCTGCCATCACAGTAGCCACATTCTAATCCCTGGAATCTGAATGTTGGTATCCATGGCAAGAGGGACTTTGCAGATGTGATAAGTGAAGGATCTTGAGATAGGGAGATTATCGTAGGTTACCTGGGTGACTCTAAATATAATCATAGTGTGTAAGCGGATAGTTATAAGAAGGAAACAGGAGGGTCAGAATAAGAGAAGATGTGATGACAGAAGCAAAGCTTCTGTGATGTGGGTCCATGAGCCAAGGAATCCAAGCAGCTTCTTGAAGCTGGAAAAGGCAAGAAAATGGATTTTCCCTCTAGAAGGAACGCAGCACTGCAGTCCCATTTTGTATTTCTCATTTTAGGAATTATAAGATATTTGTGTAGTTTTAAGCCATTAAGTTTATGGTAATCTGTTATACCATCAATAGGAAATCAATACACTAACTTTCTTCTAAAATTGAGTTTGATTCCATCCAAGTCAACCTTCTCATTCTCCCCACTTGAGCCCCCCACCATCTTTCTCTCTCTCCCTTTAATTTCCAATATGAGAATCCCTAACTCTCTCACAGGCTTCCACCAATTGTTTCCTTGGTATTCCTTTACTTTCTCCTGTTTCCCAGGGCTTCTCAGATCTTCATCTCCCTTTAACCTAATTTTTAAAAAAATACACATAAAGATAACTAGTGTGTGAAGGAGCATTAAAAATAAATTGAAATCTAGCCGGGCGCAGTGGCACACGCCTGTAATCCCAGCACTTTGGGAGGCTGAGGCAGGAGGATCGCGAGTTCAAAGCCAGCCTCAGCAATGGCGAGGCACTTAGCAACTCAGTGAGACCCTGTCTCTAAATAAAATACAAAAAAGGGCTGGGGATGTGACCCAGTGGTCGAGTGCCCCTGAGTTCAATCCCTGGTACCACAAAAAAAAAAATAAAATAAAATAAAATAAATAAATAAATAAATAAATAAATTGAAATCTTAGCCCAGACCCAATTAAGTCAGACTGTAAAGGTGAGGTTCAGGTTATTAGGTAATTTTAAAGCTCGCAATTCTAATGTGTATCCAGCACTGAAAACACCTGTCAACTTGTTGGCTCACTGGTTATCCAAATTTGGCATGCAAAAGAATCAACCAGAGAACTCTGAATGTAGATGCCAGGGCCTCAGGCCTGAGAATCTGATTCAATACATTTGATGCAGGCTTAGGATCCTGCTCTTATAACAAGCTCCCCAGAGATTCAGATCAGGTGACATTTGGAACTGAAAGAGACATTTCCACAGGTCTTCTGTCTGCTCACTCCCCAGGAGACTCAGCCAATTGATAAAATGAATTCTTTAGATCAATGGTTCTCTATCTTTGATGAATATCCAAATTACCTAGGGAGCTTACTAAAAATATATTTGCCCAGACACCAATTTAGTTTTGTTTAACCAGTTTATGCACAATAAGCTCCCCAGGTAGTTGAGATGAATACTGAAGTCTGAGAATCAATGTCTAGAACAGTGGTTCTTGAACTGGATATTGCCATAGAATATCCTAGAAGGCTGTTAAAATACAGATTTCCATAATCCAGCTCTAAAGTTTCTGATTTAGATCTGGGGGTGGGGCCTGATAACTTGCACCTCTAACAAGTCCTGGTTGATGCAGAAATTGCTGATTTGGGCACCATATTTGAAGAACTACTGTTTTAGATTGATATTCTAAGCAAATTGCTTATCCCAACTTGTGTCTCCTTTCTATCATTTCTCCTTATTCTCTAAGCCATGAAAGAGTTCAGTCAAGAAGATAGGGTAGAGGGAAGTATTCAAGGAGCTCTTGACTTGAGGGGGCTCTAAAAGAGATTTATGGTAAGTTTACCACTGGGCATCCTGACCTAATTCTATAGCTCTCCAAGGCTAGGGATGATGACCAAATTTCAAAGGGAAATAAAAGTGATCTAATCAATAGCTGTTGACTCTACATATATGTCCATCCCCTATGAGGCTCAAGAGCTCAGTGCTTCCCAGAGAGAATCTTTCAGCTTGTGGTGGTGAGGGGTGTGCAAGTGTAACAAGGAATGAGAGAAAAATCTGAGGTTGGGGCTGACACTTGTCATCAAGATGGTTATGGGAAAGGCGAAGTTAGCACTGCAAAGTCTTGCTCTATAGTGACATTGTCATCAGTCTATACATGCTTTGGGAAGAGAGAGAAAGTTGAAGAAACTATAGGTAAGGATGGGAAGAGCTAGGTAAGAGCAGGAAGTCATTCCCTCTCATTTATTTATTCATATATTTATTTACCATACTGGGAATTGAACCCAGAGGTGCTCTACCACTGAGCTACATCCCCAGCCTTTTTTTATTTTGAGACAGCATCTGGCTAAGTTGCTGAGGCCATCCTCCAACTTGTGATTCTCCTTCCTCAGCTTCCAGAGGAGCTGGGATTACAGTCATGCATCACCATGCCCAGCATTCCCTTTCCTTTATAAGAAGAAGAAGTAAGAATTTCAGGGCAGGGGCTGGGGTTGTAGCTCAGTGGTAGAGCACTTGCCTAGCATGTGTGAGGTACTGGGTTCAATCCTCAGCACCACATAAAAATAAATAGATAGATAAATAAATAAAGGTATTGTGTTCATCCACAACTAAATTTTTTTAAAAAAAATAACTAAAATGTTGTGAGAAAGTGAACAATTAAAAAAAATTTTTTTTTTCAGAGCAACTGGCAGACCACAGAAAGGAGAGCTGCAGGGGTTAGACTGGGAACCCCACTATCTAGAGTCCTTGCAAAATCTGCTCCATTCCTATACCCTGCATGCTAGAATTGCTACTTGTATATGATTATCTGCTACTTGTATATGATATGATAAAACATTGGAAGTCACATTTCAGCTTTAGGAAGTCAGAAGGTCAACTGCTAAATTCAGTATCTGCTGATCACCTTATATATACCACAGACCTAGCCACCAATTCACTAACAGTGCATCACAAGACAGAAGGTTTTGGAGAAGTTGCTAGAGTGAGAACCACAGTCACATAGCTGAGCTGAGCAGACCTGGAGTGTTTAGGGAACAAGTATCATCCCACGTAAACTTGAATGTCATCACCATTTAGTGACTATGGCAATGGGGAAATTCTCTAGGTGGGCAGTCAGAGGTCAGTAATGGGACTTTAGACAGATAAAGTCAGTACTAAAGGCGGAGAATAAACAAATGATTCCTCCTTCTCCTTCCATTCCCAGCCAGGCACCAAGTCTATTTTATCTCCACAAAATCTCCATTTCTGTACCCTCCCTTTGTACCCTTCCACTGCCCTGGTCCAGATCAGACACTCATCAACTCCAACTGGCTAGTTGTAGTAGTCTCCTAGTTAGAAGACTACTGGTTCTCCTTGCTCACTTATGCTCAAGAATTTTCTTTTGATCAGTCTTTCACACTGCTGCCACACTGTTTCAAACTCTTTTAATGGCTCCCCATCAAAATATAGTCCAAATTCCTTCATGTGGCAGGCAGGGTCCTCTAGGCCCCTAAGTTCCTGCTCTTGTCCATTCCTCCAGCCCACTATTCTTGATGCTGACCCACCCAACCAGTCACTTGAGTTACATGTAGTTCTTTGTCTGCTCCTTGTATCCTCTTCCCTCTTTACTGTTTTGCACATGCAGTTTCCTCTGCTTAGAGTGTCATTTCTCTCTTCTGTATTTGACCTTTCAAGACTTCACTCAAGGTCATCTCCTCCACCTTGCTCTCTTAGCCCTCCATGACAGTCTTGTACATCATCCTCATTTCAATGCTCTCAGTGTACTCTATTCAGTTACTTGTCTCTTCCTCCACTTGATTAATTCATTGAGACTTAGACTAGAGCATTTGTTCTTTGTTTCTGTTTTGCAGTATTGGGGATCAGACCCAGTGGCACTCCACCACAGAACTATATCCCTAGCTCTTTTTATTTTTCATTTCAGTTTCTGGGGCTATCTTTGAACTTGCAGTCCTCCTGCATCAGCCTCCTGAGTAGCTGAGATTATAGGTGTGGGCCTCTGGGCCCAGAATAGAGTTTTTGTTTCTATACCCAGTACACAGAAGAGTGCCAGGCCCATGACCACCCCTCAGGAAGTGTTGGGTAAGTGTATAAGTGAAGGATGAATCAACGAATCTCAAGTCCTGTTTCAGACCACAGAGTTTACCAACTTGGGCTGAGAGCCTGTCTTTTTTTTTTTTTTTTTTTTTTTTTTTTTTTAATATAAATCACCTTGGTAGGACATTAAAGTTAATGAGCAGGCTGGGAATGTAGCTTAATTAGTAGAGGGCCTACCTAGCATGCACAAGGGCCTGGGTTTGATTCCTGGCACCCAGGGCAAAAAAAGTTAATGTGTTACATTAGACTTTAACTAGGCGGTTAAGCAGAACAAGGGCACCAAAAAATGCCCAATAAAAACAGGTATAGGGGTTGGGATTGTGGCTCTGTGGTAGAGTGTTTGCCTAGCACGTGCGTGGCCTGGGTTCGATCCTCAGCACCATGTAAGAATAAAGGCATTTTGTACAACCAAAACAAATAAATTATTATTTAAAAAAAAATAAGGTATGAAGTTAGGGGTGGGAAAGGTACCAAAATGAAATGTAACCCACACTTCCTTTGAAATGCAAATGAACTGTCTCATGTACACATTTGCAAAGAACTTTCACATACTTTATCTATGATGCCTCAATCCTGAAAGGTAGGTGGATGAGTGTTATTTTTAACTATGTTGTATATGTAAGGTGTGGGGAGATTTGTAATGCCATAGGAAAAGGCTAACAATAAAACAGTGAAAAAAAAAATAAGAGCCATGTGCAATGGCGGATGCCTGTAATCCCAGTGGCTCAGGAGACTGAGACAAGAGGACAGAGAGTTCAAAGCTAGACTCAGCAATTAGCGAGGTTCTAAGCAACTTAGACCCTATCTCTAAATAAAATATAAAAAGGACTGGGGATGTGGCTCAGTAGTTTAAATGCCCCTGGATTCAATCCCCTGTACCAAAAATAAATAAGATACAAAATTATGAATAAACTGTGAAGATAACTATGTGAAAAAGAAGATAAAATATATCAGAATGTATTTTTTCAGTAAATATTAAATGCCTACCATATTCCAGATATCATGCTAGGTGCTAGACATACAATGGTGATCAAAAATTGTCCTTGGGGCTGGAGTTGTGTCTCAGTGGGAGAGCACTTGCCTACCATATGTGAGGCCCTGAGTTCAATTCTCAGCACCTCATATAAATATGAATAAAATGTCCATCAACATCTAAAAAATATTTTTTATAAAACTGTCCTTGACCTCAAAGAGGGTATAATTTTGGTAGGGGAAAAAAACAAACTTTAATCAAATAATGATGCAGCAAAGATCAGATTGCAAGCAGTGACAAGTGCAACAGAGAGGTGGTACATAGCACAGTAAGACTGTGGACTAAATAGGAGTATTTTATTTCATTTATTTATCTTGGGGGGTGGGGTGGGGCAGGGATACCAGGGATTGAATTCAGGGGCACTCAGCCACTGAGCCACGTCCCTAGCCCTATTTTGTATTTTATTTTGAGACAGGTTCTCACTGAGTTGCTTAGCGCCTTGCTTTTGCTGAGGCTAGCTAGCGTTGAACTCATGATCCTTCTGCCTCAGCCTCCCAAGTCGCTGGGATTATAGGCATGCACCACCATACTTGGCAATGGGAATTTTTATATAGAGCCTAGGAAAGACTTCCCTGAAGAAATTATCTTGAAGCATGAGGAATAACCTAACTATTTCGAGAAAATCCCAGAGAGAAGGAACATCAAGTGCAAGGGCCCTGCAATGGAAGAGGGATTGACCATAAAATAATGGCTGAATAGGATCAGATGTGGGGAGTTGGAACCAAGAGAGCAGGTAGGGACCCTTCCCAGACTTGCAGGCCACTGGTATGAGCCAAAGAATCATTGAGTACATTTACATTTTCAAAAGATTGCTTTAGGTGAACAGAGTAGATTGATGGGGGTGTGGAAGGGAGTAGAAGGAGAAAGGAAATTAGCTAGGAAGCTATTGCAGTAGCCCAGGCAAGAGCTGATGATGGCTTGGGCCGAACTAATGGTAAAAGTGGAGCTGGAGAGAAATTGATGACTCCAGGAGATGTTAGACAAATCGCCAGGATTTTGTAGTAAATGAAAAAAAGCAGGGGTGGGGAGTGAGAGGACAGAAGCACTGAAATGACTCCTAGGTTCTTGGTTTCCATAATTAAATGGATGTGGTGCCATCACCTGAGACAGTGGTAAAAGAAGTTGTGGCATTAGGACAGGTCCAGTTGATTTAGAGGTAGGTTCCCTGTGTGTGAGAGCCAAATGGGATGTCGAGTAGACAATAGAAAATAAGGGACTGGGGCTGGGGATATAGTTGGTAGAGCGCTTGCCTTGCATGCACAAGGCCCTGGGTTTGATCTCCAGCACCAAGAAAGAAAAAAGAAAGAAAGAAAGAAAGAAAGAAAGAAAGAAAGAAAGAAAGAAAGAAAGAAAGAAGAAAGGAAGGAAGGAAGGAAGGAAAAAAGAGAGAGAGAGAAAGAGAGAAGGAAAAAAGAAAGAGAGAAAGAAAGAAAATAAGGAACTGTAGTTAAGAGGAGAATCTGGATGGAGATAAACATTTGTGAGTTATCTGTTGGTGCTAATTTAAGCCTGAGTATGAATGAGATTTCCTCAGAGAAAAGTTTAGGATTGTAAAAAAAGAGGTTTACTATCAGACTTCGGGGAGCCCAATGTTCAAGGTCAAGTAGAAGATACTGAGATTACAAAGGAAACCCCCCCCCAAAAAAAAAAAAAAAAAACCCAAGATGATAACAATGGCTATGAATGCAGTGAGAATATTTTACTTTATAGTTATTTTTTATGATTGGGTAGAAATTTTTAGTTCATAAAAAAAAGTCTCTTTGACCTTAATTAACTTTCTAGATTTTGAAAAAAATAACACCTGAAGGCAATAGGTGATATTCAGAATATTTAACTACAAGGACATTCCAGTACCAACACTTTGACAGGCGGGTGGCAGTCAAGTGAGTCTCTCAGAGGACCCTGCCATGCCAGGCATTATTAACCCCGTGGTTACTGGATCACAAGTGAAAGAGGCTTGATGGCAGGGGACCACCTGAAGCGTATCTTAAGACAGCAGCTACTGTACTTAGAGATTTGGCAGAACTGATACCTGTTGCTAAGCATCAGCCCTGCTTAGGAATCCTCCCCAGCTGAATCCCACCAGCTCCTTCCTCCACCATTCTGCCTGTTCATTGTCTTCTAGACTCTTTTCTCTACCACTACAGTACATTCATCATGTCTTAAGAGCACCTTGCTTTATCATGCCTCCAAATATTTTCAATGCCTAGCATGCCTTTTTTTTCTTCATTTGGCAAATTCTGTGCATCTTTAAAGGCCCAGATGGGATATCACCTCCTTTGTAGTCTTTATTGACTTCCCAAGGCAAAATTAAGAGCTTCCTCATCATGGCTCCATGCATTTTATGCACACTTTTATTATTGCTCTTATCTCATTGAGTTGTGGCTGTGGTTCTTTTCCACTGAAAATTTGTAAGCTCCTTAAAGACTAGGGATATCTCATCTTTTCTTACATACCCAGATTCTAAATGAATGCTTGATATATAGGAACTTAAAAAAGAAAGAAAGGCCGGGCTCAGTGGCACTCACTTGTAATTGCAGCGGCTCAGGAGGCTGAGACAGTAGGATTACGAGTTTAAAGCCAATCTTGGCAAAAGCAAGTAAGACCTGTCTCTAAATAAAATACAAAAAGTAGGGCTGGGGATGTGGCTCAGTGGTCGAGTGCCCTGATTTCCATCCCTGGTACTCACCTCCCACACCCCAAAAAAGAAAGAAAATGGTTGTTAAACGACTTCTCAATGTGACTATAAGGTCTTTGTTTTTAAATATTTATTTTTTAGTTGTAGTTGGACACAATACCTTCATTTTATTTATTTTTATGTCATGCTGAGGATCGACCCCAGGGCCTCACACACTCTAGGCAAGCGCTCTACCACTGAGCCACAACCCCAGCCCAACTATAAGGTCTTAAGGGAGCCTAAAGCTTCTTGCTCCTTTTCTCCCAATTTGTCATTTAAAACTCAGAGACAGTATTGACACATGCTATAGTATGGATGAAACTTGAAAATAGGCTAAAACAAGAAAGTCACAAAAGGCTATATATGATATGTTCTATTTCTATGAAGTGTCCAGAGACTTATCTGTCCACAGAAATAGTAGATTCAGGGATGCCTGGGGCTGAGGGGGTTGGGAAGAGAAAGGGAATGATTGTTCATGGGTTTGTGGTTTCTTTGTGAGGTGATGAAAGTGTCCTAAATTTGGGACTGGGTGTGTAGCTCAGTGGTAGAGCACTTGCCTAATATGCATAAGGCCCTGGGTTCAATCCCCAGTGCTACAGAAAAAAGTTCTAAAATCAATTGTGATGTTGCTGAACTCTGTGAAAACCATCCAGTTGTGTACTTTAATTGAGTGAATTGTATGGTATATAAATTATATCTCGGGGGCTGGGGTTGTGGCTGAGTGGTAGAGTGCTTGCCTAGCATGCGTGAAGCACTGGGTTTGATACTTAGCACCACATAAAAATGAAAGAAAGAAGCTGGGCCCGGTGGCGAACGCCTGTAATCCCAGCACTTTGGGAGGCTGAGGCAGGAGGATCGTGAGTTCAAAGCCAGCCTCAGCAATGGTGAGGCACTTAGCAATTCAGTGAGACCCTGTCTCTAAATAAAATACAAAAAAGGTCTGGGGATGTGACCCAGTGGTCGAGTGCCCCTGAGTTCAATCCCTGGTACCACAAAAAAAAAAAAAAAAAAAAAGAAAGATCATGTCTACCTACAACTAAAATATATATATATATATATATATATATATATATATATATACATATATGTATGTATAAAATAAATAAATTATATCTCAATAGAACTGTTAGTTTAAAAATATCTCAGCAACTTCTCTCACTGTGTCTGACTCAAAGGAGGGCTCAGATGTTTCCTGTTGGGAAGGAGAGTAGACTCAATAAGAATGAGTGTTGGTGGGGTGTGGCTATTGTGGGGGTGCTGGCTAGGGAAAGACCCAGCATAAGTGGAAATCAGGTTGAGTCCTGAGAAGAATGGGCCACAGAACATTTCAGAAGGAAGGATTCTGGTGAAAACGGAAACCACTTCAATGAAACCAGATTTCAGCAAAAAAGGCTGAGGTTAGCTTGAGAAGGGTGAAATTGTACTTTGAAACTGGTGGCTAAGTGTAGTCTCCTCACCTGGCCTGGGAATCTTTGAAGAGGGAGGAATTATCATTGAAGAGATGGTTGAAATTCTGATACACAGTGCCTAAAAAACCACCATCCCTAAATTAGGGGACTTAGAAGGAGGACTGCTCTCCTTTCTCCAATCTGGGTCCTTCTGAAAAGTAGTGTGTCCTAGTGCTGGGCACATGGACTTTGAAACTGACTTTGGAGCTGGCTCTCTTGGTTAGACCATGGCTCTTGGCATTTGCAGCTCCTTTGCCTTGTGCAGACCCCTCAATCACTCTTTGCCTCCATTTTCTCTACTGTAAAATGGAACTAAGAATCATACAGTACCTTCCTCATAGGTTTGAGATGAGAATTAAACCAGACAAAATGTGAAGTACTGAGCACAGTGCGTGATCATAGTGAGCACAAAATGGGTTGCTGAAGAAGTGGCTGGTGCCTACCAGCCCTGAGTGGGCTCTAAGATTCAGGGAAGAGATGACAGCAGCCTACACTGAGGTGGTGACTGGGAAATGGTCTGAAGGTTGTTAGCTGCCTCATTGCTCAACTTGCCAGTGGGGCTCATACTTCCTGTTTTCAGTGTCTCGGAGCTCTGATGCTGGAGCTGCTCAAGTCTGGACAAGATCTTCTTGGTCCCTGGAGGGAGAAGTGTAAAAGCTGAATAGCAACACAGGCTGGGCTGGGTCCCTTAACTTCAAATCATGCCTTTACTTTCCTACCAAATTTCTGCTCCCACAAAACAGTGCAATCCTGGGATAGGACAGAGGAGGAGGTACCCATTCAATTCTATAGACATTTACTTGGCTTTGTAATAGCCACAGTGTTGGTGCTTTTATTAGGTGGCAGGATTGTGCTAAGAGACTTGGGAACTCATAAATATTTATAACAATCCTGGGAGGTAATCATTACCTCTTTTTTTACAGTGGAGGAAACTGAGGCATAAAGAAGTTAATGGCCTTTCCCAAGTCATATGGCTAGTGTTAGAAGAAAGATTATAGTCTAGACCACTTAACTCCAAAGCAATGCTCTGAACTGCTACAGCATACCATGTGAATCAACATGCTGGATGACGGGTATTGAAAGCCAAATACTCTTGGTTCTTGACCTCCTGAGATCCACAGAATTTCCATACCTTGTGCCTCCAAAATCCCACTCAGAAAACTGGTTATTCATGCAGAGAAGTCATGCTGACCATATCTTGAATTTTTCTCAGCTCTTCATATGTTCTGACCAATTATCCCCAAAGGTTCTTATCTCAGTCAGAGGTGCATATCAGAAACACCTGGGGAACTTTCCTAAAATCACGAGCTCTGGTAACAGCCCTGACCTGAATCACAAGCTCTGCAGGTGGGGCATAGGTGTATATATTTTTAAAGGATTTTCAGGTGACTTGGCTTGGAAACACTGCCCGGGTTCGATCTTCAGCATGACGTAAAAACACATTGTGTACAAGTAAAGCAAATAAATAAATATTAAAAAAAAAAAAAAGAACATCATCCAGCATTAGATCCTGAGCTCCCTGATCTTAGGGACAGTAATGACTTGTCCTGAACTACATTAACACATAGAAAATTCAGTCCCAGTGGGCTCGGGTTGTGGCTCAGCGGTAGAGTGCTTGCCAGGCACATATGAGGCCCTGGGTTCCATCCTCAGCACCACATAAAAATAAATAAAATAAAGGTATTGTGTCCAACTAAAAAAAAAATTATATATATATATAATTTTTAAAGAGCCAGGCGCAGTAGCACATGCCTGTAATCCCAATACTTGGGAGGCTGAGGTAGGAGAATCGCGAGTTCAAAGCCAGCCTCAGCAATGGCGAGGCATTTAGCAACTCAGTGAGACCCTGTCTCTAAATAAAAATAAAAACGGGCTGGGGATGTGACCCAGTGGTCGAGTGCCCCTGAGTTCAATCCCCAGAACAAAAAAGAAAAGAAAATTCAGTCCCAGCCTCACATGCAGATGTTAGGAAATTCTCTTTTCTGTTCCCTAAATGCCACAGACTCAAGCTGGTGTTTTGGATCAGCAGTTTTCACTTATGCAAATGTTGTTCTTGGTTGAGGTCAGTCAAGGATTGTTATGCACAGAATATGGAGAATGTAAAGAGGACCTCTGGGTAGGGTAGTCCAAGTGTGCATTACACAAAGGCATCAGGCTGAGGAGGCACTTGGGAACCAAAAAAACCTGAACACCATTTACCAAGCCATGGGTCTCTGACTTGGGGCACTGTATTGTGCCTTATGAGCTATGGAGGACCTGTCCTACTACTCTCTTAACATTGACTTCCCATCTCACATTAATCTGAGATGCTCCATTAACACACTTGAGAAAACTCAGCACCAATCCCTCAAACAGATTGTTTTCTGTTCTCCAAATGCCATAGATTTACACTGGCATTTAGGATCAGCAATTTTCATTCATGAAGGTTCTTGGTTGAGGTCAACCCAAAGCCCTAAGAGAAACTTTTAGGTTAGTCACTTTCATCATTTTTTTCCTCTAATTCTCCCCACTCCTTTCCCATAGAAGACCAGGAAGAAGCCAAGGTTTTCAGAAAAATGACTTTTTATTGATCACCTTTATTCACAATTATAAAAAATAGATATAAATAAAAATAGTGGAATATAATTATTAAATATTCATTATACAGGAGTGGTCCTTACCCCACCCAGTGAGGACTGGATGAACTAGACTAAAAGGTCAGAAGGAATAACTGGCCAGAAAGAAACCTCTACATGGAAGAAAAACAGACATTCAGTGCTGGTCATGGGTCATGCCCAAGGATAATACACTCACAAGCATCATCACGCAGTGACCCAAGAGGCCTCAGGAGTGACCCACAAACTCCCTAGACAAACCACTCTGGTTGGCATCACAGTCCACAGTTAGAGAAATATCTAGACTTATAGTCAGACACAGGAACCTACCAGCTCTTACTCACACTTACACTTAGAGCTGGTGCACAAGTACACAAATATATATACATATATATATATATATATATATAAAATACTTCCTGATCCATTCATGGAATGCCAGAGCTTTTCCTCAAGTCATTAGTGTCTCTATTCCCCAAACAACTGTTCCCACATTGGCCAAGCTCCCTCAAGAGACCTCAGCTGTTACACTTCCTAGTTAGGAAATTATTCATTTCCCAATAGCAGGCCTCATGAATGACCCTGTTAGGGGGAGCCAGCTTTCCTCCTACACATGCACAGGAGATGTCATTTTTAACTCCAGGAGGATCTAGTCCATAAAAAGACAATTTCTGGTCAATACCATCCTGAGTCAGGATCACCTCTCCATCCTTGCCAGGGGAGTCTGGGCAGCCAGCACCCAGGCCCGTGTCTGAGAGTAAAGCTACTGTTGCTCAGCCTGATGGGCAGCACAAGCAAATGCATCTCTGCAGAGCCTATCTTCCCCAGTCTCTTCCTTACAGCTGATGGAGATGACTGTACTGCAGAAATGATGGTCAGCATGGGAGTGGTCAGCCCATTTGTTTCCTCCCTAGGCTTCCTGGGGGCTCTCAGAGGGCTAGGCCATTCTCCTCCCCAATGTGGGTGCGGATCCAGGGCAGGAACTGTGATACCCTTGTGTAGACACCTGGCTTGTTCTTCAAAGCACATCCACGGCCCCAGCTCACAATCCCAGTCAGAGTCAGGCGGCCTTGGGTGGAGCAGACCAGGGGCCCCCCAGAGTCTCCCTGGAAAGCCAAAGACATAAGAGATGAGCCCTGAGAGTAATGAGGAGGGGGCCTTCTGATCCCACCACCCAACAATGCCTGAGAGAATAGGGAGAGGTTCCTGAAGTCAAAGTCCTAAGTGACTTTTCATTTCCTATCACATCAAGTTTAAAATCCTTTACTTGGCTTTCATAGCCCTATAATCTGCTGCCATTCCATCCATGCTCCTAGACCCTGCTTCTCCTCTCCATCTTGGAATATACCAAACTCAGTCTTTCTCTTTAAAACTTCTCCTGCCTCTCCTAAACACTGGGTCTTTTGTAATTCACACTGCATGCATCCTGAGCATGGAGTTATACAGCCTTCTACTAATGCCTTTTTTTAATGATCTCCATGCCTAGCAAAGACCCAGGCTCATGCCAAATGTTTGGGGAACACAAAAGGCTTGCTTTAATCCCCTCAAAGACCTGAGCTCCTTATTCTGATTTCCTAGGTAAGGACTTCCTAAAGTTGGTGAGGCGGGGCCCAGGAGCTCTGGGGAGATTTGGGGGTAATGGAAAGAGTTGCTTGGAACACTACTCACCTGGCAGGAATCTGTTTCCCACTGTGGGTCAGCAGCACAGAGCATTTTGGTGGTGACTTCAGAGCCATAGTAGTGGGGCTGCTGACACTCCTGGTGGGAAATCAGCTTCACAACAGTCATTTTTAGATTCTCTGGATATAAATAGTCAGCTAGATGGAGAAAAGAGTAAGGAGTTTGCATTAAGATATGTCTGTCTGGGAGCTTGCCAGGAAAGGGACCAACAAAAATGTCCCTACTAAGCCGGGCGCGGTGGCGCACGCCTGTAATCCCAGCACTTTGGGAGGCTGAGGCAGGAGGATCGCGAGTTCAAAGCCAGCCTCAGCAATGGCGAGGCACTTAGCAACTCAGTGAGACCCTGTCTCTAAATAAAAATACAAAAAAGGGCTGGGGATGTGACCCAGTGGTCGAGTGCCCCTGAGTTCAATCCCTGGTACCACACACAAAAAAAATGTCCCTACTAGAAAAAACTCTTATTCTTTTTCTATCCCAATCTAAGTCTTTACTCCATCCATAGCCACTAATCCCCTATCAATTTACCTTTGTGGCCCATCACTCCCTAAACAATGCTTCCCTCTCCATTCCTGGATCATCGGCCACCCGCGTTGTGCTCCCATCTCCAGTCTTCCCTTGATCATGTTGCAATCACTTCAACTTCACAACATACTCTCCCAGGAGCCCCCTCAGTCAGCTCCAAATGTTACTTACTAGGATTCTCTTTTCCAAAACCAGTGATCTCGCAGCTTGTGCCAAAATGAGCATCGCCATACTTGGGGGGCAGGCAGATGGTCTGTATGGTCCGGGATGGCTGTGCACACTGGCCCATGTTGGAACGGATCTTCAGCAAGGCTAGGGGAAGAAAAGAGTCAGAGGATAAAGATCACCACTTAGTCAAGGGGTCACCATCTCTCCCCTCCAAATGCTGAGGGAGTGGCTATGTATATCCCTAGGTAAGTTAGGGTCATAGGCTATGCAGGAAAGTCTGCTGATAACTTGTCACAAGGAAGCCTCTCTATTCCATACTCCAAGGGCTTCGTTTTAGCTACTGATCAAGGCTTAAACAGCTAGGGCTACTGTATTATAGCTGCACAAATTGTTTTCTGTAAAAAGCTGTTCTGAGGGAGCCAAGCTAAAATCCAGCCCAAGGCTCTACTCTCCAAATTCTATACCCTGATATAGACAGAAGCTGCATCCATCCTAATTTGTACAAACAAGATATTCCCAGCCCAAGCCATAGGTCCACAGAGATATTTCCATTCAGAAGAGGCTTTGGGGAAATTCAGGATCTCTGTAGAGGAGCGCCAGATCCTTCAAATACTTCATCCTGAACTCTTTCCCACCATTCCCTGTTGTGTAAGGCAGGGATTTCAAATTCCTCCACAATTTCAACCTCCACTTGGCTCTTTCCTTGGACTTCTCTTCCCCTCTGGCCATTATTATTTTCACTCACCAATATCATTGTGGTGAGCCAGGCTGTCAGCACTATAGTCTTCATGCAGGATGAGCTGTTCCACTTCAAACTTCATCTCCCCGGGGGTCTTGAAGTTAAGCTTTGACTTTGACCGACCCAGGTAGACAATATAGTCCTGCTTCTGTTGGTGATTACTGTAGGAGATAACATGTGTCAGACAGCCTGCTCTCAAGAAATTCTGTCATTTCCCCCTTCCACATCACAGAGGCCTTAAAGCATAACTTGTCCCCAAGGTCATGGGCCACATGGAAAAAGGCTGAAGGGGAGAATAGAGATTGAATCCTCTGCAGGGAAAAAGAAAAGGATGTGTTGTTTGGGTTGGGGCAGGAGGGTCAGAGAGGAGAGACAGAGGAACGTACATGAAACAGTGTGTGGCACTGACTACCCAGCAAGGACTGATGAGGCTTCCTCCACACACATAAGTGTCAGAGCCGCCCCGGTGCCTCCGGTAGATGGCTGCAAACCAGGGTTGGTTCTCAATGGTGGTAACTTCTCCCCCGATAATCTTAAAGCGGGGCCTCAGAGCCTTCTGACCACACTGGAACTCTAGTTTTTCTGGAGGAACAAGAAATGAATGTCTTAGGCAGGCCTCCCTTCTCAACCCTCCTGCGATAGAGAAAGGGGGCATATGAGTTTGGCCCGTTCCCCTCCACTGTCATAAGCAGTCAGTGACACTCACCAACAGAGCAGTCTTGCACCATGCACTCTTGGACAAACTGCTTTAGGCCAATCTGCACATAGCACCAGGGCCGTCTCTGGTTGTCTGGGTTCCTGGCAAAACAGAGGGGCAAAGAATGTCATTCCAACCCAGACTACCTTCCCTGAATCCTCCCCTCCAGGCAAGACTCAACCAGAGGCCTGGCTTTTCTTGTGCTATGGCCACCACTCTTGGAGCAGAAGGGATGGTAACAAGGGTTTCTGAGAGGCAATGGGAAGAGATCCTGGTTCTTGTTGCCCCCTCCTCACCTGCAGTAATTATGCTTCCCCAGGCCTAGTTGAATAGCATCAGGTCTATGGGCATGATATGTTTTCTGAAGGACAGTGGGAGAGTTCCAGGCCAGACAGGGCCGGCCCTTGGTGTCAGTGTTGGCCTTTCCTCGGTATAAGTGACCATTCCCCTCATAGCAAGTTTTTGATGTATCTACAACGGATGTGAAGATGAGAGAATATTAAAATGAGTAGAAATACAGGCATTTTCAAGATGACATGTTTCAGACCTGGCAGATGACACTGGAAATGGTCTCATTGTATCCCCTACCTCACATTTGTACAATACTGTTTCATGAGATTGTGTGTGTGTGTGTGCATGTGTGCTTGACTGTATATATCATACAGCAATGAATATGTCACCTGCCCCCACCTCTAGCAACTAGCTTCTGCCTGCTCCTGCATCCCACTCATCTCTTTCTCTCTGAAATCTCTGGTGCCTCCTCCTTCCCAGTTAGAATCAGGATCCCCATACCTATTTCACAGTGTTCCCCTTGGAATTTCTTTGGGCAGCTGCATCGCCGAATGTTGGAGAAATACTTGTAGGACACACATGTTCCACCGTTCAGACAGCCACAGTTTGCTGAAGAGCACAAAGATGGGGTAAGCAAGGAGCCTGAGAGAAGCCAACCCTGCAGCAGAGGCAGGGAGGGGCTACCCCCTAAGGCTTTCCAAGATGTATGTGCAGCCAACTATTGTGCAAGGGGTGGATACTCACATGCATCTGATGCTTGAAGTTCATGCCTGCCCTACAAGAGACACACGTGGTCACCAAAGGTCCCATGCAACTGGGACTCCAAAGTGAAGATAAACTAGTCCCAATACCAAAATCCACTCTTCCTTCCAGCTCCTCTGACCTTACCCCATTCATATCTAACCAATTCTCAAATGAAAGACTATAAGTTTCCAGCAGGGAGAAATAGATTGACTCAAGCAAGTTTCACATACACAAGCACCTACGGTAGGGTGGTTCCTGAGGTTTCTTCTTCCCTGACCTGAGAGTGTGAACCCCCTTGGTTCTCAAGGGCCCAGCTGACACACTGCTTTGTTTCTCGGGGAGAGTCTGGCCTTGCTGTTGATGGAATCCGGAGGACTATAGCTACCTATGTAACCCCTCCCTTCCCCTGGCACTGTTCAGGGGTCCTACAGGCCTCTCCTGCGACAGTCACAACAGGGTAATCACTCACCTCAGAGTCGCTCACGATCAGGGCGCAGTGAAGCAGGCACGCCAGCAGGACTTTCATAGTGGAGAAGTTGCTCTAGACAATGGTTCTGCAAAAGGAGAAGAAGTCAGGGCAAGAAGCAGAGGGGCGAGAAGGCGCGTCAGATGGCTCATTGCAGCTCAGGGGAGGGCCCCCAGGTTCCCTGCGGGGTGAGCCAACTTTGATCAGGCTCCCCCCGGCCAGGTGGTCTCTCCTCTCTGGGATATCCGGGCTCCGGAAGCAGCCTGCATCGGTATCCGCAGAGGCAGGCTTGGGAAAAAAGCTGTGACCCCGCTCGCCACAGCTGCAAAGCCGAGGCTACCCGAGGTGGGGGGAAGGGAGGTGCGCAGGAGTCGGGGCTGCAGCGCTTCTGGCCCCGAGCTGTTAAGGCGAGCAGCACTCACCGGTGGCTGCAGCTGCAGGGCGCGGGCGGGTACTGCAGGGACAGCCTTACACTGCTAAACTCTGGGGCTCTAGCCTCAGTGCTGTGTTGCTGGCTGGCAGTGCAAACCCTATATTAGGACCCGCCCCAGCCCTGGCCCCGCCCCGCGCTCGGATTACCCGCTCCACCCCCTTCCCTAGCTTTCCCTGCCCTGCTACCCGCTGTGACCTGTGCCCGGCTGCTTCCGCCGCTTTGACAAAGAATAGGGGCCAAAGCGATCCCGAGCGCTGGGGACGAACTGAGTTTAGATTGAAGGTTCTAGAAACATGTAAATTATTTCCCCTCCCCCCCATTCACCTGGCCCTGGGCCCCGCCCCAGTTCTGCGTCCCGCTAATTGTAGAGAGGGAAGGACACCTGAGAGTCTTCCTCCCTGCTCTGAAGCCTTTTCTTGAGTCGCCTAATCATGTATTCTCCAAGCTGTTCATCCTTGGTCCCCACCTCCCTAGAGAGTGATTCAGACCCCTTGATTCGAGGGGCATAGTCCGCAGCCCATATAGCCTCCCGACATAAATTCACAGAAACAGACACAAAAACACCTGAAAACAGGGACGGCTTTCCATTGAATGCCGGCCCCCAGATATCACCAACACAACCTCCCCAAACAGGACCAACACAACCAGGGGAAAAATAAAGCTTGATTTATTTCTCACCTTAGTAAGAGAGTTTAGTATTGCTATCAAAAAGGGAAATGCAAGGTCAAATTTTGTTGAGAATTTGCTGTTTGGTTTAAAGTTCGTCTTTGAAGAGGGGGAGTTGAAAGCATGATAAGGGTGGAATAGAGATCATGATATGATATTATAGGATTGTGGGAACAAAATCTGAGGCCACAAACTATTGATGCTTCTTGTTGAAGTGTTGTTGGGTTTTTAGCAAGTTCCTATAATGAACAATCCATTTATTTGCCTGGGAAAGAATAAAGTTAGTTAATAAAACAGTAGAATAGTAAAACCTTATTAACGTAGATTGAAAATTGTGGAGGGATAGAAGTTCTGATTTTACTTCAGAGTAGAGGAACTGTGGTCTGAATGACAAGATAAGAGGAAGACTTATTCACTGTATGCCTTTTTGCACTTTAAAATTTTTTTTTAAATATTTATTTACTTTAGTTGTACACAATGCAATACATTTATGTTTACGTGGTGCTAAGGATCGAGCCCGGGCCATGCACGTGCAAGGCGAGCGCTCTGCCGCTGAGCCACAACCCCAGCCCCTGCACTTTAAAATTTTAAAAACACATCCCTCTTTCATAGCCGGGCGCAGTGGTGCACGCCTGTGATCCCAGCACTTGGGAGGCTGAGGCAGAAGGATCATGAGTTCAAAGCCAGCCTCACCAATGGTGAGGCACTTAGCAACTCAGTGAGACCCTGTCTCTAATAAAATACAAAAAAAGAGTGTTGGGGGCTGGGGTTGTGGCTCAGCCTAGAGCGCTGGCCTAGCACGTGTGCGGCCAGGGTTAGATCCTCAGCACCATGTAAACATAAATGCATTGCATTGTGTACAACTAAAGCAAATAAATAAATATTAAAAAAAAAAAAAAAAGAGGGTTGGGGATGTGGCCCAGTGGTCAATGTGCCCCTGAGTTCAATCCCCAGTACCAAAACAAAAACAAAAACATATCCCTCTATTGTTCATTTCAAAAAGATAATTACACATCTTAAAATGCATGTAGGTCTTGGTGTATAGTTCAGTGGTAGAGTGCTTTCCTAGCATGTGGGAGACCCTGGGTTCAATTCCTAGAATTAAAAAAATTAATAAATAAAATGCATGTGTATTTAGTATTCTACTGCATCATAGAGCATTGTTTATACTAAGATAAAAACAATTGTTTATCAAATAAAATTGGCCTCCAGAAAGACCATGTGTAAATGATTCCACTTGCCCTTCCTGCCTGAGGACAAGCATACACGTTTGTGTACAGACATTGGCACATGTGTACGTGTGCTTATGCACACACACAAATACACAGAGATGCCTCAGGCATAGTTGGAGGACTCTGTAGCTCTCTTCCCTAGTGTCCAGACCTAGGGCTTAGAAGTCATTTTGATGCTACCCAGCTGGATTCGATCCCCTCATAGGAGGGAGGAGCCTGAATCCCTGTCATTCATTAGGGCTCAAGCCTTGGTTCCTTTCCCTGCCTCCATCTACAGCAATTTACTGCCTTGCAAACCTGAACATTGAGTCTGGGTCAACACTTGAGAAAGGCAGAAT
Source organism: Tamias sibiricus (assembly GCA_025594165.1). Classification (NCBI taxonomy): domain Eukaryota; kingdom Metazoa; phylum Chordata; class Mammalia; order Rodentia; family Sciuridae; genus Tamias; species Tamias sibiricus. The sequence continues at coordinate 120,433,142 of CM046663.1, read as the reverse complement.
AAAAGTAGGGAGAGTGCCAACAGATAGGAAGGAGGAAGGTCTCTTTGCTCTGCCCCAGCCAGAGGCCTTAGGATGCCAACTTCTGGATGGGGAAAGTACATCTTAACTAACTTTGGAGAGGCAGGTGACCCATCATCCTCCAGGGTTAGCTTCTCTGTGCTCATTGCTCTGCAAGCTTTCCATGGGACCACTGAGTCAAAAGTTCCATACCTCTCAGAGCCGGCATTGCTACTTCCTCTAGAAGACTGTGGCCAGTTTTGTTTAGATTTGAGAACCCATTAATCGTAAATAAACGTGATCAAAATGTAAACAGAGATGTTGCAGCCTGAGGACTTAGCCCGAAACTCCTAGGTTAGTTATCAGGAAATTCCCAGCAGTCTGTCGTGATTCATGTTGCTCCCCCAGCAGCTCTCATGACTCTGAATTACTTGGCTGGAGGCCGTCATGCTGATTCTTTGAGAGCAAGATGACCTCATTTCCTCCTGGACAAACAGAGACCGTTATGCAGCATGACACTCTTCTCACTCCTTCCCCCTGCTACCTCTTCACCTGGGTCAATAATTCTAGTACCTCTGACTCTTCATAGAACTGCCCTTTCACACTTGCTGATCTTCAGATTTCTTTGAAATCTCCGGTCATCTTTTGGTCCAGTCTGTGCTAGATTTTCAGTTCTTTGAGAACAAAGAACATATCTTAGATATCTTTATCTCTCCCTCAGCACTTTATACATACCTTATTCATGTAGGTGCTTTATTGTGAATGAATCAGTGGATGAGTAGGAAAAGAGAGCTTTGGGGAACCCTGGAAGGTTCCCTCCTCCTGGTCTTTTTTTTTTTTTTTCCCCTGTCATAGGGAGCAGTAGTGGCTTATACTATATTTTGTAAAGTATTTCTGTCTTGTGCTTACAGGCAAACTATTCCTTTTTTTAAACTCACAACTATCTTGTAATATAGACTGGGATTGTTATTCCCATTTTGCAGATGAGGAAAACAAAGTAGAGAGAAGATATATAGTTGATGAGTAACAAGCCAGCACTAGAACCCAGGTCTTTCTGACTCTTGTTCCTGTACTCTGTAGTTCACTGTCTCCATAAAGAGGCAGAATGCTGTGAAGAGAAGAACCAGATGATATAAAAGGTTCAGCCAGCCAGTGTAGGATGCTCCAGTTCAGATATCCAGCTCCAGCCCACTTACTGGCTTTGGAGACTTCCTTCCACAAAAACTGCTCGGACTTGGGCTTTGAGCTCCTCAGATGCCCACTTTGTGTTACAAGTTAGTTGCTTGCCTGAATTCCAGGAACTTACTTTTGTGGTCAAGACCATCTGAAGTTTCTGCTGAGGGTAAGAGAATGTGGAACTGAATGCATATGATTTCATTATTTTTCTGACTTCAAGAGGGAAGCCACCAACCCAGCCTCTGTGTCTAATGGGTTCAGACCTCCTGATTCTGATGTGGCAACATAGACTTATGGAGGGGCCCCTTTTCAGGAGCTGCTTATTGAAGAGCAAGCAGCAGGCTCAGTGGTGGATACTTGTAATCCCAGCGACTCTGGAGGCTGAGGCAGGAAGATCTCAAGTTCAAAGCCAGCCTCAGAAACTTAGTGAGGCCCTAAACAACTTAGTGAGACCCTGAAATAAAAACTTCTTTTAAAAAAGGGCTGGGATGTGGCTCAGTGGTTAAGTACCCTTTGGGTCAATCCCTGGGGGGGGGGGGCGCGGAAAATGGCTGGCAGATGCAAAGTGTGCAAGGAGGAGTAGAGTATCTAAACATGGCCTTGAGACTATGCTCAGGAAATTGGGCCCCTTGAAAGACTATTTTCTCACCAGCTGGACACAGAGGAAAGTTTACGTTGAGTCACAGGATGTATTCCTGGGTTGCTATACTAAGAATATTCAGCATGGTACTATAGAGAGACCACAGCCAAGTTGGATGTTCTTAGAAAAGTCACTCTTCCAGTCTCAGTTCTTCCACCTGCAAAATGAAGCAATGCAACGCCCTGCCATTATCTAACTGTAGATTGAATGAGATATGCTTGTGCATAAAAGTGTCCATTCATGGCTGGGTGCAGTGGCACATGCCTTAATCCCAGTAACTCAGGAGACTGAGGCAGGAAGATCGAAAGTTCAAGGCCAGCTCAGCAACTTATCAAGACCCTAAGCAACTTAGAGAGATCCTGTCTCAAAATAAAAAAAGTTGGGAGCCGGGTGCGGTGGCGCACGCCTGTAATCCCAGCACTTTGGGAGGCTGAGGCAGGAGGATCGCGAGTTCAAAGCCAGCCTCAGCAATGGCAAGGCACTTAGTAACTCAGTGAGACCTTGTCTCTAATAAAAATACAGAAAAGGGCTGGGGATGTGGCCCAGTGGTCGAGTGCCCCTGAGTTCAATCCCCAGTACCAAAAAAAAAAAAAAAAGAAGTTGGGAATGTGGCTCAGTGGTTAAGTGTCTCTCTGTTCAATCCCTGGTACAAAAAAAAAAAAAAAAAAAGTGTTCATTCCTTCCTTCATTCAGTATTTATGATGGAACTACTTTGTGCCAAGCAAAGTTCTAGACACTAGAGATAGAGAAGGATGAACTTTGTGAATTGTAAATCCTACTCTTCTCTTCCTGACTTTGTCTGTCTTGGCCCAGAGAGTCCATCTGAGGATTCCAGTTAAGTGGGGATGTTGTGTCCTTGGCCCACAGTTCCCAACAACTGGCAGCTGGACAGACAGCTGCATGTGCTGCTCGGCCCCACAGCCCCAACTCCCACTCACCCCTCCCTTGCTGTCTAAGGCTTTGTGCCACCTGAAGCTCTGTTATTTTCCTCTTATGCATGGGGTGAACAGATACCTCAGCAATCTGGGGAAGGGACATGGAACACTGGTCACATACTTACTTGAGTCTGAGGAACCCTTTCTTTCTGTGCATTTGGTGTGAAAGGTGAAATTGCACTGGCAACAAAAGCCATGTCTGGGCCTGCAACATGATAGGGGAGGTGGTGGAGCTGCTGGGCCCCCAGTGGCCTGTGGAAAGGAGTGGAGAGAAGCCACATACTTGTTTCCTTACTCATGGAAAGCAAAGAGCTCGGGGCCTGGACCCTGAGGTTAACATGTTTCGTCAATAACGCCATAAAACAGGGACTTAGTTGGTCCTTCCAGCTTCGGCCTATGACCCCCTAAACTTCCTTGCCCTTTAGACCTGACTTTCTAGCTCCACCCAGGTCAGTCAGCTCAGACTTCTGCGTGGATGTCTTGAGCTTTGGCCAAAATTTTCTTTGTTCCTAACTCAAACCCAGTTACTGCAAAAGTGAGGAACTTACTGCCTGAAAGGAATGTTGCTCATGACTTTCCAGATCTTCTGGATTCTGAATCCTTCACCAGGAACCAAAGTCAGGCCCTGGTCCTAGAACCTCTGCTTAGAGCTCAGGTTGACATGTTAGATGTCAGTGGATGCTTCATCAGAAGCTTCTGGACATACCTAGGAACAGAGGGCTAGAATGGGAAAACAGAAACTGATGGTTTGCTGAAAACTACCAATTAGTCAATGATGTTTAGGGAAATATGTTCAGCCAGTAGCTGAAATACTAAAACTTCCTGTTCAGAAGGAAAGTAAGATAATATCCACAGCCCATATGCGGTATAATTTCATGTGCTCATGAAATTCTGTGTGACAGGTTCTATATGTTTCTCTGCCTTTAAATCAAGGGCAAGCACTTCCTCTTCCATTACACAGAGAGGAAAATAGAGGCTTATGAAGGGAAGTGAATCATCTGAGTTCATTCACTGAAAATGATGAGAGTCAGAACACACAGATTTTGAGGAACCTCATGACACATTTCCATCCTCTCTCCTTCTATTCTGAACCTCACTCCTCCTTTCCTGACCACCCTTCATCCCACCCTAGATCTCTTTGTCTTCCCTATGCACCTGCAGAAGGTGCTTTTTTCCCCAAGCAGTGACTGAAAATACTTTGATGAGCTTCTGGGGAAAGTTTTGAGCTAGCTACATCTTGGGGATAGGACAAGTCTTTTTTATTAGATATTCATGCATTTAGTTCTGTAGCATCTTCTAAAATATCTATGGGAATAGATATTATAGGGATAGATACATAGGGAGCAGGGACATAGCAGGGTCCTCCTCAGTGATAGGTGTGTGTGTGTGTGTGTGTGTGTAGCTTGAGTGGGAGGAACAGGATGTGGGTAATTCAGCCAGGATGTTCCTTGTCTATTCTTGAGTTAGTGATGGTAGAAAGTCTGTCTTCTCCAAGGGGATTTTTAATCTATCCCTTATTAAAGATATATAATAAAGCCAGACATGGTGGTACATGCCTGTAATCTCAGCAATTTAGGAGGCTGAGGCAGGAGGATTGCAAGTTTGAGGTCAGCCTCATCTCAGCAATTTAGCAAGCCCTAAGCAACTTAGTGAGACTCTGTATCAAAATAAAAAGGGCAGGGCTGGGGTTGTGGCTCAGCGGCAGAGCACTCGCCTCGCACGTGCGCGGCCCGGGTTCGATCCTCAGTACCACGTAAACATAAATGCATTGCATTGTGTACAACTAAAGTAAATAAATAAATATTTTTAAAAAATAAATTAAAAAAAATAAAAAGGGCTGGGGAAGTAACTCAGTGGCAAAGCACCCTGGGTTAAATCCCTAATACCAAAACAGACAAACAAAACTTAATAAAACTGGGCATGCTGGCATGCACCAGTAGTCCCAGGTATTTTGGAAGGTGAGATGGGAGGGCTGCTCAAGTCCAGGAGTTTGAGACCAGTCTGAATAACATAGCAGGACCCTGGTTCAAAATAAATAAATAATAAAATGACCAACTTTGATTTGCATGGCCTTCATTTTCTTTTCAAATCTTAAAAACACCCTCTAAGAAAGGTACTACTAATATCACCATTATGTATGTGGCTCACAGGGTTTAAGCAATTTCCCCAAGGTCACATTGTAGGTAAAAGATAGAGCTGGAACTCACATCCAAACTTGGTTGATTCCAGAGTTTGGAGAAGTGTCTCTGAAACAATATCACATTCAGTCAGGAAGTAAGGGGTGTTTATCCTTACCATGGAGAATCTTCCTACTTCTTCTTTTTTTTTTTTTAATAGATTTTTAAAAATATTTATTTATTTACTTTAGTTGTACACAATGCAATGCATTTATGTTTACGTGGTGCTAAGGATCGAACCCGGGCCACGCACGTGCGAGGTGAGCGCTCTGCCGCTGAGCCACAACCCCAGCCAGAGAATCTTCCTACTTCTAACCCATGAGGACATTCCAGCACAGCTCCAACTGTCCAAGTCTTGTCTGTATTAGTTCCTGCCTGCCCAACTTGAGCCTGACTTTGATAAAAATGTTCTTTCTTTTGTTTAATATAGTGAGCCACAGTTGCATCTGCTTGGTCTAGTCAGAGACGTGGCTGTGCATACGTATTTGTGTGTATCACTGGAACTATCTAAGGCCAGTCTTCCTTTTTCATAATCATTATTCACCCATATTTAAATGACAGGAATACTCTAGGATGCCTCTGTGGAGGAATAATAATAACATTTTTTATTGAGAATGCCTTTTCTTTAGCAGGCTTTGGGCTAACAGTTTTGTATGTGTTGTCTCCTTTAACCCTCTGTGAGGAAGGCAATTTCATTCCCACTTTATGGACAAGGAAGCTGAGGTTCTATGCCCAATGTCACATAGCCAGTACTTGACAGGACTGTCTAGGACAAACCCAGGTTTTTTTTTCAAAGTCTATAGGTTTTTTCGTTTTGCATCACTGAGATACAATCCCCAACTTTGCAATGTTTTGCACATGCTAGGGAAGTACTCTACCACTTAGCTACACCCCTAGTCCCAAAAGCTTGTACTGATAATCACTATGATAGTATTCTCTTTGCCCTTCCCTGAGAAAACTGCCCTGCTGAGTTGGTGCTCATGTGTCCAAAATAATAAGTATTCACTAATGTCATATTTGCCACTTGTCTGGTGATAACAATCACCTGGTTTCAAAATTTTTGAAGTACAAATTTTCAGCTTACCTCCTTGGAAATTTCTAATTTTTTAGAAATTCTAATTTTTTTTTTGCCGGGCGCGGTGGCGCACGCCTGTAATCCCAGCACTTTGGGAGGCTGAGGCAGGAGGATCGCGAGTTCAAAGCCAGCCTCAGCAATGGCGAGGCACTTAGCAACTCAGTGAGACCCTGTCTCTAAATAAAATACAAAAAAGGGCTGGGGATGTGACCCAGTGGTCGAGTGCCCCTGAGTTCAATCCCCGGTACCACAAAAAAAAAAAAAAAAAAAAAAAAAAAACAGAAATTCTAATTTTTTAGTTTCAGGATGGGGCCTAGGAATCATAACTTGCTCCCAGTGGATTCTGCTAAACAATTATTAGTAAAAATCATATATTCCCATTATGCCAACACAAATATAGGATGTGTTGGTTAATTTTTTCAGCTGGGAATGCCCAACTAAACCACATTTTTTACTTTCTTTCCAGCAACACTTCTACCCACCCCTACTCTTTGAGGTGGCAGCCCAAGAACACTGGTGGGGAAGGCCAGGCCTAGAAGGAAGACAAGACTTTTGAGCAGAGCTTCCCAGGCAAGGGTGAGTCAAGGAATGGAGTGTAGACCTGAGAGCCTTTTGCCAACTGAGCCCCCCTAAGATGGCTTTTCTAAAGAAGCTGTTCTCAGGAAGTTAATTGTTTCAGTTTTATTGTACTTGAGCTTTTTTTAGATTTCTAGTGATAGTTTCACTTTAAAAATGCCAAATGGATGGCTAGTTGTAGGGAGTTTTCCATATAGAAACTGAAAGAGCTTGGGGAAGAGGAACCCTCAGAATCTTAACAATGGGTAAGAAATTGGCTCCCCCCAACCTCGGAAAGCCAGGAGAAACAAAGTAGAGGTTAGAACAAAACAAAGTTGGGAATACCTGTGCTTATATATGTACTGTTTATCTGTGATATTTCCTCTCAGTTCCAGTACCAGTCCTCTTCTGTGGTCAGGTTTTGTTTACTTGTTTTTAAATTTCTAGGCTCTTCAAGTTCCACTTGAATGCCTTTGCAGACAAGGTAGAAGAGCAACAATGGACTTAATAGCTTGTAGGATGACCACAATATTTGCATTGTTGTTAGTGTAGTGTCCTGAAGCTGTACTCAGTCTATACATGGCAGGAGTGTGTTGTATTCCTAAAGAAAATTTTAATCCAAGTTCTAAAAATGAAAGAATTGAGCTCAACTCATTCAAGTACTAAGGCATGCCAGACTCTGTGGGTCATGTCTGTCATCCTAGCAGTTAAGACAGGGGATCACAAGTTCAAGGCCAGACTCAGCAATTTATCAAGGCCCCAGTAGCAACAAACAAACAAACAAACAAACAAACTATGGCACTCCTAGCATATGAACAGGATAAGATCCCTATTCTAAAGAAGTCTGAAATCTGGTTAGGAAGATAAAACAAATTTACTAGAAAAAACTAAGAAGCCATTAAATAGAGTGCAAATTTACTATTCTAAAAAAAAAAAAAAAAAAAAAAACAGAAAATGAGTTTTGTTGACGGTATGAAGAAATTGAGACCATTTTGCACTACTGGAACTGTAAAATGGTGCAGCCACTACAGGACAGTTCCTCAAAATATTAGAGCTACCAACTGATCCAGCAATCCCACTTCCGGATGTGTATCTCAAAGAAATGAAAGTGGAGTCTTGAAGAGATATTTGCATACCTATGTTCACTGTACCATTGCTCATAATAACCAAGAGGTAGAAGCAACTCAAATATCCCTAATGATTAATAAATTAAAAACTGTGGCATAGGAGCTGGGGTTGTGGCTGAGCAGTAGAGTGCTCGCCTAGCATGTACGAAGTGCTGGGTTTGATCCTTAACACCACATAAAAATAAATAGAGGTATTATGTCCAACTACAACTAAAAAAAAATTTTAAGTAAATAAATAAAATAAAGGTATTGTGTCCACTACGACTAAAAAGAATATTAAAAAAAAAAAAAACTGTGGTATATACGTACAACAGACTATTATCCTTTTTCAAAAAGGAAGAAAATTGCTGGGTGTGGTGGCACATGGCCTGTAATCCCAGCAATTTAGCAAGACCCTATCTCAAAATAAAAAATAAAGGAGCTGGGCGCGGTGGCGCACGCCTGTAATCCCAGCACTTTGGGAGGCTGAGGCAGGAGGATCGCGAGTTCAAAGCCAGCCTCAGCAATGGTGAGGCACTTAGCAACTCAGTGAGACCCTGTCTCTAAATAAAATACAAAACAGGTCTGGGGATGTGGCCCAGTGGTCGAGTGCCCCTGAGTTCAATCCCCGGTACCACAAAAAAATAAATAAATAAATAAATAAATTAATTAAAAAAAATAAAAAATAAAGGGCTGGGGTTGTGGCTCAGTGGTAAATCACTCTCCTAGCACATGTAAGGCGCTGGGTTCAATCCTCAGCATCACATAAAAATAAATAAATAAAATAAAGATATTGTGTCCAACCACAACTAAAAATAAATAATTAAAAAAAAAGATACTTTAAAAAAATAAAAAGGACTGGCAGGCTGGGGATGTGGCTAGCATGCATGAGGCATGCATGAGGCCCTGGACTCAATCCCCAGTACTGGAAAAAAATAAAATAAAAGCAGGGGGCTTTGGATATAGTTCAGTGGTAAAGAAGTGCCAGAGTTCAATATCCAGTACCAAGAAAAAAAAAAAAAAAAAAGGAACTGTCACATGGTATATCCTACAATAAGACATTATGGTACATGAAATAAACCATTCACAAACAGGCAAATACGGTAAGATTCCACTTATAGCAGGTATCCAGAATAGTCAATGTCCAAATAGTCTATATGACCAGAGGTAGAATGGTAGTTGCCAGAGGTGGGATAGGGAAGGGGGGTGATGTGGAGGGTGAGTAATAGGGAGTTACTGTGTAATGGGTATAGAGCTTCAGTTTTGCAAAATGAAAAAAGTTTTGGAAATCTGTTGTACAACATGTTCATATACCCAACACTAATAAACTGTACATTTAAAAATATTTTTAACCACATTGAAAAAAAAAATAATTTTTAAGAATTAGGCAGTCTGGGGCTGGGGCTGTAGCTCAGTGGCAGAGCGCTTGCCTAGCATGCGTGAGACACGGGTTCAATCCTCAGCACCATATAAAAATAAACAAATGAGCCAGGCGAGGTGGCACATGCCTGTAATCCCAGCAGCTAGGGAGGTTGAGACAGGAGGATCTTGAGTTCAAAGCCAGCCTCAGCAATGGCAAAGTGCTAAGCAACTCAGCGAGACCCTGTCTCTAAATAAAATACAGAATAGGGCTGGGGATGTGGCTCAGTGGTCCAGTGCCCCTGAGTTCAATTCGTAGAACCAAATAAATAAATAAATAAACAAATGAAATAAAAAATTCTGTCCATCTACAACTACAAAAAAAAATTTTAAATCAATTAAAAAAAAAGAATTAGGCAGTCTGAACACTGGCCATAAATGCAATAAAAGCTTAAAGAATGAGACACTACTTTAGTTAGAGATACCATGGGCCAGGCGCAGTGGCTCACACCTGTAATCCCAGCACTTGGGAGGCTGAGGCAGGAGGATCCAGAGTTAAAAGCCAGCCTCAGCAATGACGAGGCACTTAACAACTCAGTGAGACCCTGTCTCTAATAAAATACAAAAAAGGGCTGGGGATGTGGCCCAGTGGTCAAATGCCCCTGAGTTCAATCCCCGGTACCAAAAAGAAAAAAAGAAAGAAAGAAATACCATGGACCTGAACAAATCTCAAGAGATATATTGGGTTGAGATTGGTAAAGAGCAGGAAAAAATAAAATCTAGGCAAGACTCCTGAAAAAGAGCCAGGTGTAGTAGTGCATGCCTGTAATCCCAGTGATCTGGGAAGCTGAGGCAGGAGGATTGCAAGTTTGAGGTCAGCCTCAGTAACTTAATGAGATCCTGTCTCAAAATAAAATTTAAAAAATGGGCTGGGAATGTAGTTCAGTGGCAGAGCACCACTGGGTTCAATCTCCAGTACCACACACAGACAATACTCCCAGAAAAAGATGAGGCTGAGAATAAAAATTTTACATGTTGTGAAGAAAAAATTTTGGATATGTTTAATTGTGGTACATGTATACATGTGTACATAAGCAGTAAGAAGTCTAGTCCTATTATGTAAAGTTTAAATAGCAAAGTAATGGAAAATAAGTGCAAATAAGTAGGGTGAGGCTGGGCATGGTGATACACATGCCTGTAATCCCAACAGCTCAGGCATCTGAGACAGGAGGATTTCAAGTTTGAGGTCAGTCTCAGCAACTTAGCAAGACCCTCAGAAACTTAGAGACCCTGTCTCAAAAATTTAAAAAAAAAAATGTTTTAAGGACAGGGGATGTAGCTCAGTGGTAAAGTGATCATGGGTTCAATCCCCAGTACCAAATTGGTTGAGTGAGATTAAATTACAAAAGGTCTTTAAAAGAATAGGATTTATTCAAGTGAGAAGAAAAGAGATAGAGCTCCCATAGGGCCAGAGGGGACTAGATAGGGGTTGCCCTATTGTAAGTTCTTGAACATGGATATGTATAAGCTTTTTAGTAAATCTGAAAATTCTCATCATACTTAATTGACATGGGAAGCAAAAGAGAATGACTTGGATTTTGTCTGGGCTTAGGCTGAAGGGAATTGGCAAACAATAAAACCACAGGGTTGGGTACAGTAGTGGGAATGAGAATTGAAACGAGAAGGTATCCAGCAGAGAAGTTACAGTGCAAGGAAAGAGACAAGAACTTGTACAGCTGTCATCTTTGCTAACTTTAGGAGTTCTTACTTTACCAAACATGGAGGGTCATGTGTTGTGCTTTAGAAAGAATCTTTAAAATTTTCTGGGGCTGGGATTGTGGCTCAGCGGTAGAGCGCTCGCCTAGCACGTTGGCGACCCGGGTTCGATCCTCAGCACCACGTACAAATAAAATGCATTGAATAAAAAACACATTGTGTACAACTAAAGCAAATAAATAAAAATATTTAAAAAATTTTTTTCTATAAAGGGCTGTGCCATGAAATCCTATTCTAACAGCAGTAAACTTATGGATTAGAGTGGGAAAACCTAGGCATAAGACAGCCTCACTGCCCAATTTCAACATCACCTATCAAGTCCAAAGGCTATATCTCTGAGCAAAACCTGGAGTTTTCTCTCAAGGAAAAGTGTGGCTACTTTGGTGAATATTGTGGTTCTAGAGTCAGAGAACTCTTCCATTCCCAGGTTGTCACTGACTCCATCTGTGAACCTAGCTGTGTCGCTTCCCTCTATAGGCCTCTGTTTTTCCTTTTGTGAAATGCAGAAAGACATTTTTCCACCTACTTTTGCAGAAGACAAACGTGACTAAAAGAGAAATTTACATCAGGTTTGTTTTTCTTTAAATATATCTTTAGTTGTAGATGGACACAATATGTTTTTTTAAATATTTATTTGTTTTAGTTGTACACAATGCCTTTATTTCTACGTGGTGCTGAAGATCGAACCCAGGCCACGCACGTGCTAGGCAAGCATTCTGCCGCTGAGCCACAACCCCAGCCCAGACACAATATCTTTATTTTTATTTATTTATTTTTATGTAGTGCTGAGAATTGAACCCAGTGCCTCACGTATGCTAGGCAAGCGCTCTACCACTGAACTACAATCCCAGCCCACATAAGGTGGGGTTTTTTGGTTTGTTTGTTTTGCAGTGCTGGGATGGAACCCATGTCCTCACAAAGCACTCTAACACTAAGCTACATCAAGCACCTTAAACAAAGGAGTGAGGCCTGGGCTGAAGCAAAGCCCAGGATGTATGGCCATGGGGCCAGGTTTGGTGCAGACATGGGAGACAGGTTTGACATACCCTACTCTTGACATCAGAAGTCCATGAAGAGGATGTACGTTTTAGACAATATAAACAAACGTTGCCCCAGAAAGCCTGAGTTCTGGGAACATGAACAGGGAATTCTGACCAAAATTCCAGGTTTCTAAGTTCCCCTTGAATAGTCACAAGGATCATGCAGGAGGTGAATCACCACACCCAGTGTCTGTCTTGAAGACCCAAGCCACCAACTGTGAGCCTTGCCAAAGGAAGGAGCTAGAGGGAGGCCTGATTCAAATAGCTTAGGGGCTATCGCTGAGGAATATAAGATATTCCCATGGGTTCTGATGGAACTAAGAAACAATTTTGCCCAAGGCTCTGGATGCCATTCTAGTACCAGTTCCAAGGTCATTGGCAGGTCAGAGCCAGAACTGGTCCCAAGGGAGTCAACACAGTTGCCTCTGGTCTGGAAGACTACATGGAAAAAGGAGCTCAGAAGGCTGTGAGCTGAAAGAAATTGAGCTTGTGTTCTTCCCAAAGTCTGTGTTATTTCCTTTCTTTCTTTTTTTTTTTTTAATATTTATTTATTTGTTTTAGTTGTACACAATGCCTTTATTCTTATGTGGTGCTGAGGATCAAACCAGGCCGTACACATGCTAGGTGAGCACTCTACCGCTGAGCCACAACCTCAGCCCCCTGTGTTATTTCTTAGTCCCATTCTATGTGAGTAAAAGGCAGAGAGATAGGCAGCTCTTCAGAGCCTGGAAAAGAGACCAAAGGGTGCAGGAGAAAAGCATATTAGCTATTCATGTGCCATAGTGATTTTGCTGCTACTGGGAAATGTCAGTTCTCAGAGCTGGGAGAGGGTGGTGGGGTCCCTGGAGGAGGATCAGACCCCAGGAGTCAACACTCAGACTTCTGGAGCATAATCCTTACACACTATCTCATGCCTATTAGAAGAGCTATTATCAAACAAAGAACAAGTGTTAGCTGGGTGTGGTGGCACACGCCTATAATCCTAGCACTTGGGAGGCTGAGGCAGGAGGATCACGAGTTCAAAGCCAGCCTCGGCAATGGCAAGGCACTTAGCAACTCAGTGAGACCCTGTCTCTAATAAAATACAAAAAAGGGCTGGGGATGTGGCCCAGTGGTTGAGTGCCCCTGAATTCAATTCCAGTACCAAAAAAAAAAAAGTGTTAATGAGGATATGGAGAAATATGGAGAAATTAGAACCTTTCTGCACTGCTGGTGGGCATGTAAACTGGTACTACCACTGTAGAAAACAGTTTAGTGGTTCTGCAAAAAGTTAAACATAGGGCTGGGGGTATAGCTCAGTGGAAGAGTGATTACCTAGAATGTGCAAGGTCCAGATTTTAATCCTGGCATGGCAAAAAGGAAAAAAAATGCACATAGAATTACTATATGATCAAGCAATTCCACTCCTAGGCCCTGAAAGCAGGGCCTCAAACATTTGTGCATCCATGTTCATATCATCATCATTTCCAATAGCTCAAGGGTAGAAGCAACCCAGTGTCCATCAATAGATGAATGGGTAAACAAAATGTGGCAAAAATATACATGGACTATTATTCAGCCTTAAGACAGAAGGAAATTTTAATACATGCCACAATGTAAATGACCCTTGAAAACACTATGAGAAGGTGAAATAAGCCAGACACATAAGCTCACATATTGAATAATTCCACTCAATATGAGATACTTTGGATAGAAAAATTTATAGAGTCAGAAAATAGAATGGTGGTTATGGATAGGGTAGATGAGTGGGAGAGGGAGTTATTATTTATGAGTGCAGAGCTTCTGTTTAGGATGATGAAAAAATTGGAAATGTATGATGGTGATGGGTATGCAACAGTGTGAATGTACTTAAGGCCATTGAACTATGCATTCAAAAATGTCTTAGCTAGGTGTGGTGGCATACACCTGTAATTCCCCAGAGATTTGGGAAGCTGAGGAAGGAGGATGCAAGTTTGAGGCCAGCCTCAGCAACTTAGTGAGACCCTGTCTCAAAATAAAAAATTAAAAGGTCTGGGGATGTGGCTCAGTTGTTAAGCACCCCTGGGTTCAGTCTCTAGTATGTCCCCCCCAAAAAAGGAAAAAGTAAAATGGTTTAAAAACCTTTATGTCATTTTTATCCTACTACAATTAAATAGATACATACATACATATATACATACATTTTTTTTGTGTGTGTGTGGTACCAGGGATTGAACTCAGGGGCACTCGACCACTGGGCCACATCCCCAGCCCTTTTTTGTATTTTTTTTTATTAGAGACAGGGTCTCACTGAGTTGCAAAGTGCCTCGCCATTGCTGAGGCTGGCTTTGAACTCGCGAATCCTCCTGCCTCAGCCTCCCAAAGTGCTGGGATTACAGGCGTGTGCCACCGCGCCCGGCTTACATACATTTTTAAATGGTAATTTTTTATTATACGTATTTTACCATAAAAAAAATTACCAGAAAAAGGACCTCATGACATGAGGATCTACAAGGCCCTGAGAATTGGACTTAGAGACACAGGATATGAGAAGGCAGTAGCAAAGCATTCACAGGTGTACACTGAGATGGGGATGAGGACTGGGATGGAGACCAAGAAAAACTGCCCACGTGAGAGAAGGATTAAAAAGTGAGGGTCAGAAATGAAAGACAAAGAGGATGACTAAATGGAGCCCTTGTAGAGCTGAAGACAGAGAAACAAATGGGGATTGGTGGGTCTGATTTTAAAATGAATTTTAATTCTCAATCTTTTCTTTGTCAGTCACATGAGTTTCCATGTTTAACCCCAAAAGGGTATGTGGTGGGATGCTTGTAAGGACCTTCAACCACTCTGCAGGATTCAGCCCACAGTTGCCCTCTGAGGCTTCCTGTCTCTTTTTTAGAACTGACAGACACCACAGTGAGTCAGACCTACCAAGGCCTGACTCATTTTTGACCGAATTTTGGTGATCAAACACAATACCCTGGAATTTGGCACTATGGCTCAAAAGGTATGTTAGTAACCTAGTTGGAAGAATACCCAGGCCCCTAGTGGCTTCCTCTTATCCTATCCCATTTCTTTGAAAATGTTGAAGTAATCTGCATTGAAAGTCATAGAGACTGGTTTCAAATTCTGAGTTACTTCTTGATGGCTGTGCAACCTTGGAAAAGTTAGATAACCTCTATAAGTCAGTTTCCTCATCTGTAAAGTGGAGCTACAAAACTCCATAGCATTGTTTGGGGATTAGATGGAAAATATGTGGAGAACTTATTAGCATTTTGCTTGTCACAAAGAAATTAAACTAGAAAAATTTAATTTTGCAGCGCTGGGGATGGAACCCAGGGCCCTGCAAGATGTTAGGCAAGTGTTCTACTGAGGTATACCACTAATTGAGTTAAGTTTAATAATAATGAGCATGGTTTATCCAAAATGCTTGAGACCGGAAATGATTTGGACTTTAGGATTTTTTTAGATTTTGGAATGTTTGCATATATATGATGAAGTGTCTTGGTGGTATAACCAAAGTCTAAACACAAAATTATTTATGTTTTGTCGGGACCTTACACTGTCTGCCAAGGGGATGGAAAAGCTCTGGCTTTCTGGCTGCTTGCCACATTACCACACCCTGTTACAGGACCTAGGCTAAGCAGGGGGCGTGGCTATGAGAACTGATACCGCCCCAAGGATAGGCCAATGGATCTACCAATGGCATCTGCCCATGCTCCTTATGTATCCCTATGATCTTTCTGTTGATTGGCTCATGTCTTCTATAAGACCGTCCAAGTTCCTCAATAAACCGAGTTCCTGCACTGACCGACTGGACTCCCGGGTATGTTCCTGGGTCTTCTAAAGGTGGGGGAGGGAATGCCGGCGGCCTTTACTTTCCCAATCTAGTCTCATCATTGGGGTAGGCCCCTCTGGCCTCTTTTGCTGAACAGAAGAGGTCCATCCCGGGTACAGGGGGGCTAAAGACCCCAACCCCTTATAATAATCCGACAATGTTTTATATATAACTTATACAAATAGCTTGGAGGAAATTTTATATAACATTTTTAATGTGCCTGCATTTTGAGTGCAATCTATCACATGAGGTCCTGTAGGGAATTTTCTATTTATAGCATTGTGTTGATGCTCAAAAAGTTTTGAATTTTAGCTGGGTGTGGTGGCACACACCTGTAATCCCAGCACTTGGGAGGCTGAGGCAGGAGGATCACGAGTTCAAAGCCAGCCTCAGCAATGGCGAGGCACTTAGCAACTCAGTGAGACCCTGTCTCTAATAAAATACAAACAAAGGGCTGGGGATGTGGCCCAGTGGTCAAGTGCCCCTGAGTTCAATCCCCGGTACCAAAAAAAAAAGTTTTGGATTTTGAAGCATTTTGGATATTGGATTTTATAATCAGAGATACTCAACCTTGTATCAACATTACTAGTTAGTACTCTGAGATCTTTGGTTATCTAAGATCACTCTGCCCTAGTGGCAACAGAGACCTATATGGGAATCTTTAGCAACCCATAAACTATAGCACTGACTTTACAGCCAGAAGATCTGAATCTGGTCTGGGTTCCCCCATTATTAACAGTGTGATGCTGACATTTTTTATACTGAGTCTCAGTTTTCTCATATGTAAAATGCATAGAGTGGTAAATGTCAAATAAAATAATGTGTATGAAAGATTCAGAGCTAACAAAAAAAGGGAAAAAAGAAAACAAGAGGGGTTGGGGTTGTAGCTCAATGGTTGAATGCTTGCTTTGTATGCATTAGGCCCTGGCTTTGATCCTCAGCACCACATAATAAATAAATAACAAAGATTTTTTTTTTGTTTTGTTTTTTCTTTTTTTTTTTTAATATAGAATCTTTTTTTAAAATTCAAAGTTGTTATATTTATAATAGTAGTATGCATTCATAAGATTATTTTTTAAAAAAGAAAGAAAGAAAAAAAAAGAAAAAAACACAGATTAGTATAATGTACTCAGCATCAGAAGCAAGGATGTACCTGGACCAAAGCTAGGTGGAAATGGGAATCAAAGTTGGGATTGACATCAGGGCTATAACAGCAATTGTGATTATGATCAGGGTTGGCCCTGGATTCAAACTTTTAGGTGAGAAGGGGGGAGGTCGGTGTCAGGAACAAGGTCATGACAGAGGGCTGGGTGGGGTTTTGGTTTGGGCTAGGAATTCATGCCAAGGTGTGCACTGTCTGAGCCCTAAGGAGATGCAGCAATTCTGTGCAGTGATTCACAGGCAGCTGCATGGCCTCAGTTAAGGTTCTAATCCAGTGATCTTGGTTTGAAAGAAAGTAGTGCAAGGGATTTAACAAAGTCTAGGAAATCTGCAAAAGCACAGGACTTTAGAGAAATAGTTAAATTGGAATAGTTCAACTACCTCATCTCCTTAACTCTCCTCCCCCTCACTCTGGTACATAGCTAAGTCAGATTAAGTACCAGTCTGTCTCCAGGGACATCCTGAATAGTGCTGGTCCTTATAGCTCTGAACATTCCTCCACCATCCATCATCATCCATCTATCCATTCAACAAAAATTCATTAAGTACTTATTATATGTTCAGCAGTTTTCTAGGCTGGGGAGATCCAGCAGTGTTGGAAGGAAACATGTTTTCTGACCTCCAGAAGTTTCAATCTCAAAGAATAGACAGATAACAGTGTGTTTCTATCATCTGTTCTTGTATATATTTGTGGGAGTAATGGTAAATACTTTTTTATTTTATTTTTCCCAGCAGTACTGGGGATTGCTCCCAGTGGTGCTACACCACTGAGCTTACACATCTCCAGCCCTTTTTGTTTTTTATTTTGAGACAGTGTCTTGCTAAATTGCCCAGTCTTGCCTCAGCCTCCCAGGTTGCTGGGATTATAGGTTTGTAACACATTACCTGGATGAATTCCAGGTAATCTCCTAAATTGATTTTGGATGAATTCCAAAATCAATTTAGGAGATAAAATTTGCAAAATTAGGGGCTGGGGTTGTGGCTCAGCGGTAGAGCGCTTGCCTAGCACGTGCGCAGCCCGGGTTCAATCCTCAGCACCACGTAAAAATAAAGTCATGGGCTGGGATTGTGGCTCAGCGGTAGAGCACTTGTCTAGCACGTGCGCGACCCGGGTTCGATCCTCAGCACCACATACAAATAAACACATTATGTACAACTAAAAGCAAATAAATAAATATTAAAAAAAAAAAAAAAAATAAAGTCATTGTGTACAACTAAAGCAAATAAATAAAATATTTTTTTAAAAAATTTGCAAAATTATTACTGAAAATCCCTTAAGTTACCAGGACCTAGGCATTTAGAAGCCCAAAAGTCAAGAAATAACATCTATTTTCCTTTGTACTTCGAGCATGACTCTGGGGCAGTAGATGTCAAGATTTGGCTTTAATGATGCATGTATATATTTAACAGCAAAAAAGACAAGGTGGTCCAAGACTCAGGGAATTAAATAATTCAGAGTATGGGGCTATAGAAGCAGAAATAATCAGTCAACATCTTTTGGAATCAGTGGGCTAGTTGTCCTGTGGAATGTGAGAAACAAACTATTAGAAACAGAGACATTGGGATATAGAACTATTGTGAAGTAGCCTATGCATAGACATGAACCAGGGGTCACAAATGCACAAACATGCCAGAAGCTAAGCAGGTAATATAATGAAGAAAGGTGGTGGCATGTAGGTAATAGGGAAAGGAAGAGACTACAGCAAACTGGAGAGCTCTTGCCTTGTCCAAAGGGACAATTGCTATTTAGCTCCCACTAATCATTGTCAAATGAGAACTGAGGACCCATTTTGCTAGATCATCTGTATTATAGTATGCCGTCAGTGCCAGCTTCCTTTGATCTCTGGGGCCCACTTTCCCTACTGCACAGCAGGCTGCATGTTCTCCAGGATTTACTACCACTACTATCCTGCCCATCTTCAACTTGTAACAGTCTCTAACCAATGATTGATGGGTTTGGTGGATAAATACTTCAATGCCCTTGCCTCTTAGATGAGATAATCTTGAGATTCATGTTTTCCTACCACCTTCCCCAGAGTTTCCCAGGAGAATTAAGCTCCAGTTGCCCATATGGTAACTTCCTTGATAACTCACCCTACTGACTGCCTCCCTTCCCTTCTCTGTCTCACTTCCCTACTTCCTTACTTCAGTTTCCTAGGATCCACTTCCAAATAAGCTACTTGCTACTGAAGCCTTGTTACAGTATCTGCTTCTGGAAGAAACCAACCTAAAAACACAAAATACTAAGTAATATTTGAAATCTGGATTCTTTTTGTTGTTAAAATTTCCCATTTAAGCCGGGCGTGGTGGCGCACGCCTGTAATCCCAGCACTTTGGGAGGCTGAGGCAGGAGGATCGCGAGTTCAAAGCTAGCCTCAGCAATGGCGAGGCACTTGGCAACTTAGTGAGACCCTGTCTCTAAATAAAATACAAAAAAGGGCTGGGGATGTGACCCAGTGGTCTAGTGCCCCTGAGTTCAATCCCTGGTACCACACACACACAAAAAAAATTGCATTTAAAATTGTGCATGTCAACAAAAATAGATCTAGGAGCTGAATTTGACCAACAGTTTATCAGTTTGGGATTCTGATATTAACTCAGATTTCATCTGTCATTCTTTTTTTTTTTTTTTTTTTTAAGTTTTAGATGGACATAATACCTTTATTTTATTTTTTTAATGTGGTGCTGAGGATCAAACCCAGTGCCTCACACATACTAGGTGTGTACTCTACCACTTAAGCCACAACCCCAGCCCTTATCTATCATTCTTATAGAAACCACCTAGGCTGGTGCTGGGGTTGTAGCTCAGCAGTAGAGCGCTCGCCTAGCACATGCGCAGCCCGGGTTCGATCCTCAGCACCATGTAAAAATAAATATTTTTTTAAAAAATATTTATTTATTTGCTTTAGTTGTACACAATGCAATGCATTTTATGTTTACGTGGTGCTGAGGATCGAACCCGGGCCGCGCACGTGCGAGGTGAGCGCTCTGCCGCTGAGCCACAAACCCAGCCCAATAAATAAATATTTTTTAAAAAAGAAAAGAAAGAAAAGAAACCACCTAGGAGCCGAGCATGGTGGCACATACTTTTTTTTTTTTTTAATATTTATTTATTTGCTTTAGTTGTACACAATGAGTTTATTTGTACGTGGTGCTGAGGATCGAACCCGGGCCGCGAACGTGCTAGGCGAGCGCTCTACCGCTGAGGCACAATCCCAGCCCTGGCACATACTTTTTAATCCCAGCAGCTCCAGAGGCTGAAGCAGGAGGATCGTGAGTTCAAGCTAGCCTCAGCAACTTAGTGAGGCCCTAAATAACTCAGTGAGACCCTGTCTCTAAACAAAATATAAACGGAGCTAAGGATGTGGCTCAGTGGTTAAGGCCCCTGGACTCACTCCCCAGTACCAAAAAAAAAAAAAAAGGAAGAAAAAGAAAAAAGAAAGCAACCACCTAGGGTCAGGCTTAGTGGCACATGCTTATAATGCCAGTGGACTGGGATGCTGAGACAGGAGGATCGCAAATTCAAAGCAATTTAGCAAGACCCTCAGCAACTTAGAGAAACCATGTCTCAAAATAAAAAAATAAAAAGAACTGGCAATGGAGGCTGTGGCTGTGGCTCAGTGGTAGAGTGCTCGCCTGGCACGCGTGAGGCACTAGGTTTGATCCTCAACACCACATAAAAATAAATAAAGGTATTGTGACTACCTACAACTAAAAATATATATTTAAAAAAAAAAAAGAACTGGCAATGTACTTCAGTAGTAAAGCACCCCTGGATTTAATCCCTAGTACCAAAATAAAAAAAAATTTTTTTAAAGGAAAAAAAGAAACCACCTAGGAAAGGAACATGTGTACTAAGTAAAAGTGTTTAAGGAAGATGGATGAGAAAGTTCTAAGGATGGAGAGTGGTGCCACCTGGAAACAGCTGCTTAAAATGTGGAGAATTAGAGAATGGCTCAGCAATAAAGAATGTTACTGCTCGAACTTCCATTCCTACCTATGGCTCCCTGCTGCAAGCTTTCTTCAGTCAATCTGGCTTCAGCAGCCACCACTCCCACCTGGGTAAGTCATAGGAAGGCCCCAGGGGAAGTTTCAGAGCCTAGCCAGACCCAGCACCCTACAGGGAGGCACCCCATCAGCTGCACGCCAAACTGGTTCTATAACTGGAATGACAAGCCAGGGCCTGTTGGCTGCAGGGTCCTCAAAATCAGCCTTTCCTGGTACCTAGGCCACCACCCTTCCCAGGGTCATAACAAGCTTCTCCACATGCTCTTAGCCCAGCTCACTTGTCCTCTTGGGATAAGGAGAGGGCCCAAAAGTGCAAGAGTTAAGGAGCTGATGGGGGAGAAGTAAGCCCCCTCTCCTGGCACTTCTAGTAAGTCAGCTTTCCAAGTAGTCATCCAATTCAGTCACCCAAAGTGCTGACAGGAGGCACTGTCATCCTGGTGCTGCATAAAGAAAGACAGGCCAGACCCTGGAGGGTGGATGGTTGCACCTAGCTGGGATGCCCAGACAGGCCCATGGGTGACAGGCAGCCCAAGCCCATTTGCTAGCGGTGTTTTCAGAGCCTGTGCTATTTTAGGTTCCTTTGTCATCACTGCAGGCAAACTGGACTGAAGGAGTCTGATTAGAAGGGAGAAAACCTGTTTAGCAGAGCTGGGGTGTGGGGGTTGCTCCCTGAGCTGGCACCAAGCAGAAGAACCTGGGTCAGTGCTTCTGGGCTCAGAATGGGGTTAGGATTTCAGCACTAACTTTGGAACAACTAATCAGACAAAAAAGATAAACAGAAGGACTTTGAGGTTCAGGAGCCAGAAGCTATAATTCCTGTCTCAGGTCTAATCGTGACAATAATGATACCTTATTACAAATGTGCTTTATAAGTATACATGTTACCTTCATAGACATTATCTCATTATTTTATCCTTGCTGCAGCCCCATAAGACAAGTAGGTATTATTCATGCCACCTGAAATACAAAGAATCTTGGTTAAACTAAAGTAAGTGATTTGCCCAGGCCACAGTCTTAAGTGGCAAATTCATGCCTGAATTGATTATTGGGGAACCTAGAACTGCACATCTAAAGGTCTTTGCAAGAAGATGGGAACTGGGGCTGGGGCTATGGCTCAGTGGTAGAGCACGTGTCTCGCATGTGTGAGGCCCTGGGTTCAATCCTCAGCACCACATAAATAAAATAAAGGTATTGTGTCCACCTACAACTAAAAAAAAAAGTTAAAAAAAAAAAAAAAAAAAGAAGAAGAAGAAGAAGATGGGAACTCGGGGGGTGGGATCTGGCCTTTTGTTGGTGACCCCAGGAAATATGTGGCCTCATGAGTCCATGGGCTGAAGAAACATGGATCCACACACAGAACTTGTTGGTGGTCTGGCACCACAGAACAATCACAGTGGGCTTCTGGAAAGCTTTCTCTCCCCTCTTGGCTGGCAGATTGGAAGGGTTTTTCTGTTCCCTTTATGCCGCCCCCTGAGTCAGCTCTCTGGCATTGCCCTGGCATGTCCTGGGCCCCACGCCCAGGCAGTGAGGAGGTGCTGGCAGATTGCCAGGGGAATGCTGCTGTCTTAACTCAGGCCAACTCCTAATTACGACCCCCTTCCCAGAGGTAGCCCAACAATGGCTGCATTGGAGGCTGTGACTTATAGGCACAGGATGACTCTCTCCTGCCCCTTCGACTTCCTGGTACAGGTGTCACTGGGTACACACATGCCTTTACCTGATGACTGCAGCCTGGGAGGGGATGCAGGAATCAAATCCATTTTATAGACTTTGGCTGAGCCAGGCTCCTACCCCAGGGCTCTGCTTAGGTTTCTGGTCACATCCAAATAGCTAGGGAGGGAGTTGCTTTTGGACAGAAAAGAGGAAAAGATAGCCAAGACGCTAGCCTGAAGCTGTCTCAGCTGTTTCTGGGGCTCTGACTCAGAAGCTGCTTCTCAGGAACGTTGAGCATATAGGTCTCAGAGCCCCTTATTTAGGCACAATGGAATGACAAGCTGGGCAGGGGAGATTTTTACCCCTCTCTGTCTCCTCTTAGAATACCCCTTGCAGAGAAAACAGCACTGGACACACTGAAGACTCATCCTGGAAGTTCCTTCCAGGAAGGAAGGAATAAAGGAAGGAAGGAAGGCTTCCAAGACCCCTTAGTACCCAGGGATCTACCTGGCAATGATTGCAGCAACCTACTTGTGCTTAGAACATTGCTGCATTGCATGACAGTTTGTCTCTAATCTCTCTATCTTATCTCCCCAGCTCTCGTCTAACTTCCCTGACCTCTTGTTTTGAGGTGAAAGAGTGCCCTGAAAAATCACATTCATTTGATAAATAGATTGATTGACAGAAAATGTTAGGAAAAGGAGCAAAGAAAAGAGGCAGGGCTGGGGTTGTGGCTCAGCGGTAGAGCACTTGCCTAGCACGTGCGCGGCGCGGGTTCGATCCTCAGCACCATGTACAAATAAATGCATTGTGTACAACTAAAAGCAAATAAATAAATATTTTTTAAAAGAAAAAAATAAAAAAGAAAGAGGCAAATAGAAATCAGTGAGAAGCAAGCAGGTTGGGTCACATCCCAAAAATCCGGAGAATTTGTTTCCCTTACCAATCAAAAGCTCCCAAGTCACTTGAGGAAAAGAGAGAGGAAAGCACAAAAGCTCTCTGCAGTGATTCTCCAATGTAGGCAAAAGTTCTTTTCTGTGCCTCTGACCTTTATTTTGTTTCCCTAAAGCAGATTGATGTCCCATGGGACAATTCACAGTGAAATGAGACCCAGGGAGAACTAACCCTGGAACAGAAATCATGTTAGCAGCTTATCACACAATGCAATAATTACAGCTTTATCTGCATACCTCTGTCAATCCTAAAATCTGGGAGGGCAGGAACAAAGTCTGTCTTATTCACCAAGCTAGTTCCAGAGTCTAGCAAGCTGCATGGTACACAGAGGGCACTCAATGAGGTGCTTGATATGCATTTGTGGATTTGGCTAACTGAGGGGCAACTGGAACCTGCCACTACACTCCTGCTATCTTAGCTGCCATCAGCAACTTTTATTCTAGAGTTCATTCCAGGTCTGAGAATCTGATGATCTACTGGAAGAAACTGACCCGGGAGGCACTGACAAATTGTCTCTGGGGCCTTGGGTACTAGGATAGACTTGGTGTTGGAAATGAATAACTCCTGGGGTGGGGTCGGCTGATTTATCCAGCAACCCTGCTGGCTCTCTAAAACCAGGCCTAAGGCGGCCTCTAGTGGACAAGAAGAATCACTTTCCTTTCAGGGTAGAGGTTTGGCTTCCTCATCTCTATCACCCCAGTATCTTTGATTTCCATCCTTGGGCCTAGGGTCAAGAGCACTCAAAGCATCAGCAGCAAGATAACTGCATCATGTCAGAACAATAGGCAAGCCATCAAAAAGACCAATCCATTCAAACACACTCATTATGGACATACAGTATATAAGGCTCTGCTGAAAGCCTGGGGGAGAGGGAGATATAAGGAGAATAAGACAGTGTTCTGTCCTTAGGAACCTAGGATCTCAATAAAAAGGCAAACATTTAAAAAACAATTTAAGTGGTCCCATAATGAGGTACCAACCATTTCAAGAGCTGAGTTCAGATAATCAGTACAACCTCTGTGCCAGTTTTCTCATCTGTAAAATAGGAATAAAAAAATCTTAGTGGGGCTGGGGTTGTGGCTCAGTGGTAGAGCACTCGCCTAGCACATGCACGGCCAGGGTTCGATCCTCAGCACCACATAAACATAAATGCATTGCATTGTGTACAACTAAAGCAAATAAATATTTAAAAAAAAATAAAACCCACTTTTAAAAAAATCTTAGGGGATAAAAAAAATTTAGGGTTGTTATGAAGACTAAATTAATATGATAAAGAGAATGGCATTATTGTTGTTCTTCAAGTAATCTGTGCTAATCATAAATAATTTAGCACATTTAAGGAAGAAAAAGTGCATACTAATGCCACTATCAGAGACAGAAACTATTAACCTACAAATATTATTATTATTACATTATTATAAGAGCCCTATGGTGAAAGTTATAACCTCTTTATGTCACTGATAAGGAACATGAAGCTCAGGGAGCCTAAGTAACTTGCCCAAGGTCATACAACTGAATTCAATGCCAGAGTTCAAATCTAGCTCTTCCCCCTATGTGATAAAGGGATGAGTCAAAGTTGATTGCAAGATTCTGAACCTATGGGTTTGGGATATACCTCAGTTGGTAGAGTGCCTGCCTAGCATGCACAAGGCGCTGGGTTCAATCCCCAGCACCCCCCCACACACACACACACATACAAAAAAAAAGATCCTGAACCTATGTCATTGGCAGACTAGTCATGTCACTGTCAGAGCCAAGGGAACTGGAGAAGAAAACTGGTCCAGGATGGCAAGGGGAATAGTTATAACAGTTAATATTTATTGAGTCTTTACTATTCAAGGCACTGCTTTACCCTTTATTTATATTAATAATTCATAAAACCCTATGATTAACTCATAAAACCCTATGATTAACGCCTATAATCCCAGTGGCTTGGGAGGCTAAGGCAGGAGGATCATGAGTTCAAAGCCAGCCTCAGCAAAAGCGAGGCACTAAGCAACTCACTGAGGCCCTATCTCTAAATAAAATACAAAATAGGGCTGGGGATGTGGCTCAGTGGTCGAGTGCCCCTGAGTTCAACCCCCTGTTACCTTCCCCCCGCCCAAAAAAATCCTATGATTAGATAGGAGGAATAAGTTAAAAAAACATATTGTGCAACAGGATGACTATAGTTGCCAGGTGCAGAGGCATACACCTGTAATCCCAGCAACCTGGGGGGCTGAGGCAGGAGCATTGCAAGTTTGGAACCAGCCTTAGCAACTCAGCAAGACCCTGTCTCAAAATAAAAAACAAAAAGGACTAGACACACACACACACACACACATGCAAAAAGACTACAGTTAATAACAATGCATTGTGTTCTTGAAAATTGGGTAGATTTTAAGTGTTCTTACCACAAAAAAACAATAAGAAGTGTGTGAGGTAATGCATATGTTAGCTCAGGTTAGCCATTCTAAAATTATACATATTTCAAAATAATATGTTGTATATAACAATATATATAATTTTATTTGTCCATAAAAATAAATATTATTTTTTTAAAAAACCCTATGAGGGCTGGGGTTGTAGCTCAGTGGTAGAGCGCTTGCCTAGCATGTGTAAGGCACTGGGTTCGATTCTCAGCACCACATATAAATAACATAAAGGTACATTCACAACTAAAAAAAATATTTAAAAAAAAGTAAGGTAAGTACTATTTTTATCCATATTTTGCAGATGAGAGAATTGAGGTTCAGAACAGTCATAAAATTAGCAGATTCCCAGTTAGTCAGAAGCAGAACAAGGATTTGGCTTCAGTGTTCTTCACTTCTATACTATATTGCTTGTCAATTTGATTGATTTGGATTTGGCTCATGTTGAATTTGGGTGGACACAGGACATTTAAGTGGAAAGGTCTGGTAGGCAATCACATATGTAGCCCAGGTCTGGGACTTAGTAGCCTTAGGACCTGGCCTGGACTCCAGAAAGTTGGACACTGGTCCTTTCTGTCTGGCCTATATGCCCATCCACAGATCTGGCTGATCTCCAGATTTACAGCCTATTTCTCCCCTCCGCCTTCCCTCCCCTTCAGTTCACCTGACCAATTTTCCAAACATCTGCCAAACCCTCAGTATTTTAGGGCGTGATTCACGCTTTCTTTTCCACTAGTGCTATCTGTTCAACTCTACCTCCAACGGCCAACATCCATCTTTTTTCATTTCCTCCATTAAGACTTTACTGATTTTTCCAACTGATTCAATTACTCCCCTTTTAAAAGTCCCACATATTTGCTTTTACCTTCCAGGCATTTTATTGAGTACCTACTATATTCTAGTCGCTTTAGACACTAGGGATACCAGAATGAAGGTAAACAGACATAGACTCTGCCTTTGTGTGGTTTATAGTCACACAGACATGTACAAAATCAGACTTGGGACATGTGTTTTTTTTTTTTTTTTTTTGGTACCGGGGATTGAACTCAGCGGCACTAGACCACTGGGCCACATCCCCAGCCCTTTTTTGTATTTTATTAGAGACAGGGTCTCACTGAGTTGCTAAGTGCCTAGCCATTGCTGAGGCTGGCTTTGAACTCACGATCCTACTGCCTCAGCCTCCCAAAGTGCTGGGATTACACCGGCTGGGACATGTGTTTTGAAGAAGTAGTGAATGGGGCTGTCATTACAGAAATTTGATCTGGTCAAGAGGTCAGGGAAAGCTACTCAGAGAAAGCAACACTTGAACAGAGAACTGAAAGATAGGCAAAGAGGGTTGTGAAGAGAAATTCAGGTATCTAGATACAAAGATCTAGAGGTTGTCTAATCTTTTCTCTTGAATTGTTTATTATCATGCTTATCTTCCAGCCCCCATTGAGGAAAAGTCCTTTAAAGCAGGGCCTATTTCTGGCCCATCTTTCTATCTTTTATAGAGGTTAGGACTAAAGTTTGGCCAGGGCAGGAAGAAAGTTATCTAAATGGACTGAGGAGACATTGGCTGTTTCTACAGAAACCCTCAGCATACCACCTTCAAGCCCCCTGGAGCACTGAGAGGTCATGCTGTGCCCATTACTACCACCCTCCTTTGTGGTAGCCAAGGAACTGTGTCATTTCTGGCTCCTGGCCTAGATTTATGTCTGTCCTTGATGAAGGAATCTTCTTGAATTGCACTAGGGTTTCAGGTCTCATGCGTTTGTGAACACAGAGGTGGCCTGTCCTTGTGGGACTCCCTGTGAGCTATAGGATTTGGAACCACAGAAGGAATACAAGGATGATTGTACCAGAACAGTGGGGTTTGTTACAGTCTGTAAGCCCTTTTCTCCCACTGCTTCCCCGCCTTGTCCACTTCTTTCCACTCCTCAAACATTTTTTTATTGCAAACATTTTTTTTTTTTTTTAATCTCAGGCTTTTGCTGCTACTCCTTCCATCATGAATGTTCTCCCTAAAAACGTTATCATCATGTAGGTCTCCCTAAAAATGTCAGTTTCTGAGGGGAGCCATTCCTGAGCATCTCAGCTAAAGGAATTCTCTATGCTCTGCCTTCTTGTCACACTTTATCACTATTATTTGATTTTGTTTTCTCTGTAGCAGAATTTACACCAGTCTAAAATTACCTCTTTCAGCCAGGAACAGTGACGTACACCTGTAATCCCAATGACTCAAAAGGCTGAGGCAGGGGGGCTGGGTTGTGGTTCAGCGGTAGAGTGCTCACCTAGCATGTGTGCGGCCTGGGTTCGATCCTCAGCACCACATAAAAACACATTGTGTACAACTAAAAGCAATAAATAAATAAAAAAAAAAAAAAAAAAAAAAAAGGCTGAGGCAGGGCCGGGCACGGTGGCGCATACCTGTAATCCCAGCACTTGGGAGGCTGAGGCAGGAGGATTGCGAGTTCAAAGCCAGCCTCAGCAATGGCGAGGCACTTAGCAACTCAGTGAGACCCTGTCTCTAATAAAATACAAAAAAGGGCTGGGGATGTGGCCCAGTGGTCGAGTGCCCCTGAGTTCAATCCCAGTACCAAAAAAAAGGCTGAGGCAGGAGGAGATTAAGTTTGAGGCCAGCCTGGGCAATTTAGTGAGAGCCTGTCTCAAAATAAAAAATCAAAAGGGCTGGGTATATAGATCAGTGGTAAAGCTACATACCCAGTGGGTTCAATCCCCAGTACCAAAAAATAAATAAATAAAAAGAAAGAAAAAGATGGAAGGAAAAAAAGAAAACAAATAACCTCTTTTAGCAGAGTGTGGTAGCATGCACCTGTAATCCCAGCTACTAGGGACCCTGATGAAGGAAAATTGCCTGAGCCCAGGAGTTCAAGTCCAGTCTGGGCAACATAAAAAGATCCCCTCTCAAAAAAAAAAAAAAAAAAAAAAAAAAAAAAAAAAAAAAAAAAAAGATCTTTTTCTAGGTTCATTGCCTGCCTATAAGAATATAAGCTTTGTAAGGGCAGAAAAATTGCTGGATTTTTGTCTTCTGTTTTCCAGTAACTGGAAAAGAGCAAGTATTCAATATAATGAATGGATGAATGGATGAACAAATGCTCCACCCCCTAAGTATGTGATGGATACAGTGCCTTCATTGGGGCTAAATCCACATTGCATTTAAGATTCCAATCTGGAGCCTGTTGCGCTTGCGGCTAGAGAGTGGGGGTGGGGGTGGGGGTAGGGGTTGAGGGGGCTGAGACAGGAGGATTTCGAGTTCAAAGCCAGTCTCAGAGAGACACTGTCTCTAATAAAATATTTTTTAAAAGGGCTGGGGATGAGGCTTGGTGGGTAAGCACCCCTGGGTTTAATCCCTAGTACCAAAAATAAATAAATAAATACATAAATAAATAAATAAATTCAAATCTGAATTCCATCGGTGGCATGACCACATCTGAATTTTCCCAACACCATTACTACCCCCAAGATCTCTTTTTGTTTACTTCCTTCCAACAATATTATCTCAGTTCCACCTCCTAGTAGCTATTTGACGTGAATTAAGTTATTTCACCTTTTTCAGCTTCAGTTTTCCATTCTGTAAAATGAGGCTGATAGCTCCTTTACTCACAGGATGGTGGCAAGAGTTAAAAGGAATAGTTGATGTAGAGCGCTTAGTGCACAGGCTGTATAAGTAGCAAAATCTCCCAGAGTGTTAGCTACCCCAGTGGTTTCTGTCATCTTCACCACACCTCCATTTGTCATTCACGCTGGTTCCCATTCCTGTCCCTCCCTTAAAGTTCGGCAAAGCACCTCAACTCTGCCCACCAGGGGGCCCCATATGCCATTCTCCCTGCTTGACTGGTGCCAGCAGCCAGGTCCCAGAACTCAGCCCTTCCCTTTTGCCTCTATGACAGCTCTGTCACCTTTCCCCCCACTCCTGCCACCGTGTTCCACCTCTTCACTCCAAATATCTCATCCTAATGTCCCCAATACTTCATTCATTCTACAAATATTTATTGAGTGCCTACTCTATGCCAGGCTTTATGGCAGGTATTGAGGCTATATTAGCAAGGTTCAGTGATGCACACCTGTAATCCTAGAGACTACATAGGCTGAGGCAGAAAGATTGCAAGTTCAAAACCAGCCTCACCAACTAAACGAGATCCTGTCTCAAGAAAAAAAGGATTGTGGATATAGCTCAATGGTATAGCATCCCTGGGTTCAATTCCCGGTATTAAAAAAGAGGTAGGGCTGGGGTTGTGGCTCTGCGGCAGAGCGCTCACCTCGCACGTGCGCGGCCCGGGTTCAATCCTCAGCACCACGTAAACATAAATGCATTGCATTATGTACAACTAAAGTAAATAAATAAATATTAAAAAAAAAAAGAGGTAATAGTGGTGGAGGGGAGGTAGCATTAGATACCTCCTGCCTTCAAGGAGCACCTGAGTAGAGGCAGAGGGAGCCCTGACTTGGACTTGTGAGGTGGGAATGCTAGGATCAGATTGCCCTTTGGAACCAGCCCTGTTGGCTGGAAAATGGGTTTCACCTCATGAATGATAGGAAAGCGCTCTACCACTGAGATACCTTCACTCGAAATACCCTGTCTCCTCACATTACGTGTTCTTACAATTCAACTGAATTTCTGAGCTCAGCTCTCGTCTCTGGTACCTCAGACTCTATTCCACATGCCTCACTTCCTCACACCCAATGCTTCAGCTCACACCCCAAATAGCCTCAGCCTCTCACTCCAAAATCTCAGTCCCCTTTTGCCCAAGTCTTCAGGAGCTGCATTCCTCACCTCAGATTCTTCAGCTCCTCCTTTAAGACATGCTCATCATTGATTTAATCTGTGGTTCTTAGTCCTTTTTCACCTCTTAGGAAAAGGATGGGGAAATACTCCCACCATGGACAGTGACTTGTTTGGGAGTGGTTCTCATTAGGGATGGAGGCTATCAAGTTTTCTGTGTATGGTTGTGATTTGAAGAAGCCCACTGGCTTCCAGATAAGACAGGGGCATTCCTCACACCCTCTTTGGAGATTGCTTATTTAAATGTTTTCATTTGTCTTTCTCACTCTTTCCTATCCCAACGATCACATCTCTAGTTTCAAATGCCTTATCACTAATATTTCAAAGTTCCATGGAGAGAAGTCATGATTTCATCACCTCTAATTCTCCAAAACTAGTCACAGAATCTTAGAGTTGGAGAGGTTTTCAGAAGCCATTAGTCCAGTGGGTTTCAAACTTCTTTTTAGCTAGTGATTCTCATCTTCAACCAAAGATTATATGAAACCCTAATAGATATGCTGGGCAGCAACTGGAGCATAGTCACATAAGCCCTGGGATTCTATGCAATGTGGATTGAAAACCCCTCATGGACTCAAGACTGAATTCCCTTCAAACTGATTTTACAAAATCTCCCAACAAAAAAGTGGGTAACTAGTCTTTGTTTTCTCATGGCATCACCCCCCTTGCTTTGAACTGCTCCATTTTTATTAGGTCTGAAAAGTAAGTACCTTCATACTCTAAAATTGCATTCCAAACTTAGAGAGGGAAGGCTCTCATTCAGAAAAAAAATGGCATAATTTTTGGCAGCTTCAAAGATCAGAATGAGGGAGGGTCCCAGGGTCCCACCTGGGTGTGGTGATTTTCAAGGCATCAATTTTCTGTGGTATTTCCTGTTTCCGGAGCGCTTGGCACAGTTTGATTGCTGGTGCTGCCCAGGGGACTGGCTGCGACCAAAAGAGTGCAGCTTGAGGACCCCGTGAGGTTGCCATAGATACTGATGCGCTGGGATCTGGTGAGCTTGTTATTAATTTGTATGTATTTTCACTCTAATTGCTATGGGGTAGCTGGAGGTTCTGTGGGTGTTACAGCAACAGGGATCAAGGAGTGTGTGCGTGCGCGCACACACACACACACACACAGAAGAGTCTGTAGGCTCCAAAGTGCCACATGGATACATCAGCGTGTGCTGTTGAGAAAGTAGTGAGGGAGGGAGGGGAAAGTGAGGTAGAGAGAGAAAGGAAAAAGAGAATGGATTGATTTCTTTCTAATTTTGTAAATTCTAAATTTCCACTTTATTTGGTTGTTTCCAAAAGTAAAGGGCAGCACCAAGGACATGGTAGTTAGTCGATGAATATTTGTTGAAAGGCAGCTAGTTACATTTGTACAGTAATGTGAGTCAGTCTCAAGTTTTCACCCCAATATCGTTCTCATCACTTTTTCTTTTACCTAGGGACTTGATGCAGAGTGCCTTTTATGGTTACCCTGAAATAGCCAATGTAGAGCCCTCACCCTCATTGGAGATGATATACTTCTCCTGGCAGGCACATGAGATTGGCCAGTTATAGTCCTCTTTTTAACATTCCTCTCCCCCCTCCCCATACTCTTAGGGGACTCCATGACAGCCTTAGTTTGTACTCATTCTGACCTCTCTCCACCTTACTCGAATGAATATAAAGTTTCAAGTATCAGCGTCTGTAAGTCAGGAACCAAGTCGCCTTGAGTAGCGGGAAGGGCACATTGATGATCAACTGATACACAGACTCCATTTCTGGAACACAGGCTAGCAGTTACTTCAACCTTGACAGTGGAAGACAGAAACTCAAGACTTACTGGCATCTCCTTGTTCACAGTCTCATTGCCCTTTCCATGCTGGGACTTGGGACCTGGCTCTTACCCTGGAGCTGTGAAGTAGGAAGTGGCCTTACCCCCACTGCTTTACTTCCTGTTGCCCTGGGGATGGGTGGGGCATAGACCTCTTCACTTCTACCCTTTCCTTGGTCCTTTCTGCCCTCCTTCCAGGCAATCAATTAATGGTTTTACTCTTGAACTCCATTCCCTTCTATTCCCTAATCACCCCCACTGGGCAGTCTTGTTCTCAGAGCAACTCCTTGGCTGTTGGGTAAGGAAAGGAGCTCAGCCCTCCCTGAGAGCTTTGCTCCACCCACCCTCCCCAGGCTGCTTGGGAGGCTGGGACACCTCTCTATAGTCTCCCCAGGTAGAGTGAGTTTGCTGACATTAGAGAACCAGACTCCCCAGTGGGCGTCCTGCTGTAATCAAGTCTAAGCTGCAGCAGTTGGCTGAGCTCCCTCCTGCCCAGTTGGGGCTGGCCCCTGACTTGGGGTACAGCTGCCTTAGCAGGTCAGGAACCTGCCCAGCCTGTTTCTCCTCCATGGAGACAGTTATGTGCCTCGGTGCTACCAATCTGTGATGTTGGGGACTGAGGAAGGGGAGGTAACTGCCTTTGCCATTCCACAAATATTTACTGAGGGTCTGGGACTGAGTATACGGGGTGAACAAAGAAGGAAGATGTCCTGCCCAACTGGAGCCTACAATTTAGTGAGAAGGCAAATATTAAATAACAGCAAACAGTTTTTAATTAGATAGCAGGTACTATTATAAGTGCTATATGTGATTTAGCCCATTAAATGCTCACAACCCTGTGAAGAAGATACTATTATTACCCGTTCTCTCTCTCTCTTTTTATTTTCTTTCTTTCTTTTTTTTTTTTTTTTTTTTTTCTTTTTGTGGTGCTGGGGATTGAACCCAGGGCCTTGTGCATGTGAGACAAGCACTCTACCAACTGAACTGTATCCCTAGCCCTATTACCACTTCTCAAGGTAACTGAGGCACAGAAAGATTAAGTGACTTACCCAAGGTCATATAGCTGGCCACTGAGTTACCCAGAAATCCAAGGTAGGTAGTCGGATGCCAGAGTTTTAGCTCTTGTACCAGAAAAGATATCATTAAAAAATGTGTAAGTGCCATAAAATAAAAGTACAGGATGCCTTACAAGAAAATGGAATGTTTTGTCCTTCCTTCTACTTGATCTTTTAGCCCCCAAAGGCACAAAGCCTTTGCAAATCATTCCCCTACCTTCCCTTTCATTACTGGCCTGAGGGAGAGTGCTACTTGCATCCTATGCCCCAGGCCTGGTCTCCCGGATGAAACCGCGCCTGAAGGGTCCCCCCACCCCCAATAATGGCAGTGATACTTGCACAAAGCTAGACTGTCAGCTCCCTGAGGGAAGGCTGCCGGCAGCTTCTTCTGTACAGACTGTGGATGTCTCCAGAGTGTGCAGTTTGATACAGCCTTCTTGACCTTGGCTGTCTCTCCACTTGGTGAGAGCCGGACAGGAGGTTTGGGACCCACGTGTGGGGCCTCTCCCAGAAAGCTCAGTGGTTCAGACCCATACACCCCTTCTAACCCATTCTCGCACGCATGTTTCAGAGCCCTTGCAAGGTCCGGGACTAGCTCACAGATCGTGAACCTTTCAGCTCGGTCCGCCAGCGCTGGTGGTCCCGAGCTGGGACCCCCCCCAACACACACTTCTCTGACGCTCATGGCCCAGGCCGGGCCGCTCCCGGTTCGGGCGGGGCTGGTGACGGGAGGCCCCTCCCCGGGGGCGGTCCGGGGGCCGGGCGGGGGGCCGGCGGGGCTGGGGGCGGGGCAGGCGGGCGGGCGCGGGGGTGTCACTCCCTCCCTCGCTCTCCCCGGTAAAGTCTCGCGGTGCTGCCGGGCTCAGCCCCGTCTCCTCCTCTTGCTCCCTCGGCCGGGCGGCGGTGACTGTGCACCGACGTCGGCGCGGGCTGCACCGCCGCGTCCGCCCGCCCGCCCGCCAGCATGGCCACCACAGCCACCTGCACCCGCTTCACCGACGACTACCAGCTCTTCGAGGAGCTTGGCAAGTATGGCCCGCCTGCCGCCCGCCGTCCGCCGTGGCCCCCCACCCTACCCCAGTCGCCCGGGCGCTATGCGGATCCTCGCCCCGCCCCCCGGCCCTGCACCGGCCGCTGCAGCGCCCCCTCGATCCACCCCACCCCCAGCCTTTCCCGCGTGCTGACTCCGGGGCCCCCAACCCTCAGCTCCTAGCCCCTCAGCTCCCTCCGCGCCTTGCAGCAGCTGCCCGGGCTGCTGCAACCCGCGCTGCCGCGGGGACTGCAGCCCCCGGACCGCTCCTGGTCGCTCTCCAGCCCCGCCCCTCCTGCACCCTTCAGGCGCCCCCCCTGCGGACCCCGCCTGCCTACAGTCTCGTCTCCACCCTGCTCGGAGATTCACTCTGAACCCTACCCTTAGGTCCCACGCGCCGGGCACTCTGGACCCTCCCTTAGCCCTGCAGCTTCAACCCCGCTGCGGTGCCCGGGTGTGGGGGGATGTTTGGTGCCCGGCCCCGCCCCCCGCTAATGCCCCTTCCAGGATCCCAGCCCCGCAGCTGGGCAGTGCTGCAGCACCCCCAGCCCTTCCCCCCACCCCTGCAGTGGTCCCGGGAGCCGCGCGCCGCAGCCGCAGCATCCCCCTCCCCTCGGCACTGAGCTGGCCGCTGCTGCAGCCCTAACCCCCACCACTACCACCCGCGACGCGAAGCCCGGCCACTGCAGCCCCCGCCCTGCCCGCCCCCTTAGACGTTTCCAGAGCCCGGGATTGCGAGCTCCCATTTGGCGGGGAACGTAGAGGAAAATATCATGGGGAAGGGGAGCTATTGATGTCAAGACTCATAACTGTGCCCTCTTCCCCAAAGGCTGTCAGTTGAGCCGGGATGCGGTGGGATGAAGCCGGTTATGGGAGGGAAGGGTTGAGCTTCACTTTCCCCCTTGGTTCAGGGAGATTTCTCTCGGAATCATACTTTCCTTATAACCTCTCCTTCCTCTACCCTCAACTATTACTGCAGAGAGAAGGGCAGGTTCTCTTTCTCTTTTCTGGTTCTCTTGGCCAGGACTGCAGGGCTATCAGTGAGATGCAGCAGGTGTGTGTTTGAAGCATCGCCCACCAGCTCCTGATGTACAGCCTGAGGTTGGGGCTGTTGTTTTGCCCAGGGACTAGATGAGGGGGGTGGGAACCAGGTGGTACTCCACCCACATCTGTTCAGTGTCATGCTGTGGCTTCATCCTTCTGCCTCATGTTGGCTGGTGGTGGTCACTGCACCGGTGTGTGTGTGTGTGTGTGTGTGTGTGTGTGTGAGAGAGAGAGAGAGTGTGAGACTAAAGGTCTGCTGGTGAGAGCATCACTGTCCTCAGATTTAAAGTGTGTCTGTGTCACTCTGCCCTGCTCGGTGTCCCAGTTCTTTCCCCCTTCTCCCTCCAGGGGTGCTTTCTCTGTGGTCCGCAGGTGTGTGAAGAAAACCTCCACACAGGAGTATGCAGCAAAAATCATCAACACCAAGAAGTTGTCTGCCCGAGGTGAGTGTTCTCTATCTTGGTTTCTCCCTGGGGATCCTTCCAGGGGCTTTGACTGCTGCAGGCGCCCTCGGATCTAAGGAGTATATGTTTTAGTACTTAAAAATTAGTTGAAATTTCTGGGTGGGTGGACTTTGAAGCTAGACAAAGAGTTGTGTGAGGTATTGAAAATGCTTAGGGAGAAAAGAATGAAGAAGATGTAAGAGATGTGGGTAGCTGGAGTGGTCCCTAAAGGCTTAAAGGATTTTGAGCCTAGGGAGTTGGAGGATCTGGGGGTGGTAGGTGGCATGGAACAGAGAGCTCTTAATTTGGAGCACTTGGAACCTCTCTATTTAGGGTTATGATGGCCACTGCAGGCCTGTCCTAGTCCCTGTGCCCCAATGGTGACTTTGGACGCAAATGCAGTAAATGAGCAGCACTGACAAATCCAGCCTCCCCTACCCACCAGGCGGCAGAACAGACTCCCAAGGGAAGAAAATCTGTAAACATCAGGGGAGGCTGCTACTGGCGAGGGCTTCTCGGGAACAAATCCTGCCAGATGAACTTGATTGCTTTTTTTGATCAAATTACAAAGTTGGTGGTGCAGTAGCAGATGTAGTCTGTCCTGGGTGGAGAGTGATGATGCCTCATGGTCTGGAAATCCCAGTGGCCCAGTCTGAGTAGGAGCTGCCTTGCTTTGGGATGTGAGGAGCATGAAGGCCCAGACCTTGGAGCTTCACTTGTGAGATCCTCCCTAGTACCTGAGGCTAGAAGGGTCAGGGCCAGTCTTTAACACCTCTAACATACGCTCTGTGAACCTCTTATTGGGTGTTTGCCAAACTTACCTCATCTGATATGTGTAGACCCAGCAATGTGTGAAGCATTCTGCAAATAAGTCTAGTTAGTACAGAGGTCAGGTCCCTGAGGGCTGCAGAATGCAGCCCAGGGATAAAGGTTATGAGACTCAGAGAAAGGAATTAGGGCTGGGCAGTAGGATGCTGAAAATATACAGATGCCTTGGGGAAGATGTGAGCTTTGGCCAATAATGATGCGGGCATCTCTGGGGCTAGAGATGTAATAGATGTCCCAAGCACTCAGAGAAGCTATAAAATTCCACAGAGATGACAGTGGGCTTCTGTCATGTTGGCAGTTGTTCTGGGACCTGTTTAGCAGGACTGTGTTTGCACCCTGGCTGGGGAGGCTCTCCCATTTCTACCAGCAGGGCTTGTTTTGCTGTTCCCCTCCCTGCCTATATCTCTCACTGAGTGCATTGACTATAAAGTTGACTTGTTTGTTTTCCTTCTCTGGGCACCTTGAGTCCAAGGCAGTGGTTGCTATAGAGATATGTAGGTGGTCAGATGCCCTCCTCCCCTAGGGTGGGGGGATACGGGGGCTGGGCTCTTCGGCAGATATCCTTTGGCTAAGAATGGAAGGTGCAGGCAGGGACGCCAGGTTGAGGATATGCCCACACATAGCCCAGGTATCAGAAATGGGGCTGATATCTAGTTTTCAGTCAATGATGCAGTGCTTTGGTTTCTTTATCTCAACAGTATCCTCTCACCCAGGGGTGAGGTGGGAGAGACAGCTGGAAGCTGAAAATCTGGGACATGAGATAGTGATTGTGGTGACTTTGTGGAGCCACCTGCCTTGAGCTTTCATCTTCTACTCCTTCCCTACCCCCCTGAACTTCCCTGTGTGATAGCATCCTTTCCTTCCTTACCTCCTTTCCACTTTTTTCTGTCCTTTCCAACTGGTATCTTTCTTTCCCTGCCCAAATCAGATGAGGTTTACTTTCTGATTTCTTTTTTTCAACTTGAGAAGAGGATTCTTGTGTGAAATCATATGCTTCAGACAGCAACTCCCCCTCTTTTGAGATGGTTATGCCAAGACTGGGGCTCTCTTGTGTGGCTTGTGTACCAGGTTAACTTTGGGACAGAGGCTTGGTTCTGGCTGATAGACTCAGATGCCATCAAGAAGAGTTAGAAATGTGTAGGTGCCCGTAGTGTTTGGGGGTGGGAGAATGGGAGGATGTTGTCTTGGATGTGGAGGGAGCAAGGGGCATGCTGGGCTGGGTATGGGGATATGAACCCCTGGAGCGAGTTGGGCCAAGGTCCTCACTAGGATGATGCTGATGGGGTTAGGGAGTGAAGGCTGTGGCTTTCCTTCAGCTTCTCAGTTTACGCTGTATATTTTATAAAGGTGCTGGGGCTGGGTTTCACTCATCGTTGTCTGTCTGTCTAGGGCTCCATAGGTGTTAGATTTCTGTGTCTGGGAATGTCATGGGCCCACCAGGGTAGCCTGTGAAGGTCTGAAGGGGCTTGCTGTGTTTGTTGGGACTCCCTGCAGCTTGCTTTCTTATTTGTGATTTTCTGTGCTGCAAACTGAAAGGAGAGAAAGAGGGCATAAAGCTGCTTCTCCTTGGCATTCATGGTGAGGTGGCCCAGGAGGCCTGGGGAGAGATCATTTAGTCTTCTGGGGGTTCAGATATGGATGGGAAGCCTTCTTGTGGGTTGTCATTCCTTGTCATTGTAGCCTCCAGCACCCACATTGGTGGCTGGGTTGCCAGGTAGGGAGTTCACATGGATGTTATTTGAATACCTTTTTGTCTGTGGGCCTTTCTACATAGTCACTGCAAGTCACATAATGTTATTCCATTTGCTTTAACCCAGCAATAGGTGTGTAGATGGGGCTTTTACCAGAGCCCATGGTTCCTAACTAGGCCGAAGGAGGCATTTAGATAGGCTTGGATGCAGGAGCTAGTGGGCCAGGTGATGGCAATGATAAGTCGTTATTTTAAGATTTAAGAGCACCCCCCCCCACCAAGGAGCCTGAGCCCTTATGTCTTTTTTTATTTTTAAATCTTCATATTCCCTTCTTATCTTTATTCATATGCATACGGATTTTCACCTCGTGGAGCATAACATTTTATATCCTGTTCTCTTCACTTGTATCCAAAGCATTTTCCTCATATTGCTACAGTTGAAGGGCAAATTGTCTTTTTTTTCCTTCTGCATGGCTTAGGATTTATCCTTGGAACAATTAGCATCATAAAAAAACCTCTGTATTAGACCATTTATCTGGATTCCAGTTGCTTTCTCTAAGATGGGTACTGGGAGTAATGCCCTTGGCCTTAATGAGAGATGCTACCAGAAACAGTGTTATGAAATCTGTTACCGCACTTGCTATATTTATTTATTTATTTATTTAATCTGTAAGCACTATGTGAAGAAATTTCTGTTGAAGCTACATTGTAAGAAAAGCTCTCCTCTTTGTGAGGACCTGGGAGGTGAGGCAAGGGACCTTATCTGTTTCTTAACTTTTGTGTAGATGAGCCCTAGCAAAGTGACTGTTACACACCCAGTGTATACATGTTAAATGAATGGATCAAGAAGCCTAACCAATCATGGTTACCTTTTGGCTTTGAGTCCTGAGAAACTCAAAGTCAAGTTGTTGGAGCCCTGTTCCCTGGTGCTGGCTTGGGTTCCCCCTTTCTGATCCAGAGAACCAGGCTCTGCTGCTGGAGGAGAGGACAGATGAGGATAAATACCTGTGCTTGGGACAGGAGAGATGTAGGAAGCCAGTGTAGCTTATGGCTCTCTTTTTGTTGTTGTTAATGGTCTTATAGGACTACTATTGGGACCTTCTCTGAGCACTGACTGTCAATGTTAGTGTGCCTAATGGTCACCTGAAGTACTGATTTAAAATGCTGCTTCCTAGGTTCTGTCCATAGAGCTTTTGCTTCAGGAGGTCTGGGGTGAGGTCCCAGAAAATGCTTTTTTAACACATGCCCCAGCAAATTTCATATAGGTAGTTCATGAGCTACTTTTTAAGAAATGCCATCCAAAATCAGCAGCAGCAGTGACAGTTGCTCTTGGTACACGCCTAGGATTCACCAGCCGCACCTTGGACCAGCCTTCTCCAGGTGATGTCTCTGCCAGTATGTGGCCAACTATGCACCTGGGCTGATCTGTGATTAGGGGCCTCATTCTGGGCCCCCAGATTGGGATGTCAGTCTGCATCTGAAGCTATAGCAGGTTGAGTGACTGGTGTTGTGGCATGTTGGCCACCAGAAGGGTAAAGGCTGTCCCTTTCTGGGTCCAGCTGGCCCTGGGGACTGAAATGGGATCCCCCTGGATGGTGCCAGCTGGAAGTCCCCACCCCCTTGGTGTTGGCCTGAGTAGCCCCCATGACATTTGTGTCCCCTGTGGTATCTCCAAGTGATACTTTCCTGTTAAGGATCTGGGTGAAATGAGGGGAAGAGAAGGGAGGGTGATGTGGTAATGGAAGGAGGGGAAGAAGGAGGAGGCGGCTTTGTGCTTTACTGGAATACCAGGACTCGAGGAAGCATTGAGAGATTGTGTGCAAAACCATGTTTTCTTCTTGAGGATAAAACAGGCTGGTTTCTGTTAACAGAGAAATGGCATCCTTCATATACGTGAACTCCTCTGACTTCTCTCCTACCTACCGTTGATGAGAGTGCAAGCTAGAGGTCCCTTCTCTGTGTCAAGGCTTCTGCTGGGCCAGTTTCATTGTATAGTTATGATTTAGTCATACAGCCTGTCACCCTGCCCTCCTACCTACCTCCTCAGAGGGATTTGGGGTGCCGTATCAAGAGTGGAGATGGAGGTTGGAAAACGGGCCCTATACCACAGGCAGGGCCCTTGCTTTTCTTCTTGCTGCTTGCTTTCGTCCCTTGTCATCATGCCCTCCTCAAAAGCTGTGCTGAAACTTTAGAGGTAAGTGGCTGACCCTGTTCTCTGCTGAAGCTGGAGACAGGGAAGAGGCAGGGTTGGGACCAGCTCTTGCCACCATCTCTGTGCTTGCTGCTCTCTGAACAGCCTTGGCAGGCTGACAAGGGCCTGATCCCATGGGTGCCAAAAGGGTGGTGACAGGAAGAGATGGACACTTCGCACCTCTTGAGTGCCTCTCTGCAGAGGCCCTTTGTCACCTACTCATGGCCAGATAGCTCTGTCCTGGGACCATTGGGGAAACCAAGGCATAAAAGATTTGTTTGGGAGCTGGAGCTGGAGCTCAGTGGCAGAGCACTTGCCTAGCATGTGTGAGGCACTGGGTTCAATCCTCAGCACCACATAATAATAAAACAAAGGCAATCTGTTCATCTCCAACTACAAAAAAAAAAAAAAAAAAAAAAAAAGATTTGTTTGGGATTTATGTTTGGATTTGTTTTTGAATTGTAGGTATGCCAATGATTTTGCTGGTGCTCAGACCCCAGCAGCCTCAAACAGCATGACCTTCACTGCCCCCTGAGCTGTTCCCTTTCAAACACAGGTTCTGGGTACTTTGTTCCTATAATGAATCCTGGTGTATTACCACACGCTCCTCTCCATCTAGGCCCAGAGCTCTAAGCCCAGTGGAGCAAATCCCTCATTATTGCTGGCTGAGGCCCTGCTCTCATCTGTACCCACATTTTTGGACTCTGTAGTGGGGACATTTCCAACCACTCCCCCCCAACACCATCTCTACTTCCTGGGCCCTATCATCATCAGCAGCAGCAGCTTTCCATCTGCTCCCCTCTTTTCTCCTCCCTCTCTTTCCCCTCCCCCTCTGCTTGCTGCTGCCCTGGGAGGAGCTATTTTTAGGGGCTGCTTCCTGGGATGTTTTACTTGGGGCTGGTTACCATGAAGGAAATGTCACCAAAACAGTGGGCAAAGGCTGTAGGCACCAGGAGCCATGCGGGGGGGGAACAGAGAACTCAGCGCTGACCCTGTTCTGGCCCTTGAAAGTGGCCAGTGTCCACAGGCAGAGAATTGCCTTCTTGGGGCTTGCTAGTGACC
Organism: Tamias sibiricus; assembly: GCA_025594165.1. Taxonomy (NCBI): domain Eukaryota; kingdom Metazoa; phylum Chordata; class Mammalia; order Rodentia; family Sciuridae; genus Tamias; species Tamias sibiricus. The sequence continues at coordinate 120,391,391 of CM046663.1, read as the reverse complement.
CCATGGGAATTTTCTCCGTCAAAGCTGGTTTGGCACTTGAACTGTGGGGCACGTCTTGGCGCCTCTTGCCTTTCTCTTCTTATAGCTTCCCTTGTCTTGAGATCCAAAGGCCATGGTGGGGCTCACGTCTTTGCATTGTCTGTTTGAAATTCCTGAAGTTAGGGCTGAAGGCAGGAGGTGCAGAGCCTTGGGGGTTCACATGGGCACATTTCAGTCCCTTTCCTGGACTCACAGCTCGTCTAGTCCCCAGTGTGTGGGTATAAAGAAATTAAGAAGCCATGTTTTCTGCTCATATTTGATTGATGGGTTTTGCTTTTAATTGAAGACTCTTTGCACCTTTTGAGTCAGAATCAAAGAGGAAGGGATATGGTGTTGCAGTGTCAGGGGAAGGTCAGTGAGATTGTGGCTTGGGATTCCCACTGGTCAGTGCCCAAGGCCCAGAGTTGTTTATAAACAGCTGGGGAAGGTGGATTATGACACCAAATCCCTGTGCTGCCCTGTTTCTGCTCCTCAAAGCGATGCCCAACACGGCCAGATGGGCCTTCTGCTATTTGACTAGGAGGTGGTGGGACACACAGGAGGGCATTAAGATGAGGCCACCTCCTGCCATCCAGTGTCTGAAATTGACAGGGCTCCTGAAAGTTTCTTACGATCTGTGTTGGAGTCATAGGCACTCATCTGTGAAATGCCCTTTGTAAAGAGAAGGGTGTTTTTGAGATTGGAACTCAGGGAGAGTCCTCATAGCCAGAGTATGACCATATGTCCTTTCCCACTTACAGAGGGTTGTATGCTTAGGTGGCAGCAGAATTCTTATTTGAAGCTAGTACTTGCATTTGTGCTCTTAGAGAAATGTCACTGAATCAGTGGCAGGGCCATGGAGAACTGGTAGCCAGCCCTCCCCGCCCCTGATCCTGGAGAGGGGGGAAGGGAAGCACATTTGGAGTCTCTTGGTGCCAGAGTGGTGAGGCGGTTTTAAGGCTCTGTGTGCCCCTTTGCTACATGCTGTCACCTCACTAACTGCTTCCTCTTTTCTGCCTCCCTTAGTGCATCAGGTCACTCCTTGTTGTCCTTTCTATGAAATTATAGCATCTTGGACCAAGTCTTGAAGTTCTTGGGCAGAAGGTGGGAGAGGCAGGGTTTCTAGAGATCCTGGTTTTTCCCAGGCCTTGCTCTGCTGTTGGTGGGCTATTGGGGAGGGCCCAAGCAGGGCCTGGAGGACCAGAAGGGGTCCCTGATAAGCTGCTTCTGCTTTCTGCTCCTGTTGCCACCTCTGATCTTGTGGGGGAACCTTGCAGAGGGCTGTGGTTGGAGCTGGGCTGAAGGCCGGCAAGGGTGGGTCTCCATGGTAGTAGCATACAGGCAGGCAGGAAGTGGCCCTGTGCAAAGCGGGAAGTGGCTGTTGTCAAACAGGAAGAGGGGGCTGGGCTGTGGGAGGGGATAGGGTAGAGCCTGGTAGAAAGGTGGGTGGGAGGAGGGTCAGCCTGGGAAGATCCTGGCTGCTCCCTAGTGTTACTGGAAGGAGGAATATCTCAAGGGAGAAGAGTGTCTTTGCAACAGGTACATTGGTTGATGTATCATCACCTTGGGGTGCTCAGCCAGGGCCTATTTCCATCACTGTGGACCAAGCTAGCTTAGTGGTCTCTCCCCTTTGAGGGATGCTCTGTTTAGCCAGTATGCCCTTGGACTTAAGAAAGATGCTCTCTACAAATCATTACTTATTCCTGTGGGAAGGAGCATTCTGCTTTTTCTCAGCCATGGACAACCCCTGGAGGTGACTACAGGACAGGAAATATGGGGGAAAGAGAGAGGCTGGGGTGATAGCCAGGCTGTGCATGGTATAAGGTCACTAGGAGAATGTGGTACTCAGAAACAGTGTGGCTAATTAAGCAGAGTGCTTCGAGATGACAGGGCACCACTGCCAGTGAGGCCAAAGAAATAGAGGGATTCCACTGGCAGCGGTGCTCCATGGAGTGGTCCTCTCTCTGAGGAGTTCCTGTTGCTCACCTTCACTTTTAGGCTATAGACATGGGCAGGCCTCATGCCCAGACGATGATGGAGGGTCTCACAGTAAGCCCCAAGAACAGGTCAGAGGACTCAGGTAGCATATTTCAGACCCTACATCTGCCCAGGCAGAGGAGAAGGTGAGTCCTGCTCTCTTCTCTGGCAATAGCATGTGACCACATGCCTGTCTGAGGAGATCTTGTCCTCTTTATAACTAGGCCCTGGGAAAGGAGGCTCTTAATATGTACCAGACACTATGCTAAGTATTCTATCTATATTGCCTCATTTAAACTTCAGGTATTACTGTCTTCATTTTAGAAGTAGGACCTCCTTCCCAAGATATATGCCTGGCTCACTCTCTCTCTCTTCTTCTTCTTTTTTTTTTTTTTTTTTGGTACCGGGATTGAACTCAGGGGCACTGGACCACTGGGCCACATCCCCAGCCCTTTTTTGTATTTTATTAGAGACAGGGTCTCACTGAGTTGCTAAGTGCCTCGCCATTGCTGAGGCTGGCTTTGAACTCGCGATCCTCCTGCCTCAGCCTCCCAAGTGCTGGGATTACAGGCGTATGCCACCGCACCTGGCTCTGGCTCACTCTCTTGATTAGAACTTTTAGATCACCTCCTGGCTGAGGCTTCCTGACCACCATATTTAAACTTTCTCCCTTCCCTGTTTTACTTTTCGGTGTAGCACTTGCTGTAACCTCTAGTAAGCTGTTGAGTTTCTTATTGTCTGTCCCTCTCCTTCCCCAGCTCCATTAAAATGTAAACTCCATGAGAGCAGGGATTTTTGTCTGGTTTGCTCTCAACTCTTTCCTTGCATCTAGAACAGTGATTGTCACATGGTAGTCCTCAATAAATAAATTTTGAAGGAATGAATGAGGCTCAGGTGCATTTAATGACTTGCTGGATATGGCAGTGCTGGACTCAATCCAGGGCTGTCTGACTCCAAAACCAATGTGTTAATTGCTGTACTCAATGGCTTAGAATCAGGGTAAGGACCAAGGCACAGCCCTAGGGTTCCGAGAAGACCTTGGAGTTAGGATTTGGGCTAAGAGGCTGACAGTGATCCTCTGCACCCTGGGCAGCTCCTTCGAGGAGTTGGGAGCCTGAGTGCAAGTTTGTGTCTGCTACTCTAATCTGAGTCACTGGTAAAGCCAAAGCACCTTTCCTTATTTTTAGTGCTGTTGCTGTTGTGGGGCTATAACCGTTAGCCAATAAGAGACTTAAGGGAAGAGATAAACATTAATCTTCTAGGCCTTCCCCTCAGCTGCCACCTCTGCATTGCAAGATGCTAGTCTCTCATTCCCACCTGTGCAGCCAAGCCTAAGATTTGTGCGTCAGGGGTGGTAAGGTGAATGGTTAGAGACAGGGCCAGTAGATCTGCAGGTTTGGGACTGCCTAGCTTGGTACCTCTATCTCAAGTCCAGGACTGGGAGGAGGGTGAGGTTGCTCCAACATCTGGCCAGATTCTTCCCCAAGCCACCAAGCACAGCTATAGTTGCTTCCTTGAGTGCCCTAGCTTGTAGGGCTCCCTAGCCATATCCTTTTACCTGGTACCAAGGGATACCAAGCAGTGTGGGTATTGGGAGTTACCCGGGGTTCTCCTAGATACATCTTGGTCTGTGCTCGTGTGGAACCTGAAGACAGGAAGGAAGGCCTGACCCAGATCTTTGGGCAGCTGGGATGGATTAGCTGGGCAGCAGGAACTAATCTCAGTCTGTCCCCACTTGCTTTCACAAAGCAGAGCTATCACTAGAGGGAAAGTGGAAGACAAAGCTGGAAGTGATTGGTGAAACAACAAACATGAACTCCTTGTAGACTATAATCCTTACATTATCTCAAACCAATAGGCCAGTGTTTGGATCTCAGTTCTATCACTGTTCTGCTGTGGAACCTTAGACAAGTTATTGATTTTTCTGGGCCTCAGTTTCATCACAGCAATCTGTGATGGGAGGCAGTCATAGCACCTACCTGCTGGGATGGTCATAGGAGGCTTTACATAGGCTCTCTGCTGTTTAAAGGAAACTTAGTAATTGTTTATTTCTGGAATTTCCCATGTAATATTTTTTGAGTGTAGAGAAACCCCTACCAAGAAATATAGGAATTGCTTGGCTTGGGAAATTAGGTGGCACTGGACTCAGTTTCCCAAAACTTAAAAGTCTTTACTTGATACTCTCACTTTTTCTTATTCTGTCATTCCAGACTAGGTCCATATTACCTGCATCCACTTCCTGTCTGTGTTACCTTGAGTCGGTTACTTTTTCATGTTAAGCCTCAGTTTCCTCATTTGTAGTGTAATAGAGCTAATCAGATGCCCACTTCACAGAGTTTCTGTGAGGATGAAATGTGATAATTCTGGCCTTTGCCTGACATGAAATAAATGCTTAGTGAGTGATAGTTATTACTGCTACTGTTGTTATTGATAAGCCCTTATTGAGTCCCTGTTTATGGAAAGAACTCTAGGAAATACTATTTAGAAAGGTCTCTACTCCTTTGAAGAACTTGTGACCAAAAGATAACCGTTGTGATAACCGTTATGATGTGAGAATCATGAGCAGCACAGTGGGAAGTTGCGGGGTAGTCAGAGGAGGGAGAAGTCACAGTCTACCAAGAGGAGCAGGGAAGATTATAAAAGAGGTGGCCTGGCAGGATTCCAGTAGTCAGAGAGAGAAAAAGTGGCCTCATAGCTCAGACCAGAATTTTCTCTACTTCCTGGAGTTCTGCCTTCCTGTGGAAGGAATTGACCCATGCAACTCACATGGATCTGAGGACTTGTGGATTCTGGTCATTTCCTCACGACAGAGTAATCCCAAAGGCTGAGTGTGAAGAGGTCAGAGCTCACATCAGTAGGTGACCAGGAGGATCCTGGGGAGAAGCAGGATTTGTGTTCTGGTTTCTCCTTCTATAAAATGGACATCATGGGCTGGGGTTGTAGCTCAGTTCTAGAGCACTTGCCTAGCATATGTGAGGCACTGGGTTCGATTCTCAGCACCACATAAAAATAAATTTAAAAAAAAGGTATTGTATCCATCTACAACTAAAAAAAATGTTTTTAAAGAAATGGGTATCAAGGCTGGGGTTGTGGATCAGCGGTAGAGCGCTCGACTAGCACGTGCGAGGCCCGGGTTCGATCCTCAGCACCATGTAAACATAAATGCATTGCATTGTGTACAACTAAAGCAAATAAATAAATATTAAAAAAAAAAAGAAATGAGTATCATAATAGTGCCAGCTTCCTAGAGCGCTATGAAGATAAATTGCTAGATATATCTGATATAGAAGTGAGCTGACTAAATATTTGTTGTTATTATTATTATTTTAAGTCATCATTATCTTAATCATCAACATCTTCATTGTCAGGATCATTGTGTTTAGGGGTTACCATGAGGACTACATAAGAAAATATATGCAGAATTTCTGGCATAGTGTCTGGTCATGTATTAGGTTCAATATAACTTTAGCTATTAACACTAGTCTACCCTTATCTTTGGTTTGGCTTTCCACAATTTCAGTTACTTGTGGTCCACCATGGTCTAAAAATATTACATGGAAAATTCTAGAATGTTGCTGCCTGAAGTGATGGCCGCTTGGAGCAACAAAGCCGCGGGAAGAAGTTCAGAGGCAAACTGGAGACAAACAGCTTTTTATTCTGATAACTTTTCTCTCTGGCTCTAACAACGACTAAACACACGCCGCACACACCACCAAAATGGTGCTGACCCGATCAGCAATCTCGGCCAAGTCACTCGAGATCCCGGGCCAAGTCCCGTGAGACTACAGAAGGCGACAATGCCCAAATCTCCGTGGCCCATAGTCAACCGCAATTCAAGCCATCTCCCCAAACAGGGCTCCTACACTAGAAAAATTAACAATTAATAAATTTTAAGTAGTGTGATGTAATCTCTTGCCATCCTGCTTCATCCCTCCTGGGATGTGAATCACTTCTTTGTCCAGCACATCCATGGTGTGTAAACTCCCTGACCTGCTAGTCATTTAGTGGCCTTCTTGGTTATCAGATTGACTGTCACAGTATCACAGTGCTTTTATGTAGGATTTAGTACTATCCACAGTTTCATGCATACTCTGAGGGTGTTGGAATATATCCTCCTCAGATAAAGGAACACTACTTAGTATTTCTTCTTTTTGGAGGATGGGGGCTGTAGTAGAGATTGAACCCAGGAGAACTTTTCCACTGAGCTACATCCCCAGCCTGTTTTATTGTTTAAAAAGAGTGATATAGGGTCTTGCTAAATTGCCCAGGATGGACTTGAACTTGTGATCCTCCTGCCTCAGCCTTCCAAGTTGCTGGGATTACAGGTGTGTGCCACCATACCCAACCGTGTAAATACTTCTCTTTTTTTTTGTGGGGGTGGGTACTAGGGATTGAACCCAAGGGTGCATCTAGCCACCTCCCCAATCTCACTGAGTTGCTTAGGGTGTCACTAATTTGTTGAGGCTGGTCTCAAACTCCCAATTTTCCTGTCTCAGCCTCCCGAGTCACTGGGATTACAGGCATGCACCACTACTCCTGGCCTGTGTTAGTACTTCCAACAAGAAACAGATTCTCAGTATCCTGGTATTGTAGAGGAAAGAGCACCAAAGTTTTAACTGAAGACCTGAATTCAGATTCTAGCTCTGTTACTTACTAGCTTGAAGTCTAACATCTCAAATAATTTCCTCATCTGGAAATAACTGTCTCTGGAATTGCTGTGACTTGTTGCATTAAATCAGAAAATTGCCAGAAGTGCACAGTTGGTATCTAAGAATTAAAGGAGTATGAATAGCCAGGTGACCACAAGTATAATGGTTGTTTGAATACTTTTGTTTTTTCTCCTCTGCTTTTAGATCACCAGAAACTAGAACGTGAGGCCCGGATATGCCGACTTCTGAAACATCCAAATATTGGTGAGTGCCCTGTACAGAGTATTCTGTGGGTATTTTATAAATGGTAGAGAGAACAGAGATTGGTTGCTTTTGTTGCTTTTGTGTGTGGAGTCACCTCTGTCTGTGGGTCTTTGTTACCTGGCGTCTTTTTTTTTTTTAAACCCAAGCAGGATAGCAGCTGTGTCTCAGAATTCTCAAGCTTTCTTGTTTAGAGACCTGAGTATCTCCATTGCGGCGGAGCCATCTCAGGGCTGGGATATGAGGCATTGTAATAAGTTTCAGACTCCTTTTCTCCCCTTTCTCCTTCCGTCTTTGGGCTGAGATCCAGGGCCCTCAGTATGTGAGGTTCCGGGCTACTAGCTGCCAGCATCCCTCACCAGGGGCCATCCATAGCCCTCATGAAAAACTCAGGATTTTGTTTCTAGACTTGAAAGAGTTTTGTTCCTGTTGCAATGTCCTGCTCACTCTGAGGGTTTCCATGGCACTTCAATTTGTGTTTCCCAGAGCCAGGAAAGCAAGTTGCCCACCCGCCTAGCTTCTCTGGAGAAGGGATGGCAGGGGCCACTTGGATGGGGAAGGAGAAAAAATTGAGAGGATTTCTCCCTGTTCCCATCCTGACTTGGGGGACAAGAGAACATTGTTGGTTATTCTAAAGCCTGAGGAGGTTTGCCTGCCACAACCCACTCTAGCTCAGTTTTACATTGTTCAGCTGAAATAGTCTTTGCCAAAAGCATTGGCCCTGATTTGGTACTGTTTGCAGAAGGAAAGGACAGAAACTGGGCTGGCTGCAGTGTTTTAGCAGAAACCCCTGATGCTGACTTGAGGCAGAGCAGGGAGCATCTCCTAGGTTTTTCCCTGAAAGTCCTGAGTCATCACAAAAGACAACACGTGTTCTGTGCTCCTCAGGCATGGCCTAAATATCAGGGCTCCCACAGTGCCCTGAGGCCTCCTGCTCTGCTCTGTTGGCGGCCAGGGCTGTGAGGCCACTTGCCGAAGCTTGATGCTGCCTCCAGAGCTACCCAGCCTCTGGCTCCCCAGGTCTCAGAAAGCTCCATATGAGCTCATAAGTGGAGGAACTGAGGTCCTACTTCAGCCCACAGGGAGAGGAGCAGCTCTGAGGTAACCAGAACTCCAACCATGCAGGGCTTTGTAGATCGTAATCGGTAGCTTAGATTACACCCAATGCAGATTGGCATAGCTAGGGCTTAGCTCCACCTGGTGCAGTATGTTCCATGGAGCCAGAACCGTTCAGCCAATGAGTCCTGGCCTTAGCACTCCTGGGTGGTCTTTGAGGTTAGACCTGCACCTAAAAACTGCACGATGGGGACAAGTGTGTTGCCTTGGGTAAGAAGTAGCCAACATAGAAACACCTAGAGCAGCAGTCACAAATTGAGGCATGTTTGATTTGGCTGGCTCAGCAGTCTAAAAATATTTTTATTATTTGCCAATATTTAAAAACAAGATTCCATAATTTGGAGGAAAAAAAAAAAAAAATCTCCCAGCTTTTTGAATCTGAAGACCTGGCTTTAAAGCCATCCACCAGCTCGGAAGCATTATTGGTGTGCCAGCCTGGGTCTCAAGGTCTGAGGACAATAACTTTCCTTTCCTTTGTGCTTCATATGACCAGCTTGTACAACAGTGAAGTGTTTCCTTTATATAGGGAGTAAAACAAAGGGGTAGGGGTCAGTGATAGAGGATGCAGATTCATATCTGTATCCTCTGTCACAGGTGAGTTTGACCATAGAAGGTCATAATAAATATACAGGAAGGACAAAAATGGGATGCTGGCAGGAAAAAGTCCTAGTCCTCTTTTTTATTTATTTTTTTATTTTGGTACCGGGGATTGAACTCAGGGGCACTGGACCACTGGGCCACATCCCCAGCCCTTTTTTATATTTTATTTAGAGAAAGGGTCTCACTGAGTTGTTAAGTGCCTCGCCATTACTGAGGCTGGCTTTGAACTCACAATCCTCCTGCCTCAGCCTCCCAAGTGCTGGGATTACAGGCGTGCGCCATCGTGCCCGGCTTCTTTTTATATATTTCTAGAATTAAATATATCCCTTTGACCTCTCAGACTACTTGGTTTGGCAGCCCTTTCCTTTTACCACCTACCCTTAGCTCAAAATAAAGACACCTATCCCAGGTGTCTGTACTTGGTAGGAAGGCAGCAAGACTCAGGAAAAGCAGGCGTGGCAGTCACTTTGTCAGGATCAAATTGCCTAGAACTATGTTTCCATTTCATATCTGCTCACAGGTGCTGGGGGATATTGGTTTGAGGACCAATTCCAGGGTTAAGGGCAGGCCAGAGGGAAGGGTGAGTCAGGGCTATGTCCTGGGAGTGCTGGCTGGCTAGACCTTCTGGCTTCTGGTGGGAACCAGGACTCCTGGAGATGTGACTGAGCTGCAGGTCCAGGAGGCGGAGGTTGCCCTGGATCCGGACCTGGCTTGTGGCTGTAGAGGAGGCAGTTGTGTGCCCCTAATTCACTATTCCTCTCGTCTCTCCATTGCTCCTTCCTTCAGAGCTGTAGCCCTTTTGGCTCTGGCCTTTTTAAACTCTATCCCAAAGGGAGACAATTAGCCCAAGAGTGGTACACAGTTGAGAAAGCTGAGAGCAAAGAGCAGATCATCATCTTCTGACTGTTTTCAGGCTTGTAGGCAGTTGAATTCAGAAGGAATATTTGGTACGAGGGGCTAGGCATCCCCAGTTTTTTTCCCTAATATTCTTTTAACTCTGCTGAGTTAAAAGCCGGTGAAAGAGTGAACCCTGGTGTAAACTGTGGACTTTGGTTAATAGTGCGTCAGTATAGGTTCATCAATTGTAGCACATGTACCACGCTGGTGCGGGATGCTGATAGCGGGGGTGGCTGTGCATATGTGGGGGTGGGGGTATATGGGAACGCTCTGTACCTTCTGCTCAATTTTGCTGTGAACTCAAAACTGCTCCAAAAAAATAAAGCATATTAATTAAAAATAAACAAGCAAACAAAATGTCTGTTGGATGTAAGGCACACTGTTGAACTCAAAACAGCCCTGGGAGAGTGGCCAACGGTGGGGAGTTGAGTGGAGGAGCCATGTAGTGCTGATAGTCTGAAGTCTGAATGGAGTGCGTTCTACCTGTGATCTGCTTGCTCTCTGCTCTAAATTCCTCTAATGAATAGACTCTCTCTTCCTACGTGCTGAGCTGCCCCAGCAGTTTCGATCAGAGTCTAGAGTTGTGGTTTAAAGCAGCACTTCTCAAACTTTTATGTGCTTATGAATCAGGCAGGGATCATGTCAAAATTCAGATCCTGATTCAGTAGGTCTGGGACGGGCAGGGCTGGGGGTGGGGTTGAGACTCCTCATGTCTCACTGTCTCCAGGTGATGCTAATGCTGCTGGCACATGGTCCATACTTGAAGAAGCCAAGGTTTGTGGCTTTGGAGTCATGTTCACTGGGTTTGAGTGTGGGTTTTTCTAGTTAGAAGCAAGTTATTTAACCAATATGTGTCTGCCTTTGTTTTGTTTGGGCCCCTTCATAGAGTAGCAAGAGGGTTCAGTAAGTAAAGGAGACTAGGAAACAGAGATGATGAAAATGAAAATGGAGATTTCAGCTCCCAGCACCCCAGCCCCAAGCAAAGCCACCATTCACCTTGGGTCTGGGGTTTTTTAAGCTCACAGTGAGTGTAGTAAAAACAGTTGCAAAGAGAAAGGAAACATTGGATTATGAATGACCTTCTCAGGAAGGGAGAAGTCCTGCCATACCTGGCCCCTGGGGTTCACACTTAGTCCCCCCACCAAGCTCCTGTGGCAACAGGGCCTCTATCCCACCAAGATATTGCTACAGATATTTTTATTTTATTTTATTTTTTAAATTTTGAGACAGGGTCTTGCTAAATTGCTGAGGCTGGCTTTGGATTTGTGATCCTCCTACCTCAGCCTCCTGAGTTGCTGGGATTACAGGCGTGCGCCACCGCACCCAGCTGCTGCAGACATTTTTAACAGTGACACTTTTTCACTGTTTTTTTGGAAAAGGATTTGTTAAATGTAGTATATTGTTGGGTGGTTTTTTTGAGAATTGGAAATAGCCACAGCATTTGGGTTGTAGGTTTCTCAGTCCTTGAAGATATGAAATATCAAATAAAGATATGTAGGTGTTTTGACCTGCCCTTCCATCCACTGATTTTTAAAGAATAGTAATTAGGGTTTTGTGTGTATATGTGGTCTTGGGATTGAACCTACCCTTACACATGCCAAGCAAGCACTCTATCACTGAGTTATATCCCCAGCCCAGTAATTAGGTTTTATCATTGAAGTGCATTAATGTTTTGAGTCCTTTTCCTAGATCTTCCTGTTTGTAGACTTGGTCTGGCCCTCCTTGACCTTCATGCCTTCATTACTGTAAAATGGGCTGGGTGTCAGATTGTTTTATTCTACCCAGCCATAGCACTCTTTACTTCTACCTACTATCTCTCTAGTTGTGTCTAGTTGCTGGTTAAAGCCTGTATTTTCCCTTTGCCTGGAAGCTCTGTGATGGCAAGGCTGGGCTCCCTCTCTTCACAGCCATACATATAATCATACCTGCTTTGAAATAGCCATCTAATGGGCATTATTGAGTCTATTAGAGTGGCCAGTGCTTGTGGGGACAGATTTGAACTCGTTTACCTAAGAGGATGGATGTACAAAGTGATTCTCTAGTTGTTCTGCAATATCAAAGATGTTGATGTCAGTTTGTCTTCAAGTCCTGTTTCTGCCACTTAGTGTGACTTTGGTCAGGTTTCTTTTGAAGCTTCTGTTTTCTCTCCCATCTGATGAGCGCATCATAAGTAACTATCCTACAGAGTTAATGCTAGGGTCCAGTAAAATAGTGCATATAAAGCGCGTGGTACAATGCTTGGCATATAGGAACAGCTCAACTAAGTGTTACTCATTATAATTTTGATGATTATCTTCAATAATCTTGTAGTTATGCTTAGAATGGCTCAGTCAAGTTTCTCCTCTTGTCCTCCATTCCTCGTTAATTTTCTTTTCAAATTAAAAATGAAAATGATATCTTTGTGTGTGGTTGCCTACTCTGGGCGTGCATCAAAGCCATCCAGGTCTGGGTGGCCTGGAAGAATTAGTCTTCCTTTGCTGCTCTTCTACTAATCCCCTCCCACCTGGGCTCCATGTGTGGCCTTCCTGGAGAAGGGCACATGCCAGTGACTCCATGTCTGGGCAAAGGCCTAGGAGCCTGCACCTCTGGCACTGTTCTCAGGTCTGCAGTGCTGGGCAGGGGGCAGGCCTGGGGCAGGATCCAGGTGAGGCAGGGCTCAAGGCCAGGCCCGGCCAGACTCAGTGGGGCAGGGTACCGGGGGCTGCCCTGGGAGCAGTTGTTAGCATCCTACCTGCTGTCCTGTCAGCTCACCATCCTGCTGCTGTTAGCTTCCTAATGAAGCTGGTCTTTGGCTTCTGGGACAGCTGATTTCCAGGGGATTATTTGTATTACACACTTTAATGCTTTTTAATAGCAAAATTTTAATTAAATGGAAAGTCCTTTTGGAAGCGAGGGAGCAGCCACAGCAGGACTCAGCATGAGGCACCAACTGAGACTAGAGAAGCAAAGTGAGGAGGGAGGTGGCAGGGCTTTGGGGAGCTTGATTAAGCATGCTGGGTTAGGTGGGTAAGATGGATGCAGGGGTCTTGCTGTAGCTCCCTCCTTGTGTCCTAAAAGTCCTCTTTTGTCATCTGCAGGTGTAGGGAAGAGTGCAGGGTTGAATAACCAGATCAGATCAAATAGGGTAGGCCATAGCATGTGTTGATGGTTGTTCTGCCTTGGATCCAGCCCAGGCAGGCCTCTGCGTCTGCATTTGTCAAGTAAGGAAAACAAGGGGACTGTGGTGATGGTTCAGTGCCTCAGGGCTGCTGGGTGCTGTATTTTGCATTCTGGCTGATCCTTCTTTGGCGGGGACTTAGGGAAGCGCCTCAGCCCTTAGAAGATGCTCTGGCACTGGGAATGGAAGCAGTCTGGGCCTGCCAAGGAAGAGATAGCGTGGTTTCTTTGCATCTGAACACTTCACCAGTTGGTTTGGTGTCAGGCCATTCCTGAAGAGCTCCTTTAACTGCTGAGGACTGGAGCAAGGGTCAAACAGAGAGAGCCCTTTGGAACAGAGGTTTCTCATCAAGAGAGTTCAGGTGAGGGAAGGGACAGGAACATCAGGACAGGCAGCCAAAGCAAGTTGTGTTTACATTAGAACGATGCTCAGGGGTTGGCATTTAACCCAGAGGTGGCTTTGTGGGCAGAAGTTTGATGAGGAGACCTCAGAAGACATTAGATTGGTCTTTTGCCCAAGTGCTTTGGAAGCAGAGATTGGGAAGGGATTCTGCTTGCCAGCCTTTTCTTACAGTTGGTAACTTGCCCTAGTCTTCTCTGTGTCTGCCCTCCTGGACCCATTTATGATGCTGCCGGGGGTATGTTTGTGAGCAGTCTCACAACCTGGTATGTGGGATGTCATGTGTTTTCTTTAGTAGGCAGTAGGGTGAACCAGCTTTTGGAATCAGAGAAGACTGTGTTCACATCTTGACCCACCACTTAGTAATTCTTTGGCCTTTAGCAAGAGGCTTTATGTCTCCTAGCTTCCATTGTCCTGTTCTGTAAAATGGGAATAACATTCATCTCAGGGCAGCGTAATCAACTCCTTGAAGGCAGGCGCTGTGTTCTTCTCTCATAAACGCCACCACCTAGCTCAGGGGCTGGCATACAGTAGTGCTTACTAAATGCTTATGGAATCAGTAATGTGTGCCAAGAACCTCGCTACATGAGACCTAGCACATAAGTATGATAAACACTTGATAAACAGGTTATTGTCATTGCCTGAATGTGGCTTAGCCTCCTGGGCTGGCCATTCGTTATCCTGCTCCACATGCCTTCCTGCTGGGCTCTGCCTTTCCATCTTCTTCCACTACCCTTCATTCTGCTGTTCTCATTTGCCCCTCTGAAAGTGCTCATGGTCTTTCCCATTTTCCATGCCCCTGCTGTCAGTGGTGTTAGGGGTTTCTCAGTCTGTTACACCACCATGCACTATGTTTAGGGACCACCTTCTCTGGGACTATCCCTTCTGGGAAGGTTTCTGCTTTTCTCCGTCTTGATTTACATCTTGGCCATGAAGCTTCTATTTCTTGCCTCATTTGGAGGTGGCAACCAGAGCACTGGTCTCTTGCTCTGTGGCTATGTAACCTTGGCTTTGTGGGTGTTGGGCATGTTGCCACTTCTCCCTGCAGTGCCTTCAGGAGGGAGCCTGATGAGGCTGACAGAATGGTACTGGGGTGGGGTTGCTGAAGAGGAGAATAGGATTTCCGAGTTTTCTCTCTGTTAATCTCTGTCCCCATCTCCTCTCTTGCAGTGCGCCTCCATGACAGTATTTCTGAAGAAGGGTTTCACTACCTCGTGTTTGACCTGTAAGTGCTCCTTTTGAGGGTGTGGGGCCTTTCCCTCCAGCTGGCTCAAGATGAAGGCTTGAGAAAAGGCTTAACTGGGTCTTCAGCCTCTGCCAACAGTCCCTCTCCTTTGCCTGAGAGAAAGGACTTGATTGTGTACTTTCTCTGGGAATGGAGCAGGGTTGCTGCCCAAAGCCCCCTGGGGGTCTCATTGCTCATGATCTCCCCAGATCTCTGTAGAGCGCCAGCCTCTGTGTTGCTCACACACTTCTGTTTCGCAGTGCACCTTGTGCAGATGTTTGTTTCTTGTTTCTTGGTCCTTAGTGTAGAAATAAAGTACTGCTCTTTGCATGAACTTAAAAATTCTGGGAATTTGAGGGTAGCTTTTATTAGTCATGAACTGGGCTCCTATTGGTCTCTCTTCCACTTCGGTTGTGCTTTAATATCTTAAAAGTGGCTCTTTACCTCCTGGAAACTTCTTTCCAGTGTTGTAGAGTTAGGTTTCTTTGTCCTTGGTCTCATTCTCAACTTCAGTAATAGGTCTGTCCTTCCTTGGACAGCTATATGTATTCATATTGGTCTCAAAGAAAGGCACAATTTTGGGGGGTAGGTTGGATCTTTTCTCTTAGATCCCTGTATCTTCATAGCTACCTTTAGTGTTAGCTAATCTGTAGGTTATAGAAACAGAAGTGTCCTGAAGAAGGGGGAGCCCAGGATACCCTAAGGAGAAGCCCCATGTCATTGAAGGATTGAGTATGTTCTGGGCTCTCAAAGTGTACGTGGAGTTAAGATTTCTCTAAGAGCTGTTTTACTGTGTAACTCTGTAACCTGTTAGACACTGGGGTTGGCCAAGGGACCCCCATCTCTTCTGACCTCTTCTTCTTCTGTTGGTTGCAGTGTTACTGGTGGAGAGCTGTTTGAAGACATCGTGGCTAGAGAGTACTACAGTGAAGCAGATGCCAGGTGAGATGAAGGCCCAGTTGCTCCAGTGCAGCTCTGGAGTTTAGGATTGAAATAAGTCTTGTCCACCTTAGGGGGCTGGCATTGTGCCTAATTGAACAGCCTTTGGGGAAGATCAGAGGAACTCCTATCTGGACAATGATTCTATAGAGCTGGGTGAGGCCTGCATTCTGTGGGCAATATCAGAAGTTTAAAATTCAGTACCCCAGATCAATTTTGACAAAGCCTCTTGAGTCTCCTTTACCCTATCACCCCAGAAATACCTTTTCTTTGCATTACCTCTTGCTGGCAAGCATACATGAGGGTCCTCTCAATCCCTCTTCTTTCTTTTTGACAAATCCTACTGTGTACAAGCCACTGAGTGGAAGTTCTGGGGTGATTAGAAACACAAAGGTATGGTTTCTGTCCCAAAGGTGTGTGAAATATGGGAGCCATCTCAGGAGCTTTTAGCCCTTATCACCTTGTCCCTTGACCGCCAAGACCAGGTTCAACTTGGGACTCTTTCAGCTGGAGCACTGTTCCGCAGTCGCATGTCTCAGCCTCCAGCCTTCCACAGAAGCCCCGATGGCTCCTGCATGTGACACAGCAGAATTCCACCCACACCACAGCTCTCAGGCACTTGTTTGGCCTGCCTTTCCCACCTCGGCTCTTCCCCAGTCCCGCTTTTCTCTGAGGGTGATGTCCTTACAACCTGGTTTTGATCATCCTGCCTGCCGCTTATCTAGCTTATGTGGCAGCTCAGGCTGCTTCTGGAAAGTGGGGGAGTGTGGCTTCCTCACAAATTTCTCAACCTCGAGCGGCCAATGTTTGCTGATCAACTTCAGATGCTTCAACCTCAGGAAAAATTCTCAAGTGGGGAGATGAATTCCAGTGCCAGCAGGGGAGGACCAGGCTGTGGGCGGGAGGAGGCGTGATAGCTCAGGGAACTGCGGGGAGGGGAGGCTGCACCAGTGGGCTTGGCCTGACTCTGCTGGGACACTTCGCACTTTTGCCATTTTTGGCCAGAAGGCCTCTCCCTGCTAGCCCGACTCTGTTCTAATAATACATTTCTGTGGAGACTTGCCTCTGTAGTTCAGTCTTCAAGTTTCTTTAGCCCACTCTTGAACTATGCTAGGGCAGCCCCAGCCTTAACCTCTAGGGGCCTGGTAAGACACCTTGGCTCTTGGAGGACCCCCAGCACCAGATTTTAAAGAAAGGAATCAGAAGTCTAGCTACCTAGCTCAGCACACCTGGACACTCTGCAGACCTTCCCAGTACACCTGGTGGTGCTTGATGACTGGGCATCTGTTCTCTAAGCTGGGTTTTCTCAACTTCAGCACTACTGACATTCTAGGCTGGGTAATTTTTTGTTGTGAGAGCTTCTTCTGTGCATGGTAGACACTTAGAAGCATCCCATGCTAGTAGATGTCAGTAACAGCCTTCCTCCTCCCCAGGTTGTGACAACCAGAAATGTCTTCATACAAACTCACCCCCATTTAAAAACCACTGATAACTGGGTGTGGTGACACACCTGTAATCCCAGCAGCTATGGAGGCTGAGGCACGAGAAATGTGAGTTCAAAGTCAGTCTCAGCAACTTAGCAAGGCCTTGGACAACTTAAGGAGACCCTGTATCAAAATAAAAAATAAAAAGGGCTGTGATGTGGCTCAGTGGTTAAGCATCCCTGGATTCAATTCCTGGTAAAAAAAAAAAAAAAAAAAAAAAAAAAAAGAAAGAAAGAAAAGAAAAGAAAACCACCTCTATAGCCTGCTCATGTTTCCTGCCAGAAGTTTGACCACAAGGCTGGCAGGAGGGTTGTAAGGTGGACAGCCTGCTTCAAGAATCAGCAACTGAAGCTGGTTATGGTGTCGCATACTTGAAATCCCAACTACTCAGGAGGCTAAGGGAGGAGGGTCACAAGTTCAAAGCCAGCCTGGGCAACTTAGCTAGACCCTTCTTAAAATAAAATTTTAAAAGGGCTGAGGATATAGCTCAATGGTCAAGCACTTCTAGCAAGCACAGGCCCTGAGTTTAATCCCCAGTACCACACACATGCAGATATACAAATCAGCAGCTGAATGTGATTCTGGGTTTTAGTTTGTCTTTTCTGTGCACATTCTTCAGAAATGCTCCTTGGTGCCCTGTTTAAAAATCTACTTAAGTATATTGTTTCTTAAAGAAATCCGTGTTTGCTTTAGCTCCTCTACTAGATGATCAACTTCAGGAAGCTATGGGTCTTGTTCATCATTATATCCTGTGTAGTACAAAGCACAAGGCCTTGGAAGCACTTAGTGAATGTTTAAATAAATGAAGGAGTACAGTCATCCCAAAACAACTTGGGTGACTCAGTTGGACTCTTCCTTCTTAAGTTGCCAGCACAAGCTTCTTTTCTAAGAATAAAGTTACTATATAGGGAAAGAGAAAAAAGGTAGGGGCTGGATGGTCTCACCTTTCTCAGGAGCCTGGGATGTCTCCTGATCTCTTGAAAACAAATTGATTATGTTAGACCTTTTATAGACAGAAGAATCCATGGTGAATCTCTATTCTAGTCTCTCTCCTCCCATTTAGTGAGTGACCCTGAACAAACTACTTAATCTACCTGAACTTCAGTTTCCTTTTCTGTAAAATAAGTGTTGTTGAGGATGTGGAGGAAAGGGAACCCTGTTGGTATTGCAAATTAGTACAGGCTTTTTTTTGGAAAACAGTATAGATGTTCCTCAGAAAACTAAAAATAGAATTACCATATGATCCAGCAATCCCACTACTGGGTAAATACCCAAAGGAATTGAAATTAGTATCTTGGAGAGATGTCTGCCCTCCCATGTTCATTGCAGCATTATTCACAATAACTAAGATGTGGAAATAACCTAAGTGTGTGCGAACAAATGAATGGATATTAAAAGTGAGTGAGTGTGTGTGTGTGTGTGTGAGAGAGAGAGAGAGAGAGAGAGAGAGAGAGAGAGAGAATAACAGAATACTATTCAGTCTTAAAAAAAAAAAAAAAAAGAAATTCTGTCATTTACAACAATATGGAGGACATGAAATAAGCCAGACACAGAAAGACAAAATGCTACATGACCTTATTTATATGTGGAATCTAAAAAAGAATGATCACAGAAGTAAAAGTAGAATGGTGATTACCAAGGATTGGAGTGGAGATGGTTGGGTAAAGGAAAGATATTGGTCAGCAGATACAGAGCTTTAGATAGGAGTAGGTTCTGGTCTGTTGCACAGCATGGTGACTATAGTTGGTAATAAGGTGTGTTTCAAAGTAACTAAGAAAGGATTTTATATGTTCTCTCCACTAAGAAATGGTAAATAGGGGCTGGGATTGTGGCTCAGCGGTAGAGCGCTCGCCTCGAACGTGCGTGGCCCGGGTTCGATCCTCAGCACCACGTAAAAATAAACGAATTGTGTACAACTAAAAGCAAAACAAATAAATATTAAAAAAAAAAAAAAAAAAAGAAATGGTAAATATTTGAGGTAATGGAAATGTTAATAGAAATGTTTATTAGTGTGATATACTCATCCCACAATGTAAACATGTATCAAAACATCACATTGTCCCCCATAAATAGATGCATATTATTTGTCAATTAAAGAAAAATAAGGGCTGGGGTTGTGGCTCAGTGGTAGAGCACTCACCTAGCAGGTGCCAGGCCCTGGGTTCGATCCTCAGTACTATATATATATATATATATATATTTTTTTTTTTTTTTTGGTATCGGGGATTGAACTCAGGGGCACTTGACCACTGGGTCACATCCCCAGCCCTTTTTTGTATTTTATTTTATTTATTTTTTTTTTTCATATTACACATATATAGAGCACTTTTTTACAAATCTCTGGTTGTATGCAAAGTATATTCACACCATTCGTGACTTCATATATGCATTTAAGGTAATGATATCCATCTCATTCTACCATTTTTTTTTTTCCTTCACCCTTTTGCCCCCTCCCTTCCCCTCCCTCCCCATTGGCCATTATAGTATTCCTCTAATCCTCCTATGCTCCCCATCCCAACCCGACTGTGAATTGGCCTCCTTATATCAGAGAAAACATTTGGCATTTGGCTTTTTGGGTTTGGCTAACTTCACTTAGCATTATATTCTCTAACTCCATCCATTTTCCTGCAAATGCCATGATTTTATTCTCTCTTATTGCTGAGTAATATTCCATTTGTATTTTATTTTATTTAGAGACAGGGTCTTACTGAGTTGCTAAGTGCCTCGCCATTGCTGAGGCTGACTTTTTGAACTCGCAATCCTCCTGCCTCAGCCTCCCAAAGTGCTGGGATTACAGGCGTGCGCCACTGCGCCCAGCAGCACCACATATAAATAAATAAAATAAAAATATTGTATCCAACTACAACTAAAAAATAAATGTTTTCTAAAAAGGGTAAAATAAAACTTTGTAAAAGGAAATGAAAACAAAGTAGGTTGAACTAACTCATCATTCAGTGATTCTCTAATGAACTTGTGACCCATTGTTATGTGCTTTTAGTCCACAGCATGTAGTCTTGTATGAGGTGGTTTAACCCTGCAGTGACATTTTTTCTCCTGATTTTTTCAGCCACTGTATACATCAGATTCTGGAGAGTGTTAATCACATCCACCAGCATGACATTGTCCATCGGGACCTGAAGGTATTACCAGGCTCCCCTCCTTTGCCTGCTGCTTGTGACATGTTGGCGCCACCTGGTGCCAGGAAGTGGTACTGTGTGGGCCCAAAGAATGCTCCCTCTGGGTTATAGGGTGGGTACCTCACAAGGTTCTCCCTGTTCCTTCTGTAGCCTGAGAACTTGCTGCTGGCAAGTAAATGCAAGGGTGCTGCCGTCAAGCTGGCTGATTTTGGCCTCGCCATCGAAGTACAAGGAGAGCAGCAGGCTTGGTTTGGTAAGGTTAACACTGTCTTCTCAGTTATGCAGTCCCCACCCTTCCTCCTCTTTCTGATTTGCCTTCCTCTTTCAGAACTAGAAACCAGACCTTTAATGGTCCTGGCCTCTGTGGAGAGTGGAGAAGGGTGGGAGGGTGCAGAAATCCCTCCTGGCCCTTCATGACTCAGTATAGTGAGTCTAGCTGTTGTCAGCACTGCATTCTTGCTGCCTCTGGGGAGGAATTGGAGTTCCTGGTAGGCACACTGATTTGCCCTCTGATTTAGATTCCAGGCACTATGAGTGGCCCAGCTTCTCATCTCTTGCATCCTGTGTGCTGAAAGCTTATGTAGCAAAAGCAGGATGAGAAGGGCTCTGGAGGAAATTGCTGATATGGATTTATTGAGAGAAAAAGTGGGTTCAGTGTGCCTCTGCTCTCTCTTCTGCTGCAGGTTTTGCTGGCACCCCAGGTTACTTGTCCCCTGAGGTCTTGAGGAAAGATCCCTATGGAAAACCTGTGGATATCTGGGCCTGCGGTAAGCCCATTCCACGCCCTCAGCTTTTCCGTGTTAAGGGCCCTCGGCTTCCGGTGATGGCGAGAAAGAAGCATCGCTATTCCTTGCGGGTCCCACAAGTGCCTGGTGTATGTGAAATCATGGTGTTTGCTCTCATCCCCTTGGGAGGGCTGTTCCCATCACACCCTCCTCCCCAAGTAACTTCCTGGATTATGTTGCATCCTTCTTGGAGAGGGAATTGCCCACGCCTTAGAGGATAGATTGTGCTTAAAAGAAATCTGTGACGTGAGAGACACAGCAGGAGGGGCTAGTGACACAGTGTTATCGGCTGGCATCCACCTCTAACTCTGGTCTGGCCCTTGTCATTCTGTGTGGCTCTGAGCCCTGCATGGCCTTTCATGGTTCCTCAGGGTAGTAGGTGACTGAACCCAGTGACCTGTGTGTTCTATCTCATAGGGGTCATCCTGTATATCCTCCTGGTGGGCTACCCTCCCTTCTGGGATGAGGATCAGCACAAGCTGTATCAGCAGATCAAGGCTGGAGCCTACGATGTAAGGACTGTTTTTCTAAGAGCCAAGCAAGCACATCATGCAGGGCACATGTCCTGCCCCTTGGGCTCTGTCCAAAGGAGGGGGCTTGTTTAGTGTGTCACATGATATAGGGGATGTCAGGGGACTCTGAAGATCCAGGGATGAGTAAACAGGATTCAGTTCTTGCCACCCTATGTCCAGGGAGCAACTTTTTTTTTTTTTAAATACATGCTTTTTGGTGGCTATAAAATTAAGGAACCCACTGAAACCCTTTGATCTTTTTTTTTTTTTTTTTTTTTTGGTAAAGAATGGAGAAGCTGCATCATACAGGGATGAGAAGTCTAGAGGCTCCTTCTACTGCAGTGGTACCTTGGGCACATCATTGAGCCTCTTTTTTTTCCCCCCAAGTAGAGAGATGGAGTTGAACCAGAGAATGTTGGAGTCTTCTTCCTGTTCTGATCTGATATTCTGGCATTCTAACCATCATTGTTCTATCTTCCTTTCCCAGTCTTCAAGTTGACACAGGTTCTAGGATATTTCCAGGGCTTCTCCAACTCTCTATGAGGCAACTTTGGGTACCACAGAGTATCCCAATTAGAGGAGTTGGGATGAAGATAGAGCCTTCATTTCAGGGTGTGAGACTTACAAATTTCATATCCCACCTCTTCCCTGTTCCTGCTCTTTAGTTCCCATCACCAGAATGGGACACAGTGACTCCTGAAGCCAAGAACTTGATCAACCAGATGCTGACCATAAACCCAGCAAAACGCATCACGGCTGACCAGGCTCTGAAGCACCCATGGGTCTGCGTAAGTGTTTTCAGCTGTGGACTTGGAGATCCGTGGTGGCAGCTTACACTCCTTTTTACCAACAGAGGATCATTCTGGGTCCTGAGTGAGGACCCAGTAGGAGGGCAGGAGACTGAGTGGGGCCCAAGGTTAATAAATATCACCAGGGGATCTCTAGGGCCAATAGGCCTTCACTCGTCTCTCCCCTGCGATTGTGAGGCTGTGTTAATGGTTCTATTCTTGAATGAGGGCTGAGGTTGACTCTTGCAGACTCCAGGTAGTTGATGATAGAAAGCAGCTGGCAGAAAGTGAATCCCCAAGCCCAGGGCATACTCAGTTTTCAACACTCATACAACTCTTAACAACTGTGACCAAGACCCAATGAATAAACAAAAGAGGCCTCTGAGCTATTAAAAAGAGCATCATGAAGCTCAGTCATGAAGTTCCTGAGCTGGGAAGTCCTCCTAGGCTGTTGATGTAGGTCGACATACTTATTTTCTGTCATAGTTAGGCATCTTGACAGCCATGGTGCATTTGTTTATTTGTCCCTTTTGTTCATGTGTTTACAGAATGCCTAGTTGGTGCAGATGCTAGAGGATACGAAAGTGAATAAGGCATTTTCCCTGTTCCAAAGATCTGGAGAGACAGGCAGTCAAACAGGCAACCATACTACAGTGTAAAGTATGCAAAAGAATCTAAAAGGAGTGCAGGAGTTCTTGCTGTCCCTGGTGGGCAGTGGGGTCATCAAAGGCTGCATGGAGGAGGTGACCTCTGTTCTGGCTCTTGGCAGATGACTAAGAGTTCCCCAAGATGTTACCCTGTAGACAGAGGTTAGCATGAGCCAGAGTGAGAGGCCATGGGAAATCAAGATCAAGGAATATTAAGTAGTTTGGTTGTGGATGAAGCCATGACTATAGGAATCCAAGAGAAAGAGACCCTAAAGATTCCCTGACATACAAGTTTCTGCCTAAGGGGTTGGGATTTTATTCTGAAAGCTTAGGGAACCATTTAAGGGTTTTAAAGAGAGCATGAAATTTGCATTTAAGAAAGATCACTTTGGAAGCTGTGTAGAAAATGGAATTGATGAAGAAAGAGGCTGGAGGCAGAGAGCTCTGGAAGCTGTCGTAACTATCTAAGCAACAGATGAGGTCTCCACTGAGGATAGAGATGGAGGAGTGGGTAGCGTGGTGAGGAGTGGACAAATTTAGGAGATATTTGGGACTTAGAATCTAAAAGATTTAGTGCCCAGTTGAATTGGGGAATGAAGGAGGGATGGATCTGTGGGGACTGCCATGTTTTCAGTTGGTCATTGAGCAGAGAGTTGTATCATTCATCATACAGAAGAAATTCAGAGGAAGAGCCAGTTTGTGAGAAAAGATGATGATTTAGTTTTTTTTTTTTTTTGGTGGTGGTACCGGGGATTGAACTCAGGGGCACTCGACCACTGGGCCACATCCCCAGCCCTTTTTTGTATTTTATTTAGAGACAGGGTCTCACTGAGTTGCTAAGTGCCTGGCCATTGCTGAGGCTGGCTTTGAACTCGCGATCCTCCTGTCTCAGCCTCCCAAAGTGCTGGGATTACAGGCGTGCGTCACCGCGCCCGGCGATGATTTAGTTTTGTACACGTTAAGTGTGGTGTCAAGGGACTTTAGCTGAGGTACCCTGTGGACAGTTAAAAAATGTACCTGTATGGTCTGGGAATGCAGTTCAGTGGTAGAGCACTTACCTAGCATGTGTGAGGCCCTAGGTTTGATCCCTAGCACTAAAAAAAAAAAAAAAAAAAAAAAAGTCATTTTTGTATAGGTGATGTTGAGGCTGTAGAAGTAGATGGGATTGTTCCTATACTCATCAAATTCTTTTTTTTTTTTTTTTGGTACCAGGGATTGAACTCAGAGGCACTCAACCACTGGGCCACATCCTCAGCTCTTTTTTGTATTTTTATTAGAGACAGGGTCTCACTGAGTTGCTAAGTGCCTCACCATTACTGAGGCTGGCTTTGAACTCGTGATCCTCCTGCCTCAGCCTCCCAAGTGCTGGGATTACAGGCGTGTGCCACTGCGCTCGGCTTCATCAAATTCTTGTTTGTATTCTTCAGTAAAAGAAAAGATGGACACTAAACATCAGCATTTAAGAACAGGGAGAGTTAGAGGAGCCAGCAGTAGGGACTGAGAATGAGAACTTCTGTAGCCAGAAAAGAATCAGGAGCAGAAGATGTAGAAGCTAAGAAAGAAGGGGTCTCAGTAAGGGACCATTGGTAATACTGCAAGAGAGTACCTGATACAAAGAGAATGCACGGGCTATGACCACGGAGAAGCTGTTCTTTCATCATTTCACAAAGACAGTGGAGTGAGATAGAAGCCTGTGTTTGGGAAGGTGAAGAGGAAGTAGGACTGAGGAGGTACTTAGGAAGTGAGGCATGAAGGGAGAAAGAAATGGTACTCCTTAGAGGAGGAAGATAGGTCAGAGAGGTTTGTTTGTTTTGTTTTTGTTTGTTTGTTTGACTAGTGAGTATTAATTGTACATATTAGTGTGGATCATTGTGATAATTCGGTACATGCATACAGCATATGCTGTTCAAATCCAGCCTCCCTTTAATTCCCCTCCCCTACAATCTCCAGTTTCACTGTTCTACACTCAGACCCAAACCTTTTTTTTTTTTTTTTTCCTTTTTCTTTTAACTTCAATATGTGAGAGAGAGCATGTGGTACCTGTCTTTCTGTGTTTGGATTATTTCACCTAATATAATGTCCTTCAATTCCATCCATGTTTTAAAGACTTTGTTTAAGGAGAAGTTTGAATATAATGTGTAGATTACCAAGAAGAATCTAGTCCAGAGGAACAGGTTGACGATATATCTGATTGAGGAAGCAAACGTTTAGAGAGGGACTTCTGAGCTCTGCCCAAGGGATCCACCCTGGGTATGAGGAATGAGACAGCCACATTGCCTGGGCTGGCTGTGCTCCATTCCTGACCCACTCACCTCGGCAGAATTAAAGTGCTCAGAATGAGACTTGGGTTGGATGGAAATCAGCTGGTGGGTGGGGGATGAAGCGGAAGCAGTATGTGCATGGCAACCTCTCATTTCTCTTTGTGGAGAAGTTTATACTGAGGAAGATGAGGTGGAATGAAAGACTTGGGGGAAAGGTGGAGAAGGTGGGAAGAGCTGTTTCAGGAGCAGGAAAGAGAATTGGCCAGGAGTGAGGGCAAGATTATGTGGTTATGGGCATCAAGCTGCAGGTCCTAGCTTTTATTTTTCTAATAGTTTGGCAAGATAGCAACAACAAAAGTAGTGCTGAGCAAATTAAAATGGAAACTCAAAAATTTGGGGAAGTAGCCAGGTATGGTGGCACATGCTTATAATTCCAGAGACTCAGGAGCCTGAGGCAGAAGGATCACAAATTCAAAGCCATCCTTAGCAACTTAGCAAGTCCTTAAACAATTTAGCAAGATCCTGTCTCAAAATAAAAAGGGTTAGGGATGTGACTCAGGAGTTATGTGCCTCTGGGTTCAATCCCTGATACCAAAAACAAACAACAACAACAGGGAAGTACTAGTCCTGAGGGTCATTTTTGTGGGCTCTACGATATATCTATATAGCCCCTGAGGACATCACTGTATTATGACATTTCAAAATAATTGGTGCTTCTATCAATGATTCCAGGCCATCAAGGAAATGGAGGCCATGTCTGGATTCTGTTTAAGGAGGCAAAGAAGTAACTAGTAAACATATCAAAGTTTTCATCTAAAATGATGAAAAGAATTGATCCTTCAAGGTGTACATCTGTAGCTTCTCAGACCACAGGTTCATTCAGGACCTTGTGGGGTATGTTGAGAGGGGCTTTTCGAAGGAATGAACGTTCTATAGAGAGCAGGAACCTGCCTAAGCTATCACTGCTGAGAACCTGGACCACAGCAGGTGCTCAGTAAGCAGTGCTGAAGGAATAACTGCCAGGCTCACAACACATAGGAGAATCTTTCCTTTTTGCAGCCTCCTTTGCCCAAGGAATATTACAGTGTTCTCTCAGCACACTCATATAGCATCAGTTATTGGTGTGCTTTCATGTTTAGATTGTCCTTACATAACCTTGAGTTTGGGCTTGTGCTTTATTTTGTTTTCATGTCTGTGACTTCATTTGATCTTCAGAGCACTGTGGGGTGGCTGAGTACACAACTCTGCCCTGGCATAGCCATTGGTGCCAGGACTAAAGTGAAGGGCAGAGAGAGGGGCTGGAATGGGGGACTCACAGGCCTTTCTGTTTGGTTTCCAGCAACGATCCACAGTAGCCTCCATGATGCACCGCCAAGAGACTGTGGAGTGCTTGCGCAAGTTCAATGCCCGGAGAAAACTGAAGGTAAGTCTTGGTTTCTATGCAACTGGCCTCCTGAAATCAAGCCTGTTAATAATGCAGGTCCTACTTGGGAGGCTGAGGCAGGAGGATCGCGAGTTCAAAGCCAGCCTCAGCAATGGCGAGGCACTTAGCAACTCAGTGAGACCCTGTCTCTAATAAAAAAGGGCTGGGGATGTGGCCCAGTGGTTGAGTGCCCCTGGGTTCAATCCCCGGTACCAAAAATAAAAATAATAATAATGGCCGGGCGCGGTGGCGCACGCCTGTAATCCCAGCACTTTGGGAGGCTGAGGCAGGAGGATCGCGAGTTCAAAGCCAGCCTCAGCAATGGTGAGGCACTTAGCAACTCAGTGAGACCCTGTCTCTAAATAAAAAAAACACAAAAAAGGTCTGGGGATGTGACCCAGTGGTCAAGTGCCCCTGAGTTCAATCCCCGGTACCACAAAAAAAAAAAAAAAAAATAAATAATAATAATAATAATAATGCAGGTCCTGCCCCATTAGAGAAGGCAGCTCTGCTCCTGGTTGTAGCTGAGCTTTGCAGGTTGTCCATAAGCTGCTTTGCCTGAGGCTAGGCTATCCGTTTATAGAGTCTGGTTGAACTCATAGGACTCTCCTCTTTCCCCAGGGTGCCATCCTCACGACCATGCTTGTCTCCAGGAACTTCTCAGGTATGTTTCCTAGCTGAGCACTTTAATTCTGCTGAGGTGAGTGGGTCAGGAATGGAGCACAGCCAGCCCAGGCAGTGTGGCTGTCTCAGGAGATTCCTTGAGCAGGATTAACAGAGATCCTGTTTTGAGGGTTCTGCTGCTGAGTCCTCTTACTGAATTCTTGGTGTGAGGGGAGGAACCTTCACTTGGACTCAAACTTATGAATTTGTTCCTTAGAACCTCCTAAGGAGTAGCCCATCCAGAATCCCATGTACTTTGTCCCTATACATTTTTATTGAATTCTCTGAAGATTCTCAGCACTTTAAGAGTATAGCCAGTCTAGGGTATTAGAGGATGTGCTGGAGAGAAAAAAAAAATCAAGATGAGGTATTATGAATCTTCTCAGTTGCCACCAACTAGGGTGATCTCTTTCTTCCTTGTGTCCAAGTAGAGATGACTAATAGAAATTATTCCAGATGTTTAGACCTTTTATGGTGACTCAGGCTTAAAATATTTTCTCTGATACTAGCTGTAAAAATGAAGAACTAGAGACCAGCCAGTGGAAAGAAAGGAACTTGCTTAGATTTACATAAGGAATCGAGAGAGTTGGGATCAGTAATTTGTAAGTCGCACTTGACATTATTTCTAAGATGCAAGACACTCCATTTCCCTTTGCCCCCTGCTTTCAGCCCTACCCCCAATATTGTTTGCCCTCAGTTGGGAGCATGGTGGGTTTTCTGTGAGAAAAAGATTAAAGTCAAGGCTTAAATGAAGACAGAGAAGTCTGTCCCCAGCTTGCTGTTGCCCTGGTCTTCCTTCCCTCTAACCCCAGCCTTGCTGTTTTGGTTCAAGAGCCCTTCTCATCCTCCTAACAAGACTCGCTCCCTTGCTTTCCTCCTGCACCGCCAAGGAGAGAGGCTTGTGTGGGAGCACCAACCACAGTCAGGGTGGGCAGCCACTTTGGGCAGGGTTGCTTCCTTGATCTGGAGTCCTGATGGGTTTGGCTGTGCTGGTTCCGGGTAACCCATGGGCTTTAGCTTGGAGGAGGCTGCAGGCAAGAGAGCCTAGGGCTTCACCAGCTCCAGCCCAAGAGTCACAGGCTCTGGGATGTCAGGGCTGGATAGGGAGCCCTGGTCATGCTCCATCCTGGGCTTTCACCACTCATACAGGGCAATGGGAGCAATGGGTTGTCCATCTCCCACAAAGACAGAGTTGTGGCCCCACACTGTGCTTCTTTCCTCTAACTGCTTGCAGCTTCTACTTTCTGGGGTTAAGAACCTTTCTTGAGGATGCTCAGGGGCATTTTATGCTGACCCTTGAGTGTT
Organism: Tamias sibiricus; assembly: GCA_025594165.1. Lineage (NCBI taxonomy): Eukaryota > Metazoa > Chordata > Mammalia > Rodentia > Sciuridae > Tamias > Tamias sibiricus. Next base: position 120,363,148 of record CM046663.1, on the reverse strand, counting down.
TACCTGTCTTCTCTTGAGTTAAATGCAAAGACAGGCTACTGCTTCTCTTTTAGCCTGGTCCTGTCCTGTGGCCTTGGGTTTCCACATCACCCACCCACAACCAGCATTTCAGGAAATTGGTCTCCTGGTTTCAGGAAATCAGTCTGTCTGCTAGGACATAGTACTTTAATTCATCCCTAAAGAGCCTCCCATTCTTATTGCCCAGACCTCCTCTGGCCTTTCAGCTCACTGACCTGGATCAAAGGAGACGCATAAAAAAAAAAAAAAAAAAAAAAGTTCCTCAGGCATTCTCAGATGGCCTCTTCTGTCTCTGGATATTTCTGCAGAAAGAGCTGTCTACAGGTGTGTCAAGAAGGAAAAGCACCTGTGTTTCCTTAGGCACAAACTAGGCTATTTCCCAAGTAGTCCCCAAATAGGGGGGGCCACATCTTAGCCCTGGACTTCAGTAGCCTGGTGAATGGTGAAATCATAGCTACCAGAGTATATTTCTTCAGAGGCTTTTGTTTTCTTTCTGGGGACTTACTTCTTAGGCTTTACCTCAAGACACTATGAAGCACAGGCTGAGAAAAGCTGCTTCTCTTGGCTACCTCCCTTAAGAGGGAGGGCCCTGTGTCTCTTGAGAAGTTGGGAGTCTGTAAACTTAGTTGTCCAAAGGCCATGCCTCCCCCGTCCCTGCCCCTTGGCCCTAAGTGCCAGTCTTCCTACCATTCCAAATGTGGTGAGGGGAAAGGGCTGCCCTGTGCTTCGGCTCTTAGATAATGAGCTCATTTATGTCCTAGAGAGGGAAGGTCTGAAGGTGAAGCTTGGTATCCTCACAGCCTTAAGCAAGAGCAGGGTCACCTCAGAAAGGGCACCTGCCTCTCACTAAGTCAGGCTTTTACTTATGAACCCTCACCTGAGTTGGTCATGGGACAAGCACTAAGTACATTTCCACAAAGTAGCTATGTGGTATTCCCTTCGCCTTGTCCCAGCCTGGTCCTCTCAGGCTCCTGGACTGCTGCAGGACTGGCTGCACCTGCCTTATTGGCCTGCCCCCCGGCGCCTCCGCTCCCCCAGCTCGGCTGGCTTGGCCATGCCGCCTGGGCCCTGCTGTGTGTGGGCAGCCAGTGGTGCCCGTGCCTCATGCTGGGGCATGCTCGCTGCTGACTGGCCCCCGTGGCTTTGCGGCAGCTCTGTGCACTGAGAGATTGTATCCCCTCAGTTGGCAGGCAGAGCTCCGCCCCCGCCTCGCCTGCCGCGAGCGCCGCCAGCCTGGCCGGGCAAGGTACGTGGCATGAGTCCTCCCTGACCGCCTGCCTCGGCTCCCTGCCACCCCACCAGGAGGGCCAGCATGCCAGGCCCACTCACCAGGGAGGCGAGTTCCATGCTTGTGGGCTGAGATGGGCATGCCAGAAGGACCACCTAACTTGGCATCTGCGAGCGCATTGTTGTTACAGAGCCCCCTAACCAGCCATGCATGCTGGGCGCTTGCCAACTCTCAGGAGGCAATAGCCTGGGGATGTGGAGCTGGGAAGTAGGAGCCTTCCCTCCAGTCAGCCCAAGGGTCTGACCTGCAGAGCTGCCCAGTAGGAGGACTAGGCTTCTGCACCACTATTTAAGAGCCCACAAAGGAAGCCTTGCCCCTCAAAATTATGAAGTCTGGTGTTTGCAGGCCTCCTGGTCTGAAAGGCTGTGGAGTGCAAAAACCTCAGAGTTTGCCATCCCTGGGTTTGAATCCTAGCCTTGCCACACTCTGAGCAAGTCACAACAGTTCTCCAAGCCTTAGTTTCCTCATCTCTCTAAATGAGGATGACAATGGTGATGATTAAGAACAGGTATATCAAAAGCTGTCAACCTTCCTGTACAGAACAACCAATTCCCTGGGAGCTTCTAAAGAATCCTGATGGCAGGGCCCTACCCCAGATAAACAAAATCAGAATCCCTAATTGATGGAATAGGTATGAGCATTTTTTTAAAACTCCCTGAGTCATTCTAGTGGGCAATCAGAATTGAGAACTGGCTAATGTACACAAAGCCCTTACTAGTAAATATACTTTTTAAAAAATAATTTTCAAATGCAGCATGATCAGAGATCAGACCAAATGCTCTTTTTTGGAACCAGAATCTTGTGATGGAAGGGCCCCTATTTTTACTGGAGAAATATGGAACACAGCTTAGGTAGGAATGGCCATCTGAGTGGCAGAAGGGTAGCAGCAATAGTGACAACAGTGGTTAGTAGAGTACTTAAATCATGTACTAGGCACTCTGCTAAATGTTTTTCAGGCATAGTCCTTTTGGACCCCTATCAGTGCCTGGTGACCTGGACCTATTTTATTTTTCCAATTTTTAATGAAATTGTGGCTGAGAGAGGCTTACTCACACAAAGTCACAGAGCTAGCAGGTGGAACCAAGATATAAACCCAGGGCAGTCCAGGTGAATCAGACAATTCGGCTGATTCCATTTCCCTGTTCCTCTCAGGTCTTGCCCATTCACTGCCTGCTGCCTTTGTGGCCAGCCAGTCACCAGCCTTCTGGTGTGGACCTGGTCAGCCTTGAGCATTACTCCATGCCTGGCTAGAATCTGATAGCTCGTTATTCTGCTTAACCCTTCCTGCTCATGAGTCCAGAGAGTCTGGGGAAAGGATGGCAGCTGGGACCCAGTAAACCTGGTGCAGTCCTGCCCAGTGAAGGCTTCAACCCCCTGGCAAAATCCTCCTGTAGGTGGTCCTGGTTTCTGTGTCTGTGTCTGTCTGTCCTCACGTCTGGTCTCCTTTGTGAACTGTGACACTCTGTTTCTTGAGAACAGTCCGGAGATGTCTTGCATCCTTCCAGTGTGGCTATCTGGAGAACCTTCGTGGCATCTAGGAATGGAGCCCTCACCCTTTCACCCTGGCACTTTGTTTCTAGGCCTGGGTGGTAGCTCTCAAAGGCAGAGCTCCCAGTGCCCCCAGGCAGCTCCAGTACTGAACATGGTTTCTCCTCCTAAGCACAGGGTGTCTGTTTCTGCTGAGCCTGCTTCCACAGCAGAGGAGATCCTGGGGTGTCATCCCGAAGGCCCTGACACCGCTCAAGATGCCCTTCCTGCAGAGGGACTACTAGGAAGGGTCTCTTTCAGGAGACTCTTGCCCCCCTTGTCAGATACAGCAGTCTCTTGCAGATCCAGCTGCCAGACTTCAGGTTGGGACAAGGGTAAGATGCAGAAGACGTGACTTTCCTCTTTGTTTTCACAGCTGCCAAAAGCCTATTGAACAAGAAGTCGGACGGAGGTGTCAAGGTGGGTATCTCTCCAGCCTTCTGACCAGAGACTGTCCTCTCCCCCTGGTAGTTATTCTTGAAAAGTCTAGGCACCTTGCTTTTCCTTTTCTTGAAAACCGTCTACTCTTGCTATTCTGCTTTAAATTGGAAGCCTCTATGCTCAGAAGAGCAGGTTCCACTGGCCTGGGAGGGAAGAATGGAGAGGTGTCTCTCCTGATCTAGCTGGGTGGGAAAGATTCAGGGGAAGTAGTCCAAATTATAGTTTCCTGGAGCTGACCCTAAGCCTGACTTCCACACATGTGCTTCATCTTGAGGGCTTGACTCTGAGGTTTTTTAGGCCATCTAATTAAATACCCACCAGCCCCCTCCATTTTTTTCTTGTTAAAGAATAACCCTTTTTAATAAAATAAAAGCAAAGTTTGCTTGGGTGATTCAGGCAGGGTACAGGATTAGAAACCTGAAGGCACTATTCTTTTGGTCTTTTTCCTTTTTCTGTAAAATACTTCTAGAACCCTGGTTAGATACCACGGAGTGAAAGTATCTTAAACTTTCTTGAGGTTAGGCTTCTGTGGGACCTGGCCAAGAAGAAGGACCAAGTGCCTGCAGGGCCCAACAGGAAGCCCTGTTGTGAGTGGCTGCTCAGCTGAAGTGAAGAGAGGCTGGGCAACCACAGGGCCCAAGGTGCATGAGGATGCTTTGGAGGCAGAAAGGGTCCAGGGACTGGGACATTGGATGGGAGTTCATACTGTCTTAAAGCCTTCCAACTGACACCACAGAGAATTTCAACCCATAAAATTATCCAAACCTTCAAATCTCCAACAAAAATTTAAATTGGGCCTTTTTCTAGGATCTTTTGTCCACAGTTGAAATATATACACATGCCCCATTCTCTTCTGCCAATCCCTTCCTTTTCCCCTTATTCTCTGCATGCCTGCTTTCTGTGTCCTTCTGCTCCTAGGAGGGGAGCTTGGGCTCCTTACGTACCTGCCGACATGGAACTGGGATGGCCAGGCAGCACCCCCAGTTTTGAACTCAGGCTAGATGGGTAGAGTCAAGTTAGGAAAAGGGAGCAGGTTTAGTTGGAGAAAGATTTTGGATATTTCTATCTGGGGAAGAAACTAAAATCAGTCCATCTTTGCGAAGCATTTAGTACATAACTCAGATGTCTGGCTCTGCATACATTCTGAGAGGCACACAGAAGAGGTACAAGAGGTGATGTAGCTTTTACATTGCCTTAGGGAGAGGAAAGTGGACACAGCTAGCTCCTGGACCCTCCATAGGGTGGTTCATGCCAAAAAGCTCATGGGAAAAAGCTTATTGGGGAAGCCTAAGAGATACAAGAAGATTGGAACCAGTGTAGTGATTGCCTGTAGGGTATGGAGTTGGAGGTGAGGGCAGGTCAGAGAGACACCTTTCCGCTTTTACTCTGTACACTTAAATGCATTTAAAATGAGATGGTATTGCTTCTGTAACCTAAAATTAAGAATACGAATTTTATGAGTTCTCACGCATGTTCATGTTCTTCACCCAACTGGAACACAGGGTGTATGGTAGAGAGATCTCAAAAATACAGTCTGAGCCGGGCGTGGTGGCGCACGCCTGTAATCCCAGCACTTTGGGAGGCTGAGGCAGGAGGATCACGAGTTCAAAGCCAGCCTCAGCAATGGCGAGGCACTTAGCAACTCAGTGAGACCCTGTCTCTAAATAAAATTCAAAAAAGGGCTGGGTATGTGACCCAGTGGTCAAGTGCCCTTGAGTTCAATCCCTGGTACCACAAAAAAAAAAAAAATACAGTCTGGCCAAAGCCAGCCTCAGCAATGGCGAGGCACTTAGCAATTCAGTGACACCCTGTCTCTAATAAAATACCAAAAAAGGCCTGGGGATGTGGCCCAGTGGTCAAGTGCCCCTGAGTTCAATCCCCAGTACCAAAAAAAATAATAATAATAATACAGTCTGAGGACAGTAGAATGAATCGGACACAACTTTTCTATGTTCGTATGTGAATACATGACCAGTGTAACTCCACATTGTGTACAGCCACAAGAATGGGAAGTTCTACTCCATGTATGTATAATATGTCAAAATACATTCTACTGTCATGTTTAACTAAAAAGAACAAATAAAAAATTTTTTCATAAAAAGAAAAAATATACAGCTGGGGCTGGGGGCATAGCTCAGTGGGAGAGCATAGCGAGTCCCCCCCACTCCTTACCAAATACAGCTGGATCAGTCTGATTGAGTAGAATAATTGGAGGTTTATATATTAGATCTTAGAAAATATCATAGGCCACAAGTAGGAAAAGCTGTGCTAAGAATTCTGATAAATATTTGAGGGCTGGGGGTGTAGCTCCGTGGTAGAGCTTGTGTTTAGTATGCATGTGGCTCTGGGTTCAATCCCCAGTACCAAGAAAGACAGAGAAAGACTTAGCTGAGGAAATGTGGGTGAACAGAAGAGGGAAAGAGCTAGACACAGTGGTGTCAATTAGGATTTATTGTAATCTGATGATTGCATTCGAGAAGGAAAGGTAATTAGAAATAGCAAGGGATAATAGTCAAAACTCTAATCAGAAAGAGGTTGCCTATATCTGTGGTTCACTTGTACCCTTGATGCTGGGAATACCAGCTCTCATCAGAAGTGTGTCAGAGGAAGCTCACATTAGATATGAGGGATTAAAAAAGGAACCATCAGAGATAATATCAAGGTTTCCAGCCTTGAATATTGGACAAATTGGTGATACCTCTGCTAGAAATGGGAGTAGATGTGAAGGAAATGGTCATCTAAATAGGAAGAGTTTTTTTTTTTTTGACTATGTTGGGATTGAGGGAAAGGTGGTGTATGTGGGTGGACATATCTTTAAAGACCCTGGGATCCATGTGGTACAGCCCAAGGAAGAGTCCAGCATTCAACTTGGGATTCATTTGGGGGCATCACACAAGTACACCCCCACTCCCAGCCACTGTTTATTAGATGCCTGCTGTGTGCTACAAGAGCTGGAACACCTTTTAGGTGTTCGCAGTGGGAGAAAGATGAGGCAGCCACCAGTTCTGGTACAGTCTGAAAAGGTGCCTGGGGAAGATGTGTGCAGAATAGGCACTGGGGGTGTAGAGAGACAGCATCAAGCCAGATCAGGAAATCTTCCTGAAGGAGATGGCCAGGAACTGGGTTTGAAGGACCAACAGTTGGGGTTTGCCAGGTTGTGGAGGAGGAAGGATATTTCAGGCAGAGGGAATAGCACATGTGAAGTTGCAGTTTGAAACTGCTAACGATTATGGGAACTTCAGTAGCTTCTGCTTGGCTAAAGGGACGAGTGAATGCCAAAAACAAGACGTAAAATACAGCAGACTGCTGAGCTGGAGGGGAGAGGATGGATAAAGGAGCCATTAAGAGATGGGTTTCTAGCCGGGTATGGTGGCACACACCTATAATCCCGGCCAGCGACTTGGGAGGCGGAGGCATGGGGATCGTAAGTTTGAAGCCAGCCTCAGCAACTTAGCAAGATCCTGTCTCAAAAAAAAAAAATTTAAAAGGGCTGGGGATGTGGCTCAGCAGTTCAGTACCCCTGGGTTTAGTCTTTAGTACCAGAGAGAGAGAGAGAGGTTTCTAGCAGAACTATCTAGATGTTAGTCCCAAAAATGAACATCAGGTGCAGCCATGTAAGATTAAAGAACTAAATAAAAATATACAGATTCTAGCCGGGCATGGTGGTGCATGCCTGTAATCCCAGCACTTGGGAGGCTGAGGCAGGAGGATTGCGAGTTCAAAGCCAGCTTCAGCAATGGCGAGGCACTTAGCAATTCAGTGAGACCCAATCTCTAAATAAAATACAAAAAAGGGCTGGGGATGTGGCCCAGTGGTCAAGTGCCCCTGAGTTCAATCCCTGGTACCAAAAAAAAAAACAGATTCTAGGGCCTGAGGTTGTGGCTCAGTGGCAAAGTGTTTGCCTAGCATGTGTGAAGCACTGGGTTTGATTCTCAGCACCACATATAAATAAATAAAAAATGAAGGTACATCAACAACAACAACTATGTGTGTGTGTGTATATATATATATATATATATATATATATATATATATATATACATATATATATATACAACAAGGTGGGAGAACAGAAAGTGTGTATATATATATATACATACATATATATATATACATATATATATATATATATATATATATATATATATATATACATACAACAAGGAGTTGGGAGAACAGAAAGTGTACAGTAGTGTCAAATCCCACAGGAACACTGAAGAGGAACCTGAGCAGCCAGAACCATTAGATAAATTGCTTTAAATGAGAACGTGTGGGGAACCTTGCCCTGTTGTGTGTCCAGATCCTGACATGTGCAATACCCTCCCCCTTTTTTTTTTTTTTTTTTTTTTTTGGTACCGGGGATTGAACTCAGGGGCACTCGACTGCTGGGCCACATCCCCAGCCCTTTTATTGTATCTTATTAGAGACAGAGTCTCACTGAGTTGCTAACTGCCTCACCATTGCTGAGGCTGGCTTTGAACTCGCGATCCTCCTGCCTCAGCCTCCCAGTGCTGGAATTACAGGCATGTGCCACCAGGCCCGGCTGCAATGCCCTTTAAAAAAAAAAAATTATATATATATATATGTGTATATATATATATATATATATATATATATATATATATATATATATTTGCTTTAGTTGTACACAGTGCAATGCATTTATGTTTACGTGGTGCTGAGGATCGAACCCGGGCCGCGCACGTGCTAGGCGAGCGCTCCACCACTGAGCCACAACCCCAGCCCTGCAATGCCCTTTTGAGAAAAAAGTTTCAGGACCAAATAGATATTTAGTAAGGGAATTACCAAAATTAAAAGACCAAGAATGGATGGGCTAGGAATATACCCACAGCAGTATGGGATGTCTTTATTAAATAGTTTCTTCAACAAATAAGAATTCCTGCCTAAAACCCAGCAGAAAGATGATCAAAGAAGATGAATGGACCATCTGAAGTTGAGAAAGTAGACCTGGATAACAAATGTGGAAAAAAATGAAGCATCGGAGAAATGCGAATTGAAACAGGGTACTATTTTTTGATTCTTAAGTTGGTGACAGTAATGAAAACCACAGTGGTCCTTTTTAATACAGCCTGTGCTCAGAAGCCCTGCAAGCGTTCCTACCTTTTTTACTTTATAATTCTACTTCTGGAAATTTTTTTCCTAATTGTCTTATTTTCAGAATAATTCAGAATAGGAAAAAGCTGAAAGAAGAAAGATGTTCAACATGACTTTTTTTAATAACTGAAAAGATTGAAGACAATTTCAAAACCAATAAGGAAATGACTAAATAATTATGGACTTCCACTTAAAAGACTATTCTAAGGTTATTGTTTTCATGAGCATACAGTGGCAGAAATGCTTTATATTAAGTGAAAAATATAGTGGGAAATGTTTTACATTAAGTGAAAAAGGGACACATAGGTGCCAGGTATGGTGGCACATACCTATAATCCCAGTGACTTGAGAGACTGAGGCAGGAGGATAGCAGGTTCCAGGATAATCTGGGCCTTAGACCTTGTCTCAAAATAAACAAGGGCTGAGGATATATAGCTCACTGGTAGAGCCTCCCTGGGTTCAATTCCCAGTACCACTTAAAAAAAAAAAAAAAAAAAAAAAAGAGACTGTTGTCTAAATTCTGTTTTTTAAATGTTTGTAGATACTCTTTTTTTTAATATTTTTTTTAGTTGTAGTTTGACACAATACCTTTATTTTATTCATTCATTTTTATGTGGTGCTGAGGATTGAACTCAGTGCCTCACCCATGCTAGGTGGGTGCTCTACTGCTGAGCCACAACCCCAGCCCTGTAGATACTTATTTCATGTATGTTATGTGTAATATAATACAGGAGAAAAAAAAAACTGAAAGAACCTGTATAATTCCAGTTGCTTGATATACTGAGGAAGGAGGATCATGAGTTGAGGTCTGTCTGGGCAACTTTGAGGTCCTGTCTCAAAATAAAAAGGGCTGGGGATGGAGCCCAGTTATAGAACACTTGCTTAGCATGACCAAGGCCCTGGGTTCAATCTCAAGTGATACAAAAAAAAAAAAAAAAAAAAAAAAAAGAAGAAGGAGGAGGAGGAGGAGGAGGAGGGCAAGGGGAGTAAAAGGAAGAGGAAAGGGAAACCCATTGCAGTATATATAAATCATAACTTCACTGGGTGATGCAAATTTGGGAACTTTTTAATACTTCTATTTTATTTGTTTTTATTTGGTGCTGCTGGGGATGGAACCCAGTGCCCTACATGTGCTAGGCAAGCACTCTACCACTGAGCTATAGCCCAAGCCCCAAATTTGGAAACTTTTTAAAAATACATTTTTCTGTACTTTCCAGTTTTCACCTAGACTATATATTACTGTTACAACTAATAAATTCAAATTCTCTTTTTAAATCAGTACTATTTATTTATTTATTTATTTATTTATTTTGTGTGTGTGGTACCGGGGATTGAACTCAGGGGCACTCGACCACTGGGCCACATCCCCAGCCCTTTTTTGTATTTTATTTAGAGACAGGGTCTCACTGAGTTGCTAAGTGCTTCCCCATTGCTGAGGCTGGCTTTGAACTCGCGATCCTCCTGCCTCAGCCTCCCAAAGTGCTGGGATTACAGGCGTGTGCCACCGCGCCCGGCAGTACTATTTATTTTTAAAGCAAGGCATAAACTTGTGTGTAGCTTATAATTACAATTTTTTTAGCATTTTAAAAAAATATTTATTTATTTACTTTAGCTGTACACAGTGCAATGCATTTATGTTTACGTGGTGCTGAGGATCGAACCCAGGCCGCGCACGTGCGAGGCAAGCGCTCTGCCGCTAAGCCACAACCCCAGCCCTTATAATTACAATTGGAAAAAGACTAGAAGGGCAATAGAAGTTTGGATGGTTTTGCTCTCTTCTGTTTTTCAAATTGTTTATAATGTGACTATAGTCCTTTTAAACAGGAACATGTATACATCAATTAATGAATGGTGTGGTTGCATGAAAGTTCTGAGTAAAGGAAAGGGAACACAAAGCTAGTTGTGCAGAGTTGGACCTTTGAAGGCTCTGTTGAAAGGGGAGTTGATGACCTGTTTGCAGAGGAGACCTATAAGTTGCTCAGAAGATCCCGAGCTTTCTGCATCATGAATAATTCTTCTATATCCCATTTTCCCTTCCCAACTTCCTCCCTCATTTCTTCTGTTAAATGCCTGTAGGAAGGTTTCCTTCTCACGTTCATAAGCTTACTTTGAGCAAGATGCTGAAAATAACTAGCTGTGGTTTTGAACAGCTAGTCTATCTTGTGCTCTTGAGTTTGGTTTCTTTTAAGGTGAATGCCAGTGACTCAGGGTATGTGGAAAAGTGAGAGGCTCTTCTGAGGACAGGACTGAAGGGATCACAAAGGCTCAGATCCTGAGAAGCCTCAAGTTTAGAACAACTTGGCATTCTGCTAGTCCCAGGCCAGAATGGCCATCTAAGCTTTAAATAAAAAAGAGTAGGGAGAAGTGGCACATGCCTGTAATCTCAGCTACTTAGGAGGATGAGGCAGGAAGTTCTCAAGTTCAAAGCCAGTCTGAGCAATTCACTAAGACCTTATAATATACATAATTTTAAAAAGACTGGAGATGTATGTAGCTAACTGCTAGAGCATTTAAGAAGCCATGGGTTCAATTCCCAGCACCCCCCAACCAAAACAAACAAACAAAAAAAAAAAAAAAAAGAAGAAGAAAGCAAAAAAGAAAAGAGTATAGTTATTTCCTTAAGTGCTATTTGAATATTCATTTGTTTAAATTAAGTATGAAAAGGAGGCTTGAACTCTTTTCCAGTGTGGGATTTTTATGTCTATGTACATATATATGCATATGTCTGTATACATCTGCATATAAAACCATATGCATGTAACTTTTAAATAAACGTGAGACATGGTTCTTTAAAAGTGATCTGGCTAGCCGGGCGCGGTGGCGCACGCCTGTAATCCCAGCACTTGGGAGGCTGAGGCAGGAGGATCGCGAGTTCAAAGCCAGCCTCAGCAATGGCGAGGCACTTAGCAACTCAGTGAGACCCTGTCTCTAAATAAAATACAAAAAGGGCTGGGGATGTGACCCAGTGGTCGAGTGCCCCTGAGTTCAATCCCTGGTACCACAAAAAAAAAAAAAAAAAAAAAAAGTGATCTGGCCTTTAAATAATGCTGCAATATTCTGGTTGAAGAGTCCAGCTGTGAATGGCTGAGGGCAAAGCCCTGAAAAGATGGAGAGAGAAGCTGAAAGATGTGCACTAGCCTGGTGAACAGTCTTGGAGTGGGAAAAGAATAATCTTGGGTTCTCCTGCAGGACAGTTTAGGAAGAAGAGAGCCAGCTAGGAGAAGGCTGGGAATGTATTCAGCACAAGGCTGAAAGATTTTCTGCTTTAAAGCAAGGTCCAGGAAAAGGCAATTGCAATGGCCTTTGACAACAAGCTCCTGAAAATCACCAGAACCAAGACTGGGCCTGGTGAATGAGCACCCAGCAGACTTCTTATTTTTGTGATTCATTGCAAGTTAGAAACCTGTACGCTGCTTTCACCTGGGGAAAAGCCTATGGACTTTCCTTCAAAGCATTAACACTTTTGTTTGGGCAAAGGATATCAGTAAGTAGGAAGAAAGATGGGTGGTAAGTTTGTAGGTAGATAGATATAAATGTAAGGCAATTCTTTTTTTTTTTTTTTTTTGACGGATAATTTTGGAAGTAACATCTCATTTTACATTTGAGCATATTCAGAGGGCTAATACAAAAGAAGCCTGATTACATTTAGGTTATTCTTTTTTCTTTAGGTCAGATTCTAAATTATGGACTGTTAAAACTTTTAAGTATTTGTAGCCCCTCTCTTTTTGATTATAATACATGCCCCAAAATGTTTTTCAGAGTAAAACCTTAGCCCCCTTGGGGGCAGAAACAATTTATCAAACACATTTACTGTGCCCAGAACAGCCCTGAGTGTTTATTGGATGTCATTAAATGAATACACAAAAGTCAAACAACAGATGGACATATTCTACGGGGATTCTGTTTTCCATTGAGTTAATAGTAATATACATAATTCCCCTTCACCTTTTAGACACAGTGTTCTGAGGTGTGTTTTTAGTATGCCACGAGGTGTTCTTTTTTTTTTTTTTTTTGGTGGTACCAGGGATTGAACTCAGGGGCACTCGACCACTGGGTCACACCCCCAGACCTTTTTTTTTGTATTTTATTTAGAGACAGGGTCTCACTGAGTTGCTAAGTGCCTCAGCAATGGCTTTGAACTCGCGATCCTCCTGCCTCAGCCTCCCAAAGTGCTGGGATTACAGGCGTGCGCCACCGCGCCCGGCTTCGAGGTGTTCTTTTTGATGCTCTTGTTTCACATGTAAACATAAAGTCTGTGAGCATCTATCTAGTTGAGGCTAAGGAATCGCTACTTTTAGCATTCCCTGTGGCTTACATCTCTGCATCTTTATGATCACTGCACTTGTAATCACCAGCACTCCTGTTCTTCTGTTTCCCAGTAATTGCAAAAGTGCAGTCAAAATTCAGATTTTTTTTTTCAGTTGTCAGTGGATCTTTTATTTATTTATATGTGGTGCTGAGGATCGAACTTAGGGTCTCTCACATGCTAGGCAAGCACTCTATCACTGAGCCACGACACCAGCCCCTCAAAATTCATATCTTAAACAAGCATGACCATACTGATATAGAAGGGGATGGCCAAAACTTAACTGTGAGATAATTTTCAAAAGCCCAACATTTTTATAAGAAAAGCAATTTAGGAGTGCAGCAAAATCTAGGTTCAGAAGTAAAATGTTATTAAAGCTAAGGATAAGCCGGGCGCGGTGGTGCACGCCTGTAATCCCAGCACTTTGGGAGGCTGAGGCAGGAGGATCACGAGTTCAAAGCCAGCCTCAGCAATGGCGAGGCACTTAGTAACTCAATGAGACCCTGCTTCTAATAAAATACAAAAAAAGGGCTGGGGATGTGGCCCAGTGGTCAAGTGCCCCTGAGTTCAATCCCCGGTACCAAAAAAAAAAAAAAAAAAAAAAAAAAAGCTAAGGATAGCTGGGCATGGTGGCACACACCTGTAATCCCAGTGGCTTGGGAAGCTGAGGCAGGAGGATCATGAATTCAAAGCCAGCCTCAGCAACTTAGCGAGGCCCAAAGCAACCTGGGGATGTGGCTCTGTGGTTGAGTGCCCCTGGGTGCAATTCCTGGTACCAACCCCCACAACCCCCAAATAAAAAGCTAAGGATAGTCTAGAGTAGCTGTTGCTACTTTCCTGGTACCTGCTCACTGAAATTTCAGACAGCTCTAGCAGTGTGGTAAAGTAAATACCCTTGTAGGTACAACTAGCCTTTTGAACTTAAACCTGTAAATTTGCAACAGCTTGATATTACTTACCCTCATAGACTTGTGACTTAATCTTCCTAAGAAGCTTTCTCTGAGCAAGGCTGAGACTTCTCATAATACACTAAATCTGTGTTTGTGGACCTGACAACAGAATTCTTCCTCTCTGGGGCCTGGAGGGGTGTGTGCCTTTCAGTCTACATGCTGTTTTAACCCCTCTGATGCTGGACTCCCGGTCTCCTTCTTCCTTTCTTTCTCTCCCCCAAGTGCAGAGCCCACGCTGGTGCACTAACCTGCAGTGTCTCTGTGCTTCTCTTCTTACCTCCTCTTTCCCCTTCTCTTTCCTTTTTGCTGTGGTGTGTCCAGAAAAGGAAGTCAAGTTCCAGCGTGCACCTAATGGTGAGCCTTGCCTGCCCACCCATCTGCCCACTCCATGCTGCCTGCACCCGCCTGCCAGCCATGCAGACCCATTCTGCCATGTGCGTGTGCTTCACTCATCCTCACTGCATGTCTGTGCTTTTGTGGGCAGGTGTGGCCTGTCCTGCCAGATGGGGGCCATTGCCCACGGTTGCCCAGTGGCCTCAAAATTGGGCATTGGAAGGTGCGCTATGGCACCCCCTGCTGTGGAGTTTGGATGGTCCCCCAGTAGGGCAGGACTTGAAGCTGGTAGGGACTTGGGGCCAGTGGTAAGCAGAAGGAGTAAACCTCACTCACTGTCATTCAGGATGAGAGGCCTTTCTCACTGGACATAAGCAACTGCTACCTACAGACTGGCAGCTGGTGGCAGAGGAGTGCTGGTAGGCTCCTGGCTTTGATCCTCGCTCTCCTGGGTTTTCCCCTGTGCAAGTCCCATCCTCTGGCTGGGCCCAGAGTCCCATCCTTCCCACCCAGCCCTCGGCACAGCTGAAAGATTACTGTAACACATCTTCTTTCTCATGGGACATAGGGCACCAAGGAGAACACAGCAGGCTGAGTCATTATGAAACCATCCATTAAAACCAGAGGTGGAGCCACCTGGGTTTCTTCCTGGCCCTCTGCAGATAAGGCAGGTTTTACAATCACCCTGTAATCATTTTTCCCTGTGAGGGCCTTGGTGTCAGCTGGGCATGGCAGGTGGAGTAGCCTTCTCTAATCAGTAGGAGGACACCACCAGCAGTTGAGGTAGGAAAATTCCACTCTTTCCTGTTGGAAACAGAAGAGATCAGATCAAGTTATTTTGGACCAATGTCCTGACTACTCCTGGGACCTTTCTTTCTAGTCTGCAGAGTTCAGTAGAGTCTTGTAGAATGTGATACCTAGCTTGAGGTTCCATGTCTTGTTCTGGGCTTGGGGGGGGTGTCTCAGCCACTGACAGCAAGCTGGGGGTGGACTTCAGATCTGGTCCAAGAGGCTTCCAGGCAAGATGTAGGACAGTCTGGATGCCTTCTGTGTGTGTCCTGGGAGAGAAGAAGCACATGCTAGCTGTCAACATGTCCTCATTTACACCCTGCACAGAGGCGGTAGCCATAGGCGGTAAGCACAGGGACGTTTGTCTCTGCCTGTTACAGGCATCCGACTATTTCTTGGTGGCCAAAACTCCACCTGGAAACCCAGTGAGACTATATACTGGTTAGGGACTTATAAGATGCACAGAGTAATGATGTGGCTCCTTGCCCTTGAGATTGGCCTTCCTTCCTTACCAGATTCCTCTTGCCCCCGCCCTGCTGTGCCACTGTCATATTGTGAAAGGCAAGGAGATATCCCTGATGGTCATGTTGCTGTTAGGAATGTCGGCCTGCTGGGTGGCCTGCTCTTTCCTAGGGGCTGGGTTCTGGAACCATAGCCACAGCCCCCACCAAGATTTGCTTGCCCTCAGAGCTCTGCCTTCACTTCCAGCTGATCAAGTCCAGGATTTATAGGGCAAAAGATGAATAGCACTACCCTGCCTCTGCTCCCTTTGGCCCATGGATACATTTTGTATCTAAATTTTAGTTCCACCCCTTTCCTCTCTGGACACCATCTCCTAGGCCAGATATTCTTGCTATTCTTCCTCTTCTTTTCAGATCAGGCTTCCAGCTAGTACTTTAAGGGGAAGAAAATACAGATGCCAGGTGGAGGGCAGCAGGAGATTGCCCACAGATAAAGGAGCCAGACTGTCTGAATTTATTCTGCTTTCTTATAAATCACTCTTTCTACCTGTGAAGTGAAAGGAAGACCCTAAATTTCTTTAGGTCAGTTGTGATTGTGCAATGACATGATACCTGGAATTAACATTTCTGGAGAGATGCTCTAAAACAAGTCTTTGACTAGTCCCACCTTGAGGGTGTCTACAGAGCTAGGTTTCTGGGCCTCTCACAATAGTCCCTTCCTCTGATCATCTCTCCAGCCATTGCTCCCATCTGCATAGTGTTATGGTGGCCCCCTCAGGCCCAGCTCCTCCAGGCCAGGTCAGGGGTCAAGGGAGGTCTGGGAGTCAAACCTGAGCAGCCTTGGTGACTCTGGAGGAACTAAACCGTCTGTTTTCTTGTCTCAGCCACAGAGCAACAACAAAAACAGTCTCGTAAGCCCAGCCCAAGAGCCTGCGCCCTTGCAGACGGCCATGGTACCTCCTGACTACAGCTTCTCCGCCTCTGCCCCTGGCTGCCTCCTGCGCCTTCTCTCTTCCTCTTCTTGCCCTCCCTCCCCAAGACTCCTCAGCCTCTTTCCTTTTCTGATTCCTATGGAGCAGGCTGCTCTGTGTGCCATCCCATAGGCCCCTTGCCCTTCATTTTCCTGCTTGGCCATGTTCCGTCCCGCATGGCAGAACCACTGCTCCTGCTCCTTTTGCGTTTGTGGGGAAGAGTGATCAGGGCTATCAGCTAAACCTCCCAGCCCCAGGCTGGGACCCCCAGTGGGTCTGCCATTGGGGCCGGGAAGGTGAGTTGCTTATAAAAGAAGAGGGTATGAGTCTTTTTGGAGACTGTACATCAGTTCTTAGAGGCTTCCTTATAGAACCTGCCTCATCCTCTCCTTTGCAAAGGCAGGAACGGGAAGGAGGACTGGGGTCACCCATCTTTGGATGGTGCCAAGATCTCTGGGATCCTGGGGAACCCCATCTGAGTTCTCTTTAGGCTCTTCCAAGGGGCACTATGTATCTCAGAGCTCCCTCTGCTAGTAGAGGATAACTAGAGTTAGCAAGGGGATGACTTGGAGAGGAGGGGCCTCTGTTTCCTGTGGACCCTTGTGCTGCCTAGCATGGTGCCATGTCCACCTGGAGAAGGCAGAAGGGAGACGGTGCACGGCTCCCTGGGCTCAAGCTTGCTGAGAGTGCCTCCTGGGCTTTTCTGGGAGATCTTATCATTCTCTTCTCCCTGTGTCCCTACCTTCTGTGCACCCTTTGATGAACATTGTTAGCAGGGCTCATCCTGTGCCCGGAGTTCTATGGCTCCTCCTATATACTTATATGGTGGGGCCAGGGTGGGGGACACGTGGAAAGAACTCTCAGCACCAGCAGGAACCCTTGTTTCTTGAATTCTCAGATACCTGCTTCTTCCAGGCCTTTCTTTCTTACTAGCTAGTGCTGTTACCTAAACCCAGGGCTTCCCAGCTCTTTGAGACCCCAGTTAAGCCAGAATAATTTGTCTTGAGGGGATGGTTGGGTGGGCCTCAGTGGCCATTATAGAGTTTCTGGGAGTCCTGTTTTGGAGTTAGGCTCCCTCAGGGAAGAGCTATAGGTGTGTCTCCAGGTCAAGAGGGTAATTTTTATCTTTTCCCACAGGAGCCACAAACCACCGTGGTGCACAATGCTACAGATGGGATCAAGGTGAGTGAGTGGCTCCTGAGCCAGTCTCCTGCTTTCCATATCAGCAGGAGACAGATGGGCTGGGTCACAGAGGTCTAATGCCAGTGGCCACCTACAGCCTGCACCCTGATGCTGAGATGTTCACAGAGGCAGGGCTGGAGGTAATGTATGTCTGTTAGTTGCTTTATTCTGAGGAAGGGCAAACTTTTTTTTTTTTTTTTAATATTTATTTATTTACTTTAGTTGTACACAATGCAATGCATTTATGTTTACGTGGTGCTGAGGATCGAACCCGGGCCACGCACGTACAAGGCGAGCGGTCTGCTGCTGAGCCACGACCCCAGCCCATGGAAGGGCAAACTTTAGCAACTCTGAGCCCAGGTTCTGCAGTCCAACAGACCTGGCTCTAGACCTCTGGACAAGTCCCTTAACTACTCTGCACCTCAGTTTTCTTATCTGTAAAGGGGATAGTAATAATAATAGAATCTTCCTCCATGAGTTGTGAACTTAAGTGAGAAAATATGTTAGCCAAAAAGAAAACTGAGACAAGAGTATAGTCAGACCTGATAGCATTCTCCATTGCCTTACCCCTGTGCCTTCTATATTTTCACTAACATTAATAAGTATTTATTGAGCTCAAACACCCTCCACAGCTCTGGTTTACAGAGGTGACAAGACACATGTCCTGTCCATGGGGATGGGGGAGGGGCAGATGAAGCAGAGTCAAATAAGATATAATCCAATGGGGATAAGTGCCCTGAAGAAAGTGGCACAAGCCGGGTGCAGTGGTACATGCCTGTAATTCCAGCTGCCTGGGAGGTTGAGGCAGAAGGATCATGAGTTCAAAGTCAGCCTTAGCAACAGTGAGGCACTAAGCAACTCAGTGAGACTCTGTCTCTAAATAAAATACAAAATAGGACTGGGGATGTGGCTCAGTGGTTGAGTGCCCCTGAGTTCAATCCCCAGTACCAAAAAATAAATAAAGAAAGAAAGAATAAAAATAAAAAACAAGAAAGTGGCACAAGGTAAAGAGAGAATGTACAGGGTCTTTAAGTGGTCAGGGACAGGTCTCTCCTCAAGAGGGGATATTTGACCTAGAAACTAAATGTCAGTGGGAAGGAGATGGCCAGATAGCTATGGGTCAGAGGGACTTCAGGTGCAGAGACATACGTGTTAGAAGACTTGAGCAGAGCATATCATGGTGAGCAAAGACCAGAGAAGGGTGATGAATTTGGAGAAGCAGGTAGGACCCGTGGTGGGGTTTGCATTTTATTCCAGCTCTTGGCAGTTCTTTACAGGAGAATAATATAATTTAAGTTGCATTTCAAGAGATTACTATGGCCACATAATGAGCAAGAACTCAGGGAGAGAGAGCAAGAGTGAAAGTACAGAGGCTCAGAAACCATCATCGTGGTTCAGATGTGAGATATTGGTAACTTGGGCTCAGGTTGTAGCTGTTCATTTGAAGAGAAGAAGTAAGACATGGGATTTATTTTGAAGGTAGAAGTGATGGATTTTTATTTTAGATTAGCTGATTAGGATATAAAGAAAAGAGAAAAAGAGAAGAATCAAGGATGACTCCAGGTTTTAGCCTAAGTGACTAGGTAGATGATACCATTTACTGAGTTGGGAAGGCTGGGAAGGGCATTTGGGAACCCAGAGTTTCATAAGCCAGAAAGCAAGTGTAGAGGTTGAAACCTCTATGATTCCTCCTGATCCCATGCTCTGCTTTGTTCTGCTTTCAAAGGCCTGGGCATATAAAAACATGTTCTTTTTTGGCCCACAGGGCTCCACAGAGAGCTGCAACACCACTACAGAAGATGAAGACCTCAAAGGTAGGTGTTGGCCCTTGACGTGGAAGGGACCCCAGCCATAACACAGGTACCTTGGCTCTGATGGGGCATCTGCCTTCTCTGATCCCAGAACTGAGATTGGTGGCTCTTTAAACCCCAGGAGAAGTCTTGGCATAAAAGCCACTTTCTGGGCTGGGGTTGTGGCTCAGCGGCCCGGGTTCGATCCTCAGCACCATTTAAAAATAAATGGAAATGAAGGCATTGTGTATAACTAAAAATAAATAAATAAATATTAAAAAAAAAAAAAGCCACTTTCCATGGGCCAAGATATGAGTTTCTTGTCTGGTTGCTGAGCCAGGCAAGAAGCTTCTCTTTTTTGACCCATGTCTAGAGTAGCTAAATTAGCTATAACAGGAGCCGGGCCTCAAAGAGCGGTTTCTGCTGTTGAAAATGATGTGATGTCTTAGAACAGGGACATCTCAGGTCCTTGCAAAAATAGGGTGAATGTTGTCCTGGTTTTCCCAGGACCAAGGCAGTTCCCAGGATGTGGAACTTACAGTTTCAAAACCAGGACAAGGACTGAGGATGCAGTTCATGATAGAGCACTTGCCTAGCATATGCAAGGCCCTGGGTTGGATCCCCAGCACCACAAAAAGGGAAAAAAAAAAAAAAAAAAAACTGGGCACAGTGGCACACACCTATAATCCCAGCAACTTGAGAGGCTGAGGCAGGAGAATTGCAAGTCCAAACCCAGCCTCAGCAACTTAGCAGCATCCTAAGCAACTTAGCAGACCCTCTCTCAAAATAAAATACCCAAAAAAAAGGGCAGGGGGTAGCTGGGATGTGGCTTAGTGGTTAAAGTGCCCCGGGTTTAATCCCTGGTACAAAAAAGAAAGAAAGAAAATGAAAAAGCCAAAAATTGTCTCGGGCCCCAGGGATGAGTTGGTCACTCTAGTTCCAAGATCTGGCCACAAATGATAAGAGTCAGAACTGATCTGATGTCTATAAAGCCATACTCAGCTATGTCTTGGAGGTCCTGTGAGGATCACCAACGTAAGTTTGGGATTGGCCAGAGTGCCAGGGTGTGTGGGAAGCCTGGCAGGCCAAACCAATGGGATCTGTCCTACTCTTTGGGTTGGCCTCTTGGAATTGCTCCCTTTGCCTTTAGTAAATGACCTTCAGCCAGGCCAACAGAAAAGACTAAGGATATTGTTAAGACAGAGCTGAGAGAGCATGCTCATTGATAATAAGGGAAACCAAACTTTGGAAACCCCAAAACTCGAAAGAAATAAGGCAATAAAGAATAGTACCAGGGGCTGGGATTGTGGCTCAGCGGCAGAGTGCTTGCCTAGCGCGTGGGTGACCCGGGTTCGATCCTCAGCACCACGTACAAATAAAATGCATTGAATAAAACGCATTGTGTACAACTAAAGCAAATACATAAAAATATTAAAAAAAAAAAAGAATAGTACCAGAGCCGGGGTGGTGGCTCAGCGGTAGAGCGCTCGCCTAGCACGTGCGCAGCCCGGGTTCAATCCCCAGCACCACGTAAAAAAAATAAAGGCACTGTGTACAACTAAAGCAAATAAATAAATGTTAAAAAAAAAAAAAAAAAAAAAAGAATAGTACCACCAGGGCTTCCAGGAATCGGCCAGATCAGTTCAATTCTGGTAATGCTGGCAGAGTAGAAGGTACCTTCACTGCTGGGCTCTTGACCTCATGGCCTAGCCCCCTCAAACGTCTTCCCCAGGAGCAGTGGTCCTAGTATAGGCCAACTTAAGGCTCCTCTGGAAGCCCCAAGGCCAGCTCTGTGCACCTTCCCGGTGCTTCAGCGTGGTAGGGCCTCTCTGGCAGAGGCAGAAGAATGGGATGTGGTCCAGCGTCCACAGCAGCCCGAGGCGTCACCTTGCCCCGGCTCTGCGCCATGGGCTTGGGTCCTGTCCGGCTTGCTCGCTCACCTGCCTTGTTCTGTTTGTTTTGGCTGCTCTGCCTTGCCCTGCCCTGCCCTGGCTGGCTAGCTGCCCCGCTCCGCACTGGGAATGGCAGCTCGATGCCTGAAGGACGGAGCTCCCGGGACAGAACAGCCCCCTCTGCAGGCATGCAGCCCCAGCCTTCTCTCAGCTCCTCAGCCAGTAAGTGTGAGGGAGGCACATTCTGGCTTCCCACTCCCTGGCTCATCCTGAAGTCCCTCAGGGATCCCCTCCAGAGCTGTCAGCCTAGCCCAGCTGCCTGTCTTAGTCAGCTTGAGGAGCACGACCTCTGCCTGGGCTGGGGAAACAGCTGGAGGCACTGTTTATTCCAGTCAGGGGCCCTGAGCCTGGGGCCCAAAGAAATACCAGAAGAATGGGTGGAAGAATGTGGCACGGAGGGAGGGAGTAGAAAGCCACTGGGGTGTGCAGTGGGCCTTGCCTTGGCAGCAGCCAGGAAGAGGAATAGCATCTGAAATTGGGTCTATGGGAGGGGGACAATGGTAAAATTGAAATAGCTGAGGAACTGTGTTGTGTAGTGTTTCCTGAAACTCAGCATAATGTCATATTAAGAGCACAAGGTTTGGGGTGAGGCAGACCTGAGTTTAAATCCAGCTATGCTACTTTCAGAAGTGTGTGAAGTAGCTTAGCCTCCCAGAGCTTAAGTTTCCTAATCTATAAAGCAGGGAGAAAATGGCATCTACCTCAAGTATTGTTATAAAAATAAATGAGAAAGTAGAAGGTTTTAATACAAGCCTTGCAAGGTTAACGGCAGTTCATATTTATATTTTTAGTTCTGTCTGTATTCAAGGATGCCTCTCTTTGCTTCTTTTCCTCCCATTGTCTTTCCTTATAGAGTTTCTAAACACAATCCTCTTCACCCACAGGGGCCCCAGTCAGGTCCTCCAGATGGGTTTGGTGGGGTTAGAGAGGGGCTGTGTGTTGTGTGGACATACGTGCTTGCTTCTTTAGAAAGGGAATAGAGCTTGTTGTTCCCCTAACTTGCTGCTTGCTTATCCAGAGCTGCCTACCCAGTGGTGGTGACTTAGGTCCACCATTGGCTGTGCTACTTCCTCCCAGCTGTGCCTCTTGACTATGCTGGCCCAGCTGTGCCATGCTGGTGCTATTCTAATGCATTTGTCTTGCAGCCTGTTGCTCCTGTGAGGAAAGGCTTATAGCCTGGGCCATTGAGGCCTTGGGTCAGGGTTAGCCCCAGTTCAGTCTGAGTCCTCCCTTACCCTGCTGGCTCCCGCTGCCAATAGTGGCGCTTCCTGTAACCAAGCTGCCTAGGAGAACAGGATATCACCAGCTCTCTCTGGACTTGGGATGGGGTGGGAAGGGAGGCTCTGAATGTACCAACTCTGCTTGCCGGTTGGTCTTAGCCTTGTGTTGATTTCCTGGCATGAGAGCTGGTTTGAGATTTATAGCTTTTCCAAGGCTTGTCTAGGGTAAATGGAGCCATTTCTTGGGTAAGAGGCTGTCAAAAGATTTTACAGTTCCAAGATCCCTTATCCCATAGAAGCCCTGTGGAGGAGATGAGCAGGGTGAAGAGAATGAAGCATTTATCCTAGGGCTCTTCATCCTTTGGCAGCCTTCATTCCTCACTAGCTTCTGCTCTCAGGCTGGCTATTGCCCAAGGCCAAGTTCTGGGATACTGAATGAAGGCTAAGAGTGGGGGTGGTAATTGAGACCTGACTGAGCCCCTTCTGGTGAAAGTAGTAAATAGGGTGGAAACAGCCATATTGGGAGATGCTTCTCAGAGAAACTGAACCTGCTGGAGATGGGATGCACAGGTTCCACGTAGAACATTCATGATGCTCCAGGCTCCTCAGCTGTTAAAAGAGTGTTTTCTGTGACCTGGTTGTTGATGGAGAGGGAGCCAAAAGCCAGAGAACCATAATTAATGGATTGGCTTAGAAAAGAGATGGTCATTGGCTTTGCACACACCACTGAAGGGGTGGAAAGAAAGGTGAGCTTGCTCCTCCTGCAGAGGACCTTAAAGACAGACAAGAGGGATGTCTTTGATGAAAAAAATCACAGGGAACTCCATGAAAGGTTGAGGGAGGGCTCTCTGTTACTTAGGAGGTTGTCCAGATTGTAAATTGTTGGATTTTTACTCCCACAGTGCGAAAACAGGAGATCATTAAGATCACAGAACAGCTGATTGAAGCCATCAACAATGGGGACTTTGAGGCCTACACGTGAGTAGAAACCTATTCATTGAAATGTCTCTCGATGTCTTTTCTACTTCCAAAAAGCAACTGGGACCCTGGGGAAAAGGCCTGGGAGGCTTTGGGCACAGTGTGTGAGTTAAACCCTAGGTGCTTAGGTTGGGAGCCCTTCTGTGTAGATTTTCTGTGATTGAGCCAGCCCATGGCGGCAGGCCGCAGATTTTAGCCGCATTGTAAAGCATGGCCCATCACTAACCTGCTGCTACAGTACAGATACCACTTATGAGGAAGAAGACACAGATATCCCATAGAGGCCTGACAAACTGCGTTTTGCTTTATTTATTTATTTTTCTCTTGCAGGAAGATTTGTGACCCAGGCCTCACTTCATTTGAGCCTGAGGCCCTCGGTAACCTCGTGGAGGGGATGGATTTCCATAAGTTTTACTTTGAGAATCGTGAGTGGGTTCGTGCTGCTGATATACTCCTGCTTGCCCCTTCACCCCTTTGCTTCTGTCCTCTGCTCACCTCCTCATCCTAGTTGCTCATTTCCCCTTTATTTGACCTTCCTGTTGCATCCCACTCTGTATGCTTGCCTCCTTGTGCTCTGCTAGTCTTGTTCCCTGGTAGTCTTAAACTGGCACCTTTAGAAGGCCCCGCTCCAGGACCCCAACTACCCATTAATTCTCCAGCTGCCTCAGGGCAGTGCTGGTCACCACAATCAGGGTCACTGTATTTCTTTAAGCCTCATCTCTTTTCAAGACTGATTGCAAACCCTTTGAGACTAGATTGAGATGATATCAGCAAGTAACAATGAAGCTCTATGGCTGCAGGTTTCACAAGAGAGGAAATTAAAACCAGGATAAGAACATACAAGCAAGTAACAGGGCATTGGTGGTGATTTGTGAGATTAGAAATAGTGGCTAGGATCCTTCTGAATATTAAGAGAGACAGGCATCCTGGATGGTGGGGAAGAGGGTATATATTCTTGATAGTTCATGGCAGTCCCAGGAGATAAGGAATTGAATCGTGACCACCCTCCCATCTTTCTCTCTACTCTCAGAACCACTCCACACCCCCACTCCCATTTTTTCCTCTTCTTTCCCACTTTATCCTAGACCTTTTCCATTCTCTCCTGAGTTTTATTTTGTTGTTGCTTTTTCCACTGACTCCCACCCTCTCCACATCTCAGCTGCCTATGTAAGCCCTTGACTATCTAAGTAATTCTATTAACCAGAATCAATTCCAGATTTCCTATTAGTTCTAAGGAAAGTCTCCTGCAACCCCTGTGTAACTGTGGAATTAAACTAAAAAATGAATCTCAATAAAAACCTCACAGTCTATATAGCCTATGCTGATAATGGCAATCCAACTTCCTTTACCTTTCCCCCAGAGGATACTGGGAGCTCTGAGGATAACCTGAGCTGCATGCTTTGGTTATTTTATTTTTTAACTTTGGTGCCTTTTCAAATCATGAATCTATTTAGAATGTTTTGTTTGTTTGTTTGTTTGTTTGTTACCAGGGATTGAACTCAGGGGTATTCGACCACTGAGCCACATCCCCAGCCCTTTTTTTGTATTTTATTAGAGACAGGGTCTCACTGAGTTGCTAAGTGCCTCGCCATTGCTGAGGCTGGCTTTGAACTCGTGATCCTCCTGCCTCAGCCTCCCAAGTGCTAGGATTACAGGTGTGCACCACCACGCCCGGCTTATTTAGAATGTTTTGAGTTCATGATTTTGCTCTGCAGCAGGGACAAGCCAACCTTACGAAATCTAAACATCAGCTTAACAGAGTAAAGAGAAGCTGGGATGTGGCTTAGTGAGAGAGTGTTTGTCTGGCATGCACGAGGGCCTTGGGTTCAATCCCCAGCACTGCATAAATAAATAAGTAAATAAATAAATGTGGAAAGGCCATATAGCCTCCCATTAGTCACATGGTCCTAAATTTGAATGTGTGATTTGGTCAGATTAATCTCCATGAGCCTATTTCCTTCTTATATGAAGAAAATATCAACAAAGAATACATCTCATGCATGTAAAATCTCCAGCACAATGCCTGATTAAAAGAATAGCTGCTATTGTTATTGTTACCCACATTTCTTTCTTTTGGATAATTGAGTCTAAAATAATGGGGTATCCTGACCTCAAGGAGAGTATATGAGGGACTTGGAGATTTTGCGAACAGCTGCTAGCGGGAGGGTGAGACTTGGAAGTGTGGGAAGGGAATAAAATGCTGGTGCTCAGGCTTGACACCCTCCTACCTACCCCACCCTGCCCTTCCCCCTGCAGTCCTGTCCAAGAACAGCAAGCCCATCCATACCACCATCCTAAACCCACATGTCCACGTGATTGGGGAAGACGCAGCTTGCATCGCCTACATCCGTCTCACCCAGTACATCGACGGGCAAGGTCGGCCTCGTACCAGCCAGTCAGAGGAGACCCGGGTCTGGCACCGCCGGGATGGCAAGTGGCTCAATGTCCACTATCACTGCTCAGGGGCCCCTGCCGCACCATTGCAGTGAGCTTCAGCCACAGGTGCTCGTGGGAGGGGAGAAGGGACTGGGAGGGGCTGGGACAGGTGGGGTCAGAGGAGGAAGAGTAGGCTAGGAAGTGGAACTTGGGAAGGAGGTATGGGCCATCCTAGAAGAATGGCAAAGGCTGGGGAAGTATGGTTGAAATAAATTACACCCTGGTCTCTGATTTGAGTCTGGTTCTATGACTCCGAATTAGGTGTACACAGTTACTTATCCTCTCTAAGTCTCAGTTTCCTTAGCTGTCAGGAAAAGTGTGGTGCCTACCTCCTTGAATTTGTAAGGATTAAATAAAATACTATAAGTAAAGCATTTACCAAGTACTTAAATGTGAGACAATGTTATACTTAAGCATTAGCTTCTCCCCCACCCCCACTTTCTTAGGCCCACTTGGCCATGTGTGTAGTATGCGTAAGTCCCAGAACCTCATTTGTGTGCTCATTGTCCTCTGTTTTATTACCACCTTCTGTCCTGTTTAACAGGGGCATTACGAGATTCCAGCTGGAGGTCGAACCTTCGCAGCCAGTGGCTCTGGAGGGCCTGAGTGACAGCGGCAGTCCTGTTCGTTTGAGGTTTAAAACAATTAAATTACAAAGCGGCAGCAGCCAATGCACGCCCCTGCATGCAGCCCTCCCGCCCGCCCTTCGTGTCTGTCTCTGCTGTACCGAGGTGTTTTTTTACATTTAAGAAAAAAAAAAGATTGTTTTAAAAAAATGGAATCCATACCATGAAGAGTTTCAAAACCACCTACAGTCCTTGGGCTTGCAAGAAGGCAGGAATTTGTATGACGCCCATCCTGGCATGAACGTTGGGCTCACCCACCAGTCCTGAAGAGGTGAGCTTAGCCTCAGACCCCCATGGACCCAGGGGGACCAGGCAAGGACTCTGACAGAGCTTTGGGGGCCATGATGTGATTGTGGCCCCTGAGGTGACCTGCTTACCCCAGGTCTCGGAGTGGGCTTCTTCGGAACCTGCATAAGCACCTAGAATGAAGCTGATGAAAACACCATGGCTATTAGAACTACTTGAGAGAAAATGCAGAACTCTCAGCCAGCTGTGGACGCAGCTGAGAAGCAGTGGCCTCAGGACTGAGGTCCCGGACTTTGCTGTACTGTTCATTTAGCATAGAAGGGAAAAGAATTGGTGCTGCAGAAGTGTGTCCGCTATGAAGCTGATGAGAAACCTTGTGTTAGTCTGACATGCACTTACTTACTCATCCATTTCTATAGGATGCACAATGCCCTTGGGCCCTGATATTAAGGCCTAATCCCTGCAGGTGGGAAGGGGAGGTTTTGCTGCTTTGCTTCGTGTTTGTGTTCTTAATAACTTAGCAAGGAGGGAGCCAGGCTCTGGTCAGGGCTCCCTTTGTCACCTTTGGCAGTTCTGTTTCTGTGCTGATCTGGACCATCTTTGTCTTGCCTTTTCATGGTGGTGGTCCCCCATGCTGACCCTCATCTGGACCTGGGTCCTCTGCCAAGTGCCCCTGTGGGATGGGAGGAGTGAGGCAGTGGGATAAGAGGTGGTGGTTGTTTCTATGCATTCAGGCTGCCCTCAGGGTTGCCTCCCTTCTTACTCTCTCTTGCTGCACGTCCATCTCTTTCCCTGTCTTTGAGATTGATCTGAGTGTTCTGGCAAGAAGCATCCTCTTGAAAGAGGCCTCTACTGACCAACTGAAGTATAGATTTACTGCTGGACAATCTGCATGGGCATCACCCCCCTCACCTGCATGTACCCAAAAAAGGTGTCCAGAGCCAAGGCTCCTACATTCATTGTCTCTCTCTGCTCAAGGAGTTCCATTCCAGGAGGAAAAGATCTACCCTAAGCCAATAAGAGAAGATAATGGAGGAGCAATTGGTCATATCCTTGGGTTTCTCCCAAAACAACTGTGCATATTTATCTGCACAAACATCTGCACTTTTGGGGGAAAGGTGGGTAGACTCCAGCTCCCTGGACTAACTTCAGGAGGCATAGGAGCTGGGAGAAGAGGCAAAGCTACAGGTTTACTTTGGAGCCAGCTGAGGAGAGCAAACTCACAGGTGCTGATGCTTGGATTTAGCAAGGCTCCTCGAGCGCCTCATGCATGTCCCAGCCCCTGGGCCCTACCCTGACCCTGCCCTGCAGCCTGCAGATACCTTCACCACAGGGTTTGGTTTTGCTGGCTTGAAGACAAATGGTCTTAGAGTTCATTGAGACCCATAGCTTCATATGGCTGCTCCAGCCCCACTTCTTAGCATTCTTACTCCTCTTCTGGGGCTAATGTCAGCATCTATAGACAATAGACTATTAAATCATCTTTTAAACAGGAAATGGAAGGCATTTGATGCAGAATTTTTGCATGATGACATAGAAATAATTTAAAAATAGTGTTTGTTCTGAATGTTGGTAGACCCTTCATAGCTTTGTTACAATGAAACCTTGAACTGAAGATATTTAATAAAATAACCTTGAAACAGTCCATTGTGTTGTTGCTTTTGGAAGCTTATGGCCACGGCTTAGATTTTAGCAACCTGCATTCAAGGCTTTAGATGAAGAGAAGTATCTTCTCCCACTTCCTTTGGGTCCTTTTTAGAAGAGGATTTTCTCACAATCCAGGACCCCTGCCCACTAAGGGGAGTCTGGGCGTGGCAGAGAGGACATGGGCCCTTAAGAGACGGACTGAGACCACGACGTGGTGGTGCCCGCCTGTAATCCCAGAGACTCTGAGGCTAAGACCGGAGGTTCGCAAGTTCGAGGCCAGCCTCAGCAATTTACCGAGGCCCTAAGCAACTTTAGCGAGACCCTGACTCAAAAAGGGTTGGGGTTGGGGATGCGGTTTAGTGGCTAAGCGCCCCTGGGTTCAATCCCTGGTACCAAAAAAAGGGTGGGGGAGACGGGCTACCGACTTCGCCACGCCTCCGGGCCCCGCCTGCGTCCCGAACTGGCCCCGCCCCTGCCCTCAGTAGGCCGGCCGGCTCCCCCCTCCGCGGGGCTGAGTGGACGAGCCCGTACCCTCGGCCCGCCCCTGCTCTGGAGCCGCGGCGCCCGACGTTCTCCAGACTGTGCCACCGAGTGGGGTGTTGGGGGGAACGCTTCTGCGGGCTGGACGTGGAGCCTAGCGACTCCAAGGCCGCCGCGCTGGGCTGAGCAAACCGGAGGACTGTTTGGTTTCCTCGCACCTCGGTCGCGCGACTGCCAGGCTCAGAGCCTGTCGGGACCTGAGCGGGTGCCAAGAGCGGCAGCGTGCCGCCTCCCCCCGGCGGAAGGGGTGGTTGAGCCCAGCTGCGGTAGAGTGTTCGCTCGGAGATGGCGGAGCCGCCGCGACGCGGCCAGAGGCCCGGAGAGCTGGGAAGCCGGGCAGCCCCGGGACGCGGCGGAGCCCGGGGACCGCGGGGACGCCGCCCACTCCGCCGGGTGAGCCGCCCTTGAGGAGAACAACCTCCCACATTCAGACTGTGCCTCCCCCACCCCGATCGCCCTCAGTTCCTCCCCTCACTGACTTCCCCTGAGTGTTGCCATCATAACCACCCGCTGGGTCGTCCTGGGGCGGCCCTTCGGTGCGGCCCTCCTCGCCCCTCGCCCCTCACCCTGAGTCTTTTCCACGATCTTTCCTCGGAGTTGCTCTTCCGCCTCAGGTCGTCCCCCAGTTCCAGTACGGGTCTCCCAACCCTCGGGCTCTTCCAGCCCAGTACCTGCCTCGATGTCAACCCAGCGTCGCCTCGGCGCGCCCCTTGCCCCCTCCCTGTTAATGGTCCCCTTCCTCTTAACGCCCCTCATCCGTGCCCTCATCTCCACCTGTGACCCCGTGTTACCCCCAGCTGGGTCCCTCCCTCCGTGAGCCTCGGTTCCCATCCCTTTCCTCCACAGCATCTCCTCTGCTTGTCTCCCCGGACAGGGCCCACACCCCCAAGGCTTCCCGGGCCCTTGTTTAGTGTTGCTTTCGCAGCCTGACCTGATGACCCCTTGGTTTCTCCCTCCTCAGAAACCTCCTATTGCTATCACACATCTCCCCCATGTTCTTCCAGTGTTTATTGTCTCACCCTAATAGGTCTCTCATCACCTCGTCCCGGAATATTAGTGCTTCTTCTAGTCGTGAAGCTAAAAATGCGGTGGTTAACAGCATGGGCTCTGAAACTTGACAAGCCTGACTGAATCCCAGTTTCTCCACTGACAGCTGTTTGATCCTGGGCAGGTTACTAAGCTTCTCTGGGTCTCAAATTACTCATGTCAAATGGAAATGATAGTATTTACTTCTTCCCTTCTTTTTAGGGTTGGTGTGAGTATTAACTACAGATGCTCCTAAATTTGCCATGAGGTTACATCCTGAAAAACTCATCTTAAGTTGAAGATACCTACATCAAAAATGCATTTAAGGGCTGGGGTTGTGGCTCAGCGGTAGAGCGCTAGCCTAGCACGTGCATGGCCCGGGTTCGATCCTCAGCACCACATAAAGATGCATTGTGTACAACTAAAGCAAGCAAATAAATAAATAAATATTTAAAAATATTAAAAAATGCATTTAATACCAAACCTACAGATCATCCTAGCTTAGCAGTACAGTGTACTGTAAAGTGTCATTTGTTTAACCTCCTAATTACATGGCTATCTGGGAACTACAGGTCACTGTCACTGCCCCTATCCAGCATTGCAAAAGAATTGGACTCTGCATCCACTAGCCCAGGAAAGGTTCAAAATTCAAAATTCTTGGGCCTGGGAATGCATGAGACCCCAGGTTCATTCCCCAGGACCATAACCAAACAGCTCCAAAAGTCAAATTATGGTTTATACTGAATGCTTGTCACTTGCACACCATTGCAAGTTGAACCATCATAGGTTGGGGACCATCTGTATAGGTAAAGCTTTCAGAAAAATCTGGCAAGTAGTAAGCTTGCAATAGATATTAACTATAGCTGAGCATGATGACATGTGCCTGAAATCCCAGCTATTTAGAAGGCTGAGGCAGGAGGATCACAAGTTTGAGTCCAGCCTCAGCAACTTAGTGAAACCATGTCTCAAAACAAAAAAGGGTTGGGGATGTAGCTCGGTGGTAGAGTGCTTGTCTAGCATGCATGGGACCCTGGGTTCAATCCCCATTCCACAAAAATAAATAAATAAACTGTTATTAACATGTATGATATACCCCCAAACATCAACTTGCCCCCAGTGACTTCTCTTCACTACTGTTTTTCCTAAAATTTTCTCTGATTCTTAGGATTCACCCTTTTCCATGGCCTTTTTTTAAAATTCATTTTTGGTTCTAGAGATTTAACCCAGGGCCTCATGAATGCTAAACAACACATGTTTTGCCACTGATCTACATCCCCAGTCCCCCATCACAATTTTTCTCCTCCCTCCCAGCTCTCCCCAGGGCAAAGCTGAACTATTTATTTTTATTTTTATTTATTTATTTATTTATTTATTTTTTTTGGTACCGGGGATTGAACTCAGGGGCACTCAACCACTGGGCCACATCCCCAGCCCTTTTTTGTATTTTATTAGAGACAGGGTCTCACTGAGTTGCTAAGTGCCTCACCATTGCTGAGGCTGGCTTTGAACTCGCGATCCTCCTGCCTCAGCCTCCCAAGTGTTATTTTAATTTTTTGTACCAGGGATTGAACTCAGGGGCACTCAACCACTGAACCACATCCCCAGCCCTTTTTAGTGTTTTATTAGAGACAGGGTCTCACTGAGTTGCTAAGTGCCTCGTCATTGCTGAGGCTGGCTTTGAACTCTCGATCCTCCTGCCTCAGCCTCCCAAGTTCTGGGATTACAGGCGTGCGCCACAGCACCCGGCTTCTTTTTTAATATTTTGTTGTTGTTGTCAGTGGACCTTTATTTATTTAGTTATATGTAGTGCTGAGAATCAAACCCAGTGCCTCACACAATGCTAGGCAAGCGCTGTACCATTGAGCTACAACCCCAGCCCCAAAGTGGAACTCTTTTAAACAGCTCTCTCAATTCTAAAGGACCCTGTCTCTACCTAATCACCACTGAGGTGTGTGAATTGGAATGGATGATAGAGATTACCAACCAATAACCTTACTGGGAGTGGTTAAGGTGAAAAGAGTGACTGTAAAACTTCCAGAGCAATCTAATAAGAAGTCCCCCAAAATTATATCTCCTTAAAACTGTGTTTTCAGATCATGCTGCCCTTACTAGTTTTCTTTCTTTTTTTGGTACCTGGAATTGAACTCAGGGGCACTCGACCACTGGGCCACATCCCCAGCCCTTTTTTGTATTTTTATTTAGAGACAGGGTCTCACTGAGTTGCTAAGTGCCTTGCCATTGCTGAGGCTGGCTTTGAACTCGTGATCCTCCTGCCTCAGCCTCCCAAGTGCTGGGATTACAGGTGTGCACCACTGCGCCTGGCCTTTACTCGTTTTTGTTGCCTGGTTATGACTTAAGCTCCTGTTGCTCTCTTATCTCTCATTCAGCTTTTTTTTTTTTTATTTTTTAATAGATGGACACAACACCTTCATTTCATTTATTTATTTTATGTTGGTGCTTGGAATCAAACCCAGTGTCTCACACATGCTAGGCAAGTGCCTTACCCCAGCCCCAGTTTGTTCTGTTTTTGTAACTGCATCTATCCTTCATGTCTCTCCAGGCTAGTTCAAGGACCCTTCTGACCTATTCAGGAATGGGGGTGTAGTACCATGGTTATGTTAGAATGGAAAACTGGAATGGACAGGGATAGAGATTCTAGACTCACCTTTCTGGCTTTTTTCAGGTCCTAGTGACATGCCTGCTCTGGGGCTCCATTTTTATCTCTTCTTACTCTGACACAGGTGAGGTAAAGGGCCATAGGTGGGCACTTTTTCACAAGCAATGAAAAAGAGAGTCTCATAGTCTCCAAATTAATTAACTTTAGAAGTTGATTAATGAAATGGCTAGCACCATCTCTCTTTTCTCTTGAGTTCCCCCACCATAGTGTCCATGTGACTGCAAGTTCGTTAGTGCTGTTGGCTATGATGTTGGGTTTGATTGATGCAGAAGATTAACAGACTCATGAGTTTCCTTTTATCTGATAGTTCGTTGGGGCATAGGACTTCTGGGACTTTCAGTCCCTTCCTCACAGAAAGAACAGAACTCTTGCTCGTTGGCCAACTGTTCAGTCATGGGTTGAGAACTCCTTTCAGAACAGGCCCATTTTCAACCTACTAGGCTGTTTGGCCTCTTGTAGATGGGAGAATTCATTCCCTTACAAGCTATGAAGCTAAGGTATAGTACTCCACTTATGTTCTTTTATAGATGCTTTCTTTCTTTCTTCCTCTCTTTTTTTCCTTTCCTCCTTCTTTTTTTTTTTTTTTTTTAAATAAATCATCCAGTGAACAGGAGGAGGTAAGAGAAATGGGGTAAGGGTAAGGAGAATGGATTTTTTTTTTTTACTGGGGATTGAACTCAGGGGCACTTGATCACTGAGCCACATCCCTAGTCCCTATTTGTATTTTATTTAGAGACAGGGTCTCACGGAGTTGCTTAGCACCTCACCACTGCTGAGGCTGGCTTTGAAATAAATGGATTAATAACAGTTCCAGGGGAGAAATAACATATTGATTTCTCTGTCTTACAGATAGTGGGGCCAAGATTGTGAACTTTACTGACATTCTGATGTGAGGAGCTCTGCCAGAGCCAAAAGTGGAGCCTGGCTAGATTTGCAGCCTGAAGCCATGGGCCAGGGGGCCATGGTGACTTGAGACCAGTGGACTCTGTCCAGTTACCCCCTGCTGCTCCTTCTACCTCCCCTACCCTATACTAAGAGAACTTGTCTCCACATTTTCAGGGAACTGACCCTGAGGGAATCCCTTTCCCCTATTTTCCTATCCATTTATCCTCTCAAGACAGTTCCAAACTATAGAACTCCTACCTCCCATCCCCTGTGGTGGTTCCCATCTCTCCCTCATTTCCCCCGCCATGCTTCAGCTGTGGAAGGTGGTACGCCCAGCTCGGCAGCTGGAACTGCACCGCCTCATACTGCTGCTGATTGCTTTTAGCCTAGGTTCCATGGGCTTCCTGGCTTACTATGTAACCACCAGCCCCAAGGCTAAGGAACCCCTGCCCCTTCCCTTGGGAGATTGCAGCAGTGGTGGGGCAGCTGCCCCTGGCCTTGCACGGCCTCCAGTTCCTCCTCGACTGCCTAGGCCTCCAGAAACAGCTCGAACTGAACCAGTGGTCCTTGTGTTTGTGGAGAGTGCATACTCGCAACTGGGTCAGGAGATTGTGGCCATCTTGGAGTCTAGTCGTTTTCGTTATAGTACTGAGTTGGCACCTGGTCGAGGGGACATGCCCACATTGACTGATCATACCCATGGCCGCTATGTCTTGGTAATTTATGAGAACCTGCTCAAGTATGTTAACCTGGATGCCTGGAGTCGGGAACTGCTAGATCGATACTGTGTGGAGTATGGTGTGGGCATCATTGGCTTTTTCCGAGCCCATGAGCACAGCCTACTGAGTGCCCAACTCAAGGGCTTTCCCCTTTTTTTACATTCAAACTTGGGACTCCGCGACTACCAAGTGAATCCTTCTGCCCCACTACTGCATCTCACTCGCCCTAGCCGCCTGGAACCTGGGCCATTGCCTGGTGATGACTGGACCATCTTCCAATCCAATCACAGCACATATGAACCAGTGCTTCTTGCCAGCCTTCGGCCAGCAGAGCCCCCTGTGCTAGGACCAGTGCCTCGTCGGGCCCGGCTTCCCACTGTGGTACAGGACCTGGGGCTTCATGATGGCATCCAGCGGGTGTTCTTTGGCCATGGCCTTTCATTTTGGCTCCACAAACTTGTCTTCGTTGATGCTGTTGCATACCTCACTGGCAAGCGCCTATGCCTGGACCTTGACCGCTATATCTTAGTAGACATTGATGACATCTTTGTGGGCAAAGAAGGTACCCGCATGAAGGTGGCTGATGTTGAGGTCAGTCTTTATTTTTCCTTAATTTTTTTTTAGAAACTGTTCAAATTCTGGTCTGTTAAGACTCTCTGCCTTGATTCTGAGTTTGTTGTAGGAATGTTTCCTGCCCTTTCCAAACAAGGAAGATTACTGCTGCTCATGTGTCTCCTCAGTCTGCTGTGTCCTAATTACTCTTTCCATTATGTCATGTTCCTGTTACTCTTCCCAGGCTCTGTTGACTACCCAGAACAAACTCAGGACCTTAGTCCCCAACTTCACCTTCAACCTGGGCTTCTCGGGCAAGTTCTACCATACTGGTGAGCTTACTTTCCTGCTCCTTCAGCACATCAGTCTTAGTTTGATCTGTCCCTTCACTGTTTATCTCCCTGGGCAGACAAGTTGGATAAAAAGGGCAAGCTTTGGGGTCAAAGTAATGTGAGGAGCTTGTGATGGCCATGAATTTAGCATGAGTAGCTGGAGATCAAATTGGCAGTGGGTAAATAGAAAACCTTGGGTGGGCAGAGGGTCATAATATCTCAAGGGTGGAAGGTGGTCAGTGTTTGTTACAAGAGCACTCAGTCTGACTGGCTGTGGTCAGTGGTCAGTGTGTGGTCATAGGGACAGAGGAGGAGGATGCAGGAGACGACATGCTGCTGAAGCACCGCAAAGAGTTCTGGTGGTTCCCCCACATGTGGAGCCATATGCAGCCACACCTGTTTCACAATCGCTCCGTGCTGGCTGACCAGATGAGGCTCAACAAACAGTTTGCTTTGGTGAGACCCTTGAATCTCTTCCCATACTTTCTCCCAGAGGTAATGCTTCCTTTTCAACCTTCCCCCAGTGGTCACCCTTTCCCTACCCTTTTCAGTTTTCTTTCTATGGAGGCATCCCCACCCTCTTTACCCTCTACTCCCCAAACCTCACCAGGTCCTGGTGAGAGTTTATGCCATTCCCAGGAGCATGGGATTCCCACGGATCTGGGGTATGCTGTGGCCCCCTCACCACTCGGGCGTGTACCCCATCCCACACACAGCTCTATGAGGCCTGGAAATCTGTGTGGGGCATCCAGGTGACCAGCACTGAGGAGTATCCCCATCTCCGCCCTGCCCGTTACCGCCGTGGCTTCATTCACAATGGCATCATGGTGAGGAACTCCCACTACAAACTTGAATCAAACTCCCACATTTAGCCTCCAATCTGCATTGTCTTACAGCTTTTTGCCTATTAGTGCAAGTTCATCCATATATAGGGGGTAAAAATCATTATTAAAAAAACATAATGCACATAGTAAGTGCTTTATTGCTTTAATTTCAGACTGAGCCCTCTCTAAATCCAGGGAATCCCAGGGCCTCAGGTCTTTTATCCTTCATCTACTTCAAATTCTGCTTTTCAAATCTCATCTATCCTTGTTTCTTTTCCTCGCAGGTGCTGCCTCGGCAGACATGTGGTCTCTTCACTCACACAATCTTCTATAATGAATATCCTGGAGGCTCTCGTGAACTAGACCGGAGCATCCGAGGAGGAGAACTCTTTCTGACAGTGCTGCTTAATCCGGTAAGGTGCTGAGAGGAAGGGCTGGAAGATTGTGGATAGCCAAAGTATTTGAAGGCTGGGACCTTTACTCACCAAGGCTGATTCTGAGGTGGGGTAGGCTTTCCAGATCTGATATGCAGGCACCCCCTTGCAGATCAGCATCTTTATGACGCATTTGTCCAATTATGGAAATGACCGGCTGGGCCTGTACACCTTTGAGAGCCTGGTGCGCTTCCTCCAATGCTGGACACGGCTGCGCCTACAGACCCTTCCTCCGGTCCCTCTTGCACAAAAGTACTTTGAACTTTTCCCCCAGGAGCGAAGTCCCCTTTGGCAGGTAAGGGTGGAGCTCAGTCTGACTAGAGATATAATGGGGTGGGGTCTTAGGAAATTAGGCCTTATCAGAATCTCGCCTTCAGAATCCCTGTGATGACAAGCGACACAAAGATATCTGGTCCAAGGAGAAAACCTGTGATCGGCTTCCCAAGTTCCTCATTGTGGGACCCCAGAAGACAGGTAAACCATCCTTAGCCAACTTCTCTTGCCCTACCTTAAACTTAAAAGGGTCCTTTTGCCAGGAATTCCCTTCTCGTATCTACCCCTCCTTAATCCAAACTCCTGAGACAGGGATTCTTTTTTTTTTTTTGGTACTGGGGATTGAACTCAGGGGCACTCAACCCCTGGGCCATATCCCCAGCCATTTTTTTTTTTGGTATTTTATTAGAGACAGGGTCTCACTGAGTTGCTAAGTGCCTCACCATTGCTGAGGCTGGCTTTGAACTCGCAATCCTCCTGCCTCAGCCTCCCAAGTGCTGGGATTACAGGCGTGCGCCACTGCGCCTGGCTGGGA
Organism: Tamias sibiricus; assembly: GCA_025594165.1. Lineage (NCBI taxonomy): Eukaryota > Metazoa > Chordata > Mammalia > Rodentia > Sciuridae > Tamias > Tamias sibiricus. The sequence continues at coordinate 120,326,075 of CM046663.1, read as the reverse complement.
TTCTTAACCCTAGTTGTATATCAGAATCATCTGTGGAGTTTGTTTAGTTTCTTTGTATGTTTTCTGGTATTTTGCAGTGCTGGGGATTCAATCTAGGGCCTTACTCGTGCTAGGCAAGTGCTCTACTACTGAGCTACACCCCAGGCACATGTGTAGAGGTTTAAAAAGATGGACAGGTGATTCTGACATACAATCAAGGCTGAGTGTACTGTTTTAACCCTTCCCTGGGCCTCTCTCAGGTCATCTTTCTCTGACTAAAGCTGGATCAAAGGTAATTTTACTACCGAGAGTGGTTGTTTTCTTACTTCCTTTAAACTCATGCTGTTCAGCTGGCTTCTTTTCAACAATGGCCTGGTCTTTCTCTCCTATTTAGGAACCACAGCTATTCACTTCTTCCTGAGCCTGCACCCAGCTGTGACTAGCAGCTTCCCTAGCCCAAGCACCTTTGAGGAGATTCAGTTCTTCAATGGCCCTAATTACCACAAGGGTATTGACTGGTGAGACTGAGACTGCTTTGAATGTTCTCAGAGAAACAGTTCTTTCTCCCAGCTTCTACCAGCAGATATCTGGCTTTTTCACTCTGAAAATTTCTGGGCCTTTCCTCTGCTGCTTCCTAGGTACATGGACTTCTTCCCTGTTCCTTCCAATGCCAGCACTGACTTCCTGTTTGAAAAAAGTGCCACCTACTTTGATTCCGAGGTTGTACCACGGCGGGGGGCTGCCCTCCTGCCAAGAGCCAAGATCATCACTGTGCTCACCAATCCTGCTGACAGGGCCTACTCCTGGTACCAGGTCTGTCTGAAGTTAGGGACACATTGGGGCTTAAGGAGAAGGTGGGTGTAGGGGACTGGTGATTACTAGAGAAAAAAGAATGAGGGTAGGGAAATAACTAGTGCCTTAGGGAGGGGGTGCCTATGCTTTCATCAGACCAAGAATAAGGACAAAATAATTCTAATAATCACCTGTCCCTTCCCTTTCTTGTCCTTTAGCACCAGAGAGCACATGGAGACCCAGTTGCTCTGAACTATTCCTTCTACCAGGTGATTTCAGCTTCCTCCCAGGCCCCTCTGGTACTTCGCTCTCTACAGAATCGCTGTCTTGTTCCTGGCTATTATTCCACCCATCTACAACGCTGGTTGACTTACTACCCCTCTGGACAGGTACAATCCCCCAAGATCCCTCATTGGGGTCCACCTTCCCTTCAGCCTAGAGGCTTCTTAGGAATCTAGAGGGAACCACATCCCTATCCCTTTAGCTGCTGATTGTGGATGGGCAAGAGCTGCGTACCAACCCAGCAGCCTCAATGGAGAGCATCCAGAAGTTCCTGGGTATCACGCCCTTTCTGAACTACACACGGACCCTCAGGTGGGAGAGCATGACTCAGGGGAGGAATCTCTGGGTGAAATGGGGAAGCAGGTTGATCACATCTATTTGGAAGGCATGGATTTACCCTGTTTACAAAGAGAAATGGGTCCTTGTGGACTGAGAGGGGTAGTATGCATTTATGGGGCTTGAATTTCTCTTCTCCCTGCCACCTAATGTCCTTTTTCTGTTGAGCAGGTTTGATGAAGATAAGGGATTTTGGTGCCAGGGACTTGAAGGTGGTAAAACTCGATGTCTAGGCAAAAGCAAAGGCCGAAAGTACCCAGATATGGACACTGAGGTAAGTAAAGTCTGGGCAGGACATCTTGTTCCAACTCTAGGGTCTGATTCCATCCTGCTCCTTACTGTTTGTGTCTCCCTTCATTTTTCTCCTGTTAGTCCCGCCTTTTCCTTACGGATTTTTTCCGAAACCATAACTTGGAGCTGTCGAAGCTGCTGAACCGGCTTGGACAGCCAGTCCCCTCATGGCTTCGGGAAGAACTGCAGCGTTCCAGTCTGGGCTGATGTTCCTAGCCTTCCATTACCAGCAAAAAGCCCATTTCCCAAGGGCAAGCCCACATCAGGGCCCACAAGGGGAATAAGAGTGGCCTGACCCCTCCCCCTTCTACCTCAGTGGCCCCCAGGCCTGCAATGGCTGAGAAGGGAAGGGCATCTCTTTCCCATAGCTCTGGGGCCTAATAGTGGGGCTTCACTTGGTACTCCTGTCGTGGTACTAGGTACCTTTGACCCATGAACTTGGGAGGTGGGAGAAATAAGAGGGTCCAGATGAGGTGTAGAGGAATGTAACATATTAGTCCAATGATTTTCCTCTGCAGTCCCAGCAGTATATCTACCAATTCCTGGCTAAAATAGGGGCCTTTTATTGCAGCCCCTTTAGTCAGGCAGTAGATCTATGTGGGGCCCAGCCTCCCTAATGTCATTCACATTGAATGGGGATGAGGTCGTACAGTGGCTCTTAGAGCTGAGTATGAGCCCTAGCTGTGGGCTAGAAATGACCTTAATAAACATCCTTATTTTTCTGTTTTGTCTACCTCACTGAAATGAAAAAATTAGAATAAAGCAAGTATGAGATGTTTTCTCCCTGGCTCAAGGTATAGCAGCAGCATATGGAGGAAAAGAAGGGAAAGGCCCAGGCACACTAGAGTAAAAAAGGAGCTTATATATTTATAAATGCCAAATAAATACCAGAGGCCACCCAACACCCCCTCCCAGACAGGGCCGTCTCCCCCAGCCCTAGGTTTCTAGGGTCTGAGACATCTTGGCCCCAAGCTACAGCCCAAGAGCAGCTGCCAGTCTGGGCTACCAGGGAACTGAGTGGAGATGATCTGTCCAGCCAAGATTCACTCCCTCTGTGTGAGGGGCCCCCATAGCCATGGGCCTGTGTCCCTGTATAGGGCCCTAAGGGGGCCAGACTCAGGGAGAGAAGGTGGTCATCTCGAGTGAGACCCGCTGCCACAGCTCCTTGGTCTGTTTGCTGCGCTTGAGGTTCTGTAGGATGTCGTTGAACTGCATCATGCCCATGGGTGTCAGGCAGAAGGCGCTGCGGGCACTGCGGATCGCATTCACAAAGTCGTCGTAGTCGGCAGGGGTCAGGTGAATCAAGCGGTGGTGGATGTACTGGAAGACGTGTGCAGGGTGAGCCTTGGTACAAAGCACAGAACCACACCCCTCCTCCCTTATAAGCTAAGCACTCTGGTCCATAACTACCCAGGAGGTACTCCACCCTGCCCCATACTTTCTGGGTTGTCACCTGCATGTATGCCTGCTGGCAGCGCTGCACCAGTTGGTGGAAGGCCGGGGCACGCAGGTGGTTGTGGGCATGAGCGGGGCTCAGCCGCTGCAGCGTCTCCATGACGATCTCCTGCAGCACAAACGGGCTCAGCACCCCCTTGGCTGCCCCCACACAGAACTGGTGCACGTAGTTCACTCCTGGGGGGCAGGGGGGAGGGGCATGAGACGGGGGTGGCCACCTCTGCCCTAGGGACCCAACTTACATATCTCAGCTCTGGCCTGGCAGAGAGCCTCCCTCCACCCCAGGAGCTGAGGTAACCCTCCGCCCCCCGCGCACGCACACATACCCGACCAAGGCCTCAACTCTGAGCAAGAGCTAGGAAGGAGGTCTGGGATAGGAAGGTGGGGGGAGCAGGTCGGGGGAGATAATGGTCCTGGGGAGGGGAGGTGTTACCCAGCTTTGCTGCCAGCCCCAGCAACCATTTGACATCATCAGTGTAGGGGGGGGAGCGGGAGAAGTTGTTGGGGTGATCGTTGTGTGCCCGGCGACCCAGCATCTCCAGTGCCAGCATTCCTGGGAGATAAGGGTGAGCACATGGTAGGGTGCATCCTATTACCCTCTACCCCAATATTTGACCCCCATGATAAGCAAATTAAGAGCTAGAAGAAGGGGTCTACTGAAAGAGTACAGAAAGGAACCTCCTCTCACCAACACGGTAGGCAGCATGCAGGTGGTGCAGGCTGTGTGGATTGACAGGTTGACTGTGCGCCTCCTCCTCAGGTGGTGGAAAGCCCCCACTAACCAAAGGGCTGGGTTGTGTGGTCAGGGCAGGCAGTGAGGCACCCTGGATGGCTGGAAATGTGGATGCTGGATGGACACTGCTCACTGAAGGTGGAATGAAAGCCTTGTGAGATCTAGCACAAAGAGGGGCAGAGAAGACTCCCTCCCTACCTCCCCTGTCCACTGTGCCTCCCTTCCATTCACCTGTTCCCTGTCCCCACAACTCACAGGCCACACTGGTGGGCAGTGGGAGCCCTGGCTCTGTGTGGTAGGGATGGACTGTGATGGGTGCCATGGAAGGGACAGGGAAAGACACAGCAGTGGCAGCAAGTGAGGGAGGTGTCACTGAGTAAGGGTACTGAGCACCCAGGAATGCAGGATGCACACCCTAGAAACGGGAAGGAAGACAAGGAAGATATCAAGTTACAGTAGGATATAGCTCTGCCACTTCACCCTACAAATGGGTATCTCTACACTTATCTTAGGCTGGGTCCCCCAGATTCCCACCACCTTGCCAGGACTTTTGGAAGTATTATTATATTCCCATAGTATGACCCCACTCCAACCCCCCATGAACTCCCAGTGTGTTTCCACATGTCCCACCCCACAACAGGATACTGGTCTCACCTGTGGGTATGCAGAGCTGGGCACAGGGAAGACGGCAGGCCGGGGCATATGAGGCATGGGATGGGCAGGGTGAGCTGGGTGGGTGAGGTACTGAGGGCTACAGGGCAGGTGGGGCTGTAAAGCAGTATAGGGGTGCAGGCCAGGGGAGTGACCGTGCCCCAGTCCTGGACCTGGATATAAACTGGACCCCACTGAAATGACTGGAACCACTGTGGCTGCTGCCGTCACTGCTGCTGCTGCCACTGTAACAGGTTCAGTCCCTGGGCCCCCCCTGCCCTCAGGCAGCCCCCGCCCAGCCTCCCCAGCTGCCCTGATCCCAGTGGCACTACAGCTTGTAGCCCCTTCACGGGCTGTGGATGAGCCACCTGCTGTTTGCTCATATAGCCAGAACCACTGGTGAGCAACCTCAAACAACACTTCGGGGTACACGCCCCCACCCTTAGCCGCCTCTTCCACTGCCATGCAGGCCTTCTCCAACATCAGGTTATCCTGGAAGGGAGGGGCACAGAGTGTTAAGTGGGAAAGACTTTATCCCAGGAATGTTGTCAGATGACATTCCAATGGCTCCCTCAGAGTTAGCTGGTTGTGGGTGGGCATCGGAGGTCAGGGTCAATGCTCAGTTAGTGCTTCACACAGATGCTGAACAAATACTTGCTGACCAATAGGAGTCAAGACCCAGATAATAGGCCCAGTTCCAAACTAATTTAATCACCCCTCCCCATCCATATCTCATTATCTCTCTGAGGTCTTCCCTAAGTTTTCCATCTGGGTAATCATCTTGAGCTCTAAACTACAAGCCTCTATTTCCTTATCTGTAAAATAGGAATAATCCTAACTTTAGAGTTGTAAGATAAAGGATATGATGGGTGTGAAAGTATATTACAGATTGAGCATTCCTAGATCCCAAAAATCTAAGACTTTTTGGGCACCAACCTGATGCCAAGGATGAAAAATTTCTCACCATGAAACTTGGTTTCATGCACAAAATTGTTTAAAATATTACCTTCTGGCTATACGGTGTATGAAACAAATTTCATGTTTAGACTTGGCTCTCATCCTCAAGATATCTCATTATATATAGGCAAATATTCCAAAATCTAAAATCTGAAACACTTGTGGTTCCAGGCATTTCAGATAAAGAATATTCAACCTGAAACACTAAAATGTCACCATGAAAGGACAAACTGGATACTCTGTGAACTCCTGAAGATGAGAATCAAGAACTGGTTCCTCCATTTAGGCTCGGCAGCACATCTATAGTCCCAGACACAAGGGAGGCTAAGAGGATCACAAGTTCTGAGCTAGCCTGCACAACTTGGCAAAACCCCCACTTTTTTAAAAAACTCTTTTAGTTGTTGATAGACCTTTATTTTATTTATTTATATGTGACGCTGAGAATTGAACCTAGTGCCTCACACATGCCAGGCAAGTGCGCTAAACGCTGAGCCACAGCCCCAATACCCCTTTTTGGGAAAAACACACACACACACACACACACACACACACACACACACACACACACACGGCCCTCACGTTTCCCCATGCCCAACATTCCTGCCCAGGTCCCCAAATTGGCTTTAGAAATACCTGCTCCTTGCACTGCACCAGGGCCCGCTGGATTTCATTGGGGTTCAATGCATGGGCATGAGGCAGGCAGCTTAAGGCCAGCTCTGCCGCTGCCCGCACCATATTGGAGTCTCTTGCCCGTGATGCTCTGTCAGCCAGGGATGCAACCTCAGGGGGTGTCAGGTGCCCATCCCAGCATTCTACCAGTATAGTTAGGGCCGCACTGCCAATCTCCATTGCCTGCCCTTCAGGGAAAGAGCACAGTGGGGTTAGTGTGGGCACCACTGGAGTGTAGGGATGATGTCTTTCATCAAATCAGTAATACCCCAAAAATAAGGCTCTTATCTCTACCAGTTAACCCCCCTCCTATACCCAAATCAGGACATTAGATTTACCTGTAATCCAGGAGACGTGGGAAGAATAGGTACGTGACAGCCAGTTGGGAGAAACAAAGTTGTGCAGGCCAAGGGCATAAAGCCCAATCTCGAAGGCGCAAAGGTGCAGGTTGCGGTGAGGACCCTGGTGGCCCCCTGAGGAAGATGGATGTGTGAAAATGGAAGTGCTGCTGTTGCCCCCTGCCTTGATCAGCACTGTCTTCGCCAGCTCGAAGTAGAAGTGTGCAGCTGCCTCTGACGGCTGATTGGGTACATGGGGAGCATGACTCTCTGGGCGGCGGCCCTTGTACCTAAAGTGGGCAATGGGGTAGGGACGGGGATGGGGTTTCTTTGAAATGGGTGTCCAGGTAGGTTGAGAAGGACCAGGGCAAGGGAGGTTTGGGAAAATGGTTGGATTACACTAGGGATATAGCTCTGAGGGTGGGCCAGATTAGGGGAGATAGTATTTCTTCCCACTGACCTGCCAACTTCAACTGTCTTTGTTCGGGCCCCTCCACTGGCACTGGCCCGGCGACTTCCACTGGAGGATGAGGAGCCCAGGGAATCCGAGGAAGAACTGCTAATGCTGTCACTGTCTTGTCCTCGACCCCAGGAGGTGGGTGCCCAGCCCCCTCGAAGTGGCCTCCGGCTTAAGGTTGGGGAACTATCTGATGTTGTTTCAGGGGCACTGCTATCGATGCTGGCCATGCCTAAACCCCACCCCCACCAAGACAAGTCAGTCTCAGAAGTTAGGAGTCCTTGAATTCAGACTCCAACTTCAGGTATATCCTCCTCTCCATGTCATTCTATGGGCTGTCTTACCTGTATGCTTCTTCTTGGGCCGCCCTGGGGAGCCCCAGCCCCGTCCATTGTAGCCTCCACGACTGCCAAGTGCCAGGCGGCTTGGAACCTTTCCCTCTGGCCTTGGGGTCAAAGCTGCCTCAGATGGGAGACCCTCACATGGGGAATGAGGGGAACTTTCTAGGTGGGGAAAACAGGAAGTTGGGATGAGTCTAGGAAAGGGTATTCCAATATGGCTATATACCATTCATTCCCCTGCCCAGTGCCCCCACCTCACCAGGCACATTCTTCTCTGTGAATCCCTCAGCAGGGCCTGGCCCAGCCCCTGCCACATTCCCTGGCTGAGCAGGCCCTGCAGAGCCTGACGTCAGTGGTTGCAGGGCCCCTGGGGCAGACGGGCCCCCGTGCTTTGAAGGAGACCTCTGGTTGGCTGTAGCTGGACGGCTAGATGAGTAGAATGAGCTCAGTGTCTGTGGCTTATGCGTCTGGCTCTCTCGGTCCAAGAGTTTATCTAAGATCTAGGGAACAAAGAAGCAGTGACAGGATGCCCTTTATCTCCTGACTTCTATTACCTTCCTTTCTCCTTGAAGCAGCCTAATGCTACCTCCTCAGGAAGACTTCCCCAGTTATAGCTACAGGATAACCTCCCAGCTTACATGTCTTGGTATCTTCTGTAACACTTACCTCAGAACTGAATATACTGATATTCAATAAATATTGAAATAAATGAATGAATGACTTTATGCTCTCTGCTTCTCTTCTTCCACCTCATGCCCAAGCACACCTATAAGAACCATTGGTCTCTTGTTCTCTATGAGAAGTTCCCAAGATTCCCTACTTACCTCCTATGGGCAGAATAGTACTTTCCAGAATAGTACTGGAAACTCCTGAGAAAGGTGGTGATATTTGCTCACTCCCTGTCTGTCAAAAGCCCAGTACCTCAGTCCCTTACCTTCTTGAGCTTGGCCTGGTCGTCCTTGTAAGTGATCATGAGTGCTAATGCCAGGTCACCCTTCTCCCGACGTGTGCCTTCACATAGGAGGGGATGTTCTGCCTCACTCACCGTTGTCTTCATGCCTGTGAGGAGGGACAGCAAAGGCAAACAGCCAGGATTCCCCAACCACCAACATGTTAAGTAAGGGGTTCTTTTGGCCCAACCGACATCACATGGCAAAAGGTCCCCATTGTAAATCATATTCGATCGAAGCTCTGTTTGCTTTTTATTTTATTATTTATTTATTTGGTACCAGGGATTGAACTCAGGGGCACTCAACCACTGAACCACATCCCCAACCCTTTTTTGTATTTTATTTCGAGACAGGGTCTCACTGAGTTGCTAAGTGCCTCGCCATTGCTGAGGCTGGCTTTGAACTCACAATCCTCCTGCCTCAGCCTCCCAAGTGCTGGGATTACATGCGTGCACCACCACGCCCGGCTTCTGTTTGCTTTTTAAGACCTTCTTAACCTAGCCCACCCTATCCACCTAGCACATACATATCACTTTAGGGAAGCTGGGCTCCTCACTTGCACAAAGATTTGACTGCACCTATGTATATATTTGTTTTTTGACATGGGGTCTTGCTATGTTGCCTCAAACTTCTGAGCTCAAGTGATCTTCCTGCCTCAGTCTCCTGAGCAGCTAGGACTATAGGTGTGCCACCATGGCTTGGCTACAACTGAATATGTGTGGTGTTCCCCTATCTAGAAGTTACTGATCTTTTAACTTAAATTCCATGTTCTGTCACCTCCCTAAGGTCTTTTCCCTAGATTTTTGTTGCCCTTAGAATACCCACGATTCTCATACACATTTTTGCCCTAAATTCCTGATTGTCTCTTAGGCATTAGTTGGCTCACACAAATCATCCTGACTTTCCCATTACCACACACCCCTCAGGAAAAGGGCGTGGTTTTATAATGTTAAGGCCTGGGCAAGGCTTAGCTCAAGGATATGCTCAAGACATTGACAGACTCACCCAAGGCAGCAACTGCTGCTTCAAATCCCAGCTCTTCATCTCCAGGCATCTCATTGCTCCAGTTGCGACTTGGGGGCCGGGAACCCGTGGGAGAAACCACTGGATGAAAGTTAGGGTAAGTCAGGCAGACAGAAGTACCATGGAAAAGAATCTAAGGGAACCCAAGATGCTCATCATCCCAGACCTACCCACAAAGCTGCCTAATGGGTCCTGAAGCTAATTGAGACATAGCCTTGGGGCTCTTGGCTTTTCCTTACAGAAAGCAACCCCTGCCCCATTTTCCCACTTACTGTAGGAGCAGGCACCGTACCTGGAGCACAGAGCACGTCAAAGATGAAACTGGCCAACATGAGAGGCAACACAGGCCGATAGTCACAGAGTGTCCCCTCCCGAAGCTCCTCTGCCCGGCACCGCATGGTACTCATCTCACTGGGACCCAAAGGAATTTTCTTGAGCAGGGCTGCCACCTCAGATTCCTGGTATGCCAGCTTCACCTGAGGGCACATAAGGGGCTCAGACCTCCGATGCTTCAATGGAGAGCAAGGTGCAAGCAACTGAGGAGAATGAGGTACAAGGCTCAGATAGAAACTCTGACCTCCAAGGCCTTGGTAGAAGCCGGGGGCCGCTGTAGCTCCAAGGCAAACATCCCAACTCGGAAGGCCAGGTTGTGATGCTCCGGACGCTCACTTAGCACTGTCAACAGGAAGGCTGCCTTGGTCAGGGTGTTGGTAGCAACCCAGGTCTGACGGCTTGTGGATACTTTATTCTTCTTGCCCTACAGAGGGAAGTATAAGGAAGCAGGCAAATGAATCTGACACACCCCAGTGAAGGTAGGAATAGGATCTCACTTGGGGTGAGGCATGGGAGGTTGGGAGGAAATGGGGGCCAGAGAGGTAAAGGAAAGGGGTCTCTCTCACCTTGGCAGGGGGCGGCTCTACCTTGAGGTCAGGTGGGTTGGCTAGCAGATCTTGGGCAAGCTCCACAGTGAGGCGGGAGGCCTCACTGCTATAACCATGGGCGTGCAAGGCCTCAGCACAGGCAAATAACACCTAGAGAGGACATGGGACCAGATGGGTTGAAGTGCCAACTTGTACAGGCAGGACATCATGCTCACTTGTGTAGCATACATTTCTTGAGCACTTGCTATATGCTGGGCCCTGTGCTGGTCCCAGGTATACTATGAGTTCAGTTTGGTTAGAGAGACGGACACAAGCACACAACTAGTGTGGTGCCAGCCACTACTGGCAAAGGTCAAGGAGGCAGGACAATTCAGTAGTGTGGCTCACTGGGACTGGGGTGGAGGGGCAGTAGAAGGGAGGACTTTCCAGAAGTGGTGGTCTTTAAGGTCTCTGAGACCTGAAGAAGGAACAGGAACGAATCAAACAGGTGAGGAGAGAGCATTCCGGGCAGAAATGACAATATGTGCAAAAGTATGGAGACAAGAGAGGTACAGCAGGCTCAGGAGTGGGTTGGCTGCATGAAGGATAAGGGACAGAGTAGCCAGGCAAAGCCAGAGAAGTTGGAAAAGATCAGACGAAGTAGAACCTCACAGGTCATGCCAAGGACCCTCATTTTTTTTTTTTCCAGTTGTCAATAGACCTTTATTTTATTTATTTATATGTAGTGTTGAGAATCCAACCCAGGGTCTCACATGTACTAGGCAAGCCACAACCGCAGCCAAAGACCCTCATTAAAATCCTTAAGGGCCATGGATTTTAAATAGCAGAGTGACACAATCAGACATTTTTGGGGGAAAAAAAATGCAGAAACAGTGAAGAGAATAGATGGCAGATGGGGATGCCAGTTAGGAGCCTGCTATAGGATTCTAAGTTATGCCAGTGGTCCTGACACTTCTACTAGAGCCAGGGAGCCCCTCCCAGCAGTGACTAAGAAGCCACCCTTTCTTCCCTCAGTCCTCTCACCTCCATACGGCTCTCCTGTTCCAGTGGCTTCAGCCCAGCAAACAGGTCGTGCTCCTCCCCAGCCCCGCCCTCGGCCTTCTCCTCCTCGCCCCCAGCCCCATCCTGGGCATTCAGGTAATATGCCTGGTAGTCATCATCCTCCTCTCCGATGGCAGGGGCTGCCTCTTTGGTTTTGGGAAGCCCATTGCCACTCTCATCTGTGGAAGGGAGGTCATCCCGGGTACAGACCTCCCCAGGCAGTAGGCTGGGGGGACCAGCAGAGACTGTGGGAAGCTCAGGCCCTTCTGAGAAGTACACACCACCATCTTCCTCATAAGTATCTGGAGGCTCAGGAAGGAAGGTGGATGGGCCTCGGGAGACACCAGGGGGAGGACAGGGTGGAGGGCTCTCTAGGAATCCACCAAAGGTGCTGGCCTCTGCACCCAAGGCCAGGCTGCTGTCATCCAGGCTCATCTCTGCCAGATCTGGCTCCAGGGAGCTGTCCTCACTGCTCAGCCGTCGCTTGCTCCCACTGCCTGCTGAGCCCTTGCCACCACTGCCAGCCCCACCCAGTGCCTTGGCTTTGCCCCCTCCTGAACCCAACTTATGCAAAGCCTTATCTCCCCCTTCAGATGAGAGGCGGCGGGGACCCCGCTGTGAGGAGGGAACCCCCTCACCCAATCCCTTGCGCTTGGGCCCAGGCTCCTTGGGCCGCACAGCTGGTTCAGTAGGAAGAGGTCGCGGCCTGTCCCGGGATTCTTCCAGGCCCCCAGAACGGGAGACTCCTGGACGTGGGGGAAGGGCTCGGGCCCAGCACAGGGCTAGCTTCCGGTCAGTGCCGCTGTAGGTGACACCAGGAAGTGGGTAGGCCTCTTCCCAGTTAAAGTAGCAGGCTTCCACTGCAGGTCGGAAGCCAGGAAAGAGCCGCTCCAGGGTCTTCTTGTGCTGTCCCCGCTTTACATTCTCAATCACTTTCAATTGCCACTGGCGCAATTGTGCACACAGTTCCCGGCGGCTATGGGAACAAAGGGCAGGAGGCTGTTGGGGGGACAACCCAGCAGTCGGCACTAAGAAGGGAAAAAGGGATGGAGTAGGTGTATACCCCAAAAAGGCAGAGGGAAAGGACATGGGGAAACACTTCTTGAGCCAGCGCCCATAGACTCAGGAATTTTGGAAAATGGATGATTTGTGGGGAGGGAAGGAGAAAAGCCTTTCGGAAAATAGAACCATAAATCCCTAGTAGTCCTTGGGCTTGGCACCTCCCATTTCCCTAGGATGAGAATAATGGCATATCCCCATATAAAAGAAGATGAGGGCTCAGTTTTTCCGGACTGGCCTAGTTAGTGCTGTGGGGAGTTTGTGGGGAGACTCACCGCTGGGGGCTGAGGGCAGGGTCCAGCACAGCCAGTCTCCATAGTGTGACCATCTCATCACACATGCTGGCACAGGCATGAGCTGCCACTTCTGACTGCCCGTTGCTACGGCCTGTGTGCCCACTGGCACTGCTGTGGGAGGCTGAGGTACGCACACTGTACCACCAACCTGTTATCTGAAGACAAAGAGGGCTGTGAGATGCACCTGTAGCTCAAAAAGTCAGAGCAGCCCTCCCTAGTGTCCCTGTCAAAAAAAGGAGAATGAGGCTGGGAAGATAAAGAAGTACCATGGAGTTCTCCAACTCTGGGGAATTACCTGTTCATAGGTGAGGCACTGGTCAGTAAGGATTTCTAGCAAGGGGGCAGCATTACTATCCCTCCGCTTGAACATCTCCCGCACAATGCTAAGCAGGTTCCAGACACCCTCTGGCTCACGGCCTCTCAGAGGGCGTAGCAGACATGCCCATTCTGCAGCAGCTGGAGGCTCCGTGGAAGATAGATACATGGAGTTCACATCACTGTAAAATTAGTGGAGCAGAGGGCCAGGGATATAACTTGGTGGTAGAGTACTGGGCATTAAATCCATGCCCTGGATTCAATGCCCAGTATTCAAGAAGGAAAAAAAAAGCTGGGTGTGGTGGTACACGCCTGTAATCCCAGCACTTGGGATGCTGAGGCAGGAGAATCACGAGTTCAAAGCCAGCCTCAGAAATGGTGAGGCACTTAGCAACTCAGTGAGACCCTGTCTCTAAATAAATAACAAAAAAGGGCTGTGGCCCAGTGGTCAAGTGCCCCTGAGTTCAATCCCTGGTACAAAAAAAAGAAAAAAAAAATTAGTAGAACAGAAGATGGTAACTAAGATGAGGCTGAATGAAGTGAGTAAAATCACAACAGGGCTTTGACCCAAAATAGGTTCTGTACAGGCGCGGTGGAGCACACCTAACTCCCAGCAGCTCAAGAAGCTGAGGCAGGAGGATTGCAAGTTCAAAGCCAGCCTCAGCAACTTAGCGAGGCCCTAAGCTCTAAATAAAATATAAAAAGGGCTGGGAATGTGGCTCAGTAGTTAAGCCCTCAGTTCAATCCCCTGTAAAAAAAAAAAAAAAAAAAAACCAAAGTGACCCAAAATACAAAGTAGAAGGGGAACAGGATGGCCTTAAAAAATTCTAGAACTTTCTCTGCCTCAACTTCCTGATCTGTCAAAGGAAGAACAATGACTCTTATTCTACTACTCTGTGACTATACAAGATCATCATCATCCAGTGATTTGTCAATGACATTTGTGTTCCAGGCACCACGCCAGTGCAAAGAGAAGGTGGGGGATACAAACATCAATAAAACAAAGGAAGCCGGGCGCGGCGGCGCACGCCTGTAATCCCAGCACTTTGGGAGGCTGAGGCAGGAGGATCGCGAGTTCAAAGCCAGCCTCAGCAATGGCGAGGCACTTAGCAACTCAGTGAGACCCTGTCTCTAAATAAAATACAAAAAAAAAAAGGGCTGGGGATATGACCCAGTGGTCGAATGCCCCTGAGTTCAATCCCCGGTACCACAAAAAAAAAAATAAAATAAAATAAAATAAAACAAAGGATCTGCCAACAGCCTGAAGGATGCATCCCCACAACCACAGACTCAATATGCAGAGATCCAATTTACCTGAAGACCACAGGAGATGGACCACAGAACTTGTGCAACGTCTTCTTGATGTTGTCAGTCAGCGTTGACTCATCCAAATACCAAGTGCTCTGGTCCGAAGCTGAGGGCCCTGCTGTGGGATCTGGGACAACAGGCAGTAAGTCACCTACTGATGGGGACCTGGATTTGCCTGACAATAGTGAGCCTTAGCAAGCTGCACTCTGCACTCACTATCAGCCTACTTTCTTCCTACTAACCTCCTTTCTCAATACACTTACCTGGGGCTCCACACACTGTATTGATGGCTGTTGACTGGGAGGACAGGAGTTCATCCAGGAGACGCTGAGCTGTAGGGAGGATCTGAGGGGAAACAGACGAAGGCAGAAAGAATAAGGTGTAGATGAACCCAAGGAGGCCTGGGCCTAAGAGGAAGGCTGATATGAGAATCTGCAGCTAATTGTGGAAGGGCATGCCAACCTCACTCACCTGCTGAGGGAGCTCACTGATGAGGTACTGAGCAAACTTCTGAAGCTGGTCCCTCTGCAGTCTAGACAGGGACTCTGAGACTGGGGCACGCAGGCAGACTGCAGAAGCCTGAAGGGGACCCAGAAATAGAAGAGTTCAAGAAAAGCCTTGCTGAAGAGGAACAGGGGACAGACAGGCAAAATAGGGGAGGCAAAGGGGCTCACATTGTGGCCAGGCATGCAGCAGAGAAGGGGGAAATGGAGCGTAGGATAGGGCCAGGATAAATTGGGAGGGCCTCACGTTGTGGATGCGGAAGAGACAGAGTGCCACGACGTGAGTGCACCATTTGGCCCCAGCCCCGCAGGTACAGCTGCAGGAAGTGACCCGGCAGCGGTCAAACATCACAGCCACGTTGTAGGCCCCCTTTGGAGGAACCATCTGAGGTGGCACCACTGTAGCACTGAGGTGAAATCCTGGGAAGAAATAATGGCATAGTCAGGGATCTCTGCCCTGAACCATGGCCCTGTAGTTATTCAGACAACATGCTCCAGCTTTTTGCAATGGGTCTTTGGTTTTGTTGTTGTTGTTGTTTGTTTGTTTGTTTGTTTTTGGGAGCAGGGAGGTACTGGGGATTGAACTCAGGGGCACTTGACCACTGAGCCATATCCCCAGCCCTACTTTGTATTTTATTTAGAGACAGGGTCTCATTGAGTTGATTAGTATCTCACTGTTGCTGAGACTGGCTTTGAACTCACGATCCTACTGCCTCAGCCTCCCAATCTGCTGGTATCATAGGTGTGCACCACCACACCTAGCTGCAATGGGTCTTTAATTCATAACAGGTGAATGGGGGAGCAAAGATGCCACAGGCATGAGGGGACCCTTACCTATCTGCAGTGGGTCCTTTACAGCCCTCATGCGGAACAGCTGATCCCCTCGCTGGAACTCATCTGCACTGCCATTGGCCAAGCAAGAATACAGTCTGGAGGGAAGAGAATGAGGCCATAATACAACAAATAACCTTTCACATACCCTATCAGAGATCACAACACCCTAGGTACTTTCCCCTCATTATCACTCCTTTTTGGAGAAAAATCCTAGGCACTCCCTTCTCTACTTGTTTTTTTCTCAGTACATCCCAAAATACATCTCCTTTGTTCTGCAGAAAGCCCAGCAGACAGTGTGGGATATTAGGACCCCACTCCCCACCATCAGTCCTCTGTCCTCACCGAATGTCTTCTTCATTCTCAGGGAAGCTCCAAAAAGCAATTCGGAGCTGGAGCTGCTCAGGCACTGGAGGGTAAACTTTCTCCACCACTTCAAATGGGATGTGAAATGCCACCTGCTTTGCTGATAGCTCCACCAATGGGATTACCAGTCCATCTTTGGAAACAAAAGTTGGGGTGGGTGAATTGAAGAGGAAATGAAAAGGGCCATAATTAGTTGGCACCATCCTGGGCCCCATCTTCAATATGAAAGAAAAGGGAGTCCTGGATGAAAAGCCCAGGAACCCTCTTGTAAGGGGACACTCACCCTAAAAATTTCCTCTGGGAAAGGAGAGCTGGGCAGTCCCCAGTCCATAGCCTGCTACCTCAGACTCAGAAAAGAAGATACCAGGGAGATCCAGGAAACTCCTGGCCAGATAGATGTGTTCATAGGGCTTGGCATTGTATTTCCCACATACCCCAAGCACTTCAGATTCATAATATATTGTTGATCTCTCTCTTTTGGCATTCTTGTCTCTGATCGCCTATTCTTTATCCCTTTTTCTCTAAAACAATTGCCTATTTAAGAAGAGAAGATAGGCCAGAGCCTAGAAGAGTTAAGCAGGGACCTCAAGAACCAAGAAGCTGACCTAAACTCTGACTTCCCACACTGGTGGAGAGACAGGTTTCTCAGGGGACTTAGCTGTTACTCCTGGAATCACTTGGAGTAGGATGGTGTTACCGCTCAAGAAGGTTCTCCACACTGCTTTAGTAGAAAAGAAGTAATATTACAACAGGCTGCACACCTCATCAAATGACTAGCCAGATTAGAAGATGGATCCGAAAATTACAGAACTGAAAAGAAGTCTTTTTTAAAAACATAAATAAACACTTTTACAAAAACAAGCTACTGAAGGTAGCCATGGATTGGGTTGAGGGGGTGGATGGGAATGACACACTTTTCCAGATTTTAACCTGTCCAGGAAGATACCAATGTTGAAAATGTTCACCACTATGACTTCAGTTACTTCCCCCAGAGTATGGGAGCTCTTAAGACCCAAAACCACCCACACATGCAAATATGAAAGAATCAGGGAAGCCATAGAAGACCCACAGTGAAACTCTGTGTGTGTGTGTGTGTGTGTGTGTGTGTGTGTATACACACACAAGCATGTGCTTTCTCTTGAACTGAGGTTGAATACTATAATTCCTGCCACTCCTAAAAAAGGACAAATGTGGGCTGGGGTTGTGGTTCAGTGGTAGAGTGCTTGCGTAGCACGTGTGAAGCATTGGGTTCAATTCTCAGCACCACATATAAGCAAATAAGTAAATAAAGGTCCATCAATAACTAATAAAAATATTTTAAAAAGTGACACATGTACATTTCTCTCCATTCCAAAGGAGCACCATAAATCTCTACAGGGCAGCTTGGAAAACAGAACTCTTGGAATGACCTGAGTAGGATCACACAAATTAAACCCCTCAACTGCTGAGGTCCAGGACAAAAACTGCCATGAGTAAGGCAGGGAAAAGATGTGATGAGTCCTGAGCTTGTGGAGTTTCTTATCTTTATTCTCCTCCCTTCCATCCCCTCTAACTAAAGCAAAATTCTCACAGCACTAATCAGTTATTTCTCGGAAAGACACAAGAATGAAAGAATAAAGCAGGAAAATGTTTCATGAAGAATGCTCAGAGACAATAATCCACACTCTTGACTAGGCCCTGATATGGAAATCTAAGGCTTCCATCCACAGGTCCCAGCCTTGGCTTCTGACAGATGTTCAATATGGCCAGCAGCAAAACTCTGATCTAACCCCATGAAGTGTGGAACCTCCTCTCACAGGCCAGTTCACCTCCACTTTCCTCTAGGTGGGATGATCCCCTCTTGGAGCAGTTAAGATGAGAGATCAACATCCTGAACCAAGAAGCTTCCTAATGCACTTTGCAATGGAGTGACACACCTCAAGTGGTCACTTCTTCACAATTCAACCCTTAACCACATTCCCTTCTACTTTCTTGTTTTCGAAAGGCTGACCTCAGTTGAGTATTCCCAAGCCAGAGAACAAATTCCTCCCCCTTACTCCATCTTTAAGGCAAAGGAACGACAAAAGATCTTTCTGTCCAACCCGGGATTTCCCTGCCACAACGCAACATACACACACACACACACACACACACACACTTGCGTAGAGAAGTCAGCACACCTTGGGAAGGCCGAAAAAGCGAGTCCTGAAGGCAATCCTAAGGTTGGGACAGCTCCCGGTCCCGGACAGCTCCCAAGCAAGGCCCGAACTGGGCCTGCCCGCTCCCCTCCCCCCACCCCACCCCGCGCACCCTCACCTCGCATTCTGGTACCGCCACTGCCACCTCCGCCACCGCCGCCAGTGGGGGAATTGGGCCCCGCTGACTGTTTGCGCCATCCCCGCCAGTTCTGGCAAAGGCTTTCGGCCTCGGAGATGAAGGAGCAGAGTGAATCCTCCTCAAAGCGGTCTGAATCCTCGAATGAGAAGCGCTCTCCATCCTCCCATTCCGCGAACATCAGCTCCATGGGGCCCGCACCCCCCGGGGCCGGGTCTCCCCCCGCGGATCCGGGGCCTGGGCCGCCGGCCGGGGACTGAGGGGAGGCCCGGGGCCTGAGGGGCGAGCCGGGGCTGGGGGTGGCCGGGGTGCTCAGGGCGGCCGTGCCGGGCGAAGATCTCAAGCCTGAGAGAGACACGGGACCAAGCCTCGCACAACAGCGAGGTGCGAACAGGGGTAGTGCCCAGTCTCAGATACACAGGGCCCGGACGAAGCGCTGGGCGGCCGGGGCCTCTAGGCGGCTGCGGCGCCGCCTCCCCCATCAGCTGATCTGAACTTCCGGCCGCGCCGGCCATCACCACTTCCGCCCTCGCGCTAGTGAACTGGACCCCATACAGGCGGGTGTAGGAGACATGTTTGTTTGTATTTGGTGCCTGAGATAGAACCCAGGGGCGCTTAACCACTGAGCTACATCCCCAGCCCCCACTTTTGGTGAGACAGCGTTTCGTTAAGTTGCTGAGGGTCTCGCTAAATTGCTGAGGCTAGCTTCAAACTTGAGATTCTCCTGCCTTAGCCTTCGGAGTCGCTAGGATTACAGGCATGCGCCACCACGCCTGGCTAACATGTTTGTTTAATTGCTGCATTTCTGCTTTTTTTCTCAAGCCCACCGTCACACACCATAAAAGGAAACCAGTCCCCGACGATATATTAAACAACTACAGATTTCAGCAATAAGTTGGTGTCCGGAAGGAAGAAACAGCCACTGTGCATGTCGGGAAGCGTAGGCTGTCAAGAGACGGCACAGGAACCTTTGGACGGAGTTATTGTCCTAACTCGGGATAGGCCCTGGAGCCGCATTAACTTCTGGGAATTGTAGTCCAGAAGCCTGCAATTCCCCAGACTTGTATAGGGGGTCTAACTGAGGAAGCCCCGGGAAAGAAGGCATTTGATTTCAGGAAATGTTTGTTCTTTTTGTCAGTGAGGGCTTTGAGTCCAGGAATAATAATAATAATAATAATAATAATAATAATAATAATAATTCTGAGTCCAGGAATAATAATAATAATAATTCTTTTTGTTGTTGTTGTTCTTGTAGATGGTCACATACCTTTATTATTTAAAATTTATTTTTATGCGGTGCTGAGGAAGGAACCAAGTGCCTCACACGTGCTAGAGCCCCTCAGTCCAGGAATTCTTTTTTTTTTTTTTTAATGGCTTTATTTTTACGTGGTGCTGAGGATGGAACCTAGGTTGTGCGCATGCTTAGGCGAGCGCTAAACCGCTGAGCCACAACCCCAGCCCCAGTCCAGGAATTCTTAAATCTTGTGTTACAGACTGTTTAGCAATCTGTCGAAGTCCACGGTCCTCCTCCCAATGTTTATAAATGCACAAAGTAAAACACAAGAATTATAAAGGAAACAAATTATGATTAAACACAATTATCAAATTATTAATGAGGGCTGGGTATGTAGCTCAGTTGGTAGAGTGCTTGCCTTGTATGCAGGTGGCCCTGAGTTCAATCCCCAGCACCACCAAAAAAAAAAAAAAAATTAATGAAACAATTTTGTAACATAGTAATGCTTCTTTATTTACATGTTAAATGACAAGATCTGGCTAGGGGTGGGGCTCAGTGGTACAATGCTTGCCTTTATGGGCAAGGTCCTTTCCCAGCACCACATATACTAAAAAAAAAAAAAAAAAAAAAAGTAAGAAAGTGTAATAACTACTATAATCTTGAAACTAGTAAATGAATATAAATTATATTTTGAGATTTGTTTATTTATTGTGTACTGGGAATTGAATCCGCAGGTGCTTTACCAGAGTTACATCCCCAAAGGGCTTTTTATTTTTTGAGACAAGTTGCTTAGCCTTGCTAATTTGTTGAGGCTGGCCTCAAACTTGTCCTACTGCCTCAGCCTCCCAAGTTGCTGGTATTACAGGAGTACACCATCACACCTGGATCATTCTGAGATATTTTTAATAAACTTTAATATGGTATGAAAATACCATGATTGGAGATATAATTCAGTGGTAAGAGTACTTCCTGGGCACATACAAGGCCCTGAGTTCCATTCCCAACTCAAAAACAAAACACAAAAAACTCCTAAATCTAGTCCAAAGGGTCTCCTATAGCTTGAAGACTCAGTTTGTAGAACTAGGCAGTTGGCGCAGTGCTCTAGACATGGAACACAAGGAGTATGTGAATAGGTACTGGGGGACATAGAGGAAAGACCCCTCTTTAATAATTATCCCACTGGAACATTAAAAACTCCACTGATCACTTTGTCCCTCATTCACTACTAAAAAGTATATAGAAAAGGTTAACTCAGCCGGGCGCGGTGGCGCACGCCTGTAATCCCAGCACTTTGGGAGGCTGAGGCAGGAGGATCGCGAGTTCAAAGCCAGCCTCAGCAATAGTGAGGCACTTAGTAACTCAGTGAGACCCTGTCTCTAAATAAAAATACAAAAAAGGGCTGGGGATGTGACCCAGTGGTCGAGTGCCCCTGAGTTCAATCCCCGGTACCACAAAAAAAAAAAAAAAAAAAAAAAAAAGAAAAGGTTAACTCAATTATACCTGAAAGAAGGCCGGGCGTGGTGGCACATGCCTGTAATCCCAGCACTTGGGAGGCTGAGGCAGGAAGATCGAGAGTTCAAAGCCAGCCTCAGCAATGGGGAAGCACTTAGCAACTCAGTGAGACCCTGTCTCTAATAAAATACAAAATAGGACTGGGGATGTGGCTCAGTGGTCGAGTGCCCCTGAGTTCAATCCCTGATACATATATATATATATATATATATATATATATATACCTGAAAGAGCAGAATATACATAAAGTGCTATATGCAATTGTTCCTAAATACCAGGGGATTACAAAAGTAAACACCTTCAGTAACTTGAGAAAACTGAATAGGTAGTACAACAGAAGTTGATTGTCAATCAAGCCTCAGTTTCACCAGCTGAAAGAGTCTAGTGGGGAGGTCACTGGAATATCATGATAAATAATAATCAGCTCTATCTGGTTATTGCTAAGTAGAATAAGGAAATACAGTTGCCAGAGCTTTTTGACTTTTTAAAACAGTGGCTAAAAGTGGGGATTTTTTTTTTTCCTTCTATTTTTGAATGTGATCAGGTAAATTAAAAACATTTTTAATCTACAGGGACCACATAGAATATATCTGCAGAACCTCTGGATCACCAGTTTGTGAACTTCATTCAGGGAGCATCTTGAAGGAGTGGTGCACAAAATAAGTAGTCACTAAATATAGATGATGGCAAAAAGCTCTAGTATGGGCAAACTTCAACATTCTTAGTGCACCAAAGCAAAAGCACTAAAAGGTGTAAAGGACTCTGAATGCAGGAAAAGACAACTTGTCCACACTAGGGCAAATCAGGAAGCAAAGACCTTCCAGGAACTAGGAGACAATATAGGGTTCAAGAAAGGAGAGAAGTCAGCCGGGCGCGGTGGCGCACGCCTGTAATCCCAGCACTTTGGGAGGCTGAGGCAGGAGGATCGTGAGTTCAAAGCCAGCCTCAGCAAAGGCGAGGCACTTAGCAACTCAGTGAGACCCTGTCTCTAAATAAAATACAAAAAAGGGCTGGGGATGTGGCCCAAAGGTCGAGTGCCCCTGAGTTCAATCCCTGGTACCACAAAAAAAAAAAAAAAAAAAAAAGAAAGAAAGAAAGGAGAGAAGTCGGGGGAGTGTAGTTCACTGATATAATACCTGCTAGAATTCCAGAAGCCTTGGGTTCTATCCCCCCACACCCCCACACATGCACACAAAGAAAAAGAGTATCTAGTTCACAATAAAAGGCCAATTTCTCTTCAGAGAATTTTATTTCAAGATAAACCATAACTTCCTTCTAGACTGTAACTCCAAAGTACAAAAAAAGGATGTCACCTCATTTTACCCTTGGAAGAGAGCATGGCAGTGCAAACATCTCTAAAATGCCTCTGCGCAGTGTTCAGAAGTGATAGTCCAATAATTGAAAATCCTCCTCAGTTTTCAGCTGAGATGAGGTTTGTTAGGAAACCTCTGTAATAATTTATTCAATTTCTTGGGCGGTAAACTCCCATACTCTCCCAGGGTCTCCTGGACTGATCTCATCTTTCGCGCTTCCTAAAAACAGAATAAAAACAATAACCATTCCAAAGTAAGCCCTAGGCTCATAGTTTTTATTTATACGAAGCTCCGAAGTACATTAAGGTATTAACCAACCCAAAGACATTTGTGTAAATAGCTTTCAACAAAAGGGACTTGAGACCTACAAGTTAACTATGATCTGAAGCTACTATGAAAAGCTAGCCGTTGCGGGCTGGGAATATAGCTCAGTTGATAGAGTGCCTGCCTTGCACAATCCCCACGACCACACACACACACACACACACACACACACACACACAAAAAGGCTAGCAGTTGCCATGCGCCATGTAATCCGAACACTTTGGGAGGTTGAGGCAGGAGGATCACAAGTTCAAAGCCAGCCTCAACAACTTAGCGAGACCGTGTCTCAAAATAAAAACAAAAACATTAAAAGAAAAAAGGGGGGGGGGGGGGGCTGGGATGTGGCTCAATGGCTAAGCGCCCCTGGGTTCAATTTCAAAAAAAAAAAAAAAAAACCTAGCGATTAAATCGAAGTTGGAAATCAACCTGTCCTTAGATAAAGTCAATTGTATATTTGAGCAGCAATTTAAATTTGCTAAAGTGGTTTTCCCCATTCATTACTTCTTGACATTCTCAAAAATTCTACAACGTGGTTATTAATATTGACCCCACTTTACATACAGTAAAGCTAAAGTTCAGAGCAGTGAAACAAATCGTTCAAAACTGTTATTTTTTTCACTTTTGCGTGGGTAAAGTAGCTCACAAATTAAAGAGAGGGCCTTTCCCATCACCTAACAAAAAGCATGGAGAACTATTACTTTATCCATCCCCCTGTTCTTTTCCTGAGAA
The DNA here is from genome assembly GCA_025594165.1 of Tamias sibiricus. Lineage (NCBI taxonomy): Eukaryota > Metazoa > Chordata > Mammalia > Rodentia > Sciuridae > Tamias > Tamias sibiricus. Next base: position 120,302,796 of record CM046663.1, on the reverse strand, counting down.
AGCACCCTAGGAGCTGTCACCTGAGCCCTCGCAGCACAATCGAAGAAGTCCTGGATCTCCTTCCTGCACGCCTCGTCGCGGAATTCATTCTGCTTCCAGCAAGCCATCATTACCGACATCTCCGTGATACAGGTCGCCTCTGGAGGGGAAGAACTGAGGGACTCTCAGTCACAAAGATACCTCATCTTCCGCCCTCCTACCCAGCTGTCCTCACCCCCACTCCGGTTCCCGTTCCGGGCCTCCCAGGCTCCGATTGCTCACCGCCCTTCTCCCGGCGCCGCTCCCCAACGCGGTTAGCTAGAATGAGGGGTTTGTTGGGCTTCAGTATAGGCCTCCGCGGGTTCCCAAGCCGCGCCAGACGACCCCGCAGACTGGGAGTCGCCATTGTACACTGCACTCCCGGCAGGCTCCGCGGCGCCATGCGTGACCTAGCGTGACCCCTACTGGCTCGCTTAGGCTCGGTGCGGACCTTGCTGCCGCTCTCCGCGCGCACCTCTTTTCCTGGTCTCCACAACGGCTCTGGGTTCGAAAGCCTGCGGATCTATACCCGTTGGCAGGTTGGGAGACTCTGGACTCGTACGCTGAGTGAAGCCCCTCCTCTGTGAGCTCCGGGCCCTAAAGTCTGGGGACAATGATCTTGTAGGAGATAATATACTCTCGTTATTTATTTATTTTTTGTACACAATGCCTTTTATCTTTACGTGGTGCTGAGGATCGAACCTGGGGCCGCGCACATGCTAGGCGAGCACTCTACCGCTGAGCCACAACCCCAGCCCAGAAGAAAGGCTTCTCTGACCGGGAAATCGTTATTTATTTTTCGTGGTGGTAGCTGACTGGTCTAGAGGGTGGTTGACGTGAACAAAGAGAAAGAATAGGAGCGAAATTGTGAGTTTTTAAGACGTTAGGTTGGGGTATAGCTAGCTCAGTGGTATCGCCCTTGCTTAGCATTCGCCAAGGCCCTGGGATCAATTCCCAATGCCGCGAAAAATACACGATGAGAGACAGGAGTCTCCTGTGTTTCTTTTATCCTTTGCCAGCAAAGCAATAAAATTTCTTTAAAAAAAAAAAAAAGTGGAAAAAGATTTTTTAAAAAGCCTTCAAGAGGGGCTGGAGTTGTGGCTCAGCGGCATAGCGCTGGCCTCGCACGTGCGCAGCCTGGGTTCGATTCTTAGCACCACGTAAACATAAATGCATTTCATTGTGTACAACTAAAGTAAATAAATAATTTTTTTTTAAAAAAAAAAAAGCCTTCAAGAACTGTTTTTTAACTACTTTTAGAATCTTTCTGAAGCCACATTAAGTTCGTTTATCTTCTAACAACTACTTAGATACCGTTCAGTCCTTTGTAAGGATCCCATTAGGTGGGGTAAGGTTTAAACGTTTTCCCATTCTTCTTTAATCCTCTCATCAGTCCTGTGAAGCTACTATAGACTTGGATTATTGATTGATTGATTGATTGGTGCTGGGGAGTGAACCCAGGGCTTTGTACATGCAAGGCAAGTACTCTACCAACTGAGCCATATCTCCAGCCTATTTTAGTTGTGATGCATTAGACTTTTGTTGCTGTTGTTTTTTTATGTTTTTAGTTGTTATGGACCTTTATTTTATTTATTTATGTGCGTGCTGAGTATCAGACCCAGTGCTTCTCGCATGCTAGGCAAGCACTGTACCACTGAGCTACAACCCCAGCCTCCAGACTTTTTTTTTTTTTTTTTTTTTTTTTTTGTATGGGGGATTGAACTCAGGGGCACTCCACCACTGAGCCACATCCCCAGCCGTATTTTGTATCTTATTAGATAACAGGGTCTCACAGAGTGTTGCTTAGCACCTTGCGGTTGCTGAAGCTGGCTTTTTTTTTTTTTTTTAATATTTATTTATTTACTTTAGTTGTACACAATGCAATGCATTTATGTTTACGTGGTGCTGAGGATTGAACCCGGGGCCGCGCACGTGTGAGGCGAGCTGAGCCACAATCCCAGCCCCTGAAGCTGGCTTTTAACTTGCAATTCTTCTGTCTCAGCCTCCCAAGTTGCTAGGCTTTCAGTCTTGTGCCACCGCACTGGCTCAGACTTAGTTTTGTTTTGTTTTTTAATATTTACTTATTTATTTTAGTTGTACACAATGCCTTTTATATTTACGTGGTGCTGAGAGTCGAACCCAGGCCGCGCACGTGCTAGGCAAGCACTCTACCGCTGAGCCACAACCCCAGCCCCAGACTTAGTTCTTAACAACCTAAAATTCAGCCCAAAGATGTGTCAGGAAATCTCAAGGCATTTCCAAATGAGCTCCAATAGATGTTTCTAGTATAAGGGAGTATATTTTGAACAAGTCTGTAGTTCATGTGATGACTAATACGGAGGAGCAATATTTACTTGGATGTGTAAATTTGTGTTAAAAATCATTTGTGGGGCTGTGGTTGTGGCTCAGCGGCACAGCGCTCGCCTCGCACGTGCGCAGCCCGGGTTCGATCCTCAGCACCACGTAAACATAAAATACATTGCATTGTGTACAACTAAAATAAATAAATAAATATTTTTAAAAAAAATCATTTGTCACAGATGTTTGGAATCTTCCCATTGATATCTGCATGGCTGGGTTTCTTCCCTTTAGTCTGTTCATGTCAGAGAGCCTTCCCTCTTCACACACCCCACCATAAACCTGTTTTCTTCAGAGCACCTGTCATAGTCTGTATTTATTTTTGTTCATGGCCTTATCTACTCCCAACATCCATTTTGGAATGTAAGCATTATGAGAGAAGGGACCTTTTTTGTGTATCTTCTTTGCTGAATCCCAGTGCTTAGAATAGTGTTAATACTTGTTAAATGAACACAGTTTGAAATATTTTTATAAGTCTTCAACTGTATCATGCCCAACTCCAAAAAGTAACCAAGCAGAAGACACTTATTTAAAAAGCAGTTTATTATACAAAATGAAAACCTGAGATAATAGAAAATAGCAACACTTGCAGGAATAAAGACATTAGCCTTGTGCTCCATCCCCACACTCCAACAGTGTAAATAAGAAAAATTTCTACCAGGCACTTCTACCACCAGTAACCAACCACAGCCTGCAGCAAAAATACTGCTGCTGTACACAGAGCAAGCTGGGCCCCAAACCACAAAAAATTAACATGCTTGCTTTCTCCATAGGGAAAGTAAAGCTTTTAATTGATAAGTACCAGGTGGCCATTCCTAGTTTTTTTTTCCCATGTAGAAATGTAGCACCTGATTTACCCTGCTTTTTGTGAATACTTACATGGTTAAAAGGAATAAGGAAGAAAGTCTGAGAAGACCTGGGCACAAAGCAGGCCTCAGTCTTCAGCAACAACCATTCAAAAACAAATGGCCTACACTTTGTGTATAAAAGTGCTAAAGGAATGCTAATGTGAACTGGCAGTTAGGAGAGGTAGGGATGATTCTACTTCTTGCATAACCATCACTTACCCTTTTTATTGCACAGAATGCAATCTGAGTTCTAACCTAGGTTTGTACTTGTGCAATATGTATTTTGCAATGTGAATCAGCATCTGCAGTGAAACAGATTGCAAGCTTAGAAATCAGAGTCCTGTGTTTTTTATGGGTGCCAAATATATCAAATTTTAACAGATGAATTTTTGAAGGTCTTTTTCTGTTGTTCTTTTCTGCAAGAGACAAAAGAGGTTAAGAAAAATTTTCATACTATTATAAAGGACATCTTTTATTAAAGTATAAAATGAAGGGCTGGAGGTATAGCTTAGAGACAGAACTCATGCTTATTAGCATGTTTGCAGCCTTGGATTTAATCCTCAGCACCATTTAAAAAAATAAAAGAAAAAATAAAAAGAACAACCTTGGCAATTAAATACAGCCTAAATTACAGTTTTTCTTGATCACATCCACAGATGTTACAATGTTAAACATGGACCTAGTTGTTGAAGCATCTAACATGCATACATATCTTCCTATCTACATATAGCTATAGATATATATAATTTTATAATCAGATATATTGATAAGCTACAGAACTTCTCTAGTGGCAATTTGTTAATATATTACAACCAGAGTAGCTCTAAGATCCAAAGTATTCTTTCTTGTTTCACTACTCCAGGGAAAGCTCATGGTCTTCTTACTCACTAGGCCATCTGTTCAAGCCACAGCAATAGAAGAGCTTGGCTGCACCCCTAAATCTAAGGTTTTTATTTAGCCAACCACTTGTGGTGGCTTAAATTTCTTGCCTTGTCTCTTCATCTCTGAGTTTAGGGGTTTGGGTAGGCTCTATCAAACATTGGATATCAGTAATAGATTGAATGAAGCTGGGCTATTCAACTTTTTCTGCTATCATTTCCAGCTTTAGTCTCCATCTTTGATCTAAAATAGAACAGTACATTATTGACATTGCATGTATCAGCTACTAAATCTGTTCATGAAATGAAAAAGAATTTCAGATATACCATAAGTAACAAATCAGCAGTAAAAAAGTGATGGTAAGGTTCATGTATCTCCATCTGAAATTGTGGGAAGGGACCTAAAAATAGAAAACGGCCACTTAAACTATTTGATGTGAAAAGTAATGTAAACAATATGAAAAATATAGCCCCAAGAGTTGGACACAGTGGTGTCCACCTGTAGTCCCAGCTACTTGTAGGCTGAGATAAGAGGATCACTTGAGACCAGCTCAGGCAACAGAATGAGATCCTGACTCAACCAAAACAAAACAAAAAAATTCCTCAGAAAACCAGAATAAAACACACCAGAAGCTTTGCTTCTCCACCAGCTTAACAGTTTATAAAGCAAGAGATGAGGAAAAGAGATTATTGGGAAAGGTACTGAATAAGGAAGAGTTTAGGAAATAGAACAGAAATTTTAAGAAGTAACCTGGCCTATCTTACCTCAAAATTGAGAGGATGAAAGAGCTAGAGAAGTGAACAGTCCTTTAAAAACTTTTGGGCCAGCACCTTGTGTCAAATGGGTATTTTAGGCTTCTGTTTCCCAGTGAACCAAAAACTTGTATGTCTCCATCTCTCCTGGAGACCTATTACCACATGTTGAGACCTTGGTCACACATCATTAAGATAACTGAATGCATGATAAGAGAATGTTTGGGCACAATGGCATGTGCCTCTAGTCCCAGCTAAATGGGAGGTTGAAGCAGGAGGATCACTTGGGCCTAGGAATTCAAAGCCAGCCTGGGTAATGCAGTAAGCCCTTGTCTCTGTAAAAAGAAAACAGAAGTGTGCCATGATAAAATAAGATCTCTTTAGGTCTTCCAAGTAAAAAGCTATTATAAGGGCAGTTAGAGATTTTGGTTCCTTTTCATGAAGATCTCATGCAGGTAATCCCAAAATTTACTCTTCTGTGTTTCATTGTTGTGGATCATGGCAGTGAGAGCTTCTCCCTGGTCCAGACCTTGCCAATAATCCTGCAGCCACATCTCCTTCCAGCTGAAATACCAAATGGTATTTGGCATTAGAACCACAGCACAGTGATGAATCCTGCCTTTCTCTGAGTGGGGACAAAGAAATCATAAGCAGATACACTTCCTCTGGCTAGGACAAGGTTCTCCTGTGAAGTGAAGGAAATGTGAGGTCAATCCAGTACTAGCCCAAGTGGCAGAAAGTAAACCACTAACCTCACACAGTCCATACAATGAGTAAAAATTCCTGACTTGCTAGCTCCTGGCTCCCAAATGTTGAGGGAGTTCAGAGGTAGGTATAGCAGGGACCAATCCATGGAAATAGTCATCTTCCCAAGGAAACTAAGGGAAGGTCTTCAAATGATTATATTTTAAGTTTCACCTTTATATCAATAATCAAAATGAAGATGCAGTGGTATGTAGTGTCTAAAAGTAATAACCTGAATATTTTTTAATGTTTCACATTGTTTTATATTTCTACTCTAATAACTGATAGTATGTTCAACATAAACTGGATTCAAATTACTCGGTAGAAGACTCCTGCACCAGGACCAAACTGTACCAGCAGCATACATAAGCAGTCCTCTGCTGCCATCCACTGTCCAAGTCAGCTTCTGCAGGCCATTCTGTTGCCATAAGCAGCTTTATCATTTTCCCACTCCACATCCCATGAAGACTTTGTTTCCCAATGCCACCACCTTTTGTGATCTACTACGGTAATTACTCACTTCCCTTCCAACCACACTGCCAATCATTGTTAATCATTAATCTTATGAAAGCATTCCTCTAATTCTGTCTAGGGTAAACATATAATTTATTACTCAAATCAGGGTTGTTGTTTTTCCTCCCAGTACTGGGGACTGAATCCAGAGGTACTGAGCTACATTCCAGTTCCTTTTTTGCTGAGGAGAATAAGAGAAAATTATGTCATGGGCTTATTCTTCCTTTAAGGTGTCAACAAGAGTAACTGAGGAAAGAAGGCAAAATGAAAATGAAAAGGCTGAGTAAAAATGTAGAATATAGTGCTCGCTTAGGCAGCACATATACTAAAATTGGAACGACACAGAGAAGATTAGCATGGCCCCTGCGCAAGGATGACACACAAATTCGTGAAGCGTTCCATATTAAAAAAAAATGTAGAATATAAATCAAGGTAATAACACGTGACAATCAATTATTGTGGGCAATGTCTGTAATAGTGGTTAAAAAAAAAAAAAAAAAACTTGAACCAGAACAGAGGGCCTGAGTAGGCAGTGATGAGGGAGAAAGAAAGTTGGGCAGATAAACTGGGGCAAGATTATAAATAGTTTGTCTATCAGACTCAGGAGTTAGGGCTGTCCTGAAAAATCAACTACAGTAAGCAAGGAAGTAGATAATTTGATTTGACAGCTGCACTGGACGCCAGCAACCCCTACCTGTCATTCTCAGGAATCTCTTCCACGGTACCAAAGCCAGGTTTGGGCATTGGGCAGTCCATGTGAGTGGGCTGGGCAATGTGAGGCTCAGGGAGAGGAATGTCCCCAGGAGAGGCTGCATGGGCCTTCAAGGCGTCCAGCCGAGTCAGTTCATGGTCACAAACGAAGCACTCGAAACCGTTCAGGTAGTTAGGCAGTAGAGGATCATTCACTCCCCATTCCCGGTGCTTCAAGTTATCCAGGAGGAACTGGTTGGTGATGCCCCCGGGTTGCTTATATGCCAAGTATTTCATATATTCCTCATCATTCTTATCCAGAAAATCAATAAATTCTGCCAGCTTCTGAGGGGACTCAAAGTCGTCAATAAGGATGATGGAGTGGTTGTTCGGCATCCAGTCCCTCACAGAAGGAGAGCCGCGGTACACCGGGACAGCACCCAGATGCATCGGACGCCACAGTTTTTCAGTCATGTAATCGTTGCAGATGGCATTTTCGAGGGCCAAGTGGAACTTATAGCGGGACAAGAAAGCCAAGAGCTCTGGGTCCTCGGTGGTGGCCGTGGCCGTGTCCTGTAACCGCAAAGTGGGCAGCTCCCGATTTTGCAGGCATTTGCCGTACGAGTCCACCTGAACGGGGTAGAGTACGGCTGTCAGAAGGGTTGGGCCTGTAATCCCGTGCTCCCGGTTGCTGGGCTCCTCCCGACCCGCCCCTCCCTGCCGCGTGCCCCCTTAACCCACCGGGATGTAGCGCATGAGCTCGCGCACGTAGCGGTCCCGGTCCGCAGGCACATCGCAGTGAGACTGCAGATAGAGCAGTGGTGCGTAGCCGCGATGGCGCCACTCCGCACGCTCCTGGAGGGGAGGCGCCGCGCGGCGAAGGTAGGAGGTCCCAGGCAGCCACTGCAACGGTAGGGGGTAATCCGAGTGACGGCTGAAAGTGGCGGTAAGATTGAAGAGGCGGATGCCAGGGCCGTGGCTCAGCAAGAAATTGTTGAGGGGCGACTCCTCATGTAAGAGCGCCCAGCTCTGGTGTGCCAGGCGCGGAAGCGGCGCGTCAGACGCGCGGAAGTCGGTGCCATAGAAAAGCAGCGCGCGCGTCCGCGTGTTCCCCAGCACTCGTCGGTCGCGGGACGCCACGCACGCGCCGCGCGCGCACTCGATGCGCTCCGAGTCGCCTGAGAAGTGGGGAAATAGTCCAGGGCTCCACCAGAGCAGCACCGGCAAGTCCGCTGTCTCCTGCCTTCCCGGCTGCGGGGTCCCGGGACCGCGCGCCACCCCCACCGCGCCCAGGGCCGAGGGCGGCCGGAAAACCGCGCCGTCCCACGGTTCCACCCACTCCACACCCCGGTTCGCCTCTCCCTCAGCCACAGGCCCAGAGCCGTTGGCTGCACAGACACTAAGCACACCGAGGGCAGCCAACACAGCCCCAGTGCGGCCAGCCGCCATGTCCATTCTGGCAGCTGGCGGCCCTCGGCCGGCACAAGACCCCACCCGGCGGCGAGTTACAACGAGACGGGGACCTACGCCACTGGGGCACGCGGCGCATGCGCAGATCCGGCGGAGCGTAAGATAATAATAGAACACTGCTAGTACAGATGAGGTTACTGGTTACATCTTATTTTATTTCTTTACAAATTAAAGATGCATTGAAAAATAAACCAATGAAGAGAAATGAGAGGTCCATAGCAGGGGCATCCCAGGCTGGGAGCAGGCAAGCTTGGCTACCCTCAATACTAGCCCTTGTCCTGCCCCAGCCAGTTGGGGTTGGAAGATAACTGTCAGCCACTCAGTCAATCCCAAAGCCCAAGTGGTGTCCTGGTGAAAGAGCACAGGGCTCCAGCCACCTGTCTCTCCCCAACAACCCCTGGCTTGAAGAAGCGGCGTTGCCAGTGGAAGCTGAGTGGGATGTGGGCTGGCTCTGTGAGGTATTGCAAGTTGATGATCAGGCTCCCTACAGAACCATCCAGTGTTGATGCCTCTCCAGCTGGAAAGGAGGCTGGTACCTCTCCCAGGTGAAAATATATTTTGCAACTCAATTCCCAGGTTTATTCATCTCTGACAACGTGCTTCTATCCATGAAGTAATCACCAGTCATTGCAAGGGAGAGAACACAAACAGCGGAAGCAGAGAAAGCTAATCAACCACCCTCAGAAACTGTGATTTGGCTGCTGACCTCCAGGCCCAAGAAGGACCAACCACTTTTCTCTCCACCACATATGGTCTGTACCCCAGCTCTTGTGTACCTGTATGTGTTATCCCTAATATAGGAAGTTGTGACACTGAGCTGAATTAGCCACCCCCTGTAGTAACCTAGGATCCCCACTCCTTCCTGCCTGCCCCTCTCCTCTCAGAGGCTGGTCCAAAGGGACATAAAATATTGCCAGGGTCTGGGTGCCTCCAAACCACCAACATTGAATCATATACAGTAAAATGAGAAACTACATTCATTACGATAGGATTAGCAGGAAAAGGAGGATAGAGTGAGGGGATAGGGGCACCTTCCATCAGCAGGACATGACAGAGTGGTAGGATACTTAAGCCCAGAAAGAAGGTGTCTCCTTATATCTCCCCCTCCCCCCAAAGAGACTGAGGTCAGCTTACATGACTTATAAGATATGGAACTGTCCCAATTTCTCTGCCATCCTGGGATACTTTCTGGAAGCTGGCCTGGGACCTATGCCGTTTACCCATTTGCTTTTAGCTCAGTAGCTGCCGAATCTCCTTGTGCATATGACAGAGAAAGTCCACATAGGATGCTCCCCCACTCAGGCTCTTGTCTTCCACCAGAAAGTGCTTGAACAATATCTCCAGTTTATCCTCCTGTTTCACCACGATAAGCTATGGCCAGAATGCAAGGTCATGAGACAGGGCCAAAGGGAATGAAGCATGCCTAGAAATCTCATGACCTAATCATCACTCACTCCCCACCCCACTTCCAGGTGAGGACTTGACAAGAAATTCAAGATTTAACCAGGTATGGTGGCTCATGCCTATAATCCCATTTACTTGGGAGGCTTAGGCAGGGCAAGTTCACAATGCAAGCCTCAGTAACTTAGTGAGACCCTCAAAGTAAAAAATAAAACAGGCTGGAGCTCCCCAGTAGTAGAGCTCCCCAGGTGCAATCCCTAGTACCACAAGAAATTGAAAAATAAGAGGCTTCAGAGAAGTGTTACCTTCATGTACCGCGATCTCTGTGCCCTTAAGCTATCAATGAGGCCTCGAACCTTCTTGGACAGTGGATTATCCAGAACTGGCAAAACACTCTGGAACACAAAAGCCATTCCTCCTTGTGATAAAGTACTCTGAATTCAGTCAAGAAGGGGGATGAGGGGTGGGATTGTGGCTCAGCGGTGGAGCCCTCGCCTAGCACATGCGTGGCCCGGTTCGATCCTCATCACCACGTACAAATAAACGCATTGTATATACAACTAAAGCAAATAAAAAATAAATATTAAAAAAAAAAAAGAAGGGGGGGCGACATAGATTTATGCATCAACCGAGAGCCTAAGTGAAAATGATGGTACCCTCCCTTCCCTGTAAGTGTTCCCTGTTATGCAAGGGGCCCAGCACACTAACTTTATTGGCTCCCAATCTCACTACAAAATGTACTTCCACACCCATATTCTCCATGACTCCTTGTCCTCACCAAGCCACTGGCGATCTGACTGAAGGAAGGGACGTTGAAAAGGCTCTGGACAACACCCTGTTGAACACTGGCTCCCACCCAGAGGAAGAGGTTGAGCCCATTCTCCAACAAATATATATCGCCATTGCTTAGACGTTCTTCGGATGCTCGAATTGCTGGTGGTTCAGTGGTACTCTCAATGGGAGACTTTGTCTAGACAAAAGGTAGGGGGCAAAAGTTTACCAAGGATCATAAGACATGCCTGCCCCCCTCACACATACACAGAACTCAAAAAGATAAGTCCCCAGATACCACCCATTCTGTAATTCTCAGTGTGAAATGTACTTATAAACAAATTCCTTAGTATCAAACAGAGATACTATTATTCTCCCACCCACACTTCTTTCTTCTAGGAGGCCCTTATCTCAGTGCCATGTCTCACACCCCAATCCTCAATCGCACCAGCGGCAGGAGGCGAGGATAGAAGAAGACATTGGTCTCAGCCACATCCATGGACGTAACCAGCTGTCGGACATAGGCACGATCATCTGTAGTGACTTCAGCTCCAGGCTGCAGGACATCACTCTTCAAAATACAGTTCAGATAAACTGGGAGTAGCTTCATGCACTCAGGAAGGATCAACTGAGGAGTTATTGAAATAAAATTAATGATCATGAGAAATCCCTCCTAAGTACTAAACTTTGTCCCAAGAACCCCTCCACTGACATGTTTGCCCCACCTGTCCTGCAGAGGAGGGGCTGGCACAGTTCTTTCTGTAACAGGCTAGGATTTGGGCACACTGTGTGATAAGAGTGTCACGCACAGTCTTCACAGGGCTGTTCAGGACACCCCGGTATGCTGGGTGGAGAAGGGGGAATAGTAGTTACTGGTCAGCCACATCATATGAGCCTTCCCACCATCAGACCTACCCAGGAATGTTGAATTGTTGACCATCCTGGGCCTTTCTCTCAGCCCCAATCCCATCCTGCCCTATGCCTATCCTCACCAAACTTGGCCATGTAGTTGATAAGTGTGTCAGTCTCACAGTTCCGATACAAATCAGCCAGCAGGGTGCAGCAGTTCAGGGCCAGATTGTGGATGCGGAGCCGACGCTGCCCTGCACAGCTGGTATAAAGCAGGGCACACTAGAGGAGAGAGGGGGAACTCACATCCCTCCCTCACAAAATGCCTTTGAAAAAAACTGTCCCTTTACTACATTATTAAACTAGAAGAAAAGGCATAAGCCAACCCTCCCCCAGCCTCTTCTTTTAATCTCTCTACCTGCTCCTCACCTAGTACTTCCTCCCCAGCCCCTGCCTCCCGCCTGCCACCTGCAGGAGCGCTCCACTCTCTTCATTAAGCCGATCATCATGCTTGAACTCCACAGTCACTGTCTTGTCCCCATCCAGCCCAGCCAGTTCCACATCTGTTGTGTTGCTCATGTAGAATGCTCCAAAGAAATCTACAGCACGGATACCTGAAGCCACATAGAGACAGGGTCACAAATAAAGGTATGACAGGTGCCACACACTTTCCTCTCAGATTTAACCCCCCAAATGTTCTTCAAACAGGACTGACCAGTGCTTGTCCGGACCCGCATCACAGCATCAAAGCCAACAACTTTCTGTACATCACGACGCAGGTCACTCAGGAACCGTTCCTGATCATTCTCCACCTGCAATTGCCCAGGCCCAGAGTCATATCACTAACCATATAACTTACCCTGCAGTCAGTTCCCCTGTACCCCTTCCACTCCACAAGCCTGCTTAATTGTAATAATAATAACAGTGAAGATAATTAACAATGATAATGATGATAGTGATACTTTTAAAGCACCGACTACATACCAGGTACCACACAGAGTGCTTTACATATGATTATTTCATTCTGTAGACAAATCCTAATTAATATGTATTAAACCTTGATTTTATAGATGAAAGAACAAAAAGAGGGATAATAAATTATTTTCCTAGGTCATAGCGCTAGTATGTGGTGGGGCCAGAGTATCAACCCAGTACTGACAGCAAGGCCCTTGTTCCTAACCATCACACTTGCAGAGCTCCCTTCTTTACACTTCTCTAACACAATACCTATTAATGAGTCAGCAGCTCAGAAGCCACTCCATATGTAAGCAGTCATTCAAAGACCTGCTACCACCCACCACCCAGAATTCCACACAATACCTGAAAGCAAGCATATTTGTAGACAGAGCCACCAGTGAGCTGGGGCACAACAGAGAGCGTGGCCACATCCACGTACTGGTTAGGGAAGAGAAAGAGGTCTACACAGCAGCCTTGGGCCACACACTCTTTGGCCAGAGTCTGATAGGCACCTGTCTGGGGCTGGAACAGAGTCTGGGGAGGAGCAGAAAAAATATTCAAATTTCTCAGCTCTTCCCTCTTGGAGGGAATATATATAATATGGATACTTAAATACTTGTAAGACTTCAGAGCTATTGCCTAGGAATTTATAATAGTAGTATAAAATTCTGTTTTTAAAAAAAGAAAAGAAAAGAAAAAGCACAGTGATAGGCACAGTGGTGCTTGCCTGTAGCCTTGCAACCTAATGAGATCCTGTCTCAAAAATTTAAAAAATTGGGGCTGGGGTTGTGGCTCAGAGGTAGAGTGCTCACCTGGCAAGTGTGCGGCCCAGGTTCGATCCTCAGCACCACGTAAAAATAAACGCATTGTGTACAACTAAAGCAAATAAACATTTTTCAAAAAAAAATTTAAAAAAATTATAAATTGGCTGTGAGCCGGCTCATTGGCCCATGCCTATAATACCAGTGACTTGGGAGGCTGAGTTAGGAGGATTGCAAGTTCAAAGCCAGCCAGTTCAATTTACAGAAGCCCTGTGTCAAAATAAAAAATTAAAAAAATGGAGGGCTGGGGTTGTGGCTCAGCGGTAGAGCGCTCTCCTAGCACGTGCGCTGCCCGGGTTCGATCCTCAGCACCACATAAACATAAATGCATTGCATTATGTACAACTAAAGCAAATAAATAAATATTTTTTTTAAAAAATGGAGATGTAGCTCAGCAGTAAAGTGTCCTTGGGTTCAATCCCCAGTACTAAAAAAAAAAAAAAAAAAAAAAAAAAGAGTTCACAAAGGGCTTTGGACTGGGACAGGGTAGAAACGTGGGAGCAGTGGAACAGGTTGGCAAGGCCTTGGGTTCAATCTCCAGTATCACACACACAAAAGATACATTGGGAAGAGTCATCACCTTTCCCTCTACTGAAAAGTCCTCCCCCACCTTCCAGTCCCACACCTTCTCCTTGTCTGTGTTGATCAACTTCCTGTCATCTCTGTTCTTCAGCTTCCCTGGGGCCTCTGCAATGGGCAAGGATGTATGGAACAGAAACAGCTTCCCTGCACACTCAGCAGCCTAGGAAAGAAGACAGCACTACATTTTCATTTTTTATTCATTTATTCCTTCCCTTGTCATTTATTAAGTACCAACTATGTCAGAAAGGCTGACTTGCTGGACAGTCACCAATCATTGAAGAAATGGACGCTGTATCCCAGAGGGTAAAGATAGTCAGAGGAATGTAAGACAGAGAAAAGAATAAAAAAGCAAGGCAGAGGAGGTTACCAGGGACTCTAACATTACCTTCAAAGCCTCCATCCCAGCCTGGATAACTGGGGCAAATACTGTCTCTGTCTCTCTTGTGTCTGCAAACATTTCTGGAATCTGATCCAATAAGCTAAAGAGATAGGCAATGGGAAATAACCAAAATTGCTATTCAGATTTTGTATGTTTCAGTTTTTTTTTTTTTTTTTTTTTTTTTTTGGTACCTAGGGGATTGAACTCAGGGGCACTTGACCACTGGGTCACATCCCCAGCCCTTTTTTGTATTTTTATTTAGAGACAGGGTCTCACTGAGTTGCTAAGTGCTTCCCCATTGCTGAGGCTGGCTTTGAACTCGCAATCCTCCTGCCTCAGCCTCCCAAAGTGCTGGGATTACAGGCGTGGGCCACCGCGCCCGGCTTGTTTCAGTTTTTTAATTCTCTGAAGAATCATCTGACCCACAGACTCTGAAAACTCCTGAAGCCACAGCCCCTGTCCACCTCTGACCTCAACTCCCTGGCCTTCCCCACTCTCTCTTCACCCCCAGAATCTGGCTCTTACCTAGTGATGACTGCCCGAGACTCATTGACATTGACCAAGAAGCCATCCAGAAGTGGCACAAACATGTCAGCCACATCAGATACAACCATCATCTGTGGCTGGGCCAATGAACTCTTCACATTGTAGAAATGGAGCACCTTATTGTAGGTGACAAAGCCAACGCGGATTGCTGATTCTTCTGCCCCGCCCTCCCTGTGGACGGCAATATTTGTTACCCAGATTTGCCACCTTCTCCACCACCCACAACTTTATAAGATCAGGATTCGTCTGCTCAGTCAACCCAGAAAACCCATCATTCACCAAAGGAAGCGCCTCAGCTCCATTACTCTCACCTAGGTAGGTAGTCTAACAGTGACTTGAGCTCCTCACAGAGGAGCCTAACAAGACCAGTCCTGATGGCATTGTAGGAGACATCAATCATGAAGATGAAGGCAGGAGGGCTGGGAAACTTATTATTCTGCAGAGGAAGGAAATGGGGAGAGAAGGGTATGGTAAGGAGGCCAGCTGACCAGAAAATAGTCAGCATCAAAGGGCACAACAAAAGGGTAAGGGAAATGATAACAGCAATTCTGAGCTGTCTCATTATCCTCCACCCATTGCTCCTCCCCTGCTACCTTCCCTCACCTTGCAGTAATCTACAGTGGCCAAGAATTCATAAGAGCCCAGAGATAGCTCAGGACGGTCATAAGCATCCACACGTTTGCCGGTATGATCCAGATGTTGAAAATACTGGGGGGGAACTGTGGGGAGTATGCAGTATGTTACTCAAAGGTCCACTCTCAAACTTAGTACATCTGGCCCTCGCTGAGCTGCTCCATGTGACTCCATTGCCCCATATCCCCACATGTGCCCTACTTCCCCAACTCCTGAAAAATGGATTCTCTCTCATCTATTTAATTAGAGAACAATGAGATTCAATCAAGACTTCCCCCCTGAATCCCAGCCTCCATGGACATACCATCATTGATACAGCTGCAAAAGCAGCACTGGAAACGCCTCCCTCCCTCGATGAACTGCATGAAGGGGCACATGTAAGCTTTACAGCGATTACAGCGTAAAGGGCCAGATTCCCCATGGTCCACAACATATGGTGAAGCCTAAGGAGCAAAGGGGAGGGGCTCAGACATGGAGGGAAGCTATGGTGGGTTCAGACATGTGGCAACAGGTGAGGAGGAATAAGCTAAAAGGAGAAGGGACATGGCTCAGATATTTTGCCTGGGGAAGGAGTACAATAGAAAGGGTGAGGACAAATGATTGAGGGTACTGATCATAGGAAAATGTCCCTGAGAGTTTAAATTTCATAGTTCCCTCTTCTTACTCCCCATTCCAAAACAAATTTCTCTTTGGAAAAAAAAAAAAAGGACTGTATAATTAATCATAGCAAGCCAAGGGTTGCCACAGAAAGCCAAAGATTATCCAAAATTGTTGTTTCTGGTCCTATCTTCATTCCCTTCCACTCCTGCCCTAGGGACCTTGACTCCTGCTTCCATCGCTAAGTATCTATAACACTTCTCACCTTTCACCCAGAGTATAATTCTGATACCTACTGATGTCCCAGGCAGATGTCACCCAAGAGATAAGTGTCCAATCATCCCCTGGGACCCAGAAAAAGAGAAGAGAAAAACAAAGGAAGACAAAGAACGAAGCAGACTACAAACTGAGTCTTGACTTTCTAGTTCTAGAAAACTCTAGATTAGTAAAGAATGAACATGAGGGTATCTATAAGGCCTAGAAGTTCAGCTGTTTAGCTCTTTTTTATCATGCTGATTCCAGGTAGTAGTGTGACAGATCAGGATCCAAGCCAGGTGAGGATGGAGTACTGGATCCTAATGTATCTGTCTCTTACATACTGTCTTATGTACCTGGGGTGACAGGCCAGCCTATAAAGCAAAAAATAGAATTATGTGCTTTCCATCATCTGGAGATGATCATTCAATGAGAGGTTCCTACATCCAGATGTCTTCACCCTACAAGTTGGTCCTGCCTATTTTCATATTGTTTATTTCTCCCATGAACCCAGGTCCACACAGCTATTTCTCAAACTTTTGCTATCATCCTCATCATTCTCTCCAGGAATAAGCCCTGGGAAAAGAGAGCTACTGAAGATATTGGTCCTCCTGTCCGACCAAGATTTCTTCTATCATGATAGAATCACATCTAGGAAGAAACCTTATTCCCCTTCCTTCTCTTTCATTATATTCTAGCCCCTTCCCTGACTTACCTCCTCTGGGGGCAGCCTTGCCAGTGGCTTGATGACAGCTGCCAGGGGCACCTGAGCCTGCTTTGCCATGTCAGATGTGCAAGGTATATTATAGGATGTACATCGGATGTATCGGGGACTTGCATTCCCTGAAGGAGGAGGTAGATGGCCTCAGATGAGTCATATTACAAAAGCCCTCCAGATACCAGCTCTCCACTGATAATTCACCCCATCACCTCCACAAACACTAGAGCTGTAGGTGGCTTTTTCCCTACCAGAAGGACTTGGTTGAGGGGACTGGTCTCTGGTTAAAAACTGACAAAAACTCCACCTACAAATTGATAACCTTGGACAAAAGGCCCCCATAGGGAGGAGTTAACGCCTTTCTCACCTTGGTCTTTTACCAGGAAGTTGGTGGTGACTAAGGGTGGCACCTGGCCCCGTACACCAGTAACAAATGGCTCTGAACCCCGGTTGTTCCTGTCATCTTCAATGACCTGAATCTGCAGGGAAGAAGTGAAATGAGTGAAGTGATAAAAAATGAAGTGCCAGTTCCCAAAGTGCCAGGAAAAAGACAGGAGAGAGCTACAGCACAGAAATTAGCAATTTGCCAAGAATTCCTCATGTGCCAGGCCTGCTCTCCTGGGTACCATATGAAATGTCACAATGCCAATCTCCCACTCTATAGCCAGCAACAAGATGCTAGGCAGGCCACACTAAATATGAGCTTCTTGATAAACAGCCCCTGGCCCCCAATCAATGGTGAATACCCTCTTATTCCTCCCACTCCAGGAAAGCTCCGGCTCTGATCACAGACCATCAAACATGGTTAGAGTCTACTCCCATCCCCATCAAACCTCCCCCATCCCTAATCCTCCCCAAGATATGTTGAGTTAGAGCAGAAAACAGATGGCAGTAACCATGTAAAAATGAATCTACCTGGAATGGATAGAATCTACACTTAATGAAATTAACAAGGCACAGGGTGAGGAAAGAATTAAACAGCCAGAAATGATCAGGTAAGGTGAAAAAGCAGATGCTGCCTTCCTTTCAGGTAAGCATCAGTGTGTCTATGGGAGGACAAGATAAACAGCCAATTCTTAAAGCCCAATCCTCACCCCCATATTTTGACAAACACAGTGAAGGGGGAAAAAATAAGGATATGCAAAGCTGGTAACCAGACCCTTGTGCAGGTTGGTGACCTTTGATCAGTTACTTCAAGATGAGTTTGATAAAACCAGAAAATGTAAAGGACAAATAAAACTATCCCACAGCAGAAAGGGTAAAGCTTAGAAATATAGCAAATTCAAAGACTCGCCAGCTAAGAAAGTGGCCCATACTTTCCAAAGAAACAATCCCTTCCCCTCTAAAAAATACCAGTTTGGGATTTGATGAACCTGTATATTAGCAGCTACCTATCCAAATGTTTTTCCACAACAGGCTGTAGACCAATCAAACCCAAAATGGAAGAATATACTGCTTAACTTTGTTCTGTTTTATCACATGTCACACACAGGCTCCTGGAAGAGCCAGAAGCAGGACTAAAACCCAAGCTTAACATTCCATCTGGCTCCACCCTTACAGCCTGACCTTCTACCATCCCATACTCAAGGTACTACTAATAGCTTGCTACCTCTTCCTTACATGGTGACTTGAGGCATGCATATCCTTCAGCTTATAAAAGTAAGGGTTTAGAAGGACAAAGGAAAGAGTATGAACAGGGATGGATATGGTGGATGAGGTGAAGTTGAGGTCACAGGCATGCATGGATGGCACTAACACAGGGATGACACACACACACACACACACCCCCTGCACTTACTGGACTAGGAATGGCATCAGGGTCTATTCTGTGCCTGGTTTTCTGCTGAGGAGGCAGCTCATTGAGTTGCTTTTAGTGTTTTAATAATAAAGGCAGCAGGGGAATACAGGGAGGGAGACAAAAGAACAAGAGGCAGATGTTACTTCTCTCAACCCTGATGAGTTAGATGTGAACAACTGGAGCCCAAATCAGACTGCTGAAATCAGGCCCCCTCTAGATTCTGAAATTCTGAGTCTCTCCAGCCCAATAAAGAGGCTGCAGTAGTTCAAACTATGATACAGCAAGATAAGGATGCAAACAGGAAGCAAGCAGGGGTTATAGAGAGGGACTAAATGGGAGAAACCTTAAGGAAGAAGAGAAATACTCCCTCCAAAAGGCCAAACCTTCTATTTAAGGACTCTTCTTATGCTGAAATAAGCCTCCCTCACATTCAATCACACTCTTTCTGACTGTGAAGGAGGGGAAAGGTAGGAGAGCTACTCCATCCTTCCAGGTCACCCTTAGCCAAAAGGTTCCCTCACCATGGTGATTCCCCAAAGGAAGAGGGAAGAGAACAGAATGGAATATGACAATGGCTAAGCATGGTGAGGTAACTGACATAGCAATGTTACAGACAAGACTATAAAGTGGACCCTACTTGGGAATAGAGCCCCAGCCTCTATCCTGAATCTGATAAGGAGAACCTGAGGATTCTGCTGATGATTCTAAGGGTGAGATTCACCCTCTTCCTGGGAGAAGCAGTTTCCCGGTTGAGACTTTATACACACACTGTCCTTGTACACTATAGATCACTTTTTCCCATACATACAGCAGGGGCCTATCAACCATTAGTACTGTGGGCTTCCTTGTACAACACTGTCCAAGTAGAAGCACAGAGGAACCAATGCAGCTTTCCTGCTTTAAATGCTTAATATCAGATAATCCCCACCTGCTCTAACCATTAGGAAGAATGCTGTCCTACTAGGTATATGGATAAAACCCAGCTACTATTCCACAGAAGAGCAAAGATGACCATGTATGCCCAACAGTAACAGAACTCATCCCTCAAGCCAGAGCTCCACTTTGGCCTCCCTTCCTTCCCCGTGCAGCTATGGAGTAAAACTGCCCTCAAAGATCTCTGGAAATTAGAAAGTGCAGTGGCATGTGCCTATAATCCCAGCAACTTGAGATTACAAGTTCAAGGCCAGCCTCAGAAACTTAGTGAGTCCCTGTCACAAAATGAAAAAGGGCTGGAAATGTAGCACCCCTGGGTTCAATCTCTAGTACCAAAAAAAAAAAAAAAGAGAGAAAAAAGATTTCTGGAACTGCAAGTTCTAGTTCAAAGAATCAAAAATCATATCTAGGTTCTAGGCCTATAAGAAGATGAATGAAATGGAAAAATTATGAAAAAATGCTAAGCAAACAGGTCATCTAGGTCAACCTGCTTATCTGGCAGACACAAACGCATTTCATAGGACCATATAAGCATCTACTTACAGGGCTGGGGATGGCATCAGGATCCAGGCGCTTAGGAGGCAGTGGTTGAGGAGGCCCAGGTTGACTGCCAAAGGTGGGTGCTCCAGGGTAAGGGCTTCCATAATTGGGCTGAGGACCCCGGGTTGGTCCAAAGGAACCTGAGAGACAAGGGCACAAGGTGATGAACTCAAAAATTCCCTTCCTGGGCTGGGGTTGTGGCTCAGAGCAGTAGAGCACTCGCTTAGCACGTGCGCGGCCCAGGTTCGATCCTCAGCATCACATAAAAATAAACACATTGTGTACAACTACAGCAAATAAAAATAAATATTAAAAAAAATATTCCCTCCCTGCTGAGTGCAGTGGTGCATGCCTATAATTCCAGAGACTTGGAAGGCTGAGGCAGGAGGATCACAAGTTCAAAGCCAGCCACAGCAACTTATAGAGGCCCTAAGCAATTTAGCAATATCCTGCCTCAAAATAAAAAATAAAAAATAAAAAGGGTTGGGGATATAGTTCAGTAATAAAGTGCCCCCTGGGTTTAGTTCAATCCCAGTACTAAAATAAAAAAAATAAAAAATAAAAAAAAAATCCCCTTCTTGTATCTCCTTAAGGACTCAGGGAAATGACTAGACTCTATAACATAGAATTATTATTTTTATAAAATATTTTTTAGTTGTAAATGGACCTTTATTTTATTTATTTACATGCGGTGCTGAGAATTGAAACCAGTACCTCACACATGCTAGGCAAGTGCTCAACCACTGAGCCACTACCCCAGCCCCATAAACATAGAATTATAAGGAGCACTAAGCCCTGGAGAAGCCATTCACAGAAAGATGACACTATCTGAACTAAAAGAAACACTAATGTCTTATAAGCCTCATATTGTAGTAATAATACTCTGAAGTAATCCATCTAATTCACCATTTAACAACAAATACTAAAAAAACACCTGAAAAGCTGATGCCTTTGGCTTCTTAGGCAGACCTTGGGAAAAACTCACCATTTTGTTGCAGCTGATAGCCTGGCTGTTGGGAGGAGTGCATAGGTGGTGGGGGTCCTGGGGGCCCAGTCATTTGGGAGCCTGGGGGCAGAGCTTGAGGAGGAGGTGAGGATACATGGTTGGGCTGGCTCACCGGGGGCCCCCCAAAACCCTGTCCAGGCAGGAGTGGACCAGTCATAGAAGGCATCCGAGGACCCCCTGAAGCTGAGGGTGTGAAGCTGGAGGCCAGCGGTGGGGCAGATCGCTGGGGAGGCTGGACCCCTGGATGACCCTGGGCCTGGCTAAGGGGAGGAGCCTGGCCCTGAGGATAGGAGCCATATGGACCAGAGTTAGGGAAACTTCCTGAGGCTGAGGCCAGCGATGTTGGTGGGCCTGAGAAAAGAAGAGCTAGAGTCAGAAGCCCAGTCATTCTATATCCTTGCTCAGTAAATCACTTCCCTTCCCACAAAAGAAACACAAGTATGACTGTCCCATCTTCTGAGGCTCAGAGGTACAGAAAATAAAAGGGATTCAGGTATACTCCCAGAAACTAATACCTCTGGAAAGAAGGGGACAGTAATACTCCTATGGTCACTGCTACTTACCATAGCCCAGCCCCGAAGGGGGAGGGGCTGGAGCCATAGCACCACTGATCTGCATTCCAGCCAGCTGTGCAGTCACCTGTGCACTTGTTGGAGGAGGGCCATAGGGCTGAAGCACAGCTGGCTGGCTGACCACAGGGGCCAATGGGGACCCAAATGGCTGGGACCCAGGGAGTCTGTAAAAAGAAGGAAAACAGAGGTGACTAATGGGCTGGGCCACCCTTCAAATCTTGCAGGAGCTCCATATCATTCAGGAAGCTATATTGTTTTCTGGCATCACTAATCCTGAGTTTTTTTATGGCTTCATACTTGTATATCTGTGAGTAAATTACATTCCTAATTATCTACACTGTGATATGCTAAGCACTCTTTGGCCAAATACTGTTTAATCTGCTAGTTAAATTATCACCTCCTCTGCCTCAATCCTTTGTTAACAAACCATCTCTCAGTTTTGTAATATGAACCCTGAAGAGGTTGAAAGGGAAGGCACATGCATATGAGTTCTTAACAAATGTGAAATCAAACAAATGCAATTTATTTTCCAACTTTTAAACTAGTACATATTCTTTTATCCTGGGATAAGTATTAGAAAAATCTGTAAGATCAGTTTGGTATTGTGGTACACACCCGTAATTACAGCAACTCAGAAGGCTGAGGCAGGAGGATTGCAAGTTTGAGGGTAGCCTCAGCAAGTTAGGAGACCCTCAGCAACTTAGCAAGACCCTGTCTCAAAATAAAAAGTAAAAAGGACTGGGGCAATCCCTATTGGGTCCCCTCTCGCCCTCCGGAAGCTTCGTCTCTTTTCTTCTCACTTAAATAAATCTTACCCTTTTACTCTTAAAAAAAAAAAAAAAAAAAAATGGGGAGTAGTTCAGTGATAAAACATCCTGGGTTCAATACCCACTACTAAAAAAAAAGTGTAAGATCAGAGCAGTATATCAGCTGAGTTTGGCATTCTGTACTGATTGAGAGAATAAATGAGCACTGTACCAGGAAGGGACTAGAAATGATATAAACTGAGTAGCTTTCCAACTGGGTCTAACAAGCAATATCTTGTTGGCTACTTGCATGATACCAGACAGCACATTTAAATTTTTTTTTTTTTTTTAAATCATAGATGGGGCTGGGCGCGGTGGCACACGCCTGTAATCCCAGCACTTTGGGAGGGTGAGGCAGGAGGATCAACAGTTCAAAGCCAGCCTCAGCAATGGCGAGGCACTTAGCAACTTAGTGAGACCCTGTCTCTAAATAAAATACAAAAAAAGGGCTGGGGATGTGACCCAGTGGTCGAGTGCCCCTGAGTTCAATCCCCAGTACCACAAAAAAAAAAAAAAAAAATCATAGATGGGGACTGGGGTTGTGGCTCAGTGGTACAGCGCTTGCCTAGCATGCATAAGGTACTGGGTTTGATCCTCCCCACAGCACATAAAAATAAATAAGGGCTGGGGTTGTGGCTCAGTGGTAGAGTGCTTGCCTCACACGTGTGAGGCACTGGGTTTGAGTATCAGCACTGCATATTAAAAAAAAAAGTGATGGGGCTGGGGTGGTGACTCAGTGGTAGAGCGCTCGCCTAGCAAGTGTGCGGCCCGGGTTCAATCCTCAGCACCACATACAAATAAAGACATTGTGTACAACTAAAGCAAATAAATATTTTTTTTTAAAAAAGTGAATAAAATAAAGGTCCATCAACAACTAAAAAAATATTTAAAAAATTAAAATTAAAAAATAAAGGTATTGGGGCTGGGGTTGTGGCTCAGTGGTAGAGTGCTTGCCTTGCATGTGTGGGGCACTGGGTTCAATCCTCAGCACCACATAAATAAAGGTATTGTGTCCTACAACTAAAAAAAAAAAAAAAAAAAAAAAAAAAAAAATTAAAAAACAAATAAATTTTAAAAAAAGATATTGTGTCCATCTACAACTAAAAAATATTTTTTTAAAAAAATCAGGGCTAGCCGGGCGCGGTGGCGCACGCCTGTAATCCCAGCACTTTGGGAGGCTGAGGCAGGAGGATCGCGAGTTCAAAGCCAGCCTCAGCAATGGCGAGGCACTTAGCAACTCAGTGAGACCCTGTCTCTAAATAAAAATACAAAAAAGGGCTGGGGATGTGACCCAGTGGTCGAGTGCCCCTGAGTTCAATCCCCGGTACCAAAAAAAAAAAAAAAAAAAAAAAAAAAATCAGGGCTAGGGATATAGCTCAGGTGGTAGAGTGCTTGCCTCACAGACACAAGGGCCTGGGTTCAATCCCCAGCACCACGGGAGAAAAAAAAATCATAGATGAATGTGGTCATCCATGCCTGTAATCTCAGCAACTCAGTAAACTGAGACAGGAGGATCACAAGTTCAAGGCCAACCTTGACCCTATTTCAAAATAAAAAATAGAAAGAACTAGGGAGGATTGGGGTTGTGGCTCAGCGGCAGAGTGCTTGCCTTGCACGTGCGCGGCCCAGGTTTGATCCTCAGCACCACGTAAACATAAATGCATTGCATTGTGTACAACTAAAGTAAATAAATAAATGTTTAAAAAAAAAAAAAGAACTAGGGATAGTTTAGTGGTAAAGCATGCCCAGTTTCAATCCCTAGTACATAAGTAAACTCAAAATCATAGCTTTATGCTTTATAAAGCATCTCAAGGTTCTTTTATTTTTTTTCTGGGGGGGGGGTTAGGGCGCGGGGCATACCAGGGATTGAACTCAGGGGCACTCAATCACTGGGCCATATCCCTAGTCCTTTTTTATATTTTATAGAGACAGGGTCTGAGTGGCTTAGTGCCTCATCATTGCTGAGGCTGGCCTTGAACTCACAATCCTCCTTCCCAAGCCTGGCATGGTGGTGCACGCCTATAATCCCAGCACTTGGGAGGCTGAGACAGGAGGATAATGAGTTCAAAGCCAGCCTCAGCAAGGTGAGGCACTTAGCAACTCAGTGAGACCCTGTCTCTAAATAAAAATACAAAAAAGGGCTGGGGATGTGGCCCAGTGGTCGAGTGCCCCTGAATTCAATGCCTGGTACCAAAAAAAAAAAAAAAAAAAAAAAAAAAAAAAAGCCGGGCGTGGTGGCGCACGCCTGTAATCCCAGCACTTTGGGAGGCTGAGACAGGAGGATCGCGAGTTCAAAGCCAGCCTCAGCAATGGCGAGGCACTTAGCAACTCAGTGAGACCCTGTCTCTAAATAAAATGCAAAAAAGGGCTGGGGATGTGGCCCAGTGGTCGAGTGCCCCTGAGTTCAATCCCCAGTACCAAAAAAAAAAAAAAAAAAAAAAAAAAAAAAATCCCCCTTCCTCAGCCTCCTGAGCCGCTGGGATTACAGGCATGTGCCAATGTGCCTGGCTTCTAGGTTCTCATAAAATGGCAAAATAATGAGATACAGAGTGTACAGGTAATTAAAACAGTAAAAGTAAGCAGGCCAAACTAGAACTAAGCACCAGACCTGATTCCCAATTTAACTGTAAGATATAATATAAATAGAAAAAAGTCAAAATACATACCAGTACAGTTGAATAATTATAATATGACCACTCATACAACCAAAAACCAAGTCAAAAAATAGAACACATTAGCATCCAAAAGCCCTACATGCATCTCTTCCATAAACATTTGCCCTTCTCCCAGGAGTAACTACTTTCATCACTTTGTAAAAATCATTCTCTGGCCTTTAGTACATTCCTCAATAGTACAGTTTTGCTTTATCAGTTTTTTTTTTTTTTTAAAAGCTTTTGTGAACAGAATAATTAAACACATACTTTTTGGATTTTGTGTCTTTTATTCAACCATGTTTATAAAAATGATCTACAATGTTGCCTTTAGCTATATAGTTCATACCCTTTAATGACTAAATATTATTCCAGTAAATAAATATGCCACAATTTGCTTAAGCTTTTTTTTTTGTACCGAGGATTGAACTCAGGGGCGCTCAACCACTGAGCCACATCCCCAGCCCTACTGTGTGTTTTATTTAGAGACAGGGTCTCACTGAGTTGCTTAGTGCCTCGCTTTTGCATAAGCTGGCTTTAAACTCACGATCCTCCTGCCTCAGCCTCCCAAACCGCTGGGATTTCAGGCATGTGTCACCGTGCCCAGCTATGGTATTTCTTCTTGAGATGCAAATGTCCTAAAACTAACTGTAATGATAATTAGTTGCAACATATTAAAACTCACTGAACTTGTACACTTCAAATAGGTGAACTGCATGATATATGAATTATGTCAATAAAACTATTCAAAAAATCCAACCAAATACTCTTACATCCCCCTTAAACTTTTGCTCCCCTTTTAGCTAATCATTACAAAAGAATTCATCTATGCTCCATCTGTACTTCTTCAATTTCTTTTTTTTTTTTGTGGTACTGGGGATTGAACTCAGGGGCACTCGTCCACTGGGTCACATCCCCAGCCCTTTTTTATATTTTATTTAGAGACAGGGTCTCACTGAGTTGCTAAGTACCTCGCCATTGCTGAGGCTGGCTTTGAACTCTCGATCCTCCTGCCTCAGCCTCCCAAAGTGCTGGGATTACAGGCGTGCGCCACCGCGCCCGGCCTTCAATTTCTTTTTTCCCTTTAAAGACCCTTCTTTCTAGGTTCATTTTTCTTTTTATTCTAAGTCTCTCCTCTAGTAGTTGATTGATTGATTTGTTTTTTATACTAGGAATGGAACCCAGGTGCATTTAGCCACTGAACCACATCTCATCCCCAACCCCATTTTATTTTTATTTTGAGATAGGGTCTCACCAAGTTTCTGAGGCTGTCCTCAAACTTGCAATCTCCCAGCCTCAGCCTTCCCAGTCGTTGGGATCACAGGTGGATACCACCACACTCAGCTCCCTAGTAGTTTTTCAACCAAGTCTATAACATTGTCAACTCAGTCTGAAAATATCTTTACCTGTCCTCTCTCTATGAGGCACGTAATTCAAAGTTGACAACTATTTTCCCTTAATGTTTAGATGGTATTATTCTATCTGCTGTCCCCTATTACCTTCTACTAACTCTAATCAATTGCTTTTCCTCCTCTGAGAAGTCCTTATGGCCTGCGTTGGGGAAGTATGGTTGCTTTTCATTAGCTTCTGGAAGGTACTTCATCAATATTATTACCCAAGATCAAATTTTTAAACAAACTACTAGGGCATAATTTCCATAACTTTAAATGTTCAATTCAATGATTTTTAGTAAATTTGTAGCTACACAAAGACCAAACATAATCCAATTTTAGAACATTTTTATTATCCCAAAATGTTCCTTCATGTCCAATTGCAGTCCCAAGACTTTTCTTTCCCTACTCACCAAATGTCAACGTAAGAAAAACAGGGCTCCCTATTATCTTCTTCTGCAAGTGTACAGACTTTTTCCCTGGTCTACCTGTTCACTGAAGGTACACCCCAAACACCAACTACCTAAGCAAGGTCTTAATTCCAAATGGCCTCTCAGGAAAGTTCTAGAACTCCTCTCTCATCCCCAGCACCTGCTTAAATTTAAATCCCTAGATTTTCAAATCATAATTTTCACTCAATCTATAGGCAGCCATAGAGTCAAGTTACATTGATGTTCAGTCTTCACTTGGTTTCTGGAACTTGAGTTTTTCACTTTCTAAGAACTGATCTATGAACTTGAAAGAAAATTGTTTTCTAGAACTGGGGATTGAATTCAGGGGTTATCTACAACTATCATTCTGTGCTATATCCCCAATCCTTTTTCTTTTCTTCTTCTTCTTTTTTTTTTTTTTTTTGTTTGTTTGTTTGGTTTGATTTTTTTTTTTTTTTTTTTTTTTTTTGTGGTACCAGGGATTGAACTCAGGGGCACTCGACCACTGGGCCACATCCCCAGCCCTTTTTTGTATTTTTATTTAGAGACAGGGTCTCACTGGGTTGCTAAGTGCCTCGCCATTGCTGAGGCTGGCTTTGAACTCGCGATCCTCCTGCCTCAGCCTCCCAAAGTGCTGGGGATTACAGGCGTGCGCCACCGCACCCGGCTTGGTTTGATTTTGAGACATGGTCTTGTCAAGTTGCCCAGGCTGGCCTCAAATTTGGAATCCTTCTGCCTCAGCCTTCGGAATCACTGGGATTATAGGTATATACCACCTCACCCTTCAAAATAAAATTTTTTTGTTTCTATTTTTTTTCTCCTTTCTAAGATGACTAGCAAAAGGGTTTTCAGGTTATAGTAATCTACTGCTGGTTGAAACTCTTTGACCCACTTCAACTAGTCAGTTTTCTTCAGCTCTCTACTGAAACCACATTTTTTTTAAAATTTTTTAAAAAATATTTATTTATTTGCTTTAGTTGTACACAATTCGTTTATTTGTACGTGGTGCTGTGAACTAATTTGAGATTTCAGTGAAGTGATGAAGTGATTCCGAAGGCTGAGGCAGAAGGATTCCAAATTTGAGGCCAGCCTGGGCAACTTGACAAGACCATGTCTCAAAATCAAACCAAGCCGGGTTCGATCCTCACAGAATCTTTCTTTTGACCAGAATTTTTTTTTTTTTTTAAACTGGGAATTGATCCCAGAGGTGCTTTTACCACTGAACTACATCCCCAGCCCTTTTTAAAATTTTTTATTTTCAGACAGGGTCTTGCTAGATTGCTGAGAGCCTCACTAAATTGCTGAAGCTAGCCTCAAACTTTTTTTTTTTTTTCTTTTAATATTTATTTATTTGTTTTTTTAGTTGTACACAATGCAATGCCTTTATGTTTATGTGGTGCTGAGGATCGAACCCGGGCTGCGCATGTGCTAGGCGAGCGCTCCACCGCTGAGCCACAACCCCAGCCAAACCTTTTTTTTTTTTTTTTTTTTTGTGGTACTGGGGATTGAACTCAGGGGCACTCGACCACTGGGCCACATCCCCAGCCCTTTTTTGTATTTTATTTAGAGACAGGGTCTCACTGAGTTGCTAAGTGCCTCGCCATTGCTGAGGCTGGCTTTGAACTCGAGATCCTCCTGCCTCAGCCTCCCAAAGTGCTGGGATTACAGGCGCGCGCCACCACGCCCGGCTTTTTTTTTAATATTTATTTTTTAGTTATAGGTTGACACAATATCTTTATTTATTTTTTTAAAATATTTATTTATTTACTTTAGTTGTACACAATGCAATGCATTTATGTTTACATGGTGCTGAGGATCGAACCCGGGCCGCACACGTGCGAGCCGAGCGCTCTGCCACTGAGCCACAACCCCAGCCCCTTTAATTTATTTTTATGTGGTGCTGAGGATTGAACCCAGTGCCTCACTCATGGTAGGCAAGTGCTCTACCTTTGAGCCACAACCTGAGCCCAAGCCTCAAACTTTTGATACTCCTGCCTCAGGCTCCTGAATCACTGAGATTACAGCCATGAGCCACCACACCTAGCTTGACCAGCATATTTAAAACTATTACCAGCCCAACCTGGTGGTGCATGCCTATAATCCCAGCAGCTCAGAAGGCTGAGGGAGGAGAAGCACAAGTTCAAAGGCAGCCTCAGCAGTTTAGCAAGGTCCTAAGCAACTTAGCAAGACCCTGTCTCAAAATAAAAAATTTTAAAAAGGGCTGGGGATCTGGCTCAGTGGTTAAGCACCCTTGGGTTCAATCCCCAGTACCAAAAAAAAAAGCCCCCAACTTCTCATCAGTCACCCTCTATATCCCCACCTCACCCTATTTTATATCTGTTTTTTCTTTTTTTTTTTTTTTGTACCGGGGATTGAACTCAGGGGCACTGGACCACTGGGCCACATCCCCAGCCCTTTTTTTGGTAATTTATTAGAGACAGAGTCTCACTGAGTTGCCAAGTTCCTCGCCATTGCTGAGGCTGGATTTGAACTCATGATCCTCCTGCCTCAGCCTCCCAAAGTGCTGGGATTACAGGCGTGCGCCACTGCACCCGGCTTATATCTTTTTTTAAATACCTTTATTTTATTATTTATATGGTGCTGAAGATTGAACCCAGGGCCTCACACATGTGAGATGTGCATTCTACTGCTGAGCCATAGCCCCAGCCCTATTTTATATCTTTAAGTATATTCGTCACCTGTTATCATCTATGTATCCCACTTGTTTGCCTATCCATGTTTTTATGTTCAATGCTAAAAATGTATATTCTGAGTTGGGCACAGTGGCATATGCCTGTAATCCCAGAAAATTGGGAGGCTAAGGCAGGAGGATCACAAATTTCAGGTTAGCCTCAGCAACTTAGTGGTGCCCTAATCAACTTAGTGAGACCCTGTCTCAAAGTAAAAAATAAAAAAGAATGTGGGGCTAGGGCTGTGGCTCAGTGGCAGAGCACTTGCCTAGCATGTATGAGGAACTGGGTTTGATCCTTGGCACCACATAAAAAAAATAAACAAAATAAAGGCATCCACAACTACAAAAAAAAAAAAAATTTACTATAAAAAACAAAAGGGATAGGGATGTAGTTCAGTAGTACAGTGCCTAATCAATCACCAGTGGGGATGGGGAGGAGACTCATGTTCACAGAAAAAGAAAAATGTGCAAAAGAACAATTGTTCAATAATCCACAGGGTTAGACATCAGCAACACCTGTGACCTAGAATAACAAAATACAACAGGGTAGAGGGAAGAGATAAAGAGATATATGAGAAAGATAAAAGAGGATCTATGAGAAAAGCAAAAGAAAAAAGGAAAGAAATAGATCCTCATATACTTCTAATATTTCCACTTTCATCAAACCAATTTTATGTTAACCCATATACATACCTTTGCATTTGAACAGTGGAGCTTGGACCATTCTGTACATCACCTTGGCCAAACTGGCCATATGCAGCCTGGCCACATGGGGCCTGTGCTGTAGAGACTGGAGGTGCCCCTGAGGAGGGTGGGGCTCTTGACACACCTGAGGGTAAAGGACAGAAACTAAGTGATTGGGAAATAACTTTCTCCTCCTCCCTGAGCCAGGAATGCAAAGCAAGAATCAATAAGCTCAGACCTTCACTGATCTAATACCACAAATGCACAGTGAAAAGGACACCATCAACATGCAACTCCAAACCAGTCTCATGGCACACACCTGTAATCCCAGCTATTCAGGAGGCTGAGGCAGGAGGTTTGCAAGTTTGAGGCCAGCCTCCACAACTTAGCAAGACATTGTTTCAAAACAAAAAATAAGGACTAGGGGGGGCTGGGGTTGTGGCTCAGCGGTAGAGCGCTTGCCTAGCACGTGCGTGGCCCGGGTTCGATCCTCAGCACCATGTAAACATAAATGCATTGCATTGTGTACAACTAAAGCAAATAAATATTAAAAAAAAAAAAAAAAAAAAAGGAGTAGGGATGTAGCTCAGTGGTAGAGCAACTCTAGGTTCAATCTCCAGTACCACTAAACAGACCAAAAACATGAAACCACATCTATAGCAGTATTCTGAACATGGATGCCCAATAGAAAGCTTGTATTCTGCTAGACAGATTAACTAGGGTGAAGCTGCAGCCAGAGCCAAAAAAATGTAGGGCCTTCCTATGGTCACTACACTCACCCACTCAACCCAGGACAGCCTAGTGTTCTTTTTTTTTTTGGTACTGGGGACAAACCCAAGAGCACTTAACCATTGAATCACATCCCCAGCTGTTTTTATTTTTTATTTTGAGACAGGGTCTCAATAATTTGCTTAGGGCCTCGCTAAATTGCTGAGGCTTGCTTTGAACTTACAATCCTCCTGCTTAGCCTCCAGAATTGCTGGGAATACAGGCAGGTGCCACCATGCCTGGCTCTAATGTTCTTATCCTAGACAAAAGTCAACTGTTTTAAGAAAAATATCTTACTCTAGAACTTGGAAGTTAGAGCATATATCAGAAAGGTGGTACAGAAGATAACCGAGCAATATACTTAACTAGGCTGTAAAGAAAAGCACCTTTTGTGTACAATGAATTGAAATGAATTCATGTACAACTAAGTAAAACAAACTAAAAAAATAAATAAATAAAAGGCACCTTTTTGTTTTTCCTTTTTTTTCAGCGCTGGAGATTGAACCCAGGGCCCTAATCCATACAAGGCAAGTACTCTTACCACATTCTTGCCCCAAGAAAGGCACCTCTTAGGGAAACTATTCTATCACCCTCTTCTTCATACATTTTACTTTTCCTAATTACATCCTTTTCATCCACTTTTTAGTGTAGAAGCTTCCAACAGCACAAGGTTCAGGACTGTTTTCACAGGTCAGAGACCTTGTTCCTGCCCAAGAGTTAAGTCAGGAGAGTTGGCCTCTCCTCCCATTAATGCTGCCACCTATATTCTCACAAAAGCTGGACTCCATCCTTCCATCAGAGCTGCTATCAAAACTACTTCTACTACCCTTAGCCATCCTTCCAATATGAAATGAAGAGATAGGGATCAGTTACTTGGCAAATCACTTCTGAAATGTTGCTGACCCCTGATCAAACAACCTATTTTTCCTTTGGCTTTGTCCTTGGTAGAGATTAGACATTATAGAACCAGTCTACAGGTTTAATTGATTAATGGAACTTGCTCACTAACCAGAACAGAATTAGTTAAAGTTTTCCTCTCAATAACAAAGCTATCTCTTGAGAGAAAGCCAAACTTCATTTTGATAAGTCAGGAGCAAAGGGAGACTGTCCAGTCAAAGTCCCAACCAAGAAAAAGGCTCTTCTAAATAACTGGGACATAGCTGTGGGTGATGGTGCACACCTATACCCTCAGCAACTCAGGACCCTGAAGCAAGAGAATCAGAAGTTGGAGGTCAACCTGGGCAACTTTATTAAGACCCTATCTCAAAATAATAAATTTAAAAGAGGGCTGGAGATGTAGCTTAGTGGTAGAGCACCCCTGGGTTCAATTCCCAGTACTGCCCCCACCCCCCCAAATGAGATCTAATTTTACTAATTTAAATTCTTTTTCAGAGTATGATTAAAATGGTAATACTTGATTTATTTTCCAAATCTTACCTATGCCTCCTTGATGCCTTGTTGTTTTTCCATATACCTTCATGGAATTTACTTCCTCAAAAAGAATAAATAGGGCCAGGCATGATGGTACACACCTGTCATCCCAGCAACTCAGGAGGCTGAGGCAAGAGGATCACAAGTTCATGGCCAGCCTCAGCAACTTAGCAATGAGACCCTAAGCAACTTATCGAGACCCTGTCCCAAAATAAAATTTTAAAAGGGGGGCTGGGGAAACTTAGTGAGACCCCCATCTCTAAATAAAATACAAAAAAATAGGGCTGGGGATGTGGCTCTGTGGTAGAGTGCCCCTGAGTTCAATCCCCAGTACCCACCCAAAAAGGGGTGGAGCTCACTGCAGAGGTGGCTCAGAGGTTAAGCATCCCTGGATACCAAATCCCTGGTAACAAAAAGTAAACAAACAAATATTTGGCAAATCTTAAGTCCTCAGTTAGCCTAACCAGAGATCTACCTTCCAAAAAAGTCCTCTGGATAATCTGTAGAGTACCTACTGTTCTTGAAAAAGTAATATAAAGGGGGCTGGGGTTGTGGCTCAGTGGTAGAGTGCTCGCCTAGCACTTGCAAGGTCCTGGGTTTGATCCTCAGCACTACATAAAAATAAATAAATAAAATAAAGGTGTTGTGTCCATCTAAAACTAAAAAATAAATATTATATTTTTTAAAAAGTAATATAAAATAAAATTAAAATTAAAAAAGAAAAAGTAGGGGCTGGGATGTGGCTCAGTGGTAGGGCACTCGCCTAGCACGTGCGCGGCCCAGGTTCGATCCTCAGCACCACATAAAAATGCATTGTTACAACTAAAAGAAAATAAATAAATATTTTTTTAAAAAATCAGAGTTAAAAAAAAAAAAGAAAAAGTAATATAAAAAAAACAAATATTGGGGGTTGAGGACCTATCTCAGTTGTAGAGCATGTGCTTAGTATACTCAAGGTCCTGGGTTTGATTCTCATCACTTTAAAACAAACAAACACTAAATCTAATGCAGGACCAAATTTGTCTTATTTCCTTGATGTTATAGAATATCTAAGAAGTGGAGGAAACTCAA
Source organism: Tamias sibiricus (assembly GCA_025594165.1). Lineage (NCBI taxonomy): Eukaryota > Metazoa > Chordata > Mammalia > Rodentia > Sciuridae > Tamias > Tamias sibiricus. Next base: position 120,269,241 of record CM046663.1, on the reverse strand, counting down.
GCCAAGAAAAAGGAATGGCATTAGAGGAAAGATAATTCCTGCACCAAAAATTAGGCACAAAAATACTTCACTTTTTGGGGCTGGGGCTATGGCTTAGGGGTAGAGCACTTGTGTGAGGCTCTGGGTTCGATCCTCAGCACCACATTAGTAAAATAAAGGTATTGTGTCTACCTAGAACTAAAAAAAAAAAAAAAAAAAAAAAAAAAAAAAACTACACTTTTCATCCTAGAATCATTTATACACATGCTTGAGCCAGTGTCATTTATAAACAGAACCATCAGTCCAATAAAAGACATTCTCCTTCTTGCTCTATGTACACATTATAGATGAATATGAAGAATTACTGATTTCAGGGAGTTTTAAGTCAACATGATCTGGAGGATCTATGACCATAATTCTTTCATTTAGCTCTTTTTGTTTTATTTATTTGTTTGTTTATTTATTTTGGTACTGAGTGATTGAACCCAGACTCTCACACATGCTATCAAGCACTCTACCACTGAGCTACATCCCTAGTCCTTTTTATTTCCTTTTGGGACAGTGTTACTAAGTTGCCCAGGCTGGCCTCAAACTGATGATCCTCCAGTTTCATCCTCCTGAATTGTTGGGATTACAGGCATTGTACAATGCAGCCAAAGGAGGCCAGACAGGAAGTGAGCTGCCATTGAACCTGGAAGATGTACTCCTACTAGATGTCTGAAGGTGGAAACAGTCACCCATCTAAAAACAGGGAAGACAGACTGCTTTCAGTTTTAGGAAGCCAGTTTCATGTTCCTCAATCCCAGTCACCCAAACTCCCTAGGCAGCTTTGTAGAGCAATATAATCCAACCTGAAGCTGCTGATTCCCCTCCTTAGCTCAAAAAAAACTTGGAAACATACCTTGGGGAAGAGTTTGCTGATAGCCTGGCACCGGGCCATTATAGGCTCCATAGGGAGTGGGGGGCGCTGTGGTCCCTGGTTGCCCACCATAATTGGACTGATGATACCCTGGATAGATGGGCTGGGGCTGCCCAAATGGCGGCACAGGTGGAGCTGACTGGTTCACATTCATTATGAAAGCATCCCCGACTTGGACTCACCTATTAAATGAGAGACAGAAGAGAAGTTAGTCAAAACAAACTCCTGAAAGAAAGAGCAACTATTCAGGGTAAGAAATAGAGATAAGGGGCTGGGGTTGTGGCTCAGCGGCAGAGCGCTCGCCTTGCACGTGCGCGGCCCAGGTTCGATCCTCAGCACCACGTAAACATAAATGCATTCCATTGTGTACAACTAAAGCAAATAAATAAATTTAAAAAAGAAAAAAAAAAGAAATAGAGATAAAAAGATCCCACAGAGATCAGCTTAATCATTCCCACACTACCACAGTCTGTCATTTTCTTCCCAGCCAATACCCAGTTTCTCCTCAAAGCAAGGATTGTTACATTGAACCCCATGCTTCCTCAATGCCAAAAAAGTATACATCTCAAGTTCAGACAGAACCATCAGAATGGAGCAGCAGCCTCCATTCCCCAGTGGTATGATTTCTAGTGTCTAGTCATACAAGGAGTCCTTTGGCTGATGAACTACCATAATGTTACAGGTAAATGAAACAATGTTTCCACTTTCCATTCATTCTTTGCAGCTTCCCTCATCAATTCATTCAACAAATACTGAGTACCTTCTAATGTGCTAGTCCTTTTTTTTTTTTAGGTGGTGCTGGGGATTGAACCTAGGGCCCTGAGTATGTGAGGCAAATGTGCTAGTCATTTTTAATCTAACCTTGGAGCTTACAGTCTAAAACATACCAGCTAAAATCCCTCCCCCTCAAAAGACAAACTTTTAGAGTAACTGATTTAGAGAAATGACATTCTTTAGCTAATCTACAATAATCCAAATGGTACTCCAACCCCAGATTTTCCACTAAAACAGCACATGGACCTTGGAACTAAAGCATTAAAATAACCAAATGTAAAGAATGCCCGAAAACTCTAGCAAGGTAACAGATTAGAAATGAATTCAGTCAGGCACAAGAACATCTTCACATAATCAAGTTCAAGGATTGGTGGCAATGTAAGATTTCATGAAAAATATCAACCAGAGGACTATGAGTATTCTAAATCCCAATGCACTTCTCCAACTCTCCTGCTTCTGCTCTCCTTATGTGCTTGTTATGAATATAGGCCACTACCAAAATTACTACAATCTTGCCCAGGAGAGGGATGAATTAAAGGGTCTTTCAGGGTTCTTTCAAGAAGAGGACTATGTGATCACATTTACTCTAAACAGCCTTATCTTTCTAATTATAGGCAGAAGGGGCCCAGGAGGCGGGGGACCTCACAGGTATTTCACTGGAACAATAGGCCTCTCCCCTTCGCTAGGAAAAGCCATCTTGACTACAGAAAAGTTGAGTTGCTCCTGGACTAGAATTCTAAATTCAAAGCCATCCCGGGAGCTGGCCTTCCAAATCCAAAACCTTGCACAGGTCATTGACACTAAGCTTGAGAGATGTCCCCCTCCTTTTCTCTTCCTAAAGTCAGGAGAAAATCGGGAGGAATGGAGCTTGTTCTCCAGAAAGCAATCTCCTCAAACACACTCAGAAGCTTGGAGTCAACCTCCAGTCTCGACTCCATACAAGGTGGACAGTGGAGGGTGACAACCCAAGGGGGCGGGGCAAGCTTCCTAGAACTCTGAAAGTAGTCGAACTGTGGAGGCTGGGAGCGCCAAGGATCAAGATCGTAAAGCCAAGGCAGGTTCTCAAGCCGTGATGAGAGAGATCTTGTCCATTAAGTATTAGAGACCGAGCATCTGGCGCCATTCGACGGGCTGGGTGCGGCAAGCTGGAGCGGGATTCTGGGCCAGGAGGCTAAGGGAAGGTCTAGGACCGATCCTGGGTCTCGGATGCGTGAGGTAAGGGTCTCTTCTCAGGCCCCGCCCCCAGGCTCCTCCCTTCCTTCTAAAACGGGACCCCGATCTGGCCAGTAACACCCCGGTTTCTCCTTTGCATTCCTACCCACCACCGAACCTCCTGATGCCACTCCTCACCCGGCTCCAGATCCAGGTTCGACTTCGTTCCTAACGTTAAGGCTCCCAGGCTCCACTTCCGGTTCCGAGGGGGGGGTGCGTCGTTATTCGCCCCCGGAAGTCCCGCCCCCACGCTCCAGGGCCGAACCACTCCTTCTGCCACGTCGGCGTTAGGCATGTATTCAGGAACCCGGATGCCGCGCGCGCGCTCTTCTTTTCTCTCTCATCATGGGTGCTCCTGCGAAATCTCCGCTGAATTTTATGAACTTTGGTTTTGTTTTTTCGGATATCCAAGTCACTTTGTGGTCTCACCAGCTGCGACGCGATTGAGAAGGCTGGGCCGAACTATCTTTAGTAACGCTCCCTCAACCAGTGACCTCTGATCTAAACTCTTGTAGCCACTTCCTGCTGACCCTTGACCCTATTGATTTCCGTCCTCTTTAAGTTGCTCTCACCCCTGACCTTTGCTCAGCCTGTGGTGGTGGAAGTAAAAGGTGATAATTCAGCTATCAAACTGTGCATGAGTTCGAGTTCTGGCTCTGCAGTTCACTAGCTAGTATAACTTACCTGTTTCCATTTCTTGCCTCAGTAGAATGGAAATAATAACCACCTAAAAGATGATGAGAGAATGAACTATTTTTGTACAGTGCTTTCTTTTAAGCGCAGAGCTATGCCACAGCCAAAAGATCTTGTTCTCTGAAAGGGCTACAATTAGAATAATCATTATCTAAAAGCACTGTGTACAACTAAATAAATAAATAAACATTTTTTAAAAAGAATAATCAGCCGGGCGCGGTGGCGCACGCCTGTAATCCCAGCACTTGGGAGGCTGAGGCAGGAGGATCGCGAGTTCAAAGCCAGCCTCAGCCTTGGCGAGGCACTTAGCAACACAGTGAGACCCTGTCTCTACTAAAATACAAAAAAGGGCTGGGGATGTTGCTCAGTGGTCGAGTGCCCCTGAGTTCAATCCCCGGTACCAAAAAAAAAAAAAAAAAAAAAAAAGAATAATCATTATCCATTATCCCATTTGATGAATAATTGTGGTTAACATATGCAGTATATTTTCATATACACTTAATTCTTTCAATACTATTTAATGGTTTTTTTTGAGCACTGCTGTGAACCAACCCATGTTCTAGGTTCTGCCAATATAATAGTAAAAAAAACAAAAACAAAAAACTGCCGCAAATCGTGCTGCTTGCCTGGAATCCCAGCAACTCACCTGCAATCCCACCAGCTCAGGAGGCTGAGATGGGAGGATGGGGGGGTTCAAAGCCAGCCTCAGCAATGGCGAGGCGCTAAACAACTCATTGAGACCCTGTCTCTAAAATACAAAATAGGGGTGGGGATATGGCTCAATGGTTGAGTGCCCCTGAGTTCAATCCCCAGTACCCCCCCCCCAAAAAAAATTCTTGCCCAGAGGCTAGAGGTGTAGCTCAATAATACAGTGTTTGCCTCCAATGCACTAGGCACTAGGTTCCATCTCAAAGATAGAAAAAGAAAAGTTCTTTTTTTGTGGTGCTGGGGATTGAATCCAGGGCCTTATGCATAAGAGGTAAGCACTCTACCAACTAAGCTATATCCCCAGCCCACTTTCATATCTTTAAATTTTTTTTTTAGTTGTAGATAGACACAATATCTTTATTTTATTTTTTTGTGGTGCTGAGGCTCGAACACCAGTGCCTCACGTGTGCTAGGCAAGCACTCTACCACTGAGCTACAACCGCAGCCAATCTTGCTTTCATATCTTTTTTTTTTTTTTTTAATATTTATTTATTTGCTTTAGTCGTACCCAATGCGTTTATTTTTACATGGTGCTGAGGATTGAACCCAGGCCACACACGTGCTAGGCCAGCGCTCTACCACTGAGCTACAACCCCAGCCTTTGCTTTCATATCTTGACAGTAGATAATTACTTTGAGGCACACATAGCTCATTCATCGAAAAATGTTGCATTTCAATCTGTGCTGGAAACTGTATTAGGTATTGAATATACTTTACTAACCAGGCAGATGGTTACAGTCCTTAGGATCATGTCAGTAATCCTGGGATTAATAGGATCCTTATCACCTGGGAACTTGTTAGAAATGCAAATTTCTGACCCACCCTAGACATATTTATTCAAAAATATAAGCTATGGGGCTGGGATTGTGGCTCAGCGGTAGAGCGCTCGCCTAGTACCTGCGCGGCCCGGGTTCGATCCTCAGCACCACGTAAAAATAAACACATTGTGTACAACTAAAGCAAATAAATAAATATTATTATATATATATATATATATATATATATATATATATATATATAAGCTATGGTTTATAGGCCCTCTAATTGATTCCCTTGCTCACTGAGGATTGAGAACTACTAGACTAGATGAATCATTTACCAGATTCAAGTAACGTTTGTTGAGCACCTGCCCTAGGCTGGGCCCTTTGCTAAGTATTTTCACATGGCTTATCTCACTTGCCTCTCATAAAGCAATAGGAAAGTAGGTAGGTAGCTTCTGTTTTGCTTAAAATTGCACCCCTACTAAAAGCCCAGAATTATAGTTTCTTGAGGATAGAGGCTAATTTGTTATATTTTATTGATTTTTATTTCTTCTTTTTAAATATATATAATAGTAGAGTATATTTTGACATATTTATACAAATGTGGAGTATATCTTATTCTAACTGGTATCATTTTATTGTTTTGTGTTATCTTCATTCAGTGGTTCTCAGTAGAATCATCTGATTTTTTTTTTTTTTTTAAATAGTAGAAATTGAACCCAGGGTCTCACACATGCAAGGCAAGCACTCTATCAAAGCCAAAGGCCCATCTGTAGTGCTCTTAAAAATGCCAATGCCAAGGGCTGGGGATGTGGCTCAGCGGTAGAGCGCTCGCCTAGCACGTGCGCAGCCCGGGTTCAATCCTCAGCACCACGTAAAAATAAACACATTGTGTACAACTAAAGCAAATAAATAAATATTTTAAAAAATGCCAATGCCAGACCAGTATAGTGGCACATGTCTGCAGTTTCAGTGACTCAGGAGGCAGGAAGATCATGAGTTGGAGGCCATCCTCAACAACTTAGTGAAGCCCTAAGCAACTTAACAAGACCCTGTTTGAAAATAAAACAATAAAAAGGGCTGGGTTTGCAGTTCAGTGGTAGAGCACACCTGGTTCAAAAAACAAACAAAAAAGCCACTGATACAGCACAATGGCTGACATGTACCTAGACCTTAATAAGTTTTTTTTTTTTTTTTTTTTTTGTGGTACCGGGGATTGAACTCAGGGGCACTTGACCACTGGGCCACATCCCCAGCCCTTTTTTTGTATTTTTTATTAGAGACAGGGTCTCACTGAGTTGCTAAGTGCCTCGCCATTGCTGAGGCTGGCTTTGAACTCGTGATCCTCCTGCCTCAGCCTCCCAAAGTGCTGGGATTACAGGCGTGCGCCACCGCGCCCGGCCCTTAATAAGTTTTTGTTTTTGTTTTTTTTTGGTACTGGGGATTGAACTCGGGGGCACTCCACCACTGGGCCACATCCCCAGCCCTTTTTAGTATTTTATTAGAGACAGGGTCTCACTGAGTTGCTAAGTGCCTCGCCATTGCTGAGGCTGGCTTTGAACTTGCCACCCTCCTGCCTCAGCCTCCCAAAAGCTGGGATTACAGGTGTGTGCCACTGTGCCTGGCCTTAATAAGTTTTTTTGAGAAAGGGTCTTTGTAAATTGCCCTGACTGGTCTAAAACTCCTAGGTTCAGTGGATCCTCCTGCCTTAGCCTCCAGAGTAGCTGAGACTACAGGCACATACCACTGTATCCAGCTCAATAAATATTTGAATAGTGAATGAAAAGATATCTAGATCCTGTTTTTATTGATGAGGCCAAGTGACTGCATGAGGTCACACAGGTAATAAATGGTGAAACAAGAACTCAAATCTAAGCCAGTGTGGTAACAACACATGCATATAATCCCAGGGGCTCAGGAGACTGGGACAGGAGGATTGCGAGTTCAAAGCCAGCCTCAGCAAAAAGCAAGGCACTAAGCAACTCAGTGAGACCCTGTCCTTAAATAAAATACAAAATAGGGTTGGGGATGTGGCTCAGTGGTTGAGTGCCCCTGAGTTCAATCCCTGGTATCCCACCACCACCATCACAAAAAAAGAACTCAAATCTAGTTCTTACTCAAAATTCTGTATTTTCTATGACTACATCATACACCAAGGCAAACAGCATTAACACAATAAGGGAGCAGCCAGTCCACAAAACTGTAATCTGATAATCACAGCTACAACACCATAATGTTATGTTTTCTAACAAAGAGATCTCTTAATGGTAAGGCACATTTATGCAACAAAAATTTTAAGACAAGTAGAGATTTTATTATTGACATGAATTGGTATGTTTACACATATATATCTGTGTCCACCTTCGCATGGAAAATAATATAAATTAATAAAATATAAATAATAATAAAATAAATAATATAAATACTATAATTAATTATAATAATTTATATAAATATAATATAAAAAAACAACCTAGATATTGTAATGACAATTTAGCAAACATTTATTGAACACTCTGTACATCAGTCATCACTCTGTGGGATGTTGATGGCACACAGTTCTTGACTCAAACTTTCTCACACTCTAGGCAGGTAGACAAGCATATGAACAGAATAATACTATTGGCTGAAAAATAAAACAGTAGAAGTATGAACAAGATATGTATGTTGACCAGAGGAAGGAAGAATTAACCTTATAGGTAGAGAGTTGGGAGGGGATCAGAAAAGGCTTTAAGGAAGAGGTAACAACACAAATGATGCAAGCTGATCAGAATTCCTCTACACAGCACCCATCTCTATCCCTGCAGTGGGATATAGATTTCCACTTTGATTAACAGGTAAATATGAAATGGAGGGAAAACCTGAATAAACTGTCTAGCTTCCCTTGCTTTTAGTTACTTGCTTTTAGTTGACTTTTAAAATCACATATTTATTTTGGAGGTCAAAGAGCTGAGATGTGTCATTGTCCCCCACTAGCTTTGTTGTAGATATCACCTCTGACATGTGGGCTATGATGATAATAATTGCTTAAATTACTTTTCAGGGACCTGAAGGCCACTTCTGCTAAAACAACTTGGGCCTTTGCAGGTACCCAGTGGGTGACTGTTTGATCTCAGAAGGCCTAAAACTTCACTCTCAGATCATGCTAATGCCACCATTTTCCTAACATGAATCCTAAAAAGAGCTATGAAAACTGATTACATATGTGCAGACCCCTGATTAATTCAATCTCCAATCATCTTTCCCCATGCCTTAGGCCACCTCATGAATAAACTCTTGCTGTTTTTCAAAACTTGTCATTTCAAGTCAGGCTTGGTGGTACATTCCTGTAATCCCAGTGACTCAGGAGACTGAAGCAGGAAAAACATAACTTCCAGGCAGGCCTCGCCAATGCAGTGAAACCCTGTCTAAAAATAAAAAAATAAAAAGAAGGGGCTGAAGATGTAGCTTAGTTGTTAGAGTGCTTGCCTTGCATGCACAAGGCCCTGGGTTCAATCCCCAGCATGTGCTTGCACACACACACACACACACACACACACACACACACACTAAATAAATAAATAAAAAGGGAAAAGTAACTTAGTGGTAAAGTGTCTCTGGGTTCAATACTGAATACTGAAGAAAAACAACTTTTAGCAAAACAGGCCTGGAATGGTGACAAATTCATACAGCAAAAAGGGACACTCTTTCCTGGGAGTTTATGGAGCCATTTCTTGCCTGCTCTGGAACTGAGCCCCTCCTGCTCCTGCCACTTTGACATGTGTTTTGGAGGAAAGCAGTTGGGATTACTTCATGATCATATCAGGGAAGGCACACTCCCTGAAAGGGTGTATAATAGTTATAGAGCCCAGAGAGCTAGTACTCTGAGTCCTGAGTTAAAGGCCCAGGCAGTAGAAGGGGAGACATGTAGGACAGAAGTTTGTGCTATAATTAGCTCTAGGAGTACTGCAGCTGGGAGAAGAAGAGGGGGAGAGTACAGCCGGCAACTATTTTGAGCACAGCTCCGATTGACGGGACATGTGTGCTGGACTGTACTGATCCCGAGGCCAAGTTGCCTGCCTGTAGTGTGTGGTGTGGGGGGGAGGCCTGGGGCAGCAGGAGCAGGACAGCCAGACAGGCAGGCCGGACGGGGTACCAGCGCCTCAACTTCTCTCCCTGGGACACTGTCCAAACGCCGGGGCCATAGGCCAAGCTGAGCAATGGGTGCTGAGGAGAAGGTGCTGGTCACACTATCAGGGGGAGCCCCCTGGGGCTTCCGACTTCAGGGGGGGGCCGAACAGAGGAAACCCTTACAGGTGTCCAAGGTAAGGGAGAGCCCCTGAAATGCAGTTTCAGGGAAAAGGGAATGCCGGGAAACTTGGGAAAAATCGTGGTGGCCAATGGGGAAGTGGATAAGCGGGGCTGTGAAGAAGAGGCTGTGGGTAGGTGGGCAGGTGAATAGTGAAGCATGCTCAAGTCTGGAAAAGGGAGTAGTATCTGATCACAAGCTTCTTCTAGGGACCTCCTAGAAAAGAGAATTCCTGGTTTCCAGATAGTAGAGAAAAAGAAAAACTCTACTTTGGTTTCCTGTAGCACCATGGTAGCAGAGGCTGGGGGCTGGTCATGTGTGCTTGCTTTCCTGTGTATATCCCTCTACTCCAAACTCCAAGAATGTAGGGAAGGTTCTAATTTCTGACAAGCTGAGGTTGTCTCACCCAGCCCAGCCCAGCCCAGCCCAACTTTACTCTGCCCTGCCCTGCCCTGCCCTGCCCATGCCTTCAGTGCTCTTCTTTCCCTAAGTCAGTTCCTTTCTCTCACTAGACAAGACTTTTTTTTAGGTGCTGGGAGGATTATGGCAATATCTGGCCTCTCAGATGAAGTCATTACCCTTTTGGTTTCACCCTACAGACTTAGTTTTCTGAACTGTAAAGTATGGGCAATAATAGTACCTATTTCATAGAACCATTAAGTGTAGAATTAAGTGTGATAACATATGTAGCACAGTATCTAACAACTTAGTAAGAACTCAACAAATGGTAGCCATGTATGTGTACACACACACATACACAAAAACACATACACAAACACAATTCCAGAATCTAGCTGGTCTGGATCTGGAATTTTTTTTTTTTTTTTTTTTTTTTTTTTTTTTTTTTTGGTACCGGGGATTGAACTCAGGGGCACTCAACCACTGGGCCACATCCCCAGCCCTTGTTTGTATTTTATTAGAGACAGGGTCTCACTGAGTGCCTCGCCATTGCTGAGGCTGGCTTTGAACTCATGATCCTCCTGCCTCAGCCTCCCAAGTGCTGGGATTATAGGCATGCGCCACCGCACCCAGCTGGAATATTTTTTTGTTTTCAGTACTGGGGATGAAACACAGGGGCACTCTGTCATTGAGCTACATCTCCAGCACTTTTTAAAATTATTATTATTTTGTTATTTTCTTTAATTTTGAGACAGAGTCTTCTAAGTTGCTGAGACTGGGCTCAAACTTGCTATCCTCCTGCCTCAACTTCTCAAGTCTCTGGAATTACAGGCATGTGCCACTACAGCTGGCTTTGATCTGGAATACTGGTCTAAAATATTAACTTGTAATGGCACCTGGGATTCCATGGCCTAGAAAAGAACTATTGGCCGGTAGAGATATTGCCCTTGGAGGAAAATCTTGGTGCTATACCACCATTTCTAGTACCTCTTCTATATGGTTTTCTCCAAACCCCTTTCATTCAGTGGTTACCCTACCTCCCATCATATGATTTATTACTCCCCACCAACCTGCATTTTCCCTCTAGATTGTCTTCTTCAGCTACAGTTCTGTGCACTCCCCACCCTTCTTACTTTACAAAATAAAATCCTCTCACATGGGTCCTTCCTGCTTTCCTTTCATTCTTTTCCCTTTGGAGCTCTCCATCATTTATAATTTCTACTCCATCTCAGATCCGAAGACGGAGCCAGGCTGGCAGAGCAGGACTCCGAGAGAGGGACCAGCTCTTGGCAATCAATGGAGTTTCTTGTACCAGCCTCTCTCATGCCAGTGCCATGAGCCTCATCGATGCCTCAGGGAATCAGCTTGTCCTCACTGTGCAACGGTATGGACTCCTCCTTTCCTTTTCCCCTAATCCAGGGCTCCCCTTCTCTTTCTTAGTTCTGTGTCTCACTGACCAGGCTTCAGCAACTAATAAACATTTGTGTATGCTCCCAAAAGTGTTTGAATGTATCTACAATTAAAGGATGAAGTGTCAAGCAGGTGTTTGAGTGATAGATCTACTTCAACCTCTGGTGTGTCTCATCATATTTTCCTCAAAGCTTATTTCTGCCGGGCGTGGTGGCACACGCCTGTAATCCCAGCACTTGGGAGGCTGAGGCAGGAGGATCGCGAGTTCAAAGCCAGCCTCAGCAATGGCTAGGCACTTAGCAACTCAGTGAGACCCTGTCTCTAAAATACAAAAAAAAGGGCTGGGGATGTGGCCCAGTGGTCAGGTGCTCCTGAGTTCAATCCCCAGTACCAAAAGAAAAAAAAAAAAAGCTCATTTCTACTCACTACCCTCCATTTTCTTCCCATTTTGTCTTTAGATCTTCACTTTTATTAGCCTGTACATTCCAACTGTATATAGTCAGTCTCCTTTCTCTTTTATCTCTTCCCTTATTTCTTCCACATCACTTTAGCTGTCACACAGACTCTCAAGTTCTGTCATCTTTCCCATTCAGGGTAGCAGATGAAGGGCCTGTGAGATCTCCATCCCCTGGGGAGCTTCAGGTGCTGTCACCCTTATCTCCACTGAGTCCTGAGCCTCCTGGTGCTCCAGTTCCTCAGCCTCTTCAGCCTGGGAGCCTTCGCTCACCCCCTGACAGTGAAGCTTACTATGGAGAGACAGACAGTGATGCTGATGGTCCTGCCACCCAGGAGAAGCCCCGCCGGCCCCGCCGCCGAGGTTCCATGAGGCCCACCCCTCCAGGAGCCCCACCTGATGAGGTCTACCTGTCTGACAGCCCTGCAGAGCCAGCACCTGCCAGCACTGGCCCTCCTAGCCAGGGTGACAGCCGTGTGAGCTCACCATCTTGGGAAGAAGGGACAGCACTTCAGCCACCCCCAGCTGAGGCACTGCTGTTACCCCATGGTCCACTCCGGCCTGGCCCTCATCTCATCCCTATGGTGGGACCTGTTACCCACCCAGTGACAGAAGATCTTACCACCACCTATGCCCAGAAGGCCAAGCAAGCCAGTGAGTGCCTGAACCCTTTTTTTTTCCTAGCCAGGATCTGATCTCTAAATCTGTGTCCGTATCCATACATTCTACCTATCTCATGCGCCTTGGATGCAGTCTCTGGGACAAGTAGAGAAGAGTGATAAATGAAAGGGGAGAATAATTATTCTCATGGTCCCTATTATTTTTGCTGTTTATACCAGTGTAGCCAAAAGATACAGGTGTCAGCAACTCAGAAGCCTGAGGCAGGAGGATTGCAAGTTTGAGGCCAGCCTAAGCTACTAGCAAGACCCTGTCTCCAGTAAAAAATACAAAGGGTTGGGGTTGTAGCTCAGTGGTAAAGTGACCCTGGGTTCAATCTCCAGTGTGTGTGACACACACACACACACACACACACACACACACACACACACACATATATAATCATATATACATATGTATGGCTCAATCAACCTAAGAACAGAATAAGTGAGGAAAATGGAAGGGGACATGAATAGATAAGAGGTTTGGTGGTGGTTACTGTTGTTTTACTAGTTTCCAGGATGGGGTGAAGGCAGAGGACAGACACAAGGCAGGGGAGTATTTGGAAGCTGGGGCAAGGCTACAAGGACTCCTTACAAGTGTTAATTGCAGGCATGGTATTAAAACTACCTTTGACATTTGTAAGTTCAATTGGGATTCCTGGGAACTGAGAGGCTATGGGAAAGTCATGAGATCCCTAGGAAGTGGTAGAGGGAGGGATCTTTGGCTCCTTATCTCAGGAAAGAATGTAGGCCTGGATAGAAAAAGCCAGTCCCACTTATCTCAGGCTCTTTGCTATTTTTGATGTGAGATACAGAACCAGATTTAAGAGTGAAGTTTTCCCCTGTCCTATGCCTCCCTAGCTCCTCCCCCAGAGACCTTTTTTGTCACCTCTGAAATCTCAGGGTTCCCCTCTAATTCTCATCTTTCACTACTCTGATTCCTGTTCCATAGATTTCTGTGTCTCTAAGTTTGAGGAGGCTAAGGACATAACAATTTAGAGTTTGACATCCCTGAGAGTGTTCAGTATCCCACAAAGAAATTCCCGATGCATGCCCAGGCTCCCATACTTATCCCCAGTTCTCATTTTAGCACCCCCTCCCTTCCCATCATGCTGGGTGAGACTGTAGTGGCTCAGGGATATTTTTAATCAAGTAGACCTCATTGTCCAGCTGGAGGGGTGGAGAGTAGGGAAGCCAGGTGCCCATGTCCATCACACCAGGACTTGTGGGGCAGCCTGAGAAGGGAGGGGGGGGCAGGCTCCAAAAATAGCCTAGTGAGCTCATTCAGCTGCCAGCTCTGGGGACAAGACAAAGGGGCTTTAAAAGGCGTGGGGGATGGATCAAGCTGGTCCTGCTCCAGCCAGCATTGCCTTTCTCGGCATGGAGACCTTTGAGCCCATCAGCCAAGAACCTCTCGGCCAAGCCAGCTGTGACAAATCCCCAGGTCCAGTTCCTGAGCTCCAAGACCCATTCTATGCAGGTACTACCCTCCCACATTCGAGAGAGTTCTGGGGTCTAGACTGGAGGGTGATGCCTCAATAGTTAAAGAAGGGTAAATTTTGAGGAAGGTTTATTCGCTTATCCCCTTTTTCTTTTTTACTGTCTTCTTCCTTTTCTCAGGAGAGCATCACTGCCCCTTTTTCAGAATGGGTTGATGTTATGGCCACATGTCAAAGGAGTTTGTGGCCACGTGAGCTGAAGAAAGCTCATAGGAACAGTTTGTGTGTGTACGTGTGTGTGTGTGTGTGTGTGTGTGTGTGTGTGAGAGAGAGAGAGAAAAGAGAGAGAGAGAAAGTGGGAGTACATATGAATATAGGAAGGCATGAGTGTGTGAATCTGTGGGAAAAGATGTGTGAAGAAGAAAGTATCTGAACACATGTGCAGTTAGTGTCAAGAAAGCTTTGAGAGTTAAGGTCACTCATAGTGGACCTTAGTACTGTGTTAATTGCTAAATTTACTTTCAGTACCATGCTTAATCCTCATAGCAACCCTATGAGGTAGTCATTATTATCCTCATTTACAGATGAGGAAACTGAACTTCAATGAGGTGAAGTAATTCACCTAAGAACCAAAACCCTGAAATGAACTATGACTCCAGTGCCTATTCTTTCTACAATACTATTCAGTGTTATAGAAGTTGGAGTGAGAGGAATTAAAGCCCTAATTAGAAAGGTGCTTAGTTGCTGGGCATGGTGGCATGTGCCTATAATTCCTGCAGTTTGGAAAGCTGAGACAGGAGGATCTCAAGTTGGAGGTCAGTCTTAGCAACTTAGTGAGACCCTGTCTCAAAATAAAATAAAAAGGGCTGGGACATAGCTAGTTCAGTGATAGAATGTCCCTTGGTTCAATACCCAGTACCTTAAAAAAAAAAAAAAAAAAGAACTTGTTATCTTTTAAAAAATATTTTTTAGTTATAGATGGAAACAATACTTTTATTTTATTTATTTTTATGTGGTACTGAGGATTGAACCCAGTACCTCCCATGTTCTAGGCAGGTACTCTACCACTGAGCTACAACCCTAGCCCCAAGAACTTGGTATCTTGAATGAGTGGAAAGTAGATGGAATTTCAAGAATTTTTCAGTAGGAACTGGGGACCACAAGCCAGGCAGTATCCATGTTTAAGGTCAGGTCTTAGCAGCAGGACAGCCTCTCCCATTTCCTAGCTCCACCTACCCAGGCCCCACATGACATGCAAAGCCCTGCCCTGGTTCTCTTTAGCACATAGTCCTTCTGTGAATGCCTGGTGGTGGCAGCCTGAACTATCTACCTAAAAGGGCTGGCAAAAGCATGGGGATTGTGGGACAGTTCTGACCCCCCAAAGAAACCTATCTCATTTTCATCACCATCTTGGGGAAAAGGACAATATATTTACCTGATGACTTTGAGGTATCTTAAAGATTTGGAGGGTTGCCTTGAAGAATAGCACTCTGGCTTTTCCTGAATCTTGGATCTGAGACTAACTACTGGCTGTGAGTAGAAAGGGGTATGGATCACAAAGGAGTGCCCTCGTAGTTGAAGGGCCAAGATCAAATCTAAAATTCTGTCTAAGCTGTTAATAACAGAGTCTCTCCAGGAGGAACTCTGGAAAGAAAAGCCACCTGGAGGTTGCTGTGTGTGAATGTATTTAAGTGACTGTGTATTTTTGTGTGGGCACATGTGTATTTGCATATATATATGTGAGGTGTTTATAAGCTGGAATATATCCAAATGAGAAAAAAAATACATAGGAAAAAGTATGTCCACAGCTAACTTCCAGTAGACAGATATTCTTGTTGAAATGTGTATGATGGGAGTTATTTTTATGAGTGTTTATGATGTGGACTACATGAGGGAGATGGAATTGACTGAAGATCGCATTGCTAAGAAGCCTGTGTGTCTTGGTCCTAGGGGTAACAGGTAGGAAGAGGGTGTAAATCCCCACCCCAGCTAACATGGTCTCTATGGTGGTAGAAAATTGTCCCTTCTCATTTTTTCTCTCTGGGACCTGCCTTATTTTCCTTTCTGCCATGGAAAGTGACATCTACCCCCAATGTCAGTCAGGAATGGGAGGCAGGTGAGGAATGCGTGTGGGGTGGATAAGGGCACATCTCTGGGAAGTTAGGGACAGAATAGAGGAAGAAAAAGGAATAGGTATGGTCACAGAAGTCAGGACAGCCAACTGGACTGCCTTTCCTTTAACTGTCCTTGGTTTCACCTTTCACCCTCCACTCTGTCCCTAAGTCAGAGGACTTTGCTAGGCAGGAGGCATTGTGGGGTCTGGCCAGTGAAAACAAGAGGTGGGAGTTGTGAGGGAGCTGGCTGGGATGAAAGGTGAAAACTTTGGGGAGCAAGAATAGAAGAGGTGGGCTGGGGTTGTGGCTCAGCGGCACAGCGCTCGCCTCGCACGTGCGCGGCCCAGGTTCGATCCTCAGCACCACGTAAACATAAAAATGCATTGCATTGTGTACAACTAAAGTAAATAAATAAATATTAAAAAAAAAAAAAAAGAATAGAAGAGGTTGTGAAGCCCCACTGATCAATCTACCGCTTGGCCTCCTCAGAACTGCAACGTGCAGAGAGCCTCCAAGAGAAGAGTGTGAAGGAGGCCAAGACCAAATGCAGGACGATTGCATCCCTGCTAACTGCAGCTCCCAACCCTCACTCCAAGGGGGTGCTTATGTTTAAGAAACGGCGGCAAAGAGCAAAGAAGTACACCCTAGTGAGCTTCGGGGCTGCAGCTGGGACAGGCGCTGAGGAGGAGGACGGCATCCCCCCAACAAGTGAGTCTGAGCTGGATGAAGAGGCCTTCTCTGACGCCCGCAGCCTCACCAATCAGTCTGACTGGGACAGCCCCTATCTGGACATGGAGCTGGCCAGGGTGGGCTCAGGAGCTGCAGATGGCCAGGGCCCGGGGCTTGGAGGGCAGCTGAGTGAGACCTCTGGCCGAGGGGTCCAGCTCTTTGAACAGCAGCGCCAGCGCACAGCCTCCAGCACCCAGGTGCTGGATCACGTAGGTCCTGCAGCCACGCTGAATGGACAGGGTCTGCAGTCACCACCTCGGGCCCAGAGTGCTCCCCCAGAAGCTGCTGTACTCCCACCCAGCCCTTTGCTGGCCCCTGTTGTCAGCCCCAGGCCTTTTCTTCCAGATGGTGGAGCACCTACCCCAGCTCCAAGCATCTTTAACAGGTCAGCTAGGCCCTTTACCCCGGGCTTACAAGGGCAGAGGCCAGGTACCACCTCGGTTATTTTCAGGCCCTCAGGCCCCAAGAGGGTGAATGAAAGCCTGGGAGGCCTCAGCCCCGCCCCACCTCCTTTCAAGTCCTCTCCACAGGGGCCCACTTCTCTGCCCAGCTTCACCACAGGGGTTTCCAGCCACGCACCCGCCTCAGGTTCCCCCAGCACCCCACGCTCCTCGGGTCCTGTGACAGCTACCAGCTCCCTGTACATCCCAGCCCCCAGTAGGCCTGTTACACCCGGCGGAGCCCCAGAGTCCCCCGCTCCTCCTAGCGCAGGTGCCATGACCTCCACTGCTTCTATCTTCCTGTCGGCGCCTCTGCGACCCTCTGCGCGCCCGGAGGCGCCGGGTCCAGGCCCGGCGGCCCCTGAGCCCCCCAGCGCTCGGGAGCAGCGTATCTCCGTGCCAGCTGCCCGCACCGGCATCCTGCAGGAGGCCCGGCGCCGCGGGACCCGGAAGCAGATGTTCCGGCCGGGAAATCAGGAGACGAAGAACTCGCCCAACCCCGAGCTGCTATCGCTGGTGCAGAACCTGGATGAAAAACCTCGGACCGGCGGCGCTGAATCTGGTCCCGAGGACGATGCTTTGAGCCTCGGAGCTGAAGCCTGTAACTTCATGCAGCCACCAGGGGACAGCAGTTACAAGACCCTACCTCACGTGACACCTAAAATTCCGCCTCCAATAGCTCCCAAGACCCCACCCCCCATGACTCCTAAGACTCCACCCCCAGTTGCTCCTAAACCGGCATCTCGAGGGCAGCTTGATGGGCTAGTGAATGGGGCGACCCCTTCAGCTTCAATCCCTGAGCCACCAAGGCTGCAGGGCAGGGGTGGGGAGCTGTTTGCCAAGAGGCAGAGTCGGGCCGACAGGTATGTAGTGGAAGCTACGCCTGGTCCTGGTCTTGGCCCTGGTCCTCGGCCCAGAAGTCCATCTCCTACCCCCTCACTGCCCCCTTCATGGAAATATTCACCTAACATCCGTGCCCCACCTCCTATTGCTTATAACCCACTGCTTTCACCGTTTTTCCCCCAGGCTGCCCGAACTCTCCCTAATAAGGCCCAATCTCAGGGGCCTCGGGCAACCCCCAAACAGGGCATCAAGGCTCTGGATTTCATGCGACATCAGCCCTACCAACTTAAAGCTGCCATGTTCTGTTTTGATGAGGTTCCTCCAACTCCTGGCCCCACCTCCCTCAGGCCCCCCAAAACTGTCCGAGTACAGGAGATCCGCAGATTTTCCACTCCGGCACCCCCCATCCCACTGCAGAGCCCTTGGCCCCCACTGTGCTTGCCCCTCGAGCAGCCACTACACTGGATGAGCCCATCTGGAGGGCAGAGCTGGCTTCAGCCTCTGTTCCTAGTCCAGTCCTTTCTCCAGAATCTCCTAGGAACCTTGGGGCCACCCCCAGTTCCTGTAGTTTCCAGGTGGCCAGGCCCAGATTCTCAGCCATCAGAACAGGATTACAGGCCCATGTGTGGAGGCCTGGGGCAGGGCACCAATGAGCGGGGAATAGGTCCCAGGACCAAGGAGAAGTGGAACATCCAGTGTCTGAAGTTTCTTCTCCTGCCCTATCATACCTACTGTCTCAGGCATCAGGAGGCTAAATTCCCTCAGACCAGAAATAGTTTTGGAGTTAAGTGTCCCATCCCCAGGTTCATCCTCACTTCCCCATCTCCCTGCTGCTTTCCAACTTACTATCTCTTTGGTATCTTTGCTTCTCTTTGTCTCTGTATTTACTTGCCTGGAACTCTCTTCATCTCCTGTTCTCTTTATCCATGTGCCTCCAGAGATCTCTATTTCTTTACATTTGTGCTTTCTCTGTGGGTCTCATTTTAATGTTCAGTGAGAAGCACACAGAATATAATTAACCACTGGGGCCTCAGGTGAGGAGCTCCCAACCAACAGGCAGTCAAGGGACTGAACTGACCCCTGTTTGCTCTACCCACTCCCATTTTTCCTTCTGCTTTCTCAAGGTTAGCTGGCATATTCCTAGGTGTGTATGTGTGTGTGCCAGTATGTGCACATGTGTGTGATCAGGATCTGACCTGGCAAGTGATCAGATATGCTACAAATGTACTCTTATTTCTGAGACAAAAGTAAGAAGGGGAGGTCCAAATAAAGACCTTATCTGGGTCTTTTCCTCGTGCTGACAGAAGGGTCAGATATCCCTACATGGAACCTATCAGGGAGAAAGAGCTACACTGGAGAATATTTCCTTAGCATCTGTAGCAGGTGCTATATCTTGTGAAACTAATGGAGTATGACAAGACTGAAGGACTGGGACAATTTGCATAGGCTAATCTAGACTAGGAATAGAACTAAATTCTTCTGTTCCACTGCATTTCACAAAATTAGCAATTAGAGGTCCATGATGAGCAAGTCAGTATTCTGGAAGTAAAAAAGAGAGAAAGAGGGAGAATTTCCTCTGAAAATTATTGGCTTCATTGTTTCATAAGCCTAAATCAGAAAGAAAGGCTGGGGAGAGTGAGGCAGAAACCAGTTCCAGAGTAGAAATGAATGAGCCACAGAGAGAAGCATGGAGAGGGCAGTGTTGGCAGAGAAACCCCACAAGAAGCCAACTGTGAGCAAGAGGGGGATTGGGAAATTTTTTGAGGCAAAAGAATGTATTTGTTAAAGTGAAATGGGATGTGGGATGATGGTGGGAGGGAAGCATGAGGGGGTGTGCTGAGTGCTGAAAGAAGAGTTTGTGTCCATGCTATCTCCCAAGAATCTATCCTTCAGTTTGTCTTCTGCAGCATGTCATGACTAACTGGGAAAGAACAGCGAAATACCCAGAACCAAAACCTCTTTTCAGTCCTACTCCATTCCTCAAAAGCCTAAAACAATCCTTTTCAGCTTCAGGTCCTAATTTCTGATCCTAGAAGAGTATGGATTCACCTCTTACCAAGACTACCACCAGCCATATTTGCTGTTTGATCTGGAAAATAATCATTTCCTTTGCATATCGGTGTGAGTCACAGTTCTTTGGTTTGTGCACAAGAATAAACTTATGCCCCATACCTTCTGTTGCTGTCATCTCTTCTGATTATATACTCAAATCCTGACCCCACCTTGATCGTTTCTGACCCATTCCTCTAATTCAATTTCAGATCTCTATCTCCAATCCTGACCTCCATTTTTCACTCCTTTGCCCTTCATTCCCTAGTCTTTTACTCCTATCAAATCTGTCCTTCTTTGATTTAGCCACCTCCACCTCTCCTCTTGATTTCTTCTCACTGCAGTCTCCATCAGGTTTCTCCTCCTCTCCTTCTACTGTTCCATACTTTTCAGGCAAGGAAATTTGCCATCAACATTTCCTAATTTTTTAGAAGAAACATACATGTTAAACATTCTCTGAAAATTAAATGAATGAATAGTAATGAATGAGATGAAATTGGGAAGGGAGAGGAAAGAAAGAAAGTTGAAAGAGTGGATTGAGGCTAATAGAAAAGGGAGGGCATCAGAAGCAGGAGAGACTAAGAAGGAAAGTGCCATTGCTCCAATTTGCCAGCAGAGGGCATATTTGTGCCAATAACTAGATGCTCCCAAGCACTTAGCCCACAGTCCATAGGGCTAAATAGCCTGTCTTCACCCACTCAGTAGTTCTAGATATTCAATCATAGGACATTAAACCTTGAGTTTGTTTTTGTTTTAGAGAGGCAATGATGAAATCACCTTTTGCTATTTGTATTTTTCTTCTAAGTTGCTTCCTTGGGTTGGGAGGGAATAAAGAAGGAGGACCAAAGATGAAGTATCTGGAAGCATAGCTGCTCTGGACAGAAACCAATTGTGGTAGTAGGTGGGAGAACTTTGAGCCCCAATCCTGAACCTGGAAAGTATAGGATAGAAAAAGGGTATGATCAGAAAAAGTGGAGAGCTCACAGAGGGACAGGAGTATATTCTGGAAGCTTCAAAAACCATTTCCTGTCAGGCATGGTGCCCTATGTCTGTGATCCCAGTAGCTCAAAGGCTGAGGCAGGAGAATCTCAAGTTCAAAAGTCAGCCTCAGCAACAATGAGGTGCTAAGCAACTCAGTTTCAGATTTTTTTTTTTTTTTTTTTTTTTTTTTTGTGGTGGTGCTGGGGATTGAACCCAGGGCCTTGTGCATGCAAGGCAAGCACTCTACCAACTGAGCTATATCCCCAGCCCACTAAGCAACTCAGTGAGACCCTGTCTGTAAATAAAATACAAAATGGGGCTGGGGATGTGAGTGGTTGAGTGTCCCTGAGCAAAATCCCTAGTACAAACAAACAAAACAAACAAACAAAAATTCCTGAGGCAGCTGTAATTGTGCAATAGTGGTGGCTGGCTGCAGGAGTGCAGCATCTGGTTCTAGAACCTGAAAAGAAGGTGGAGGAGGATTCAAGATGTTTCTGCAGCTACTGAGGAAGTGGCTGTGCAAATGATAGCCTTCCTCCAAAGGGGCTTTCAAGCTTGTACCTCTGCCAAGAAGCTTCTTTAGTACAGTACAAGTGGGATAGTCCAGATCTTATAGAGTGTGTGCTTCCCTTGAAGGAAATCCAAAGTAGGAACCTTGAAGAGCAAGGCCTGGGCAGGTCAGAAGCCTACATGACCTTCTCAGGGAGACAACAACTATCCTGTATAGCAGGCTGAACTGAGAACCCCAGCAGCAAACAGGAACCAAAACACAGCGTGAGGTGTCCACCTGTTCTTAGAACTGTCAGAGTTTAAGAGGAAAGAAAAGGGAGTGAAGAGACAGAATAATTGGTGGTCTTCCCCACATAACCCTTACTGCACTGCATTTGGTTAATTTGTTCTCTTATCTTGCTTAGATTTGGCTGACCCTCTCAGAGGGGGGAAAAAAAACCCACATAGATATTTTTAAAAAGAAATTCAACCCGGGCGCGGTGGCGCACGCCTGTAATCCCAGCACTTTGGGAGGCTGAGGCAGGAGGATCGTGAGTTCAAAGCCAGCCTCAGCAATGGCGAGGCACTTAGTAACTCAGTGAGACCCTGCTTCTAATAAAATACAAAAAAGGGCTGGGGATATGGCCCAGTGGTCGAGTGCCCCTGAGTTCAATCCCCAGTACCAAAAAAAAAAAAAAAAAAGAAATTCAATTATGAAGATGTCCATCCTGTCCTCAAATATAATTATAATGACTTAATCTTTCCTACGTCTAAATATACCCACAGGTCCCTCCAGCTTTGGCCTGGGGTGGCTCTGAGTGACCGCAGGGCACATTTTCCAGGTTCTCTTTCTTTTACTCTGAATTCCTATCCATCATTCAACTGCCCTTTTCCTCTCCCTCTTTCTTCAATTTCTCCCTGAATGCTTCTTTGGATTTCAGACTCTAGGTGCAAAGGGGAACCCTTAGGGAGATTTATCCCTAGCTCGGTCAGCTCAGGGGGAGAATCCCAAAGGCCTCTCTCCCCTTCCTGAGCCTCTGGGCAAGGAGGGAGGGATCTTGGTTCCAGGGTCTCAGTACCCCCTGTGCCATTTGAGCTGCTTGCACTCATCATCTCTATTAATAACCATCCTCCCTCCCCCACTGCCAGTGCTGCCCCCACGCCTGCCCAGCTCGGTTCTCCGGTCATAGCAGCTGGGTCCTCCAAAGCTGCTGAACCCCAGGGAGAGCTGATCACCAATTAAGCAGCCGGTAAGTGTGTGGCTCTATGACTTGAGGTGCTGGCGCTCACTTGGTTAACTTTTGTGTCTACAATTGTGATTCTTGACCCTTGTGTAGTAGCCCTTTCCCTCCCATTATGCTTAGCTCCCAGCTGTCTAGGGGAACCAGAGAGTTGAGAAGAGCCCAGAAAGTTGGGAGGGGGCACTTGATGAATGGATAGGGGATCTGAGGCCCCATTAAGTTAGTAGAGTTGTAGATGTGTTTGTGAGACAAGACTCAGCAGAAGGCAGCATGTCTCTGCATGCCAACTGCTGTTAAGGAGGGGCTGGAGTCTCTATCTTTTCCCAGCTTGTCCCTAACCATGGCCAGATCCTATTACTACGTTCCTGTCCTCCCTCAATAGTCCCTACTGCTATGGTATTGCTGAACTGACCTGTGACAGGGTTCAAACGCTCCTTGGTTCATTAACCCATTTGAGCTCTGGGGTCTGGGGCATGAGTGACTGTAGCAGCAGGGAGCACAGCCATGACCTCCCAGGCCACGTTCCAGCTGGCCCAATGGAGGAGCAACAACCTCTCCTTCCTATGGAGAATGTTTTTGGCTGAATGTCCTGAACCTTGGCAGAACATTTCTCCACCTCCTTGGGACTTGGAGGAAGACTGAGAGATGAGAGCCTGAAATCAGCCCCAGTCTGATATCCCAATACAAATAAAAACTTCAAATCACACCAAATCCATGAAACCTGGGTGCACTGTCCTGTGCGAGTTGTTCTTGTTTTCTTTTAAGCATCCCTTACCCCCAGCTCTGTTTCTTGTAAAATATTTCTATGTAAAATAGCCCATGAGAGGTTGGTAGAAGGTAAGGACGGGATACAGCTCTGTTTCCTACTCTGTTTCCCAAGAAAACAGAATCCCTAAGACAGTGGATTTTCACCTTTTGGGGAAATACATATTTCTTTGAAAATCTGAGGAAATTTTCCCCTTAAGCCCTTCTCAGGTTAAGAAGTATTGCTCTACTATAAACACTCTTCCCAGTTCCTGTCCATCCTCTAAACCCCATTCTTACCCCATCCAGGTAGAATCCACCTTCAAAATGCCACTCTCAGGAACCCCAGCTCCCAACAAGAAGAGGAAATCCAGCAAGCTGATCATGGAACTCACTGGAGGTAGGGCATGTTTGCAGCTACCTCATGTGGGACTTCTTATTAAAAGCATCCCTAACCCACCAATCCAAGAAATAACATAAAGTTATAAATGTTTTGGGGTGAACAAATGAGAGGAATTCCAGGGTAGGGGGTATGGGGATGAGAGGAGAAGTAAGAAGGGCAGGCAGGATTCAACATTGACTACTCATCCTTCCATCCTTTTCACCTTGTAATCTGGGACAATATTCTGCCACATTAGACAGCTCAGGTCCAGAACCATAGGATCCATGGTCAGTGAGGTATATTTGAGGAAGAAACTACGATGGAGATTGGCACAGACTAAGGTTCCAGTATATGATTAATTTCCTTATATCTTTCCACAGAGCTAGGGAACTGGTGTAACATTTAAAATGGAAAATTGCACAAGTATGTTTCCTGGGGATAGACATAAGTGCATGGATGTGAAGAGTTCCTTCTTCTTCCTTCTTCTCTTCCTCCCTTTCCCTTTCCCTTCTCTTCCTCCTCCTCTTTTTCCTCCTCTTCTCCTTCTTCTTCTTCTCAGAGCTCTTCTGATAACTAGAAGGTCTTTGGAGTCAAAGAGTCCACTAAGAAGAAGAAAAGGGAAAGGAGTTAAGACAAAAGTATGTGTTTACTTGTGGCCAACTCCACACAGGATTAGCCTTTTGACTTTTCCTCATGCCACAATTTCTCCAGTGGCTCCATCTCTGATGTTCTTTTATACCTTTTGTCCTCCAATCCAAGTCTGTGCCCCTTTTAACCCTGTTTACCTCTCTACTCTAGTATTCCCACTGTCTCCCAGCACTCTAGTACTCCAACTTAAAACCCAGGAATAAAAATTTCTTATACACTAGACAGACCTTGTTCAGACATCACAGGCAACATCTACTCCTCTAAAGGGTTTCTAATAGGACACTTAATTGTGGATAAGGTCTGCATCCTGAGCCCAGGAAACTCTACTTTTCCTCTTTCTCTTGCCTCTTTCTTCCCACCTCCCTGAAAGGTGGACAGGAGAGCTCAGGCCTGAATCTGGGCAAGAAGATCAGCGTCCCAAGGGATGTGATGTTGGAGGAGCTGTCCCTGCTCACCAATCGAGGCTCTAAGATGTTCAAACTGCGACAGATGCGGGTAGAAAAATTTATCTATGAGAACCATCCTGATGTTTTCTCTGATAGCTCAATGGTGAGTTTGGAATACAAACACTTTCCGAAAGCCTAGTATCTTTTCTAACTGCTTGTTGGTGGTAGGCACCTGAACTTCTTGTTTTAAAAAATATTTATTTGTTTGCTTTAGTTGTACACAATGCGTTTATTTATTTATTTATTTATTTAGTTTTGGTACCGGGGATTGAACTCAGGGGGCACTCGACCACTGGGCAACATCCCCAGCCCTTTTTTATATTTTATTAGAGACAGGGTCTCACTGAGTTACTAAGTGCCTCGCCATTGCTGAGGCTGGCTTTGAATGAGGCTGGCTTTGAACTCACGATCCTCCTGCCTCAGCCTCCCAAAGTGCTGTGATTACTGGCGAGCGCCACCGCGCCCGGCTACAACGTGTTTATTTTTATGTGGTGCTGAGGATCGAACCTGGGCGGAGCACATGCTAGGCAAACACTCTACCGCTGAGCCACAACCCCAACCCCCAACACCTGAACTTCTAAAATGTTATCAACTTTCTCTTCCTTAAAATGCGTAAGCTCATTAAGCCCCAGATATATTGAGTCTCCAGTAAATCTAAGGTGAGTTATAGCCCATCTCTGAAACTCAGTCTCCATTTTAGAGTCAGGGATGAGGAACACCACACCCTCAGGTAAAAAGTTCCTTCCCAGTATGGGTACGTATTAAAATAGAGTTGTCAGATAAAACACAGAATGCCAGTGCTGTATTTTGAGGTTAAGATACACAATGGAAGTATTTTTAGTAAAGTATGTCCCTTGCAATATTTGGGACAAAAGAATAAATAAAAATTCAAAAATACAAAATACTGGGGCTGAGAATATCACTCAGTGGTAGAGTGTGTGCTTAGATGTGCAAGGGCTTATGTTCAGTACCCACCCCAGCACCAACCAACCAAACAAACAAACAAAAAAACCCCGCAAAGACACAAACAGAAAAAGCAAAACCTGGGGCTGGGGTTGTGGCTCAGTGGTAGAGCACTTGGCTAGCACATGCCCAGCCCTGGGTTCGATCCTCAGCACCAGGTAAAAATAAATAAATAAAATAAAGGTATTATGTCCAACTACAACTAAAATACAAATATAAAAAAAAGCAAAACCTAACCAAACGAAAAACCCCAAATGGTATGCCCAGTTAAATTTGAACTTTGAGTTTATATAATCAATATTTTTTTTCTGTAAACACATCCCCCTGCCTGGCAAGGTGGCACACACCTGTAATTCCAGTGGCTCAAAGGCTGAGGCAGGAGGATCTTGAGTTCAAAGCCAGCCTCAGCAAAAGTGAGGTGCTAAGCAACTTAGTGAGACCCTGTATGTAAATAAGATACACAATAAGGCTAGGAATGTGGCTCAGTGGTCAAGTGCCCCTGAATTCAATATCTGGTGCCCCCCCAAAGAAAATCCCCTGTAACATTTGGGACATAAAAGCAAAATGAAAATATAAGATGCACATTTAAGTTTGAATTTCATAGACATATGAATAATTTCTTAGTATAAGTATGCTCCATGAAATACTTAGGACATATTTATACTGAAAAAGTATCTGTTATGCATCTGAACTTCAAATTTAAGTGGTGTTCTGTAATTTTATTTGTTAAATCTGGCAACCTTAGAAACAGTTAAATGATTTTTTATAGCCATTTCCTTCTTTAGTAATCTTTTATTTAAAGGGTTAGGGTTAAATTTTTCCCTAAGGACCCCAAGCTGTGGTGACTAAAACGATCTTTCTTTGATATCCTACATTTTTGGCAGGGTGTGATAGTATACACTTATAATTCCAATGACTCAGGAGTCTGATGAAAGAGGATGGCAAATTCAAAGTCAACCTCAGCAACTTAGCAAGGGCCCTGAGCAACTTAGTAAGACCCTGTCACACACACACAAAAAAAATAATAATAATATCTCGCTGTGAAGTCTACCTGGATTCAATTCATAGTATCAAAAAAAAGGGCGGGGGCAGGGTTGTGGCTCAGTGGTAGAGCATTTGCCTAGCATGCATGAGGCACTGGGTTCAATTCCCAGCACCACATAAAAATAAACAAATAAAATAAAGGTAAAAAAAAAAAATCCTACATTTTCTACTTGGGCTCCTTCTCCAACTAAAGAGAAGTAGGGATTGGAGAGGGGCCATCCCCAGGGTATTATGGCTGAGAAAGGGGGGACATTCTCTATTTTCTTTCTTCCTCCTCCACCTTCTCTAGATGGCTGCAGGAGAGTGAAATAGATGCCTATGTGGATTGGGCCAGGATAGGAGTGTCTGTCATTGACCCTTACGTAGGAACCCAGTAAAAGTGCTGAGCCTGTTATATCTAACTTTAGGAGTCCAAAACCCATCCGTTCTGCTGGGTCTGGTTACACTGGGTGGAGCATAGGGGTATACATGGTAAGATGGCCAGGAGAGACTCTTCAAGAAGTTGGTGGGGTTATTTTTAGGTTTCAGGACTGAATCCAGTGTTGCTCTTTTGGCCACCCTACCTCACTTGGTACAGTTTCACTGTCAGAAAGTTCTGCTCCAGCTGAGTGTGGTAGTACATGCCTGTAATCCTATCAACTGGGGAGGTTGAGGCAGGAAGATTGAAAGTTCCAGGCCAGCTTAGCAATTTTGTGAGGCCCTAAGCAACTTAGTGAGACCCTGTTGCCAAAAAATATATATAAAAAAAGGGCTATTGATGTAGCTCAATGATGAAGCACCCTTGGATTAAAAAAAAGAAAGGAGGGGCTGGGGTTGTGGCTCAGCGGCAGAGCACTCGCCTCGCACGTGCGCGGCCCGGGTTCGATCCTTAGCACCACGTAAACATAAATGCATTGCATTGTGTACAACTAAAGTAAATAAATAAATATTTAAAAAAAAAAAAAAAAAAGAAAGGAGGGGCTGGGGCTGGGGCTCAGCGGTAGAGTGCTCGCCTAGCACTGTGCGGCCTCGATCCTCAGCACCCATGTAAAAATAAAGGCATGTGTACAACTAAAACAAATAAATAAATATTAAAAATAAAAGAAAGAGCCGGCGCGGTGGCGCACGCCTGTAATCCCAGCACTTTGGGAGGTTGAGGCAGGAGGATCTTGAGTTCAAAGCCAGCCTCAGCAATGGCGAGGCACTTAGCAACTCAGTGAGACCCTGTCTCTAATAAAATACAAAAAAGGGCTGTAGATGTGACCCAGTGGATGAGTGCCCCCCGAGTTCAATCCCCGGTACCACACACACACAAAAATAAATAAATAAATAAAAATAAAAAAATAAAAGAAAGGAAAGTTCTGCTTTCACAGGCACCAAGTGGAGAGAGGAATAGAAAGATGAAGAAGGAGGGGGCAGAGATTTCACTAGTTCTTTAAATTAAGACTATATTCCCCTTTGCAGCCCTGTCCACTCAAATTTTAGTTGAGCAGAAGTCTTGGTCTTCTCTGGTAAGATGGGAAAGGGGAATAAAGAATGAGCTGCCCCCATCCTAAGGTGTAATTAACTGGGCCAACTGGGGGATCCTACCTCTTTTTTTTTTTTTTTTTTCTTAAGAGACATTTCAGCGGAGGTAGAGACAAATGGAACTAGTACAAGAAGCTTAATTTGAGAAAGGCAGGAAACAGCAGAAGGGGGCTCTGTGTCAAAGGACGTGTTTACTTATTTATTTTTGTGTGTGTGGTGCTGGGGATTAGAACCCAGGGCCTCGAGCATGCAAAGCAAGCAGTCTACCAACTGAGCTTTATTCCCCAGCCTATGATCCTACCTCTTTTTTTTTTTTTTTTTTTTGTGGTTCTGGGGATTGAACTCAGGGGCACTTGTCCACTGGGTCACATCCCCAGCCCTTTTTTGTAATTAGAGACAGGGTCTCACTGAGTTGCTAAGTGCCTCGCCATTGCTGAGGCTGGCTTTGAACTCGCGATCCTCCTACCTCAGCCTCCCAAAGTGCTGGGGTTACAGGCGTGCGCCACCGCACCCGGCATATATATATATATATATATATATATATATATATATATATATATATATATATTTTAATACTTATTTATTTGCTTTAGTTGTACACAATGCATTTATTTTCACGTGGTGCTGAGGACCAAACCCGGGCCGCGCACGTGCTAGGCGAGCACCCTACCGCTGAGCCACATCCCAGCCCCCATATGATCCTACCTCTGAAGGAAAGTTTAATTCCTCAGTCAGACTATCCACTATATTTTTTAAAATTTTATTTATTTGTTTTAGTTGTACACAATGCCTTTATTTTTACATGGTGCTGAGGACCGAACCTGGGCCGTGCACATGCTAGGCGAGCGCTCTACTAGGCTGGCGCTCTACCGCTGAGTCACAACCCCAGCCCCCGACTATCCACATTGATTTATGGGGTGGGGGAGATCTGTAATCTCAGAGGATTCAGTGTCTTCGTTTTGGCTATTGTCTCTGATCACCTCCTCCTTTGTATATACACATTTTGTCTTTGTGTATTTTCCATATCCATTGCTAACCTTCCCCTCATTTTATTGTTTCTTTTCAGGATCACTTCCAGAAGTTCCTTCCCACAGTTGGGGGACAGCTGGGCACAGCTGGTCAGGGATTCTCCTACAGCAAGGGCAGTGGTGGTGGCCAGGCAGGGGGCAGTGGCTCTGCTGGACAGTATGGTTCTGACCATCATCATCATCATCATCAAGGCTCTGGGTCTGCAGCTGGGGGTGCAAGTGGTCCTGGGGGCCAGGCTGGCAGAGGAGGAGCTGATGGCACAGCAGGGGTTGGAGAGACAGGATCAGGTAAGTACTCACTTCCAAAAATAATGTGTCTGTTCTCTAGAGCAGAGTTGTCTGCAGGAATGAGGTCTATCCTGGGAATGGGGATCAAGGGGAGATAAACTGAGATATCATGGACCCAGGAGGCATCCAGAAAAGAGATATATATCTATTCTACTCAGAAGCCTTGTCTTTCAGTCACCTTTCTGGGTTTTCTGATTTGGGCACAGATCTGACCCTAGGCTGTCACTATACTATAAAACTTAAGCAATTGACAGGATATTATACTTTTGGTACCTGGCCTCAGTAATTTCCCTAGTGTAAGGGTGTGGGATTAACTTTCAGTAGCTACTAATAGCTATTATTTGACTTCTCTCTTCCATGGCTACCAGGAGACCAAGCAGGTGGAGAAGGAAAACATATCACTGTGTTTAAGACCTACATTTCCCCATGGGAACGAGCCATGGGGGTTGACCCCCAGCAAAAAGTGGAACTTGGCATTGACCTGTTGGCCTATGGGGCCAAAGCTGAACTCCCAAAATACAAGTCCTTCAACAGGTAAGATGGTGGGGAAGGAACCAGATGCATACTAGTGGTGGCACTGTACCCCTTAGTAAGCATGTTATAATATTTCAAATGTTTCAGAAGGAGGCTATGGAAGAATGATAGGAATAAGGGGGTCTTAATGGAAAGTCCTTGCTCTTTTAACTCTAGCTCAGCTTCATCATAAGTGTGATGAAGGAAAAATTTGCTGGAAGTCAGAATTTGAATTTTGGTTTATAGGTTATTTAGCTGTTTGGGCATAGGATAATCACCCTACTTATGAGCCTTGTTGCTTTTTTTTTTTTTTTTTTTTTTTTTTTTTTTTGGTACTAAGGACTGAACCCAGGGGGTGCTTAACACATCCCCAGCCCTTGTAATGTTTTATTTTGAGACAGGGTCTCATTAAGTTGCTTAGTGTCTTGCTAAATTCTGAGGCTGGCTTTGCACTAATAATTATCTTCTTGCTTCAGCCTCCAAACTGCTGGGATTACAGGTGTGTGCCACTGCACCCAGCTCCTTGTTGCTTTTAATGTAAAATGGAAATTATATATAATATATGGTTGGAGGCCTCTCTTCCATTCAAGTTAAGGATGTCATTATTCTCCCTGTAGTATGATTTTATTTTCTCATATCCTACTGTGGTAAGGTTCTAAGTATCTTTCTTTCTTTTTTTAATTGGGCTTCTTTAAACCATGCCTAGAAGATCTATCTGAAAGCAGATTAGGAAAGGCCTAGAGAAGTGATTTTCCATTTGGTTGTTAATTCCTCTCAGCCAGGCCATCCCCTATTCACCTGGGTTAGGGGTGGGGTAAAGGCAAAGTTGGGTGGGGTACCTACATTTTAATTTAAGGTGACCTCAGATCCTTGGGTCTGTAGTGTTTGGGGTACTATCTCTGAAATGGTAGTCTGGGTCACAGCTGTTTATGAGACTCAATCTAGTCTCATACTCACTGGTCTCCTTTTTTCATTATTAACTTTGGGAAAACAAGCAAACCAGGAAGGGGAAATAGGGTACTAAGGGAGAAGAAGGATAAGAGGTAAAGAGCATCTCACAAAAACAGAATTTATGGACTTCCCCTTCCTTCAAACTGGGTGATATCTCATTGACAGGTAGTGTTTCTTTTGCTCTGATTCTTAATCGAATAATATGTCCCCTTCTCAGGACAGCAATGCCCTATGGTGGATATGAGAAGGCCTCCAAACGTATGACCTTCCAGATGCCCAAGTTCGACCTGGGGCCTCTGCTGAATGAACCCCTGGTCCTTTACAACCAGAACCTCTCCAACAGGCCTTCTTTTAACCGAACCCCTATTCCCTGGCTGAGCTCTGGGGAGCCTGCTGACTACAATGTGGATATTGGCATCCCCTTGGATGGAGAAACAGAAGAGCTGTGAGGTGTTTTCTAATTTGCATTGAGTTTCCCCTCTGTGGTTCCAATTTGGAGAGGGAATACTGACCAGGATAATACAGTATCCTTGTGGGAATGGAGGGGAAAAGGTGGGAGAGATCTGCCTTTCTATCCTTTACTCCAAGTCCCCACTCCAATATCCTTCCTCATCAACTCAGAGCTCCCCTTTCACTTCCTCCATATGAAACCTGCTCTTTTAGGAAATTTGCTCTGCTATCAGTAACAGTCAATAAACTTCAAGGAAACTAATTTATTCTTCCTTTGATATTTGAGGGCAGATAAAAGTTAAGGCTGACAATGCACAAAGATTAATTAAATCCAAATACCAAACACTCATTATTCAGACTTAGACTGGACCTGAGCTATGGCTGCTTATATACCTACACCCATATCCACACCCACAAAACCACATTCATAGGTATGTACAAAGACATACTTACTCAATAAAATAAGGATAAACAAATACATGTACTGGACCATGTGTGGGCAAAGCACGGTGATTAGGAAACAGGAGTTAGTAACACTGGTGTTAACTCTCCATGTAGCCAATTAGAAGCTGCAAAACGAGCAAATCAGGAAAGGAAAATGGGAGGCTAAGGAAGATTTAAGAGTTACCTTAGGGGCTGGGGTTGTGGCTCAGCGGTAGAGTGCTCGCCTAGCACGTGTGCGGCCCGGGTTCGAGCCTCAGCACCACATACAAACACATAGTGTACAACTAAAGCAAATAAATAAATATTAAAAAAAAAAAAAAAAGAGGGGGCTGGGGTTGTGGCTCAGCGGCAGAGCGCTCGCCTGGCACGTGCGCGGCCCGGGTTCGATTCTCAGCACCACGTAAACATAAATGCATTGCATTGTGTACAACTAAAGTAAATAAATATATATTAAAAAAAAAAAAAAAGAGTTACTTTATCACAGAACCAGAGCATGTGGGTTTAGGAATATATATGTCACAGATTCCCAAAGGGATGAAATAGAATAGGGCATCATGTGGAATCCAGAAAGGAGTGGGAGAAACCAGATGCAGTTCTAAGTACCTTCTGCTAACCAATGGCACCACTGAAGCTCCAGCTGCAAGCTGCAGTTATACTATGCCTGGCTTTGTGTGAACATAGAAAGAAAAGATCTAAGGGTTACAATGGCACCACAGTGGTGCCCAGAAAGCACTATGATTGGAAAGAAACCCTGAGAGCTCAACAGAAATGGCTAACGATGCTCTTTCTATTGATTTCAAGCCTGAGGTCTCTCTAGAGTCCCAGATTAGTCCTATGTGCCACAAGATAAAGATGATGCAGACCAGGAAGGATAATAAGATGACAATAAGGTCTGGGAACTTTTTTTTTTTTTTTTGGTGCTGGGAATTGAACCTAGGGTTTCACAAATTTGGCAAGTGATCTACCACTGAGCTACATCCTCATCCCTGGAAAAATAATTTCTAAGGAAAGCTGGCTGAATTCAGCTACTTCCATGAGCTGTTATTAAATGGTCAGACTTCACAGGAAATGGATCAAATTTTAGTGAGCTTTGGTCACATGACATTTACATCACCTTAATTTACAACTTAAAGAATGAATTTTGGGGTATTCATACCTCCTCTAAACGCATATACAAAACTCTGTGGATTTTCCTAAAGAGAGGGTTTTCACAATTTGGATTTTTCCCCAGATTCTGAAATGAAGATATGGATACAAGTAGTTCATTTAGACTGTGTTCAGAAAACCAAGCCATACAAAAGAGTGAGGAAGAAAGCCAATAAAGGGTGCTTTGGACAAGGGGGCTGAATTCTACAGGAAATGCTATTCAAAGAATGGTCCATGGATTGGTAGGATCAATATCTCCTAGGAGCTTTATTAGAAATGCAAAATCTTGGGCACAGGAATCTGTGTCTTATTCTTTCCAGGTAATACTTATGTGCTAGAAAATCATGAGACATACTACCTCAGAATTGCCTCATTTAGTGTGAGAAGTTAGATTATTTAGACATCAAATCCCATTTCTCATTGGTTGTCAATGTTAATTACACTGGCAATTCCAGGTAAAGAGATATAGCAGTGTACATTTATGGTCTAAAATTATTAAATGGAAAATTTCAGGAATAATTCACAAGTTTTAAATTGCATTATTCTGTCCAGTGTGGTGGTGCACGCCTCTAATCCCAGCAATTTGGAAAACTGAGGCAGGAGGATCACAAGTTCAGGGCCAGCCTCAATAAGGTAGTGAGATCGGTCTCTAAATAAAATAAGAAGGGCTAGGGATGTAGCTCAGTAGTAGAATGCTCCTAGGTTCAATCCCCAGTACCACAAACAAAACAAAAGCCTCAGGAGAAGTACTCCCTTTACTTATTTTTATGGTACCCAGGATTGAACCCAGGGGTGCTTGACCACTGAGTCACATCCCCAGCCCCTTTTTATATTTCATTTAGAAACAGGGTCTTTTTTAAAAAAATATTTTTATTGTAGGTGTACACAATACCTTTATTTTTGTGGTGCTGAGGATCGAACCCAGGGCCTCACACATGGGAGATGCGTGCTCCACTGCTGAGCCATAGCCCCAGCCCTAGAAACAGGGTCTTGCTGAGTTGTTTAGGGCCTCATAATTGCTCAGGCTGGCTTTGAACACACGATCCTCCTGCTTCAGCCTCCTAAGCCTCTGAGATTACATGCATGTGTCATCATACCCAGCAAATTTTAAAAAAGATTATAACTTACTATTTTTTGTGGTGCTGGGGATCAAACCCAGAACCCTGCACATGCTAGACAAGCACTCTTTTCTTTTTTTAAAAATTTATTTATTTACTTTTATACAATGCAATGCCTTTATGTTTAGGTGGTGCTGAGGATCGAACCCCCTGTACCGGGCCCGTGCACATTCGAGGCGAGCGCTCTGCCGCTGAGCCACAACCCCAGCCCCAGAGACAAGCACTCTTACACAGAGCACCACCAGCAAATTAGCCCTTTTAGATATGAGCTCATGGTCTCAGTTGGTCCTATAACCACTACTACTGTTTTACACAAGACCATCTTTTATATATTTATTTATTTATTTGGTACCGGGGGTTGCACTCAGGGGCAACCACCACTGGGCCACATCTCCAACCCTTTTTTTGTATTTTATTAGAGACAGAGTCTCACTGAGTTGCTAAGTGCCTTGCCATTGCTGAGGCTGGCTTTGAATTTGTAATCCTCCTTCCTCAGGCTCCCAAGTGCTGGGATTACAGGCATGTGCCACCGCGCCCGGTTTATTTATTTATTTATTTTTTTTTGTGGTACCGGGGATTGAACTCAGGGGTACTTGACCACTGGGTCACATCCCCAACCCTTTTTTTGTATATATTTAGAGACAGGGTCTTACTGAGTTGCTAAGTGCCTTGCCAATGCTGAGGCTGACTTTGAACTCGCAATCCTCCTGCCTCAGCCTCCCAAGTGCTGGGATTACAGGCGTGCGCCACCGCGCCCGGCTTTATTTATTTTTTTTAATATTTATTTTTTAGTTGTAGTTGGACACAATACCTTATTTATTTATTTATTTATTTATAACTTGGTGCTGAGGCTCCAACCCAGGGTCAGGCACGTGCTAGGTGAGCGCTCCACAGCTGAGCCACAACCCCAACTCCCCATGTTTTATTATTACTTGCCTAGCATTTTATTATTACTTGCAGCCATTTAAGTTAGCAACCTCAAGGGTGGCTTTTGTAAACCACATGCCCATGATATCATCTTTGTCAGTAAGGTAGATTGCTCATTCATTATTCTAGAGATTAGGTCTGTGGCTTTTTAATACTGTAGTCATTAGCTGCATCTGACTATTGAGCTCTTGGAACGTTCCCAGTCCAAATTTAGATGTGCTGTTCGTGCTAAAACAAAACAAAACAAAAACAAAAACAAACAAAAAACTCAATATCACCTATTGAAATGTCATTTTGAATATGTTGGATTAAATATATTACTAAAATTAACTTTCATCTGCTAAAAATGTGGCTTTTTAAAAAATATTTATTTGCTTTAGTTGTACACAATGTGTTTATTTGTATGTGGTGCTGAGGATCGAACCCGGGCCGCGCACGTGCTCTATCGCTGAGCCACAACCCCAGCCCTGGAAATCTTAAGTTGCATAACGTGACTTGCCATATATTTCTACTGGACAGCCATATATTTCACCATACATTTCTACTGGTCTAGAGTGAAGCACCTCATGAGAGCTATACAGGGGATTTAAGAGGCAAAAACAAATTTTGGTTTTTAAAAATATCTTTATTTATGTGGTGCCCATGGCCTCACACCTGCAAGACGAGTGCTCTACAGCTGAGCCATAGCCCCAGCCCCAAATTCTCCTTTTTAAAATTTTCTATTACTGGGGCTGGGATTGTGGCTCAGCGGTAGAACGCTAGCTTAGATCCTCAGCACCACGTACAAATAAAAACATTATGTACAACTAAATAAACAAAAATTTTTAATTATATCTTTTTTTATGTTTATTTATTTGTTTAGTTGTACACAATGCAATACAATGAATTTCTGTTTACGTGGTGCTGAGGATCCAACCGGGCCGCGCACGTGCTAGGCGAACGCTCTACCGCTGAGCCACAACCCCAGCCCTAAACAAATATTAAAAAAAAAAAAAAAAATGCCGGGCGCGGTGGCGCACGCCTGTAATCCCAGCACTTTGGGAGGCTGAGGCAGGAGGATCGCGAGTTCAAAGCCAGCCTCAGCAATGGCGAGGCACTTAGCAACTCAGTGAGACCCTGTCTCTAATAAAATACAAAAAAAGGGCTGGGGATGTGACCCAGTGGTCGAGTGCCCCTGAGTTCAATCCCTGGTACCACAAAAAAAAAAAAAAAAAAAAAAAAAAAAAAAAAAAAAATTTCTATTCCTTTATTCACCCCCCAACTCAGCCCATTTCACTCTTCCTTGTTGATGAGTTTTCTTGAAATCCACCTTCTGAGTCCGGCGACTGCCTGTAATTTCCAGCTACTCGGGAGGCGGAGGCAGGAGGATCACAAATTTGAGGCCAGCCTGGACAATTTAGCAAG
Source organism: Tamias sibiricus (assembly GCA_025594165.1). NCBI lineage: Eukaryota > Metazoa > Chordata > Mammalia > Rodentia > Sciuridae > Tamias > Tamias sibiricus. The sequence goes on along the minus strand of CM046663.1, from coordinate 120,232,658 downwards.
ACTCAGTCCCAAAATAAAATAAATAAATAAGGGGTAGCTGGGGATATGGCTCAGTTGGTGGAGTGATTGCTTAGCATGCACAAGTTCCTGGGTTCAAGCTTCAGCGCGCGCGCGCGCGCACACACACACACACACACACACACACACACACACACGTGGAGGGGTAGGGATATCCTCGGTTCAATCCCCCCGCAAGAAATAAAATAAATGTCGGATGCTGCTCAGACTATTTACAGTAGACCGAGCAGAGATCAAAAGTCCTACAACTAACTGTTGCGAGAACAACTAAATAAGGATGTGTCCATGAACAGCGAGTGCAAAGTACAAGTCACACACCAGTGCGATTCCCCTTCCATATCTTAGGCCAAACACCTGTTCTTACATGTTGGTTTTTATTAAAAATTTTTCCTATTTTGGTCTCCGGAGTTGACGGGGCGGGGCATCAGGACAAACATTTCTGTGAGGCCAAATACTTTTTACAAATCAGGGTCGGGGAAGAACGGATGAAAACCTTTTACAGGAAAGTAATGAGGACATGGGAAGGTCAATTTGTGGACTGCCCTCTTCATCTCCAACTTCTCCATGTCCAAGGAAAAAACCTGGAAAACGGAACTTCCGTTAAAGATACTGCTCTAGGTTTGAGAAGTTTGGAAAAGAAGGTTAGCTATATCCCTAAAATTATGCCGGTACACAGTACTCCGTACTATCTTGTCCCCGCCGGAACAGATCATTCCGCTTCCAATAGTTTTCCGACTTCTGGTCAGTTCAGGCTTCATGCTCGACCGCGCCCCACCTCCAAACCTTTCCAGACAACCGGTGAAACGCCTTGCGGCCGCCATTTTAAAACACTACTATCGCGAGAAATACTTAGCGCTCTCGAGCCTGATTAATTTACTTTCTTGCGAGAGTCTCTTCTCGACTGTTCTCGCCGTATCCGAAGAAAGTGTCGCGAGAGCTGGTTGCCTTGGCTCCCTGTAGCTATAGCAGCCGCGGTGGTTTAGGATGCGGCGGCGGCGGGAGCGGTGAGTTCGACAACCTCAGGGGGGCGGGGCCGAAGGTAATGGGGTGCTGGGGCTAGTGCCTGGGGAGGGGTAAGGGATAGGTCTGGTCTCAGGGGAATGAGCCCTAGTGTGACGTGTGGGTAAGGATCCAGGTCCCGTGGGTTTAGGTACAGGGCGCGGGTCTGCGCCGGGGCACGCGGGGAGGGCTGGAGCTGCTGGGAAGTCCAGGGGGAGGGACTCGGGTGTAGTAACGCTGGAGGGACTGGGCCGAAACGTAGAGGGGTGTGTGTTGGCAGCGGGCGGTGGGCAAGGGGACTCGGAACTGGATAAAGACACCGGGCTAGATACGGGAAGAAATAGGGTACAGCGAGGAGGAGGGTATGTTGAACGGGAGCACAGAGATTGGGCCCAGTTTGTTCTCACTGTTTGGAAGGTGGGGGTGAGCGGTGCGGGGAGGATCGGACCTTTACAGCACTCAGGGATCCTCCTAAGGCTGGTTGGGTACTGCGCACCAGGACCTGCGACCTAATTGCCTTGGTGGGAGTGGTGGCGTCCCCGACCCTCTTCGCCTCTCTTCCTTTGCAAAGAAATACCAGTGGCCACTCCGACAGGTGAAAGGAGTCCTAGTGAACTAGTATTAGTTGGGAAGGTTCTTTCAGTGAAGAGATTATGAGTAGGATAATGAATAATTTAAAGCGTGGGTGGGGGCGAGAGAGAAATACTTGAGGAGGGGGTAAAAAAACAACCCCACTACCAAGGTGTACCTCCCCTGGAGCGAATTGAATTGGAAATAGGGGCTGTGTGCTAACGTCATGTTTCTTCCCAGATTCTAGTGTACTTAAAAAATTACATATGCAGTGTAAGATCAGTCTAGATGATATAGCGAAAGATACAGTAGAACACTTAAACCTTCCACAAATGTAACTTAAAACTGTTTCTGTTGCAGCAAGTAGGCTGAACACTAAATCTAGAGATAGTTTAGTCACTTGGGTATAAAACTGTCTTCCCAAAGTCTGCATTATCAGGTTATTTGCCTTTTTTTTTTTTTTAGTTGTAGTTGGACACAATAACTTTATTTTAATTATTTATTTCTATGTGGTGCTGAGGATTGAGAACCCAGTGTCTCACATTTAGGCAAGCTGCTACCACTGAGCCAGGACTGTAGCCCTGGTTATTTGCTTTTTAAACAAATATATATGTATATGCATATACATATATACGCACACATATACATATATATACACACATATATATGCACATATACATATATACGCATATATCCACACATATGTACATACATATATATATATATATTTATATTTGATGGTATTAGGGATTGAACTCGGGGCCTTATGCCTACTAGGCAGGTGCACAACAACAGAGCTACATCACCAGCACTTTTTTTTTTTTTTTTTTGTGGTACTGGGGATTGAACTCAGGGGCACTCGACCACTGGGTCACATCCCCAGCCCTGTTTTGTATTTTATTTAGAGACAGGGTTTCACTGAGTTGCTAAGTGCCTCGCCATTGCTGAGGCTGGCTTTGAACTCGTGATCCTCCTGCCTCAGCCTCCCAAAGTGCTGGGATTACAGGCGTGCGCCACCGCGCCCGGCTCACCAGCACTTTTAAATTAAATTAAACTTAAATTTTATTTTGAGACAGACACTCCCTATTTGCCCAGGCTGGCCTGGAACTTGCAATCCTCCTGCCTCAGTTTCCTGAGTAGCTAGGATTACAGGCATGTGCCACTGCAGGGAATTGAATGAGGTTTTATTTTAGGAGACAGAACAAGTTTCCCATGTTTGTCAGTGTGGAAATAAAAAGAGTCTCCCAGGAGTGAAAATTACTAACGGGGAAAAAATATTTAGTCTCTGAGTTTCAAGGGCTGAGGCTCAAGAGCCAGGTTTGGACCATTTGGGTCTTAATCTCTTATTTCTAGTGAAAGCTGTGGCTTCAAGTCAGATGTAAAAATAATTATTTATTTTAATTTACAAATATAAGTTTTCTAATCATTTGTCTCTATCTTTTGTATGCATTAATTTGCAAGGGCTAACTCCCTCTTTTGATTATGTAACTGGATTTTGCCATGTTGAGATTCACAGATTCATTAATTAGAATAATGGCTTTTAAATCCTTCTTGAGCTAGCCTAGATGTAGTCAGTCATTCAACTCATTATTTGATATGTATCAGAGTAAAACTTTGATTAATTTGTCCTGTTGGTAGCTAAACTTTAAGGTAGATGTGCTTTTCTGAGTCAAGATAAAGCTTTTGTGTGGTGGTTGGGTTCCCAAAATTCCAACATGAATACAGCAACAAACTTTACTGAAATCCTGTTACATGTAGATTGCTGTATGAGGCATTGCAGGAGAAAGATCACTTAATTCATTTATCTATTCAACACTTATTGAAACCAGTTTTGTGTCTGATTATTAAGCTTTTAGGATTCAAATACAAGTAAAACCTTAACTCTGCCTTGGAACCTGGCAGACCCTATGACAGAAGACAGAGAAACAAATAATTATAATAAATGCAAGGTTCTGGCCTTGAGCTTACATAATAGTTGACGAGACTAAAAGGGAATGAATCATTTTAAAATTTGTAAACTAGTAAGTGAAGTTTAAACTGTTGCATTAATAAAACATAAGTTTTTCAGAACAGAAAAAGAATGGAAGTTTAAGGAAAAAATTTACAGATCAGTTCATAATTGTCTTTATTACTCTTTTATTAAAAATTTTTAAATTTGTGTTTTTACTACTTTTTTAAAATAAGTATCAACATTCTTAAGTCAATAATAATGCTCAACATGCATTGAATTGATAATGTGCTAGGCATGTTACCTCATTTTATCTTCACAATACTCTGAGGCTGGTACTAATACCTTAGGTTTATTTTTTTTTAATATTTATTTATTTGCTTTAGTTGTACACAATGCATTTATTTTTACATGGTGCTGAGGATACCGCTGAGCCACATCCCAGCCCCAATACATTAGTTTTTTAAGATTTATTTTTTAATACTAGGGATTAAAACCAGGGGCACTCTAATAATAAGTTACATCCCCAGCCCTTTTTATTTTATTTTATTTTTTAAATATTTTTATTAATTTGCTTTAGTTGTATACAATGCGTTTTATTCAATTCGTTTTATTTGTACGTGGTGCTGAGGATCGAACCCGGGTCGCCCACGTGCTAGGCGAGCGCTCTACCACTGAGCCACATCCCCAGCCCTCTTTTTATTTTTTATTTCAAGATATTGTCTTCCTAAACTGCCCAGGCTGGCCTCAAATATTTGATCCTCCTGCTTGAGCCTTTCAAGTCTCTGGGATTACAAGCATGTACCAATAAGCCTGGCTCTAATACTGTAGCATTTTTTTTTAGTTGTAGATGAACACAATATCTTTATTTATTTATTTCGATGTGGTGCTGAGGATCGAACCCAATGCCTCACATGTGCCAGGCAAGCTCTTTCCATTGAGCTATTATATACAGCCTCAGACCTCTAATATCTTAGCTTTAAAGGTAAGAAAACAGGTTTAATCCCAGTGTGATGGTACACACTTGTAATCACCTTCTACTCTGGAGCCTACAGCAGGAGGATGGCAAGTTGGAGGTCAGCCTGGACAATTTATTGAGACCCTGCCTCAAACTAAAAAAAAAAAAAAGGGCTGGGGGACTGGGGGTGTAGCTCAATGGTAGAACACTTGCCAAGGAGGTGTGAGGTACTGGGTTTGATCCTCAGCACCACATAAAAATAAATAAATAAAATAAAAAGTTATTAAAAAAAAAGAAAAAAGGCTGGGGATGTAGCTCAGTGGTAGAGCACTCCAGTACTGGGGTGGGGGAAACATCATAGAACCAAAAATTGAGGTTTAAACAGTTAAGGAATTTGCCAGGTGTGGTGACATAAGCCTGGAATTTCAATGACTTGGAGATTGAGGCAGGAGAATAGCAAGTTGGAGGCTGGCCTAGGCAATTTAGCAAGATCCTGTCTCAAAAAATTTAAAAAAGGGGCTGGTAGTTCAGTGATAGAGTGCCTCTGGTTCAATCCCCAGTACTGTACCTCCTCAAAAAAAAAAAAAATTTTTTTTTTTTTTCTTTTTTAAGGAAGTTGCCAAAGATCACAGAGTAGTAAATGGCAGATTAGGAATTAGAGTTGGAAAATGTGATTTTAAAAACTAAGAAAGCTACGTGCAGTGGCGCATGTATGTATGTACAGGGACTTGGGAGGTTGAAGCAGGAGGATTGCAAATTTGATCTGGCCTAGGAAATTCAATGAGACCTTGTCTCAAAAAATAATAAAGAACTGGGGGGCCTACCATGTGGGCGACCCGGGTTCGATCCTCAGTACCACGTACAAATAAAACGCATTGTGTACAACTAAAAGCAAATAAAATAAAAAATAAAAAAAAAAAAAAAAAAAAGAACTGGGGTTGTAGCTCAGTGATAGAGCATCCCTGGGTTCAATCTCTAGTACTGCAAAAAACAAACAAACAAAACAACCGCCTTATCTCCCACCAAAACTAAGAAAGCCATTGCTGTGGTGCTTGCCTATAGTCACAGCTACAAGGGCCCTGAGGCAGGAGGATCACTTGAACCTAAGAATTTGAGAACAGCTTGGGCAACATGGGAGACCCTAACAACAACAAATAATAATAATAATAATAATTATAAAAGTGAAAAAGGAAACAAAGATTTTTTTTTTTTTTATTTTGCAGATGGGCAGTCTCTGTGTAGAGGTAGGGAGAAGAGGTTGTAGTTGAAATTGGTCAGGATACCAGAATTCAGCATGTTGACCAAGAAGGTATATGTTTTTGGATGAGGTTATCTCCTTGTTTTTAATTCATAGGTTTTTCTATCTCAAATATTTATAGTACCTACCAGGAACTAATTTGAATATCAGCATGATGCTGAGTATAAGATTGGTATTGTTATAAAGAGAATTTAGTAAATTACCATATCCATGCTGGGTATAATTGTATAGGAAGCTAAGTTTGGGAAAATAGTTGTAACAAGCAATTGTTAAAATATGTATGTAATGGGGCTGGGATTGTGGCTCAGCGGTAGAGCGCTCACCTAGCACATGCGAGGCCCAGGTTCGATCCTCAGCGCCACATAAGAATAAAGGCATTATGTACAACTAAAACAAACAAATAAATATTAAAAAAATATGTATTTAAGTTTCCAGAAAATGATCATTTTAGTAGTAGAAATACTTATTTTTTTTTTATATATAGAACTAATGTTCTGGGCTGGGGTTGTGGCTCAGCAGTAGAGTGCTCACCTAGCGTGTGCAAGGCCCTGGGTTTGATCCTCAGCACCACATAAAAATAAATAAATAAAAGTATTCTGTCAGGGCTGGGGCTGTAGCTCAGTGGTAAAACACTTGCCTCGCAATTGTGAGGCACTGTGTTCAATCCTCAGCACCACATAAAAAATAAATAAAGGGGATGGGATTGTGGCTCAGTGGTAGAGCGCTCGCCTAGCACGTGCGCGGCCCGGATTCGATCCTCAGCACCACGTACAAATAAACCCATTGTGTACAACTAAAAAGCAAATAAATAAATATTAAAAAAAAAGCTTTAAAAAAAATAAATAAAGATACTGTGTGTTCATCTACAATTAAAGAAATATTTTTAAAAAAAGTATTGTGTCTGACTGCAACTAAAAACAAAAAAAAAAGAAAAAAGAAAAAAAAGCAAATGTTCTTACAACAGATCTTAAGATATTTAATCAAACATTTTAATTTTGATTACCTTTTTGTGATGCTGGGGATTGAACCCAGGACCTTGCTTTTGCATGCTAGGAAGATACACTACCACTGAGCTACATCCCCAGTCCCAGTCAAACATTTTTATACTTAAATTTTTTGGTTTTGAGAACAGTGTATATATTTATCTGAATTTATGTCACTGGAAAGGGGTCTGAGAAGGTCCCCTAAAAGGGAGAAGACGACCTCAACTCAGCCTTGTCAGGTTTTTTTTTTTTTTTTTAATATTTATTTATTTGCTTTAGTTGTACACAATGCGTTTATTTGTGCGCAGTGCTGAGGATTGAACCCGGGCCGCGCATGTGCTAGGCGAGTGCTCTACTGTTGAGCCACGATCCCAGCCCTCAGGTTCTTGATTTACGCCACAGAAAGAAATTTCAGGATATGTCAGAAGAGGCACAGCCAAAGTTTTTTTTTTTTTTTTTTTTTTTTTTTTTAATATTTATTTGTTATAGTTGTACACATGCCTTTATTTTTTTATGTGATGCTGAGGATCGAACCTGGGACGCGCACATGCTAGGCTAGCGCTCTACCGCTGAGCCACAACCCCAGCCCCACAGCCAAAGTTTTATTTAAGAGTTATAGGTATTGGTGGGTGGGGTGGTGTACGCCTGTAATCCCAGTGGCTGGGGGTAGCTGAGACAAAAGGATTATGAGTTCAAAGCCTGCCTCAGCAAAAGTGAGGTACTAAGCAACTCAGTGAGACCCTGTCTCTAACTAAAATAAAAAATGGGTGGGGATGTGGCTCAGTGGTTGAGTGTCCCTGAGATAATCAGTACCCCCTCAGGGAAAAAAAAAGAAAAGAAAAAAGAAATGTATTTATTGCTGGGCGCGTTGGAGCACGCCTGTAATCCCAGCACTTGGGAGGCTGAGGAAGGAGCATTGCGAGTTCAAAGCCAGCCTCAGCAATGGCGAGGCACTTAGCAACTCAGTGAGACCCTGTCTCTAATAAAATACAAAAAAGGGCTGGGGATGTGGCCCAGTGGTCGAGTGCCCCTGAGTTCAATCCCCAGTACCAAAAAAAAAAAAAAAAAAAAGAAATGTATTTATTTAGGAAAGCAAGCAGTAGAGCAGGATGCATAATCAAGGGGTCTGGCACTCAGAAAGTGAGATGCATTTTTGGGGTCTTGAGCTTTTTTCTTCTTCTTCTTCCTCTTCCTCTTCTTCTTCTTCTCCTTCTTCTTCCTCCTCCCCCCCCCTCTCCCCCTCCTCCTCCTCCTTCTTCCTCCTCCTCCTCCTTTTTTTTTGGTACCAGGAATTGAACTCAGGGGCACTCGACCACTGGGCCACATCCCCAGCCCTTTTTTATATTTTATTAGAGACAGGGTCTCACTGAGTTGCTAAGTGCCTCGTCATTGCTGAGGCTGGCTTTGACCTCGAGATTCTGCTGCCTAAGCCTCCCAAGTGCTGGGATTACAGGCGTGCACCACTGTGCCTGGCCTGGGCTTTTCTTTTTAAATAAACTTTGTAGATAGTGAACATGAGAAATATGTGGAAGGCTTTTGGGGACTGCAAGATCCAGCCCTGATGAGGACTTCAGATTTTTTTGTCCTTTTCAGTGCTTCTTCATTACTTAACCCTTACCTCCAATCTCCCCAATAAAATGATTTGACCCCAGGGGGAAAAAATGTGGATATGATATCAGCCTGTTGGGCTTAGTTATCTTAATCACGGAGCACAGGGCAGGTCATGGTGATCAGGTTCTTTCAGGATCTCTTTTTTTTTCTTTAATTTTTTTAGTTAATGGACCATTTATTTTATTTATATATATGCGGTGTTGAGAATCGAACCCAGTGCCTCACACATGCCAGGCAAGCACTCCACAACCCCAGCCTTCTTTCAGGATCTCTAGGTTGATGCCATCCAGTCAATAGATGATATTTAAAATATACCCACATCATAAGTCTCTTAATATTTAACTTTGGCCTTATTTAGTTTAAATAAGTTGTACAAACTAGCAATGTATGATGTATGTAGGCTTTAATCATCTGGACTTACAATACTCTAACTTTCAAGGGCTTTTTACAAATTAAGGTCTGAAGGAAAGAGTAAAGGTAAGGGTGTTCGTGAAGCTTCCTAGATTTAAAGTCACATTTTCTTTTACCTTCTCTGTTGGTCTGTTTATCTTTATATCTTCTCTCCTACCTCATTTGTATGTTTGCTTTTGGAGTTGTTTTCATTCTATACTCCAAAATTCAAAACTGTTTTACTGGTCATGGTGGCACATGCCTGTAATCCCAACTACTTGGAAGGCTAAGGCAGGAGGATCACGAATTTGAGGTGAGCCTCAGCAGTTTAGCCAGACCTGTCTCAAAATAAAAAAGATTTTTTAAAGGCTAGGGATGTAGCTTAGTGGTAGAGTGCCCCTGGGTTTAATCCCCAGTATCTCTCTCTCTCTTTCACACACACACACACACACACACACACACACACACACACACACAAAGAGGGGTACAACTTTGTTGTAGTACATAATATTCTCTCTCTCTTTTTTTAAAATTTGGTACCAGGGATTGAACTCGGGGGCACTTGACCACTGGGCCACATCCCCAGCCCTTTTTTGTATTTTATTAGAGACAGGGTCTCACTGAGTTGCTAAGTGCCTCGCCATTACTGACGCTGGCTTTGAACCTGTGATCCTCCTGTCTCAGCCTCCCAAGTGCTGGGATTACAGTCGTGCGCCACCGCGCCCGGCTAGTACATAATATTCTCAAGAAATACATACACATGGGGGCTAGGGTTGTGGCTTAGTGGTACAGCACTTGCCTAGTGCGTGTGAGGCACTGGGTTTGATCCTTATCATCACATTAAAATAAATAAATAAATAAAATAAAGTTAAAAAAAGAAAAAGAAATGCATGCACGTTGAAGGATGAGTCAGTGATGTGGATTTTTTTTTTTTTTTTTTTTTTTCATTGAATTGACTTTTGGCAGTACTCCCCTCATCTGTATAGATTTTAGCTGGAATGTATATGGGTATGAATGAGATTTTTTTTTTTTAACATTTTTTAACTTAAGTGGGCTGGATGCTCATGTTATTTTATGTATATTATTTTAGAAGTATTGAGGCATATTTGCAAGAAAGCCTTAGAGTAAAAGAACAAGATGAGAGGAATAGCCTTGAGGGTTGAGAATAGGACTTTTCCAGGAAGGATGAAAATAAAAAGTGACTGATGATATATAAAGAGTGGGGTCTAAAAACATTTTTTGGGGGGCGGTATTGGGGATTGAGCCCCAGGGCCTTGAGCACAGTAAGCAAGTGATCTGCCACTAAGTTGTATTCCCAGGCCATTCCCCACACCTCACCCCTGCTTTTTAAAATTTCATTTCAAGACAGGGTTTTATTACTCAGGTGGCCTTGAATTTGAGATCCTCCTGCTGCAGTCTCCCAAGTAGATGGGATTACAGACCTGTACCACCACACCCAGTTTAAAAGCATTCTTTAATTCTCACCCTTTACAGGAATTTTCTTCTGCTTTAATACATTCTCTGGTATGGTACTGGATTTAAAAAAAAAATATATTTATTTATTTGCTTTAGTTGTACACAATGCAATGCATTTATGTTTACGTGGTGCTGAGGATCAAACCCAGGCCGCGCCTGTGCTAGGCGAGTGCTCTACTGCTGAGCCACAACCCGGGCCCCATTCTGGATTTTTAAAAAAATATATTTATTTATTTGCTTTAGTTGTACACAATGCGTTTATTTTTTATTTTTATTTTTATTTTGGTACTGGGGATTGAACTCAGGGGCACTCAACCACTGGGCCACATCCCCAGCCCATTTTTGTATTTTATTAGAGACAGGGTCTCACTGAGTTGCTAAGTGCCTCGCCACTGCTGAGGCTGGCTTTGAACTCGTGATCCTCCTGCCTCAGCCTCCCAAGTGCTAGGATTACAGGCTTGTGCCACCGTGCCCGGCCACAATACGTTTATTTTTACGTGGATGCTGAGGATCGAACCTGGGCCGTCCATGTGCTAGGTGAGCACTCTACCACTTGAGCCACAACCCCAGCCCCTGAATTTTTTTTTTTTTTTTTTTTTGAAAGATTTTATCTGTTCATACTCTTTCAGGGGTATATAAAAGTGTTAATTTCTGGGGCTGGGGTTGTGGTTCAGCAGTAGAGTGCTCGCCCAGGACTTGTAAGGCCCTGGGTTCGATCTTCAGCACCATGTAAACATAAATAAATAAAATAAAGTTATTGAGTCCAACCATAACTAAAAAAATAAAAAGAAGTGTTAATTTTCTATCACTTATATTAACAATAGTAAATAAGCATTGAATAAACCCCCAAACGATTTACCCTACATTATAGACAAAAGCAATCTCATTTTAAATTTCCTTTTTTTTTTTTAGTACTGGGGATTGAATTCAGGGGCACTCGACTACTGGGTCACATCCTCAGCCCTTTTTTGTATTTTATTAGAGACAGGGTCTTACTGAGTCTCTGAGTGCCTTGCCATTGCTGAGGCTGGCTTTGAATCGCAGTTTTCCTGTCTCAGCCTCCCAAGTGCTGGGATTATAGCCTGGCTTTTAAATTTCCATTTCTTTGATTCAAAAGTAAACATTTCTTCTATTTATTTTTCTTTCTTGATTTCCCTGTTTATGTCTTTTTTTTTTTTTTTTTTTTTTTTGTGGTACCAGGGATTGAACTCAGGGGCACTCGACCACTGGGCCACATCCCTGGCCCTTTTTGTATTTTTTTATTTAGAGACAGGGTCTCACTGAGTTGCTAAGTGCCTCGCCATTGCTGAGGCTGGCTTTGAACTCGCGATCCTCCTGCCTCAGCCTCCCAAAGTGCTGGGATTACAGGCGTGCGCCACCGCGCCCGGCTTGTTTATGTCTTTTTAAAAAATAATTAAAATTGCTGGAAGTACATGCTGTAATCTCAGACTATTCTGGAGGCTGAGGTAGGAATATCACAATTTTATTTATATTTTATTTTTCATTTTTTTTTATTCTAAGTTGTTATAAAAATGACAGCAGAATGTGTTACATTTTATATTGTACTTATAGAGCACATTTTTACATATCTCTGGTTGTATACAAAGTATATTCACACCATTTGTGACTTCATACATGCACTTAGGGTAATGATATCCATCTTATTCTACCATCTTTTTTTTTTTTTTCTTCACCCTTTTGCGCCCTCCCTTCCCCTCCCTCACCACTGGTCATTCTAGAGTTCCTCTAATCCTCCTATGCTCCCCATCCCAACCCCACTGTGAAACAGCCTCCTTATATCAGAGAAAACATTCGGCATTAGGATTTTTGGGATTGGCTAACTTCACTTAGCATTATATTCTCTAACTTCATCCATCTACCTGCGAATGCCATGATTTTATTCTCTTTTATTGCTGAGTAATATTCCATTGTGTATACATACTACATTTTCTTTATCCATTCATCTACTGAAGGGCATCTAGGGTGGTTCCACAGTTTAGCTATTGTGAATTGTGCTGCTATAAACATTGATGTGGCTGTGTCCCTGTAGTATGCTGTTTTTTTTAAGTCCTTTGGGTATAGACCAAGGAGTGGGATAGCTAGGTCATAGGGTGGTTCCATTCCCAGTTTTCCAAGGAATCTCCATACTGCTTTCCATATTGGCTGCACCATTTTGCAGTCCCACCAGCAATGTATGAGTGTGCCTTTTTCTCCACATCCTGGCCAACATTTATTGCTGTTTGTGTTCTTAATAGCTGCCATTCTGACTGGTGTGCGATGAAATCTTAGAGTGGCTTTGATTTACATTTCTCTAATAGCCAGAGATGTCGAACATTTTTTCATGTGTTTGTTGATTGATTGTATATCTTCTTCTGAGAAGTGTCTGTTCAGTTGAATATCACAATTTTAAAGCCACCCTGGGCAACTTAGTGAGAGACCCTGTCTCAAAATGAAAGGGGCTGGGGATGCTATACACTTCATTGCACACCTGTAATCCCAGTGGCTGAGGAAGCTGAGGCAGAAAGATTGAAAATTTGAGGCAAGTCTCAACATTTTAGATAGGGCCTCAACAACTTAGCAAGACTCTGTGTCAAAAAAGTGCTGGGGCTATAGCTCAGTGTTAGAGGGTCCCAGGGTTCCATCCCAGTACTAAAAAAAAAAAAAAAAAAAAAAAAAAAGAAAAAGCTGAGATTTTAGCCCAATGATAGAGTGCCCCTGGGTTTAATCTCTGCTATGGGGGGTTGGGGGGACCCTTAAAACTTTTATAAATATTTAATTTTATCCTTAAAATATCTTAAAAATGGGGAGAAAGAATATGTTCTTTATTTTTTGTGAACTGGGGGTTGAACTCAGGAAAACTCTACTACTGAACTATATCTCCAGCCTTTTTTATTTTTTACTTTGAGATTGGGTCTGGTCTTGAACTTGCAATCCTTTTGCTTCAACTTTCTGAGTTACTGGGATTACAGGTATGTTCCATTGTGCCCAGCAAGAATACATTAAAAAAAAACAAAAATCTTTATATAGAAGTTAAGAGGCCAAAGTTTCCCTTCCTACAAATATTTTGTTTTGTAGGTTTTCTTCCTGTCCTTTTCCTATACTTACATACCTATTTATACTTTTTTTTTTTTTGGTACCCCAGGCACTGAACTCAGGGGTGCTTCACCACTGAGCTACATCCTCAAACCTTTCTCTTTTTTGAGACAGGGTCTTGCTGAGTTGTTTAGGTCCTTGCTAAATTGCTGAGGCTGACTTTGAATTTGTGATCCTCTTACTCAGCCTCCTGAGCTGCTGTGATTACAGGTGTGCATCACCATGCCTGGCTATACCTTTATTCATTCATTCATTCATTCACATATCTGTTTATCTATTTATTAATTTTTGTTGCTGGGAATCTAGCCCAGGATCTTTCCTTAGCCGGTTGAGTAACTGGGATCACAGGAGTGCACCATTATGCCTGGCAAAATGCCTGAATATACATCTTTTTGGTTATGTAGTATTTTCATAGTGAGGTTTGTAGAAAAATTCATTCTCTGTAGAAACTGTGGAAACAGAACTTATTCATGTGCCATTGTTTCATTTCTGACCTGGGCTTAGCTCTTATTTGTGCAGATCCATTTCCTTTGGTGGTTCATTCTGCCTGGATATTGACCCAGTCAGAGCTCTGTAGTACCAAAAGGAGATAAATTTTATATAATCTTTTCCCATTTATTCAGCCCCTTATGTTTTTCACTCATGGTCATTGAAGACCAGAAGGGTGTATATGAACAATTGAAAATTCCATCTTGTGTTCCTTCAGTTTTGGGGGGAACCCCAGAGTTAATATCATTTTAAGCTGGGGTTTTTATCCTTCCTGGGACCTGTGAGATCTAAGGAAACTTGGAACTTATTTTTCAGACTTGTTTACAGGTGTGTGCTATAGCACCTAGCTGCAAGTTATTTTTAGTAGAAAATCTGTATAAATCAAACTCTGGTCATGATTTTAATTGAGCAGCAGAGTATAAGAAGTTGGATTTAGAGTTGTCTTTTTCTGTGTCTTCTCAAAAAAAATTCATGTTCATAACTCTTTTCTTTTTTACTCAGGTTGGAATTATAATTGTTAGCCTTCGATTCCTTATTTCGACAGATTGTTACTGAGGACCTTTATAAAAAAATTAATTTTAGCCAAGTGTGGTGGCACACTCCCGTAATCCCAGCGACTCAGGAGGTTGAGGTAGGAGGATTGCAAGTTTGAGGCCAGCCTCAGCAACTTAGGGAGACCCTGTCTCAAAATAAAAAACAAAAAGGGATGGGGATGTAGCTCAGTGGTAAAGTGCCCCTGGGTTCATTTCCCAGTACAAAAAAGCAACAACAAAAAACCCCCAACAATAATGAAAACCAGCTTTATAGAGACATATTACATATTATTATACATATTGAAAGTTCCAGGCCAGCCTTAGAAATTTAGTGATTTCCTCAGTAACTTAGTGAAACCCTGTCTCAAAAGGAGGGAGGCTGGGGATATAGCTTAGTGGTAAAGCATCCCTGGGTTTAATCACCAGTCTAAAAAGAAAGAAAAAAAAAATAGAAATCTTGTACCTTTTGGCATTCTCCACATCTGCCCAACTCTGCTTCCTCCCTCATAGCCCTAGATAGTCACTGTTTTACTTTTATCTGTGTGGTTAGCCTATTTTGGACATTTCATGTAAATGGAATAAAATATCAATATGTGGTCTTTTGTGTATGTATTAGTATTTCATTTCCTTTTACTGCCAAAATACTGTACATTATGTAGATGTAATACATTTTATTTATCCATTTATGTGTTGGTAGACATTTTGATTGTTTCTACTTTTTCTCACATGAGGGAGGTGCTTAGCCCACAAAATAAGGAGATATTAATGGTATTGTGCAATTGTAAAATTCAAGTAGGCACTCAGTTTCTGGGTTGTGCTAGTGTAGGGTCCTTTGAGATGGGTTGATCATCAGTGGCTAATGATGGAATCAATCATGCCTGCACAATGAACTTTCCATTAAAACCCCAACAGGATAGGGATTGCATGTGGTGGTGCATGCCTGTAATCTTAGCAGTTTAGGAGGCTGAGTCAGGAGGATCACAAGTTCAAGGCAAGCCTCAGCAACTTAACAAGGCCCTAAGCAACTTAGTGAGACCCCGTCTGAAAAAAATAAAATAAATAAAATAAATAAATAAATAAAAAGGGGTGGGGATGTGGCTCAGTAGTAGAATGCCCCTGGGTTCAATCCTCAGTACCTGCCCCTGCAATAAAAAACAAAAACAAAACAAAAGAAAGGGCTTGATTGGAGAGCTTCCAGATTGCTGAACTCATGTATTTGGTGGGTGGTACTCCTGCACAGGGTCCTGGAGGTCTATATTCCTTCCTACATACCTTGCCCTATGCATCTCTTCCTTCTGACTGTATCCTTTGTAATACATGGGCAGATGTAAGTATTTCCTTTTGTGAACCACACTAGCAAATTAATTAAATGTGAAAGGTCACTGGAGATGCTAAACTGATTGGTCAGTAGTGCAGGTCCCAATTTAGTACTTGCGATTGATATCTCAAGTGAGGGAGTTTGTGGAATTGAGTCCTTATCCTGTGGGATCTGATGCTATCACCAGTTTTTGGCTATTACAAATAAAACTGATTGGGCAGGAGAATGTGTGCTTAGAATGTGCAAGCTTCCACTGGAGAACGGATCGCTTGGTGTGTAGACAAACTCCCACATATCTGGTGTCAGGTGTATTCTGTGCTGTGAATGGAATGTGAGTAGAAAGAGAAAATATTTTTTTCTTGAGATCCAATTTTTTTTTAATAGTGCTGGTTATGGAACACTCATGGCTTCATGCATGCTAGGCAGGTGTTGTACCACTGAGCTACATTCCCAGTGAGATCCACTTTTTTTATTTGAAAAAAAACTTTTTTAAAATATTTTTTTAGTTGTAGATGAACATAATATCAAACCTAGGACCTCTACCACTGAGCTACAACCACAGCCCCTTGAAAATTTTATTTTACATATAACTGTAGCAAATAATACAGAGAGATCCCTTGTATATTTTGCCTAGTTTCCCAAAAGGTAACATTTGCAAAACTATTATGTACTATTAACAACCAGGATATTGGCATTGATGTATACCACTAATTTACACAAATTTCTGTTTTACTGGTACTCATTTTTTGTGTGTTTTAGTTCTTTTTAAAAAAATTTTTTTAGCCGGGTGCGGTGGCGCACGCCTGTAATCCTAGCACTTTGGGAGGCTGAGGCAGGAGGATCGCGAGTTCAAAGCCAGCCTTAGCAATGGCGAGGCACTTAGCAACTCAGTGAAACCTTGTCTCTAAATAAAATACAAAAAAGGGCTGGGGATGTGGCCCAGTGGTCAAGTGCCCCTGAGTTCAATCCCCGGTACCACCAAAAAAAAAAAAAAAAAAAAAAAAAAAAAAAATTAAATTATTTATTTATTTGCTTTAGTTGTACACAATTCGTTTATTTGTAGATGGTGCTGAGGATCGAACCTGGGCCGCGCACGTGCTAGGCTAGCACTCTTCCGCTGAGCCACAACCCCAGCCCTCTTTTTAAAATTTTATTTTTTTCCTTGTAATTAACTAGTACTAATTATATATATTTATGAGGTAAAGTGTGATTTTTTTTTTTTAAGTACATGTATATAATGTGCCCTGACCTGTGTTTTAGTTTTATATAACTTCATCTACCACCACAGTCAAGACCACAAGGATGTCTAGTGTTACTCCATAGCCACCCTTACCACATCTCTGGCCACCACAAGTCCATCTTCCCTCTAAAATTTTATCACTTTGAAAGTGTTATGTAAGCAAAATCATACGGTACATAGATTGTTGGGGTTAACTTCTTTTTTTTTTTTAAATATTTATTTATTTGCTTTAGTTGTACACAATGCGTTTATTTATACATGGTGCTGAGGATTGAACCCGGGCCGCGCACATGCTAGGCGAGCGCTCTACCGCTGAGCCACAATCCCAGCCCCTGGGGTTAACTTCTTTTTAAAAAATTTTTAGTTGTAAACCGGGCGCGCGGTGGCGCACGCCTGTAATCCCAGCACTTTGGGAGGTGAGGCAGGAGGATCACGAGTTCAAAGCCAGCCTCAGCAATGGCGAGGCACTTAGCAACTCAGTGAGACCCTGTCTCTAAATAAAATACAAAAAAAAAAGGGCTGGGGATGTGACCCAGTGGTCGAGTGCCCCTGAGTTCAATCCCCGGTAACCACATAAAAAAAAAAAAAAAAAAAAAAAAAAAAAAAAAAATTTTGTTGTAGATAGACACAATACCTTTATTTTATTTATTTATTTTTATGGGGTGCTGAGGATCAAACCTAGTGCCTCACAGGTGCTAGGCAAGTGCTCTACCACAGAGTCACCCCAGCTTGGTTAACTACTTCTTCTTTTTTTTTTTTTAATTAATTTTTTAGTTGTAGTTGGACATAATACCTTTATTTTTATTTATTTTTATGTGGTGCTGAGGATTGAACACAAGGCCTCACACAAGGTAGGCGAGTACTTTACCACTGAGCCACAACCCCCACCCTGGTTAATTTGTTTAATTAGGATAGTTCCTTGGAGATTCATTCAAGTTGTATGCGTCAAAAGTTCTGGGGCTTGGGCTGGGGTTGTGGCTCAGTGGTAGAACACTGGCCTAGCATGTGCAAGGCCCTGGATTTGCTCCTCAGCACTACATAAAAATAAGTAAGAATAAAGGTACTGTGTCCAATTACAACTAAAAAAAAAAAAAAAAAAAAAAAAAGTTCTGGGGCTGGGGATGTGGCTCAGTGGTTGATTTCCCCCGAGTTCAATCCCCGGTAACCCCCCCCCACACACACACACAAAAAAAATGTTCCTTCTTATTGCTGAGTAGTATTCTATGATGTGAATATACCTTTGTTTGTTTAACCATTTACCCGTTGAAGGACATTTGGAGTGATCCCAGTTTTTGGCAATTACAAATAAAACTGCTTGGGCAGGAGGATAGTTCAGCAATAGAATGTGTGCTTAGAATGTGCAAGGCTATGTATTTGATCCCCAGTACCACAGAACAAAACTAAAGCCAAATAAAACTGCTATGAACATTTGTATACAGGTTTTATATAAATGTAAGTTTTCATTTCTTTGGGATATGTGTTCAGGAGTATAATTTTTGTCTGTATAGTAGTTGCATGTTTAGTTTTTTAAGAAACTGCTATTTTTATATATATATATTTTTAGTTGTCAATAGACATTTATTTATTTACTTATATGTGATGCTAAGAGTAGAACCCAGTTTTTCATACATGCCAGGCAAGCACTCTACAATCCCAGCTCCCAGAAATTGCTATTTTTTTATATGTATATTTATTTGTTTTTAGTTGTACACAATGCCTTTATTTTTACGTGGTGCTGAGGATTGAACCTGGGTCTCGCACATGCTAGGCTGAGCCACAACCCCAGCTCAGAAATTGCTATTCCCCCCCGCCCCAATTTTTTGTAGTTGTAGATAGACAGCATGCCTATATTTTATTTATTTTTATGTGGTGCTAAGAATCAAACCCAGTGCCTCACATGTGCTAGGCAAGTGCTCTGCCACTGAGTTACAGCTCCAACCCCAGAAACTGCTCTTTTTCAGAATGACTTCACCATTTTGCTTTTTTATCAATGTACGAGTGATCTAGTTTCTTTGTATCCTCACCAGCACTTTGGGTTGTCACTGTTTTTTTTTGTTGTTTTTTTTTTTTTTTTTTTTTGGTGGGTACCGGGGATTGAACTCAGGGGCATTTGACCACTGGGCCATATCCCCAGCCTTTTTTTGTATTTAATTTAGAGACAGGGTCTCACTGAGATTCTTAGTGCCTCGCCATTGCTGAGGCTGGCTTTGAACTCATGATCCTCCTGCCTCAGCCTCCCAAGTGCTGGGATTACAGGCGTATGCCACTGTGCCTGGCTTGTTTTGTTTTGTTAAAAGGAAGTGTGAACCCTGTGGTGCTTAACCACTGAGCTACTACATCTCTAACCCTTTAAAAATTTTTTTGAGGACAGAGTCTTGCTAAGTTGCTAAGAGCTTTGCTAAGTTGCTGAGGCTAGATTTGAATTTATGATCCTCCTGCCCCAGCCTCCCGAGCCACTGGGATTACAGGTATGTGCCACAGCACCTGGCTTGTGTTTTACATTTTATTTTAGCTGCTTAATACAGACTTCAAACTTGGTGTAAAATATGGTAAGTAATAACTATTTTATTTCTTATTTCTAAACTACTACCTTCATATTTGGAGACTATGATCTTTAGGTTAAAGTTCTCTTTTTTTTTCAGCAAATCCTAATGATGATATTTATTACATTTTTTTTTCAGTGCTGATGATCCAATCCAGGACCTCATGTATGCTAAGCAAATGCTCTGCTATTGAATTATACTCCCATATCCTACTACCCATCTCTTGAATTAAGTAAGCTTCCCTGGATATATTAAAATTTTAATTTGTGTGAAAGTAATGAGTAATAATTTTGTTGTCTTGCACATCAGGTTTATTATTTATTTTTACTTATTTATTTTTTTGCAGTGCTGGGGGTTGAACCCTGGGCTTTTGCGAGCTAATCAAGTCCTTTACTACTGAGCTACATCCCCAGCATCCCAAGGAGTTTTGTTTTTTTGTGTGTGTATGTGTGGTACCCGGGATTGAACCCAAGGGTACTTAAACACTGAGCAACATTCCCAGAGCCTTTTAAAAATATTTTATTTAGGGCTGGGGTTGTGGATCAGTGGTAGAGCGCTTGCCTAGCATGCGTGAGGCACTGGGTTCTATCCTCTGAACCATGTAAAAATAAAATAAAGGTAATGTGTCCACCTACAATTAAAAAATAAATATTAAAATTTTTTTAATTTAGAGACAGTCTGTTTTTTTTTTTTTAATTTTTTAGTTATACATGGATACAATATATTTATTTATTTATTTTTATGAGGATTGAACCCAGTGCCTCACATGTGGGAGGCAAGCGCTCTGCCATTAAGCCACAACCCCAGCCCTGTTTTTTTTTTTTTAAATATTTATTTATTTGCTTTTAGTTGTACACAATGCGTTTATTTGTATGTGGTGCTGAGGATCGAACCCAGGCTGCACACGCGCTAGGCGAGAGCTCTACCGCTGAGCCACAACCCCAGCCCCCCTGTTTTTTTTTTTTTAAATATATATTTTTTTGTTGTAGATGGACATGAGATCTTTATTTTATTTATTTATTTTATGTGGTGTCCTCGTTTGTGTCTTGACTCCTTTACTGTTAATGTTTTATTATGGCTAAAGTAAAGCTTATGGCTAAAGTAAAAATACTGCAGAGGTCCTGTGGAGGAAGACTAAGGTGAAAAAGTTGTTTTTTAGATTTCTGTTGTAGTTAAAGGCCTGCTCAGCACCCCATCAGAGATACTTGTGTATAACAGGTCACAGAAATATTTTTTTTTTTCTTTCTTTCTTTCTTTTTTTTTTTTTTTCTTTTGGTATTGGGGATTGAACCTAGGGGCATTTTACCACTGAGCTACATCCCCAGCTCTTTTTTTTGAGACAGGGTCTTGCTAAGTTGCTGAGACTGGCCTCAGACTTGTGATCCTCCTGCCTGTCTCCCAAGTTTGTTGGGATTACAGGTGTGTGCCACTACACAAGGCCAGAAATACTTCTTGCATGACTATTTGGTACCCATGTACTTCTGATTGAAGTTATATTATACCCTTCTTGAATCATTTTTAAGTGAAATGAAATCTATCTTTGGGCTGATATTGTTGTTGTTATTGTTTTAACCAATACATAGGTAGCTATGGCAGAGTAAGTATTTTCTTAGAGGTAGTGAAATTGAAGGGCAAACTTAAGTTGGAAGTATTTAGTTCTAACTGAATATAGTGCATTTAGCTAGCTGCCTTGGCTAATTTAGGCTTGTGGACTAAGCAAATGGAATGGAGAAGATACAGAGGTACTACATTCCTCATTTGGTAAAATGGATTGTAAATTCTGAATGAAGCAGTGATTCTGGTAAGGTCTGACTATGGGCAAGGAGCTATTGAAATTAACAGCTCTATGTTTTCAGGGTGGTGGTGAAGGTAGGACCTGATCTCCATTATAATTGAAAATGAAGTCCTTCTCTAGTGAGGCCACAGTAGCATCCACAGCAGCTGCTGCTGCCACTTCCGCCTGAATTTAGTGGCAGTCAGTACGTGGCCAGTGCAGGATATGACCTCATGATGTATAGGGAAGGTATGTATAGGGAAGGACTTGTTTTGGTTCTGGCCAAGTGATTGCACAGGTTGTGGGTGTCACTTTAAACATACAAAGACTTGCTTTCTGGAGGAGGAGCAGCTTCTTTGAGGATCAGGTGTTCTTCTGAAGGGATGAGCTCATGCTTCTAACCAGACCTGCCCTAGACACTGAGTGAACATTTTTCTAATTGCAAGGCCTGCAGCAGGGAGAAGTAGGAAATAGTTACGGCTTCAAGCATTTTGTGAATAGCAAAAAACAAAGCAAAGCAAAACAAAAGAAAATTTTGGGAAATCTTTTGAAGTGAGTGACTCTGAATATCAGGTTGAAGGTTATACATGAACACTCAGTCTTTTTTTTTTTTTTTTTTTTTTTTGGTACCGGCGATTGAACTCAGGGGCACTCGACCACTGGGCCACATCCCCAGCCCTTTTGTATTTTTTTTAAAAAAATATTTATTTATTTGCTTTAGTTGTACACAATGCGTTTGTTTTTACGTGGTGCTGAAGATCGAACCCGGGCCGCACGCGTGCTAGGCAAGCGCTCTACCGCTGAGCCACAATCCCAGCCCCAACACTCAGTCTTTAAGTTGAAGATTGCAGTAAAGTGCATGGTAGGTTGAAGGAAGCTTTGGTGGTGGCTCTAACTTTATTTTAAATGTTTTTTTTTTTTTTTTTTTTTTTTTTATCCTTTCAGTGTAGGATATAGAACCCAGGGACTTGCAAGTGCTCTACCACTGAGTTGTACCATTGAGATGACTTTTTAAGACTTAATAAATTTGTTTCCAATATTGTCTTTTTTTTTTTTTTTTTTTTTTTTTTGGTCTGTTTCATCTATTACTTATTTATTTTTCCTCCCTCCCTCTCTCCCTCCCTCCCTTCCTTACTTCCTTCCTTTCTTTTGTGGTGCTGGGGATTGAACCCAGGGCCTTGTGCATGCTAGGCAAGCGCTCTACCACTGAGCCTCATCCCCAGTCCTCCTGTATTATCTTGACTGATTTTGTTGCTTTGGGGAGTAAGAATCCTAGGGACTCCTTTTTTCATTTCCAAGGTTCTTTATGGCTTATTTTAGAGCTTGTGTTAATGGAGTTTATCCTACTTTTCAAGTCTTCTCTGCTGGATTTTATAGCTCTGATAAATCTGATCCTGTTTTATTTTGTTTTAATTTATTTAAGCTTTCCTATTTAGTTTAAGGTTCTTAAAGATGAAATTAGAAAAGTATTAATTATTTATTATTACTATTATTTTAATGTACTGGGGATTGAGACCAGGGCCTCACATATGCTAGGTAAGTGCTCTAACACTGAGCTTCATTCCCAACCCCTTTAAAAAATTATTGAGGCTTTGTCTAAGTTGCCCAGGCTGGCCTTGAATTTGGGATTCCTCCTGCCTCAGCCTCCCCAGTAGTTGGATTACAGGTGTGTTTGGCAGTTATTTTATTTTATTTTTTAATTAAACTCTGTTTTGAGAGAATTCCAGATTCATGCAGTTATAATAAATTTATAATTAATATACAGTGATCTGATCCATGCTTTATGTAGTTTCTTCTAATGGTAAAACTATAATGCAGTATCACAATCAGAGTATTGAGATTGCTACAACCAAAGTACCAAATACACACAGATACACACACACACACACATTTGTATATATATATGTATATTTTGATCCAGGGTCTCCCTATGTTGCCCAAGCTGGTTTTGAACTCCTGAGTTCGTGTAATCCTCCCACCTCAGCTTCCCTAGTAGCTGGATCTACAGGTGAACACCACTATACCTGGTTCCCTATTATGCTTTGATAACCACCCCCACTTCCCTTCAGACCTATTCCTTCCTTAACTCCTGCCAGTCACTGATTAAAAAATCACTTTTAGCCAGGTGCAGTGGCAAGTGCCTGTAATCCCAGCTACTTGGGAGGCTGAGGCGGGAGGATTTACTGGCCTGGACAACAACACACTGAAACCTGGCCTATAAATAAATAGATAAATAGATAAATAAGTAAATAAATAAAAATATAAGTAAATTAGAAAATTAGTTTTTAGCAAAAATGTAGTTTTGTATTAGTGATCCATGTGGCTTTATGAAAAGAGCCCTAGACTGCAATAGGTGATTTTGGTTCATTGTAACTCTTTGACCTTGGGCAATAATTTTAATTTCTCTGTGTTTCAGATTCCTTATGTATAAATGGGGAAATGGTACATTAATTTCTATCTGACCTATTTTATAGGTTTTTGAGAAACTAAATTTTGTTAAGAAACATACTATATAGATTATTATTAGCATCAAATTCAGTAGTTATTAAATTAGAAACTATATAGCAAATTGAAAACTGGAAACTCTGGGAACTATACCCCAAGATGATAAAACTCAACATTTCCTAACTCCCCACCCCTAAGGTGTAGGGTATTTTCTTTTATATTTATTCTTTTTAGATATATGTAACAGTAGAGCATATTTTGACATATTATGCATATATGGGGTATAACTTGTTCTAATTAGGATCCCATTCTTGTGATTGTACATAATGTGGAGTTTCACTGGTAGAGTATTCATATATGAACATAAGAAAGTTATGGAGGTGCTGGGCACAAGAGTGAATATTTGTGTTTCTTTTTTAGAGCCAGAGGTGTCTTTGTATTACCCAGGCTGACCTTGAACACCTAGGCTCAAGTGATCTTCCTCAGCCTCAAAGTAGTTAGGACTACAGGCATGCATCACCATGCTCAACAAGAGTGAACCAATTGTTGGGCACGGTGGTGCATGTCTGTAATTCCAGTGGCTCAGGAGGCTAAATAGGAGGATCACAAATTCAAAGCCAGCCTTAACAACTTAGTGAGGCCTTCAGCAACTTAATGAGACGTTGTCTCAAAAAAAAAAAGGGGGGGGGGAATGATTTCTTAAAAATTAAAACATTAAACATATAACATGTCATGGAATATGAGGCTTTAGTTCTTTTTCCTTATGTTCTGAATGTTTATGTAATTTTGGGGATTATATCAGTTTTTTTTTTCAGTATTGGGGATTGAACATTGGTGCACTGTACAACTGAGCTATATTTCCAGCCCTTTTTAAAAATTTTTGAGGGATGGGGTTGTGGCTCAGCAGTAGACGCTCGCCTAGTGCCGCCCGGGTTTGATGCTCAGTACCATGAAAAAAAAAAAAAAAAAAAGGCATTGTGTACAACTGAAATAAATAAATATTAAAAAAACAGGGTCTCACTAAGTTGCTTAGGGCCTGGCTAAATTGCTGAGGCTGGCCTTGAATTTATAATCCTCCTACCTCAGCTTCCTGAGCTGCTAGGATTAACTATGCCACCATGCCCAGTTCAGTATTGTTTGTTTTATACAAATATTGAACCTGAGCTACATAAGGTACAATGATTATAATAATTTTGTCATACAACTTATTTTCCTTAGATGAAATAATTGTCTTGCTTTTTACATGTGCTCAGTTTTTTTTTTTTTTTTTTTTTTTTTTTTTTTTGTGGTACAACTCAGGGGCACTCGACCACTGGGTCACATCCCCAGCCCTTTTTTGTATTTTATTAGAGAAGGGTCTCACTGAGTTGCTAAGTGCCTCGCCATTGCTGAGGCTGGCTTTGAACTTGCGATCCTCCTGCCTCAGCCTCCCAAAGTGCTGGGATACAGGCGTGCGCCACCGCGCCCGGCTACATGTGCTCAGTTTTTAAAAAACTAATTTTTTTCTGTATTGGGGATTGAACCCAAGTATGTCTTATGCATACTAGGTAGGTACTCTACTCCTGAGCTGCCTAAATTCTCAGCTCTATTTTCTTCAGCTTCATTTTATTTCATTTTTAGAACAAATTATAGCCCAGTGTGGTGGCCACACCTGTAATCCCAGTGTCTTGGGAGGCTGAGGCAGGAGGATCGAAAGTATGAAGCTAGCCTCAGCAATTTAGCAAGGCCCTAAGCAACTTAGCAAGACCCTGTCTCAAAATAAAAATAAAAAGGGCTGGGGGTATGGTTCAGTGGTTAAGTACCCCTGGATTTAGTCCCCCATGCCAAAAAAAAAAAAAAAAAAAAAAAAGAATAAATGATAGAGCTGGGTGTGGTAACACATTAAGTACCCCTGGGTTTAGTCCCCCATGCCCAAAAAAAAAAGAATAAATAATAAATGATAGAGCTGGGTGTGGTAACACATGCCTGTAATCCCAGTAATTTGGAAGGCTAAGGAGGAGGATAGCAGGTTCAAGGCCAGCCTTGATAATTTAGCATGAACAGGTCTCAAATAATAAAAAGGGCTGGAGATATTACTCAGTGTTAGAACACTTCACTAGCATGTGCAAGGCCCTGGATTAAATCCCTGGTATCATAAAACAACAACAAAAAATGGACATTTATTAAATAAACATGTAATTTTTGGTAAGATAGATTGTAGATAGGATATGCAATATATGCATTTTACTTTGAAATTCTACGGAAAATATATTATCAAGGATTTGGGATCTGACCACTGATGTAGTTCATCACTCTCTCTCTCTCTCTTTTTTTTTTTTTTTTGGTACTGAGGATAGAACTGAGGGGTGCTCAACCACTGATCCACATCCCCAGCCCTTTTTTATATTTTATTTAAAGACAGAGTCTTGCTGAGTTGCTAAGGGCTTCTCTAATTGCTGAGGCTGGCTTTGAACTCGCAATCCTCCTGCCTCAGACTCTCGAGCCACTGGGATTGCAAGCGTGTGCCACCGTGCCTAGCCTCATTCTTTTTTTATATTGGGCTGGAGATATAGCTCAGTTGGTAGAGTGCTTGCCTCGCAAATCCCTAACATCTCCCCCCACCCCCCCCCCCCACACACACACAGAAAAAAAAAAAAAAAAGAAAGAAAGAAAAAACCCTGTTTTATATTGCTGGGCATGGTGGTGCATGCCTGTCATATCCCACAGACTCAAGAAGCTGAGGCAGGAAGATCACAGTTTGAGCCAACCTCAACAATTTAGTGAGGTCCTAAGCAACTTAATAAAAAATAAAGATAAAAAGGACTGGGGATGTAACTCAGAGGTAAAAGCCCTAGGGTTCAATGTCCAGTAAGCCCCCACCCACCTCCCTCACCCCTAAAATTTTCATATACATAACATAAAACTTATCGTTTTAACCATTTTTAAATGTGTAGTTCTTTGACATTAAGTGATTCATTGTTATTATTCCATTCTGATTCTCAATTTGGGTCAGGCCTCTTTTTTCCTCTCTAGAAGCATATAGAAATTTCTCTTTATTCATAATAGTATGCAGTTTAGTTTTGTTTGTGCTTTAGTATGGTTTTTTGAAATAATTTATTTTTTATTATTTATTTTGTTTATGTTTTGCACTGCTGGAGGTTGAACCCATGGCATGCTAGACAAGTGCTCTACAGCTGAGCTACATCCTCAGCCCATAATTTTTTTATGACTCAATAATATTCCATTGTCTATGTATACACCACATTTTCATTATCTACTCATCTGTTGATGGATACTTAGGTTGATTACTTATCTAGGCTATTGTGGATGCCCTCAGTGGATATGTAAGTTCATACAAATTTCCTTTCCTTTGAATATCTATGCAGTAGTTGGATTGCTGGATCATATGGTAGTTCTATTTTTAGTTTTTGAGAAATCTCCCTACTATTTTCCATAATGGATATGCTAATTTACATTTCTACCAATAGCATATGAGAGTTCCCCTGTTTCTGTATCCTAACCTGCATTTGTTATTTTTTGTCTTTCTAATAGTAGGTATTCTAACAAGGGTGATATATCTCATTGTTTTGATTTGCATTTTCATTGTGATTAGTGATGGTGAACATTTTTTTCATTTACATTTTGGCCATTTATTTATTTATTTATTTATTTTTTGTGGTACCGGGATTGAACTCAGGGGCACTCGACCACTGGGCCACATCCCCAGCCCGTTTTTGTATTTAGAGACAGGGTTTCACTGAGTTGCTAAGTGCCTCGCCACTGCTGAGGCTGGCTTTGAACTCATGATCCTCCTGCTTCAGCCTCCCAAGTGCTGGGATTACAGGCGTGCGCCACCGCGCCCGGCTTTAAATATATTTTTAAGAATATTTATTTATTTGTTTGGTTTTGTTGTACACAATGCCTTTATTTTTACGTGGTGCTGAGGATTGAACCCGGGCTGCACACATTCTAGGCGAGCGCTCTACGGCTAAGCCACAACCCCAGCCCTTAAATAATTTTTTAGATGTTGACATTTATTTTATTCATGTGTTTATATGCGGTGCTGAGAATTGAACCTCGTACCCCATGCATGCTAGGCAAGCGCTCTACCACTGAGCCACAACCATAGCCCAGGATATAGTTTCTTTATTCTACATATATATATTTTCTTTTCCTAACACCGTTTATTGAAGAGACTTTCCTTTTTCTAGTGTATATGTCTGCTGCCTTTAAAAAAAATCAGTTAGTTGTAGGACTGGGGATATAGTTCTGTGGTCATCAGCATTGGGGGAAGAAAATCATTTGGCTGTAAATAGGTGGATTTATTTCTGGGTTTTCTATTCTGTTCCATTGCTTTATGAGTCTGTTTTTATGCCAGTATCATGCTATTTGTTTGTTTGTTTTTAGTACTGGGGATTTAAACCATGGTCTTGAACATACTAGCTAGGCCACACTCTACTGAGTTACAGCCCCAGACCTTTAAGAAAAAAATTATCACAGGACAGAGTCTTGTTCAGTTGCCCAGTTTGGCCTCAAACTTGGTGATCCTCCTACTTCAGCCTCCCAGGTAGCCAGAATTATGGATGTGTGCCTTCATGCGTGGTCCATGCTATGTTTTTAAAGTTCTGGGGATTGAACCAAGGGTTGTTCTACCACTGATCTATATCCCAACTCTTTTTTTTTTGTGTGTGGTGCTGGGGATTGAACCCAGGGCCTTGTGCATGCAAGGCAAGTACTCTATCAACTGAGCTATGTCCTCAGCCCCTCCCCACTCCTTTTTATTATTTTTAAAATTTTGAGATAGGGTCTTACTAAGTTGCCCAGGCTGGCCTCAAACTTGTAGTCATCCTGCTTTACCCTCCAGAGTTACAGGGATTACAGGAGTGAGCCACCATGTGGACTAACCTTGTAAATTCTTAAACTAATTTCTCTAGAGTGTTTGTGATGGACATAAGACATTACCCAGTGTTAGTTCAGATTTCGCAGTTGTGCAGTCCTCTACGATATTGTCCTCTCTTTTTTTTAAAAAAAAATATTTATTTATTTGCTTTAGTTGTACACAATGTAACGAACGCATTTATGTTTACGTGGTGCTGAGGATCGAACCCGGGCTGTGCATGTGCTAGGTGAGCGCTCTACCGCTGAGCCACGACCCCAGCCCAATATTGTCTTCTCTTTAGATGATAGCTGCAAGTTTAAGAATCCCCAGACATCCTGTGCTTATCACAAAGATGCTACAAAATCAAAGGTTCCTGTGACCCCTTCAAGTTTGATAATTTGTTAGAACAACTCACAGAACTCAGGAAAGCATTATACCTAATGATTAAAGTTTTATTATAGCAAAAGGATACAAATATGAACTAACAAAAGAGACAGATGCATGGGGTGAGATATGGGAGAGTCCCAAAAGTTAAGCTTCAGTGTCCCTGTAACTATGAAAGGTCCAGTTCTGTTGCTACCTCTTGTAGCCAGTAACTTGAGAGAGTAACAGTAGAAGAAAGAACTTTATTTGTAATAAGCTAGTAGGTGGAAGATGAAGGACAAATTGCATCTTGCCAGGGGTTGTAGGCACAAAAACTCATATGAAGTTTCTGGGGAGTCTAATTTATTCATAGATAGGTAGGCACTGGAATGTTCATTAATTTTTTACAGTAATCAGTTTTCTGTGTTTGTAGTTGCAGTATTTGGGATTGAAGCCAGACTCTAGAATCCAGTGACATACCCAGCCTTTTAAAATTTTTTGTTTGGGCTGGGATTGTGGCTCAGCGGTAGAGCGCTCGCCTAGCACGTGCGCGGCCCGGGTTCGATCCTCAGCACCATGTACAAATAAACGCATTGTGTACAACTAAAGCAAATAAATAAATATTTTAAAAAAATTAAAAAAAAATTTTTTTTTGTTTATTTAGTTTTTGGTACTACGGATTGAACCCAGGGATGTTTAACCACTGAGTCACAGCACCACCCCATTTTATTTTGCATTTTGAGACAGGGTCTTGCTAAGTTGTTTAGGGACTTGCTAAGTTGCTGAAACTGGCTTTGAACTTGCTATCCTCCTGCCTTAGCCTCCTGAGTTGCTGGAATTAGTGTTATGAGCCACCATGCCCAGCTTATTTTATTTTTGGATACACTCTTGCTCAGTTGCCTAGGTTGGCCTGGAACTGTTTTTTTTTTTTTTTTTTTTTTGGCAGTGGGGATTGAACTTAGGGACATTTGACCACTGGGCCACATCCCTAGCCCTTTTTTGTATTTTTTTTACAGACAGGGTCTCAGTGAGTTGCTAAGTGCCTCACCATTGCTGAGGCTGGCTTTGACTCGGATCTTTCTGCCTCAGCCTCCCAAGTGCTGGGATTACAGGCATGCACCACCGCGCCTGGCTGGCCTGGAACTTTGATCGTCTTGCTGCTGTCAGCCTTCCCAGTAGCTGGGTTTACAAGTGTGTGTATGATGCCTTGCCAATAATCAGTTATCAGGTGTCACCTCCCACCCCTGCCGTGGTACTGGAGATTTTATTTTTATTTTTTATTTGTTTTAATTAGTTATACAGGACAGTAGAATGCATTTTGACACATCATACATAAATGCAGTATAACTTCTCATTCACCTGGTTGTACATGATGTAGAGTTACACAGGTCATGTAATCATATATGCACACAGGGTAATAATGTCTGATCCATTCTATCTACTATCATTCCTAGCCCCACGCCTCCTCTCCGACCTTCACTCCCCTCTGTCTAATTCAAAATACCTCTATTCTCCTTCTACCTCTTATTGCGAATTAGCATCGTGTATCAGATAAATCATTTGGCCTTTGGTTCTTTGAATTGGCTTATTTTGCTTAGCATAATATTCTCCGAATCCGTCCGTTTACCAGCAAATGCCATAATTTCAGTTTTCTTTATGGCTGAGTACTATTCCATGATAAATATATCATAGTTTCTTTATTCATTAATCTGTTGAAGGATACCTAGATTGGTTTCATAGCTTGGCTATTGTGAATTGAGCTGCTATAAATATTGATGTGGCTGTGTCAATGCTGTAGTATGCTGATTTTAAGTCCTCTGGGCATAGACCAAGGAGTGGGATAACTGGATCAAATGGTGATTCCATTCTAAGTTTTCTAAGGAATCTCCATACTGCTTTCCATAATGGTTGCACCAATTGCAGTCCCACTAGCAATATATGAGAGTACCTTTCTCCCCACATCCTTGACAACATTTATTGTTACTTGTATTCTTTTTTTTTTTTTTTTTTTTTTTTTGTGGTACCGGGGATTGAACTCAGGGGCACTCGACCACTGGGTCACATCCCCAGCCCTTTTTTGTATTTTATTTAGAGACAGGGTCTCACTGAGTTACTAAGTGTCTCACCATTGCTGAGGCTGGCTTTGAACTCGCGATCCTCCTGCCTCAGCCTCCCAAAGTGCTGGGATTACAGGCGTGCGCCACCACGCCCGGCTTGTTACTTGTATTCTTGATAATTGCCATTCTGACTGGAGTGAGACAGAATTTTGGTGTAGTTTTAATTTGCATTTCTCTAATTGCTAGAGATGTTGAACATTTTTTCATATATTTGTTGATTGACTATATTTCTTCTGTGATGTGTCTGTTCAGTTCCTTTGCCCATATATTAGATTGAGTTATTTATTTTTTGGTGTAAAATTTTTAAAATTCTTTACATATCCTGGAGATGAATGCTCTGAGGTATGTGTGGTAAAGATTTTTTCCCATTCTGTAGTCTCTGTCTTCACATTATTGATTGCTGTGAAAAAGCTTTTTAGTTTGATTCCTTCCCATTTATTGATTCTTGATTTTACTTCTTGCACTTTAGGAGTCTTGTTCAGGAAGTTGAAATGGTGGTGATTTGGGTCTACATTTTCTTCTAGTAGGTGCAGGGTTACTATTCTAGTGCCTAAGTCTTTGATCCACCGTGAGTTGATTTTTGTGCAGGGTGAGAGATATGGGTTTAATTTCATTATGCTACATATGGATTTCCAGTTTTCCCAGCACCATATGTTGAAGAGGCTATCTTTTTTCCAATGTATGTTTTTGGTACCTTTGTCTTATATGAGATAACTGTATTTATGTGGGTTTGTCTCTGTGTCTTCTAGCCTATACCATTGGTCTATGTATCTGTTTTGGTGGGTACTGGAGATTTAACCCAGGGATATTCTACCATTGAACTATATCCCTAGCCATTTTTTTTTTTTTTTTTTTTTTTGTGGTACCGGGGATTGAACTCAGGGGCACTCGACCACTGGGTCACATCCCCAGCCCTTTTTTGTATTTTATTTAGAGACAGGGTCTCACTGAGTTACTAAGTGTCTCACCATTGCTGAGGCTGGCTTTGAACTCGCGATCCTCCTGCCTCAGCCTCCCAAAGTGCTGGGATTACAGGCGTGCGCCACCACGCCCGGCTTGTTACTTGTATTCTTGATAATTGCCATTCTGACTGGAGTGAGACAGAATTTTTGGTGTAGTTTTAATTTGCATTTCTCTAATTGCTAGAGATGTTGAACATTTTTTCATATATTTGTTGATTGACTATATTTCTTCTGTGATGTGTCTGTTCAGTTCCTTTGCCCATATATTAGATTGAGTTATTTATTTTTTGGTGTAAAATTTTTAAAATTCTTTACATATCCTGGAGATGAATGCTCTGAGGTATGTGTGGTAAAGATTTTTTCCCATTCTGTAGTCTCTGTCTTCACATTATTGATTGCTGTGAAAAAGCTTTTTAGTTTGATTCCTTCCCATTTATTGATTCTTGATTTTACTTCTTGCACTTTAGGAGTCTTGTTCAGGAAGTTGAAATGGTGGTGATTTGGGTCTACATTTTCTTCTAGTAGGTGCAGGGTTACTATTCTAGTGCCTAAGTCTTTGATCCACCGTGAGTTGATTTTTGTGCAGGGTGAGAGATATGGGTTTAATTTCATTATGCTACATATGGATTTCCAGTTTTCCCAGCACCATATGTTGAAGAGGCTATCTTTTTTCCAATGTATGTTTTTGGTACCTTTGTCTTATATGAGATAACTGTATTTATGTGGGTTTGTCTCTGTGTCTTCTAGCCTATACCATTGGTCTATGTATCTGTTTTGGTGGGTACTGGAGATTTAACCCAGGGATATTCTACCATTGAACTATATCCCTAGCCATTTTTTTTTTTTTTTTTTTTGTGGTACCGGGGATTGAACTCAGGGGCACTCGACCACTGGGTCACATCCTCAGACCTTTTTTGTATTTTATTTAGAGACAGGGTCTCACTGAGTTGCTAAGTGCCTTGCCATTGCTGAGGCTGGCTTTGAACTCGTGATCCTCCTGCCTCAGCCTCCCAAAATGCTGGGATTACAGGCGAGCGCCACCACACCTGGCCCCCTAGCAGTTTTTAATTAATTAATATATTGGTACTGGGGATTGAATCCACTAGCACTTAACCACTGAGCCACATCCCCAGCCCTTTTATTTTTTATTTTGAGACAGAGTCTTTTGAGGATCTTTCTAAATTGCTGAGGTGGCCTTGAACTTGCCATCCTCCTGCATTGCTAGGATTACAGATTTACTCCACTGTGCCTGGATCTTGAGGGATTTTGATGTTGTCCATTGGTCATCAGGTATTCCAGGCATTCCTGGTTCCTGTAAACCTAAAGAAAGATTACTGATCAGGAGGTTGAATCACTGGTGTTTTTCTTTGATGTTTTCCTTTATTATTCTTTTCAGGAAAGGATAACTTTATTGGTTAATTTATTTCAGGAGCGAACAAAAGCAAACAATGAAAAACAGCCTCCTTAGTGCTAGGAGAGTGTTAACACGTTCATCAGCTTCATCCTCAGGATGTATCACCCTCCTGACACATCAGTGTATATCACCAACCAGGGAAGTTCACAGAGCCTCAGTGTTCAGAGTTTTTATTGGGGCTTCATTGTGTAGGCATGATCAATTGAATCATTGACCGTATGATTGAACTCGGTGTCCAGTTCCCTCCACTCATTAAGAGGTCAGGCTGATTATGTGACTGAAAGTCTGAGCCTTGTCATCATGTGGACTTTTCAGCATAGCCAGCCTTCATCTTAAAACTATTTAGGGGCTCACTATGAGTCACCTGGTTGGCATAAGCTCATTTGGGCCCTACCATGAATAACAAAGTCACTCATATCATTTGGGAAATTCCAAAGGTTTAGAGACTATCCCAGAAACCAAGAATGAAGACCAGTCTTTAATATACAAATATGTCAAAACCCAATTTGGTTATTATTTTCTCTGTAAACTTTTATTGACTTCTCAAAGTACTTTATTCATATCTCTATTATAGATTTTCTTTCTCTTCCATTGGACAGCGAATGTTTGAAGGTCCCATGATTTTTAGTCATCTTTGTATCTCTAATACTAACACTATGTCTAGCTTATAGTAAATATACAGTAAATATTTATTTAAGATGTAACTTGGTGACATGGGGCATTCATTATAGAAGTCTCTTAGACTTGTTTTAAGATTAAATAAAATCAATAATATCAGCCGGGCGCGGTGGCGCACGCCTGTAATCCCAGCACTTTGGGAGGCTGAGGCAGGAGGATCGCGAGTTCAAAGCCAGCCTCAGCAATGGCGAGGCACTTAGCAACTCAGTGAGACCCTGTCTCTAATAAAAACCAAAAAAAGGGGCTGGGGATGTGGCCCAGTGGTCGAGTGCCTCTGAGTTCAATCCCTGGTACCAAAAAAAAAAAAAAAAAAAAAAAAAAAAAATCAATAATATCAATTTATTCCTTCTACATTTATCCTGGTTTACTCTTTAAATATTTTCATAACATTTTTGTTTTTATATTTGCAGTTCTGGGGATTATTTTCATACTTTTATGTGGACATCAGATTTACAAAAGAAATGAAAAGGAGATTTTGTTTTTATGAATTTATCAATAACGAAGTTTCTCATACAAATTAAATAAAATTCTACTTATACACAGTTTATAAGGATTATATTATTGTTGGTATAGTATCATACTCTTGTAATATTAGCTCCTGGGGAGGCTAAGTTAGGAAGATCACAAGTTTGAGGCCAGTTTGGACAACTTATTGAGGCTTTGTCTCAAAAAATAAAATAAAATAAAAATAAAAAGGGTTGGGGAATGTAATTAGTGTTAGAGTGCTTGCTTAGCATATGGATAGTTTCGTTTAATCCCTAGTACCCCAAGGCAGGTACTGGGGAGAGGATTTACATTATTATTTAATCATGTAAGCATTCTCATGCTTAACCTTTTTGAATCTCAGAAGTTCTTTATGGTTCCATTTGATTCGAAGGATGAATAAGTTCTAGTGGTTTCATGTTTCTCTCTCTTTTTTTCTTTAAATATTTTTATTAGTTATTGATGGACATTTATTTATTTATTTATTTATTTATTTATTTTTATACGTGGTGCTGAGAATTGAACCCAGTGCCTC
Source organism: Tamias sibiricus (assembly GCA_025594165.1). NCBI lineage: Eukaryota > Metazoa > Chordata > Mammalia > Rodentia > Sciuridae > Tamias > Tamias sibiricus. The sequence goes on along the minus strand of CM046663.1, from coordinate 120,197,602 downwards.
ACACATGCTAGGCAAGCCCTCTACCACTGAGCTGCAACCCCAGCCCTTTATGTTTATCTTGTTTGTGCATAGGAAATATTGAGTATTTAATAAAAATGTAAACATATTCCCTAAATTATTCTCTTTGTGTTATGATTTACAAAAATATATTCTGAGTATTTTTATCATAATGTGAACTAGTTTCTATATTTCAGTGGGATATGTCATTTTTGGAGTATGATATGCGCTAGAAATTATTTGCATGTTTCTCTTTTTCTTTTGTGAGTTAGTTTTCCATTTGTATGTGAATTTTTAGAAATGTGATACTGATTTTTATTAAGTTCATAACTTTTTAAAATTAAAAAAAATTTCTTATATATTTTTTGGTACTGGGGATGGAACCCAGAGGCACATTACCACTGAGCCAAGTGGTTCCCAGTCCTTTTTTTTTTTTTGGGTGGTACTGGGGATTGAATTCAGGGGCACTCGATCACTGGGTCACATCCCCAGCCCTTTTTTTGTATTTTATTTAGAGACAGGGTCTCACTGAGTTGCTAAGTGCCTTGCCATTGCTGAGGCTGGCTTTAAACTCACGATCTTCCTGCCTCAGCCTCCCAAAGTGCTGGGATTACAGGCGTGCGCCACCGCGCCTGGCCCCCAGTCCTTTTTTATTTTTATTTTGAGACAGAGTTTTGCTTAATTGCTTAGGGCCTCACTAAGTTGCTGAGGCTGGCAACTTAGTGACCTCTTGTCTCAGCCTCCTGAACTGCAGGGATTATAGGTGTGCACCATCATGTCCAGCAGTTCCTACGTGTTTTTTTTTTTTTTTTTTTTTTAATATTTATTTATTTGTTTTAGTTGTACACAATGCCTTTATTTTTACGTGGTGCTGAGGATCGAACCCGGGCCGTGCACGTGCCAGATGAGTGCTTTTACCACTGAGCCGCAACCCCAGCCCCAGTTCCTACATTTTAAAATAAATTTTAAAAACAGATTTTATTTGTAGACTAGTTTTAGATTTGCAAAAAAAGTTGAGAAGATAATACAGAAAATTTCTCACTATTCTGTCATTCAGTTTCCCTTATTATTTACATCTTAAATTAGTTTAATATATTTGTTATAATTGAACATCCAATATTAATATGTTGTTATTAGCTAAAACCTATAGTTTATTCATAGTTAATGTTCTTTTTCTGTTTTAGGATCCTGTTCCTGATATCCATTTACTCATTTGTATATTTGCTTATCCACCCTTTCTGGCCTACTCTCCCTTCCCGCCCCCAGTACTGGGGATTAAACTCAGGGTTGCTCTACAACTGAGGTACATCCCCAACTCTTTTTTTTTTTTGTGGTGCTGGGGATTGAACCCAGGGCCTTGTGCATGTGAGGCAGGCACTCTACCAACTGAGCTATGTCCCCAGTCCTCTAACCCTTTTTATTTTAGAGAAGGTATTGAACTTTGTATCTTCATTCCATAGTCTTCTGAGTAACTGGGATTTCAGGCACTACTGCATCCAGCATCACTTATACATTTTCATGTATAGTGGTTTTAGAATTGTTAACCTGTATATCTGTAGGAAAGTTTTGTTAGCAAGTGTACATTGTTGATGTACAATTCCTTATGACTTATTAGTTTCAACGAGCTCTAGTCATTTCTTTTTTGTTGTTGTTGTTTCTAGATGCATATGACAATAGAGTGTATTTTATTTTATTTGTTTTGGTACCAGGAATTGAACTCAGGGGTACTTGACCACTGGGCCACATCTCCAGCCCTTTTTTGAATTTTATTAGAAACAGGGTCTCACTGAGTTGCTAAGTGCCTCACCATTGCTGAGGCTGGCTTTGAACTTATGGTCCTCCTGCCTCAGCCTCCCAAGTGCTGGGATTACAGGCGTGCGCCACCGTGTCTGGCAATAGAATTTATTTTGACATTTATACATACATGGTGTATAATTTAGTCTAAATATTATACATACATGGTGTATAATTTAGTCTAATGCGGATCCTATTCTTGCGGATATACATGATATGGAGTTTCACTGATAGTGTATTCATATATGAACATAGGAAAGTTATGTCTGATTCTTTCTACTGTCTTTCCTATTCCCATCTCCCCCTTCCCTTCATTTCCCTTCACCTAATCCAATGAGCTTCTATCCCCCCCCATGTGTGTTAGCATCCACATATTAGAGAGAACATTTGGCCTTTGTTTTTTTTTTTTGGGGGGGGGGAGATTGGCTTATTTCATTTAGCATGATAGTATCCACTTCTACCCATTTACCAGCAAATGCCATAATTTTACTCTTCTTTATGGCTGAGTATTATTCCATTGTGTATATATTACCACATTATCCATTCATCTGTTGAAGGACACCTAAATTGGTTCCATAGCTTGGCTATTGTGAATTGAGCTGCTATAAACATTCATGTGGCTTTGTCAATGCTGTAGTATGCTGATTTTAAGTCCTTTGTGTATATACCAAAGAGTGGAATAACTGGGTCAAAAGGTGGTCCCATTCCAAGTTTTTTTTTTTTTTTTAATATTTATTTATTTGCTTTAGCTGTACACAATGGGTTTATTTGTACGTGGTGCTGAGGATCGAACCTGGGCCGCACATGTGCCAGGTGAGCGCTCTACTGCTGAGCCACAACCCTAGCCCCCATTCCAAGTTTTTTGAGGAATCTCCATACTGCTTTCCATAGTGTTGCACCAATTTGCAGTTCTACCAGCAATGTATGAATGTATTTCAGTAGTGTCTGTTATAGTGTTCAGTAGCAATGATATTTCATTTTTCATCATGAATTTTAGTAATTTGAGTTTTTCTCTTCATTAGCTTGGCTAAAGGTTTATCAGTTCTTTTTTTTATTTTTTTCAAAGAACCAACTTCTTGGTTTGTTGATTTAAAACAAATTTTTTTTTTGTTTCAATTTCATTGATTTTGGCTCTGATTTTAATTTTTTCCTTATACTGTATTTGGTGTTGATTTGTTCTTTTTCTAGGGCTTTGAGTTGTAATGCTAGGTTATTTATTTGGTGACTTTCTATTCTTTTAATGGATGAGCTCAATGCAATGAACTTTCTGCTTTGCACTGCCTTCATAGTGTCCCATAGATTTTAAAATGTTGTGTCGCCATTCTCATTTACCTCTAAGTATTTTTTTTAAATTCCATCCCTGATTTCTTCTGCTATTCATTGGTCATTCAATAGCATATTATCTAGTCTCTAGGTGTTAGTTTAGCTTCTATTTTTTATTTTATCATTGATTTCTACTTTCATTCCATTATGATCTGATAGAATGCAATGTATTATCTCTATTTTTTTGTATTTGCTAAGAGTTGCTTTGTGGCCTAAGATATAGTCTATTTTAGGATTCATGTCCTACTGAGAAGAAAATATATTCAGTCATTGATGGGTGAAATATTTTATATGTGTCTGTTAGTCTAAATTATTGTGTATTTTAGTTCTGTAGTTTCTTTCTTTTTTTTTTTTTTTAATATTTATTTGTTTTAGTTGTACACAATGCCTTTATTCTTATGTGGTGCTGAGGATCGAACCCGGGTCGCGCACATGCTAGGCAAGCGCTCTACCACTGAGCCAAAACCCCCGCCCCAGTTCTGTAGTTTCTTTATTTAGTTTTTGTTTGGAGGATCAATCCAGTGGTGAAAGAGACATGTTAAAGTCACCCAGCATTGCCGGGTGTGGTGGTGCACGCCTGTAATCCCAGCACTTGGGAGGCTGAGGCAGAAGAATCTCGAGTTCAAAGCCAGCCTCAGCAATGACGAGGCACTTAGCAACTCAGTGAGACCCTGTCTCTAATAAAATACAAAAAAAGGGCTGGGGATGTGGCCCAGTGGTTAAGAGCCCCTGAGTTCAATCCCCAGTACAAAAAAAAGAAAAAGAAAAAAAAAAGTCACCCGGCATTATTGTGTTGTGGTCTATTTGAAATTGAGGAGAGTTTGTTTGATGTACACAGATGCTCCATTGTTTGGGGCATAAATATTTACAATTGTTATGTTTTGTTGATGTATAATTCCCTTTAGTAGTATGAAATGCCCATCTTTGTCCCTTCTGATTAATCTTGGCTTGAAATCCGCTTTATCTGATATGAGGATGGAACCCCCTGCTTGTTTATGAGATGCATGTGAATGATATATTTTTTGGTGGGGAATACTAGGGATTAAATTTAGGGGCACTCAGCCACTGAGCCACATCCCCAGCCCTATTTTGTATTTTATTTAGAGACAGGGTCTCACTGCCTTGTGTTTTTGCTGAGGCTGGCTTTGAACTCGCCATCCTTCCTGCCTGGTTGTTTTTTCTAATCCTTTTACTTTCAGTTGTGGATATAATCCTAAACTGCTGGGATTACAGGTATGTACCACCGTGCCTGGCTGTTTAGGTTCTCTTAACATCTTTTCTCCATGGTCAACTTTATTTTCAAGATTACATATTTTATCTTCGTTGCCTGACACTCTTCCAAATGGTCTAGTCTGCTGGTGATGCTTTCCTTTGAATTTTTATTTGGTTTATTGATTCCTTCATTTTGAGGATTTCTGCTTGATTTTTTTTCCCCCCAGAATCTTTATCTCTTTATTGAAGTGATCTTACACTTCCTGTGTTTTCTCTCTGATTTCAGTCCTTGCATCATCTTTTACCTCACAGATCAGTTTAACTGTGAACATTCTAAACTCCTTCTCTATCATTTCTTCCACTGTGGAATCTGTTAATGGAGTGTCTTGGTATATTTGGGACGATTTGTTCCCTTTTTCATGTTGTTGTGTGTCTACCCATCTAACAATATGGATCTGAGGCTGTAGACTTTCTACCCTATAGACTTAGAGTGTCCCTGAAGATTTCCATTGCCTCATCATTTAGGGGGAGAAAAGTAATAACAACAACCAATGCAAGCCATATACAGCATTATACCAAATAGTTCTTGCTCTGACATCTACAGTGTTTTAAGAAAAGAATAATGTTTTTGTTAAATTGAACATTTTATTGTACCTTACCCTGCTTGTCAGCAGAGATCAATAAAGAAAGGATGTGGGATCTGACCAAACTGAACTTTCAGCCTATGTTCTTCTTTCTACTCTACCTCCCTCCTTTGTTGAAGGATTTTTCTTAATTCCTTTATTCCAGTCTTAGAGATAGATTGTCCTTGCTAATAATAATTATAGTTTTTCAGAGGTCTTTGCCTTTCTTTTCTTTTTTTGTACCTGTGATTGAACCCCAGGGTACTTAACCATTGAGCCACATCCCCAGACTTTTTTATGTTTTATTTTGAGAGGGCATCTCACTAAATTGCTTAGGGCCTCACTAAGCTGGCTTTGAATTTGCTATTCTCCTTCCTTAGCCTTCTGAGCCACTGGGGATTACAGGTGTCTTTTATGGTTTGAAGTACCCAAAACGACTTGAAAAACATGACTTGTTTTTGTTGAAGCACAACTTTAGAAAGTACTGTTGTAACTAGTTATCCAACTTGAGAATCCCTGGGTAAACAAAAACTACATAACTCTTTCTTGATTTAGCAATCCTATAGTTAATTTGATACTTATTAGGCACAGATCTGTACTTGCCCCAGTTTATTTCGTTGTGCAGTATTCTCTCTCTGTGTGATACAGCATATCATGTGCAGTCTTGAAGGAATAATATATAATCTCCAGTATAACTTACAAAAGGCAGAATGTGAGTACTCTAGGAGATTTTTATGGAAGTGTTTTCTGAGAGGCTTCAGAAAATATTACAATTTGTTAGGGTGAGATTTCCCAATGGATCATTTCTTTCTTTCTTTCTTTTTTTTAAATATTTATTTATTTGCTTTTAGTTGTACACAGTGCGTTTTCACGTGGTGCTGAGGTTCGAACCCGGGCCGTGCATGTGCTAGGTGAGCGCTCTACCGCTGAGCCACAACCCCAGCCCCAATGGATCATTTCTTCTGTCTGAGATGTGAAAAGTCTTGCTGTCTAGTTGCATTGTAACCAGAGTTGAAGCTCTGTAACTGTTCTAGTACTCTAGTTTTATTTAATTAGTTCCACAAAGACTATTCTCTCTCTCTCTTTTTTTGTGGTACTAGTATTTTTTTTCCTTTTGGTGTTGGGAATTGATTCTAGGGTCTTTCACATGGAAAGCACAGGCTCTTTCATTGATCTACATCCCAGCCCCATACAATGTCTTAATAACTAGAGTGCTTGACCTTGATGTTTTACATGTTTTTGCATTTAGTACTGATCAGTAGAAATCCTGTATTTCACACTTTGAGATGGCACTACCATATGCTTCCCTGCCTGGCACTGGGAGACTGAATTAGAATGCTAATGATTAGCAAGAGAAATAGTAGTACCTATTTTGGGGGAGGGTGGGTGGGTGGGTAGGGGTAACAGGGATTGAACCCAGGGGCACTTAACAACTAAGCCACATCCTCAGCTCTTTATTTTAGTTTTCATTTCAAGATTGGGTCTCACTAAGTTGCTTAGGGCCTCACTATGTTGCTGAGGCTGGTTTTGAATTTGCAATCTTCCTGCCTTGGCCTTCCAAATCATTGGAAGTGTGCCACCATGTTTAGCATCAGTAGTACCTTAAAAAAAAAAAAAAAATTGGGGGCTGGGGTGTGGCTCAGTGGTAGAGCACTTGCCTAGCATGTGTGAGGCACTGGGTTTGATCCTCAGCACCCCATAAAAATAAATAAAAATAAAGGTATAAAAAAATACAATAACATTATAAAAAATTGTCACTTACCTTGTTGCCGAAGGATTACTTTAGTTTATTGTTAAATATTGTTAAAATGTAAGAGTTTAATTATTATTATTTTAATATTTATATTTACTTTAGTTGTACACAATGCAATGTATTTTATGTTTACGTGGTGCTGAGGATCGAACCCGGGCCGCACACGTGAGAGGCGAGCGCTTTCCTGCTGAGCCACAACCCCTGCCCCGAGTTTAATTATTTTTGGGGCAATGTTCATGGCTGTTTAATTTTACCCATAAAATCTTTTTTAAATTTTTTTTAATTCAAAGTTGTTGTATTTATAATAGTAGTATGCATTATAATTCATAATAAACATATAGAACATCTTTTTACATAACACTGTTTGTATACAATGTATATTCGTACCATTCAAATCTTCAGTCATGCATTTAGGATAATGATATCCATCTTATTCAACCACCTTTTCCTTTTTTTTTTTAAACATTTATTTATTTGCTTTAGTTGCATACAATACGTTTATTTTTATGTGGTGCTGAGGATCGAACCTGGGCCACGGGCACGTGCTAGGCGAGCGCTCTACCGCTGAGCCACAATCCCAGCCCCCCACCTTTTCTTTTTTTTTGAATTTTACCCATAAAATCTTAAAATTTTTTTTAGTCAGCTTATATTTTTTCTAAACTGTAGAATTATAATAGGCCTTCATATTTTGCAAGGATTCTGCTGAGAGGTTTTTCATCAGTATGCTTAGAAAACAAATCCTTTCAATAAAGCTGTTTTATAACTGGAGTAATACATAAAAGAGTGTTTTGGTCCTCTGAGCCTTTGTGTCCTGCCTGCAAATGCAAGTTCTGGTTGACTGATCATTTGTTTGGGGGTGGGACTCTGCTTACTCTTTGTTCTTAGTGATGTAACTTGGTCTCTTCCCCTGAGAGGGGCAGGGAGCTTTCACTGTCCTCAACTTTTTTTTTTTTTTCTTTTTAAACATTTTTAAATTGTCAATGGACCTTTATTTTATTTATTTATATGAGGTTCTGAGAATCGAACCCAGTACCTCACACATGCTAGGCAAGCGCTGTACCACTGAGCTACAACCCCAGCCGCTCAATTGTGGGTTTGAGAACCTTAAGATAACCAAGCATTTTAAAATTGACTAACATGATCCCAACAGCTTGGTTTACATAATGTCTTTAGCAGTGTGGCCTCTTTTAAAGTTTAAGACAGTTGGGGAAGTTTTGTCTATCAATATGATTTGATTTAAAGTTCAGATAGTCTTGGCATTCTAAATTAGGGATTCAAAGAATAGCATTGTTTTGGTTATTCTGTAAAGCACTGCAAAAGTCTCTCTCTCTCACTGTCTCTGTCTCCTGTCTCTCTTTTTCCAGAGTAACAGACATGAATTTATCAGAAGAGATAAAAAATGGGAAAAGGGGACATTCTCAAGAGAGAGAGTGAGTTCTCTCAGAGAGAAGAGGGACTGCTTGCCTCCCCTGCCCTCCAGTTTATTGGTGTACCAGGGAAGATTTTCTAGAGCCCCACCCACGTCCACCTTCTGTCTTGGAAAAGCCTCTTTTAGTACTCCTTTTGACTGTAGTGCAAAAGACTGTTTTTTAGGGCTGACTTTTCTTTGGAAGCAGTGGCCACCTCAGAAAACCTTATTGTTTGATGACCTTTGTCATCAGGAATGCCCTTGGAGGAAACAACCTCATACTTTGTTTTTCTTACGCCTCTAGTAAAATTTGTGATTTGTCCTTTCAAGTTACTTTTGGTTGGTTTCTTTAGCTTACTTTTGTATTTAATTGGAGGCTCTGCTTTTTAGCTTTATAGTGAATTGTCAGTGCTGAGAGTTCCTGGTAGTTAGCAAAAAGAATTGTATTCTCTGATATCCTGTTCTGTGGGAAGCCTTTGTGGTTTAGATTAACAGTTTCCCATTGTTGCTAGTTGCAGTTGTCTCCTCCCTCCATACCCTTACCTCCCGTTCCTGTATCACTTATCCCACAAATGCTCTTGTGATTGCTTGAGGTCTTTGGCTGGCAGTTGAGTGTGTTGTCTGGTAAGTATTGTAGTTGTGGTAAAACTGGGTGGATGGAGGGATGCATGAACTGGTCGATCTTTGTGATGTGTTTCTTCTAGTGGCAATAGTTAATCCTTTCAAATAGATACTTTAGGACTTAACTTTCATGAAATGTCTTTCATGCTGACTGTTGTTTCTGCTTATTCTTCCTCTTTCAATTGTTAAGTTTTGGAAATTTGATTTTTCTGTTTTTTTTTTTTTTTTTAATTCATCTTCATAGATTTTCATGAACTTTGTAGAATTAAAGGAAAGAATTGTGAGTTTAATATTTTAAATTTTATTTAAATGGAAAGTTGTTAGTGAGGTTATTCTTTACATTTCTTTGTTTTCTAAAAATATTTATTTTTTTAGTTGTAGTCGGACACAATATTTTTATTTTATTTATTTATTTATTTTTATGTGGTGCTGAGGATCGAACCCAGGGCTGCACACATGCGAGGCGAGCACTGTACTGCTGAGCCACAACCCCAGCCTCATACATTCCTTTATTTTTGTGGATTCTTTTTGTTTTCTCTCTCTCTCTCTCTCTCTCTCTCTCTCTCTCTCTCTTTTTTCCTTTTTTTGGTGGTACTGGGATAGAACCCAGGGTCTCACATATACTAGGCAAGCACTACTATACCACTGAGCTCCATCCCCAGCCAGTCTTTGTATTTATTTTTTAGTATTAACTTACTACTTAGAGAAATAATGAAGAGCCTATGTTGTGGCTAAGCTGGAAGTTAGCATTTACTTCCAGAATCAAAGTGATTCTTTTTCTCCAGAATTTTGTTGGATGACTTTATTGAGATTTTGGCAATAGGTTTGTCAATTCTGGGAAGTAATGTTCTGAGAATTTCACGGTAACAGATGCTTCTGGGAATTATTTTAGGAAGTTAGATTTGTTCTTTAGTACCTGCTCTTTTGAGGTAGGAGGTTTATAAACCTCTTGAGTAAAATATTTGATATGTAGTATTCAGATTCAGTCAAATATAACTTTAATAATGTTTCATAATGGGCTTTTCCTTGGGTTGTATGTTTTGATCTTCAGCTAAGAAACTCTGTGTGTGTGTGTGTGTGTGTGTGTGTGTGTGTGTGTGTGATTGACCGAATAGATAATACTTTGGTATTTCAAGGAGTTATAAGTGATGAGCCTTGGGTTTTCCATAAGTACCACTAATGCTATGAGGAAAAATTTGTTTGTGGAATTTTAGTGTTGTTCTGTGGCATCACTTAATCAAATGCGGGTTGCACTTGTACAATAGTGATCTCCTGAGCTCCTGTTAGGCAAGTACCAGGTCCAATGCTAAATGCTATGAATTTTCTACCAATTCCCAGTAAGTATACTCTATTAGGCAGTATTGTTCATATGGGAGAGTCATACATAGGTAGGAATATCTTGTTTTTTTTCCCCCTTGCAAAATGAGAAAATGATTCCTACTTAGTAGCAGGTTAATTGTGAGAACTATAGTACATACTGTATATCCACTGATGTTCACTACATGATAGTTATAATTTTATAGTTGAAAGAGTCAGAGAGGCTGAGTGATGTGGCCACTCAGTTGAAAGTGGAAGAGCTAGGATTTGAACTGGCTCAAAACCTGGAGTTCGGTAGCATGTTTTCATGTGAGCACTGTAAAGGCTTTTAGAATAGATTTCAGTATATCCCTGCTCATCTCTCAACCCCCTTCCTTCACTGCCCCCACTGAGGAATGATTCTTTAGATGCCTTTTTTTCCTTTGGTATCCTTTGTCACCTTCCCAGTCATGTGCTTGCTCTCTCATACTGGAATTGCTTGTGCCATTCAGTACCAGTGTCCTCCCAGCAGATATGAGTCAAACTGGTGCTGTCATTGCCTTCCTGTCCTATTTTCCACTTGTTGATACAGTCATCATACTTTCATTATTTGTTGCTGAAATAAATTGAGAACTGATGTGTTTGTGATTTTTAAATAATGCATAGTTAAAATCAAGTATTAAATTAAATCATTCCTTAATGGTTTAAAAATTAGAAGAGAAAATTCTGCTTCCAAGTTTTTAAACCAGAGGGTTATATAAGACAACTTCATGTTTATAATTTTGCTATTCAGGGGCCTGATAAGTTGCTATCAAAACTCTTTTCCTTTGCCTGTTATGACTTTGCTTCTGTTGGCTATGTAGTTGAGAAAGAATGCCCTGTTTTTTCTACTAACCATAAAGGAGAGTGTCTTTCTTTCATAGGCCTTCTAGAAACATGAGGTATGATTTTTTTCTTTTTTTTTCTGGTACTGGGGATTGAACTCAGGGGCACTCGACCACTGAGCCATATATCCAGCCCTATTTTGTATTTTATTTAGAGACAGCACCTCACTTTTGCTGAGCCTGGCTTTGAACTCACGATCCTCCTGCCTCAGTCTCCCAAGCCGCTGGTATTACAGGTGTGTGCCACTGCATGTTGTTTTTTCTTTTCTTTTCTTTTTTGGTACCGGGGATTGAACTCAGGGGCACTCGACCACTGGGCCAAATCCCCAGCCCTTTTTTTTGTATTTTTATTAGAGACAGGGTCTCACTGAGTTGCTAAGTGTCTCGCCATTGCTGAGGCTGGCTTTGAAACTACTCGCGATCCTCCTTCCTCAGCCTCCCAAATGCTGGGATTACAGAGAGCGCCACCACGCCTGGCTTGCATGTTGTTTTTTTTAAAAAAAAATTTATTTATTAAAAAAATCTTTTTTGTAGTTGTAGATGAACAGAATGCCTTTATTTTGTTTGTTTTTGTTTTTATGTGGTGCTACAGTTTGAACCCAGCTTTTCACACATGCTAGGCAAGCTCTGTGCCACTGAGCTCTATGCCCCAGCCCCTGATTTAGGTTTGATAAGTATGATTTAGGCAGGAGATTCAGAGAAGAGCTAGAGAGCTGATTGGTTATACCTATAACTAAGTTATCTCTGAACTGAAACAGGGAGTTTGTTATATTTCACAAGACTTAGTTCTTCATTTATTTTTTTACTTAACAGGTATCGAGTGTTAGGCAATATAACTTTCTATACTACATTCTAATAAAATACTTATGTACTAATTAATTACTGATTAATGAAGTTCCTAGGAGAGAAAGATAAGTCCCAGCTGGTGAGGAGTAGTATTTAAAAAGATAACCCTTTGGGAAATAAATTAATATAAATGATTACTTCTTCCTAATGAGGTAAGACTATTGTTAGTCCTTGTTACTATAAGTTTCTGTCTTAAAAGTTTGCTGAGGGGAAGAGATTGTTCGCATTAGGTAGGACTGGGAAAATGGGGATGGGGAGGAGAGATAGCATTCCTTATTTAGCAAAATGATGGGCATATACATGAAACAACTCTTTTTGTGTATTTTAAGAGTAGTGATAGAAGAGGATAGAATTGTGCATGGGAAAAAGATTGTGGAAGGATGTTAAAAACTGAGGAGTTTGGATTATATTTTGTTGCTGAAGTTTTTTCTTTCTTTCTTTCCTTTTTTTTTTTAAACCAGGGATTGAACCCAGAGGAACTTAACCACTGAGCCATATCCCCAACCTTTTTTTCTCTTACTATTTTGAGGCAGTGTCTCACTAAGTTGCTTTGGGCCTTGGTAAATTGCTGCTATCCTCGAACTTTCCATCCTCCTGCCTCAGCCTCCTGAGCCACTGGAATTATAGGCATGTGCCATCGGGCCAGGCATCACTGAAGTTTTCTGAGTTAAATGTGATTGATCAAATTTTGCTTTTGGGAATACTATATAGATAGGATTAGAGGGGAAATAATAGTTAGGAACTTATTAAAATAGTTTAGGCAAATTGTGTTGTGACTGCATTAGTTTTAGATTACATTTCCCCTTTTTTCATAGGATTTAGGTTTGTACTCTACATTTTTTTTATTTTGGTGGTGCCAGGGATTGAACCCAGGGCCTTGTACATTCGAGGCAAGCACTCTACCATCTGAGCTATATCCTCAGCCCTGTACTCTCCATTATTCTTTATTCTTTATTTTTTTTTAATATTTATTTATTTACTTTAGTTGTACACAGTGCAATGCATTTATGTTTACGTGGTGCTGAGGATCGAACCCGGGCCACGCACGTGCGAGGCGAGCGCTCTGCCGCTGAGCCACTACCCCAGCCCTATTCTCTTTTTCTTTTTTGGTAGCAGGGACTGAAGCCATGTGAGCTTAACCACTGAGCAACATCCCCAGCCCTTTTTATTTGATACAGTCTAAGTTGCTTAGAGCCTTCCTGTGTTGCTGAGGCTGGCCTCAGACTCGGAATCGTCCTGCCTCAGTCTTCCAAGTCGCTGGAGTTACAGGTGTATGCCATTATGTTAGCTCAGAAGCTGAACTGTTAACCACTGTGTTCTTGCTACCATGCTGCCTCCCGTAGATGTTGGAAATTTTTCTACACAGCTCTATACCTGTACCTCTCACTTCTTAGTTCTTACATTTGTCAGTTTTGACAAAGTGAAATATGTCTTGTATTTTTATTTTTTCTTCATCTCATTTCAGATAAATTGGTTATCATGGTTTTCTTTTTTCTTTTTTTTTTTTTTTTAAACATCTATTTACTTACTTTTAGTTGTACACAATGCAACGCATTTATGTTTACGTGGTGCTGAGGATCGAATCCGGGACGCGCACGTGCGAGGCGAGCGCTCTGCCGCTGAGCCACAGCCCCAGCCCCTTATCACGGTTTTCTAAGTAGGAAAGTAATACTTTCTGTCCTTTATTAACATGTAGTTCTTATTGTACATGATATAATAATTTAAAGATGCCAAAGTCCAACACTTAGGCATTTGTTTGAGTTGAGTAACTTCACTGGGGAGTTTAAGATAACCAGCTCATAAACCAACACATAGCTTCATCTTTTCCTTTTTTTTTTTTTTTTTTTTTAAATGGCTATGAGGTGGTTATCACTCTTTTTTTTTCTTTTTGTTTTTTAGTACTGGGGATGGAATCCTGGGACCCCCTCTACCACTGTGCTACATCCCCAGCCCTCCCCCCTTTTTTTTTCTTTTGTACCAGGGATTGAATTTAGGGGCACTCGACCACTGGGCCACATCCCCAGCCCCCCCCTTTTTTAAATATTTATTTATTTGCTTTAGTTGTACACAATGCATTTATTTTTATGTGGTGCTGAGATCGAATCCGGGCTGCACACATGCTAGGCGAGCGCTGTACTGCTGAGCCACAACCCCAGCCCCTCATACATTCCTTTATTTTTGTGGATTCTTTTTGTTTTCTCTCTCTCTCTCTCTCTCTCTCTCTCTCTCTCTCTCTCTCTCTTCTTTTTTTTCCTTTTTTTGGTGGTACTGGGATAGAACCCAGGGTCTCACATATACTAGGCAAGCACTACTATACCACTGAGCTCCATCCCCAGCCAGTCTTTGTATTTATTTTTTAGTATTAACTTACTACTTAGAGAAATAATGAAGAGCCTATGTTGTGGCTAAGCTGGAAGTTAGCATTTACTTCCAGAATCAAAGTGATTCTTTTTCTCCAGAATTTTGTTGGATGACTTTATTGAGATTTTGGCAATAGGTTGTCAATTCTGGGAAGTAATGTTCTGAGAATTTCAGGGTAACAGATGCTTCTGGGAATTATTTTAGGAAGTTAGATTTGTTCTTTAGTACCTGCTCTTTTGAGGTAGGAGGTTTATAAACCTCTTGAGTAAAATATTTGATATGTAGTATTCAGATTCAGTCAAATATAACTTTAATAATGTTTCATAATGGGCTTTTCCTTGGGTTGTATGTTTTGATCTTCAGCTAAGAAAACTCTCTGTGTGTGTGTGTGTGTGGTGTGTGTGTGTGTGTGTGTGATTGACCGAATAGATAATACTTTGGTATTTCAAGGAGTTATAAGTGATGAGCCTTGGGTTTTCCATAAGTACCACTAATGCTATGAGGAAAAATGTGTTTGTGGAATTTTAGTGTTGTTCTGTGGCATCACTTAATCAAATGCGGGTTGCACTTGTACAATAGTGATCTCCTGAGCTCCTGTTAGGCAAGTACCAGGTCCAATGCTAAATGCTATGAATTTTCTACCAATTCCCAGTAAGTATACTCTATTAGGCAGTATTGTTCATATGGGAGAGTCATACATAGGTAGGAATATCTTGTTTTTTTTCCCCCTTGCAAAATGAGAAAATGATTCCTACTTAGTAGCAGGTTAATTGTGAGAACTATAGTACATACTGTATATCCACTGATGTTCACTACATGATAGTTATAATTTTATAGTTGAAAGAGTCAGAGAGGCTGAGTGATGTGGCCACTCAGTTGAAAGTGGAAGAGCTAGGATTTGAACTGGCTCAAAACCTGGAGTTCGGTAGCATGTTTTCATGTGAGCACTGTAAAAGGCTTTTAGAATAGATTTCAGTATATCCCTGCTCATCTCTCAACCCCCTTCCTTCACTGCCCCCACTGAGGAATGATTCTTTAGATGCCTTTTTTTCCTTTGGTATCCTTTGTCACCTTCCCAGTCATGTGCTTGCTCTCTCATACTGGAATTGCTTGTGCCATTCAGTACCAGTGTCCTCCCAGCAGATATGAGTCAAACTGGTGCTGTCATTGCCTTCCTGTCCTATTTTCCACTTGTTGATACAGTCATCATACTTTCATTATTTGTGCTGAAATAAATTGAGAACTGATGTGTTTGTGATTTTTAAATAATGCATAGTTAAAATCAAGTATTAAATTAAATCATTCCTTAATGGTTTAAAAATTAGAAGAGAAAATTCTGCTTCCAAGTTTTTAAACCAGAGGGTTATATAAGACAACTTCATGTTTATAATTTTGCTATTCAGGGGCCTGATAAGTTGCTATCAAAACTCTTTTCCTTTGCCTGTTATGACTTTGCTTCTGTTGGCTATGTAGTTGAGAAAGAATGCCCTGTTTTTTCTACTAACCATAAAGGAGAGTGTTTCTTTCATAGGCCTTCTAGAAACATGAGGTATGATTTTTTTCTTTTTTTTTTCTGGTACTGGGGATTGAACTCAGGGGCACTCGACCACTGAGCCATATATCCAGCCCTATTTTGTATTTTATTTAGAGACAGCACCTCACTTTTGCTGAGCCTGGCTTTGAACTCACGATCCTCCTGCCTCAGTCTCCCAAGCCGCTGGTATTACAGGTGTGCGCCACTGCATGTTGTTTTTTTTTTTTCTTTTCTTTTTTGGTACCGGGGATTGAACTCAGGGGCACTCGACCACTGGGCCAAATCCCCATCCCTTTTTTTTGTATTTTTATTAGAGACAGGGTCTCACTGAGTTGCTAAGTGTCTCGCCATTGCTGAGGCTGGCTTTGAACTACTCGCGATCCTCCTTCCTCAGCCTCCCAAATGCTGGGATTACAGAGAGCGCCACCACGCCTGGCTTGCATGTTGTTTTTTTTTTAAAAAAAAATTTATTTATTAAAAAAATCTTTTTTGTAGTTGTAGATGAACAGAATGCCTTTATTTTGTTTGTTTTTGTTTTTATGTGGTGCTACAGTTTGAACCCAGCTTTTCACACATGCTAGGCAAGCTCTGTGCCACTGAGCTCTATGCCCCAGCCCCTGATTTAGGTTTGATAAGTATGATTTAGGCAGGAGATTCAGAGAAGAGCTAGAGAGCTGATTGGTTATACCTATAACTAAGTTATCTCTGAACTGAAACAGGGAGTTTGTTATATTTCACAAGACTTAGTTCTTCATTTATTTTTTTACTTAACAGGTATCGAGTGTTAGGCAATATAACTTTCTATACTACATTCTAATAAAATACTTATGTACTAATTAATTACTGATTAATGAAGTTCCTAGGAGAGAAAGATAAGTCCCAGCTGGTGAGGAGGAGTAGTATTTAAAAAGATAACCCTTTGGGAAATAAATTAATATAAATGATTACTTCTTCCTAATGAGGTAAGACTATTGTTAGTCCTTGTTACTATAAGTTTCTGTCTTAAAAGTTTGCTGAGGGGAAGAGATTGTTCGCATTAGGTAGGACTGGGAAAATGGGGATGGGGAGGAGAGATAGCATTCCTTATTTAGCAAAATGATGGGCATATACATGAAACAACTCTCTTTTGTGTGTATTTTAAGAGTAGTGATAGAAGAGGATAGAATTGTGCATGGGAAAAGATTGTGGAAGGATGTTAAAAACTGAGGAGTTTGGATTATATTTTGTTGCTGAAGTTTTTTCTTTCTTTCTTTCCTTTTTTTTTTAAACCAGGGATTGAACCCAGAGGAACTTAACCACTGAGCCATATCCCCAACCTTTTTTTCTCTTACTATTTTGAGGCAGTGTCTCACTAAGTTGCTTTGGGCCTTGGTAAATTGCTGCTATCCTCGAACTTTCCATCCTCCTGCCTCAGCCTCCTGAGCCACTGGAATTATAGGCATGTGCCATCGGGCCAGGCATCACTGAAGTTTTCTGAGTTAAATGTGATTGATCAAATTTTGCTTTTGGGAATACTATATAGATAGGATTAGAGGGGAAATAATAGTTAGGAACTTATTAAAATAGTTTAGGCAAATTGTGTTGTGACTGCATTAGTTTTAGATTACATTTCCCCTTTTTTCATAGGATTTAGGTTTGTACTCTACATTTTTTTTATTTTGGTGGTGCCAGGGATTGAACCCAGGGCCTTGTACATTCGAGGCAAGCACTCTACCATCTGAGCTATATCCTCAGCCCTGTACTCTCCATTATTCTTTATTCTTTTTTTTTTTTAATATTTATTTATTTACTTTAGTTGTACACAGTGCAATGCATTTATGTTTACGTGGTGCTGAGGATCGAACCCGGGCCACGCACGTGCGAGGCGAGCGCGCTCTGCCGCTGAGCCACTACCCCAGCCCTATTCTCTTTTTCTTTTTTGGTAGCAGGGACTGAAGCCATGTGAGCTTAACCACTGAGCAACATCCCCAGCCCTTTTTATTTGATACAGTCTAAGTTGCTTAGAGCCTTCCTGTGTTGCTGAGGCTGGCCTCAGACTCGGAATCGTCCTGCCTCAGTCTTCCAAGTCGCTGGAGTTACAG
Source organism: Tamias sibiricus (assembly GCA_025594165.1). Classification (NCBI taxonomy): domain Eukaryota; kingdom Metazoa; phylum Chordata; class Mammalia; order Rodentia; family Sciuridae; genus Tamias; species Tamias sibiricus. The sequence goes on along the minus strand of CM046663.1, from coordinate 120,179,869 downwards.
GTGTATGCCATTATGTTAGCTCAGAAGCTGAACTGTTAACCACTGTGTTCTTGCTACCATGCTGCCTCCCGTAGATGTTGGAAATTTTTCTACACAGCTCTATACCTGTACCTCTCACTTCTTAGTTCTTACATTTGTCAGTTTTGACAAAGTGAAATATGTCTTGTATTTTTTATTTTTTCTTCATCTCATTTCAGATAAATTGGTTATCATGGTTTTTTTTTTTTTTTTTTTTTTTTTTTTAAACATCTATTTACTTACTTTTAGTTGTACACAATGCAAACGCATTTATGTTTACGTGGTGCTGAGGATCGAATCCGGGACGCGCACGTGCGAGGCGAGCGCTCTGCCGCTGAGCCACAGCCCCAGCCCCTTATCACGGTTTTCTAAGTAGGAAAGTAATACTTTCTGTCCTTTATTAACATGTAGTTCTTATTGTACATGATATAATAATTTAAAGATGCCAAAGTCCAACACTTAGGCATTTGTTTGAGTTGAGTAACTTCACTGGGGAGTTTAAGATAACCAGCTCATAAACCAACACGTAGCTTCATCTTTTCCTTTTTTTTTTTTTTTTTTTTTTTTTTTTAAATGGCTATGAGGTGGTTATCACTCTTTTTTTTTCTTTTTGTTTTTTAGTACTGGGGATGGAATCCTGGGACCCCCCTCTACCACTGTGCTACATCCCCAGCCCCCCCCCCTTTTTTTTCTTTTGTACCAGGGATTGAATTTAGGGGCACTCGACCACTGGGCCACATCCCCAGCCCCCCCCTTTTTTAAAATATTTATTTATTTGCTTTAGTTGTACACAATGCATTTATTTTTATGTGGTGCTGAGAATCGAATCCGGGCCGAGAGCCTGCTAGGCGAGCGCTCCACTGCTGAGCCACAATCCCAGCCCCTCAGCCCTTTTTTGTATTTTATTAGAGACAGGGTCTCACTGAGTTGCTAAGTGCCTCGCCATTGCTGAGGCTGGCTTTGAACTTGTGATCCTCCTGCCTCAGCCTCCTAAGTGCTGGGATTACAGGTGTGCACCACCACGCCTGGCATACCCTATTGTTACAAAACCAATTTTTAGCTCTTTTAAAAATTTTTTTTTCATTGATACCCAATTTTATTGTTACAACCAATTTTTATCCCTAGTTACAGTTACAGAAAATAAATCTTTTAAAGGAGATATTGCTTCATTTAATCAATGGTAAAAAGAATAAGTAGTTATCTTCTGATTTTTTTTTTTTTTTTTTTTTGGTACCGGGGACTGAACTCAGGGGCACTCGACCACTGGGCCACATCCCCAGCCCTTTTTTGTATTTTATTAGAGACAGGGTCTCACTGAGTTGCTAAGTGCCTCGCCATGGCTGAGGCTGGCTTTGAACTCGCGATCCTCCTGCCTCAGCCTCCCAAGTGCTGGGATTACAGGCGTGCGCCACCGCGCCCGGCTTTATCTTCTGATTTTATTTTGAGACAGGATCTCATTAAATTGCCAAGCTGGCTTTGAACTTGTGATTTCTTTTCTCAGCCTCTCCAGTAGCTAGGATTATAGGCATGAGGAACTGTGTCCACTTTGTCTCTATTTTCAAGCTTGAATCAGAAACAACAACTAAATAATATTGATTCCAGGGGCTGGGGTTGTGGCTCAGTGGTAGCGCACTTGCCTGGCAGGTGTGAGGCACTGGGTTCGATTCTCAGCACTGCACATAAATTAAAAAAAAAAAAATAAGGTCTATGAATAACTAAAAAACAAAACAAACTTTTTTGTTTTGTTTTGAATGTTCATATAATGTTTATATCACACATCCATATATTTTTACTTGTTACAATCACATAGTGAGTTTAAATACTGTGATGGTAGACCCATATGATAGTAGCATATTGAAGTAAGTAAGTCCTTTTTTATTTATTTATTTATTTATTTATTTTGGTACCGGGGATTGAACTCAGGGGCACTGGACCACCGGGCCACATCCCCAGCCCTTTTTTGTATTTTATTTAGAGACAGGGTCTCACTGAGTTGCTAAGTGCCTCGCCATTGCTGAGGCTGGCTTTGAACTCGCGATCCTCCTGCCTCAGCCTCCCAAGTGCTGGGATTACATCTTTTTTATTTTTTATTTTTATTTTCTTTCTATTTCTTTTTTTGAAGTTGTTGTATATATAACAGTAGCATGCATTACAATTCATAATACACATATAGAGCACCTTTTTACATAACACTGTATACAAAGTATATTCATACTATTCATGTCTTCAATCATGCATTTAGGATAATGATATCCATCTCATTTTACCATCTTTTTTTTTCTTCACCCTTTTGTCCCCTCCTTTCCCCTCCCTCCCCATTGGCCTTTCTAGCGTTCCTCTAATCCTCCTATATTCCCCATCCCAACCCCACTGTGAATCAGCATCCTTATATCAGAGAAAACATTCAGCATTTGGATTTTTTGAGATTGACTAACTTCACTTAGCATTATATTCTCCAACTTCATCCATTTACCTGCAAATGCCATTATTTTATTCTCTTTAATTGCTGAGTAATATTCCATTGTGCATATATACCACATTTTCTTTATTCACTCATGTACTAAGGGGCATCTAGGTTGGTTCCACAACCTAGCTATTGTGAATTGTGCTGCTATAAACATTGATGTGGCTGTGTCCCTGTAGTATGCTGTTTTTAAGTCCTTTGGGAATAGACCCAAGAGTCGGATGGCTGGGTCATAAGGTGGTTCCATTCCCAGTTTCCAAGGAATCTCCATACTGCTTTCCATAATGGCTGCACCATTTTGCAGTCCCACCAGCAGTGTATGTAAAAAATGTTGATTTCATTACAAAAAGTTATTAGTATTTTAAGATAGATATGGACTTTTGTGGATTTATTTATTTATTTACTTTTGGTATCGGGTTGAATCCAGGGACACTTAACCACTGAACCACATCCCACCTGAAGGGCAAAAAAACCCACACCAGAAGCTGCCGGGTAGCAAAAGCGTTTATTAACAGGCTCCTCATGGCCTGTTGGGACCAAGCGGGCGGGAGGAAGGAAGACCCGGCGTCCAAGATAGGGCCAGTTTCAGTCCAGAGAGGGCTTAAGTAGCGGCCCAGTGGTCGAGGGACCACCCCCTAGAGGACCCCCAATTCCATAGGCTGCCGGGGCTCCAAAGGAGAACCTGTGTGTCATAATTGGCTCAGTAAGGCACCATAGGTGTGGCCAGCTTAAGGCACTTGGGAGGTGTGTCTTGTCTTAAGGTACTTGGGAGGTGTGGCTTGGTTAAGCCACCTGGGAGGTGTGGTCTGTTGGCCTAGAATTTCTAACACTACCTCTTCTTTAACTTTCAATATTGAGAACAGGTCTCACTAAATTGCTTAGGGCTTTGCTAGGTTGCTGAGACTGGCTTTGAACTTTGGATCTTTCTGTCTTAGCTTCCTGAGCTTCTGGGATTATGGGCACGAGCCACTGGCCCAGCTTGTGGACTCTTTTATTTTAGGAGAGTCAGAATTTATTAGGATGTTGGGATTGGTTGTTCTAGGTACTTATCCTTTAAACAAAAATTTTTTTCTTTTATTATATCTACCCTCTGTAGAATAATGCTCTTAAGGAATATGCACTATAGGCCATGTTCATAAATAACTGTAACATGTGAATTTGTAGTCTAAGCTCCACATGAACTGAGAAAAAAAAGGGGGATGTAACAAATTTTCAAATTGGAAAGGTGATAGAGAGGACCTGAGAATGCTCCTCCCACTCAACTCATTTCCTTCCCTTCCTTCTCCTCCTTCTCCTCACCACCACCACCCCTTTTTTTTTTTTTTTTTTTTACTTTTTTTTTGTTCCAGGGATTGAACTCAGGGACACTCGACCACTGAACCACATCCCCAGCCCTATTTTGTATTTTATTTAGAGATAGGGTCCCATTGAGTTGCTTAGTACCTCGCTTTTGCTGAGGCTGGCTTTTGCTGAGGCTGGCTTTTGCTGAGCCTGGCTAGTGATTCTCCTGTCTCAGCCTCTGGGATTACAGGCCTGTGCTGAACCCGGCACCTTCCTTCTTTATTATTATTATTTTTGTTTTCAGAGACAGAGTCTCCCTATGTTGTTCAGGCTAGTCTTGAACTCTTAGGCTCAAGTGATCTTCCTGCCTCAGCTTCCTAAGTAGCTGGGGAGGTTGAGAGCTTTTGATACAGCTATTTCTTATAGGATAGTTATCATTTTCAACAAGAGGAAGTGGAGAGGAAAGGCATTCAAGATAGAGGCCATATTAGAACAAAAGCAATGAGAACATAGAGTCTAGCATATTATATTCATTATATGGAAAGAGGGGGTCTTCTTTACCTGGAGGTGGAGCATGAGTGAAAAGCAATAGATTCAGAGGTGGTGAAGATCAGAGCCTGAGTAGCAACAGTGAGAATAAAATGAAAGGAAATAGAAACCCAATTAAATAACTTATCAATAAGTGAGTGAGTAGAAGAAGATCCTGGAAATGGTGGTAAATGTGGTATAGTGGTTCACAGGTGGTAAGGATCTGAACCTTAGTGAAGACAATGAGAGTAGAATGAAATGAAATAGTAATCTAATGAAATATTTGATCAGTGAATGATTGAGTAGATGATGAAGCTAGAAATGATGGTAAGGTCCAGTGATTTTCAAATTTTGTGCCAGTACTAGACATTCTTTTTTTTTTGAAGACATGGTTTTGCTAAGTTGCTTAGGGCCTTGCTAAATTGCTGAAGCTGGCCTTGAACTTGTGATCCTCCTGTCTCAGGATATATTAGTATATATGACAGGATATATTAGTATCAAAATTAAGGACTGGGGGTATAGCTCAGTGATAGAATGCTTGTCCAGCTTGTGCAAGGCCTGGATTTGATCTCTAGTACTGAAAAGAAAAGAAAGAAAAAGAAAAGGAAAGGCAATATAGGGACTGGGGATATAGATCCACCTAGCACACTTAAGGCCCTGGGTTCGACCCCAGGTACTGCTAGAAAAATTGCAATTGTGGCATGAGTCTATAAGATCTGTCAAAATAGGTCCAGTGACTCCTTTGATTTTTTTTTTTTCTTCTTAAATTTGCTATGTTTTTGTTCTGCTAGCAGTAGAATAAGCAGATAAGAATAAAATCACAAGAGGCTGGGATTGTGGCTCAGCGGTAGAGCACTCGCCTAGCACGTGCATAGCCCGGGTTCGATCCTCAGTACCACGTAAAAATAAACGCATTGTGTACAACTAAAGCAAATAAATAAATATTTTTTAAAAATAGAATAAAATCATGAGAGAGAAGCTTATGAAAAACCCATCCATTTATTTCCCCATGAATTAGAAAAATGCCATTATTCTTTTCTAGCCAAAAGAACACCCCAAAAGGGCTGGGTTTGTAGTTCAGTGGTAGAGTGCTTCCCTAGTACATGTGAGGCACTAGTTTGATCGTCAGCACCACATAAAAAAATAAGTAAAATACGTGCGCGGCCTGGGGCTGGGGTGTGTACAACTGTAAAATAGGGTGGGTTGTGGTTCAGCGGTAGAGCACTCTCCTAGAATGTGCGCGGCCTGTGTTCGATCCTCAGGACCACATACAAATAAAGGCATTGTGTACAAGTAAAGCAAATAAATAAAATATTTTAAAAAAAATAAATAAAGATGTGTGTGTGTACATATATATATATAAAATATAAAAACACCCCAGTCTAGGAACCACTGAAGATTAAAAAAAAAAAAAAATGGCCGGGGGACTGACATGATCTGACTGACATGATCTGAACTATATTTTAGTAGCCCTCTGGTATTCACATGAAGAATTAGAGGGCTGGTAATAAGTCAGTAATGTGATGCAGTGGTCTAGAGATAGTAAGGTTCTGAACCTTAGCATCAAAAGTGAGAGTAGAATGAAAGGAAGTAAAAATCCAAGTCTGACCTCCTGTTTCTAAGTAGGAAATAGTTATCAATTATTAAAAAGCTTTCATATTGTTAGAATATTATGTTTCTTAATGGTTAGTTACCTCTGGTCCATAGTACTTTTTAATTCTATTTTTAAGGAAAATGAATTTAAATCCCTATTTTAGTTTTACATTTAGGAAATTAAAGATTATAAGTGATGTATCTATGAATTATAGCTAATTTAGAAAATAGAATAGAGGAGGGGCTGGGGCTGTGGCTCAGCGGTAGAGCGCTTGCCTATCAGATGCAAGGCGCTGGGTTCGATCCTCAGCACCACATAAAAATAAATAAATAAGCCGGGCGCGGTGGCACACGCCTGTAATCCCAGCACTTTGGGAGGCTGAGGCAGGAGGATCGCGAGTTCAAAGCCAGCCTCAGCAATGGCGAGGCACTTAGCAACTCAGTGAGACCCTGTCTCTAAATAAAATACAAAAAAGGGCTGGGGATATGACCCAGTGGTCGAGTGCCCCTGAGTTCAATCCCCGGTAACCACACACACAAAAAAAAAAAAAAAAAAAAATAATAATAATAAATAAATAAAATAAAGATATAAAAAAAAAAATTAAAGGGGCTGGGGTTGTGGCTCAGCGGCAGAGTGCCTGCCTCGTACGTACGTGGCCCGAGTTCGATCCTCAGCACCACGTAAACATAAATGCAATTGCATTGTATACAACTAAAAAGTAAATAAATAAATATTAAAAAAAAAATTAAAACAACAAAAAGAAAATAGAATAGAGGCTAGGGTTGTAGCTCAGTGGTAGAGCGTGAGACCCTGGGTTCAATTCTCAGCACCACATAAGTAAAATAAAGGTATTGTGTCCATCTACAACTAAAAAGAATAAAAAGTAAAAAAAATAAACAAAATAAAGATAAAAAAATAGAATAGGAAAAAATACATAACCCCATCACTCTATTAAGACCCTCGTTACTTTACATTCATCTATCCTTGGTCTTATAGGTGCTTAAACTTTTTTATTATTTCATTCTAGGTAAATTACACTCTGAGGAAAAAAAAACTGGGAGGGGGAGCAGTGTCACTGAGTTGCTGAGGGTCTCTCTAAGTTCCTGAGGCTGGCCTTGAACTTATGATCTTCCTGCCTCAGCCTCCTGAGCGGCTGGGACTTGTGCCACTGTGCCTGGCTGATAAGTGATTATTGAAGTAATAAAACTTAACCCATTAACTGCTGTACTTTTAATGTTGAACATAATACATGAACCAAGAAGTTTCATTTGAAGCCTTCACTGGACTTTAGTTTTTGTTTGTTTGTTTGTTTGTTTTGTTTTGTTTTCAGAGTAACAAGAATGAGTTTATTGAAGGGATAGGAAAAGAGAAAGGTAAGGTATACTCTCGAAAGAGAGTGGGTCTTCTCAGAGAGGAGAGAGACCTAGACTCTAGTTTGTGAGGATCACAAACTGTATCAGTATCTCCTTTATTCTTGTTAATTCCTTTTGGTCTCCCTACCTTTAAACACATACATATTGTTCCCCCAAGTACCAAAAGGGAATTCCCTTTTGACCCAAAGTTCCATTTCCTTCAGTGACTTATTTATACAATTTAAAATTTCTTTATTTTGAACCAATGTTGGACTTATAAAAAAGTTCCAAATACAGTACAGAACATTTTTATGTATTCTTCACCCAGCGTCCTCTAATGTTAGTGTCTTATATAACTATAGTACAAAGATCAGAACCAAGAAATTAATATTGGTACAGTAGTATTATTTAATTATATTAAAAACCTTTTTTGAACTTTACCAGTTTGTCCACCATTTTTCTTTTTCTGTCTTAGTGTCTTACCTAAGGATTACTCATTGCATTATAGGTGTTTTTCTTCCTTAGTCTCTTGTATTTTGTGAGATATTTTTGGAGAACATCGATTATTTTGTCAAATAAGCCTCAATATGGATTTGTCTGTTTTCTCTGATTGGACTGAGATTATGTTGTTTAGGTAAGAATACCACAAAAATAGTTACATCTTTTTTATTGTATCATATCATGACATTCATAATGTCAGTACTTATTATTATTAGTGATTTTAAACTTGATCACTTGATTAAGGTGGTTTCTGTGGGTTTCTCCACTATAAAATTACTGTCTTTCCCTTTGTAGTCAATAAATATTTTAGTGCAGGTATTTTTTTTTTTTTTTTTTGGTACCGGGGGTTGAACTCAGCGGCACTCGACCACTGGGTCACATCCCTAGCCCTTTTTTGTATTTTATTAGAGACAGGGTCTCACTGAGTTGCTAAGTGCCTCGCCATTGCTGAGGCTGGCTTTGAACTCGCGATCCTCCTGCCTCAGCCTCCCAAAGTGCTGGGATTACAGGCGTGCGCCACCGCGCCCGGCTAAGTGCAGGTATTTTGATATTACATTTGGTTAAATGTCATATAGTTTCTCTCTCTCTCTCTCTCTCTTTTTTTTTTTTTTTTCCATAATGGGGATTGAACTCAGGGGCACTCGACCACTGGGCCACATCCCCAGCCCTTTTTTGTATTTTATTAGAAACAGGGTCTCACTGAGTTGCTAAGTGCCTCGCCATTGCTGAGGCTGGCTTTGAACTTGCGATCCTCCTGCCTCAGCCTCCCAAGTGCTGGGATTACAGGCGTGCGCCACTGGGCCCGGCTTGTCATATAGTTCTCTATACATGGAATTAGTTTTATCTACTCATGAGCTTAATTTAGTCATTATGAAGTGAGTTCCTTGAAAAGATCTATCCCCTTCAAAGCTTCCTGCACCTTATACCTGGTTTCATCAAAGGGCCCCCAGATTTTGCAGGAACAAATCTTGTGTAGTCTTTTTGATCTTAGTCACATTTATGTCCCATTTATTACGTAGTCTCCCATGCTATAGATCTCTGGACCTCATTTACCCCACTGCCCAGGATTCTCCTGACTTAGTGTCCTTTCAAGCCTCGTTTCCCTTCATGTTCAAGCCAGTTTCATTTGAATGACTACTTTGGGCTTTTTTAGAAACACAGGCTAAAAGAAGCTGACTTTGTTGGTGAGGAATATGGGGTGGGGAGTATTGGGGTGGCTATAGCTGGAGTCCAGTTTATTACTTAGGCCTGAGAAAAATGATAATGGAGTATACTGTACTGTGTATACTTAGTGTGAAGTATCCCTGTGGACTGTGGATCCCTGGTAGAAATACTATAGTGAGTGAGCTTCAAGGAATCCAGAATCTAAATACAAAATGAACATTATAATTTAGTTCTATGTTATACTAGCAAATTTGTTTAGTGAATAACATATTAGGAACTTCTTTCGTTAATAAAATACAAATTTATAAATATTACTGAATTCCAAGTGGCTTTTTGAATTATGTAATTTCTCATATAACATATACTATAGAAGCATAATTTCTGTAATATGGACAGATTCAGATTTTCTGGGGTCTAAAGCTTATATAGTTCAGCCCCCCTCCCTGTACCACTGAAATATATTCCCAACGCTTTTAAAAATTTCATTTTAATCAAGATCTAGCTAGGTTGCCCAGACTGGCCTTGAACATGTGATCTTCTTGCCTTTGCCTCCTTAGTAGCTGGGATTGCTGGCATGTGCCACCACACACCTTGCTCAGGGCGTCCTCTTTAAAGAAAAAAAAAGGAAAAAAAAATAAGTAATTAAATATTAGGCCCAGCATGCTCCAGGCCCTGGGTTTGATCTTTAGTGTTGCCAAACATACATACATACATACATACATACATACATACATACATTAAAAACAAAAAAGATTTACTAGGCCTCGAGGGCCTGTGCAAGGGAGAAGCCCTGAAGCTTAAACTTCGTTAGTGTCTTGGTAAGTGTGCCTTTAAGTGTGGGGCCTTGCAGTAAAGGTTGGGGCCCACTGTTTTTCATCATGCGGGAAAAGATTTTTGATTTGCTCACAAGAGGCCAGTGTTTTTCAGATAAGTTAGTGTCGCTGCCTGAAGCGGAAGTCGCTTGGAGCAGCGAACGCCACAGGAAAATTCGGAGGCAGGATGAAAATGAAAAAAGGTCTTTTATTCTTCTCCTCTCTCCAGCTCCAGCAATCACTCCAAATGCTCTAACTCCAACCACCACCTTCTTCTTCCCCACCACACTAACGAACCTCACCCAGTTATATACATATAGCTTTAACAAGGACACGTGCTTACAGCTCGAGCTTACAGGTGCGTCACGCAGTGTTCACGGGCATACAAAGATTCTTTGAATAATGTATCAACATCAGGTGGAAACTAGAACATCTTTTATGGCTCTCAGCTAACCGCAATCTTTAGCTATCTCCTTGATTATAGGCTCCTTCATTTCCCCCTTTTAGTTTTAAAAGAGGGGATGTTCTAGGACGTCCATGTGCAACCGACATTCTTACCCGTCATGGGAGTCTAGGCTGTCCTGACTCCTGGCTTAGGTTGACATGCCGGCCACATTAGACTGTCCCGTGCGACTGTGCCGTGTCTTAGGTTGTCCCCCTCTGGGGATCTTACCCGTCATAGGCTAACCAGCCATCCAATAGAGCCCTTCAGGATCGACTGTGTGTTGACTAACAGCCGTCCAATTTTTAGGAGATGCTGCGGCTTTAAGGCGGCAAGCCTACTGCTGACGAGCCAAGTTTCCATAGCGTATCAAGTTCTTTAAGCCAATCAGCTGCCCTTAGTTTCATCAAGTAACGCACTGAGTTCTCTTAGACAAATACCCGCAAGGCATTGTCCCGCAATGTCCCAAAATAATGGAAAATCAAAATGTCCATAAGTTATAACACATAGATTCAGGAGGCCCCATGCATGCAGAGCAGAGGCCACACTGCTGGTGAGGTTGTTGATGCTTGAGCAGCAGGGATGCTTGCAGCGACCGAGGTCCCTGCAGTTGTAGCAGCAGCCGTCTTTTTTATGTCTAGACATTTCTACCGGCAAATCTTCAGGGCCCGCTACCTAAAAACTCAAGCATCCATTATTAAGGGAAAGGCAGTGCTATTCCAGCACTGAGATCAAAAGGTGATCTGTCAAACTAAAAAAAGAATTATTAGAGTAGAAAATAAAAGTTGATCTCTGCTCACACACATTGCTGCTTAAGCTCCCACAAACATAAGCTGGCAAAATATCACATTCAGAAATAATCAAAGAGAAACTGAGGGTGTTTACTGCATTAAAGATAAAGAAAAGCTAAAGGCATTTTGGAAAAATAATTTGTTAGCTGGAATCCTCGAGTCTCTATATACACAGCAATCCTATACCTGTTGAAATAATTCAAATTAATCAGCTACTAAACAAATGAAGTCAATAACAAATAAATGATCCTCTGTCGGAACACCAAAATATCAGGTTATATAACATTAAACATATTCACAGCTGAAGAGAAGTCCCGGAGACAACTATAAATCAAAATTGATTATCATTATAATTGATTATCTAAAAATATTCTGAACTTATATAAATATCTATTTATCTATCTATCTATTGATTATCAAATTAGAATATTCTAAGCTTAAATGAATTAACGTTATTTGTTATTTGGATCTATATCTATCTACCTTTTTTTTTTTTTTTTTTTTTTTTAAGCGCTTAATTATTTGTGACGTCACACTAGACAGACGCACATATAAACATATTTGTGACATCACATTAACATGAAATTTAGACAAATGCACAGACATAAAGACATATATAAAAAGAAAAAAAAAATTACAATTGTGTATACACTGAAGAGAGATCTTCTTGTCCCGGCCGGGAAGAATGAAATTTAAGTTGTAAATTTAATGGAGAACTCTTTTAAGGGAATCACTCCATACCTTCATTTTGGTCCTCTTGACCTTGCACTTGTTTATTCAATCTAGACTCCTCAATAACTTCGTCTTGATCCCTTTGACTTTGTACCTGCTTTATCAATCTAGATGGTATCCATATTGGAGAGGATTCGTGCTTTGGAAAAACACAAACAGATCCTCTCCCCCAAATTAATACTGGGTCTGGACCCTTCCATGTACCTGAGAGAACATCCTTCCAGTAAACCAAAGGTTTATGTTGTTGGTGTGGGTTCCAGTGTCTATCTCCAGCCGAATGTCCATTAGAATCTAAAGTTAAGAAATTTAGGGTAAACAGGGCAACTGCCAATCTGTCCTTAGGATTTTTCCAGTTTCCATCTTTTTGCTTTAGTAACATATTTTTAAGTGTCCGATTTGCTCTTTCAATTATTCCTTGTCCCTGAGGATTATAAGCGATACCTGTTTTGTGGATAATATTGAACTTTGTACAAAATTGTTTGAAGGATGTGGATGTATATGCAGGGCCATTATCTGTTTTAAGCATTTTGGGGATGCCCAATGCAGCAAAAGCTTGCAGACAATGAGATATAGTATCTTTAACTTTTTCTCCGGAATGTAAAGAAGCAAAAATCATGCCTGAGCATGTATCTATGGTGACATGAATAAATCGTAATTTTCCAAAACTTGGCTCATGTGTGACATCCATCTGCCACAAATGATTGGGCATCAAACCTCGTGGGTTAACCCCATAATGTGGATTGGGCAAAAGTGTTATACAAGATGGACATTCTTTTACAATTCTACGAGCTTGTTCTTTTGTGATTTTAAATTTTTGTCTTAAGGTAGTGCTGTTAACGTGGAACTGGGAATGAAATAAAGTAGCTTGTTGTACTGTAGTAAATATAAATATTGTTTTAGTGAGGGCGTCAGCTTTTTGATTACCTTCATGGAGAGGACCAGGCAGATTAGTGTGAGCTCTTATGTGACCTATAAATAAAGGTTCTTTTCGTTGCCATAGGAGATTTTGGATTTGAGAAAACAATTTAAAAGCTGGAGTATGTGGTGCTATTGGACCTGCTAGCTCCAATTTTGGGACAGCATGTACAATATAATGGCTGTCTGAAAAAATATTCATAGGCTGTTCTTTAAATTTTTCCAGAGCTATTATTATAGCTTCGAGTTCCACTAATTGAGCTGATTTTTGATTAGTGATATGAATCATTTTTTCATTTTGAGTGACTACTGCAGCAGTACCGTTAGAGGATCCATCTGTAAATACATTAAATGCTTTAGGAATGGGTTGATTTTTTATTACCTGTGGGAATATGATAGGATGATTGATACAAAAGGACAGTATAGGAGATTTAGGAATATGATTGTCAAAATTTGCAGAAGTAGAGCATCTAGCTACAGCCCAATCATTATCATTGAAGCACAAATATTCAACCTGTGACGATGAATAAGGAGTAATAATAGTAGCGGGATGAATTCCAAATATTTTAGTAGAGGTTTTAAGTCCTTGAAGAATAAGTTTAGCCACCATGGAGGTATAAGACTCAATTGTACTTTTAGGAGAGACAGGCAAATGTATCCATAATATAGGTCCCTGTTGCCAAAATACTCCTGTTGGAGTATATTGTGAAGGAATAATAATCAATATTAGTGGTTGTGCAAAATCAAATCTATCGCAATGGGATCTTTCAATGGCCTGTTCTACTAATTTTAGAGCTCTCCTGGCCTCAGGAGTTAATGTTCGAGGTGAGGATGGGTCAGGGTTCCCACGAAGGATGTCAAATAAGGGTTTTAATTGTCCAGTAGTGAGGCTTAGTGTAGGGCGAAGCCAATTAATGTCACCCAGTAATTTTTGGAAATCATTGAGGGTGGTCAAATGTTCTTTACTTATTAGAATTTTTTGGGGTTTAACAAAAGTATCCATGATTTTAAAGCCTAAATATAGTATAGGTGATCTGCTTTGAACTTTTTCTTCTGCTATATATAATCCATATTTTTTTAGATTTTTTGTTATTTCACTAAATATATTAAATAAGATTTGTTGATTAGGGTGAGCTAATAAAACATCGTCCATGTAGTGTAGACACATAAGGTCTTGATATTTGTTTTTAATGGGCTGTATAGCTCTGTCCACATATAGTTGGCACAGTGTAGGGCTATTTGCCATTCCCTGCGGCAATACTTTCCATTGATATCTTTTATCAGGGCCATTATTATTAATAGAAGGAATTGAAAAAGCAAACCTGGGGGCATCCAGAGGATGTAGGGGAATGGAAAAGAAACAGTCCTTTATATCAAGGGTTATAAGGTAATAGTTTTTTGGAATAGCTACAGGATTAGGAAGTCCAGGTTGAGTAGGGCCCATAATTTGCATTGTTTTGTTAATTTGTCTTAGATCTTGTAATAGTCTCCATTTACCTGATTTTTTCTTAATTACAAATATGGGAGAATTCCAGGGAGAGGTGGAAGGCTCTATGTGTCCTGCTTCTAATTGTTCTTTAATTAATTGATGGGCCGCTTGCAATTTTTCTTTGGATAGGGGCCACTGAGGGACCCAAACTGGCTTATTAGAGAGCCATGGTATTTTTAAAATTGTTTTCTCAGTGGCCCCTAGAAAAAATGTCCTTTGCCTTTTTTATTATGAGTAGGATTTTTATTCTTAACACCTGCAGGCTTGGTCGCTAGGTGTAGCCCCATTTGATGTAAAATATCTCTTCCCCATAGGGTAACTGGCAAGCTGTTTAAAACATAGGGTTTGAATGTTCCTGTATGGCCTTCATTGTCTTGCCAATTTAAGATTACAGCACTTTGAGCTGGGGTATTACTGTATCCCAAGCCTCTTAAACTGGTTGAGGCTTTCTGTAGAGGCCAGTGCTTAGGCCATTGTTGTAGATTTATGATGGAAGAGTCAGCTCCTGTATCAATCAGCCCCTCCATCTCTATACCTTGAATTTTAATTTGCACATAGGCCTCCGTGAACAGTCCTGGACCCAGAAAGCCATAGGTCCTGAACCAGTGGAACCGAATGCTCTGCTATTTCTATTTTGTGGCATGCTTTTAAAAGAATTATGGAGACTGGGAATGAGGAGCAGCTGTGCGATTCTGTCTCCTTGATTTACGGAGATGATGCCCCTGTGTGTACTTAGCATTATTTTAATCTCTCCATTATAATCTGAATCAATAACCCCTGGTATAACATTAAAGCCTAATAAACTTTTGGAACTACGCCCAAGGATTAGTCCCACAGTTCCTGAAGGGAGAGGTCCCCTGATTCCCGTAGGAATCAGCTGAACCCCCATTTCAGGTGTCAGGACCATCCGGGCAGTAGAACAGAGATCTAATCCTGCACTTCCTCTTGTCCCTCTGATAAGGGAGTTAATGGGTAGGAGGGACTGTGACGAGGAATCATTTGAATCTGAGGGCCTTCCTCCTCTAGTGCCTCGTACATTTGTGGGCCCCGGGGCATTGGGCCCCGTGCCCCGTTTTTTGAAATCCTTGATAAATCATTTCCATATATATCATATCTAGAATGGCATTGATTGGCCCAATGTATACCTTTTTTGCATCTGGGGCATCGGCCTGGAGCACGGTATGAATTTGATTTTATTACCCTTGGGGGATATTGCTTAGCATATCTTGGTTGATTATAATAATTTTGTCTGGAATATCCTGTTCTAGGTTGAAACCTTTGGGAATTTTGAGGGGAGGAATTTTTCATTACTGCAGCAATTACGTTGCCTGTGATAACAGCCTCGTTAATGTCTTTGCACAGTCTGATATAAATTGATAAGTCTTTTTTTACTTCTCCATGGCCTTATTGCATCCTGGCAATATTTATTAGCGTTCTCGTATGCTAATTGGATAACTAGGGGCATAGCTTGCTCGACTTCTCCAAAAACTCTAGATGTTGTTTTTAAGAGCCTATCTACAAAATCAGCGTAAGGTTCGTTAGGCCCTTGTATAACTTTTGATAGGCTGCCTTGCAGATCCCCTGTGCCTGAGATTGTCTTCCAGGCTTTCACAGCTGCAGTGTGTACCTGGGCATACACACCTGGATCGTATTGTAGCTGATTTTGTAGTTCGGCGAACTCACCCTCCCCTGTGAGCATATCTATATTGCGTTGAGGGAAACCTGCTGCAGCATTTCTCTTTGCTATTTCTGAACAAAGTTCCTGGAATTGAGTTTTCCAGATTAGGTATTGTCCCCCACTTAGTACCGCTCTGCATAGACTTTTCCAATCTGAGGGGGCTAAGGTTAGGGTGTTAAGTGACTCTATCATACTTAATGTGAACGGAGCTTGAGGCCCATAGGTCATTACCGCCTCTTTAAAATTCTTTATTGTTTTAAAGTCTAGGAACTCATGATATCTTTGTCCCTGTTCATTTTGAAATACTGGCAGTTCTAGGTGCTCCTGCGGTCTATGTTGTTCGAGAGCGTATAAGCGCTCTGAAAGGCCGCCAATTTCTACCTCTAGGGCACGTATACTCTGATCCATACTCTTTATTGTTTCTGTTAGGGATTCTATCCATGAAGGAGCAGAGGGCGCTAGTGGTTCCTCTATTTGACGGTCTTTTCTCTTTTTTAATTTCTTTTTGTTCTTTTTATTGGAGACTGTGCTCTCCGAATCGCTTTTTGATTCCTCTTCACTACTAGCTTCATAATTCCTAACCGGCTCAGTAGAGGAGACTGTACTTTCATGGTTTGGCTCCTTGTTACTATTATTACTTTCACTAGTATCCTGAGTTTCAGTTTCTAAGGAGAGTACATACTCCTCAGCTAATTTTATTAAGCTTCTGATGGCTTTTGCAGATCTTACTTTTGAATTTACATTCCTACTCTCCTTGCTGGTCTCCACTGAGTCAGAGGACATGCTTTCTTGTTCACTTTTCTCACTATCCTCTGAGTTCTCAATATCAAAAATTTCATTCATGGCTTTTATAAACCGACTTTTTGTTATATTTGCTCCCATCTTTTTAAATTTTCTTTTTTCTTACCTTGCCGCCGAATTCCCCGTACAGGCCACCACCTGTCGCTGCCTGAAGCGGAAGTCGCTTGGAGCAGCGAACGCCACAGGAAAATTCGGAGGCAGGATGAAAATGAAAAAAGGTCTTTTATTCTTCTCCTCTCTCCAGCTCCAGCAATCACTCCAAATGCTCTAACTCCAACCACCACCTTCTTCTTCCCCACCACACTAACGAACCTCACCCAGTTATATACATATAGCTTTAACAAGGACACGTGCTTACAGCTCGAGCTTACAGGTGCGTCACGCAGTGTTCACGGCATACAAAGATTCTTTGAATAATGTATCAACATCAGGTGGAAACTAGAACATCTTTTATGGCTCTCAGCTAACCGCAATCTTTAGCTATCTCCTTGATTATAGGCTCCTTCAAGTTAGTACTTCTGCTGTACAAGGAAATAGGTAATAATGATGGAATTTTTCCTCCCCCAAATTGCCTTCTACCTTCCATGAAGTTTACCTGGTATTAGGGACAACAAAGTTATGACCAACAATGTAATATAGGGTGTTTTGAAGTCATAAATCCCAGGAGGTAGGTAGTAATGATAATTAAATATAAGAATTTATGAACAAGTTTGTTTATTTAGAGTTTATTCAGCAATAGTAAAATATAGGTTGCTGTATCTTTTATAGAGTTGAAAGCAACAGTGATAAGACTATGATAGTCTTATGATAGTCTTTCTTTTTTTTTTCACCTATGATTGATTACTCCATTTATTTTAGAAATTTACCAGAAACTAGTAAAAGTAGATAAGGATAATGATACAGTTTCTGCAGAAAGACTTTGGTAGTGAGCAGTAATTTATTCCATTTATTCCAGAGGCTATGTAGGCTGCTTCAGGATACTGTGAGCCTTTTGGCTGCTACTGCTATAGTCAGAACAAAATCAGTCATATAGGTAATAGGCTGTGGAGCAGTTTTAATTTGAATTTGGATAAATTTGCATGTAAAACTTAGTTACCATTATCAGGTGGTGGGAATTCTTTATTTTTTTTAATTTTATCTTTTTTATTTTTTGGTACCGAATATTGAACCAGTGGCACTTTAGCCACCGAGACACATTCTATCCCTTTTTATTTATTTTGAGATAGTGTCTCACTAAGTTGCTTAGGTGCTTGCTAAATTGATGAGGCTGGCCTTGATCTTCCTCCCTCAGCCTCCTGAGCTGCTGGGATTACAGGCATGTGTCACCACGCCTAGCTTATTTTTATTATTTTTTTAAAAAAAATGCATAATATATAATAATTGGGTTTATTTTGGCGTAATCATGTATTGTATTTAATTTGCTCCGTTTCAGTCTCCAGTGCCTCCTCTTTTCCTCCCTTCCTCCCTCCCCCTATTATCCTTCCCCTACTCGAGCGTTTTTCTATTTGTTTATAAGTGGATGTTCTTAAGCATCACCTAATTGGCAAAAAAACTAAGCAAGATTCTGTATTAAAAACAGTATGTGAACAACTTTAGGAATTAATTGGACAAATAATGTGTACTTATTTTATTTTTTTTCAGTCCAGTATCTATTTCTTTAAAGGGTTTTTTTTTTTTTTAGTCCAGTATCTAAAGATAGGGCTCCTGACTGAATTTGCACAGAACTGTCTCACTAGGATTTCATCAGCCCAAAACTATGTGATATCCCTTCAAGTATTTATATTGATAATGAGGAATGCCTAAAGTTTTTTTTTTTTTAATATTTATTTATTTGCTTTAGTTGTATACAATGTGTTTTTAGTTTTACGTGGTGCTGAGAATCGAACCCGGGCCACACACATGCTAGGCGAGCGCTCTACCACTGAGCCACGATCCCAGCCCCTAAAGTTTTTTTTTTTTTTAATATTTATTTATTTGCTTTAGTTGTACACAATGCAATGCATTTGTGTTTACGTGGTGCTGAGGATCGTGGTGCTGAGGATCGAACCCGGGCTGCACACGTGCTAGGCAAATGCTCTACTGCTGAGCCACAACCCCAGCCCCCCCGCCCAAAGTTTTAACTGAGTCATATTAATATTAGAATATCTTGCCTTATAAGATGAAGAGATAGCATGGAAAGTTTAAAATATATACATTTAGAGTTATTCTCTTTAATTAGAATTGCAATTTATAAACAGATGGGTTATATGGCAAATAAAAGAAACTGTATAAAATCCTGTGATAATAATCAGGAATTTGGATATATCACAGTTAACTTCTGACCTTCACGTATTCCCCAGGATGAGGTGGTATATAGCCCTTAATTGTCTGAGAGTAGAGAAGAGGGAGGTACCTGGAGACATTGGTATATTAGAAACATTAATTGCCCTTAAAATTAGATAAATTTATATAGGAGTTCAAAAATTGGGAGGAATCCCTTCAGCCTTGGGTGGTCAAGGAAGGTTTCACAAAGAACCTGAATTGCTTAGAGGGGAGGGAGGATAATGAGCAGCCCAAGTAGGTAAAACAGAATTAATGAGGTCATAAAAATGAAAAAGCACATTTGGATGAAAGTTCATGTAGGGAAACTGGAGAAAAATAGAAAAGGTAAGTTAAGGTCAGATTGTGCTATTGAAGATCAGATTAAAAGTTCTGACATTTTCTGTAGTGAAGGGACCTGGGAAAGGTTTTTTTTTTTTTGGTACCGGGGATTGAACTCAGGGGCACTCGACCACTGGGCCACATCCCCAGCCCTTTTTTTTTGTATTTTATTAGAGACAGGGTCTCACTGAGTTGCTAAGTGCCTTGCCATTGCTGAGGCTGGCTTTGAACTACTCACGATCCTCCTGCCTCAGCCTCCCAAAGTGCTGGGATTACAGGCGTGCGCCACCGCGCCTGGCTGGGAAAGTTTTTTATTTAAGATTGAACCCAGGTGTGCTTTCCCAGTGAGCTACATTTTCAGTCCTTTCTATTTTGAGATAGGGTCTTGCTAAATTAAGCTGAGGCTGGCCTCTAATTTGAGATCTTTGTGCCACAGCCTCTGGATTTGCTGGGATTATAGGTATGTGCCAGTGCTCCCATCTGCTTTTTTAGTTGATTTTTTTAGAATGTGTTTTTCATTCATATTTTTTGGTACTGGGGATTGAATCCAGGGCCTCACACATGTGGGAAAGCACTCTACCACAGAGATACATCTCTAACCCTTTAAAATTTAGTTTTGAGATAGGGTGTCATTACTTAGTTACCCAGATGGGCCTTGAACTTGCCATTCTCCTGTCTCAGCTTTGGTCACAGGCATGTGCCCTCTGCCTGGCTAGAATATGTTTTGCTTTGTTTTGTTTTTTGGTACCAGGGATTGAACCCAAGGGTGCTTAACCACTGTACCATATCTCAGCCCTTTTTATTTTATTTTTTAATTTTGATACAGGGACTTCTAGAAAAATATTTTAAAAATCTTTGTCAGTTTACATAAAATTCACTTTTTTTTTGGCTGTAAAGTTCTGAGGTTGGTTTTGTTTGTATATGTATTGGCTGTTGATTGAACCCAGGTCTTCACACATGCTAGGTAAATGCTCTACCACTGAGCTACACCCCAGTCCCAAGTTCTGAGTTTTGCCAAATGTATATAGGTAGTTATATTACCACTGCAATCAAGATGTAAAACAATTCAAGGACTAGGGTTGTGACTCAGTGGCAGAATGCTTGCCTAGTGTATGCATAAGACCATGGATGGGTTCAGGGGCTGGGGTTGTGGCTCAGCGGCAGAGCACTCGCCTTGCATATGTGCAGCCCGGGTTCGATCCTAAGCACCACATAAACATAAATGCATTGCATTGTGTACAACTAAAAGTAAATAAATAAATATTAAAAAAAAAAAAAGACCATGGGTTCAATCTTTGGCACTGCAAAATAAAACAAAACAAAGCATTATAGAACAATTCCAACACTCTTGTGCTACCCCATTGTGATCAACTCCTTACGTCACCCAACTCATGGCTTATTTGTTTTCTGTTACTGTAATTTTGACTTTTCCAAAATGTCATATAAGTGAAATCGTATCATATATAGCCATTTTTGCAGTGCTGGGGATGAAACCCAGGGCCTTGCACATGTTGGGCAAGTGCTGTACCACTAAGTTACCTTCCCAGCCCCTATATATTTATTTATTTTAAAAATATTTATTTATTTGCTTTAGTTGTACACAATGCATTTTTATTTTTACCTGGTGCTGAGGATCAAACCCGGGCTACGGCATGTGCTAGGTGAGCGCTTTACTGCTGAGCCACAACCCTAGCTCCACCCTATTTATTTTTTATTTTGAAACAGTCTTGCTCAGTTGTTGAAAGTCTTGCAGAGTTGCTGAGGCTGGCCTCAAATTTGGAATCCTCCTGCCTCAGCCTTCAGAGTCTCTGAGATTATGGGCATGTACTACCTCCCCTGGCTATATCAGTATTATTTCCTTTTTATTGTTACAGAGTAACAATACCTCCATTGTACCATTCACCAGTTAAAGTACATGTGTGTTGTTTCTAGTTGGGTAGTTTTATATAAAAAGCCACTATAAATATTTGTGTATAGGTTTTTTTTTTTTATTAGAGACAGGGTCTCACTGAGTTGCTAAGTGCCTTGCCATTGCTGAGGCTGGCTTTGAACTCGAGATCCTCCTGCCTCAGCCTCCCAAGTGCTGGGATTACAGGTGTGCGCCACCGCACCTGGCTTTGTGTATAGGTTTTTTAATATATGTTTTCATTTCTTTTGGATAAAATATTTAGGAGTGGGACTGCTTGATCATATGGTAAGGGTTATTTAATATTAAGTTAATTAGTAACTACCAACTGTGTGATTTTGCATTTCTATCAGCAATGTAGGAGAGTTCCAGTTTCTTTGATTACTATAAGCACTTGTTATTATTGAAGGGCAAAAACCACACCGGGACCTCCTTGTAGTAAAAGGGGTTTTTTTTAAGGGAAGGGGAGAAAGGGAGAAAGGGAAGGGGAAGAAGGGAGAGGGGAACGGGAAAGGGGAGAGCTGGTGAGAAGATGGCGGTGAAAGAGAAAGCGGTCTGGACTGGCCAGGGCTTAAGTACAGAGGGGTGGGAGCGTGACTTGTATGGTCTGGATTGGCTCAGAAAGGGAGAGCCTGCCCTGGGGAGAATTCCCTTGAGAGGCAAGTATTCCCAGGATCAGGAAGGGTGGGGACTGAAGCCCGTCAAAGGTGAATTCTCAGGAGAGATGGGCACTTCTGGGAAGGCACCTGGGGGTATGGCCTGCCTTCTGAATTTTATCTAACAATTATCAGCTGTTTAATTTTTTTTATTTTTGTTTTTGTTTTGTGATGATGTCTATGTTGCCCAGGTTAGCCTTGAACTTCTGGGCTCAAGCAACTCTCCTTTCTCAACCTCCAGAGTAAGTGGGACTACAGTCCCAAACCATAATGTCTGGCTTAAATAATTAAAAAAAATTTTTTTTCCCGTTGTCGATTGAGCTTTATTTTGTTTATTTATATGCAGTGCTGAGAATCAAACCCAGTGCCTCACACATGCCAGGCAACCGCTCTACCACTGAGCCACAATCCCAGCCCTGGCTTACATTTTTAATTTTATTTTGGACTTTAATTATTCTAATAAGTATATAGCATGTTTTTAATTAATAAGTATATACTATATTTTTAATTTATTTCCCTACTTACTCATAATGTTGAATATCTTTCCATGTATTTACTGTCTATCTTTGAAGTATCTGTTCAGGTCTTTTGCCCAATTTTAAAAAATTGGGTAGTTTTTCTTATTAAGTTTTGAAAATCTGCTTTTTCTTTCTCTTCCCACCCTCTCCACACACATACCACTTTGGATATGTTATTTTTCTGTTTTGTGATTTGCAAATATTTTCTTTCAATCTTTGAGTTGTTTTTATTCTTTCTTTGTTTTCTTTTATGGATAATGCTTTGTTGTTGTATTTAAGGAATCTTTGCCTAAGTAAAAGTTATATATTTTTCTCCTGATTTCTTGTAGATTTTATAGTTTTCTGTTTTTCATTAAAGACTATGATCTAGGCTGGAGTTGTAGCTTAGTGGTAGAGCATTTGCCTCGAATGTGTGAGGCCCTGGGTTCGATCCTCAGCACCACATAAAATGGATAAATAAAAATATCATGTCCATCTACAACTAAAAATAAAAGAAAAAGACTATGATCTATTCCAAGTTGTTTTAGTATGAGATATAGGTATAGTGTATGCCTGTAATTCCAGAGACTCAGGAGGATTAGCCAAGAATATTGCACGTTTGAGGCTAGCCTCAGCACTTTAGTGAGACCCTGTCTAAAAAATAAATGAAAAGGAATGGGGATGTAGAGCACTCTTCGGTTCAATCTTCAATGCCTTTCCTCCCACAAAAAAAGATGTAGTGTATGAGTCAAGGTTTAGTCGCTTTTTCTTTTTCTTTTTTGTACCTGAGATTGAACTCAGGGGTGCTTAACCACTGAGCCACATCCCACAGAGTCTTGCTGTGTTGCCCAGTGTTGCCTCAAACTGGTAATTCTCCTTTGTCAACCTTCCAAGTAACTTGGATTACAGGTGCACCACCACACCCAGTGCAAGGTTCAGTTTTTGTGTATGTGGGTGTCCCAATTATTCCAATAGCATTTGTTGAATGTGCTTTCTCCATTAAATTGTCTTATTTTCTTCATCAAAAATCAGTTGACCAAGCCAGGCATGGTGACCCATGCCTGTAATCCCAGCAACTCAGGAGGCTGAGCCCATCTCAAAATTGAAAAAATAAAAAGAATTGGGGATGTAGCTCAGTGGTAAAGCACTCCTGCGATCAATCCCCAGTACCAAAAAAGAAAAGAAAAGAAAAAAAATCAACCATAGCCTGGGCTATTTAGCAACACTTTGTCACAGAATTTAAAAAAGGGGGAGGCGGGTGCTGGGGGTGTAGCCCAGAGGCAGAGTGCTTGCTTAGTATGTGTGGGGCCTTGAGTTCAATCTCCCTTCAGGGGTAGGATGGGCAGGCTATCTTTATGTGGTTGTCTTTAAAGGGAAAAGAGCTCATGAAAAAGAAATATTTGAAAAGCAGTAACAATATAATAATTTGTATAGTCATCACTGAATGTCAGACATTTAACACTTTGCATATATTGATTCATATTTATTTATTTATTTTGGTATTGGGGATTGATCTCAGGGGCCCTCCACCACTGGGCTACATCCCCAGCCCTATTTTGTATTTTATTAGAGACAGGGTCTCACTGAGTTGCTAAGTGCCTCGCCATTGCTGAGACTGGCTTTGAACTTGCGATCCTCCTGCCTTAGCCTCCCAAGTGCTGGAATTATAGGTGTGTGCCACCATGCCCGGCTCAGACCCAGAAAACTAGGTTCAGGGCTTAGTAATTTGTATGGGATTATACCACAAAGTAAAAATGTGGAAATTGAACCTGTCTTCTGTCGTCAAGTTTAGCCGTAAGTCCTCTTTGTGTTGTATTAATCTGCATCATTTGCTTTTTACAACAACTTGACCTATATACTGTGTTTTGAGCACTCCTTCCCTCCCTCCCTCCCTCTCACTCTCTCTCTCTCTTTTAATATTTATTTTTTAGTTGTAGTTGGACACAATACCTTTATTTTATTTATTTATTTTTATGTGGTGCTGAGGATTAACCCAGGGCCTTGCATGTGTTAGGCAAGCTCTCTACCGCTGAGCCACAACCCCAGCCCTCTCTCTCTCTTTTTGAGATGGAGTCTTGCTATGTTGCCCTTATGCTCTTGGGGATCCTCCTGCCTCAGCTTCCCAATTAGCTGGGATTCCTAGGTATACCATGCTTGGCTCTGAGCTCTTCTTTTCATGGAAAATAGTATTCAAGCTTTATCCCATTTTATTTTATTCTCATATCTGTACTATTTTGTTCTTGTCTTTTCTCTGTTTGTATATAAATCTCTCTGAGTGTATGTGTAAAAGTATTTCCTTCCTTTCTGAATCATTTGAAAGTGAGTTGTAGAGCGCTCGCCTAATATGTGCGTGGCCTGGGTTCAACCCTCAGTACCACGTAAAAATAAAAGGCACTGTGTACAACTAAAATAAATAAATAAATATTTTAAAACAACAACTAATGTTAACAACAACAACAAAAAGAGCAGATTGTTAGAGTTATATAGATTGAACTGTAACTTACTTGCTCATATATCTTCAGTAGATGGCATTGGAGAACAATTATGCTATTTGGTGTTGGACCTAGAGCTAAACATTTCATTTCAAGTGAAATATTTTTGTCATCAGTATTTATCTAGACCATTTTTACTGACTCTCCTGCCTTTGTTCTTTTTGGCTCTCACCACTAGTTTCTGACACACCTAAAGCAAGTGTGAGAACTTATTGCCTTACCCTACATAATGCTACCATTCAGAACCTAAGAATCCTTTTTCTGCTACTGTCTTTTCCCCTTTGCTCCCAGTACTCAGGTGTGTGTCATAGGGCAGGCTGAGTTTCAGTAAGCTCTTAATGTGGATACTGGAAACCCCATCTGCCTGCCAAGTTCTTTTGGCTCTGAGCAAAGTAGAGGCTTGGTACTTGTCATTCCTTTGCAGCAGTTGAGCTGAAGGAATGCTGTACAGCTTGTTTAAAGTTCCTTAGTGGCCTTGAGTGGGGTGTGTATAAGGGTGTGTGTAGAGAGGTGAGGGTCTTATAATCTGTGTGGGAGATGTAGGTTCTTTCCCGGTGCCATGTAAATCATTAGGCATATGGAAGACAAGTACTCTACCATTGAGTTATATCTCCAGTCTTACTTTTAGCTTTAATCATTCATAATGGGACTACTGTACCTTCTTTAGAAACTGAGATACTGTTCTTGGTTTTTCCATTTGAATCATTGATGAACTGACCCTGATCATGAGTGCCTCCTTATGACCAACACTGTGAGAGAAGATTTTGGGATTGTATAATAAAATACATAATTGAAAGTGCATAGTGAAAACAGTTCTAGCTCTGCCACTTACTAGCTTTGAATCGGGCAAGTTAATGTCTTTAGCCTCACTTTATTCTTCTATAAAATTGAACTATTACTATCTACCTGATAGGGCTATTGTGAAGATTAAATGAAGAAGTGTGTAGTGTTTAGCATAATGTCTGACACTGTTATCATTGTGTTTCATGTAGGTCATATTCAAGACACATGACTGATACCATATAAAACAAATGGAGTAATAAAAACATAGCAAATAGTATGACAGTATGGTGTATAATCAAATCCTTTGTGATGTGTAGATTATGAAGATTATAAATACTCTGGGAATTTAGAGAAGGGAAAGAACAGTTTTGTGCAACTATCTAATATTCTTGTGAGTTTTTACTCTGGACATGCTATGGACAATGCTAGGTTCTTTCCTAGAAAATGATTAAAATGTCAGAGTTTTTTTTTTTTTTTTTTTTGTTTTGGTACTGGGGATTGAACTCAGGGGCACTTGACCACTGGGCCACATCCCCAGCCCTTTTTTGTATTTTATTAGAGACAGGGTCTCACTCAGTTGCTAAGTGCCTTGCCATTGCTGAGGCTGGCTTTGAACTCGCAATCCTCCTGCCTCAGCCTCCCAAGTGCTGGGATTACAGGCATGCTCCATCACTCCCGGCTAGAGCATTTTTTTAAAGTAGTGCACACAGTGGGAAGGAAGAGAGAAACTTGAGGAACTTTAGAAATTTATCTCTTAGTACTTTTAATTTTTTCTTATGTGGACATCCAGCTAATAGGAAATCTTAAAAGCTAGAGATTAGATGATTTCCTTCCAGGAAAGGTGTTTGCTTTGATATTATTCACTGTTGCTTCATGGGCATTTTAGTTGAAAACTAAAGTTGGCCTCAGTGAGCCCTTATGGTATAATCTAAGGATTAAATGATTTGTTACTCAAGTAATCTCTTTGATCCTCTGTCAGAAATCATTGAATAAAAAAATATTAATCAAACAAAGAGTGCGGGAGGAGAATTAGTTCTGTTGGACTGGTGTTAAGAAATATGGTTTACTTACCAAGAGTATTTCTCTGAGATGGGACCTTTTCACTCAGAATAAGAGTCTAGATAGCTAACTTATCCCTCCCACCTTTCAGTTTTTCAAAACCATACACATGGAAAACACCTTTTAAAAAGTGCTACACATGGAAAACACCTTTTAAAAAAGTGCTTTATTCCAAACATCCAAAAGAAATGTAATTCTAGTTTGGAGTGTGCTTACTTAGTGATTTTTTTGTTTGTTTTATTTTTGTTAGCCTGATTCTGGAATGTTTGTATTTGTTTTTTAATTTTTATTCATATCAACTTTCTTTTTCTTCAAGAAAATTTCAGAGAGGTTTCCCAAGAAAGTAAAACTGCTTACACCATTTTTTTTTTAAACGTTTGAGTGTTTCTCTGTTTTTGCTGCTGCTGTTACAGTTTTTTTTTTTTTTTTTTCTTTTTCTTTTTTTTTTTTGGCATTGTTTGCCAAGGTTTCAAGTTTATAGTGAGAGGTGAGGCAACGTTGATCTTGGCAGAACAGTGCAAAGCCAGTAAAGTCATTAAGTGACGCAAGCTTTTGATTTTTTTTTTTTTCCCCTTTCTGTTGTTGAAGCTCTCTGGCACAGCTGGCTATTCTAGTTCCAGAAGAAAAGAGAAGAGACATTCTGAAGATCTGGTTGGGAAGCTAGAAGAAATTTAGGGCACATTAAAAAGAAGCAACAGAGAATAACAACAACAAAAATCCTTGATATTCCACACAAGCTTCTTAGCTTTGTGAGATCTTTGTCAGTTGTTCAGAAATTGAGTTTTTGCAGTAGAGGATGATGGGACAAGGCAATGGAGGGCGAGGAGGGTTATGTTGGATTCCTGCTTATCTGTCTGCCTCTCCTTCCAGTTGGAAAATATCTTCAGTCCATAAGAAGCATTATAAACAAGACTGAAGAACATGTCTTACCCTGATTTTGGATGCTGTTGGAGTTGAGGATTACATCCATTTCACCAGGACTTTTTGGAGGAAGTTCAAGAAAAATAGAACGAAGCAATACTAAAGAACTTCTCTACATTAATCGTATGCTTTGTTACACTTTGAACAGGGGGGCAAGTGAGGGATAGCACCATCATCTGGACCTAAGAGGTTGCATGAATTCCTTGAACTACATATTTGATGTTTGGAAGTTTATAAAGTCAAAGTATTTCAGCATAAACTCATCAAATTCTGGATTCTCTATCTTTTGAGGATTTCAGCAGATAAAAATTACCTGCCAAAAAGATACAAAACCTTCTCTGTGTTTTCATACTAAATGTGAACAGTAATGTCTTGGAAAAGAAATTATTTTTCAGGGGGCCGTGGCAGTGTCCAGGGAATGTTTGCACCTCGAAGCTCAACCTCCATAGCCCCCAGCAAAGGCCTCAGCAATGAGCCAGGGCAAAACAGCTGCTTTCTCAATAGTGCCCTGCAGGTAAGGGTAATTTCTTTATTTTTAGTGAACTTTAAGTTTTGGTTTGCTGATGCTATATTTCTGGTAACTATTTTAAATATAATAATTGACAATGTGAAGTCAGTAACCTGAGATCATTTTTTTAAGTTCATCAGTGTGATCTTAGGCAGGTCTTTTTATTTTTGGAATCACAATTAACTTGCTCATAAAAATGGGAATAATAATGATACTAGAAATAATATAGTAACTATAACTACTACTGTTTACCCACTTAATTAGTATTAGTTAATAGACCAGGTGATCTTTCTACTTGCTCATCAACTTTTATCCTATAGTTTCTACTGTTTCCTTTTTGAGACAAAATATTTTATTGCCCTAGTTGCTTTTCTCTAGTACAGGAAGCAGAATTTTTTCTACAAGTCAGAGACTTTCAAATATATTGTTCATGTCTCATATTTTTAAAAAATTTTTTTAGTTGTAGATGGATACAATATCTTTATTTATTTATTTTTTAAAAATATTTATTTACTTTTAGTTGTACACAATGCAATACATTTATGTTTACGTGGTGCTGAGGATCGAACCTGGGCCACGCACGTGTGAGGGCGAGCACTCTGCCGCTGAGCCACAACCCCCGCCCTCTTTATTTATTTTTATGTGATGCTGAGAACTGAACCCAGTGCCTCACATGTGCAAGGCAGGTGCTCTACCACTGAGCTACAGCCCCAGCCCCTGTTCATGTCTCATGTTCATGTTCTCCAAAGAGTGGAGTTCAGTCTTTGTTCACTCCTTCATCTTCTCTTTCTCAGCCTTCCTGTATTGGCTCATGGTCAGTTTCTGGTTAAATATGCATTAAAAGAGCTAGTGGAAAGTAAATTCCTTGAAGTGATTATCTACCCTAAATGTTCCCTTTTTCTCTTGCATGCCACTTGAGTGGTCTCAGAATCTAAAGCTTCTCCTCTGTCTGCTCTGCCTATTCAGGCCCATAGGAGTATTATGTTCATCCCCTCAGGTCTAACTCTCAAGTAATTACTTTTTCTTCTTTTCTCTCTGTTAAACAAAGTAAACAAAGTTTGCTATCCAAGATAATTACACTTGTGTAAAATATTAGCATGATGTCTCAGATTTAGTAAGAAAATAGGTTGCTATGAGAGAAGAAAATATATTTGCAATAAAGGGCCCTAGACTGGGGAATTTGGAGACTTTGATTCTGATAATAAAAATTTTATACACTTTCTCAATTTTCAAGATTTTATTTGGAAACATTAAAAAATCCTTTGTTGTCAAACCTATAGAAAGAGCTTAAGTATTTTTCCTAATTACTACAACAAATTTCAGACAGTTAAATAAAGTTGATTAGATTTTTCTCCCAGATAATATGTAATAGTTTATTTAATTATTTATTTTTAATGTACTGAGACATATACCCAGCCCTGTTTTGTATTTGATTTAGAGACAGGGTCTCCCTGAGTTGTTTAGTGCCTCGCTTTTGCTGAGGCTCACTTTGAACTGGCAATCCTCCTGCCTCAGCCTCCCAAGCTGCTGGAGTTATAGGTGTACACCACCTCCCCTGGCTGCAGAGTAGGTTTTTGAGCGACCTTCTATACTGATAACAATTTTTGTAATTTAGAAGCAGGCAAAATGAGATATTGATGTAAACATTTTGTTTATTTCTGTCCTAACCATAGTCTTGGTTTTGTAATTGTTATTTTCTGTATGTTCTATTTATATTGTCAGTTGAAAGAATAATGTTTATTACTTCTCAGTGCTAGATAAAACACACACTATGTATATACACATACATACGCATTTATATATCCACACTTAAAGGTTGAGATGTTGATGTTTTGGAGTCCTTAATTATGGCATGTTACAAGTTGAAAATTATGGTTGCTATGAGTTAATATGTTAACTTTTGATATGAAATCTATATTCACCACAGATCTGTTCAACCAATTCCATTTGTTATAAAAAAGGTGTTATTTGGGAACATAGTCTGTTTCAAAGAACTTTTAAAATATTTATCTTGAGACTTATGTAAGAAGAGAAGTTTGTAAGGTGTGCAATGATCTAGGGCTTTCAGGTATTATGCCATTATATGTTTTTCCAAGCAAGAAGAACTTCCTAAGGCATTATGCTGTATATTGCATTATTTCTTTTTAAATAGATTTTTACAGTTTATTCAGATTTTCATAGTGTCTCTTTCTGTTCCCAGATACCTACCATGTTACTACATTTATATTTATTCATCATATCTCTTTAGGCCTCTCTTGTCTGTGACAGTTTCTCAGAATTTCTTTATTTTTGATTACTTGACCATTTTAAGGAATAGTGATTAGGTATTGTGTAGATTGCCCTTGCATTGGAATTTTTTTTTTTTTTTTAAAGTATACAGCATTGCGGATTGAACCCAAGGCTTCATGCATGGTAGACAGGTGCTCTACCATTGAGCAATACACCTATTTATTTATTTATTTATTTTGGGGGGGTTCACCAGGAATTGAACTCAGGGGCACTCAACTACTGAGCCACATCCCCAGCCCTATTTTGTATTTTATTTAGAGACAGGATCTCACTGAGTTGCTCAGTACCTTGCTCTTGCTGAGGCTGGCTTTAAACTCTCAATCCTCCTGCCTCAGCTTCCTGAGACTCCGGGATTATAGGTGTGCACCACCATGACCAGCTACCCCTAGCTTTATTTTATTTTGAGATAGGTCTTGCTAAGTTGTCCAGGATGGTCTTGAATTTATGAGCCTCCTTCCTCAGTCTCCCAGCTGGCTGGGATTACAAACATGTACCACTGTGCCCAGGTTGTATTGGAATTTGTCTGATGTTTTTGTCATGATTAGACTGGGGTAATGGATTTTGAAGTGGAAGACCTTAAAAGTAAAGTATAATTCTTTATATCACATCATGGGTGCATACTGTGAATATGATTTATCACTGTTGATATATCACTATTGTTTTTTATCCTGTTGACTTCAAGAGATCACACCTCAGAAGTTTAAAAGTTGTGAATTTTTCATACTGTAGTTCAAGCTGCTCCTCACACTCCTTTCCTCCCCCCACCTCCACTCCCAGTCCCTCACACATGGTAGGCAAACACTTTCTCACTGAGCTATATCTCTAGCCCTGTTTATTTTATTTTGAGACTTCCTGAGTTGCCTATCCTGGCCTTGAATTTGCAATCCTCCTGCCTCAGTCTCCTCAGTAGCTGGTGTTATGGATGTGAGCCACTATAGTCCCAGCTTCTGTTTTTTTTTTTTTTTTAAACTTTTATTTATATATGAGTTTACTGGGCACTTTTATTTATATATGAGTTTACTTTAGTTGTACACAATGCGTTTTATTCAATGCGTTTTATTTGTACGTGGTGCTGAGGATTGAACCCGGGTCGCCTACGCGCTAGGCGAGCGCTCTACCGCTGAGCCACAATCCCAGCCCCCCAGCTTCTGTTTTATAAGTTTAAAAATATACTTGCTTTTCTTGTGTGGATCTTTAAAATAAATCTTTATTCTACAGTGTTTTCTATTTTTCCTTTGCTGTGGTAGGAATCAAACCCAGGACTTTTCATATGCTAACTGAGTGCTCTACCATTGAACTATATACCTAGCCCTATTTCTGCACTTTCAATCTATAAATTTCTTCTTCAGGATCACATTTCATGTATGTCAGACCATGTTTTTTTCTGTGTGACCTTCATTTCATGTTCAAATTAATGTTTTCTCCAAATTACGTTCATTTATCCTCATGTTAGATACCTCACCTTTTTTCCTGTTGTTTTAATATATTAGAATGAGCTTTTTAAAAAATATTTATTTATTTGCTTTAGCTGTACACAATGGTTTTATTTGTACATGGTGCTGAGGATTGAACTTGGGCCGCGCACGTGCCAGGCGAGCACTCTGCCACTGAGCCACAACCCCAGCCCTAGAATGAGCTTTTCTCTTGAGAATAAAGATTGCTTCTCCAGTCATTACCTATATATGCTTGAACTGTTGAATTTAAAATTAAAT
This sequence comes from Tamias sibiricus, assembly GCA_025594165.1. Lineage (NCBI taxonomy): Eukaryota > Metazoa > Chordata > Mammalia > Rodentia > Sciuridae > Tamias > Tamias sibiricus. The sequence continues at coordinate 120,147,844 of CM046663.1, read as the reverse complement.
AGTGGCTCTTTATAGAGAAATGAAGTATTTTCACTTTTTTGCCAGGTTTTGTGGCACCTGGACATCTTTCGTCGTAGCTTTAGGCAGTTGACAACTCACAAGTGCATGGGAGATTCCTGCATCTTTTGTGCTCTCAAGGTAAATACTTCAAATTTGTTTCTTCCCACTGTCTTTAAATTGACAAAATGTCAATATTGAAGGGGTTTGTCAATGTCAGAGAGTTCGTTACTGAATTATCTGCCTGTGGTTTAGAGCAAAAATCGATGTGATCAGTTTTGTTTGCTTCAAACTAATTACTTTGGTAGTCTTTTTCTTCTGAACATTTTTTCCTGTATAGCTCTATTTGACATGATAGGATACTATTCAAGTCAGCTTCTACTTTGAGTATTAACTTAAAAAAACAATTTTAAGTTTCACATTGATAGAATAAATAACTAAGGGTTTTTAATGAAAGTATCTATTGTGTGTTAAAATTTCCCTATTTTCTAGTGTTTACCATTATCACATTTAATAGATTCTTTTTAAAAATATTTATTTTTTAGTTGTAGTTGGGCACCATTCCTTTATTTTATTTATTTATTTTTATGTGGTGTTTGAGAATCGAACTCAGGGCCTTGCATGTGCTAGGCAAGCGCTCTGCCACTGAGCCACAATCCCAGCCCCACCTAATAAATTTTTTTATATCAGTTCTCCACCTCATATTTTATCTGGCTCTAAGTTTTTCATTTCTGAAAAAAGGAAAGTTGGGATTTGTTTAGAGATAAGGAAAATGAGAGATTTTTAATATCAGATGTTTCTTATTTATTTATTTATTTTGGTGGGGATACCCGATAATGAACTTAGGGGCACTTTGACCACTGAGCCACATCCCCAGCCCCTATGTATATATTTTAATACTGGGAATTGAACCCAGGGAAACTCTCCCACTGAGCTACATCCCCAGACCTTTTTATTTTTTTTGAGACCAGGTTTTGCTAAGTTGCTGAGGCTGACCTTGAACTTACAGCCCTCCTGCCTCAGCCCGTAAGTAGCTGGGATTGCATGTATGTACCACCATGCCTCACCCCAGCCCTTTTTTATTTTGTGAGAGTCTTGCTAAGTTGTGCAGTCTGGCCTCAGACTTTTGATACTCCTGCCTTAGTCTCCTAAGTAGCTGGAATTACAGGCATGTGCCACTATGACCAGCTAAATATGAATTTTTTTGTATTTAATATTTAATGATATGGGAACAATGTCCTGATAAGTGAAAAATCTAAATATAAAACTGATTTTACGGGGTTGAGTTGTGGCCAGTGGTAGAGTGCTTCCTAGCACATGTGAGGCACTGGGTTCAATCCTTAGCACCACATAAAAATAAAAAAGAATAAAATAAAGGTATTAAAAAAACCTGATTTTACAATATAACCCTAACTTATTAAAATTTTCTTTTTGCCTGCCTACATCAAAAGCACGGGGTGGGGCTGGGATTGTGGCTTAGAGGTAGAGCGCTGGCCTAGCATGTGTAAGGCACTGGGTTCGATCCTCAGCACCACATGAAAATAAAATAAAGATATTGTGTTCATCTATAACTAAAAAATAATATTAAAAAAAAGCACGGGCTGTTTGGAAATCATATTCATAGTGATAACATCTGGGCTAAATATGAATTTTAATGTACCAAATCTTTTTTTTTCATGTTTTTTTTTTTTTTTTTTTTTAAAAATATTTATTTATTTGCTTTAGTTGTACACACAATGCAATGCATTTATGTTTACGTGGTGCTGAGGATCGAACCCGGGCCGCGCAAGGCGAGCGCTCTGCCGCTGAGCCACAACTCCAGCCCCTGTACCAAATCTTTTAAAAGTTGATTGTAATATTCCCTACTATGCCCATTCAGACAGAAATGCATTCAGAAGGGCATTTGACCTGATTTTCTGAGTGGTACATTGATTGATATTAAGTATCTAATTTTAGATAACTTCAGTATCCCTTTTGGTCAATGCATCCAAGAAAAGTCTGATTTGTGGTATTAAAACCATACTAGGGAGATACTTTCTAGGTAGATGTTAATCCTGGAGTGATTCCTGGTAGAAGAGTCTTCTGAAACTGGAAACTCTTATCTACCAAAAGGAAAAAAGGAATTATAGATTTTATATGACCTCTGACATTCCCCCCCCCCCCTTTTTTTTGTTGGTTCTTGGTATTTAACCCAAGGGAGCTCTATTGAGCTATACCTCCAGCCTTTTTTACTTTTTATTTTGAGACAGTGTCTCACTAAGTTGCTGAGATTGGCTCAAACTGGCAATCTTCCTGTTCCTGCCACAGCCTCCTGAGTCACTGGGATTACTGGTGTGCACCACTGCACTTATCTTCTAACATGTCTCTTTGACTAGTTAGGACTATACTGTACTGTTTAATGTCCCAGGAGGGATTGTGGAAAACTGGCTGCCACACTTGTTATGTTTTCTTTTCTGGAGGGACAAATTGTCAGTTTAATATAAATCAGTATCATATAAGCCAGAGAGATGAAAACCAACCATCAGACTTTATGGGACACACCCTGAGAACACCCCAAAACCGACTTTGTTTTTCAGTCTGCTAGGACTGAGGAAAGTTCTTCAGACCCTTTCAGAGGAACAGTTGCTTGTGATGAATAAATGGACTTTGGGGATCAAAGACTATATTTTGGATCTTCATAATGCTGGGGATGTTAGAATTCTCATTTTCCTGATTACATCACTACCAAGCCAACTAAGATTTAGTGCTTGCTTTAGCAGCACATATACCAGCTAAGACATTCATTTTCCTTATGTGCTTCTATTTTATGTTGGGAGTATATAAAATACTTGATCCCCCCCCCCAAAGTACTTGTTAGCCCTTCAGTGCTATATATGTACAGGATAATTAGGCTATAATTTGCACACACTTCATGTTTTAGATGGCATTGTTTGCATTCTTTTAATTTGCCATTTTTTAATTTGAAAAATATAAACAGACTTATAATGCAGGTGGATTAATGTGAAAGTGTGAATGAATTCAATTTAATTACATTATTATTTATTTTAATAAATTTTAATTTATTATTTTATTACTATTATTATTTTGGCACTGGGGATTTAATCCAGGGGCATTTTACCACTGAACCACATCCCCAGCCCTTTTTATTTTTTATTTTGAGACAGGGCCTCACTAAGTTGCTGAGGCTGGCTTTGAACTTGTGATCCTCCTACCTCAGTCTTCTGAGTTGCTGGGATTATAGGTGTGTGCCAGTGCACCCAGCTGAATTTAATTTTAGTAGCTAAGAAATTTAAATTATTAGATTCACCATAGTTTTTAATTGAAAGTCCTTCATCCAGAGTATAGGGCTTCACTTTTTAAAAATATTTATTTATTTGCTTTAGTTGTACACAATGCAATGCATTTATGTTTATGTGGTGCTGAGGTTCGAACCTGGGCTGCACACGTGCAAGGCGAGCGCTCATTTACTGAGCCACAATCCCAGCCCCTAGGGCTTCACTTTTTGAGAGAAGAGAGGAATGATAAGTGTATGAAGGAGTAAACCTGGGAGGGACCATTAGTGCCTGGATTCTCCTGTGGAATATCTCTTATTGTTTCCCACTTTAAAACTGTTTTTATAAGTGGGGCACAGGGGCACATATCTCTAATCCCAGTGACTTAGGAGGCTGAGGCAAGAAAATCACAAGTTCAAGGTCAACCTTAGTAACTTTGTGTGTGTGTGTGTACTGGGAATTGAACTCAGGAGCACTCTCGACCACTGGGCCACATCCCCATCCCTTTTTTGTGCTTTTTTTTTTTTTTTTTTTTTTTAAATTAGAGAGAGGGTCTCACTGAGTTGCTAAGTGCCTCGCCATTGCTGAGGCTGGCTTTGAACTCGCGATCCTCCTGCCTCAGCCTCCCAAAGTGCTGGGATTACAGGTGTACGCCACCGTGTCCGGCTCTTAATAACTCATTTTTTTTTTTTAAAACATCCATCCACTTGCTTTAGTTGTACACAATACAATGCATTTATGTTTACGTGGTGCTGAGGATCAAACCCAGGCCCCACACGTGCTAGGCGAGCACTCTACCGCTGAGCCACAACCCCAGCCCCCTCTTAGTAACTCTTAATAAGGCCCTAAGTAGCTTGGCAAGACCCTGTCTCTCTCTCTTTCTCACACTCACACACACACACACAAAAGGGTGTGTGTTGGAGGGTGCTGGAGGCTGGGATGTAGCTGAGTGGTAAAATGCCCCTGGGTTCAATTCCTTGTATCCACCCCTAAAAAAAGTGAAAATAATAACTTCATCATTAATTAGATTCTAGTCAGTGTAATAAGACAAGAACAATTGAAAAGATATAAAGACTGGAAAGAAAGAAATAAAGTTGTCATTATTTGCAGAGGAGGTGATTGGCTATTAAGAGAATAGGAAATGTAGCTCAGTGGTAGAATGCTTTCCCAGCATGTATGAGGCCCTGGATTCAACCCCTAGTACTGGGGGGAAAAAACAGAAGAGGTGATTGAGTATTTAAAAATTTCCAGGATTGAGGATGTAACTTAGTGGTGGAATGTTAACCTAGCATGCCTGAGGCCCTGGGTTTGATCCCTAGCAGTGAGAAAACACACACGCAAAACAAAAAAAAACAAAAACACCCAAAGAGGCAAAGGAAGTGGCATGCACCTGTAGTACCAACTACTTGGGAGGTGGAGACAGGAGGATTTCTGGAGCCCAGGAGTTCAAGTCCAGCCTGGGTAATATAGTAGATAACAAACAAAAGCTCAACTTGTTTTTTGAAATTTTGTTATAATAGAATGATTATGTTTAAATTTTGTGTTTGTCTTTTTTTAGTTGATATTTACAAAATCATCCATGTGGTGTGTAGCTGCAGTTTGTTTTCATTATTATATAGTATTTCTTTTTTATTTAATTTGTTTTAATGAGTTATACATGATGGTAGAATGCATTATATGGTATTTCTTTTTTTGAAAAAAAATATTCGTTCGTTTGTTTTAGTTGTACACAATGCCTTTATTTTTACATGGTGCTGAGGATTGAACCTGGGCTGCGCACGTGCTAGGCGAGCACTCTACCACTGAGCCATAACCCCAGCCCCATGGTATTTCTTTGTGTAAATAAATCAATGTTTGTCCATCCTATTGCTGGTAGTCATTTGAATTTAATTGTTTTTGGTTTTGTATCTTTATAAACAAATTTTGCTAAAGAGCATTCTTATACATATGTATACACATTTCTTTGGTGTAAATGCCCAGGAACAGGATTAGTGGATTATAAGATTTATATGTTCTTAACGTTTTTAGATAAATGTCAACTGTTTTCCAGTATTTCCATGTTTTCCAATATGGTAGTGTAAATGTGTACTCTGATCATCAGTTTTTTCCTGGAAGCTGAGAAAAATCAATTCTGAAATTTATATGACAGTGAAAAAATAAGACACTCCTGAACAGTAACAACAAAGTAAACAACTTGCTGTATGTATTGGTCACAGTACTTTTTTCTCGTTCATATTACTTGCCCATTGTAGGTTAGTAAGAAAACCCTGCAAATGATAAACAACTAGGAACTCAGGTGATGTAGGAACTTAGCTTGACGTGACAATAGCTCTCTTGGTTGTAACTGCCATTTTGCCTACTAGTTGACTCTGGCATGCATTCTAAACCATATATATATATATATATATATATATATATATACATATATATGTATATACAGACACACACATTTATATTACATATATAATATAAAATATATATATTTATATATTTATCATATACATATATATGTATATATATATGATAAATAAAATTGTTAAGATAGCCTGGTGCAGTGGTGCATGCCTGTAATCCCAGTGGCGGGGGAGGCTGAGGCAAGAGAATCATGAATTCAAATCCAGCCTTAGCAATTTAGTGAGGCAATAAGCAACTCAGCAAGACCTGGTCTCTAAGTAAAATTTTAAAAAGGGCTGGAGTGGCTGGGATTGTGACTCAGTGGTAGAGCCTTGCCTGTCATCTGTGAGGCGATACTTAGCACCACATAAAAATAAATAAATAAATAAAATAGGGGTATTGTGTCCATCTACAACTAAAAAATATTTAAAAAAATAAAAAAAAAGAGCTGACCGCCTGGCTGGGGGTTGTGGCTCAGCAGTAGAGCGCTTGCCTAGCACGTGTGAGGTATGTTCAATCCTTAGCACACAAATATAAATAAAAATAAAAAATAAACAAGGTCATATAAATAAATAAAAATAAACAAGGTCTTGTGTCCAACTACAACTTAAAAAAAAAAAAAAAAAAAAAAAAGAAAAACCCGAGCTGGAGATGTGGCTCAGTGGTTGAGTACCTGAGTTCAATCCCTTGTAACCAAAAAACAAAAAACAACCCCCCCCCCCAACAACAAACTATTAACATAGATCAGTTAAGAAACAATTCAGGCATTAGTGGTAGGCCCAAAATATTTGGGCTGACCCCCCCCCCCCCCCCCCCCCCCCGCCACCCAATCCACCCATCCCCAGCCCTTTTTTAAGACAGAGTCTCACTGAGTTGCTTAGTGCCTCACCATTGCTGAGGCTGGCTTTGAATCCACAGTCCTCCTGACTCAGCCTTCCGACCTGCTGGGATTACAGGCGTGCACCATTGCACCCAGAGTTTTTTTTTTTTTTTTTTTTAATAACTTTATTTTTATTTGTTAATTTCTTTATGTGCTGCTAAAGATCAAACCCAGTATCTTACATGTACTAGGAAAATGCTCTACTACTGAGCCACAAACCCAGCCCCATGTTAATAGTTTTTGAGAAAGCCTAGGTACATTCCAGTTGACCGTAGCCTAATTTTGTCTAGTTTAACATATAAACCCCTTCCTCCTGTCTTGGGGTACAGGGATCTTCCTTTCTTGCTGCCACCCAATACACAGTGCTGTCCTTAATTTGCTAATAATTTGCAGTCTTGGATATTTGTCTGCCTCCTTCTTTGTTCTCTTTTCACACTCCACTTTTGGCGGCTAGTTCTTGGACACTATGCTTCTCTGAATTAAGTACCAAAGCTGCAATCCTTTTGAATATTACTGGTTGCTAAGTTAGAGGGACAAAAAATTCTGCAGAATTTTGTGCAGGAAATTAAGTGCGTAGCAGATCTCTTGTACTTACAGCTCATTAAGCAAAATGAATCATCTTGTCCCATTGAACCAAGTGTATCAGGAAGTATGATTCTGTAATGATCCCTTGAAGGGGGAAGAACCAGAAATATTTGGCAAACAGTATTGATGATTACTTACACTTTACCAGAAATCAAGACTTATAAAACTATTGTAAATGTTACTTGTAGCATAACAGTATTTATAAGTAAACAAATGGAATAAAATCAAGATTTCCAAAACAGATATATTAAGAGACTTGCCCTTTGCTTTGTGAACCAAAGATAAAGTGAACTTTTCAATAAATGGTGCTTAGATAATTGTTTATTCATAAAGGAAAAAAAGAAATTAGATCCCTACTTCATATTATACCAAAAACAAGAATTTTGGATGAATTAAGGATGAAAATGTATAAGAAAAAAATTTTAAAATTTTAGAACAAACTATGAATTTAAAAATTGATACATTTTACTACTGAAAATTCAAAAACTTCTCTTCACCAAAAAGACTGCATAGGGAGAGAATAGAAATAAGGCTACAAGCTAGACATAGTGGTTTATGCCTGTAATCCCAGAAGCTCAGGAAGGTGAGCCACTGCAAGGTCCAGGCCAGCCTTGACAATTTAGTGAGACCCTGTCTTAAAATAAAAAATAAAAAGGACTTGGGATGTAGTTCAATGATAGAGTGATCCTGGGTTCAATCCCCAGCACAAACAAAACAAAAAAGTGAGGGGAGCTATAAACTAACAGGAAGGAAAATACTTGTAGTATATCCAACCAACAAAGAATTAGTATCCAATGCAGAACTCCAGAGGAGAATTTTTATAAAGAATGAGTAAAAGGCCTGGGGTTGTGGCTCAGTGGTAGAGCGCTTGCCTAGCATGTGCGTGGCCCGGGTTCGACCCTCAGCACCACGTACAAATAAACGCATTGTGTACAACTAAAGCAAATAAATAAATATTAAAGAAAAAAAAGAATGAGTAAAAAATTAAAAAGTCAAGAAAAAAATGGGCAAAGATATAAAGAGGTATTTTTCAGAATAGGAAACCCCCCCAAACAATCACTAAGTACATGTAAGATGTTTACCCTAATTAGTAATTTAAGAAATGTAAGTTAAATCATACTTTTCATGTTGATAGGAAATTAAAAATCTGATAAAATTAAATGTTACCAAATAAGTGGCATAATGAGAATTTGCATTGTTGGTTGGAATATAAGTTCATGCCACTACTTAGGAAAACAGTTTGTCATTACCTGGTAAAATTGAACTTGCATATAACCCAGCAGTTCTACTCCTAGATATACATTGTAGAAAATTTCTTGATACATAATGTCAGACATAATCAGGACTGTTGAAAGTAGCATCTCTTGTGATTACAGAAAAATAGAAATGACTTGTTCCAACTACTGTAGAATGGAGTTTAAAATTATGGTTTATTTCCATAGTAAAATATTATATGGTAGTAAAAATGATGACTTGCCATTACATACTTCAGTTTGAATTAATCTCAAAAACACCACATTGAATGAAAAAAATCAAGTCACAGAAGCTGGTGTACTGGAGATAAGGTTAAGCACTTCTGGATTCAATCCCCAGTACCAAAAATAAAACAAACAAACAAACAAAAAAAAAAATAGGCAAAAAAATAAACATTGTTTAGGGATACCAGCATGTGATAAAACTGTAGAGAAAAAGGGAATGATTTTTGTGAAAGTCAGAATAGTGGTTGCTCTGGAAGGTATAGTGAGAGGAATGTAATTATTTGGGGATTTTCAGTCTCCTTAATTTTTCTATTTCTTAAATTGAGTAGTGGATACATGGACATTTTTTATTCTTTGGTGCTATGTAAATAAATGTATGCAGGGATATATAACATTTGCCTTTTTTTGTGTGGGGTGTGGGGGAGGGTACTGGGGATTGAACCCAGGGGCAGAGACTCTGTCACTGAACCTACATACCCAGTCCTTTAAAATTTTTTATTTTGAGACCAGGTCTTGCTAAGTTGCTTGCTTTGAACTTGGTATCATCCTGCCTCAGCCTCCCAGATTGCTGGGATTACAAGCATATGCCTTTGTACCTAGGTGTTGGTGCTTTATTTTTGGGGGGCTGAGGGGGGGTCCCAGAGATTGAACTCAGGTGCACTTGATCACTGAGCCACATCTCCAGTCCTATTTTGCATTTTATTTAGAGACAGGGTCTCACTGAGTTGCTTAGTGCCTCGCTTTTGCTGAGCTGGCTTTGAACTCCAATCCTCCTGCCTCAGCCTCCCCAGCCACTGGGATTATAGGCCTGCACTGTTGCGCCTGGCTATTGGTGCTTTTCAAATAATGATTTTTATTATAAAATATAGAAAAGTATTACAATAATTCTAGAAAGCATACTATAAAATGTAAAGTAGAAATCTGTAAATTGCCTTAATTCCAGCACAGAGATTTTTTTCTTAAAGCTCTCTTTGTAGTCTGTGATTTTCTTGTAGTAAGTCTTTTTGTTCCATGTTTTTGTAAAAAGATTTTTTTTCCTTCAGATCCCTAAATTCTTCTCTATCTGCAATATCTTTCTCTTTTTTTTTAACATTAAAAAAAATATGTATTTATTTGTTTTAGTTGTACACAATGCCTTCATTCTTCCGTGGTGCTGAGGATCGAACCCAGGCCGTGCACGTGCTAGGCACGCGCTCTGCCGCTGAGCCACAACCCCAGCCCCTGCAATATCTTTCTACCAAATTTGTTTTAACCTAACAATAGCCTGTAATACTCTGTGTGTGTGTGTGTGTGTGTGTGTGTGTGTGTGTGTGTATACATGCGCACATATGTTGTTGGGAATGGAAACCAGGGGAACACAACCACTGGTCTATATCCCCATGTATCACCTTCTTCTTTTCTTGAAACAGAGTCTTGCTGTTAACTTTGCAATTCTCCTGCTTTAACCTCTGCAGTTGCTGGTGATATAAAACATAGGCCAGTGTACCTGGCCTGGGATAGTTTATTTTTTTAAGTACTATTTTGAAATTACTATTTTATAACCTTTAAGTGCCTCCCAGTTATGTCTAAAATCACTTAAAATTGCATGGTTATAGACTTTTTAAAGCCTAATTCCATGCCTCTTTTCCTCTCCTTTACCAGGTACTCTGAATTTCAGCTATGATAGCAGATAGTGTACATGGTATGCCTATTTCTTCTTGATAATTTTAGGTGCCATTCACTTTGCTTGGAGTGTTTGCTCTCCTCAGAAGTTACTTTTTTTTGAGTGCTGGGAATTGGACACAGAGCCTTATGCTTGCTAGGCAAGCACTCTACAACCAAGCTACCTCTCTAACTCGAGGTCGTATATTAGCAACTTAATCAAGAAAGTAATTTTAGGGCTTGGGGATGTTTCTCAGTGGTAGAGTGTCTGCCTCCCCCCAACCCCCAAAACAGTAATTTTTGTGGGCAGGGGATGTGGCTCAGTGGTATAGTGTTTGCTTGGTATCACAAGGTCCTGGATTCTATCCCTATCACACATCCCCCCATAGGTAGTTTTGGTGTTTAGTGGAAGAGCTCAGTGATTGAGCACTTTCTTAACATGTGTGAAGCCCTGGGTTTAAACAGTTTCCAATGCTACAAAAAACAAAACAAAACAAAATATTCTATGTCTAAATCTTTGATTTAATAATACTTAACATGGCTGAATGAATTTTTAGGAAAGTAGCTCAGTTCTTCTCTTGTATTGTTCCTCATGGTGCCTCGCACAGTGTCCGTACCATAATAAAAATAATCTACTTTGCTAGGTTGATATGCTCTTTTAATAGCTCTTGGATTTTAGTTAAAGTTTTTAGTACTTTAATTTTTTTTTCTCCTTTTCCTTCTGCCTTTTGTGATCTCTGTTACTTTTTTTTTTTTAAATGAAAGAGATCTTTATATTATGACCTTTGGTCTCACTTTTTTTAGTCCTACTAATCTAGACCTTCCTGCCTTATTTGATAAAGGAAAGGTAAAATATCTATGTATAGTGGTGTGTATGGGTATGTATTAGGGGAGTGAGATTGGTGGTGGGAAAGATCTACCAAGGGAAGAGTGAATTCCTAGGATTTTGTTAGTAATCATCTGGTATCCTGTGGTTAAGTTCCATTTTACTTTATGCTGTTTACATTGTGGGGATAGTTATATATTAAATCCCATTTTTTTTTCCCACTGCTTCCTACTTAACAATTAAATGACTATTTGGTAAGGCTAATAAAATTCTTTTTGCTGGCTCTTCATAACCTGTTTGCATTCTTTAATATTAATGTTGATATTTAAAATTCTTATTAAATAGATTTATTTTCAAAACAGGAAAGTCCTCAATCTGAAGTATTGTATGTAAGAACGTGCCATTCTGTAAAGGCAGATTTCATATACCCACTGTTAAGGAAAAAAGAAACACAAGCATGTTCCTAGATGAATCAAAGACTAGCCAACTTTCCAATACTTGATCTTTCAGCTCTTCCATGTCTAGCTAAAAGATACGTATCCATCTTCTTTTTCCAGTTACGTCCTCACCTTGTACCAACCCCTAAAATGCACTTGTTGTGGCCTTATGTGAACATCTTTTGGTTCATGATGTCTTTGCTAATTTTATTTTTTTTTCTTTTGCTCTGTAAACATGTCAATATTCCTGTTCCTTGTGATCTTCCCCAGATACAATAGAATAGGTTGTATCTGGTGCTTATAATTGCTTTATGGGGACTTGTACATAATATTTATGATAATCCATTTATTTTGGTCCTGTAAAATATACTGTTTTTTTCTCTTTTACTTTATATTAAGGCAATATAGTAATTTTAGCTTCAAAATCTTACGTGCATGCAAGTTTACTAATGATGACTTTTGTTGAAAAGAATTTGTGTCATTGTATTGTTCTGTTTACTTTGAACTATGATGCCTGTCGATTCTGACTTATTAGCAAATAAAAGGTTGTCTATAATTACCCCACCCCCTTAAAGTCCCAAATTTATTCCCGCCTAATATCATTAAAAGATTTTTTCCTGACCTAAATTATCATTGCCTAGAGCCCAGAGCTCTTATTTATTATTCATATTGGATCTGTTCTTATACCCCCAAACCCCCAGGGTATGACTTTACTTTGGTGTTGGCTTATTTATTTATCTCTGTTCAGGGGAGGAAATCCGTCCTCTGTACTTAGTATGCTACAAAGATTTTGTTCTTCTTCCAGGGATTGTACTAGAGGCTTTGCAGTGCCAGGATGTAGGACAGAGTGTTTTTTGTTAAATGCAAAGAAGAATGTTGCATTGATTGATTAAATTCAACAAATCTTCTCAATTAGTGATTTTTTTTTTCTCTTAAGAATGCTAATGTAAGGCCTAGAAGCTGGGGAATGGTGCTAGTAGGGGGTGGTTGGTGGGGATAAAATAGGGTTTTGTAAAGAAGGTGACCCAGAATATCTGTAACTAGAGAACAGTTAAGACTGTTCGGATGGGGCAGAAAGGTATCTGTTCTGCTAATAGACTATTTGTTAATTGAGGGAGATTTGAGAGTTCAGGGAGCAAATCCTTTAATGTTTTTTGAGTTGTACCATGTAGCTGTTGCTTTATTTTGGGTACAGAGGATAAAGTGGTCGAAAAATTACTCATTATTCATTATTAATCCAGCCTTTCCTTATTGTACACAGCAGGAATGGAAGGGTTCTTCATTGTCCTATCAGGGAAGAGAGGAATAAGACCATTATACTGAACTGAGTATTTAAAGGAGGAGATTAATATATTCTAGTGTGGTCCCTGGAAATTTTAGCTAGTAATAAACAACCCACATATAAGGAAGTATATCATTATGTCTAATTCAGATGTCATCTACTAATGTTTAACTTTCTTGTTTTTTTTTTTTTTTTTTTTAAATATTTGTTTATTTACTTTTAGTTGTACACAATGCAATTACATTTATGTTTATGTGGTGCTGAGGATCGAACTCGGGCCGCGCACGTGTGAGGCGGGCGCTCTGCCGCTGAGCCACAACCCCAGCCCTAACTTTCTTGTTTTGATTAGCTGTGGATATGAGTATATTTGTGATGGTCATTTGATTAACCTTCCTTACTCTTATAAAGTCCTACTAGGCTGTAGCTAATCTGAATATTCTCAACTAATTTAACCATTGATATAACTTGATAGTATAAAATTGAATCCTTTGTTCTTTTTCAAAGTTTGAAGTTCAGAATTGTGCATGATATTCAAATAGAAGGTATAATTGCAAGGAGAAATATAAGAGACTATCATGATTGATTCTTTCCTTTCCAGAACTTTTGGCAGAATCTAAAACTTACACAATTTCAAAATCTTTTTGCATTTCCAGAAGATTCCCCTCTTTTAATTTCCCCAGTGGGGTAAGTGGATATGGTATTGATTTTTAAAATTTGATTTGAGTTTATTCTTTTTTATCTATAAGGGTTCTGCGTTTTTTTTTTTTTTTTTTTTATTGTGGCAAAAATTAGTAAATTGATTATTATATTGTATAAAATCTCAACATTAGTTTATGATTTCCCAGTAAAGGACGTATTGTCTTCTGGTAAATTTGGCCTATCTTTGTCTCTGTCTCCCGTAGTCCATTGTCTTAAAGTCTTGTGGTTTCTCTGTCTTTGTATGTATGTAGGTGGCTGACTGTAAGCCTTGTTAGCAGGAATGAGTGTCATAAGTAGCTTTTGATGGTCTCTCACCTTACCACTGTGTCCAAAATAATGGGCTATGAATGAAATGTAAATAAAACTCAGGCTGGGGTTGTAGCTCAGTGGTAGAGCGCTTGCCTAGCAGGTGTGAGGCACTGGGTTCGATCCTCAGCACCACATAAAAATAAGTAAAATAAAGGTTAAAAAAAAAAAGATTGCCTCATTAAAAAATAAAACTATGAGCTCAGAGGGAGATATGGTATTGATGAATGAATTTAATTTAAAGGGACCAGTATAGTTTATATGCATGTTTTTCTAATCAGGAAGCTTAGAAGACAGCTGTTTTTAGACATAAGGAATTCCAAGGGAGAAACTAACCAGCTGTTCTTTGCCTTCCCCGAGTTGGATCAAGAAATTCTTTTAAACTGACTGAATATTCAATGCTATTAAACAATTATTATTAACTTTTGGGGGGGGTATGGTAATATTTGGTTAAGTTTTAAACAAGAAACAAAAAGAGGTAATTTTTTTTTTCCCCCTGTACTGGAGAATAAACCCAGGGACGCTCTACAACTTAGCTACGTTCCCAGCAAACCCCTCACACTTTTTTTTTTTTTTTAAACTTTGAAATAGGATCTCTCCTTTGAGAGAGATCAATCTTTGACCTTGTGATTCTCCTGCCTAAGCCTGGAATTATAGGTGTGTGCCATTGTACCCTCCTCCAAGAGTTATTTTTTAGAGATATATTTTGAAATATATACAGATAAAATATGGCATTTGCTTCAAAATAATTTGGGAGTGAAATAATTGGGTAAGTGCTATTGATGAAATGAGATTGGCCTCTGGTCATTGTTGAAGTTGAATGATGGATAGATGGGAGTTTATTGTGCTGTTCTGTCTACTCTTGTATGTTTGAAATTTTCTACAATAAAATGGTAAAAGTCCTTTATTATTGTTTTGGGTGCCAAAAGGGTGAACATTTGTTTACTGTTACCTGCCCCCCACCTTTGAAAAAGAACTTTCAACATTCTTCTTCTTCTTCTATTTTTCCTGGCACTGGGAATTGAATCCAGGACCTCAAACATACTAGGCAAGAATTCTACCACTGAACTATACCCCCAACCCTTTTAAAATTTTATTTTGAGACAGGCTTTCACAATGTTGCCCAGGCTGGCCTTAAACTTGTGATCCTCCTGCCTCAACCTCCTTTCAACATTCTTTTGAACACGCAAAAACAATGAAAGTCCTTTTTTCCTATAAACCTCCTTGATGACTTTTCTTTCTATTTTACTTCCAAGAGAGTCATGTTTACAAACAGACTAGATTAGCACAATTTAGGTTCTTTGATTTCCAGAAAGTGTGGAGGAAAGAGTGATAGGAAGGGCCCAAATGAGCAATGTACAAAGCCCATATCAAAAAGAGAAACCCCAAGAATTGAGCTAATGGCAGGGCCTAAAGTGTGCCATGCCTTTGTAGAAGGTATTGCTGGACACCTGTCAAGGATGAATTGGCCTGCTGACTGGGGCCCTTTCCAAAGACTGTGAGCTCATAAAACACTGAAATTACTGACAGCCTTTCTTCTTTACCCCCCACTCTCTCTACTTGTGACTTCTTTTAAATGGAAGACTGAGAAATCTTGAGAGAGAAATAAACAGCTGTTCTCTGCCGGCAAGGGTCTGTGTTTTAGGGGGAAAAAAACCTTAAGCAACAGCTGCATTGGTAGATGCCAAAACTCAAGGACTTTCTGACTTTATGACACTTCTGTTTTATTTGCATGGTTTTTACTATTCCAGATAATTATGTGCTCATGTGGATAGAATTGTTTGCCACTTGATCCAAGAGAGATGGGTGGGGAAGCACCTGCTTTTAGCCAGTAAAATCTTGTTGCTTTTGTACCATATCCAAGAAAATAGTTAAGATACAAAAAGTAAATTGGTATTTCATGAGAATGAAAAAGAAGACCTCTTTGGTTTCAACCTGTGAAAAAGAGCAGAGAGAAACCTGAAAGCTGGGTGTTTTTTTTTTTTTTTTTTTGCTTATTGAAATGAATCCATTAGGGACCCCACAAGAAAAATAATTCCTGGGTTTTGGTTCTTCCTGCTCTTTCTTTCTACCATAGAACTCAGCAATTGGAAGAATACCAGTTTTTGTTCCTTATTGGTACTGCCACCTGTTCTTACTGCTGAACTAAATGTTCTTGGCTTTCTTTGGTGTGAACAGGATCTCCCTCTGGGAAAGGTGGGAGGAGGGTAAAAAAGGAACAGAAAGAGGCCCGTTCCAGCCCCTGTGCTCATGTGAGAGGGACACACAGAGGTTAGTGTATTGCCCTAACAGAGGGGCTTTGTGCTACAGCTTTTTCCAGAGCTGGAGCTCCACAGATGCATGCTGGGCGGGCTCAGCTTGCTTCATCCATAATATACTTGCTTCTTCCTAACAATAGCAGAGAAAGACTGATGATAACAATTAAAATAAGAAAATAAAAAAGATTCAGTCAGAGGCTCTTCTGAATGCATTCAGATACTCAGTTCATATGGAGAAGGCTGCCTATAATTAATTAAGAGGCGAGAAAAGAATATGACATGTAGAGATCAATGCCATTGAACACAAGATCCAAACCTGTCATTGCAGATCTACTGTGGGTGCAGACAGAGCCCTGACCAGACCTTTTCCTTTCTTTGCCGAAACCCAATTATCTAAATCATGGGAAATCTGTTTCTCTTGTGTGGGAGTAACAGAACAGAAAATAAAGTAGTCATTCCCTTATCCAGATCTCAGAGACTGAGGAAGTAGCTTAAGGTAGAAACATCTGAATGAGGGCCTTTGTTCAGCATAGGGCAGTGGCAGACTCACTTTTTAGTAACTTAAAATTACTCTCAGGGCTGGGGTGATGGCTCAGTGTTTGTGGCTAGAGCTCTTGCCTAGCATGTGCGAGGCACTGGGTTTGATTCTCAGCACTGACATATAAATAAGTAAATAAAATAAAGGTTAATCAATAACTAATAAAAATATTTTAAAAATTACTTCTAAATATAATAATGGTAAGAATAATACCTCTGACAGCATGTTTGTGTGTGTGCATCTACATACATGAATGTATATATTCATTTTAATCCTCAAATAAACCTAGGAGATATTTACTGTCTTAGAAATTGAGATCTAGAAAAATTGAATAATGTGCCCAAGGTCTTATATCAACAGCACCTTATATATCAGGGTTGGGAGTTTGAAAACAGTTTGGCTTCAGCATCCAAGCTCTTAAGTATTATATTTAGTATGTGTGTGTGTGTGTGTGTGTGTGTGTGTGTGTGTGTGTGCTATTTTGAGACAGGGTCTTTCTAAGTTGCTTAGGGCCTCTCCAAGTTGCTGAGGCTGGCCTTGAACTTGCAGTCCTGCTGTCTAAGCCTCCTGGGTTGCTGAGAGTATAGGTGTGTACCACCAAGCCTGGTAATTTAACTATTATATTATGTCATCTCTGAGTGGAGCCCTCTCCTTTCTCAAACAGGGTCTTTTAAACCACAAAACACGGAAAGTGACTGCTTTCTTAATTCTTCATAGGATGGTATATAACTAGTGTTATGCATAGGAGAGAAGTTATTTCATCAGAAATAGCTGATGCCTTAGAGTAGTAGGGCTTAATTCTTAAGGAAATCTCGTTGAGAAAGACTAAATGGAGCAAATTTTGCAAATGTCAGCTTTGTACAGAGCTATCCTGAAAATAATTTCCTGCTGGGTTGTTTTGGAACTAGTTTTGGACTCCAAACAAAGGACCAAATCTAGCTGGCTTGGTGGCACACTCCTGTAATTCCAGTGGTTTTGGAGGCAGACAGGAGGATTGCAAGTTCAAGGCCAGGGTCATTCTCTCCTTGGAGACAGCCCACTGTCTTGAGAGTACTCTCTGCTTAAGATTCACTTTGCTTTTACTTTACTTTCAAGTCACTTTCACTTATAATAAAGTTTTATTGCATAGCAAAAAATATAAAATATAAATAAATAAGAGTTTGAGGCCAGCCTCAGCAACTTAGTTAGGCCCCAAGCAACTTAATGAGACCCTATTTTATTTTTCAGAATAAAAAGGGCCAGGGATGTGGTTTAGTGTTTATGCACTTCTGGTTTCAATCCCTGGTATCAAAACAAAACAAATCTCATCCATTCCTCACCCTGGAGATAGAGTTTTAGAGCTTTTGTCCGTGGAGTGGTAGTGCCTTACCAATAACAACTGAGAAGAGCAGTAGGCTGAGAAACAGTAGTCACTAAGTTTTGCCAGGTTAGTGTGACTTTATTTCATCCAGTCATCAGGTTGTCAGATCACATGCAATTTGTAGAAATAGTCACTGCTTTTCTCACCTTCCTCTTTCTTTTTTTTGGTCTACAGTGGTCTCTCATAGACATTCTTTCCCTTCCAGTAACAAATTATGGAAGGCTCTGCCCTGCCTTTACTTGAATTTATTTATTTTATTTTATTTTTTAAAATATTTATTTATTTGCTTTTTAGTTGTACACAATGTGTTTGTTTTTACGTGGTGCTGAGGATCGAACCCGGGCTGTGCACGTGCTAGGCGAATTCTTTACCGCTGAGCCACAACCCCAGCTCCCTTTTCTTGAATTTATAATAGACTTGTGAATAGATTCCTATGTTGATCCAAAATATCTTGGAATAACTGTAATATATTTCCCCCACAACTTATTGAATAATACTAAACGTGTATTGCTGGCGCTGACTCTTCACATCTTATGAAATCATTTGTAGGTAAATAATTGCAAGTTACGCAGTTCAAGTAATCTGTTCTTAAACTGCCTCAGGGATGGATATTGAATTTGTACGAGGAGGAAAGATGCTAGTGTGCAGGTAGAATGAGGAAAATAATTTTGATTTAAGTGCAAAGTTCTGGGTCCTAAAAATGCATGGTGGGTTTGGGGCACAGCAAGAGACCTGTGTGGCTGGTGTGGGGTGAGCCAAAAATAGACTAGTTGGCCAGGTGATGTAGGGCTTTATAACTTTGACTTTTACTGAGTATTCAATGATAAATCTTTAAAGGGTTTGAGAAAAGGAGTGGTACTATCTGATTTATATTTCAAAAAAATCATCTGACTACTGTATTGAAACTGCTGTGTGCTTCCTTAAGACAAGGGGGTCAGTCAAGAGATTGTTGTAAGAGTGAAGGGATGAATTGGCTTGAACTAGCATAGTGGCAGATGAAGCGGGTTTACAAATCTGGAATTCAGGAGGGAGATTTGGGCTGTTGATGTAAATGTGGGCGTTGTCAATGTATGTGTGGTATCCAAAACCATGATTCTAGATGAAACTACTAAGAGTGCAAATGACTGACTGTAGAGAAATCAAGAGATCTGAGGACTGAGTCTTAGAATTGGTAAGAAACTGGCAAAGAAGAATGATGGCTGGCCAATGAGGTAGAAAGACAAACAGGAGAGTTTGGTACTGTGGATGCTAAGGGAAGAAAGTATTTTAAAGATCAGCTAAGTTAAATGCTGCTGATGGGTCAAATATCATGAGGACCAAGAATTGGACACTCAAGCTTGGTAGGTCCTTGTATTCTTAGATCATATTAGTTGGTTTATAAAGTGGTCTTTGTTTCTAGTCTCATTAGTATTGTATTAAAAATTAATGCTGCTTTTTTTTTTTTTTTTTTTTTTTTGTACCAGGGATTGAACTCAGGGGCACTCAACCACTGGGCCACATCCCCAGCCCTTTTTTGTATTTTATTAGAGACAGGGTCTCACTGAATTGCTAAGTGCCTCGCCATGGCTGAGGCTGGCTTTGAACTTGCGATCCTCCTGCCTCAGTCTCCCAAGTGCTGGGATTACAGGCGTGCGCCACCGCGCCCGGCCTTAATGCTGCTTTTTTATCAGAAGAATTTCTAATACTTTGAAGAGTTATACCCTCTTGTTGATATGTAATGCATTGCTGAGTGGGTCATTTATCTGAGTGGTTTAGTGAGGATGTGGGACACATAATGTTAAGGAGCACATTCTAGTCTCAGGGGAGAGTCTAATACCACCTGAGAAACATTAATAAAGCCAAGTGCCACTTGTTGTCACTTTTGTTTCCATTCTCTGGACATTGCCTTCAACAGGGTTCAGGTGTATGTAAAGACAGAGAAGATAGATAACACTTAATCACACTGAAGTAAAAATGTCTGTGCATCAAACTATACTATAACCAAGGTCATTAAGGCTAGAAGGTATTTGCCACAAGTTATGCTAACAAAGGACCCAGAGAGATTAGAAGTAGTTAGAAAGACTAGCTTTAGCCAATCTAACAGTATTCATTTTTTAAAAATATCTTTTTCAGTTGTCAATGGACTTTTATTTTATTTATTTATTTATATGTGGTACTGAGAATTGAACCCAGTGCCTCACACATGTCAGGCAAGCGCTCTACCACTGAGCCACAACCCCAGTCCCCAGTATTCATTTTTGACAGTATTGAGTATGGGGAATTTTATATCATATACTACTGGGAATATAAATTGTCATTGCCTCTTTATAATAGCAGAAAAATTGGTGACTACCAAAATGTTGATAAAGATATGGAAATATAGTTGTGTTATTGTCACTTGATTAACAGTATACAATTCAAACTGAAAAGCTTTTCAGCAAAAGCAACAATCAGAGAGGTGAATAGAGAGCCTACAGAATGGGAGCAAATTTTTACCACACACACATCAGATAGAGCACTAAATCTCCAGGATATATAAAGAACTCAAAAAACTTAACACCAAAAAACCAAATAACCCGAGCCGGGTGCGGTGGCGCACGCCTGTAATCCCAGCACTTGGGAGGCTGAGGCAGGAGGATCGCGGGTTCAAAGCCAGCCTCAGCAATGGTGAGGCACTTAGCAACTCAGTGAGACCCTGTCTCTAATAAAATACAAAAAAGGGCTGGGAATGCGGCCCAGTGGTTGAGTGCCCCTGAGTTCAATCTCTGGTACCACACACACACACACACATACAAAGACCCAATCAATAAATGGGCTAAAGAACTGAACAGACACTTCTCAGAAGAAGATATACAGTTAATCAACAGATATATGAAAAAATGTTCAACATCTCTAGCAATCAGAGGAATGCAAATCAAAACTATTCTAAGATTTCATCTCACTCTAGTCAGAATGGCAATTATTAAGAATATAAGCAACAATAAGTATTGGTGAGGATTTGGGGGAAAAGGCACACTCTTATGTTGCTGGTGGAACTGCAAATTGGTGCAACCACTCTGGAAAGCAGTATGGAGATTCCTTAGAAAACTTGGAATGGAACCACCATTTGACCCTGCTAATCCCACTCCTCAGTCTATACCCAAAGGACTTAAAAAGAGCATACTACAGAGATGCAGCCATATCAGTGTTTATAGCAGCACAATTCACAATAGCTAAATTGTGGATCTAATCTAGATGCCCTTCAATAGATGAATGGGTAAAGAAACTGTGGTATATATGCACATTAAAAGAGAATAAAATGATGGCATTTGCAGGTAAATGGATGGAGTTGAAGAATATAATGCTAAGTGAAGTAAGCCAATCCCAAAAAACCAAAGGCTGAATGTGTTTTCTGATAAGTAGATGCTGATTCATAATGGGAGTGGGGGGGGGGGGCAGCATGGGAGGAATGGAGGAACTTTGGATAGGGAAAGGGGAGGGAGGAGGAGAAAGGGGAGTATGAGGGTAGGAAAGATGGTGGAATGAGATGGACATTCTAGGTACATGTATGAGTACATGAATGGTGTGACTCTACTTTGTGTACAACCAGAAAAATGAAAAATTGTGCTCCATTTATACACTATGACTCAAAATGCAGTCTGCTGTCATGTATAACTAATTAGAACAAGCTAATAATTAATTTTAAAAAACCATCATACAGGAGCTAAGGTTATGGCTTAGTGGTAAGGTGCTTGCCTAGCATGTGTGAGGCACTGGGTTCAATGCTCAGAACCACATATAAATAAATGAACAAAATAAAGGTCCATCAATGTCTTAAAAAAAAAAACAACAGTGTACAGCAGAGAAGAATGTTTTTGAGATTTATCAATGTGGATAGATCTCAAAAACAATGCTGAATTTATTTATTTATGTATTTATTTACAATATTTATATTTGTTTTAGTCGTACACAATGCTTTTATTCTTATGTGGTGCTGAGGATTGAACCCGGGCCACGCACGTGCTAGGTGAGCACTCTACTGCTGAGCCACAGCCCCAGCCCAACAATGCTGAATTTAAAAACAAAACACAAGAAACATTCAGTGTGATAGTTTTGACATGAACAAAATATGCACATAGATACAAAATTATGCTGTATAATTATTTATTTGTATATAAAGGTATTAGAAACAGAAGACTATGCAAAAAACTCACAATAGTGACTGGTAGAGATGGGGAAGCCTTAAACAAGACTTTTTAGCTTTGTCTATAGATTGGAAGTAAACATGATAGAATGTTTATTTCTAGGTGATAGACAACAGGTATTATATTCTTTTTTTTTAATATTTATTTATTTACTTTAGTTGTACACAATGCAATGCATTTTATGTTTACATGGTGTTGAGGATCGAACCCGGGCCGAGCACGTGCCAGGCGAGCGCTCTGCCGCTGAGCCACAACCCCAGCCCCAGTATTATATTCTTTATACTTTTAAAATTTTATAAAATTTTAAGGTAAAAAATTTTTAAAAAGAGGGCTAAGTTTCATAGGGTGATCCCCCAGAGAATAAGTTGCCAGTGCATTTATGTGTAACTTACCCTCCCTCTCCTTTTTTTACCCCCTCGCCTTTTTTTTTAACCACCCCCCTCCTTGCTTTTAAACCTAAGTATCTACTTCTGTCTATTAGGGGAAATAAGGTAACTTCAGTACATTAATGGTCTCTCCTAATGTGTCCTTGGTATCACACTCAGATGGATGATTTATTAGAACAGATTGTACCCTTCATTCTGACTCTAGATTTTTTTTTTCTAAATTACTAACTGCAAGCATATCAACCTATGGGAAGTACTTTTGCTTCTATAGCTGTCAGTATAGAGATGCTAACATGACAAAGTGGTATGTGTAGAAGCTTAATAACAATATTGTGCTTTTTCTCTTGTCTAACCTTTTCTCTACAGGGAATCTTTAACCAGTTTCAGTGCAGTAGTGAAAAAGTGCTTCCATCTGATACTCTCCGCAGTGCTCTGGCAAAGACTTTCCAGGATGAACAGCGTTTCCAGCTGGGAATTATGGATGATGCTGCAGAGTGCTTTGTAAGTGCTGGCCTCTGGCCCTTTTTGATATGGGGCAGGACTGCTAAATGGTCTCCACCAGGGACTGACTACCTTATGATGGAATTAACTGTGCCCTGATCTTTACAGTTATAACTAGGAGTTCTCTAGTTTCTCATAGCTCTGTAGTGTCTCTGCCATTGCAGTGTGAATTGCCTAATGGTTTTATTATCTTTCCTTAAGGATTAGGCTAGTTTTGTGCATGCCTTTGCATAAAACAGTGGCTCTTAGTTTCCAAGGAGCCACTAAAATACAAATTGTTGGACTGTATGTACCCTCAGAGGGTAGCCTGATTCAGTAGCCTGGGATAGGGCCCAAGAGTATCCATCTTTAACAAATTCCTAGGTGATGCTAACACTAATGCTGCTGGTCTGGGGATTTTTTTTTAATTTGTCTGGTTTTAAAAATAGTAAACAGGGAATAACTGAGTCCCTAGTACAAGTGTGATATGCTATGTAGACATTTATGTTGCCCCCAGTGACTTTAATAGAAGATCCTAACTTTTCTGAATTGTGTATTGTACTTATCAATCTTTAAAAGACTTTGTGGAACAGATAAAAACATCTGAGACCGATGAACATTCCATCAAAGGATAAATATTGCGCCAAAAATCAGAGGTACTCCTGAGGATTTGGATTGCTGAAAATGGTATCTCTATTCTGGAAAAGTTTGGTCATTTCTTATAGAACTAAACATGCAAACTACTGTATGATCCAGCAGTTGCATTCCTGGACATGTATCCCAGAGAAATAAAAAGTTATGGTCATACAAAAGCATATACATAATGTTCATAGAAACTTCATGCAATAGTAAAAAAACCGGAAGTAACCTAAGTGTCCTTCAGTGGATGGATAGTAAAACTGTAGTACTTCTATGCCATGGACTACTATGCAGCAATAAAAAGGAGTGAATTATTGATTTATGTAACAACTTGGATGGATCTCCAGGGATCAATGCTGAATGGAAATGCAATATCAACTGGGCTGGGGTTGTGGCTCAGCGGCAGAGCGCTCGCCTTGCACGTGCGCGGCCCGGGTTCGAGCCTCAGCACCACGTAAACATAAATGCATTGCATTGTGTACAACTAAAGTAAATAAATAAATATTTAAAAAAAAAAAAAAAAAGAAATGCAATATCAAAAGATTATATACCTTATAATCCAATTTATATAACAGTCTCTCTCTTCCTTTTGGTGCCAGGTATTGAACTTGGGAGTGCTTAATCACTGAACCACATCCCTAGCCTTTTATTATTTTTATTTTTTATTTTTTATTTTTTTATTTTTTAAGACCTGTTCTCACTAAGTCTTGATTGTAGTGAGTAATGTAACTCTATACATGTGATAAAATTGCCTACACACACAGGTGCATGTAAAACTGATAAAATCTGAATAAACTAGATCATATTAACACCCATTTTCTGTTTTTGATAGTTTTTTTTTTTTAAACTAAAGCCTTATAGTTATACATAGTAGAAATTGGGTTAATCTTGACAATATCATACATGCGTGGAATTTGATTTCAGTTCATGTTCCTCCACTTTTCCCTTCCCTTCTCTCTCCCCTAGTTGTTCTTCCTCTACTGAGCTTCCTTTTACTTATCTATTTATTTTTTATTGGTTCTTTCTACTTAGGCATAAAGGTGAAATTCCCTGTGGTATATTTATGTCTGTACATAGCATGGTTTTAAAAAATTCATTCTACATTTTCTTCTCTTTCCTGTCCCTCTCTCTATCTCCTTCTATTTTATTGATCTTTCCTATATTTTTTTGGTATTAGATCCTCCTCACCTCCTTTCCTTTGTTTTGCTCTAGCTTCCACATATGAGAGAAAACATTCCACCTTAGATTTCCTGAGACTGGCTTTTGATGTTGTTTTTTGAAAAAGGTTAAAAAAATCAGTGATATTGGGGTTGGGCTGTAGCTCAGTGGCAGAGTGCTTGCCTAGCATGTGTGAGGGACTTGGTTCGATTCCTAGCACCACATAAAAATAAAAAAATAAGGGCTGGGGTTGTGGCTCAGCAGTAGAGCGCTTGCCTAGCATGTGCAAGGCCCTGGGTTCGATCCTCAGCACCACATAAAAATAAATAAATAAAGGTATTACTAAAAAAAAAAAATATTAAAATAAAATAAAGGTATGCTAAAAAAAATCAGTGTTATTCCTCCTTTCCAGGAGGATTGCTATTTTTCTGGGTAAATTGCTTACTAGTTTGTCCATTTGTCTGTTTAAATATTGTTGGTATATTGCTTTTGTTCTTTCCCTGTTAGGAAAACCTCCTGATGAGAATTCACTTCCATATTGCTGATGAAACCAAAGAAGACATATGTACTGCCCAACACTGCATTTCCCATCAGAAATTTGCAATGACGTTGTTTGAGCAGGTGATCCCTTATCTTTGCCCCCATCTCTTCTTATATCTTTTCTTCAAGAACACTTTATCCTGGGACATGGGTTATTAAATATGTTCCAAAACGTTGTGACTGGCTGCTTAAGTTTTGTTTTTTCTCCCTGGCCCAGTGTGTATGTACTAGCTGTGGTGCCACTTCTGATCCCCTGCCTTTCATCCAGATGGTGCATTACATCTCCACCACTTCCCTTTGGTGAGTTTTAGAGAGTTCTCTGTTATACCCTTAAACACTCCTCCAGTTGATTGGACTTTAACTGAAGGCCACTAAATAGCATATATCCTTATTGCTGAATCTGTGTTCTGAGTTCAGAACACTTATTTATTTAAAAATAACCTTTGTTCTCCTTCTTTCCCCTCCTGTTCCCTCCTCTTTTCTTAGGCTCAGTTCTGGTCAGCAAAGTGGGAGGAGAAATGGGGATTCTATGAGCTTTGGATTTTGGGACAGGTAGCAGTACTCACTGTTTGTGGGACACTGAGGCTTGTCAGGAAAAGGGGCTGTGGATTTTGGGCAGAGGAAGAAAATCAAACATGTGAGTTAGGAGTTTGTATGAATGATTTTTTAAAAAAATTTAACCATAACTCAGTACAGTTCCACCATTGCCCCCCTCCCCCAACTCCCCCCTCCCCCCATCTTGAAGCAATCAGGCTATTTGTATGCTGGAAAGACGAGAAAAACCTTCGCCAAGCATGTTTGGTGAGCTGTTGCAGAACGCCAGCACCATGGGGGATCTGCGGAACTGTCCAGTAAGTTAAGTTGGGTGGGGTTCAGAGTGAGAAGGAGAACCTTGACCCAGTGGAATTGAGGCAGAGTCAGTGGGAAACTTGTTGATTTAGCATGGTATATGTATTTCAGAGCAACTGTGGAGAGAGGATCCGGATCCGGATTCGCCGTGTGTTGATGAATGCTCCGCAGATTATCACAATTGGGCTGGTATGGGACTCTGACCATTCAGACTTGGCAGAAGATGTTATCCACAGTCTGGGCACCTGCCTTAAGTTGGGTGATGTGCGTGTTAATTACCTTTATCTCTGACTTAGAGTTCTTGTGTCTTAGTATTGCTCAAGCACTGAACAAAAAGGTATGTCCTAGATGACACATGTTATAGAGTTTTGGACGGATATACTCATGCTTATTTATATAGATACCTGTACCTGTATGTATATGCTCACATATCTCCTTTGTGAGGGTGATAAAGTCTTTTTAGAAGAAATGGGATGATTTTGACCTTGAAGGATAGGATTGGTAGAGCTTAGCTACTGATAAAAATGAATTAATTTATAGAGTTAATGCATGCTATATTCATTGTTGTTTATAACAACATGGTGTAGGAAAGTATATTTAACCATGGAAGATAGTAAGGTCAAAGGAGTGAGCAGTCCTGACTACAGCTGCTATGGGATTTGAAGGAGGTAAAAGTTGGTACCTGAGCCCAAGCATATAAGAAACCAATATCTGTTGAGAAGGTGATGATGCAGCTTGGAAGAAAATTTAGTGTTTTTGAGATGTATTTATTTAGGGAAATAGGGAAAAAGACTTCAGATTGGATCTCTACCTTATCAGATCTATGTCCTAATGTAGGTACATCCAGGGTTTTCCTTCAGTTCAAGAAGAACAAAAAGTCTAGCTTTCTTTCTACTAGTTTCTCTCTAGGATAGTCCTGTGACTAAGGGGAGCCTTTGTTGTTTTAAAGCTGTTAAGCCATTATTGAGGATAAATAAACTATCTGAGAAGGCTATGCACGACAAAATCTCTTAAAAATTTTTCTATAGTCCACATATTCTGTACTTTTTGGTTTAAAATTTATGTTTATTTATCAACCATTTATGTTCCTCAAGGCCAGAATCTTTTTCCTCATATGTTTTTGTGTGTCTCTTAGTAGTCAGGACAATGTTGGACACCTAGGAATTGCAATGCTGATAACCAGAATGGTTGTATTGCTCCTCCTAAGGACTTTCTTCCCCCTGCTTAAGTTCTCAGTGGGAAATGTATATTTGTGTGGTCACTTGATGAGAAGCCTTTGAAACTTAAGAGCATTTAAAATAAAAACACAGGGGCTGGGGCTATGGCTCAGCGGTAGAGCACGAGTCTCGAATGTGTGAGGCCCTGGGTTCGATCTTTAGCACCACATTAAAAAAAAAAAGGTGTAAAAATAAAAACACCTTCTTGGCTCCTCTTATGGTAGGTCTCGTAGAAAATACTGAAAAGTATGAAGAAACAATCACCTCTTGCCCACTTACTGGCCACTGTGACCTGTCTTGCTTTTCCTTACTTTTTCCCTTCTTAAGTTTATTTCTGTTTTTTAAATTTTTATTTGTTCAGTTTAGTTATATGTAACAAACAGTAGAATACACTTTGATATGTTTATACAGCATGGAATATATCTTATTCTAATTAGGATCCCAGTCTTGTGGATGTTTAGGTTTATTTCTGATGATTAATCTGTACTAGCAAAAAATCTTAGACTGAAGGGAGGAGGAGGAAATTAGTACCTTAATTAAATGTTGATGGAATCTACTGAGAGATGATATGAAATAGTTGAATTTGTAACAGTTCTTCTCTTTTCTTTTTTTTTTTTCCCCCTGCAGCTATTTTTCAGAGTGACAGATGACCGGGCGAAGCAGTCTGAACTGTACTTAGTAGGAATGATCTGTTACTATGGCAAACATTATTCTACATTCTTTTTTCAAACAAAGATACGCAAGTGGATGTATTTTGATGATGCTCATGTCAAGGAGGTAGGGATAGTCAAGGCTGTCTTGAAGGGTTTGGTGACTGCAATGAGAAAAGCAAGAATAGCCAGGCATAGTGGCATACACCTATAATCCCAGTGACTCAGGAGCCTGAGGCAGGAGAATCTAAAGTTTGAGGCCAGTTTCATCAATTTAGCAAGTCCCTCAGCAACTTTGCAAGATCCTGTCTCAAAATAAAAAGGGATGGGGATGTAACTCAGTGGTAAAGCACCCGTGGCTTCAATCCCCAGTACCAAAAACAAACAAATAAAAATAAGGATATTAATTTATATTCATTTTTCATTTTTGTAATTTTGAATGATGACCCCACCCATCTCTCTAAGATGTACTTTATATTTTTATCTGTCTGTGTAACTATCTGCCAAATTTTATAAGAGTATTAGTTTCATCTTCTCCAATACCAATAGATGCCTAGTTCTTTGATGATAGGATCAGTATAACTTCTGTTATTTTTTTCTGAATCCCCTCATCAGAAAAAATAATTTTATATGTATGGTTGATTAAGTATTATTTAAAATGTGTTAATTGGTTCATTTGAGTGGGAACAGGCTAATCTCTCAAATTTGGGTATAAGGTCAACACAAAATTTAGAATTCCAAATCTTGGAATTACCAGTGGGCAATACTTTGTCTCAGGGCTGATATAAGTTGTTGTTTAATTTTTATTCTCCAAAGTGTCCTATTCAGATTAGCATGTTTTGCGGGAATAATGTAGGAAAAATATGGCCATAGTGATACTTAAAGCAGGAGGAAACTTGGTACTGTCTAAACCAAAAAGTGTTCTGTATGAGTTAGGAAGCCTCTTGTGATGACAGTAGCAACTAGGGGGAACTCCTGAATATACCAATTCATGGACTTGAAGCAGTGGCTTTGTCAAGTTCTCTTATTCCCCGCCCCCCACTCTCACTCTCTCTATTTTTGTTGTTGTTATAATTTGGGGAGATATATAAATTATTTGAGTATTAGGTTTTTATTTGAAAAATACTCTTATAAGGTATTATATAAGATTTGTGTGCTTGCTTCAACAGCACATGTACTAAGATTGGAATGATACAGAGATTAGCGTGGCCCTTATGCAAGGATGACAAGAAAATTCATGAAGTGTTCCATATTTTTTACTGCAAATTATTAAATAAAGTTATAAAACAAAGATTTGTATGGTGAAACATAAATGTGTTTAATTAAAATAATGGGAATGATATTGGCCAAGTTGTATTGTTATATTATGTGCATGTACGAATCTGTAAAAAGAAATCCCACAATTATGTACAACTATTAATGTACTAGCAAAAATATTTGGGGGGTGGAAACAAAAATAAAATAATATAATGGTAACTCAGTTATAAATTTATTGAATATCTATTATGATCAAAGCACTATTCTAGTTGTCTAACTGCTACAGTATAGGTCACATTTAAGAATGTGCCTGATTCAAGCTTAAGGTGGGATAAGCATGGGGATTTGGTTGGATTGTTGTCTCCATGGCTGTTCTGTTATTCTTTTCCACAATGATAGCAGAGCTGAATCCATCATAGGGCTAAGACTGAGAGGTTCAGCTGTCTATTCTAAGCAGTTGACATTTTATGCCCTATCATGTGTGAACTCTGAAAGTGAATGTCATTTATTCTACGTTGGTCTGCAAGAGAATGCCTGTGTGCTCTTCAGCTTCTTAAAAGTGATTTTAATATTTAGGAGAAAATCATGGAAATGCAAATTTCAAATGAAGGCTTTAATCAGATGTCTGAGGAAAAAAAACTTGGTTATTAAGGCAACTGAAGTTCTTTTATATAGCATGTCCCACCTTTGAAAGCTTTTATTCATATTTCAAAACTGAATTGATGTTTCACAGAAGTAAAAGTAATTTTATTTATCATTTAATTTATGGGATTTTTTTTTAGTTGTTGATGGACCTTTATTTAATTTATTTATTCATTTATATGTAGTGCTGAAATCGAACCCAGTGCCTCACACATGCTAGGCAAGCACTCTACCACTGAGTTACAACCCCATCTCCAATTTTATGGGATTTTTAATGCTTTCTAAAAGGATTTGGCAAAAAAAGATTTATTAAGTTTAGGTCTAAGATCTCTTTTGTTGTTTCTTTACACATTTTCTTTAGTAAAGCTGAACAAGAAGACATGTTTTGAATTGTGGATATGAAGTATAATGTTTTTCTGATTGTTTTTTATATAGATTGGCCCCAAATGGAAGGACGTGGTAACCAAATGCATTAAAGGACATTATCAGCCCTTGCTGCTGCTTTATGCAGACCCCCAGGGTACCCCAGTGTCTACCCAGGACTTGCCTCCTCAAGCTCAGTTCCAGTCATACAGCAGGACATGTTACGATAGTGAAGATTCAGGTGAGCCACATATTTCTCTACCTCTCCCCTCTTCCCACTCCATGTGATCAGATAGTTGGGACTCATATTTGGGTATTTAGCACATAGCCTAGCTTAGAGAGAGAGGGAATCCATTAGATATAAGAAAGAAGTGACAACTTGTGCTGAAACCTAACTTGTGTTGGGCTTTGTTTCATTCAGCCATCAAAGGTGTGTTTGCTAAGTCAGTTGGCCCCAACTCAAAATGAGAAGGAAGCGGGGCGTGGTGGTGCATGCCTGTAATCCCAGCACTTGGGAGGAGGATCGCGAGTTCAAAGCCAACCCCAGCAATGGCGAGGCACTTAGCAATTCAGTGAGACCCTGTCTCTAATAAAATACAAAAAAGGGCTGGGGATGTGGCCCAGTGGTTGAGTGCCCCTGAGTTCAATCCCTGGTACCAAAAAAAAAAAAAAAAAAAAAAAAAAAAAAAAAAAAAAAAAATCCAAATGCAAGAATGATATTCCTCAGCTTATAAATTAAAATTTCTTTTCTGAGTCAATTTTTTAGAACTTAAATGTTTTGGAGGCTGGGGTTGTGGCTCAGCGGTAGAGCACTCACCTAGCACGTGCGCAGCCCAGTTTCGATCCTCAGCACCACGTACAAATAAACACATTGTGCACAACTAAAGCAAATAAATAAATATTAAAAAAAAAGAACTTAAATGTTTTTCTATACAAACAGTTTTCAGTTTGATAGCTAAAGTCTCAGGCTAGCCCACAGAGGCTCATAATATTTGAAGTATAATCCTAGCATAGCTTTGCTCTGATTTCTAAAAAGGAAGAAGAAAAAAAATTTTTTTTTTTCCTCATCTGTATATAGCACTGACTCTTAGTATTTTTTTGACGGAGAAGGTGTTTGGCTTTGACATCTTTCTCCCTCCCTCCTATTTGGTATCTGGTGCTTTCTTCATACTTATGTACCCCACACAGACCTGCTTTACTTCTCCCTTAAATCAAACACTCATTTGACCTATTGTGCATATTTCAGTTAGGTGTTTGAAAGAAAGCATTCTGACTGAACTAATTAAAACCAAAGATTAGATATCTGCCTCATAATTTTTTAGTGGTATTAAAAATGCATATAATGTCAATTAAAATTTTTACGGCAACATTCATAGCAGTATAGGAAAAATAGGATAGATAAACAACTGGTTATGTACAACAGGTTGGTCTGGGACTTTCCATCTAAATAGATCTTACTTCCCATGACTTTTCCATTTCTTCTACATTCCCCCCATAGGTTTCCTAAAATCCCACAGTTTTTCACGGTGGCAGGCAAAGTGAGGGCTTTAGCAAATTAGGGGCAAAAGTGGAAGGAATTTTATGTGTGTCTGGATTATCTGGAAGTTACTCTGTAATATATCTTTCTCACCCTTCCTTCTAGGAGGTTCTTGCTTTATGGACCTTTGTTGCATCCATTTCTTTTCCTCTTTATCACTGTATTTCCTCACTTTTACGTATGTGTTTCCTCCTTCCCTTAGGGAGGGAGCCCTCCATCTCAAGTGATACTCGAACAGATTCCTCAACAGAGAGTTATCCCTACAAACACTCCCACCATGAGTCTGTGGTCAGTCACTTCTCTTCTGATTCTCAGGGGACAGTCATCTATAATGTGGAGAATGATTCCATGTCCCAGAGCAGTCGGGATACAGGTAGGGACTTATACAGAGGACCCTTCTTGCCTGATTCAATTCCTGCATAGAAGGTCTCCCAAGAAAAAGAATCTGAGACAAGTCAGAAATGTTTGCCATTGCTGGGCACGGTGGCGCATGCCTATAATCCCAGCACTTGGAAGCCTGAGGAAGGAGGACTGCGAGTTCAAAGCCAGCCTCAGCAATGGCGAGGCACTTAGCAACTCAGTGAGACCCTGTCTCTAATAAAATACTAAAAAAGGGCTGGGGATGTGGCCCAGTGGTTGAGTGCCCCTGAGTTCAATCCCCAGTACCAAAAAAAAAAAAAAAAAAAAAAATGTTTGCCATGCAGGGTGAAAAGGCACAGAACTTGGGTAATTATATGGGATGCAAGGAAATAACACAGTTCTGAATGAACAATGATATTTCATTGCACACACTCCTGTCAACAGTAACAAATCGATGTGATTATTTCTGAAGTCTGTTTTTCTCCTGTTAACCTTTTAAATCCTCTCCTTCTCTTAATACCTAATTAACCCTTGGTCTTCTTATACCTCATCATGTTCTCATGCGAGAAGATAAAGTATATTTATGAGTAGGGGACACCTGCCTATCAACTTGCTAGACTTCTTAAGAACAGAAGAAGTAAAAGAAGAAAAAGATAACTTGCTTATCATTGTGCATTCCACACAGAGAACATTCTTAAATTGTTTTATCTGTAGGAGAGTATACTTGTATCAGTGGAAGAAATCAATATATTGCATGCAAGGAAGAAAGAATAGAGTGAATCCTGAGATGAAAAGTTCATTATGGGAGATAGAACATCTGAGGCATAAACAGTACCCATATTCTTTTTTTTAAAAAAAAAATATTTTTTAAACTGTTGATGGACTTTATTTTGTTCATTTATTTATATGCGGTGCTGAGAATCAAATCCAGTGCCTCACAGAAGTGAGGCGAGCATTTTACCACTGAGCTCCAGCTCCAGCCCAGTGCCCATATTCTTTTTTTTTTTTTAACATTAAATGATAGTTTTATTAAGTAAGAAGTTTGACACATGATTTATATCCTCCAGTGCCCATATTCTTAAAAACTTTGGGAATTTTGAGTTTCTGCCTTCATATTCATGGGTTATATTCTATGTTTGTCCTTTTATCAAATTGAGAATTTCACACGTTCGTAAGTATGTAGAATAGTATACTTATACTGCCCCTCTATGTACCCATCACCTAGGTTAGTAATGATAACTCATGGCCAACTTAATTCTACCCACTTTCCCCACTCCTGAATTATTTTGAACCAAATCCCAAGCATTGTATTTCTTCCATAAATAGTTTGACATTTATCGCTAAAACATAATAATTATTTTATACAAACTATTATTACATTTAAAAATAGTAATGAGAGCTGGGGATTATAGCTCAGTGGAGTAGTGCTTGCCCAGCATACATGAGGCCCTGGATTAGATCTCAGCAGTGTCCCCACCCCTGCAAAGAAGATAATTTCTTAAAACCATTAGATAACCAATGAGTGTTCAAATATTATTTTATAAATTTCATAATTTTAACTTATTTTTGTGTTTCACATAAAATCCAAATGAGGTGTGCACATTGTGATGGGTTGAGTCTTTTAGGTTACTTTTAATTTATAGACTTTGCCTCTTTTTCCTTGCAATTTATTGTTGAAGACCGAGGTATTTTGTTCCGTACATCTCTTACATTTTGAATTTTGCTGATTTCATCCTTATGCTATACTTTAAATTTTTCTGTCTCTTATTTCTCATAAATTGGTAATTGGACCTAGAAGTTGGTGAAATTCATGTTGGATTTCTTTTGATGACTGCTGCACAGATAGTGTTAGAGTGACTATAAGACCATATTTCTGAAACAGTCAACCAGGGAGAAGCCAGACCAACGATAAACTGGTACTTTTTCTAGGAGGGTGAGGTTTATGTTAAAGGTTTGGTTAGGGGACCTGTCTTAACATTGTAAGAGTTAGTTGCTCCAAGTAATTTCTTCCTTCCTTAAATCTTTTTTTGTCAGCCCAAATACAACAAAAGAAAAAGAAAACAATAAAAGATTATATGGAGCAATTGGTAGAAAATAAGTATCCATGTCACTACTTTGCCTGATACCTGAATATCAACAAGGATTTTCATATACTAACGTGACAACAAATTTGTTTTAACTCTGTGTGCATTTGAAAAGCAAGGGGGTTTTATCCAAGCATGTATTCAAATTTAATTCACCTTCTGGTATTTAGCAGCTTAGTTAATTATATCCTTTAGAATCTAATCTTTGTTGTATAATCAAAATCATACTCAGGACATTTGTTTGCGATGGGCTTCATGCAAGTTACATAAAATAGCCCAGCCTCCCTGGGTTTCCTAATAACTACTATTGAGGGACTATGAAGTATAATATCAGGGTGAAATCAGGTCTGGCAAAACATGGGTAGGAGATGAGAATGAGAATTAATCAAAATTGAAATGTCTTTTTATTTTTTGCAACTTATTTATTTATTTACCTTTATTTTATTTATTTATTTATTTTTATGTGGTACTGAGGATCAAACCCAGTTCAGTGCCTCACACATGCCAGTCAAGTGCTCTACCACTGAGCTACACCACAACCCCTGAAATGTCTTTTTAAATGATGCATATTTAAAGAATGTTTAGAACTGGGTCTTAAAGCCATACATAATCAGAACTCTTGTGGCCAAATACTAGGCCCATGAGATAATACCAAATGTACTAAAAATCAAACTTTACTTAATATGTGTTGCCAAATAAAGAAAAATTATTTCTTCAGTTTGTGAAAGAAAAATACATATATGTGTACATGATATTTTTATAGAAGCTTTAAAACTTTTACCTTTTAAAATTCACCAGGATTTGGGATATAGCTGGTGGAGTAGCTGCTTAGCATTTGTGAGGCTCTAGGTTTGATTCCCAGCAATAAAGAAGTAAACAAAAAGTTACCAAGCATGTGTTTTTAGTCCTTCTGGGTCACTGGAAAGATTATGAGTGTGGTTTGAGACTGGTAATTGCTCAGGAGACATTTTACATTTGGAAGCTGTCGTTAAATATCTGAGTTTCTCTGCATTTATCTATAGAGAGACACCTATTCTTTTCTTTTTTTCTTTTTTTTAATACTTATTTATTTGTTTTGGTTGTACACAATGCCTTTATTCTTTTTTTTTTTTTTTTTTTTTGTACCGGGGATTGAACTGAGGGGCACTCGACCACTGGGCCACATCCCCAGCTCTTTTTTTTTTTTTTTTGTATTTTTATTAGAGACAGGGTCTCACTGAGTTACTAAGTGCCTCGCCATTGCTGAGGCTGGCTTTGAACTCGCGATCCTCCTGCCTCAGCCTCCCAAAGTGCTGGGATTACAGGCGTGCGCCACTGCGCCCGGCTAATGCCTTTATTCTTTACGTGGTGCTGAGGATCGAACCCGGGCCGCGCACATGCTAGGCGAGCGCTCTACCTCTGAGCCACAATCCCAGCCCGAGACACCTATTCTTTTTTTTTTTTTTTAATATTTATTTATTTGCTTTAGTTGTACACAATGGGTTTATTTGTACGTGGTGCTGAGAATCAAACCCGGGCCGTGCACGTGCTAGGCGAGTGCTCTACCGCTGAGCCACAATCCCAGCACCCCCACCCCCACCCCAGACACCTATTCTTAAATCAGATAACTTTGGCCACAAATGCTTCTGATCTGTGGTACTGCCATGAATCCCTAGGGGACTAGGTTCTCATGGGGATGGAGGTCACTCAGATACCAGCTTACTTCATTTCCTTGTTCTTTTAGGACATCTGACTGATAGTGAATGTAATCAGAAACACACATCCAAGAAAGGGTCCCCAGTAGAGCGTAAGAGGAACTCTGGCCGTCTTAGGAGGAAAGGTGATGAGCCACAGGCCTCAGGATATCACAGTGAAGGCAAGCTATTCTGCATTGCTTCTCACTTTCATTTCCTATCAAACTTGTGTCACATTTAGACTGTTGGTTTCTCCTTTCTGCTCAAATGGTTTTCCCTTACTTTCTGGACTTTAGGATCTGGGTATTTGTACTCATTGTAAACATCTATATTTGTTTCATTCTTTTGTTTTTAGGAGAAACACTGAAAGAGAAGCAGGCTCCTAGAAATGCCTCCAAATCATCCAGCAGCACCAACAGGCTAAGGGATTTTAAAGAGACAGTCAGCAATATAATTCATAACAGACCATCCCTGGCTTCTCAAACCAATATAGGAACTCCCTATGGGGGAAGGGGAGGAGACCAACCTGACAAAAAACCTCTTAGGAACCTGTCTTTACACTCTCGTGATTGGGAAATAGAGAGTACCAGCAGTGAGTCAAAATCCAGTTCTTCTAGCAAGTATCGTCCAACGTGGAGACCCAAACGAGAATCTCTGAATATTGACAGTATTTTTAGTAAGGACAAAAGGAAGCATTGTGGCTATACCCAGCTTAGCCCTTTTGCTGAGGACTCAGGTGAGGGGATAACTAGGGAATTGGACCTTATAATAAAAATGATTTATGTTTTTGTTTGTTTGTTTGTTTGTTTTTTGGTATCGGGGATTGACTTCAGGGGCACTTGACCACTGGGCCGCATCCCCAGCCCTTTTTTGTATTTTATTTAGAGACAGGGTCTCACTGAGTTGCTAAGTGCCTCGCCATTGCTGAGGCTGCCTCTGAACTCACGATTCTCCTGCCTCAGCCTCCCAAGTGCTGGGATTACAGGCATGCGCCACTGTACCGGCTGATTTATGTATTTTTGAAAATCTGATTTTCTGATATGCCTTTCAAGGTACATTTTTACTCTGATGTCGCATTTTGGGGGCATGTGAGTTCAATGAATAAGTGGGTGGAGGGATAGTTTGTTACGTAGGCAAATGCTTAATCTACCTTCTTTTTCATACTTGTGCTTTCATTGCGATAGCTAAAGAACTTACAACAGATGAACTAAGCAAGCTACCTGCTTACAACACTAAACCTGTTGGACCAAGCCCCCAATATAAGCCCTGGGGCTCAGCACGGCCAACCTCTCATCTTTTAGAGCAACAACCTCGCCTAATCCAGCGTATGGAATCTGGTTATGAGAGCAGTGAGAGGAACAGCAGTAGCCCTGTCAGCCTGGATGCAGCCTTGCCTGAGAGCTCGAATATCTGCAGGTATTGTTTGGACTTTGAATAGAGATGTTGTTCCTTGCAGCAACGTGATCCACCTATTTGGAGCTTTCAACCATGGCTTAAATAAATTGAGAAATGGGCTTTAATATTATCTATGTGCTCTACCACCTTTCTATAGCAACAGCACCCTCTGCTGGCAGGAAGAACAAAGGTGCTTAAGAAGTGAGAAAGCTTTCAATTATTAGAAATAAAATAATTCTTTAGTGCTTACTTCAGCAGCATATGTACTAAAATTGGAAGAATACAAAAACGATTAACATGGCCCCTTGTACAAGGATGTGTAAATTTGTGAAATGTTTCATATTTTGCCAGGCATGATGGCTCATACCTGTAATTTCAGCAACTCAGGAGGCTGAGGCAGGAGGATTACAAGTTCGAGGCCAGCCTCAAGAATGTAGCCAGGCCCTAAGTAATTTAGCAAGAACCTGCCTCAAAATTAAAAGGGTTGGGGGTTGTAGCTCAGTGGTAAAGTGCCCCTGGGTTCAATTCCAAAAACAAAGCAAATGTTCCAAATTTTCCTGAAATGTAGGATGAACAAATTTAGAGCTCTAATATACAACAATGAGGAATATAGGTATTAACATTGTACTGTATATAGAATTCATGTTATATGAGATCTTAGCTGTTCTTGCCACAAAAACAAGAGTAACTATATAAGATGATGGTTATGTTCATTTTGCTTCACTTAAAATAATCTTTTTATCATCTATGTGTATCTTATAATTTTCTATATCTTAAATGTATACAATTTAAAAATGTATTTTAAAATTGTTTAATTAATAATTTTCAATGAAAGAATCAATTAGTGAAGCAAACCTTTATAATTCTATAATCAGAGAAAAAAATCCAACTGTTATTTATTCTTGCTTTCTTATTTGGGAGAGTTTTTGGTTTGGTTTGTTGTTTTTAGGGTAACTGGGGACTCTATGTGTTTTATGAAACCAGTGATCCTATAAGATAATGGTGACAATTTAAACAGAGCTCATTGCACCCTACTTGTAAGGCAGTTTTTTCTATGTGTTTCTGATCTACATATATTAGGGTTTTTTTGTTTTTGTTTTTTTGGTACTAGGAATTGAATCAGGATCACTTGACCACTGAGCCACATTCCCAGCCCATTTTGTATTTTATTGAGAGATAGGGTCTCACTGAGTTGCTTAGTGCCTCACCCTTGCTGAGGCTGGCTATGAACTCACGATCCTCTTGTCTCAGCCTCCTGAGCCGCTGGGATTAAAGGGTGTGCCACCGCACCCAGCCTCCATATATTAGTTTTAATGAGTTGCCACAGAGACAATTTTCCTAATAGTATAGATGCTCTGAAAGGAATGATTATATCTTCTACAAGGGAAATATTAGATCCTCATTCTATCCCACTCTTCTTCCCTAGCATAGGACCCTATTCAGTTTTGCTCATGAGACCATGGCAAAAAATTTAATAAGATTGGGCTGGGAATATAGTTCAGTGGTAGAGTACTTGCCTAGCATGCACAAGGCCATGGGTTTGGTCCCCACCACCACCACCACAGGGGGGAAAGAATAGAAAAAAAGAAAAAGGAAGGAAATATATAGTATGTTCATTAATTCATTTAATAGATTTTGAGTGTCTACTCTGTCAGATACTATGTATGTTAGATGCACAAGATGTAAACAAGTTAAGATAAAATGGAGGAAATGAGTGGAATTGAAAATGAAGGAAATTGAGGGATTGAAATATTTTTCAGTTTCCAGAAGTAGTTTAGCAGAAGCTTGTGTGTGTGTGTGTGTGTGTGTGTGTGTGTGTGTGTGTGTGTGTTACTAGGATTGAACTCAGGACTTTACACATTCTAGGCAAGTGCTTACCATTGAGCTATATCCCCAGCCTCCCCCCCCCTTTTTTTTTTTTTCAAGAAGGGCTCTTGTTCAGGTTGTCTTTGAACTCCTAGACTCAGACAGTCCTCCTGCCTCAGCTTCCTGAGTAGTTGGGACTACAGGTGCATGCCTGGCTCTCAGAAACTTTAATTATATTAGTTTGATGTTTCATTGTGGGAATTTAGTCTTATGAGTATTGCTGGTAATCACCCTTCTGATGCTTCTTACTAGACTCTGGGTTCTTTTTTGAAGGGATCCAAGTGCTAAGAGATCAGCTGGGTTAGTCCCTTCTTGGCGTCATATCCCAAAATCTCACAGCAGTAGCATCCTAGAGGTGGACTCCACAGTATCCACGAGTGGCTGGATAAAAACTCAATCCCTTTCAGGTAAGCAGAAGGATAGTGGATTTGGAGGACTGGATTTTAAGATTAATTCTATTTGGGGAACAGCCTTACCTAAGTAGATTTAAAGTTAGAGGACAATTATAGCTTGAGTACTTCTTCAGAATGTAAATATGGAGGTTTTCTAGCTGCTCCATCTTTGGATTTATCTATTTTGTTGTTGTTATTGTTCTCTATCATGACTTGCCACAGTGTTTCTACCTTGAGGAGAGTCCTTGTGGGAATAAAGGGAGAGGAATTTGAACAACAGTAATAACAACTCCATTCTTAAGAAGAATAAGTCTTAGTGTTTTCCTTAGTATAGGGGCAGCTTCCTCAGAAATTAGTTTATTATTGATTAGTACTATGAATTGAGATACAGAAAGGACATATAGGCTATGGGCAAAACTGTGAAATAAGTGATTCAAACTTAACATTGCCCCCGCCTCTACATCCTAGTCTTAACTGCAAATTCTCTTTACAGTTACTGAAGGTTCTTAGAAGTGGTTGGATGGGGGGGGGGTATGCAGCAACATTAATAAAAATACACAAACCATTTTAGCTTTTTAATATGTGTGCTATAGGTTGCTGATATCTGGTAGAGCAGAGTAATACACATAGAGTCAGATACGTTAGGAATACTGGGTTAGAGTAAGTTAAAGTGAGAGACCAGTAGAATAAATTCATGCTTCCCAGTGAAGTTACACATTTGGTTTGTTTGTTTCCTACATGTTAATTTCTTTCATGTTGAGTGACATCTCTTTTAAGAAACATGTGATCATACATGAACATATTGCCCCTTTTTTTCTCTTCAGCTAGTCAGTACCTTTCCAATATACTAAAGAGTGAGTCTCATGATTTCCCTAATAATCTTCAATTCTGGACCAGCTGCATAGAATCCAACAGGATTCCATAACTGGTACAAGATACTTAGCAGAGAATTATGAGAAAATTCTTACCCTAACATATAATTCCACCATCATTTTTGTATAATAAGCCCTATATGTCCCACAGTTTGATCTAATCATTCTGTTAAGGCAGTTTTTTTTTTTTTTTTGGGGGGGGGGTGTATGAAGAGTACTGGGGATTGAACTCAGGGGCATTTAACCACTGAGCCACATCCCCAGCCCTTTTTTATATTTTATTAGAGACAGGGTCTGAGTTGCTTAGCACCTTGCTTTTGCTGAGGCTAGCTTTGAACTCGAAATCCTTCTGCTTCAGCCTTCTAAGCTGCTGGGATCATAGGCATGCAACACTGCACCTGGCATGGCACTTTTTATCTGAGGACCAATCACTTAAAAAAATAAAAAACTGTAACACATATTTTTTTTATCATGTGAAAGCTAGGGAGGAAAAGTGAATAGAGAAGTGGGAGGGAGCTCATAAAAATTAAAGAAAGATCAGTAGAGGAAAGGGACCAGTGGGAGGAAGGAGGAAAGGGAAAGGAAAATACTGAAGAATGATATAGACCAAATTATATTGCTATATTGTGTGCATGGGTGTGCAACAACGAATTCCACAATTATGTACAACTACAATGCAACAATTAAAAAAGTGGGAAAAAAGCTATAGAAGTAAATCAAGTGCAATAATTTATTAACCTGCTTTTTGCCTCCTAAAATTGAAGGTATCAGTATTACCTTAGTTATGTTATATATATTTCTCTTTTTCTATGCTTATACAGTACATAGTTTAGGTACATATATATGGGTCACCATCATTTTTTAAAAAATATTTTTAGTTGTAGATGAATGCAATACCTTTATTTTATTTATTTATATGTGGTGCTGAGGATCAGCACCAGTGCCTTACATGTGCTAGGCAAGCGTTCTACCACTGAGCCATAATCCCACCCCTCACCATTATTTTTTGTTTGTTTGTTTTTTATAGTGCTGAGGATCAAACCCAGGGCCTTGTGCATACTAGACCAGTGTTCTACCACTGAATTATACTCCCTACTTCTCACCACCATTAAAAAAAAAAAAAAAAAAAAAAAAAAAGCTGTGCATGATGGTGCATGCCTATAGTCCCAACAGCTCTGGAGGCTGAGGCAGGAGAATTGCAAGTTCAAAGCCCATCTCAGCAACTTAGCAAGGCACCAAGCCACTCAGTGAGACCCTGTCTCTAAATAAAATTCAAAATAGGGCTGGAGATGTGGCTCAGTGGTTGAGTGCCTCTGAGTTCAATCCCCAGTACCAAAAGAAAGAAAAAGAAAGAAATCATACTGTACATATTATATATATTATTAATACATACTATACATATTATTCTGTTACTCAAAGTGACAGAAACAATTTATCATGGAAATCATTTTAAATCTATGAACACTTATGCAGTGGAGTTTTTACTACTGTGGACATTTTACTAATTCATTAAAGAGAAGATAGAAATTAAGGGTGAGAAAATGACTTGCTTGAAGCTCTGATAGAGTGCTTCCTACTAGTTAAGAGCATGGATTATGAATTTAACTTAGTGACTTGAAATCACTTCTACCTTTTGCCAACTGTGTTACTCTGTTTGTGACTCAGTCTTCTCATTCCTAAAATGGGAGTAATTCTTATCAGTTATGAGCATTAAATAATATATGTAAAAGTGCTTAAAGCTGTTCCTGATACATTGAAAATGTTTAGCAAATGTTAGGTGTCGCATTGTTATACCAAGTGTTCAAATAGTTTTTTTTTGTTTTGCTGTGATTTTTATTATTCAGGGCCCAGAATTTGATATGGAAATCAGTATTCAAAACATTTACTTCAAATTGAAGGGAAGAGTTCCAAAAGAAAAAACTGACGTCACAGTAGTTAGAAATTCAGCAGGTGCATTATCTTTTTTTATAGAAATGTTGATTTAGCTTTTCCTTTGCTTATGTCCTAGGTGGGGAGGTATCTTCTAAAAGTGAACTGGATGAATTGCAGGAAGAGGTGACCAGGAGGGCCCAGGAACAGGAACTTCGAAGGAAACGGGAGAAGGAATTGGAGGTTGCTAAAGGGTTTAACCCTCATCCCAGCCGCTTCATGGACTTGGATGAACTGCAGAATCAGGGTAATTGTTATGAGAATTAGGTTGTGAGTAATGGGCACTGAGAGAAAATGTGTGAAGAAAGATCCAAGCTTGTAAGTTCCCTGTGTTCTCTTTAGCAGTTACATTTTTTTTTTTCTTTTCTTTTTTTTTTTTTTAATATTTATTTACTTTAGTTGTACACAATGCGATGCATTTATGTTTACGTGGTGCTGAGGATCGAACCCGGGCCGCGCACGTGGGAGGCGAGTGCTCTGCCGCTGAGCCACAACCCCAGCCCCACATTTTTTTCTTAAGCCAACCATTCCAGTGAAAGTTAAAATAAGATGTGATAAGCATTGTGATTAGAGATAGGTACTAATTTTGGGCATGTCTACTAAAGCCCTATAGATTAGAGATAGTATATTATTCATGAAAAATATTTTCCATGAACATCTACAAAAGGTATAAATGAAAGTAGCCTCAATTTAAAATTGGCAAAAAAGAAGTGAGCCACACTGACAGGGAGGGAAATTCTATTTGCTTAAAACAAAACAAAACAAAAAACATACCCTGAAGATAACCTCACCTGGAGCTTCAGGGAAGTATATCTGTCAAATAGGATCTGAGAACCCAAAGCCTAATTTAGTTATTTTTTTTTTTTTCCTAATTTACCTTTTACAAAAATTCATTTGGTGCTGGGGATTGAGCCCAGAATCTCACGCATGCTCTTACACTGAGCTGCACTCCCAGCCCCTAGTTTACTTTTTTTTTTTTTTTTTGTACCAGGGATTGAACCCAGGGGCGCTTAACCACTGAACCACATCCCCAACCCATTTTATTTTTTCTTTTGAGACAATGTCTGACTAAATTGCTTAGGGCCTCACTAAGTTACTGAGGCTGGCTTTGAACTTGCAATCCTCCTGCCTCAGCCATTGGGATTACAGGCGTGTACCACTGCACCCAGCCTTATTTTTCATTTTGAAACATGGTCCTGCTAAATTCACCAGCTGGCCCCAAACTTGCAATTCTCTTGCCTCATCCTCCTACGTCTCTGGGATTTCAGGCGTGCTCCATCGTGCCCAGCAGTCCTACTGTCTTCTCCCCACCACCACAATACCTTTATTTT
Source organism: Tamias sibiricus (assembly GCA_025594165.1). NCBI lineage: Eukaryota > Metazoa > Chordata > Mammalia > Rodentia > Sciuridae > Tamias > Tamias sibiricus. The sequence continues at coordinate 120,104,108 of CM046663.1, read as the reverse complement.
ATTTATTTATTTTTATGTGGTGCTGAGGATCAAACCCAGTGCCTCACACAAGCCAGGCAAATGCTCTACCATTGAGCCACAACTCAGCCCTCAACATCCATTCTTTTTTTAGTGGTGCTGGGGATTGAACCCAGGGCTTTGTGCATGCAAGGTGAACACTCTGCCAACTGAGCTATATCCCCAGCTGTTTCTTGATTCAAGGTAACTGTCAAATGTTTCCCAGGCATTGTATTTGTTTAAAAATGAGTTTTAAATGCCCAATTCCTAGCTAGACATAGTGGCACACGCCTGTAGTCCCAGTGGCTCAGAAGGCTGAAGTAGGAGGATCTCAAGTTCAAAGCCAGCCTCAGCAACTTAGTGAGGCCCTAAGCAACTCTGTCTGTAAATAAAATATTAAAAAGGGCTGGGGATGTGACTCAGTGGTTAAGTGCCCCTGGGTTTAATCCCTGGTGCCAAAACAATTAAAGTAAAAATATATAAAAATGCCCAATTTTTTAGCTGTCTCTGTATTTGGATAGTCTTTTCTTCCATTTTGACCTTTAGCTAAGTCACTTTGGTGTCCCAAGTTTATATTATTTCTGAAAGAGTGATCTTGTCAAAAAAAAAAAAAAAAAAAAAAGTGATCTTGTCATCTTTCTCCTTGTCTTTTCCCTCTGTCATTTGAGCAGTACAGTTTAGAGGGAATCTTCCTGCCTATGTTTGTCATACATTTTGGTTCTCCTGAAAAAGCATTTCCTGAAAGAAGAAATGAACAAGCCGGGCACAGTGGCGCATGCCTGTAATCCTAGCACTTGGGAGGCTGAGGCAGGAGGACTGCGAGTTCCAAGCCAGCCTCAGCAATGGCGAGGCACTTAGCAACTCAGTGAGACCCTGTCTGTAAATAAAATACAAAAAAAGGGGATGGGGTTGTGGCTCAGCGGCAGAGCGCTTGCCTCGCACACGCGCGGCCCGGGTTCTATCCTCAGCACCACGTAAACATAAAATGCATTGCATTGTGTACAACTAAAGTGAATAAATAAATATTTTAAAAAAATACAAAAAAGGGCTGGGGGGGTGTGTGGCCCAGGGCTCGAGTGCCCCTGAGTTCAATCCCCGGTACCAAAAAAAAAAAAAAAAGAAAGAAAGAAAAAAAAGAAGAAGGAATGAACTGCTAAGATCTTGGATGATAAGAATTTAAATCCATGGGGCTGGACTTATGGCTTAGTGGTAGAGCACTTGCCTAGCATGTGTGAGACACTGGGTTCAATCCTCAGTACCACATAAAAATTAAATAAGTAAAATAAAGCTGTTATGGGGCTGGGGCTGTAGCTCAGTGGCAGAGTGCTTGCCCCGCACCTGTGAGGCACTGGGTTCGATCCTCAGCACCACATAAAAAGAAAACAAATATAATAAAGGCATGCTATCCATCTACAACTACCAAAAAAACCAAAAAAAAAAAAAAAAAAAACACCTTAAAAAATAAATAAGTAAAGGTCTTATGTCCATCTGCAAGTAAAAAAATTTTAAAAAAAAAATTAATTTAAATCCAGTATAGTCATTAACTATAGTTTGCCTAGATCTTTTCTTTCCCCTGTGACTTAATTTGAATTCCAAATATTAATTTATGGTTATAAGTGAGTAGAAGGCTTGGGTGTTAAATAAATTTGAGCATTCATTTTATTTTTTTGCAGGGCTGGGGTTTGAACACAGGGCTTTGTGCATGCTAGGCAAGTGCTCTACCATCCCTAGCCTGCAAACTTTTTTTTTTTAATATTTATTTATTTGCTCTAGTTGTACACAATGTGTTTATTTGTACGTGGTGCTGAGGATCGAACCCGGGCCGCGCACATGCTAGGCGAGCGCTCTACCACTGAGCCACAATCCCAGCCCCCCAAACTTATTTTTTTTTTAATGGCTTTAGCCACCACCTCTGATTAATATTAGGGGTATGGAAGAACTTTTCTTACCATTTCCAGCTGGAGGTAAGTAGACATTATAGAAAAGAATGATGAATGATTAAGACAGTTTGACACGCCCCCCCCCCCCCACGCATGCCCTTGTAAATGCTCAATGTCAATCCCAATTGTAGGTGAACTTGAATTATAGTTTCCTACCAATTTATGGTTATGAGTGAGTAGAAGGCAAAGGGGGTAAATAAAATTCAGGGTTCATTTACGGAAGTTGCCTTTAGTTATTTCCTGACCTTTTCCTCTGGTTTTATACTTGGACTCTTCTGCACCTGCTTTGAAACTCATCTACTTTGAGAGGAGAAAGGAATATCCTCAGCTTGTTATAAGGGAATGTGACTTTTTGGGGATAGTTTTGGTGAGCAAAGGCATGATAAAAATAAATATTTAGTAGTGCTGATGAAAGGTGTGTCTATGTAACAACAAATGTAGTTCAACTGCCATGGTAGGAACTGTAGACCCCCCTGTGCCCAAGAATTTTACTGATTTTCTAGTTTTGAGTGATGCAGAGATCTCTGTGAATTGATATAGGAAAGAAGTGATATGGCATACTTTCCATAGAATACTGAAGCCATCTTTGTCATAACAGCATTGGAAGTCTGTGGCATTCTGATACTCTGGCAAGATGAATCCTGTAACACTATGGAAGAGCAATTCAGTTTAGATATGAGAACTCATGTTGTTGCTATAGACATATTTTGTTCTTTCATGGAGGGAGTCCCTGAGAGGTCTTGGAGTTTGAACATGTGGCTGGCAATGAAATGCCTCTCTTTCAGGGCCTTGGAAGGTCTTGGTTAAAGTAAAAATGGGTGTCCTACTTGTTTCAGGGACTTCTTTTTTTTTAAAATTCATTATACATGACAGTAGAATGCATTTATACACTGTGCTATATCTTACATAGATGGGATATAATTTCTCATTTTTCTAAGTGTACATGTTGCAGGATTATATTGGTCATGTACTCACATATATACATACAGTAATAATGTCTATTTCATTCCACTATCTTTCCCACCCCCACATGCCCTTCCTCCCCTCCCATCACTTCTACTTAATCTAAGGTAAGGCTATTTTTCCCTTGTGCCCCCCACCACCTTATTGTGAATTAGCATCTGCATATTAGAGAAAACATTCAGCCTTTGGTTTTGTGGAATTGGCTTATTTTGTTTAGCATGATATTCTCCAACTCCAATCATTTACTGGCAAATGCCATAATTTCACTCTCCTTTAAAGCTGAGTAATATTCCATTGAGTATATATGCCACATTTTCTTTATCCATGCATCTATTGAGGGACACCTAGGTTTCTTCTATAGTCTACCTGTTGTGAACTGAGTTGCTATAAACATTGATGTGACTGTGTCACTATAGTATGCTGATTTTAAGTCTTTGGGTATAAACCAAGGAATGGGATAGCTGGGTCAAATGGTAGTTCCATTCCCAGTTTTCTGAGGAATCTCCATACTGCTTTCCATAGTGGTTGCACCAATTTGCAGTCCCACCAGCAATGTATGAGTGTACCTTTTCCCCCACACCCTCACCAACATTTATTGTTGCCTATCAGGGACTTCTTTTTTTTTTTCAAAATGATGACTTCTCCAACAAATGAGGCTGGAGTAGCTTTTTTTTAAAAAATATTTATTTATTTGCTTTAGTTGTACACAATGCAATGTATTTATGTTTACGTGGTGCTGAGGATTGAACCGGGCTGCGCACGTGCTAGGCGAGCACTCTACCACTGAGTCACAACCCCAGCCCCAGGGACTTCTTAATAGGAATGGACAGTTGAAATAAGGATAGATCAATGACTTGGCAGCAAGGATCTGTATGTACCAAAGGGAAACAACAGTACATAGATGAAGTTGGAATTAATTATAATGAAAACAAAAAGTACTGGCCCTTTCAGGGAGGAGTGACGGCTTTGAGAGGTCTCTGCAAGAGGCAAATTCAATGTTTGAAGAGTCCCTGCATCTGGAACAAAAGGGAGACTGTGCTGCAGCTTTGGCTCTTTGTAACGAAGCTATCTGTAAGTAACTCTAACCGCTATGGCTATGGCATTTTTTACTAACTTCATAATAGGTATTAGTGTTGTCACTCAGATGACTATAAAAACAATTTTTACGTTTCTTAACTCTCACATTTCCAAAATGAGGCTCTTTAGCTATCTATGCCCTTCAGATTTCTTTTCCCTCCTTTTTTTTTCCCCTCCCCTTCCCCTTTCCCTCCCCTTCCCTTTCCCTTCCCCTTTCCCTCCCCTCCCCTCTCCTCTCCTCTCCACCAGGGATTGAACCTGGGGCACTTTGTCACTGAGCTACATCCCCAGCCCTTTTTATTTTTTACTTTGAAATAGGATCTTGTTAAATTGCTTAGGGCCAATTTGCTGAGACTTGCCTTGAACTTGCAGTCCTTCTGTTTCAGCTTCCCAAAGTTGCTATTATTACAGGTGTGTGCCACTGCTCCTGGCCTCCTTCAGATTTCTAAATGTGCCTGGCATTTTAACTGTGGCTTGTGGATATTTACTGGAATATCCTCAACAAGAATCCACAGATGAATTCTCTAGCCATGCCTACCTTCTTATCCCAAGAAGAAGTTAGACTTCAGATAGCAAGTTAGTCTGCTCTTTCTCTAGTCGTTGACTAGTGAGTTGAAACTTGCAGCAGAAAAACTGAGTAAATTGGCCATGATCTCCCAGGCTTGTAACTTTCCACTGCAATATTTGATTCTTTGTGTTTCTCCCCTACTTTCCTGGTATGCAGCACCATAATGTTACAGCCAGGGAATAAAGTTTAGAATTGGTATCCAATTTAATATGACCCACATGAAGCTGTGCTCTGTAAAGACAGATGCAGGTTTGGATCTTATTTCTGCTGTTGGCCATCAGGAAGGGGGAGTTGGGAGCAGTGTGTGGAGACCAGAGTCGAACAGGTCAGTTGGAAGGGACAAGAGTGGCAATCTCTGAGCACTAGTTTATCTTCCTGATTTGTTTTAGTTGGGTGTGTGTGTGTGTGTGTGTGTGTGTGTGTTTAATAATTCAAATTAACTTCTTTGGCCTCCATGGCTTCCACGTATGTTCCTTATAGCCAGAGCTAGCTCTGTGCCTCTGGACAGTTTATGCATGGTCCATGCCTTGCATTCCTGCTGCATATTTTGTTTTACTGCATATCTTTGCTTCTTTTTGATTCAATTTTGTTTGCTTTATTTTTTATTTGTATTTTGTGTTCTGTTTCTGCTATTTTTCTTTTTTTTTTTTGCATTTTAGCTAAACTAAGACATGCCCTGCATGGTGCCAGCTCTAGCACGCACAGCAGAGCCCTAGTCGATAAGAAGTTGCAAATCAGTATTCGAAAAGCACGGAGCCTGCAAGATCGCATGCAGCAGCAGCAATCATCACAGCAGCCGTCGCAGCCCTCAGCCTGCCTCCCATCACAGGGGGTTGCCCTCCCTCAGCTGACAAGGTAGTGCTTGGGAACCACATGAGTTTATAGATGCCAGGGGAGAAAGTGAGCATGGATAATTTGTAGCAGAAGATGTCATTGTATTGGTGACTTCAGGGGGGAGAGAGAGAAGTCTTTTGAAAAGATTGAACCAGAGAAAGACACAAAGATTGATTAGGAAAGAAACCCTAGTAGCCGTTGGTATAGTTCACACATCTTAGACCTTAAATTTGGCTTTTAATTAGAATAAATGAATTTAAGTAAAAATTAAATTTGTCTGTTAATAAGTTTGAGTAGTTTTCAAAATATAAATATAATAAAGGCAGCTAACCCAGAGCTGTGCACGTGCTAGGTAAGTGCTCTTCCATTGAGCTATACTCCAGCCTGCAGCCAGTATTTTGTGAGCATTGCCTAGGGTCCAGGCCTGAGCTAAGCACTTTATGTATTTTATTTCATTATTATAATAACCTTATAAGATAGGGACTATGGGGCTGGTGTTGTGGCTCAGTGGTAGAGTGCGTAGAGTGCTTGCCTTGCACATGTGGGGCACTGGGTTCGATCCTCAGCACCACATAAAAATAAATCAACAAAACAAAGGTATTTGTCCATCTACAATTAAGTATATGTATTTATATTGTGCAGAAAACTAATCAATGCCTCTAAGCCCATATACATATACATATTCTATATATATATGTGTGTGTGTATATATATATATATATATATATATATATATATATATATGTAAAGATAGGGATATTTATTTATTTATTTATTTATTTTGGTAACGGGGATTAAACTCAGGGGCACTCGACCACTGGGCCACACCCCCAGCCCTTTTTTGTATTTTACTACAGACAGTGTCTCACTGAGTTGCTAAGTGCCTCGCCATTGCTGAGGCTGGCTTTGAACTTGGAATCCTCCTGCCTCAGCCTCCCCAGTGCTGGGATTACAGGCGTGCACCACCGCGCCCGACAGGGACTGTTATTTAGCATTCTTTATAAATAAGGAGACTTAAACTCAGGATAAGTAAGGAACCTAAGATTACTTGACTGATAAGAGTAGAAGTATACAATTCAAATCTAGGTCTGTTTGGTGGCAAAATTCATGTCATTGACCAATAGGTAGTACTGCCTTTTATGGTTAGATTTTCCATACAAGTATATATTACAAGAGTGACTAGGTGACTAAACATACCATAGTTTATAGCATATAGGTCATATACACTTTATTAAAAATACTTGGGACCAGAAGTGTTTCAGATTTCAGTTGTTGTTTCCCACCCCCACCCCCACCTCAGATTTTGGAATATTTGCATGGACTTTACTGGTTGAGGATTCCTAATCCAAAAATTCAAATTAAAAAAAAAAAATAAGATGGGAATGGTGGCGCATATCTGTAATCCCAGCAGCTTGGGAGGGCTGAGGCAGGAGGATCATGAGGATCATGAGGATCATGAGTTCAAAGCCAGCCTCAGCAACTTAGTGAGGTCCTAAGCAACTTAGTGAGACCCTGTCTCTAAATAAAATGTAAAAAAGGGCTGGGGATGTGGCTCAGTGGTTAAGCACCTCTGGGTTTAATCGCTGGTACCAAAAGAAAAGAAAAAAGAAAAAATATTAAAGTCCAAAATACTCCAGAATCCAAAACTATTTCAGTGTCATGCGTGCATTCAAATGGTTTCAGATTTTCGGAACATTTCAAATTTTGGATTTTTAGATTAGGGACCTGAAAATCCAAAATTTCACACATTTTGGAAAGCACAATCCTCATTTTTCAGATAAGGATGCACAGGTTGAGCATCCATAATCTGAGAATTCAGAATTTGAAAAGTTGGGGTTTTATTTAAGTTTGCATTTTATTTGCATTTTGGGGGGTGGTCAGAAGTATAAAACAATTAATGAGACATCAACTAAAGGCAGTTAATCAGTATTCCTATTTCTAAATATTAAGAGAACATGGTATATTACTTTAAGAAAACATCTGAGTGAATAATATAGTAAAACCTAGATTATGGAAACAAATTTGAAGTAGTTGGTTTGTCTAATCCTATGAACATGAATCACCTGTATTCTGTATTTGTAGCCTCTTGGTTCCTTTGGTTGGGCTACCTCACAGAACCTTACATAGCATTTCCCTCCTTGTATAGCATCCTGGATTTTTGCTATTGGTATGAGTTATTTTCAGCCTTTGCTTACCTTCCATGTCATCTGCATGTGAGACTAGCAATTTTGATTTTAAAATTTTCAAGTAGAATGTATTTAGAAAGGGACTTTACATGTAATGAAGAATATTGGCCAGGACTCTACTTAATATTACTTATACTCCACTTACTATTACTAAATATTACTCTGGTGAAGGATTGATATTACCTGTTTATCTGAGTGTGAGTGGTAGGGGAGTCTTTTCTTTTGTAAACTTCTAAATTATCGACCCTACTTGTGCTTGTCTTTACATTTCTTTCTTTCTTTTTTTTATAAATTTAAAAAAAAAACTTTTTTTTTGTTTTGTTTTTTTTGTTTTTTGTTTTTTTTTTTTTTTTTTGGTACTGGGGCAATCCCTAGCCCTTTTTATTTTTTATTTTGAGACGGGGTCATGCTAAGTTGCTGAAGCTGGCCTTGAAATTTTACCCTCCTGCTTCAGCTTCCTGAGTTGCTGGGATTGCAGATGCGCACCACCGTGCCTGTCTCCACTTCTTTTTTTTTTCTTGTTTTTATCTCAGTACTGGGGTTTGAACTCAAGGGATCTCTGCCACTGAACTACATCTGTAGCTCTTATTTTCAGTTTGAGACAAGGTTTTAAGTTGCTGAGGCTGGCCTCAAACTTGCAATCCTCCTACCTCTGCCTCTCAAGTTGCTGGGATAACAGGTGTGTGCCATCATGCCCAGCTTCATTTATTTTCATTATTCCTTCTGTGAATAACTATAAATGGGAATAGAATGAACAGTTCTTCTTGGAGTGTTCTTGTCAATCACCTTATGACTGGCTTTCTCCATTTTTTTTCAGTGAACAGCCTATCCCGCTCCAAGTATTGTTAAGCCACAAGGCCCAACTGGAACCCTGCACAGATACAGATTTGGGGGCCAGTTCTTTCTTACACTCACCTGCTTCCTGCCATGAGTCACACTCATTACTGTTCCCAGAGTTATCTGCTTCATCTGCCCCACAGCACAGTTCCCCCAGTAAATCTGCCTCAAAGCTTCTGACTTCTGTTGAGGTGGACAGCATTGATTCTTCTGTATTCCACAGGAAGTGTTTACCTAAAACACCAGGGAGAACTGAGAATTCTCACCTTGATTGTGTGCCATTGGATGCCTCAGAGGGTAAACTGCAAGGGCAAAGGGGTGATAGCAACAGTTACAGCAGGTTCCCTCTACAAGAAGGAAAGAACGTTCCTCAAGAACAGCTATTCCAAGAAAAGAGGGATTCTACTGACCCATCCCTGGTGATGTCTTGGTCACACCCAACAGGAAGAGCCACCTCAGAGAGAGGAGGTACACACAGCCTAGGCTGTGGTCCTTCCAATTCATTAGTTCAGCCCAGCATTTCCACATATAGGGCCTGCCACACTATAATGCCTGCTGCTGCTTCATCTGTGCTTCACTCTTCTGATATTGTGCAGAAAACTAATCAATGCCTCCAAGCCCAAAGCCTCCAAACTTCTCTGACTTCAAAAGTGGAGGAAAGCAGCGAGGAGCCATGTAGACCAGAGTTTCCCAGCACAAAGGGACTTGTCCGGTCATTGGCAGAGCAGTTCCAGAAGATGCAATGTGCCTCCATGAGGGATGCTTCAGGTTCCCAAGACAGAAGTCTTGGAAATATAAAGAAGAACTCTTTCCCTTCTGACTCTAAGCCTCCTTTCCAACAAGGTCAAGGGAAAGGCCATTGTCCTTGGGCAAAAGAGCAAGCCTCTCTGGATGGTAGAGAAAGATTGCCTTCCTGGGAAGATCCTGCTGACCACCATCTTTCTCATGTCATGGACTCAGGGCAGCCAAACAGTGAAACTTCTAGGGGAGGAGGAGGACAGCCCAGGTTGGGAGAGGCAGGTATATACCAAGGAAAGCTATCCCAAGCAAAAGATCCTAGGCCTAAGGAGATTGGTCACAATATCAACTTGGGGTCTTCCTTGCCTTTGGATTCCTGGGTGAATGTCACAAGGTTCTATGATTATCAGCTTAAACATGAGGTCCTTGGGACAGGAATGAAGTCCTCTCCCCATGATCCTCATACCTGTGTAACCTATCCAGAGAGAAATCATATCCTTTTACATCCAAATTGGAACCAAGATACAGAGCAGGAGACCTCGGAATTGGAGTCTCTCTACCAGGCCAGTCTTAAGGCTTCCCAGGATGGCTCTTCTGCATGGGGGCCACAGAGTGTGGCTTGGCATCCACTTAGCCAAACAGGTAAGAATACATTTCAGGGGCAGAAAATAGTAGGGGACATATAAAAGCTGAAAACAGGATAAGATGAGAGGGGTGGTATTCTATACAGGTAGTATTCATAGCTTAATAAGATGTAGTAGAGCTTCTGACTTTACTCATGAGCTTCAGGACAGGGGCTGAAAGAAAGACACTTTTCTTGACAGAGTGGATAATACGGGTAGAATTATCACTCACAAATGAATTCCTCCTTCTAAAGAAAGAGACCACTAAGTATTTATCCATGGTTTCTCTAGTATGCACTGCTACAGCATGGTTCACAGGTCTTTAAGAGTGACTCAATGGGGCTGGGGTTGTGGCTCAGTGGTAGAGTGTTCACCTTAGCACGTGCACAGCCTGGGTTCGATCCTGAGCACCACATAAAAATAAATGCATTGTGTACAACTAAAGCAAATAAATAAATATTTTTTAAAAAGAGAGTTACTCAGCATGGAATTGGGTAAGATGAGGGGAAATTTCATCATTTTGTGGTTTAGAAGTTAAACCAATCTCAAGATTGAGCCTCCAGGTCTGCCTTGTAGCTGGGATGTCCCTATTGAATGACATCTCTAATATGGCATTTCCAGATAATACTAGTAATATCAAGAACTTCCTTTATTCTATTAGGAATTTCCAGAATTCCTGTCTTCACAGAATTTCAAGGTAGTATTTTATAGGATAGCCTTCAGAGATTCTCCTTAAAAAAATAGTACTGAGTGAGGAGTCAAAGATACATCTCATTCTCATCACAGATTTAATTCTTGAAATTGAAGACATGAAGAATGTTTGAAATTTAGATTGCATGCACTAACTCCAAAGCCTGAATTATTTTCCTAATATATTACTTCTGAATATAAATTTGAACATGATACTTAATACCCCAGGAACAAATTTTTACTTGAAAAATGAGAGAAATGGTTCAATGATTTTTTAAAAGTTTATTCCAACTCTAAAATGATATGTATTATTCTGTAAAATTTAACTCAGAGAACTTTGTCTTCAGCTTGTGCAGGATAGCTTCTATAATTGTACAAGTTCCTTGTCTGCTGACAAGCAGTATTTAATTACAGTCATTTTGTTTATTAAGTACCTACTTTGTTTCCTGGAGCTGTGGGCAAATGCCACATAAATATAAAAGTTGATATTAAAATATGTTTTTAAGGATTTGCTTCCTAGTGCAGATTTTGTAATTACATTTATTAAGTGCTCTAGGTACATGGATGGGGTGATATTGGGAATATTCTTTTTTTTTTTTTTTTTGGTACCAGGGATTGAACTCAGGGGTACTCGACCACTGGGCCACATCCCCAGCCCTTTACTGTATTTTATTAGAGACAGGGTCTCATTGAGTTGCTAAGTGCCTTGCCATCTGAGGCTGGCTTTGAACTCGCGACCCTCCTGCCTCAGCCTCCCAAGTGCTGGGATTATAGGTGTGCGCCACTGCGCCTGGCTGATATTGGGAATATTCTAAAGAACAAGGAGAAGCTAGAGTCTGCCTTGGGAGCCTTTTTCCTGATATAAGGGAGAATAAATACATTAAGTATTTTAAGAATGATAATAAACATAAAATAATATATTGCAAATTGAACTAACTAGTTGAATGTTAAACATTATATTTAAAAACAAAAAGCCCTTGTAATACTCCAAAGAGCAACCTTTTTCATTGTAGATAGGGTTTTTTTTTTTTTTTTTTTTTTTTTTGTATCAGAGATTGAACTCAGAGGCACTTGACCACTGGGCCACATCCCCAGCCCTTTTTGTATTTTTATTAGAGACAGGGTCTCACTGAGTTGCTAAGTGCCTCGCCATTGCTGAGGCTGGCTTTGAACTCTCGATCCTCCTGCCTCAGCCTCCCAAGTGCTGGGATTACAGGCGTGCGCCACCGCACCCGGCTTGTAGATAGTTTTAAAATATCAAAAATCCTTGCCAGTCTTACTCAATGTTTTAATAAGTTTTAACCTTTTTTAATTTATTTTTTATTTTTCTAAATATATATTTATTTGTTTTAGTTGTACACAATGACTTTATTCTTATGTGGTCCTGAGGAGCGAACCCGAGCCGTGCACGTGCTAGGCAAGTGCTCCACCGCCGAGCCACAACCCCAGCCCACCTTTTTTTTTTTTTTTTTTTTGGTACAGGGGCTTGAACTCAGGGGCACTCAACCACTGTGCCACATCCCCAGCCCTTTTTTTGTATTTTATTAGAGACAGGGTCTCACTGAGTTGCTAAGTGCCTCTCCATTGCTGAGGCTGGCTTTGAACTCGCGATCCTCCTGCTTCAGCCTCCCAAGTGCTGGGATTACAGGCGTGCGCCACCACGCCCGGCTAACCACCTTTTTTTTTTTTTTTAAATACAAATATACTGTATTTTGGTTGGGTTGGCAAAAAGCAAGGTAAGTATAAAGTTTAGTCCCATGATTTTCTTAAATTATATTTATGAGTATTTTCCATAAAAATCAGTTTTATGATTATAACGTTATACATGAATGTACTGTAATTTATTTATTTTGCTACTGAATAAAAGCTAATACCTAGTTCAATGTTATAAACATTTTTTTTTTAAATTGGAGATTGAACCCAGGTGTGCATTACCACTGAGCTACATCCCCAGCCCTTTTTATTTTCTAAGACATTTTTTAAGACTGAGTTGCTGAGGTTCTTCCTATATAGCTGAGGCTGGCCTCAAACTTGAGATCCTCCTGCCTGACCCTCCTTATTTGCTGGGATTACAGGCATATGCTACTTCTTTATCTTATCATAAAGCATTTATTAAGCACCAGATTACTTCTTTAAAAAAGTAAATACTTTTAATATATAATTTACATACCATCATTTCTCCTACTTAAAATGTATAAAACAATAGTTTTTAATATTTTAGAGTTGTTAATTCTTTGCAATAGTTCAGGGATTTTTTTGGCTTTTAATTGTTAACCCCCACACACACCCTTATTTTTTTTGGTGGGGGGAGGTGGGGGCAGTGCTATAGATTGCTTTGCACATGCTAGGCTAGCACTCCATCACTGAGCCACATCCTCAACCCCCTACTGTCTGTTTCAAAATGTTGCCATCATCCTAAAAATAAACCCTATACCCATTAGCAGTCATTCCCCTACACTTCATCTTTCCCCTCCAGCTCCAGGCAACCACAAATCTGTTTTCTGTCTCTGTCTTACCTGTACTGGACACTTCATATAAATGGTGTCATGGGGCTGGGGTTGTGGCTCAGCAGTAGAGCGCTCGCCTAGCACATGCGCGGCCTGGGTTTGATCCTCAGCACCACGTACAAATAAATGCATCGTGTACAACTAAAGCAAATAAATAAATATTTAATAAATAAATAAATAAATAAATAAATGGTGTCATATAGTATGTGATCCTTTCACATGATTGTAGGTCCTAAAGAATTACATAAACACCACTCTTTTTTTTCCCTTTTTTCTTTTAGAGGTACTGGGGATTGAATCTGGGCCTCACATATGCTAGGCTATACTATTGAGTTACATCACCAGCTCTTTTTATTTTCTGTTATTTTAAGACAGGATCTTACAAAGTTGCCCAGATAGGCCTCCAATTTGTAATCCTCCTGCCTCAACCTCTGTAGTAGCTGGAATTACAGGACAGCATCATCATTCTTGGGTCCTTGGCATTTATTTGTTGAAGAAATTTGTTCATTTGTCTTAGAACTTTTTATATATTGTAGGTTTTACTGATTGTAGCTTAGTAGAGTTTTTGTTCTTTGGAAAAACAGATTATTTGGGGTTTGATCCCCAGTACCACAAAACAAAAATTAAAAAAATATGTTCTTCTAGCCCGTTTTTCTTATAAGTTGGTACTTAGAACCAAAGGCACAATTAAAATCAGGTTCTGTTTTTTTTTTTTTTTTTGATAGTTGGTATCAAATCCTGGGCCTCATGCATTATAGGCAACTCTATCACTGAGTTACATCACCAATCTTTTTAAATTTTTATTTTGAGAAAAGATCTTGCTATGTTGCCCAGGCTAGTCTTAAACTTGTGATCCTTAGTTGGAATTTTAGGTGTACACCAGAATGGTGGCGTATACCTAAATATATATGGCATATATATATATATATATATACATATATACACACACACACACACACACACACACACACACACCCAGGGCCTATCAAATGCTTAGCAAGCACAGTATCACTGAACCACATCCCCAGCCCTCAACTTAATTTTTAAAAATAAGATTATTTAATAGGTAATACTTATACCATATCAGGAAATATATAATATCAAGCTTTTTGTTTTATTTTTGTTACAGTTGATCAGTGAGTAGGTATCATATTAACCTCACCTCTGTTGAATATAGAAATTCCCTCAAAAATATCCTCTGCTCAGACATCTCAAAAAAGAATCAGAATCTGCTCACATTGCAATTGTCTAATGGCCACCTCCTTGTCTATGAATCACTAAGCTTGATTAGAGGAACACCAAATTCTAACCATTACAACTATAATTTATTATTAAACTGGCTGTCCACAGTCACCAGAAGAAAGGCTTTAAAGTATATATGTATATATAAAGCATATGTATGTGTGTATATATATGTATATGTATGTACACATACACACATTATATATAAATACATATTATATAAAAATATGTATAAGTATGTATGTATGTATATATATATACACACACAGAAATAATTTTATATAAATGGGATCAGAGTATATGTGCTGTGTTTTGTCTTTTGCAGGGCTGGGATTGAACCCAGGGCCTCTAGCATGCTAGGTAAGCACTCTGCTGCTGAGCTACACCCCCAGCCCACACATGCTATCTTTTTTTTTTTTTTTGGTACCGGGGATTGAACTCAGCGGCACTAGACCACTGGGCCACATCCCCAGCCCTTTTTTGTATTTTATTAGAGACAGGGTCTCACTGAGTTGCTAAGTGCCTCGCCATTGCTGAGGCTGCCTTTGAACTCGCAATCCTCCTGACTCAGCCTCCCAAAGTGCTGGGATTACAGGCGTGCGCCACCGCGCCCGGCTACATGCTATCTTTAATAGACAGTTTTCTTGTCTATTTCTCTTTTTCTTAAAACTGGTTCCTACCTTCGCTTGACCAGGTAACAGTATAGTATGCATACATCTGTATTTTTTTTTTGTTCTTAAAATCTTATGTAGACCTGCATATACTTTGTTTTTTTGCTTGGGGATCATATGACTTTTTAAAAAAACTATTTATTTTGTAGTTATAGGTGGACACAATATCCTTATTTTATTTTTATGTGGTGCGGAGGATCGAACCCAGTGCCTCACGCATGGTAGGTGAGTGCTCTACTACCTCTGAGCCACAATCCCAGCCTGGTGACTTTTTTTTAACTCAACATTATTTCATGAAAATTCTCCAAGTCATCTTGTTTAACTTAACTCATTTTTTAGTGGCTGGGAAGTAATTGCTAAGGATATAATAATTTAACCATTTTACTATAGATGGGCATTACTTTTAGTTCTTCTTTTTTAATATTTATTTATTTGCTTTACTTGTATACGATGCGTTTATTTGTATGTGGTGTTGAGGATTGAACCCGGGCTGCGCACGTGCTAGGCAAGCACTCTACCGCTAAGCCACAATCCCAGCCCTATTTTTAGTTCTTGGCTACTACAAACAATGCCAGAAAGAAAACATCTTTATAGATAGATTGTTATAAACTTGTATTTTTTCTTATTCTCATAAGTAGAATTGTTGGTCAAGACAGTAAATATATATTCTTTTTCTTTCTTTTTTTTTTTTTTTTTTTTTTTTTGTACTGGGAATTGAACTCAGGGGCACTTAACTACTGAGCCACAGCCCCACATCCCCAGCCTTATTTTGTATTTTATTTAGAGACAGGGTCTCACTGTGTTGCTTAGTGTCTCGCCATTGCTGAGGCTGGCTTTGAACTCCTGCCTCAGCCTCCCTAGCCGCTGGGATTACAGGCATGCCCCACTGTGCCCGGCTTGTATTATCAATTTTTAATAGATATTTTCAGATTGCTTTTTAGGAATACTATGAAATTTCCTTTAATAACATTGAAGGATATTTTTCCACACCATCTTTTTTCTTTCAAAAACAAAGATTCCTAGACTCCAACCACAAAGATTCTTATTCAAGTATGTAGTAAGGGCCAAGAAACTATATTTCCTCCTCCCTCCTTCCTTTCTTCCTTTCTCCTTCCCCTTTTCCCTTTTCCTCCCTCCCTCTCTTTTTCCCTTTCTCTTCTTCCCTCTCTCCCTCCCTTTTTTTTTTTTTTTTTTTTTTGTGGTACCGGGGATTGAACTCAAGGGCACTCGACCACTGGGCCACATCCCCAGCCCTTTTTTGTGTTTTTATTAGAGACAGGGTCTCCCTGAGTTGCTAAGTGCCTCGCCATTGCTGAGGCTGGCTTTGAACTCGCGATCCTCCTGCCTCAGCCTCCCAAAGTGCTGGGATTACAGGCGCATCAGGCATGCGCCACCGCGCCCGGCTCTCCCTTCCTTTTTGAACTCTGAGACACACTACAACTGAGCTACATTCCCAACCCAATTTGTTAATTTTTTCTTTTAAAGAAAGGTTTTCCCTAAGTTGTTGAGACTGGTTTCAAACTTGCCTCATCTTTCTGAGTTACTGGGAAGCTGTATTGTTAAAAACTCCCATATGAGGGGCTGGGATTGTGGCTCAGCAGTAGAGCATTCGCCTAGCACGTGCGCGGCCCGGGTTCAATCCTCAGCACCACGTAAAAACAAAGGCACTGTGTACAACTAAAGCAAATAAATAAATGTTTTAAAAAAAAAAAAAAAAAAAACTCCCATATGAGCTGGGCGCGGTGGCGCACGCCTGTAATCCTAGCACTTTGGGAGGCTGAGGCAGGAGGATCGCGAGTTCAAAGCCAGCCTCAGCAATGGCAAGGCACTTAGCAACTCAGTGAGACCCTGTCTCTAAATAAAATACAAAAAAGGGCTGGGGATGTGGCCCAGTGGTCGAGTGCCCCTGAGTTCAATCCCCGGTACCACAAAAAAAAACAAAAACAAAAACAAAAAACTCCCATATGAATCAGAGGCAGTATCAGAACCACTGCATGTAAGTACAAGGAAATATTAAAAACAACTGATTTTCAGTACTTATATCATAAGCACTATCATACAACAGCTAGATATATATATATATGAATGAGACACAAAATGGCCATGGACATATATATCAAATGTAGGTCAAGGACATGTACATTTTTAGAATAGAAGACTTAATTAATTGGATTGGGGACAGCCCCTTGGGAGTCGCATATCCACTTTAGAGCCGTATTAGTAGTTGTTTAGAATGTAAGTGATTGAGAGAAACTGGGGTAAGGGGAGATGAAAGAGCCTTATGCATATCAAATATTCCTTAAAAGCTCCTTTTCAGAGTGATAGAAGAGTACTGTGCTGAAAATTGATATTTGAGTTTTAATCCTGAATAAACTTCTACCTACCTATCAGACTCTTGAACTCATTTTCCTGTTATATAAAATGAGGATGTTTGATATATAATTATTATAATGATCATTTCAATTCTGAACTAAACTGGAGATAATAGTTTCCTTTATCACCACAGATACTCTACATTTTCTCTCTAGATATTACAAGTCTCAGACTGAATTTAAAAAAAAATTTTTTTTTAGTTGTAGGTGGACACAATACCTTTATTTTGTTTATTTATATGTGGTGCTGAGGATCAAAACCCAGGGCCTCACACAAGCTAGGTGAGCGCTCTTCTGCTGAGCCACTACCCCAGTCCTCAAAAAGAATTCTTACATAAGCTGAATATGTTTACAAAAATGGAGTAAGATAGGGACATTCAGCTGTCTGTCCATAGCCTTTTTTTTTTTAATATTTATTTATTTACTTTAATTGTACACAATGCAATGCATTTATGTTTACATGGTGCTGAGGATCAAACTCGGGGCCGCGCATGTGAGAGGCGAGCGCTCTGCCACTGAGCCACAACCCCAGCCCTGTCCATAGCCTTTTATAAAGTTCTTCAAGTGCTATGATTTGTGACTGTTGTGACCTACAGAAGTCTATCCATATTCTGAAAATTATTGTTTATAAATTCTAGGAGCATCTTTTCCCATTGGATTGAGGAATGCATATTTGTTACTTAGTGAAAGAAAAATTCCTGAGGGGCTGGTATTGTGGCTCAGTGGTAGAGCTCTTGTCTGGAATGTGTGAGGCACTGTGTTCAATTCTTAGCACCACATATAAATAAAAAAATAAAGGTCCATCAACAACTAAAATGAATAAAATAAATAAAATGTAAAAAGAAGAAGAACTCCTGAGTTTGTGCTTCCAGCTCAGAGTTCAGGCCCCAAGAGAGAGATGGCTTTACCTTGTATTTATGTTTTCTTTCCCAGGCTCTGAAGATGGCATGGGGAGGAGATTACACTCAGCCCCTGGTCTTGACCTCTCAAAGACCCGAGTAGCAGAAATGGAGCACATTCTCCTTGAAGCCAGCACAGTGCCTACGTCTCAGGTAGCAGCCTCAAGAGCTAAGGTGCTAGACCTTGGTGGTATGTTAGGGAAGGAAGAGTACAAAAGAATGAGTGGTAGGGTTGTTGGTAAAACAGAGGCATTGTAATGTGGAGCTATCAGAAGAGAAAAAGGTCTGAGATTGGGCTGCTTTTGATTGTGCCACATGGCCACTATCTTTCAATTATATCTAATTCAGATGTTTAATGGAGAGTCTTATCTGAATTTCTCCCATATCTCTAAGGACAGGGCCTGTGGAAAAACCACAGATCTGATGTTATATATCTGCATGTGTGTGTCTATATGTTTGAAGGCTGCAGCTTGCCAAGGCCTCAGCAGGGAGTATGGGGAGGATAAACAGTACAGTGCAGAGAACTTTCGCCACATCTCACGCAGTCTCAGTGGCACCATTATCTCAGAGCGGGAGGAGGCTCCAGTCTCTTCCCACAGTTTTGTAAGTAGAATAAGGGTCTGTCTATTTAGAGCACCCTCATCTTTACTATGTAACAAAACAGTGCTGGTGAAAGAGCAGGGAGAAAGTGAAGTTTATAATTTTGGGGAAAGTCATGTGTATTCAGCAAAAAAAATGAGGACACATAGTCATTATTACACATTTGGAGCCCAGAGGAGTGTTTCTTTCCTGGAGTAGTTCTAAAAGGGTGTGTTTTAGGGTTCCCTAGGGTGAGAAGAGTCATTGTAGCCTTGAGAAGAATCTGAGAAGCAAAGCCTAGTGGTTGGGTCAGAATCCATAGTACTTATTAAAGGAAGAAATAGGATAGGATATTATTTAGCATTTTACTCCTTACCCCAGTACATGACTGAGTGGGGTCCAGTGTGTTTTTAATCTAAAGTGAAGCACATGCATTAGCAAGAAAAGGAAAATGATTTAAAATCCTTCTCTTTGAGGTTTTTCATTGAGTACTAATACAATAATATATAGATATGTGGAAGGGACCAGAAAACTCAAACTAGTAGAGAGCAACAAACTGAAAAATACTGTCATTAATTGGATTTATAGTTAAGTCTGTCATTTTCAGAATTTCACACACTTGACCAAGACAAGTTGAGTTTTCATTTCAATAGAGATCAGGAAGCAAAGCACCCATGCACTGAAGCTTATCTCTCTGGTCAGTTCAATAGAAATGTAAAAGCAGGTTTTATTTTATTTCATTTAATTTCAATTTTTTTTGTGTGTGTTTGCTGGGTAGTGAACCTAGGACCTTATGCATAGACTGCTAGTGTTCTATAACTGAGCTATGTCCTCAACCCCTTTAAAACAATTTTAAATACATGGTACAAAAATAAAAAGGTACAAAAGGATATATGGCAAAAGCTATGTCTCTGTCCTATCAGCCCCTTCTGATCCAGTTTCTCTCCCAAAGCACAATTTTTTCTTCATTTTATTGTTCATAAGTACCTAAATAATTGAACAGCTTGCTATTCTTTTTGGAGGAGGTGGTATCTTCTACCCACCATTTGTTCTCAAAAATTTTCAATGTATTTAATGCAAAATACTATTTTCTTTTTTGTTTTAATATTTTTTAAATTGTTGATGGACCTTTATTTATTTATATGCAGTGCTGAGAATCAAACTCAGTGCCTCACACATGTGAGGCAAACACTCTTCTCCTGAGCCACAACCCCAGCCCCCAAAATACTATTCTCTTAGGAGAATTTGCTTCCTTTCTTCTGAATTCTGTATCATTCAATTATTGATTCATTTTTAAAGTAAATGCTTATATTCTTGTTATTGTGCCAGATGCTAGAGATACTGTGGTGAGTTAGATACAGCCCCTGCTTTTATGAAGCTTATAGTTAACTAGAAGGGACATATAAATAAGCAATTATATGATAAGGAACATAATGGAAGGGATGTCTAAACTGAGCTTGAGGAATCAGGGAAGCCTTCTTGGAGGAAGCAAAAAGGATACAGCAGGTAAATGAACCTGAGGCAAGTATTAACTGAATTAAAAGAGGTTTATTTGGTATGGCAGGATTAGAGTCTGGTGAGGGGAGGTGATTGGGAGAGTATTGACAATTGGAAAAGAAAATAAGCAAGTTTTAGATCACAGACCTCAGAGAGCCCTATATCTTACAGTACAGAGTTTGGAAGAATAGAGAATTAAATATTAGAGAACTGGTTAGGAAGTAAGCATAAATGAGACTTGGTACATGTCTGCCTGGATGTGGGGAAAGGAGAACCAAGGGCAATAATCATGTTTTTTTTCTTTGTTTCTTTTAGAATATTTTTTGTTTTAGTTGTAGATGGACACAATGCCTTTATTTTATTTATTTATTTTTATGTGGTGCTGAGGATCAAACTCAGTGCCTCACACACACAAGGCAAGCTCTCCACCACTAAGCTACAACCCCGGTCCTGATAACCAAGTTTTAAGGGTTGATAACGGTATATTTGAGGAAGATATATGTTCTATTTTAGTGATATTATGCATGAGTGGCGATAACTAGTAGGTCTTTGGATATAAGACATATGAGCTAGAAATGGAGATTTGGGAATCCTAGTCACAGAAAAGAGGAAAAGAACATTGCAAAGAGAGGAGAAAAGTCAGGACACAACCTTGAAAAGCATCAGATTTAAGGTGGTTTTTATTCTGAAGAACCCTAAAAGGAAACTGAGAAAAAGACACCAGAGAGTTGGAAAAGAAACCAGAGAAGTATAGTTTTCCTTTAGAAATTTTCATATTTTTTAAACACTTTCCTTGTTATCCATGATAGGTATTATGTGCATACACTGATGAAACAATATAAATTCTGCCCTTGAATAGCTTGGAATCACTCAAATACATTGGCATATAGGTTGTTTTATTTAATGTATTATTTATCAAGTGCAAGGGATACTGAAGTGAAAAAAAAAAACGTATTAGGGGAGAACGACAATAAACAAACAAATAATATAACTCCAGACAATGATAAATATGAAAAAGAAGAAAAAAATAAGGTGTTAAGGAATAAAGAGTCAATATTTCCTCAAGGATTTTCTCTCTCTCTCTCTCTCTCTTTTTTTTTTTTTTTTTTTTGTGGTGCTGGGGATTGACCCAGGGCCTTGTGTAAGCACTCTACCACTTTAGCCATTTCCCCAGCACCTCTGGGCTATTTTTGATAGGGCAGTAAGGGACTTCCGCTTTAAGGAAATACCATTTGATCAGAGACCTCAGAGATGTGAATGTTTGAACCATGATAGCAGGAATAGTAAGTGTAAAGGTCCTGAGGTAGGAATAAATTGGTATGTTTGGAGAACATTAGAAAAGAGTATTAAAGATACAGGAATGGTGGGGGATAGAGTAAGAAAAATCAGCAATGTGATATCACATAGAACTTTGTAGGTCCCAGTGAATAGGTAACAGGAGACAGGTAGATCAGATTGAAGCCTGTTGCAGTGCTCTAGGTGAGTTTAAATATGAAATTCATAGGTAGAAATGAAAGTACTTGCAACTAATGGAATTGTCAGTGGAAGTTAAGGGCAATGCCAATGTTTGTGCCTTGATGACATAAAATATGGTTGTGGGGGGGATTTAGAAGAATGTTCACTCCATTTTGGATGTATTTAAAGGAGATATTTCTAGGTCTTTACCACAAATGTGAATAACTAATACAGTATCATGCAGGACATAAGTATCTGTGAATACAAACTTGACAAAAGAGGAAGCTGAAATGCAGCAGTGGCAGGATAGAAGATGGAGTAGAGTTCTTGATTCTATTTTAGCAGATACATTTTAGATGCCAATTTTTTTGAGTTATTTTTCTCAATCTGTCTGGACACCTGAATATTAGAAAGAAAGATGGTGGATATGATAAAAACTGGTAATGGGAAGAGGATCTGAAGTTTGCAGTTTCCTAGAAGGTCTGACAGGGAGAGTGACTGAATAAATTGGGTCCCTCCCTAGACAAGGTGTGTTTGTGTTCTAGTTCCCTCCATTTCCTCCTGCTTGCCTCACTGTGTTTACCCAACCTCATCCTGCTTTGTGTTAATCCTCATCTTTATGTTTTTTTTGTCTTGTCTCATTATAAGGATCCATCAAATCTGAAGAAAAAGCCTTTGGAAACCGGGCACCGTTGTTCCAGCTCCTCTTCCCTCCCTATCATCCATGACCCTTCTGTGTTTCTCCTTGATCCCCAACTGTACCCTCCCCAACCACAGTTCCTGTCCCCAGATGTCCTGATGCCCAGCATGGCAGGGGAGCCCTATAGACCCCCAGGTAATTCCACCCCAATCTAATATTATATGCCAGAATGTGGTACCTTCCAGGGGACTTTTAAGGGTCAAATCAGTACACCTTTTGGGAGGGCGGGGTGTCCCAAGGTAGAATGGTATAAGGATATGAATTACTGCTTCAATATCAAGCATTGATCTCAATGGATTATGACTAATTCTTTCTCAGGCACACTATGGTTCTTAGACTCGGGTCTAATCTGGCTACTCATGAGAATAAATTTTTTCAGTCATGATAAGATAGCTTTTAAAAGACCAAGGGGAGTAATACCCAGTCTTTGGGATCTGCTCAAACAGAAAATGTGATCTCTATCATCTGTTTTCTCTCATTCTATTCACTGAGTCTCAGTTGAAGGATGGTGTAGGAGGACAAGGAGTACCTAATGCCATGCGTATAGACCTAGATGATCCTGGGGAAGATGGGCAGCATCATACTGTCTTTCTTTGACCCTCCATAGTAAGACATTCTCCTTTTCCTCATGGGCTGAATCTGTGGCTTAAGGCAGTGATTCTCAATGGGGAGAGAGAAGGAACTATTGGTACTTAATGGGCAGAGGCCAGAGATGCTGCTGAACATAACACAATCCACAGGGCATTCCCTTCCCTCCCCCAACAAAGAGCTACAGCCTATGATATTCATAGTGCAAGATCAAATAAATGTAGAAAGGGCATTCTACATTTTGCATGTGGAAGGAATGATGTGAACAAAAGCACCTGATTTCAAAGATTGAGCAAGAATATAAACAGGTAGCTTAACTGGGGTGATAGTACCATGTTAAGAAAAACTAAGATGTTAGAGTAGTTGCTCAAGGAAGAGAGTCATCACAAGGGGAATATATTTGCTAGATGAGGGATCCATGGTGTGTATGCACGTGAGTACGTGAGTGCTGGAGGAAGGATTATGATGGAGTAAGGCAGGTACGGCAATATCCAGGCGACTGTTTCATTTGCCCAACTTGGAGGTAAGAGACTTTTTTGTGGTACTGGGGATTGAACCCAGAACCTCACACATGCTATGCAGGCTCTCTACCACTAAGCTATATCCCAGCCCTTTTTAAAATTTTGAGACAGGGTGTTGCCAGCTTGCCAGGCTAGCCTTGAATTATGATCATCCTGTCTCAGCCTCCTAAGTAGCTGAGATTATAGGTGTGTGCCACCACACCAGGCTAAGACTTGATTTTGATGTACATTAAGAATTTTTAAAAATGAAATCAAAAGCAAAGCTAAGTTCCTTCTTTCCCTTATGTGAATGCTCTTGGAGGAGTGAAGAGTTGGGCAGAACAAGAATGGTCCTCTGGGAGGGAGAATTGTTTTCTGAATATGCTCAAACTTTGGGTTTCTTTTCTTTCCCCAGGAAATTCGAGGAGTGTCCAGCAGTTTCTGGCTATGTGTGACAGGAGTGAAACTTCCCAAGGGGTCAAATACACAGGAAGGACTTTGAACTACCGGAGTCTTCCCCATCGTTCCAGAACTGATGTCTCCTGGCGACCCTGGTCAGAGACCAACCAGCAAGTTGGGGCCAGATTTCTAACTACTCCAGGGTGCAAACCTCAGCTAACCCACACTGCCACACTACCAGAAAGTGGCCAGGGCCTTCAGGTTCCTCATACTCACTCCTGGGGGGATCTTTTTAATTCACCCTCTTACCTACTGTCTCCACCATCTAGCAGGTCAGCTTGGAATTTGGGTCCTGTTTTGGGGTCCCGAACCCCTGGTCCTCGAAGAGTAGATATACCTCCAGATGATGACTGGAGGCAAAGCAGTTATGCCTCCCAATCTGGACACGGGACAGGGAGAGAGGGGCTTTTCTTTGTTCTAGCAGATGCTCCTGGAAGAGAGCAGAATAGGGCTAGAGTCCTGCAGCATAGTAGGTGGTAAGGGTCACCCCTTTCCTTTTCTGGGGCCATACCTTCCTCTGTAAAATTGTACTGTGGCAGAGTTGGTATCCTCTGTTCTTGCCATGGTTGTTTATCTCAACATAGAATTGGCAGTTTCTCCAAGGGGTTCCAGGAACCTCTAAAGGAGAACTTGGCTCCTTGGGAGGGAATTTTTGAAATTCTATCTTTAATTTCCCTAGCCAAAGGAAGCAGCTGCTATTAGAGCTTTGAGTCATTTTAAAGTTGAATCCATTATATTACTTGACACTAGCCACTCCTTAGTGTCTTAGGTCATCATTTTATTCCTGGATACTGTTGTGCCCCAACCTCCACCTGAACTCTCATCTTCAGATCCCTATTTTTTTGTTTTATCCACTTACCTCTATCACTTGACCCTTTGTCTTCCCCATCTCCAATCCTTAGAGAGACCTATAGCTCTGGGGTCATGGTCCTAACCACATTATTCAGGCGAAAAATGGGAGAGGGCATGGACTGTAAGCCTTCCCTGTGCCCCAAAACTTAGGCCTAGAATGTGGAGCTGCCAACCTGACATTCGCCCTTCTGAACAGATGGAGTCATGCACTAACATACCCTGTTGTCCTCAGCAGCAGAGTCATTACTGCCACTTGCTCAGTCGCTGTTGTAAACCCTGAGTCAGCTGAACTATTAGGGCCAAGCATACTGTTTTTGTAAAATATTTTTCATTAATAAATCTATAAGATAGTTCTATTTAATTCCTTGTCTTTCTTCCCTTTTGTATGCTCTTGTTCTTTTTGTATTGGGGTAGGGAGGCCTAAAATATATGAAATTGCTTTTGACTGAGTTAAAGTGAACTGAAGAGGTGATAAAGGCACTTAGGGTGGAAGTTGGTGGGCCCTTAGATAAGGTTTCTTTTCTTTTTTTCTTTCTTTTTTGTGGTGTTGGGGATTGAACCCAGGGCCTTAGTACATGCAAGACAAGCACTCTACCAACTGAGCTACATCCCCAGCCCTAGATAAGGTTTCTTATTCTTTCCTGACATAGGCACTCAGTGTAAATACACTTCCTTTCTCCATTCCTGAGGGAGACTTTCTGGGCAAACTCCGTACAAACTCACGTCTCATCCAGATATTCTTGGTACTCTCCCTCTTACAGGTTTGTGGATTTTTTTTCTTTTTTTGGTGGTGCTGGGATTCAAACCCAGGGCCTTACATATGCCAGGCAAACACTGTAACACTAATCCACATCCCCAGCCCTACCTTACATATTTGTGACGAGCCTCCCTGTCCCTTCCTGTCTTCCCATGGTCTCCGTCCTCTTTGTTTCCCTTCCTTTGGGGAGTTGTGGCACTTCCATGCCAGAAGAATCCACCTTCACCCAACTTCACCCCAGAAATCCCTTCTCTGTAAGATATTTTTTGAGCTGTCTTTGCATAGTACTTGTTGGGGGCTAGGGATATAGCTCAGTTGTTATAGTGCTTGCCTCGCATGCACAAGGCCCTGGTTCAATCCCCAGCCCTACAAACAAAAGAGTACCTGTTGGGATTTCCTTCTTTTTTTCTTTTTTTCCTTTTTAATTTCCAGGTTTGGGTCATTGAGATTGACACAAAGAAGTAGAAAGGCACTGAGACCTTTGTTCTCCTGCTTACCTCATTATCATCATCTATTATGAACAGATTCTGAGCACATTTTTAAAAATATTTATTTATTTGCTTTTAGTTGTACACAATGCGTTTTTACGGGGTGCTGAGGATCGAACCCGGGCCGTGCACGTGCTAGGCAAGCGCTCTACTGCCGAGCCACAACCCCAGCCCCTGAGTACATGTTTTATTGAGCAGGATTTGCAGGAATTTCACCTTCCATCCCACTTGGATCCTAGGCCATCAAGACATATATAGAGATCTTAGATAAGCTGGTTTCTTTATTTAAATACATCTGATGTCATACACATACTCTGATGGAAAAGTTCTTCTACCTCCTTCCCCATGACTATCAGTCACCGGGGACTATAAAGTTCAATAAGCCACTTGGGCCCAGATTCTATGTATGCACAGAAATAAGGAACTAATTTTTAATTCTCTACTTACCCCTCTGCCTTCCAATTCTATTTTCTGAATGAATCAAGAGGGAAATTAGGTCCTTTTCAGGTGAATCCTGCAGACTCTTTGAATATCTTTTGGTGTCATTCCCTTACTTCCCCTGTACTGCTTTATCAGCATTCTTAGTCTGTGCCTTCAATCTCGCCTGACAATTCCAAACTCTAAACACAAGAGCCAAAATTCCATTTCAAACTCCATTTGAACGTTCATGTCTCTGCTCTAGAACCTACAATGCCTTCTCTATTCACTTGTTCCCTGCAACGCTTTAGTACTCATATCTGATAGCTAAATTGTTATACTTTACTGTTAGTGGGAGGTTCTGAGGTTTGATTGCGTCTCTCCATTTTACTGGGTAATTTGTGAGAGCCAGTGTCATTTGCCATTGCACTTAATTATTCCAGCAACTAGCTAAGGACTGCTTCCTCTACTCACTCGCAAAGAATTTTAACCTGATCCCTTGGCCTTGTCCTGTTTCTCTCTTAGCTTCAGTAATTTTGCCCAACTCCCTAGAGCCTGCCCCGCCTACGCCCCCGCACGCGCGATGCATGCCGGTCTTAGCCCATCTGAAGGGAAAGAGGGTCCGCCATGTTCCCCGGCGGCGCCGCCGCTTGGCTCTGGTAGCCGCCGCCCCCGCCCCCAGCCCCGCCCGGCCCAGCGCCTAGCCGAGCCCCGGGCCCAGCATGGCCGCCCCGGAGCCGGCCCGGGCTGCACCGCCCCCACCCCCGCCCCCACCGCCCCCTCCGGGGGCTGACCGCGTCGTCAAAGGTGAGAGGTGGACGAAGCCCTGGGGGCCAGGCGTGAAGAGCTGTATGTGAGGGAGGGAGGGAGCCCGTCCCCTCGGGAGCGGGCCCGGCAGGGCGAGCGAGTGACTGGCTGCCTCCCTTGGGGAGTGGCCCCTGGGCGGGCCCCTGCTGAGCTGGGCTGAGTTGGTAGCTCCGCGGTCTCCTGCTGCCTTCAGGCTGGGCGGCGGTTTTGTTCTTGGGGTTTCCTAGCCAAAGGTTTGAAGCTATTGCCTGCAGTGAGCCCCTTTCTTTTCTTATTCGGCCTGTCACAGCGGCCGCGATTAGCTTCCTGATCCGCGACAGCTGCACTCTCGGCTTGCCGAGGCAGACGGAGGGGCTCTGAGACCTTCAGCCACTTGGGGCCCGGCGACTAGTAGTCCGAAATCGCTTCAGCTTTGGCCCACGCTTGCCGGTCCGTCCGCCCTATCCGCGCCTAGCTAATGCCAGCCGCAGGGGTTCGCGCTTGGCCTGCAGTTGCCTCCCCGCGCTGAAATTGGGGGAACCATATGGGATTGGACAAGGGTGAAGGGTCCAGGCCAAGATGGAATTGGCAGCCCAGACTTTAAGCGCAGAATGGGGGTTTAGGGGGTGGGGCGGGTGGGCAGCATTAAAAAAAAAAAAAAAAAAAAAAAAAAAAAAAAAAAAAAAACACCTTCGTGGATAGGAAGAAATATTAGAAAACTGTCAACAGTTTGGTCGAAAGGGGTTACCCTTCCTCTTTAAACACACACCTACACACCCTAGAAGAAGTTAAATGTTTCTCAGCCAGGACAGAGTTGATGGATGTTTACACACAATTGGTAAGCAGATTTGTTTAAGATAAATTGAGGGCTGAGAGTTGCTTATGATTCTAAGCTCTCTGGGAGAGCCCATCAATTTAAAACACTACTGTGGAGATTAAAAACAATTCAAACTGATTTTTCTTTACCATGTAACTTGATCAGTAAGTTGAAATCATTGTAGAATAAAGATTTCCTTAATTTTTTAAAGATGCTTATTTTGTTGTAAGTTTTTTTCACTCAGCCTCTCAAATATACTGGTGCAGTGTTTAAACACTGTTAGCACCGTTTTTGAAATCTGAATGTATGCCTCCATTAAAATGCTTTAAAACAAGAAAACCTTTTCCCTTTTCGTGTTTTTGTTTTTAAATTTAAAATTCCAATTTGAGCCTCTTTTGATTCTTAAAAGAATCACATTAGCCGGGCGCGGTGGCGCACGCCTGTAATCCCAGCACTTTGGGAGGCTGAGGCAGGAGGATCACGAGTTCAAAGCCAGCCTCAGCAATGGCGAGGCACTTAGCAACTCAGTGAGACCCTGTCTCTAAATAAAAAATACAAAAAAGGGCTGGGGATGTGACCCAGTGGTCGAGTGCCCCTGAGTTCAATCCCCGGTACCACAAAAAAAAAAAAAAAAAAAAAAGAATCACATTGATTTGTACCTAGGCTTATAGGTGTTCTAAAAGCTATCCATTTGGGTAAAGTCTGTCCATTTGGGCCAGGCATTGATTGGAATGAGCTGAATCAAGCAGTAAGGGAGCTGGGCATGGTGGCTGCTGTCTGTAATCCCAGCACCTTGGGAGACTGAGGCAGAAGGATCTCAAGTTGGAAGCCAGTCTCAGCAATTTGGCAAGATCTTCAGCAACTTAAGACCATGCTTCAAAATTTAAAAAAAGACTGGGGATGTATGTAGCTCAGTGGTAAAGCACTCATGGATTCAACACCCAGTAAATCCCACACCCCAAAGTTATAGACTCCTTGTTCTGAGATATCTTTTTAAAAAGAGAAAAAAGAAATTGGTAGTTCATCCTACCAAAAAATTCTGTAATTCTAAGGGGATGGGAATAAAGGACACTACACAGATTGTTTCTTCATTTTCTTACTGTATTGTTCTGTGGTTCATTTCCCTGGCCATTTTTCACCAGACTTGAAATAACCAGTCACATTTCCTGAATAATGAATTTATACTATCCTTATACTTGTAAATCTCCTTGTTCTTGTCATATATATGGTAATGTTTTCTACATGCAATAAAAATGAGGTTCTAAGGATAAAGCTGATTCTTTAGGGGTGAGTTGTGAGTCCAAGACAGTCATAGTTATAGTTTATTGGCATGGGACAAAAAGCTATTTGCTTTAGGTTAATAGGAATGGAGTTTGTTAGTATAGAAAATTATAGTTAAGTACAGTTTATGGTTATCTTACATGCTTAGTTGTATGCTCTTGGTGAAGAGAGCTTCCATTTCTTTATGGAACTTGTTAGCCAGTTGGAATTTCTGTATGGGTCACATTTTAAAAGATAGTGTGTAAGTGTGTAATAGACTAGTTTGCTCATGGAATCTTACAACTTTCTCTGAAGTTACTTGGAAATCCATCTTTCATATAGATCCCCCAAATCCACTTTTAAATTTCATTTTTAGGCTATTTTTTCCCCAGTCTTTTACCCTCAGTTTTTGTGCCATAATGTTACAGTTGACTCTCAAGAACATTGGTTGCCTGAAGAAAAATGATCACTGTGCTAATTCAATAAAAGTTTAACTTGTTGCCGGGCGCAGTGGTGCACACCTGTAATCCCAGTACTTTGGGAGGCTGAGGCAGGAGGATCTCGAGTTCAAAGTCAGCCTCAGCAATGGCGAGGCACTTAGCAACTCAGTGAGACCCTGTCTCTAAATAAAATACAAAAAAGGGCTGGGGATGTGGCCCAGTGGTCAAGTGCCACTGAGTTCAATCCCTGGTACCACAAAAAGAAATATAATAATAATAATAATAATAAGTTTTAACTTGTTAAAACGAAGATTTCTTTTAATTACAGGACATTATGCTTGTTTTGCATTATGTACAATTTTGTAGTAATAATGTTATAGAAACCATCATTGGTATTCAATACAAGTAATCTTTTACTCCCTGGAACTTCTCCTTACTGTGTTGAAATTTTAGGTTTTATAATTCTAGTCAGAAGGCCTACATTTCATGGTCATGTAGGTTTTTTAAAGGATCTCAGTCTTCCAGCCTGAAATTCACATTTGGGAGATTTGAATACTATAGGTGATTCATGTCTAAATGGGATAAGTTAGCTTATCACTAAATTTATTAGTAGCTCAAACAACTAGCAGTGGAACCATCATTTGACCCAGTTATCCTGTTCCTCCATGTATAGCCAAAGGATTTTAAATCAGCATACTGGGGCTGGGGTTGGGGCTCAGCGGGTACGTGTGTGGCCCAGGTTCGATTCTCAGCACCATGTAAAAATAAAGGCATTATGTACAACTAAAACAAATAAATGTTTGAAAAAAAATCAGCATACTACATTGACACTGCCACATCAGTATTTGTAGCAGCTCAATTCACAATAGCTAAGCTATGGAACCTACCTAGGTACCCTTCAACAGATGAATGGGTAAAGAAAATGTGGTATACATACACAATGAAATATTACTTAGCCTTGAAGAATGACTTTTGCCAGTAAATGGATGGATCTGGAGACTAGTGTGCTAAGTGAAATAAGATAATCTCCAAAAGCCAAAGTTTGAATGTTTTTACCAATATGTGGATACTAGCCCACAATAAGGGGGGAGAGGGGAAGAATAGATATTCAGTAGATTAGACAAAGGGAAATGAAGGGAAGGGAGGGGGAATAGGAAAAGGGAAGATGGTGGAATGAATCCAAAATAATTTTCCTGTGTACACATATGAATTTACCGTAATGAATCCCACCAATGTGTATATCCATAAGAAAGGAGTCCTAATTAGAATAAGATATATTCTATGCTTGTATAATTATATCAAAATGAATTCTCATGTACAACTAAAAAGAACCAATAAAAACATAAAAACTGTTGGTAGCAATTCCATGTCACTGATTATGGATGATTAGGTTCCCTGGTTAAAACAAATTCAGTTTATGCCCAGTCTAACTGCTGGCTCAGGTCAAAAACAATTTTTTAAACTGGTGCATAATCGGTATACTTAATGGTGGGATTTGTTGTTACATATTAATACATGCACAGGTCAAATTCTTTCTGTTTAAAAATGAATATAAGCTGGGCGCGGTGGCACACGCCTGTAATCCCAGCACTTTGGGAGGCTGAGGCAGGAGGATCACGAGTTCAAAGCCAGCCTCAGCAATGGCGAGGCACTTAGCAACTCAGTGAGACCCTGTCTCTAAATAAAATACAAAAAAGGGCTGGGGATGTGGCCCAGTGGTCGAGTGCCCCTGAGTTCAATCCCCAGTACCACAAAAAAAAAAAAAAAAAAAAAAAGAATATAGCCCAAATGATTTAGGTGAGATTTGTATGATTTATATGACCTTTTAACTATTCTGTTAAAACATTTTTCTGTATATTAGCTAAGTTGAAAATAAGAAAATGGGAACAAGTTAGGAAATATCTAACTGTATCTCCACCAGTGCCTTACTGCCACATCAGCAAAATTGGTATGGGTAATTAAAATACAAAACTCTGAATTTATATATATTGCTTTTCCTCCTCCCCTCCAAAGTTTACTTGGCCTGAATTGTTCAAATAATTCTTTTTCCCCCCAGTTACTCTAAAAGTGAACTTTTTGTTATGTAGACTAGATCCCAGATTTGTGAAGCTGGATTGTCCTTGAGATTATCAATTCTGTTAGTCATTTTTAAAAACTATTTATTTATTTGCTTTAGTTGTACACAATGCGTTTATTTTTACATGGTGCTGAGGATCGAATCCGGGCCTCGCACATGCTAGCACATGCTAGGCAAGCGCTGAGCCACAACCCCAGCCCCAATTCTGTTAGTCATAATACAAAAAGTCACCATTACCACTTAGAGAGCATATTGTGTATGTTCATTTTAGCACCTACAATATGACAACTCTCTTCTAAATTCAACATTTTCCCTTTACTTCCTAGGTTTTATTGACCATATATTATCTCACTTTTAGACTGAACCAGGGTGCTGAAGTGTGTATGTTTCATTTTAGCCTGATGTGTTTTTGATGGGCAGCTTTATGCTTTATTAGGTTGTGTAACCAGCCATCCTGTTTTTGTGTTTTTTGTGTTAAATCTGAGGTCATTTGGCTAAACTGTTTTCTAGCACCTTAGCTTTATTAGAATTGTTTATTTTTATTAGAGATTTTCTGATGACCCACATAGGTCTTGGGGTCACATAGCTACTTCACTTTTTCTTACTAGATTATTCATTTGTTCATTCTTCCTTTTTTTTTTGTGGTACCAGGGATTGAACTCAGGGGCACTCGACCACTGGGTCACATCCCCAGCCTTTTTTTTTTTTTTTTTTTTGTATTTTATTAGAGACAGGGTCTCACTGAGTTGCTAAGTGCCTCGCCATTGCTGAGGCTGGCTTTGAACTCGCGATCCTCCTGCCTCAGCCTCCCAAAGTGCTGGGATTACAGGCGTGCGCCCGGCTTTCCCTTTTTTTTTTTTTCTTTCTTCCTTCCTCCCATCCTCCCTCTTTCTTTTTTTTCACAGTATTGGGGATTAAGCCCAGAACCTTACACACTGAGCTACATCCCCAGTCCTTTTTATTTTTTTGAGACAGAGTCTTGCCTTGCTTTATGATCCTCCTGCCTCAGCTTCCCTAGTCATAGGAATTGCAAGTATGTGCTACCATGCCCAGCTGTTTGTTATTTTAAAGCAGATTGAACTTTAATTTTTGTTTACAAAGTCTGTTTTGGAGACTTACCTATATTAAATGATAACTCCTGAAAATGGTTTTTCTTCTTTCCTCCCCCATTAAACTGTTGACCATACTAAAAGCTTCAGTACCATGTGTCCTAGAGAAAGCAAAGGAACAGAGAGTAGTGTGTATATATATATGAGAGAGAGAAAGAGAGAGAGAAAACGAAAGAACACTATGATAACAAGTTATCTTAGAGGGAAAATGCAAAGTAGGAAATAAAGCTCTTCAGTAGAGAGGCAAAAGCTTCAGGTTTTAGAGCTATTGAATGAATTAGCAAGAGTTGTAAAGTTTGGTGAAAAGAACCTCGATCTAAGCCGGGCGCGGTGGCGCAAGCCTGTAATCCCAGCACTTTGGGAGGCTGAGGCAGGAGGATCGCGAGTTCAAAGCCAGCCTCGGTAATGGCGAGGCACTTAGCAACTCAGTGAGACCCTGTCTCCAAATAAAATACAAAAAAGGGCTGGGGATGTGGCCCAGAGGTTGAGTGCCCCTGAGTTCAATCCCCGGTACCAAAAAAAAAAAAAAAAAAAAAAAAAAAGAACCTCGATCTATTAAATGTGCTGTGTTCTAGTGCCAATCATATGACTTCATTTCACCATAAAAAATGTTTGTTTATGCACAGAAATGAAATAAGCTGAAGCTAATGGGGCATCCTTGAATGACATATAAAATGTATTTTTAAATATCAAAGTAATCCAATAGCAACTTTTCTTAAAATTCCTGCTGTGTGTTTCAAAACAGACAACAGATGTGTGCAACAGGCAACATAAGAATAAAAGAATAAGATGGGCGTGGTGGCGCATGCCTGTAATCCCAGCACTTGGGAGTCTGAGGAAGGAGGATCATGAGTTCAAAGCCAGCCTCAGCAATGGCGAGGCACTTAGCAACTCATTTGAGACCCTGTCTCTAATAAAATACAAAAAAAGGCTGGGGATGTGGCCTAGTGGTTGAGTGCCCCTGGGTTCAATCCCCAGTGCCCACAAAAAAAAGAAAAAAAGGTAAAATATAGTTAGGGTCCTTGGGAAATCAGTACTTATGAAAAGTTAATACAGATCATAAGGACTGGCATGATGATTAATAATTGCCAGATAAAGTGGAAGAGCCAGCAAGTTGTCTGAGTTTGAAGGCGTTAGTAATGGCTCTGAACCAAAATGGTCTAGGGAGAAGTTTTTTGTTTTTGTGTTTTTGGTACCAGGGATTGAACTCGGGGCACTCGACCACTGGGCCACATCCCCAGCCCTTTTTTGTATTTTATTTAGGGACAGGGTTTCACTGAGTTGCTTAGTGCCTCTTATTGCTGAGGCTGGCTTTGAATTTGCAATCCTCCTACCTCAGCCTCCCCAGCCACTGGGATTACAGGCCTGCACCACTGTGCCTGCCTTGTTTTTGTTTTTGTCAGGGCTGGGGATCAAATCCAGGGATTTCCACATGTTAGGCAAATGCTCTTATCACCGAGCTACATCCCCAGCCCTTTATGAAAGGTTCTTTATAGGCAGAAAGAGGCCTTGAAGGATGGGTAGGACAGAAATAGGGGAAGTGTGGAATCATTTACTTGTACAGCATTTATTGAGTACCTGCTTCAAACCAGGCATTGTAGGTATTGGGGTTACAAATTGAATAAGATATTAAGTAAGATAGATTCTTTTACAGTGCTGGCACTCTAGTAGGGGAAAACATTATTTTTTTTTTTTTTTAAATATTTATTTATTTGCTTTAGTTGTATACAATGTGTTTTTAGTTTTACATGGTGCTGAGAATCGAACCCGGGCCATGCTAGGCGAGCGCTCTACCACTGAGCCACAATCCCAGCCTGGGAAGACATTATTTTAAGTAAATAATAAAAAGAATTAGAAACCAAGTGCTATTGGAACCATAAATAAAGAATTGACAATTTTAATTTGAAAAGAAAGCATCACTGAGAGGATAGTGTTTTGGGATAGTTCTTGAAGAATGTGTGGAATTTCTCCAGGCAGAAGGTAGGAGTAGAGAAAACAAGCAGAAAGGCATGGAACTTGGTGGGGGGAAACAGGAAAGGTATGGCAATAATACATAAAGTGCTTGGCAAGGAGTGGCAGATGAAGTTGGAAAGGATATTTTATATACCAAATTGAGCTGAAATTTAAGCTAGTAAGCAGGAAGATTGCTTCTAAATAATCGATTAAGGATACAAGCTCTGGGGGCTGGGGCTGGGGCTCAGTGACAGAGTGCTTGCCTCACATGTGTGACGCACTGGGTTAGATCCTCAGCACCACATAAAAATAAACAAAATAAAGACATTGTGTCTATGAATAACTAAAAACAAACAAAAATTAAAAAAATTTTAAAAAAAGGATACAAGCTCTGAAAGTCAGACTGCCTGGGTTTGAATCCTAGCTCTATCACTTGATAATAACCTTACTGTGGACAAGATACTTAACATTCTAAGCTTTAGTGTTCCCCCTCCTACTTACTAGTTATTTACTTATTTGTGTACTAGTTAGGCAGGTGCTCTTCCATTGAGCTACATCCCCAAACTACCCCCACTGGTGTTTGTTTGTTTTTGACAAGGTCTTAGTAAATTGAAGAGGCCATCCTAGAATTTGTAAACCTGGATTGCAAATGCCTGGGATTATAGGCATGCATCACACCTGGCCCTAGTTTTTTCATTTATAAAATAGAGTTTATAGCTGGGCACATGTGGGTAATCCTAGTGATCCTTAGGCAGAAGGATTGCAAGTTCAAGGACAGCCTCATCAATTTAGTGAGATCCTGTCTCTGGTGTGGGTTATGGATAAGCTTCAAAGTTTACCAAGTAAAGGTAGCTAGAAAGAGATAGTAAGGAGGGGCTCTCCAGATTCTTGATACAATCAAAGACTAAATGAAGAAAAGGGAATGAAACTGGAACATTAGAGATTTGATAATTTAGTTAGATTACAATTCAGGATTTTAGAGGTAGAGCATTAATTAGGGAGTGGAGTTCAAGCCTCTCTGTTCTTAAATTTAATTAAATTATTATTTGTTTGTTGTACTGGAGATTGAACCCAGGGATGCTCTACCACTGAGCTACATCCCCAACCCTTTTTACATTTTGTTTGTGACGGGTTCTTTGCTATATTGCCCAGGTTGGCCTCATCCTCCTGCCTCAACCTCCTGAGTAGCTAGAATTATAGGCATGCACCACGGCTTCTGGCCAGTTCTTCAATTTTAGATAGTTCATTCACATGGATGTTGATGATGATGGAATTTAGGATGGAAAGAATTGTGAGCCAGGACCCTGAGTTTAGGATGAATGTGAGTGATGACTAGAAATTTAGTAGATGACAGGGACAAAATGAGGATTAGAGGAATGCTAGAAAGGTCGAAGGGGAAGGAGGGGAAGGGAGGGAGCAAGGGGGGATGGAGGGGAAAAAAGAAAAGGTGGTTGAATAAGATGGATGTCTTTATCCTAAATGCATGATTGAAGTTTGAATGGTACGAATATACATTGTATTCAAATAGTGTTTTTTAAAAAGATGCTCTATATGTTTACTATGAATTATAATGCATACTACTATTATAAATACAACAACTTTGAATAAAAAATAAACTATCTAGAAGGCCTGAACTTCAAAGGAAGGAGGCATTTATTTCTTCAGTGGAGTGACCATTTTGGAAATGGTATTGAAGAGCTAAAAGCTGATTGTTGGAGTATGGAAAAATAAGCATCTACTTTGAAAAAAAGTATTTGAGAAGTATTGTACTTCAGAAGCACCAGGATTTAACTAAACTAGAAAGATGACATCATTCTATGGAGAGGTGTGTGTGTGTGTATGTGTGTGTGTGTGTGTGTGTTTAGGGTGAAAAGGAAATATACACAAATATTTTAATGTTAAAATAGGAATTCTGGAGGCCTGAATGA
Organism: Tamias sibiricus; assembly: GCA_025594165.1. Lineage (NCBI taxonomy): Eukaryota > Metazoa > Chordata > Mammalia > Rodentia > Sciuridae > Tamias > Tamias sibiricus. The sequence goes on along the minus strand of CM046663.1, from coordinate 120,067,302 downwards.
TAATAATTAGGAGAGAGAATAACCAGAAGAAAATGGTGTGAGGTAAGGGAATATAGAGAAAAATCAGTATATGAGGATAACAACTGTAGTATTTGGACTGTTGCCAAGGATGGCAAAGACAGGAAGTACAATAGAATGAACTGACCTCAGGCATCTTGATATTTTGTTCAGTTTATATAGTACTTCATTTGGAGTTGTAGGCTTCTTAGGGCTAAGAGTGTGAAGCCTTAACTTAAAGAATTGGGAAACATGGTTAATTCCTAGCCCAGTGGTAGTAACAATAAGATTTTGCCTTTCCCTGACCAATCTGTATCTGTGGTTTGTTTTTCCAGCTTCCTAAATTAAAGTGTATTTTAGGCCTTGGTTTTTAGCTATCATACATTAAGTGCAAATGAAGATACTTTGTGAATGTTATTGGTTACTATTTAGATATGCCCTTCATGCCAAAATTTGGATTAAAGGGAAATTTTCAACAGAGTAGTTTGATCAAAATGAGTATTACCAAATCAAGTTTTCCAGTGTTGGTAACTTGGTGATTTGAGGTGGTTTGAGCTGTTCAAATTAATCCTCTGTTACTAGCCATTTCAGCTGGTGATCATTTATGTTAGATTTACATACATTTATGTTCTGTTTTTTCCCTATCACAAATACAGAAGAGTAGGAAAAATTAGTCTGCAAAAAATTCATGCAGAAAAGAAAGAGAAAGAAAGAAACCATCCAACCAACCTGGGAAAGCACCAGTAACTAGCTGAAGAAGAATTAAAAAGGAAAACCTTTTAAAAGCCTGAAAACAGGATGAAAATGCTTTAAAATGCTTTATGTGTTAACAGGAGAAACTATTGGTTGAGACTTTTTTTCTTTTTACTTTTTATTTTAACAGTCATTCCTGGGCAGTGGTCTTGGAAATGCCTTGACCCTGGCTATGAGCCCACCCTAACCACACTGCAGCATGGGAGAATATTAATTTTGTGGGGGAGGTACTAGGGATTGAACTCAGGGGCACTCAACCACTGAGCTACATCCCTAGCCCTATTTGGTATTTTATTTAGAGACAGGGTCTTACTCAGTTGCTTAGCACCTTGTTTTTGCTGAGGCTGGCTTTGAACTCATGATCCTCCTCCCTCAAGCCTCCCGAGCTGTTGGGATTACAGGCTTGTGCCACCGAGCCTCGTGAGAATATTAATTTTTATTGAAAAAAATTTTAGTTCCATATTGAACTTAGCAGTTTTAACATTCACAGTGTGCGTGAAAACATGCAGTACTACCTGTATCTGATGGAGTGTGTGGAAGACAGGGTGATGCCCCAGGTGGTTTTTAGGAAGTTCTGTATTTTCAACAGAATTCAGCCAAGTTGAATTATGTTGTTGATTGTTAGGAAGTATGCATGATCTAAAATGTAGCACCTTGAAATCAAACGGTATCCCTTTTCCTGAGTACAGTGAAAAAATATTTTGTGGCCTAATGAGAAAAAATATGATACTATCTTGATCTCAAAAAATTTTATTGAAGATATATTTAACCTCATTTTTATAATGCCCACAGAGTAACTCTTTTATTTATTTAGCAATTGATTGATAATGTATATTTTTAAATATACTTCAACTGATGCTTTTATTTTATTAGAATCTTGTCATACTGTTTTTGGAGGAACAAAGTGTGTTTTAATGCCTTATTCTAGATGAAGCAAAAAGTAATGGGAATAAATCTGGATGTGGTGATGCATCCCAATGGCTTGGGAAGCTGAAATAGGAGGATCGTAAGTTTGAGGCCAGCCTCAGCAAGTTAATGAGACCCTGTCTCAAAATTTAAAAAAAATGGAAAGTGCTGGGATGTGGCTCAGTGGTAAAGTGTTCGTAGGTTCAATCCCCAGTAAACACCCTCACCCCAAAAAAGGAATACATATGTTTCTATATAAATGTGATGGGAAAATAAGTATGTTCAGATTTTGTTTAACTGAATATCAAAAAAGAAAGAGGGGTTAGGGTTGTGGCTCAGTGGTAGAGTGCTTGCCTAGCAAGTGTGAGGAACTGGGTTAGATTCTCAGCACCGCAAATAAATAAATAAATAATGTAGTAAAGGCCCATCAACAACTTAAAAAAAAAAGAAGAAGAAAGAAAAAGCAGAGGGATTGCTGATTTCAAAGACTTTTAGAAAGGATTGGCATCCCTCTCTCTACCTTAGTTCTTTTTTTATTTTATTTTATTTCTTTTAAATATTTATTTATTTGCTTTAGTTGTACACAATGCCTTTGTTTTTACGTGGTGCTGAGGATCGAACCCGGGCTGCACACGTGCTAGGCGAGCGCTCTACCACTGAGCCACAGCCCCAGCCCCTCATTTTTTCTTTATAGGCTGATTTTATTTGTTTATTTTTATGTGGTGCTGGGGATCGAACCCAATGTCTCACATGTGCTAGGCAAGTGCTCTACCACTGAGCCACAACCCTGCCCTCTGTTCTTATCTCACTTTTTTTTTTTTTTTTTTGTACCAGGGATTGAACTCGGGGGCACTCAACCACTGGGCCACATCCCCAGCCCTTTTTTTTTTTTTTTTTTTTATTAGAGACAGGGTATTTTATTAGAGACAGGGTCTCACTGAGTTGCTAAGTGCCTTGCCATTGCTGAGGCTGGCTTTGAACTAGCGATCCTCCTGCCTCAGCCTCCCAAGTGCTAGGATTACAGGGGTGCACCACTGCACCCGGCCTCATCTCACTTTTGAAGGGTCAAGTTCCTTCAAAATTTTTTCTTAGTATGAGAATGTGATTATTTATTATTGTTTCTTAGGTAATTGATATCATTCTAACCTAGCTACTGCCCCTTTTGTAAAAGTTTGTTTAGATTGAAAAGGAGCAGTTGTTCCTATATATTTTCAGGCTTCTATATGGTAATTGCTAATCACAATGATAACCCTAAAGCATCAAGAAATTACTATATACTGTGTGCCCAATTAAAGATAATTTTTTTCCTCTAAAAACTGTCCCTACCCTTAAAGATTTGCCTTACATTTCAGTCTTTACTTAGTAGAATTTGACCATAAATGTTTCACTTGATTTTGAAAAAACAAAGCACTCTTTGGTAAAGTGTCTGAAACTGCAGTCCAAGTTGATTTTGAATGCTTAAAGAATTCACCTGTTGGGAAAACCATCCTCTTCACAAAAGCCTAGAAAAAAATAAATACTTAGTAATCAGTCTAACACAGCGGGCGAAAGATCTCCACAATGAAAACTACAGAACACTAAAGAAAGAAGTTGAGGGCTGGGGTTGTGGCTCAGCGGTAGAGCGCTCCCCTAGCACGTGTGCGGCCCGGGTTCGATCCTCAGCACCACGTAAAAATAAAATTCACTGTGTACAACTAAAGCAAATAAATAAATATTAAAAAAAAAAAAAAAAGAAGTTGAAGCAGACCTCAGAAAATGGAAAGATCTTCTATGTTCTTGGATAAGCAGAATTAATATTGTCAAAGTGACCCTACTACTAAAAGCACTATATAGATTAATGCAATTCCTACTAAAATTCCAATGATGATCTTCATAGAAATAGAAAAAGCTGTCATAAAATTCATTTGGAAAAATAAGAGGCCCAGAATAGCCAAAGCAATGCTTAGAAAAGTGATGCAGGAGGCATCACCGTACCAGACCTTAAGTTATATTACAGAGTTGTAGTAACCAAAATGACATGGTATTGGCACCAAAACAGACATGAAGACCAGTGGTACATAATAGAAGACACAGAGCCAAACCCACTTAAACTTATCTCATACTAGACAAAGGTTCCATAAACATATATTGGAGAAAAATAGCCTCTTCAACAAATGGTGCTGGGAAAACTGGAAATCCACATGTAGTAGAATGAATCCCATCTCTCACCTTGCACAAAACTCAACTCAAACTGGATCAAGGACCTAGGTGTTAGACCAGAGACCCTGTACCTACTAGAAGAAAAAGTAGACCCAACTCTCCATCATGTCAGCTACGGAACTGGCTTCCTCAATAAGACTCTTAAAGAACTCAAAAAATGTAACACGCGCGCGCACATACACACACACACACACACACACACACACAAAAACAAAATAAAAACAATTAACAAATTGCTGGGCAAAGGAACTGAACAAGTACTTCACAGAAAAAGAAATATGAGGGCTGGGGTTGTGGCTCAGCGGTAGAGCACTCGCCTAGCACGTGCGGCCCAGGTTCGATCCTCAACACCACGTAAACATAAATGCATTGCATTGTGTACAACTAAAGTAAATAAATAAATATTTTTTTAAAAAAATAAACATATTGTGTACGACTAAAGCAAATAAATATTTTTTAAAAAAGAAATACGAATGGTCAAAAAATATGTGAAAAAATGGTCAACATCTCTAGCAATTAGAGAAATCCAAATTAAAACTACACTAAAATTCCATCTTACTCCAGTTAGAATGGCAATTATCAAGAATACAAGTAACAAATTTTGTTGAGGATGTGGGGAGAAGGATACTCTCACATATTGCTGGTGGGATTGCAAATTGGTTCATCTGCTGAGGAAAGCAGTGTGGAGATTCCTTAGAAAACTTGGAATGGAACCACCATTTGATCCAGTTATCCCACTCCTTGGTCTATACCCAAAGGACTTAAAATCAGCATACTACAGCATTGACACAGCCACATCAATGTTTATAGCAGATCAATTCACAACTGGCTATTCAAAATAGCCAAGCTATGGAAACAACCTAGGTATCCTTTAACAGATGAATGGATAAAGAAACTATGGTATATATTATACACAATAGAATATTGTTCAGCTATAAAGACGAATGACTTTATGGCATTTGCCAGTAAATGGATGGAACTGGAGAATATCATGCTAAGTAAGCCAGTCCCACAAAATCAAAGGCCGAATGTTCTCTCTGATATGTGGATGCTAACCCACAACTAGGGAGGGGAAGAACAGAAGTCCATTGATTTAGACAGAGGGGAATGAAGGGAAGGGAGTGGGGAGGGAAATAGGAAGGACAGTAGAATTAATCAGACGTAACTTTCACAGTCTTGTATTTGAATACGTGACTAGGGTAACTCCGCATCATGTACAACCACACGAATAGGATCATGGGGCTGGGGTTGTGGCTCAGCGGTAGAGTGCTCGCCTAGCACGTGCACAGCCCAGGTTCGATCCTCAGCACTACGTAAACATAAAATGCATTGCATTGTGTACAACTAAAGCAAATAAATATTTAACAACAACAACAAAAAAGAATAGGATCATAATTAGAATAAGTTATACTCCATGTGTGTATAATATGCCAAAATGCATTGTACTGTCATGTATATCCAAAAATAACAGAAATAAAAATTTTAAAAAAGAATTTACCTGTTGGATTCAGTAAAAAAGGAATCAAAAAATTTAATAGATAAATAGTAAATTTTCCTACATATGTAATCTCAAAATTGTGCTTTGATAACCATCAAAAATAGACCTTCCTATTCTCCATTGCTTTCAGTTAATATTACTTAAAATAGTACAGTTGGTGATTACTTGTCAAAATCATAAATATACATTGCAGAAGTATAAATACCTACTTCAATAGTTAGACCAAAGAGAACTTTTGGATAAATTTGTCGTGTAGTATTTTACGTATATTAAAATTTACTATATCTCATCCAACTTAGATGCAAGTGAAAATGATTTGTGTCTGAAAAGTATGTTGGATGACTCAAAAAAATAACTCCAATGATAAAGAATATATTGATGTTGAAGATGTGCATAATGACTTTGATTAAAAGTGTTTTGTGGGGCTGGGATTGTGGCTCAGTGGTAGAGCGCTCGCCTAGCACGTGTGCGGCCCGGGTTTGATCCTCAGCACCACGTAAAAATAAAGGCACATTGTGTACAACTAAAGCAAATAAATATTTTTTTAAAAAGTGTTTTGTGAAATATAAGTAGGAGAAAAACTATCTGTAAATTATCACGATTTGTTATAAGTCTATATATGTGGTATACTAAATAATTTTAAATTTCATAAGTAAACATTTGACTCTTTTATATACATCCCTAAAAGATTATATCCAACTTAGACACCATTTTTTTTATGGTCTTATTCAGAACATGGTAGATCACCGTATGTTTGGGATTTCTTTTTTTTTGGGGGGGGAGTTTGGTACCAGCACTTGAATCCACATCCCCAACCCTTTTTACTTTTCAGTTTGAGACAGGGTCTTGCTTAGTTACTTAGGACTTCACTAAGTTTCTGAGGCTGACTTTGAACTTGTGATCCTCCTGCCTCAGCCTTCTGAGTCGCTGGGATGACATGTGTGCATCACCACTACCCGCTGGGATTTCTTTCTATTCAGGTATATGTAGTATTAAATTGCATTTACTGAACTTTGTTTAAGGTGAAGAGTTTATAACTCATTTTGAGAGTTCTGCTGAAAATGTTTGGCCTGAAGAAAAACTTTAGTTTTGAAAGAGCTTGAATGTCTTGAAAGAGCTTTAATTTCGTGAAACAACTCATTTACCTAATCTTTCTCAACAAAGAAAATGTTAGCATGGTAGTGCACACTTGTAATCCCAGCAGCTCAGGAGGCTGAGACAGTAAGATCGAGAGTTCAAAACCAGCCTCAGCAACAGCAAGGCTCTAAGCAACTCAGTGAGACCATGTCTCAATAAAATACCAAATAGGGCTGGGGATGTGGCTTAGTGGTTGCCCCTGAGTTCAATCCCAGGTTCCAAAGAAAAGAGAATGTTATTCTGTATGGCTCAATAAAAAGCATTGTTAGACCTGGGCACGGTGGCGCAGGCCTGTAATCCCAGCACTTGGGAGGCTGAGGCAGGAGGATCGTGAGTTCAGAGCCAGCTTCAGCAATGGCGAGGCACTTAGCAACTCAGTGAGACCCTGTCTCTAATAAAATACGAAAAAGGGCTGGGGATGTGGCCCAGTGGTGGAGTGCCCCTGAGTTCAATCCCTGGTACCAAAAAAAAGAAAAAAAGTATTGTTGGGGCCTGGGATTGTGGCTCAGTGGTATAGCGCTTGCTTTACTTGTGTGGGGTACTGAGTTCAATCCTCAGTACAACGTAAATAAATAAAATAAAGGTATTGTGTCCTACAACTTAAAAAAAAAAAAGTACTTTTGGCTCTTGATTTAGCTCAGTAGTGGAATGCTTGCTGTCATACTCTAGGTCCTGGGTTTCATCCCCAATACCACAGGAAAAAAAGTATAATTTGATTACCCTTTTAGAAAAAAATTCATTAAAAAAAAGACATTCTACCCAATAAATGAAGAACTGAAAACCCCTGCTTTTCAATTTTTCTTCTTACATTTTTAGGTCCAGTGATTAGTTCTTACGTTAATATATTGTTACTGACTAATTTTGTATTGATTTAAAAAAATATTTCAGCTGTCCCTTTCCCCCCAACACATCGCTTGACATCTGAAGAAGTATTTGATATGGATGGGATACCCAGGGTTGATGTTCTGAAGAACCACCTAGTAAAAGAAGGTCGGGTAGATGAAGAAATTGCACTTAGAATTATCAATGAGGGTGCTGCCATCCTTCGGAGAGAAAAAACAATGATAGAAGTAGAAGCCCCAATTACAGGTAAATTTATTTATGTTTTAGATATTATTTTTATTATATCATTATTTAGTTGCCTGAATATAAAACTATTTCCTTTTCAGTCATATCATATACTGAGTTAATATTACATGGACAGTATCTTGAATTTGTGAATTATTTTCTATACATTTAAAGTTTCTGTTAGATTTCAGTGAATAAACATGAATGTAAATACTGAGGTTAGTTAATATGCTTTTGTGAGGTTTCATCAGTTGTACTGGCCATACTTCAATTTGCTTCAGTGCTTACTTGCTGCCAGTCATTAGGGGCACATACTTTGTCATATTAGATAACAAAGGTGATGATTTAAAGGTTAACAGAAATTACTGAGTTAGCATGGAGATTTTACTGCCACCATTTATAATTTTGATATCCCATGACTTAAACACATCCTTTGCTTCCTAAAGAGGAGCTTTTATCAAATCAGATGAAAAGTTTGTTACTGATGATAAATTTTGTTATTTCTGTTACATCTTGTTCCAGATGTTGAACACAGGAATTCTTGTTTACACATCATCCCTATATGACTCTTCATAGACCACTTCTTCTCAGACAATTCTGTATAGCATTTACACTATTATGTAAAGGAAATTAGAATTTAAGTAATATTTGTTATTTCAGAGTTGTTGTTTTTTTTCACATCTGATAATCTTCTTGTTTCAGTGTGTGGTGACATCCATGGCCAATTTTTTGATCTGATGAAACTTTTTGAAGTAGGAGGATCACCTGCTAATACACGATACCTTTTTCTTGGTGATTATGTGGACAGAGGTTATTTTAGTATAGAGGTAATAATCATATACTATCATTTGCTTTGCTCTTAAGTGTTAACATAGATGACTTCTATTAATTCCTGGTCTAGTAAGTTCCTAAAACTATCTGTGTTGGGTTCTTTTTAATACCTCTTCATATGCTGAAGTTTATAAGAAAAGCTATTATTTATTTCTTTTCTTTCAGACCATTCAATTAGTTTTCTTTATGTTACTCTGTATAATTATAATTGACATTTTCCCCAGGGGAAATAATGAATAAACTGAGAGGTCTTTATTGCCCTGTTATCTCATGGCTCTAAAAAGCTAATGATGTGCATTTTTGTATCTGTTTGTTTCTTTTGCCCCCAGAGGCATTAAACTAAAGGGGGGGGGGCAACAAACTAAATTCCATCTGATTAAATAAAACATAATTCTCTTATTGCTTAATCCCTAGTGTTTATATCACTTATTATGTACCTATTAAGACCCCCGTATATTGGGCTGGGGTTGTAGCTCAGTGGTACAGTGCTTGCCTTGCCCTGTGTTCGATCCTTGATACCACATAAAAAATAAATAAATAAAAATAAAGGTATTGTGTCCACCTACAACTAAAAAAAATTTTTAAAAAAAGATCCCCAGTATAACTGAATAACAATAGACCCAAGTATATTATATGGAATCTTTGTATATTCTGTAAGGATTAGTTTTGTGTTTAAAAATTTAAGAGGCATTAAAATGACCTGTTGATCTCAATTGACAGTGGATGATTCTTTTTCTCCTTATTCTTTTCTAATTATATGGTAAATGCAGAATAATCTGAAAATTTCTAACATATGCACCTCTTCTTTTTAAAAATAAAAAATGGGACCATATTATAACATTTTTCTGTAACTTGCTTTTCTCATATATCCCTACACTGTGAATGTCTTTAAAAATCAATAAATATAAATCTATAGCATCATTTTTAATATTTGCATTGTCTTCCATTGAATAAACAAACCATAATGAATTTCTTGTTGCTAGACATTTAAGGTGTTACCAACGTTTTTTGCCATACAAATGATGCCTTGGTGAGCCATTTTATTCATATATTGGTGCACACTTGCCCTACTATTTTTGTAGTACAGACACCCAGAAGTAGAATTGCTAGGTCAACGTTCTGTTGATATATATTTATGTTGTAAATTTAAATTTTCCCAAGCATATTCTAAGCACTTAACAAATATTGATCAATCCTCACAACATTTTTATGAGGTAAGTACTTTTATTTTATTCATTTTATAGATGAGGAACCTGGGGCTTGGAGAGGTTAAGTAACTTGCCCAAAGTCAATTGTTAGTAAGTTAGCATAGTCAGGCAGTCTGATTCAAAACCTGTACTTTTAATCAGTTCTTCTAATAGATATTGAAGGTTTACCAGATGAATCTCCATTCAAGTTAATGTTGTTTATATTTACTTCTCCAGTGTTTTCAATATACTTTCCTTTCTGAGGTTTACTGAGGTTGCCAGTGTGAAAGGGAGTTCTTGACTCTGTCCATCTTGTCTGCCTTGTGAATTTTATTATCCTGAGTTTATGTTCTTCCTGTCATTCATAGTGTCATTATCAGCCCCTTTAACCTTCTCTGAATTACCTTGGTGCTTCAAGAAACTTAGAAATGGCCCTGACAAAAATTTGGGGGCATTTGGTAAAAACAATACACAATTTTAGGAACTTTAATTGATAACTAAGCTTGTTGTACGTGTGTACATATTACTGTTTTATAGTTACTATTCATTTAATACATTTTATTGTTATAAAAAGAAAATAACAAAGAATCAAAATAAACAACACGTTGAGCTGGGTGCAATTGAACATGCCTATGATCCCAGCAAATTGGGAGGCTGAGTGGCCTGGGCAACTTAGTAAGACCCTGTCTCATGATAAAATTTATAAAAAGAGTCTAGGAATGTAGCTCAGAGGAAGAACATTCCTGGATTCAATTCCCAGTACCACAAAGGGTAGGGGAGCAACATATTAAGTAAATATATACTTAATATATTTAGTATATATACTTTTTTTTTCTTTTTTTTTAAACATTTATTTACTTTAGTTGTACACAATGCAATGCATTTATGTTTACGTGGTGCTGAGGATCGAACCCGGGCCGCGCACGTGTGAGGCGAGCGCTCTGCCGCTGAGCCACAACCCCAGCCCCAGTATATATGCTTTTTTTATTTTACTTTTTTTCTTGCAAATTAAGGTTTGAATAGTAACACATTTCAACATATATTAACTTGCTAAAAGTATTTTTTTCTTTTTATATATTATTATAAAAGCCACTCTTTATTTCCATATGAAATAGTCCTTCCTGTTTTCCTAAGCAAGTAGGTAAAATGTTAGTCTCTTTCTTATCTTAAACCTAGTTTTAAAAGGGAACTACTGTACTACCTTCTTTTATTATAAAAATTGCATTTTCTTTGACTGGTTTAGATAATAGGTATCTACCTTATGTGAGGCAACATTCATAATCAACCAAACAAACATACATACAAAACAAACATGGCCCTTTCCTTTATTAGGCAGCATAGCATAATGCTTAAGATTAGAGGTTTAGAATCCTGTTTCCATTACTTAGGAGTTTTTTGATTTTGGACAAGTTACTTAAGCTTGTTGCTTCAGTTTCTTTATTTGTAAAACAGATAATATTATATACTTCATGGTGTTGTTTGAGGAATATAAATGAGAGGGATTAATTACATTGTAAAGTGCTCTGTAAATGTTACCTATTATTTTTTACATTATTATTATATTAATGTATGTAAGGAAACCATTCTGACAATTGATTTTCATATCAAACAACTTGTAAATCTAAAGTAATAGTTTATTTGACTCATTGATACAAAAAATATTTATTGCTCTTCTATTTGCTAGGTACTTTTCTAGGAGTGGAGAATCAGAAGGAGTAAGACAACAAAGTCTGTGATCTCATGGAGCTTATATTTTAGTAGAGGACCAAGGGAGATAAAAAAGAATAATAGAGATTGTAAGGGTAATACTGTTTTAAAAAAGGGTAATATGGTTAAAAGGAGCAAAGATTAAATAATTTAGTTAAGCAACAGTACAAGATAAATTCACTGGAAACATTTTCTTTTGCAGTGTGTCTTATATTTATGGGTTTTGAAGATTCTATACCCAAGTACATTATTTCTTCTGAGAGGCAACCATGAATGCAGACACCTTACTGAATATTTTACCTTTAAGCAGGAATGTGAGTACTTTCAGGAGAAATATTTTCATTTTCTCAGTATTCATTTGGAATGATGTAGGTAGTAAGATGTGAGTTATAAAGACTTTGCAGTGTAACATGTGAGAACAAATTTTGTGCCCACACATTTAAATCTTTGAGGAAGATTGTCAGGTACTCTTTAGTGTTTAATGGTATTTAATTCAGAGGTTTTTGTTTCAATATTTTTCTATTAACTTTAATTCTTATAAACTATACTTAGGAATAGTTTGGAGTTTTATATATATATATATATATATATATATATATATATATATATATTTTTTTTTTTTTTTTTTTTTTGTGGTACCGGGGATTGAACTCAGGGGCACTCGACCACTGGGTCACATCCCCAGACCTTTTTTGTATTTTATTTAGAGACAGGGTCTCACTGAGTTGCTAAGTGCCTCACCATTGCTGAGGCTGGCTTTGAACTCGCAATCCTCCTGCCTCAGCCTCCCAGAGTGCTGGGATTACAGGCGTGCGCCACCGCGCCCGGCCTATATATATTTTTAAATCTTTATTTGCACATGATAATTTTTACATATTTATGGGTTTGTATGTAGCTTTAATATTATTTTTTCTATTAGGAAAAAAGAGAAAATTTCTGGTTATTATTAGATTGCAGAATTTTAAAAAAGATATTTATTCATTGTTTTAGTTGTACACAATGCCTTTATTTTTACATGGTGGTGAGGATCAAATCGGGGCCACGCACACGTGCTAGGCGAGTGTTCTGCTGCTGAGCCACAACCCCAGCCCCTAGATTGCAGATTTTTATTCCCCAGTCTTGAGACGTTCCTGTGAAGATTCTTTTTTTTTTTTTTTCCATATTTTTTATTGGTGTATTATAGTTGTACCTGTGAAGATTCTTAATAAATTATTTATCCTGTCATCATTAACTGTATGATACAGAACAATATTTGGCCTTTATTCACATCTTAGACATAATTTAATATTTATTAATATTCATAACTTTATTAACAAAGATTTAGAGTTAAGTTCTAAAAATAGGAATTCAGTCAGTCGTTGGTATCGGTGGAAACTGGTTCTGGGACCCCACAGATACCAAAATCTGGAGATGCTCAAGTCTCTTATATAAAATGCTATATTAAGCTGGGTACAGTGGCACATGCTTGTAATCCCAGCACTTGGGAGGCTGAGGCAGAAAGTTCAAAGCCAGCCTCAGCAATGGCGAGGTACTTAGCAAATCAGTGAGACCCTGTCTCTAAGTAAAATACAAAAAAGGGCTGGGCATGTGGCCTGGTGGTCAAGTGCCCCTGAGTTCAATCCCTGGTACAAAAAAAAAAAAAAAAAAAAAAAAAAAAAAAAAGAGAAAAAAAGCTATGTTATTTACATATAACCTCTGAGCATTTTCCTGTATACTTAAATATATCTCTAGATTACTTGTAATTCCTAATATAATGTAAATGCTATGCAAGTAGTTGCTATACTCTGTTGTTTAGGGAATAATAACAAGGAAAAAATCTGCATGTTTAGTATGTTATGTTTTTCTGATTTTTTTGTCGGGAGTAGGGATACCAGGGCATTCAACCACTGACCCACATCCCCAGCCCTGTTTTTGTATCTTATTTAGAGACAGGGGCTCACCGAGTTTCTTAGCACTTCGCTTTTGCTGAGGCTGGCTTTGAACTCATGATCCTCTTGAGCCGCTGGGATTACAGGCGTGTACCACCATGCCTGGCTTCTTCTGAGTATTTTTTTTTTTTTTTTTTTTTTTTTTTTTTGTGGTACCGGGGATTGAACTCAGGGGCACTTGACCACTGGGTCACATCCCCAGCCCTTTTTTGTATTTTATTTAGAGACAGGGTCTCACTGAGTTGCTAAGTGCTTCCCCATTGCTGAGGCTGGCTTTGAACTCGCGATCCTCCTGCCTCAGCCTCCCAAAGTGCTGGGATTACAGGCGTGCGCCACCGCGCCCGGCTTCTTCTGAGTATTTTTGATCCAAGGTTGATTGAACTCATGAATGCAAGACCCATGGATACAGAGTACCAAATGTAATTCTAAAATTAATTGAGAACCAAATAAAGATATTAGTAGAGAATTATAGTGAAAAGAAAAATAGCAGTGGATAATGGCAGAGATGGCATGTTTATACAATTTCAAGAAAGAGGCACATAACCTAATTGAATAAGATAAAACCTGTGGAAAGTGCACAGTTGGCCTAAAAATAAACAAGTTAAAATTTTTATTGAAACATAGATCTGGGAAACAGGTCTGTCAGCAAATTAGCAAATTTGGAACCTCTGGTTGTTGGATATGTATTTTCCTATATTTGAATGTTAAAATATTAACCAAAAGATTCTGGGCTAATTCCCCTTTTCTGCCCCTACTCACAGACATTTCCCCAGAAAAAGACACATAGCTAGCCGAGACCCTTGGGCCTCCCAACACTGAGTCTCTTAGCTGTTGCACCCTCTGGATCAGCTTTGTGCCACAAGGAGGTCATAAATAAATAAATAAATAAGGGCCGGGGCTGTATCTTAGTAGCAGAGCACTTGCCTAGCATGTGTGAGCCCTGGGTTCAATCCTTAGCACCACATAAAAGATAGATAAATAGATAGATAGATAGATAGATAGATAGATAGATAGGAATAGTAATGAAGCCCTTTTTGTTCTTCTTAGATAATTAGTGAACAACTACCACCAAAATCCCACCCAAAACAAAATATATAGGAATTTAAAGGTATAAAGTAACAAAGACATGTGGTTATATTCCTAAAAGTAAACAACAGATTTTGTGGAGTTTTATTTATCTTGTGTTTCTATATTGACTTCCTGCTTCACTGCCTATTTTAAACCTTCATTTTAGGGAACCCATCAGCTCCTCTAACATGTGTATATTTTCTTTTTTTTTTTTTTATATATGGATATACCTTCAGTTTTATAGTGATGTAATGGTCTTGCCTGTAATAATAATAGTCACTGACTCTTAGCATAAAATAATGTAAGTATTTAGACTTTTTTAGCCTTACCAGGCACAGTGGTGTACCCCTGTAATCTCAGTGACTCTGGAGGCTGAGGCAGGAGGATCACAAATTCAGGCCAACTTAGTGAGAGCCTGACTTAAAATTGAAAAGGACTAGGGGTGTAGCTCAGTGGTAGAGTGCTTGCCTGCCATGGTCAAATTTCTAGTTTAGTCCCCAGTACCACAAAAAGAACAAAAAACACATAAAAAAAAAAACCCTATTGAGCCATAAGTATAGTTTTAATTTTGCCTTATTTGGCCTATAAAGGTTAAGGGTTGAACTGTTTTTAGAGATTTGACTTATTTATTTTTAGTAATTTTTATGACTATCTGCTGCATATTCATAATATATTTAAAGACGGGAAATATTTTTCTTCATAAGATGTGATAACATTGCTTATATTTGTTGGTTGTTGTAGGGGAAGGATCTTGCTTTTTAAAAATGTATAAACAGTAAAATTCACTCTTTATGGTTTAGTTTTGTTTAGTTTTGTGAGTATATATTTTGACAAATATCTAGAATTGTCCATCTTCATACTCATGACATAGAAAAGTTTAATCATGATCTAAATCCTTCTTGCTGCTCTTTTTTTTTTTTTTTGTACCTGAAATTGAACCCAGGTGCTTAACCACTTAGTCGTATCCCCAGCCCTTCTAATTTTTTTTATTTTGAGGCAGGGTCTTGCTAAGTTGCTTAGGGCCTTGCTAAATTGCTGAATCTGGCTTTGAACTTGCAATCCTCTTGTCTCAGCCTCCCTAGTTGCTGGGATTACAGGTATGCACTACTGTGCCCAGCTTTTACTGCTTTTTTATAATTACTTCTTCACCTACTCTCAACTCCTGACCACTGTTTATATGTTTTCTTTCTCCATAGTTTTATAGTTTAGGTTTTAATTTAGAATATTTACCTTTTATAATTGAAATTGTCCTATCCATATCTCAATATAAAAAAGATGTGAAGGAGAAAACAAGAAATAAAAATCTAATATCAGTATCCATCTGTTTTTAAAATGACCTAGTAGTGATGTATATTTCAAATGTTTAATTTCTTTTCTAGGTAAAATTAAATATTCAGAAAGAGTTTATGAAGCTTGTATGGAAGCTTTTGATAGCCTGCCCCTTGCTGCACTTTTAAATCAACAGTTTCTTTGTGTTCATGGTGGACTTTCACCAGAAATACACACACTGGATGATATTAGAAGAGTGAGTATATATTTTAGTTCCAAAATTGATTCCTGTTTATTGTCTTTGTTAAGCAGAAAGTCAAACTTGAAATTTCTCTTCAATGCCAAAATTAGATAATGGTAAAAAACTAGTATACTGATATTTAGGGAACTAATCTTCCAATCATTCAGAACAATGTAGTATGGACTACATTCAAAGTTAATACCACTTTCCTTTGCACATTCTGTTCTCACCTTTTGGTGAGTTATTTCTGTTTTTTGTTTATTTCTTTTCTTTTTTTTTCTTTTTCACAGTTAGATAGATTCAAAGAGCCACCTGCATTTGGACCAATGTGTGACTTGCTATGGTCTGATCCTTCTGAAGATTTTGGAAATGAAAAATCACAGGAACATTTTAGTCACAATACAGTTCGAGGATGTTCTTATTTTTATAAGTAAGGAAAAATATGCAAGATTAATCACATTTTAGTTATTTAAAATATCATATGCTTCATATACACACAACCATTCTTTTACTTAATTTACTCTTTTTCCCCTACAGCTATCCAGCAGTGTGTGAATTTTTGCAAAACAATAATTTGTTATCGATTATTAGAGCTCATGAAGCTCAAGATGCAGGGTAAGAATTTTGTTTCCCTGACCCAAATTAACACCTTGAATACAAATCAAACTTAGTAACCATGATTGATGCTTTACGATGCATATTAAGCTATTTGTTTTGCAGCTATAGAATGTACAGAAAAAGTCAAACTACAGGGTTCCCTTCATTAATAACAATTTTTTCGGCACCTAATTACTTAGATGTCTACAATAATAAAGGTAAGATGTTGTTGATAAAAAATTGTTAAGCAACTTAGCATTTTAATTTACTTTTTTTTTTTTTTTGAAAATATGATAGAGAAAAAGGGCATTGTTTGAAACCATCCAAGTTTCACTTTAAAAAATAGATATAAGGGAGGGGAGAGAACAAAAAAATAAAAATCCAAAATGTGAAACTTCATTATATGTTAACTGTTATACAACTTAGCATTCACAAAAGTTGTTTTTGTAAAAAGTACTGTTGGGTTAATAAGTACAACAAACAAAACAATCATGATTTTCTTAAACTCCCCTTTCTTAAATCTTTCCCATTATAATCAAGAGGATGTTTTCTTATTTGTATAATACTGATGCTGCTTTGACCATTTTGTTTACTTGCACCATCTACTTATTTAGTTTATTATGTTGATTGATTTATATTCACTGATGTAGATAGATTCTTTTCCTTCTTATTTCCCAGTCATTATCATTGTCCCATGAAGATATGTATTTGAACTTTGATTAATCCACTTTGATGTCCTTTTAGAAATACATTCTTCTCTTTCCTTTCTTTACACTGCTTTTTTCCTTTTATCTGTTTTCCTTAGCTTGTGTTCCAGTGGTTTCCATTTCCCCTCCTTCCTTCCAAATTTGATCTGTCTGTAATGATTGGATTTTGTTTTATTCTGAACATAACTATTATTGACAGATAATGCCAGAGGGTCTTATCTAGTTATGTACATGCCAAGGACATTGAAGATGAGATTGGGCTAATGTAGATCACAGTTTCAGAGGAGAAAATTAAGAGGCTGGCTTCTATTTTGTCTTGACGTGTCTGGAATTCAGTTGACTATTTCATAGCTTCAAAGTCAGGCTATAGTAGATGTGCCAGGAGAAAGAAACCGAAGGTTAAAGAATTTAAAAAGTACATTTATAAAGATAATGAAGTCATTGCTAAATATGGGTCATGGTATAAGTTTGGATCAGAAGTAGAAGATTTTTTTGGGATGATGGGAAATGATGGCTAAAAGATTAAAACATTTGCCTGAGATCAAATAGCATGCTGGATAATTTAGAATATGCTATAGGAATTTATATGTAATGAAATGTGGCTTCATTTTTGAAAAGAAGCATATCTAAGTTTTTACTCCATTCTCAAAAACAGAATTGAGCACTACATTTAACTTTGTGCCAATGCTAATTCCTCAACCATGACTTCCCATTGTCAGTATTAGAGCCTAGTTGGTTATTCCTTTACACCATGGTTGTCCTTTTTCAGTTTGACTCAGGAGGTTAAAGAATCAATTTTTTTAGTACTTAAAAATGAAATTCGGGCTGGGATTGTGGCGTAGCGGTAGAGCGCTCGTCTAGCACGTGCGCGGCCCGGGTTCTATCCTCAGCACCACGTAAAGAATAAATACATTGTGTACAACTAAAATAAATAAATAAATAAATATTTTTTAAAAAATATTTTAAAAAATTAAAAAAAAATGAAACTCAAACCACTGAATCTCTTTTCAACATCAAATGTCTCTTATTCTAAGTCTCAACATAAGTAGTGTTGATGACTTCAGTGTTTACATAGTATGGGCATGTTTGTAATATTTTATTTCTACTGATAAGACAATTTTCTAGATTTTTCTTTCTTCTCTCTAATAAAGTTCTGAAAGTTTGGTATCAAACTGAGGCTAAGTTTAAATATTATTTCACATGAGAATTTTATAAGGGAAACAAACATAATACATGTTAAGTTAGTAAATGCTAACATGTAGCAGGATTACATTTGGTTCTGTATTAGCCAAAATTGCGGATCTTAGAATTTTACAGCTGCATTTCAGTGCTTTTCATTAAAGCAGAAAAAAAGTTATTAGATAATTATTATAATATTTGCAAAACATTTTATACTTTCATGTAGTTTAATGTGAAATGCCTTCTCTGATCTTAACATAAACTTATGAGGTAGACAGAGTGGACATTTTAGTTCCTTTTTACTTTATTTTTATAGTACTGGGGATTGAACCCAGGGCTTTACACATGCTAGGCAAGCCCTCTACCACTAATCTACATCCATAGCCTCCATTTTATAAACAAAACAAAACAACACAACCCAGATTAAATAATTTATCATAGCCGGGTATGGTGGCGCATGCCTGTAATCCCAGCACTTGGGAGGCTGAGGCAGGAGGATCGAGAGTTCAAAGCCAGCCTCAGCAATAGTGAGGCACTTAGCAACTTGGTGAGAACGTGTCTCTAATGAAAATACAAAAAAGGCTGGGGCTCATGAGGCTCAGTGGTTGTGTGCCCCCTGAGTTCAATCCTTGGCACCAAAATAAACAAATAAACAAATAAATAATGTTATATTGTATAGCTAGTAACATGCTGTAGTTTAGATTAGAATCTAGTGCTTCTAACCCCATGTTCCATAAAGTAATAAAACCAGTGACTGAAATCTATGAAGGTTAATTTTTTTTTTTAATATTTATTTATTTACTTTAGTTGTACACAATGCAATGCATTTATGTTTACGTGGTGCTGAGGCTCGAACCCGGGCCGCGCACATGCGAGGCGAGCGCTCTGCCGCTGAGCCACAATCCCAGCCCCATGAAGGTTAATTTAAGATATTAATTATCTAAATATATTAGAGCATTAGAAAGATTTCTTAAATGGAGATGAGTATATTAACATTAATTATTTTTCCCTTCTGGTATTTTAATAAATTTTTTTTCTAAATGAAGTAAAATACTTCTTTGTAATAGTTTTACCTGATTTCCTATATTAAACAAAATAAATACATTGATACATCCATAAATAAAATGTTCTAAACTAGTAGAGTTTTTTTATTTGTTTGTTTGCTTTGTTACCATTCAGCTATCTTTATCAAGTTGCCTGCAGCTAAAAAGATCCTCTTTAATTCTTTGATTAATCTGAACTTTAAAAACCTAGAAAATTGCTCATTGTCATTCTATGTTTAACAATTGAATTTTCAGAATTTTGGATTTAGTAAAGGTGCATGTTCATTATTGAATTACAAAGTAAAGCAAACATTCTGAAAAGAATCTGGAAATTTCATTTAATAACTTAGATATGTTACTCTACATAAAAGTGTGTTTAAAAACAAAAAAGTGTGTTGTTATGGAAAATTTGTTCCTATCTCCCTCCACCAGCCCAGATTCTACTCATCCCTTAATCCTCCTCCCTCTTAAAAATATATTTTTTTGTTTTTATGTATTTTATACTATTGAGGCTACAGCTGAGTTAATATGTTGACATTTAACTTATCTTGCAGCTGCTGTATTAAAGTATGAAAATAATGTGATGAATATTCGGCAGTTCAACTGTTCTCCACATCCTTACTGGTTGCCCAATTTTATGGATGTCTTCACATGGTCTTTACCTTTTGTTGGAGAAAAAGGTATGATTTTTTATTTTTTTTATAAAAGAACTGTTTCATTACCATTACACTTACTCCAGTTTACTATCGCTGGCACATACTTGCTAAAGGATACTGAAGTCTGATTTCACTGTGGTTACAGTTCTACTTGTGTCTGTGGGTGTGGATATAAGAGCCTCAAAGATATTTTAGTTAGCTGTTTACAGCCCCCATGTGAGGGTGTCTGGGGGACTGGAAGAAGACTTATAAATAGCCTGATGTTGTCTTCTGCTGTTGGATTTTCCTTCCTTTTTGTTTTTAGTGTAAATATTTTATGGAGGAATATCTTTATATTGGACAGGACTCTTCTGCATATTTTGACACCATTTTTTGGAATGCCACAGCAATTTATTGGAGAATTTAATAGCCCTTATTTTGGCAATATTAGTCATCTTATAGCACGTCTGCACTTGAAAAATGATAGAGATCTAAGTTCTAACCTAATATATCTTCCTCTATATCAGAAATATGTATAAAATTTTAGTAGTGAGCCTTTCTGATAATTTAGAGAAATACCTGTTAACTAATAAGCTGTGTGTGTGTGTGTGTGTGTGTGTGTGTGTGGTACTGGGGATTGAACCCAGGGCCTTGTGCATGCAAGGCTAACTAGTAAGCTTTTAAAGAGAAAATAAATGCTATTTAATAAATTTATGTCTTTCATTTCTAGTTCTGTAGAATTCTTAGGGTCTTTTTACCCATCACATTTTTCTTTTCCATTTTAGTGTTAATGTTAACTTTTTCACAGGGCAATGCCTCAGTTTTCATATAAGAAAAATGACAGCATGAGAGTACAGACATGATTATAAAACATTTTGTTCTATATCCCCCTCTTTTTTTCACAACTCTTCATGTTACAAAATGTTCCTTTCTGTATGATGTGTCACTTCTGCCAAGGCAATTTTTCTTTCTAAAATTCAGAATTAATATTTAAACTGTGTGTGTCAAATAGATTTTCTGCAGATTGCCTTTGGTCTTCATTTACTTAGTAGGTCTGATGTTAATACGGAGATAGAATTACTTGCTTTAGCATTTGAGAAGAGGGGCAGTTGAGGGCTTAGGTGCAAGGGATGCATTACACTTAACAACCTTCTATCTTTGGTATATGAGAAATAGTTCAATCATAGCATCATCAAGCTAAAGGGAATTTAAGTATTCATCTTGCTTACTCTCTAGCCTCCAGGCTAGACTACAACTCAGCTATTTTAATGTTATATGGGGAGGAAAGCTGCTGGGGGCCAGGAAGATAAGTAGGAAGAAAAGGGACTTTTGAGAGTCTCTGTAATTTGATTCTGTGATGCCTCCACTTAAGGAAATGTTTCATTATATCTAATTTAAAGGCTTATGCTATGAATGTTTAAATAAGGAAAGAAATAGATAATAGGTTTTTCTCAATCTACCTGTGAAAAACTAGGACATCATAGAGTTTTGAAGCTCATAGCAGACTTAATTATATAGTCCACCTCCTTTTGAGAGATGAGAAAATTTTATTTCTGTGGATCTCCTACAAGTGAAATGAATATGGAGAATATTAGGCTTCTATTGATGTTCCCACATTTAATTCTACTAAATGAACTTTGGTTCTTCTTTTGCCATTCTAAATCATTTTACCCCATAAGAAATGAAAATATTTAAATCTTTTGACCATTTTTTGTTGTTTTTCTGTGTGGATCTTTTCTAAATTAAAAAAGTGAGGCTTGGGCGGGGGTTGTGGCTCAGGGGTAGAGCGCTTGACTAGCACGTGCGCGGCCCGGGTTCGATCCTCAGCACCACGTAAACATAAATGCATTGCATTGTGTACAACTAAAGCAAATAAATAAATATTAAAAAAAAAAAAAAAAGTGAGGCTTAAAACTGGGCGCAGTGGCGCACGACTGTAATTCCAGCACTTAGGAGGCTGAGGCAGGAGGATCGTGAGTTCAAAGCCAGCCTCAGCAATGGCGAGGCAATTAGCAACTCCTGTCTCTAAATAAAATACAAAATAGGGCTGGGGATGTGGCCCAGTGGTCAAGTGCCCCTGAGTTCAATCCCTAGTACCACCAAAAAAAAAAAAAAGAAAAGAAAGTGGCTGAGGCAGGAGGATCACAAATTCAAAGCCAGCTACAACAACTTAGTGAGGTCCTCAGCAACCTATTGAGACCCTGTCTCAAAAAATAAAAACAGGGCTGAGTAGCACATGTGAGGCGCTAGGTTCGATCCTCAGCACCACATAAAAATAAATAAAAGTTATTGTGCCCAACTACAACTAAAATAAATAAATAAATAAATAAATAAATAAAATTTTGAAAAAAGGAGGGGCTGAAGTTGTGGTCCAGTGGTTAAGCAGCCGGCGTATGGAGAAGGAAAAAAAGAAAACTTAAATTTTAATATTGCACACATGGATTCCTAGCCAGTTTCTAGTGCATTAGTAGAATTTTCTCAAACTCTTCAGATTTAACATTTTGGGTTTTTCTTTTTGTGCAGGGGGCTCGGGGGTGGGGAGATAAGGGGGATTGAACTCAGGGGCACTCAATGACTGAGCCACATCCCAAGCCCTATTTTGTATTTTATTTAGAGACAGGGTCTCACTGAGTTGCTTAGTGCATGCTTTTGCTGAGGCTGGCTTTGAACTCAAGATCCTCCTGTCTCAGCTTTTTGAACCACTGGGATTACAGGCCTGCGCCGCCTCGCCTGGCTTCAGATTTAACATTTTAATACATGATAGCTGTTTGTTTAGCCTAACTATGTTTTTCCACATTTTTTCTATTGGTGCATTATAGTTGTACATATGATGGGGTTTGTTATGTATTCATACATGCACACAATTTAATAATATAATTTGGCCAATGTCAATCCTAGCACTTCCCCCTCCTTCCTTATCTCCCACCCTCTGATCTCTTTCTTTTTTTTTTTTTTTTTTTTTTTTTTTTTTTTGTGGTACCAGGGATTGAACTCAGGGGCACGCGTCCACTGGGTCACATCCCCAGCCCTTTTTTGTATTTTTATTTAGAGACAGGGTCTCACTGAGTTGCTAAGTGCCTCGCCATTGCTGAGGCTGGCTTTGAACTCGCGATCCTCCTGCCTCAGCCTCCCAAAGTGCTGGGATTACAGGCGTGCGCCACCGCGCCCGGCTGATCTCTTTCTTTTACTGATCTCCCTTTGATTTTCATGAGATCCCTCTCCACCTTTTTCCCCTGCATATGATAGAAAAATGTAACCCTGACCTTATAAGTTTTAGCCTAACTACTTCTTGTTTCTAAATAAATACAAGTGACATTTCATGTGTTCTGCATACAAAAAAACAGTTTCACTCTGGTCTAGATCCTGGGAAACAACTAATCTAAGCTAGAGAGTTCCTGAGAGGATGGTTTAAGATGCAAGGGATACATTACACTTAACCTTTTTTTTTTTTTTTTGGTATATGAGAGATAGTTTAATCATAGCATCATAGATAAAAGCAGAGTTTCTTTAACCTTTTTTGGAGGATAAGAACCCCTTTTTAATTTCATTTTTTCCTATATTTTTTGTTGGTGTATAAAAACCTTAAACTGGAGCTGGAGTTGTGGCTCAGTGGTAGAGCACTCGCCTGGCATGTGCGCGGCCCGGGTTCAGTCCTCAGCATCACGTAAAAATAAATGCATTGTGTACAACTAAAAGCAAATAAATAAAAATTAAAAAAAAAACCCTTAAACTGGAAAACTTTGAGCATATATTTGTATCCCCATCCACTATTCTCCTCCCTATATACCCAAATTATTTTGATGCAAATTGCAGCTAGCATTTTTTTGTATTTATATGTACTTCAAAATATTTCTTTAAAATGATTCATTTTTTAAAAGTAACTATACCCAAAAAATGTCAGTTTCTTAATATAGAATTCTTTTCTTTCTTTCTTTTTTTTTTTTTTTTTTTTTCAGTACTAAAAGATCAAACTCAAGGCCTTAGGCACACTAGAAAAGCACTCTAGCACTGAGCTCCATCCCCAGCCCAAAGAACCCTTTTGAGTAAGGGAATATTCAGTAGAAACGTTATGTGCATAATATACAGAACATTTTTAGTAGTCATAGATCTGAAGTGAATTGGTAATCTGTCCTAGGTTTATTGACTCTATTAAAAACCTCTTTTGGGGAAATCCAGAATGGCTTGCCTCATTTAATTTTTTTTTTTTTTTTCTGGTACTAGGGATTGAACCCAGGGGCCCTTTACCGCTGAGCTACATTCTGTCCTTTTCTATTTTTTTTATTTTGAGACAGGGTCTCACTAAGTTTCTGAGTCTGGCCTCGAACCTGTGATTCTCTTGCCTCAGATTGCAGGCATGTGCACCACACTGGCTGTTGAATACATTTTTTTAAAAAGTCTCTTTTATTCAAGGTACTAAGAGTATAAGGAGACAAGTAGGGCAGGGAATATAGCTCAGTTGATAGAGTGCTTGCCTCCCATACACAAGGCCCTGGATTCAATCCCCAGCACCACACACACATAAAAAGATACAAGTAATACTTGCAGATTAGTAGAAGACTTGAGATACATAAATAATGATGATAAGATGTAATATGGGGGCTGGGGTTGTGGCTCAGCGGTAGAGCACTCGCCTAGCACGTGCGTGGCCCGGGTTCCATCCTCAACACCACATAAAAATAAACGCATTGTATACAACTAAAGCAAAATAAATAAATATTTTAAAAAAAGATGTAGCCAGGCGCGGTGGCGCACGCCTGTAATCCCAGCACTTTGGGAGGCTGAGGCAGGAGGATCGCGAGTTCAAAGCCAGCCTCAGCAATGGCGAGGCACTTAGCAACTCAGTGAGACCCTGTCTCTAATAAAATACAAAAAAAGGGCTGGGGATGTGGCCCAGTGGTCAAGTGCCCCTGAGTTCAATCCCCGGTACCACAAAAAAAAAAAAAAAGATGTAATATGGCTGGAGAGTAGTAGAAGTATGAAAAAAATTTTGTCACTGATTATAGTATGAGGATCTTGATCACCACACGAAGAAATTGAAACTTTAATAAATGGTTACAAGACACTGAAACAATTATGACTTTGGTAGTCATTTAGAAAAAAATGTCCCAGGGGCTTTATAAAAAAATTTTGTCACTGATTATAGTATGAGGATCTTGATCACCACATGAAGAAATTGGAACTTTAATAAATGGTTACAAGACACTGAAACAATTATGACTTTGGTAGTCATTTAGAAAAAAAGTCACAGTGGTAGAGCGCTCATCTCGCATGTGTGAGGCCCTGGGTTTGATCCTCAGCACCACACAAATAAAGGTATTGTGTCTAACTATACCTAAAAAAAATAAAAACATAAAAATCCTGGGGCTGGGGTTGTGGCTCAGCGGTAGAGCACTCACTTAGCACGTACACAGCCCGGGTTCGATCCTCAGCACCATGTAAAAATAAACGCATTGTGTACCATTAAAGCAAAATAAATAAATATTTTTTTAAAAAATCCTGAGCTAGGAATTTAGTTCAGTGCCAGTGGTAGAGAGCTTGACAAGAATGTGCAAGGCCCTGAGTTCTATCAGTACTAGCAAAATAAAGAGGAAAAATTGTGGTGGTGAATGAATTGGATGGAAGAACTAGAGGCTGGGAAACCTATTATGAAGTTACATCAAAAGTTAAGTAGATTTGGGGCTGGGGTTGTGGCTCAGCGGTAGAGCACGTGCACGGCCGGGTTCGATCCTAAGCACCACATAAAAATAAAGGCGTGTGTACAACTAAAACAAATAAATAAATATTTAAAAAAAAAAAGTTAAGTAGATTTGAATGGTACGGATATACATTGTATACAAACAGTGTTTTGTAAAACGATGCTCTATATGTTTATTATGAATTATAATGCATACTACTATTATAAATACAACAACTTTGAATAAAAGATTAAAAAAAAAAAAAGTTAAGTACAACCAGGCATGGTGGTGCAGGTCTGTAATCCCAGCAGATCCGGAGGCAGAGACAGGAGGATTGTGAGTTCACAGCCTGCCTCAGCAACAGAGAAGCACTAAGTAATTCAATGAGACCCTGTCTCTAAATAAAATACAAAACAGGGTTGGGGATGTGGCTCAGTAGTTCAGTGCCCCTGAGTTCAATTCCTGGTACCCAAAAAAAGTGTTGAGCGGTGCGGTGGCGCACGCCTGTAATCCCAGCACTTGGGAGGCTGAGGCAGGAGGATCGCTTGAGTTCAAAGCCAGCCTCAGCAATGGCGAGGCACTTAGCAACTCCATGAGACCCTGTCTCTAATAAAATACAAAAAAAGGGTTGGGGATGTGGCCCAGTGGTCAAGTGCCCCTGAGTTCAATCCCCAGTACCAAAAAAAAAAAAAAAAAGATGTAATATGGCTGGAGAGTAGTAGAAGTATGAAAAATTTTGTCACTGATTATAGTATGAGGATCTTGATCACCACACGAAGAAATTGAAACTTTAATAAATGGTTACAAGACACTGAAACAATTATGACTTTGGTAGTCATTTAGAAAAAATGTCCCAGGGGCTTTATAAAAAATTTTGTCACTGATTATAGTATGAGGATCTTGATCACCACATGAAGAAATTGGAACTTTAATAAATGGTTACAAGACACTGAAACAATTATGACTTTGGTAGTCATTTAGAAAAAAAGTCACAGTGGTAGAGCGCTCATCTCGCATGTGTGAGGCCCTGGGTTTGATCCTCAGCACCACACAAATAAAGGTATTGTGTCTAACTATACCTAAAAAAAATAAAAACATAAAAATCCTGGGGCTGGGGTTGTGGCTCAGCGGTAGAGCACTCACTTAGCACGTACACAGCCCGGGTTCGATCCTCAGCACCATGTAAAAATAAACGCATTGTGTACCATTAAAGCAAAATAAATAAATATTTTTTTAAAAAATCCTGAGCTAGGAATTTAGTTCAGTGCCAGTGGTAGAGAGCTTGACAAGAATGTGCAAGGCCCTGAGTTCTATCAGTACTAGCAAAATAAAGAGGAAAAATTGTGGTGGTGAATGAATTGGATGGAAGAACTAGAGGCTGGGAAACCTATTATGAAGTTACATCAAAAGTTAAGTAGATTTGGGGCTGGGGTTGTGGCTCAGCGGTAGAGCACGTGCGCGGCCCGGGTTCGATCCTAAGCACCACATAAAAATAAAGGCGTGTGTACAACTAAAACAAATAAATAAATATTTTAAAAAAAAAGTTAAGTAGATTTGAATGGTACGGATATACATTGTATACAAACAGTGTTTTGTAAAACGATGCTCTATATGTTTATTATGAATTATAATGCATACTACTATTATAAATACAACAACTTTGAATAAAAGATTAAAAAAAAAAAAAAGTTAAGTACAACCAGGCATGGTGGTGCAGGTCTGTAATCCCAGCAGATCCGGAGGCTGAGACAGGAGGATTGTGAGTTCACAGCCTGCCTCAGCAACAGAGAAGCACTAAGTAATTCAATGAGACCCTGTCTCTAAATAAAATACAAAACAGGGTTGGGGATGTGGCTCAGTAGTTCAGTGCCCCTGAGTTCAATTCCTGGTACCCAAAAAAAGTGTTGAGCCGGGTGCGGTGGCCCACGCCTGTAATCCCAGCACTTGGGAGGCTGAGGCAGGAGGATCTTGAGTTCAAAGCCAGCCTCAGCAATGGTGAGGCACTTAGCAACTCCATGAGACTCTGTCTTTAATAAAATACTAAAAATGGGTTGGGGATGTGGCCCAGTGGTCGAGTACCCCTGAGTTCAATCTCCAGTACCAAAAAAAAAAAAAAAAAAAAAAGTTAAGTAGAAGCCAAGCTCGGTGGTGCATGCCTGTAATTCCTGTAGCTAGGGAGGCTAAGACAGGAAGATCGCAAATTCAAAGCCAGCCTTAGCCATGGTGAGGCACTAAGCAACTCAGTGAGACCCTGTCTCTAAATAAAATGCAAAAAATGTGGCTCAGTGGTTGGGTACCATAGAGTTCAATACCTGGTACCCAACTAGAGACTTAATGAAGCTCTGGTAGCATTAGGAATGGAGAATGTGGAGAACCAAAAGAACTGTGGAAGTAGAAGCAGTGAAAAAAGATTACATGTTTAAGGGGTAGATATGGTTGAAGATGACTTGGATATTTTGAGTCTGGCAAAGATAATACCATTAACAAACATTAGTGAGAAAATTCTTCTGATAGCAACCTTTCACTCTAGTTATTGCTTCTCTTCTTCTTCATTGGGATCTCTAGGCCTTTGTTTCATTTTCTTTCTTTCTTTCTTTTTTATTTTTTTATTTTTTTGATGCTGGATATTGAACCCAGGGTTCTTTACGACTGAGCTATATCCCTAGTTCTTTTTTTTTTTTTTTTTTTTTTTTGAGATAGGGCCTCACTAAGTTGCTGAGGTTGGGCTTGATACTTGCAATTCTCCTGCATCACGAGTCACTGGGATTACATGACTGTGTCATTTTCTTAATAGTTGGATCTCTTTTTTGACTTTCTTTCTTTCTAACATAAAGTCAAACTCCTTTATCTCATTTGTTCACTTTGTTTGTCCAATCGATTTTGGTCCTAGTTAAGTATAGCCATCCATTTTCTTCATTATTACAGCCCAGGTATAGAGCACTATTGGAGATATTCATATAGCCTTATGATTTTCTCTCTTTATTTTCTTTGGTGGGGGGTTATTGGGGATTGAACTCAGGAGCACTTGACCACTGAGCCACATCCACAGCCCTATTTTGTATTTTTTTTTAAAGACAGGGTCTCCCTGAGCTGCTCTTTCTCTTTATTTATTTATTTATTTATTTATTATTTATTTATTATCTTATTTATTATTTTTTTTTTGTGGTACCGGGGATTGAACTCAGGGGCACTCGACCACTGGGTCACATCCCCAGACCTTGTTTGTATTTTATTTAGAGACAGGGTCTCACTGAGTTGCTAAGTGCCTCGCCGTTGCTGAGGCTGGCTTTGAACTCGCGATCCTCCTGCCTCAGCCTCCCAAAGTGCTGGGATTACAGGCGTGCGCCACCACGCCCGGCTCTCTTTATTTTTTAAAAATATTTTTTAGTTGTAGATAGACACAATATCTTTTATTTTTATTTATTTATATGTGGTGCTGAGGATCGAGCCCAGGGCCTCATGAATGCGAGGCAAACGCTCTACCACTGAGCTACAACCCCAACCCCAGGGCCTTGCTCTTGCTGAGGCCGGCTTTGAACTCTAGATCCTCCTGCTTTAGCTTCCCATGCCACTGGGATTACAGGTGTGCGCCACCTTGCCTAGCCCATCTCTTGATTTCTAACTTTACCAGAGCTCTCAGTAGTATCCAAACATCCTTTAGGTATGTAGTCTGCTTCTTCTGTTTTCCTTAGGATAGAGCCTAAATTTTCATCCTTTTTTTCTTACTTCTTCCAGCTATTTTCTTCACTCAGTGAACATACTTGTCAGTAACAGCCACTTTCTCTCCTTATTGTTCCCTACTTTATTTGAATACTAACCTTGAATTCTTGTTGAGAGGGTAATCCTTCTATCCAGAAGGCTTGCCCTTAGATTCTCTTACCTCTCAGCTCCCCCCTGCCCAAGGAAATTTGGTCTATCATTCACATCTCTACTCCTCAGACTTCTTTATTTTTTTGGCGGGGGGCAGATAACCAGGGATTAAAAATAGGGGTGTTTTACCACTGAGCTGTATCCCCAGCCCTTCTTATTTTTAATCTTGTGATAGGGTCTCACTAAGTTGCTTAGGGCCTCGCTAAGTTGCTTAGGCTGGCTTTAAACTTGAGATCCTCCTGCCTTAGCCTCCTGAGTTGCTGGGATCACAGGTGTGTGCCACCACGTGTGACTTCCTCAGATCTCTTGACTAGCTCTTTTATGAATTATTCAGATCTATCTGATTTTTTTTTTTAATTTTAAGTTGTAGTTAGACATAATACCTTTATTTATTTATTTTTATGTGGTGCTGAGTACCAAACCCAGTGCCTCACACATGCTAGGCAGGTGCTCTACCACTGAGCTACAACCCCAGCCCCCAGAGCTATCTGATTTTTTTTTAAATTTACTTTAGTTGTACACAATGCAATGCATCCATGTTTACGTGGTGCTGAGGATCGAACCCGGGCCGCACACGTGCGAGGCGAGCGCTCTGCCGCTGAGCCACAACCCCAGCCCCTATCTGATTTTAAAATAAAAAATAAATAACATTTTCTCCATTTGACATTTTTCTCAAACTACTACTTGGCTATGACTTTTTGGCCATTCTTTCGCAATCAAGATTCTGGATGATAAGTATTATTTACTTAAAAGATACTGTATTAGGGCTGGGGTTGTGGTCAGCGGTAGAGCGCTCGCCTAGCACGTGCACGGTCCGAGTTCGATCCTCAGCACCACATAAAGATGGGCGCATTGTTTACAACTAAAGCAAATAAATAAATATTTTTTTAAAAGATACTATTTTAGTATTCATAAATGATTCCTGTTTTAGTATTCATAAATGATTCCATATAGCTTTCAAAATGTACATTAACTTGTCACACAGATTCTTTGACCTTCCTGAAGTTTCATCAGCCTTATTTCCTGCCTTTCTGTTTCATATTCTGTATGTTCCAGCTATAACATAGAATGGACAGTTTCTTCAGTCGGCTATACATTTTAACTTTTATGCTTTCATCCTATTTTAAAAAATTTTTCGTAACAGTTTTATTGAAACATTTCATATACCATATGATGGATCTATTTAAATTGTGTAATTAAATGATTTTTAGTATATTCTATAGACTTTTGCAATCATTACCACAGTCAAGTTTGGAACATTTTTTTTTCATCATCCCCTTAAAGAAATTCTATCCATGCCTGTTAACATTCATCTTTATTTCCCCACAACTCCTCCTTACCAGTCTTAGGCAGCCTCCATAGATTTGCCTGTTCCGGACACCTCATATAAATGCAGTCATACAACATGTGGTTTTTGTGTGACTGGTTTATTTCCATAAAATTTTAGGTTATCTGTGTTGTAGTATGAAGCAGTTCTTCATTCCTTTTTATGACTAAATAATATCCTGTTGTGTGGATATACCCCATTTTGTTTATCTAATCGTCAGTTTTGGACATACTTTCTACTTTGACTATTATGGATGATGTTGAGAAGAACATTCATGTCCAAGTTTTTGTGTGGACTTTATTTTTCATTTTTCTTGGGTGTAGACCCTTCGCTAAGTTGCTTAGGCTGGCTTTAAACTTGAGATCCTCCTGCCTTAGCCTCCCAAGTTGCTGGGATCACAGGTGTGTGCCTCCACATGTGACTTCCTCAGATCTCTTGACTAGCTCTTTTATGAATTATTCAGATCTATCTGATTTAAAAAAAATTTTTTTTAAGTTGCAGCTAGACATAATACCTTTATTTATTTATTTTTATTTGGTGCTAAGTATCAAACCCAGTGCCTTACACTTGGTGTGTCATATGGTAATTCTTTGATTTGATTTACCTTTTGAAGGTCTGCCAAACTGTTTTCCTAAGCAGCTGTACCATTTTACAGTCCAACCTGTAGTTTGTAATGGTTCCTGTTTGTCTATGTCCTTGCCAACACTTGTTATTGTTTGCCCTTTTTATTGTTGCTATCATAGTAAATATAAAGTGGCTTATTTTTATTTATTTATTTATTTATTTTAGTTGTAGATGGACACAATACCTTTATTTTATTTTAAAATATTTATATTTTAGTTATAGTTGGACACAATACCTTTATTCCATTCATTCATTTTTATGCAGTGCTATGGATCAAACCAATGGCCCTGCACATGCTAGGCGAGCGTTCTACCACTGAGCCACAACCCTGGCCCCTTTTTTTATTTTGTTTATTTTTATGTGGTGCTCAGGATCTAACCCAGTAGTGTCTTACACATACTAGGCAAGCACTTTAACACTGAGCCACAACTCTAACCCCTATAAAGTAGCTTTGATTTCCATTTCCCCAGTTAATAATGATGTTGAACATCGTTTCAAGTGCTATTGGCCATTTATATATCTTTACATGAATGTATTTTCAAATCCTTTGTTCATTTATAATTAGGAGTTTTTTTTTTAACTGTTCTGTTTTTTATGTATTCTAGATGCAAATCTCTTATTAGATAAATGATTTGCAAATTTTTTCTCCCATTCTTTTTTTTTTTTTTTTTTTAGTTTATGGGTTTACTTTTATAATTTTTCCAACATGTACAGCATTTATTACAGAAATTATTAGTAATAGCAAAAAAATAGTAATAACCAGTGCTTTTATCAATAGGAGCCTGATTAAAGTATAGTATGTGTGTCTGATCTAATGACTTAGAGGAATTAAGAGAACTGAGCTATTTTAAAAATCATGTAAATATTTAAATGGAGTCCCTTGTTCACTCTATAATTAATCAAGGGAAATATGACATGTTCAGAATATAGAGCTTTCCTAATCAGGATTTTATTTTCTACTCATTTGAAATGCCTCTTTTCCATAAATTTCTTCAACATTGTTTTTGTTTTTTTGTGGTGCTGGGGATTGAACCCAGGACCTTGTACATGTGAGATAAGCCTCTACCAACTGAGCTGTATCCCAGTCCCTGAATATTATTTTTTTTTATTCTAATTTGTTACACATATTTGCAGGGTGCAATTCATTTCATATTACATATAAAGAGCACAGTTTTCCAAGTCATTGGTTTTACACAAAGTATTTTCATACCATTTGAGTTTTTATACATGCACTTAATATATTGATGTCCAACTCCTTCTGCCATTGCATTTTGAGTTAATTTTTATAAGTAGTGTGAACTTTGTTTTTTTCAGTGGACATCCCATTGCCCCATCACTGTTCATTGAAAAGACTTGTTCTTTCCTTGTTGAATTATTTTGGCACCCTTGTTGAGAACCAACTTACCTTAAATATGGGATTTTATTTCTGGACTCCCAATTCTGTTTCATTGATCTGTATGACTTCATAGTTTTTGTTACTTGTGTTTAAAATGCTCTATCTTCTCCACCTGGCAGATGACAAGTCTTAATTCATGATTCATCTTAGAGGTCATTTACCAGAAGCCTTGCCTTTTATAGCAGGTCTTTTGATGTCTTTGCATACTTACAGAATTTTTTTTTTTTTTTTGGGGGGGGGCTTAACTTATTGTGTGGTTTATCTCTTCTGATTAGATGTGAATGTACTATATTAATACATTTTAGATAAATTTTTATGTTATTATTTTCATAGATGCTAGAAAAGCATTTGACAAAATTCAGTAATTTTTATTAACTTTTTATGAATTAAAGCATAACATACATACTAAAGTATACAAATCACAAGTGTGTAGCTGAATTACCTCAAAGTAAACATACTTGTTTAACTACCATTCAGTTCTAGAAATAGAACTTGGCCAGCAGCCCAGAAGTACCCCTGGCCCCCCCTCCACCTTCCTTAAAGGTGTTGTCTGTCCTAACTTCTAACATCAGTGATAAGCTTTGCTATTTTTGAATTTTAAAACAATGGAATCATATAGCTGACTTCTTCTTCTTTTTTTTTTGGTACCGGGGATTGAACTCAGGGGCACTCGACCACTGGGCCACATCCCCAGCCCTTTTTTGTATTTTATTAGAGACAGGGTCTCACTGAGTTGCTAAGTGCCTCGCCATTGCTGAGGCTGGCTTTGAACTCGCGATCCTCCTGCCTCAGCCTCCCAAAGTGCTGGGATTACAGGCGTGCGCCACCGCGCCTGGCTCAGAATATTTTTTAATCACTCAATTTTGATTGATATCTATTGGTCTCCTTTGGTAGTTGATAAGCCTTTTATGGTTAAAGACTGCCTTTCATATCTGAATCCCAAAGCCTTAGCATACTTACCTAGCATTGGGTGTGCTTTTAATACATTTGTAGAAGGAAAAGTAGTTTTGTAGAAATGATACTGAATTTTATTCTGGGTATATTCATTTCTTGGTGCTATCAGAACTTCCAGTGGTGAATATTCAATAGGTTTTTTTTTTTTTTGGTACCGGAGATTGAACTCAGGGGCACTCAAGCACTGGGCCACATCCCCAGCCCTTTTTTGTATTTTATTAGAGACAGTGTGTCACTGAGTTGCTAAGTGCCTCACCATTGCTGAGGCTGGCTTTGAACTCATGATCCTCCTGCCTCAGCCTCCCAAGTGCTGGGATTATAGGCGTGTGCTACCATGCCCTGCAATATATTTTTTTAAATATTTATTTATTTATTTATTTAGTTGTACACAAAGCCTTTATTTTTACGTGGTGCTGAGGATTGAACCCGTGTCGCACACGTGCTAGGCGAGTGCTTTACCGCTGAGCCACAACCCCAGCCCTGATATTTTTTTTAAATAAATATTTATTTTAGTTGTAGGTGGACACAATAACTTTATTTTATTTATTTATGTGTGGTGCTGAGGATCGAACCCAGGGCCTCACACATGCTAGGCGAGCGCTCTACCACTGAGCCCCAACCCTAACCCCATCAATTGGTATTTTTATTTATTAATTAAAACTTGAAATTTGATTTTTTGTGGTGCTGGGGATTGAACCCAGGGCCCTGTGCATGCGAGGCAAGCACTGTACCAATTGAGCTATATCCCCAGCCCATATCTTTCTTATTTTTGGACTCATTTGTTGGATATTTATTGGGTGCCTGTTATATGCCAGACATTGTGTTAGGCTCTGGAAAACAAACCTAAGTGGTGAACAAAACAATGTCCTGCACTCATGGGACCTTCAGTTTAGTAGAGAAAAACAGACAATATACAAATGGTTTAAGACAGTTAGCAATAAACTATTAAGGAAATCCAGAACCTGAAGAAGAGATCAAGACTGGAAATAAAGACTTTGGAATTAGTTGGGCATGGTGGTGCGTGCCTGAATTCCACCTACTTGGGAGGCTAAGGTAGGAGATCCCAAATTTGAGGTCAGCCTCAGCAACATAATGATACCCTGTCTCAAAATAAAAAATAAAAGGTACTGGGGATATGGCTCAGTGGTAAAACACCCCTGGGTTCAATTCACAGTAGCTGTGGGGATGAGAGAGATTCTGGAATCATTTACAACAAAATGATATTTAAACTCTAATTGTAATAATAGGTAGAATTGGTAAGAAATGGGACATATAAAAAGAATAAGGGGCTGGGATTGTGGCTCAGCAGTAGAGCGCTCGCCTAGCACGTGGGCGGCCCGGGTTTGATCCTCAGCACCATGTAAAAATAAAGGCATTGTGTACAACTAAAATAAATAAATATTAAAAAAAAAAAAAGAAGAATAAGACTGCAGAGAGGATCTTGAAGACATACAAATTTTGTTTGAAATAATGGTCTCACAGAATGGAAAATCAGAAGATTCCTGATAACCAAGGAAAGAGAGGAGGAAAAATTTAGTATAGTCAAGGAGGAATAAGCCTATGAAAGAGCTGTGGATTCAGATTGTTACATTGTCATCAGTAATCTTAGAAATAAATTTCAAGGGAGTTGTGGTGGCTGTGCATATATAGTTGGACACAATACCTTTATTTTATTTTATTTATTTATTTATTTATTTTAATTTGGTGCTGAGGATTGAGCCCAGAGCTGCGCACATGCTAGGCGAGCGCTCTATGCTGAGCCACAACCCCAGCCCCTGTGGCTGGTTTTTGAAAGATTGAATCCTGGAACATTTTTGAAACAGGAGAACTATGCCATGATTATTTTCTTACTCTTTAATGCCATATCCTTGCAGGAAGACTTTAAATGTATACATTCATCTATTATTTTTCTGTTCTCATCTCTTTGGGGTTTGATTTTTTTTTCCCCCTGAGGGACTTGAAAATTTATTCCTTAAAAGAATTGCTTTTTCTCAGTCTTGTTATTCCTGCTTTCACTTTGAAAGCCTTTAAAAACTTTAAAAACATTATTCCTACTATCAGAATGTGTCTTCTTGGGTTAAACATTATTTGGCCTTTTGTATGAATCCTTGCTGTGCATACATAAAGACAGTTGTTATGGGCAACTAACGTAACTTTTTTTCTTTCTTGAATAGTGACAGAAATGTTGGTAAATGTTCTGAGTATTTGCTCTGATGATGAATTAATGACTGAAGGTGAAGACCAGTTTGATGGTATGATTACTTATCTTACTATTTTTTATTTGAAATGGTATCTCTTAACAATTCAGCCTCAATATATACTTTATTGCAAAAATAAAAGTGATTGTTTTCAGTTGGTTATCCTGTTTAATAAGTGACAAGTCACTTTCAGATACTGTTTAATATTTTAAATGGTGATATGGAGAAAAAGGTGAATTTTAGAAAAGGGAAAATTTGAAAGAACAGAAGGAAAGGAAAATTGAAAAATATTAGTGGGATGTGGTTCTTCATGAATACGGACGCTGCTTTTTGAAGACAGGATTTAGTGTAGTATTCTTAGTATATTCTTAGTATATTAGAAACATACACAAACTCCCAGTATTGCTTTCACTTCTTCTTTGCAGACACTAAATTAAACTGTTCTCAATTTAGTGTGCTTGCTAGTTTACTAGAGATTATGAAATAATTTTTTCCATAGAAACAAGGTTATACATGGTTGTTCTATATAAGCCAATAAGTCTGTGTACCTAATGCATATTTTTAAGTGAATACCCTAGGGGAAAAAATTCCTTTTTGTCCATATTGTTTTATTGGTGCATTATAGTTGCTTTTGTTTTGACATTTTGAAATTTTTATTTAAGACTTAACTGAGTAAATAAAAAGGTAAATAAAGTATAATGTGTTTGTTTTTAGTATACTTTTTATAGTTGTCAGTATTTAAATGTTTTCATGTGTTAAATATGGTCAACATATTGGTAAGATTTAAGAGCTGCATCTCCCTCTCTCTTTGCCTCCCTCCCTTCTTTTCTTCTCTTTCCTTTCCCCCTTTGCTTTTCCTTTTGCCTTTGCCTTTTTTTGGGTCTTGATATGTTGCCTAAGCTGGCTTCAGACTCCTGGGCTCAAGCTATCGTGCCTCAGCCTCCCTAATAGCCAGGACTTCAGGTGCATGCCATCACACCCAGCAATGCCTATATATTTCTGGGAATATTAATATGGCATAAATTTTCTTCGTTAATCTCATATTTGGCAATTGTGTTATCCTAAATTATCCTTATTACGAATTGTGGTGCAATAAACATATTTTTACAAAAGCTTTTATTTTGCTACTTGGAAAAATTTCATGATGGAAATTATAGACTTAAAGAATATGAATATTAGCCGGGCGCGGTGGCTCACGCCTGTAATCCCAGCACTTTGGGAGGCTGAGGCAGGAGGATCACGAGTTCAAAGCCAGCCTCAGCAATGGCGAGGCACTTAGCAACTCAGTGAGACCCTGTCTCTAATAAAATACAAACAAGGTCTGGGGATGTGGCTCAGTGGTCGAGTGCCCCTGAGTTCAATCCCTGGTACCAAAAAAAAAAAAAAAAAAAAGAATATGAATATTAGCCTCATTATTTTATGTGTTAACTGCCATATTGCTTTGCAGAAGAACTGTGACCAATATGAAGTACTTCCAGCAATGAATCCCTGCACCTATGTCTCCATAGGTCCCACTTCTTTGAATTTGGTCATTTTTTATATTATTTTGCTTGATGGCTGTCTAGTAGAAAATTAGAGTTGGATAAATTTACATTTCTTTGATTTCTATTTTTCTAGCTGTGTAAACTACCCACCCTTAATTGATCACATATTGAATAAAATCTGAGTAAAAACTTTGCAAAATTTTTTCTAACCACAAACAAGTATATTATTTTTTTGCTTGTTTGTTTTTGTTTTTGTGGGGCTAGAGATTGAACTCATGGCTTCAGGCATGCTAAGCAAGTACTCTACCACCATGCTATATTCCCACCCCACAAGAGTGATTCTTGTTGGGCGCGGTGGCACATGCCTGTATTCCGAGTACTTGGGAGGCTGAGGCAGGAAGATAGTGAGTTCAAAGCTAGCCTCAGCAATGGCAAGGCACTTAGCAACTCAAGTGAGACCCTGTCTCTAATAAAATTCAAAAAAGGGCTGGAGATATGGCCCAGTGGTTGAGTGTCCCTGAGTTCAATCCTCGGTACTCTTGTACATTTATATCAGTTATTTTTGATTTGGATAATAAGCTTATTAAGTAATATTTTATTCTCTTTTGATGTTTGTGTAGAAGTTAGTGTAATGTATTTTGTCAAAATTTTTTATTAAAAATTTTAAATAATTTAAGTAGATTTTTTTTTTTGGTGTGTGTGTGTGTGTGGTGCTAGGAATTGAACCCAGGGCCTTGTGCGTGCGAGGCAAGCATTCTACCAACTGAGCTATATCCCCAGGCCTAGATATTTCTTTTTCCTGTTCTGATATCACTGTTGTAAGATCCAGGTTTATACTGTAGGTCCTTATGATGGATGTGTGGCTTCAGGCAAGTCACTTAACCTCTGTTTCCCTTCAAAGTGAGGATTATACCTATTTCAAAATGTAGGCATTGACATAATGAATAATCAAGAGTTATTGAAATAATTCTTGGCACATAGCCTACTGAATTTTTCATGTAAAGTTTTTTAGTAATTTGTCAAATGCTGTGAAATACAAGTATTTCAGTTGGTATCCTATAACTCTAAAGCTATAATCTTCCAAACTAAAGATCTCAATAAAATGAGTTTAGAATTACTCTATCAAATATATAATTATTCATTTATGATTACACGTAGTTTTGTTTAGAAAAATGGTTATCATCAAGTTAAATTAATATTTCAGTATTTTATATTCCTGTCACTATTATAATTGGCATTTCTAGCATATTTTCTAGCTACATAAAGTAATACATTATATGTTTGTGGACTTGTATTCAACAATTTATGTCAATAGAATTATTTTGTATATCAATTTTTGTTTTCCATAATTTTTAAAAAAATGTATCATTTACGTAAAGCTGATATTATTACTTTCTTCCTTTTTACCTTTCCTTTCCTTATTTTAAAAAAAGTTTTAGTTGTAGATGTATACAATACCTTTATTTACTTATTTTTTCATAGATTTATTTTATTTATTTATTTTTTGTGTGGTGCTGAGGATTGAACCCGGGGCCTCACATGTTCTAGGCTACTGCTCTTACCACTGAGCTACAACCCAGCCCTTCTTTCCTTTTATCGTTAAAAATTCTTAGCATTGTCAATAGTATGTTGAATAGGAATAGTAGCAGGTAATGCTTTATTTTTTTTCCTATAATAAAAAGTAAAAGCTGGGCTGGGAATATAGTTCAGTTGGTAGAATACCTTCCTCGCATGCATAAGGCCCTGGGTTTAATCCCCAGCACCACCAAAAAAAAAAAAAAAAAAAAAAAAAAAAAGCAGAAGCTGGGTTTAGTGGCACACCTCTATAATGTCAGCTACTTGGGAAACTGAGGCAGGAGAATTGAAGTTTCAGACTAGCCTTGGCAATTTAGTTAGACCTATCTCAAACAAAAAAATAGAAAGAGCTGGGCATGTGGCTCAGTGGTAAAGTGCCCCTGGGTTCAATTCCCTGTACTCCCCAACCCAAAAAGCAAAACTTTTTTTTGTTTAAACTATACTACTTGATTTTAGGTACCTATGATTTATATGAGAATAGACACTAAATCATTTATTTGAGATTCAACCAAGAAATAAATATATTATATTTTTTTAAAAAATAGGTAAATGAGCCGGGCGCGGTGGCGCACGCCTGTAATCCCAGCACTTTGGGAGGCTGAGGCAGGAGGATCACGAGTTCAAAGCCAGCCTCAGCAATAGTGAGGCACTTAGCAACTCAGTGAGACCCTGTCTCTAAATAAAATACAAAAAAGGGCTGGGGATGTGGCCCAGAGGTTGAGTGTCCCTGAGTTCAATCCCTGGTACCACAAAAAAAAAAAAAAAAAAAAAAAAAAAAATAGGTAAATGAGCATACAAATTGTATCACTCTCTAGTTAGAAGATTTTATGTTTATTAATTTTTTTTCTATCAATGTGATATATTATGCTAATTTATTCACTTTTTACATCATTCTTAGATTCCAAGGAAAATTGAATTTGATCATTAGAGAAAATTATAATTTAATGAAAAAGATAATGATTTAGATATCTTGTCACTATATTTACTAGCACTGTAATCTTGGAAAAGTCACTTAATTTTGGGGGATCTTCTCATCCATAAATAAGAATAGAGAAGATGAAAATTATTTCCCACTCTTAAGTAATTTAAAAATTTTCAGCACCATTTATGACAATGTTTCTATGGGAAAATACATTGAGTTCCAGCTTTGAATACTAGAAATAGATGTTCCTTCACAGCCAATGTGACAGGTGCATTTATTCCTCATTTTTTCACCTTTGTACTACAAAGTATTAGGAGCAGGAACTCTTAAGAAAAAGTTTTAAGAATATACATGTAGGTGTTTGCATGGAGGAATGGGAGTGATTTGGGATGTGAAGAACATGGAGGGAATATGGGAGAGGATATTTGGATAGATACTAAGGTTTTGAAAGGGATAAAGAACAGAGTTACCAGAACTAGATATGTTTCTTCTCATTCATATTTCCTTATTTCATCCCCTTTATCCCATTCCTCTTTTCTCCTTTTCTTTCATTGTGATGGCAAGGCTTCTCCCCACATTCTTCTTTCCCTTTGTAGCAATGGAACCATCCTTGGATGGTCTGGGAAGAAATATGATTTAAGAAAGAAAATTTGATGGAATGGGGTTTGCTGTGGAGGCAGAATGAGGATTTAGCTTTTCTTTGGGGAGAAGGAGGTAGCAGGATTACATAGTGGCAGGAAAGAAAGAGCATTTTTCGTATGTTCATGTCTGAGATTAGGTAAAGGAATAAGAATCTTTATTCTTCATTATGAATCTTTGGTACTCTGAATTGTTTAATATACGTGTGAGGTTGTTTTTAAGACAAATTTGTACGAACATTGCATGTAGAAATTCATATAGCTTCCCTTTTAGAGGTGTTATTTAGTCATAAAATTTTTTCAAGACTGATAATTAGAATGCCTACTGTTTCTTTCAGATATTTAACTTTTTGTCTTCAGTTTGGTAAAGAAAATACATAATCCACATGTGTTATAGTGTTACTAAACTTTGCATTTCCCGTAATGCAATCATGTGTATTAGAACGGAAGATACCTTAAATTCAAATGAAACAACCCATGCTGCCTACTCTTAGAGCTATTACTTGCTTTGAAACAGTCTGTTGCTATTTTTGGAAAAAAAAAATGCCCCCCAAACTCTCAGACTGGATTGAGAATATTAAGCACATGTTGCTTTTGATTATATGCAAGAGTTCTGCAATTCAGATTTAAAAAAAAATGTATACCTATATAGTGTAGGAGGCTGAGCTTTTGCTTTATTGAGAATGGGTAAGGTTTTTCACTGAGGTAGTTTATAAAGTTACCTATATTTCTCTGTATATACTACAGATTTTGCAGATGATGTTGTCATTGAAGAACCACACAAGTTTGTATCTGATTTGTGTCATTGCCTTTCACTTAACATACTTCCATGGATGACACATTTCTTTAGGGGTATGAGTATAAATGTGCGATTGTTGTTAGCACAGTCTTTTATCAGTCTTATGTGTTTTCACGTGTTTTTTTCTGTCCCTAATTATGTCTACTTTCATCAAATATTATAATCATTCTGTCCATAATTTCTTCTGAACACATATCTTTTAAGAAATCTCTACTTTAGAGCTTTACTCAGTGGCATCCCTCCTTTATTCTTCAGATTCTACAATACTACATTTTACAAATTTTCAAATATGAGGGCCTTCATTATTCTCCCTTTCTTTCTACATTCATTCTTCAGTACCACTGCCAAGTTAAATCTCTATCTTTTTATTTGTCTCAACCACCTTTTCTCCATCATTCACTTCCTTTTTTCTGGACTCTCCATCTGAAGAACGGCTCATATATGGCAATAAAAAAGGTACAGACCAGACAGAGTAACGTTGTTTTGAAATATGACTTCATAGGTTATCCTCATGTCCATGTAAGTTAGCACATTCATTCAGTAACCTTTATGCAGAGTCCTTTGGACCTTGTGCAAATTTAGTTAAAGTTTTATCTGAATTAGTATTTGATGTTTTTTAGAAGTCATATTCCAAGATATCTGTCTTTCTGTGCATGGAAATATTTTTCCCTCTTTTCATTCCTCTTGTTTTAAAATTTCATTCTTTTGCTTATTTGTAATGTTTTATACTTTTCCCTGCATGATTAGGGGTATTTGATTGTCTGTCTTATTCCCCAAAGTAATTTTACTGTGGACATTTACTTTAATATGTAATATGATGCATGATGTGTTTGTAGACTGATTTAAAATCCTGATTTGTACAGTGTTTTATATTCTTGTGAATTTTTTTTTCATTTGAAATCAGTAGAGTTTACATATCATTTGGGTTTGTAGACATACAAATTAAAGCTAAAAATACTAATGTATCTTGTTATAGCCCTCCTTCCCAGTTCTCTGC
The DNA here is from genome assembly GCA_025594165.1 of Tamias sibiricus. Lineage (NCBI taxonomy): Eukaryota > Metazoa > Chordata > Mammalia > Rodentia > Sciuridae > Tamias > Tamias sibiricus. Next base: position 120,024,893 of record CM046663.1, on the reverse strand, counting down.
TGCACACCCCCAGCCTAGTTATTTTAAAACTTATGTCAATTTTAAAACATAATGTCCATATTAATTCATTAGAAGAAAATCAGACATACCTTGTGTCCTTGGACAAGTCAGTTAATAAACTTAGTGTCTTTGTTTATAAAATGAAAATGAATTTTACAATATCCCTAATGTCTCTTCAGATTCTAATATTCTATGATTCTTAGATTTTTAGTAACTTTTTTGGCATCTGAAAAAAAAATATGTATCTAGTGCTGTGGTATCCACACAGTTTTGCACTCATAAAAAGCTGTAGCTTCAGTGCTCATAGTATTACCCTATAGAACATCATAAACATGGTCGTGGAGCCTTTTTCTCTAAAATGTATCTGTTGTTTTCATCTTTGAAATTGGATTTCTTTTTCTGTTTCCTTGTGATCAGTTCCAGTGATCATCTTAGTTTTTAATTACATGTGTTTGTATGTTGCTTGAATTTTAAATGAAATGTTTTAGCCTAGAAGACTTAATGATTGTTCAGACCTCTGTATACCTAAGGCCCCTTTTGTTCTAGCATCTTTAGCCTTTCCTTAACATTCTCCTCAACCATGGTGCTTCCATATGTATGTTTTCATCATGTTGAAGCACAACTTTAAGGAACCACACTCTTGGGTCCACAGTGATTCTGATTGCTATATATGAGATAATAGGACAGATTATTTTTCTTTCTGGAGGCCAAGGGAAGGAAGATATAACCTTTGAGTCTTCATTGAGTCAAAGATCCAGTTATTTTGGTATATTCTGTATCAGTGATAGTACAACTAACCCTTTAGATATGAGATAGTAGAGATCCTTAAGCCAGTTTTTCAGAAAGTCTTTTCTCATTGTTCATACTCACCTACAGTTGTAAGAGCTCATATATACTTACATGACCTTAGAGGACAACTAGACAATGAGGTTGAGATATGCATTGTTGTTAAAATGCTGATATGGTCTTTAGTTTGAGATTACCTGCATAGTATTCCCTTTTTTATCATTATTTTTAGATTAAGTCAGAACAACGAAGCTTATTCTTTCCTCATATAATGGTGTATTTTCAGCCTGCATGTTAAAGGCTTGTATGATAGTTAGGGCTAGACTATAGAAGATTGATATCTTGTCTGTTAGTCTGCATGCCTGTAGGCTCTCATGAAAGTTAAAGACAACATAGGATTATTAATAGTTTTTTCCTCTAGTTTGTGATGCAAGTTAGGCTTAAATTCTTTTTCCCCTTTGCTATTTTATTGATTAGTGAGTAGTGTGAGATAATTAAAGTTTGTGGGTTACTTTTCATCTATATTTGTATCAGACTTCAGCATGGACCCGTGTTTACCAGAGCTAAATACTGAGGGGAGCAGGAAACTTTTTGGCATGAGTTCATCTAGTCTCCTCCCATGTGAACTGGTGGCAGGGGACTTGGTATTATTGGTTCAGATGAGTGTGGAACAGGCTAACAGAATAATGCAAGTGTGGATGCCCTAAACTTGAGTCTTTCTTTCTATTTATTCCATTGAAAGTAGGTTCAGCTGCAGCCCGGAAAGAAATCATAAGAAACAAAATTCGAGCTATTGGAAAGATGGCAAGAGTCTTCTCTGTTCTCAGGTAATGATATATTTTCCTGATTATTTGTTTCGTAGACATTGATTTCATTGTTCTTTATTTATGAGTATTGTCCTGCTTGACATCTAAAAGCAACATGGTAAAGAAGTTAGGTTATACATTTATGTGCTGAAGGGAACACAAGTTCTTTTAGTTCTTTTTTTTTTTTTGGTGGGGAGGAGAGGTACTAGGGATTGAACTCAGGGACACTCAACCACTGAGCCACATCCCCAATCCTGTTTTGTATTTTATTTAGAGACAGGGTCTCACTGAGTTGCTAAGTGCCTCGCCATTGCTGAGGCTGGCTTTGAACCCGTGATCCTCCTGTCTCAGCCTCCTGAGCTGCTGGGATTACAGGCATGCGCCACTGTGCCTGGCTCAAGTTCTTTTAAATCTAGGGGTATTTTGTTTGTTTGCTTTTGGATTGTTGTTGTTTTGTTTTGTTTTATGGTGCTGGAGATTGAACCCAGGATATCTTGCATGCTAAACATGCATTTTGTTACTGAGCCATACCCTGGCTCTGATTCTAGGATTTTTGACTTTTGTGATTTGATTCTTTATTGCTCACTTTTGGTATCTCTTGTCCTATGATGAAAGCACTAAATTTACACCTTTAAAATTAGATCACAGCTGGGTGCAGTGGCGCACACCTGTAATCCCAGCAGCTTGGGAGGCTGAGGCAGGAAAATCATGAGTTCAAAGCCAGCCTCAGCCACTTAGCAAGGCGCTAAATGACTCAATGGGACTCTGTCTCTAAATAAAATATAATTGGGGATGTGACTCAGTGGTTAAGTGCCCCTGAGTTCAATCCTAGGAAGGAAGGAAAAAGAAAAGAAAGGAAAAGAAAAGAAAGAAAATTAGATCAGAATAAGAAGGAGGGGATACTCTTTTTTTTAGAGTATTTCTAATGATTTTACTTATTAATATAGGATGTCTCTTTTGCTGGGGCCACAAATTAGTTTTCTGGTGTTAATTTAAAAAGACCAAGTTTAGTCATGCAAATGAATAAGCCAGTCCTTAAAATTTTGTTTTCAGGCAGGGTATGGTGTTGCACTTCTGTAATCCAGGCACTTGAGAGGCTAAAAAAGGAGGATCCCAAGTTTGAGGCCAGCCTGGGCAATTTACATGACCCTGTCTCAAAACAAAAGGACTGGGAGGCCCTTCATTCAATCCACTGCATCACAAATTAATTAATTTGCAAAACTGATTATATCAGACACTTGAACTTGAGGGCATATGAAATGCCATATTTTCTCAATTGTATGATGCCCATTGATAATCTTACCACATATTTATAAAGCTTTTGAGGAAAAAAACATATTGTATGTCTCATTTGTAAGGTATGCTCTCATATCTGAAACACTTAGAATATGGAAAAATATGTCTTAGAATTGAGGGAAATATGGTAATAACAATAAGTATTATAAAGTATATACATGGCCTGCATCCCTTCTTTTAAACCAAGTGCTTATTGGAAATCTTTGATGTTTATTTTATTTCTCTGCTGTAGGGAGGAGAGTGAAAGCGTGCTGACACTCAAGGGCCTGACTCCCACAGGGATGTTGCCTAGTGGAGTGTTGGCTGGAGGACGGCAGACCCTGCAAAGTGGTAATGATGTTATGCAACTTGCTGTGCCTCAGATGGACTGGGGCACACCTCACTCTTTTGCTAACAATTCACATAATGCATGCAGGGAATTCCTTCTGCTTTTTAGTTCCTGTCTCAGCAGCTGACACAGGCAGGTTACTATATGATAGGTAGTGTCTAATTAATACCTGACCAGGGCAGAATATTGATAGAATGGGTAGTTCTTTCAGTTGAAAATTATGGTCAGGTCCTCAGCTTTTCATGAAAAGATATGGGAGCAGCTTATGAAGTCTGAAATATATATTTATTTATTCATCTGTTTAATGCACCCTTGTCTTTTAAAAGCCCCACTTTAGAATGTGAATCAGGGGCATCCATATCACTAAAATGGAAATGTAATTCCTAGTTTCTTATTTTTTTAATTAATGTAATTGTATTAGATGATGCTATATTTTCAGATTCTTAATTTTAGAATTAACAATCTGCTTAGACCTTAGAACAGTACTTATGTTCTTCACTTGCCAAAAGATTTTATGCAAGGCTTTGTACCATGGTAAAATGATGCCAAAGTTTGTTTTCTGTGGTGTTTGTCAAATGTTCTATGTATAATTGACTGTCTGTAACATGCTGTTTCCTTCCTCTGCAGATGTAGCTGCTTTCCTAAATCTGTCTGTCTTTCTATAGGTTAGCTGTATGTTTGTAAAAGTATGTTCAGTTAAATTAATCAGACATTTTGTCTGTCTTTTGATGTAGAAGCAGCTTTGTAGCACCTTGTTTTGAGGTTTGCTGCATTTGTTGCTGCAGTTTGTGCATTCTGAACATGAATGTAACATTAGATATTAAGTTATTGTTATAAGGGGTTGAATTTAAATCCTGTAAGTCAAAATTGAAAGGGTGTTATTAAGTGTGCCTTTATTTTGCATGAAAATAAAAAGAATTATGCGTAAAGCATTCCTGTAATCTGGCTCTTTGAATATTGTATATATTTTTTAAATGAACTTTTTGGCATAAGTATTTGTGTAAATACTGGGTTAACTTTTTAAAGCCCATTACAGATTAAATAGAAGAAAGTGATGTGAATGGTGTAGCCTATACACAGTAACTTTGATTGTAAATTTCTTTCCCTGGTGGTTGGAAACAATAATTGTGAAGTGAAAAAGCCTGAATTTATATTTTATTGTAGCCATTTCTAACAGCCCTCCAAGGGTCACTTTTCTATTAAAAACAGGCAGCAACAAGACTTGATGTTTTACTTAGTATGAATAACAGTTTCTTTTTGGTGTTGTAATTAGTGAATTTTTTTAAAGTTAAAAAACGGAAATTAAAAGTTTTTTATTAACTTTGGATTAGATTGACCTTTCACAGTTTCATTCGGTCCCATAATAAAATAAAAGTTTTTTTCTTTAGATAAATAATTTTTACTTGTAGTCTATACATGTTCTATTTTATATGTTACTGTATTGTCTGCTTCCACTACTGGCATATTTGAGAATTACAACTGTTTTGAAATTATAGTTTCAAATTTTCATTCGGAATGAAATTTCTTACCACCTCCCATGGTGTTGGGCATCAAATCCAGCATGCTAAGCACATACTCCACCACTGAGCTATACCTCCTGCCCTGTTTCTTTCTTTCTTTCTTTTTTTTAAATTAATTTAAAAACTCTACTTTCTCTTTACGTTACTTGCCCTCCTTTTAAAAATTATGAACATTAGAAAAATGAGCTAAAAAGAATTTCACGAATGTACATAAAACAAACATTGACTTTAAACATTCAATGAATAGCAAAAATGTTAATTAGAAAAGGAGGAATCTTAGTAGCTTAAGAAATGTTATACTTTCCTTCCTTTTTGTTTTAGAAAAAAACTTGAAAGGGTATCATACTTAATAAACGGACACTACAGACATCTGTCAAGTATCCTTGGATATATATATATTGCTACTTTTACATTGTATCCATAGCAAACTTGCTTTCAGATTTCACAGTACCTGGTAATTATATGGTTTGTTGATAACTCAGTTCTTTTATTTAGTGTTAATTGTGTGCAGCCTGAAGCTCATTCCTTCAACTTGGAAATCACCCTCAACTGCAGGGAAGGTTTGAAAGACAGCAGCTTTGCTAAAGGGACTGTCTATTCCCAGCATAGAGTGAGTTCCTAGAAGGAGCTGAGTTTCAAGGGTCTAACTTGGGAAAGTGGATAGCTCCCTAGTTCTGCTAGCGAAGGCTTTTAGTAGTATGGTTTGAGCATTTCTCTGTCATAAGACAAACCCATTTTTAAAGCAAATAACAAAACTCATACAGTAGCTGTGAGATTTTTCAAAAAATTATCTAACATTTTTAATTTCAGTAGATATGTTTCCTGATGTTAATATGTACAACTGAGAGTTATTGAAAAAAGCAAACTTAATTCTGAGACCTCAGTTCTATTGTCAGATAATAAAAATTGTCTTTTCAATAACTTTAAAGATAATTTACATGATATTTCTTGAGTGTTTTTACAAACAACACAACTCTATTGGGGCTGGATTTTATGTTCATATTTTACATACACTTTCCCAATGGAAATTTTATTTGGAGCTAGCCCCATAATGCTGCCTTCACCAGGACCTCTTTGGGAAAATATACAATCATCTTTATTTTATAATGTCAAATTTCTCATAGCCTTACCTATATTATATTCAGGAATACAGTTTAAGATAGCACTATACTTAATAGGGCTATGTCAAGATGCCCTATGTAAGTGAAAATACAGAGGAGAAATATAATAATTCCTTTCAGATAGAATTTTGCCTTTATCATATCTCTCTCTTTCCAACTTAATATTGTGGCTTCAAATGCCCATCTTTTAACCCTAAGCATTCAAGTTTGACATAATGTGTAGTTTTAGTATCTATGGAATTGATTTCAGAAGTATATTGTGACATTTCATAATTTGAAATAAATTATGAACAGACTTTTTTTTTTTTTTTTTTTGTACCGGGGATTGAACTCAGGGGCACTCAACCACTGGGCCACATCCCCAGCCCTTTTTTGTATTTTATTAGAGACAGGGTCTCACTGAGTTGCTACTTGCCTTGCCATTGCTGAGGCTGGCTTTGAACTCGCGATGCTCCTTCCTCAGCCTCTCAAGTGCTGGGATTACAGGTGTGAGCCACCATGCCCGGCTTGAACAGACTTTTAAATAATTGTTATAATAAGTAGACATCAGTTCTCATACTGAGATCATTTTTATTCTTAATTTATTACCATATATATAAGTTATACAGTGTTTCACATAAAGTCACTTTCTGTTTTTATTTTTTGCAATACTAGGGACTGAACCCAGGGGTGCACCACAACTGAGCTATATTCCCAGCCCTTTTTTTATTTTTAAATTTGAGACAGGTTCTTACCAAGTTTCAGAGGCTGGCCTTGAACTTTTGACTCTCCTGCCTCAGCCTCCTGAGTCACTGGGGTGTACACCACCATGGTGTATACCACCAGCTGTATAAGTCACTTTTGTTACCACAAATTCTTTAAAAACATATTCTGTTAGTCATTTTATTTTCTCCTCAGTTTTTAAATTATAAAGAAAATTGTTCATATTTTGAAGAGTAAAATTTTTTAGAATTATAAGAGTAATTTCCAGTAGTACAAGGCTAGTTTTATTTTTCAACAGGGATTTGAATAGTGGGCGTAAAATAAGTGTGTCTGATTTACACTATAATATAACAGTTAAAGAAAAGTAACTCTTCCTTTATTCAGTATTCATTATACTTCTTTTGGATCCCCAATTTACTTATCATCTGGTTAAGATCACCAATATTTTCTAACTTAGTCTATGTTAATTTCCTTAGATTCATCTCTGTCCTCTCCACATTAAAAACTTCTTTGGATAAATTGTATCATTTCTAAACCACCTCTACTCCTAAAATGACTTTTCAAGAATAAATGTTCTAATTGGCCTTATTGTAGAAGAAGCAAAGTAGAAGGGATGGGACATTATTGTTACAAATATTCTGAATAATGAGCAATATTGTGAGGCAGTATTATTCTTTGCAATCTTAGATCCTGGTCCTCACCTTTGTGTGAGCTCTTTTTTATAGTTTAAACCCAGTTTAAAAGACTTTCTTGTTTGCTTTCATTTATAATATGACCTATATGTATGTCCATATAATAAAATAATTAGATTTATTTATTTTTTAGTTGTAGATGGACACAATATCTTTATTTATTTATTTTTATGTGGTGCTGAGGATTGAACCCAGTGCCTCACCCATGCGAGGCAAGCGTTTTACCACTGAGCTGCAGCCCCAGCCCAAATAATTAGAATTTATTGCCTGTAAAACCTGTTTCATCCCTTGATGCCTCTATAATTGGCAGATGGATTTGAAAAGATGTGCATTAGTCTTTCTTTCTTCAAGTAAGAATGTTGTTCTTAAGACAAATTCAAGTTCATGATAAACTAAATATAAATGGATTTTTAAAGGTTATAGATATTTAACTAATTGGACCATCAGCATTAGAATAATAGCTGGGCATGGTGGCATGGAAACTCAGGCAGGAAGATTGCTTGAGCCCTGGGATTTGAGGCCAGCCTTGGCAACATACCGAGACTAACTCAAAAAGAAAAGAAAAAAATTTGATAGAAAGGGAAGTTCTCAGGAGATAAATGGGATACTTTGCAGTTCTCCGTACAGAACAAAGCTACAGAATGATTTTATTTACGCTAATTCATCAAGGTTATGGCCCTTAGATTTCATTGTAACTACACTAGCTTTTTCTGCTTATGCTTTATCTTACAATTTAGAAATAATAGGAACACCAATGCTGACCCCTTCTAATTTATCTTAGGGAACCAACTGGTGTTGGGTATTGTTTCCATTATGAATGAAAGAAAAGACTTTCTTGTTTGCTTTCTGCTACAATTCTGTCATAATTTTACCCTACAGAATTTTCCTGTGATTGTACTGAATGTGATATAATAAACATAATGGAAAATTCTAATGCTATCAAAATACTAAATTTGCCATGGGTAATTAAAACTAAAGTGCATCTGCATGGGTGCTGAGGTGTCTGTGTTTACAATAGGTCTACATGTTCTGTGCTCTGAGTGATGTCAGTGCTGTGTGTAAACTGTGCTGTGTCAGGAATTGGGGGATTGGATGGGGCTCTCTAAAATGGGTACTATTTATGTTAAATTGTAAATGATGATGTAGTATGGGGTACTGTGATATTTTAAGTGATCATTGCCTTTTCTGCTGTACAATATGACCCTTCTCATCTCTCTCATTCATTTTGCATGCCTCTGCTCACTTCTGTACAGCCACAGTTGAGGCTATTGAGGCTGAAAAAGGTACGATCAGAGTCCTTACGCTGGGCAGAGATCTGTGGTGTGTGGGTGGGCATCAGAGAATGTCCTGTGGGTGTGTCTTACTCCTAGTTTGCACAGCCCAAGATGAATCATACTCACTGACTCATCAAGTGTAACAGTCACATTCTTCTTTAAAAAAAAACAGAATAAGAACACAAGGGCTGATGTCCATAGTCACAATCTTTTTTTTTCCCCTTTTCTAGTATAATATGCATCCAGAATTTAATGTTTCTGATTTCTTTAGAATTACAGCATGTTATGCTATGTATTACAGCATTTAAAATTGCCTATTTTAATGGAAATTACTAAACTGACCCTGCAAGTAGAGATTTGCTCCATATTTTGTATGATTCTGTACTACTCAGATTTTTTTCCCTAAGTGAAACCCCATCTAAAGAGATGAGTTTTTAGGAACTATTACTGTATGATCTGATTTTTTGTTTTATTTTATTTATTTATTTTTGGTACGGGGGATTGAACTTGGGCACTTGACCACTGGGCCACATTCCCCAGCCCTTTTTTTTGTATTTTTATTAGAGACAGGGTCTCACTGAGTTGCTAAGTGCCTCGCCATTGCTGAGGCTGGCTTTGAACTCGCGATCCTCCTGCCTCAGCCTTCCAAGTGCTGGGATTACAGGTGTGCACCACCACGCCTGGCTGATCTGATTTTTTTTTACTGTAGTTTGGGCTATAGTTTACTGAGGAAATTATATTCACGTATATCATATATTGGCTTATTATTATACATTACTGAATGTTTTCTTGCCCCAGCTATTTGTTTGTTTCACGGGCATAGACTGAGTCACAGGGGTTAGTCGCATGTATAGAGCAGCCAAATTATAACTGACTTATTAAATTTGCATTTGTAGTAGTATGAAAATTTTACTGTGAACGTTTTAATAATGGAGGATGTGCCATTCCATATAAATTGAGTAAGAAACCAGAACAGTTGGTGAAAGGTTGTTATTTATTTTGGATTTCCAAAGAATTTGTAGTAAATAGCTAGTGAATTAAGGAAGACCTATGCTAAAGTACGAAAATCTAAATACTTTTTGCTATCAGCCAAACACAGATCTAACTTCTGGAGGCATTTCTCACCTTTTTCATTTCATATCAGTGGTAATAGAGTGATGACCTCCAAACTAGTGCAGATCTACTAAATTTAACTTAACTCTACCTCTTTCTCCTCCCAAACTCTTGGTACAGATTTGTGTGTTGAGGATTAACCTTGTTTAGCTTCCTCACTTGCCCCTGCTCTTGTTGGTATCTAACTGTGATAGTCACTGGTGATCTTATAGTCTAAGGTAGGAGATAACTGGTTAATAGAAGTCAGACTGATACCCTGAGACCATTGCCTGGGGACTGATTTTTATAGACAGGGAAGATCATTTTTGTGGTCTTTTTTAAATTTTGTTTTGTTTTTTAAAGCTATGCTAACACTTGTCATCTATGAAATTATCATGTTTATATTTAGGTTTAAACAAACGTTTCACATTTTAAGGGGAAGACTGGAATGGGGATAGGATTCAGTTAAAGTAAGATTTAAGTGTTGCTACTTACAGCTAATTTCTTTCTTCTTAAAAATCATTAACAATGTTTTTGAAATCTCAGAATTGTTTTACAATTACTGACTTATCAAATTTGCATTTTGTTAAGCAATACGAGGATTCTCTCCACCACATAGAATCTGCAGTTTTGAAGAGGCAAAGGGTTTGGATAGGATCAATGAGAGAATGCCACCCCGGAAAGATGCTGTACAGCAAGATGGTTTTAATTCTCTGAACACCGCACATGCCACTGAGAACCACGGGACTGGCAACCATAGTGCCCAGTGACCAGCGGCTTCCCAGGGACTCTCACATCTCGGGCCCCAAATGGACAGATCACCCGAGGAGCTGGAAGGGTGGCCAAGTGGACTATAAAACTCACAGTCCCTCTGAAGAAACCATTGTGCTTTTTGAGACCCTAGTCCCCTTCCTGGATGGAGTCTTGAGGGCCCTGGGACATGTTGTGCTTGCTGTCTGATAAGATTGGGTCATCGCTGCCAAGGTGGAGAGCAGTGAGCATGGGGCTTGGGGCAATTTCCAGTGGAGGGCATCTACACCTCCATTTATGCTTGTGGTTCACACATTTAAGTTTACAATGAGATTTTTTTTCCCCCTCTGTAGAATTAGATTTTTTTCAACCATGACTTCAAATGCAATCCTAAGAGTTAATGTAGCCTTTTTTTTCCCCCAATGAAATGTCTTTAAAGAATGAATTAGCATGGTCTTAAAATATATTTCTGAGGTTACTAGCTGTATTTTGAATTGTAGGCAAAAATGCTAAGAAACCCAGTTGGCGTTTATACAAAAATGCTGACCTCAGGTGTGTTGTTCTTAAATGTGGCTAATTCTGTAACATAGTCAATATTTTTCAATTATGAATGCATAAACTATTTCTAGAAAGACTTACTTGAACTCAGATCCAAAAACTAATTTAGAATCTTTTTTGCCCAGATCTTTTGAGCTTTACACCCCAGAGATTTAAGAAGAAAACCTCTAAATTTCAAAATTATGAAGAATTACAGAATTACTCATTTAAGGTACTTTAAAAGAAGTTTGTACATTGTCAAAGTATATTTTAATTCAAACCATGTCTGTAAAACTTGACGTATTTTGTGTATGCATGTTTTCATTTTGCAAATATTTAATATATAGACCTATGATGTACAGGTACAACATGTAGTATAGGTTATTTAGATGTTATGAGAAATTTTAGTTCATTGTGAGTATTCCAGTCGCTTAAATAGCCACCAGGGTGATTTGCTGCTGGCTTCTTATCATTTTTATGTTTTAATGCAAAGGAAATTTTAAAATGTTCTGGAAATGTTTTTGATTAAGCAATGCAGCCTAGAAGCAGTGGTTCTGTTCAGTCCTTCAGATGTTAGTGGAAGCATAAGTCAAGACTGCATGTTGAATTTTTTCTTTTGATAGTTACAGAACTGCTTGGTTAAACTATATGGAACCATGTGCTAATTTTACACAATTATTGACCTGTATTGATTGCCACTGTAGTTTGGTATTTCCCTTTACTTTGTGGCCTGCTTCCCTCATGCCCTGGAATACAACTCAGAGCTCCAGGCAGCGGAACCATCTATTGTTTTGTTTGCCAGAAAGTGCACCCTGTACGGTCTCTTGTCTAAGTTGGAAATATTATGCATGTGCAGGACTATTTGAGTATTTTATAAACAGTAGCACACAATAAATTCCATGCATGGGCCGCTGTTCCTATCTCTGTGTTGGGTTTTATTTGGATAATGCAGTCTGATTTGACCTTTTTCTGCAAATCAAAAAATTCTGTTAATGGAGCTGGCATATCCTTCAGAGAAGATTATATCCCAGATATTTTGTGGTGATTTGGTGAATTAAATTCTTATCTTCATAAATTTTACCTCCTTTTCCTTAAAGTTTTAGTATACTTGTTTTTTATGAACATTAGTTATTGAGCACTACAGGACTTTGGGTGCCTTCTATAGGCCTCATAAATATATAAAAATCACTATTTTCATTCATTAATTTTTAATTAAAAGAAAATATTTTTTGTGTGGAATTGTTATAGTGATATTGAGAAATTATTGGATGTTTTAGCAATAAGTAAAAGAAATATTAATGATATTGGATTTTCTTGCCATCATACTCCTCCTTTGCTATAATCAAAAGTAAGTACAGGATTTTGCAAATTGAGGGAAATAAAGATATCGCTCATTTTATAATTAATCATAATTTAATTATAGTTCTGAACAATAATTACAGTGATATACATTATAGAGCATTAATTCACATAAAGATACATATTTCTCTAATCCACATAAAGATTAATTTTCCTAAGATAACTAACAGAACTTCTCAAATTATGTGATATTACATTTTTATTTGCTATAACATTAGCTTGCAAACCAGTCCGTGAACTGCCTCTAAAGTTATTATGGACAGCATACCTTACAGAGCTTTTTTAATGTTACTGTTTTATGAAAGTTATGCATCCCTGATGTTGGAATTTAACTAGTGTATCAGGTACCAGAAACCTCCTTAGTCCTTAGGTTCATCACTAGAGTTAAATATAGTGTTTGTGGGAAACATGGGTAAACATAAACACCATTAGCAAAATGGACAAATTATGGGTTGATGATAAAAAATAGGGAGAGGAAATTAAAAGGACCAACTCACAGTATACATGAAGAGTGGGAGAACAGTACCCAGCCTCACAGACCACTTCCTACTACTGAATGGGAACCTCTTTGTAGTATTTCTTCATAATAGGTTTTACAGAAAACTATTTGTGAAGTATTCCTTAATATATTTTTAACTCATGATGAAAGAAAATTATAAAAAATTTACATCTTCCTAAATTATAACTTTGGTCAGGTACATGGTATACATCTATAATCCCAGTTACTTGGGAGGCTGAGGTAAGAGGATTACAAGTTCAATGACAACCTCAACAACTTAGTGAGACCCTGTTTAAAAAAAAAAAAAAGGTATGGGGGTGTGGTTTAGTGGTAAAGCCCTCCTAGTTTCAATCCCCAGTAACAAACAAACAAACAAAAAAAAACAGTTGAATGTCTACCAGTGCAAGTAGTAGTAATGGTAAAATATAAATATTCAACAGCAAAATTTTCACATCATTCTCCTTTATAGTCAAAGATGATACTTTGAGCCAGGCGTGGTGGCCTATGCCTGTAATCCCAGCAGCTAGGGAGGCTGAAACAGGAGGATCGTGAGTTGAAAACCAGCCTCAGCAAAAGTGAGGCACTAAACAACCCAGTGAGACTCTGTCTCTAAATAAGATACAAAGTAGGGCTGGGGATGTGGTTCAGTGGTTGAGTGCCCCTGAGTTCAATTCCTGGTACACTCCCCCACCCAAAACAATAACAACAACAACAATGTTACTTTGAATTAGAAAAGTCAGTCTCTGACTTCTCTTTTCTTCTACATTTCAGCCATTAATAACAGAACTCAAACCCCTGTAAGTTTCATTTTGAGGCCAGTTAAGTTTGAAGTTGGCCTGAAACCTTTGTTGAACATGAATAACTCCTAATTTATTGAGGATTTTTGCCTACTGTAACTGATTTTCCTTTGTTCACAGATATGCTACATAATGTTTTATTAACTCCTTAACATTTTTCTTCCACTTTCCCTGCTTATAATTTGTGCTTTCTACAGTTTGGGATTTCTTTAGAATCCATTTTCTGCATCAAAACTATGTGGATTGATTGGCTACATTCTAAGACCTTGTTGCAGGAGGTTTTGTTCCCCAGTTTGATGATGTTCATGGAGGCAGGTAAGTCAGAAGGTAGATTTTGGAGTCATGTAGGACACTACCCCTAAAGTTTCCTGTTCTAAAGCTCAGTAGCTCTAAATGCAAAGGAGCTAGGAATGTGGAATTGAAATCCTGTATCACCATCCATTACAAAAAGGAATGAGAAGATAGTTGTTTACATTGATTCTTTTCTATTTTCTGTTCCTAGGAATAATAGGCATTTTCACTCATTAACTAAAATGTTGTTCATAATTATATTAATATTGCAAAAATATTTATTCCTTTTTTGATGGAATAAATGTCCATTGGAATGAATTGTTCTTGATGACACTCTCACTTAAAGAATAGCTTACTCTTAAGAAAAGTGAATTATTAATTCTGCATGTTTCCCCCACAGTTGAATGACCATTTCTTATTTTCTTGGGTAATTATACTTGTATTTAAACCTAGATTGGACATAGATGAGTTCTATTTAAGCAGTGTTTGTTATGCCAGAAAAGGACATTAGACTTGGAGGGTCTCATCCTGGGTCTAGATTTACATGCACAGACTCCAGAGATTCCTGTTCCCTCCGTGCTAGTGCTTGCCCTTTCCAACCAACTATTGACTTCTAAACTAATCCCAAGGATTTTTTTCTTTTTTTCCCCCTCTCGTATTACCTTGAGAGAAGTCCAGGAAGCAATATGCTTCATCTTCCCTCAGGCTGCCTGGTTTTTGGTGAGTTTGGGGTGTTGACAGTCTTGAGCCTTCTTGGCGGAGAGTTAGGGTCAGAAAGAGAGAAGCCCTCAGGCGGGGTTCCAGATTCTTACTTGCCTCGTTAGGGAGAATTCAGTTTTGGCTGGCTGGCTGGCTGGCTGGCAGGACACACTTAATCACTGAGACCCAGTATTTCAGCAGTTTGTAGAGGAAAGTGATATGAAGGAACAGCTGCAAGTAAACCACAACCTGGATCTGAGGCGATCAAGTACTCACTTCACTTGGAGGAAAGAGAGAAGGAAGGAAACCTAGGGCTTAGCAGGGTAAGTTACTTTCCCATCAACCTGTCTTCTTCCTTAGTTTATAATTGAGTAAAGTATTTATCACCCTAGGAAGTGTTAGTCACTGATTAAGCAGCTGAATCATAAGAGCAATGTTCTTAATTTCTTTCTTTTTTTTCCTTTTCTCTTTCCCTACCCCTTTGAGGATCCCATTGACCAGCTTCACTCCTCTTTACCTCACCAGAGATATTTTGTGTTTGCTAATAAATCAGTGAAATTTAGATGGGTCCTAGTGGTCTGTGTTTAGATGACTGTGATTTAGATGAAACTTGGGGCTTTGTTGGTGAGGGAGAAAAATGGGAGTCCTCTTCTCTAGGAATAGGTTAATATTTTGGTTTATAATTTGGAGATGAAGGGTATGACTTTCTCTAGGCAGTCAATTTCGTATCTCCTTCTTAGTCCTTGGTGTTGGTGTTTTCTCTTTAATTTACTGGGAATAAGTTAGAGCCTAAGTCACTAGGGATGACTAGGAAAAAAGCTAAGGTGATTCCCTTTCTAGGTAGGATAGACTGAACTCTGGAAAGTTCTCAGAGCTTACCACAATTCTTTGTAGTGTCACCCTCATCACCCCTCTGTTTTTTCCCCTTTGCTTCTGTTTCCACCCCTTGAACTTGGAAGAATCTGGGGCTCTTTGCAGGTAAGTTAGAGCTAGGGAAGCTGTATCTGGACCTGGGATACACAAGCTCAGACATGAGCCTAATGAAACATATAGAGATTCAAATGCAAAGATTTGCTTCTCATTCCTGCCACATTACCTTCTTGTCAGAATGTTAGCACATTTGTACCATAGATCATCAACGTACACTAGACATAGAAGAGCCTGTGACATGAGGGATTTCATCATTGCCAGTTCTTTTCACCAAGCTGTATGCTTCTTTTAAAAAAAAAAAAAAAAAAAAAAAAAAAAATTATTTATTTGGTTTAGTTGTACACAATGCGTTTATTTGTACATGGTGCTGAAGATCGAACCTGGGCCGCGCACGTACTAGGTGAGCACTCTACCGCTGAGCCACAACCCCAGCCCCTCTCCTTTTAACTTCTAGCTGGTTCCATTAACTCCCATATTACCAAGAGTTAGTCTTTCGTTGGAAGAAGACATCCTTTGAAATGGAGTTGAAGCAATACCTTTTGGACTTTAATTGGCTTGCAGCAAAAAGGCTTATGGTTTAGCATTGGGAAGATGGAGATAAGTCCTGGAATTCAAGACCTTGAAATTGTCTCAAATTAAAGGTACTTTCCTTCTATAACTGTAAGGGGGGGGAAAGTGTATTCTTTCAACCTTTTAAAACTTTTTTTGTTGATGGTGCAAATTGAGCCCAGGGTTACTGTATCACTGAGCTATATCCCCAGCACTTTTTATTTTGAGACTGTTTCTGGCTAAGTTCCTGAGGCTGGCCTTGAACTTTCAGTCCTCCTGCATCAGCCTCCCAAGTAGCTAGGATTATAGGTATGCACCACCACACCTGACCGTTCAACTTTTAAGTTCGTATTTAGAGCAGATAAATTTTTTTTGTAGAGTGGCAGTTATTCTGGAAATACACTGAGAATATGTGGTAATTAAAAGTGGAGGGTAGATGGGCAGGGGATAGCTCAGTGGTAGAAGGCTTGCCTAACATGTGTGATACCCTGGGTTCAATCCCTATTACCACAGGTACAAAAAATAATAAAAATAATTTTTAAAAAGTGGAGGACAGAATCAGGTCAGTTATTGGAAACAGGGTTCTAAGGTATGACAGGCAATTCTGTCTTCCCTCTAGGCAAAGGGGCATGACCCTTAAACCTTAATATAATCGACTGTCATTAGGTGCAATATTTTCTTCACTGGCAGTAATGTATAGAATATGGTATGCACATGAGCTATCTCTGTTCTATTGAATTAATCCATTCACCATGGGTTGAGGGGAGATATTGAAAAAGTAGGTAGAAACATAAGGATGAGGAGAAAGAAAGTACAAAGGAAAGTATAAATTTATTCTTTAGACCAGGAGTTTGCAAGAATTGTATTATAAAACACGAGTATGAGCTGAATAATTATGAGAAATTTTATTTGTTTTTACCAACTACATCCACCTCAGTTGCATGATGATTAGTGGGTTTTTATCATAACACATCTGTTTAGAAAGATCAAATGTCAGGCCATTGTGTAACAAAACATGATCCATGATTTGAACTTTGTTACCTTGTTTATAGTGAAACCAACTGCTGCCAGTGTTTCTATCCTGTATCATTTCCCTGTCCCTGTAGGCAGTTAATCTGGATATTAATAACTTTTTAGCTTATCTGTATCTATAGATTCCCTCCTTTCTTTATTCCTCCCTTCCACCCTCCCTTATTTTTTTGTTTTAAGGTGAAATTTATATAACATAAAAATAATTTTTAAGTTAGCAATTATATGCCATTTAGTACTTTTCAGTGTTGTGCAACTACTACCTCTGTGTAGTTCCAAAATATTTTCATAGCTCCAAAAGAAAGCCCCATAACTATTAAGCAGTTACTTCTCACTTCCCCTTTACCCAATCCTTGGCAACCCTCAGTCTTCTTTCTGTCTCTATTCTTGGTATTTTATATAAATGATATCATATAACATGTAACTGTTTGTGTCTGGATTCTTTCACTTAGCATAATGTTTTTGAGGTCCATCTACATTGTAGCATGTGTCAGTATTTCATTTCTTTTTAAGACTGAATGATATTCACTCATATCTTGTCTTCTGTCTAGTTCTGTCTGTATGCGTATAATCCCAATTTGTTTACCTATTTATCTATTGGTAGATTTGTTACTTGTTTTGTCTTCTAGCTATTATGAATGGTGCTGCTATAAATTATAATTCATGTAAGCATTTGTTTGGGTACTTATTTTTAATTATTTGATGTATACACCTAAAAATGAGATTGGTGAGTCATAATAGTAACTATATGTCCACTTTTAGAGAAACTGCCATACCCTTTTCCATAGTGCCCTAGCTATTATAGCATGCCTATAATACCATCTACTTGGGAAGATGAGGCAGGAGGACTGAAAGTTTAAGGCCAGCCAGGGGAATTTAGCAAGATCCTATCTCAAAATAAAATTCAAAAGGAGATATGGATGTAGCTCAGTGGTAAGAGTACTTGCCTAACATACCACAAGGCCGTGGATTCAATCCCCCATACCACCAAAATAATTAAGAACAAAACAGAAAATACCAAATGTTGATGAAATTGGTGAGTCATAATAGTAACTATACGTCTACTTTTAGAGGAACTGCCATACCCTTTCCCATAGTGCCCTCACCATGGAAAATTTCACATTTCTTTTTTTTAAATATTTATTTATTTGCTTTAGTTGTACACAATGCAATGCATTTATGTTTACGTGGTGCTGAGGATCGAACCCTGGCTGCGCACGTGCTAGGCGAGCGCTCTACCGCTGAGCCACAACCCCAGCCCGAAAATTTCACATTTCTATCAGCAGTGCAAAAGGGTTTGAATTACTCTATATCCTCATCAACATTTGGTAGTTTGTTGTTGTTGTTGTTGTTAAGTTATAGGAGTTCTTTATATATTCTGGATATTAACCCCTATAAGATAGATAAATGATTTGCAGATATTTTCTCCATTTCTGTGGGTTGTCATTTCACTCTGTAGAGAGTATATTTTTATATTTTTATGATGTTGGGGATCAAAACCTGGGTCTGGTGCATACTAAACAGGATCTCCCACTGATCTATACCTCTAACCTGATAATACCTTTTAATGTACAGTTTTTAACTTGGATATAATCCAGCTTGCATATTTTTCTTTTCTTTTCTTAACCTATACTTTTTGTGTAATATCTTAGAAATTATTGCTAAA
This sequence comes from Tamias sibiricus, assembly GCA_025594165.1. Classification (NCBI taxonomy): domain Eukaryota; kingdom Metazoa; phylum Chordata; class Mammalia; order Rodentia; family Sciuridae; genus Tamias; species Tamias sibiricus. The sequence continues at coordinate 120,006,170 of CM046663.1, read as the reverse complement.
TCCATGCAAAAGCTTTCTCCCCATATTTTCTTCCAAGACTTTCATACTTTCAGCTCATATGTTTAAGTCTTTAGACTTAATATTTAAACTCAAATTATTCTATTGTACTTATTTTTAGAATGTTTCTGACTACCTTTCTACACTCATGTTCTTTGCTGTACTTAGAATTCCTTTTCCCGCATCTTCATGTATTCTAAGTATTCCCATTTTTCAAAGTTAGATTCCAACTGCTGTCTGCTTCATGAAGTCTTTCCATAGTTCACCCACTAAAGAGAATCTCTCCTTCTGATTGCTCATTAGTGCTATAATTGCACTTTTCTTAGAGGATTTATTTAGTACTTTATATTATATTATAATTTATATTTAGTCCCCCTGCAAGACATTTTGGTGATATATTTTTTACTACTTGTTTCCATATAGTATTTTGAAAATGATTTTATCTATCAATAAATATATATAGAATGAGTGAATGTTTTAATTTTTACCAATATGGTCCCTGTGTCTACTTAGCCCTTGTAGAAAGCATGGGAGAAAACAAGGCAGGAAAATTGGACTTCAGAGTCTCAGCTAGGTAGTAAGTGGGAACGACCTTATTTTTACTTCAAAACTTACCTCTTTGGGAAATTTTCTTCATAATTTGCCTGACTTGCTTAGAATACATAACTCTTCGCATTATGTTGCTCATTTTGTTTTTCATTTAATTTCTATTTCTTGGTTTATTGCTCATAAGTGTGAGGGTAGGTCTTTTGAAATTAATATTTTATCTACCCACTTCTCTTTTAAGTTGATTTAAAAAATACAATATGCTGCTGGACGTGGTGTAATCCCAGAAACTTGGGAGTCTGAGGCAGGAAGATCACAAGTTCAAGGCAAGCCTTAGCAACTTAGCAAAGCCCTAAACAATTTAGCAAGACCCTTTCTCAAAATAAAAAATAAAAAGGCCTGGAAGTGTTGGGTGTTTGTTGCTCAGTGGTTAAGAGTCTCTTGGGTTCAATCTCTAGTACCAAAAAAAAAAAAAAAAAAAAAAAAAAAAAAAAAAAAAAAACCAAAACAGTATACTAAAGCAGTATATTAATGTATTAATATATTCTCCTTATAAAAAAGTTAAACATTACAGATAAGACTATAGTCCTGCCGGGCGTGGTGGCGCACACCTGTAATCCCAGCACTTTGGGAGGCTGAGACAGGAGGATCGCGAGTTCAAAGCCAGCCTCAGCAATGGCGAGGCACTTAGCAACTCAGTGAGACCCTGTCTCTAAATAAAATACAAAAAAGGACTGGTGATGTGGCCCAGTGGTCGAGTGCCCCTGAGTTCAATCCCCGGTCACAAAAAAAAAAAAAAAAGACTAAAGTCCTCATTGATCAATGTTTTTCATATCCCACTGCCTTCTTCCCCTAATCAGTGTTAATTACTGTCATCAGTTTTCTAAAAGCTCTGACATAACTTTTTCTATGTACTTATATATATGTGTGTAAATACATATGTATGTTTATATATGGAACTTCATATATAGCACATGTATAAATTTATATTCATGTACATTTTTTTAAAATATTTATTTATTTACTTTAGTTGTACACAATGCAATGCATTTATGTTTACGTGGTGCTGAGGATCGAACCCGGGCTGCACAAGTGCGAGGCGAGCGCTCTGCCGCTGAGCCACAACCCCAGCCCCTACATTTATTTTTATTTTTTACAGCTATCTGTGGTGATCAATAATCCATAATTACTAAATAAATCTTACTAATAACCTGGGTCTGAAAGACTAGAACAGGAAGTAAAAGGTCAAACATTTGAAAACATTATCATGTGTCTAGCTTGCAAAATTCCATTCCATATCTGTTCTGTATATAGTTCCCAGGTATCATTTGATGGGTCATGGCTCCACGCTTACGGCGACGGAGGCACAAGAAGTCCCCATCAGTGGCTCCAATGGTTGTGATCCCTCCCACAGTTGTGACTCCTCTGCCACTGACCCTCTCAAAACCTGGCCCTAGCATTGATGCACATGGCTTCTTCTCCTTGGACAGTAATGTTCCTGGTCTGTCCCAGCTGATCCTTCAAAAGCTGAACATGAAAAGTTATGAAGAATACAAGTGAGTGACAAAATGTGGAAGAGGGGTATATTGTTTTTAGGACAAGTGATTTTGAAAGGTAGAGTATAATTTGGTTAGTATGGGATATTTGTAATGAGGGATTTTCACATCCTGACTTTTGCCAGTTTTATTACTACAGAAAAAAATATAGTTTGTTTAAGTAAGAAATTATGGGACTAGAGACATAGGAGTATGTGAAAATGTACAGAAGGCATGGTGGGGCACATAAGAGATTTTGGAGACACTCTTTTTCCTGTTGCCATTCTCCTTCCATGCTGTCTCTACAGGTCGGTGATAGATGGGGGTACCCCTGTATCAGGCTTTGGATTTCGATGTCCTCAAGAAATGTTCCAGAGGATGGAGGACACATTCCGATTCTGTGCTCACTGTAGAGCACTCCCTAGTGACCTTTCAGAGTCTAAAGTCCTTCGGCGCTGTAAGAGGTGACTTGTACTATCTGGGGAGACATTCAGAAATGACCCTATACTAAATCCTCATTATGAAAGGAAAGGTCTAAGAGTTTTCAAAATCACTTAAGGCTCATTTCTCATTTTGTGTGAACCACAATAGAGATTAGAACATGGTTATAATCCTGCCTCTTATTTTTGATGTTGTGGGGAGATAAGAGACCAAATACCTTCTTCTCTACTCCCTCTTCTTGAGTACTCAAGGAGTAAGACCTCATCTGTTCTGAGGTGCTTGGGGTTGTGCCATACCCATGATTAGAGAGCAGCTGCACATTGTTGGCTTGTTTTTGTGCTTTTATTTTTCCTTAAAGTGATGTAAAAAGTAAGTTGTTTCAGATAAAGACTGAGGTATCACCCTGGTCTGAGAGAACAATTGCATTCCCAGTTCCTTCTGCCTCCTCTCTCTTCCCCACATTTGGGGCATCAGTTGTTATTCTTCTCTGTATCATCCTTACCCATTCATCAATCTTTCAACCTAGGTGCAGAAATATCAGTTCCCATCCCTGGACATATCCAATTAACTTTATAATACAGGAACATTTATTTCTGTGGCTTATTCCTTTAGGTGCAGAAATGTCTATTACTGTGGCCCAGAGTGCCAGAGGTCAGATTGGCCAGTACACAGGAAGGTTTGTCAAGAGCTTCGTCTTGTGGCTGTGGATCGTCTCATGGAATGGCTTCTGGTCACAGGTGGAGTGGTAGTATTGGGAAAGTCTGCCAAAATCATCTTAGTTGTTTATTCAGAGAAAAATATAAAAGTATGTTGTTACGAGGGGGAAATGAGGAACTGGGGCAAGGGATGGGGCACCTGTGGTTACAGGTTTGCAGAATGAACATGGAGTGATTATTGGTCATAAGTGAGGAGAGAATTTTGAAGCCAGGCAAGGATTGGGTCACTTCTTATTGTTCTTCCCTACAGGTGATTTTGTCCTACCCTCTGGACCTTGGCCGTGGCCGACTGAAGTTGTACAGGACTGGAATACCTGGTTTTCTATGAGGGGATTGCAGCTAGATGCTACACTGAATGCTATACTAGGCAGTCATGCTATGACCTCCTTATGGGCCAGTGTAGGAAGGCCAAGGCCAGACCCAGATGACTTGCAGGGCTCTTTGAGGAGACTCCTGACAGATGTTCTGTCACGGCCTTTGACTCTGGGCCTAGGGTTTAGGGCCCTAGGGATAGATGTTCGGAAGACTGGAGGAAGTGTAGTGCATGTGGTTGGTGCTTCCCATGTGGAGACATTTCTCACTCGTTCTGGGGACTATGATGAGCTTGGCTATATGTTTCCTGGACACCTTGGCTTCCATGTGATCATGGTAGGTGTAGATGTATCTGCTGACTTTTTACACAGCACCTCAGCTTCACCTCTGGAACCTGGCACAATTCAGCTTAGTGGCCACAGGAGCCTCTATCATGACTTCTGGGAAGAGTGGGTAGCAGCTGGGAAGATAGCCTATCCAGATATGGTGGTGGCATTCCATCCAGGTAAGCACCATTGGTTCAGAGGAATAGACTGCCCGCCCTGAGATTTTCCATTCTGATTATTGTATCTTCTACCTTTAGAACCCTATTCATTTGGTATTATTAAACACAATATGATGATGACGTTAGTTAATAATTCGCCATATATACTAACTACACCTGGCTTCAGAATGTTTCATTGAAGAACCTGGGGGGGGGTGACAATGATGATGAATATTGGGGTGAGCAGTGTGAGGGTTGGGGTAGATGCAGTTGAAGAAGTATCTAGCTCTTAAGGTTTCCTTCAGCCTTTCCCCTCTGTATTCCCTTTTCTACTTTTGTTCCATAGGTTTCCATGCCTCCCAGAACTTGATGGAAGCTTGGCTACCTACCCTGCTGTTACTTCGTGACTATAAGATCGCTACCTTGATTACTGTTTACAGGTTTTGACTTATTTATGATGTTTTCCTTATTACACTCATACCTCTCTATACATATGAGCTCATTTTGATCCTACTTGCTCATTTCTCTTGTGAAGATGCATATCTTCTTGTGAAGACACTCTTCCTTCTACCATGTGGCTTATTCATCCCCTTGGAACAAAGTCCTGTGCTACTTAATCAGTGATTTAGTGAGATATTTGGGAGGAAAAGGTAGTCCTTGTCTAGTCTTAGATAATTCTTGCATTTGATGAGTAGAGAAATATCATGTTCTTGAGAAGTTTTACTTTCTCTCATAATCATTAAGAGTAATTTTTCTTATCTCTTTCCCACAGCCATCAGGAATTGGCAGCCTCTTTGCAGATTTTGGTGAACCTTGATATACACATCACTGCATATGGAGCTAACCCTTTCACATCCCTCAAACCTGAACAGGTCTATTCCAACCCCAACAAACAGCCAGTATATTGCAGTGCCTACTACATCATGTTTCTTGGAAGCTCTTGCCTGCTAGATAGAGAAAATTAGAAGAGAAAGTAGATGGTGTGGTTTAAATAGCTGAGCCAAATCTTAACTGGACATATGGAAAGTAGGGGAGTTGTAATGGAATTACCTAGATGATGCCAAATTGTTGCCAACTTCAAAGCATACTGTATCCTAAGCCCCATTCACTGCCTAGGTAAAGATTCTAGACTTAATGAGAGCTTCGCTATGATGTGACTCATTTCTAAGAGTTTAGCCACAATACCTTCTAAAGATTAGTTTCATTAGATTTAGTGGATGGCAAGAGGCCATCTAGCGTCTAGAGTTCTTAACAGTTCCCTCTGGAGAAAATTGTACCTTTTTATTGGAACCAGATAGCACTGAAGATAAGAATGAGAACCACCTTATTCTTCTGGAAAAAAAAAAAAAAAAACTTATCTAACAGTTTGGGCTAAAAAATGGAGATGTCAGTGACTTGAAAGTCATGTAAGAATGGAAAAGTCAGGGAAGTTGTTGGGAACATGGGGAAAGTTTAAGGATTAATATACTGTCCTAGTACTTGTTTTTTTTTTTTTTTTTTTTTTGGTACCAGGGATTGAACTCAGAGGCACTCAACCACTGGGCCACATCCCCAGCCCTTTTTTTTTGGTTTTTATTAGAGACAGGGTCTCACTGAGTTGCTAAGTGCCTCACCATGGCTGAGGCTGGCTTTGAACTCGCGATCCTCCTGCCTCAGCCTCCCAAAGTGCTGGGATTACAGGCGTGCGCCACCGCGCCCGGCTTGTCCTAGTACTTGTATTTTTGTTTTTTTCCATCTAGAAAAATGTTTCATTTTCCTGTTGTTTTTTCAGGAATTCTGACACTAGAGTGGCCCTTGTGTTGTATTCTAGATATCTTGGGCATGTCAATCTTTACCTGAATATATTAGAGTTGTTATCTCTTTTTATATCACAATTAACTCATTTGGGGGCTTTTTAAAAAAGTGACATGTTGTCCAGGCTGATTCTGAACTCCCAGGCTCAAGTGATCTTCTTACCTCAGCCTCCCAAGTATCTGGGGACTATTGGGTACTTATCACCAGACCTGGCTACCTTGGGGTTTCATAAAACACTTGTTTTCTTTTTACTTTTTTTTTTTTTTTTTTTTTTTGGCGGGGGGCAAACCAGGGATTGAACTCAGGGGCACTCAACCACTGAGCCATATCCCCAGCCCTATTTTATATTTTATTTAGAGACTGGGTCTCACTGCTTTGCTTAGCACCTTGCCATTGCTGAGGCTGGCTTTGAACTTAAAATCCTCCTGCTTCAGCCTCCCTAGCCACTGGGACTACAGGCGTGTGCTACTGCACCTGGCTGTTTTCTTATTTCCTATTTGCTGGCAGGTTTTACTCACCTGCACACAACGTTTCAAGATTAGAAGTTTCTCTGTTGCCAAGGAGTGATTAGCATCAAACTGTTTGGACCTACCACTCTACCACACTACTTGTCTGTTGTTATCCTTCTTTTACCATACTCTCAGGATTAGGAAATTCCCTAGGTATTCATTTCTAAACTCTTGCCATGACCTACACACACACACACACACACACATACACACACAAAGTCACTTCAGCACACACACACATATATACTCTTACTGCCCACTCATATGGGGTAATTTTAGAATTCATTTATTCATTCAAAATATTTAGTACCTACTTTGTGAATGATAATAGTATTATTGTTTTGGGAAAATAAAAAGGTGAATGAAACATTATCCTTATTCTTGACCTAGGAAGAAAAATAATATGTATACAGAGATACCTTTATTGTAAAATGTAACATGGAATAAGAAACATGGGAGAGTCTGCTGAGGAAACAGAGTGAGAGAGAGATCACTTTGCTAAATAGTACTTAAGATATTGTTAATTAAAATGTAATAAAATTGATGGCAAGGTGTTTTAGTCAGCTTTTTCACTTTTGCAACTAAAAGACCCCACAAGAACAGTTGTAGAGGAGGAATAGTTTATTTGGGGGCTCACAGTTTCAAAGGTCTCAGTTCACAGACAGCCACTCCATTCCTCAGGGCTTGAAGTGAGGCTGAACATCATGGTGGAAAAATGTGGTAAAGGGAAGTGGCTCACATGATGAGCTGAAAGCAGAGAGATTCCACTCTCCAGATACAAAATATAATGGCATGCTCCCAGTGACCCACCTCCTCCAGCCACACCCTACCTGCATTCAGTTATCACTCAGTAATTCCATCAGAGGATTAATTCACTGATTGGGTTAAGGCTCTCATAATCCAATCATTTCTCCTCTAAACTTTGCAGTGTCTTACATATGAGCTTTTGGGGGACATCTCTTGTCCAAAACATAACAGGGCATTCCAGGTGGAATGAACAACATGAACAGAAGTGTTTGGAATGCAAAAAGTACAGGGAGGGGACATTTTAGAGTACATTGCAGGATTGGTATAAATTCAATGTGGAAAATAGATTGGGATTACATTATAGAACAGGCATAGCCTACTCATGAACTTTAGATTTATGTGCCCCTATTTTCCTTTGGTACTGGGGATTGCTATGTCCCCCATCCCTTTTAATTCTTGGAGTAATTTTTTATAAGTAATCTAGAGATTATTTAAAGTATTCAGGATGGGCCTGGGGAATTAGCTCAGTGGCAGAACATTTACCTAACATGCTCTAGACCCTGGTTCAATCCCCATTAGTCCAAAAAGAAAGAGAGAGAATGTAAGTCTTCTGGGTATGGTGGCACATGCCTATCATCCCAGCAACTTGGGAGACTGAGGCAGGAGGATTGCAAGTTTTGAGACCAGCCTCAAAAACTCAGACTCTCACTCAAAATAAAAAATGAAAATAGCTGTGCTGGGTACTGTAGTGTATGTCTATAATCCCAGTAGCTTGGGATGCTGAAGCAGGAAGATCACAAATTCAAAGCCAGCCTCAACAACTTAATGAAACCCTCAGGAATTTAGCAAAACCGTGTCTCAAAAATATAAAAAGGCTGGGGATGTGGCTCAGTGGTTAAGAGCCCCTGGGTTCAATCCCTGGTACCAAAACCAAAATAAATAAATAAAAAGGGCTGTGGGGCTGGGGTTGTGGCTCAGTGGTAGAGCGCTCGCTTAGCATATGTGCGGCCTGGGTTCGATCCTCAGCACCATGTAAAAATAAAGGCATTGTGTACAACTAAAGCAAATAAATAAATATTTAATAAAAAGGACTTGGGCTGGGATTGTGGCTCAGCGGCAGAGTGCTTGCCTCGCACATGCGCGGCCTGGGTTCGATCCTCAGCACCACGTAAACATAAATGCATTGCATTGTGTACAACTAAAGTAAATAAATAAATATTTAAAAAAAAAAAAGGACTGTGAATGTGGCTCAGTGGTAGAGTACCCAGTACTACCATCAAAAAAATAAATAAATAAATAAAAAGATGGACGGAAAGAAAAGGAGAATAATACAGGAGGATGTGCATGAGTTACTATGCCATTTTATATAAGAGTCTTTGAGTATCTATAGATTTTAATATCTGTAATTGGTCCTGGAATCAATCTCCCATAGATATTCATGGACAATTGTATTCATAAGTCATGTATCTGATAAAGAACTTGTATCTAGAATATAAATAAAGAACTTTTATGACTTAAAAGGACAAATAACTCAATTTAAAAATGGACAAATGATCTTGAACAGACATTTTTCCAAAGAAGATAAACAAATGGCCAAGAAGCATATGAAAGATGCCCAATGTCATGAGTCATTAAGAAATACAAGTCAAAATGCCAGTAAGGGGCTGGAGGTGTAGCTCATTGGTAGCGTGTATTATATATGAGTCCCTAAACTCAATCATTAGCACCAAAACAACACACATACAATAAGATACAATTCACACCTCCTACAATGGCTGTAATAAAACAGTTACAGGTTGAATGAGAATGGGGAAATTGGGGCCTTCATACACTGCTGAGGAGAGTGCAAAATGGTTTAGGTATTTTTTTCCTAAATATTTGTTTATTTGTTTTAGTTGTGCACAATGCCGTTATTCTTATGTGGTGCTGAGGATCAAACCCGGGCTGTGCACATGCTAGGCGAGTGTTCTACCTCTTGAGCCACAATCCCAGCCCTGGTTTAGGCATTTTGTAAAATAGTTTGTCCATTCCTCAAAAAGTTAAATACTGAGTTACCATTTAATCCTAGAATTATAATCATTGGTCTGTAACCATGAGAAATGAAAAAAAATCTGCATATACATGAATATTCATAGAAGTATTACTCATAATAATATCATAATTCATAATAATCAATTTATAAATAGATAAGTAAGATGTGGTCCATACAAAGAAATACTACTTAGCCATAAAAAGGAGTAAAGTACTGATTCATGCTACAACATGAATGAACCTTGAAAATATTATGTTAAGAGAAAGAAGGCAGTCACAAAAGAATACATATGTATGAGTGCATTTATATGACATGTCCAGAATAGACAAGTCTATGAAGACAGAAAATTAATTAATGGCTACACATCAGTAGGTAAGAGGGGGGTTTGTTATGGTAGAGGATATGGGGTTTCTTTTTGGAGTGCTGTAACCATTCTAAAACTGATTGCACAGTTCTTTGCATATACTAAAACTCCTTGCATTGTCCACTTATATATAAATTATATCTCAATAAAGATGTTATCCCCCATTTTTTGTAAATTTTAGAGAATGTAAAAGATGAGAAAATAATTCAAGTGCTTAACAATGTGCCTAGTAAATAGTATAGTATATATGTATTAGTAGTTATTATTAAACACATATCACTTTGAAATTTTCTTAGAAACACGATTATTAGACTAGCAATACTGTGTAAGTTTGGTAATGGAAAAAAACTGTTGGGGCACATTGTTATGGTTCAGACAAGAGAGAATGCAGGTGTCAGTGTTAGCTAAAGTGATAGCAGTGGGCGTGGAAAGGAAGAAATAATTTCCACCTATAACAAGTAAACTAAAAAAGTACATAGTGATAGTTTGCAGATTGACCGTGAAAATAAAATCTATAGGATTTTGCTACTGATTGTGGTGAATGAGAAATGATGTATCTATCAGTCAAATTCTAATCAGGAGACAGATTACACAGTAACAGGTTATAGAAAAATTTCCAACTTGGTAGAATGGTGATAATACAAAAAAGTTCAAATGCCTAGCTTTGTGCTAAATGCTAAGGACTTTTAAAAAATATTTATTTATTTGCTTTAGTTGTACACAATTCGTTTATTTTTACATGGTGCTGAGGATCGAACCTGGGCTGCACACGTGCTAGGTGAGTGCTCTACTGCTGAGCTACAATCCCAGCCCAATGCTGAGGACTTTGTCTTCTGCACTTAAAACTTTTGCCTAGCTACATTTTAATTATTTCAAACACAATTTCCAGTATGTTTACCTTGTTATAACTTAATAGGAGACAGACATAAGAAAGGATAATATGAGAATTATGTTTTCTATTGTCTGCATATGGAGTGAAATATCATTCAAAAGTACCTGGGCTGGGGCTATGGCTCAGCAGTACAGCACTTGGCTCTCACGTGTGAGGCCCTGGGTTCAATCCTCAGCACCACATAAATAAAATAAAACATATATAAAAAAAGTGACTTTATTAAAAAAAAAAAAAAAAACTACCATTGGGCCAGGTGTGGTGGTGCATGCCTGTAATCCCAGCAGCTCTGGAGGCTGAGGCAGGAGATAGTGAGTCAGCAATTTCGCAAGGCCCTAAGCAACTCAGTGAGACTCTGTCTCTAAATAAAATATAAAAGAGGGCTGGGGATGTGGTTCAATGGTTGAGCACTCCTGGGTTCAATCCCTGATGCCAAAAAACAAACACTACCATTGAAAATCCCCAGGCAGGGGCCAGGGTTTTGTAGCTCAGTGATAGAGCACTTGCCTGACACATGTGAGGCACTGGTTTGATCCTCTGCAGCACATAAAAAAATAAAGGTATTGCGTCAATCTATAACTAAAAAGAGAAAAGAAAATCCCCTAGGATAACACCTCTATAGGTCCTCTCATTAGATTTATCAGAACAGGGCTGGGGATATAGCTCAGTTGATAAGAGTGCTTGCCTTTGTGTGCACAAGGCCCTGGGTTGGTCCCTAGCACCACAAAACAAAAACCAACCAAACAAAAAACTATCAGCAGTTTTTCTTCCAGTCTTGGAAAGAAATGTGTTCAGTTAATCAACAAATTAAACAGCTTGGATTTTAGTGGTCAATTATTGAACAACTGCTACTAAATCAAGATATCCCTGTTTTCAGGGAGGTTACATTCTGGTGGGAGTGATAAATGATAAAGGTAAAACCAATTTCAGATGCTTTTCAATGCTATAAAGTAGCATAATAACTATAGATATACACCACTGGTAGTGGTGTTAATGGTGGTAACTGCTAATGCTATAATGTTAAGAGAGTATCTCTGAGAATTTACATTTGAGATGATGCACACTGGAGAACATTCTGAGTAGAAGCAATAAGAAGTGCAAAAGTCTTAAGAATCTGTGGTGTGTTAAGGCATAAGTTTAATATGTATGGTCTATATATATGGACTATAACCAGAGTGTAGTCATTGAGAAGGATGGTTGAAAGGTAAGAAGAGGAAGATAGGAACCAGATTATTTAGAATGTAATAGACTATGATCAGGGGCTTGGATTTTATTCTAGTTTCAGTGGAAAGCTAATAAAGGAGTTTAATCAAGAGAATGAAGGGACCCAGTTTATTTGCAGAAAGATCACTTTGACTAAGGGGTTCTTAACCTCAGCACCATTGACATTTGGGGCCAAAGAATTCTTTTTGTAGGAATTATAGGATGTTTAGGAGCATTCTACAACATTGTAGGAATTGTAGGATACTTAATATCTTCCCTGACCTCTACCTATTAGATGTTAGAACTTCCTCCCCATCCCTCCCGAGCTGTGACAACCAGAAATGTCTCCAGACATTACTAATGGTCTCCTGGGGGACAAAAATTACTATTCTAAATTTTTATACAAAAAGCATATGCACTTAAACACAAGACTCTAACACATTAGGAGAAGCAAAATGACTTCTGTTTCCCATGAACTCGAGCATATCATGCCCTTCAGAAGTTTGTGTTTAGTTTTTTCCTCTCCCAAGTTTATGAAGTTAATAAAGGTAAGTTAAATGCACATGTTCTCGATTCCAGTGTTAAATGTGCCATGATGGACAACTATACAAGGTCTAGTTAGATACAAAAAGGGAACAGTTGTGGAGCGTGGTGTCGCATGCCTGTGATCCCAGTGGCTCAGGAGGTTGAGGCAGGAGGATCACAAGTTCAAAGCCAGCCTCAGCAAAAGTGAGGCACTAAGCAACTGAGATCCTGTCTCTACATAAAATACAAAATAGGACTATGGATATGGCTCAATGGCCGAGTGTCCCTGAGTTCAATCTCCAGCACCGCCACCCCCAAAACAAAAGGGAACAAGTAAATTTACCCAGGGGAAGTCAGAGTAAAGGAGGAAATGGGCAACCTTTGAACTAAATAGATCAATAGTTGTTAAAAGGTAGGCAGTGCTTTTCAGAGGAATCATGAGGAAAGAGTCTCTGGGCATGCCATGAAAGAAGGACCAATTGGAAGGATGAAATGGGAAATGCAAGGGGAGTATTTGAACAAACTATTGGGATATTCAGCCCTACAGCTCAGAAAAGTGGGTTGGAAATAACAGGTTTGGAAAAATACCATCTTATGCTGATAATTAAGGCAGAGGGAGGGGTGGGGATAACCTCACCAAAGGAGTAAACAGAGACATAAGGACAAGCTTTTCAGGGAATGCTTCAATTCTGGAGGTCTCCTGGGCAGGTAGACAGATGATGGGAATTGGGGAATCAATGCTGGGTACCCAGGATATGCAGTTTTTGCCTACCATTGTTAAATTTAGCAGTAACCAGCCCTTAGTATTTTCCACTTTACCCATTTGGAAGACAAATGTATCTTGTTCTTTCCACATGAAATCTTAATTTAAAGATTTAATCTTGAAGATTTGATCCTTCCCTATATAACCCCAAAGCTATTGTTGACATCCCAAAGAAAGTACTTAGATCTGTCTTCTTGTGCAGCCACATAAACAATAAACTCATTTCCTGCCTCACCATCAATTTTTTTCCTTTTTTGGGGGGTGGGGTGGGGATGAAGGGTCAGTTATTGACCCAGCCTGGTCCGTTAGGACCCTCCAGAGCCAGGCCTTTGGCAGGGACTCTGCTAACAAGCCCTTCTGTGTTACAGTCTGGTTTTAGGTGGACATACTTTTTTTTTTCTTTTCTTTTTTTTTTTTTTTTTTTTTTTTTGGTGCTGAGGATTGAACCCAGGGCCTTTTGCATGCAAGGCAAGCACTCTCTATCAACTGAGCTATATCCCCAGCCCCTTAAGTAAACATTTTATGTATAAAAACTTGAATAGTAAATTTTGTCCCACAAGAGACACTTAGCAATGTCTAGAGACATTTTTGGTTGTTACAGCTTGAGAGTTGTAGAGGAGGCTCTAGCATCTAAGTATTTCTACTGTTTCACCCTCATGAGGAAGCTTTTAGGTAGAAAAGTATGTAGAGTAATAATAGGTTGATGGTGAAACAGACACCATATGAAATTTTATTTTTCTGTGGATTTGAAACAGCAGCTTTTGAAATTAAAGTCCCAAATTATTTTAACTTCTAAACTTCCTCATACTGAGAATAAAAACTGCTGAGGACAGACACCAAGGAAGCTGAGACTGACAGGTTCTCAGGCTAACTAAACTCATCTATGTGTATTTCCTGCCTTTTGTCCTGCTTTACCTCCTCTTCTCTTATAAAAGCTTTCCTCACCCAAGAGCCTCCTGAAGATGGTAATTGGAGTCAGAAAGTTTCCTTAAAAGTTGGCTTTGATTAAACCTATTTTCTTGCCAATTTGAGTCCTGATTATTTTCTTAGCAACCCTTTCTGGATCCCAGCTGGCTGAATTTGGCTGCACACTCTGATAAGAAGTAGGCAAATAAAGAAAGGAAGAAGTTAAAATGAATGTTTTGTTGTGGAAGAGCAGATAGATTGCTTCTCCCCACGGGTCCCACAGAAGCAGTTACAATTTATGTGAACAAAAGCAAAAGCCAGGTGATACACATACATCTATCTATATATATATATATATATATATATATATATATATACACACACATATATATGTATGTATGTATATATGTATATCTATATGTATATACACATGTGTGTGTGTATTTTTAAGTCAACTTGAAGGGGGGCAAAATGGGGACAAAAGACAGGAAATGCCAATATGCAGATTTAGCCTGTGTTAGGCCAGGGCAGGGGCAATTTTCATTTTCAGCTTTCTTGGCTTTGCTAGCCTTCTATTCTCAGCGTGAGGAAGTTGTTGTGTTTTGTTTGTTTTTGGTACCCTGGATTGAACCCAGGAGCACTTAACCTCTAAGTCACATCCCTAACCCTTTTTTTTTTTTTTTTTTTTTTGTACTGGGGATTGAAATCAGGGGCACTCGACCACTGGGCCACATCCCCAGCCCTTTTTTTGTATTTTATTAGAGACAGGGTCTCACTGAGTTGCTAAGTGCCTCGCCATTGCTGAGGCTGGCTTTGAACTCGCGATCCTCCTGCCTCAGCCTCCCAAGTGCTGGGATTACAGGCGTGCGCCACGGCGCCCGGCACATCCCTAACCCTTTTTATATTTTTATTTTGAGACAGAGTCTCACCAAGTTGCTTAAGGCCTTATTAAGTGTCTTAAGACTGGCTTTGAACTTGTGATCCTCCTGCCTCAGCCTCCCAAACCACTGGGATTACAGGCCCCATGAGGAGGTTGTTCTTAATTTCAGAAGGGCCTTCCAATTTCAGTCCCTTTCAATATTTGTGGAGTACATTGAGGGATAAAGCCTAACCTCTTGTGTACCCAGGATAACAAGAATTCTCAAATCTGCATCAGAAACATCAGACCTGATGGGTTTTTTGTTTTTGTTTTTCGTTTTTTGTTTTTGAAACCAGCATGTTTATTTTCTCTGAGTCCTGTTCTTCGAAACCAGTGTGACTGTCTGCTGGAGCCCCTGAGGTTCTGAGCACTGCCCACTGCACCAATGGCAGGGCCAACTGACTCCCTGAGTGGACTCACCACCACACACACCAGGCAGGCTTGTGCTCAGTTCAGGATAAGAGCCTCCTGGGGAATAGGCTTTGCTATGAGTGGTGCATCATCCAGAGGTCGAGCCCAGGGTACTGAGGCTGCTTCGTCAGCCTGAGGTCCACCTCCATTCCCATCCCCATGTTCCCTTTAGTGGTTACAAAGTGGCTGCTCTGCTCCTGAGTGTTGCATCAACCTTCTGGGGAGAAAGTCTGCAGGTGGTGAGTGCACTAGGTCTGTCCCTTTTGGTTAAGCCTCTCAGAAGCGCATTCTGCAGGCATCCACTCACTTGTCCCCCTCCACCAGCTGTGTTATCAGGCCAGTGACTTACCCCATCTGCTCAGAGTCCACATGGCCAGGATGGGATAACACAAGACCCAGGCTTGCAGAAGGCCATGGCAGGCCTGGCACGTGCTGACTTTCCAAGGATCAGCAGTCACCTGGCTGAAAACTGAACCCTGGACACTCTTACAACAGCGTGTTCTGAGGGAACTCAGTGGGGACCACCTCAAACCAAGGCCAGGGTGATAGCTCAGAGCATGCAGGGCGCATCCTCATGGACAGCTCTTCCTCTCCAGGCTCCAGCATGTCATGTTCCTCCATGGGTCCTCTTACACAGCACTGTCACACCTCTGCTCTCAGCACCTCACCTGTGTTCCAGATGTTTCTATGACAGCCATGTGTAGGCCGAGTGCCAGAATCACCAGAGCAGCAGTGGTGGCCTGCTCCATGCAGGATACTGCCCAGCTGGCAGTGAGTGCACCTGAGGATGCCAGGAGGCCTACTCAGTGGCAGGACCGCAGCACTGCCCCAGCTGATAGAGGAGACCGTGGAGCAGCCTCAGGCTGCCACAGGCTGGCAACAGCCACCTCCATGAGGCCTGTTGGGCCCTGCCACTGAGGCAAACTGCCCGTCCTCTGCACAAGGCAGTCCACTCCACCTGGCCATGCAGAGATGCCCCCTCCTTCCTGCTTCCTGTAGCACTCCCAGGACTGCCCTAGGCCCTGCATATGGGCCTTGTGAGGTGTAGTGCTGGATCCTTCCTGGCCTGCCTATAGTGGCCCTGGACTCCCAGCTCACCAGCGTTTTGCTCACACACCAGACATCACTGTCCACTTAGTGGCACTGGCACGGGGTCTTGTGATCTGGACACACCCTGGAAGGACACCCAAGATTAGATGATGACAGGTCCTACACCCTGCAAGATCTCTGTCCTGTGGTCTGATCCCAGATGTGACTGCAACTGGGCCCTGAGGTCCAGGGTTCTGCAGCCCGTGTGCCAGGATCTCTACCCACCACCCTTGCAATGCTTCTGGTGGCTTCTGCTGCATCTGGCATCATTGTATTTTTCATGTCCCCAAAACATCAATCTAGCAAGGCCTTCTGAACTCCCACTGCCCCTGGGTGCAGCAGACTCCTGGTTCCCAGGCCTCCCTTCTGCTTGCCTGCTCAGTAATTAGGTCAGTTGTGTGATCCTGGCTGAAAGTTCTCTGCCCTCAGAAGCTGTGCAGCACCCACGGGGGCATCCCAGTGTCCCTCCTGGGAAGGACAGCATGTCTCCCCTGAGCCCTGGAAGCATTTCTTTATTGTGTTCTGGTTTTGATAACATGTTCTCTGCTCTGAGACATTAGACAATTATTCCAACTAGCTGTGAGTACAGTGCTATTCCAAAATAGTGACAAGATGGGACACATTTCCAGGGCCAAAGCCTGGGATAGGTAGCCTATAGGCCCTGTGGCATCTCTATAGCCATTTGGGCCCCAAGCTCCTATCTTGTTGCTCTGTCACTCCCAGCACATGGCTTCCCTCTTGTGATTGAAAGTGCTACCCAGGCTCTATCCATCACATCTGGTTTCCACTCAGCAGAAAGAAAGAAAGCGTATCTTTCCACTGACCTCTCCCTTGTGAACTGTGACTTGCCACACCAGCAGCAAGCTTACTTGGGAAGTGAATTCTTTATTCAGGACTGAGTGCTAACCAGGAAAGGAAGACTCAGACAGGTGGGGACCAGCACTAGCAACTTGTTGAAGCTCCTGGCAACTCCTTTCTTTCCTGACTTCCATCTCTTTCTTGAGACCTCCTCAACGGTGTTAAGCTTGCTATTACAAACTTTTTCATGCACATTTAAATATCCAGTTCTTTCCAGCTCTTGGAGGATTCTGTCCCGTGGTACCCTGCTCTTGTTTTTCAATTAGGTGCCACTTTTGATCTCTGAGAATGCTAATTCACAGTTCCTAACACTCTCCCATTCCTGAAGTGAGATTCTGTCCCTAGGCAGAG
Organism: Tamias sibiricus; assembly: GCA_025594165.1. NCBI lineage: Eukaryota > Metazoa > Chordata > Mammalia > Rodentia > Sciuridae > Tamias > Tamias sibiricus. The sequence continues at coordinate 119,988,779 of CM046663.1, read as the reverse complement.
ACTGTTGGTACCTCTGCCAGGCTTGGCCTACAGCTGGGCTCCTGCTGCTCCTCTGGGACCTGACATAGGTGGGTAGCAAGTCTGCTGCCTGCCGAGCCCCTTGTCCCCAGCTTCTGTCCACTTGTTTATCTGCCCCTGACTGTTAATTTGTTGAGAAAGTTCTGGTGTATTATGGATTTGGGAAAAACATCTGCTTTGTCCTAGAGCCCATGTTTACTGGCAGCTGTTCCAGTATTGCTTGAAATCTTGAGAACCTGTTCACTTCTGTTCTTCACTTCTGGCACAAGCTCCTCTCCCCATCCTTCCCTGTACTAAGCAGGCACGCAAATGCCAGAGGACAAGTCCTGGACAGGCCCTCATCCAGAGGGGAGAGCTGCAGTGTGGCGCCATCTGAGTTGGCCTTCCCCAGCATGCTGATGCTGAGACCCGACTGCCCAACACGCTGCAGGAGATCTGGTGGCTTGTTAAAACAGATTGTTAGTCACTCTCTGGGAGTTTGGTTTATTACTGGAGTCTCTGCGGGACACTTGGTTCTGAAGGGTACTAACAGACCAAGCCTGGCCACTATCCAAAAAAAAACCAAATGGAAAAAAATAGATGGTGCAGCATGTAAGTTTAGTGTGGCCGCACAAGAAAATGTATTGAAGTACTTTCTTTGGGATGTGAACAACAGCTTCAGGGTTATATAGGGAAGGATCAAAGGCAAGAGTCTAGGGGGTTTGGTAGTTAGTAATCTTGGTCAACTCCTGGTCTGTTTGATCTTTTTAAAAAATATTTATTTCTTTGCTTTAGTTGTACACAATGCATTTATTTTTATGTGGTGCTGAGGATCGAACCCAGGCTGCGCACTTGCTAGTCAAGTGCTCTACCACTGAGCCACAACCCCAGCCCCTGTTTGATCTTTATCCTCAACTTGTCCTGCAGTTTTGTGGGGGCCAAGGAAGTGGCCAATACTGGTGAGGGGGGACAGTTTCCATACCGGTCCCATGATATTTATCTATCAGACTTGTTATCTTGAAATTGAAGGTATACTGAGGGAAAGAATAACAGAAAAAAAAAAAAAAAAAAAAAGAACAACAACAACACAACAAAACAGGTCAGAGAGACAAAATGGGAGTTAGGTCAGTGATTGGAGCCTCTTTCAGATTCAGTGGCCCTATGGGTGGAGCCCAAGAATTTGCTTTTTTTTTTTTTTTTTTTTTTTTTTTTTGTGGTACCCGGGATTGAACTCAGGGGCACTCGACCACTGGGTCACATCCCCAGACCTTTTTTGTATTTTATTTAGAGACAGGGTCTCACTGAGTTGCTAAGTGCCTCGCCATTGCTGAGGCTGGCTTTTTTTTTTTTTTTTTTTTAATATTTATTTATTTACTTTAGTTGTACACAATGCAATGCACTTATGTTTACATGGTGCTGAGGATGGAACCCGGGCCGCACACGTGCGAGGCGAGCGCTCTGCCGCTGAGCCGCAACCCCAGCCCCTGAGGCTGGCTTTTGAACTCGCGATCCTCCTGCCTCAGCCTCCCAAAGGGCTGGGATTAATAGGCGTGCGCCACCGCCCCCGGCTCATGAATTTGCATTTTTAACTAGAAAGTTTCCAGGTAATGTTTCTGGTCTGGAGAACCACTGGTTTTTGCTCTGGACTACCAATTCCTTTATGAACTTAATATATTGATCGTCTTGGAATAGTCTCCAGTGTTTTAGTGTGTTTAGTACTCTTGTGCGTGAGGAGAGCCTAGAATCACCTAATAACTCCCTTCAGAGGTGCTTTTGATTAGCAGCACACCTCCTGTTCCGACTGCCTAGAATTCTAAGTAAACACTGATTAATTTCACTGGAGGCTAATAAACGCAAAGATACCTGGAAGACGGCATTTCGGGGGCAGAGAAGCTGCTCCGGCCTCTCATTCTCAGCCCCACTCTGCCGCTAACTACTACAGGGGCTCCGGGATACTCCAAGAACCAGAACCTCGCAACTTCCTTAGTGACTTGAAGGAACACAAGAGGGACTGGAGCAGGCCCTTGAAGACCGAGACCGGTGACAAAACCGGCTGGGCCACCTGAGGGGAGCGTTCTTACCCGCAGGTGGAGCCGCGAAGCGGGTGTGAGGCAGAGCCCGCGCCGAGCGCCGCCCTCTCCGGCCCGGGGGGCGTTCCCGGCTGCGGCGGCGATCCTAACGGGCTCGCGAGGCCAGGCGCCCCGCCCTCTCCTGGCCCTCCCGGCTCCATCTTGCGCGAGAGCGGTTTGGGCACTGACGCTGCTCCTGGTCAGGTGAGGAACGGCTCACTCCCCTTTCGCCCTCTCTCCTGCCTGGGTCACTTCGCCCCCAGCCCGCTGTGGCGCCTGCCCTCCGGGAAACGGTGGGGTCCGGTGTGTTCCCCCGCGCCAAAATGCGGCGGAGAAGCCGCGTGGGCCTTCGGGTGGTGGCGACTCGGAACCGGGGCTACAGGGCGGGGTCGCGTTGGGGTGGGATGTACTAGGGAGGGCAACTGGCCGGGCGTGCGGGAAGTGGGGGAAATCTTGTTGATTGCTGCTTTGTGTCACTTGGCTCTGCCGGGATCCTAAAACAGTGACGCCCCGCCCACAGGCAGGTAGACCATAGGTGGAGAGGCTGAGGTCAGGGTGTCCCTGCTGAAGCCACCTTAAGGGAGGCCGGGTAGGGAAACCACCGAGCGGCACTGAAAGTCAGATTCTGGCTGGTGACTATAGACTTTCTGGTGACACAGCAAATTTAGGGAAACGGGAAATTTTGTACTGTGCATAGTGAACTCTTAAGAGAATTGAAAAACCTGAGATTTGTACTCTGGGTCAGGTTTACAATTCTTGGAAACTATTCTACAAAGTAGCAATCCAGATGTGACGTTATTGAGACCAACAGCAAACGTGTACTGATAGTAGCTCGCCTTTTGAGAACACCCAAGAAAACCAAGGTTCAGAGGGAGAAGGGTGCTGTCCTCTATAAAGGGAAAGAACTGAAAAGACTTTGTATCTTTCGACTATCTTTAAACTCTGTAATTTGTCAGCTGATAGCGAGCTAACTTGATTAATTTGTCAATTACATTCTGTGTGTAATGAGCTACTTCTCAGGAAAGGCATTTCAAGCACTAGATAAGCAGAAGAGCTAATTTTGGTTACTACAAACTTAAGCCGACTTTTAGTCCCCTCCTGTCCATGCAGAAAACTAGCCATCTTTCCACATTCTTTATCCAAATTACTGATTGCTTTAAATGGGCCTTCCAGACCTAGAGGCAGGTTTTGGAAAATTGTATCTGATGTTGCCCAACTTCAGTCACCTTTCCTGTATTTTTTTTCCCCCCATAAATTTGCAACAGCTGCCTCCTGTGTTCTGGGCTGCTTGCCAGCTTTGAAACTTCCATTGTAAGACCCACCCTTTTACCAGCTGACTCACTGGGTGGAGATAGTTTGGAGAACTTAGAATGATTTTCTAGTTCACTAAAAGTGTTTGAGGATAGGGAATGTTAAAAGGAAACTAAAAGCTCTGGTTCACCAGTAGAGTCTTATTATTCACTTGGGCAAAGTTGTGTAATTTGTTGAGTCATCCTGGGATTTGTTTAGATTTTTAAAATCTTAAACTTTTTAAGTTTACCCTTTAAATAGATGATACTGCACAATGTTAAAAAGAGACTGAAAGGACATTGAAAAGTAAGTTTCCTTCTCCTTGAGCACTCCTCTCAGGAGGTAGTCAGTTTTTTACTTCCTTTTGTATCCTTTCAGGAATATTCTATACGGTATACAAGAAAAGAAGTGTATTTCTCTTACATTTGGTTTCAAATTACCTATGCAGTTTTTCACCTTGCTTTTTTTCACTTAGTTTTGGAGACAGTTTCATATATGAGTTGAAAAGCTGCCCCACTCCCCACACACACACACTAGAAGTGCTTTACCACTGAGCTACATCCCCAGCCCTTTTTCTTTCTTTCTTTCCCCCCAAATTTTGAGACAGGGTCTCATTGTGTTGCTTAGGGCCTTGCTAAGTTGTTGGGGCTGTCTTCTAACTTGGGATGCATCTACCTCAATCTCCCTAGTCACTGGGTTTACAGGTATGCACCACTGTACCTGGCCTTCCTCATTTTTGATAACAGCAAAGCACTTCATTTAATAAATGCCCATAATCTATTTCACTTGTCCCTTATTGATGGCTGTTTATAAATCTTTTTTAAATTTTTTTTTGTGGTACTTTGGATTGAACAAAGGTGTGCTCTACCACTGAGCTACATCCCCAGACCTTTTTATTTTTCATTTTGAGATAGGCTGTCATTAAGTTGCTGAGGCTGGCCCTGAATATGAGATCCTTCTGCCTCAGCCTCTTTTTTTTTGGGGGGGGGGGTTTACTAGGGATTGCACTCAGGGGCACTCGACCACTGGGCCACATCCCCAGCCTTTTTTTGTATTTTTCTTTTTAGAGTCAGAGTCTCACTGAGTTGCTAAGTGCCTTACCATTGCTAAGGCTGGCTTTGAACTCCTGATCCTCCTGCCTCAGCCTCCCAAGTGCTGGGATTATAGGCGTGTGCCACCAAGCCCGGCTGCCTCAGCCTCTTGAGAGCTGGGATTACAGGGGTGCATCACCACATTTGGCTTATTTAGGTTGTTTTTAATGTTTTCTTATTGCAAGTAATATGGTAATCATATTGTATATACATAAATTTGCACTTGTACAATATTTCTATAACATTCCTGGAAATAAAATTGTATATTCTAGGGGCTGGGGTTGTGGCTCAGCGGTAGAGTGCTCGCCTAGTATGTGCACAGCCCAGGTTCGATCCTCAGCACCACATACAAATAAACGAATTGTGTACAACTAAAGCAGATAAATAAATATTTTTAAAAAATTGTATATTTTAGCTTTTCATATAATTCCATTCTTCAAAATGTACTGAAATTCACTATTTAAAATTTAATTTTTATTATATGTAGATAGCCTTTGCTTTATTTTCATTCTGTTTTGAAAATCTTTTTTTTTTAAATATTTATTTATTTGCTTTAGTTGTACACAATGCAATGCATTTGTTTCTGCGTGGTGCTGAGGATCGAACCCGGGCCACGAATGTGCTAGGGGAACGCTCTACCGCTGAGCCACAACCCCAGCCCTTGTTTTGAAAATCTTATTGACATAATTTGTCTAGGCACTTAAACGTAAGATTTAATATAGTAATTTAAAAATGTACAAATAAAAGTTTGTCTTGGAATAATTTTTTTTTAAATATTTATTTATTTACTTTAGTTGTACACAATGCAATGTATTTATATTTACGTGGTGCTGAGGATCAAACCCGGGCCGCGTACGTGCGAGGCGGGCGCTCCGCCGCTGAGCCACAACCCCAGCCCCTGGAATAATTTTTTAATATTTATTTTTTAGTTGTAGGTGGATACAACGTCTTTATTTCATCTTTATGTGGTGCTGAGGATCGAACCAAGTGCCTCACATGTACTGGGCAAACACTCTCCCACTGAGCTACAAGCCACAACCCCAGCCCATGTCTTGGAATAATTAAAAAAATTTGTTTTGTACGGGAGGCTAAGTCAGGAGGATCACAAGTTCAAAGCCAGCCTCAGCAATGGCGAGGCACTAAGCAACTCAGTGAGACCCTTTCTCTAAATAAAATACAAAATAGGACTGGGGGTGTGGCTCAGTGGTTGAGTGCCCCTGAGTTCAATCCTGGGTAAACACCCCCCCCCTAAATTTTTTTTGTAGGTGTAGATGGACAGAAAGCCTTTATTTTATGAAATGGATAATATTTGTATTTCCATTATGTAGACAAAGAAGCAAACGAAAAAAAGTCACTTTCACATTGTATCACATTTGGAATATGACAAGTCTGTATGAATGGAAAACATTTATAAGGAAAGAAGAAACTTTCTTTTGGGAACCCCTTTTAGTTGCTGAAACTATTATTCCACTGAATTTAAAAGTCAGTGTTTGGCTTCCTTTCTAAACATAATTCAATAGAATGTTGACCATCTTTTGCTTTTAATGTCAACTGAGAAAAAACAAGATTTATTTTTGGCAAGGTACAATTACTTTTGTTTTAAATTAGATTTTTCAGCCTCCATGTGAGGTCAAGGAAAATGCAAGCATCTGAATCTGAATTATGATTAAGACCATAATACAATAGCTTTTTTAATTAAAATTTTTTAACAGTAGAATGCATTTTGACATATTGTATACAAATGGAGCACAACTTCTCATTCCTGTGGCTGTACGTGGTGCAGAGTCACTCCAGTGGTGTAATCATACATGTATACAGGGTAATAATGTCTGTCTCATTCTATTATCTTTCCCATACCTACAACCCTACTGCTCCCCTCATTCCCTTCTACACAAACCAAAGTTCCTTCATTCTACCCTATTCCCCCATCCCACTGTGGATCAGCACCAGCTTACCAGAACATCATCCCACTATGGATTAGCACCGGCTTATCAGCCTTTGGTTTTTGGGGATTGGCTTATTTCACTTAGCGTGATGTTTTGTAGTTCTATCCATATACTTGCAAATGCCATAATTTCATTCTTCTTTAAGGCTGAGTGATATTCCATTGTGTATATGTACCACATTTTCTTTATCCATTCATCTGTTGAAGGGCATCTATATTCGTTCTATAGTTTAGCTATTGTTAATTGAGCTGCTATAAACATTGATGTGGCTGCTTCACTGTAGTATGCTGATGTTTAAGTCCTTGGGGTACAAATCGAGGAGTGGGATAGCTGGGTCAAATGGTGGATCCATTCTAAGTTTTCTGAGGTATTTCCATATTGCTTTCCATAGTGGTTGCACCAGTTTGTAGTCTCACCAGCAATGTATGGGTGTACCTTTTTCCCCACATCCTCGCCAGCACTTATTATTGCTTGTATTCTTGATAATTGCCATTCTGACTGGCGTGGAGATGCAATCTTAGAATAGTTTTGATTTGCATTTCTCTAATTGCTGGAGATGATGGATGTTTTCCCATGTTATTGATTGATTGTATTTCTAATTCTGTGAAGTGTCTGTTCAGTTCCTTAGCCCATTTATTGATTGGGTTGCTTTTATTTTATGTGGTGTTAAGTATAGAACCCAGTGCTTCACATATGCTACGCAAGCACTCCACCACTGAGTACTGAGCTACAGCCGCAGCCCCTGGAATAATTGTGTGTGTGTGTGTGTGGTACTGGGGATTGAACTCAGGGGCACTCAACCACTGGGCCACATCCCCAGCCCTTTTTTTTTTTGTATTTTATTTAGAGACAGGGTCTCACTGAGTTGCTAAGTGCCTCGCTGTTGCTGAGGCTGACTTTGAACTCGTGATCTTCCTGCCTTAGCCTCCAAAGTGCTGGGATTGCAAGCATGCGCCACCATGCCCAGCTGGAATTATTTCTTGAGACTTAGAAATTTAAATTGCTAATGTAGTCTTTGGTACTGTAAACTATTTGTTGTGTATTTATTACATAAATTATTTTCAGATTTTTTTTCCTTTCTTTTGACCCTGACCCTTTTTGGTCCATCTATTTTTTTTTTAAATATTTATTTATTTGCTTTTAGTTGTACACAATGTGCGTTTTTACATGGTGCTGAGGTTCGAACCCGGGCCGCGCACGTGCTAGGTGAGCGCTCTACCGCTGAGCCACAACCCCAGCCCCCCGTTCCATCTATTTTTTTTTTTAATATTTATTTATTTACTTTAGTTGTACACAACGCAATGCATTTATGTTTACGTGGTGCTGAGGATTGAACCCGGGCTGCACAGGTGCGAAGTGAGCGCTCTGCTGCTGAGCCACAACCCCAGCCCCCGGTCCATCTATTTTTGATGTTGTCATCAAACCTGACATAGAGAAAAAGTTCCTGTTTTCAAACCCAGGTCTTTGGGTTCTAAGTTAGTATTTGCAAACTTATTTTTTATTACCTTTTTTGTTGGCTTATAACTTTGACTCAATATGTGCATATTCATTTTCAGTTTAGCAAGATTTTTAGTTTCTATTCTGTGTATTATAAGGGACACTATAATAACAAACATCTCATTTTCCTGTTTGTTCAAAAGGTTGGATACTTTTTTCTCCATATTTTATCTGCACCTAGGACAGTGCTTATTACAAAATGGGCTTTTATAAATTATCTGACTTGCAATTGAGTCAGACTCACTTAGCATCTATTGTTTTAAATGTTAGAGATTAAACCCAGGACCTCCTGCATGCATATGTGCTTTTCCATTGAACTATATCCCCAACCCTTGTTGGTCACCTTGATGTACAAGAAATATAAATCATTTATGGCTATATTGTGGGAAAGCACCAAAACATATACTTTAAAATTTAGGAAACTTGATGATAGGTCCAGAAATGCCAACATTTTTTGGTACCAAAATATGATTCACAGACCAGTAGCATCAGCATGACTTAGAAGTTTTGTTAGAAGTACAGAATCTGAGTCTCCTGGAAATACTGAATCAGAGTCTGCATTTTAACAAGGGGTGATTCATATACATATTAAAATTTGAGAAGCACTTGTTTTTGTCCACTACAATGTACAAAGAGAGACTAGATAAATCAGGTGGGATGGGTGATCTCAGGCTTAAGAGCCAAGGCAGTAATGATAACAGTTTGTTAAACAAAGCCATGCTAAGAGGTTCCATGGTAGAGATTTTATTTTAGAGGTTAGGTGTTGGTAAGAGATTGATGAACTAAATTAGAGCTAGTACTCAGGAGATCTGAAGGTCAGGCCAAGAATTTTTATATTCCAGCAGTAGCCAGCTGTTAGAATTTAGGCAAAGTTTCTTACGCTGGAAATGCCATTTTAATAAAAGGGAAGTTTATTAGGGGCCACGCGTGGAAGGGGGAGAAAAAGGGAAAATAGGGGATGGACGGGAACAGGGGCAAACGGGAACAGGGGCAAACGCGAACAGAGAGCGATTTCAGTCCGGAGGTGGCTTAAATAGAGTGGGGAGTCAGAAAGCCCCCTGGAGTGAGTCCTTGCCTTATAGGCTACCAGAGGTCAGGAGGTGATGGCCAGGGCACCTGCTGGCCAGGTTTGCTGGCCATGCTGAGGATCTTGGGAAATGTAGTTTTTCACAAAGCACCTGGGGAGGTGTGGCCTTCTGCCTGGGAGGGGCAGACTCCTGCCTGGAATCCAACAGCCAGCCATTAAGGATTTGGGGTCTGAAGCGTAATTTGTTTAAAGAGCAGCATGTTAGGAAGGGTCAACTAATGCAGTGCCCAGGACAGTTGGAAAGGTGAGAGAGTATAAGCAAGAATGTAAATGGAGAAGTTATTTTAGGAATATAGGCATCAAGTAAAAACATATGGTCTGAGGTATGGCCATGAGAATAGAAGTGACAGGAAGAATAGGAGAAGCATTTCAAAGAAGAATAGAAAAATATTGGGTTACTTCTTTTTTTTTTTTTTTTTTTTTTTTTTTTTGGTACCGGGGATTGAACTCAGTGGCACTGGACCACTGGGCCACATCCCCAGCCCTTTTTTGTATTTTATTAGAGACAGGGTCTCACTGAGTTGCTAAGTGCCTCGCCATTGCTGAGGCTGGCTTTGAACTCACGATCCTCCTGCCTCAGCCTCCCAAAGTGCTGGGATTATAGGCGTGCGCCACCGTGCCAGGCTTATTGGGTTACTTTCTATCCTGAAGTATTAGGTAATTTAAGTAGTGACATTGTTGACATAAAAGGGATGTTAAGAGTAGTCTGTAGGGAATGATGAAAATTTAATTCCATACAGGTATCAAAGACCTCCTGATTGGCTATTGCTTTTTTTCCCCTTGTGGTGTTCTGGATTAAACCCAGGGTCTTGAGCATGCTAAGTATGTGCTCTACCACTGAGCTACATCCCTGGGTTCTTGGCTTCCATTTTAATCTGCCCCTTATTCTATTTTGGTGGTCATCTGTCACAATTACATTTTACCTTTGCCTTGTATCTGACACTGTTGTACTTTCTTGCCAGTCTGTGCCTACACCTTTTAAAACCTTGTTTAAATCTTTCATCATTTATTCTCCAACTACTTTAGAGTTTAATGGTAAATGTTAAATGATTGCTGACATACAGATCTATTTCCTAGATATATCTGATCACTAATAGTATTTTAGATTTGAACAAGCTGAAAAAAGGTATTCTTTTGAAAAAAAATTTTTTTTTATTTTATTTAGAAGGAAATGACCTCACATCCTTTTTATTTTATTTATTTGTATGTGGTGCTGAAAATCAAACTCAGTGCCTCACGCATGCTAGGCAAGCATGCTACCGCTGAGCCACAACCCCAGCTCCACACATACATTTTATTAAATACACTTTTTGCTCTCTATCTCTCTTCCTCTGAGATGAACCTTAACAGCTTCTCATAATCACAAGTCACTGAAAGGCTATTATTATCAACTACAAAACATTTTTACATACTAATATTAAAAACAATCAGTATGTACATTTTTCTTTTTTTTTCCTCCATTTTGTCTTTTATTTTGTTTTTCCATTCTTTTTATTCTAATTTGTCATACATGTATGTTTACAGAGTACATTTCATTTCATTTACATATAAAGAGCACAATTTCTCAAGTTGCTGGTTTTATATAAAGTATTTTTACAACAATTGTGTCTTCATACATGTACTTAGGGTAGTCATGGATAACTCAGTCTGCCATTATTCCTATTCCCTTGCCCCCTCCCCCCTCCCCCTCTTTTGAAATTTTTAAAAATACTTTTTTAATTGTAGATGGACACAATACCTTTATTTTTATTTATTTATTTTTATGTGGTGCTGAGGACCAAACCCAGTGCCTCACACATGCGAGGCAAGTGCTCTACCACTGAGCTACAACCCCAGACCTCTTTTGAAATTATTTGCAGTTTTAGGTTAATTTTTCTTCAAATGCAAAATATAACAATATGTATTTCACATACATATTGTAACATTTTTGTCCACATGGGCTCCATTTATTTTATGTGAGTTGTCTTTTATTTTAAAAAATGAAAAAAAAAAAATGTAAACATACAGAAGTAGACAAAAGAATATAATGTATCCCTATGTACTTGTCACCTACCTAGCACCAATAATTATCAGCTTGTCTTGTTTTGTCTATATGTCCCTTTAAGTGTTCCTTTTTTTCACATCCTCTCCAGCATTTATTGTTATTTGTATATTTGATGACTGCCATTCTGACTGGTGTGAGATGAAATCTCAGTGTAGTTTTGATTTGCATTTCCCTAATTGCTAATGATGTTGAATATTTTTTCACATATTTGTTGGCCATTTGTATTTGAGAAGTGTCTGTTTAATTCATTTGCCTATTTATTAATTGGATTATTTGATTTTTTTTTTTTTTTTTTGGTGTAAAGTGTTTTCAGTTCTTATATATTCTAGATATTAATACTCTGTCAGGAAAGTAGCTAGCAAAGGTTTTCCCCCATTCTGTAGGTTCTGTCTTCACATTCCTAATTGTTATTTTTGCTGTGCAGAAGCTTGAAAGTTTGATGCTATCCTATTTAACTTCTGGCATTATTTTCTGAGCTGTAGGGGTCCTACTGAGAAAGTCATTGCCTATGCCTATATGCTGGAGTGTTGACCCTACATTTTCTGAGAGTTGCATAGTTTCTGTTCTAATTCCTAGGTCTTTGATCCATTTTGAATTGATTTTTTTGCATAGGGTGAGGGATAAGGATCTAGTTTCATTCCACATGCTGGTAGCCACTTTTCTCAACACCATTTGTTAAAAAGGGTGGCTTTTCTCTAATGTATGTTTTTTGGCACCTTTGTCAAGGATCAGATGACTGTAGATTAGTGGGTTTGTCTCTTGTTTTCTATTCTGCACCATTGGTCTATGTCTGTTTTTATGCCAGTACCATGCAGTTTTTGTTACTACAGCTCTGCAGTATAATTTAGAGTCGGGTATTGTGATGCCTTCAGCATTGCATTTTGGGCTTAGAATTGCTTTGGCTGTTCTGGGTCTTTTGTTCTTCCAAATGAATTTTAGGACTGTTTTGTCTAGTTTTGTGATAAATGTCATTGGTATATTGATGGGAATTACATCGAATCTGTATATTGCTTTTGGTTCTATGGCCATTTTAGCAGTGTTAATTCTGCCTATTCATGAACATGAGAGGTCTTTCCATCTTCTAAGATTCTCTTCAATTTCTTTCTTCAGTGTTTTATAATTTTCATTGTAGAAATCTTTCGCCTCCTTAATTAGATTTATATTCCTAGTTTTTTTTTGTTTTTGGAGGCTATCATGAATGGAATTGTTTTCCTGATTTCTTAATAGATTAATTGTTGGTATATAGGAAAGCTATTGATTTTTTTAAAAAATACATTTATTTTATTTGTTTAATTTTTTTTTTTATGTAGTGCCAGGTATTGAACCCAGTGCCTCACGCATGCTAGGCAAGCGCTCTACCACTGAGCCACAACCCCGGCCCCCAGAAAACTGTTGATTTTTGTATGTTGACTTTACAACCTGCTTCTTTTCTAAATTTGTTTATTAGCTCTAGCAGCCTTTTTAGTGTAATTTTTTGATCTTCTAGATATACTATCATATCATCTACCAACAGTGATAACTTGACTTTTTCCTTTCTGATTTTTATACATTATAATTTTCTTCTCTTGCCTAATTGCTCTGGCTCAAATAAAAAAATTCAAAGTAATACTTAAAAATCAAAATAAAACAAATGGGGGGCTGGGGTGTGGCTCAGCGGTAGAGCGCTCGCCTCGCATGTGCGCGGCCCGGGTTCGATCCTCAGCACCACATAAAAATAAAGGCATTGTGTACAACTAAAACAAATAAATAAAATATATTAAAAAAAGAATAAAACAAATGGGTCAAATGTATATTAAATTGGCAGCACAACTACACATAATTTATTTTAAATATCTTTACAATGTAGTAACTTGACCATGCATTCATAGTGGGATATATCCTGGAGATATAGAATATTGTAAAAAAAAATATTATTTTTGTTATTTTTTTGTTATGTTAGTAACATTATAGACATTTTTATTAATTTCCTATAGCTGCTGTAATAAATTATCACAAACTTGTTGGCTTAAAAAAATGCAAATGTATTCTCTCATAATTCTGGAGTCCAGAAGTCCAAAATCAGTATCATTGGGCTGAAATCAAGGTGTTGGCAGGGCTGTACTTCCCTGGAAGTTGTAGGGAAAAATCTCTTCCTTGCCTCTTCTGGTTTCTGGTGATGTCCACCATTCCTTGGCTTGTGATTATATCACTCCAATTTCTGTGTCTGTGGCTACATTGACTTTTCTTCTGCATGTTGTTCAAATTTCCTTCTGCCTCCCTCTTGCAAGGATACATGTGATTACATTTATCTCCACCTGGATATTTAGAATAATTTCCCCAGCTCAGGTTTCTTAATTTAATTACATCATTTTTTTTTTCATTTCTTTTTCAAAATAAGGTAATGTAATATTGGCCAGCTCCAAGGATTTAGGGTATGGTTGGTTACTTTTTGAGCACCTCTGATTGAGTTAACTATAGTGTCATTATCATTCTGAAACTCAAATACAGTAAGATAAAGCAAATAATTATGTTAATGTCATTAGGAACTAAGACTTTGGGTGTGAGGGAAAAACATACATAAATATAAAATTAAAAACCCTATAATCCCAAATTTGCATTGGAAATATCAACATGAATGAGTTTTCTTAAAAAAAAAAAAAAAAACAACAACAACAACACACAACATCATCATTAGCCTTGTCCCATTGAAAATCTAGAGACAATGATCAATCTAATAGCAATGAATATCCCTAGTACCCAGTTTGTAATCTCTAATCTTTTCCTACTAAAAATGATTAGGACTTCTTAAAAGAGTAGCCTGTCCAGATCTGGCCAAAAAAAAGGTACAAGATGAGCCTGGAATATCTTGTCATGTAAAATGGCAGGGAGACCTGGGGGTGTTGCTCAGTAGTAGAGCACTTGCCCAGTAACCTCAAAGCCCCAGATTTAGTCCCCAGTTCTGGGGGGAAGGGCTGGTCAAGGAAAATAGCAAAGATTTCTGAGGTTGTATATAAACAATAGCCACTATGAAGGGGCTCCTTTTGACCAAAGGTGGGATAAAATTGAGTATTACTAAGAATAACTACACTGGTCTCAAGTGTGTTTAAATTCTTGAATTCATACAGATAAAAAAATTTAGTGCTCATTTTGTATACTAGGGAACTAGCTCATTAAAAGTTTAAAAAAGGAAGAAAATCAAATATTATAACTTCTCTATATAGACTATACTTCAGGAAAACCAGTGTTGATAATAACATATGCCTCAATAAGTATTTTTTTTTTTTTTTTTTTTTTTTTTTGTGGTACCGGGGATTGAACTCAGGGGCACTCGACCATTGGGCCACATCCCCAGACCTTTTTTGTATTTTTTATTAGAGACAGGGTCTCACTGAGTTGCTAAGTGCCTCGCCATTGCTGAGGCTGGCTTTGAACTCGCGATCCTCCTGCCTCAGCCTCCCAAGTGCTGGGATTACAGGCGTGCGCCAACGCGCCCGGCTTCAAGAAGTGTTCTTGAGAATAAAGGATGATATAATTAGATTTAGGTGTTATCAGTCACAAAAAAGAAAAGGTAGTTCATCCTTACATGTTTCTTGATAGAAGTACAGAAAACATCTATTGATATTTTTGTCCAAAAAACCTGGATCTGAACAAGTTTCTAGATCTTACTACTGATTTTTTTTTTTTTTTTTTTGGTACCGGGGATTGAACTCAGGGCACTTGACCACTGGGCCACATCCCCAGCCCTTTTTTGTATTTTATTAGAAGCAGGGTCTCACTGAGTTACTAAGTGCCTTGCCATTGCTGAGGCTGGCTTTGAACTCGAGATCCTCCTGCCTCAGCCTCCCAAAGTGCTGGGATTACAGGCGTGTGCCACCACGCCCAGCTCTGATTTTTTTTTTTGGGGGGGGGGGTAACCAACTGAGGAGTTTCAATTGGCAAAATCCAGACAATGGGAGATTTTACAATAAACTGGTTGTTTTCTTCAAATAAACTATAAGGAGAAACACAGGCATGTGAACTGATAATAGATGGACCTCATATACTGATTTGAAGAATCAAACTATAAATATTTTGAGACAATTGGAAATTCAAACAGTTACTGTATATTTGATATTGGGGAATTATTAAATTTTTTTTTTTTTTTTTTTTTTTTTTTTTGGTACTGGGGATTGAACTCAGGGGCACTCGACCAATGGGCCACATCCGCAGCCCTTTTTTGTATTTTATTAGAGACAGGGTCTCACTGAGTTGCTAAGTGCCTTGCCATTGCTGAGGATGGCTTTGAACTCACAATCCTCCTGCCTTAGCCTCCAACATGCTGGGATTACAGGTGTGCACCACCATGCCTGGTGAATTACTAAAAATTTAAGATACAATGTTGATATATGGTTGTGGTTTAAAAGAGTGCCCTCCTTTTTTTTGTTGTTTTTAAACTGATAATGTATTGACATCTTTGTAAGTTTAAGAATGAAGTTTGTGAATTTGCTTTAAGATAACCTAAAGGGAAATCAGTAGAGGAAAGGAACCAATGTGGGGGGTGCTGGAGAGTGTAATTGGCCAATTATATTGTGTGTATGTATGAGTATGTAACAACAAATCCCATCAGTATGTACAACAAATAAAAAACGTGTGTGTCAGGGAAATAACCTAGGGAACATAGTGGTTGGGGGTAGGATTGACCATAACTTGATAATTGTTGAAGCTAAACATGAATAACATGAATGGTCATGCTAAGCTGGGTATGGTGGCGCACGCCTCTAATCCCAGCACTTGGGAGGCTGAGGCAGGAGGATCACGAGTTCAAATCCAGCCTCAGCAATGGTGAGGCACTTAGTAACTCAGTGAGACCCTGTCTCTAATAAAATACAAAAAAAAAGGTGCTGGGGATGTGGCCCAGTGGTCGAGTGCCCCTGAGTTTTATCCCTGGTACCAATAAAAAAAAAAAAAATGGTCATTCTATTAGATTAAAACATAAGATAATGTTTCATAGATTAATAATTTCAGGGGCTGGGGCTCAGTGGCAGAGTGCTTGCCTAGCATGTGTGAGGCACTGGGTTCAATCCTTAGCATCACATACAAAAATAAATAAAATAAAGGTATGCTGTCCATCCACAACTACAAAAAAAATTGAAGGAAAAAAAAAGTCAATAAGGGGCCGGGCTCAGTGGCGCACGCCTGTAATCCCAGCACTTGGGAGGCTGAGGCTGGAGGATCATGAGTTCAAAACCAGCCTCAGCAACGGTGAGGCCCTCAGCAACTCAGTGAGACCCTGTCTCTAAATAAAAATACAAAAAAGGTCTGGGAGCCGGGCTCAGTGGCGCACGCCTGTAATCCCAGCACTTTGGGAGGCTGAGGCAGGAGGATCGCGAGTTCAAAGCCAGCCTCAGCAATGGCGAGGCACTTAGCAACTCAGTGAGACCCTTTCTCTAAATAAAATACAAAAAAGGGCTGGGGATGTGACCCAGTGGTCGAGTGCCCCTGAGTTCAATCCCTGGTAACCACAAAAAAAAAAAAAAAGGGCTGGGGTTGCGGCCCAGTGGTTGAGTGCCCCAAGTTCAATCCCCGGTACCAAAAAAAAAAAAAAAGACATGGAGTTAAAACTAACACTGTTCTTTCTACTTCTGAATTTTCTGTAATAAGTTAAATAAGTACAAAACAAAATGTTTAAGAGACAAGTGGAAATTTTAACTGACACATTGATATTAAGGGACTATTCATTTTTTTTCATGCGTGATGACACTTTTTAAACAGCTCTGTTAATTATTTTAACAAGTCCTCATGTTTTTAGAGATATATGCTATAGTATATGTAAGTTAAAATGATGTATAATTTCTGAGATTTGCTTCAAAATAATCCAGTGGAATGATTGGGAGTGAGAGTAGTAAATAAATAGAATTTAGCCCTGCATTGATAATTATTTGCAGTTGAGTGATGGGTTTATCATTACTTTTGAATATTTGAAATTTTTCATAATTAAAAGTTTATAAAAGAAAGCAAGGGTTTAAACAGGTATGTTAACTCTTTTTCCTTACTTTTTTTTTCTTGAGCCAGGGGCTCACTGATCCTCTGCCCAGTGGCTGGCACTATAAGCCTTCACTGCTGCACCCAATTCTGTGTTAACTCTCAAAACTTATCCCATCATTTTCCACAATAGGCTTATATTTCCATACAAGGGAATTTCTGTGATACTTGGAAAGCATTTTTAATTTAATTAATTTATTTTTATTTTTGTACCAGGAATTGAACCCAGGAGCACTTAACACTGAGCCACATCCCCAACCCTTTTTATGTTTTGAGACAGGGTCTCACTAAGTTGCTGAACTTGTGATCCTCCTGCCTCAGCCTCCCTAGCCACTAGGATTATAGGTGTGGCCAATATGCTGAGCATGTATTCATTTTTGGTACCTTCACTTTGTGTTAGAAAACTACTGCAAGTTTTTCATTTATGAAAGTGATATAAAGTATAATTTTAGAATGAATGTAAGTGAAAATTAATCAGCCTAAAGTATTTCACAAATAATAGTGTTGGTAGAATTCAGAAATGAGATAAACTGTATGATGTGAGAATGAAGTTGGAATCGTTACTATGCTAACTGTGCAAATGGTCAAATGAAGAAGCGTTTATTATAAATGTTGTATATATCTCTAATATCCACATTTTGACACCTGCCATGAATCTTTCTGTGTGGTTGCATGTGTGCCTGAGTTTTTCGAAACGCTTTAAAACTTGTCAGAAATTACAGAGGACATTTTTTTTTTAATCATTACAGAATGTCATACCCAGGCTATCCCCCCACAGGCTACCCACCTTTCCCTGGATATCCTGTAAGTATTGACGCTTTAAAAAACTAAAATAAATCACATCCTTGAAACAGGTGTTATACAAGAGCAACCTGTTGGAGATCTTGCAAATGTGCTAGATCAGGGTCATAAACTCAAATGTCCAGAGGTACCAAGTACAATTGGTGAGTAAAATTTGTGCTGGAGGGAAACTATTGAGAGCAGTTTTCAGTTTTGGTAAGCTGGTGGCTATTCAGCTCTATCCCCATAAGGCTATGCAGGGAGGTAGATCCAGTGTTGCAGGATATTTCAATACCTTAAGTAAAGCCAGAAACTTACATTTAGTGTACAATGGCCTACATTTTTAAAATTTGAAGTTTTAAAAATGTTAGCTAATATGTGAGCTTATAAAACATATATGTGGGCTGGGATTGTGGCTCAGCGGCAGAGCACTTACCTCGCACGTGCGCGGCCCGGGTTCGATCCTCAGCACCACGTAAACATAAATGCATTCATTGTGTACAACTAAAGTAAATAAATAAATATTTAAAAAAAAAAACATATATGTAAGCTAAATCCATCCCATGAATCCCTGGCTTTAACCATTTCGTTAGGTTTAAAATAATGAAGAAGGGCTTGACCCAGATAATTTGCGATGGATCAGACGGCCCTGTATTTGTTGATAGCTGTACCACTCAGAGGATTAAATTCATAGCTGAGGCATTCATAAGAATTCTACATTTCAATTTAATATTCATAAGTGTATTAGGACTGTTATCTAACTCTAGGGGGCTGTAAAGAGGGGCTATACAGGTGAATGATAATATGTGGATCTTTTTTTTTTTTTAATATTTATTTATTTACTTTAGTTGTACACAATGCAATGCATTTATGTTTACGTGGTGCTGAGGATCGAACCGGGCCGCGCACGTGAGAGGCGAGTGCTCTGCCGCTGAGCCACAACCCCAGCCCCAATATGTGGATCTTTATGTGAAGTAAATATATGGCTCTCCTGAATTTGTCATAGGAGAGATGAGAATTACTAATATGTCCCCAAGTCTGTACTAAACTGTACTCTTGACAACCATTTCTGTCATTGGGCTAATTGCTAAAAATAAAAAACCCTAAAATCTCCAAGGTTTAACACATATATCTTGTTTGCTTCAGTTTCCTGGAAGTGGCAACAGGGCAGGGGTGGCTGGGAGGAGGCCTTCTTTCATGCACTGCTTGAAGTTCCCAGGTTCCTTCCTTGTATTGATCCTTGCACACCTTCAAGTCTTCCACTGGATCCTCTTTGGATGGGAGATGAAGGAAGAAAGAAAACGTGGAGGATTGGGCAGAGGTTTTTAGTGGCCAGGCTAGAAGTGGCATGCATCACTTTTGTCTGCTTTCATTCACCGGTATTGAATCATGTGGTCCTCCTTAACTGCAAGGAGTTCAGGAAATGTAGTCTAGCTTTGTGGCTGGGGAGAAAGATTTTGTTTTTGTTTACAGAGATTGTCAATGTTGCCCAGGCTAGCCTTGAACTCATGGACTCAAATGATCCTCCTGATCATCCTCCCAAGTAGCTGGGAGTACAGGAGTGTGCCACCACACCTAGCTAGAAACAGTTTATCAAACATATTAAAGAAAGTCTGCCACTTGGAGATGTCTGTTACACCTTGTATGTGGTTTAATCACCTCTTTTTCTTTAATCTTATGCAACAGGTCCAGTTGTGTTGCAAGAAAACAGTGAATTCCTCTCTTTAGGGTAGAGAGGAATATCTCTATCATATTTGCAGATGCTAGGAAAATGAAGGAAATCATGAGCTTTATTAGTTGTTTTTGAAGCCTAAGTAGAATTAAATTTAACTAAATTCTGACAAGTTTCTGAGAAACTAATATAGTACTTTATAAACTAGTGTAAAATGCTAGGACTTCTAACGAGATTTTTAAAAAGTATAATAACAAGCTAAGAGACCTTGATGCTTTTTTCTTCCTCTTTTTTAAAATATGAGTCATATTTCTCTGATGATATTCCTTTGAAAAATTTTCTGATTTTCCAGCCTGCAGGTCAGGAGTCATCTTTCCCACCTCCAGGTCAGTATCCTTATCCTAGTGGGTTTCCTCCAATGGGAGGAGGTGCCTACCCACCAGCGCCCAGTGGTGGCTACCCAGGAGCTGGAGGCTACCCTGCATCTGGAGGTTATCCAGCCCCTGGAGGCTATCCTGGTGCTCCACAGCCAGGGGGAGCTCCATCCTATCCTGGAGGTGAGTTGTGGGTTGTGGAATTAGTGATTTGGGATTGCTGAAGTACTTCTTCTTTTCTCTCTTTAACTCCTGATTGTTTTATAAGAGGTCAGAATTGTTCTTAGTTAACATGGATGGTAAGAGGAAATACCTAATGGGCAAGGTAGAAGCATAAAGGTTCTTAGAGTACATGAAAGCTGCGAGCAGTCTAAAAAATTCTGTGGAGGGAATTGGAATAAATTTCATGGGCCAATGTGTAACACTCTGATTGATTATTTATGATTCTAAGAACTAAGACAACTTCAGTTAGTATGACTTTAACCTTTAGAACAGCTTTATCTGAAGGTTTTTAAAAGAAGAAGGAGAAAAAAAAAAACCTCTTAGCGATTTGTATGGTAAGTTAATAAGGAAGATTAGTGCAGTAAAAAATTTTAATTTTGCCAGGCACAGTGGCCCACGCCTGTAATCCCAGCACTTGGAAGGCTGAGGCAGGAGGATCGTGAGTTCAAGCCAGCCTCATTGATAGCGAGGCACTTAGCAACTCAGTGAGACCCTGTCTCTAATAATATACAAAAAAGGGGGACTGGGGTTGTGGCTCAGCGGTAGAGCGCTCGCCTAGCACGTGTGCAGCCTGGGTTCGATCCTCAGCACCACATACAAATAAACACATCGTGTACAACTAAAGCAAATAAATAAATATTTTTTAAAAGGGGGGGGGGGCTGGGGATGTGGCCCAGTGGTCAAGTGCCCCTGAGTTAAATCCCCGGTACCAAAAAAAAAAAAAATTTTTTTTTAAATTTATTTTTGGTACCAGGGATTGTACTCAGGGGTGCTTAACTACTGAGCCACATCCCCAGCCCTTTGTTATTATTTTGAGACAGCCTCACTAAATTGCTGAAGCTGGCTTTGAACTTGTGATCCTCTTGCCTCAGCGTCCCAAGGATTACTGGGACTGCTTTTACAACATTACTAGCATATTTTTTCCACTGTTAAAAATAGATCACTCTAGCCGGGCGCGGTGGCGCACGCCTGTAATCCCAGCACTTGGGAGGCTGAGGCAGGAGGATCGCGAGTTTAAAGCCAGCCTCAGCAATGGCGAGGCACTTAGCAATTCAGTGAGACCCTGTCTCTAATAAAATACAAAAAAGTGCTGGGGATGTTGCCCAGTGGCACTCGCGAGTGCCCATGAGTTCAATCTCCGGTACCAAAAAAAAAAAAAAAGATCACTCTGCTACTGATCTACCCATCGGCTCAGGAGACTGAGGTTAGGAGTATCTTGAGTTCAAGGCCAGCCTTAGCAAAAGTGAGGCGCTAAGCAACTCAGTGAGACCCTGTCTCTAAATAAAATACAAAACAGGGCTGAGGATTTGGCTCAGTGGGTGAGTGACCCTGAGTTCAATCCCCGGTGCAAAAAAAAAAAAAAAAAAAAAACACGATTACTCTTAAGTTTTCTCTGCATTCATGAGAACTTTCACTATAGCTTATTGAACTATTTTTTTAGTTCCACCAAGCCAAGGATATGGAGCCCCACCCAGTTCATCGGCTTTTCTGGTTATCCACAGCCACCTTCACAGGCTTATAGTGGTGGTCCAGCCCAGGTCCCACTACCTGGTAGGTATAAGCTAGTAGTTCAGAGAGAAATAGTAACATGATACTGTGAATTTTTCAGTTGCCATTGACGATAACTTGATTTATGTTTGTGATAGTCTTCAGTGAATTTTAAATATATGGTTTCATGAAGCAATTTAATGCAAGTGCTTAATCGGTAAAATGAGGATGTGGAATCACTTTTTCTATTTAAAAGTATCTCCGAAAGCCATAAAGAAAACCCTTTAGGAACATCTGTCCAGTTGTGTGCCACAAATGAAAACACCCCTGGAGCTATAACCTAATAACCATTCCAGGTGGAGTCAGAATTAAATGTGGGTCAAATGTAAAAATAAATAATTTGTTACTGTTATGTAGAACAGGGAATATTTTAAAAGGTTCTTATGACCTATGTTGGTTTTAGAGTCAGTATCCCAGTGTGTTTTCTCATTGATAACATGAATGTTCTCATATGTTTCTGTATTCATAGTGATCAGTGTTGTTTTGAGATATTGTCATATAACCTGGTTTTCTTTTTGGTTGTTGTTACTGTTGTTTGTTGTTTTAATATTTAGGTGGCTTTCCTGGAGGACAGATGCCTTCTCAGTA
The DNA here is from genome assembly GCA_025594165.1 of Tamias sibiricus. Taxonomy (NCBI): domain Eukaryota; kingdom Metazoa; phylum Chordata; class Mammalia; order Rodentia; family Sciuridae; genus Tamias; species Tamias sibiricus. The sequence goes on along the minus strand of CM046663.1, from coordinate 119,966,574 downwards.
TCCCGGAGGACAAGCTCCTTACCCTAGTCAGGTATTTTTGCTTCTACCTTTTAAAATTTAGTCTGAGAAACTGGAAAATATCATAGAAGGATATCACTCCTTTGCTGATGTTAGAGGTTTCCATGAAGCAGAGGAAATGGCCTATTACAAGTAACTTAACTTTAATCTTTGTTCTGATAGATCACTTGTTGTCTTTTGTCCATTCAGCCTTTAGTATCCTGATAACTTCGGTAAGATGTATAGATCCTTCTTACAGATAATGAAGCTCATAACTTTATTCTAAAGATTCACTTGGGTTCTCAGCATTGGTTTTCGTTCTTTTTCCTCTTTCCTGCCTTTACCAGCAATTATAACTATGAACTTGGGTCACTGGGTGATTGGAATTTCGGACAATTATTTATGAAGGTTGTTTTGCTTCTCACTTTTCTGTTTATAACTTTCCACTCTTCTTTCAGATCAATACAGAATCCTTTCCTTCCTATCCTGTTTTTTCTACTGCTTCTTTGGATTATAGCAGTGAAGTGAGTAAGGTTTTCTAATGTTCATTAATTACTAGATCCTCTCTATATTCCTCTATTTGTTTCTAGTTTCCCGTGCATTTTTCTCTCATCACTTCCTTGAAAGCTCAACTGTATGGGTTTTATCTTTTTGTCCTGTAGTACTTGGCAGGGCTTTAAACATGGTTGTTGGTTAAGTATGTTGCATCAATTTCTTGGTAGCCCCAGTTTCCCATATATATATGTATATGAAATGTTCATCCCATCTCTATAGATCTGCTGGTTTATTATATTTCTTTTTGGTGGTGCTGGGGATTGAACCTAGCATCTGAGCATGTGAGGTGAGCACTCTGCCACTGAGCTACACCCCCAATCCAATAGCTCCTTATTTTAATAGTGCTTTATTATTTTTTGTGTACTCAGTGTTTTTATTTTTTTGTTCTTTTTAGACATAGAGACAATAAACATAATAGTATATGACAGTAGAGTATATTTTGATGTGCATGCATGGAGTATATCTTATCCTAATTAGGATAATACTGTTTTATTCTTTTTTTAAAAAAATACATATTTTCTGGGGCTGGGATTGTGGCTCAGCGGTAGAGCGCTCGCCTAGCACGTGCGCGGCCCGGGTTCGATCCTCAGCACCACGTACAAATAAACCCATTGTGTACAACTAAAGCAAATAAATAAATATTAAAAAAAAATACATATTTTCTTATTTGTTTTACTTGTACACAATGCCTTTTTTATTTTTATGTGGTACTGAGGATTGAACCGGGGGCCGCACACGTGCTAGGTGAGCCCTCCACAGCTGAGCTACAACCCCAGCCCATACTGTTTTATTCTTAAATTGCTTTATTAATTATTTTATATCTTGCAGAAGTTACTAGGATCAGAAGCAGTATACTTTTATATTGATTTTCTTATTGATTTTCCCTATTGTATATTAATAAAGGTCTAGTATTTTCAAGCTTATTTTAGGCTGAGGTATAGTATTAGAAGAGAAATACCTTAGTGAATCATTTTGGCTCACTTGTCTGATTTGAGGAATTTGAAATTCAAAGACTTAGCTCTTCTAGGGCCACACAGTTAGGGAAAGACAAAGGTGAGACCTAATTGTAGTTCTTCTGACTTTCAGACCAGAGTCTGTCTGTTACATTGTACTGCTTTGCCTGTATAGCAAATGATATTCCTCCAAAGCACATAGTAAATGGCTTTCAGTCCTTTTTTATGATTGAAGTTGATTGTTCATCATATTATAAGTCTATGGTTACTCATTTGTTGAGAATTTTTTTATTTTAGCTTATGCAGACATATAGTTTTAATGACCTCATTTTGTAATTCAATGAGTTTTTTTTAAAAACATAGAACAGTAAAATTAAAATATATGCACATATACAATTTAATTTGTGTAACAATTTCCACCTTAAGCTAGAATTGAAATTGACAGGAGACCCAGCGGCTGAGGTGGCCGAGGCAGGAGGATTGCAAGTTCAAAGCCAGCCTCAGCGATTTAGTGAGGCCCTAAGCAACTTAGCGAGACCCTGTCTCTAAATAAAATATAAAAGAGGGCTGGAGATGTAGCTCAGTGGTTAAGCACCCCTGGGTTCATCCCTGGTATTTAAAAAAAAAAAAAAAAAAAAAAAAGGAGTTAACAGAGCAGTAGATTTTAAAAGAGATTTTATTTGTATTTTTTAATACTACTAGAGATTGAACCCAGAGGTGCTATACTACTATGCTGTATCCCCAGCCCTTTTTGTTTATTTAAAAAAAATTTTGAGACAGGGTCTAGCTAAGAATCCCAGAATGACCTCAAACTTTTTTCTCCTCCTGCCTCAGCCACTGGAGTAGTTGAGATTACAGTCATGCACCACTGTGCCCACCTGGCTAGAAGAGCTTTTAGGTGGAAATAGTTAAATAGCTCAGTGGTTAAGTGGTTAAGTTCAATCCCTGGTACAAACAAAAGAGTCCCTACCCACCTTTAGTCCTCAGTTGATTTCAACCTTCCTACTAAAAACCTACCAGAATTAGAGTTGGATCTAAGAGATCAGCTAGCCCAATTACCCATAAAGAAAAATAGCTCTCTGGTATATCTTTCTTTTTTGGGGTAGGGGGTAACCAGGGACTGAACTCAGGGGCACTTGACCACTGAGCCACAACCTCAGCCCCATTTATTTTTTAAATATTTATTTATTTTTTTATTTATAAGTGGACACAATATCTTTATTTTATTTTTATGTGGTGCTGAGGATCGAACCCAGTGCATCATGCATGCTAGGTGAGCGCTCTACCTCTGATCCACAACCCCAGCCTCCCCCAGCCCTATCTTTTTTAATATTTATTTATTTACTTTTAGTTGTACACAATGCAATGCATTTATGTTTACGTGGTGCTGAGGATCCAACCCGGGCCGCGCACATGCGAGGCAAGCGCTCTGCCACTGAGCCACAACCCCAGCCCCCCCGAGCCTATTTTGTATTTAATTTAGAGACAAGGTCTCACTGAGTTGCTTATGGCCTTGCTTTTTCTGAGGCTGGCTTTGAACTAGTGATTCTCCTGCCTCAGCACCCAAAAAAGGGAGGAACTTCTATTAGCAGACATATAGTGCTAAGAAATCTCCCCTAGAGCTTTGATTGTTAAGAACATAGACTGATTTATTTGAATTCAATATAATTTCCTGGAGAATAATAATATTCTTGAAGATTCATTTCTAGCTTAGACTTTCAACATAGAGTACGTCAACATTTTTCTCTACAGATGAAAAATAAGATATTTTTCTTTTAGACAAAAGAGGAAAACAGTGGGAATCATCAAACAATATATGATGACAGTTCATTTTTCTTACTGTTCAGACCAGGTTATTAAAAGCAAGGTCTTCTGGGCTGGGGTTGTGGCTCAGCGGCAGAGCGCTCGCCTTGCACGTGCGCAGCCCGGGTTCGATCCTCAGCACCACGTAAACATAAAATGCATTGCATTGTGTACAACTAAAATAAATAAATATTTTTAAAAAAAAAGCAAGGTCTTCTGCCCTCCTAAGGATTTAGGCAACAGTAGCTATATCGATGGGGCAGTATCTTAGTTTCTTGATACAGTAGGCTTATGTAAGAATAGTATGTTGAAATTTTTTATACTTGAATATTTGCTACAAGTAGAATAATTATAGTTTTTCCTTAAAACTATCATAGGAATATTTCTTGTTAGTATTCTGCTTACATTTTGGCTTAGACAATAGTAAGTGGAAGGAATTATTGACCGTAAAATATTATCTTGGGACTGTATCTCCATGGTAGAGTGCATGCCTACCATGCTCTGGCTCTGGGTTCAATCCCCAGTGCTGCCAAAATAAAAGTTTTCTTGAAAGGCTTTTGAAAGATGGTCATGTTCCCTTCTTCCCATTTACTTTGACTCTAGTGTATTGTTGTATTCAGTAGGTGTAATTTTAAATTCAGTTTTAGTTGCCTAAAAAGCAGTTGGATTGTTTTATATTTTGAAATAATATTGATTGCATGTTTAAATGATAATACCTTTGAGATATTTGGTTAAATAAAACATGTTATTATGATTAAAATTTTTGAAAAATTCCTGGGGTATTATCTTGTTTCATTCCATTCCTTATTAAATCTGACTTGGAATATTTTAAGAAAACTATAGAATTGTTTCCTAGCACAGTATTTAAGATGAAATACTATTACCCAACCTCAGACCTTATTTAAATTTTACTAGTTGCCCCAATAATGTCCTTTCTCTGATTTAGGATCAAATCCAGGATGAAACACTGAATTTATTGTTACATCCTCAAGGCCTCTTTAATCTGAAATAGTCTTCAATCTCTTGTTCATGACCCTTATAGTTTTTGAAGAACACTCATTTATTTTGTAAAACGTTTCTTAATTTTGTTTGATGTTTCCTCATGATTAAATTCAGATTATGCCTTTTTGTCAGGAATACCACAGAAATGTTCTTTTCCTAGCATACCATATTCAGAGGCACTTAGTGACTTATTCCATTACTAGCAAAAAAATCATTTTGATCACTAATTTAAAATGTTGCCTGCTCAGTTTCTCTCCTGTAATAACCCAAACTATGCAATTATCTTGGTTCTGATCATACTTTTGTCTCCTAATTTTAACATCCATTGATAATTCTTGCCCTAAACAGTTATTATATGGTATTTGTCAAATGGCAATTTTTTATTTCCACATAGATTTGTACTTTAAAAATATAGTCCGTGTTTTGTTTTCTGGTTTGTTTCTTTATAACGTAGGAATATTGTACTTTTTAGAATCTTTAATCATTTTTTCGTTTTGTGGTTTTATTATAAAACATTTTATTTTTAATAATCAGGGCCTTTGGAGGAAATGAAGAGATATTACCAAAATTATGTTGCTAGTTTGAAAACTTGTTGGGCTCGCATATCTGTTTGACTAAAGCCATATTCTACCTTTACATCAAACACTTTCACCTATCTCACACTATTTAGGGATCAGTCCTTTTTTCTTCCTGTTCTAGCAAAAAGAAAGCCAATGCATAAGAAGAACATAACTTTAATTTCACAAGTTTGACCCTTTTGTCTCCTTGAAGTTTGATGTCTGGCTAATCTGTTAATAGGAGAAACATCTGTTCCAAAGTGGGATAGATCTTTCCTGTCTGTTCTAGAATGAGCCCTGATAATAAAATGCTCATATCCTTGACATTAAATCCAAATATTGACCTTTTTGCCTAAAGATTGATATCAGGAGAATCTTTAAGTTGCCTTACTGTCAACAGAGAATCCTGACTTGGCTTTTGTGTTTTGTTCTCAGCCTGCAACAATGACTCAGGGTACTCAAGGGACCATACAACCAGCTGCCAACTTCGATGCTATGAGAGATGCAGAAATTCTCCGCAAAGCAATGAAGGGATTTGGTAAGGAGAACAGACTTTGTCTTTTATAAGAAGTTAAAGTAGGGGCTGGGATTGTGGCTCAGCGGCAGAGCGCTCGCCTCGCACGTGCGCGGCCCGGGTTCGATCCTCAGCACCACGTAAACATAAATGCATTGCATTGTGTACAACTAAAGTAAATAAATAAATATTTAAAAAAAAAAAAAAAAGAAGTTAAAGTAATTAACTCTAAAGTAAAATAAACCTTATGTCATAAACCAAGTTCATGTGTCGGCCTGTGTGCCAATGCTTCATTTTTTTTTTTATGGTACATACTGCCTTGTAAGTATTATATGGAAATATCTCCAGTAGTACCCAGCATAGATTTCATCCTTACTTAAATGTGTATGGTTTTTACAGGGACAGATGAACAGGCAATTGTGGATGTTGTGGCCAGTCGTTCCAATGATCAGAGGCAAAAAATTAAAGCAGCTTTTAAGACCATGTATGGCAAGGTATGGGTTTTTGTTTCTGTATTTTTCCTTATTTATTTATTTATTTACTTTAGTTGTACACAATGCAATGCATTTGTGTTTATGTGGTGCTGAGGATCGAACCCGGGCCGCGCACATGTGAGGCAAGCGCTCTGCCGCTGAGCCACAACCCCAGCCCTGTGTTTTTCCTTTTCTTGAGTGAGCACAAGCAGGGGCAGGTAGACTCTGCATTCATGTCAGATTGGATGCTATGTTTTTATTAGTACCTTTAGTACAATGGAGAGAGAACTAGAGTTTACAGACTTAGGAGTGGTGTATTCACTGTGTATTTCTCTTAAAAGCCTTTTTCATTCTAAAGAAGTCCTGATCTCATAGTCATACCTTATACTAATGTCTCATATGTGATAGTTGTTCAGTAGAAACCAAATTATGACCATCATCATGATCTCCTTATAGTGGAATTCAAGGCTTATTACGTAGCCCCTGCTTAATTCTTGGTCCTTGGCATCATCTTCTACTCCTCCCTCTCCCTCTAAACAAGTTCTATATTAACATTATATGTAGCTGGCTGTGGTAGCGCAGTGTGAGGCAGGAGGATCAAGAGTTCAAAGCCATCTTTAGCAACTTAGTGAAGCCCCAAGGAACTTAGTTAAACCTTGCCTCTAAATAAAGTACAAAAAAGGGCTGGGAATGTGGCTCAGTGGTTAAGTGCTCCTGGGTTCAATCCCCAGTACCAAAAAAAAAAAAAAAAAAAAAGAAAGAAAGGAAAAAGAAAAGAAACTACATGGAACTACTTGCCATTCTCTGCATACTCTGTGGTCTCTCATACTACTGTGTTTTGTACATGCTATGTTCCTGGCCTATTACACCTTTTTGTCTGCATCATGACCAACAACTTCTTCAAGACTGGGTTTGAATATCAGTTGCTATAACATTTCTGTCATTGCTCTGGGCAGGATTTAACTGTTCCTTCCACTGTGGTCCCATAGCACTTTGTAAAACCTATGCTGTCACTAATCTCATGGGAAACCTCTCATAACTGTGAGCTCTTCCCTAGGACAACCAATATTGTGTTTATCTTTGTGCCTATAGCACCAAGTGTACAGTAACATGTAGCTTCCTAATATTTGCTGAATGGATGATCATTGATTAAATCCAGCAAGTTTGTGGCTAGCAAGTACCACCCTTCTTCACATTTAATGAGAAAAACTAGGCAGCACTGTTTAGCTATTTATACAAGAATCCCAAAAATTTCCTAATATCTTTTGTATCTAGTTTACTTTTCTCTTCTCAAAATGGGATAGTGGTTCCTCAGTCTGGCCTTGTCTATGCTACTCTACCTTTCTCTCTGCCCAACCCAGATTCACTACTACTGCTGCTACTTTTTTTTTTTTTTTTTTTGGAGGGTGGGCGTTGGGGATCAAACCTAGGACCTCATGCATGCTAGGCAAGCACTCTACCACTAAACCACATGCACTTCTTTATTCTTAAGAGTATGCAAACATAAGACTTCTTTTTTTTTTTTTTTTTTTTTTGTGGTACCAGGGATTGAACTCAGGGGCACTTGTCCACTGGGTCACATCCCCAGCCCTTTTTTTGTATTTTATTTAGAGACAGGGTCTCACTGAGTTGCTAAGTGCCTCACTATTGCTGAGGCTGGCTTTGAACTCAGGATCCTCCTGCCTCAGCCTCCCAAAGTGCTGGGATTACAGGCGTGCGCCACCGCGCCCGGCTCTTTTTTTTTTTTTTTTTTTTAAACTTTTTTTGTAGTTGTAGATGGACAGCATGCCTTTATTTTATTTGCTTATTTTTGTATTTGGTGTGCTAAGGATTGAACCCAGTGACTCACCCATGCTAGGCAAGTGCTCTGCCACTGAGCTACAGCCCCAGCCTGTAGAAGCCCACAAGACTTCTTTAAAGTTCAGTATCAGATTCACTTCTCTCATATTTTCCACGTTATGAATTTCTTCAGTTAATATCTAGTCTGTTATGCTATCTTGAATTTTTTTAGATATTACTTTATAATTAAAACTTATAACCTATTTTCCTTACCCCAGCTACCTTATCTCTTGACTTCTTATTAGTAAAATGATTCTTTTTGCATACTGTGGAGTCACCTTTGATTCCATATTCTTTTTTTTAACATTTATTTTTTAGTTGTAGGTTAACAAACCTACAACTAAAAAAATACCTTTATTTTGTTTTTATGTGGTGCTAAGGATCAAACCCAGTGTCTCACGCATGCTAGGCAAGTGCTCTTCCTCTGAATCACAATCCTAGCCCTTGATTCCATATTCTTTATTAATTAGTGAATATTTATTCAGGGCCTACTATATGCCAGGACTGCCTTGTTCTAACAATTTTATTTACTAGGTTTTATTCTATAAAACGACTTTTTAAAAATGTCTTTCGTGGGCTGGGGTTGTGGTTCGGTGGTAGAGCGTTCGCCTAGCACGTGCTAGGCCCTGGGTTCAATCCTCAGCACCACATAAAAATAAATAAATGAAATAAAGGTATTGTGTCCAACTACAACTAAAATTTAAATTTTTTTTTTTTTTTTTGGTACCGGGGACTGAACTCAGGGGCACTCGACCACTGGGCCACATCCCCAGCCCTTTTTTGTATTTTATTAGAGACAGTGTCTCACTGAGTTACTAAGTGCCTCACCATTGCTGAGGCTGGCTTTGAACTGGCGATCCTCCTGCCTCAGCCTCCCAAGTGCTGGGATTACAGGCATGCGCCACCACGCCTGGCTTAAAATTTAAATATTTTTTTAAAAAAGTCTTTTGTATACTTTGTTCATTGTCATTGCTACTGCCTAAGTCCAAGCCTGCCTGCCTGCCTGCCTTTCTTTCTTCCTGTCTCTCCCTTTTTCATTCTCTCTTCCCCACCCCTTTCTTTTGTGGTGCTGGGGATCAAACTCATGCTAAACAAGTGCTCTACTACACTCCCAGCCCAAGTCAAGGTCTTTATTACTTTTTTTTTTTTTTAATATTTATTTATTTACTTTAGTTGTACACAATGCAATGCATTTATGTTTACGTGGTGCTGAGGATCGAACCCGGGCCGCGCATGTGCAAGGCGAGTGCTCTGCCGCTGAGCCACAACCCCAGCCCTTTATTACTTCTTAACTACATATTTCAATAGCCTAAATGTTCTTATTTATAGCCTCTTTGTTACCATGGTCTATCCTGCATATTGTTGCTATATACTATCTTGCATAAAAGTTTCCAGTGACTCCTCCCAGAAAATAATCCAAGATTTAGTTATCTGCTATGAAAACCTTCTTATCTAACAAAACCAGTTGTCTTTTTTATTCCATTGACCAAGCTCATTCTTGCCTTTTTACCTGGTGATTCTCAAAAATAGCTGAACACCATCAAGAATTTTAGAACTTAAAACACACACAAAATTTCTAAGTCTTAGTCCTGGACATGAATTTTTAAAGAAGCAGTACAGATGATTTTAGTGCTGGGAACCACTTTTCTGTTCCTTGTTCATGTTCCATCTTTCTGCCTGAAACATCCTTTTCTTTTTTCTTTGCCTTCTAATTTTTTTAGGTATTCTTCAAAATCTGGACTGAAAGCTTTCTCTGAGCTCTCCAGCCCTTCCATGTTTTAACTTTTTCTGTTTATTTCTGTGCTCCTTGTCTGGTGCTGGAGTACAGGTTGGCATGTGTTCTCTTTTTATTTTTTTATTTTATTATTTTTTAAAAATTTATTTGCTTTAGTTATACACAATGCGTTTTATTTGTACATGGTGCTGAGGATCGAACCCGGATTGCCCACGTGCTAGGCAAGTGCTCTACCGCTGAGCCACAATCCCAGCCTTGTTCTCTTTTTAGATGTTTATCTTTCCAAATGAGAGCAAGATGATAATGACTTCTGTTTCCTCATAGAACCAGTTTCTTGTACTAAATAAATATCCATTTATCATATTATTAATCTGAGTTATTATTTATTCCATGTATTTCTCATCTTTGTAACTGGTAAAGTAGAACTGCAATAAGAATATATCAAGGGGCCGGGGTTGTGGCTCAGTGGTATAGCGCTTGCCTAGCATGCGTGAGGCACTGGGTTCGATCCCCAGCACCACATAAAAATAGAAACAAATAAAATAAAGGTATTGTGTCCATCTACAACTAAAAAAAAATTTTTTTTTAAAAAGACTATACCAAGTGTTCATAGGTAGAATGAATACTTTATCTGCTCGAATATAACACACTTGCAATATATGTATTATTTCTAAGTATATCACTTTTAGATTTGAAATTTAAGTTATTCTAAAGCAATTCCATTTCATTTTTTTTCATATTTTTCTTAAAAGCTTTAAGTGATAAAATTTGGAGCATATATATACTTAACTTGCATTTGTAATTAAACAGGATTTAATCAAAGATCTCAAGTCAGAGTTGAGTGGAAATATGGAAGAACTGATTCTTGCCCTGTTCATGCCTCCTACATATTATGATGCCTGGAGTTTACGGAATGCAATGCAGGTACTTTGTCATTTACTACATTTTATTCTATTTCATATGTAAAACCCCACAAATTACAGTGGTTCTGAATTTTCGTATCTGAAATAGTTTTTCAGTTCTAGAAGACAAGTATTTGATAGAACAGTAAAATTTGATTACTTTCAGTAATTGAAAATAAAGATTTTGTATTTCTTTTCTATAATTTACTCTTTTCTTCATTTCATGTAGGGAGCAGGAACTCAGGAACGTGTATTGATAGAGATTTTGTGCACAAGAACAAATCAAGAAATCCAAGAAATTGTCAGATGTTATCAATCAGAATTTGGACGAGACCTTGAAAAGGACATTAGGTCAGATACATCAGGACATTTTGAACGTTTACTTGTATCCATGTGCCAGGTGAGTATAGCATGAATGTTTGCGTGTAGTGGAGGGAACATACTTTATTGCCAATTTTTAGTGAGCATTCTTATTCATTTTAATATTTAGCCACCTTGTAATATTGCGATCTCTAAGAGGAACAGCACAAATGTGGTATACAGGTTTCTTTGTAGTTACTACTGGGATTTATTTCTGCATATTTGGATTTTGTAAGAAATCAGAAATTAACCTCTTCAAGGTTTGGTGGAAACAGAACCCAGCTTTAGGCTTCATGGCTAGAATGGGGATAAAACTGTACATTTAAGTTTAACAGCTTCCTTGCAGGACTGCCTTAGACCTGCTAGATTAAGTGAGAGCTGTGTAAGGAGAGCCAGAAGTGCAGAAAATTTTTTAAGGGTTCACATTAATACCATGATTAGCATCATCCTTATTCGGATTCCCCAGATACACTAGAGAAGTGACAAAGAATACTCCAAATAGGTATTTGCACAGAAAGGTTGCAGGTATATTTGAAAGAGATGATACAAAAGACTAGCACAAAGATTCAGTGTAAGGAGTTATTGGCTGTCCTACTAGTGCATGTGTCTTGAGGGATCTGAAAGTAAAAGAGGGACTCTTGAAAGCCAAGGAGGTAACTGGAGAAAGTGCAGAAGTTAAGGGATATGGAAACAAGAAAATGAAGCAGATGAGTTGAAGGGAGTTAAATTCGCATACAGTGGCAGAGTAACAGAGCAGGGAAGTAGGTTAGCATTTAGAAGGAACAAGCAGGAAAACAGGAACAATTAATGCTAAAGAAATGGTTTTAAGATTTTACATGAAATGCTGAGTTTCTCTTTATGCAGGCAGCGTTTAAGATCCAGCCATACTTTTCCAGGATGTAAATAGAGGAGTAACTTCCTAGAAAAGGGGACTGTATTTTGAGTGTGAATCCAAAGGCAGTGGTCAGGGAAGTTTTAGAATATCCCTCTACATATTTCTTGTGCCAAGTGCTTCTTGGAAAACACTCTTCATCTTGAAGGAGCATCTTTCCATTTTGTTCCTCAGGTACCAACTCTAAAGGGAAGCCTTGTGTCAAGATTATACTTGGGGGGGCTGGGGTTGTGGCTCAGCGGTAGAGCGCTCACCTAGCACGTTGCGCGGCCCGGGTTTGATCCTCAGCACCACATAGAAATAAACGCATTGTGTACAACTAAAAAGCAAATAAATAAATATCTTTAAAAAAATTTAAAAAAAAGATTATACTTAGGGGGCTGGGGTTGTAGCTCACTAGTAGAGCACTTGCCTAGCATATGTGAGGCACTGGGTTTGATTCTCAGCACCACATGTAAATAAATAAAATGTAAAGGTCTTTTGACAACTAAAAAAATGTTTAAAAAACCTTACATGAAGGAAAAGAAGTCCATGAAGTCTCCATATTATATCTTCCCTCCTTAGACTTAACTTCCTTGAGGGCAAGAACCTTTAGTTTCATGAATGGAGGTAAAGGGAATTCTATATAGTGCATATTGATGTTTAGATCCCAGCTTGTGTCATGTGGTAGTTTGTTTCTCCTAGTAGAGAGATTTTTGTTTAAATCTTTTCTGTTTTAATTTGGCTCTCAAAGTCCTAAATTTCCTCCTTTTTTTTTTTCCCCCCTGTATCAGGGATTGAACCCAGAGGCATTTTACCACTGAACCACATTTTTTGAGACAAAGTCTTGTTAAGTTGCTGAGGCTGGCCTTGAACTTGTGATACTCCTTGTCAGCCTCCAGGTTGCAGGTTCCAGGTTGCTGGCATGTGCCACTGTGCCTGTCTTGAAACTCATTGTTTTAAAATAATCTCAATAAACTCTTGATCATTTGCTATAAAATCCAGAACAGTGCAATATAATACTAACTGCACTACTACAGTTTCTTTGGAAATGAAAGATATACATGATGACTTAATGCATTAATCTTTAATAAGTTGTCTCTTTAAATCCAAATGTTACAAGATTGCAAAACAATGTTTTTAATAGCACTTTTCTTTATTCCAATTGATGCCTTCTGTTTTTTTTGCAGGGAAATCGTGACGAGAATCAGAGTGTAAACCATCAAATGGCTCAAGAAGATGCTCAGCGTCTCTATCAAGCTGGTGAGGGGAGACTAGGGACAGATGAATCTTGCTTTAACATGATCCTTGCCACACGAAGCTTTCCTCAGCTGAAAGCTACCATGGAGGCTTATTCCAGGGTATGAGCTTTTCTTCTGAAAATTTGGCGTCTGTTTTAAGACATGAAAATATCTAACCCTATAATTTTTTTTAATATTAGTAAAATTTTATTTATAAGATACCTGAAATGATTTGTTCTTATTCCAGTTTCTGAATCATCTCCATGTAACTTTCCAGCACACAGCTAGTAACCCTATAATTTTTGTTGACAGATGTCTAATCGAGATTTGTTAAGCAGTGTGGGCCGTGAGTTTTCCGGATATGTTGAAAGTGGTTTGAAGACCATCTGTAAGATATTTTCGTGCTTTTCTTGGTTTTGTTTTCCAATGAATAGCGGTTTGAATAGTTGTTCCCATTGAGTGATGATAATTAATAAAGTCTTCATGGCATCAGCTTAGGCAGAAACTGAGTTAATTATATGTTTTTATTTGTAATTTCCTGTGAATGGTTGGTGGTGTGGTCAAATAGGGTTGTTTTGAGATTATTCAACTTTATCTATAATATCTTTTCCTGAGAACTGTGCAAGAAGATCCAATAGATTATACCACTTCTTTAAGGTGAATGGGAAAGCCTTAAGGAATTATTGATACAACCACAAAACATTTTTGAACCCTCAAATATGTTTTTTAAGTACTCAGCCCAATGAGACCCTTTTCCCTTTTGAAATTAAACAACCCATTTCTGGTGATCTAAACACCTAGATGTCTAATGAAATTGAAATTTTGTTCCCATGGATACTACAGGGCTAAGGAGAGTAACACAATAGTATTAGCAATGGAGTGTCTTACAAATATTACTATCCTAATTGTAGCAAAAGTGATAAATGTATAATTAGTACACCTCTACTATTTGTAGGAGGAAACTCGACTTAAGTGAATTTCCTAGAGAAATGTCAGATTTCTGAGCATCATCTTGAACTCTGCTCAAATCTTATATCTTACTCTCAGCCAAATGATGTTCTTGACTTATCAGAATTTTATCATTATTCCTCTTAAGATATTATTGGGCTGGGCGCGGTGGCGCACGCCTGTAATCCCAGCACTTTGGGAGGCTGAGGCAGGAGGATCGCGAGTTCAAAGCCAGCCTCAGCAATGGCGAGGCACTTAGCAACTCAGTGAGACCCTGTCTCTAAAATACAAAAAAAAAAACGGGCTGGGGATGTGACCCAGTGGTCGAGTGCCCCTGAGTTCAATCCCCGGTACCACACACACAAAAAAAGATATTATTGGGGCACACTTCTTACAAATTTTTCCCATTGTAAGGGAGCAATTATAATGAACCTAAATCAATGCATTTATAGAGAAAAAATGTTTTATTGGACAGAGGGAATCTTCTAGAATTGAAGGTAGCTTGTACAATACAGCTAGAAAGAAAGATGCTGAGAAAAACTAGGGAATGTTGACATCTCCAACTCCTCTAAGATTTCTAAGATGATTATGTAGAAAATAAAGGCAAACTAGAAGTGATAGATGAAGCTGGAGGGGTAAACTGGTTTTCAAGTTATGATTTTAGTCTGAAGTATCTCTGACTTGCAGTGCAGTGTGCTCTGAACCGTCCTGCCTTCTTTGCTGAGCGGCTGTACTATTCTATGAAAGGTGCTGGCACAGATGACTCCACCCTAGTCAGGATTGTGGTCTCTCGAAGTGAGGTGAGGCAAAATAACACTTTATCTTTTTGTCTGATCTTACTTGATTTTGAATGTTAGCTTCTAAAAAGGTCCTTACTTGGTTGTGAACCCCTCAATAATATTGTAAGAAAGAGCTTTCTTTGTCACTGTATTTGTCATAGTATTCACTTTCCTCATTTTGTGAGAGAAGCCTACAGTAGTGAATAGATCCCTCTACCTCAATAAAAACACCACCAAGAAATGTTTGTATTTGAGAAGGTCTGTGGAGACTACCAATTTTATGGCAAGTTGCAAGATTTTTTAAAAATATTGTTTAGTTGTCAGTGGACCTTTATTTTATTTGTTTATATGTGGTGCTGAGAATCGAACCGAATGCCTAACACATGCTAGGCAAGCACTTTACCACTGAGCCACAGCCACAACCCCTAGTTTCAAGATATTTATTTTTAATTTAATTTTTGTAAGAAACAGAAGCCAAGCTGTGTTGCTCAGGCTGGCCCCCAAACTCTTGGGCTCAAACAATCTTTCTGCCTCAGCCTCCTGAGTAACTGGGACTATAGGCATGTGCCACCATGCTTGGTTTGTTTGCTTCCTTTTGTTTGTTCATTTATTTACTCATTTATTCACTTTATTTTGCTGGGCTGGAGTCAAACCCTGGACCTTATATATGCTGGGCAAGTACTCTACCACTAGTGTAGGTTAATCCTATTAGATATGAAAGTTGATTGAAATTTAGTGTCCCTTATTCATTATAAGGGATCACCATTTTTCTTTACCTAAATATAGACTCAAGCATTTTTATTTATATATATGTGTATACATCTATAAAATGTTTGTGTGTGTATATATATATTTTTTGTGTGTATATATGTGTGTGTGTATATATATATGTATGTATATGTATATGTGTGTGTGTGTGTGTGTGTGTGTGTGTGTGTGTGTGTGTGTGTGTTTGTTTTTTAAGAGTTGAGGATTGAACCAGGGCCTCATATTAGGCAAACACTCTACCACTGAGCTGTAGCCTGAGCCCTGAAAAATTTTTTTTTTTTTTTTTTGTGGTACCGGGGATTGAACTCAGGGGCACTCGACCACTGGGTCACATCCCCAGCCCTTTTTTGTATTTTATTTAGAGACAGGGTCTCACTGAGTTGCTAAGTGCCTCGCCATTGCTGAGGCTGGCTTTGAACTCGCGATCCTCCTGCCTCAGCCTCCCAAAGTGCTGGGATTACAGGCGTGCGCCACCGCGCCCGGCTTTGAAAATTTTTAATTGTAAAAAAAATATACACTACAAATAATACTAGAGAAGCTAGATAATTTTTAACAAACCAACCAGTATATGATATTTTAAAAAACATTTTGTGTGTTTATTTTTGTTCTCTAACCATGATCTTTTTAAAAATTATAATGAAATATACATAACACAAAATTTACCATTTTTAAACATTTTTAAGTATACAATTCAGTGGTATTAAGTATACTCATATTATTGTGTTACCATTACCACTGTCCACCTTAGGACTTTTTTCTTCTTGACAAACAAAATTTCATGTGTTTTAGTATTGTAGGTGCCTCTCACAGCATGAGGAAAGCTAATACTGTGCTTTATTCTACCTTTATCATTAAACAGTAACTCCCCAACCTCTTTTCTCTCAACCCTCAGAATTCACCATGCAACTTTTGATTTTTTAAATTTTTTTATTTATGTGGTGCTGAGGATTGAACCCAGTGCCCCACACATGCAAGGCAAGCACACTACCACTGAGCTGAAAACCAAGCCCCAATATTCTATCACATCTATGTATCACTTTTTTCTATCTGTCTTCGAATACTTGGCTTGTTTCTATCTTTTGACAATTGTGAATAATGCTGCTGCAAAGATGGGTGTACAATCTGTTCAGGTTCCTACTCTCACTTTTTTCTTATTTACCAGAAAATAGAGTTACTGAATGATGTAATTCTATGGCTCTTTCAATTTTGGGGTAATCACCATACTGCTTTCCATAGCAATTGCATCATTTTACATTGCCACCAGTGATGTATAACAGTTCCCATTTCTTAACATCCTCTGCAACACTTATTACATTCTTTGTGATAGGAATTATCCTGTTATCAAATGGCTTATTCTCTCATAGCCATCCTGTTTTTTAAATGACTGATATATTTGGAACAATAGATGACACAAGTATCATACTTACCCAGTATTTTACAGAACAGTTAATCAGACTTTCATTGGGTACTGCTAACTCTGGTATGAATGTCAGCTATAAAATCAGTCACTAGAGCTGGGCGCAGTGGCGCACGCCTGTAATCCCAGCACTTGGGAGGCTGAGGCAGGAGGATCTCGAGTTCAAAGCCAGCCTCAGCAATGGCGAGGCACTTAGCAACTCAGTGAGACCCTGTCTCTAATAAAATACAAAAAAGGGCTGGGGATGTGGCCCAGTGGTCGGGTGCCCCTGAGTTCAATCCCCAGTACCAAAAAAAAAAAAAAAAAAAAATCAGTCACTAGGTGTTTCCCACTTTCCCCACATTTTTTTTTTTTTTTTTTTTTTTTTTTTTTTTTTTTTTTTGGTACCAGGGATTGAACTCAGGGGCACTCGTCCACTGGGTCACATCCCCAGCCCTTTTTTGTATTTTATTAGAGACAGGGTCTCACTGAGTTGCTAAGTGCCTCGCTATTGCTGAGGCTGGCTTTGAACTCACGATCCTCCTGCCTCAGCCTCCCAAAGTGCTGGGATTACAGGCGTGCGCCACCGCGCCCGGCTTTTCCCCACATTTTTTAAAAAAAAAAATATTTATTTATTGGTTTTAGTTGTACACAATGCCTTTATTTTTACGTGGTGCTGAGGATCGAACCCGTGTCGCACACGTGCTAGACGAGCGCTAAACCCCTGAGCCACATCCCCAGCCCCATTTCCCCACATTTTTTTTTTAATATTTTTATTTATTTGCTTTTAGTTGTACACAATGTGTTTTATTCAATGCACTTTATTTGTACGTGGTGCTGAGGATCGAACCCGGGTCGCCCACGTGCCAGGTGAGCGCTCTACCGCTGAGCCACAATCCCAGCCCTCCCCACATTTTATTTTTAATATTTATTTACTTTAGTTGTACACAATGCAATGCATTTATGTTTACTTGGTGCTGAGGATCGAACCTGGGCCGCGCACGTGCGAGGCGAGCGCTCTGCTGCTGAGCCACAACCCCAGCCCTCCCCACATTTTGATTATTAAGAATTTATGATTAGCCAGGCGTGGTGGCACAAGCCTGTAATCTCAGCGGCTTGGGAGGCTGAAACAGGAGGATCATGAATTCAGAGATAGAAGGATCGTGAATTCAGAGACAGCCTCCACAACAGCAAGGTGCTAAGCAACTCGGTGAGACCCTGTCTTTAAATAAAATACAAAATAGGGCTGGGGATGTGGCTCAGTGGTCGGGTACCCGTAAGTTCAATCCCCAGTACCAAAAAAAAAAAAAAAAGCCTTATGATTATTAAGAATTATAGTAAATACCAGGATTTTTTTTTTTTTTTGACAGAGTTTTTTCCTAACCTGTAATTTCTCATGCAGATTGACCTTGTACAAATAAAACAGATGTTCACTCAGATGTATCAGAAGACCCTGGGCACAATGATTGCGAGTGACACAAGTGGAGATTACCGAAAGCTGCTTCTGGCCATTGTGGGTCAGTAGAAGGGATTTTTTTTTGTTTGTTTTAAAGGAATGAAGCTATTCATGGTTCATCCTTTAGAATAAAGGCTGACCCGCATGCAGCAGTATCAACTACCGCTTAACCAAAACAGCTTTTTATCAAGGACTGTCAGGGTAATGTGCTCGGTTTGCACATGTTGTTGTTGTTGCCTTAAATCTAATGTTATATTTTTGTTCTGTGTATAAAGTAAAGCCATATCACAATGATGTAGTAATTTTGCAATTTTTGTAAAGCTTCCTTCTCACTGCTTTTATTCTAATCAGGATTTCAAATTGAATAAAAGTCACAGCAATATTTACATTGTGTAATAGTGAGTACGTGTTTAAAAGGTTTCTCATTGGACTGGGGATATATCTCAGTGTTAGAGCAGTTGCCTGGTGTGTGAGGACCTGGGTTCAATCCCCAGTTCTGCAACAACAAAAACTCATCACCTCAATCCAGTTGAAAAAAATGAGAGAATAGAATTTTATAAAAGTAATGTTGGTCTGGCTTGACTTCAGAACATGACTATGATATAGGAATATAAATAATGATGTGCCCACAACAACTTACAACTAATGATAACTGGTTATTTCCCTCCTTCCCTCAGCCTTGTGCATGCTCAGCAATTGCTCTACATCCCAGTCCCTTTTAAAATTTTTTATTTTGAAATGGTTTTGCCAAGTTGCTAGTCTGGCTTTGAACTTGTTATTTTCCTGCCTTAGCCTCTCAAGTATTTGGGAATATGGGCATGTACCACTGTACTTGGCTTATTTATTCCTTGTTTTTAACATCTTAGTCCTTTTTTGTTTTTACTTTTTTAAAGTTATTTTGTTGATAACAGATACTCAATTGAATTTGTTTAATGTTTCTTTTTCTTTTTTTTTTTAATACATTTACTTTATTTATTTTTATGTGGTGCTGAGGATTGAACCTAGTGCCTCACATGTGCGAGGCAAGTGCTCAACCACTGAGCTATAACCCCAGCCCTTAAATTTTCTTTCTAATTTGTTATATATGATAGCAGAATGCATTACAATTCATATTACACATATGGAGCACATTTTTTTCATATCTCTGGTTTTATATAAAGTATATTCACACTATTTTTGTCTTCATACATAACATCTTAGTCTTTTCAGCATGAATTAGAAAAAAAGAATTTTGCTTTAGCTAAGTTTGTGTTATATTTCCATTTAAAAAAAATAATTTATGGGGCTGGGGTTGTGGCTCAGCAGTAGAGCACTTGCCTAGCACTTACAGTGAGCTGGGTTCTATCATCAGCACCACGTAAAAATAAAGGCATTGTGTACAACTGCAACTAAAAATGTGTGTGTGTGTGTGTGTGTGTGTGTGTGTGTGTAAATAGATTTATGTTTTGGTGGGGGTTACTCGGGATTAAACCCAGGAGCATTCTGCCTTTGAGCTACATACTCAGCTCTTTTAATTTAATTTAATTTTATTATTATTACTTTTTAAATATTTACTTTTGTTGTACACAATGTGTTTATTTTTACATGGTGCTGAGGATCGAACCCAGGCCGTGCACATGCTAGGCGAGCGCTCTACCACTGAGCCACAACCCCAGCCCCTTAATTTTATATTGAGACCGGGTCCCACTAAGTTGCCCAGGCTGGCCTTGAACTCCTGCCTCAGCCTTCTTAGTAGCTGGGATGACAGATGTACACCACCATGCCCAGCTTAAAAGCCATATGGTGTTCACCAAATGAGAACAATTTACCTGAAATCTTGAGCAAATGAGATTTCGCTGAGATTTATACAATTTTCAAATTGGTAAGTTTGGAGATTATAGAGATTTTGTTGGGGTTCTTGATATTCCTTTCCATCCTAAGGCTGATTACTATAAATTATTTCCCCTGCTGTGGGGGGTAGTAGGAGTTCTCTAATGCAGACCACATAGCACTGAAAGTGGTGAGCTGTTCAAACCTGTTATTATAAACTGATGGGTCCGCAGTGCAAGATGGTAGATATTGTTATGCTTCTGAGGCTGTTAGGAACCTAGTAGGAGCGAATGAGGGTTGCCTCCTCTTCTTCAGATCCCCAGTATCATGCACCCTAACTTTTTATTGGGCAGGACATTCAATTGTTTCTATATTCCTATGGGATTCTACAGGATTTGGAAGAAAGGCAAGGATCACTTTATATGTTCAATACTCATAATTAAAAAAATCATTTTTTAAAATATTTATTTATTTACTTTAGTTGTACACAATGCAATGCATTTATGTTTACGTGGTACTGAGGATCGAACCCGGGCCGCGCACATGCGAGGTGAGCGCTCTGCCGCTGAGCCACAACCCCAGCCCCTCATTTTTAATTTATATAAATCAATATCTTCTTTTAACCTTTTTTACCCTAAGCTTTGTTTCTTAGCACTTTTGTTTTGTTTTTTTTAGCACATTACTAGCTATTCCAGTGTACAATTGGGATGGGGGATGTATTTGTTGCCTTTCTAGGTAATAAAGTCTACTAATAACAACTGCTTTATGGCCTTTCTTCTCATAATAATTCTTCTGTTATCTTTCTGCAATTCCATTTTAGGTATCAATTATCATTTTGTTTTAACTACCAAACCATATCATCTTACTTTAAATTAGCATTTGTAAAAGTCTTTGAAATTCTGATTTTACTAATTTATAAATTTGAGTGATAAGAAACTACTTCCATGAAAAGTGGTTAATAAAAATTCCCAAAAGACAGCTTTAATTTTAAGATAAATGACTAAATAATCAATTTGGTCCCATGATTTTTCAGAAACAATAGAAATTGTAAATTTCTTTTTTAAAAAATTTATCTCTTTTGACCTATAAGGGTAATTTTTGTATCCTATTTTGCATGAACTGGTCTTACCTATAACAACTTTTTAAAATGGAGTCAAATGTTTACATTTTAAAATGCACAGCTTGCTTTTCCCAGTTTTTTGAATTGAGGTATTTTTTATTGGCATGCTTTACTTAGTAACTTGTTGACTGAGTTCATAGTTCATATTTTTTATGAACTATTTTATATATATTTAAGGTAGACATTATGGTGTTTTGATATGCCTTGTCAGTGATTCCCACAATCAGGTTCAAACTAATATCTATCACCTGCCACATTTAACTAGTTTTTTTGTATGTAGTGAGAACACCTTAGCAAATTTCAAGTGTGCAAACATTATTATTAACTATAGTCACCATGCTGAACATTCGATCTCTAGAACTTGTAACTGAAAGTTTGTACCCTTTGACCAATATGTCCCTATTTTCCCTACCCCCACCCCTGGCAACTACCATCTACTATTTCTCTAAGTTCTACTATTTTAGGTTCCACACATAAATAATATGCAATATTTGTCTTGGGCTTATTTTATTTAGTATACCTGTCATACAAGTTCATAGTTTATCCTTGTTGCAAATGGCAGATATCCTTTCTTGAATAATGTTCCACGGTGTATGTAGAGCATGATTTCTTTATCTCTTTATCCATTGGTGGACATGGGTTGTTTCTATATCTTGGTTATTGTGAATAATGCCACAGTGAACATGGGAGTGTGGATATTTCTTCCATATACTTGGTTCCCTTCAACCATATATGCAAAAATGGTATTGCTCGATTTTAAGTGATTAATATTTTTGAGGAACCGCCATACTATTTATTTTCCATCATAGCTGTATCAGTTTACATTTTTTAAAATATTTGCGTTGTACACAATGCAATGCATTTATGTTTATGTGGTGCTGAGGATCGAACCCTGGCCGCGCACGTGCTAGGCGAACACTCTACCGCTGAGCCACAACCCCAGCCCATCAGTTTACATTTTTAGCAGCAGTATATAAGAGTTTCCTTAGCTGGGCATGGTGGCGCATGCCTGTAATCCCAGTAGCTGAGGCAGGAGGATCATGAGTTCAAAGCCAGCTTCAGCAATGGCGAAGCCCTAAGCAACTCAGTGAGACCCTGTCTCTAAATAAAATACAAGTAGGGCTGGGGATGTGGCTCAGTTGTTGAGGGTCTCTCACTGTGTTGCGTAGCACCTCACTTTTGTTGAGGCTGGCTTTGAACTTGCGATGCTCCTGCCTTGGCCTCCCAAGCCACTGGGATTATAGGCATGTGCCACAGTGCCGAGTGGTCCATGGTCTTAACAATGTCTTTTTTCCTTTATGGTCCAGAATGCTATACAACAATACATGTTGCTTTTGGCTGTCATGTTTCATCAGAATCTTCATCTGGAGCAGTTTCATCTTTCATGTCTGACAGTTTTGGAGAATAGGCCTTGAGCTGAGGATGTAGCTCAGTGACAGAACCCTTACCTAGCATACATGACCTCTATCCTCAGTTCTGACAGGGTTGGGGGAGAACAGGTCTTACATTCTATGGGATGTCTTACCACCAGGGTCCCTCTAATAGAAGGAATACCATTAAAAAGATGCATCACTTTTCTCAGTGCATCTCACCAGGAGGCACATAAAGTAGAATCCTCCCAACACTGGTAATAAAACCTATCTCCTGATTATATTGGCTACTTTGATTCACTGTTTTCCCCTCTACAACTGGTTAGTATTTCATGGGGAAGAATCCCAGGATCGTGTCACTATCCTATTCCTTATCAAACTTCTACCCATCAGTGTTAGTATTCATTGAAGGCTCCTGCTTTATCATCCTCCTCTGTAGTGGTTGCCAAATATTCTTTAAAAAAATTTTTTTTTAGATGTAGGTGGACACAATACCTTTATTTATGTGGTGCTGAGGATGGAACCCAGGGCCTCACACATGCGAGACTACCACTGAGCCATAGCCCCAGCCCCGCCAAATACTCTTTATCATTCCATCTACACTCCTGGGTTGATATTTTACTGAAAGAATTTTCCTTTCTTTCCATTATTTATGCAATTGTGGATTTGCATATTCCTATTTTGTTCGGTGAGTCCATTGTCATTTTTTTACTTTGATGCCCATAATTTGGCCAACAGTTGTCCCTTCAAACTGGTTCTTTTTAAAAAATATATCTTTAAAAAAAATAATTTATTTAGTTGTACACAATGCCTTTATTTTTACGTGGCGCTGAGGATCGAACCCGGGCCGCGCACATGCTAGGCAAGCACTCTACAGATGAGCCACAACCCCAGCCCTCAAGCTGGTTCTTAAAACTCCAACATTTTAAAGTTGTATATATATTGGTAAGATTCATCCATGTTATGTATAACTGTAATTCATTCATTTTGACTACTTGTAAGATGCCATTTTGTGAATGTACCAATTTATTGATCCACTCCTCCACTGATGGACACTTGTTACTATTTTGCTATTCCAACTCTTTAATGTTTATTTCAAATATATTAAAAACTTGCATTAGCACCATTTACTTCGTCTGTTTATTGTACAAATACCAAGCACCTAGAAGCAGCACCATTTACATTCATTAGCAGTCAAGCTTTTAAAATAGTGTCTTATGATATGTCTTTGTCTCACAAAGGGTCTATGTTGCGCAGGCCGGCCTCCAACCGGTTTCAAAGAGATTCTCCTTGCTCAGTCTCTCAGCAGCTGGGGCTATTGGTGTGTGCCACTGTGCCTGGCTAGAAACCGCTCCATTTCTAAACACTTTTTTTTTTTGGTACCAGGGATTGAATCCAGGGGCACTTAACCACTTAACTACATCTCCGGCCCTTTTTATATTTTATTAGACACAGGGTCTCACTGAGTTGCTTAGGGCCTTGCTAAATTGCTGAAGCTGGCTTTGAACTGCCTCACCTCCCGAGTCGCTGGGATTGCAGGCTCCGCCACCATGTCCGCCTCCAAACACGTTTAATAAAGACTTTTGCTTTTTGTTTTTCTCCTTCTATTTATGGAGGAATACTGAAATAAGAGTCAAATCAAAGTCGAAAAGTGGACAACGTGGGTTTTTTTTTGTTGTTGTTTGTTTTGTTTTTTGATACTGGGGATTGAACTCAGGGGCACTCGACCACTGGTCCACATCCCCAGCCTTTTTTTTTTTGTATTTTATTAGAGACAGGGTCTCAACCGAGTTGCTAAGTGCCTCGCCCTTGCAGAGGCTGGCTTTGAACTCGCGATCCGCCTACCTCAGCCTCCCAAGTACTAGGATTACAAGCGTGCGCCACCGCGCCCAGCAACGTGTATTTACAACTTCTGCAAGGGTAAATTAGGAGACGCCCGGGTTAGCGAGGGTGCTGGTGGGGGCCGCGGATGATGGAGCGCAGGCGCAGACACTCACCTAGCAACTGTCTCCTTGCTTTCTTGTCTGAAAATTTATCGCGAGTCTTGGAATAAGCTTGTGGCAGTTGCAGATAACGAGTTCTCGCGACAGTTACTTGGTTGCTATAGTTGTGAAAACATTATCGGAACTGCGGCAGGTAAGAATTATTCCTCTGCAGAAAACACTACACCCAGACACCCCTATCTTCTCTCTCAGCTAAGGCCAGGCTTAAAATTCGGTGCAGATGAAACTCCACCGACCCCACAAGAACGGACTCTCGCGTGAGCGCCAGCACCCCCACCCGGGGCGGTAGAAGATCCTGTTTCAGCTTTGCTGGAGCTTCACACTTAACGCCCACAGCGCGGGTTCCCAGACCAGAATCAGTCACATGGCTTCCTTCATCTCGTCTGTTTCTAATTCAACCCTTGCCTTGCAGCTTCTGATCAGATGACAAAAGACGTGTGACTTGTTGGGGACAACAAGAGCCTCTGCCCACTTCACCTGACACAACTTGTAATTAGTCCTATTTCTTGACTTCATTATTCAGATACGCCAGGAAAGATATCCTGTGTATCAACATGTTGCCAGGCACTCAGGGGTTCTGAATATAACAAAGGTTGCTTGTCTTCAAGGGTGTAATTGAACTTTCAAAAAAAGCTGGGCATATTAATAATGCCATTCGTGCAGTGCTTCATAGCTTAAACAGTTTTACTGTTTTACAGAATGTACACAACAAATGTGAAACAAATAGAAAGTTATCCATTTTGCAGAAAATGAAAATAAGACGCAGAGAAGTTGGGCATTTGCCCAGGATCACACAGTTATTAAGTAGGAAAGATCTTCTAAATCTCCAGTACTGGGTTGGAGTTGTAGCTCAGTGGTAGTGCTTACCTAGCATGTGTGAGGGGCCCCAGTCCTCATAAACAAGACAGCTTGTGATACATGTCACAAGAAATGTATAAAGTGCTAAAAGAGTTCAAAGGGAAGGCAAATGCCTCTGACTGGGAAACGTTCTAGTAGGACGTATTGGAGCCATTTTTGTCAATATAGAGATGGAATGAGGGGAAAGAGAGTGGGTAGTTCCAGGAGAAAGAAAAAAGGCAAAAAGGTACAAAGTGACTAAGTGCAGGTAATCTTTGAAAAGTACTAGGCCAGAGCATAGGCTAGGTGAGGGGACTTTGGTACTGCTGGAGGCTAGAGGGCTTTGAATATAATGTTACAGTTTATTTGGTAGACAGGATGTAAGTGATATAATTAAATCTGTGCTTTAATATGGTATTTTTTTGCTTGTCTTATTTTTGTGGGAGTGGGGTACCAGGGATTGAACTCAGGGGCACTGGCGCACTGAGCCACATCCCCAGCCCTATTTTGTATTTTATTTAGAGACAGGATCTCACTGAGTTGCTTAGTGCCTCCCTGTTGCTGAGGCTGGCTTTGAACTCTGGATCCTCCTGCCTCAGCCTCCCAAGCTGCTGATATTACAGGTGTGCGCCACCGCGCCCAGCTCTGCTTGTCTCTTTGATCTTATTTTCTCTGTATTATATACAGTGGTGCGAGCATACTGAGCTACTTGACTTTTTTTTTTTTTCCCCTTTGCCTCTGAACCCTTTACAGTCTTTTCTTTCTGCCTGGAACATCCTTCATTTTTTTTTTTTTTTAATATTTTTATTTATTTGCTTTAGTTGTACACAATGCGTTTTTATTCAATGCATTTTATTTGTACGTGGTGCTGAGGATCGAACCCGGGTCGCCCACGTGCTAGGCGAGCGCTCTACCGCTGAGCCACAATCCCAGCCCCAACATCCTTCATTTTTGTCTTTTCTTTTAGCTCCAGGTCACCTCTTACAAGGAGATTTTCCTGGCATGCACACCCACGCATATACTTTAAAATCCAGCTAGGTCCCATCTTCAGCACTTTCTTACTGCATGATGGGCTGCTAAGATAACAAACTTGCCTGAAGCTCTGTTTCTTGTTCTCTAAAATGGCGATTTAAGAGTCACTTGGGTGGGGTGCAGTGGCGCACACCTGTAATCCCAGCACTTGGGAGGCTGAGGCAGGAGGATCGCAAGTTCAAAGCCAGCCTCAGCAATGTCGAGGCGCTTAGCAACTCGGTGAGACCCTGTCTCTAATAAAATTTTTAAAAAAGGGGTGGGGGAGGCTGGGGATGTGACCCAGTGGTCGAGTGCCCCCGAGTTCAATGCCCAGTACAAAAAAAAAAAAAAAAAAAAAAGAGTCACTTGGAAGAATGGATTACATATAAGATAACATGTGTAAAGCCCTTGGCACATTTGTCATATAGTAGGCCATAAACAACAGTTAATTTCCATTGGGCACCATGGTGCACACTTGTAATCCTAGCAGCTCTGGAGGCCAAGGCTAGAGGACCACAAGTTCAAAGCCAGCCTCAGCAACTAAGTGAAGCCTTAAGCAACTTAGTGAGACCCTTTCTCAAAATAAAAAATTAAGAAGCCGGGCGCGGTGGCACATGCCTGTAATCCCAGCACCTGGGAGGCTGAGGCAGGAGGATCGCGAGTTCAAAGCCAGCCTCAGCAATGGGGAGGCTCTTAGCAACTCAGTGAGACCCTGTCTCTAATAAATTACAAAAAAGGGCTGGGAGCCGGGCGCAGTGGCGCACACCTGTAATCCCAGCACTTTGGTGGGAGGCTGAGGCAGGAGGATCGCGAGTTCAAAGCCAGCCTCAGCAATGGCGAGGCACTTAGCAACTCAGTGAGACCCTGTCTCATATAAAATACAAAAATGGGCTGGGGATGTGGCCCAGTGGTCTAGTGCCCCTGAGTTCAATCCCCGGTACCAAAATAAATAAATAAATAATAAAAAAATTAAGAGCTGGGTATGTAGCTTAGTGGCTGTGTGCCCCTGGGTTCAACCCCAGCATCTCCCCCCCCCAACAAAAAAGAGTTAAGTTCCCTCCATCTTTCCCCACCTATGTCCCCTTCCCCACTTTCCTATTATTTTGTCACAGCATCCATCACACAGACTATAACTCAGCCTATTTATGTCTCTCTTCCTCACTAGATATTAAATTCTTTGAGGTTAGGGAGTTTACATCTTATTTCTTCTATCTTCAGCACCTATAACTGTGCCTACTATAACAAATGTTTGCTCAATGAATGATTTTGACAGAAGTGGAATGGAATAGAATAAAAAATCTGGAGTCAGAGACACCAGTTAAGAGGCTTTTGTTATACTCTAGCAGAAGGGAAATTAAGTCCTAATTCATATGGAAAGAAAGGGACTAATACAAATGGCATTTTAAATGTATACTTTTTAAAAATTTTGTTGTTGTAGGTAGACACAATACCTTTATTTTTTTATGTGGTGCTAAGGATTGAACCCAGGGCCTCACACATGCCAGACTATACCGCTCAGCTCCAGCCCCAGCCCCAGCCCCAGCCCCAGCCCCAGCCCCTTAAATGTATACTTAAGAAGGAAATTGTCGATGCCACTTATGCCCTGAGAGAGCCCAGAGACATGATTTTGAACAAGTGATCTGAAACTTTAGGCAACTGGAAAAATAAGGGAGTAGCTAGGAAAAGACAGAATAACTGTAACATCTGAAGGCTGCAAGGGGTCATATATTTTTTATCACCAGCCCTAGATAAACTTGGCATAGTATGTCCTTAGCAAATGTTTGAATTGCATAAATAAGCTCCCCTTTGAATAGAAATGTGACCTTAAAAAACTGATATTACAATCTGTTTTGAAATTATGTCCTTAGTATTATAAAATAATTAGAAAATATATCTGACTAGAGACATGTCAGGATCTTTTCCAATGGATCATCATTTTATGACAAGGTATATTTCTTCCTCTCAAAGTATATTTTTGTAAAACAGAAATAATCTTTGAGGTGGCTTTGCAGATTGAAAAAAAATACCACATTGTGAAGAATATGGGGAATGGCAGATGGGAAGATAGTGTTCCTACTCTGTTTTGTGATAATTTGTACTTATAGATTAGTTGCATGTATAAAGAATCTTTTTAGCACCAACCAGTGGATTTATGCTTGTGATCAGCTTCCCTGAAGCACTTCCTATCCAGCCTTGAAAGTTAGGAAGGGGGAAAAACAAGGCTGGACTATGGCATATTCTTAGGTTCTCCCCTGGTACAGGTTTACCATGTAATGAGGGGACAGTTTCATTTATTTTCTTTACAGAGACCAAAGAAGAACAGAAGAACTTTGCCTAATTGCTGATATGGAACAGGTGCCATCAGTAGGCAGACTGGTGCAGATTACTGTGACAGATGGATATGATTTGGTAAAGTTACTTTTGGAAATCTGCAAAGTCCTTAGTTGGGCAGCATCAGGGGAGGAATGGAGGTTTGGTTTTTTGTTTTGTTTTTGTTTTAGAGGTTGATGAACATTTATTTTATTCATGTATTTATATGTAGTGCTGAGAATTGAACCCAGTGCTTCACACATGCTAGGCAAGCACTGTACCGCTGAGCCACAACCCCAGCCCAGGAATGGAGTTTTTGCATCATTTTCCAAACTTCCTGCCTTTGCATAGCAATTTCATCCTCAGTGTTTCTTATTTGTAATCTATAATCAGCAAGTCATGTTACTATGTTTCTAAAATACCTGGCATGGGCTGGGGTTGTGGCTCAGCGGTAGAGCGCTGGCCTAGCATATGCGCAGCCCAGGTTCGATCCTCAGCACCACGTAAAAACAAAAGGCATTGTGTACAACTAAAACAAATATTTAAAAAATAAATAAATAAAATTCCTGGCAATTTGAGTACTAAATTTATCAGAGTTGAAACAAGATTAGTTTTAGTTTTTGTGGATAGCAGTTCATATGTAATTTCCCCCTTCTTTTGAGAAGGATCTGAATTCTGAGTTTCCTTTGTGATTAATTTTATTTGGTGGATCTAAATAATAAAACCACAGTAATTATTTAAAAGTAGGAGAATAGGCTGGCTCACACCTCTAATCCCAGCCACTTGGGAGACTGAGGAAGGAGAATTGCAAGTTGGAAGCCAGCCTGAGCAACTTAGTGAGACCCTGTTTCAATATAAGATTTTTTAAAAACAAGCTTAGGTTACAGCCAGTGGTAGAGCCTAGCATTTGTGGGACCATGGGTCAATCCCCAGTACCAAAAACAAAATTAAGAGAATAATGAAAAATATTCAGGATTATGAACTTTAAAAAGCTTGTTCCAAAAGAGGATATAATTAGTGAACTCCATTTGTTTTAAAGTGTGTACATAAAAATGTATATTCACAGCAAAATACTAAAATATACTGATGTGTTAATAATGCTTACATGTTAGGGTAAGATTATAGGTAATTCATTTTCCTCTCTGATTTTCTCATTTTGCCAGCATTGGGGATTGAACCTAGGCCTTCTGCACACTAGGCAAGTGCTCTACCACTAAGTAACATTGCCAGCCCCCCACAATATACTTTTTTTTTTTTTAATATTTATTTATTTACTTTAGTTGTACACAATGCAATACATTTATGTTTACGTGGTGCTGAGGATCGAACCCGGGCCGCGCACGTGCGAGGCAGGCGCTCTGCCGCTGAGCCACAACCCCAGCCCCAACACAATATACTTTTAAAGTCAGACAAAACACAATAAATGTTATATTAAAAACTTTAATATAATGATATTTAAATGGAATGTTACATTTAGCTATAAATAAATTTGTTTAATGATTTTCTACTTTCCTGTTTTTGTGATATATCTTGTTAGGAAAAAAAAGAAGAAGAAAAGAAAATGCTATTTATCCCAAGTCAAAATGGGTTGTCAGATGTGTAGGAAATGTCTCTATTTGAGTTTAATTATAAAGTGATATGTTTCTGCCAACAGAAAGGTTACAAAGGAGATACTCCAGTTACTTTTGTTCGTGCAGAATTCAATCAGGTGGCTCTGGGAGACTCTGCAAAAATTACTGTCTCTTCAGAGGGAACTGCAAAATACAACTTCACTAGCAGTTTTGAGTTCAATCCTGAAGGAGGAGTCACTTTGAATGACCTTGCTCACAATCCTGTATTCTGTAAGTCTCTGTGATTCTAAAAATGTTAGTTACATGAGTATTGTTCGAGAAGACCAAATAGGGATCCAGAACTTCATCTTCTTTGGTAATAGTCTTCTCCCTGTTTTCGTCCTGCTCCCCCACGTCAACCCCTGTGGTCAAGACTACATTGAGGATCTTGTGCTTATACTCCAAACTGTCATCAACAAGGTGCCCCTTCACTCTGCTGGGGTGGTGTTAGAGGAGGCCTAGTACAGGTTCAGAACTTTCATTATAACCTAGGGTTAATGAGTCCACAACCACTGCAGGATCTGTGATAACCAAGTAAGGAACAAGAACTCCCAATTCCTCCTTAGCAGCAATGATGAGCTGCCTCCCTTAGGTGTCTATGGAGGCTGAGTTGGGAACCTAGAATTCTACTCCCACTTGGTAGTAAGGAAGCAGCATCTTTTCTCTTCTTTTCTTAAAACTGTTAGACAAAGCTAGCTAAAACAAAAGATCCAGAGATTCCGTACACAATAGAAGAAGTCCAGGTTTCAACTGAAAATCATGTTATCCAAGAACTGGAAGATCTCAAACTGAAATTAAAAGGCAGTCAGTAGATGCTAACACCAATATAACAGATATGTTATAATTGTAAGACAAAGATTTTAAAGAAGCTGTGATCAAAATGCTTCAATGAGGGCTGGGGCTGTAGCTCAGAGGTAGAGCACTTGCCTAGCAAGTGTAAGGCCCTGGGTTCAATCCTCAGCACCACCTAAAAATAAATAAATGGAATAAAGGTGTTGTGAAAAATTCTAAAAAAAAAAAAACGTTTCAATGAGAAATTAAAAACCTGCTAGAAACAAATGGACTCAGCAAAGAAATATAAATATAAACCAAATAAAATATTAAAATGAGGGACTGGGGTTGTGGCTCAGGGATAGAGCGCTTGCCTAGCACGTGCATGGCCCGTGTTCGATCCTCAGCACCACGTAAAAATAAAGACATTGTGTATAACTAAAAGCAAATAAATATTTTTTTTTTTTAAAAAAAGGTCTTTAATAAATTGATGTGCTTAGCCAGGAGCAGTGGTGCACACCTGTAATCCCAGCGGCTTGGGAGGCTGAGAAAGGAGAATTGCGAGTTCAAAGCCAGCCTCAGCATCTGCGAGGCACTAAACAACTTAGTGAGACCCTGTCTCTAAATAAAATACAAAATAGGGCTGGAGACGTGGCTCAGTGGTTGAGTACCTCTGAGTTCAATCCCTGGTACCAAAAAAAAAAAAAAAAAAGTCAAAAAACAGATGGATAAAACGTGAAAATTTAAAGTATGTAGGTACTATAAGAAATCATGGAGTTAAAATAATTAATCAGAGTGGCAAAGCATTTTTAAGTATTTCATAATTACAGAAGCCACAGGGTGGCAGAAAGTGCAGTTTACATAAGTAACTATAAAATACAAGCCACAAACTGGGACACAATTTGCAATTAATTTCCAGACAAAAGGCACATTTCCCTTTATATCAATAAGAATATCAGGAAGAATCTAATAGAAAAATACATAAAACATTGAAAACTATACAGAATAGAAAATATATCTGGTCCTTAAAAATGTGAAATAAATGTTTAGTCTCAATGAGAGAAACACATTTATGCTTAGATGACATTTTTATCAGGTTACAAAGGTCACAGTTTGATAATATACTATATAGACAAATATGTTGTCCAACTCATTTTTGCTGAAAATGCTGAAACTGAATCTAAGTTTAGAGGAAACACAGGAATTGAGAAACAAATACCATGAAGAAAAAAGATAAATTCAGAGGGTGTGACGTTCAGTGTAACTACTGGCTTGGTGCCTTTAACAAACCAATATCATAGAAGAAAAGTATGTGGAAAGCAGGAATTTTTTAAATGAAAAGAAACTTAAGAAACTTGACAACCAAATGTAACCATGTAGTCTTTGATTGGATCCTGTTTTAATCAAACCAACTATAAAATAAATTTGGGGCAATTGGGAAATGTTAAATATAGACTGGACATTAGATGAATTTTAGGAATCATTTTTAATACTTTTATAAAATATTTACTAGATGTGATAAAGGTATTTCAGTTTTGAAGGAAAATGTCATATGTGGCTTTGTATATGTTAGTATTTAGGAATAAAATGTCATGATGCCTATAATTTATTTGAAACTATTTCATCAAGCAAGGCAAATACAATGAAAGTATTTTGGCAAATGAAATCATATATGAGGAAGCAAATATGGCAACTTTCTAACAATTACTAAATGTGTGATGGTTGTATGGATATTTGTTATGTTATTTCACTTTTTAGTGTATTTAAAAATTTCATCATTAAGTGTTAAGCATACCAAGTAATACTCTAGTGAAAATTCTGGTACATACATTGTGTGCTATGGAGATCCTGTCAAGGTCTCCTAAGCCCTGTCCTAGAAAGGGCTAATTGGTTGGAAAAACCTAATGTTTTCCAAACTTCAGATTTTAAATTTAGTCATTCTAAAATAATTCAGTTAAGGGGGGATCATAATCACCGATCTTGTATCATATAGAAAACATTTAAGGTTTTTGAGTAGTAAGGGTTAATATTATATGAAACTTTGGTATCAGATATTCATATATATCAGTTACTTTTATATATGTGTGTATACATGTTTATGTTATAAAATCCATTTCTTATTATAACTCATCAGCAAAAAGCTAAAAAATTACTGAGTTTGTTTAGTACTTTGCATTGGAAGTCACTGATGTTAATGCTTTCTTGGGTTTCACATTTTGTTTTTTCTGTTCGGAGATGAATCCCAGGGCCTGCTTATGCTGGCAGGTACTCTGCTACTGAGCTATATTCCCAGCCCAAGTTCATTTTCCTTAACTTAAATTTATTTGCTTCACCTTGGTTATCTGATGGGTGGGTTAGAGTTGTTCTCATTTTATTTGCTTTGATTTTCTAGTAACTGTGACTGAAGTTTTACAAAAGGAAAAGAAACAGAAAGATGAGAAGAACTTAATAATTGGTCAAGCTGTGGTGGACCTTCTTCCTTTACTGGAAGGTCAGATATGTGATTTACCCAAAAGCAGAAATACCAAAGTGCATATTTAGATGCAAAGAGGTGCAAAACAGCCTAAGTGTATTTGGAAGATTTGAGAAAAATATCTGCACATGTATCTCTGTCTGCAATACTAACTTAACCCTTCCTTCTTTGGCTCAACTTGTCTTCCTTTCTCAGGAGAGAGTTCATTTGAAATGATGGTTCCTTTGCATCCTGTGCAGGGCTCACCCTTAGAAACCCCTCGACCAGGCTCTAAGGTAATCAGTTTTAACTTTTAATATTTTAGCCTTCCACTCAATCTAATGAGTCTGTCTGCTTATAAGATCCAATTCAGTTGAGTCCAATTCATTGGGCACCTTTTTCCCCCCCACAGCATAATAATGCTAGGTTCTGGAAAATAGATGAATAAGTCCTATCTTCTAAGAGCTCACAATCTACATATCATGGATTATAACCCAGTGTGATGAAATGGTGGTGGTAGGGCATATGGGCACAGAACAGATATTGTTGGCTTTGCCCAGGAGTAAATATAAGAAAGGCTTAGCCATGGAAATTCTTCTTGAACTGTGTGCTGATGAATCAAACAGTATATGAAAGCACATAGCACACTTAAAGACATGTAGCCTGCCTCTGGCTAAAGACTTCTAATTCAGCAGTTCTAGCCCAGATCCCTGTCCTGAATTCTAGAATTCAGACTTTGCAGCCACCTGTTATATTTCTCTATCATGTTACCCTGTAGGCACCTAAAATTCAATATTACAATTCTAAACTCAGTATCTTTCTTAAAACCTACTCTTCCTTTTATCTTAAGTTATTTTGACTGGTGGCATC
Organism: Tamias sibiricus; assembly: GCA_025594165.1. Lineage (NCBI taxonomy): Eukaryota > Metazoa > Chordata > Mammalia > Rodentia > Sciuridae > Tamias > Tamias sibiricus. The sequence goes on along the minus strand of CM046663.1, from coordinate 119,932,262 downwards.
ACCCAGCCATGAAATCAGAGTGCCTAGAATCTAAGACACATCCCTCAGATCCCGAACTCAACCAGTCTCCAAATTCACCTTTCACCAAATCCAGCCTTTTCCATCTCCTAAATTTCTTCATACTCTTCCTGGCATCACTCCTGGTTGTTAATGCCCCATCATCTCTTACCTGGATCATTATAAATAATCTTGTATCTGCCTTTTCCTCTCTCCAGTTCACCCTTCCCAGTGCTTGCACAGTGACTTAAAAGTGAATTTGATGGGGACTGGACATGTAGCTCAATGGTAGAGCACTTGCCTAGCATGTATAAAGCCCTTGGTTTAATCCCCAGTACCACACACACACACACACACACACACACACAATGAATTTGATCACATCTTTTACCCTACTTAGTATCTGGTGTGGTTCATGGATTCACCACTTTATACAGTGTGTACAGTCTAAACTGTGTACAGGTTTAGATACAGATTCCTTAGCAGGTATAGAACCTCTTTGTAATAGGAACTTCCCGCTATTTCAACCTTATCTCCCAGCACTCCTCTCCTTGTATTTTATTTTCTAAATCCTGAACTACTACTTACACACATGAATGGAATACACCATACTGGTTCAGTCCCCTTTTGCATCAACTCTTCTTTTGATCCAGAATTATTTTATTTTTACATCTTTACTTATCTAGGTTGCAAACTGGTATTCATCCTGTAAAAGTCAACTCAGAGGGGCTAGGGCTGTAGCTGAGTGATTGAGTGCTTGTCTAGCACATGTGAGGCCCTGGGTTCAATCCTCAGCACCATATAAAAATAAATAAAAATAAAGGTATTGTGTCCATATACAATTAAAAATTTTAAAAAGAGTTAAAAGAAAAAGTTTCAACTCAGATGTCATCTCTAATTCCTCCCTAGCTCATTAATCAATTATCCACATCTTCCTTGGTGCTTCTCAACCTAGTGCATTTTGTATAAGTCTCTTAACTATGAGTTTCATGATGAAAGAAACACTGTCTTCATCTTTATATCCCTAGTGCTGTAGTAAAGTGAAAACATCTAATTATCAATCAACACATTTTAAACCTACTTTGTATTATATTCTGTGTGAAAATGTCAGAGATACAGAAAAATAGGTCTATATATATGGATATAGACATGTGTTTAGAAAAATATTTTATTACAAAGCATTATATTCAAATTATAAAACACTCATAAAACCTAGGTTAGCAAAGAAACACCCCAATCTCATTCTTGTGCAGTTACTGTTGATATTTCAATATAGAATTATACAAATTTTCTTTATGTGTTTGTATACATAGTTTCTGTGGTAAAATGGAAAGGGCTCTAGTTGAGGGATAAGGTTCTCTTTTTGGCTCTTTATCCAACTTATGGGACTTGGAGAAAGTTATTTCAATCCTCTATATGAAAATAATTAAGCTTAACCTTCTTTTTCTTCTTTTCTTGAATAGTGATATGAGATAATGGTGAAAAAAGGAAAGCCAATGGTAATTTTTAAAATGCTGCATAATTTTATTCTTTTTTTTTTTTTTTTTTTTTTTTTTTTTTTTGTGGTGCTAAGGGTCAAACCCAGGGCCTCATGCATTTTAGGCAAGCCCTCTATCACTGAGCTTCAAACCTATCCCTAATTTTATTCTTTTATAGCAATGCAGTCTTGAAGTTAAAGTATCTGTGGCAGAGCCCTTATTGACTGCAGCACAGGTCTTGGGGAGCAATCTACTGAAGGTAACGTTGGAGGGTGCCTATTCGGTGCCTGAATCCTTCGCTCCAACAGGGAGTCAGCAGAACTATATGGTTGGTCTGCAGGTTCCATCACTTGGAGAGGTAAAGCCCTACCACCAGATATTTATATAGCATCAAATATGTCTACACTCATATGGCTGAGATTCCACATCAGCTAAGCTTTAATTCAAAACATTACTTTGTTAGTTGCTAAGATTTAGGCTTAAAAATAAAGTTTATTTCTGTTTATATACATATTTTTATATTTATAATTTACATGGTCATTTTATATATGATTTATATTAATTTGATTTATATTAATAGCATATGTTTGTGGTAGAAAATATGTAAGATATTTAAAATTTTCAATGTGTGTTTCTATATGGATTATTGTTATGCATGTATTTTGTGGGTTTTATACAATGTATTTTATTATACAAAGTTTTCTCTTAATTCCAGGTTATTTTCTTAAGCCAAATTTCTAGATGTAAGAACTGGGTATGAGTTAATTTTTGTATATGATGTTAGGTAATGGTCCAACATTATTCTTTTGTGTGTGATTATCCAGTTTTCCCATCACCATAAGACACTTTTGATAATTTTTGTCAGTATTCTTATTGTTATAAAGGAACAGATTTTCAGAGGCCCTTATCCTGCTATTCTGTAAGTGCCAAACTTTTACAAAAGGTTTTAAGTTTAACCCAAAGAAATAGAATTGTTGAATTTCTCATATGTAGATTTTAAATTTTATTAGAGGCTACAAAATTGCTTTCCATAGTTTTACCAATTTACACTCCTCATCAACAATATACAATACTATTTCCATTCATAATTTTGTCAACACTTGATATTTTTAGACTTTGATTTTGCCAATCTGTGCTATCTCATTGCTTTAACATGCATTTCACTGTTTGATTAATTTATTTTTTAAATATTTATTTATTTGCTTTAGTTGTACACAATGCCTTTATTCTTATGTGGTGCTGAGGATTGAACCCGGGCCGCGCACGTGCTAGGCGAGCGCTCTACTGCTGAGCCACAACCCCAGCTCCTAATTTATTTGTTTTTGATACTGGAGATTGAACCCAGGGGTATTTAACCACTGAGTCACATTTCCAGCTCTTTTTTTTTTTTTTTTTTTTTCTTTTTTTTTTGGTACCTGGGATTGAACTCAGGGGCACTCGACCACTGGGCCACATCCCCAGTCCTTTTTTGTATTTTATTAGAGACAAGGTCTCACTAAGTTGCTAAGTGCCTCATCATTGCTGAGGCTGGCTTTGAACTCAAGATCCTCCTGCCTCAGCTTCCCAAGTGCTGGGATTACAGGCGTGTGCCATTGTGCTTGGCATATCCAGCTCTTTTTATTTTTTGTTTTGAGATAGGGCCTTGCTAAATTGCTGAGACTGGCTTTGAACTTGTGATCTTCCTGCCTCAGACTCCAGAGTTACTGGGATTACAGGTGTGTGCCACTGCACCCAGCTTAACTGATTATTAATTATACATAGCTTGTTTATTTTTAAATGTTGGATTTTTCAATTTGCTTTTCTACAGATTGCCTATTTTTCTCTTTGCTAATTTCCATTGCAAATAAGTTTTAGATAAATTAAAGGATAGGAAAATGCCTATAAAAACATCAAATTTGGGGGTTGGAGTTGTTTCTCAGCAGTAGAGTGCTCGCCTAGCACGTGTATGCCCAGGTTCGATCCTTAGTGCCATGTAAAAATAAACACTTTGTGTACAACTAAAGCAAATAAATAAATATTTTTTAAAAATCATCAGATTTTGTTTTTTGAAGGGATAATTTTTAAACAAATATAACTGACTTTCATATACAAAATGACAGTTTTATCAAAGATTTTATTTAACTAATCAGTAAGAGAATCAGTAAAATGTGAACCACATTAAAGGAGAATCTGAAGAAGTAACCTATAAGTAGGTATCAGGAATGCTGAAATAACTTCTAACAATTTAAAACTTATTAGCCCTAGGGTATTAACCAATTACATTGCCACTAGACAAAATATATATTTGCATAACTGTGGACAAGAATAATTTGCATTATCAGCAATTTTATAAAAAGTACAGAGTTGTAAAATGACATAAAGACAATGAAGGGCACAGACCCCTACACAGAATCTAATAATCATGAAAGGATATGTTTTGTAATAGACATTTCCATAATAATTTTCAAAGTTCTTTACACTTTTTTCTCATTGTTGTATTTATTCTGTAGAAGGACTATCCCATTTTATTCAAGAATGGAACACTGAAGCTTGGAGGGGAAAGAGAACCTTTTCCCCGACCCAAAAAATGGCCTATTGCCAACATCCTGGCTCCAGGAGCTAATAATATTCCTGATGCATACATTGTTGGTGGTCCCTATGAGGAAGAAGAAGGAGAACTCAACCACCCTGAGGTAAAAGTGAACAGGTTTTTGTGATAAACTCGGTGCATTTTGTGAATCACTAATATATATGCATCTGTCACTTATCAAAATAAAACAATTATATATCAAAACACTTAACTATCTAAATCTGATGGCAAAGTCTCTTTAATGTCTGTGTGTGTAGGGATACTGGTGATTGAACCCAGGGCACTCTACCACTGAGCTACAGCCCCAACCCTTTTTGTTGTTGTTGTTTTATTTTGAGATATAGGTCTCAGTGAGTTTCCCAGGCTGGTCCTGAACTTGTGATCCTCCTGCCTCAGTCTTTGAGTAGCTGAGATCACAGGTGTATACCACTGTGCCCAGTTTGATTTCTTAAGTCTAACAAGTAATTTATGTCAAATTTACTCTTTATTTTTTGAATAGGTAATAATTGAGTCACAGTTTAAAATAAAAAATTCAGCTATTATTTATTTTCACTGTACATACAGTGAAAATCTTCCTCCTAGTCTCTTCTCCTAAACCCTTCTTCTATATCCCATTACCTAGTCACCTCTATTACAGTTCCTTGTGTTTCTTTCCAGATAATTTTTTATACATATAAAAGCAAATATACAAATGGTCAAAGGAAGATTAAAGACAGAAGCATTTAAAAAATTAAGGGGAAATTTTCCTTACATAGAGTAAAAGGGAGTCAGATTTCAGAAGGACTGGCTCACCAGATAAAAAATAATAAGTACTTAAAAGGGAACATCACAAAATTACCAGGGTCACCACAGTTACAGTCTGTTCATGATGAAAAACTCTAGTTTTTTCACTGTTTATCAGATTTACAATGATCATGAAACATCTTCAGAGATTAGCACAGTGAAAGGGATGAAACGGTTTTTCTTTAGTGAATCCAGATTCACTGGAAGTATTCATAGTTTTACTATTTTCAGAACTAGAATTAGTCAGGAAGACACTGCTATTTTTTTCTGGGGATAGGAAGTAGTTACTCATATTGGGAATAGGTGGGAACATCACTCTTGCCTCATATATGCTTATACATTAATACACACGTACCTGTGCTGCTTCCCCAGTATTTGTTTACACAAAAGTAAATGTGTGTGCAGTTACACCATTATGTATCTTGCTTTGTTTCACTTTATCTTGGACATTTTTTTCATATAACTACATAATGAGCATTTCATTATTTTTCTTTCTTTTATGTACTTGAAATATGTTATGACATTGTTTGGACATAGTTTAATTTATTTAGTTTCTTATTAGTGAACATTCAGGTTTTTGAAATTCTTCTTCTTTTTTTTTTTTTAGTAGTTATTTATTTGCTTTAGTTGTACACAATGTGTTTATTTTTACGTGGTGCTAGGCAAGCGCTCTACCACTGAGCTACAACCCCAGCCCTATTCTTTCTTTTTAAAACCTATTTTATTACATCACATAATTTCTCAGTGGCTTAAAAAATGGTGTAAACACACTTGCAAATGTTTATTTTACTAGCTGAAAATCATTAGGGGAAATATTCAATAGTACAAGTTGTAAAATGAGGCTAGTTGAAATTATTTTTATTACCTGACTGTAAATATTTACAATAGTACTGATAAAACAAGCAGTGTTTTAGCCAAGCGCAGTGGTGCATGCCTGTAATCCCAGCACTTGGGAGGCTGAGGCAGGAGGATTGCGAGTTCAAAGCCAGCCTCAGCAATGGCAAGGAACTTAGCAACTCAGTGAGACCTTGTCTCTAATAAAATACAAAAAGGGCTGGGGATGTAGCCCAGTGGTCAAGTGCCCCTGAGTTCAATCTCCAGTACCAAAAAAAAAAAAAAAAAAAAAAAAAAAAAAAAAACCCAAAAAACAAAACAAAAAAACCCCACAACAACAAAAAACTAGCAATGTTTTAAAAATATTGTGCAGTATCTTTTCCCATCATTGTTTAGATCAGCTATATTCTTTTAGATCTTAGATTTTATATTATGTTTTAGTTTAGATCATTAGTTTTCAACCCTGGCTGCACATTAGAATCACTTGGAAAGCTTTAAAACAATAGCAATGGCCAAGCCTTAAACCGGATGGATTATATAAGAATTTATTTTTAATCCATTTGCAGTGGCACAGCCCATAATCCCAGTGACTTTGGAGGCTAAGGTAGGAGGAATTCAAGTTTGAGGCCAGCTTCAGCAGTTTAGCGAGGCTCTAAGCACCTCAAAGAGACCTTGTCTCTAAATAAAATAGAAAAATGACTGGGGATGTGGCTCAGTGATTAGGTGCCCCTGGGTTCAATCCCGAGTACCACAAAAAGAAAAACAAAAAAGCTTCCACAGGATTTTAATATACATCCCTGCTTGAGAATCACCAATTAAGGTGATGTGAATACATATTTTGCACTTAGTACTGGAGTGTTGTATAGATTGTATAAGTAATATAACTTACATTCTTTTAGTAAAATACCTGAAAAATTTAAGGTGATAGTAGTAGCTGTAATAGTGGTCATACTTCATAATAGTTACAGTGGTAGTAATAAAATATTGCAATCAAATCCATTACAAGAATGCCCCACAGATTGAGTAGGATGAAAATATGGCATATATGGATCAAAATTCATCTCATTATTTTACAGGACAGAGAATTTAGGAACCAAGCAGAGTACACAAAGAAAAGGATTATTTGGGACTTGGAAAGTCGCTGTTACCTTGATCCTCCTGCAGTTGTCAGGTAGGACGAGAAAGATCATAGGTGGGAAGACAGTTACTTGTGTTGATTTTACTTACATTTGAGTTAAGGTGATTTGAGACTTTCTCCCTCACACATCCATATCAGTTAAACATTGTGTTCATTTGCTAATAACAGATGTACCTTGTGATGATGGCTTAACCAAGATGTGTGTTTATTTCTCTTTCATATAAAAGAAGTCCAGAACTGGATTGTAGTGGCTGCACAGTGTTATCGGGTATCTAGGCTTAACCTTTCTTTTTTGCTTTACTCCTTTAATATGTGCCTTCCATCTACAAGTTTGTCTTATGGTCCAAGATACTGCTAGAGTTCCAGCCTGCACATTCATGTTCCCGGCAGAAAGTTGGAAGAGGGGAAAGGCCGCTGACCTTCTTAGTCCTTCTTATAGAACCTTCCTGGAACCTGCTAACCTTTATTTACATTTATTTGGCCATCTCTAGATGCAACAAAGGCTAGAAAATAAGTTGTTTTTGTTGGATATATTGTCACCCAGACTAATTCAGGATTTAATTACCAAAGAATGGGACACATGGGCTGGGATTGTGGCTTAGCGGTAGAGCACTCTCCTAGCACGTGCGCAGCCCGGGTTCGAGCCTCAGCACCACATACAAATAAGCGAATTGTGTACAACTAAAGCAAATAAATAAATTTAAAAAAAAGAATAGGACACATATTATTGTATAAGTGACTCTTACTTTCTGTCAGTAATCTAGTGATTAGGGAGAGATGAAAAATAGAGGGTTATCAATATATATATAATCTGAATGAGCATCTCTGACTTTTTTTTTTTTTTTTTTTTTTTTTTTGTGGTACCGGGGGATCTCGACCACTGGGTCACATCCCCAGACCTTTTTTTTGTATTTTTTTATTTAGAGACAGGGTCTCACTGAGTTGCTAAGTGCCTCGCCGTTGCTGAGGCTGGCTTTGAACTTGCGATCCTCTTGCCTCAGCCTCCCAAAGTGCTGGGATTACAGGCGTGCGCCACCGCGCCCGGCTGCATCTCTGACTTTTAAAAAACTAATAGACTGTTTTAGAATGGTTTTAGATTTATAGAAAAATTGAGCATGTATTTCAGAGAGTAGTTATACTTTGCTTATGTTGTATACTTTTCTTTTCCATATTAGGAATTGGACCCAGGTCTCATGGATGCTAGGCAAATGATCAACCATTGAGTTGCATACCCAACACTTTTTTAGTTTCTGATATTTTAGATAGGGTCTCCCCTACTTGCCCAAGCTGGCCTCGAATTTGTCATCTTCCTGCCTCAGCTTTTCAGGTAGTTAGGATTACAGGAAGGTACCACTGCTACCAGCATATAATTATTTTTATACATTGTTGAATTTGATTTGCTAATATCTTATTGAAGATACATTGTTGCTCTTATTACTTTTAATAAATGATTATCTATTATATCTGTTAAGAAAAATAAAAATTTGCTGGGCATGGTAGCACATGCCTGTAATCCCAGCAACTTGGGAAGCTGAGGCAGGAGGATTACAAGTTCAAAACCAGCCTCTACAACTTAGAGAGAACCTAAGCAACTTAGTGAGACCTTGTCTCTAAATAAAATATTTTTAAAAGGGGCTGGGGATATGGCTCAATTGTTAAGAGCCCCTGGGTTCCATCCTCAGTACCAAAAAAAAAAAAAAAAAAAAAAGAAGAAGAATAAAACTTTAAGAGCTGGGGTTGTAGCTGAGTGGTAGAGCGCTTGCCTTGCATGCATGAGGCACTGGGTTCAATCCTCAGAACCACATAAAAATAAATAAAATAAAGATATTGTGTCCATCTATAACTAAATTTTTTTAATTAAAATTTTGTTTTACCTTAATTTGTGATATTTTCTGATGTTCTTCTTTTCATTATGTTCATCTGAGTTTCTGACCCATAACATTTTTTTTCTCTCTAAAGAAAATGTAGCATTTTTTACATATATGCTAATACACGGGTACACACAGCCTTTCCCCACCAAGGCAGGTCTACTGGTCATATACTCCTTCCAGTTTTGTTTGTCTGAGAAAGGTCTTTATTTCTTTTTTACTTTTGAAGGATAATTCTGTTGGTACAGAAATCTAGGTTGGTGGGGGTTTTTCTCTCAATACTTAAAATATTTTTCTCCACTTTCTTCTTGCTTGCAGTTTCTAAATAGAAGTCCGATGTAATTCTTATCCTTATTCCTTTTTTAGGCATGTTTTTTTTTATACCTCTGGTTTGTTTGTTTGATTGTTTTTATTTGAAATCATGCAGACTGTGTTTCTTGAATGATTTATTACATTAGAAATCACCTTAAGCTGGGCACGGTGGCGCACACCTGTAATCCCAGAACATGGGAGGCTGAGGCAGGAGAATCACAAATTCAAAACCAGCTTCTGCAGTGGTAAGGCACTTAGCAGCTCAGTGAGACCTGTCTCTAATAAAATACAAAAAAGGGCTGGGGATGTGGCTCAGTGGTTGAATGCCCCTGAGTTCAATCCCTAGTACCAAAAAAAAAAAAAAAAAAAAGGAAGAAATAATCTTACGAAATGGGACGAAATAGTACTCAGAAGCACACTTATAACTTTTGAAGTATTTGTAATAGAAAAAGAAGCTAGATTAACAATCAAATTATGTTCAAATTATGTAATAGGAGCCAGGCACAGTGGTGCACGCCTGTAATTCCAGCACTTGGGAGGCTGAGGCAGGAGGATCAAAAGTTCAAAGCCAGCCTCAGCAATGGCAAGGAACTTAGCAACTCAGTGAGACCCTGTCTCTAATAAAATTCAAAAAAGGGCTGGGGATGTGGCCCAGTGGTGGAGTGCCCCTGATTTCAATCCCTGGCACCAAAAAAAAAAAAAAAAAAAAAAGTAATAGGAAGGAAAAAATAAGAGTAGGAGCAGAAATGTGTGAAGTAGAAAAGAAATAATACAACTAATAAAAGTTGATAAGGGGCTGGGGTTGTGGCTCAGTGGTAGAGTGCTTGCCTAGCACGTGTGCGGCCTGGGTTCGATCCTCAGCACCACGTAAAAACACATTGTATACAACTAAAAGCAAATAAATAAATATTTTTAAAAAGTTGATAAAATTCTAACTAGTATAAACAAGAAGAAAAACATCAATTGAAAGGGAGCTATCAAAACAACCCTACAGATCCCAGTGGCTCAGGAGGCTGAGACAGGAGGGTCACAAGTTCAAAGCCAGCCTCAGCAATGGCAAGGTGCTAAGCAACTCAGTGAGACCCTGTCTCTATAAAATACAAATTTGGCCTGGGGATGTGGCTTAGTGGTTGAGTGCCCCTCAGTTCATTCCCCAGTACCAAAAACAAAAACAACCCTACAGGTGCTAAAAATGTGTTAAGATAATATTACAATTGTATAATTAAAATTATATGGCTTACATAACTTGGTCTATTTTAAAGGATAGAAACCCCTACTTGTTTACACGATCCATGTATCCATGTGAGTAATATGTTTTTTCCCATTCTTTTACCTTCAGTCTGTGGAAGTCTTTGTCTATGAGGTGAGACTCGTGGAGATAGCATATTGTTGGGTCTTGTTTTTTAATCCAATCTGCCAGTCTATGTCTTTTTTTTCTTCTTCAATTATTTTAGTTGTAGATGAATGCAGTATACTTATTTATTTTTATGTGGGGCTGAGGATCAAACCCAGGGCCTCATGCATAAGAGGCAAGTGCTCTACCACGGAGCTACAACCCCAGCCCTAGTCTATGCCTTTTGATTGATGAGTTTAAGCCATTAATGTTTGTAAGCTACCTGGTACCGAAAACCGGGAGGAAAACTCTCGGAGGCAGAGTAAAGCTTTTACTACTTTTACTTCTACTTTAGCTTAGAGAGAAAGAAAGATAGAGCTTAGCTTCTTCTTGTCTTCTTGTCTTGTCTTTTTCTTCTTGTCTTCTTAGCTTAGAGAGAAAGAAAGATAGAGCTTAGAGAAAGATTATTTTTTCTTCTTAGCTTAGAGAGAAAGAAAGATAGAGCTTAGAGAAAGATTATTTAAAGAAAGATAGAGCTTAGAGAAAGATTATTTTTTCTTCTTAGCTGAGAGAGAAAGAAAGATAGAGTTTAGAGAAAGATTATTTTTTAGAGCTTCTTGCTTCTTTCTTCTGTCTTCTGTCTTCCTCGGGAGCCTCGGCCTAACTCTGACCAGTCATTACTTCTTCTATCTGGTTTCTCTTCTGTAACCGCTCTGCCTACGTTCTGGCCGCTCTGATTCTTCTGACCGACCGAGCTACTGCCCGACTGACTGAATTCTCTGTTCTCCTAACTCGGACCGCTTTCACCCGGTTATATACCTTCAGCTTTGCGGGTGCCTACAGGTGCGTCACATACATATCAGGTGGAACTTATGGCTTCCAACTAGCTGCAACAGCCCTTCCTAATTAGGGCTCCTTCAAATGTTCAAGGTTATTATTGAAATATGATTTGTGTTCCTATTTTGGTTTATTTCTAGTTTTTAATTTGAATTTGTTTCTACTTTGGATTGACTATTCCTTTAGTGTATTTCCTCCCTTTGCTGTTTTTCACTATTTTTTTTTAAATTTCATCTTCATGGAATATTCTCTTGAGAATATTCTGAATTGAAGGCTTTCTGGTTGCAAATTCTTTTAATTTTTGTTTATCATGGAAGGTTTTATTTCATCTTCAAATCTGAAGCTTAATTTTGCTGAATATAGGATTCTTGGTTGGCATCCATTTTCTTTCTTTCTTTTTTTTAAATACCTTTATTTTATTTATTTATTTTTATGTGGTGCTGAGGATCAAATCCAGGCCTAGGCAAGCATTCTACCGCTGAGCCACAACCCCAGACCCCAGCATCCATTTTCTTTTTTTTTTTTTTTTTTGTGGTACCGGGGATTGAACTCAGGGGCACTCGACCACTGGGTCACATCCCCAGCCCTTTTTTGTATTTTATTTAGAGACAGGGTCTCACTGAGTTGCTAAGTGCCTCGCCATTGCTGAGGCTGGCTTTGAACTCGCGATCCTCCTGCCTCAGCCTCCCAAAGTGCTGGGATTACAGGCGTGCGCCACTGCACCCGGCAGCATCCATTTTCTTTTAGAGCTTGGTATATGTTATTTTAGGACCTCCTAGCATTGAGGGTCTGGGTTGAGAAATCAGCTGAGATCTGAATTGGTTTCCTCTACATGTAATCTGATATTTTTCTCTTGCAGCCTTTAAAATTTTATCCTTACTCTCTGTTAGGCATTTTATTGTAATATGCCTTGATGTGGGTTTGTTGTAATTTTGCACATTTGGGAAACTGTAAGCCTCTTGTATTTGATTTTCCATATCATTCTTTAGCTTTGGGGAATTTTCTGATATTATTTCATTGAAAAGATGTACATTCTTTGATTTGTATCTCCATGCCTTCATCTATTCCAATAAATCTTAAATCTGGTCTTTTCATGTTATCCCATAATTCTTGAAAGTTCTCTTCATGGTTTCTTAACATCTTCTCTCTGTGCTCAACTTTTATTTTCAAGATTAAATATTTTGTCTTCATTGCCTGAGGTTCTGTCTTCCAAGTGTCTGTTGGTAATGCTTTGTACTGAATTTTTTATTTGGTTTATTGTTACCTTCATTTCAAAGATTTCTTTTTTTTCCCCCTAGGATCTCTGTCTGTTTATTGAAGTGATCTTTTTAAAAAATATTTATTTATTTGTTTTAGTTGTACACAAAGCCTTTATTTTTATGTGGTGCTGAGGATCAAACCCGGGCCACGCACGTGCTAGGCGAGCGCTCTACCACTGAGCCACAACCCCAGCCCCTGAAGTGATCTTTTGCTGCCTATATTTGCTCTCTTACATCATCCTTTACTTCAAAGATCAGTTTAACTAAGTACATTCTAAACTCCTTCTCTGACATTTCTTCTACTGTGGTATAGGTGGATTCTGTTATTGGAATATCTTGGTTTTCTTGGAGTGATTTATTCCCTTGCTTTTTTTTTTTTAATATTTTTTTAGTTGCAGTTGGTACAACATCTTTACTTATTTATTTTTATGTGGTGCTGAGGATTGAACCCAGGACTTCACACGAGCAAGGCAAGTCCTCTACCACTGAGCTACAACCCCAGCCCCTGTTCCCTTGCTTTTCCTGTTGTTTTTATGTCTGCCCATCTAACAGTATGGATCTGAAGCAATAATTTCTACCCTGTGTATTCATAGTGTCCCTGAAGTTTTCCAGTATCTCACTGTTTAGGGGGAGACAAATAATAACAACAACAAATACAAACAATTTACAGCATTAAACCAAATAGTTCCTACTATGATGTCTACAGTGTTAATTATCAAAGTAAACAGAAATGATGTGATTAGTTATGCCTGTAATAAAAACAGCAAGTTTGCAAAGGGGTTTACATTTTCAAACAGTGGATAGGGAGAAGACAGAAGTGATATAGGATGTGTTAATTATGAGAGAGGAGGAGAAAAGACAGAAATAAAAGATTAAAGGAAGAGTGAAAGAATAAGGGATTAGCTGGCTTTTAGCAAAAGAAAAGAAAGAATCAAGGGAATCAGGAGAAAAAAATACACATAAAGCAAAAATTTAACTAAAAAGTAAAAGAATGCAAAACAAGACTAAAATATACTAATCAAAACATCCTAGTTAACAAAACACTGATACATGTAAAATAATTGGCTTCAAAAATGCTAGAGATGAGGAAAAAAAAAATAGGAAACTGTATAAATGTCCATGTACTATTAAGGTCACAATTAAACAGTGAAAAAGAATTTTAAAAAAAGTCTCAATGAAAAGTTAAAGAATACTTTCCATTGGAGCTCAAAATATTCTCAGCTTCTCTTCTCAGCAGTTTTAGGTGGGGTCTTCTGGAATGTGATGCTCTACCCTCTGGATTGCTGGAGTGAGATAGATGGATAACCCTTAGGCAGAATTCCTAGAGGCAGGGTTTAGGCTTCTGTTGGCTGGAGGTTCTTTGCTGAATGCCAGGTGGTCTGAGATTTTAAATCTGCACATCCCCAGGGCCCAGTACTTGCTGGTCCAGGCTAGAGGACTTTACCCGAGGGCTCCTCTGGGTTCCACTTGTGTAGCGGAGGAGCCAATTCTTAGTCTCCACATTTCCTGGTCTTGGGTTCAGTCTCCAAACAATTTCTCCTACCCCTACTCTTTCAAGTTCCTGACGCAGCCGGGCGCGGTGGCGCACGCCTGTAATCCCAGCACTTTGGGAGGCTGAGGCAGGAGAATCGCGAGTTCAAAGCCAGCCTCAGCAATGGCGAGGCACTTAGCAACTCAGTGAGACCCTGTCTCTAAATAAAATACAAAAAAGGGCTGGGGATGTGACCCAGTGGTCGAGTGCCCCTGAGTTCAATCCCTGGTACAAAAAAAAAAAAAAAAAAAAAAAAAAAAAGTTCCTGACGCATCTCTCTCAGCCAGTCCTAGCAAGCAGTCTGATTAGAGGGGGGAGGGGTAGAGCCAGGCGGGTTTCCACAACCAGTTGTCCTTTGTGTAAAAGTCTCTCCACATTGGATTTTCTTGTGGTCACTTAAGCACATACTATGTTGTGCAGAATGTGTTTACTGGGCCTGTATTTTAGGCTGAATTCATGTTTGCCAGGAATCAGCTTCCTTAGTTACCGGACCCTGCCCTGAAGCTGCAATATGGTTTCTTCCTTTGTCCTCCGCACACCGCCTAGAGACATGGCCGCTTCTTTCCTCACACTTGGCTATCGTGTAGCGTGTCCTTTAGAGTTGTTGGGCAATGTCCTTGGTCTCTAAACCATTCATACCGAGACGCCCCTCGGGCCTCCCCAAAATGTGGGCTCCTTTAATTACCATAGCCCTCTACTGTGCTCATGGAGGGACCTCTCTGGATAGAGCTTCTGGCCTGGCTTGTGGCAGCTGCTCTACTGCTGGGGATTTTTTCCTTATTATATCCAATCTCCTGTATCCTTGATCTGCTTTGGATGTCCAGTTTTAGGTTCCAGTAAAGTACCGCCCCCCTTTTTTGTTCACCCATTTTGTAGAGAAGCTGCCTGTCTGCTTTCTTGGTTTCATGCCTCCGGCAGCCTTTAACGCACCCTCCTCTATTCTGCCATCTTGGATCTGCCTCTCTGGTTTCTTTCAAGTTTTTCTTTTTTGTCTTTAGTTTTCTGCAGTTTATATATGATATGCCCAGGTGTGGAGCTTTTTGGCATGTATTCTGATTAGCATTTCCTGAATTCCTGGACCTGTGGTTTGTTTTCTGTCATTAATTTTGGGAAATTGTCAGCCATTATTACTTCAGATATATTTTGTTTTTCTTTCTTTCCTTCTTTCTTTTCCTCCTGGTGTGCTGTTATGTCCATGTCTTATAATTATACCACAATTCTTAGACATCCTATTATAATTTTTCTACTTTTTTTTTCTTTTCATTTCAGTTTGGGAAGATTCTATGGACATATCTTCAGGCTCACTTATTAGTGCATTTGACCTTCTTTTGATTCTTTCCTAGAGTTTCCACCTCTCTGTTTATATTACCTATCTAATGACTTACTCTAAAAAAATAGGCAAGTATAATATTTTATAAATGATATAAAATATATTTATATCTCCTATGAAACTAGTGGGATTTCCACTTTCAGCTCTGACATACCATTGAGGCAGGCTCTCCTTTCTCACAGCAAGAAAAAGCTGCATGAATTGAAAATAAACAGTGTTCCTTAAATCCATCAAAGATTTTTTTTTTTTTTTTTTTTTTTGGTGGTACTGGGGATTGAACTCAGGGGCACTCGACCACTGGGCCACATCCCCAGCCCTTTTTTGTATTTTTTAGAGACAGGGTCTCACTGAGTTGCTAAGTGCCTCACCACGGCTGAGGCTGGCTTTGAACTCGCGATCCTCCTGCCTCAGCCTCCCAAAGTGCTGGGATTACAGGCGTGCGCCACCGCGCCCGACTCCATCAAAGATTTGAGGTAATGGCACAAACTACCTAGAGTGAAAGGCTATTGGGTCATAGCCTTGATCAGCTAATAGACAGCAGAAGCCACTGGAGTCAGTAACTAGGAGAAACACTTTCATAGTAATTTTGACAAATTGTTGGGAGGCTGAATGTGGACTAGCTGGGAGTTAAAAACTCCAAAGGGACCAATCTTAAAGGTCCCTACATTGTCATGGGTTTTAGCCTTTTTTTTTTTTTCTTTTCTTTCTTTCTTTTTTTTTTTTTTTTAATACTGGGGATTGAACCCAGAGTCTTATGCACACTATTCAAACAAGAGTTCTATCATTTTAGCTATATTCCCAGTCCTTTTTAAACTTTATTTTGAGAGAGGGTCTCACTCAACTGTCCAGGCTGGCCTGGAATTTATAATTCTCAGGTTTTAATCTTCTGAGATTATAGCCAAACACCACTATATGGGTTTTGAATCCAGGACCCCACCAGGTTCCAAACACAGGAGACAAATCTCATGTTTAAGTCAGGAAAAGGGGGGAAAGTAACCATTTCAAACTATTCCCAGAGTGTATTTTATAGTGACAGCCTAACCTTTAAGGAAAACTTTACCAGAGCTTTATCTGTTTAGAGGGGAGGGCAATTAGATAATTCCTAGACAATTCTAGGTTTCCTATCTTACATAAGAAGAAGAAGAAGGGGCTGGGATTATGACTCAGCGGTAGAGCGATCGCCTACCATATGCGCTGCCTGGGTTCGATCCTCAGCACCACGTAAAAATAAAACGCACTGTGTACAACTAAGGCAAATAAATAAATGTTTGAAAAAAAAAAAAAGAAGAAGGAGGAGGAGGAGGAGGAGGGGGAGGGGGGAGGCTCAGTGGTAGAGTGCTTGCCAAGCATGTGTGAGGCACTGGGTTTGATCCTGAGCACCACATAAAAATAAATAAATAAAATAATGTCATGTTTTCCATCTTAAACTAAAAATAATATTTTTAAAGAAGAAGAGAAGAGGGGAAAAAAAGAGTATGAAACACTTCATACTGGAACCCATTAGAATATGTGGATTTAATCACAAGATTATAGAATGTTTCCCCTCCCCAACAATTTCCTACATTAATAGGGTCCCAGTATAAGAACAGTGAGATGGTTACAAAACACAGATCCTATTTAAGAATTTCTTTCTTAAGAAATCTTGAGATCTAAAATTTAATAGTAATTATCTAAAGTGTGATAATAATTTTATTTTAAAATATGCACATCAAATACTAGAAGACAATATACATAAATTATTAATTGAGTGGAGGGATTATACCTTTATTTTTTATTTTTTAAAAAATTATTTATTCTAATCAGTTATACATGATAGCAGAATGCTCTTCGATTCATTGTACACAAATGGAGCACAATTTTTCACTTTTCTGGTTGTACACAAAGTAAGGTCACACCATGTGTGCACTATTTAAGAATTTCTTAGGAAACCCCCCCAAAAAATGGGAGAAATAAGAAATGAACCTGGCCAGGTGTGGTGGCACACACCTATGATCTCATTGGCTCTGGAGGCTAAGGCAGTCCGATCATGAGTACAAAGCCAGCCTCTTCAAAAAGCATGGCACAAATCAACTCAGTGAGACCCTGTCTCTAAATAAAATACAAAATAGGACTGGGGATGTGGCTCAGTGGTCAAGTGCCCCTGAGTTCAATTCCCAGTACCCACCCACCCCAAAAAAAGAAATGAACCTGAAGTTTTTGGCACATAGGACAACAAACATTAAATATATCCAAGCTCCTAGCTATATTAAGATAAAACCTCACACTAAAATCCCTAATTGCTTCAATTCCTAATACCCATTACATATTATCCAGGTACCAATTAAAATATTAGAAAGAAGGCTAAAAGAGACAAAATATAGTTTGAAGAGACAAAGGTAGCCTAAGAACTATACACAGATATGACACAATTTCAAATAAGAAATTTAAGCCAGGCGTGGTGGCACACACCTGTAATCCCAGCAACTTGGGAGGCTGAGACAGGAGGATCGTGAATTCATAGATAGAAGGATCATGAATTAAGAGACAGCCTCCACAACAGCAAGGTGCTAAGCAACTCAGTGAGTCAGTGAGACCCTGTCTCTAAACAAAATACAAAATAGGGCTGGGGATGTGCCTCAGTGGTCAAGTGCCCCTGAGTTCAATCCCCAGTACCAAAAAAAAAAAATTAAAATAACTGATTAATATGTGTCTTATATTTGTATTAATATGCATATCTACTTTCCTAAATGAAACTGTCTCTGAAAAAAAAATTTGAACATTGTAAAGGCCTTTGATTTATTTTGCAAAATTGCTCTCAAAAATGTGCTGGCAGTCAAGTAAAATTATTTTTATGGAATTGTGTAGAATTGGGGGAAAAAAAATCACCAAACTAACACAAGTTTTTATTTATGTGCATTCCATTACTTTTTAGAAGAGAAGACTATTTATCTTGATTCTAAACTATATTAACTTCATTTTTGCATATAATGCTAATGGACTTATTTTTTATTTACAGTTTTCAGAAGCGAATTGCTGATTGCTGGCTTTGGCCTGTAGAGATGATAAGAGTTCCTCTGGTTATTGCACCCAAAGGGAAAGCTGGAAAGACTGAGAAGGTAAATATGTGCACTCAGAAATATTTATAAAGCCAGGTGCAGTGGCTGGTTCATGTAATCCCAGCATTTGATGGGCTGAAGTGGAAGGATGACTTTAGCTCAGGATTTGAAGACAAGACTGGGAAACATAGCAAGACCCCATTATAATTAATGACAAACAAATGAAACCCTTTATATAAGAAATACTGGATCAGACTCAACCTGTTCTTCTGTTTCTAAGTCTGATAACAAAAGAAAATGTGAACTGATGGTGGTTCTTCTCCTGACTTTCCTGGCTTTAAGACTGAAAATCTCATATCCCATGAAACCCCTCTGTCCCAGGATTGTTTGCCATTGTAATTGCTTGTTGTTTACTAATAATCACCCAGGCCTTATTTCCAGATATCCTATTTTCCCATAGCCTTTTATCATAGTTTTACCATAGGAAAGCATATGAAATGGCCATTTTTCTAAATCAAAATAGTCATTATAGTTCAACCTGGTATATTTTTCTGAATTTCTTTTAGACCCACCATCAAAATGTTTTAGACTGATAATTAACATAATAGCATTCGTAGATTTGCTACTATTCTGAAAGGATATAGCTTTGGTGAGCCTAGAACATGTTCTCTATTGTTTTACCTGTACATGTCTGATCTTTCCTGCTTGGTGATAAACTCTGTGAGGATAAGGGTCATGTAGTAGACTCCTTTATATTATCCACAATACATCATACATGGCACATATCAGGTTCTTTATAAGTATCTAGATTATTTGGTTGATTTAAAAATATGCTTTTGCATAGTAAAAATACTATCATTGTATGACCATTTTCCCCTGTTATAGTATAACATATATTGGCTACTTTCCTTAGATTTCTAAACCACATACTATTATCACGTGAACATAAGACTTCTTAATCTAGTTTCTAATTATTATTATAGTAGGCAAAATCAAAGACTACCTTTAAGCTTGGAATTAAATGTTTTCTTTCAAAAAATGGGTTTATACTGCAAACCATACAGCTATAAAAATTGTGTTAAAACTGGGCACAGTGGCACATGTCTGTAATTTGGGAGGCTGAGGCAGGAGAATTGCAAGGTTGAGTCCAGCCTCAGCAACTTAGTAAGGCCCTAAGAACTTAGCAAGACCCTGTCTCAAAATTTTAAAAAGCAAATATACTTTTGTACAACCAGTGATATGTAAAAATGTGCTATATAAGTATAATGTGAATTGTAATGCATTCTGCTGTCATATATAGCAACTTAGAATAAAAGAAAAGAAAAAAATTTTTCAAAAGCATATAAAAAGGGCTGGGGATTTGGCTCACTGGTTAAGTGACCCCTGGTTCAATCCCTAGTACCAAAAAAAAAAAAAAAAAAAAAAAAGTTAAGACATATTTACTTACATGTTCTTCATCTTTTCAGTGAGAATTTAGATCAGGTATTGCAAATACATGATAGATATTTTTCATCCTTCATTATCTATGGCATACATTGCTAGTCGATCAAAGCACTTTTCTGAACCCAGATGCATACACAGAATTTTTCTCTTCAAAGAATCTCTATCAATTGATGAAAATTTGGGTATAAATTAAAAAGCCTACTGGTCATAATTAGTCTAGATGATTTGTAAGCCTCATTTTATTTCTTGTAATTCTATGAACAAAAGCTAGAAGCCAAAAAACTGCTGATGCCTTTAAGTCTTTGTTAGGTTTTTTAATAAACTCTCATTTTTTCCCTAAGAAACAATATGGTAAAATTGACTTTTTGATTGAATATATGTATTACCAATTAATTTGAGTATGTATTGATTCAGCTAGCATATTTATTATTTATTAACACTATTTTAAAAAAAATATTTATTTATTTATTTTTAGTTGTACACAATGCCTTTATTTTTACGTGGTGCTAAGGATCAAACCCGGGCCGCCCACGTGCTAGGCGAGCGCTCTACTGCTGAGCCACAACCCCAGCCCTATTAACACTATTGATATGTATTATCTCAGAGATCATGGTATTATTAAACCAATTTTGAAGCTAAACAAACAAAAGCCCAAAATGTGTATATGCCTTGCCCAAAGATATATAACTAGCTAAGTAGTAAGAGTGTGTTCCTAAAACTGAGTCTGCATGTCTGAGTCAGAGTTTCTCACCTTATGCTGTCTTTTTTTTCTTTGGTACCAGGGATTGAACTCAGGAGCACTCAACCACTGGGCCACATCCCCAGCTCTTTTTTGTATTTTATTTAGAGACAGGGTCTCACTGAGTTTCTAAGTGCCTCGCCATTGCTGAGGCTGGCTTTGAACCCCTGATCCTCCTGCTTCAGCCTCCCAAGTGCTGGGATTACAGGCGTGCGCCACCGCGTCCGGCTACCTTATGCTGTCTTATTCTGTGGCATTAACAACTCTCCGGTTTTATTCCTTTAGGCTGATGATGAAAGTCAGCTTTCATTTCATGGCGTGGCTTATGTTAATATGCTCCCATTGCTGTATCCAGGTGTGAAGAGGATTCGGGGAGCATTTCATATTTACCCTTATCTAGACAGTACAGTTTATGAAAAGGTAAAAGAAAAAGTTATAGAAAAGGTATCATTGTAATTTATCCTTATGTATGTGTTTATTTACATCATTAGCATACATATCTTTGCAGTTGATATTTAGAACCAGTTGGTATACTGGGATGTTAAATGTAGACACTTGTAGTCATTTTCCTCTGGACCTAAAAACTTTCGGATAATGAAGAATACCGAACCAGAAAGAACCCAAATCTCTGTCAATAGGTGAACAGGAAAAATCAACAGCAACAAAAAAATTTATGGCACATCCATCAAGGGAATACTACTTGCAATAAAAATAAATGAAATATTGATACACACAACATGGATGAATCTCAAATGCATCATGCTGAAGAAACCAGACAAAAGGAGAGTACATACTGCATAGTTACACTTATATGCAATTTTAAGAGAGTTATCTATATTGATGAAAAGCAGATTAATGGTCATTTGGGGACAGGAATATAGGGAGAGAGGGATTACAGAGGACTGAGAGAAATATTAGATACGGTAAATTCATTTTCTTGATTGTGGTGATGGTTTCACAGGTATATAAAAGAGTACAGAAAGTTTGTACCAATTTATACTTCCAGTAGTAAATGAAAATTGTTTTACATATCTTTGACAGAATGGGCATTATCATTTTAAAGAAATGTTTAATTTTATGAGTAAAATGATAACATTGTTATTTAAGGCTACATTTCTTTGATTAATAAGTGTTTCTTGTTTTTATTGACCTTTAGCACCGCTTTTTATGAACCACTTCATGTACTTTGCCAATTGGTGTATTTTTCTTATATTTGAAAAGGCTGCTTTAGGGGGCTGGGATTGTGGCTCAGCAGTGGAGCACTCGCCTAGCACGCACACAGCCCGGGTTCGATCCTCAGCACCACATAAACATAAATGCATTGCATTGTGTACAACTAAAGCAAATAAATAAATATTTTAAAAAATTAAAATAAAAAAATAAAACATTGTGTACAACTAAAGCAAATAAATAAATATTTTTAAAAGGCTGCTTTATATTTTAGGAACAATAGGTATCTTTTTCACATGTTTTTCTTATACTTTTATTATTTTTTAATTTATATTATCATTTTCTTTACCGCAATTTCTTTTACATATAGAGAAACTGTAAATTTTTGGTAATCAAAATCTTTCCTTTGGGGACTGGGGTTGTGGCTCAGCGGCAAAGCTCTTGCCTTGCACGTGCGCGGCCCGGGTTCGATCCTCAGCACCACGTAAACATAAGTGCATTGTATTGTGTACAACTAAATAGTAAATAAATGTTTAAAAAAAAAAATCTTTCCTTTGATATCTCTTGTGCTTTTGAGCCTAGGAAGTCTTCTCTTAATTCATATCTTTAATATCTCATTCTATTTTATAGTTATCACAATTTATTTTAATAAAATCATATGACATTTATTTTATTTTGAAATTTATTTTGATCTATGATATATGTAACACTTTTGAATTCTTTCTTCCATATACTGCAAAACATTGCTAATTTTTCTTTTTAATGGATACATATTCTATAATTTTTTTAAAAAATATTTATTTATTTGCCTTAGTTGTACACAATGTGTTTATTTTTACATGGTGCTGAGGATCAAACCCGGGGCCCGCGTACGTGCTAGGCGTGGGCTCTACCGCTGAGCCACAACCTCAGCCCCCGATCTATAATTTTTTTAAAAAAAAAATTTTAAAATTTGCCATTTTAACCATTTTAAAAAATATTTATTTATTTATTTTTTAGTTGTATACAATGCCTTTATTTTTACGTGGTGCTGGGGATCGAACCCGGGCCACGCATGTGCTAGGCGAGAGCACTCTACCGCTGAGCCACAACCCCTGCCCCATATTCTATCATTTTTATTTACTGTAATTTACTAAGCCTTTTTTATTCTGAGACATTTATTCATATTTTTAGTTTTTATTATTATAGACGCTTTTGAAATTTTTCATGTGTATAAACTTTTTGGTCCAATTAAATTATTTCCTCCAGATAAATCTTATTAG
The DNA here is from genome assembly GCA_025594165.1 of Tamias sibiricus. Taxonomy (NCBI): domain Eukaryota; kingdom Metazoa; phylum Chordata; class Mammalia; order Rodentia; family Sciuridae; genus Tamias; species Tamias sibiricus. The sequence goes on along the minus strand of CM046663.1, from coordinate 119,909,344 downwards.
TGTGATTTCTGGTTCAAAGAAAACTGATAAGAGTTTGTTTTCACTTAGTATGCAAATAAACAATGGTTATTTCATGACTTTTGTTATTGAAAAATAGCTGTCATAATAATAATAAAATAATAAAAATTTTTGTTGTATCTTATAAAAGATCACTTTCCTAGTAAGTAAATATAAAATTGACCCTTTTCTTGATCATGTAACCAGTCATCCCTCTGAGATGTTGATTCTGGGTTCAATTCCCAATACTAACTAACTAAATAAATAAAATAAAATAAAATAAACCACTGATACATGCTATAACACAAATGAACCTAAAAACTATTATACTAAGTGAAAGAAGGCAGACACAAAAAGCTACATATTGTACAGTATCACTTATATGAAACAGTCTCATTGTACAACATAACCTGGAGTTGTGAAAATTTGAAAAACTTTGGACCTTTGAATCTATGAACTACAATGATTATGGTAGAGGTGGTAGGATTATGAGTGATTTTTAGTATTTATAATTTTTCTTTAATAATTAGATTTTCTTTTTAATAGCAATATCAAGGTATAATTGATAAATAATAAACTCTACATGTTTAAAGTGTACAATTTAAATTTATTTTATATATTTATTTATTTGTTTTAGTTGTACACAATGCCTTTATTCTTACGTGGTGTTGAGGATTGAACCCGGGCTGTGCCCGTGGTAGGCGAGCACTCTACCACTGAGCCACAATCCCAGCCCACAATTTAAAAATTTGACGTGTATTTTACATACACACACATCTGTGAAACTATCATCACAATCAAGATAATATTTACATTATCCCCTAAAGTGTTCTCATACCCTTTGTTATTCCTTTGTCCTACCTCTGTCTTCCTGTCCACTTTTGTCCAGGGGGTGGGGAGTGGTGTTCTGGCTTTCTTCACTCAGCTTAAATTATTTTGAGAACCATCCACGTTGTTTAATTTAAAACATGGTGATAAGGGGCTGGGGTGTGGCTCAGTGGCAGAATATTTGCCTAGCACATGTGAGGCACTAGGTTTGGTCCTCAGCACCACATAACAAATAAAGGCATTCTGTTCATCTACAACTATAAATTTTTTTTTTAAATGGTGGTAACAATGGAGTATTACTCAGCAATAAAAGAGAATAAAATCATGGCATTCACAGGTAAATGGATGAAGTTGGAGAATATAATGCTAAGTTAGCCAATCCCAAAAAGCCAAATGCCGAATGTTTTCTCCGATATAAGAAGGCCAATTCACAGTGGGGTTGGGATGAGGAGCATAAAAGGATTGGAGGAACACTAGAATGGCCAGTGGGGAGGGAGGGGGAGGGAGGGGAAGGGAGGGGGCAAAAGGGTGAAGAAAAAAAAAAGATGGTAAAATGAGATGGATATCATTACCCTAAGTGCACGTATGAAGACACAAATGGTGTGAATATACTTTGTATACAACTAGAGATATGTAAAAAAATGTGCTCTACAAGTATATAAAAAAAATGGTGGTAAGATTTATTTTTCTATTTATTTTGCTATAGTTTGAACAATATAAGGTTTTACTTAAGACTTTAAACTTGCCTTACTCTTCTAATTTAATTGATAGATAAGCAGTAATTAGATACTATTTTTGTGTGGAAATTAATTCTACCATTTAAAATTAATTTGAAATTATGTGTTGAAGATAAAATGCTTTCTGAGTTATGAGACACCAGAAATGAGCTAGTTCATAAGGTCTCCCCTTAAAACTTTAAATAATATGGTAGGAAGCTAACTTTCTGTTGTGGCCTTACATCTTCTAGAAGTAGGGAAATGCAGTGGAGCTTTTCAGGTCCTTTCTTTGAGTCTGTAATGTTGAAATTTTCTGGAACACTAAATGGTGCCTTCAAGTTTGTCTCATTTGGCTATGTTTCATTGTAGTTTTTGGTCTTCTTTTCAGACCAAATTGTCATTCAGCTTGTTCCGAGATACTGGTCATCATTTGATTCAGAATAATAAAGTAGGAGGAATTAATTCTCCACTGACCAAACCAGTTGCTTCTAAGAATCTGAAAGAAGATAAAACAGTCAAAGAAAAAGACATAGATGGCAAGATTAAGCCTGGGGATGTGGTAGGTTCTTAAGAAGTTGATTTTGTCTGTTTTCTTACTGCCAAAGGCTCGCACTGATTTCTCATTTGTTGAATTGTATCAATATAGTTTTCATTTTGATGTATTGTTAATGATCATCGTTCCTGTCATGATGAAGGTCATGTAAGAATTCAGTTTTTGAAGTGTGTTAATTTTCTTTCAGCAAGCTCCTAGTATAAAATCTCAGAGTTCAGATACTCCTTTGGAAGGTGAACCTCTTCTAAGCCACAATGCAGAAGGACAGGTAACTATGCATAAATTTTTGGAAAATTAAGTTTAAATTAATCAAACCTTTACTGAACAAGACAGCTATAGTGGAAAAGGCTCAGGACAGGGTATCTGACGTACCTCTTACATTTGCCCATAGCTAGGTTATGACCTTGGGCAAATCTTTTTGTCTTATTAAGAATCTGTAAAGAAGCTGGGCGCGGTTACGCACTCCCAGCACTTTGGGAGGCCGAGGCAGGAGGATCGCGAGTTCAAAGCCAGCCTCAGCAATGGCGAGAGGCATTTAGCAACTCAGTGAGACCCTGTCTCCAAATAAAATACAAAAAAGGGCTGGGGATGTGACCCAGTGGTCGAGTGCCCCTGAGTTCAATCCCCGGTACCACAAAAAAAAAAAAAAAAAAAAAAAAAAAAAAGAATCTGTAAAATGAGTTGATATCAGATTAACTTTAAGGTCTTTTCTAGCACTAACATTTTTTTTTTTTTTTTTTTTTTTTTTTTTTTTTTTTTGTGTGGTACCGGGGATTTTTTCATTAATTAGAGACAGGGTCTCACTACTATGATTAAGCACTATGCTGGGGCGTGCGCAAAGATAACATATTTTCTGTAGCATTTATTCTTCTGCCCTCAGGAACACTCAGCCGTTTAGTAGAAGAAACAGATTAGTACAAATCTAACCATAATGCTTAATTTTGTTAAGTGATATAATACAGGTACAAATATAAGTTTTTTTTTGTGGGCTCAAGTGAGACAAAGATTAGTATCTGTTAGGATGGGATTGTCTCATGGAAGGCTTCATCAAAGAAGTAGTAGTAAAAAAAAAATCTAAGTAGTAAAAGGAAGAACTAAGGAAGAACTAAGTAGTAAAAGAAAGAACTCTTTGCCAGATAAAGATGAAATAAGAGGCAGGGGCTGAGGTTGTGGCTCAGCGGTAGAGCGCCCACCTAGCACGTGCGTGCGCTTCCCGGGTTCGATCCTCAGCATCATGTAAAAATAAAACGCATTGTATACAACTAAAGCAAATAAGTAAATAAAATTTTAAAAAGGATGAAATAAGAGGCATTGCATGGCCAGGGAATAGCTTGAGTGAAAGCACAAAGAAAACCTACAAGAACAGAATGTAGAGTCCATCAGTTGATTCTGACTGGTATAGAGGAGTGAAAAGAAAGGACAGGTTCTAGAAAGAGGTGAGAAGAGAGAGGCAGAGTGAGGTTATGGAAAATTGAGGCTTGCTAAAAAGTTTGAGCTTTATTCAGTAGGTGAAAAGGGATTCTTGAACCTCATCTTGGAGACTCATTTTAAAGGTTATTTATTTATTTATTTATTTATTTATTTTTTATTGGTGTATATTATCTAGAATGGTGGGTTTCATGATGGCATATTGGTATATGGGTAATGTTTTATTTGCTCACTTTCATTCCTCAATAACTTTGCTTACCTCCCCTTCCACCCTCCCCTTGGTTTCCTTCCACTACCCTGTTGGTCTTCCTTCTACTTTCTTCTCCTCCTCCTCCTTTTCCTTCTTCTACTTCTCCTTCTCCTTCTCCTTCTCCCCTCCTTCTTCTCCTCCTCTTCCTCCTTCTCCTCCTCCTTTTCTTCTCCTTCTTCTTCCTCTTCCTCTTCCACCTCTTCCTCTTCTTCATTTTTAGAATTTAACCTTTATTTATTTATTTATATGTGTTGTTGAGGATTGAACCCAGTGCCTCACGTGTGCTAGGCAAATACTCTACCACTGAGCTACAACCCCAGTCCTCTTCCTTCTGCTTTTATGACATTCTCTTCCCCTTTTTGTCCCCGCTAGTTTCCACATATGAGAGAAAGCATGATACTTGTCTTTCTGAGTCTTTATTTATTTTACTTAACATGTACTGAAGTTACATCCATTTTCCTGCAAATGACATAATTTTATTTTCTTTATGGCTAAATAAAACTTTATTTTGTATATATACCACATTTTCTTTATTGATTCACCTGTTGACAGACACCTAGATTGCTTTCATAACTTGGCAATTGTGAATTGTGCTGTGATAAACATGGGTATGCATGTATATCTAAAGTATGCTGACTTTAATTCTTTTTTATTTTTATTTGTTCTTTTCAGTAAGATACAACAGTAGAATGTATTTTGACATATCAAACATACACGGAGTATAACTTCCCATTTTTGTGGTTGTACATAATGTAGAGTTTCACTGGTCATGTGTTCATATATGAACATAGGAAAGTTATGTCCGATTCATTCTACTGTATTTCCTATTCCCATGCTCCATTCCTTCTCTTCATTCCTCTTTGTCTAATCCAGTGAACTGGATTCTTTCCTCCCCGAGGCCCGCCCCCCTGCTTATTGTGAGTCAGCACCTGCATATCAGAGAGAACATTTGATTTGGTCTTTGGTTTTTTTTTTTGGGATTGACTTATTTCACTTAGGATGATAGTCTCCAGTTCCATCCCTTTACCTACAAATGCCATAATGTAATTCTCCATTATGGCTGAGTAATATTCCATTGGGTGTATGCACCACATTTTCTTTATCCATTCATCTGTTGAAGGGCACCTAGGTTGGTTCCATAGCTTAGCTATTGTGAATTGAGCTGCTATAACATTGATGGGTGTGCCACTGTAGTATGCTGATTTTAAGTTCTTTGGGTTTATGCCGAGGAGTGAAATAACTGGGTCAAATGGTGGTCCATTCCAAGTTTTCTGAGAAATCTCCCTACAGTTGCAGGTTTTTCATGTGGTGTTGATGACAATTTGATTTAGGGCAGGTAATGTGGTAAAAAGAAGTCAGAAACCTGGTGAGGCAAGATGTTTGGAACTGAGAAGCTTTGGGCTTGTTGACGAAGAAAAGATAAAGATAACTAAGGTTTCAAGCCTTATTTTCTGGAAGGATGAAAATGCCACAAAGAGGAAAAGTCAGGAGAGGTTGATAGGGGAGAAATGATAAATTTGGACATGTTGTATTTAGGATACTGGCAAAAATCTGGATAGAAGTATTCAGCAGTCAAGAGTTTATAAATGGTGATGAGGAGATTGTGAATAGGAATACAAAAGATTATGAAAAGAATATTTTTGCAGGACACACCCACAAAAGAAGGTTGCTGGAAGAAAGAAGGACATTTATTTAAAAGAGTTCCAAGAGAAGTTTATGAATAAGTTCAATAGGTCTTCAACTGAGGTAGAAATTTCCAGGAATAAAAATGAAAACCTTTTACTCCATGAGATAACCACTATTACTGTATTCCTTTTCAGTTATTTTTCTATGTAGGAAAGATTTTAACAGTTGAGATCAAGCTATATATGTGATTATATGTACATTTTTCTCACTCATAAATTGTAAGCATTCTCTTATGTTACTGAACTTTTCTCCTAAGTATCTTTTTTTTTTCTTCTGAAAATACCAAATAAGAAAAAATGTCTTTACAGCAATATTTTGAAGCAGGGACATACATTGTGTTAGAGATTCAGCTGGACAAAGCCTTGGTTCCAAAGCGAATGCCAGAGGAGCTAGCCAGAAGGTATGTAGCAATGGTTCTCATACTTGTTTAATATAAGCAGTTTAGGTATAAATAGGAGGAAATCAGTTTATCCCCATGAATGTAATTTCCCCAGGTTAATCAGGAGTTTTATGGGTTTTTTTTTTCAGATGGAATTTCCTTTGCTATTGTTGTTTCCTTTTTACAAAAGTATTATATGCTTATTACAAAAAATTTTAGAAAACCAAGATGGGCAAGAAAGTATAAAAACAAATAGATTTTCTACTCATCTAGTGATAGTCATTTTTAATACTTTTGTGTTTATCCTTTTGGAGTTACTGTAAAGCCTCCATATTACACACGCATACCACATATACATATAGGTAATTTGGGAGGTGGGTACTAGGGATGGAATCTAGGGACACTTTACCACTAAGCTACACCCTCAACTTTTTAAACTTTCATTTGAGACAGAGTCTTGCTAAGTTACTAGGCTGGCCTCAAACTTGCCATTCTCCTTCCTTAACCTTCTGGGTACTTGGGTTTACAGGCACGTGCTACCTTGCCTAGACATAAATGAAATTCTTAAAAATGATTTTTGCTTGTGTATTACTAGGAAGTTGTGCGTTTCATCTAGGTTATCCAATTTGTTGGAAGACAATGGGTCTAAGTATTTTTTTTTTTTTTTTTTTTTTTTTTTTTGCATTAAGAATTGAGCCCTGGGCTGGGATTGTGGCTCAGCGGGTAGAGCGCTCGCCTAGCACGTGCGCGGCCCGGGTTCGATCCTCAGCACCACATACAAATAAACACATTGTGTACAACTAAAGCAAATAAATAAATATTAAAAAAAAAAAAAAAGAATTGAGCCCAGAGACACTTAATCACAGAACCACATCCCCATCCCTTTTTAATGTATTTAATTTTGAGACGGGGTCTTGCTAAATTGCTTAGGGCCTTGCTAAATTGCTGAGGCTGGCCTTGAACTTGTGATCCTCACTGGGCCTCCAAAGTCTGGGATTACAGGCATTAGCCAGCAATTTACTTTTGATTTTAGAAATTTGAATTTTCCCTCTTTTTTTCTTAGTCTTGCTGAAGCTTTGTCAATTTTGTTGATCTTTTCCATAAAGGTGCATTTTAATTTCATTGATTTTCTCTATTGTTTTTCTATTAGATATTTTTTTTTTTCTCCACTCTGATAAATTTTCTTTCTTCTGCTAGCTTTGGGCATAGTTTGCCCTTCTTTTTCTATTTCATTAAGGTGTACAGTTAGGTTGCTGATTTGAGAGTTTTCATATTTTTCAATGTGTATATTTAAACTATAAATTTTTCTCTGAGCACTGTGTTTACTGCATCTGATAAATTTTGACATATTGTAGTTTTGTTTTCACTTATTACAAGGTGTTTTTCCTCCCTTAACTTTTTTCACTGAATCATTGGTTGTTTGTGTGTTGCTTAATTTCTATGTATCTGTGAATTTTCCATTCTTCCTTCTGTTACTGATTTCTAATTTTATTCCATTATGATCATAAAAGATAATTTGTATGATTGCAATCTTCTAAAATTTTTTGAGATTTGTTTTGTGGCCTGATATGTGGTATATCCTGAAGAATACTCGATGTGCACCTAAGGAGAGTACATATTCTGTTGTTGGATAGAGTGTCCTGTTTATTAGGTGTAATGGTTCATAGTGTTGTTTGAATCCTCTAATTATATTTTAATTTCCTGTCTAGTTGTATTATTGAAAGTAGGTATTAAAGCCTATAATTATTATTGTAGAACTGTCATTTTTTTTTTTTTTTCTTTTTCTTTTTTCCCCTTTAATTCTGTCAATTTTTATATTACGTATTTTGGGACTCTGTTGAATGTAATTGTTATATATATTTTGTTGCTGTATTGAGCATTTCATCAAAAGATAATATCCTTCTTTGTCTCTTGTGAGCTCTTTTTTTAGATGTTGGTAGACCTTTATTTTATTCATTTATTTATATGTGGTGCTGAGAATTGAACCCAGTGCCTCACACATGGTAGGCAAGCACTCTACCACTGAGCCACAACCCCAGTCTCCCAGTTCATTTTTTTTTGGGGGGGGATACCAGGGATTGAACTCAGGGGCACTCAACCACTGATCCACATCCCCAGCCCTATTTTGTATTTTATTTAAAGACAGGGTCTCACTGAATTGCTGAGTGCTTCGCCATTGCTGAGGCTGGCTTTGAACTCTCAATCCTCTTGCCTCAGTCTCCCAAGACACTGGGATTACAGGTGTGAGCCACTGTGTGCGCGCGTGCACACACACACACACACCCACACACCCAGTTAATTCTTTTTTTTTTTTTTTTTTTTTTGGGAACTCAGGGGCACTCAACCACTGGGACACATCCCCAGCCCCTTTTTGTATTTTATTAGAGAAATGGTCTCACTGAGTTGCTAAGTGCCTCGCCATTGCTGAGGCTGGCTTTGAACTCGCAATCCTCCTGCCTCAGCCTCCCAAGTGCTGGGATTACAGGCATGCGCCACCACACGGCTGTTAAATATTTAAAAAAAAAAAAAAAAAAAGAATTATTTATTTGCTTTAGTTGTACACAGTTTGTTTATTTGTACGTGGTGCTGAGGATCGAACCTGGGCCGCGCACGTTCTAGGCGAGCGCTCTACCGCTGAGCCACAATGCCAGCCCTGTTAATTCTTTTTTTTTTTTTTTTTAAATATTTATTTATTTGCTTTTAGTTGTACACAATACATTTATTTTTTACGTGGTGCTGAGGATCGAACCCGGGCCGCGCACTTGCTAGGCGAGCGCTCTACCTGCTGAGCCACAACCCCAGCCCCCTGTTAATTCTTAATATAGCATTTAAACATGATCTTAAACGGAAGTGAACTCATGTAATTCCTCTGCTTAGAAACTTGTTGCTGCCTGAAGCGATTGCCGCTTGGAGCAACAGCGCCACGGGAATAAGTTCAGAGGCGGACTGGAAACAAACAGGCTAGTTTCTCTCTCCGACTCCAACAACAACTCCAACACCATCCACACTCCTACAACCACCACCACACCATAAAAATGGCACCGACCCGATCCACAATCCCCCGGGCCAAGTCTCGTGAGATCATGCAAATGGTGCCAACTCAATCCACAATGTCCCGGGCCAAGTCTCACGAAACCATGGAAGGTGGTAATGCTTATGGCTCACAGCTAATCGCAATCTTAGCTATCTCCTTAATTAGGGCTCCTGCATTTCCCCCCTTTTTGTTTTAAAAGAGGGGATGCTCTAGGATGTCCATGTGCAACCAACATTCTTACCTGTCATCAGATAATCAAGGCTGTGCCCTTGACTCCTGTCTTAGGTTGCTATGTCGGCCACATGAGACTGTTCTGTGTGACTGTGCCTGTCTTAGGTTGTCCCTCTCTGAGGATCTTACCCATCATTGGCTACCAGCCATCCAATCGAGCCCTTCAGGATTGACTGTGTATGATGACTAACAGCCGTCCAATTGTGAGGAGATGCTGCAGCTTTAAGGCGATAATTCTACTGCCGACGAGCCAAGTTGCATAACATATCAAATTCTTTAAACAAATCAGCTGCCCTGAGTTCTATCAAGTAACACACTGAGTTCTCAAGACAAATACCCACAAGGCATTGTCCTGTAAAGTCCCAAACAATGAAAGATCAAAATGTCCACTTGTTATAACACGTTGATCTAGGAGGCCCCATGCATGCATAGTAGAGACCACACTGCTGGTGAGGTTGTTGGATGCTTTGAGCAGCAGGGATGTTTGCAGCGACCGCGATCCTTGCAGATGTAGCAGCAGCCATCTTTTTTATGTCTAGACAATGCCACGGGCAAATCTTTAGGGCCTGCTACCTAGAAACTCAAGCATCAATTATTAAAGGAAAGGCAGTGCTATTCCAGCACTGAGTCAAGAGGCGAGTTGTCAAACTAAAAAATAGAATATTAGATTAGAAAATTAAAGTTGATTTCTGCTCACACACATTGCTGCTTGAGCTCCCACAAACATAAGCTGGCAAAATATCATATTCAGAACAAAACAAAGAAAGACTGAGGGTATTTACTGCATTAAACATAGATTAAAGAAAAGCTAAAGGCACTTTGGAAAAATAATTTGTTAGCTGGAACCCTCGAGTCTCTGTAACCTTCCATGAAATTATCTGTTGAAATAACTCAAATTAATCAGCTATAAAACAAATAAAGTTAATTACAAATAAACATTCCTATGTCAAAACACCAAAATATCAGGTTATACAGCACTAGTCATATTCTTTGCTAAAGAGAAATTCCTGGGGGGCTGGGATGTGGCTCAGCGGTAGGGTGCTCGCCTAGCACGTGCGTGACCTGGGTTCGATCCTCGGCACCATGTAAAATTAGTACATGCATTGTGTACAACTAAAGCAAATAAATATTAAAAAAAAAGAGAGAGAGAAATCCCTGGGACACCTATAAATCAAAATTGAAGGTACCTTCACTTATTAAATTATTTACCCAAATTGAATACTCTTAAACTTAAGTGAATTAAAGTTATTTGGATCCATATATATTTTTTTTTCATAAGTGCTTTGTTATTTGTGACGTCACACTGGACAGACACACAAACCTACAAACATATATTTGTGACGTCACATTTACATGAAATTTAGACAAATGCACAGACATAAAGACATATATAAAAAGAGAAAGAAAGAAAAAAAATACAATTGTGTGCACACTAAAGAGAGATCTCCTCATCCCGGCCGGGAGGAATGACGCTTAAGTTGTGAAATATTTTGAAGGACTCTTTTAAGGGAATCATTCCATACCTTCATCTTGGTCCTCTTGATTTTGTACCTTTTTTATTAATCTTGATTCTTCAACAATTTCATTTTGATCCTTTTAATTTGGAACCTGCTTTATTAATCTAGATGGTATCCATATTGGAGAGGATTCGTGCTTTGGAAAAACACAAACAGATCCTCTCCCCAAAATAAATACTGGATCTGGACCCTACCATGTACCTGAAAGAACATCCTTCCAGTAAACCAAAGATTTATGTTGTTGGTGTGGGTTCCAATGTCTGTCTCCAGCAGAATAAACATTAGAGTCTAAAGTTAAAAATTTTAAGGTAAACAGGGCAACTGCCAATCTGTCCCTAGGACTTTTCCAATTTCCTTCTTTTTGTTTTAATAACATAATTTTCAGTGCGCAGTTTGCTCTTTCAATAATGCCCTGACCCTGAGGATTGTATGGGATGCCTGTTTTATGGGATATATTAAATTTTGCACAAAACTGTTTGAAAGATGAGGATGTACATGCAGGACCATTATCTGTTTTAAGTATTTTGGGGATGCCCAATGCAGCAAAAGCTTGCAAACAATGAGATGTAACATCTTTAACTTTTTCTCCAGAATGTAAGGAAGCAAAAATCATGCCTGAGCATGTATCTATGGTCACATGAATAAATCACAATTTTCCAAAACTTGGCTCATGAGTAATATCCATCTGCCACAAATGATGGGGCATTAATCTTCTAGGGTTAACACCATAATGAGGATTGGGAAAATGTGTCATACAAGATTTACAATCTTTTACAATTGTTCTGGATTGCTCCTTTGTGATTTTAAACCTATGCTGCAAGGTGGTGCTATTGACGTGAAACTGGGAGTGAAATAAAGTAGCTTGCTGGAGCGCTGAAAGTATAAAGATTGTTTGGGTAAGGTCATCAGCCTTTTGATTACCTTCATGGAGGGGACCAGGCAAGTTGGTATGTGCTCTAATATGCCCTATGAATAGAGGGTTTTTTCTTGCCCACAAAGTTTTTTGTATTTGATAAAACAATTTAAAGGCTGGAGTATGAGGTGCTATTAGTCCTGGTAGCTCTAATTTTGGGACGGCATGTACAATATAGTGGCTATCTGAAAAAATGTTCATGGGCTGCTCTCTAAAATTTTCCAGAGCTCTTACCACAGCTTCCAGTTCCACTAGTTGGGCTGATTTGTGTGCAGTTATGTAAGTCATATTTGCTTTTTTAGTGACTACTGCAGCAGTACCATTTGAGGACCCATCTGTGAATACATTTAATGCCTTAGGAATAGGTTGATTTTTCATTACCTGTGGAACTATAATAGGATAATTGATACAAAAAGATAATATAGGAGACTTAGGAAGATGATTATCAAAATTTGCAGAAGTAGAGCATCTAGCTATAGCCCAATCATTATCATTGAAGCATAAATATTCAATCTGTGACGACGAATAGGGAGTAATAATAGTAGCAGGGTGAATGCCAAATATTTTAGTAGAAGTCTTAAGTCCTTGAAGAATAACTTTAGCCACCATGGAGGTATAAGACTCAATTATACTTTTAGGAGAGACGGGCAACTGTATCCATAATAAAGGTCCTTGTTGCCAAAATACTCCTGTGGGTGTATATTATGAAGAAATAATAATCAATATCAGAAGTTGAGTTAAATCAAATCTATCACAATGAGCTCCTTCGATGCCTTTTTCTACTAACTTTAAAGCTTTCCTAGCATCAGGAGTCAATGTTCGCGGTGAAGATGGATCAGGGTCCCCGTGAAGGATGTCAAATAAAGGTTTTAGTTGGCCAGTAGTGAGGTTTAGTGTAGGGCGAAGCCAATTAATATCTCCTAGCAATTTTTGAAAGTCATTGAGAGTGGCCAAATGCTCCTTATTAATATTTTTTGAGGCCTAATAAAAGTGTCCATAATTTGGAATCCTAGATATAATATTGGAGATCTAATTTGAACCTTTTCCTTAGCAATGTTTAGTCCATATCATTTCAAGTTTTCTGATATATCACTAAATATGGTGAATAAGACTTCTTGATTAGGATGAGCAAGCAAAACATCATCCATATAATGGAGGCACATAAGCTCTGGGTATTTATTTTTGATAGGCTGAATAACTTTATCTACATAGATTTGACACATAGTGGGGCTATTAGCCATTCCCTGTGGCAAAACTTTCCATTGATATCTCTGATCAGGGCCATTATTGTTAATAGAAGGAACTGAAAAAGCAAACCTGGGGGTATCCAGAGGGTGTAGAGGAATAGAAAAGAAACAATCCTTTATACCAAGAGTAATAAGATGGAAATTTTTTGGAATAGCTACAGGATTAGGAAGTCCATGTTGAATAGGGCCCATGATTTGCATGGTTTTTTTTTTTTTTTTTTTTTTTTTTTTTTTTTTGTGGTACCAGGGATTGAACTCAGGGGCACTTGTCCACTGGGTCACATCCCCAGCCCTTTTTTGTATTTTATTTAGAGACAGGGTCTCACTGAGTTGTTAAGTGCCTCGCCACTGCTGAGGCTGGCTTTGAACTCGCGATCCTCCTGCCTCAGCCTCCCAAAGTGCTGGAATTACAGGCGCGAGCCACCGCGCCCGGCTCATGATTTGCATGGTTTTATTAATTTCTCTAAGATCATGTAACAATCGCCATTTTCCTGATTTTTTTCTTGATCACAAATATGGGGGAATTCCAGGGAGAGGTGGAACGTTCTATATGTCCTGCTTCTAGTTGTTCCTGAACTAGTAGGTGGGCTGCTTGTAATTTCTCTTTAGCTAGGGGCCCACACTGGCTTATCAGAAAGCCATGATATTTTCAAAATTATTTTTCTCAGTGGCCCTGAAAAAAAATATCTTTTTCCTTTATGATAATGATTTCTTTTAGGGTTAAGATTACCCTGTACCTTTTGATAATGATTTCTTATAGGGTTAAGATTACCCTGTACTTTTTGATAATGATTTATTTTAGGGTTAAGATTACCCTGTAGATTTTCACATTTAACATCTGCAGGCTTGGTTGCAAGGTGTACTCCCATTTGTTGCAAAATATCTCTTCCCCATAAAGTAACCAGTAGGTTAGGTAAAACATAAGGCTGAAATGTTCCTTTATGCCCTTCTTCATCCTCCCATTTTAAAATTACTGCACTTTTCTCTGGGAGGTTATTATATCCTAAGCCTCTTAAACTGGCTGAAGCTTTTTGCAGAGGCCAGTGCTTGGGCCATTGCCGTAGATTAATGATGGAAGAGTCAGCTCCAGTATCTATCAGTCCCTCCATCTCTATTCCTTGGATTTTTATTTTACACATAGGCCTCCTTGAACAATCTCGAACCCAGCAAGCCATGGGTCTCGATTCAGTGGAACTAAATCCTCTATTGTTCCTTTTTTGAGGCATACTCATTTTAAATGAATTATATAAATTTGGAAGGAGAAGCAGCTGAGCAATTCTATCTCCTTGATTAACAGAACTTATACTTTGGGGTGAGCTAAGCATTATTTTTATTTCCCCTTTGTAGTCTGAGTTTATTACACCTGGGGTCACTTGCAAACCTAATAAGCTTTTAGGACTTCGCCCGAGAATAAGTCCTACAGTCCCTGAGGGAAGAGGTCCCCTGACTCCTGTGGGAATCAGTTGAACCCCCATTTCAGGTGTTAACACTATTTGGGCAGTGGAACAGAGGTCTAATCCTGCATTTCCTCCTGTTCCTCTGGCGAGGGAGTGGATGGGTCATAGGGGTTGTGTCAGGGAAGCATCTGATGGATGCTTGAGGATACTCCTCCTCCAATACCTCGTACATTTGTGGGCCCCGGGGCATTGGGCCCCGTGCCCCGTTTTTTGAATTCCTGGAAAAATGATTTCCATAGATGTCAAATTTTGAATGGCATTTATTGTCCCAATGATTTCCCTTTTTACACCTGGGGCAGTGGCCTGGGGCACGGTATGAGCTTGGTCTTATTTCTCTTTGGGGATTTTGCCCAGAATAGCCTGATTGATTATGATAATTTTGCCTGGAATATCCTGATTGATTATACTGTCTAGGTTGAGCCCTTGTGAAATTTTGAGGGGAAGCATCTCTCATTGCAGCTGCAATCACATTTCCTGTGACAAAGGCGTCATTTATATCTTTACATAGTTGTATATATATGGAAAGATCCTTTTTATTTCTCCATGGCCTGATGGCTTCCTGGCAATATTTATTAGCATTTTCGTATGCTAATTGAACAACTAATGGCATAGCTTGATCAACGTCTCCAAACAATCTACCTGCAGTTCTCAAAAGTCGATCAGCAAAGTCAGCATACGGCTCATTAGGTCCTTGAATCACTTTTGACAAGCTACCTTGTAGATCCCCAGGTCCTTGTAAAATTTTCCATGCCTTTAAGGCAGCTGCATATATCTGAGCATATATACCTGGGACATAATATTTTTGAGCCTGTGAGTCTGCGAACTGCCCCTCTCCTGTGAGTATTTCTATATTATGGTCTCCAAATCCTGTAGCTGCATTTCTTTTAGCTGTTTCTATACAAAGTTCTTGAAATTGCGATCACCAAACCAAGTATTGCCCCCCACTTAATGCTGCTTTACATAGAGTTTTTCAGTCTGAGGGGGTTAAGTTAAAGATGTTAAGGGACTCCAGCATACTCAACGTGAAAGGAGCTTGGGGCCCATACGTCATTACTGCCTCTTTGAGATTTTTTATTGTTTTGAAATCTACTGACTGGTGGACCCTCTCTTCATTTTCATTTTCAAATACTGGCAGTTCCCAATGTATCTGTGAGTTACCCTCGAGAGTGTGTAAGCGCTCAGAAAGACTTTTTATTTCTGTTTCTAGGGATTGCCAAACGCCTAGTAATACCCTTCATATTTTCTGTAATGGATTCCACCCATGGGGGAGTAGGGGACACAAGTGGTTCCTCTACTTGACGGTCCTTTTTCTTTTTTAATTTCTTTTTGTTCTTTTTACTGGCGACTGTGCTCCCAGAATCACCTTTTGATTCCTCTTCACTACTATCACTTTTACTGGTATCCTGAATTTCAGCTTCTAAGGAGAGTACATATTCTTTGGCTAATTTCAATAAGTTTCTGATGGCTTTTGCAGCTCTTTTGAATTTACACCACTACTCTTCTCACTGGTATTAACTGACTCAGAGGCTATGCTTTCTTGATCACTTTCCTCACTATCCACTGAGTCCACGATATCGAAAAACTCATCCATGGCTTTTATTATCCGACCTTTTGTTATTTTAACTCCCATTTTCAGTTCTTACCTGCTGGCCGAATTCCCCATACGGGCCACCACCTGTTGCTGCCTGAAGCGATTGCCGCTTAGAGCAACAACGCCACGGGAATAAGTTCAGAGGCGGACTGGAAACAAACAGGCTCTTTATTCTGCTAGTTTCTCTCTCTGACTCCAACAACAACTCCAACACCATCCACACTCCTACAACCACCACCACACCATAAAAATGGCACCGACCTGATCCACAATCCCCTGGGCCAAGTCTCGCGAGATCATGCAAATGGCGCCGACCCGATCCACAATGTCCCGGGCCAAGTCTCACGAGACCATGGAAGGTGGTAATGCTTATGGCTCACAGCTAACCGCAATCTTAGCTATCTCCTTAATTAGGGCTTCTGTAGAAACTACCAGTGACTTCCCATCACACTCTGAGTAAAAGTCAAAGTCCTTATAATAGTATATTCTGCAGGTACTTTTGCCATCACTTTTTCAGTCCAGCCATACTGGTATCTTTGCTATTGCTCAAATGTGCCAGGCACATTCTTACAGCAAGGCCTTTTATACTTCCTCTTTGTTTGCCTGAAATATCCTTGTCCTCAATATCCATATTAATTGCTTCCTTACTTCCCTTGTATCTTTAGTCAAATTTGTCATCAAGGCAATACAACATACTTAGTACACAAAGAAACACTGTAACATTCCTTTTAGATTCTTGTAAGATCTTCTGAAAATGGCATAAGTATTGATGGTGACAAAATGTGTTTTCTTAGCTTGAAATCTGTTACCATTATTGTAATCTCATGTACTTTTCCAAATTTTGATAAACAATACACTTTTTATTCTAGATGGAGAAGAAAGAAAAGATTTTACTTGCCTGTATCATCCAGATTTCTAAATCTTTGTGCTTTCAGAGACTTATATTGAGTATCCCTAAAATCATGACACCCATTGCATTCTAACCCTCAGTAAAGCAGCTATTTGTACACAATAGCAATTTTTTTAAGTGTGTAAGGGTAAATACAGGATGCAAATAGCCAAAAGTATCACTTAGACACTCCGAGTAGCTGCTTTCTTCCTGTCTGGTTCATAGACCAGATAGTGACCCCAATACTGGGGCTCACATCTAGGGTTTTACATGAGAGAAAAGCACATTGTTCAAATGTAATAGGGAAAGAGACTCTACCCAAAGTCTCTGGAGGTGAGACATAAGAGAACATAAACCTGTAGATAATAAATTTTTTAAACTTTAATAATACATTTTGTTTAAAGTAAAAGTAACTTTTCAACATTTAATCAAGGTAAAGATTACTAATGAGATCTGATGTTTCTTTTATTGTAAAAATTCAATCAGTACACAGGAGATAATAAATCCTTATATATATATTTTTTCCTCATACAGGGTCAAGGAAATGATTCCTCCAAGGCCTCCCCTTACCCGTTGGACAGGAGGTGCTCAGAAGGCAAGTGCCAAAACTGGCATGAAAGCATAAGGTGTTGGCTGATACATTTAAAATGGCGTGGACTCTTCAATGTGTCTTCCAGATGGGGTGAAAACCTGTTTGAAGCTTCACATATTTCATTTCTGGTTCCATTTGTGATCAGTGGTAAACAGTAAATAGTATACATTATTTAACCTTCAGATGGTGGTCTCTGAGTTGGGAAGAAAAGGGTAGTTTATATTTATACTGTTACTGAACATAAATCCTAATCTAGTTTTAGACTTTGAATCCACGGTCTTGACCTCTTTAGGCCACTTTACCAGGCATTTTGCATTTTTCTAGGCAGTGAGTGATTATCACATGCAGATCAAGAACATTTCTAAAGCCATTCTGGATGAATACTACAGAATGTTTGGAAAACAGGTGGAGAGTAACATAGACAGTGAAACCTTAGAAGAGCAGAAGTGCCAGCTCAACTATGAGTTTAACTCCTCTGGAAAATACTTTGCTTTCAAAGAACAACTCAAGGTAAAGCATTCATTTATTTAATTAGTCTGTGGGTTATTATGGAGCACCTTCTCTATGTATTTAATGTTTTTTTTTCCCTCTGATTATATTCAGCTAACTTCTCTGTGATAGAATATCAGAAGAAGCTCTATTTCTGTAGAGTCTTGGAATGGGTTAGTGTTCATTCTGAGTGTGAGTGAGGTGTTTTTTTTTTTTTTTTTTTTTTTTTTTTTGTACCAGGGATTGAATGTAGGGGCGCTTAACCACTGAACCACATCCCATCCTTTTTTTTTTTTTTTTTTTTTTGTATTTTATTTAGAGACAGGGTCTCACTGAGTTGCTTAGGACCTCGCTAAGTTGCTGAGGCTGGCTTTGAACTTGTGATCCTCCTGCCTCAGCCTGCCAAGCTGCTGGGATTACAGATATGTGCCATCACCCCTGGCATGAGTATTTAAGAAATGAATTCTTCACTTGAGGCTAGGCTAGATTTAGACCTGATTTCATGTTGATCTAGGAGGCAAAACTATTACTGACTCTGTAAAGAATTCAGTCTCCCATTCAAATCTCTTCCTGGCCCATGGAATCACTAAGATTTGAGAAATAGTTGCTGTGGTACAAGCCTATAATCCCAGCAGCTGAGTAGGCTGAGGTAAACAGATCACAAGTTCCAGGCTAGCCTCAGCAATTTACTAAGACCCTGTATCAAAATACAAAATAAAATAGGACTAGGGATGTAGCTCAGTAGTAGAGGGCCTCTGGCTTCAATCCCCAGTAGCAAAAAAAAAAAATCTTGACTAATAATGGTTAACATTTATTAAATGTTTTCTGTATGCCAAGCAAATTTTAATCCTTACAGTAACCCTGTGAGGTAGGTACTCCCCATTTCTCCCTTTTATGGGTGGGGAAATACAATATTAGTTGGTTAAGTAATTTGCCCAAGGTCACAGAGAGAGTAAAGGTCAAAGACAGAATTCAAATTCAGGCACTTGGGCTCTAACTGCTATGTTACACTAGCTCTATGAACATTTGCAATATGCCCTGTTCTGTAGTAAATTGATACAAAGAGATCACATGGAAATAATAAAGTAGATGCTCATGGAGGCAAGAGGGTATTCTCAGTAGGTGGTGTAATCACTTCTTGGTTTGAGTCCTGGTTTTGCCTTTTCAGGCTGGGTGACCTTCAGCACATAACTTTACCTTTCTGTACCTCAACTTCTTTATTAATAGTGAGAGATAATATTCATATTATCACATGGGCTCATTATGAGAATTAAATAATATGATTCATGGAAGGTACTTCCTATAAAACCTGGCAATGATGTTAGCTTAGGGAGAGAAAAAAGAAGCTGTTTGGCTTAACATGCTATGTTTATATATTAGTCCCCCATTATGGGGGTTATGTTTCAATACCCTCAGTAGATTCCTAAAACCGTAGATAGTACTGAACCCTATACGTACTATGTTTTTTTTCCATAACATAAATACCTATGGTGACTCTCACCTTTTCACATAAAGGAAGCACTTTATGGCTTTTTTTTTTTTTTTACAAATCCAAATTGTTAACATCACTCCTCTTGTGCTTTAGTGCCATTATTAAGTAAAATAAAAGTTGTGGAATGTAAGTACTGCCATACCACAAAGGTCAGTCTTATAGCAAGATGACTACTTAGTGTCTGATGGGCAGGTAACATATAGCATGGAAATACTGAACAAGAGGACAATTCACATCCATGGCAGAATGGATCAAGGCCATACATGATTTCATTATGTTACTCAGAATGGCACACAACTTAAAACTCATTAATTATTTATTTCTGAAAATTTCCATGTAATATTTTCAGACCAAAGTTGACCATGGGGAGCTCAAACTATATATAAGGAGGACCCACTGTATTTATGTAGCAGTTTTAAGTTTTTACTTCTGTTTTCTCTCTTTGGTTTTCAGTTATCTTCTACAGATAATAAACTAGTCCACTTAGCAAATGAGGAAACTTAGGTGCCAAAATGTGAAACAATTTATGTGGTTGTACAATGGAAGCATTATAATCAGATTTCCATTCTCTGGACTCAAACCGGGTCTTTCTTCCTTTCTGCCTTAAACCATATAGCCACTATGAGAGATACAACACATAAGCCAAATGCTAAGGTTTTTCTTCAGGTATATAACTCTCTTCACATGGTGTGAGTCCTGCATTGCCCCTACTAGTAACGATGGTGATGTCAAAGAAAGACATCATACAAACGAGTATCAGAGAACTGATAGTCTAGTGGTCACCCAGGGAGAAAACAATTACCATCTGAAGTTTTGATGAACTGTAGACCAGAAGTCCTGGAGAGAGGTGCTATCAGCACAGTGCTGGTCTGTGTTATTTGAAAGATATTGTGTATGTCTTGCAGCATGCGGTGGTAAAGATTGTGAGAGAGAAATATTTGAGGACAACATCATTTGAAAGCCAGGAGGAACTGCAGACATTTATTAGTGAGCTTTATGTATTCTTGGTAGATCAGATGCATGTGGCCCTAAATGAGGTAGGTGTCAACACTGAGAGTTCTTCTTTTCTCTGTAGAGCATTATGATTGCCTTTGAAATATTCCCACTTTGCTTCTTTTCTTCCTTGTTCAACAAATATTTATTAAGGTGGCTACTCTGTGCTAGGCACCAAAAACAAAGATGAATAAGAAACTGCCGGGGCTGGGATTGTGGCTCAGCGGTAGAGTGCTCGCCTAGCACGTGTGCTGCCCGGGTTCGATCCTCAGCACCATGTACAAATAAACGCATTGTGTACAACTAAAAGCAAATAAATAAATATTAAAAAAAAAGAAACTGCCTAAAATATAAGGCTGATTTTGGGGAGAACAAGGGATATACTTTTACAGTTTCCTAGAAAAATAAACTTTATGACTTTCAAAAATGTAGTGGAATCATCAAAAATAGACAAATTAGGCTATTGAAATTGTGAAACAAAATTGTCATTCTATTTATTTTATGACTGTTTTATGTTTTATGACTGTATTTGATTTGGAAAGCAATTCAGAGTTGAGTATGGGAATTGCTGCTGCCTTCTGTCCCGAAGGAACTTTTACCTAGTGGAGGTGTCAGGCACAAAATACAGTGACTGCAGTAAAGGGAGGTGAATGCTGTGACAGGGATGTGTTCATTAGAGAACAGATTAGGGTGAACAAGAGGAGCTATGGCTGAGCTGGGCCTTCAAATCTGAAAAGAAGTTCTCTAGATGGATGTCTCAGAGTATTGAGTCGCAGGAATGCCACAAAGGCTTAGGAGCTGCAAAGAATCTGGTATATATAGAAATTGCAGAGTTCAAGAGCAGAGGTCGAATTGGTTAAGAGGTAGGGAAGAAGACGATGAAGCTAAGGATCTGTTCCTATTGGAAAATTTAGGAAAGTGAAGGGATACCTTGTATGCCATACAAAGAACTTGTGACATTTTTCTCATTAGCAGTTGGGAGCAATAAATTATTAAACTACCTTATGATTAGTTTACATTTTATAAAAACCATTCCGTTTTTTAAAAAATATTCATTTATTTGCTTTAGTTGTACACAATGCAGTTATGTTTATGTGGTGCTGAGGATGGAACCCAGGCCGTGCACGTGCTAGGCAAGCGCTCTACTACTAAGCCACAACCCCAGCCCACCATTCAGTTTTCATAGAGGGTTATAGAGCAGTTATAGAGGGTGGGTTCAAGGTGGCAAAACTGGTGATGTTAGATGACTATTGAGAGGAATAGGAGTTAAAAATGCTTAACTTTAAGGCTCATTGACTGGGTACTGATGTTAACATAAACCAGTACAAGGAATATAACATGAGTAAATTTGGTGAGATGCAGGTGAATTCAATTTTAAACGTTGGCTCTAGTAGGGTTTTGCTAAAGAAGAGATCTGAACTAGAGATGAGATTTGAGGAGTGATGATATATGGATGCTGCTGTCATTGATGAGGCTGCCTGAGAAAAACAGGAGGAAAGAGAGCAAACTAGTTGTAGAATCCTAGGAAACACAAATATTTAAGGGATGGCTGAGTGAAAGAACTGATGAAGGGGGGCTGGGGTTGTGGCTCAGCAACAGAGTGCTCGCCTCGCACTTGTGCAGCCCGGGTTCGATCCTCAGCACCACGTAAACATAAATGCATTGCATTGTGTACAACTAAAGTAAATAAATAAATATTTTTTTAAAAAAAAGAAGAACTGATGAAGGAGACGTGTGCAATTGTTAAGGAAGCAAAAGAGCCAGAAGACAGTGGAGTTCTTGAGCCAAAGGGTAAGAATTTTAAGAACAAGTGGTCAACATTGTCAGATACTCCTAGGAATTCAAGGAAAACAAAGCCCAAGAAGTTTTCATTGGGTTTGGCAATGAGGAGGTTATTATTAACCTTTACACAGCAATTTCATTGTGCTAATGGGGAGAATTAAAATTATAATGCATTGAAGAGTAAATGTGTGATTAGGAAATAGATTCATATAAAATCAGGACATTGGATAGTGAAGGAAAAAAGTGGAAAAGTGAACGCTAGGAATTACAGGAATTTTCTTTTTAGGATGGAAAAACCTTGAGTACATCTATAGGTTTAGGAAATGGAGTTAGCACAGTGGGAGAAGTTGAAAATTGTGGAAGGAAAGGAGATAAATAATGATAAGCCCAGATTATACAACTGAAAAGGACCAAGGATTAGTCTTAAAACAGAAGGGACTCAATGCCTCTTCCTCTGAGACGGAAGGGAGAGAGATAAAAATAGATGCAGAAATTGCTGGTCCAGGCGGCGTTTGCCTGTAATCTCAGCAGCTGAGGTAGGAGGATTGTGAGTTCAAAGTCAGCCTCAGCAATTTAGTGAGGCCCAATCAACTCAGTGATACCCTGTCTCTAAAAATAATACAAAAAAGAACTGGGCACCAGGCATGGTGGCACACACCTGTAATCCCAGCACTTGGGAGGCTGAGGCAGGAGGATCACAAGTTCAAAACCAGCCTCAGCAATAGCGAGGCACTTAGCAACTCAGTGAGACCCTGTCACTAGATAAAACACAAAAAAGGGCTGGGGATGTGGACCAGTGATCGAGTGCCCCCGAGTTCAATCCCTGAGAACCAAAGGGAAAAAAAAAAAGGGGGGGCTGGGGATGTGGCTCAGTGCCATTGGATTCAATCTCCAGTACCCAAAACAAAATAAAAAATTGATGCAGAAATAAACAACTTAGGTGTGGGTTTAAAATTGGGGGTTTCTTGCCTAATTGTTTCTATTACCTCACGAGATAAGGTCTTTATTGAAAGTAAAGGGAATACAGGTTGAATGAACAGGTTGAAGAGAACATTTTATTGTTTAACACAGACAAATATAGAAATTAGCTGAGAGTATTAAAATCTTCAGCTAAATCTGAATGCCACAGAGTCTGGGAGGGCTCAGATATCTCTATAGCTATTCTGTTTTCTTTCTTTCTTTCTTTTTAATGTTGTAGATGGACACAATACCTTTATTTTATTTATTTATTTTTTTATATGGTGCTAAAGATTAAGCCCAGTACCCCACACATTCAAGGCAAATGTTCTACCACTGAGCTACAACCCCAGACCTATTCAGTTTTTTCTTAGAATCAGTTAAAACACACCTGTCTAGGAATGAAGAAATCAGATTGTAGGCTTGTTTTTTTTTTTAATTTATTTTTATTTATTGATTTATTTTGGAATTAGGGGTTGAACCCAGGGGCACTTTACCACTGTGACACATTCCCAGTACTTTTTATTTATTTATTTATTTATTTATTTTTGGTACTGGGGATTGAACTCAGGGGCACTCGACCACTGGGCCACATCCCCAGCCCTTTTTTGTATTTTTATTTAGAGACAGGGTCTCACTGAGTTGCTAAGTGCCTCGCCATTGCTGAGGCTGGCTTTGAACTCGCCTCAGCCTCCCAAAGTGCTGGGATTACAGGCGTGCGCCACTGCGCCCGGCCCCACTTTTTATTTTTTATTTGGAAACAGGGTCTCTCTAAGTTCCTGAGGGTTTCACTAAGTTGCTAAGACTGACCTTGAATTTGTGATACCCCTGCCTCAGTCTCCTTAGTCACTGGGATTACAGGCATGCACTGGGATTATGGTTCCTAGCTGTAGGCTTTTTTTTTTTTTTTTTTTTTAAATATTTATTTATTTGCTTTAGTTGTACACAATGGGTTTATTTGTACGTGGTGCTGAGGATTGAACCCGGGCTGCACACGTGCTAGGCGAGCGCTCTACCGCTGAGCTACAATCCCAGCCCCTGTAAGCTTGTTTTAACTTGGGAGTTTTCAGGACAAATGCAAGAAAAGGACGAGGATGCTTGATATTTGTGTGTGCTGGTGAGAGAGGAGTATAAGTAGGTAATCATGAGAGCAGGTTGATCCTTTTGGGGAGTGATGGTCTTATTGGAAGTGAAGGAAGTGAAGTCAGGAAGCTACTTTAAGTGAAGTAAATGATAAAAAGGTGGAAGACTTGGAAAGTGGGTTCTGGGAATGGGATACTAGAGGTAAAGTAATTCAGGTGAGGGCATAGAAGTGTGTTTCCAGAAGGATTTGAAGGTTATGATCATCAAAACTAAAAAAGGAAAGAGAATAGAAGCATTATATCAGTGATCAAAAACTCTTTGGCACATCTAAAATTTTGCTTTATTTTTTATTTTATTTTATTTTATTTTTTGGTACTGGGGATTGAACTCAGCGGCACTCGACCACTGGGCCACATCCCCAGCCCATTTTTGTATTTTATTAGAGACAGGGTCTCACTGAGTTGCTAAGTGCCTCACCATTGCTGAGGCTGGCTTTGAACTCGCGATCCTCCTGACTCAGCCTCCCAAAGTGCTGGGATTACAGGCGTGCGCCACCGCGCCCGGCTCTGCTTTATTTTTTTAATGATTTTTTTGTATTAGAATTGAATCCAGGGGCATTTAACCATTGAGCTGAATCCCTAATCTTTTTTTTTATTTTTTATTTTGAGGCAGGGTCTTGCCGAGTTGCTTAGGGCCTCACTAAGTTGCTGAAGCTGGCCTATGAACTTGTGATCCTCCTGCTTCAGACTCGCAAATTGCTGGGATTACAGGTGTGCACTGCCACACCTGGCCTTAGTTTTACTCTTCACATTCCTTAGCTACTGTACTTGTTGAAGTCACTGCTATCATTTTTACTTCTTTTTTTTTTAAAAAAAATATTTATTTATTTGTACACAATGCCTTTTTTCTTAAATACTTATTTATTTGCTTTAGTTGTATACAATGCGTTTTTTTTTTTTTTTTTTTTTTGGTGGTACCGGGGATTGAACTGAGGGGCACTCGAGCACTGGGTCACATCCCCAGCCCTTTTTTGTATTTTATTTAGAGACAGGGTCTCACTGAGTTGCTAAGTGCCTCGCCATTGCTGAGGCTGGCTTTGAACTCGCGATCCTCCTGCCTCAGCCTCCCAAAGTGCTGGGATTACAGGCGTGCGCCACCGCGCCCGGCACAATGCGTTTATTTTTACATGGTGCTGAGGATCAAACCCGGGCCACACATGTGCTAGGCTAGCGCTCTACCACTAAGCCACAACCTTAGCCCCTCACAATGCCTTTATTTTTATGTGGTGCTGAGGATCAAACTCGGGCCGTGCACGTGTTAGGCAAGCGCTCTACCTCTGAGCCACAATCCCAGCCTACATTTTTACTTTTAATTAAGGAATTTTAGGGTTCTCACTTGGCCATAGTTTCTGGCTCAGGAGATTACTAATTACACCAGACTTGATCTCCCAAACTAATTATATATGATATATTCTTTTTCTTGTTTTCTTTCTACCTTTCTGGCTATTTCTAAAATGTCTCCTTTGTAGGATCTATCAGACTAATTATCCCCCTAAAGTTATAGATCAGGATTTCAAAGCTTTACCCTTAGTCTCCTGTTTTCTTCATGTTTAAAGACTCTGGCTAGCACTAACTTGCTGACCTTTTTCGCATCATGGCACCTAAAAATGATATTTGTCCTAGAGAAAATAAAGGAAGCTGTTTGAGGTTGGAGGTAACTTGAGGAGACACTGCCTGCCCTGAGGGTTGAGAAGAGTTGTTTTTGTCTTATGCAATTTTTACTCACTTCCATGAGCTCACACTGTTGGTATTCAGATACCTGAGCTTCCCTTTCACCCTTGATATTTGTCTCCTGGTTCTCTTATTCTCTTACTGCCTTGCCAAGACTGTAAGAAACCTCAGTATCATCTTAGATGTTATGACTGTATCTTACATCTGGTTATTACCATAACCCTCTCTACTTGGAATTGCTTCATTTTGTTTGCTTAACATCTTGATATTGACAAGGCCATTCCAGATGATGTCCAAAGCACTGTTTCAACCGTTCATACAAGCAGTGAACAGCTTCGACTCTTTGCATTTGAAGCAGAGGTCAATGAGAACTTTGAAATGGCAGCAGTGTATTATAAAGAGGTAATTAAACATCTTTCTCGGTGATTTTTGTTATTATTATTATAAAATATGGGTACAAAGAATAGTAGGTTTGTTTTTTTTTTTTTTTTTTTTTTTTTTTTTTTGGTACCAGGGATTGAACTCAGGGGCACTCGACCACTGGGCCACATCCCCAGCCCTTTTTTTTGTATTTTATTAGAGACAGGGTCTCACTGAGTTGCTAAGTGCCTTGCCATTGCTGAGGCTGGCTTTGAACTTGTGATCCTCCTGCCTCAGCCTCCCAAGTGCTGGGATTACAGGCATGCGCCACAATGTCCGGCTAGTAGTTTTTAAATACTGAAATCCAAACTTGTGGGGCAGGAGGTATGGCTTAGTGGTAGAAAGCTCTTGCCTAGCATGTATATGACCCTGGGTTTGATGCCCAGCACTGAAAAAAATAAAAATAAATTTTACTTAGTGAAGGGTAGACACAAAGATCCAAAAAATAGGCCCACACAATAAGGATGTTTGATTTTTGAAAAGATGTAAAAGAAATTCCATGGAGAAAGGACAATTTTTTCAACAAATAGTGTTAAAACAAGTGGTTATCTATATACAAGATAAATTGAACTTGATCTAATGCAAGCATCGTACAAAATTCAAATCCAAATGGATGATGAATGTAAATTTTTTAAAAATATTTATTTATTTGTTTTAGTTGTACATAATGCCTTTATTCTTACATGGTGCTGAGGATCGAACCTGGGCCACGCACGTACTAGGCGAGTGCTCTACCACTGAGCCACAACCCCAGCCCAGATGAATGTAAATTTAAAACATAAAACAATAAAAATTTTAAAAGAAACAGAGGAAAATCTTCTTGGGCTAGAAATAGGTAAAGAGTTCTGAGACATGTAACTGAAGTACCATCAAAGAAAAATGAGATAAGCCGGGCGCGGTGGCGCACGCCTGTAATCCCAGCACTTTGGGAGGCTGAGGCAGGAGGATCGCGAGTTCAAAGCCAGCCTCAGCAATGGTGAGGCACTTAGTAACTCAGTGAGACCCTGCTTCTAATAAAAATACAAAAAAGGGCTGGGGATGTGGCCAGTGGTCAAGTGCCCCTGAGTTCAATCCCCGGTACCAAAAAAAAAAAAAAAAAAGAAAAATGAGATAAATGGAACCACATCAAAATTTAAAACTTTTGCTCCATGAAAGAACAAAAAAAAGAGAAAGAAAAATACAGATCAGGAAAAACTATTTATAAAACATGTATCTGGCAAAGGATTTGTATCTAGAATATTAAAAACGCTCAAACTCAACATTTGTGTATAAACATTGGTTTGAGTACCTGTTTTTAGTATATATTTTGGGTATATACTTAACAATGAAACTGCTGGGATATATGGTAATTCTGTGTTTAACTGTTAAGGATTTTAGTAGGAATTGCACTGTATCTTTAGATTGCTTACAGTAGTGGTAGACATCTTAACAATATTAAGTCTTCCAATCCACAAACATGGGGTATCTTACCATTTATTTATATCTTCTTTAATTTGTTTAAGCAAAATTTGTGTTTTTCTTTAATACTTATTTGTTTTAGTTGTACACAATGCCTTTATTTTTACATGGTGCTGAGGATCGAACCCAGGCTGTGCATGTGCTAGGTGAGCGCTCTACTGCTGAGCCACAACCCCAGCCCCAAAATTTGTGGTTTTTGTTTATTTTTATTTTTTTAAATATTTATTTATTTGCTTTAGTTTTACACAATGCAATGCATTTATGTTTACGTGGTGTTGAGGATCGAACCCGGGCCGCGCACGTGCCAGGCGAGCGCTCTACTGCTGAGCTACAACCCCAGCCCCTATTTTTATTTTTTTTAATGTCTTTTTTTTATAAGTATTTTTTTTAATACTTGTTTATTTGTACATAATGCCTTTATCTTACGTGGTGCTGAGGATCAAACCCGGGCCGTGCACGTGCTAGGCGAGCGCTGTACCGCTGAGCCACGACCCCAGCCCCTGTGGTTTTCATTTATGAAGCACCATTTTTGTCTCAGATTTTTAGATGAATTTATATTTGCTATATCAAGATTATGGTGGAAATTACTATATATGGTTGATATCCCATAAAATGAATCTTTAGGCTCTTAAGGTATTAGATGAGTTTAAGGTGATCAGACACTGGAAAGAAATGGCTTGAGGATTCAATTTTTACATTATTTCAACAATTTATTTTTTGGCCACCTACTAAAGCCAGAATAGTAATTATGCTAGGTATTTGGGATTCCGTGGTAAGCAAAAATGTAGTCATGGCCTATGCCCTTATAGAACTTACAGTATTTATGAAGTGCTTACCATGTGATGTCATATGCACAAAAAGTAGGACAAAGTGTCAAAATAACCTTGTCCCTCCTGATGCTTTGTATGCCTAGAGGTTGGTCCGTGAGCCGCAGAACCTGGATCACTGGCTGGACTATGGTGCCTTCTGCCTCCTAACTGAAGACAACATCAAAGCACAAGAGTGTTTTCGGAAAGCCCTTTCCCTGAATGAGAGTCATATCCAGAGGTAGAGATGGAAAGGAGATGAGGGATGAGTAGGAGCAGATGAACTTCTATATGAGATTGTCTTGATTTCATGAATGTGACCTGGGACCATGCTGTTAACCATGTTAGCGGTCTTTTCTCAGCTTGTTACTCTGTGGTGTCCTGGCTGTCTTGATGGAAAACTATGAGCAAGCAGAAATTTTCTTTGAGGATGCCACTTGCTTGGAACCAACCAATGTTGTAGCCTGGACTTTACTTGGTATGTTATTTTCCTGTGATGTGTGTGTGTGTGTTTCCATTGTAACAATCTCTTTCCCTTTTTCCTCTTTGATGGCTCATCACATAGTTCCTAAATTTTGCTAAAAATATGGGGGAAATAAGTCAAAGTTCTCAGTTCTTCATTATATGATGGTAGGAAATTACATTTATTTCAATATCCTTCTTTTCTCAGGTTTGTACTATGAAATTCAAAACAATGATATTCGGATGGAAATGGCATTTCATGAGGCTGTCAAACAACTTCAGGCACGATCGCTTCAAGCACAAATAACAAAGCAAAAGAGCATTGGAAATGTAGAGTACACTGAAGAAGGAGGGAATATAGAATCCAGTTTAGGCCCTTGGGGAACCACAAATCATTCTTCTACTGCAGCAATCAAGGTGGAAGCCCCAGCAGGTAGGAGCAGCGGGTGGAGATGGTGAGAAGCTATTGGGAAACTTACTGACCTTCTGAATAGCACCTGGCACAAAATAGCACTAAGTATATATTAGTTAAGTGAATGTGTACTATAGTTTTTAGTTATTTCAGTAATACTAGGAAAGACTTCTAAATATTTCTTCATTCAGATGATTAATGGTCTGAAGCTTCTGTTAATATTGTTTTTTGAGTTTTCCAGAATTTACTACTTTCATAAGTGTCCCATTCTTGCATAGTAAATTTTTTTTTCTTTTATTCCTCCCTTCCTACCCTGACACGGGTAAGGATCCTGTCTTGTGATTTTTAAAGCTATGTGTTTATTTATCCATTCCATTTTCTCCGTTTTTCATTAATATTCTCTTTTCCTCTACTTTAGGAAATCAGTCTTTCTAACATATTTAAAATGTTTTTGTGTATTTCTTGCATATATGCATTATTTTTTGTGCATACCTTACTTAGGTATGTCTGAGGTATTAACATTTCCTAAACTGCACTTTTTAAATATTTGATAACTTTGATATAGGAAAACATCACCACAGTCAAGGTAATGAAAACATCTATAACATGTAATATTTCTCCACCCCCATTTTCAGACAACCACTGATCTGATTTCTGTTACTACAGATGAATTTACATTTTTTTAGAATTTTAAAATTCTAGAATTCCCTAAAATATTTAGAATTAAATAGAATTACATAGTATGTCCTCTTTGTTGTCTGACTTTTTTCACTGAGCATAACGGAGATTCAACCAATCTATTGTTCTTATGAGTTATCCTTTTTTTATTGCTAAGATGGTTCCCATTGTATAGAGATAGCACAATTTGCTAATCTGTTTACTGGTTGATAGATATTTGGGTTGTTTCCAGTTGGGACTATTGAAATGAAGCTACTAGGACATTCACAAGTTTTTTTTTTTTTTTTTTTTTTTTTTTTTGTGGTACCGGGGATTGAACTCAGGGGCACTCGACCACTAGGCCACATCCCCAGCCCTTTTTTGTATTTTATTTAGAGACAGGGTCTCACTGAGTTGCTAAGTGCCTCGCCACTGCTGAGGCTGGCTTTGAACTCGCGATCCTCCTGCCTCAGCCTCCCAAAGTGCTGGGATTACAGGCGTGCGCCACCGCGCCCGGCTGACATTCACAAGTTTTTGTATGAATATTTAGTTTCATTTCTCTTGGGTAAGTACTTAAGTTGAATGGCTAGGACTATGATTTTTTTAAAAAATATTTTTTAGTTGTAGATGGACATAATACCTTTATTTTATTTATTTTTATGTGGTGCTGGGAATAGTAGGCACCATTGCATGTTAGGCAAGTGCTCTACCACTGAGCCACAACCCTGGCCCATGGGATTGTGATTATTTAGCAGTGTATTTTTTAATTTTCTAAATATTTTACCCAGACATTTGCTTTTGATTTCTAGTTTAATCTCATTATGGTTAGAAAAATATGCTTTATACAATTGAATCCTTTCAAATTATTGAAACATTTTTATGGCCCAGCATTTGGTCTGTGTTGGTAAATATTCTGTATACATTTGAATAGAATAGAATATTCTCTTGTTGAATAGAATGTTCTATAGATGTCAGTTAGGATTAGCCTAGTTTTGTACCTGTGAAGTTTTTTTTTTTTCCTTAATATTTATTTTTTAGTTGTAGCTGGACACAATACCTTTATTCCATTCATTTATTTTTATGTGATGCTGAGAATCGAGCCCAGGGCAATGAACAGGTTTGGCAAGTGTTCTACCACTGAGCCACAATCCAAGCCCCACCTGTGAAGTTTTGTTTTAAATAGTTTTTTTCCTCCCCAGATCACATTTTCTTCAATTAACCTTATAGCTGTTTCACATGTTGATCTTTAGTTTATAGAGATTCTTTTTCTTTATTTTTTTTTTTAGGTACTGAGGATTGAACTCAGGGCCTCACATGTGCTAGGCAAGTGCCCTACCACTGAGCTGTATCCCCATCTATATCCCTAGAAAAATCCTTCATTTTTTCTGAGATGCTAGGTGTACATTCAGTTTTATTTTGTTATATGGGGGTCTAATTTTTTCAACGTCATCTATAAATAATCATTATTTCCTGTTTGATTTAAGATAGTCTTAGAACTCTTTTTTTTTTTTTTTTATTTGCTTTAGTTGTACACATGCGTTTATTTGTACGTGGTGCTGAGGATCGAACCCGGGCCGCACACGTGCTAGGCAAGCGCTCTACCGCTGAGCCACAACCCCAGCCCAGTCTTAGAACTCTTCATTCTATCATATTTGTCTGATATAAACATATACATGAGTATGAAAAAGAGTATGACATAGTCCTTTTACTGCTGTGGTTTTGTAGTGTGAATATATGATGCTCATTTATTTTGCTGTGGTTTTGTAGCATGTCTTAATATTTGGTATATCAGGTTCTCCCATATCGTTACCTTTTTGTAGTTCACTTATCTATTTGTGGATCTTTATTTGTCTATATGGGTTTTGTAGTGAGATTATTAAGTATATTAAAAAATAACTGGGCTGGGCTTGTGGCTTAGCGGTAGAGCGGTCGCCTAGCACGTGCGTGGCCCAGGTTCGATCCTCAGCACCACGTAAAGAATAAATACATTGTGTACAACTAAACAGAACAAATAAATAAATATTTAAAAAAAATAACTGAAAATTTTATTTGGACTGTATTGAAATTTTAGATTAATTTAGGGATAATTAACATTTTATATTACTAAGTCATTCCATCCAACTCTATGGAAGTTTTCTCCATTTACTCAGATCATCTTCCATGTCCTTTATCAAACTTTTAACATTTTCTCCAAAGAGACCCAGTTTAATTTACAGTTGTTTTACAGATTCCATTCCTGCAAAATAGCATTTTATTTTTAGTTATTGTTCTTTAGTGTATGCTGTTGTTTTGTAGATTGAACTTGTATATGACAGCCTTGTTCAACTTTTATTGATTCTATTGGATTATTGGTTCTGTTGCTTTTTAGAATATGATTACCATATCATCTGCCAATAAAGGTAGTTTATCTTTTTCCTCCCAGTCCTCATACCACTATTTTTTTATACTTTTACTAGTAGATGTACATAATACATTTATTTTTATGTGGTTCTGAGAATTGAACTCAGAGCTTCACAGTGCTAGGTAAGTGCTCTGTTACTACTGAGCTACAACCCCAGCCAACTAAAATCTTTTTATTTCCTCCAATAATATGTTATTTAGTAGTTGTGGTATCAACTTTGTCTTCTTCCCTTTCTTAAGGGGAATAAATTTAAAGTTCCTTTGTTGGGCCAAATGGAGCACACCTGTAATCCTTGCTACTTATGAGCCCTAGGGATGAGGATTGTGAATTTAAGGTCAGCCTGGGCAGCATAGGAAGACTCTCTCTCAAAAAAGTTTCTATACAGTGAGGCAGGAGAATCAAGTGTTCAAAGCCAGCCTCAGCAACTTAGCAAGGGACTAAGCAATTCAGCTAGACCCTGTCTCTAAATAATATATAAAAAAGAGATGGGGATGTGGCTCAGTGGTTAAGCCTCTCTGGGTTCAATCCCCAGTACCAAAAAAAGTTCCTATGCTATGTCCATGTACAATTACATAATCAATCCTACTTTTTATATATAAATATAATATACTAAATCCAAGTATTAACAATAGCAATAGAAGGAATATCAGTAGAGTAGATGAAGCTGATTAGAGAGGTAGGAGGTGAGGGAAATGGAATGTACTGGATCAGTTTATGTTATGTACATGTATAGATATGATATAATAAATTCTACTACCATGTATAATTATAATGCACCAATAAAAATAGTTTCTCTATTTATGAACTATGTTATAAACTTTTACTTATAATATTTACAGAATTAAGAAGGATCTCTTATATTCTCAATTTCCAAATAATTTTTTCATAAATAGGTGTTAGACTTTATCAAGGGTTTTTTTGTTTGTTTGTTTGTTTGTAGTTGTAGATGGACACAATACCTTTATTTATTTATTTTCTTTATATGGTGCGGAGGATCGAACCCAGTGCCTCACACATGCCAGGCAGGTGCTGTACCACTGAGCCACAACACCAGCCCCTTAAGTTCTTTTTATCAGTTAAAAAATAAAATTATTTTCTCTTGTCATTTATGAATATGGTGGACTACATTGATAGATTTCTTTCTTTCTTTCTTTTTTTCTTTTTTTTTTGGTACTAGGGATTGAACCCAGGAACACTTAACCACTGAGCCACATCCTTAGTCCTTTTTTGTATTTTATTCAGAGACAGGATCTCATTGAGTTGTTTAGGACCTCGCTAAGTTGCAGAGGCTGGCTTTTTTTTGTTTGTTTGTTTTGTTACTGAGAATTTAATCCGGAGGGGCTTAACCACTGAGCCACATCCCCAGCTCTTTTTTTATATTTTATTGAAAGACAGGGTCTTGCTGAGTTGCTTAGTGTCTTGCTAAGTTGCTGAGGCTGGCTTTGAACTCTTGATCCTCCTTCTTCAGCCTCCCAAGCCACTGGGATTACAGGCAGGTACCATGTGCCTGGCCTTTGGAACTTTGCATTTTTGTTTATAAATGAAATGGCCTATATTTTACCTTTGTCAATCTAGTTTTATAATCAAGATTGTTGTAGGGGTGAGTAGGGAGAAGATGTTGTAATGAATACAAAGTTTCATTTAAATAGGAAGAACAGGGCTGGGCTGTGTTGTGACTCAGTGGTAGAGAACTTGCCTAACACAAGTGAGGCACAGGGTTCAATCCTCAGCACCACATAAAAACAAATAAATAAAAAATAAAGGTAACTAAATAGATAGGAGGAATAAGTTCTGTTGTTTTATTATATAGTACAGTGATTATAAATGATAATGATGTGTATTTTAAAATAGATGTGTGAGGGCTGGGGTTGTGGCTCAGTGGTAGAGCACTCACGTAGCACTCTGTGTAAGGCTCTGGGTTTGATCCTCAGTACCACATAGGAAAAAATAAAATAAAGGTATTTAAAAAATAGCTATGTGAGAGGATTTTACATGTTCTCATCACAAAGAAATGATAAGGATTTGAGGAGATGGATATGCTAATTAGTTTGATCATTTCACAAAGTATGCTGCATACATTGAAACATAACCTTTTACCCCATAAATCTACACAATTATTGTATATAAAAAATAAAATTTAAAAAAGGTTGTTAGGCAAACTTTCTGTTCTGTTATGTATTAACTTACATATGATAGGAATTGATTTTGACTTGAAGGTTTGGCAGAATTCAACTATAAAACAAAGCCTGAGTAGCTGGCAAAAAGGGGTGTTTGATAATTATTTAATTTTCATATTCATCTTATGTGTTTTACATTTTTCATGGTTTTTTTTTATTGTTGTTGTTTTTCTTTTTTCTTTTTTTTTGGCTGTACTGGGGTTGAACCCAGTGGGGCTCTACCACTGAGCTACATCTCCAGACCTCAGTTTTGTTTTGTTTTCTAAATCAGTGATTTGTGCCCTTAAATTTTAAGTGGTTTATCATTTGTTTTTGTCGGGAACTTAAACTAATGCCTTAATTGGAAGTTTTAATTCCACACATAGGCAAAGTGAAGAAAAAGACAAGACAGGCAGAGATGGATGCGAACCAGTGTAAGGTAATGCTTTATTTGTAGCAGACATTTAATTATGACAAGCTGCAAAAGACAAGCTGGTTGCTTTGTAGGTATACCTGGATTGGTCTTGTGAAACATCTCTGAGCATTCAAGCTGTATGTACTCTCCATGCTTTTGAATAGTGTGAGCAAGAAAAAAGGGGCATGTGTTCTTTTCTCTTCTCTCTCCCAAGGTCAGAATTCATCAAATGGGGAGTTAATTTCACTCATACTTCCAAGTTGCATCATCTGGCTCTTTGGCAGATGCTTTGGAAGTCATATGCCATGCCCTGAAGTATAGGATTTCATCCAATCCAGAAGTGGTGGGAAGAGCCAGGAATTCAGATTCTGTGGCTGGTTGACCTTACTGCCCGGAATTGGCCAAAGTGGGAGGGCCTGGCCCTCTTTGGTAAAGAATTAAATAGTCTCTAGGTTGTGAGACTCTGTGGACCCACATGGTGGCAGTGTTTTGAAAGAAACTTTTTGAGCTTCTCTAATTAACAGGTAGCTGCTGTTCCCAGCAGCTTTCCAGAGGCCAATACAGAAAAGTACAAACATAGGATCCACCCATAGGGGTCTCTTTGAGAAGGTCTCAATGTCAGGGATCAGATGTAGACAAGCTTCAATTGTAACAAACATAGTGTAAAAGTTTAGGAGTTACAGATCCTCAAGCTAGTCTGCAAGTCCTCCATCCCAGGTTTCATGTAGCAATAGTAGTCATGTACATGTAGCAAAAAGCTTCCCCTATTTAGATGTTATGTGGGTGGGGTGTCTTTTTTTTTTATATACCTTTATTTTATTTATGTGGTGCTGAGGATTCAACCCAGGGCCTTACATATGCGAGACAAGTGCTCTACTGCTGAGTCATAGCCCCAGCCCCAGGGGTGTCTTAATTTTGAGGGTTTACTTCCTATTTGGAGGCAAGGAAGGTTGAATGGTTTGGTGTGAGGCTGGTATTAAAGCAGGCTTTGCAGAAGGACTTCTTATCTATTTTGGTCAGCCTCGGCCATGCCTAGGTAGCAATCAACCTTTGTTTCACCATCACTCTCAAGACAGGTGTGTAAGCTGCCTGTCATGGCCAGCCACAGCGCCGCGGGAGGAAAACTCGGAGGCAGAGTAAAGCTATTACTACTTTTACTTCTACTTTCTTAGAGAGAGCTTAAAGAGAGAAAGAAAAGATTTTTCTTCTTCTTAGAAAGAGCTTAGAGAGAAAGATTAGAGATTAGAGAGAGCTTTCTTTCTTCTTTTCTTTTTAGCTTAGAGAGAAAGAAAGATAGAGTTTAGCTTAAAGAAAGATTATTTTTTAGAGCTTCTTTCTTCTTTCTTCTTTCTTCTTTCTTCTTTCTTCCTCGGGAGCCTCGGCCTAACTCTGACCAGCAATTACTTCTTCTATCTGGTTTCTCTTCTGTAACCGCTCTGCCTACGTTCTGGCCACTCTGATTCTTTTCTTCTTCTCCGACCCAAACTCTTCTTCTGACCGACCGAGCGACTGCACGACTGACTGAATGAATTCATTCTTCGTTCTCCTAACTCCGACCGCTTTCACCCGGTTATATACCTTTAGCTTTGCGGGTGCCTACAGGTGCGTCACATACATATCAGGTGGAACTTATGGCTTCCAGCTAGCCGCAATAGCCCTTCCTAATTGGGGCTCCTTCACAGGTGGTCAGCTTTAGTACCCAAACCAAGTGGATCCCTCATAAAGGAACAGGTGTTGTGGTGCCTCATGCAGAGCATACAACTTAGGGACCAGGAGGCTTAGCAGAACCTGGAGTGCATTTTTTAAGCATGACACATCAATATCAATGCTTATATTATTATTTCTATATAAATATTGTTTTCTGCTAAGCTACTTCTCTAATATGTTTGGTTTTGTTCATATATGTGTGTGTGTGTGTGTGTGTGTGTGTGTGTGTGTGTGTATGTATATACTTTAGACATTGACAAACCTTTATTTTGTTCATTTATTTATATGCAGTGCTGAGAACTGAACCCAGTGCCTCACACATGCTAGGCAAGCACTCTACCACTGAGCCACAACCTTAGCTCCTGGTTTTGTTCTTTTATAGCTTCATTTTCCCAAGAAATAATAATTGCCCAATTTATTCAATGTGTACTGTAGTTTTTTGTTATTTCAGTGATACTAGGAAAGACTTCTAAATATTTCTTCATTCAGATGATTAATGGTCTGAAGCTTCTGTTAATATTGTTTTTTGAGTTTTCCCGAATTTACTACTTTCATAAGTGTCCCATTCTTCTTCTTCTTCTTCTTCTTCTTCTTCTCCTCCTCCCTCCCTTCCCCCTCCTCTTCCTCTTTCTCCTTTGTTTTTTCACCAAGGATTGAACACAGGGGTGCTTAACCACTGAGCGACATCCCACATCCCTACCCCTTTTTATTTTCCATTTGGAGACAGGGTCTGCTATGTTGATTAGGGCCTTGCTAAATTGCTCAGGCTGGCTTTGAACTTGTGATCCTCCTGCCTCAGCCTCCTGAGCTGCTGGGATTACAGGTGTGTACCACCACACTAGGCTTCTATCTTCCTTCTTGATGGACAGCTCTCCTCCTGGGATAATACTTTACTATGATTCTGAAAATTTCTTTTCACCTCAAGATACATTATTTCTCGGATTCTATGTTTTCCTCCCTCATTCTTTGCTCCTCTATCTTGGTGAGGCACCTCCTCCATCAGCTTCCTAAAAATCTATGAGTGGCAACTATACTGAGTCCATTCATGCATAAAAATATCTTTATTCTATAATAGAATAATAATATTTTAATTAAAAATCTCTTAATAAACAATATAATATACATATACATGTTTGCATGCATCACCTAGGAATAAGAATATATCTCTACATTATGAGACCATCTTTTTATATACATACACATAAATGAATACAAAACAAAATTAACAAAAATGTTAATTTTTGAATTTACATGGAGTATTTGCAGATATTTATTTCACTGTTCTTTCAATATTAATGTGTTTTATAATCTATATATAAAAATCTGAAAAACATTAAGTTGGAAATAATTTCAGAATTTGAGGAAATTCTTGATTGCCTTCTAATAATCAATCTTGTTTATGAGTTGCTCAGTGCCATTCTGATTTCAAGTGTGTTATTACTGACCTGATACTTTAATATCAGAAGTGCTCTCTTAACTCTGAAATTTCAATGTGAAGAGCCTAGCTGTTTTCCTTTTCTTTTCATTTGTTGGTTTGGACATTTGATAGGTTCTGTCAGTCTGGAGATCCACAACCTTTAGGCCTGGGATAATTTCTTGTTGTTTCTTTGGTGTTTTCTTCACTGGTGTTCTCCTAATGCTTTCTTTTTGTAAACTCTATTAATCAAATATTGACTTTGTGAATTCATCTCACAATTTTTTTCTCTCAATTTTCATCTTTTGTTGTTGTATTACACTTTCTGCTGTAATTTCTCAACTCTCATGCCTTGTTATTTAAGTTTTTGTTTTGATTATTCTTTTTTTTTTTTTTTTTTTTTTAGTTGTAGTTGGACACAGTGCCTTTATTTGTTTATTTTTAAGTGGTGCTAAGGATTGAACCCAGTGCCTCTCATGTGCTAGGTGAGCACTCTGAGCCATAACCCCAGCTCTTGATTATTCTTTTTTTTTTTTTTAATATTTATTTATTTGCTTTAGTTGTATACAATGCGTTTATTTTTACGTGGTGCTGAGGATCAAACCTGGGCCCGCACGTGCTAGGCCAGCGCTCTACCGCTGAGCTACAATCCCAGCCCTCTTGATTATTCTTTTAAAAAACTCTACTAAGAGCTCTTTTGTTGTTTTGCTAGGAATGGGACCCTGGGCCTCATGCATGCTAACACACACTCTACCACTGGGTGACCTCCCTAGCCTCAAGAATTCTTTTTTTTTTTTTTTTTTTTGTATTTAGTCTCTCTTTTCTTCAAGGATTCTAAGTACACTATGTGTGTTGGGGGGAGGGGGGCAGGGGGAGGAATTCTTCCCTTGCCTTTACTTCCCTGAGTTCTTTTTTCCAATCTTCCACATACTATTTATTTTATAGGTTGGTCCTCTCAGTTGCCAAGAATAGTATTTTAAAATTTCGTATTCTGATTGAGAATTTGTCTATTTATTCTTGTAGTTCTGCCTAATTTTTGTTTTAAATATATTGAGGGTCGGTTATTCGGTGCACAGACATTGAGATTTTTTGTCTTCTGGTTAATCAACCCTTCTATCATTGAATGGTTACTTGCTATACCTAGTAATGGTTTTCACTTTCATTCTGTGATAATATGATTACATTACATATATATATATTTTTAAACAGTTTTTTTTTTAATTTAACTTTTATTTTTATGTGATGCTGAGGGTCAAACCCACCACCTCACCCATGCTAGTCAAGCACTTTACCTCTGAGCTACAACCTCAGCCCTATACTACTTATATTTGTTTTTAGTATTTATATGATATATGTTCTCCATCTTTTTACTTTCAACCTTTCTTGTGATTGTGTTTTAGATATCTCTAGAAATACCATATGCTTGGGTTTTGCTTTTGCTTATCCAACCATATTTGTTTTTTAAATTGTAGTATTACATTGTTGATATCCTTGTATTCAGGAACACAGTGTTACTATGTGCTTTGTATTTGGCATGGTGTGTGTGAGTGTGAGAGTATGTGTGTATTCCTTTTCTTCTCCTATCTTGAATTCTTTAAGATTGATTGAAATTTTGTTATTCAATTTCCTCCTTCTATTAGCTTATAAATTATTCTCATATAATTTTTTTTCCTTACAGTGGTGGGGATTGAATCTAGGGCCTTATACTTGCTAAGCAAGTGCTCTGCCACTGAGCTACATCTCCTGCTATATTGTTATATATTTTAATGATTTCTATCTTTTTTAAAAAATATTTATTTTTTAGTTTTAGATGGACACAATACCTTTATTTTATATTCATTTGGTGCTGAGGATTGAACCTAGTGCCTCATGCATGCTAGGTGAGCACTCTACCATTGAACCACAATCCCAGCCCTGATTTCTATCTTTTAATCCCACAAGATGCTCCTACTATTATTGCTATTACTATTTTAAACTATTAACATTCATTAGATGGCTCTACATATTCACCATTTTAATTTTTTTTAAAATTTTCTTCTGCATCTCCAATCTCACCCTGAATCACGTTGCCTCTGACACTTCAATATTTCATTTTGTTTAGTCATGATTTTTCTGGTTTTAGTCCATTTGAGAATGTCTTTCTTTTCATATTTGAAGGACATTTTTTGCTTGGTGTAGAATTCTAATTGTTCGTTATTGTCTTTCAGCACTTTGAAGATGATTTTATTTTCTTTTGGCTTCTGTTGTTTCTGCTGAAAAAACATCAGCTGTAAGTCTTACTGTTCTTCCTATGAAGATAATTTGCTTTTTCCTCTTGCTATTTTGAGTCTTTCTCCTTTCCTTTGTCTTTGGCTCTCTGCAGTCATTTCATAAAGAAATGACTAAGTTTGGTTTTCTTTTAATTTGCCTCAGTTGAGGTTTGTATTCCTTCTTTAATCTGTGTATGTAATTTACAAGTTTTGGGAAATTCTATTATTAACTTTTTTTTAATATTTATTTATTTGCTTTTAGTTGTACACAATGCAATGCATTTATGTTTTACGTGGTGCTGAGGATCGAACCTGGGGCCGCACACGTGCTAGGCGAGCATTCTACCGCTGAGCCACAATCCCAGCCCCTCTGTTATTAACTTTTTAAATATTACTTTTGCCTTATCCTCATTCTCCTCTCCTTTAGGGACTGCAATTGCTTTTGTGTTAAGCTGTTCATTCTGTCCTCTACATCTCATACTGTATCTTTATTTTTTTCCCATCAATTTTGTCTTTCTATGCTTCATTCTAGACATTTTCTTCTACTTTAATTTTCTCAGTAGTTCGTTTAATCCTTAAAATCATCCAGTGGATTTTTTTTTTTTTCAGTCCTGGGGAACTCAGGGGCACCCTACTACTGAGCTACATCCTCATCCTTTTTTATTTTTTAAATTTTGAGATGGTCTCACTAAGTCATGGAGGCTGGCCTTCAACTTATGATCCTCTTGATTCTGCCTCCTAAGAAGCTAGGGATACAGACATGTGCCACCTTGTCTAAACCAGTGGATTCTTAATTTTACTTATTTTTCAGCTCTGAAATTTCTAGTTCATCATTATTATTATAACTCACTTTTCTGATTTTTTTTTGGTACTGAGGGTGTTTTGTTTGTTTTATTTTTAAATCTGGTAGCACTTTGCACTGAGCTACATCCCTAGCCCTATTTTCTTTTCTTTTCTTTCTTTTTTTTTTTGAGATGATCCCACTTAGTTTGCCTAGGGCCTTGCTAAATTGCTGAGGATGGCCTCAAACTTGTAATCCTCCTTCCTGCCTCAGCCTCCCAAGCAGCTGGGATTATAGATGTGCATTACCATGCCTAGCATCTGACTAAATTCTTAATTTTTTTTGTGGTGCTGGGGATTGAACCCAGGGCTTTGTGCATTCGAGGCAAGCACTCTAGCAACTGAACTATATCCCCATCCCAGCTTTTATCTTATTGAACATGGTGACTATAGTTAAGTTTATGTCCTGAGCTCCAGTAAGATTATTCATATTTCCTGTCATTTTTGTTCATATTTTCAAGAATCATTGTATGTCTTGGTCCCTCCCCCCCCCCCCCCCCCCTTTCGGGACACACCATGAACAAATTGAGTTTGAGGGATTGAGATGATTTGAAGCTAAACTATAATTCCTGTGAGGGC
Source organism: Tamias sibiricus (assembly GCA_025594165.1). Lineage (NCBI taxonomy): Eukaryota > Metazoa > Chordata > Mammalia > Rodentia > Sciuridae > Tamias > Tamias sibiricus. The sequence continues at coordinate 119,867,534 of CM046663.1, read as the reverse complement.
CTACTTCAGTTTCTTCTTCTTCTTCTTCTTTTTTTTTTTGAGGGTCACTGTCTACCAGTGTCTGCCATACTTAGCTTTGAAAGTCAGTTAAAAGTAAAGTTGAGGCTGGGGATATAGCTCAGTTGGTAGAGTGCTTGCCTCACATACACAAGACCCTGGGTTCAATCCCCAGCACCACCAAAAAAAAAAAAAAAAAAAAAAAGTAAAGTTGAAATTATTAGATTTTCAGTCTCCCCTAGAGACCCATTATATCTCCTAAAAGAAAATATAATTCCAAATAACGGCCTCATATCCTGGGCCTGTCTCCTTGTACCTATTGGCTTGGAAATTCTATCTGGTTAATTCTCTGATGCATTTAAGCAGATTTTTAAAAGTAAAGTTGAAACTGAAAATACATACTTTGTTAACTTTTTCTGGTTACACTCAGTGGGAAGACTGGTCTGAACTGCCTAATCTATCAGTACCAGACTCAAAAGTCCTTCCTACCTGTCTTTTCCATCTCCAAAGATTTGTTGATACTTTTTTAAAAAATAATTTTTAGATGTTGATGGACCTTTATTTTATTCATTTATTTATATGTGGTGCTGAGAATCGAACCCAGGGCCTCACACATGCTAGGCAAGTGCTCTTACCAGTGAGCCACAACTCCAATCCCAGATACTTCTTCTTCTTTTTTATTTTTAATATTTATTTACTTTAGTTGTACACAGTGCAATGCATTTATGTTTACGTGGTGCTGAGGATCGAACGTGGGCCGCACACGTGGGAGGCAAGCGCTCTGCCGCTGAGCCACAACCCCAGCCCCCGATACTTCTTATATTCATTTTTCCTCTTCTATTTTTTAAATCTCTGTAGGTTTATATATTTAAAATTTATCCTCATTTTAATGCGATTTTCGAATGAAGACTAAAGAAATATAAACACATGGCCTTTCTACCCTAACTGGAAGTCTTCAACTTCTTTTTAAAAAATTTATATATTTTTAGTTGCATGTGGACACAATACCTTTATTTTATTTTTATGTAGTGCTGAGGATCAAATCCAGTGCCTCATGCATGCTAGGCAAGCACTCTCCCACTGAGCCACAACCCTAGTCCTCCAACTTCTTACACTGGATCCATAGCCCATCTCCAACACATTCTTTTGTTGGTGATCCAAAGTAACTCCATTTCTTCCCCATTTTAATTTAAACTAAGTCATTTAACTATTATTGTATTTATCTACTTCCATTTATCACTAGCAGAATAATGTACATGCGTTTCAATTGATTTGCTTCAATTTCTTATGTTCCCAATTTACCCACATCCAATAATTTGGTTTCCATTCTATCATTCATAAGACCCATGTCCAACTTATAGTAATGACAGCAGCATGAGGTGGTATGGCAAGTCCTTTTAGGAATAACAAGTATAAGATATAAAATATTTAGGGATGGGAGTTTAACTCAGTGGTAGAGTGCTGCTTAGTATGTCCAAGGCCTTGGATTCAATGTCCAGAACCCCCCTGCCCCCGACATACACATACAAAACATTTAAAAAAAACAAGTATTTGAAAGTTGTCATCTGGTCTGTGTCATAGGTAATCAGCTCTGCTACTGTAGTGTAAAAGCAACTGTAGAAAATATATAGGCACTGCACTTAAAAATATTTGACTGTGTTCTAAAACAACTTTATTTACACATACAATGTAAGCTGCCTGTCATGGCCAGCCACGGCGCCGCGGGAGGAAAACTCAGAGGCAGAGTGAAGCTTTTGCTACTTTCTTAGAGAGAGCTTAGAGTAGAGAGAAAGATTAGAGCTTCTAGAGTAGAGTAAAGAAAGATAGAGCTTAGCTTAGAGAAAGACTAGAGCTTCTTTCTTCTCTCTTCTTTCTTCCTTCTTCTGTCTTCTGTCTTCTGTCTTCCTCGGGAGCCTCGGCCTAACTCTGACCAGTCATTACTTCTTCTACCTGGTTTCTCTTCTGTAACCGCTCTGCCTACGTTTTGGCCGCTCTGATTCTTCTGACCGACCGAGTGATTGCCCGGCTGACTGAATTCTCCGTTCTCCTAACTCGGACCGCTTTCACCCGGTTATATACCTTCAGGTTTGCGGGTGCCTACAGGTGCGTCACATACATATCAGGTGGAACCCATGGCTTCCAGCTAGCTACAACAGCCCTTCCTAATTAGGGCTCCTTCAATACAAGTGGCAAGCCAGCCTGGCACAGTGGCACATTGCCTGTTATCCCAGCGACATGGGAGGCAGAAGGAGGTTCCCAAGTTCAAAGCCAGCCTCACCAACTTAGTGAAGCCCTAGTTAACTTAGCAATACCCTGTCTCAATAAAAACTAAAAAGGTCCAGGTGTGGTGTCACATGCCTGTAATCCCAGCAGCTGGGGAGGCTGAGGCAGGAGGATTGCATGTTCAAAGCCAGCAGTTTAACAAGGCCCTAAGCAATTTAGTGAGACCCCGTCTCTAAATAAAAAATAAAAAAGGGCTGAGGATGTAGGTCAGTGCCCCTGGGTTCAATCCCTGGTACTAAAAAAAATAAAATTAAAATAAAAAGGGCTAGGGATGTGGTTCAGTGGTTAAGTACCCCTGGGATTAATCCCCGGTGTAAGCAAAAATAACCCAAACAGTTTTGGCACCATAATGAAAGCACAAATAACAGGGACGGGAGCAGACTTCATGGATCAGCTATGCTTTTTATTCATCAGTGGAGTCAGGATTGGAGGGGCTTATTTTCTGGGTAGAAAATGGCCACTGGTTACAAGAGGGGCCTGGGTTTTTATATGTTACATTGAGAGGTGACTTATTATTGAGAGAATGTGTGAGTTTGGGCACTCAGGAAACAGGTTGTGAGAATTTGAAACCTATTTTTACTGGGCAAGGATGTAGGGTCCAGTGTTTATCTTTTTTCTCCAGGAGTCACTGTTCTCTCACTTGGAAAAGATTAATGTTTGGCTTCTTCCTCTGGGGTCTGTAGTCACTGGGAAAGAATTTTACTGGGAAAGGATCACTATTTGTCCCTTCACAGGGACTGCCATTTTAGGATTGATGTTTGCCTCTTTCCCAGGGATTGTCTTGTCACTGGGAAAGGATTTACTGGGGAAGGATAAATGTTTTGCCTTATTCCTCCCTCCCTCCTCCTGGGTCAAATGTCTTGGAGGGGGTTGTCATTTTCCATATCCTTCACCTGGTACTCTCCCTCCCAAAAAAAGGGCAAGCCAAATGTGACCAATAGCCATAGCTTGCATATTTCTGTCTTGGAGCAACCCCAATCAAATAGATATACTATAATATACTATAAATAAGTCAAAATGGAATGCTAAAGAATGTTCACATAACCCACAGAAAGGCAGGGGAAAAGGAAATGATAGAATAAAAAGCAGAGAAGACAAACTGAAACCAAACAATGAAATGGCAAACTTAAACCCTATCATATAAGGAATTATATAGTCCCTGGGATCTGTGACTGTTACCTATATGGCAAAGGGACTTTTCAGGTGTAATGAAATTAGATTTTAAAACAGGGAGATTATTTTGGATTATCTGGGTTGGCCCCCTTTGAAGGCATACTCCCAATGACCTTAGCACAATATCTGGCATAGACATGTTCATATATAGCTGCTCTGTGATTATTACTATTTTCTGAATAGTGAAATAAAATGAATAGAGTTCCTGTTCTCTGGGGGCTTTAATGTTATCAGAAAGTATATTTGTCTTCTCATCTGTATTATTGAGATTCTGGATTTAGTAAGTAACTTTTATAATCACAATCCATTTGATATTATGATTTGGATTTTGCAGCAAGGTTGTATAGGGGTGGGGTGTGTGTGATCATAGTGACAAAAGTTGTGCTATCAGTTTAGACTGTCTCTTAAAATTATTCAGAAATGTAAGAAATGTATCAAAGTCTGGCCATGCAGTATTTAGGGAATATATTTCTCTTTTTTTTTTTTTTTTTTTTTTTGGTAGCAGGGATTGAACTCAGGGGCACTCGACCACTGGGTCACATCCCCAGCCCTTTTTTGTATTTTATTTAGAGACAGGGTCTCACTGAGTTGCTAAGTGCCTCACCATTGATGCGGCTGGCTTTGAACTCGAAATCCTCCTGCCTCAGCCTCCCAAAGTGCTGGGATTACAGGCGTGCGCCACCGCCCGGCTTATTTCTCATGTTTTATAAATTTTATCTTCTGTGATAACTCTTTTTTTTTTTTTTGTGGTACTGGGGATTGAACTCAGGGGCACTTGACCACTGGGCCATATCCCCAGCCCTTTTTTGTATTTTATTTGGAGACAGGGTCTCACTGAGTTGCTAAGTGCCTCAGCAATGGCTTTGAACTCGCGGTCCTCCAGTGCTGGGATTACAGGCGTGCGCCACCGCGCCCGGCTTGTGATAACTGTTTTTAAAAAATATTTATTTATTTGCTTTAGTTGTACACGATGTGTTTATTTGTACGTGGTGCTGAGGATTGAACCTGGGCCGCACACATGCTAGGCGAGCACTCTACTGCTTAGCCACAATCCCAGCCCTGTGATAACTTTTTAAAAAAATTTTTGTAGTTGTAGATGGACAGAATGCCTTTATTTTATTTGTTTATTCTTATGTGGTGCTGAGGATTAAACCCAGTTCCTCACACATGCTAGTCAAGTGCTCTGCTACTGAGCCAGAGCCTCAGCCCTGTAATAACTTAAAAAAAAAAAATTTATTTATTTACTTTAGTTGTACACAATGCAATGCATTTATGTTTACGTGGTGCTGAGGATCGAACCCGGGCCGCGCACGTGCGAGGCGTGCGCTCTGCCGCTGAGCCACAATACCAGCCCCTGTAATAACTTTTTAATACCCAAGATAGGAAGTGCTTTTTAAATCAAAATGTAATCTATTTAGGAGTAGGAGCTGCATTATCCATTCTAGATGAATTTCTTGAAGAATCTTCCAAACTGCCATCTGAGTCAGGAGAACCCATATTGACTACACAATTTCAGGATTCAAGTATTGGCCCCAAACAATCCAACCTGTTTTGCAAGGAGATACCAGAAAAAAAAGGTAACTTGAAATTAAGACTTCCACTTGAAATGGGGGCATAAACAAACTAGACAAGGATGAAAACTCTCATGATTATACAAGTAGCAATTCTGGCTTGTTTGAAATTGATATTGCCTACATTCTTTCATATTATTCTAAGCGCTGAAGTTCAAAAACAGTGGTGTAACTCCTTTAGTAAGCAAGGATTTTAAGCTCACCCAAGTAGTCCACAAAAGACCTTTGACTTTCATGAGTCTTCATTTTTAGAATACCTACCAATTGTGTTTCACATTCAAGGAGATCCAAATACTTTAAAACCCTTTCATTTAATTGTGATTTGTCCTTGGAATGAACAGTGATTTATTTATTTATTTATTTTAAATTTTAATTTGTTACATGACAACAGAATGTATTACAATTCATATTACACATATAGAGCACAATTTTTCATATCTCTAATTGTACACAAAGTAGAGTCACATCATTCATGTCTTCATACATGTACTTAGGGTAATGATGACCATCACATTCCACCATCTTTTCTACCCCCATGCCCCCTCCCATCCCCTCCCTCCCTTTTTCCCCTTTGCCCTATCTAGAGTTCATCTAATCCTCCACCCCACCCCCTCAGCATATTATGAATCAGCATCCTTAAATCAGAGAAATCATTCATCATTTGTTTTTTTGGGATTGCCTAACTTCACTTAGCATTATATTCTCCAGATCCATCCATTTACTTGCAAATGCCATGATTTTATTCTCTTTTAGTGCTGAATAGTATTCCATTGTGTATATATACCACATTTTCTTTATCCATTCATCTACTGAAGGGCATCTAGGTTGGTTCCACAGTTTAGCTGTTGTGAATTGTGCTGCTATAAGGTGTGAATATACTTTGTATGCAACCAGAGATATGAAAAAATGTGCTCTATAAGTGTAATATGAATTGTGATGCATTCTGTTGTTATATATAACAACTTAGAATAAAAAAAAAAAAAAAAAAAACATTGATGGGGCTGTGTCCCTATAGTATGCTGTTTTTAAGTCCTTTGGGTATAGACTAAGGAGTGGGATAGATGGGTCAAATGGTGGTTCCATTCCCAGTTTTCCAGGGATTCTTCATACGAACAGTGATTTATGTTGAGAACCTTTGAGTTCTCCTCTTTATGGACCAGTGCTGGAGACAGTCTACTACTTTCTAAATTATGATCTTTCTCACGTATTATTACATAAGAATATTTTCCCTACTATGTTAGTGGGTCTGAACTTCTGACATGTTCCCTTTATATATGATCTTCTATCCTTTTAATGTAATATTTTCAGAAGCAGCAAAATGTCAAGATTCATCAGCTTTTCTGCAACCTGCTCCTTATTCTGGTGTTTCCCAAACTCCTACCACAATCTTCATGGAGACCATTCGCTTCTTGATGAAAGTCAATGCTGTGCAGGTCAGACTATTTAGAAAAGGACATTAGATGGAAAGACTTTAGTGAATTACTTTTTTATATTCATAGTGTTTTCTTTGCAAGCTTAAACATGTGTGAAGCAGAAATCAAATAAATTTTTTTTGGGAGGTGCTGGAGATAGAACCCCCTGGGTGCATGCTAGTCCTGGTGTATGTGAGGCACACACTCTACCATTAGTTATATACACCCAGCCCTTCAAATATACTTTCAAGAATACACCTTAAGCCCAATAGGAAAAACATCCAAACATGAACCACTCTCTGCAGATGGGACCAGCAGACCTCACTGCAAGTCTCCTCCTTATTTTAAAATACCAGCAGAGCCAAGTCGTTTGCAGCCTGATGTCACTTTCTTTTGGGAACTCGTATGTGAGGGTTGAGGGTTCACAGGAACATAATCATACCTTTCTTTCTTTTTGGGTCTGACCAACTGAAGACAGACACATAGTGCTATATGGGGAGGGGGTTAAAATATTAAATTATTTTTATTGATAAAACTGGGATCAAGAATGTAACTGTTCCCACATTTAACTTACCCTTGCAGTCATAGGTGGAGCAGCTAGAGAACTGCAGCCTCCTCTCAAAGAAGCAGCACATCCTATGAGGTCTATCCTACCACATGTCAAACAAGAAGCATATCCATGAGCGAGCAGTACAAAAGATAGCAAGATCCAGGAGCCAAGGGAGTTGGCCCTGATCTTAGCACATTAACCCTTCACAATAGAAAAAGGCTTCCTTGGGCTGGGATTGTGGCTCAGCGGTAGAGCGCTCACCTAGCACCCGGGCGACCCGGGTTCGATCCTCAGCACCACGTACAAATAAAACGCATTGTGTATAACTAAAAGCAAATAAATAAAAATATTTTAAAAAAGGGCTCCCTCTTCCCAATTAAATAAGACATTATCCCCCCTAGGTCAGACAGCCAGAAGGTAGGTAGAGAGAACAACTACACCCACTACCCTCCCTCAGTATTTTCCTAAGAAGGCAAAAGTATTAGTGGAGGTTTTTACATTATAGGCTAAATGGGAATAGACTGAGAATAAAAGAAGGGTTTCCCTGTGCATAACATCTGACTTGTCAAATTTGCAGCCCTTTTGAAGTGTGAAAAACAAATAGCTCCAAATACACGGTGTGGCAGAAACAGATATTTGTTTTCAAGGTCTAGGGTCTAGAATTATAGAGAGACAAGATTTGCCTCACCATCAGTTTCCTTATGGTGACAGCTGTCTGAATTTGTAACTTCATGTGTAAATGGGATGGTTGAGGCAGTGCCTTTGTCTGTTGCATAATAAATACATTCTAAAACTCACCTAGTATCATGACTAGCAAGGCCAGAATTGTGTGATATTGCAGGTTATTCACTTGCAAATGTCTCCATTTGGTGACTAAGTGAGTAGTTGATAATGGAACATGAAATATACTGAATGTTTGTAATTTACCCCATGTCTCACCATGATTATCCTAGAAGCATAGTGTGTGAAGCTTCCAGAAATGTGGCTTACTGGTACTTTCTTCTTATAGTATGAAAAGGCAAAGAAAAACCTAACTGCAACCCTTTGAAGTTGAGGATAATCATTTCATTCTGTTTCTTATTGGTTATTATCAGAGACAGAATCCTTCAACTATGAAAGCTATGGGACTAATGCAGTGCAGCCATGTACATGTTCCTTATAGTCTGATTTCGTTGTAGTATGTGCACAGAGTGCTCGCACATGAGCTGTTATGCCCTCAAGGAGGCCCCAGCTGTGAGTATTATTTGGTGCTGGCCCAGACACATCTTCTGAAAAAGGACTTTACCAAGGCAGAGGAATGCCTTCATCAAGCAGTCCGGCAGGACTACCTGGTAATGACTTTTGCAAGAAGCTCTTGAGTGGGAGAAGGGGTGAGCAGGTCTTATTAAAGTTAATGATATTTGCCAGGCATTGTCGCACACACCTGTGGTCCCAGCTACTTGGGAGCCTGAGGCAGGAAGGTTAATTAAGACCAGGAGTTCCAGGCCATTTCGGGCAACATAGTGAGATCTAGTCTCAAAAAATAGTGGTTATGAGCTGGGTTGTGGCTCAGTGGTAGAGTGCTCGCCTTGCAAGTGCGAGGCCCTGGGTTTGATCCTCAGCACCACATAAAGGTAAATACATAAAATAAAGGTATTGTGTTCACCTACAACTAAAAAATAGATATTAAAAAATAGTGTTTACATGTCACAGGTATATTTTTGGTGACCAGGGGTGGTGTCATTGGCTGTCAGTAAACTCATCTATATATTCTCTTCCATTTGTTTTCTTAAATAATCATGAGTTTTGCTGAGGGCAGAGAAAAAGAGAAAGAGCTCTTTCACAAATAGTGCTTACCTATTTCAAGTTTTTTAGACTTGCTTTCTGCTTGGTTATACTTGAATGTTTTTCTTAATATTTACCCCAAAGACAAAATAGTTTTGAAGAATACAAGAAAGAAATGAGAGGACAGACCTAGAAAAATACCTTCCAGTGCTGTGAAATGCTTCTTTCTGAGAGCTCACAGAACGTTAACCATAGCTCACTAATGTACTTTTAAATATCACCTCATCCCATTTACTACTTGTTGTTTACTTTCTCAGAACCCTAATGTCTGGGGCATGAAAGGCCATCTCTATTTCCTGAGAGGAGATCATGCTGAGGCCAAGGCATGCTATGAGCGAACCATTAGTTTTGTAGTGGATGCTTCTGAGATGCACTTCATATTCCTGCGACTGGGGCTCATCTATCTGGAAGAGAAAGAGGTAAGGTACAAGCCATGATCTGGGACCTGATATAGGTCAAACATTTATATCCATCCTAAAAACCAGTACTATGATAATGAGACATTTATATCCAAAGGTAAAGACTGGTCCATTTTTTTAACTCCTAATTTTCTGGTATGTCTGTTAATGCCATAAAACCAAGAGCTAGTTTGCCTTCTCATCCCCACCCCAGAAATTTTACTCCTTAATCTTAAGGGTATCGTATTTTTCCATGGGGGTGGTCCCTGTCTCACCATGATTATCCTAGAAGTATAGTGTGTGAAGCTTCCAGAACTGTAGCTTACTGGTACTTTCTTTCTTATAGTATGAAAAGGCAAAGAAAAACCTAACTGCAACCCTTTGAAGTTGAGGATAATCATTTCATTCTGTTTCTTATTGGTTATTATCAGAGACAGAATCCTTCAACTATGAAAGCTATGGGACTAATGCAGTGCAGCCATGTACATGTTCCTTATAGTCTGATTTCGTTGTAGTATGTGCACAGAGTGCTCGCACATGAGCTGTTATGCCCTCAAGGAGGCCCCAGCTGTGAGTATTATTTGGTGCTGGCCCAGACACATCTTCTGAAAAAGGACTTTACCAAGGCAGAGGAATGCCTTCATCAAGCAGTCCGGCAGGACTACCTGGTAATGACTTTTGCAAGAAGCTCTTGAGTGGGAGAAGGGGTGAGCAGGTCTTATTAAAGTTAATGATATTTGCCAGGCATTGTCGCACACACCTGTGGTCCCAGCTACTTGGGAGCCTGAGGCAGGAAGGTTAATTAAGACCAGGAGTTCCAGGCCATTTCGGGCAACATAGTGAGATCTAGTCTCAAAAAATAGTGGTTATGAGCTGGGTTGTGGCTCAGTGGTAGAGTGCTCGCCTTGCAAGTGCGAGGCCCTGGGTTTGATCCTCAGCACCACATAAAGGTAAATACATAAAATAAAGGTATTGTGTTCACCTACAACTAAAAAATAGATATTAAAAAATAGTGTTTACATGTCACAGGTATATTTTTGGTGACCAGGGGTGGTGTCATTGGCTGTCAGTAAACTCATCTATATATATTCTCTTCCATTTGTTTTCTTAAATAATCATGAGTTTTGCTGAGGGCAGAGAAAAAGAGAAAGAGCTCTTTCACAAATAGTGCTTACCTATTTCAAGTTTTTTAGACTTGCTTTCTGCTTGGTTATACTTGAATGTTTTTCTTAATATTTACCCCAAAGACAAAATAGTTTTGAAGAATACAAGAAAGAAATGAGAGGACAGACCTAGAAAAATACCTTCCAGTGCTGTGAAATGCTTCTTTCTGAGAGCTCACAGAACGTTAACCATAGCTCACTAATGTACTTTTAAATATCACCTCATCCCATTTACTACTTGTTGTTTACTTTCTCAGAACCCTAATGTCTGGGGCATGAAAGGCCATCTCTATTTCCTGAGAGGAGATCATGCTGAGGCCAAGGCATGCTATGAGCGAACCATTAGTTTTGTAGTGGATGCTTCTGAGATGCACTTCATATTCCTGCGACTGGGGCTCATCTATCTGGAAGAGAAAGAGGTAAGGTACAAGCCATGATCTGGGACCTGATATAGGTCAAACATTTATATCCATCCTAAAAACCAGTACTATGATAATGAGACATTTATATCCAAAGGTAAAGACTGGTCCATTTTTTAACTCCTAATTTTCTGGTATGTCTGTTAATGCCATAAAACCAAGAGCTAGTTTGCCTTCTCATCCCCACCCCAGAAATTTTACTCCTTAATCTTAAGGGTATCGTATTTTTCCATGGGGTGGTCCCTGTCTCACCATGATTATCCTAGAAGTATAGTGTGTGAAGCTTCCAGAACTGTAGCTTAGTGGTACTTTCTTTCTATAGTATGAAAAGGCAAAGAAAAACATACCTGCAAGCCTGTAAGAGGTCACCTTCATGCCTAACCTGGCTAGGAGTGGGAATCGCCTGTTACAGGGTAAGAGAATGAGGTCTTGAGACAAAGCCTATGCACACTAATGACTTTGGTTCCTTGGTCTTCTAACACACTGGGGTTTGTGATGATGGCAGGGTGGCAATTGTGGCAATCTGCTGTAATGAGAAGCTGCTTTTCAAAGCTGTTTATGAATAGAAGACCAATCTAAACTAGAAAAATAAAATATCCTTAAAAATTCTACAAAAACCTGAACCAGGAAGCTATATAAAATATTTCACATTATTTGGTTAGGTACTCTTTTGTGACATTATCTATGAGAAAAAGATGATGTGGGAAATGAAGAATCTACTCAATTAAAAAATTGATTGAGGCCAGGTGCGGTGGCCCACGCCTGTAATCCCAGCACTTTGGGAGGCTGAGGCAGGAGGATCACGAGTTCAAAGCCAGCCTCAGCAATGGCGAGGCACTTAGCAACTCAGTGAGACCCTGTCTCTAATAAAATACAAAAAAGGGCTGGGGATGTGACCCAGTGGTCGAGTGCCCCTGAGTTCAATCCCCGGTACCACAAAAAAAAAAAAAAAAAAAAAAAAAAAAAAATTGATTGATAGCCAGGCATACCTGTAATACCTGATTGCACACCTGTAATCCCAGCAGCTCCAGAGGCTAAGACAGGAGGATCTTGAGTTCAAAGCCAGCCTCAGCAATAGTGAGGCATTAAGCAACTCAGTGAGAACCCCTGTCTCTAAATAAAATACAAAAATAGGGCTGGGGATGTGGCTCAGTGCCCTTGAGATCAATCACCAGCACAAAAAAAAAAAAAAAAAAAAAAGATTAATACTTATTAAGCATTGTGACCTGTTTGCTGTAGGAACTATTGCAACTCCCAATAGAACATTCTGCTCCACCTCTCCTAAAAATTAATTACTTGCCCTTCCCTCCTGTCCTCCAATCTTTAAAAGAGGCATATATCTTATGATTCTTGTTTAATTTTTTCATGTGTATTCTTAATCCTATTTCTCTTCTGTTCTCCTAATATCTACTCTGATTTTTTCTTTCTCAACTTTTATCCTTCCCCATATATTTCCTTTTTTTTTAATGTTTGTTTATTTGTTTTAGTTGTACACAATGCCTTTATTTTTACGTGGTGCTGAGGATCGAACCCGGGCTGTGCACGCGCCAGGCGAGTGCTCCACCTCTGAGCCACAACCCCAGCCCTATATTTCCTTTTTTATTAAACTACCACCAAGCCGGGCGCGGTGGTGCACGCCTGTAATCCCAGCACTTTGGGAGGCTGAGGCAGGAGGATCGCGAGTTCAAAGCCAGCCTCAGCAATGGCGAGGCACTTAGCAACTCAGTGAGACCCTGTCTCTAATAAAATACAAAAAAGGGTTGGGGATGTGGCCCAGTGGTCAAGTGCCCCTGAGTTCAATCCCCGGTACCACAAAAAAAAAAAAAAAAAAAAAAAAAAAAAAAAAAAAACTACCACCACTTGATTGTTATCCTTAACAAAATTATCTCCGTTCCTTGGTTCCTCTTCCTCATTGGTGTTATGTTCATTATGGAAAATTTGGAAAATATAAAATATGAAGAAAAATACCCATAATCCCAATACTCAGTGATAACCACTGTTACCATTTGAATGCATTTTCCTCCATTCTTTTTTACATATATAGTTGAAAGCCTTTTTTTTTTTTTTTTTTTTTTTGAGAAGCATCTTGCTAAAGTGCCCCAAACTTCTGGGCTCAAACAATGCTACTGTCTCAGCTTCTGTATAGCTGAGATTATAGGCAGGCACCCAACTATGAAAACAATTTTAATGCCTAATACACACTATATATAAAGATTACAAGGCAATGTATACATGATATATACATGTATTACTATATATTATATATGCAGAATATGTAATGTATAAATATTATATGTAATATATAAATATGGGCTGGGCTGGGTTGTGGCTCAGCAGCAGAGCGCTTGCCTAGCCCGTGCATGGCCCGGGTTCGATCCTCAGCACCACCTAAAGATAAAGGCATTGTGTACAACTAAAACAAATAAATAAATATTAAAAAATATATATAGGGGCTGGGGTTGTAGCTCAGTGGTAAAGCGCATGCCTAGCACGTGCACAGCCCAGGTTCCATCCTCAGCACCACGTAAGAATAAACGCATTGTGTACAACTAAAACAAATAAATAAATATTTAAAATATATATAAATATAATATAAATATATATTACATTATATAAATATAAGCATTATATATTATATAATGTATATTATGATACATTAATAATAAATTATATATTGTTTATATGATATATAATAATATATATTGCCTTATAATCTTTATGTAATGTTTATGTATAATAATAAATGCACATATATATATATATAGCCTTGTAATCTTTTTTCTACTAAATATAACATTACTCTCTTTTCACATCACCAAATAATCTGAAACATGAGTTCTAATGCTTGCATGATGTTCTATGGTATGGATACGTAAGGTGATGTATAATTAATACATCACCCTATATTTTGTATCATATAAACCAGGACACTTGTGAGACTGAAAAAGGGTGATGTTATAATTATAATGGGATACAGGCTTATGCCTTACTAGGAACTAGAAGTTATGGTCATATACATAAGCCATGTGCCCCCTGCTCTACCTTCCCAGGAAGGATATAAACCATCTGTACTTGTTAGAAAACTGGCAGCATTCTAAAAAATAAAAAAAAATCAAGTACACAAACTATTCAGTATAGTCATGATTCTGTTTCTTTTGAGTATTATAAAAAGTATTTTCATTAAGATAGAAACAGCCAGGCACAGTGGTGCATGCCTGTAAATCTCAGCTACTCTGGAAGCTGAGGCAGGAGGACTGCAAGTTCAAAGCCAGTCTAGGCAACTTGTGAAACCCTGTCTCAAAATTTTAAAACTAAAAAAAAAAAAAAAAAAAAAAAAAAAAAGAGAGAGCACTCCTGGTTCAATCCCCAATACCCCTGAAAAAGAAATAGAAACAAAAAAACTACCACTAAGATGTCCAAGTAATCCCATCATCAATATTTTAGTCATACTATTCCTATATGTGGATATACCAAAATTTATTTGACCAGTTATTATTGGTCATGTTAGTTTATACAATTATACTTTTATACATGAAGCTGAAATAAACATTTTTGGACATAAATCTTTGTACTTAAATTAACTGTGATTATTTCTTCAGGATATATTTCTAAAAGACTGTATATATTTTTAAAGTCTTATCTTCTAGGAAGACTATATACTGATTTATACTCAACCAGAAAGGTATGAGAGTCCATTTAACTATTACCTCAATCTGAGAGGTATCTTAATTTGCAGTTGTATTACTAATAAGTTTGAAATAATATTTTATATATCTGAAGTTGGAAATTGTTCATTTCTCTGTCCCATTTAACCCTCACTTCATTGCCATCAAGCACATACCTCTCTCCACTTAGATGAACTTCTCTTAACAAAAATGTCCCCTATGACACCCTAATTGCCAAATGCAGACACTTAGATGAAGTTTTCACCTAAGTAAAATCTTTTTGGCACTTAATTCTGTTGACCATGTCCTTCTTGAAGTCGTCTCTTCCCATAGCTTTCATAACAATGCTTTCATGTCCTGCCAAATCTGTGCCTTCACCTCTGATATTTCTTTCTTGGCTCTTTTTGCTGAATCCTCATCTTTTCCTCACCATAGTTTCTAGGCCCTCCTGGGTTCTATGGTGAGTCACTTGTTTTCCCTAAGAAGTGCCATTTACCCCATGGTCTTAACTACCACTTGTGCCCTAATGAATCCTAAACCTTTAGTTTTTAACACTCTTCAAGTTCTGGCTGGTCCTTATATCACACACCTTCATTTAATGGTTCACCAGATGCCTCAAAATGCACATATACAAAATATTTATAGGCTTAAGGGGTGGGATAACCATTTGTAACCTGGGAGCATTCTCATATTCCTTAAGCCTAGAGCTTCTCTTGAGTTTTCTATCTTAGTGAATGGAATGATGATGAACCAAATCAACCAATCCAGAAAACAAAGAGGTATCCTATTATATTCCAGTTAATTTTAATTAGGCATCACATATCCTATTGACTTTGTCTCCTAAATGTTTATTGGGTCTATTGACTCTTTTTAAAAAAAAATATTTATTTAGTTGTAGATGAACATACAATATCTTTTTAAAAAAAATATTTATTTATTTGTTTTAGTTGTACACAATGCCTTTATTTTTATGTGGTGCTGAGGATCAAACCCGGGCCACACACACGCTAGGCGAGTGCTCTACCACTGAGCCACAACGCCAGCCCACATACAATATCTTTATTTATTTTTATGTGGTGTTGATACATGCAAGGCAAGCATTTTACCACTGAGCTACAGCCTCATCCCTGTCTATTGACTCTTGATATTTCTATTTTTATTACTATAATATATATCTCATCCCCCCTTTACCTGATAATGTGGTTTCCTGTCCTCCCTCAACTCATTTCCACATTTATTATCAAAATGATTTTTAAAATATGCAAGTGCCATGTTACTTTTTCTACTTTAATGGCTACTTCTTGTTTCAGAATAAAATTAAAATTCCTTTGAACAATATTATGTTATATTAGCTTCCCATCTCTCATCTTATAGCTTCCTTTATTTCCCCCTCTTCCTTCCCATCTTCCTCCCTCGTTCCTTCTACCCACTCCACCTCTAGTTTCTCCAACCACACAGATTACTTAGGGTTTCCTGAGCATACTGTACTCTTTCATGACTCCATGCCTTATTCCTTTTATCTGGAATGCCTTTCTTCACCTTGAACAACTAACAAATCCTGCTTTTCCTTCAAGATTCATTTTAGTAGTGTTTCTTCTCTGAGGCTGTCCTTTAATCTCAAGAGTAGAATTAATCCTATTTTCCGGTGTCTTTCCACTGGATTGTATGTATGCTTTTATTATAGAAACATTTAGTCTGTAATTGAATTACTTATGTTTGATTTTTCATTATGCTTATTTTTTACATATCTGTGAGTGAGGTCTTTGAGGGCAAAATTTATGTTTATTTTTTTACTCTAGGCATCTAGCATACAGCTTTGCACAGAGTAAATCCTCAGCACTTATAAGCTGAGTAAATAATGAAATCAGTTTCTCAGAGACATTTAAAGTGTGGTCCGAAGTATGGGCATGATTGAAAGGCCCATCCATCTTGTCATGGGCAGAGAAACTCATTCTTCTTTTAAAACAGAAAGTGTAGAGTGAGTTACTTTATTGGGGGAGGTGAGGACAGCCTTATTCTTCTGTTAGGAGACCGTTTTGAAAGTTTTACAAAGCAAACTCATAGTTTAAGGAAGCAGTGATGATGGTATGTGTCTAGAGCTGAAGGGTACCCTAATGATCCTGAATATTTTATTGATTGCTCAGGATCGGGCTGAAAATAACATATTAGGAGAAAGGAAGCCTTCTGGAGAGTAGTATTTTGACAGACTTTAACCTCAAGAAAGAAAAGCAAAGTGCAAAGAAAAAAACTAAAAATATATCTTACAGTCTACTGTCTACTGGAAAATCACTGAATGATGTACACATGATAGTGAGTATTCGTGATTTTCCAACCCAAGGACTTAAAGCTTCATGGTTCACAAAATACCTGTGGGACTACTGTAGGGGAAAGGAGGAAGAGGGCATAAGTTGAGAGCCTCAGGCAGGGCTCCAGAATCTCCTGTCTCACTTTTTAGTCAGAGCAGTTCTACTTTTAATTTGGTTCATATATTGTACCACCACATAATTTTTTGTTTGAATAAAGTTTGGATGCTAAAAATATAAAATGTTGAGAACCACTGGTAGCAATCATGTACATTATTTGGACATAGTGGTTTCAACTAAGCTGACTCCAGCTGCTTAAGTGAAGACTACTGCACCTTACAATTCATGTCTCCCTTTGCTGTCAAGCTGGAGGAGCTCATGGAGGCTGAGGATGCTCTCTCTGAAGCTAATGTGTTAAATAACTACAATGCTGAAGTATGGGCATATCTGGCTCTGGTCTGCCTGAAAGTGAGTATCCTTATTGTTCTTATGCAATGCCTTTTATGTAGCAAAGATTAGGGACAAAGTAAGTGAGAGACAGAAGATGGCTATTAATGCATAATAATTGTAGTTTAATGAGATCTAGATTTGGTCATTATACTGATGACAATGGAAAGGCCAAGCCTGAGAATCCTCTACTTGCAATGTGTGTAAAACTCATATATTTAGATGTCATTTTTTAGTTAAGGGAATTCTAAAAATGGGAGCATTGTTCTGGTAGAACACAAACCAGCTTAAGGATCAGTGAAAGAGATGCTCTCTGAGTCTTTTTGAATCATTTCTTCCTCTTGACCTGCTGGCTGAGGGTGCTTGTCCTTGATTCAGATGGGAAACAGGTTGGAGAAAGGTATTTTTGCAGTTCCTGATAGGTACTTTACCCATTTAAAAAATAACTCTCCTATAGTGAGATTTAAATAACTTGCACATTAGTTTAAGACCAAATTGGGAATAATAAGAGCCACCCTCAGTTTTTTTTTACCTTTATTTTATTTATTTATTTTTATGTGGTGCTGAAGATTGAACCCAGTGCCTCATATGTGCTAGGCAAGCACTCTACCACTGTGCTACAATCCTAGTCCCACCCTCAGTTTTTCAATGACCAATACGACATGAAAGAGGGAGTATTATAAGAGAAATGAACAAAATAAAAATTACTGGATTTTCTCTTGTGAGTAAATATCCCAAATAGCAACATAAAAAAATCTTCAGATTCTGGGCTGGGGTTGTGGCTCAGCAGTAGAGCGCTCTACCACTAGGCTCAGTGGTAGAGCGCTCGCCTAGTGGTAGAGCGCGGCCTGGGTTCGATCCTCAGCACCACGTAAACATAAATGCATTGCATTGTGTACAACTAAAGCAAATAAATAAATAAATATTTTTTTAAAAAAATCTTCAGATTCTGACTGAGCAAGGTGGAGCACACCTGTAATCCCAGCTAGTTGGGAGGTGAGGCAGGAGGATCAAAAATTTGAGGCCAGCCTGGGCTACTTAGTGAGAACCTATCTCAGAGTAATTTCTTTTTTTTTTTTTTTTTTTTGGTACTGGGGATTGAACTCAGGGGCACTTGACCACTGAGCCACATCCCCAGTCCTATTTTGTAATTTACTTAGAGACAGGGTCTCTCTGAGTTGCCTAGCACCTCACCGTTGCTGAGGCTAGCTTTGAACTTGCGATCCTCCTCCCTCAGCTTCCCAAGACACTGGGATTATAGGTGTGTGCCACCACACCTGGCTCATAATAAAATTTAAAACAGGCCTGGGGATATAGCTCAGTGGCAGAGTGCTTGTCTAGCATGTAAGAGGCCCAGGGTTCAATTCCCAATACTGAAAAGAAACAAACAAACCAAATTGGATTTTTACCCCAGATCTGCCCCCAAACAGCTATGGGATCCAGGGCAAGTCACTTAACCTACTGGGCCTCAGATTCCTCATATTTAAACTAAAAGGATCAATAAATAAGATCTTAATATATTTCTCTCAGAAACTGAAGTATCAAATAGGACAAAAAAAAATATGAGGGCTGAAGGGCTGGGTTGTGGCTCAGTGCGAGGCCCTGGGCTTCAATCCTCAGCACCATATAAAAATAAAGGTATTGTGTCCAACTACAACTAAAAATATTTAAAAAAATAATTTATAGGGGCTGGGATTGTAGCTCAGTGGTAGAGCATTTTCCTTGCACACATGAGGCCCTGGGTTTGATCCTTAGTACCACACATATAAATAAATAAAAATAAAAGGTATTGTGTCCATCTACAACTAAAATATATTTTAATAAAAGAATGTATATGGATATATAGACCAATTAACTGGACTATGTTCAAACACCAATGTAGAATTCTGCACTTAACAATTAGCAGACATATTCTTTTCAAGCAACAAATGAGTTATTCATAATATTTGAACACAAACTAGACCACAAAGAGATGTGCAACAAATACATACAGATCACATTACAGTAAAATTATCAATCAGTAACTAAAATATAGGCCAAAACCACATATTCTTTGGAAACTTAAAAAATATGCTTGTAATTATCATGGATCAAAGAGAAAATCATGTAACACCTTCAAATATGAGGCCTTGTGAAAGATAGAATTCCAAAGATGTGCCCTCCATTCCTGCAGAGTATGCCATCAAACACTAAGCTATGTATTGCCATGAAAGGATTTTACAGTTGTACATAAAGCCCCCAAATCAGTTGACCTTAAAATACAAAGAATATCTAGGAGGATCTGACCCAATCAAACAAATCTAAAAACAGAGTTTTCTCTGGAAGGGGGCAGAAAGAAAAGTCATTCCACTCAGCATAATTGGCTTGAAGATGGACAAAGACCACAAGGAATTTGAGTGGCCTCTAGAAGAGAATTAGCAGCCCTTTCTACGAGCCAGCAACAAAATAGGTTAGGGACCTTTCTACAGGTACAAGGACTGAATTCAACAGTGACATAGTTAAACAAATAAATAGTAACATTATGGTAGAGAAACTGGACAGAAAACACTCTAAATAAATGACCAAAGTTAGTATCACCAGTACTGAGATAAAGATCATGTGCTTCCTGATATGATACATTAAAATAGCAATGAGTAAACATCAGACAATACAGGTTGAGGAACACTTTAAATAACTGTGCTGTGCTTTATAGAAAATGCCAGTGCCATAAAACACAGACTCAGAAACTATTCTAGATTAAAAGAAACTGAAAATATAAATACTAAATACAGTACATGATCCTGGATTTAATCTTGCTGCAAAGGACATTACCGAGATCATTGGAAAAATCTGAATATGGTTTGTAGATTAGATAATAGTATCATATTGATAATTATACTGTGGTTTTATATATATATATATATATATATATGATAATATATCTGATTTTTTAGAGAATACACACCTAAGTATGAAAATTGTTCCATGTTTGTAATTTGCTCTCAAGTTTAAGAAAAATTATATATACAAATACACACATATACACTCATACATATGTATATATATTTATGTCTATACATATACAAATGAATATATAGCAGAAGAAAACTGTTGTTGTAACTTTATAATTCTGTAAAGATATTTAAAAAGATATTCATTATAGTGTAGAATTTGTTAAATTTGCTAAATTGCTGAGGTTGGCTTTGAACTTGTGATCCTTCTGTCTCGATCTCCTGATCTGCTGGGATTATAGGCGTGCACCACGACGATTGATACATGAAAGAACTTTTCAGGGTAGCAGAAGTCTTTTAAAACTGGATCATGGCTGGGGTTGTGGCTCAGCAGTAGAATGAGAGAGGCCCCGGGTTTGGGCCTCAGCACCACATAAAAATAAATAAATAAAATAAAAGGTATTGTTAAAAAAAAAAAAAACTGGATCCTGGTGATGGTTGAATAACTTACTAGACCTTGAAAGTAGCGAATTCTGTGGTTTATTAAATGTTCTTTAATGTAAGACACTTTAAAAACACAATTTAGTCCTGAAAATGAGGAGCAAGTAGATATTCAATAAATAGTGGTGGGGCAACTGGCTCCTACCCATTTGAAAAAAAAAATTAGTTCCTTATCTCACCCTCCCACCCCAATACCCACCTCCACACAATTCCAGCTGGTTTAAAGATCCAAATCTTTTTTTTTTTTTTAAATATTTATTTATTTGGTTTAGTTGTACACAATGGGTTTATTTGTACGTACGTGGTGCTGAGGATTGAACCCGGGCCGC
Organism: Tamias sibiricus; assembly: GCA_025594165.1. Lineage (NCBI taxonomy): Eukaryota > Metazoa > Chordata > Mammalia > Rodentia > Sciuridae > Tamias > Tamias sibiricus. Next base: position 119,846,569 of record CM046663.1, on the reverse strand, counting down.
GCACGTGCTAGGCGAGCGCTCTACCGCTGAGCCACAATCCCAGCCCAAAGATCCAAATCTTAAAAGCAAAAACTGTAGAATATCTAGAAGAAATACAGAGGGGATGCCTATACTCTTGGGGTATGGAAGGTTTCTTAGGGCTGTAAAAGCACAAACTAAAATAAAATACCAAGCCGGGCGTGGTGGCGCACGCCTGTAATTCCAGCACTTGGGAGGCTGAGGCAGGAGGATCACCAGTTCAAAGCCAGCCTCAGCAATGGCGAGGCACTTAGCAATTCAGTGAGACCCTGTCTCTAATAAAATACAAAAAAAAAAAAAAAAGGGGCTGGGGATGTGGCCCAGTGGTCGAGTACCCCTGAGTTCAATCCCTGGTACCAAATAAAAAAAATAATAATAATAATAATAAAATACCAGTAAATGAACTACTTTAAGGTTGGAAACTCATATATAACACCAACAGAAAACCCAGTGATATAAAATTAGTATCCAAGTGATATAAATAGCTCATATAATAAGGAAAAACCCCTACCAACAATCTGGTTTAAAAAATAGGCACAGGATGAGAATATGCAGCTTGCTAGAGTAGAGCTTATAAAAATCAATACATGTATGAGAAGAAGCTCACTAGAAAGCATGAAAATACAGTTCAAAATAATGTGACAAATTCACACCTCTTGGGGCAAAAAATTAAAGTACAGTATTATAAACTTTGATGAGGATTCTCATAATTGCTAGTGGATGTAAATCAGTACCACACTATAAATTTTTAAATGTATTGTGACATTATTTACAAACATTCCTATCTGTAATCTAGCAATGCCATATATAGATACATTTCTAAGAAAAATGCATGAGCTGCACATAAGAATGTATATCTTTATTTCATGGAAGCTCTATTAAACATCACTGTAGTGATGTTCAGAATAATAAGAAAATTATTTTTCAAAACTGCTTTGACTATTCTGAATGCTCACATCATTTGGTCCTCTGCCTGCCTTTATCAGGAGGGAGTCAAAGGTAGTAGTAGTAGAAAGAGCAGGTACACTGGAAAACACCACTAGCAATTCAGTAAACTTCAGGTGGTAACACTTCAGAGTAGATGTTGTAAGAAGGGTTTTGGGATCCAAATTTTGTGAACTAGTAAAAAAATTCCACATGACTAGCACTGATCAGGAGATTGGATTAAACATCCTAAGTTCCCTTCCAGTGCAAATATTCTGTTTTTGTTATTTTTTTTTTTTTTTTTTTTTTTTTACATATAATCTTTCCTTAGTGACTGTACACATTCTAACTTGTTATATTCAAACTTGTGAAGTGTAATAGTGAATACATATCATCTCATTTAACTCCTGGAGGAGAGCTTCATTCAGGGAATGATAACAACTGGGCAGAGTAGTTAGTTGTCTCACTTCATATCCAGACCTGCATGAAAGGAATCCTAACACTTACTTTTTATAATTCATAGAGATGGGATAAAGTATAGTAGATAAAAACTTGGACTCTGGAGCCAGACTTCATTGTTTTAAAACCTAGATCTTCCACTTACTAGTTAAATAACCCTGGCAAGTTATTTATAATCTCTGTGCCTTAAGTTTCTCTCTGTTAGCCTGGAATGATAAATAATAGTAATTATCTGGGGGTGCAGTGGTGCATGCTTGTAATCCCCAGTGGCTTGGGAGGCTGGGCAGGAGGATCACAAGTTCAAAGCCAGCCTCAGCAACTTATCAAGGTTCTAAACAGCTTAGCAAGACCTTGTCTTAAAATAAAATATAAAAAGGGCTGGGGGACTGGGGTTGTAGCTCAGTGGTAGTGCTTGCCTAGCATGTGTGAGGCACTGGGTTCAATTCTCAGCATCACATAAAAATAAATAAAGATATTGTGTTCATCTACAATGGAATTTTTTTTTAAAAAAGAGCTGGGGATGTGGCTCAGTTGTTAAGAGCCACTGGGTTCAATCTCTGGTACCAAAAATAATAGTAGTAATTATCTCTCCTAGGTTATAAGGATTAAGAATGAACATATATAAAGCACTTAAAACATCATTAGGAAAACAATGTAAATCACATAATAAGCACTGCAAAATGTTGCGATTACTAACAAAATGGCTTCAGTCCTAGGAGAAACAAATGACTCATGGAGCTTTTAGAAAAAAATGAGAGGCCAAATTGTTTCTAAATTTTTCTGGGCTAAAGGAGAGATTTAAAAAATATTGGCTTTTACCTACCACCTTTCATTTTCCTGCTTCTCCTTTGAATTCAGTTTCTTTTTAAAAAATATTTATTTATTTTAGTTGTGCACAATGCGTTTATTTGTACGCGGTGCTGAGGATCGAACCCAGGCCGCGCACGTGCTAGGCTAGCACTCTACCGCTGAGCCACAACCCCAGCCCCTGAATTCAGTTTCTTAACTGGCAAGGTGTAATCCTCTTGTTAGGTAGAAACGTTCGGAGCAATGTATTTTTCTCACAATGTGTATGACATGTCATCATCACCAGCTGCTGTACTTTTTTCAGGCTGGAAGGCAACTGGAAGCAGAGCAGGCTTACAAGTACACGCTAAAGGTATGATACAGATACCTCTGTCATTTTGCCTGCGCCTTGCTGAGGTTGGGAAACCAGAACTTTGGAGCATTTCATGATGTGAATAATTTTAGAGAGACTTTTCTTACCATCTTTGCCATCACCATGGGGCTGCTAGGTTTTTAACTGTAACCTACATGTTGTCAAGAGTGATCTTTTTTCCACTGTTTTAGAATATAGCTTAATGGGAAGATAGCCAGTCAGTCAACCTAAATTATGGTTCTGGTTTGGACATTAGTTCAGGTGTTGCAAACTTTTTTTGTAAAAGGCAAAACAGGGAGTATTTTAGGGCTTGTAGGCCAGTTTGTTTCAACTACTAAACTCTGCTTTTGTAAGTGCAAAAGCAGCTAGAGATTTACATAGGTGAATGGCTGTGTTTCAATAAAATTTAATTTACAAAAAGTAGGTAGTAGACTGGATTTGGCTCATGAACAATCTCTGGCTTATTCCATTAGTTATGAATTGCAAGCAATTTGACTTGAAAGACAAAAACTTTAAAAAATTGCCACCAGGTCCATGTTTCATTCAAGCTAAAGAGCAAAAGGGGGAAAAGGAACAAGAACCACACTATAGCTATTTTACCTCCACGGCTTTCTTAGGTGTCCTACCCAATGACTTTAGCTTACATTTCATTGGCCACAGTAGGTCATCTGACTGCCTCCACCTGCCAAGGAAGGAGGAATGTGATTTTTGAGCTGATTAGTATTGCTGCCCTGGGAAGAAATTAAGATTTTGCTAGTAAGAGAAGGGTATTCAGCAGGTTACTAGATGGCTTTCCTATATACCTAGATCCTAAAATTAAATTCAGATAAATTAAGTCTGTGATTCATATATCTCTTGATTATTTCCTGTCAATTGCCAAATGAAAATATACACATTAGCCAAGAGATGTTGGTAATAATGTGAACAATTTAAAAAATAGACTTTAATAAGGTGATCTTACAAAAAATGTGTAAATCATGAAAGCTCATAGCCACTGATGCATTTTATGTAAAGTTACCCACATAACCAAAATAATGCTCTGAAGTCTTTTAATAGGGCTTCCATGAAATAAATATAGGAAAAGCCAATCCCATCTCAAGGAACTCTGCTCTTTAGCTGTGGCCCCATAAATGAGGGGTCATCTTCAAAGACACTTAGGTGTATCAGATATGACATGTGTACTTCCTTTCCTTGTTCCTGTAGCTGAAACTGAAAGATGAGGCTCTACTTGCAGAAATCCACACAGTACAGGAGATGGTTGGATTCGGAAATCCATCTTTCTGACATCCTTACAACTGAAGAATTTTCTGTGTGGGACTCTGAGCTCTTTTCCTTTGCAGAGAAAGTTTCACCATATGAAGCCTGGAGCTGGAGAACCAAAGAATGTTTGTTTTCTATGAAGAGAAACTCATTCATTTATTTCCATTGGCTGTTAGTGGATGTTTTACTGATTGACAGTAAACTGGATCATAATAAAAATGTAAACAAGAGACAGACAATTCATTAGTGTGGTTCTGGAGTTAGGGTATACTAAACTATGAGTAGTATGTACATATATAGCATATAAATGCATAAATCATTATATAATTTATATGTAGAAATCAAATTAAGGTACAGTGGAGTTACTGTTAGGGTTTCTGATGAAAGCTTCTGGGGTCACTCTGGAGGAAAGTCAGCTGCCAATGTCTATGGTTAGGTTCACTTACTGGAACTTGGAATTAAGCCATCATTTTCAAAGGTGGGCCTAGCAGACTCGTATGCTGGGTCAACTTACTAGAGCAAAGAGCATATTATTGTGGCCAGGACCTTTGGAACCAACGATGAACAAAGAAGCTTTGCTGCAGTCTGAGGTTCTAACTCCTAATGAACCAGGGGTATCTTCATGGATCTAAACCACAAGGCCCATGAAGACAACATCCTATAAGAAATGCCAAACTCTTCACTCAAGATGACAAATCATACTCCACCTCTACCCTCTTGGATCACAGTACAGCAAAAGCAGGAATAAAGGTTTCCCCTAATATGATGTGACTGCCTCTGGAGGTGGGAAAAGAGTAAGAGGGAAAGTGAGAGGCAAATTAGTAAAGAGAAGGATAAACTCTGGTCATTTATAATACCCCTCCTAGTCTCGGCCCAAACGCTGTCTTCTTTATGAAGTCTCCTGAGAAAGTACCGGAGTCGCCTTCTCTGCTTCCCCTTCTTACTGACCGCCCTTAGCTTTTCTGGTGCGCTCTCACCATCTCTCTGCTAGACAGAGCTCCCTGAGGGCAGAGGACGGCACCCTTTTGTATTGAGGTTCTCAGGACAGCGCCTCGGCACTAACAGGTGCGCAAAAAACGTTTGCAGGATACATGGATTTGCAGAGCACTTAGCACCGCACTGAACGTGACCGGCATTTTCCCCAACTCCTCTCGCTCCAGCAGGGACGCAGCCCAGGGACGGTCACACCGCCAGTGGAACGCCCCCTAGGCAGCAAGGGGTAGCACCCTGGGAAGGAGATGGGGGAAAGCGGAAAAGGCGGGGCGAGGGAACGCCCGCTTCCGGGACGAGGCCTTCCCGCCGGAGAAGCTGCCTGGTGTCCCAGCAGCTGGCTGCGTAGACTCGGCCAGTCGCCCTGCCACTATACCAGCAGCGGGACTCTCTGAGGAGCCGCACGTGGGCCGCACCATGGTCCACCTCAGTGAGTCATCGCGGCCCGAGGGGCCTTCCGGGTGGTGGCGGGAGCTGGGGTGTCCAGGAGCAGGGGGAGCAGCGCTCTCCTAGGCGCGCTGGAGGCCCCCCGAACCTGGATTAGCCACACGGCGTTACAGTTGATCATCTTCTCACAATTTCCCCACTTAATCCTTGCACAAACCCTCATCACATTTTACCCATGAGACAATTAAGGGTACGACAAAGTCAAAGAGTTTGTAAATGGTAGGCCTTTGCGGAATGGATTTGGGGATGAGGAGGAGAGCATTTCTGGATGGAGCAGTTAAGGGAAGTTTCACAAAGAGGATGGTATGTAAGCCACATTAACTAGAATAAATTGGGAGTGAGGACATTTGAGTGCAAGAAGGGAATTGTTCTTCTACCTACCTCATTTTTGCCTGCTTTGTTCCCTCTGATCTTGTGTCCTAACCAATTATTTCTCTATAGCTACCCTCCTCTGCAAGGCCTATCATGGGGGCCATTTAACCATCCGTCTTGCTCTGGGTGGCTGCACCAATCGGCCCTTTTACCGCATTGTGGCTGCTCACAACAAATGTCCCAGGGATGGCCGTTTCGTGGAGCAAGTGGGCTCTTATGATCCACTGCCCAACTGTCATGGAGAAAAACTCGTAGCCCTCAACCTGGAAAGGATCCGGCATTGGATTGGCTGTGGGGCCCACCTCTCTAAGCCTATGGAGAAGCTTCTGGGTAACTCAGCTCTGGTCTTAACTCATTGAGGGGATTTTACACTGAAGATGATGAGAATGAAGAATGTTTTCATTCCCTCCAGGCTGCTCAGGACTGGAGTGGAAACTGAAGTTGTGATCTAATTTGTCATTTTGAATCTGGAGATTCCTTTTATGAACTTCTTTATGGGACTTTATAAGTGGCTGGGATTTTATGCTAAAAATGGGAATAGCATATCTCCAATGGCCATCTGTTAGTTCACCTTTTTTTTTTTTTTTTCGAGTAGGGAGTATAGTGTTAGGAAATAGACATCATCCACTGACCTCTTGCAGTAAATGAGGGATGAGGTTGGAAGGAGAGTTTGGTAGGTGAGATGCATATTTTACATCCATATTCTGGGTCTGATTTCAGACCTCAATTCTGTGAGGCAAACTTCTCAGAGAAACATTGGCTTGTACTCTATTATAATAAATGAATATCCTGTTGCTTTTAGGTCTTTCTGGCTTTTTCCCTCTGCATCCAATGATGATTACAAATGCTGAGAGACTTCGAAGAAAACGGGCACGTGAACTTCTCTTAGCTTCTCAGAAAACAGATACAGAGGCTACAGAAACAGAAGCAAGTTGACTTTAGTGAATATAACAGTGGTTACAAAGTCAAGGTCCCCTAAAACACTTGTGTGGAGCTCATAAATTTGTTGGGTTTGGAGGTCAATAAATGAAGTTTTCTAAGTTACTATGCTTTTCTGGCCTGGCTTCAGAGATTTGTTTTTGTCATGATATAAGAGCTGGGTCTAGATACTAAGCATTTTTGGATGTCATTTGGGGAAAAGCTGTGGCTGCAGGGAAGATTGGACTTTGGGTTGTCCCTGGATCATTTGGGCAACTTTACAATTAAAGTTCAAGACTTTCCTGCTTCAGAAACCTCCCAACCAGAGCGAGCTTGGCTTATCCAAATGTTTCCTTAATCATTCATGATCATCCCACAAGCTCAAGAACACAGATCCCTTACTTATTCTTTTTTGTAATTGTAGATTTGTATTGTTTTGCTTGACATGTAATTTTAACTTTACAGAGACAAATTGATCATGAAAACTGCTTTTGGGCTGTAATAGCCTACCTTTTAAGGATGAGAAATTAAAAGGAAGCTAATATTGTAAAGTACCCCAATGTGCCTACCTGGAAAGTTCTGTCCAACATATGTTGTCTGTATAGGGGAAAAAATAAAGATGGGGTGCTTTTTAAAAGTCTAATTAGAAATTCAGTAATATGATCATGTTTAGGTGTCATGAGTCTGGGAAAAAATGACTGATTGCCAAAACAGAATATCACAGTATCTGTCCCCCCAGAGTTGTAGAATTCCACAACTGTAAGCATATCACAGTATCTGTCCCCCCAGAGTTGTAGAATTCCACAACTGTAAGCATAAATTACATGGTTTTAGTGCCTTCTGGATAATACATATTTCAAATTTGGTGTAACACTAAGATACAGCCAGGTGTGTTTGACACATGTGTGTAATCCCCGTGGCTTGGGAGGCTGAGGCAGGAAGATTGTAGGTTGAAAGCCAACCTCAGCAACTTAGCAAGCCCCTGTTTCAAAACTTAAAAAAAGGGATGAGAATGTGGCTCGATGGCTAAGCACCCCTGGATTCAATCCCTGCCACGAAGACAAGAAAAAAAAAAAAAAAAGATTGAGATACAGCCGGGCGCGGTGGCGCACGCCTGTAATCCCAGCACTTTGGGAGGCTGAGGCAGGAGGATCACGAGTTCAAAGCCAGCCTCAGCAATGGCGAGGCACTTAGCAACTCAGTGAGACCCTGTCTCTAAATAAAATACAAAAAAGGTCTGGGGATGTGACCCAGTGGTCGAGTGCCCCTGAGTTCAATACCCGGTACCACAAAAAAAAAAAAAAAAAAAAAAAAAAAAGATTGAGGTACAGAAAATTAAGGTTCTAAAACCCTATTAATATTCCAACATATTCTCTGGGTTCTATATTCTGAGAACAATGTCATCTCAAATTCTAGAGTCTTGGAAACTCCCCAAGGATTGTTTTTGGTTGGCTTCCACTTCTTTGAGAAGACTTTCAGGGCAGGACAGACAGGCAACCTAGATTTGACCTGGGATCTGAGAAATGCTTTTGAAAACCCTGGCAACTCCGGATGTTTGAAAGATATCAAAATGCCTTGGAAAGTTTGAGGCTTTGCAGGAACTTCTGGTAGAGGATAATGTGGTTCTGGAAATCCCTGATCCGAGAGGAGAACTGATGTGCAATGGGTTATTATTTTGAGCGCCACTGAGTTTTTTTCAACTCACTTTCTATTCTGGTTTATCCTTTGTCTAAGATCTTTATACACATATTTCTTGTGTGGGCTTATCTTGATTTGCAAAGTTTTCTCCACCCTTAGTCTTGCTTTGGATCTCCAGGCCTGTGTTTCACACAATGTATTGGAAGATAGCCCCAGCCCACCCTGCTGTCACCTCAATTCCAATATGCTCAAACCCAGCTATGAACTTTAGAAAGCATTAAATATAGTCTTTGCTTCAGCAGCTTCGGTCTTTACTAAAATGAGAGGTTGGGTCATTTACCTACACCAGTGTATAAGGTGATCCGGAACAGGAAGGTGAGTGGGTTTTCTTTCTTCCTTTTTTATGTCAAATCCGTAAGTCCTGTCAGAGTTTCGTGTTTAAAATACTAAGACTGGTGTTTTGTGCTTTTGTTTAAATAGGCTTTTTGCTGCAGGGCTTGAAAGAAAGTACCCTGGAACTGCTTTACTGCTTTGAGAATTATTTGGGAAAAAAACAAATCTACTTAACTGTTAGGTTGAGCCATGTGAAACTGCAGAAAGCTGATATTGACCAATTACCACTTAAAAAAAATTCTTATAAATACAACCTAATACACAGATATTCTTATCAGTGAAGAAGTGCCTGCTGGGACACTGGGAGCAACAAAAGTGATATAGTTCCATAGCAAGAGGAGGGTCGGGCACGAGAGGGTGTGGTGGACCCGGACGCTTGGGGCTCTGGCTCTAGAAGGCCCAGTCGCCGGTTGCACTTCCGGGTCTGATTATTCCGAGGCCAGGAAAAACCTGGCCACGCCCTCTTTACGGCTGCCGTAAAGCGGGTCTAATCGGGGCGACCAAGCCCCTTTCGCGTATTTTGTGACGCAGGCGCCCTGGGCTTTTTGAGCGGGAAAAGGAAGCCGAGCAAACCAAGCCAGGTGCCGCTGAGACTTGTATCTTTCGCGGAGCCCTTCCGCTTCCAGTATGGGGCTGCTGGCGCTGTGCGAGCAGGTGTTCGGTACCGCCGACCTTTACCGGGTGCTGGGCGTACGGCGCGAGGCTTCAGACGGCGAGGTTCGACGCGGCTACCACAAGGTGTCCCTGCAGGTTCACCCCGATCGGGTGAACGAGGGAGACAAGAAAGACGCCACCCTCCGGTTCCAGGTACGTGCGCCTACGCTGGGATTCACTCTTGGGCTTCCAAACCCCTAGGAACCGCCTAGGGGAGTTTCGCTGATCTTTACCTGGCGTTTTCTATTTTTATTTTTCTCGGTGTGGTTTCAGGGGTAAGGGCACGGGTGACTTTTGGATGCTATTTTCTCTCAGATCCTGGGGAGAGTTTATGCCGTTCTAAGTGACAAAGAGCAGAGAACAGTGTATGATGAGCAGGGAACAGTGGACGAGGACTCTGCGGTGCTCAACCAAGACCGGGACTGGGAGGCCTATTGGAGGTTACTCTTTAAAAAGGTAGGGGAGATTTGAAGGTTTCTTTGATTATTCCCATCATTTAATAAACGTTCATTAAATGCCTCGGAAGCCTTGAATTTTGTGTTAATTTTGTAGGAACTGAGGAATTTGAGTTTAGTGTTTAAATATACACAACACACACTCTTTAAGTGAAACAGGCCTTTCATTTCATGCTGATACAGTGTGATTGTGCGGTGAAGGCTGGATTGGGTGTGTGTGTTCAGGATGTGCCTTATGTATTCGGTTGCAAGCCCTGAATATTTATATGGTTTTCTTCTCATCCTTTTGGAAACTTCACTTAAATTTCGTTTCCCTGGTTCCTAGTTTAGCAATTGTGACTGTTGGACTAGAGAGAACTCTGAAAAATCTTAGGCATGGGAAATTTGGTTACTTGTCACAATTTTGACTCAAAGAACTGTTGTGTTTGCAAAGAAGCACTTAAATCTTTAGTTTTACTAGTGTACCTTTTATTTAAAATAATATTCTTGAAGTTACAGCCATCTCCTTTATCATCAGATATCTCTAGAGGACATTCAAGCTTTTGAGAAAACCTACAAAGGTTCTGAAGAAGAACTGGCTGATATTAAGCAGGCCTATCTGGACTTCAAGGGGGACATGGATCAGATCATGGAGTCTGTGCTTTGTGTGCAGTACACAGAGGAACCCAGAATAAGGAACATCATTCAGCAAGCTATTGATGCCAAAGAGGTCCCATCTTATAATGCCTTTGTTAAAGAATCAAAACAAAAGATGAATGCAAGGAAAAGGAGGGTAAGAGTTTAAATACTATTGATGATTTGTATCTTAATTTCCTACAAATAGGATTTGAGAATATTTACAATAGAAAGACTACTGACAAGGGTTGATCTATGCTTTCATCTAATTAAATGAGCATATCAATTCATCAAGAAAAACCTTTATTTTTTGGTATGTGATACTCAAGATGATTTTCCTTCTTTTTTTTTTTTTTTTTTTTGTGGTGCTGGGGATTGAACCCAGGGCCTTGTGCATGCGAGGCAAGCACTCTATCAACTGAGCTATATCTCTAGCCCTCAAGATGATTTTTTTGCATGGCTTGTTTATCATCCCAAGGTGATACTGAAATATTTTTCAGATGTGCCAGTTCTTATGACTTTGCTGAAGTAGTTCTCAGATGAAGTGATATGGAGCCCAGGTGTGTAACATAGATGCTAGTCCTTACTTTGATGAACAAGGAGAGGGCACAAGTGATTGTGTCTTGTTAAAAGAGCAGGCTGGGGTGTGGTGTAGCTCAGTGATGGAGCACTTGATCCCCAGAAACACACACACACACACACACACACACACACACACACACACACAAAAACTGGGTGCTGTGGCATCTGCCTTACAGGAGACTGAGGCAGGAAAATCACAACTTTGAGACCACTCTGGGCAATTTAGTGAGATCCTGTCTCAAAATAAAAAAGGCCAGGAGTATAGCTTAACCTCACATGTGCAAAGCCCTGGGTCAATCTTCAGTACCCAATGGGGGAGGAGTACAGAGCAGAGCAGATTCCTTACCTCATAAATTTGTATAGTTAACATGTCAGTTTTTATTTAAATAAAATTTACAATGTAAAAATGCAGGTTATTGGGCTTTTATGGGGGATTGATCCCTAAGTTGGATCCACAATGTACACTTTTTTCAAATGAACAGTTTATTTATTTATTTATCTATCTATCTATCTATCTATCTATTTATTTATTTATTTTTGTGGTACCAGGGATTGAACTCAGGGGCACTCGACCACTGGGCCACATCCCCAGCCCTTTTTTTGTATTTTATTTAGAGACAGGGTCTTACTGAGTTGCTAAGTGCCTTGCCATTGCTGAGGCTGGCTTTGAACTCGCGATCCTCCTGCCTCAGCCTCCCAAAGTGCTGGGATTACAGGCGTGCGCCACCGCGCCCAGCTATGAACAGTTTATTTTGATGAGGGTGTTTTTCTGGCCACACTTTGAGGAATACTTGGTAAGAATAAGTATTATGCCTGAGTATCTTTACACCCATATTAAACTGGGGTGGGGCCAGGGAATGATAGCAGAGGAAGGGTGCTTGAGGATAGATGGAGTTTAGGGAGAAAGTGAGTTCCGGGTAGCCAACTCTGCCTCTGGTCTTCTGGAAAAGTTGCTTTGGACTCTGAGTAACCATTTCTTCAGCTTGGCTTTCATAATTGTAGCACCATGGAGAGACAAAGATTTTAGATATAGGTGGTGGGAAAAGTTCTGCAGCTTCTAGGTACAAGATAACATGCAGAAAGAAAGCTGACCTTTTTGGTTTGGGGTATAAATTTAAAGGGTCTGTTTTGCCTAGATAAAAGGCCAGTGCCATTTCTGTTGAACTAGGCAAAGAAGTAGAATGTATAAGAGAATATCATTGTTTTGCTTCATTGGCTACATCTGCTTAGATGTAGGCTCACAGTCTGTCATTTTCTCAGATGAAATTGAGTACACCTATATTCAATAATAGTCCATTAGCTAGAGGAAAATCCCTAGAGTTTGAGGGGAAAATAGCAGAGCCCCTCCCTTAGGTCAGGGTGAATTTATTTGTTGATTTGCTGGGTCTGATTCAAACAGAAAATGGCATAGTTTTGAGAGACTATCCAGCAAACTTGGGAGAGAGGGATGCTGAATTTCAAGAGAGAATTTGAATATAAGGAAACTGTGTTTTGGCATAATAATATTCTAATCATCATTCAGTATTAATAGCATTCTTTGCTACTTTGAAAATTTAAATTTACCCGAGGGTAGAACCATTTATTTTAATAATTGCTTAAGGTATTGTGGTGTTTTGGAAAATTGGACAAAGGCAGCTTTGAAATCAGATAAAGATCAAAACTAAATTTGTTAATGTTTCTTATCACTGCTCAGGAGAAAACATTTTAAACCAGAATTGTTCACCAGACTGTCATTAGTCTCATGTAGTAAATTGAATTTCCAGAGGAAAATCCCAAAGTACCTGTGTCCTGGCATCCTTTTGAGAACATCTTTGGTTAAGTGACCTTTCCTGGCTCTCCCAGCATGTTTTCCTTTGTACCTAGGATTGAACTCAAGGGGTGCTTAACCACTGAACCACACCCCCTACCCTCTTTTATATTTTATTTTGAGAGAGGGTCTCACTAAGTTGCCGAGGCTAGCTTTGAACTTCTGATCTTCCTGCCTCAGCCTCTTGATACTCTGGGATTACAGGTGTGCACCATTGCACCTGGAGTATGTTTTCTTTTTTATAACCATTTGGTTTATGATGCCAAAGTATTTGTTACTTCTAGCAAGTAGAAATGAGAAAAAGTCAAATGCTTATTTTGAGTTAGAGAATGTATTGCTTGATATCAGTGTTTGTTATCTAGTGAATGACATTTATGTAATTTTACTCATTTTATCTGTGATAAAATTCTCAAATCATCAAGGATTTCTTTTGAGAAAGAAAGTGTTATTGTAAGCATTTCCGGTTGCCCTGAAGTCTCATGAGAGTTTCTGCTTCAGGCTCAAGAAGAGGCTAAAGAAGCAGAAATGAGCAGGAAGGAGTTGGGGCTTGATGAAGGAGTGGATAACTTGAAAGCACTCATTCAGGTAAACTTGGCAGGTTTGTTCTGTTCTGACTCCTCTATTAATATACTTTTCAGAAGTGTGTATGTAGTATTATATTTTGTTTTCTCTTTTTAAGACATAACTCTTACCACTATTGTCTAATTGTAGAACATTTTCATCACTTTCTAAAAGAAATCCCATGTAGGGCTGGGGTTGTGGCTCAGCGGCAGAGCGCTCGCCTCGCACGTGTGCGGCCCGGGTTCGATCCTCAGCACCACGTAAACATAAATGTATTGTATTGTGTACAACTAAAGTAAATAAATAAATATTAAAAAAAAAAAAATCCCATGTAGGGGCTGCAGTTGTGGCTCAGTTGTAGAGTGCTTGCCTAGCATGTGTGAGGTACTGGGTTCAATCCTCAGCACCACATAAAAATAAAGGTATAAAAAAATAATAATATTAAAAAAAACATTTTTATACTTGTAGATGGACAGAATGCCTTTATTTTGTTTATTTTTATGTGGTGCTGAGGATCAAACCCAGTACCTCACAAGTGCTAGGCAAGCACTCTGCCACTGAGCTAAATCTTAGGGCCCCAGCCCTAAGATTTTTTTAAAAAAAAAGAAAGAAACCCCATGTAGTTCTGCCATTCCCTTTTGCCCCCACTTCCTAGTAACCATGAAATACTTTGTCTCTATGGGTAGTGTTGCATTTTGACAGCCATGTTTTAACTTCTCAAACAGAGTAGACAAAAGGATCGGCAAAAGGAAATGGACAATTTTCTGGCTCAGATGGAAGCAAAATACTGCAAACCTTCCAAAGGAGGAGGGAAAAGATCAACTCTCAAGAAAGAAAAGAAATAATGGAATTTTTCTCTTCAAAGGTCCTTAAGCTTTCATCAGTGCCCCTAGAGGCAAGGTGTAAGTTAACCTAACTCTTGAAAGAAGTTGTCTTTCCAGCTTAAATTATTCAGATTGACTAAATCAAGCAGAAATTCTCAAGCTATTTTTAGTGTTTCCAAAAATTACCTGACACTGTGAAGTCCTCATGTGAAGGAATGTGATAGTGATAGTTGGGAGGGTGGTATACTTCTGACAGCACTTCTATGGCTCTTTATCCAGGGAGCTCCATCTAGAATGTGGGTCTAGGGCTGAAGACATGGGTCAGTGGTATAGCACTTGCCTATCTGGGCACAGGAGTGGGGGAAAAAAAAAAAGAATATGGATCTTTCTGTAGTGCTTTCAGTGATGTGCATGTCTTTTAGACCTAGTTAGAATACTGAGAACACTTGCTGATGAGCTGTCTTCCAATTAATTGGCCAGTTTGCTTTTGGTCTTAATGATCTTCAATATTAAGACTCTCTCCTTTTTTTTTAAACTGAGGCAGGTTTTGTACTCTTATTCTTGAGGTATAGAAGAAACAAGTACTCAGATTACTTCAAACATTTGGGAAGACTTGTATATGATTAAATGAGTAAGAAATTAGTTCTGGTGGCTTTTTTTTTTTTTTTGGTACCAGGGATTGAACTCAGGGGCACTCGACCACTGGGCCACATCCCCAGCCCTTTTTTGTATTTTATTTAGAGACAGGGTCTCACAGAGTTGCTAAGTGCCTTGCCATTGCTGAGGCTGGCTTTGAACTCGTGATCCTCCTGCCTCAGCCTCCCAAAGTGCTGGGATTACAGGCGTGCGCCACCGCGCCCTAGATCCCTAGATCCCTAGATCATTTAAAATGTGATCCAGATAAAATATGAATGGTGTTCTGGATAAAGAAGAGGACAAAAAATAAGCCTAGTTAGCATGATAATAGCCTGGTTTCAGTAGCATAAAGAGATATATGTTGTCCTGTCTGATTGCTCCTTGGTGTCCTAAGGTCACTGAGCTGAGCTGAACTTTTTTCCCTCTTATGTAAAAAAAAAAAAATTAATCTAAAGTCGTCAAAATTCTATATATTAAATATATCCAGTTTTTTTTTTTTGTAAAAGAAAAATTGCACTGGTTTGAATACACACAAACATACAAGAATGAGGAAACTGGGCTAAACATCCTCTTGGAGATACCTTCTGACTCTTAAGTTTGAAAGGCAAGCTATATATGGATCCAGTGGTTTGTTACAGGGCAGTCAGTGGACTGATTTGAGAAAACAATACACATTTTCATCTATATTTCTATGAGTCTGTGGTATGTATTCACTGGAATATGTGGATTTTTTTTTATAAAGGACTCTTCAATTTAAAATCTTGATTTGTAGACTCTTATATTCAGTATACCATATGCATAAACAAGCCTATTGCTATTGAACATTATGTATAATAATTTATCTAAAAATAAGCACATGACACAGCTTACAGTATGTGATTACAAACAAGTTAAAAAATACTCTTTTAATTGTATTAAAAATATAATTCAGTGCAAGTTGTTTGAAGTATCTGTCCTCATGTGATATAGCATTACGTTGGTATAATTAGTCACCTCAAATTATGATCATTTGAAATTATCCACTCTGAAAATTAACAATAAAATCTAACACTGGTAATGATAATTAAGGCTAATGTTCAATGAAATTTAAATACATTTAAGCCATAGTTAAAAACCACTGCTGTATTCATGAGTACCCTCAGGAAAACGTCCATGGTAAAATCAGAAGCATGCCAAAGTTCTTTACTACTTTTGTTAGGATATGTTTATATTGGTTCACAGTTTCTTAGATTCTTAAGGAATTTGTGCTTTGGTGGCTCTAAAGTAGATTGTATAAATTATTTTAAAAATAATGCTAATTTTTCTAGAGCTTCAGGAGAAAAGCTTGCAAGATGAATTAAATATTTGGGAAAAAAGCAGAACCAGTAAAATACTTTAAGAAGAAAATTAGCATAAGCTGACATCATGCAAGCATTCTGTAAGGTAGAGCTGTTTTGAAAAAAATACGTGATATAATTGGGTCATATGGGTTACTTTATACCAATGCTCAGGCCTTTAATTACTCAGCCTTTCTATTTCATTCTGTTGATAGGATTAGAAATCTAATGAGAAAGCTTTAGGAATGATGTTTATTTTGAGTAGCTCAGATTTTTTGTAGCACTATCTCCTAAAAATGACTCAAAGCTGAGTGAACTCTCAAGAAATTAATACAAGTTGAAATATTCTGAAGCCAGTGATATTGTTATCAAATCATTTGCTACTTATTGTTGTACATGTAATCTCATAGAATCCTATATATGTACTGATCATTGTTAACAGACAACATGAGCAGTGATTTGGGGGCAATTATTCGTTGTTACATCTTTGGGTACAGTCTTTACTGTCCAGTGGAATAGGTTAACTTATGCTGAAAGAAGACAATAATTGGAGTTAGAAAGAGTACCCGTGCAGTCAAATCTTTTGGTGGATACTCTGTTGTTTTTCTCAGTTAGTTGTACCAAAATTTTAACTCTTCATGAAGATGGATTCTTAGTTGATCTTGTATATAAGCTCTCCATCATTTGATAGTCGAACACTGATTCCTGAAATCTTCCCACATGTGTGCAGCCTGATAGGTTCTTCTCATTTGCCTTATGGTCCCTGCCTGGTTCTAGAGATTGGTCCACCTCTGCTTTGAGATTTTGTAGACGCATGTAATTGAGGACCTGTCAGACACAGATGACATCACAGAGTAACAGTAAATAGTCTAGATTTGGTAATAAATATCAAAGTTCATATCCTAGGGCTTTTTGTTCCACTATTGGTCAGACTTTAAATTTGGAGACTGCAACTAAGTAGTAAAGAGTGTATTTACTAAAAAATCCAAATTTAGATATTTTACCCCATTTAAAAAAAAAAAAAAGCCCTGCATTCTTAAGAAATAAAAGCAGTCACCTAGTTGTGCTTAGGAGCCCACTGATTAAAAAGGACTAAGATGTTTTTATTTCACTCACCTAAATGTTAAATTAGTTACATCTGTGGCTGAATATAATAATTGTAGCTCAGAGGTAGCATTGCTTCTTTTGTAGAAGGAGTCCAATGAAAGCATTCAAAGACTACCAAGTAATGGTATTAGGAACTGGGCTAAGAGAAATCACTTGGACTACAAAAATGGCTTGATTAGTTTTATTGTTACTTGCTGATTAATTATTAACAGGAAACATTTCAACTTGGATCAGTACTTCTAAATTTCACCTATAACAATGAGAATGACCCTGATCATGGTGAAGACCCCTATGAGAAAAATTAAGATATCCTGAAATTTTCTCCCATGACTCCTTTGTTAATATAATTTTGGAGTATAATTTTGAGATAAAAAGAATTAATGAGAGGGACTGGGGTTGTGGCTCAGTGGTAGAGCATTCACCTAGCACATGTGAGGCCCTGGGTTCGATCCTTAGCACCACATAAAAATAAAATAAAGGTATTGTGTCCAACTACAACTAAAAAATAAATATTAAAAACAAAAGATTTAATGAGATAAAATCAGACTTATCATATTCTGGCATTTTAGAATTTCTTTTCTTAATCTGGCCTAATAGGTAAACTTTTAAACAAAGCAGTTTAATCCATAGGAATATGGATTTTGCCTACATAATAAAACTCATGTTGTGTTCTTAAAGAATGTTTGAATGTTATGAAAATGACTCATTTTAGAAAAAGATTATAAAGTAGTTTTACTAGAGTAGTGAAAGGTTATTACATGATATGAAAAAAAAGCAATCTGGAACTTTTTGGCTTTGAGCAATTGAACTATTTTTATTATACCCCATCTTCCAAAATGAATTTTAAGGGGGTTTACAAAGATGTAGGAAAACTAAATACAAAAAAATCTGGAGAAGGGGAAGATAAGTGTAACATCCACACTGTAGCAAAGTAAAAGCTGCAGTGCCACCATACCTGCAGATCCCCTACCAGGTCGGGCTTGATGAGGGTACTCAAGTGCACATGAACGACGATACTGTGTATCTGGCTAAAAGAAAAGATGAGACACATCTTACTATGCAGTTTCTCCCAAAGGATAATACTTTAGCAGGTTTAAAAGGGAAAACCTTGAAATAGATGACAATGCAAAAGGCAGCATCTGCCAACTTGTATTGAATTCCTATTAGAAAATCCAAGCCAGATGCCCACAAGCCACTTGTTGACTTGTAAAAACTCTAAATTCTGCAACTTTATTAGTATGACTCTAAAAAAACTTAGCAATTATAAATCCATGATTTAATTTAATTGGCTTCAAGGGAGTTTAATCTGATTTATCTATTGCATGTTGACTTTAAAACAATAAGCTTTTTCAGCTATATTGAAATACCCATGACTTAACCACATTGAATTTAACTTCACATTTTTTTTTCAGTTGTAAGAAACAACATTTCAGACATCTCAAGGAATTTAAATTTACAACTCAAGATGTAATTATACCATTCTGCTGGGAGTTCTGGAATGAAAAAACATCCTTCAATTCCCTATCAAGAGAGCTGAGTTAGGAGATTTAGGGAATCCCCTCTCCTCCGTGAAGCCCCATATTCTAGACAGTAAGGTTCTATAAGGTCAGATGGTGTCTTTCAATTACATTGAGCTACTACTGATCTCTTATGGGGAGAGAAATGGCTGAAATAATTTTTTACTTTATTACTACTATAAAAAGACCTCTGAAGTGTTTTCATTGTTCTATTTTATTCCTGAGGCAAAGTTAAATTTTGATAGGAAAGAATATAGCTCTAGAATGTAAGCTTAACAAATGTTCTGGGTTGTTATGAGAAGACCAATTCAAGATATTCTCAGACTTTCTGGGGTTTACATTAAATCCTAACAAATGCTCACATTTCTTTTTTGCCCTTGTTTTCAATGAGTTTTCTCCTAAAGTAAGTCTCCTGAGGTCTACTAGGTTGAATAGTGTCTCCCCCAAGTTAACGTCTGCTTGGAACTTGTGAATGTGAACATATTTGGAAATAGGATCTTTGCAGATTTTATCAAGTTAAGGTGGAGCCATAGGAGATCAGGATGGACCCTAAAATTCAACGACAGTTTTTTTTTTTTTCCTCCAATGGACCTTTATTTGTGGTGCTGAGAGTTAAACCCAGTGCCTCACACATTCCAGGTAAGTACTCTGCCACTGAGCCACAACCCCAGCCCCTCAATGACAGGTATCTTAAAGAGGGAAACTTGGACAGACTTACAGGGAAGAGAAGGCCACATAATGATGGAGGCAAAAATTGGAGCAATGAAACTGCAATCCAAGGAATACCAAGGATTGCCAGAAGCTAGAAAGAGGCAAGGAAGGATTTTTCCTTAGAGCTTCCAGAGGGAGCAGAGCTCTGCCAACACCTTGAATACACTGAAGTCCTGCTCACTTATACTCATCACTCTATAGTAGAAGGGAGATTGTACAGTGCCTTAGACTGATACACTTCAAGGGTCATGAGCTGGGTTAAGTGGGTTGCAAACCATCATCCTGAAAGCCTCTCTTGAGGCTGCTGATGGTTAGGCTCATGTGGGGGGCCTGGTTATTGGGCACCCCCACAACCTGTGCAATGCCAGTCACTTCCCTGGGCTCTCCAAGCCCTTTTGCAGCAAAGGAGATGAAGTGGGATTGCACCTGCAAATAGGCAAGGTCAGTGCATGTCCCCCAATCTAACGATCAGTTTTCTGTTATTGCTTAAAAAGGGTAGTAAACATATAGTAAATGGTAAAGCAATGTCAGCTTTTAAAATATCAATGGAAAGAAGTCCTGACACACTCATCTGCCTCATTCTTATACCACTCTGGTGTAATTCCACAGGTAGACAGGCTGATCTGGTATGTACTGGGATTTTGTGCTTGTGCTCAGAAATATCTAGATTCTTTAGAATTGGTAAGTTGGACAAACTGAAAATTTTTTCATCAGTTCTCTTCATCATGAGCAAATAGGAAGCATATCACTCTACCAAAAATGACTGAGTTGTATTGGGCCTGGAGAAGTCAGGTAAAAGGAGCCTCTCTTGAGGTGTCTGATGGTTAGGCTCATCCACCACTGCACTTTGAGCTCGACTGGAATCACCATGGGGTTTCTGCAGAGGAAATAAAAATTACAGAAACTTAAAACTCCAGTGGGGGCTTCAGATGTCCCCCATCAACCCAAGCAGGTGTAGTAACTTTGGGCCAAGCAGCTTCAATTCCACTGTTATAAATTAGAATTCAGCTTGTATATTTGATAGAACATGATATAAATTAAGATCACAGGACAAATCCTGCAGAATTACTGTCCATGAGGTATTATCAGTTCACAGAAAGGCAATGTGAAAGAGACATACCATTTGCCTCTGTGGCCCCACAGGGCTCAGGTGTTCCACTTCAGTTGTGCCGATAGGTGGCAGCAGATTATTTCGACTCAGGGGCATTGGTGAGGGAGAGAGAGAGTCAGCTGCCAAAGGGCTGAACATCCAACCAGTGAAGACCAAGAATCGAAAGCACAAAGTTGTTAATGAGACAAGCAGATTGAGGAATAAAGTTAATGAAGCATAGAAATTTAAGTTATGCCATGTTTTTACACAAACGTAAATCAAAGGAAAGATTATTATCTTTTTGGTATTAGGGATTGACCCAGGGGCACTTAACCACTCAACCACACCCTCAGCCCCAACTTCTTAATCTTTAGACAGGGTCTCCCTAAGTTACTAAGGCTGGCTTTAAACTTGTGACCCTCCTGCTTCAGCCTCCCAGGTAGCTGGGATTATAGGGGGAAAGAGACCTCCACCCCCCATTCTAAATTTTTAGCTAAATCAACAGAAAGATCCAGTGTCTATTTCATCAAAATTTAACTCTAAATGATTAGTTCCTAGGGACAAATTTTGGTCTTATATCTAAATTCATTCTCTATGTAAAATTGATTAGTTTTACCACAGATTCCAGAAATTCTGCTTTTGAAACCTACACTCGTGATCCTCTGAGGATTTCTTCCATAGGTCTTGGTGTTCCGGTGCGTGAGTGGCTTGTGCTGATTGGATGAAGGGTACGTGGTGGGGGATTACGTCTCCTGGCAGACTGCACTGTATATGACAGACATGATGTACTAAGCTCCAAGGCTCGGTTTGGCCAATTTCGGGTTGAAAAGA
This sequence comes from Tamias sibiricus, assembly GCA_025594165.1. Lineage (NCBI taxonomy): Eukaryota > Metazoa > Chordata > Mammalia > Rodentia > Sciuridae > Tamias > Tamias sibiricus. The sequence goes on along the minus strand of CM046663.1, from coordinate 119,825,285 downwards.
TGGTACTGGACCCAGGCCTCATAAGTAGCTTGTCATCAAGATCTCTAGTGGCCAAATCAGAAACCCACAATGAATAAAGATCACCATGTATGGTAAGACTAGACTTTCAGGGTTTTTTGTTTTTAATAAAGCCTTAGTATAAAACATTCAGGGGAGAAAAAGAGCAAAACAGAAACCTTTCAGTTAACAGTTTGCAGAAGGTAATCTAGAATGAAGGCATGAGAATTTTAAAAGGAGGACATTATTTCAGTCATAAACATAATTTTAGGGTAGGGACAGCAATGGTGACCTCTAAAATTTCCCCACTTCCACGGTACTAGGGATTGAACTCCAGGGCATTTGACCACTAAGCCACATCCACAGCCCTATTGTATTTTATTTAGAGACAGGGTCTCACTGAGTTGCTTAACACCTTGTTTTTGCTGAGGCTGGCTTTGAACTGGTGATCCTCCTTCCTGCCTTAACCCCCTGAGCTGCTGGGATTACAGGTGTGCATCCCTGCTCCCAGCTCAATCAAACAATTTACTAGAATGGAAATTTGGGAAAGCAGATACATTATTCACCTGTCATCACAGTGCTTTCCAAAAGTCTGCTCTCTGCTAAGAGTCCTATATTTGAGGACTTTTTCCCTTTTTAAGCTGTGAGAATGTCAGCAGAAAGACAAATGAAAGGCAAATATTACTGCTTGGGAGCAGTTGTGGCACCAGTGTGGCACTCACTGCAGAGATTAAAGTGCTGAACTAGTTGGAACCTACAGGGGTAGAGATTTGGGGTCCTTGGAAAGCTGGGACAGGCAAAGGTTCCAGGTGTTGTGCTGTAAAGGGTAGGGGACAATTGTGGACCGTAATTTTGAAAAAAAGTTGAGAAATACCACTCTTAAGATCTCTGATGAATGAAATACCATGCCTAAACAGTTTGGTAGCTTAAATGCTGCCCTACGGATTTGGGGGTTTTCTCCCTTTTTGTTTTAAAACAGATGAGAGGAAAGTTTGATTATTGTAAGACATTCAAGAGAGTATTTGTGTAGTGAAATGGAAGGAAAATGTAAGAGTAAAGCAGCCAAATTCTGCCACTTCTCCCTATGGCTTTCAGCAAATTCCTCAAACTTTTCAGGCTACTTTTTGTCCTTTATTGCATCAGAGTTTGGAAGATTTTGAAGGGAGAATGACCATAGGTCTAAACTTGAAGATTTCAAAAGATCTTTCTGGTTGTCCTGTCTTTTAACTATTCTTCACTGCCTTTTTTTTTTGGGGGGGGGGGGCATACCAGAAATTGAACTCAGGGGTGCTTGGCCACTGAGCCACGTCCCCAACCGTATTTTGTATTTTATTTAGAGACAGGGTCTGAGCTACTTAGCACCTCGCTGTTGCTGAGTCTGGCTTTGAACTCAAGATCCTCCTGCCTCAGCGTAGCTAGCCACTGGGATTATAGGTGTGCGCTACTGGCCCTCACTGCTTTTTCGTTAAAAAAGGTTTAGATTTTAGCTGCCCCTGTGTTCATTTTTATTTTCTGTGGACTTCTCATTCATAATTCTGGGTTCAATTATCATCTTTAGATAGGTGACTTAGAGATTCATGTCCAAATCTAACCTCTTCACATTTCCCATGAGATGGCCCATCATCGTAAACTTCACAGCCTGAATGAAACTCATCTTTTCATGTAAAACAAGCTTCTAAGTTTGAAATCTCAGAGCTGATTTTGATTCCTCTGTTTCTATAGAATTTCATTTTTTTTTTTTTTTGGTACAGGGGATTGAACTCAGGGGCACTCGACCACTGGGCCACATCCCCAGTCCTTTTTGTATTTTATTAGAGACAGGGTCTCACTGAGTTGCTAAGTGCCTTGCGATTGCTGAGGTTGGCTTTGAACTCACGATCCTCCTGCCTCGGCCTCCCAAGTGCTGGGATTACAGGCGTGCGCCACCGCGCCCGGCCAGAATTTCATGTTTTATAGTATCTCCTAGAACAGTTCATTCCTTTACTTATCCTGTGCTTGAGTGCAGACCCTTTCAGTTCATGCTGGCACCCTACTCTAGACTCCATTCAGTTCTTCCTGCTGCAATCCAGTTTTCCACTGCTGTGAAACCTGTCTTCAAATTCCTGATTTAAATATATGTGCTCCTCAGCTGAAACTAACATAACTGGTAGGAGTGCAAAATGCTACAACTACTTTGGGAAATAGCATGACAATTTCTTATAAAATTAAAAGTACATCTGTCACCCTTCCCTTATAGGTAATGACCCAAGAGAAATATGACCATAAGTCCACAAAAAAGACCTCTGCAAGAATATTTATAATGCCTTTATGTATATAATAGCCCCAATCTGGAAACAAATGAAGTGGTAACAACAGGAGTGTAAATAACTTGTGACCTATTTTTACAATGGAATACTACTTGGAAATAGAGGTCATGTGCAACATGGATGAATCTCAAAAATAAGGTCTTCGAAAACATCCACAATTGGGTCCCAGTATTCATTAGTTTCATAGTCTTTCCCACTGATCATACCATGGCCTATTTCAAATCTAGAAGATTGTCAGTGATCTTAGATCACTCTCTTCCTATCCTATAGCAAAACTGGTCTTTTCTCTTTCCTAAATATCTTGCATTTTCCCATCTCCAAAAGTTTTCCCACACTATTCTTTCTGCCTAGAATGGCCTTTTTCCTTTTCTCAGCTTATCCAAACCCCCACTTAAACTTACTCACCAAAATGCCTCCTCCTTTGGCCTGCCGTAGCATACATTCTGGGTAGCACTCTGTCACAAAAATGCCCTATATGATTAGGTCTCTCTACCCATGTGTGTCTTCACTTTCCAGTTATTAGTTCCCTGCAGGTGGACACCTTGTGCTTTGGATGTGTTACTCCCCCAGGTGTCACTGTGGTTGCTTGGTAGGTACTTAAAAAGACATGTTGATTGAATGACTTTGCTTTCCCGTTATTTCTCAGTGGTCTACTTAAACTATGAAAATGTTATACTTCTTACAGGAGCTTGTCCATTAGGGAGAGATTTCTTGACTGTAGAGGCATCCCATGAATCAAGAGACCATTTGCATTTGGCTGATGACCACTTGCTTGACAGAGACTCATCTACATGTCAAAAGAAGACATTACTCTTTATCAGTTGGTGAAGGTACCTGCTTGATTTCACAACTTTGCCAAACATTAATATTTCCAATTAGGTCATTTATACATTTTTCCCTGTGACTAAACTTTTACATCGTGGCCAGTAGCCCTGAGGCCCAAAGTGTACTCCCAAGAGGATAAGGCCCTTTTCTTTCCTGTCCATTCCTAAGTGACAGCCGGTCAAGGATGCCAAATCAACCTAGATGAAAGCTGACCACATGGTTGATTCTGGATTGTAATAGATGTCTCTTCAAAAAAGATAATTACTTATCCTAATTTGCAACTAATTTCTTAAACTGAAGCTGATCAGTGCAGGAGTCACTGGGTTTTTTATGATAACGACAACTTTACTGAAAAATATGATAGACATATTTTTCATAAATAATACAATTAAACAACTCTGAGTAAATTTTCATTTGATGAGAACAGTCCAAGGCTCCCTAACATCCATTCTGGGGCTTACCAGATTTGAAGTGACGGACAGCACCTTGGACTGTGGCACTCGAGGTAACACCAAAGGATGTGGTTCACTCAGCACACAGGGACTTTCTGAATCTGGCCTGGTGACTGCAACATTACTCTCATCATCTGAAAAAAGGAACAGACTTCTATTATCCACAGGTATCTTCTGACTCACAGCAACAGTATGAAAAATATCTTCCCTGATAATTCGTAATCTCAAACAAGGCTTCACTCATCTCTGCAGACCAGTTTCATAGCACCTGCATAGTTTAAAAAAACAAAACCTCAAACCAAGAGTTCAATTTTAAGTGGTTGTTCAGGCTGGTGATGATTGTGGCACACTGCAAAAGGAAAAGCAAAGATTTCTGAGTCAAAGTGATGTGACAAAACTTTAAGAGTTGATGGAATTGTTCTACATCTATGCTGTCCACTGTGGACAAGCCACATGTAGCTATACAACGCTTAAAATGTTGCTACTGTGATAGAGGAACTTAATTTATTTTGTTTAATTTTAATTTGAATAATCACACATTGCCAGGGACTATTGGATCGTGTAACTCTAGGGAAACATACATCATTAATTCAGACCTGTGTTCCCACAGATGAAATATGAAATTAGAAACTACTGCTAAAAATCACATATCCATAAGGAAACGAGATTCCTTGAAAAAAAAAAAAAAAGGCAGCAAAAACATAATCAGGGGCTGGGGCTGTGGTTCAGCGGTAGAGTGCTCGCCTGGCACGTGCGCGGCCCAGGTTCGATCCTCAGCACCACATACAAATAAACCCATTGTGTACAGCTAAAGCAAATAAATAAATATTAAAAAAATACATAATCAGATCTGCAAAAGACCTTAGAAATTGGAATGAATGGATCAGAATGTAAAACAAAGAAGCAACTGAAAATATGAATAAGAACAAGACAAAGTGACTAAGTACATTTTTAAAAGAACACAATAAAGCTATAAAAGAGAAACAAACTAAGATTATTAAAGTTAAAAACTCAGCAGAAGGTTAATGAAAAATAGTGAACCAGAAGAAAAAGATTTCAAGAAATTATCCTGTATTCAGAGAAAATGTGAACTGAACACTAAAATGGGTGGATTTTACTATATGTAAATTATACCTTTATTTTTTAAATAGAGAAATAAAAGCACAAGAAAACACCCTTTAAACACTGACAAAAAATTAAAAATTGAAGAATGGTAAATATTGATGAGACTGAGGACAGGAATTTGTAAAATGAAGATGCATATTCCTTGGAACCCACCAATTTCACTCCACAGTACATACCCTAGAGAAACTTTTCCACATGTATACTATGAGAAATATTTAAAAATGTTCATAGCATCATTAGTCATAATTGCCAAACACTGCATTTTAGTATTTCTAAAACACTGGGATTTTAGCTTTCTCACCATCAATTATGGCTACAAAAATGAAGAGAAATAATCTAAATCCATGTGAATTCTTCTGGTGGTCAAAGTTTTATGTAATTTTGAGTTACAGTTGACAAATTAACCTTATAACCTGAAAATACCAAGTTGTCAAATGGTTCTGTTGCATGTTACTAGTTTGGCTTTTTTCCTCACATGGGTAGAGAATGTTGCTGTAGTAAGCCAGGTGCAATGGCACACGCCTGTAATCCCAGCACTTGGGAGGCTGAGGCAGGAGGATTGCGAGTTCAAAGCCAGCCTCAGCAATGGTGAGGCACTTAGCAACTCAGTGAGACCCTGTCTCTAATAAAATACAAAAAAAGGGCTGGGGATATGGCCCAATGGTCAAGTACCCGAGTTCAATCCCCAGTACCGGAAGGGGAAAAAAAAAAAAAAAAAAGAAAGAAAATGTTGCTGTAGTAGTAGGAATAGGTTTGTGCCAGTGCCTAAAAGTTGGCTTTCACAACAACTAACTAGCTGGTCCAGACCAAAGCCAAAAATGAAGGAATTCTCTTTTCATATGTCCAGGTATTATGACCAAAAAGTAATAGTCTATTGTACTTTTACATATTCCAGGAACTTCTCTGTATACTTTATGTAATTATATTTATTTCTTAAACACCTCATGAGACAGGTAGCATACTCATTTTATAGAGAAACTGAGGCACAGGTTATGCAAATTGCTAGTGATCTAAAGTTAGTGTTAGGAATCAAATCCAGGTTGTTGGCAACAAAGTTTGTGCTTTTAACCATTGCACTACCCTCATGAGCAGGAGTTGGCCCCATGGGCCAAATCTGCTATTTGTATTTTTGCCTATGATGATAAAATACACATGAAATTCACCCTACTATTTTAAAATATACAATTCAGTGGCATTAATTATATCCATGGTATACAATCATTACCACGAACTAGTTCTAGAACTTTTCCATCATTTCACACAGAAATCCCATACTCATTACCACTGTCTGTTTTTGTAAATGCAGTTGTAATAATACTTCATTCTTAATTGTTGTGTTGTATTCTAGTATGTGAGTATATTACATGCCACTGTTAGTGGACATTTGAATAGTTTCCAGTTTGTTTTCTTGCACACAGTACATTATCAACCTTCATGTATAGTCTTTTGGAGAATATAAATACTGAGTACATAGGAGAGTATGTAGCCATACTCATGCCAATTCATTTACATATTGTTTATAGTTGCTTTTCTGTAACAAGGGCAGAGCTGATCACACAGAGAATGGCTGGCTGGGAAAGACAGATACTTACTATCTGGCTCTGTATAGACCAAGTTTACTAACTTCTGTTTTAGAGTATTTCAGTCAACCCACTAAACAAGTTGGAGAGCCTCCATCTATTTCAAAACAGTATCTTGTTTTTAGACTTTAGGCCTCAAAAATCACAATTATAATGCAGCAAAACAGCTTAAATTTATGGGTGCATAGAAAAATAAACTAAAAGGATATATATTCATAGCCCAACATTAAAAAGTTGTGAAAGGTGAAATCAGCACCATTAAAAAAAATCTATTTGCTGGGATTCTGCTTACAGCCAAGGGAGAGCAATAGGGACTATTTTATTGCCTAAAACAGCCAATACAACAATAAACCAATGGCTTTTAAGACACTGGATAACAGGTTGTAAAAGACAGTGAGCCCTGGGATGAGAAACAAATGAGATTATGTCCTATAATCGCCTGAAACAAGTTTCCAAGATATGGCACAAGGAGGGAGAACCAAGGCAATGTGTGGTGGACTCTAAGAGTCCACAGAGAGGAAGGCAGTTAGGATTCATAGGACAGGGTACTGAGTGGAGAAAAAATGCACAAAAACCGAGGATATCTGGGAGAAGGTGGTAAATCCTTTGAGTATTCAATGTGTACTGATCAGTGCATGTGTGAGGAAAAAAAAGAACCAAGTGAAAGAGAATAGTACCTGCTGCTCACATGGAATCAGGAATAGTGCCTGCTCTCATCAGTTAGACCAGAAAAACTCATAATTCATGAGGCACTGGGCAGAGTAAGATCTGTGGATCTTAGTGTAGAATAAAAGTAGGTGGAGAATAAAAGCAAGACCAGGGGCTGGGGTTGTAGTAGCTCAGTGGAAGAGCACTTGCTTAGCATGTGTAAGGCACTGAGTTCAATTCTCAGCATCATATACAATTAAATAAAATAAAGGTCCATAGACAACTAAAAAATAAAAAAAAACTTAAAAAGCACCAGGCGCGGTGGTGCACGCCTGTAATCCCAGCACTTAGGAGGCTGAGGCAGGAGGATCGCAAGTTCAAAGCCAGCCTCAGCAATGGCGAGGCACTTAGCAACTCAGCGAGACCCTGTCTCCAAATAAAATACAAAAAACAAACAAAAAAATCTTAAAAAGCAAGACCAGAAGGAATCACACAGTTTCTAAGTAACTTAACTGTATTCCAGAACAAATCTCAAGAAGATCTTTAGGAATAAAAATAGGTAAGAAATAAGAAATTCTACAATGACTGAAACTTAAGGATTACCAGGCAGGAAAGGTCATGAAGAGAATAAAATGAGACCAAACTCAAATTAACAGATGTCCAAATTATGCCACGTTTTCAAAAAAATAAATAGAAATATGGAAGATATTAAATCAGCCAAATCATACCGTGAGATGAAAATGACAATGTCTGAGATGAAACTGGATGAGTTTCATAGTAGATTTAACATTGCATAAGAAAAGATCAATGTACATGAAGGCACAACAGTTGAAATTACTGAAAATGAAAAATAGAGAAAATACCAAAAAAAAATATTTTTTGAAGCATCAGTTATCTGAGGGATTAATGATCAAATAGACTAATCTGTGAATAATTGGCTTCCTAATAAATGAGTGGTGACAAAGTATCTGAAAAAATAATTGTGGAAAACTTTCCAAACAATAAATCCATAGATCCTGGAAGTTCAACAAATTCTAAGCAGGAGAAACCTGAGGAGAACTACATCAAGGTACATCATATCAAATTGCTTAAAACCAATGATAAAGAGAAAATCCTAAAAGCAACTGGGGTGGGGGGTGAGGTTATGACAAGGTTTATCCAGGTTATAACATGTATTCAGTACTTAATTCCTTTAAATGGTTGAATAATATTCCCATTGCATGGTGTATTGGTCAGCAAGGGCTGCCAGAAATTATACAGATCAGGTGTTTTACACAATAGACATTTTATTTTCTTACAGTCTGGGAACCAAGATCAAGATGCCATCAGGGCTGACATGGTAAGGACTTCCTTCCTGGCTACCTTTTTGCTGTGTACATGGAAAGTTCACTGTGTCTCTTCTCTCCTCGTAAGGATTAAGAATACCCTTTTTGGATTAGAAGCCCATCCTGTGGCCTTACTTAATCATAATTAGCTTCCTAAAGGTCTTGTTCCCAAATACAATCACATTGAGGGTTAGGTCTTCAACATAATTTTAAGGGGGGAAAGAATTCAGTCCATAGCTGAATATCTACTAAATTTTGTTTATCCATTCACTAATTGAGTTGTTTCCACTTTTGGCTATTGTTAATAATACTGCTATGAACATTCATAGACAAGTTTTTTTGAGGACATATGTTTTCAGTTCTCTTGGTTACATACGTAGGAGTGAAATTTTCTGGGTCATATAGTAATTTTACATTTAATATTTTGAGGAACTGCCAAACCTTCCACAATGACTGCACCATTTTACATTCCCACCAGTAATGTATGAGGGTTCTAATTTCTGCTAATCCTCACCATTTGTTACTTTCCTTCTAAAAAAAATATGTTATAGGGGCTGAGGTTGTAGCTCAGTGCTAGAGCACTTGCCTTGCATGTGTGAGGCACTGGGTTCAATCCTCAGCACCACATAAAAATGAATAAATAAAACAAAGGTATTGTGTCTTTCTACAACTAAAAAAATTATAAAAAATGTTATATAAATATGAAGTGGTATCTCAATGTGGTTTTGATTTGTATTTCCCCAATGCCTAATGAGATACAGAATCTTTTTATGTGCTTACTGACCATTTATATATTATCTTTGGATAAATATCTACTCAAGTCATTGGCCCACTTTTAAAATTGGGGTGTTTGTCCTTTTTATTATTAAACTACAGTTCTTTTATCTGCTCTGGATACCGGACCTTCATTAGGTAATGATTTGTAAACATTTTCTTCCATTTTGTGCGTTGTCTTTTGCTTCCTTCATAATATGTTTTGATACAGAAAGTTTTAAATTTCTTTTTCTTTTCTTTCTTTCTTTTTTTTTTTTTTTTTGTGGTCCTAGGGATTGAATTTAGGAACACTCTACTACTGAGCTACATCCCAGAACCCTTTTTATTTTGAGATAGGGCCTCGGTAAGTTGCTGAGGCTGGCTCAAGCTTGCAATCCTCCTGTCTCAGCTTCCTTTCATTTCCCATGGTGCTGGAGATTAAGCCCAGAGCATGCTGGACAATGCTCCACAACTGAGCCACATCCCCAGACCAGGTAGTTGGATATTTGACAGGTATTTCACTAAACCTGTAAGATGTAGTTGGGGAGTGTTGTCATCTTAATAATGTTACCGCTTCCAGTCCATGAACACAAGATGTATTTCTAAGACTTTAGGTCTCTTCTAATTTTTTCTATAGTGTTTTATAGTTTCCAGTATAAAACTCTTGTACTTCGTTGGTTAAGTTTACTTATAAGTATGTTGTTCTTTTTGATACTATTGTACATGAATTAATTTCTTAATTTCTTATTAAATAGCCTGGCCTTGCTGGTTTTAGGGAAAAAAAAAAGAAAACTGCCATGAATACCACAGCCACAGGAACTGTATGCTCTGAGAACACACAAAAAAAGTAGATATTTTCCTTGTAGAGCGTATATATGAGAACCCAGCCCTGGTCAATATGTTGATCACAGCCTTGTGAAACCCTATGCAAAGGACTAGCTGAGCTGTTCTAGGACTTCTGACTTATGTGAGATAAATGTATATTGTTTAAAGCTGTTAAGTTTGTAACAGTTTGCTGAGCAGCACAAAAAAAAGCCCATATAAATAATTCCTGAGTTAAATATACATATTTAACCATGTAACTCAGCCATTTTTACTACTAGGAATTTACCTAAGAGAAATGGAAATATATGCCACTGAATTCTTCTACAGTACCATTCATAGCAGCTTCACATAGCATAGCTCAAAGCAGAACACAATCCAAATGTCCATTGGTAGATGAATGGATAAACAAACTGGTACAATTAAATACTACTTAGCAATAAAAGGAATGAATTATACACACAATGAAATGGAGAAATCTCAAAATTATTATGCTGAGTGAAACGCAGGACAAAAACAATACATACCATAAGACTCCATTCACAGGAACTCCACAAAATACAAACTAATCTATGGTGACAGAAAGCAGACCACTCTTTTTGTCTGGCTGCTTTCTCTCAGCATAATGATCTCCTGGGGATGGTGTTGGCAGACAACATCAGAGCACATGAACTTCTGGGGTTGATGGATATATTCACTATATTGACTCTGGTGACAGTTTCATGGGTTTATAGATAGAACTTATCAAATTGTATGTATGTTTTAAATATATGCAGTTGATTATATACCAATTACTTTTTAGTCAAGCAGTTTGAAAAAGTATGTGCTTTTCCCTCAGCAATCATTATATTCAAGGAGAAACAAGCTCTAATTGTTACAGACTAGTCCTTACTGTTTATCTACCCACTCTCAAATATTTTCAAAATACTGGTTCCTTTCTGTGGGATATACAAACATGAATCAGACCCACCATGATATTGTGATGTAATTAAAAATATATATTTAGTATCTTCCTTGATATCTGGCACATAACTCCTAAAACCCTTGGCATCTCCAAAGAAATATCCTGGATCCTGGATAGTCTAAGGATGAAGTTGCTGACTGCCAGGGGGAAACAACCAAGTGATTAGAAGCCTTCTAACTTTCAGCCTTGCCTCACTCTTCTGACCTTGGGAGGGCAGAGGAGCTAAAGGTTGAGATGATCACCAGTGGCCACTGAATTACTCAACCATGTCTATGTAATGAAGCCTCCATAAAAACCCAAAAGGACTGGTTCAGAGAGCTTCCAGATTGCTGAAAATGTGGAGAAGCCTGGAGGATGGTGTGTCCAGAGAAGGCATGGGAACTCTGTACCCCTTCTCCCATACTTTGTTCTGTGCATCTCTTCATCTGGCTATTCATCTGTATCCTTGTAATATTCTTTACAATAAACCAGTAAACATAAGTAACTCTTTCCCTGAGTTCTGTGAACCATCCCAGCAAATTAATTAATCAAACCTATGGGGGAGGGGAGAATGTGTCACAGGAATCCTGACTTATATTTGGTTGTTCAGAAGCCTAGCTCATAACCTGAGGCTTGCAACTGTGATCTGAAGTGGGGCAGTCTTGTAGAACCTAGCCTCTTAACCTGTGGGATCTGATGTTAGCTCCATGTTGATAGTATCAATATTGGTCTGAATCATAGGAACCCCAGGTGGTATCTGCTGGAGAATCTGATGGGTATCTGTGGAAAACCCTTTACATGTTAGGTTTCAGAACTGTTGCAGTGTGTGAAAGTAGGAAAAAACACAGGTTTACCTCTCTCTCATACATCCTCTTTTCACAAATAAAGCATAAATCTAATGAACTGGCTTTGGAAATCATAAACAATTATTTTTGACAATGTTTTTACAAAGATTCTTACCAGAAGCAAATCCCTCCCAGTGACTACGTGTCAACTGCTCCATACAGCTCACAACTGTGCTCCACACGTTGTCAAACACATAAGCAAGAACGTCCTCTTTCATGCAGTAAAATGGAGCAATGGGAGGGTACCCTAATTTCTGTTTCTCTGTAGCTGCTTCTGATTTCTTTTCATGAAATCCCTCTTCCCTGGAATGGAAGCAAGATGGAATAATTTGATTATTCTTCTCTGAGTGTCCACCATTGTCCTTTATGCTTCTTAAGAATGTGGTGATACCCATCCTGCCCTCCTCCTTGCTCAGATTATGTAGTACACATATAAAGCTGCCTTGTGAACTAAAGGGGTTCAACAGAGAAGCCTACATTTCCTTTTTTAAAAACTTCCACCCTTCCCCACTACTCTGCTAAAAAGGAGGGGAGCTAAATGCACAGAAGCTCCTCTGAGGCTCTTTTGGAGACTCTTGTATCTATGACCCAGAAACTCCCAATTAGTCATGTCTCCCAAATTAGACATGTTTGTCTATCACAGATAAATTATAAATGAAGACAAAGCAAATTCTGGAACTGGCTTGGGATTGGCAGAATTATCTCCAGGCCTTTACAACGGAGGTTATCTTGAGGCAGCAGAACTCTCAAAAACTAAATAGGAGATCACAAATTTGAGGCCAGCCAAGGTAATGTAGCAAAACCTTGTCTCAAAATAGAATTAAAAAGAGTTGGGACCTTCAACAGATAAATGGATAAAGAAAATGTGGTATACATATACACAATGGAATATGGAATATTGCTCAGCCATAAAGACAAATGAAATCATGACATTTGCCAGTAAATGGATAGAACTGGAGACTATCATGCTAAGTGAAATAAGCCAATCAAAAAAAACCAAAGGCCAAATATTCTCTCTGATATGCGGATGCTAACAGGGTGGGAGGGAAGAACAGAAGTTCATTGGAATGAAGGTAAGGGAGAGGAAATGGGAATGCGAAAGACAGCAGAATGAATTGGACATAAATTTCCTATGTTCATATATGAATACATGAACAGTGTAACTCCATATCATGTACAACCATAAGAATGGGAAGTTATATTTCCTGTATGTCTAATATGTTAAAATACATTCTATTCTCATGTATAACTAAAAAGAACAAATAAAGAATTAAAAAAAAAAAAAGGGTTGGGAACGTAGCTCTGTGTTAGAGCACTTGTCTAGTGTTATGGTTTGAATCTGGAATGTCCCCCAAAGTCTCATGTGTTTAAGGAATGATCCCCAATGCAGCAATGTTCAGAGATATGACTTTTGGGAAGTGATTAGATCATAAAGGTTCAGCTCTCATCCGTGGATTAATGCATTGATAGCTGAATGGACTACTGGGAGGTGGTGGGGCACGGTTGGAGGAATTAGGTCACTGGGGATGTGCTCTTGGGGGACTATATCTCATTGCTGGTCCCTTCTCTTTCTCTGCTTCCCAGCTGCCATGAGCTGAACTGTTATCCTCTGCTATGTCCTTCTGCTATGATGTTCTGCTTTGCCGCAGGCCCAAAGCAATGTAGTTGGCCAACCATGAGCTGAAATCTCTGAAACCATGAGCCAAAATAAAATTTTCCTCCTTTTAGTTGTTCCTGATAGGTATTTTGGACACGTTGATGAAAAACTCACTAACACACGTAGCATGTGTAAAGCCCTGGTTTCAATCTCCAGTACTGCAACATAAATAAATAAATTAAATAAAAAAAAATAAAGTTTCTCATCTCAGGAAAAGGCAAGTGATGTGTGAAGGAAGAAAATACCAAAGAAGCCTAGTATGTGGAAGCAATAGCTAAGAACATGAAGTCTGGATACTGATAAACAACACAGTGGTATAGATCTAATTATAGGCAATATTGTTAACTCAGTTTAGAACAAACACAAACTAGAAGGGGAGAAAAAAGCTTGAACAAAACTCACATATCTGTATGGTCGAAAGCTAGGTATTCCTCGATTATTCCTTCTGAGAAGATTATACAGTCTTCTCTTTCCACAGCACTTAAGCCAGGGGATTTGGCAATGGAAGACACTTTTTGAACATAAGAAGATGAAAAATGTAACTTCTTTCCCCTTATGCCAAATCTGGGAATAGGGGAAAAATCAAATATTAGTTATGTACAATATAAACATTTCTCACAACAAGTCACATCACTTTTAGTTCAAATCCCCTTGCTCTGGGGAACCCCTTCCTGGACTATTATCAATCTTTTTTTTTTTTTAATATTTATTTATTTGCTTTAGTTGTACACAATGTGTTTATTTGTACATGGTGCTGAGGATCGAACCGGGGCCGCGCACGTGCTAGGCGAGCGCTCTACCACTGAGCCACAATCCCAGCCCCTATCAATCTTAAATCTATTAATTCACAGAACAGGAAGATTAAATAATGTCCATAGGCCTACTCTGCTTAGGAGCACTGTACACTATCTAATATGGCTTGCTATCTTCTCAGATGCAAATAGCTATATAGCTATAAACTAAGTTTTTAACAAAACCTCCAGAGGTACCTTAAAACATGCCTGTTTCAATAATCTCATCATTGCTCAAAAATGCTTGTTCATTAAAGGCAAGGATCTTAATAATATTTAAATTCCCATTCATATTCAAACACTCAGTAAATAGGTGATGACTTGTTTATTTAAGCAGGTTTACTCTGAAGAAGATCAAACTGAATGTGAGCAATACAATTTTTAAAAATGGTTCTCAGTTTAACCAAATAGTAAATACACCCAGTTTTATACTCTGTGTTACTCTCTATTCTTTTTTGTGTCTTAAGTATTTCTTTTTAAATGGGAAAAGGAAGAAACCTATGACATTTTTCAACAAGGCTGTCTTTTGGAAGACAATTTGGAATTATGTATTAGACGCCTTAAAATAACATACCCTTTGATTCAATGGTTTTATTTGCAGGGATATCATTTAAGGACATGAATTATAAGATTTTGTAAGAGCCTTTAATGAGGAAGTAGCTAAGATGGCGGCTGGCTGAGAGCCAAGAGGAGGCGTTTACTTGTTTACACCTGACCTTAATGAATTTGACTAAGAATCTTTCTGTGCCGCACCTGTACACGTGTATGCTTAATGGGTGAAGAGTATTTAACCAGGCCGGGGGCGTCAGAGAGTAGAGTAAGAAGAAGAAGCAATAGGGGCTGGGATTGTGGCTCAGTGGTAGAGCGCTCGCCTGGCACATGGGCGGCCCGGGTTCGATCCTCAGCACCATGTACAAATAAAAATGCATTGAATAAAACGCATTGTGTACAACTAAAGCAAATAAATAAAAATATTAAAAAAAAAAAAAAAAAGAAGAAGCAAGAATAAAGAAACCACTCATTCCCAGTCTGCCTCCGATTTCTTTCCCGCGGTATCGTTGCTGTAGGCAGCAACAAGATTTAGCTATAAGAGCTATCATCACAGAGGGGTTATGGGTGTGACATAGTGGTAGAGTGTATGTTTAGCATGCTGAAGGCCCTGGGTTCATTCCCAAGTTTAAAAAAAAAAATTATCATTAACTGACTTGTTTATAATTGCCAAAAATCAAAACTAGCCCCAGTTATTTCAAAATAGAGGATTTGGAAATGGGTTGCTTAGTATTTTTTTTTTAAAGTTTTTTTTAAAAAACATTTATTTATTTACTTTAGTTGTACACAATGCGTTTTTTTTTTAACATGGATGCTGAGGATTGAACCCGGGCTGCGCACGTGCTGGGGCGAGCGCTCTACCGCTGAGCCACAACCCCAGCCCAGTATTTTTTTTTTTTTTTTTTTTTGTGAATGGAATACTATTAAGTTGTTAATGTTGAAGAAAATGGAAAATGTGCACAATAAAATGTTAAGTATAAAAAGATTGCAAAATGTGTGATTTCATAAAAACTACATACATGTGTGGCAGAGGATGCTATATACCCTTCAATATCCTTCTTTTCCTAGTAAAATCTAATTAATCCTAATTTAATTCAAGCAAGCAATATACCCTTAAAGACTATACTTCCCAGCTACCTTGTAGCTAGATGTAGTCAGTGAGATATAAGCAGAATTATTATGTGGGACTCCGGAAAGGATGCATAAAGGGAACTGGTGTGGCTAAGAAAGGTACCTTTTTGTACTTCTTCCTTTCCTCATTTCTGCTACCTAGAAAGTCAATATCATATTTGAAGCTCTATCACCCATTTGGACCACAAAGAAAACTTCAGGGAAAACACTGTGAGCTAGGAGGTGAAGCAAAAAGACGAAAGGAGTCTTAAGTTCCTGAAAACACCATGCTTCCACTATACTATATTTAGAGTACTTTCCTCCAGCCTTCTTTTACATGAAGAGAAATAAATTTCTGTCTTACTTAAGCCATTAAATAGAGTGTAGGATTCATAGGAAGTGGTTTATTGTCTGGTGAGTCCAGACTGTGAAGTACTTTTGAAACAGCCAACAATTTAAAAAATTTGGCTGAAATCAAAAGCTCAGAATTGGCCAAGTGTGGTGGTACATGCCTTTAATATCAGAGATTTAGGAGGCTGAGGAAGGAGGATCACAAGTTTGAGGCCAGCCTCAGCAACTTAGCAAGACCCCTGTCTAAAATAAAAAATAAGGACTGGAGATGTAACTGAGTGGTAAGTAACCCTGGATTCAATCTCTAGTATCTAAATAAATAAATAAATAAATGCAAGCTCAGAATTGTTTTAGCTCCTGAACTTCTCATACCAAGAATGGAAGCTAAGGGGCTTCCCCCTGGCCCAGATGGGCACTGGGGAAACAGACTGTGACATGATTCTGATTAACACAGCATAGCTAAATCTATATATGTTTATTCCCTGCTTTTTGTCCCATGGTGTCCCTTATACTCTCATAAAACCTACTATGCCCCTGAGCACTTGAAGATGGAGATTTGAGATAAAAAAAGGTCTCTTCTATCTTCCTGAGAGCCAGCTTTGAATAAAATCTGTTTTTCCAGCCAACCTGCCTTCTGAGCTTTAGTGGAATGTGACTGATGGTAAAGTATTTCCTTCTTGTTATCACTTTGTGTATTAATTTGGTAATTTATAGCAATGGAGAGTAATCAAAGTTTTAAAGAAGGGAAGTGTCAAAATTCTTGAATTAGAGGGCTGGGGTTGTGACTCAGCGGTAGAGTGCTCGTCTAGCACGTGCGCGGCCCGGGTTCGATCCCCAGCACCATGTAAAAATAAAACATATTGTGTACAACTAAAGCAAATAAATATTTAAAAAAAAATTCTTGCATTAGAAGATCACTGTGGTGGTGGTGAAGAAGATAAGGTGGTTAGGAGGCTACTGAAAAGAATGAGCAAGAGCTGGTAAGCTGACAAGAGCCTGGACAATAGCAGGAGGCATGCAGATGGGAAGAGTAAGGGCTAAGGGGAACAGTCTGGAGAGCCAATACATCTAAACCAGCTGGTATTACAATTTATAAAGTTCTTTAAGTCTGAGATTTAAGGCTAAGTCTCTATTTTGAAATTCTAAAACAGTGGTTCCCAAATTCTGGTCAACAGAATTATGCTAATCTTTGACAAAATTCTTATTTATCTCAACAAAAATGAGTAAAATAAGGATAATGACAAGCAAAACTACCATGCCCTTTCTTGAAAAGGACTGTCCTTATTTTGAGATTACGTACATCATGATTTTCTTTTCTTTTATAAAGTGATGATAATAGGTGCTTTTTACTCTAACATGACAAAATAGAAGGCTGTCAAACAGTTGAGTACCTAACATTCCATATGTTATTGTACTATTATATTATTCCATTTATATTAATAACTAATCATTTTTTAGTTAATGTTTGCTAATGAAATTCTTTGCGGCCTGGGGTTGTGGCCTAATGGTAGAGCACTTGCCTGGCATGTGTGAAGCACTGGGTTCGATTCTCAGCACTGCATATGAATAAATGAATAAAAAGGTCCATCAACAATTCAAAAAATATTAAAGAAAGAAAGAAATTCTTTGCTTTGAAAAAAAAAAAAGACAGGTATGGATAAGCTGGCCGCTGATGGGGGCGGGATGGCGGCCTGGGGGAGTGGCCGCACATGGGCGCCCCACCTGCTTCTGCTCCTGCTGGTACCTTTGCTGTGGTCGGTGGAAGACCTTAGCCACAGGAACAAGCAACCGCCAGTAGCTGCCCAGCAACTGCAGCCGCAGCCCGCTAGCGTGCAAAGGCCTGAGCCCACCGAGGGGGAGAAAGGATTTAACCAGCAGCCCCAATTCATACAAATAAAGAAGAGCCAGCTACCCAAACCATTTTGGTATTTATTTCTGCACTTGTTGCTGCCATCAGTCATCTCATGGTGTCTGAACTGAGTGAGAAGACATTTTTCATAGCGGCCGTCGTGGCGATGCGCTATACCGGACTGACGGTGTTGGCCGGGGCTATGCTTGCCTTGGCCCTGACGACTTGCTTTATCAGTTCTCTTTGGCTATGCCACCACCATCATTCCCAGAGTGCACACATACTATGTCTCAACTGCATTATTTGCCATTTTTGGCATTAGAATGCTTCGGGAAAGCTTACAGATGAGCCCAGATAAGGGTCAAGAGGAACTGGAAGAAGTTCAAGCAGAATTAAAGAAGGATGAAGAATTTCAACGAACCAAACTCTTAAATGGACCATGGAGATGTTGAAACGGGACAAGCACAACAATACCTCAGAAAAAGTGGCTGCATTTTATTTCACCCATTTTTGTTCAAGCTCGTACACTAACATTCTTAGCAGAATGGGGAGAACACTATTAACTCACATTGTTCTTGCAGCTAGAGAGGATCCCTATGCTGTAGCAGTGGGTGGAACAGTGCTGGATTGGCAGTAATCGGAGGAAGAAAGACAGCACAAAAAAAATCTGTCAGAACTGTGACTATCATAGGAGGTGTCATGTTTTTGATGTCTGCATTTTCTGCACTATTTATAAGTCCTGATTATGGTTTTTAACACGCTATTTGTTCATATACATTTAGTATAAGATAACTATTGTTGTTCTGTACATAGTATAAAACTAAAAGTAATAGAAAATACTGTATTTTGTAGCATTTATTTGTGAGTTTAACCCATTTAATGAAAATATTATGTCCAAAAGAGATAATCACTGATTTTATTTGTAAAATGGATTTTTAAAAGAAACCTGACTTCTCAGTGTGGACTATTTTGCAGCATAATTATATCATTATAGTCTCCATTTCTGTTTGCTATGTATAGAACCATTGTGCAGTTTGTCTACCACTTGATTTTCTTTCAACATGACCCTTTTATAAGGAATATATTCTCCTTGGTCACTGAGGTATTTCAGATATTTATCTTAAAAATTTTCTTGTGGAAAGAATGAATTAATTTCTTAAAAAAAAAAAATTTCCCTAAGCCAGTAAGCAGTAGTTTAATCATGTCTTTTCAAAATTAGATTGTTTTAAAAAAAGAAACAAATAAGGTAATACTTATAATATCAATAATATGATGCAACTAGAATTGTTTGCTAAGTACATTCTTTTTTTAAATTGGGTAGGACACCCAATATGAAAATAATCAATACTTGACAATGTAAAATTACCAAATTAAAAGAGAATACTTTGAATGTATTCATATTTTTTCTATATTGAACAAACAATGTAACATAGATACAATGTACATAAAAGTGGTATGGGGGGTGGGGGGAAGACAGGTTTAACTAACCAATTATAGGCCTTTCTGTTAAAAAAGAAATTTCAGCTAGATAAGAAGGGAAAATGTTTCCATTTCCCCTAAAGCGGCAACAAAAAACAAGTTAATATTCTATATCATAAACCTGTCTTGCAAATGCATTGTCTAACAAAGGAATTTTTTAAATCATTGGACTTTGAAGATTTACTGTGCCTGAAAATAACCTTTAACTTCTCAAATATCTATAATTCTTCTGTTTTACAAAAAAAGATAACAGTGGTCTTACCCAATAATAGTTGCCCTGGGAGTAATATTTAAATTGAGATCTGTTTTCTTGGAAGAGAAAAAAAAAAAAAATCATTGGCACTTTATTCTCTTCCCTCAGGCACGGAGGATAAAATAACTTTGCTAGGCTTCTTGTTTAAAAAGAGTTTCATTTGGAGCCAGTCCCCTCTATGTGTAGGCCTTAGGAGGCAGAGTTTGCAGCCTTCATGGATGTTCCCCAGGGTGGCTGAATAGAACAAGTAGTCAAAAGCTCTCCTTCCTGCCTAGTATCTTAAAAGTACAGCTGGCCACTCTCAGCTCTATGTTAGACCAATCTTATCTTCAATGGAACTCTAGAAATGACTGCAACAGAGGAAATTTACATGAAGGTGGATTTATGATGCTATAAGAAAGAAAACACAATCATAAGCAGGAAATATGATTGTGGATGGCTCTACACAGAAGAACTGAAATAGAATGTCTCCATGGCTTTGGAGAGTTTCAGAAAGTGCTTTACATCTTTAAAAAAAAAAATTCTGACTTACAATTTGCTTGACTGCCTCTTGCATTTAGAACCGTTGTAAAAAAAAAAAATCAAAGAAAACAAAAGCAAAATCTATAATTTTTAATGAGAAACATGAGGGAGGAGGACTACGACAAACATTAGCAGCTATAACTTACTACTTGAATGACTTGGGATAAAAAATACATGACATAAGATTTATCATGTTTAAGTATACGGTTCAGTAGTGTTAAGTATATTCACATTGCTGTACAACAAATCTCTAGAACTCATCTTGCAAAACTGAAATTCTAATACCTATTAAACTCTAACATGCCCTCTTCTTGCTCCCAACCCTTGATGAACATCTTTCTACTTTGTTTTTAGAATTCTGACTACTTTAGTTACTTCATGAGGGAACTCATTCACTATTTTTCCCTTTATAGCTGCTTATTTCACTTAGCATAATGTCTTAGACGTAAGTCCAAATTGTAGCATATGACAGGATTTTCTCTTTTAAGGCTGCATAATATTCCATTATATGTATATACTGCCTTTTTGTTTTTAATCCTTTCTTCTTTCAATAAATATTTGAGTTGTTTCCACCCCTTGGCTATTCTAAGTGACACTGGAATGAATATGAATGTGCAAATATCTATTTGGGATCTTTTTTTTTTTTTTTTTTTTTGGTACTGGGGATTGAACTCAGGGGCACTCGACCACTGGGTCACATCCCCAGCCCTTTTTTGTACTTTATTAGAGACAGGGTCTCACTGAGTTGCTAAGTGCCTCGCCATTGCTGAGGCTGGCTTTGAACTCGCGATCCTCCTGCCTCAGCCTCCCAAAGTGCTGGGATTACAGGCGTGCGCCACTGCACCCGGCTTCTATTTGGGATTTTGTTTTCAATTCGTTTGGATATATACTCAGAAGAGGGATTCCTAGATTTATATGGTAAATCTATTCTAAATTTTTTGAGGAGTCTCCATACTGTTTCCCATAATGGCTATACCATTTTATATTCCTATAAACAGTGAACCAAGGTTCCAATTTCTCTGCACCCTTGTCAACACTTATTTTCTATTCCTTTGCTAGTGGCCATCCTGATGGATATGAGGTGTGATACTGCAAAGTTTTGATATGCATTTCATATGCATGATGGTCATTTGCATATGTTTAGAGAATTGTCCAAGATGCAAGTCTTTTGTTCATTTTTTCAATTGGCTTACCAGATTGTGTGTGTGTGTGTGTGTGTGTGTGTGTGTGAGAGAGAGAGAGAGAGAGAGAGAGAGAGAGAGAGAGAGAGTGTTATAGAAGTTCCTTACATATTCTGGATATTAACCTTTTATCAGATATAAATTTGCAAATATTTTCTCCCATTCCATGTGTTGCTTTTTCATTCTTTGATGCACAGAAGTATTTATATATGATATAGTCCCATTTGTCTATTTTTGCTTTGGTCTGTGCTTTTGATGTTATATCCAAGAAATCACTGTCAAATCTAATGTTTTGAAGCTTCCCCCCATGTTTTATTATAGGAGTTTTATATTAGTAGGTCTTATATTTAGGTCTTTAATTATTTTGGGTTAATATTTTGTATTTGTATAAGGTAACGGAGGGAAGGGTCTGATTTCATTCTTTTAGATGTGGACATCTAGTTTCCCCAATACCATTTGTTAAAGACAACTGTCCTTTCCCCATTGGTCTTGGCAATGTCATTGAAAATCATTTATCATTTATTTCAAAGCTCTCTATTAATAATTTTAAGGGTTATGATTCTGCCTATACTCATACACTTTAGCAACTTATTAGATAGTTTTATTTAAACTAAGTACAGACAAGCCCCTTAAGCTAACTAGCAGAATGCATAAATTTGTTTTTTCAAGTAGAAATACATTCAAGCTCATTTTCTTTAGGGTCCTTTCTTTAGCCTGTTTTCCCTATATATTGCCACCATATTCTTAGAATTTTATTTTGACCTAGACATTTATATTTGTTTTGATTGGTAAGTCTGTTTTACAACTATAATTTTAATTTATATTCCTTCTTTGTGTATTTTACAATCATACAAATACAGCTTGCTTTTTATTTAGTAAAAAAAGAGAAAAAAGAAAACTGAATGCTAACCATGTTCCAGGCACTGTGCTAAGTGTTAGAGATACAGAGAGCACGATTTTATATTATTGTGTTACCTCTAGCCCAAGAATGCCTCAAGAATAGAAACTGAACCAAATACCTAGTTTAGTGTGTTTGAAATATGAAAGAAAACCAATGTTTGGAGACTTACTAAATGAGAGCGAGAAAGTGACAGAAGATAAAAGCAGAGAAGTAGGCAGGGATCAGCTTATGATATCATTTTAGATTTTTTCTTAAATTCATTGGTAAGCTATTTAAAGTTTTAAATAGAAAAAATCTATACTGAATTTTAAAAATCTGACATATTGTGGCAAAAATTAATATAATATGAAATGTTATTTTTGTAAAAATTCCTAGTAGTTGATAAACCTCATATTTTTTGGCAACCTGATTTGTTAAACTGAAAAACTAAAAACAAATTCATAACACATTTCTTCCTACAACTCTCACAATGAAAAGTGGCAAAATAGCAGTAGTACCACCAGCTTACACATGCTCACCACCCAAATTTTGTTCTTTAATTCTATTAGCATCTTGAAGGAATCAGGGCTCCTTGAAGTTCAACTGATTCCATGTCTTAAAGGAGAAAAAATTTAAGGATGGGCCTGGAACATCAGAGAGCAAGTCAAAACAAAAACAATGTACTAGCTTGAAGTGGTCAAGTTTTAACAATTAGAGCATTAATAATAATTATGGTTAAATAAAATATATAAATATTTTGAAATGCTATGAGTTCATAATGTACTCAAGAATAGATGAAGTATTGAGTAAAGACAGAGTAGTTGTTACATGAAAAAAGTAAATGTGGATTATGTTTAATTTTTTATTTCTTTCAATGAATAGTGGCATGGTAATGTAGCTGGATAATTTATTTCATCTATGTATGTGTCTCTGTATAATATATACACAGATATTTGTTTTATCTATATAAGTAATTATTGAGAACTGTAAGTTTAATAGCCTAGACAAAGTAGATCCAAAAATAAATAAGACCAGTCAGCAGTGGTGGTAGCAGGTAGAAAGGAAAGAAAAGGTGATAGTAGTATGTTGAAGAATGATGAGTTACTCAGATAACCTAAAAAGGGGAAGTTAACTGTTAAGACTTGATTCTTTATATTTTTGAAGAAGAAATCTCTAAGTGGATCTACTGCTTCCAGTTATAAAATAAGGCACATAAAGAAGTTCATCCTGGGGCTGGGGTTGTGGTTCAGCAGCAGAGCACTTGCTTAGCACATGCGAGGTGCACTGGGTTCCATCCTCAGCACCACATAAAAATAAATAAAATAAAGGTATTATGTCCAACTACAACTAAAAACTATTTTAGAAAATACATTTTTCAAAAAAATTTTAAAGTCTGACCCCTAAATTAAAAAAAAAAAACATTGTATTTACACATTTATTCCAGAGGGAAGTGCCTATACTCATAAATAGGTATAGATATAGAGATATAAATACAGATAAATAGATCTGAATAACAAATATATCCTTTTTTTTTTTTTTTTTTTTTTTTTTGTGGTACCGGGGATTGAACTCAGGGGCACTCGACCACTGGGCCAAATCCCCAGCCCTTTTTTGTGTTTTTATTAGAGACAGGGTCTCCCTGAGTTGCTAAGTGCCTCACCATTGCTGAGGCTGGCTTTGAACTCACGATCCTCCTGCCTCAGCCTCCCAAAGTGCTGGGATTACAGGTGTGTGCCACCGCGCCCGGCTACAAATATATGCTTTAACTGCAGGAAATGTTTTAAACTTTTTGAACAAAAAATTATATAACAAAATTTTAATGTACACAAAGACTATGACCAATCTTACAGAATTTTCTGTGCTTTATTAAATACCAAGAAGTATAATTATCTTAATCCCTTAGTTCAATTAGTAGAAAATAATATTTGCATGTCAAGTTACTGAAATAGGTACATAATAGAATACTTACATTGTAGAATCTCTTTCTTGAGACAAGGCTGCTTCGTGTGAAGCTGAAATAGCAGGAGGGGATCTAGGATATAATCCATAACCTTCACTTGGAGTAATTATCTGTTTACCCAGAATCCTTCAAAATGAAAACATATAGACAATTAAACACCTTCACTTGGCATATACACAAAAACTAGTCATTTTTGGAACAAATCTGATGGCTCTACATAGAAGTCCAGTACATATTAGTTTGATATTGATTAAGAATAATTCCTTTTTTTTGGGGGGGGGGGATGCTGGAGACTGAACTCAGGGGCACTCAACCACTGAGCCTCATCCCTAGCCCTATTTTGTATTTTATTTAGAGACAGGGTCTCAGTTGCTTAGTACCTCGCTTTTGCTGAGGCTGGCTTTGAACTAGTAATCCTCCTGCCTCAGCCTCCCAAGCCGCTGGGATTATAGATGCATCACCGTACCTGGCTTAAGAATAATTATTGAAGCCGGACGTGGTGGCGCACGCCTGTAATCCCAGCACTTTGGGAGGCTGAGGCAGGAGGATCGCGAGTTCAAAGCCAGCCTCAGCAATGGCGAGGCACTTAGCAACTCAGTGAGACCCTGTCTCTAATAAAATACAAAAAAGGGCTGGGGATGTGGCCCAGTGGTCTAGTGCCGCTGAGTTCAATCCCCGGTACCAAAAAAAAAAAAAAGAATAATTATTGAGAGAAAATGTGAATCCTTACCACAGGTATATCTCTCTCTTCAACAAAATGGAGAAAGAAAAGATAAAGCAATAACCTGGGAGTTTTTTTAAAAACTCTAAGGAAAAATAAATACACAAAGGGGAAAAAACAGGAACAAAATAAATCCAAGGAAACTGAGCAAACTTTTGGAATTTGCCCTTTATCCTCTATAATAATCTGCATAAACAAATGTATTTTCTAACCATCTTGTTTAAAAGTAGGGTTCTTTAGAAACTTTTGATACCCAGATCTCAGCTACTGGTATAGAAATAGTTTCACTCAATCAGGATAGCATATTGGTAGTTATGGAAACTCTAGGAAAGTTCCACCAACTTGAGTATTCACTCTCTCAGTTGAGGCTTACACCACATGGCCTTGTTTATATCCATTAAAATCATTTCCACAGAGATTTCAGAATAAAAGCTTTTTTTGAAATGCACTTTTTAATTTTAGTCTTAACTGTGAATATAAGACAATGGTAGGGCTTCAATACCTGAGGTGAGGAAAGCTAGATGTCCATTGTTGGCACTCTTCTTGTAGACTCTTGGTATGCACACTTGATTTCTGCTCATACAAGAGCTCATCAATGGCTGTGAACATGGCCTGGACTTTTTCAGTGGCATTTTGATCAAGTTCCTAGAAGAAAATACCCCTCAAAATATTTAGGTGATCTTCAATTTCTCTTAACAATGTAAAGACTGAAAGCAATCAAATTTGTTTTGCTTAAAATATTTAATCCATTTGAAATATTACTGTGTTTACATGAAAGAAAAGTAAAGTTATGGAATTTTAGAGCTCATTTTCAGATGTCTTTTCTATTCCTACTTAAAAGAAAATTTACAGAAATATGTTTTTAAGGAAGTAGGAGCCTAATCTGATAAGATGGAGGTTTGGGCCTACTTTTTCTTTTAATAGACGCATGGTCTCTGGTTTAATTCCTAGGTTCTTGATCCACTTTGAGTTGAGTTTTGTGTATGGTGAGAGATAGAGGTTTAATTTCATTTTGTTGCATACAGATTTCCAGTTACCCCAGCACCATTTGTTGAA
This sequence comes from Tamias sibiricus, assembly GCA_025594165.1. Lineage (NCBI taxonomy): Eukaryota > Metazoa > Chordata > Mammalia > Rodentia > Sciuridae > Tamias > Tamias sibiricus. Next base: position 119,799,305 of record CM046663.1, on the reverse strand, counting down.
GAGGCTATCTTTTCTCCAATGTATGTTTTTGGCACCTTTATCTAATATAAGATAGCTGTACTTGTGCGCGTTAGTCTATGTGTCCTCTATTCTGTACCACTGGTCTACATGTCTGTTTTGGTGCCAGTACCATGCTATTTTTGTTACTATTGCTCCTTAGTAGTTTAAGGCCTGGTATTGTGATGCCACCTGCTTCACTCTTCTTGCTAAGGATTGCTTTAGCTATTCTGGGTCTCTTATTTTTCCAGATGAATTTCATGACTGCCTTTTCTATTTCTATAAGGAAGGTCAATGGGGAGGGAGGAGAAAGGAGGGGTCAAGGGGGTAAAAAGAAAAAAAAAGATGGTAGAATGAGATAGATATCATTACCCTAAATGCATGTATAAAGACACAAATGGTGTGAATATACTTTGTATACAACCAGAGATATGTAAAAATGTGCTCTATGTGTATTATAAATTGTAATGCATTCCATTGTCATATACAACAACTTCGAATAAAGAAATATTTTTTTAAAAAGTAACAATTTCTTCTTCATAAATACTGTTTATTGCAAACATTTTTAAAAATACAGAAAAGTATAAAGAAAAAATTTAAAATTATCTAATGAAGCAGACCAGGTACCTCCACCCAAAAGAACCTTGCCATAATTAAGCTTCTCCTCTTGTCAGATCAGCAGGATGTCTGCAAAGGTTATTGTGGTTGTAATTCTTTCTTGTAAATACCAGCTTTGCACACAAAAGGTGTGACAGAGTTAGAGTCTATAAGCTTGTTGTACAAAATATATTATCTGTATTTTCTTGGTAAAAACTTATACAACCTGTGTCTTCCTTAGAACTTAAGAAAAATATTATTTTATGTAGACTCCTCCTGCATGTAAACCTCCAAAACCCCACCCCCCCACACTGGGTATAAAGTTCAAAGAATTTCCAAAATCTTGGTCCAGCGAATTTTTAAAATATATTTTTGGTTGTAGACAAACACAATGCCTTTATTTTTATTTATTTATTTATTTATTTATTTATTTATTTATTTATTTATTCATTCATTCATTCATTCATTCATTCATTTTTATGAGGTCCTAAGGATTGAACCTAGTGCCTCACACATGCTAGGCAAGTGTTCTACCACTGAGCCACAACCTCAGCTCCCCAGAGTTGTTTTAGGCTATGCAATAGCCTCTCTGGATCCTGGAGTCAATAAACCTACTTCCTGAAAATTCCTCAGGTGTCCAGCCTCTTCTGTCCTATTTCACTACAATTCCACAAAAATTAATGATTACTATTTTTATTATTGTTGGTGTTATTATTGAGATGGTGTCTCCCCAAACTCGGGCTCAAGAAATCTTTCTGCCTCAGCCTCCTGAGTAGCTGGCACTACCAGTGTGTGCCACCATGCCTGGCTTTTTTTTTTTTTTAAATATTTGTTTTTTAGTTGTACTTGAACACAATACCTTTATTTTATTTATTTATTTTTATGTGGTGCTGAGGATTGAACCCAGGGCCCCACACATGCTAGGCGAGCACTCTACCTCTGAGCCACAACCCCAGCCCCACTTATCTGGCTTTAATGACTGCTAATTTTAGTATAGTTGCTTGGTTCTAGTATCTTTTAGAACAAAAAATTCTGTATATATTACTTAGTATTCTTCATCTTTCACTTGACAATTTATGTTATATCCTTGACCTCTGTAATCTGTCAGAAGAGCCAGGCACTGTGGCACATGCTTGTAATTCCAGCAATTTGGAAGGCTAAGGCAGGAGGATCAGAAGTTCAAGGCCAGCCTCAGCAACACAGCAAGACCCTCAGAAATGTAGTGAGACCCTGTCTCAAAAAAAAAAAAAAAAAAAAAAAAAAAAAAAAAAAAAAAAAGGACTGGGATATGACTCAGAGGTAAAGTGCCCCTGGGTTTAATCCCCAGTAAAAATCCCCACTTCCAAAAAGAGAACAGTCATAGAGGGAAGGCTATAAAATGTGGATCTAATCATGTTATCAGGTTTTTTAATTTCCTGCTTACCTATACTGCAGCTATATTTATTATGTGCCCTTTTACATTTCACTAGAAGAAAAGTTATACTGTCTTCTAAAAGTATAAAATGAGAACTATGTATTTTCACTGTAAAGATTAAAATCAGGGGCTGGGTTTGTGGCTAAGTGGTAGAGCACCCGTCTTGCATGTGTGAGGCACTAGGTTGGATCCTCAGCACAACAAAAAATATATATAAATAAAATAAAGGTATTGTGTCCATCTACAACTAAAAAAATTAAAACAAACAAACAAACAGCATTTAGAAGAATGCTGTTTAACTACCAAACATTTGGGGATATTCCACATTTCTGCTATTGATTTTCAACTTAATTCCACTGGTATTAGAGAATATACCTTGCTGTATACTTTAACTCCTTTAAATTTATGACACTTTTTTGTAAGTGTGTGTTTGAAGAGTATATAGAGTATATATTCTGCTGTCATTTAGGTCAAGTTGATTGATAGTGGTGTTCACCTCCTCAGAAACCTTTGCTAATTTTCTGTCTAGTTTGTTATTTAAGTATTAAGAGTAGAGTATTGGGTTTCTAGCTATAATTGTGCTTATTTCTCCTTTGAATTCTGTTCATTTATGCTTCATGAACTTTAAGCCTAAGTTATTGAGTATGTATAATTTACAATTGCTATACTTTCCTGATGACTGAAACCTTTTATCATTACAAAATGTTCCTTGTTTCTAGTGTTTTTTCTTGTCTTAAAGTTTATCTTCTCTGAGTTCCAATTCAAACAGTGCTTACTTTTTATTATTATTTTTTTAAGTTACTGAGGATTGAATCCAGGGGTGCTTTACTACTGAGCTACAACCCATCCCTTTTAAAATATATATGTGTGTATATATATACATATTTTATATGTATTTAGTTGCAGTAACTAAATATATATATATATGTATATATATATATGGACGACACAGTACCTTTATTTTGTTTATTTAATTTTTATGTGGTGTTGAGAATTGAATCCAGTGCCTCACACAAGCCAGGCAAGCGCTCTACCACTGAGCCACATCCCCAGCCCCAATCCATCCCTTTTTAAATTTTGAGACAAGGTCTTGTTAAGTTGCCCAGGCTGGCCTTGAACTTGCAATCCAGAAATCCTCCTGCCTCAGCCTCCTGAGTAGCTGGGATTAAAAGTAGGCACCTCAGTGCATGGCTGTCCCAGCTTTTAATTCCTGGGTGTCCTCTATCTTCTTTCCCAGATCCCCCTAATAAACTTCTAGATTATCTACCAATCCATTGTCTGTAATCTCAGCCTCTCTGAGCCACTCACTGTTCTTCCCAAGTTTGCTACTGTTGTTGACAATGCTATTAACCACAAAGTTCATCTAAGCTCTACTCTAGAGCCTTCTCTGGCAGTAAAGCTGCTAGTTTCATAGCTTGTCTCTCTAGAGGAACAGACTCTCATTGTTCTTAACCCAAAGCCCTATTGATCTCCATAAATAATTGTTTATTTTTTTGTTGTATAGTTTTGGTGAACTTTCAAAGTTCTTAAAGAGCTGCATTTTCACCACCTTAATCTAATTTTATTATTGTCTTTGGGGGAGAGGATTTGTTAAAACTACTCACTCTGATATTAGAAGCCTCCCCCCATAATTTTCTCTTATTATTTTGTCTTCATCAGGTTTAGCATCAAGATTATGCTGACCTCATAAAATAAGTTGAGAAATATTCCTTCTATTTTTTGGAAAACGTTTGTGCCGTTGTTATTTCTACCACAAATGGATAGAAATCAACGGGGCCTAAAATTTTCTCTGTGTGAGAGTTTTCTTTAGTATTTTTATAACTCACAATTGTAATAACCTTAAAAAAGTATATTTGTATTACAGTCACCCACCCTTTGAGCTTTAATTACCTCTATAAGCCCCATCTTTTTTAAAAAACATTTATTTATTTGTTTTAGTTGTACACAATGCCTTTATTTTTACGTGGTCCTGAGGATCGAACCCAGGCCACGCACGTGCTAGGCGAGCGCTCTACCACTGAGCCACAATCCCAGCTCCTATAAGCCCCATCTTTACGCATCTTATATGCATTATATATACGTACCTTATACATCATGTACACATTAAATATAAGTATTTTTTGCCTTAGTACCTTTTAAAAAATCACATAATAATAAAGATTTTGACATTTACCCATTTATTTACAGTCTCTGGTACTCTTCTCTCCCTCCCTGGCAGGTTCCAGCTGCTTCATCTGCCCTGAACTCTGGTATCTGCTCCTCAGCACAATGGGACCATCATTGCTTTGCTTGGGCTCTGGCTCACTATTGCACAGTCAGAAAACTGTCCACAGGCAGGGAACCAAGGAAAATAAGAGGGCATCAGAGTAGGAGGTTGGCCTGCTGGGCAATATGAGACTGAGAGGGCTCAGAGCCCCTGAACATGTTAAGAGGGTATTTCAGTTATTTTGGCAGTATAGCAAATTATTCCAAAACTCAATGGCTTAAAACAGCAAAAATCACTTATTATCTCTCCAGGTTTATATGGATCAGGAATTTGTATAGATCACAACAGGATTGGCTTATCTCTGCTCTGTATCATCTGGGCTTCAGTCAAAACACTCAAAGGCTGGGAGCTAAAAATCATCTGAAAGCTCATTCACTAACACAATGGCAACTGAGGCTGGCTTGCAACTGCAAACTTTAATTCCTTTCCATAGGGCTTTTCCACTTGATCTGAACTCTTACAAATGGTGATTGAATTCTGAGATCTACCACTCAAAAACAGACAGAGATAGAAATAGCCACGCAGAAGCCGTACTGCCTTCTAATCTACAAAGTCAAGTAGCATCAATGTTACTATGTTCTAATGACTGAGACAGTTAAAAGGGACATCCAGGTGCCAGGAGAAAGAACATGGCTTTTGAAAATATAATCTACCCACAACAGGTACTTATACTGGGGAATAAGTTGTTGCAGGATGAGCACCATTGAGAATCAAGAAGTCCCTGTGGGAAGGCAGACAGCTTGTAATGTTGGAATTAGAATGGAGAGAGGAAGGCTACCACATGGGGAGTAGGCAGGGTAAGAGAGGCCAAGGGCAATGAAGGTGCCCAAAAGAGGGTCAAGCCAGTATGAGTGTATGAGTCCAAGCAGGATGAGAAAATCTAAATGGTAAAAGGATTCGTGGGGAGTAACCCAGTACAGGGTGAAAAGGGCATTTGCAGAGAATAGGAGACAGTGTCAATAGTGAGAAACTGGTTACATTCAGGGGGATTAATCAAATAGGTAAATATATTAAGGATGATGGGAGCCAGGTTTCTGTCACATAAAGAAACTACAAATATGGAAAGGGGAAAACTAGTATAAACATTATCATGTAAGATTGGAATAGGAGGAATACAAGTATTCCCTAGTTCTGTCCATTGAGAGGGGCTGGGCATCCATGACATGTGAAAAGTAGTATGCATATCCAGCACACAAATCTTGTTTTCTAAATATCCCAATTCTGGAGCAAAGTACAAAATAAGCCTGAAATATCTTATGCCAAAAAGTAAATGCTCAAAGAAAGATGGGAATAGGTCAAAATGGCACAGAAGCCCGTTTGAAAGGGCTTTCGTTGGACAAATTTGGGATAATTCGAACTTTTAAGATAAATAAAAATGATGTGTAATTCATTGATTAAAACGGGAATCCATGAGTCCCACTGATATAACTAAGTTGAAAGTTTGATGAGAAACCGAACAGCAACATAATTTCAAAATAATTCCCCATAAAATACCTTTAAATACAAATGCAAATGAGTAAGTTGGAAGATATCATCTTCACGAAGTAACCAAAGTGAATACCATAAATACTGAGATAAAAGTCATTATGTGCTACCTACTAGAATACAATAAGAAAAATACGTTCATTTCTGTGTTATCATTTTAAAGAATGATTCTAGATTGAAGGAGACAAAGAGATGAAAATGTGAACTGAACTTTTGTTATAAAGGATATTATTAGTACAACTGGTAATAATAGAATGGGGCCTGAGGATTAGATGGTAGTAATATATCATAACTTTCTTAATTTTAGTAGTTATATTTGGGTAGAAGAATGTCCTTATTTGTACAGATTATTTCCTTATTCATAAGTTAAAATATTTGGTGGGAGTGGGGTATTATGTCAGTCAAAATGTTCGGGAAAAACAGTTGTTTTTACTATGCCAGCAACTCTTCTGTAAATCTGAGATTATTTCAAAATTTAAAAAACACTGTATGAAGAATTGCAACTTTAATTTAAAAACTGAATTTCATTAATTATGACATAACCTTACATATAAAATAACACATTTCAAAGGAATTTTCTCTTTTTAAATATTTATTTATTTGTTTTAGTTGTACACAATGTGTTTATTTTTACATGGTGCTGAGGATCGAACCTGGGCCGCGCAAGTGCTAGGCAAGCGCTCTACTGCTGAGCCACAACCCCAGCCCCTTAAAGGAATTTTCTACTCTGATATTCATATGATTATATCCGTGGTGAAGTCTTTGCAAGGATACAAGGAAAACAGCAATATTATTTATATACTAACCAGAAATCTTGAAAATCATACTTATTGTAATAAATATAAAAAAAATAAATCTATTCTTCAAAGAGTTAAACCGAATTTTCATGACCTAGCAATTCTCAATTTTCCTTATTATATACCTAAGATTATTCAAAATATAGGCACACCAAAAATACCTGTACACAAATATTCATACTAGCATTATTGATAAAAGTCAGAAAGTCGAAATCCATTAGCTGAAAAACAGATAAGATTTGGTAATCTATGCAATAAAATTATTATTTATTATTATTATTATTATTATTATTATTATTATTTTGGTACTGGGGATTGAACCCAGGGGCACTGTAACACTGAGCTACATCCCCAGCAATTTTTTTGGGGGGGGGTAGTTGTAGATGGACAGCATGCCTTATTTTATTTGTTTATTTTTATGTGGTGCTAAAGATGGAACTCAATGCCTCACATGTGCTAGGCAAGCGTTCTGCCACTTAGCTACAGCCCCAGCCCTGCAATAAAATTTATTAACAAGAAAAAGAATGAAGTACTGATTAATTTATAATATGAACGAATCTTGAAATATTATGCTAATTGAAAGATGCCAGATACAAAAAGCTATAATATAAATTATTTATATGAAAATGCCAGAATAGGGCTAGGGTTGTGGCTCAGCGGCAGAGCGCTCGCCTCGCATGTGCGCGGCCCAGGTTCGATCCTCAGCACCACGTAAACATAAATGCATTGCATTGTGTACAACTAAAGTAAATAAATAAATATTAAAAAAAAATGCCAGAATAGGCCATTCCACAGAGACAGAAGATCAGTGGTTGCCTGGGCATGGGGAGTGACAGTTAAGGGGTACAGGACTTCTTTCTGGAGTGATAAAAACATAGTGAGAGGGGCTGGGATTGTGGCTCAGTGGTAGAGTGCTCGCCTAGCACGTGCGCGGCCGGGGTTCGATCCTCAGCACCACATAAGAATAAATGTATTGTGTACAACTATAGCAAATAAATAAATAGTAAAAACAAAACAAAAAAACCATAGTGAGATTACACAGTAATGATGGGTGCACAACTCTGTAAATACACTTTAAAAGGGTGAATTTTAAGCTGGGCGCGGTGGCGCACGCCTGTAATCCCAGCACTTTGGGAGGCTGAGGCAGGAGGATCGAGAGTTCAAAGCCAGCCTCAGCAATGGTGAGGCACTTAGCAACTCAGTGAGACCCTGTCTCTAAATAAAATACAAAAAAGGTCTGGGGATGTGACCCAGTGGTTGAGTTCAATCCCTGGTACCACAAAAAAAAAAAAAAAAAAAAAAAAAAAAAAAAAAAAAAACCAGGGTGAATTTTATAGGGTATGAATAAATAGAATTAATAAAGTTAATAAAAATTGAATGTTATTAAATAGATGAGAAATATAAGCAACAAATAATCTTAAGTTATAATTTTAAAACTTTATACCATGGGCTGGGGTTGTGGCTCAGTGGTAGAGCACTCGCCTAGCACGTGCGCGGCCCAGGTTCAATCCTAAGCACCATGTAAAAATAAAGGCATTAAAAATGTACAGTGGAGAAAGGATAGCCTCTTCAACAAATGGTGCTGGGAAAACTGGAAATCCATATGCAACAAAATGAAATTAAACCCTTATCTCTCACCATACACAAAATTCAATTCAAAGTGGACCAAGGACCTAGGAATTAGACCAGAGACAATATGCCTAATAGAAGAAAAAGTAAGCTCCAATTTCCAACATGTCGGATTAGGCCCCAAGTTCCTTAATAAGAATCCTGTAGCACAAGAATTAATATCAAGAATCAATGAATGGGATAGATTCAAACTAAAAAGCTTCTTCTCAGCAAAAGAAACAATCAGTGAGGTGAATAGACAGCCAACTAATTGGGAACAAATATTTAATACATGCACATCAGATAGAGCACTAATTTCTAGAATATATAAAGAACTCAAAAAACACCAAAAAAAACAAATAACCCAATCAATAAATGGGTGAAGGAATTGAAAAGACACTTCTCAGAAGAAGATTCACAATTAATCAACAAATCATGAAAAAATGCTCAACATCGCTGGCAATTAGAGAAATGCAAATCAAAACTATTCTAAGATTTCATTTCACTCCAGTCAGAATGGCAGCTATTAAGAACACAAACAACAATAAATGTTGGAGAGGATGTGGGGAAAAAGGCACACTCATACATTGTTGGTGGGAATGCAAAATGGTGCAACCGTTATGGAAAGCAGTATGGAGATTTCTTGGAAAACTGGGAATGGAACCACCCTATGACCCAGCCATCCCACTCCTGGGTCTATTCCCAAAGGACTTAAAAACAGCATATTACAGTTACACAGCCACTTCAATATTTATAGCAGCACAATTCACAATAGCTAGGTTGTGGAATCAACCTAGATGTCCCTCAGTAGATGAGTGGATAAAGAAAATGTGGTATATATACACAATGGAATTTTACTCAGCAATAAAAGAGAATAAAATAATGGCATTTGCATATAAATGGATGAAGTTGGAGAATATAATGCTAAATAAAGTTAGTCAATCTCGAAAATCCAAATACCAAATGTTTTCTCTGACATAAGGAGGCTGATTCACAGTGGTGTTGGGTCGGGGTACATAGGAGGATTAGAGGAACGCTATAATGGTCAAAGGGGAGGGAGGGGAAGGAAGGGAGCAAGGGGGGATGGAGGGGAAAAAAAGAAAAGGTGGAGCCGGGCGCGGTGGCGCACGCCTGTAATCCCAGCACTTTGGGAGGCTGAGGCAGGAGGATCGAGAGTTCAAAGCCAGCCTCAGCAATGGTGAGGCACTTAGCAACTCAGTGAGACCCTGTCTCTAATAAAATACAAAAAAGGGCTGGGGATGTGGCCCAGTGGACGAGTGCCCCTGAGTTCAATCCCTGGTACCACAAAAAAAAAAAAAAAAAAAAGAAAAGGTGGATGAATAAGATGGATATCATTATTCTAAATGCATGACTGAAGATTTGAATGGTATGAATATACATTGCATAAAAACAGTGTTATGTAAAAAGATGCTCTATATGTTTATTATGAATTATAATGCATACTACTATTATAAACACAACACTTTGAATAAAAAAAAATAAAAATAAAGGCATTGTGTACAACTAAAACAAACATTAAAAAAAAAACATTATGCCATTCAAAGCACCTACAAACTAATCTCTTAACAAATGTATAGTACCCCTTTATTGACACAATTATGAAAATCTTATTAAAATATATTAAACAAGATCTAAATAGTTTTTATTAAGTTAAAAAATTAATATACCAAGGTCATGTTTAGAACTCAATAAAGATGGCAGTTTTTCTCAAATTGACCTATACAATTTAAAAAACTTTCTACTTTTTATATAAAAATATTGGTTAAGACAATTATGCATGCACAATGTGGTATTACTGAACAATTCAGTAATACTACCAGACAATATGGATTATTATACAGTTATAGTTACATATAATTGTTGTATAATTATAATTAAAACCAATAACATGAGTTTAGGATAGGACAATTTAGAGGGTCTGGAAACAACTCTTTCATATTTTAAAATTTGATTTATAACAGAGGTAGCATGGCAGATCAGTGGGGAAAGGATAAAGAGTTCCACTGGAATAATATCACTTACTTATAGAAGGAGGTAAAAATTCATTTGTATAATTTTAGAGAACCCACTGATAGGGTGCTACCAATATTTAATAGGAAGGAATCATGTATACTAAACAATCTGTTATATATGGGACATTTCTAAACGGTAACCACACCCAAAATGCCAAGTGTCCCTGCTTAGAAATCCTGACCTAGTAAATAAATGGTGCTGAAACAATTCATTATGCATATGGAAAAAAGTAGAATATGTCTCTGCTACATACCATAACAAAAGGCAATTCTGGGTGGATTAAAGAACTAAATGTAAAAATTATGAAAATTACAAAAATCCCATACTAGAAAAAGATATTTGCAATATATTTTTAAAAGGATGAGTATATCAGTCTTGAATTGCATTTGGTTACTACTAACAATAACAGTGGCTTTAAAAAGATAAAAAGTTAATTTTCTCTCATATAAAAAATTAAGTCTAGAGGTAGGAATTAAAAAGTTGATACGGTGGCTCCAGGGATATCAAGGACCCAGTTTCTCCTATCATTTCCATCTTCAATAATGCTTCATGGTCTGAGATGTCTGCTGTATTTTTAGCCATAGTTTCATGTTTCAGGCAGGAATTAAGAGAAAGGGATAATTGGGGGGAAAATGGCACCCCAGAAAGCCCCATCTCCTGACTTGTATTTAACAGAGACTAGGAAATATAATTTTCAACTCGGTCAATGTCCAAAGTTCTGTAACTCTATAGGGAGAATAGATATAGCAGCAAAATCTAAGGCTCTGTTTTAAGAATCTGGAGTAAGTTCAGCAAACTGTAGTCAGTAGGGAAAATCGAGCCCATCACCTATGTTGGGGCCACCCTGAATAGGAACTATGCACAGAGAAGAGGTACTGGACTGCTATTGTACCCGGCAATGCAAGTGGACTTTACCTCTGCTCATATAAGAAAGGTGCAGATCTGGGAGAGGGTATCACCTGGTGGGGTTGAATTACACCCACCTGTTTGTTGTAATCCTACCCTTTTGCCCTTTTTTGGATAGAATGTTCCATAGATTAGCTCCCCCCATTAATAAAATCCAGGTTCGAGGCATGCTCTTTCGCACCTGCCTTGCCTCCTTGGTGAGAGCTGGGTCAGAGGGGCTGTCATTGAACCCAAAGAAAAAGGTATTTCTCTGTCTGTGTGTCATTATTTTGTGCCAGCCCAGTTCACCTGGAGTGACCCTGACTGGTTTAGTTGTGTGTCACAACACACCTGTTTACAAATAAAGTTTTATCAGAACCCATTCAACCTCTTTATTTATACATTGTCTATAGCTGCTTTCTCACTGCAGTGAGAGATGAAGGTCCAGATAGAGCTACTATGTAGCTCTTTAGAGACAAATGCACCCACCCTTTATCTTAAAAAAAAGAAAAAGGAAAAAAATCCAGTGAATTAAAAAGGTAAACATAAAAAATTCTGTTAAAAACCTATGAAAAATCTTATACTATTCCATTTTTCTGGACTAGTGAAGAAATGAAGGTAGAAAGTGAGATGATTATATTTGAATTTTTAAAAATTTGTTACATAATTAAAATAAAATGTTACATAATAAATAAAATAAAAAAGCAAGGGAATGGATACATATGTATGACATTCGTAACTTAAAAAGAGATACCTATCACAACATATAAACAAATGATGGAAATATATAGTCGGTGCACTATATCCTCCTTATAAGGCATCAACTTCATTCCGTCTGAATAAAACTTAAATTCTTTCCATGGTCTGTAAGGCCCTACACAATGTATTTCTGCTTACCTCTCTGATCTCATTTTTGTGCTTTTCTCCCCCTGATTCACCATCTTCCAGCCACTCTGATGTTTTCTTCAGTTTCAAGAACATGCCATACACTTTGCCTTGGAAATATGAACTTCTCCTTGGGGCAGAAAGTTCTTTTTCTCACTCTTCTCACAACTAACTCTTCAATAATTAAGTCTCACTCAGATCTATCCTACCTGATAACTCTATATATAAAGTGAATTACCCCTATGCTGTTCTATTTCACCTGTCATCTTCCTTAGAGCTCTTACCACTTTTCGTATCTTATTTACTTTTTTTTTTTTTTTTTAATATTTTTATTTATTTGCTTTAGTTGTACACAATGTGTTTTTTATTCAATGCATTTTATTTGTACGTGGTGCTGAGGATCGAACCCGGGTCGCCAACGTGCTAGGCGAGCGCTCTACCGCTGAGCCACAATCCCAGCCCCTCTTTTTACTTTTTAAAAAATGATTTACTTTTGTCAATCTCCCTCATAAGACTATTAAGTATTAGAAGTCTCACTTGGCCCCACATTCCCAAGCCAATGGGTATAGTAAAAACAAATCCGGGGCTGGGATTGTGGCTCAGCGGTAGAGCGCTCCCCTAGCATGCGTGCAACCCGAGTTCGATCCTCAGCACCACATAAAAATAAACGCACTGTGTACAACTAAAGCAAATGAATAAATATTTTTAAAAAATCTGCTCAATAAGGTACAGTGAAAACAAATGTACTCAATAATGTTTTTGAATAAATGAAAACCCAAATACCAGATAATAAGGGAAAACTCCAATTACAATACATTAAAACCAAGAAATATAACTATTCAAATGGATAGACATGAAGGATAAAACATCTACACAAAATAATGGTAAATGAAAAAAGTAGTCCATAAAATAGTATATATACATGTTTTGTGTACATATACACACACATACACACACACACACAGAGTATATGTACATATATCATGGAACTATGTGAAGAAAGTATATATACATTAAAAATGGGGGGCTGGGGTGGTGGTGGAACACTTGCCTAGCATGTATGAGGCACTGGGTTTGATTCTCAGCACCGCACATAAATAAAGAAAATAAAGGTCCATTGACAACTAAAATATATTTTTAAAAAAATGATTGGAGGGGCTAGGGATGTAGCTCAGTAGTGGAGTGCTTGCCTGCCATGTGTGAGGCACTGGGTTTGATTCTCAGCACCACATATAAACAAATAAAGATCCATCAACAACTAAAAAAAATATTAAAAAAATGATTGGAAAATAATTCATAGTAATAATAACAGGTTTTGACAATTAGGTTTTTGTAAAGAAAGCAGGTTGCTAACAATAAATAGTGTATAAAATAAACATTGTGGAAAAGTGCTTATAAAGTAATATTAAATGAAAAGTAGAGCATGATACTGTTATATACACCATGATTATAACTAGGCCAAATTATAAATTGAAAGAAGATATAAAAATCAAAATACCTACTGAAACAAGATGGTAAAATTATGCATAAAATTTGTCTTTCATAAATTTTTCTTTGAAAGTTATTAGTCTTTTAAAAATATTTTTTTTTATAATGGGAGATTGATAAAATGTAAGGAAAAGTCACTCACTTCATCAACTAATTAATAATGACTGAATAACATTAGGGGTAAACACATTTAGTCTTCTCTTATAATATATGCAAGTCAAACACTACCCATCAAGTACTGAAAGATAGTAGGACTAACACTTCTTTACAACTATTATAAAGTGTGGTAAATTTAGGAATTACCACACTCATAAAGAAAGAATACAGGAGAATGAAGGAATGAAATATACCAACAAATCCTAACTCCCAGGATAGTCTCCCAAGAACTCCATTAGACTGATAACATACAACTCACACCATATCCCCAGGAGAAGTCTGAGCTTCCTTCTGTAGAGATCCCTGTGCCAGTATAACTTGGAAAAGCAGATCTTGAATTCCCAGTGTTGCCTGATGTTAAAGGTGATTCTTGCGTGATGTCAGACTCACTAAATGCACAATTTGAGAAAAAGAGAGAGAAAAGTAAGATTCTCACATTTCCTCAAGTTTCTGTAGCACTGACTACCCAGAAACTTAGATGATAAGTATGTGTACAAATATATCCGATGAAGCAAAAGTAAATGAAGAATCTGAAATTAAAACATCATAGAAAAGTCCTATTTAATTTCTACAAACCAAATGGCAGTCCTTCCAAATAATTCTAGTCATAGCTTACAATGAATATTTTAATATTCTACCTATAACATATATTCTTGACAACTAAAGATATTTCAGAAATGTTAATAGCAATATCTGAACTTTACCAAGTGCTTTTACGGATGTTAATCTCATTGTGTCCTTGGTACTACCTGGTGATACAGAGTTCCAGTAACTCCATTTAAAAAGAAAGAATCTGACGTTTAGTTCCAGGTTTTAATCTTGATAACATATCGCTTCTCAGAACACTCTTTGAAGTCACAGTCTCTTCTATTCTATTTCTTTAAATAATAACGGTAGCTAATACATACTGAGCATCTGCCATAAAACAGTGTGTCAGGTTTTATATACTTTATCTCATTTACATTCACAATATCCTATAAGAGGTACATTATCAAGTAAGTAACTTGCCCAATATTACTCAGCTAATAAGTCAAAGGACTAGGATTAAGTTCATATTATTAACTACATCATAATACTACTTCTAAAGGTAATAAAAATAAGAATGATATTGTTGCCATTATCTAGTCTACAATGAAGGCTGATGATTTTGGGGGGGAAGGGGTGCTGGGGATTGAACTCAGGGAGACTAGGCCACTGAGCCACATCCCCAGCCCTATTTTGTATTTTATTTAAGCAGGGTCTCACTGAGTTGCTTAGCACCATGCTTTTGGTGAGGCTAGCTTTGAATTCACAATCTTCCTGCCTCAGCCTCTTGAGCCAATGGGATTACAGGCGTGAGCCACCACCCCTGGCCATTTGTTTTTCAAATGAGCTCTTACTATGCTGGCCTCAAAGTCCTGGACTCAAGCAGTCCTACTGCATCAGCCTCTTAAGGTGATAAAACTTCCTTGTTTCATTAATAAAGCCTTGATACCAAAAAACATAACCTTTGTCATTAGCAAGCACAATCAACAAACAAGTGTGCTTTGTGTTATTACCTTTGGGAACTTGTGTCTTTTTCATGGCTCTCATTAGTAGAGGAAATTTCATCCAGTTGCTCGGGAAGGGGATGATGAGTAAGAGCATGTTTTGTTACTCCTTTCCTGTTAAAGATAAAACAAAGTTATATTTCCTATAAAGACAACATAAATATATTTTAGTAACTTGATCTAAAAGTTAGTTACCAACTTCCTGCCACTCTGGAACTGTGCTGTCCAATGCAGTAGACACTAGCAAGCAG
Source organism: Tamias sibiricus (assembly GCA_025594165.1). NCBI lineage: Eukaryota > Metazoa > Chordata > Mammalia > Rodentia > Sciuridae > Tamias > Tamias sibiricus. Next base: position 119,783,913 of record CM046663.1, on the reverse strand, counting down.
CAGTTAAAAATGAGGCTCATTGGGCTGAAGTGTGGCTCAAGGGTAAAGCGCTTGCCTAGCACGTGGGCGGACTGGGTTTGATTTCAGCACCACGTAAAAATAAATAAATAAAATAAAGGTATTGTGTCCAACTACAACTAAAAAAATAAAAAATGAGGCTCATTGGAACTGAGTGTGGGTTTTTTTTTTTGCTTGTTTGACAAATGCACAGACAGAAGTTTACTTAGGAAGTAGACATATATTCAAGGGAAAATTCAAGCTACCAAGTGTGAGAAGCCCTGATTGTTTTTTAAGTGTACAACACATTGGATTCCAAAGTCTTAGTACATAAATAATATGCAATCTTAGTAATTTTATTTTCTTGATTATATATTAAATATTTTGGATATACTAGGTTAAACAAAATATATTCTTGAAGTTTCATTAAAAATTGAAAATAAAGTCCCACCAGCAAAGTATGAGTGTGCCTTTTTCCCCATATCCTCACCAACATTTATTGTTGTCTGTATTCTTGATAACTCCATTCTGACTGGCGTGAGATGAAATCTTTTTTTTTTTTTTTTTTTTTTTTTGTGGTACTGGGGATTGAACTCAGGGGCACTCGACCACTGGGTCACATCCCCAGCCCTTTCTTGTATTTTATTTAGAGACAGGGTCTCACTGAGTTGCTAAGTGCCTCGCCATTGCTGAGGCTGGCTTTGAACTCATGGTCCTCCTGCCTCAGCCTCCCCAAGTGCTGGGATTACAGGCGTGCACCACCACACCCGGCTAGATGAAATCTTAAGAATAGTTTTGATTTGCATTTCTTTAATTACTAGAGATGTAAAACATTTTTTCATATATTTGTTGATTGAATGTATATCTTCTTCTGAGAAGTGTCTGTTCAGCTCCTTAACCCATTTTCTTGATTGGGCTGTTTGTTTTATTGGTGTTACGTTTTTTGAGTTCTTTATATATCCTGGAGATTAGTGCTCTATCTGACATGTGTGTGGCAAAAATTTGCTCCCACAATGTTGGTGGGAGCAAATTGGTGCAACCAATCTGGAAAGCAGTATGAAGATTCCTTAGAAAACTTGTAATGGAACCACCATTTGACCCAGCTGCCCCACTCCTCAGTCTATACCCAAAGGACTTAAAATCAGCATAAAAAAATAAAATCAGCATAAAAAATCAGCAAAGGACTTAAAATCAGTAACACAGCCACATCAATATTCATAGCAGCTCAATTCACAATAGCTAAACTGTGGAAGCAACCTAGATGCCCTTCAATAGATGAATGGATAAAGAAACTGTGGTATATATACACAATGGAATATTACTCAACATTAAAAGAGAATAAAATGATGGCATTTGTGAGTAAACAGATGGAGTTGGAGAATATCATGCTAAGCGAAGTAAGCCAATCCCAAAAAAACAAAGGCCGAATATAACAGGGAGGGGAGAGGCATGGGAATAATGGAGGAACTCTGGGCAAAGGGGAGGGAGGGTGGGAAGAGTGTATGGGGGCAGAAAAGATGGTGGAATGAGATGGACATCATTACCAGTACATATATGACTGCACACATGATGTGACGCTAAATCACGTACAACCAAAGAAATGAAAAGTTGTGCTGCAATTGTGTACAATGAATCAAAATGCATTCTGCTGTCATATATACTTAATTTAAAAAAATTAACTAAAAATCGAAAATACAGTAAGATATCACTACACACCTATCAGAACAGCTAAAATAAAAAATAGTGATAACACTAAATGCAGGTGAGAATGTGGAGTAAACTGGATGTCATATAATACTTTACTGGCAAGAATGTCAAATGATACATCCATGCTGGAATAGTTCAATAGTTTCTTACAAAACAAAACACACATCCTTACCAAAAGACCTAGCAGTTAAACTCTTATGTATCTGAGACCAGAGAAATTAAAACTTATTTTAATTTCACACGCAAAAACTGTACACAAAATGTTCATAGCAGTTTCTGTTATAGTTGAAAAAAAGAATTGTAAACAACTCAAATGTCCAATGTATGAATGGTTAAACTTTGGTATAGTCACACAATGGAATAATTCAACAATCTAAAGAAATGAACTGGGGCTGGGCTGTGGCTCAGTGGTAGAGCACTCGCCCAGCACGTGTGAGGCCCTGGGTTCGATCCTCAGCACCACATAAGAATAAATAAAGAAGTCAGGTGTGGTGGTACACGCCTGTAATCCCAGCATTTGGGAGGCTGAGGCAGGAGGATTATGAGTTCAAAGCCAGCCTCAGCAATGGCGAGGTACTTAGCAACTCAGTGAGAACATGTCTCTAAATAAAAATATAAAAAAAGGGCTGGGGATGTGGCCCAGTGGTCAAGTGCCCTGAGTTCAATCCCCAGTACCAAAAAAAAAAAAAAAGAATAAGTAAAGATATTGTGTCGAACTACAACTAAAAAATAAATAAATATTAAGAAAGAAATGAACTATTGATACATGCAGCAACATGGATGGATCTCAAATGTGTCATGCTTAAGTGAATAAAACCAAAGTCAATCGCAATTACGTATACTCTATGATTCCATTTATATATAAAACATTCACAAATAACAAAACTATAGAGAACATAGAAGTAGCTGCTGGAGTGGATGTGACTAATAAGGAGTACACAAAGAAGTTCCTTGTGGTGGTGGCAAAACAGATGCCTATTTGATTGTAGTGGTAGTTATAACAATCTATAAATGAGACCAAACTGCATACCCATGTGCACATATAGACGACTGGATGTAAAACTGGGTAAAAACTGATTAAGGTCTGTAGTTTAGTTAACTTTATTGTACCAATATCAGTGTCTGGCTTTGAAATTACACTAAAGCTACCTAAGATGTCATCAATGGAGGGAAACTGAGTGAAGGGTTTATGGGGATCTATATACTAATTTTGCAACATTTTGTGAGTCCATAATGATTTTACCTTTTTCTTTTTTGTTATAATCACCTGAAAATTTAAAATGTCATATGTAGCTTATATCATCTTTCTATTGGACATTGCTTATCTGGATTTCTATTTTCTATTGGACATGTGCACTGGAATAAACTATGGGGTCAATTATATGCTCCAATCCTAATTATCTACAGTCCTTTCCTTCCTTATAAAAATCTGCAGTCAAATAAATTTAGGAGACTGGCTAGTTAAACAAAATTACACAAGTTTTTTTTATAAGAGGTCTTCCCAGGACCTTTAATATGGAAATTTATATTATAAATCTTTAGTACATTTCACAGGGAAGGAAACTGAAGCCCAGAGGGATTAAGTAACCTATTTATGATTATATGATTAGTAAGTGGAGTTAGGATTCAAATCTAAATAGTCTGGTTCCAAGGCATCTAAGAGGAAATGAAGTTTGAGATTTTAGTGAATTGTACCATTTTTGTATATAAATATAAAGCAAAGGACATAGTCAATGAAGTTTTCCCTTTAAATTTTCTCTAATGGTAGAAATGGATTTCTGCAGAGCCATCTGTACTGCTCTCATTGAGTGATCCTAAAACTAAGAGCCTGTCTTTGAGAAAATGATAGGAATCTGAAATATGATTCTAGCTATGAAATAAAGACTTAAGACTTTTTTAGTCATGGACATCTGACTATGAAGTGACAAAAAATAACAAAGAAATATTATTAAATTTAACAATAGCATTTTGATTACATAAGAAAATGTCCTTAGCTTTTAGAGATGTGTATGATATATATACAGATAAAATGACAATATAACCCTGTATACAAGGGGGTTTTTGCTTGCCTTCTTTCAGAGAGAAGTTGAAAGATAGATGAAGCAAATATTACTACTTTGATAATTGTTGAGTGTGGGGTAATGGTGGTTCATTATATTATTCTCAATATATTTATGTTTGAAATTTTTCATTTAAAAAAGTTATGCCGTGTGTTGAAAATCTCTTTTTCTTAAACTCTTTTCAACATCTGTAATTTATAACTGTTAGGAAGAAAGTTAAAGTTCCTGCTTCAAAGGACAACATATACCATCTTAATTAAAAAGTCCTTTTTGCCAGGCACAATGGCACACGTCTGTAATCCCAGCACTTGGGAGGCTGAGGCAGGAGGCTCTCGAGTTCAAAGCCAGCCTCAGCAATGGCAAGGCACTTAGCAACTCAGTGAGACCCTGTCTCTAATAAAATACAAAAAAAGGCTGGGGATGTGGCCCAGTGGTTGAGTGCCCCTGAGTTCAATCCCCTGTACTTTAAAAAAAAAAAAAAAAAAGCCCCTTTAGTTCACTTTTATACACATTTTATCTTTATTATTCACTTCATTTTGATTCCAGATGGAGAATCTTTAAAACTCTTCAGTATGTTGGAGTAAACTATAAAAGTAGATTTTAAGCTAAGTGCTATTCACTTTATTGTGAAATGACTGTTTTTCATTCCAGTTCCTTATTATCTGAATTGCTACTGTGTAGATATCCTATTCCTTAATAGATAATAAGCTTCTGAAAGGCAAAGAGAGATTTTAGACTTATTTTCTTTGTATGTCTATTGTACCAAGTAAAGGTGGATAGGTGCAAGGAAATTACCATTTACTGAGGACACATTTACTTCATGAGAAGCCCTATGCCATCACTTTAGAAATGCTCTTAAATAATGAAGGCACAGATTTTGTAATTTGCCAAAATATTACATAGCTAGAAAAGCCCAGCTAGAAACTTAGCTGATCCTTGAAATATGCTTGCTATTGCCATATGTAATTAATATTTAGTAAATAAAGTATGACTGCTAAAATAACAGAGTTCAATGAAGGGGGGGGGGGGATTTTAAAAAGCCCAGGCCTAAATCCTGACTTTATTTGCTATGTTATCTTAAAATGTATAACGCTTCTCATATAATTTCATCTTCTGAAAAACTGAAGATAATTAAATCCCTCCTACAGAGTTGTTAAATAAGGATCAAAAAGTGAAGGACTTTTTGAAAGTGTAAAGCCTTAGTAAAGGGAAGACATTAGCATTACTTACTAGATTACAACACTTTGTAAGGACAGGAAGTGAGTCTTTTAAGTTAGAAATATTTGCTTTTTAGTCTCAAAAGCAAAATTGATTCTTTTAAGTTCTGATGCTTAACTGTAGAGATGGGGAGGCAGTATGTGTAATGATTATCACCACAGGGTTCAAAGTCAGATCGCACAGGATTTGTACCTCTCAGTCCCACTACCTCCTGGCTGTGTGTTACCTTTAGCATGCTACAATCTTGAAATGTGGTACATTTAGCTGTAGAATATGCAAAACAAAATTCTCAATCTGATATCCTTGCTGGAAAGAGTGAGATAATGCATGTAAACAGATTTGCATTGGTGTCTGGCACTTGAGGTGTTCAATTTCATTGTAACACTCGACTATTAATAACTTCTCCAGTTATCAATTACCATTGGCAGTGGAGCCTGAAGCACTGTAGGAACTACAAATGCCTGAGACCTAGTTCCTATAACCAGTTAGTACTGCTTAAGACACTCCCTCAGTTGCAGGTGGAGGAACAAATGTCCACCAGGGCTAGGAAAAGAATTCCTGAGAATATTTATTTTTCCCAGCCCCAGGAAAAGAAAGACGCGAAAGACTAGTTATGGAGGGTACCCAGGGAGCCCACGACCCGCCTCAGCCTCCCGGGCTGGTGTGGCTTAGCAGTCCACTCACAGCTCCAAGGTCTGTGGCACCGCCTTCCGAGTGTATCTGGAGATCATCCTCCTCCTCCGCCTCCTCCTCAGCCGCGGCCGGGGCAGGTACGCCAGGGCGGGGGCCTCCGGGCCAGGCCCTCCAGCCGGCTCCGGCTGGGCCCCCTCCCACCACCTACCGGCCCCGTCTCGCCCCGTCGCCTAGACTCCGGACCACCACCTCCCCAGGGTTCCCACCTCTCCGGTCCTCCGTCCTCCCAGCTTCCTCGCGGGGGCGGAAGTGACGAATACGCGGTCACCTGCCAAATGCTCCGGCCGAAGCGCAGCAAGGACTACACCCAAGGTTCCGGGAACTGACGGGTTTCAGGCTTTCTCGCAGGATATCCGCTAGTCTCCGGACGGTCCAGACCGAGTCCGGACCAAGCTTTCGCAGCTCTCATAGTGGAAGAGGGGGCCGAGAAAAGGTCCCACAGCGGAAGCGCACAGGAGAGGGCCTAAAATCGTAAGAGGAAAATTGATGGATGTGAGAAACCTAGTATGAGTAAACAACACTAGACAACGTCAAGTCCCTGCTGCTTAGTTGCGACTCTTTCTTGGGGTTTTCTCATTTGTTCAGTGAGGTGTTAACCTGAGTGATCTCAAGTCCAGTTCTGACACTGTAAATTCTGTATAAAGGTGGGTGCTTGGCGTTAAGGGTAGGGTGGGGTGGGTAGAATTGTTTGTCCCTCTAGGTTGAAAGGCAAAATGATGATGTGGGCTGATTGCAAGTGAGTGGGTGTGCGAATAGAAGATGCAGTTCCTGGGCAGGGGTTGTTGTTCAGCGGTAGAGCGTTTGCCTGGCATGTGTGAAGCCCTGGGTTCGATCCTCAGCACCACATATAAATATATAAAAGGAAAGATTCATTGACAACTAGAAGAAGAAGAAGAAGTTCCTCATGAATTAATTAGAAAGTCGAGTAAGCTTAAGAATCGAATCTCTGTTAGGGTGGTTCATCCGGTGCAGTGCCTTCGTTTACTGAGCATCACCTTACAGCAATAGTAAACTAGTCCTTATATTTCTAAGGAAAATCCTTAGAAAAGATAGAGGTACCTCTTGGTATAACAGAGGTATTACCCCCTCCCCCCCAATGCTTGAAAAAAGGGCAGATTTGGGACAGATAGTTGTGAGATCAAGAACCATGGGCAAATTATTTCAGGGTGAAATGAGCGGACATGTTTTGTATTTTTACTTTCGTAAAAAGGAAAGTTTTAAATTCTGTAGAGTAAGGGAAATTGTTCTTTAAAGCATATAAAGAGCACACATTTAAAGCAGGAGAGATTGTAGAGGTGGTAAAGTAACACACCCATTCTATAATTAAGGAGAAAGCTCCAAAAAGGGGAAGTGAACTGCCTAGAGTAAGGCAACTAATTAGTGGCAGAAGTGGGACTTTTGATAGTATTTAAACAGTGGATGTTAGTGGAGAGTGTCTCAAAGTGTGTTACACACACTGCTGCTAGTACAAGGACAAACATTTATTTTTAAGAGGTGGGGTTTCCCAGGGTGGTCCCTAACTTTTGGACTCACGTGATGGTTCTGCCTCTGCCTACCCAGTAGCTCGGACTATAGGTATGCCCATTGTGCCCAACCACATTTAAGTTTTTATTCCTACAAGCTTATTAGTGTGGAAATGTGATATTGGGTTTCCATTCTTTGTATAATATCAAGTTTTCCTTTTAATCTATTTTTAAACGTAAAAAACATAGTTTCAAGTATAAAAGTCAATAAAAATAGTATGAAGTAAACATTATTATAAATGGTATATAGTCAAGGCAAAAACCATAACGATAGTGTGTGGATAACAGAATTTTAGAAAGCAATGTGAATGCATTCATTTAGAAGAGTTCAGGAAGTGAGATTTTTTTTTTCTGCATTGTTCTATGTGGTTTATACTATTGAAATTTTAAATGTACTTTCTCAAGGAAAAATGGAGGAAAATATAAAGCTTGTTACAGTGGAAGACGCTGTGGAATACCACCTGTTCCTGATACCAGATGAATCAAGGGACCCAGAGAAACAAAAAGAAATTCTTCAGAAGTATATTGAGAGAATAATGACCCTGTTTGCACCTATCCTAGTCCCTTACATCTGGCAGAATCAGCCTTTTAATCTCAAATATAAACCTGGGAAAGGTAAAATAATTCATTCTTCCTCCAGTGTTGTCAGATTTATATCCTCAGCTTTTTAGGTTAATGAGTCTTGCCTATGTTCAGGTAAGTCACTAAACTCAAACTTTTTTTTTTGTACAGGGGATTGAACTCAGGGCCACATCCCCACCCCTTTTTTGTATTTTACTAGGGACAGGGTCTCACTGAGTTGCTAAGTGCTTCGCCATTGCTGAGGCTGGCTTTGAACTCGCAATCCTCCTGCCTCAGCCTCCCAAGTGCTGGGATTACAGGCGTGCGCCACCGAGCCCGGCAAACTCAAACTTTTTAAAAAAGTTCATATTGATAAAAACTTTACAATAGCCAATGCCTAGGAACTAGCTTATACTAAACATTAAATTTATGGCTATTGTTTTAAACTTTAATTACTTTACTATGACATAATATATCTAACCTATACTATAGAGGTGCAGATGTCTGGCTTCCTTAATCGTAGTTCCTTTTGCTGTTTCTCAGTCTTGTCATGATAATACATTTAGTAGGCTGAGCTTTTTCACATAGTTGTTTTGGTAAGGATCTAAGATTGACTTTGCCTGGCTTATTAAGCTTTATAACCATCATTTGCCACTCATAAGTTTTTCTGTTTTTGTTTTGTTTTGAGACAGGGTCTTACTGTGTTGTCCAGGCCAATCTCAAATTCCTGAGCTCAATCAGTCCTCCTGCCTCAGCCTCCCAAGTACCTGGGACTATAGGCACACACCACTACAGATGGCTCAATTCAGAAGCATTTGAGTTTCCTTCACTGCTTTCCTGTGTTGTTGGTGCTTGAGATCTGGCCTCTGACAAAATATAGCACCCTGTCCTATCATTTCTTATAGCTTTATGAAAATGAATCATGGATAGATGACCAAGGCTTTACTCACACAGTAACTTATGTGAAGTCACTGGCGTGAGGAGCCTGATATCTTGTGATAAACTTGAATCTGACACACAATTTAGTACTTACCTGTTATTTTTAGCTAGCAGTGACTAAATATTTTCTCTGCTATATCTGGAATACATGTGTTTTTTGTTTGTTTGTTTTGCAAGAGTGCTGTTCCATTAGCATAGTACATCTAAAACCAATCCCTTACCTGTTTTCTAGAAAATAATCTTTACCCTGTGTTTGCTCATCTTATTTAATGTCATTGCCATCTTCCAAATCATCCAAGCTAGTTAGTATTTCATAATCATACTCAGCTTCTCACTTCATCATATTCACTCAGGCACTAAATCCTTGTGTGATTACCTTAAATATGATCCTTTTTCTACATCTGTTTGACTTTAGTGTAGGCCCTTTTTTTCCCTTCATCTTGAAAATTACAGTAGCCTCCTAACTTACTTCTGTGGTTCCAGTCTCACCAGTTTCTTACACTGTTGCCAGTTACCTTTCTTGACACAAATTCAATCATGTCACAGTCCTGCTTAACATTCTCCAGTAGTTCCCCATTGCTTCAGGAAAAGGTTTAAATGGAAGTCTAATACACAAGGAAGATGTACTCTAATTGGAGCTGTTATAATTAAAGAAACTTGAGAGATTCTGAGTAGGGAGAAGAAGAGTTGAGTGGAATATTCTTTTCACCTGTTTTCTGCTTCTGCTATCTCAGCCTTGGAGACACTCTGCATTGCATTTGTTTGACATTCTTTCTGTTAATGTGTACAGTGATTGATTTTTTTGCTAAACTGTCCTTGCAAACCAGTAATAAATCCCACTTGGTTGTGATTTCTAATCCTTTTAATGTGCTGTTGAATTTGATTGCTAGTATTTCATTTAGGGTTTCTGCATCCATATTCATTAGGAATATTGGTCAGTAGATTTCTTGTTTCATTATCTTTTCTGGCTTCGATATTAGATTAATACTGGCCCCAGAGAATGAGTCTGGGACTGTTCCCTTCCCTTCATTTTTTTTTGGAAGACTTTGAGGAGGGTTGGTCTTAAATTCTTCTTTAAATATTTGATAGAATTCTTTATTGATGCCATCTGTCCTGGGTTTTTCTTTGTTAGAAAGTTTTTGATTACTGATTAAATCTCTTTACTAATTATAGGTCTGTTCAAGTTTTCTGTTTCTTCATAATTCAGTCAAGACCTGGATTATTAAGGTGTATATTTTTAATAATTTAATTTATCTTTTTCATATAGGTTTCCCAATTGATTGTACAATTGTTCATAGTATTCTCTTATAATCATTATGATTTTTGTGGCATATATTGTGTTTCATTTCTGATTTTAATTTGAGTCTTTTCCCTTTTATTCTTAGTTAATTTAACTAACTAGTGGGTTAACTAATTTTGTTGATGTTTTCTAAAAAAAACAAAAAACCTATTCAGTTTTGTTGCTTTTATATTATTTTTCTGTACTTTATTTCATTTATCTTTATTGTTTTCTTTCTTCTGTTAACTTTAGGTGTAGTTTGTACTTCTTTTCCTGGTTCCTTTGGGTGTAAAGTTAGATTGCTGATTTGAAATATTTCACCACTATAAAGTTTTTCTCTTAGACTACTTTAACTGAATCCCATGGATTTGGGTATGTTGTGCTTTCATTTTCATTTGTCTCAAGACATTTTCTAATTTCCCTTATGACTGCATTTTTGACTCATTGGTTGTTTAAAAGTGTGTTGTTTAATTTCCATATAGTTGTGTATAGTACGCTTGATAAAATTTTCAGCTTCTCTAAATCCAACTTCCTGATACTTCCAGAATGCTGTTGTCTATTATGCCTCTGTGCCTTTGAGCGCATGCTGTTCCTTTTTCTGGGAAATTCACCTCTGGTCATTCCTCCTGATACCATTCCTTCTTACAATAAAGGAAGCATCACCATAAAAGTATCACTTCCTTTATGCTCATATAACCTTTAGTGCATGCCTCTGTTCTAGGTTCATCATCTTGTTTGGAGATGGTTTGGTTTTCTTTTATTTTAGACCCTGAGCTTCTCAAGAATAGGCATCTTATTCCCAAAAGACTTAAAAACAGCATATTACAGTGACACAGCCACTTCAATGTTTATAGCAGCACAATTCACAATAGCTAGGTTATGGAACCAACCTAGATGCCCCTCAGTAGATGAGTGGATAAAGAAAATATGGTATATATACAAAATGGAATTTTACTCAGCAATAAGAGAGAATAAAATAATGGCATTTGCAGGTAAATGGATGAAGTTGGAGAATATAATGCTAAGTGAAATTAGTCAATCTCAAAAATCCAAGTACCGAATGTTTTCTCTGATATAAGGAGGCTGGTTCACAGAGTTGTTGGAAGGGGGTACATAGGATCAGAGGAACACTAGAATGGTCAACGGAAAGGGAGGGGAGGGAGGGAGTAAGGGGGGGGTTGGAAAAAAATTGGTGGTTGAATGAGATGGATATCATTATCCTAAATGCATGATTGAAGATCTGAATGGTACTTATATACTTTGTATACAAGCAGTTGTATGTAAAAAGATACTATACTTGTGCATGATGAATAAGTAAATAAATAATAAAAAAATTAAAAAAAAAAAATTACTTTGGGTGGGGGCTGGGGTTGTGGCTTAGCAGTAGAATGTTCGCCTAGTATGTGGGAGGCCCTGGGTTGGATCCTTAGCACCACAAGTAAATAAATAAAGGTATTATGTCCACCTACAACTAAAAAAAAAAAAAAAAAAAAAAAAAAAAAAAAAAAATTGGTTCTTTCTCATAGATTATAATTATTTTAAGTTCTCTATAATTTCTTTTATTTTATGCAATATTTTTTATTATTTTATTTTATGCAAAATCATTTTATTTTAAAGTCTGTATGTTGCTGCAGGTCTTTTTTTTTTTTTTTTTTTTTACTGTATTGTCCTCTTATTGGGTTCAAAGATATCAAACATTTTCTTATTATCTTTCTACTAAGAAAATATGTTATAGAAAATAATGTGGCAATAAGAATATTTAAAATGTTTATATACTTTACCATTCCAGAAAAATAATTATTAAAAATTAATAGATGCATGAAAAGCTGAGTGCATTTATCTTCACTGCTTAATATATGAAAAATAGAAATCAATGTATATGTTCAATAAAGTGATAAATAAATGTATTCTAATCTAAAAAAAAAAAAAAGAATAGGCATCTTGTATCTTGTTCAGAATTACAACCCCAGTTCTCAGAACAGTACTTGGATCATAGTCAGTGAACGTTTGTTTGATTGGATGATTGTGCATATTTTTATTTGCAATGACAAATGGTCATGTGCTTGCTTTTTTTTATACTTCTAGGAGGTGTTCCTGCTCATTTGTGTGGCATGACAAAGTTTGGGGATAACATTGAGGATGAATGGTTTATCGTTTATGTAATAAAGGAAATTACAAAGGAATTTCCAGAGTTAATAGCAAGGTATTGTAGGTTATTTTAATTATTCTAAAGGAATTCTATTTTTTTTTAAAAACTAAGTCACCACATTTTTAAACATTTAGCAATTCTTTTTCTGAGCTCTGGTGGAAATTGTGCAAATTTGGGACATATCTAAAAAGTGACCTCAGTGTTTTTTCTTCCCCTCTCTTGTGACTGCCTTTTCTTGGGAAATTATTTTTGGGGAGTTCAACTTCCAAAATATTAGAAACAAAATATACTTATTTTAAGTTCTATTTTTTAGAATTCTAGCTACAAAATAAAAAAAATTCACATGTTAAACAAAATTCAAACTGTACAAAAGGTTATACTCCTCTGGTTTCCTAGAAGTAATCAACATTAAATTCTCTTGTGGATCTGGTTAAAAAAGAGACCATTCATCTACATATCAGAGAAAAACATTCAGCCTTTGGTTCTTTGGGATTGGCTTATTACCCTTAGCATAATATTCTCTAGCTTCATTCATTTACCTGCAAATGCCATAATTTCATTCTTCTTTAAGGGTGAATAATATTCTATACCATATTTTCTTTCTTTCTTTTTGGTACCAGGGATTAAACTCAGGGGCACTTGACCACTGGGCCACATCTCCAGCCCTTTTTTGTATTTTATTAGAGACAGAGTCTCACTGAGTTGCTAAATGCCTCGCCATCACTGAGGCTGGCTTTGAACTCGTGATCCTCCTGCCTCAGCCTCCCAAATGCTGGGATTATAGGTGTGTGCCACCATGCCTAGCTACCACATTTTCTTTATCCACTCATCTCTTGAAGACAGCTATGCTGGTTCCATAGTTTAGCTGTTGTGAATTGAGTTGCTGTAAACATTGATGTGGCTGCATCACTGTAGTATGCTGATTTTGAGTTCTTTGGGTATAAACTGAGGAGTTGGATAATTGGGTCAAATGGTGGTTCCATACCAAGTTTTCTGAGGAATCTCCGTACTGCTTTCCATAGTGGTTGCACCAATATGCAGTCTCACCAGCAATGTATGATTGTACCTTTTCCCCCACATCCTCGCCCACATTTATTGTTGCTTGTATTCTTGATAATTGCCATTCTGACCAGAGTGAGAGGAAATCTTAGAGTAGTTTTGATTTGCATTTCTCTAATTGCTAGAGATGTTTAATATTTTTTCATATATTTTTTGATCAATTGTATTTCTTCTGTGAAGTCTGTTGAGTTCCTTATCCCATTTGTTGATCATGCTAAGTGAAATAAGCCAATACCAAAAAACCAAAGGCCAAGTGTTTTATCTGATATGAGGGTGCTAATTCCCAATAAAAGGTGGAAGGAGTTAGGGAAGAACAGAGTTACTTTGGATTAGGTAGAGGGAAGTGAAGGGAGTGGAGGAGTATGGGAGTAGGAAGGATAGTAGAATGAATCTGACATCATTACCTTATGTTCATATATGACTACACAAATGATGTGATTCTACATCATATACAACCAAAAGAATCAGAAATTATACTCCATTTATGTATGATGTGTCAAAGTGCATTCTACTGTCATGTATAACTAATTAGAACAAATTTAAAAAAAAAGCTAACCATAAACCCAAAAAACAAGAGAGATATTCAAATACATACTTCACAGATTTCTTTAATATTTATTTCCATTGCTATATTTTTGAGAAGTCATACATAGAAGAAGTGTAAGCAGAATTCAGCATAGGAAGCCAAGTAGGTAAAATTGGGGTTTTAAAAATGGAACTGATTATTCTCTGTAATTTCCCAGCCTGCGCCAGCAGAGGGCGCTTCACCCACTATTACATTTTTTTCCTAGTTTTTCTAGTCAGCCCCCCAAATCTGATATTTTTCAACCAACCCAGCTACTTCCCCAATAGAACAAAAGAGAAGGGGGGGAATTTTGGTAACTTTTTATTATTGAAATTTTAAGCATAAAAGAAGAGAGAATGAACCCATCTGTAGCCATCTTCCAGCTTCAACAATTACCAATTTATGGTAATTATTATTTCATTTATACCTTCTCCTACTCCTCCATCATATAGACAAATTATTTAAAAGCAAATACCCAATACTATGTCATTTGATTCTTAATTCAGGATATAAGGCCAAGAAACAAGAACTCTTTTATTTATTTATTTATTTTTATTTTTAAGCTTTTAAAAATTTTATTTATTGGGATGTTGCCCATGCTGGTTTGGAACTCATGAGTTCAAGCAATCCTCCCACTCCAGCTTCCCAGGTAGCTAGGATTACATGTATTAGCTACTGTGTGTACTGATTTTAATTTTGAACATTATTTTGTTAAATAAATAAAAATTGTATATATTTATATTTATCATAAGCAACATGTTTCAATATGTTATGAAATGACTAAGTTGAGCTAATTAACATATGTATTACTTCCCTTACATTTTTATGGTTAGAACACTTAAAATCTCTCAACAATTTCCAATAATGCAATACACTATTATTAACTACTGTTACTGTGTTGTACAATAAGATGTTCACTACATTATGCATAAGCAAGCTCTGCAAGGATATACAAAAAACAATAGAGGAGGGTAGGAATTGTGCAAATAGGGACAAAAGTCAGGAAGACTTTTTCATTCTGTAAATTTTTGTATCTTTAAAAAAGTGTTAACCATGTGAGTATATTCAAAAATTAAGTACAAATAATGTGAGGCCAAAAACATATGTATGTATGTGTGTGTATGCTGATATATACATTTGTGTGTACCATGGATGTGTATATATACATACACATACACATATCTTTCAAGGCCCAAATAACACTTTCTACATAAAGGCTTTTCTAATCTTGGCTATATGTGATTTATTTTTCTTTTGGAAACCTATATTACCTTGCATAATTTCATATTTTTGCCTAATGCTAATTGCTTTTCTTATTTTCTCTCCTTATCATCTCTTTCCACCTCCTCCTTACAATCTAATAGACTCTTTTAGTGCTTACTAGTATTTAAATATTTTGCTTTTTTATAGTAATCTATACAAGGTATATATTTATCTACTAAGATGAAGGAAAATTTTTATTAGACTAAAGGTATTGTGAAAACTAGAAAATATGTGCTTTTTGAATGCAAAATTGAATCTTCTCTTTCATTAGGATTGAAGACAATGATGGTGAATTCTTGTTAATAGAAGCTGCCGACTTCCTCCCTAAATGGTTGGATCCTGATAATAGCACCAATAGGGTAAGTATACAAAAGTTTAGAATATTCACAGAGATGCTAGTACCCGCTATGAAAATTAAAACGTGCCATTTTGCAGGTCTTTTTCCACCAGGGTGAGTTGTGCATTATTCCTGCACCAAGAAAACCTGAAGCTGAATCCTGGTTACCCACTACACCCCCAACAATCCCACAAGCACTGACTATAATCTCAGCACACCCAGAAAAAGTTTTGGCTTCAGAATTAATACGAGCTGCTGTTAATAGGCGTATCATAGGGTAAGAAAAATAACTGTTATTGTTTGTTGAGGTGCCTTTTGGTTTAATAGAACACAAGTCTTTCACTGACTGTGGAATGCCTTTCACCTAAATAACAGATACCATCCCTCTTCATGAAATTGACTAGAAAGTTAAATTTATGGATTTTTAAAGCTAAGAAACAGAGGGTTTTTGTTGTTGTTGTTTGTTATTGTTGTTTAAGACAGCTTCTCACTATTGCCCAGGCTGGGGTTGAACTATTGGTTCCAAGTGATCCTCCTACCTCAGTCTTCCCTATGACTAGGACTTCAGGTGTGTGTCTTCATGCCTGGTTTAGATGTATCTTTTACTTCCCATTCAAAAGTGTTATAATCTAACCCCAATATTTTTGCATTTATTTACCTTAGGTATTGTGGCTGTTGTCTTTATCCCTGTGTAAGAACATGTTAGATCTTTAAATGAAAACTTAAGGAAGCACAATGTGCTCAAGTTTTTTCCTGTGGTTCTGGAATAATATGTGTATTCTTTGATGTATGTGAAATACTTTTAGTTTCATTTAGAAGAGAAAGAAGTCATCACCATACTAACATTTTAGTTCAGCCATTTAAGTTTGAATACCTATTACATGTTTAATACCATTCAGATCTTGATTATATTAAAAATCTGTTAGCTTTGTTTTAGTGTTCACCACTTGTTTTAGAAAAATAAAGTCTGATCTTATCCTTATTCTAAAGTGTAGTAGGTTTTGTGTGTTTGATTTTTCTTTTTTTTTTTTTTGAGCCACCATAATCTCTTCTTTGTTTTCTATTTCTTCCCACTTTTTATTTTTCCTCTCTTCTTTCCTACAGAGTATATACAATATCTTTCTTTTTGCCTCTCTTGTCACTGTCTATTCTTGATAAACCATGACAAAATAAGATGGTAAAGGGGAAGTAAATGGTATAAAAATTATAGATATTTATGTCAAAATAAAAGCAACTCTGTTACTTGTCATAGGTACCCAGAAAAAATTCAGGCCTCCCTTCATCGAGCACACTGCTTCCTTCCAGCTGGCATTGTAGCAGTACTAAAGCAGCAGCCCAGATTAGTGGCTGCTGCAGTTCAGGCATTTTATTTGCGGGACCCCATTGACCTGCGAGCCTGTCGTATTTTCAAGACATTCTTGCCTGAAACACGAATAATGACATTGGTAAGATATCTCTTTTGGTCATTTGGTTTCTCTCTTCCAAGAGTTAAAACATTATTTTAGTTGTTCTCTAGAAGAAGTTGGAAATATTCTGTTCCCTTATATCAAGTTAACATACTTTTTTTTTCTTCTTTCTTTTTTCCCACCCATTGGAAGAAGTTTTCAAGAGATCTGACTACCCATTTTTATAGCTCAGTGTTCCCTGGCTACTTTTTTACCATATTTTCCCTATTTCTACAATTATTTCCTTCTTTTTTTTTTTAACATTTATTTATTTGCTTTAGTTGTACACAATGTGTTGTGTTTTTTGTTTGTTTTTGTTTTTTTACGTGGTGCTCAGGATCGAACCTGGGCGGTGCACGTGCTAGGCGAGCTCTCTGCCACTGAGCCACAACCCCAGCCCCAATTATTTCCTTCTTTTTTTTTTTTTTTTTTTTAAGGCTGTTTTTTTTTTTTTTAATATTTATTTATTTGCTTTAGTTGTACACAATGGGTTTATTTGTACGTGGTGCTGAGGATCGAACCCGGGCCGCGCACGTGCTAGGTGAGCGCTCTACCGCTGAGCCACAATCCCAGCCCCTATTTCCTTCTTAATAATAAAATATATCATCTCTTCTAGAGAATTAAGAAGTATCCTTTTATTTTCTATCCCCCAAATTGCCATAAAATGTAATTAATTATAAGAATTCTAAGCCGGGCGCAGTGGTGCACGCCTGTAATCCCAGCACTTTGGGAGGCTGAGGCAGGAGGATCGCGAGTTCAAAGCCAGCCTCAGCAATGGTGAGGCACTTAGCAACTCAGTGAGACCCTGTCTCTAAATAAAATACAAAAAAAAAAAAAAAAAAAAACAGGTCTGGGAATGTGATCCAGTGGTCGAGTGCCCCTGAGTTCAATCCCCGGTACCACAAAAAAAAAAAAAAAAGAATTCCATTGCTGAGGTTGAGGGTGGAGCTCAGTGGAGAGTACTTGCCTATCATGTGTAAGACTCTTGGACTCAATCCCTAGCACCACTAAAATAAATTAAAGAATTCCACTTCTGATAAATAAAAAGTAGGCAGTAGGGTAAATTTTATGGTATGTGAATTATATCTCATAAAGATGTTACTGAAAACAAGTAGGCAGTAAATAGGTTGGGTGGTCTTTTCATTTCACCTGGGAATATATGAGTATAACGCTCATAAATGAACTTATCGTTAGATTTAACTGTAAAATGATATTCAAATTTTTAATTTCCCAAAGAGACTCATGTACTTTGTGTCCTAATGCCCAGGTCACTTTCACTAAATGTCTATATGCCCAGCTGGTACAACAGAAATTTGTGCCAGATCGACGGTGTGGATATGAGCTGCCTCCTCCATCTCATCCTCAGTACCGAGCCCATGAATTGGGCATGAAATTGGTAATGTTGATCTAGCATTATTTTTCCTTCTTTTACGTAAACGGTTTATTGACAGAATAAAGACACAGTACAGAAAGTCCAGAAATATACCATATTTATGTAAGAATGTAGTAAAATGTGGTACTTTAAATTGGAAGGAAATGATGGATTATTCAATAAATGATGATGGGACAATTGTAAAGCCACCTGCAAAATTAAAGTTGATTCCCTTACACCTATGCCAGAATAAATTCTAGTCAGATAAAATATTTAAATGTAAAATTTGAAACCATAAAATTAAAAAAAAAATAGGAGAACATTTTATGATCTGACTAGGAAAGATCTTTTTTTTTTTTTAAATATTTATTTATTTGCTTTAGTTGTACACAATGCGTTTTTTACATGGTGCTGAGGTTCGAACCCGGGTCGCGCACGTGCTAGGCGAGCGCTCTACCGCTGAGCCACAACCCCAGCCCGAAAGATCTTTTTAAACATGATTTAAAAACAAGGAGCAATAAAAGAAAAGATAAAAATTTTGATTTTGTAAAAATTTCTGCTTGAGAACAAAAAAATCCCATAATGTCAAAAGAATACAAACCTGGAGAAAATATTATAGATGCAACCTTAATGAAAGAGAACTAACTTCTCTAGTGTATGAAGTGTTCCTATAAGTTAATATGAAAAAGGTAATACTAATCAATTAATTTAAAAATGTCCAGAGGGGCTGGGGTTGTGGCTCAGCGGCAGAGCGCTCGCCTCGCACGTGCGCGGCCCGGGTTCGATCCTCAGCACCACGTAAACATAAATGCATTGCATTGTGTACAACTAAAGCAAATAAATAAATATTTAAAAAAAAAAATGTCCAGAAACTGTGAACAGATTGTTCACAGAAAAGGAAACACAAATTATTTAACTTTTAAGTTAAATGTGAAAAATGTTAACCCTAACTAAAGAAGTTCAATTTAAAGCTACAAAATAATGTTTTTTACCATTATATTGGCAAGTATCAAAAAGTTTGATACATATGCTGGATTGGTGAGAATATATAAAGAAAAGATATTCCTGAACATTGGTGATAGAACTAGAAGTTGATTCATCTTCTTAGGAGAACAATTTGTCAATATCTACCAACATTAATACTGCACAAATCCTTTTGCTCAGCATTTTCACATCTAGAATGTTTCTTCCATGTATTTTACATGTGCACCAAAATATAAATGCATACTTATTGTTTGTGTAGCTGAAAATTAGAAACTTCTTAAATGTCTATAGAAGGAGAATAATTAGATAAATTATGGTTTATCCATGAAGCAAGATAGATAAATTTATATGTATCCATATGAAATGATCTCCAATAATATGGTTAAGCATGAAAAATAAGGTTCAGAATAGGGTATATTGTGATTGAGTGACAAAAGGGGTGGAGTAGGAAGATGTATATAGGCAGACTTCTGCTTGAGTACAGAGATTACTTCTAAAGGAGATGCAAGTGGTTAGTAACAGTCTCCTCTAGAATGACCAGGGAAGCTCTGTGATTGTATTATTTTGTTATACCCATCTATTTTATTTTTAAATAAAAGCCTTAAAATGGAACAATTTCATCCCTTTCCTATGTCTAAGACCATTCCCAATTCACTTATAATTTCTGTTACAGAAAAACTTTCTGTAAACCTTTTTTAAAAAAATATTTATTTTTTAGTTGTAGTTGGACACAGTACCTTTGTTTTATTTATTTATTTGTATGTAGTGCTGAGGATCGAACCCAGGGCCTCACACATGAAGGTAAGCGCTCTACCACTGAGCCACAACCCCAGCCCTCTTTACGCCTTTTTGTAGTCAAATGAGAAATGTTTTAAGTTTCTGGTTTTTGTAATCAGCAGGAAAAAGAATTTCTTTAAAGAAAACAGGAATTTTTTAAAAAAAGTTTCCTTTCTCTTTATAATATTTAGTATTCTAAAGAGAATCAGAAACTTGGAAATAAATTTGTATTTTTCATAAAATTGAAAAAGTGTTATAAATGTCCATATCCCCATGTGTCCAGTCACCTAGTTCTTGAGTATGGCTAAGTAACTTAATAAGATAATATGGGAAAACAGTAACTTAATAATAAAAATTTTGCCTATCTCATCTAGGCTCATGGATTTGAGATCTTATGTTCCAAATGTAGCCCACATTTTTCTGACTCCAAGAAATCCCTTGTGACTAACTCACCACTCTGGGCCAGTTTCCTTGAAAGCCTGAAAAAGAATGATTACTTTAAGGTAGGACTTGTAACATTTTTTAAAGTATATGAAGTAGGGAAAATCAAGCCAGTTACTTTAGTCCTAGGGTCCGTATTTAAATGTGTAAAATAGGTATAGAAACTTGAGTTAAAGGGGATCTTTGTGTAATTCAATGGTGCCCAAGATCTTGGAATAGAGTAATGAGAGGGTGTCTTGACTATTTCCAGTATTAGAGAAATCTAATACTATTTGTATTAAGTGATGAAAGTTATTATTTCTATGAGATGAACAAATTATAAAAATTTATAAGCAAACATGAAGATACCAGATAGGAAAATTAGCAAAGATGTGGACAAAATGTTGACAACTAGTAAATGTCTCTCAAAATATACAGCATCACAGGTATAAAGATAAGCATATGAAGCTGGGCAGGGTGGCGCACACCTGTAATCCCAGCACTTGGGAGGCTGAGGCAGGAGGATCGCGAGTTCAAAGCCAGCCTCAGCAATGACGAGACACTTAGCAACTCAGTGAGACCCTGTCTCTAATAAAATACAAAAAAGGGCTGAGAATGTGGCCCAGTGGTTGAGTGCCCCTGAGTTCAATCCCTGGTACCCCCCCCCCAAAAAAAAAAGGTAAACATGTGAATATAATATGAAAGACAGTTTTTCATGTATGTAAAAAGTGATATGAGTGATATGTAGTACAATCAAGAGTATGATAAAATTAGTACTCCTGTACATTGTTGGTAACATTGTAAATTGGTAGAACCTTGGTTGAGTAACTTGATAGTAGTTTCCAGAAGCTAGAGAAAGGTTCAAACTCAGAACTTTCATTTGAATAATTATTCAAAGTAGAGAAGTCCACAGAATGTAATGATTATAAAGATAGTGAAGCAGTTTGAAAAAGTATATAAGCTATTATAATACATTCTTTGAATAATATAAAACATAAAATATGAATACCATTATAAATATGCATGTAGAAAATAGAAGTGATATGTTAAAGTGAGATTAGGCTACTTTATATATATATATATATATATATATATATATATATATATATATATATATGTACTTTTTAGTTGTAGGTGGACATAATACCTTTATTTTATTTTTATGTGGTGCTTAGGATCGAACCCAGTATCTCACACGTGCCAGGCGAGCACTCTACCACTGAGTCACAGCCATAGCCCTAGGCTACTTTTGATTCAATTTGTCAAACTTTTTGTACTTTGTTTATAAATTACTTTCTAATTAATCAATTTTTTTTTTTTTTTTTTTTTTTTGGTATTGGGGATTGAACTCACTCAAGGGCGCTTAACCACTGAGCCACATCCCCAGCCCTATTTTGTATTTTTATTTTAGAGACAGGTTCTCACTGACTTGCTTAGTGCCTTGCTTTTGCTGAGGCTGGCTTTGAACTCATGATCCTCCTGCCTCAGCCTCCCTAGCTGCTGGGATTACAGGCGTGCACCACCGCGCCCAGCTCAACTATATCTTAATAAGTAATTAAATAATAGAAATAGGTAGAAAACTTTCTAAACTGGAAATAATCCCTGACTGGTGTACAGGATTAGAAACCACAACATCTGGCCTACTCCCTTCATTCATTTAAAGAAACTAGAGCCCAAACAGGTACAATAATGATAAAACAGGAACTGGGGCTCTGGCCTTATGATTCCTAAAGAACACATCTTACACTACTTTCCTGAAAGTTGCTGGTGATATTTTAATTATACTTTGTAAGTAATATTCCGACACACTATTATTATTTTTTAAAGGAACTAATAGAAGGTTCTGCTCAGTACCAGGAAAGGCTAGAAATGGCAAAGAACTACTTCCAACTCTCAGTAGACCGTCCTGAAAGGTGAGTTATAGTTAGGACACCTACCACAGAGTATGATAGGATGGTAGTTCTCTTTAAATAAGAAAGTTGATTGTAGTTTTAAAAGTAACGTAATCATTCATTATAGTAAATAAAGATGTGAAAAGGAAAAAAATTCATACCAGAGTTGACCACTATTATTATCTTGATTTATGCCTTCCAGGTTTTTATTCCACTTATTATTTATACTTAAAGAAATTTTGTATTTTTGTACATAAAGTTTATTCATTATGATCTTATATATTTCTATGGCATTAAAAAATCTTTATAAATATAATTTTAAAGAGTTGCACAGGCTGGGCATTGTGGTGCATGCCTGTAATCCCAGCACTTGGGAGGCTGAGGCAGGAGGATCGTGAGTTCAAAGCCAGCCTCAGCAATGGCGAGGCACTTAGCAACTCAGTGAGACCCTGTCTCTAATAATATACAAAAAAGGACTGGGGATGTGGCCCAGTGGTTGAGTGCCCCTGAGTTCAATCCCCAGTACCAAAAAAAAAAAAAAAAAAAAAAAGATTTGCACAGTATTTGAGTAAATGGATATACCATAATTTATTCAATTATTGTACTATGGAGAAGAAACAGAAAGTAGCTTAAATCCCTAACATTTTAATTAATGTTGCAGGAGAGATTCCTATTCTCCACACTAGGATAATTTTTCAACAGTTTAAACCAAAGACACATCTCCCTTTAGACCTGTTCTTGAATTTCCAATGTTTAGAGTTTTGTTTCTGTTTTTTTGTTTTGTTTTGAACAACTGAATTAATGTCATAGATTTTTTCCCCCCTAAGGTCTTTTAATAGTACCATCATCTTCCTCTAGTTAAAGCCCTTACTATTCTTGGATTCATTGTGTAGCTACTGTTTATCTTGCATTGTTCTTACCTCCCTGCCATTTTGGTTACTTATTTTCTGAACTATGTTAGTACCTAAACTTGTTTCCCAACCTCTAGTGACTCTTCTCTTTCAACCCAACCATTAGAACTAGAAAAACATTCTTAAAATATTATACTTCCAATCATGCCCTTTTCCCTAGTCCTAAAATTATTAGGGATTGTTTCCCCCATCCCAGTACTGGGGATCAAATCTAGGGCTTCACACATGCTGACAGGTAATCATCACTAAGTTACAGCCCCAGCCCTAAAGACCATAGTTGCAGCCGCCTAAAATACACATCAATAAATGGATAAATGAATTGCAGTATATTTTCTTCAGATTTATTTATTTGTTTTAAATTGATGAAATTAGATGTGCTTATCATGTATAACATGTTTTGAAGTATATATACATTGCAGAATGGTTAAATCTAGTTAATATGTATTACCTCACATAACTTGACAATATATTGTATTCTTCAAAGATGCAGAGAGTGGATATTAAGTGTCTTCACCACAAAAGGAAATAACTCTGGAAGGTATTGCATGTTAATTAGTTTTATCTAGCCATGCCACAAGTTATACATATTTCAAAACATCATGTTGTACATGATATATGTACAATTTTTGCCAGTTAAAAAATAAATTGGGAAAAGTGAATATGCAGAAATATAATAAAATGGAATGATACTAAACATATTGGTAAGCAATTTGTTTACTTACTATGACTGGAAGAGCTTGAGAAGTTGTTATAAGATAAATTTGCCTCATTAAAAAAGTATATAGGGCTGGGGTTGTGGCTCAGCAGTAGAGCACTCGCCTAGCACATGCGCGGCCCGGGTTCGATCCTCAGCACCACGTACAAATAAACGCATCATGTACAACTAAAGCAAATCTAAAGCAAATAAATAAATATTTTTTTTTAAAAAGTATATAGCTAAATGGTATTACCAGAGTATGTCATAATTTAATTCTCTATATTGTAACATTTGTTTTGATTTTGTTGTTATAACAGTGTTACAGAGAACATCTTTGTGCATTAAAAACAAATCCTCGGGGGCTGGGGTTTTGGCTCAGCGGCAGAGCGCTCGCCTTGCACGTGCGCAGCCCGGGTTCGATCCTCAGCACCACGTAAACATAAATGCATTGCATTGTGTACAACTAAAGTAAATAAATAAATATTTTTTAAAAATCCTCTCCATTCTTTAAGACCTAACTCAAATACCTCCTCCCTGAAGCCTTCCATTTTCTCTTTTTAACTTTTCTATCCCACCACAATGAAAGTAGTTACCTTCCCCTATGTGTCTCCTTAGCATTTGCTATTCCTGAATGACTATGTGTTTGGCCATTGGTTATGATTATTTGTATGTTTCTTTTCTCTCTCCTGGTAATGTTTATGTAGTATGGAATAGGGACAATTTCCCATCACCCACGTGATTTTGCATAGTATGCAGATGTTTGTTAAATTAATGCAGGTTCTTTCTACAACTTGATTTGTTCCATTCTAAACAATTTAGACAGGGTTCCATCAATTTATATAACAAGGTATATCATCATCATATAGTAACTTACCATTTAAACAATCTCTATGCATATTTTCTCAGCAGAGCACAAAATAATATCAGAAGACTTGATTTCCACACTTTTCCTCTGTCCAATTAAATGAGCTTGCAAAAGTTATAGAACTGCTCTGGGCTCTGGTAGTCTCATATGTAAAACAGAATTGTTACCTCCTCAAAACAGTAATTGGAGTACCAAAAAAGAAAATGTATTTAAAGTGCTAACATAGCATTTCATACATGGGAGATTAATATATATATAAAATATATGTAAATGTATTAATTGAAAGGGTTGTATTAGATCAACAACTTCATAATGATGTTCCATGGAGCCTGCTGCAGAACCAAAGGGGAAGGCAAAAATGGGTAGGTCCTGAGCCTTCATTCTCTGCTTTAATCAAAGCCATTTTTCTTGAACTTTTCTATATTTTACGGTTTCTGGTAAAATTTTATTTGAGAAAAAGGGATCTGCAACCTAAAAAATGTTTAAAACAAAATGGACTACCAATTTTTAAATACTGTGTTTTATTTATTTATTTATTTATTTATTTATTTATTTATTTATTTTTAATGTGGTGCTGAGGATCAAACCCAGTGCCTCACACATGCTAGACAAATGCTCTGCCACTAAGCAACAACCCCAGCCCATAATACTGTGTTTTTAATCATTGCTCTTCTAGGCTCTGTTATAAAGAAATACTAATGTCTTTTTCTTTTAAATAGTTCTCTTGCTATGAGCCCAGGTGAAGAAATCTTAACCATGTTACAGACAATACCATTTGATATAGAAGAGCTTAAGAAAGAAGAAACTAATCTTCACCCAGAGGATGGTAAGTGATGGAGCAGGATACAGAAAGGTTAGAAAGAATTAAAGCATCCCACTAAGTCTCACAAGGTCTTTCCTAAGACTACTTCTTAGGCAACTTTAGGATGGCAATATCATGCTTGCTTCTTTTTCAGATGACCGGTGGTTAGATCTCTCACCAGATCAGCTGGAGCAGCTACTGCAAGAAGCTGCTGGCAAAAAAGAATCACAGCCCATTTCCAAGAAGGAGGAGCAGGACTATGATTTAACTCAAGTCTCAGAGAGGATGAAAGCTTTCATATCCAAAGTTTCAACCCACAAGGGAGCAGAGCTACCTCAGTAATTTGTGTTAAAGTATAAATATCTAAATAGTTATAAGTCAAATATTGAAGTCATCCAGTCAATGAGAAATGCCATTTCCTTTTTTTTTTTTTTTTTTTTTTTTTAAGTAAATGATTTGTACTTCTTTTCCACCTCTTTTGGTGCCTGGTATTGGTGATAATTCACTTATAGGAAGTCAAAGTTCTAGTAGTCTGATCCCTTACAGTCCTTAAAGAAGCCAAAAAGACTCCTTAGCAGATTTAAGAACCATGGCAGAAACCATGCCCTTTACTCTGTAGACTTTTATTCAGAGCCTCATGGATTCTTAGCATCTACCTCTCAACAAATTTAGACTTCTGATCTCCTACTCCACAAGCATACTGGGAACTGCAAACTCAATAAGGGGAGAGAAGGGCTCATCTGAGGCAGAAATAATAACAGGAGAAATGTGAAATTATTTTGGCAAGTAATTAAGAGAAAAGGTAGAATTGTTTTTTAGACAGCAAATATATCTTTATTAGTGCAGATGCTCTTGAGCCTTCTGGAGAGATTAAAATTGATATTCGTTTTCTCTTTAAGAGATGAGGGAAGAGATGTTCTTATTTGTTTTTCAAGCTTTGGTTTTTAAAGGAATAAACTTTATGTAAATGATCTCAGATAAATACATACTTTGACTAATGTTAGAAATACCTTGTAGGGGGCACAGAGTGAATGGGACCCTAAATGCATAAGTTTTTTTTTTTTTAATATCTTTATTTTTATTCATTTATTTTTATGTGGTGCTGAGGATCAAATCCAGGGCTTCACATGTGTGAGGCAAGCACTCTACCACTAAGCCACAACCCTAACCATAAATGCATAAGTTAAACATGCACAGATGAGGTGCAGTTCTTTTTTCATCAGACGTTCCTATTTTTGTTGTTCTGCAAGGCCAGTAAGCACAAGAATTTTTTTTTTTAATTAAGACATTGAAACTGCCATTTTCTTTTCTGTCCCTCTTTGATAATTTTTTTTCCCTAAGAATGGCACCACTTTAGCAAAAGTCTCAAAGACTTGCATTCAGAATAAATTGTTTTTTTGCCTTTATCTTGCAGAGAACCTTCTGAGGCACCAATCACTTTTGATGCAGATTCCTTTCTTAATTATTTTGATAAAATTTTAGGTAAGTTACACTGTGGTGTTTACTCATTTTGAAACTGTAAGGAATATGGCTATTGGTAGAAAATTGGAGCATTAGGTCACTCAGAAGTCAAAACTCTGTTTTTCTTCGTTGTTTTAAGTTGCTTTCAACATAAATTACTGCCCTGTTTAGTGAATTTACAGAGGCTGCCTAATCAGTGCTTAACATAGTAACTACTTATGAAATATTTGAGTGAATGAGTTTAGGTGTTTAGATAGGATTTTTCCTTGGCTTCTATATTATACTATTTTTTTTGTTCTCTTTCAGACACACTATATTTATAAATCAATAAGAAAATGGCAAACAGCCCAATAGAAAATCAACATATGATATGAATAGGCAGTTCAGTGAAGAAGAAATACATTTAGTAAATGTTTGAAAATAGTTAATTCTTCCTAATAAGCAATTGAATGCATAAAAAGTATGAACTTTTTTCCCCATGATATTGGAAAAAAAATTTTTAAGGTTGATAATAACCACCTTATTTATTTTTTAAAACAATTTCTTTTTTTTAAATACCATTATTTTATTAATTTATTTTTATGTGGCACTGAGAATTGGACCCAGTGTCTCACCTGTGCAAGGCAAGTATTCCACCACTGAGCTGTAACCTCAGTCCCACAAGTTTATTTTAAGGGTTGGAAAAATGAACATTGTCAAACTTAAGGGATAGAAGTGTAAATTTGGCACTGTGGATTGTTCATAACTTTTGACTTAGCAATTTTTGCTTCTATGAATTTACTCTATGAAAAAGATAAATGTGCTAAGATAGTCATTGCATCATTATAGTGGCAAAATATTGAAATATCCAAAATGTCCACCAACAAATGTCTACCAAGAGGGAATGATTAATAAAATCATTGTATGTCTGTATTATAAAATCTCCACAGCCATAATAAAAATGAAGTCATTAGTATGTTCTGACAGAGGAAGACCTCTAAGACATTTAAGTAAGTGGAAGAGCAAACCTCAGTTCAATATGAACACTGTGACCTATGTCAAAAAGAAAAATATGCTGGGCTGGGGTTGTGGCTCAGCGGCAGAGCGCCCGCCTCGCACGTGCGCGGCCCGGGTTCGATCCTCAACACCACGTAAACATAAATGCATTGCATTGTGTACAACTAAAGTAAATAAATAATATTTAAAAAAAAAAAAAAAGAAAAATATGCTTACATACATCTATAACAGTTTGGTCAGTATCCAAACCTTAATTTATGCAGAACTGTTAAAAGATGAAATCTGATTAAACTGTTAAAAAGATGTCTCTGAGAGAGGAGGAACACAAGTTCAAACCCAGCCTCAGCAATTTAGCAAGGCCCTAAGCAACTTAGCAAGAGACCCTGTCTGAAAATTAAAAAAGGGCTGGGGATGTGGTTCAGTGGTTAAGTGCCCCTGGGTTCAATCCATAGTAAAAAAAAAAAAAAAAAAAAAAAAAGTCTCTGAGAAGAGAAGGAACTGGGGGAGTGTTGCACACCTGTAACCCCAGCTACTCAGGAGGGTGAGGTAGAAGGATGGCAAGTTCTAGGCCAGCCTGGGCAACTTAGCAAGATCCTGTCTCAAAATAAAATAAAAAGAGCTGGGGATGTAGCTCAGTAATAGAGCACTTGCCTAGCATTCACATCTTTAGAATCACATCACACACACACACACACACACACACACACACACACACACACACACGTGCGTGCGCGCGCATGCATACACACAAAGAAAATGAGTTATGAGACAGTACTATAGCTTGAATGTTTACATCAAGATATATATGATTTTTTATTTTGCCATTCTGGAGAATGAAACCAGGGCTTCACTTATGCTAGGTAAATGCTCTACCACTGAGCTACACTCCCAGCCTAGTTTTTAATTAATTAAAAAAAAAAAATTGTTAATTGAGTTCACTTTAAAAAAAATTAAGGGGCTGGAGATATAGCTTAGTTGGTAGAGTGCTTGCCTCGCATGTACAAGGTCCTGGTTTCAAACCCCAGCACCACAAAAAAAAAAAAGCTTAATTGGCTCAGCCTATGTTTTCCTGCAAATATCTAGTGGCATTCCCAGTTCTGGAAGGGATTTTTGTGAAGTAATTTGCCTATCTATATTGATCCTGTTCTATGTATAACATAATTCTTTTGAGAAGTGTAATCACTAAAAACAATTTACCAAATGGCTCATTTTATGTTGGGGTCTAAATAGGGCCAAGACCTCATGAATCAGATTCTGATGATCTAGATGAGGAAGACTTTGAATGTTTAGATAGTGATGATGACCTAGAAACACAAGAAGCTGGTGAAGAGGCATCTCTGAAAGGAACTCTTGATAATCTCAAGTCATACATGGCCCAGATGGACCAGGAACTGGCACAAACCAACATTGGTAAAAGTTTTACCACCCGGAAACAGATGGTAAGTGTGTTTTTAACCTCTTTCCCCTTCTTAAGTCTGTTATGTAGGATTGCTGAAGTTATATTCTATCTTAATTTTTCTTTTCTTCTGATTGGTGATATTTGAAATAAAGAAGAATACTAATTTGGGGTGAGGGTTCTGGGGATCAAACCCATGACCTTGTGTATGCTAAGCACACACACTACCACTGAGCTATACCCCAGCCCCAAGAATGTGAATTTTTTCCTAGATTATATAAACTAGGCATGGTGTATACATGTAGCTGGTGCTTGTTGAAGGGCAAAAATCACACTGGGACAGCCATGCAGCCAAGGGATTTATTAACTGGCCTTTATGGCTAGTTAAGGGTAGAAAAGGAATGGGGAGAGAGGTCAGGGAGAAGGAAGTGTGCAAGCTCAGGAAGTGTGCAAGCTCTGGTG
This sequence comes from Tamias sibiricus, assembly GCA_025594165.1. Taxonomy (NCBI): domain Eukaryota; kingdom Metazoa; phylum Chordata; class Mammalia; order Rodentia; family Sciuridae; genus Tamias; species Tamias sibiricus. The sequence continues at coordinate 119,754,083 of CM046663.1, read as the reverse complement.
GAAGAGTGTGCAAGCTCTAAACGGAAGGTGGGAGTCTGGTTGCGCCGGCTGTGGCCTCTGGAGCTTTCGGCTGGGGCAGCTGCTGTCGGGCTGGAGAGGGTGGGTAAGTGTACAGTGGCTGCCTCTTCTCCGTCTCCCATCATCTTCTGTCTTGTCTCTCTCTTCTCGTCGCCTCTCTGGCTCTTCATCTCACTGGCTCTCTGTGGGCGTCTGGCTCTCTTCATCTGGCTCCCTAACTTCCAATGGATGGGAGTTTATATAGGGATTACTGGTGGGGGGTGTACCAGAGTGAACTTTAAGCCTATTGGCTCCTGCTCTTGGTGTGAGGGCAGCCTTCAAGCCTATTGGCTCCTGCCTGGGGATGATGAAACATCCTGCCCAGAGAGCAGAGGGAACTTTTGACCCTCTGCCTGTGGAACAGGGCGAACTTTTGGCCACCTTTAAGCCTATTGGTTCCTGCCCATCTATCACTTGTGTTCCCAGCTGCTTGGGAAACTGAGGCAAGAGAATTGCTTGAACCCAGGAGTTTGAGGCTAGGGTAGTCAAAATAGCAAGATCCTGTCTTTAAAGAGCTTGGGGTATAGCTCAGTGGTAGAGCATGTACTTAGCATACGCAAGGCCCCTTGTTCATTCTTCAGTACCAAAAAGTAAAGATTATAAATTTTATTTTCTGAACATATATTACTTATTCTGTGCTATCTATAAAGTGGTCATATAATGTGCTCAAATGAATATGTGGTTGTGTACTACTACTGCCATAATAAATGGATTTTATGAAAACAACAGACAATCTTAAATATCTAAACTATTTCAAATCTTGTTTTCTGTGTTTCCCTAATTTAAAGCCAAATTTAGAATCATCTTCCATTCACATTTTCATCCTAGTTTTTATGCCAGCACTGTCTAGTCTTAAGAGACATTATGGAAAGAGTGTGGACCCTGGAGTTTCATGGATCAGAGGTTGAAATCCAGTTCAACATCCACTGTGAATGTATCCATTAACCAGTAATCCTCATGTCATAGAATTAACTCGAACCAAAAGAGAGAACAGAAAGCCCATAATAGGTTTCTAACTGAAGTTAATTTCCTTTGATCATCTAAACCACATTTAAAGCTTTAATTGCTTTCAGTATTGCCAAACCCTAATAGAAACCATACATAGATTTATCTAAAGCAGTACTTAAATTTCATTATGAATATAAGCCACCTACGGATCTTGTTATAGTTTTGATTTTGATTAAGCAGATCCGGGATGAGGCCTAAAATTTTCTATTTATAGCGAGCCATGAATCATACGGGTGCTGCTGCTGCTATGTGGACAACACTTTAAGTCACAAAGTACAATCTTTCAAATCTTTTCCCAGTCTGTGAAATCAGAGACCAAGTAGCAATTCAGAGTCTTTGTGGCTGGACTCCACAAAGCCTTAGGTTTTTACTTTAAGCTTTGTTATTGGAGAAAAAAAGGAAATCTAGCTTCTTATATTTAAGAGAAAATTTAGATTCTTGTCTTTTTTTAAAATTAGTGTATTATACATAATATTGTGGTTCTTTTTAACATAGTAATATAAGTATGGAATATAATTTGTTCCATTTCAATCCCCAGTACTTTCTCTTCTTCTCCCTTCCTCCTTTCCCCTGTTCCCTGCCTCTACTCTGCTGATCTCCTTTCTATTTATTTGTAGTTTTTTAAAATTAGTGCTTTATAGATATACATAAAGGTGAAATTCACTGTGGCATATTCATATATTACATAGCATAGGTTGGTCAATTTCATTCCACCATTCCTCCCTTTTCCTGTCCTTCCCCTCTCTCTTCCATCCCCTTCCCCTACACCACTGATTCCCTTCTATTTCCACAGGAGTTCTTTGTCTTTTTTTAATGTTAATTTTTATGTTTCTTTTTTTTTTTCTTTCTTTTTTTTTTTTTTTTTTTTGTAGTACTGGTGATTGAACCCAGGGGTACTTTACCACTGAGCTAAATCCCCAGCCCTTTTAAAATTTTATTTTGAGAGGAGGTCTTGCTAAGTTGCCCAGGCTGGCCTTGAACTTGTGATCCTCTTGCTGTAGACTCCCTAGTAGCTGGGATTAGAAGCATAAGCCACCACACCCAGTTTCTTGTTTTTAAAACTCTTAGGCAAGCTGTGAATGTACTTTCTTAATTCTAGTTATCTTCTTTGGTTATTTACTTTTTTCTTTTATCTTTTTAAGACAGGTTCTCATTAAGTTGCTTAGAGACTTGGTAAAGTGCTGAGGCTGGCCTCAAACTTGTGATCCTCCTGTCTTAGCCTTCCCAGTTGTTGGAATTATAGATGTGTGTCATGGCATCTGGCAGGCTATTTCAAAATAGAGACAAAAATCATTCAATTTGTAGAAATTTTTGCTAGACGCAGGTGTGGTGGTGTACTTTTATAATCTCAGTGACTCTGAAGGCTGAGGCAGGAGGATAGTTAAGTTCAAAGCCAACCTCAGCAATTTAGCAAGGCCCTAAGCAACTTTGCAAGGTACTGTCTCAAAATTAAAATAAATAATGTGGGTCGGTGGTTATGCACCTGGGGTTCAATTCCTAGTACTAACAAGAAAAAAATAAAAAGAAATTTTTCCTAGAAAAATTTATGTCATAATCTTTAAAATCAAGTTTTAATATATGTGCTAAATAATGTGGATTATTAGACTTCATTTTTACTTTATATCACAGAAGATATGAAATTACATTTTTGACAAATATTTTTTATAGTAGATGGAAACAGTACTTTTATTTTATTTTATTTTTTTAAAATATTTATTTATTTGCCTTAGTTGTACACAATTCGTTTTTATTTGTACATGGTGCTGAGGATCGAACCCGGGCCGCGCACGTGCTAGGCGAGCGCTCTACCACTGAGCCACAACCCAGCCCTTATTTTATTTTTATATGGTGCTGAGGATCAAACCCAGTGCCTCACACATGCAAGGTGGAGCACTCTACCAACTGAGCTATAACCCCAGCCCCATATGAAATTACATTTTAAAAAAAATATTTATTTATCTGCTTTAGTTGTACACAATGCAACACATTTATGTTTACATGGTGCTGAGGATCAAACCCAGGCCGCGCACGTGCTAGGCGAGCGCTCTACCGCTGAGCCACAACCCCAGCCCATGAAATTACATTTGAAATTTGAAATTCAAATATACATTGTTGCTTGGTATGGCTTTTAACTGTAAACAACATGCAGCCTAAAGGAATATTATTCTTTGATTTTCTTTTCCCTCCAGAATAAGGAACCTCCGTCCCAGACTGCCAGTAACAATTCAGATGAGGAAGATTCTGGTGCACGAGATTCTGTTATGGACCCAGTGGATATAGACCTGAACCTGGTTTCAAATATTTTGGAATCCTACAGCTCCCAAGCTGGACTGGCAGGACCTGCCTCCAATCTCTTACAGAGCATGGGAGTACAGCTGCCTGACAACACTGATCACCAATCCACAAGTAAGTCAGGCCAAGATTAATCTGCATATTTAGCTTCTCTTTTCTCTCTTTAAATATATAATGAGTCTGAGTGTGTTTGTTTATAGTTTTAATTACTCATTCAGTAAAAATGGTTCTTCATTACAAATTTCATAGACTATCTTCTTCTGAGCCCCAAATATTGCCTTTTCTGGATTGTTAATTTCTATTATATCTAGAAATGTCTTTTTAAATTTGCTTAAATGTTTTTCTGTCATATTCTTTTTTTCCTGTAAAAATTTCCTAATTTCCTAATTAGGAATATGTTCTTGTTATTTTTAGTTGATTCAGAAATTATAATATTCTTCAAGTTTTCATTATTGTTAATAAATTTGAGTTATTGACACTTTCTTTAGACTCCTTGCTGTGACTCATATTTTATTGAAAATAATAACTGTACATGTGATAAGATTGCTGATATGCTTCAGCAAGTTATACTATATGAAGGTTATTTGTTATATTTTTGTGCATTAAAATACTTGAATATTTCATTCCAAATATTTTCATCATTATTATCTTTATTTCATCAGGGTTATCATTTTAGAAAAATATTTTATAAGGTAAGATTCAGCACATAATTTCTGTTTCTGGTTATCTTGAACATTTTACCAAATCCAATGGAGGTATTGTCAAAAAAGTAATAATAATAATAGGACTTTTATATTTTATTTATTTTCCAGTGCAGAATATAAATTTATCCCCACAAGTAAAAACTCATCAAAAAAATTATTCATAGAAGTTAAGAATTTAGCCAGGTGCTACAGCACGCACCTGTAACACCAGTGGCTTTAGAGGCTAAGACAGGAGGATCAAAAGTTCAAAGCCAGCCTCAGCAACTTAGTGAGGCCCTAAGCAACTTAGAAAGACCCTATCTAAAAATTATTAAATTTCAAAATTCAATCATATAGAGTGTTTAAGCTCTCCTTGTTTGATTAATTGTTCACTGCCTCTCTCAGTGTAGTGATAATTTAAATGGCTCTCTTTTTAGAGAATGTGTTTTCCATAATTCCAATTTACTGAAGACTTCCAAACGTTAAGTTCATTGTTTCCTTCACTGATACTTTAAAGATTCATAACCGTATTTGAACAAGTTGCAACAAAAATTAAAAGAAGACTCATTTACAAAAACATTCAAATCCATTTTAAGACAAGATTGATTTGCAAAGTGGTTCCTCAGCTGGTCAGGCATTGCTAAAATCTGTCAGAAAATAAAAAGAAAAAATGAATGCTGCTAGCCTTAAGTATTTTTTAATTCAACATCAGGCTAATCACCAAATATTAGTGGCTTAGTACTTCAAGTATGATATTAGCTCATCTTCCTCCTCCTTCATATGTTCCTCAGATGTAATCTTTTGTATCTCTTCATATTTAAAAATGAAGGGCCGAGCACAGTGGCGCACACCTGTAATCCCAGTGGCTCAGGAGGCTGAGGCAGGTGGATCAAGAGTTCAAAGCCAGCCCCAGCAAAAGCAAGGCACTAAGCAACTCAATGAGACCCTGTCTCTAAATAAAATACAAAATAGGGCTGAAGACGTGGCTCAGTGGTTGAGTGCTTTGGAGTTCAATCCCAATACCCAAATAATAAAATAAAAAATAAAAATGAAGGGCTTTTCTACTTAACATAGGTCATTGATAAGTTTCTTATGCAGTTGTTAACTCTCTTCAGCAGCCCAAACTGGTTTTCTACTGGTATCCTGGTAAACCATCTAATTTAAAATTTTCCTGGATTTCTTATTTTAAATGAAGTATTTTTAATAATTGTTGGATTAAAATAAGCCTGGATTGGTTTGATGTACCTCTGCTTTTTACTGTCAGATTCTGCCAAAGTCTAATCTAATGATGTAGATGACACCAGTGCACTGAGTAGAATTCCTCTTTACTAGTGGTTGACTCTGAAAATCACCCACTGAAAACCACCTTTGTTTCTGCTCCTTTACAAATGCTATGTAACTAACATGTCCTTTCAATGTCAGTGCACAGAGTACTCACTGAATAAAATGAAATGTATATGGTTAGGAACAGCTATATTTTCACTGGATCCTTTATTAATAAAGACACACTATCACTTTAGTAAAGAAGTCCCAACATTTTAATGGCTGATTGCAAAGAACGTATTTCTTTTTTTTTTTTTTAATATTTATTTATTTGCTTTAGTTGTACACAATGCGTTTATTTGTACGTGGTACTGAGGATCGAACCCGGTCCGCGCACGTGCTAGGCGAGTGCTCCACCGCTGAGCCACAACCCCAGTCCAACAATGTATTTCTTAATAACATAATAATCACTATAGATGTTCTTGGTACATAGCTGCCTTGCTCAGTGAGATTCAGGAATTCAGGTCCCTGCCAACTTATAATGCCACATTTCAAATGGGCTTCTGTGTTGCCGTTATCTAGGTAATGGTAAGGGACAGAGAACTTCTTAAAGGTCTTGACCTGGAAGTGACACATATCACTTCTACTTTTCGTCTACAGCTTTACTGGTCACATGACCACACAAAGAAACAAAGGTCTAGAAAATGCAATCTTTGGTGAGGGATCCAAGTTTCAGTAGCAATTCCATATTACAGAAATGGTAGCACAATTTTTGGTTGATAATAAGCACTCATTCAATTCTTTTTCTTTTTAAATATTTTTAGTTGTGGATGGACACAGTACCTTTGTTTTATTTATTTTTATATGGTGCTGAGGATAGAACCCAGTGCCTCACACGTGCTAGGCAAGCACTCTACCACTGAGCCACAACCTCAGTCCCTCATCATTGATTATTGGCCTCTGATATTACACTAAAATAAATCCATATAGGCCAATTATTGATACATAGCCAATTAAACATATATAATTATAATCACAAAAAGGGGAAAGTCCACTTCTTATGACACAAAATTCAGAACTCATGGAAGAAAAGCATTAGTTAATTCAACCACAAAAATAAACCATTGTAGCTGGGCGGGATGGGACACGCCTGTAGTCCCAGCACTGGGGAGGCTGAGGCAGGAGGATCCTGAGTTCAAAGCCAGCCTCAGAAATGGCGAGGCACTAAGCAACTCAGTGAGAGCCTGTCTCTAATAAAATGCAAAAAAGGGCTGGGGATGTGACTCAGTGGTTGAGTGCTCCTGAGTTCAATCCCCGGTACCAAAAAATAAAAATAAAAAAATAAACCATGGCAACCAACAAAATTGGAGAGGTGATGGCATATAACTATAATTATAGGGAAAGTGATCATTTCATTAATATCTGAATAGTTCCTATAAATCAAGAAGAAACCTCCAGCAGTCCCATTAAAAAACAAACAAGCCGGGAACAGTGGCGCACGCCTGTAATCCCAGCACTTTGGGAGGCTGAGGCAGGAGGATCGCGAGTTCAAAGCCAGCCTCAGCAATGGCGAGGCACTTAGCAACTCAGTGAGACCCTGTCTCTAATAAAATACAAAAAAGGGCTGGGGATGTGACCCAGTGGTTGAGGGCCCCTGAGTTCAATCCCCGGTACCACAAAAAGAAAAAAAAAAAAAAAGGAAAAGTTATAATTGTTCACCCAAAAAGGAAGTACAGTGATAATAAGCAATAGAAAGAACCTATCCTGTACATCCATTCTTTAAATAACCTCATATATATGGTTGCTGTATTTGGGTTAACAGCATTCATTCACTGAGCACAGTTTGTAAGAGCAAATATTCTAAACAATTTATGGGTCCATCAATAGGATTCCGTTCTAATTTATATTTAATCCATATAACATTGAGGATGTAGAGCAGCTCAAGAGAATAAGATAAAACTACATGTGAAGATTCTCTGACATGGGTGGCTGTGATGAACTGCTTGAACTAGGGTCCCTTTGGGGAACTGTAATATCTGCAAGTATGTATTCATCAAAATACAACATCGTTCCACATTTGGATAATTTCTTTCATTGATCACTAAACTCTGAAGGAAAGGTCATTTAAAGAAACAGGCCAGCAACTAGTTAAAGTCACCATAGCCAATTACATCTTATTTCCTCCACCCTCAAAAAAATTCATGAGCCGGGCGCGGTGGCACACGCCTGTAATCCCAGCACTTTGGGAGGCTGAGGCAGGAGGATCACGAGTTCAAAGCCAACCTCAGCAATGGCGAGGCACTTAGCAACTCAGTGAGACCCTGTCTCTAATAAAATACAAAAAAGGGCTGGGGATGTCAAGTGCCCCTGAGTTCAATCCCCGGTACCACAAAAAAAAAAAATTCATGAAAACATCTAGAAACCTGAAAGAGAATGGAAATAAACATGTAACTTTTCTCTTCATTAATCTCTTATTTCAAAGTATAGCTTTGTTACTTTCTTTAACTCTATAAACCAACATTGACTTTTAATAACTTTAATTTTTTGTGTGTGTCAGCTGAGGATCAAACCCAGTGCCTCATATGCACTAGGAATGTGCTTTACCACTGAGCCAAAACCCCAGCCCCTCTAGGAATTCTTTTTTTTAATTGTAGTTGAACACAATACCTTTATGTTGTTTATTTTTTTAATATTTTTATTTATTTGCTTTAGTTGCACACAATGCATTTTATTCAATGCATTTTATTTGTACGTGGTGCTGAGGATCGAACCCGGGTCACCCACGCACTAGGTGAGCGCTCTACCGCTGAGCCACAATCCCAGCCCCTGTTTATTTATTTTTATGTGGTACTGAGGATCAAACCCGGTGCCTCACACATGCTAGGCAAGTGCTCTGCCACTGAGCTACAGCCCCAACCCTGAATTGATATTTTACTGTATAACCAATCAATTGGTTTTACAATATGTCTAGTAATCAATTATTTCACCAATATTTTAAATGACAGAGATCAAGTTGAAAACACCATTGGCATAGATCCTTAAATGGAATAGTTAACATAAAAGCACTAGCAGCCTCAGTTTCCATTTTCATGAATAGATACACAATAAATCTGTATTTTATAGTTAAAATTTGTACAAAAGTCAAGCCATGAAATTTTAAGGCTAAAACTTCATTGAGAGAGAAAGTATTTTTACTTAAAATGTTGAACCCCTGCACCACTTATATCATAAATGAAATCAAACCTTCTGCATCTAACATTATCTTGCCATTCAAGAGTCAAGTTCTAAGACTTACAGAGTATGAAAGCTCGAATACCATTACCAAGTAGTGGCATATAAAAAGAAGAACAAGTACATTGGATCACATAACGCTGTGTAACCAGTTGAAGGTTTCTGGATATATGCTTAGTGGTGGTGGGAACAAAATATAGTGATGTCTTGAGCCCGGTGATCCCTGTTAAATCAAGGTTTTACTTTTTTCACATATTGTACCATTAATAGAGAAAGCATCCTTCAAAATGGAGTTGTTTGATAATCTAATCAATACATGGGCAAAGGAACTGAACAGGTACTTCATAGAAGAAATACCAATGGTCAACAAATATATGAAAAATATTCAATATCTATAGCAATTAGATAAATGCAAATTAAAACTACACTAAGCTGGGCATGGTGGTGCATATACCCAGTGGCTCAAAAGGCTGAGGCAGGAAGATCGCAAATTTAAAGCCAGCCTCAGGAAAAGTGAGGTGCTAAGCAACTCCGTGAGACCTTGTCTCTAAATAAAATACAAAATAGGGCTGGGGTATGGCTCTGTGGTCAAGTGCCCCTGAGTTCAATCCCTGGTACCCAACCCTTAAAAAAAAAAAAAAAAAAAAAAATCCTACACTGAGATTCCATTTCACATCAGTCAGAATGGCAATTGTCAAGAATACAAGTAACAATAAATGTTGGCGAGGATTTGGAGGAAAAGGTACATTCATACATTGCTGGTGGGACTGCAAATTGGTGCAACCACTCTAAAAAGCAGTATGGAGATTCCTCAGAAAACTTGGAACGGAACCTCCATTTGACCCAGTTATTCTACTCCTCGGTATACATCCAAAGGACTTAAAATCAGCATACTACAGTGATGCAGACACATCAATGTTTATAGCATCTCAATTCACATAGCCAAGCGATGGAACTAACCTAGGTGCCTTTCAACAGATGAATGGATAAAGAAAATGTGGTACATATACACAGTGGAAGAATGAAATTATGGCATTTGCCAGTAAATGGATGGAACTGGAGGCTATCATGCTAAGTTAAATAAGCCAATTCCAAAAAGCCAAAGGCTGTATGTTCTCTTTGATATGTAGATGTTAACACACAATAGATGGGGGTGGGAGAAAGAATAGAAGTTCACTGGATTAGACAAAGGGGAATGAAGGGATGGGAGGGGGGACTAGAATAGGAAAGACAGTAGAATGAATCAGACATAACTTTCCTGTGTTCATATATGAATACGTGGCCAGTGAAACTCCACATCATCTATAAACACAAGAATGGGATCCTAAGTTGCACTCCATGTATACATAAATATGTCAAAATTACCCTCTACTGTCATGTATATCTTTAAAAAATATTCAATAAATACTGTTTAGTAATCAAAAAAGAATGGAGTCATTTGAATCTTGTTTTAATAACAATTATTATAAAGGTATTCATACTAGCCCTACCATAAAATTAATTAATAAATAACTAGGCACAGGGAGCTTCTGGCCCTCATAATATTCTGCGTCTCTGTACACCCGCATACTGTGGTGCTTTTGCACACAATACAACACTGTCAATTTATACCTTCCATTTCTATGGAAAAAATGGGTAATGATGTCTCCACACGTTGAAAGATGAAGGGGGATCTTAGAATGGAAGGTTTTTACCTGCTGTCATCTTTCTCTTTTGGACTTTTACCAACCACAAAAGATGGAGAGGTGACTCCAACCTTGGTGAAAACCTGGAAGAAGTACACTTAAGTACAGCAATTAGTATTTGATTATTGTACATACCATTTTAATCTAGTTTCTTTTGCTATGGTTGGTCGCATTTTCCCCTCTCTCTCACGGTACCAGGACGGGTCTCTGATACACTATTTCTTTATGGGTTCAATTTAAGCCTGCTTCTGGGGAAACCCTTATTGAGGAAAGCAATTGGCAACATCTTATTGCATTCCCTGTAGAGTGGGGTCTCTAGGATGCATGTAATTTCCATTGGCTATACAATGCTTTGTTTACCTGTTGGGTCACTTCTGCAATGAAAAATGGTCCACTGTCACTTTGCTTCAAGGAGGGGAGCCTTATTTTGGGATCCTCACCTTCAAGAAGGCTCTAGGTATTTCTAAATCCTTTTTTGTTCTGGTAGGATAAGCCTTGATCTACCTAGAGAAAGTGCCTTCCAGTACAAGCAAATATCTGAAGTTTCCTGTGGCACAGGGCATTTTGGTAAAATTGTCAGAAGCTGTATGTTTACATATTATGTCCCTTTGACAGTAAGCTACTTTTTTTTTTTTTTTTTTTTTTTTTGGTACTGGGGATTGAACTCAGGGGTACTCGACCACTGGGCCACATCCCCAGCCCTTGTTTGTATTTTATTTTTATTAGAGACACTAACTGAGTTACTAAGTGCCTTGCCATTGTTGAGGCTGGCTTTGAATTCAGCCTCCCCAGTGGTGGGATTACAGGCGTGCATCACCGCGCCTGGCTTGACAGTAAGCTACAGTAAGCTACTTTTATAGTCTTCAGATTATTTCAGATACAGTTCTGAATCAGGCCCTCAAAAGTGGGACCTGATGAAATTCACCAAGGCATTTCTTCTAGTGCATACTGTCATGTAGGTGCTTTACCAAGGGCCAGACCAGCCCTTAGGCAGAATGGGTTTAGTGCAGCAATGGTGTTTGAAAGGCAGTGTTCATAGTCATAGACAAGAGGATGAGCCCGTGGGAATTTTGTCTCCACCTGGCCATTCTATCTCAGGAGTCTAAATTACATTTTGGGGGTCCTATTTTTCATCCTTCTCAGTATGAAAGGTTTTGATTTGGTGCAATGCAGAGTCCCAATAAAAGATTGACATTTGGAATGTCTGATAAGATTGGCCTGCTATCTCCCCATCCTCCCAGCCGTCATCCAGTCATAATCCTTTCACTATGTGGTCAAGCTGTTTTGACCAATAGGCTACTGGTCACAGTATGTCTCCCAATGTCTGTAAAAGAACTTTAAGAGATGTACCTGGATTCTCATGTGTATACAGTCTGGCAGGGGCTCTCATGAGCCTCTGATTTAACTTTTCAAGGCAACTTGACATTCTGGGGTCCAAGTCAAGGTTCTATTTATTACCTTATAACTTTATTTTATCTATTCATTTTTATGTGGTGCTGAAGATCAAACCCAATGCCTCACACATGCTAGGCAAGCACTCCACCACTGAGCTACAACCCCAGACCCTCAAGGTTCTATTTATATTCCACCTAAGGCTTCATACATAGGTTTAGCTATAGTTCAAATTTAGGGACTCACATATTGCCTGACATTCCCAGGAACCCATATAACTATTTCTGGTTCCTGGCTTCTCTAAAGCTCAAGATAGCCTGCTTCTGATTTGACATCAAACTTTCAGTCCGTTGGCTAATCTGAAATCCCAGATGATGACTTGTTTACAGAACTGAACCTTTTTAGTGGCCACCACGTATCCACAGGAGGCAGGATGGGTTAGTGCAGGAAAAGTGTTTGAAAGGCAGTGTTCATAGTTGGGACTGGCTGGCTGTAAACAGATCATCCACATATTGCAAAAGGATTCCTTAATCCAGTTGTAATTATCACAGGTCTTTTGCTACAGTTGACAATGTTTTAAATCCATAAGGGAGACAGTCCAGTGATACTGAGTAGTTACTTTGGTATCAGGGTCCTGCCATTCAAAAACAAATAGTAATTGGAACTTCCTTTCCAGGGGGATGCAAAAGAACGCATCCTTCAAATCTAGCACTGTGAACCAGCCAGAGTTACTTGACATTGCAAGCAATAGGACATTTAGATTTGGTATCATGAGGTGAATATTCTAAATTGTAGCTGCTGGTGGGCAAGCTGCCGTTCAAAGCAGCGAAGCTGTGGAAAAAACTCAGAGACAAGATAGAAAAGAAAAGATTATTTTAATTCTCTCTTTTACAATCACCCCCCCCACACACACATAACGGCTTTCACAAAGCAAACACTCTATAGGCTCTCTCCCGGGCAAGGTGAATATATTAAATAAGATTTTTTGATTAGGGTGGGCCAGTAAAACATCATCCATGTAATGTAGACACATGAGGTTTGGATATTTATTTTTAATGGGTTGGATAGCATTGTCCACATATATTTGGCACATGGTGGGGCTATTAGACATTCCCTGCGGTAGTACTTTCCATTGATATCTTTTGTCGGGGCCATTATTGTTAATAGAAGGAACTGAAAAGGCAAACCTAGGGGCATCCAGAGGATGTAGAGGAATTGAAAAGAAGCAATCTTTTATATCGAGAGTAATAAGATGAAAATTTTTTGGAATAGCTACAGAATTAGGAAGTCCAGGCTGAGTAGGGCCCATGATTTGCATGGTTTTATTAATTTGTTTAAGATCATGTAATAATCGCCACTTTCCTGATTTTTTCTTGATCACAAATATGGGGGAATTCCAGGGAGAGGTGGAAGGCTCTATATGTCCTGCTTCTAATTGTTCTTGAACTAATAGGTGGGCCGCTTGTAATTTTTCTTTAGATAGGGACCCATACTGGCTTGTCAGAAAGCCATGGTATTTTCAAAACTATTTTCTCAGTGGCCCCGAAGAAAAATGTCTTTTTCCTTTATGATAATGTTTTCTTTTAGGGTTAAGTTTACCTTGTACTTTTTGATAATGATTTCTTTTAGGGTTAAGATTACCCTGTAGATTTTCACATTTAACACCTGCAGGCTTGGTTGCAAGGTGTACTCCCATTTGTTGTAAAATATCTTCCCCATAAGGTAACCTGTAGGTTAGGTAAAACATAAGGCTGTAACGTACCTTTATGTCCTTCATCATCCTCCCATTTTAGAATTACCGCACTTTTTTTCTGGGAGGTTATTATATCTTAAGCCTCTTAAACTGGTAAGCTTTTTGTAGAGGCCAGTGCTTGGGCCATTGACGTAAATTAATGATGGAAGAATTAGCTCCAGTATCTATAAGTCCCTCCATTTCTATTGCTTGGATCCTTATTTTACATATAGGCCTCCCTGTACAGTCTTGAACCCAGCAAGCCATGGGTCTCGAATCAGTGAAACAAAATCTTCTATTGTTCCTATTTTTTTTATTATTATTTTAATTTTTATTTATAGTAGTATGTATTACAGTTCATACTATACATATAGAGCATCTTTTTACATAAAACAGTTTGTATTCAAAATATATTCACAGCATTCAAGTCTTCAATCGTGCATTTAGAATAATGATATCCATCTTATTCAACACTTTTGCCCCCTTCCCCCCTTGCACCCTCCCTTCCCCTCCCTTTCCTATTGTTCCTATTTTGAGGCATATTCATTTTAAATGAATTATGTAAATTTGGAAGGAGAAGCAGCTGAGCAATTTTATCTCCTTGATTAACAGAACTTATACTTTGGGGTGAGCTAAGCATTATTTTTATTTCCCCTTTGTAGTCTGAGTTTATTACACCTGGGGTCACTTGTAAACCTACTAAGCTTTCAGGACTTCGCCCGAGAATAAGTCCTATAGTCCCTGAGGGAAGAGGTCCCCTGACTCCTGTGGGAATCAGTTGAACCCCCATTTCAGGTGTTAACACTATTTGGATGGTGGAACAGAGGTCTAATCCTGCATTTCTTCCTGATCCTCTGGCGATGGAGTGGATGGGTAATAGGGGTTGTGTTGGGGAAGCATCTGAATGGATGCTTGAGGATACTCTTCCTCCAATGCCTCGTACATTTGTGGGCCCCGGGGCATTGGGCCCCGTGCCCCGTTTTTTGAATTTCTGTACAAATGATTTCCATGAATGTCAAATTTTGAATAGCATTTATTGGCCCAATGATTTCCCTTTTTACACCTGGGGCAGCGGCCTGGGGCATCGTATGAGCTTGGTCTCATTTCTCTTTGGGGATTTTTCCTAGAATAGCCTGATTGATTATGATAATTTTGCCTGGAGTATCCTGATTGATTATAATGTCTAGGTTGAGCCCTTGTGAAATTTTGAGGGGTAGCATCTCTCACAGCTGCAGCAATCATATTTCCTGTGACAAAGGCATCATTTATATCTTTACATAGTTGTATATATATGGAAAGATCCTTTTTATTTCTCCATGGCCTGATGGCTTCCTGGCAGTATTTATTATCATTTTCGTATGCTAATTGAACAACTAATGGTATAACTTGCTCTATGTCTCCAAACAGTCTACCTGCAGTTCTCAGAAGTCGATCAGCAAAGTCAGCATATGGTTCATTAAGTCCCTGAATCACCTTAGATAGGCTACCTTGCAGATCTCCAGGTCCTTGTAAAGTTTTCCATGCCTGTAATGCAGCTGCATAGATCTGGGCATATATGCTTGGCACATAATATTTTTGAGCCTGTGAGTCTGCAAATTGCCCTTCTCCTGTGAACATGTCTACATTATGATCTCCAAAACCTGCAGCTGCATTTTTTCTAGCTGTTTCTATACACAGTTCTTGAAATTGTGATCGCCAAATCAAGTATTGTCCTCCACTCAAAATAGCTTTGCATAGACTTTTCCAGTATGAGGGGGTTAAATTAAAGGTGTTAAGGGCCTCTGTCATGCTCAGCATGAAAGGAGCTTGTGGTCCATATGTCATTATTGCCTCTTTGATATTTTTTATTGTTATGAAATCTATTGAGTAGTGGACCCTCTGTCCACTATTATCAAATACTGGCAGTTCCCAGTTTATCTGTGAGTTACCCTTGAGAGCATATAAGCACTCAGAAAGACCTTTTATTTCTGTTTCTAGGGTATGCAAATGCCTAGTAATTCCCTTCATATTTTCTGTAATGGATTCCACCCATGGGGGAGTAGAGGACATAGGTGGTTCCTCTGCTTGATGATTTTTTCTCTTTTTAAATTTCTTTTTGTTGGTTTTATTGGAGACTGTGCTCCCAGAATCACTAGATTCACCTTCACTATTATAACCTTTACTGGTATCCTGAATTTCAGCTTCTAAGGAAAGTACATAATCTTCGGCTAACTTCAATAAGTTCCTGATGGCTTTTGCAGCCCTTGCCTTTGAATTTACACCATTACTTTTCTCCCTGGTATTAATTGACTCAGGGGCTATGCTTTCCTAATTGCTTTCCTTGCCATCTATTGAATCCACTATATCGAAAAAACTCATCCATGGCTTTTATAATGAGACTCTTAGTTACTTTTGCTCCCATCTTCAGTCAGTTCTTACCTTCCGGCTGAACTCCTTTTCCTCGCAGGGAGCACTGGAGCCTACTGTGCTGTGCCGGGCGGCAGCTGGGGCCGCGGGGAGCCTGATGTGTCTGCGCGCTGCAGCCAATCCTCGCATCGCTCGCCCACGCCGCCCGTTGTCGCCGGCTGGGCTGTGCCAGGCCGCGCCTCTGCGTTACTCGCTGCCTGCTTCCCCGTTTGGGCCACCAACTGTAGCTGCCGGCGGGCAAGCTGCCATTCAAAGCAGCGAAGCTGTGGAAAAAAAAACTCAGAGACAAGATAGAAAAGAAAAGATTATTTTAATTCTCTCTTTTACAATCACACACACACACACACACACACACACATAACGGCTTTCACAAAGCAAACACTCTACAGGCTCTCTCCCGAGCAAGGTCCCACTCTCATGTGGTCCGGCAGGAGAATGGCTCCGGCAGGCTTTCTTTTTCTGGATTCCTTCCTCTCAATCTCACGTCAAGTCCCGTGAGATTTTAGGCTAAGTCTTGTGAGTGAGATTTTGGGACACAACAATGTCCGGGGCATTTCTAATGTAAACAAACGCAGTCTCAGCCAGCTCTTAAATCAGGGCTTCTGCACTAAATAATATTATTTAGAGCTCTCAAGTCTTGCACAAATCAGTACTCATTAGAATGAGGGTTCTTAACAGGCAGAATAGGTATATTGTAGAGTATCTGGCAAAGCCAACTCAATCCATGTTTTAAAACTTTTTCCAGAAAAGGTTGGATTCCCATCAATGCCTCTCTCTTAAAGGGGATATTGTTTTTTCCTGGGTCAAGTTACCTCCTCCTTAAACAAAACCTGGGTTGGAATAACCCTGATCAAGATCTCTTCAGTCCAAACAGCCTTACTTACTTTTTATTAGATTGTCAGCAGAGCAAACTTAGTTTCCTTTGCCTGGATGGCAAGTGAAAGCTGGAACCACAGCCTATGTTCTGGTGAGACTTATGAATGGAGTTGTCACCTTTTGGGTGATAACGTTAAATGAATATTTAATTTTCACATCAAATCTTGTCCCAGGAGAGGAATCGAACAATCCTGTATATACAAAAAACAAACAAACAAAAACCAATGCCTTAATCTTTTTCCTCCAAGGGGTTGGAGAACAGGATATGGTTGAACCTAACCATTGAACCTAATCACTCTTACCATTATCACAATGTCATCACTTTGAGTCACCCCTCCCCTGTTGCCTTTTTCCTACAGCAGGCATATTGATATTCAATGGAGGGAGGTCCTTTCCATCCTTTTCTTTAGACTCCCTTGAAGATCCCTTTGCAGGGGTTGCCAAAAACATGAGCTGGCTTTAGTTTCTGTTCCTCCCAGGCATTTATATACCGTGAAGGCAACATCAACCAGCTGTGAGGGATTTGTGTCAATTTGTCCCCTCTGTCCACTGAAGCTTTTTCCCTTATATCCAGGCCACTCTATCCATCTATAGGGTCATATTGACCCTATAGAGATTGTTAGGGATTGTTCTGCAGAAACCAGCAGGGACAAGAGGCAGGTGCTGCTTACATGGGGACTCCAGGAGGCCCTTGTAGCTCAGCTCTGTGGGAAGCAGGCAGGGCTCCACTCAGAAGTGTCTACCTGTAGGTGAAAGAGCTCTGTGGCTTGTTCAGGACATGCAAGATAGGGAGCATGCACCAGAAGACTTGCCTTTCTTGGCTGCTTTGGCCTCAGGTTACAGTCAGGGCTTTGTCCCCAGTACTGAGGCCTGACAGGTAGTTCCCCTTGACTCTATGAGCTTGGCCCCTGATGCTTGTGGTGCAGCTGCAGTAGCCCCAGCAATCCAGGGCCTTTGGGTTTTTCAACCAGACACTTAGGACCCTGCAGTTGCTCGACCCAATTTTCACAGCTGCTGTTTTTGTCCAAATATCAAAAGTCTGCAGTTTTTTTCCCTTCTACTCTAGCCATCTGCTTTCAATTCATAGCTGTTTTTTGTTTTTTCTTTTCTGCATGCAGTTGTTTATTCTGTCAGTCTCCTCATGCATTTAGGTTGATGGGATACTGTCATAGCAAGAATTTCTTTTTCAGCAATGGGTTTCCCCTGACCAAATGAGGTGTCTTGTCAGATCTTAAAAGGGAGATACATTCTGGTCCTCAGGTCAAAATCTAGCAGTGCTAAAACCCACTGCCACAACCTTTATGGCTGGCAGCCTCAACCCACCATGGGCAATAGGGGTTGGAAGGCAGGGCAGAGGCCAGGTCCTCTTCGCCCATTTCTCTATAGCTCAGGCAATTTTTTTTCTTTCTTTCTTTCTTTCTTTTTTTTTTTTTTTTTGGTACCAGGGATTGAACTCAAGGGTACTCGACCACTGGGCCACATCCCCAGCCCTTTTTGTATTTTTATTAGAGACAGGGTCTCAACTGTAGCTCAGGCAACTTTCCTGGGATTTTCTCCCCCAGCCCAAGTCTACTGTTCCTGATCCATAGGGGAATGATCTGTGGTTGCCTGGGGCCAGGCTGAGAAACAGTGCTGAAACAGACAGCACTGGGTTGAAAGGATTTAATTATTTTTAACCCTTTCTTCTGGTTTCCTGCTATCCTTGCCCATCGGAGGCAGTGGCTTTTTGAACTATAAACTTAGTTTCTGGCTGTTCAGAACTTTTTATCATGCACCTGCATAAATGACTACACACACAGACAGAATTTCTTCCACTTACTTTACAGACAAAGTTGGTTTGACAGACCAACTTCAACTGTAAGATTGTATGATAATTTAGAAAACCATTCAAAGGCCAGATTGTGTTACAGTAAAACATCATTTTCTTAGATAGGTTTACACCTATAGGGGGCCCTCTTCAGCCAAGATCTTTCCCAAGAGACTACTGGTAGGATTAATACAGCATTGCCCATGTTTCAAAAGAGCCAGTAAGAAATACAAACAAAAACACAGAGAGACAACCAGAGGAGATCCCCAAAACCAGATGGAAACCTTTCAAACAGACTAGGTAGCCGGGAAAACATCCTCTAATCTCCCTATGCTCACTTAATCATGACTCCTATACCACTGGCACCACAGATGTCCCCACAAAGAGGGACAAGACGTTCTCACAAAGGGGAACCAGATATATGGAATCCCTTGATTCATTCATTCCCTCAACACAGCTTACCAGATGGCCAAGTTGTCACGACTTTACTGCATTGTTTCCTTTTTTGCCATGTAGATGAATTGATGGAACAACTGGGGTACCATTAAGGGAAAGAAGGTGGGAGTTTCCTGAAGCAAAAGGAGACTTGGCAGCTACTGGGCCAGTCTCTCAGTTCCTCCTTTTACTTATAGAAACAGTTCCTCCAGTTCCACCCTAGGTAAACTCACCCCACCTCCTAATTCTTCAGTGGTTAGCTCCCAACAAGTTCACCAGCCACCTTGTGTCCACAGCATAGGGGTTGCTGGGCATGCAACACCTGCCCAAGAAAGCTGAAGCAGGCACGGCTCTCGGGCTCCGCATTGGGAACCATTGTTACAGAAAGCTCTGTTCTTGTCCCTGATGTCAATCCAATAATGAGGACACAGACTTGAAAAGAAGGAAAACCAAGTTTTATTGCCTTTTTTTAATATTTATTTTTTAGTGGTGGTTGGACACAATACCTTTATTTTACTTATTTATTTTTCTGCGGTGCTGAGGATCAAACCCAGGCCCTCACCGGTGCTAGGTGAGCACTCTACTGAGCCACATCCCCACAACCCCAGCCCAAGTTTTATTGCTTTTGCTAACAAAGGAGAAACATAGGGGACTCCAGTCCCAGAGGCTGTGATTCTCCTTATTAGGGTAAACAGAGGGCCTTTAAAGAGGTGATTTAAAGGCTACATTCCAGCTGTGCCTTGTCAGGGGTCATAACTCACTTATAGACTTGAGAGGTAGTTGTTTGTTAGGTCTCTGGTGCTATCTCAAAGTCTGAACTCTTCACTTCTGTGGTATGTGTGCTTAAGAACAGATAACTCGTCCTAGGATGGGATGAAATAATCTTGCTTCTCCCAAGGTTAGGGACGGGAGAGGGAGAAGAGAAAGGAAAAAAAAGTGTCAGTTTTAAAATAAGCAGCTGTGGAAGAGCAGCAAGGGTTATGTTCAAAGTATGAAGTGGATTTCTGTTATGATATATATATATATATATATATATATACGTATATATATATACATGTTTTGATATGTATATATGTTATGAGACATATATATCATATATATATATATCCTTCCTACTGAAAACATTTACTAAGTGATCTTTTTATGGCATGCAACATATTAGGCAGCAAGTACGTAAAAATACTTGAACATAAAAATATTTTAAACCATATATGTCTTATCTTTCATAAAATTGGAATATATTTTTTAGGATTTTATTTAGAGGGTAGGGGGGTATAGTTCAGTGGTAGAGCATGTGCTTAGCATGCATAAGGCACTGGGATTTTTACCAGGACTACAAAAAAAAATTCAATTATCAGAAAAGAATTCTATGTACAAAAGAAATCTAAATACTGATCTATCTGCTGAGGTTAATTTTAAGTTTTGTATTTTATAATAATAAAAGCAAATTAGTAGTAATAAAACTGTATAAATACAATAAAGCATCCCAGAATTAAATCAGAAAGTGAAAACGAAGTCAAAATTAACAAAACATGTATATATTAATCTATTTTCGCTATAATTTTGTTAAGTGGAAGACTAAAATTCATGTTATGGTTAGACATACAATAAATGTTAGCTAATATGAACATATAGAAAACTTGTTATAATAAACAATACAACTGAAATCACACACTAGAGTCATAATTTACTATAATTATTTTTCCTTAAACATAGGAGGAAAATGCTAGTATGAAAGAACTTCACAATATGTTGAGAGAGAGAAACAAATTCACTATTAATGCTCATTTGAACATTTTATTTTCTGGGATCTTAGCTACAATTCTTTAAAAGTCTGTTGTTTTTTTATGCCTCATTCAAAAACCCACCCTTTTCTATCAATTTAGACAGTATGTTACCACCTCTCGTAGCATTTGTTTTCTTTTTTTTTTTTTTTTTTAGTTGTAGAAGGACACAATACCTTTAACTTATCTATTTTTATGTGATGCTGACTAAACCCAGTGCCTCACACATGCTAGGCAAGCGCTCTACCACTGAGCTACAACCCCAGCCCACAGCATTTGTTTTCCTAGCAGAAATAATCAAATTTCCCCACTGCTAAAAGACCCCTTCTTTCTATAAGAATTTTGTAAATGCCAACTGTAGAAGAACCAGCCCTTTGAAGTCATTCTGCAGTGATTAAGGAGACATATCTTTGTATCTTGATAAAAGAGTGCTTTGTAAACTCTCTTAATAAGGCTAGCATGATGTGGAAAACTAATGCTTTACAAGGGAAAATATGTATGCCTTGGAACTTCTAGATGAGCTTTAAATAAACTATTATTCAACCCATGCCATAAGTAGTAAAAAATAAACACCTCTCGGGCAGGGGTTGTGGCTCAGCAATACAGTGCTCGCCTAGCACATGTGAGGTGCTGGGTTCAATCTTCAGCACCACATTAAAAAAATAAAATAAAATAAAGGTATTGTGTCCAACCAGAACTAAAAAATAAAATAAACAAAATAAAAACAATCACCTCTTTCTCCCCACAAAATTAAGTGAAAATAGTTGCCCCCAAAATCTTCCTTTGCATTGTGTTGCATTTACACACTTAACTCATCATTGTCTTATCCAATAATGTTACCTTATTTTTCTGTTAAGAACTAATAAAAGGGCTGGGGTTGTGGCTCAGTGGTAGAGCGCTTGCCTAGCATGTGTGAGGCACTGGGTTCGATTCTCAGCACCACATATAAATAAATGAATAAAATAAAGGTTCATCAATATCTAAAATAATATTTGAAAAAAAAAACTAATGAAAACATCTTGTATTTGCATCACATTTAACAATCTGCTTTCATTTTTTTTTTTTTTTTTTGTACATGGTCATCCAGTTTAATGACTCTGAAGCACTTCAATCTGATCCTCTCATTTGTCTAGAAAAATGTGCAAGTAACCTAACAAACTGATGAAAAATTTGTCAGCTAGCAAAGACCTTAAGTCAATGGGCCATGTTGTTACTGTGGTCCTTGTCTCTCCACACCCCTCATCCCATGCCAATCCAATAATGAGGGCACAATTTTGAGAAAAAGGAAAAACAAGTTTTACTGCTTTGCTAGCAAAGGAGAAACACAGGGGACTCAGGTCTCAGAGGCTGTGATTCTGACTATCAGAGGGAACAAAGGGCTTTTAAAAGAGTGATTCAAAGTCTACATTCCAACTGTGTCTTGTCAGGGGGTCATAATTCACTTGTAGTCTTTTAAGATAGTAATTTCTTAGGGTCTTCTGGATGCTTCCCCAAGTCCAAATTACTTCATTCCTGTGGTACGTGTACTTAAGGACAGATAATTTGGCCTAGGATGGGAATAAGGGTAATCTTGCTTCCCCCAAGGTTAGGGACAGGGAGAAGGAGAAGAAAAAAAAATTTCAGTTTTAAAATAAGTGGCTACGGCAGAGCAGCAATGGTTGTGTTCAAAACATGAAGTGGACCCCTGGTGCCCTGTTATATTCCTCAGAAAGCAACCTGTCTTCTTCAGGAGAAATGCAGGCCCAAAATGCAGATAAGAACACAAATTATGTGTCATCATAGACCAAAGTGAGCTAGAATTGTCATATGCAATGGATCTTGAAAATCTGATGTCATTTTGCTTTCAGTAAAGAGATAGATCTGGGCAGGACTGGAGAACCCACCTTCCCTTGAGAGTGTCCCCTTTTTCTATTCCTTCAATCAACTCATGCCTGATACACTGAGTGAAATGTCTGAAATATTTCTAGCATGATCAGGCAAGAAAGGATTGCCTCAGCTGCCTCTGACTGATGGCAGGCCCATGCCCTGTAACACTCGGACAGGTAGTGCCACATGGACGGAGCATCTCTAGCAGTGACTTTGGGCTGCCTAGGATGCTAGAGCCCAGGGTCCAGAACCAATGAATGGCAAGATCAGAGCCGAAAGGGAGAGCAGGCCCTGACAGCTCTCTCTCCTGTCTGCACAAGGCAGACTGGTCCCTGTTGATCCATAGAGGGCAGTCAGATGTGAATGGTGGAACATGAAGTTAAAGGAATAATTCTATCAAATGGGCCCACTGTGCTGATCCCCACATACTTTCACTTTTTTTTTTTTTTTTTTTTTTTTTTTTTTTTTTTTTGGTACCAGGGATTGAACTCAGGGGCACTCGACCACTGGGCCACATCCCCAGCCCTTTTTTGTATTTTTATTTAGATACAGGGTCTCACTGAGTTGCTAAGTGCCTCTCCATTGCTGAGGCTGGCTTTGAACTCATGATCCTCCTGCCTCAGCCTCCCAAGTGCTGGGATTACAGGCGTGCGCCACCTCACCCGGCCACATACTTTCACTTTTAAAAAAATTATTTACCAGCAGCTGTGCCAAGCTTAAGTCCACAGGATATGTTACATTCTTCAGCAAATAACCTGTTATCCGCAGGAGAAATGCAGGCCCCAAATGCTGATAAGAACACAAGTTACTCTGAAGGGGGATTTTTGTGACCCTTACACAGGCCAGATCCCCCCTCACATAAAAATCTGTAAGAACAGCTTCTGATTAGAACTGATCAGCATGGGCCAAATTGACTAGAGTTGTAATGGCAATGAGGACTTGAAAGTCTGATGTCATCCTGTTGTCAGTCAATAGTCAAGAGGTAGACCTGGGTGGAACTCTCTGGAAACTTCCCTGGGACTCCTCAAAAAACTGATGGCAGGAGAATGTCCCCATTTCCCCCTTTCCTAACCCTTCTAATAAATTCTTGCCTGTTATTCTGAGCAATATGTCTGAAATATTTCTGGCCTGATTCCAAGAACCAGGGTGAAGGGAGCCTTTGCAGCTGCCTCAGTTTTGCAGAAGGCCCTGTGCCCTGTAATATGATGACCAGCTCTGGGGCCAAGGGACCCCATTAGGTCAGCCATGACTGTCAGGTGCAGTGAGGGAAGTCTTGATAGTGCTGAACCTGGGAGGTTTCCTGATGCTGGCCTTCTGGGGTCTTAAGAAGGACTTCTTGCACCGTGCTCAGCACTACTTGGACTGGCACCAAAAGGTTCTTGACTTTACCCACCTCTACCTGGGCGGAGGGAACCTGTACTTCAGCCAGCAGAGGAGCTCTCCTTCTACAATGGGATCAGCTACTGGGACTTGGAGGTGCATACCTCCAGTTTAGCTTCCAGCACTGCTTCTAGGACTGCATTTCCCAAACCTCTACCTACTACTGGGCAGAGAAGTCTGCCACATGCTGGAGCACAGGCAGCAGTCAGGCCTTCCAGGAGCCCAGTCACTGCTGGCCAAGCAGATCCTGGCATATGTGTGAAAATGTGTGGGGTGATAGGGGGCGGGGAGGGGGGTGGGTGTTCCTGATTCTGTACACAGTAGTTCTGTGGCCAGCATGCTGCCTAATGGCAGCCTGGATGGCCATGACTGGAGCAGGATAACAAGCTATCTTCATAGTCTGGCTTATACATAGTGCATCATGAGGTTCATCATCTTCAAAAACAACTGTGATTTCCTCCAGAGCCTCCTGAACATCAACGATTTCCTGGCAGTCACGCGGTGTTACATCTCTGTGCTACTGACCATATCTACAAGAAAAAACTTTCAACTCCAGAGGCTTGGAGTCACTGTAAGGGTGCTCAAAATAATGAGAGGAGTTTGGGTGCAATTTAGCTTGCTCTAGCTTCATTGGTCATCATTCTGGTTTGACTCTCAGACAGTGTCCCCGAGATAGTTGTTACTTGTGTATGTGTTGCCAATGCAATCATCTGAAGT
This sequence comes from Tamias sibiricus, assembly GCA_025594165.1. Lineage (NCBI taxonomy): Eukaryota > Metazoa > Chordata > Mammalia > Rodentia > Sciuridae > Tamias > Tamias sibiricus. Next base: position 119,729,469 of record CM046663.1, on the reverse strand, counting down.
GAACAGGAGCTGAGAGTTGAGGCATCAGGCACTCCCACGTGCACCGCGCACGGTTGGTTCCTGGGCTACTAGACTGAACACAGCGCCGTGGGGTGGGGGGTGGGGGGGCACCTCCCTCTGAGCATGCGTACTTGTGTTTAGCGGTGTCTCTTGTCGCCTACTTTTCTGTGTTTGACAGATGCCTACCTAACCAGAGCTGCCCTGCTGGGATGCTGGGACAGCTTTGGGAACAAGGTGGCAGGATGCAATCCAGTCAGCAAGATCCACGAGGCAGCAAGGGATGACGAGGAAGCCCTGGTGACAGTCTCCTTTCTCGTGGGGAAAGTTGTATGAATGACATATACAAAAAAGAACAGGTAATAGGGTCTGGGAGCCCAGAGGCCCTAGGGGGAGGTGGGGCCAATGTGGCAGAAGCCTATATCTCCTCCTTCGGGCCCAGGGAGAGGGGAACAGAAGGGAGGCCAGCTCTCCTTTCACCAGAAGGCTTGGCTTTCGTGGCCCTACTGGCGCCTCAGCCCCTGGGACCTGCAGACCTTGGAGTGACTTAGTGCCCAAATTAAAAACTTGAGTTCGGGCAGACAGCATGGTGAGAAATAGAGAGTGGTGTGCCCTGGGGGCCTTCTGGGGCAGGCCTCTGCCACCGCCCTGCAGACACTTGGAGCCTGGGGTTGTGGCTGCCCATTGGCGGGGCCCAGGTAGTGAAGGGCCAGCAAGCCTATCAGCGGTCCTGTGTCCAGGACCCTGTGGCTGCAGCGGCCTGCTGGAGCCCGGACCCGAAGCCCAGGCTGAGGATGTTTGGGTGGCAGCAGCCTCCCTAATGCTGTTAAGGCCTTCGAGGACCCAAGAAAGCGGGTGGACGCCAGAAAGCTCCGCCACGCTTAGTCACGGGGCCACGCAAATCAGGGCCCTGGGGTGACCGCTCCGTGCTGGTTGGATGAACCCTCACCTTGTCCCCACAACGGCTGGACAACGGTCTTAACGGTCCCTGACCGTTGGTCCACCTTCTACCGGAAACAGTAAGATGACGCACATTTGACTGATTGGGTGTGACCACCACCCTTTGGGAAGATTTACTGGTCATTTGTAGAAGGTCTGTGTATAGAATATGAAATTCAAAGAAAACTCTTGCTACATCTGGACATCCTAGCTGTAAGGAGGTTGCCTACTTATGGTAGAGTTGGTTGGTGGGCACTCCTGTAATCCCAGCAACAGGGGAGGCTGAGGCAGAAGGATCACAGGTTCTCAGCCTCAGAAATTTAGCAAGACCCTCAGCAACTTAGTAAGAACCTGTCTCAATATATAAATATCGGGGGATGTAGCTCAGTGGTAAAGCACCCCTGGGTTTAGCAGTTGGCATAAATAAGACTATTAGGAGGGGGCTGGGATTATGGCTCAGCGGTAGAGCGCTCGCCTAGCGCCTAGCAAGATCCTCAGCAAAAATAAAACGCATTGTGTACAACTAAAAAGCAAATAAATAAAAACTAAAAAAAAAAGACTATTTGAAAATTGTTACATTATAAAATAACTTTGAATTTTACATTTTTGAATTTTGAATTGATTCTATTATTCTCTGAATTATCAGATTATCTGAGTATTAACATGAGAATGATTCATGACTGAGGTTGTAGTTAAATGGTACAGTGCTTGCCTTAACCTGTGTGAGGCCCTGAGTTGCATTCCCAATAGGGGGGAAAAAAAGTAGAATTGTTCAATTTTTTATACTTCAGATTTAATGCAATTGATATTGATGATAAAAATTCAAACTCCAGCATCACATATTTAAAATTTCTCTCTGAATTATTGACTTAAAACTAAAGAAAATAAATATGCAGTATTTATTTGGATTATAATTATTTTAAAGTATGTCCTTTTAAACTGCTTAGGGTAGTGCATGCCTGTAATCCTAGGGGCTGGGAAGGCTGAGGCAGGAGGATTGTAAGTTCAAAGCCAGCCTCCACAACTTAGAGACCCTAAGCAACTTGAAGAGACCCTTCTCAAAGTAAAAAATAAAAAGGGCTGGTGGTGGTGGTGGTGGTGGTATTGCTCAGTGGTTAAGCACCTCTGGGTTCAATCCCTGGCACCAAAAAAAAAAAAAAAAAAAAAAGTATGTCCTTTTAATTTTAGACACAATCAGAAGTTTCAAAAAATTCAGTGCGCTTAAGAGAGAATAATGATGCTCCAATAAGAAGTCAGATGGAACTCCAAATAAAACACCTGTTATCTGAAATGTCTAAAATGAAAACTCAGAATCCTAATTAATCAATCCTAATTAATTAATCCTAATTCCCACCTAGAAATACAAACACCTTCACCCTCAAGGCAGATGGGGAAGGGGGACTGCATGGAAAGAGGTGGCTGGCTAAAGGGAGGGGGGGACCACCTTCTGGACTAGTCGATGCCCGGCCAAGAGGGCTTCAGGAGGACAATGTCATGGAGTGATGGGTTCCAACTAAAATAATATAAACAACTCTTATCTAGATGAATCCAGAATTAGAAAATCCTGCCACCTAAGTAAAGAAGTAAATCAAAACCTGGACTCAGAAAATAATTTAAGGTCCTTAATTTGCCTCTAAGGCATAATTTTTAGTGAGACAGTTTTATGAGATTGGTAGGATGACCATAAAAGCTAGCCAGACAATATAATTTGGGGAAGTAATGTTCATAAATGAACTTACTTTTGAAATATTAGTCCAGGAAGTTTATATCCCCCTCTTTTTTGCATTCATATGGCCTTCTCCCTTAATATTCTTCTATACTTAACCTGGTCAATCTAACTTCTCAGCTAAGAATTTTCGAAGTTTTATAATTCAGACAGAGTGTGATTAAATTGCTTCTAAGCATTTCTTTTCATAGAAACATTAAAATGTCTAACTGTTGTTTGAAAGATTAAAACTTAAACGCCAAGTGTCCAGAATTGCTAGCACTAACCCCCTCTGGGCACATTCTGACACCTGGTAAATTAACTAGCTTTGATTGTTATCTTTAACATTATCTCTAGATGGAGCCTAGAGACAACTTTCCTTTATGGTTTTTCTTCCCCACATTAAGGCTTACTTGTGATATTGGGAAAGGTTATCACAAAGAGGAAGGGGAGTATGATTTTCAAAGTGCTTAGAAATAATTCCATGGGGCTGGGGATGTGGCTCAGCGGTAGAGCGCTCGCCTAGCACGTGTTTGATCCCCAGCACCACGTAAACATAAATGCATTGCACTGTGTACAACTAAAGCAAATAAATATTTAAAAAAAAAATTCCATGGTCAGTGTTGGGGGTATGGAAGAAGAATGGTCAGGTCCTCCTCTGTCACCTTAGTAACAAAATTATAAGCTAATCATCTTGGAGCTGCTTTAATTCTTTTTGATTACCAAACTAACTACCTTGTTCTGCCCCAGTGGTCAGTTCCTGATGCTTAATTTATCAAGTTAATGGGCAGGGTGACAGCAAATGCCTGAAAATATCTTCAAGGGATGTTTTTTAAATTCCTATATTGGTTTACTAAATACAAATGTTTCTAGCTTTATTTTACTCTTATTTTCTAGTATGTATTTAAGGAGTACATGGTGTTTTAAAAAGCCATTAAAATTTTTTAAATTTTTTGTATTGGGGATTGAACCCAGGGGGCACTTAACCACTGAGCCACATCCCCAGCCCTTTTAAAATTTTATTTAGAAAGAAGTTTTAAATTTTATTTAGACCCTAAGTTGCTTAGGGCCTCACTAAGTTGCTGAAGCTGGCTTTGAACTCGTGATCCTCTTACCTCAGTGTCCTGAGCCACTGGGATTATAGATGTGCACCATTAAGTGGAGCCTTTTTTTTTTTTTTTTTTTTTTTAAATCATGTTCCATCATGCCCAGCAAGGATGTGCTGTCACAACACTTAGAACTCACAGACATGCTGTTATGCTAAACTGAAGGGACATCACAGGCTCAGTCAAGCTCTGCTGGTAAAAATGTTTACATAACAAATATACCTAATTCTTTTTCAGCACTCACTGAGGCTACCTCCATGATTCTGAATTCTTCACAAGGGAGAGGATGGGATTAAACTCTGACAAAATGCAGAGCCCTGGCATATTGGTAAAATTCTTGAATGTTGTTTGGGCAGGTAAGACAATGGTTATACCTTAGGCTGTGATAAACTTTAGGCATTTCTACTTCCCAACACAGTAAAGCAAATACAAGAATTTGTGGGTCTACTGAGTTATTGGAGGGCTCTCATCCCTCATCTGGCTTGGTTATTATGACCGCTATATAAATTATGTAGGAGAATACCTTATAGGACTAGACAGTCTGGCATACTGAGGCTCTTAATCAGGCCAAAAGGACAGTAAAACAAGCTGTTGGGACACTAGACACATGGAAAATTGTTGAGTTTATTGTCCATATCAGTCCACATGGCTTTGGATGAGGGCTATGGCTGAAGATTAAGGGATGTAAAACTCCTCTTTGGATTTTGGTCCCATTTATGGGAGGGGCAGAAAAATGTTACAGCTTTTTGGAAAGACACAGTTGTGTGCCACTTATGCTGCTCTTCTTACCGTGGAGCCCTTCACCAGAGAAGCACCCGTTGAAGTTGAACAACTGGTGGAGATGAGATGGCTGGAGGAAGCCCCAGCAGAGGAAGTCACCCCTTGTCTACACTGGAGATTAAAGCACACAGGCCAAAAGACCATTTGGGCAGCTGTGACATGTTGGGGCTGCCCATAAAGGTTTGTGATGCTATTGTTGCATGGCAGGACTGTCTTGCCTGCTCTCAGTGCTATCCAGGACACCTTGATGCAATAAGGGTTATATCAAAGAAGGCTATGTCCCTCTTCAGCAATGGCAGACAGACTCCATTGGCCCTCTCCTCGTATCAGAAGGGGCAAAATATACATTGAGTTGTGTGGACACAGTTACAGGCTTGATGCCTTCCCCAAGCAGAAGAGCCAACCAAAAGGAACCAGTTTGGTTAAGTGATCCACTTGGCTGAGTGCCATGCATGGCAGGCACATCACAGGTAATGGACAGAGACCAAGGAACCCATTTTACAGGCCATGACCTACAACAGTGGGCTCAAGACTAAGACATGTTATGGAATTTCCACCCACTATGCAATCCAACAGGAGCTGGATGGAATTGAAAGAATGAATGGCCTGCTGAAACAAGCCTTAAGCACAGGGAGTGAGGGCTGGGGTTGTGGCTCAGTGATAGAGTACTTGCCTAGCACATGCAAGGCCCTGGGTTCAATCCTCAGCAGCACATAAAAAAATAAAATAAAAGTATTGTGTCCAGCTACAACTAAAAAATATTAATAAAAAAAGAACAGAAGGTGACTCTATGCAGGTTGGGCTGCTCATCTGTCCAAGAAACTGAGGACCCTAAATGAGAAACCTAGACATCAGCACCCTGCAGCTGTTTCTATGTTATCTTGCCCATGGCCATCAGCATTAAGCTTATAGATAAAGGACTCTTCCACTGAACATTTTCTTAAGCCAGGCTGGGGTACAAGTAACAACATATGTTGCTGGCCCCTCAAGACAGCACATTGGAACAAGGAGCATTAGTAGGGCATGAACTATTTAAGGAAGCCCCTGTTTGTTTACCCCACTAACCCCTTTACAAGTAAAACCTACTGTGTTGGGAACCTGGCCCTCACAAGTACACGTGAGGTTACCCTCGGATGTGTCACTTTAAGACATATATTCCTGAGGTGTCTATTCTCTCCATACCTCTGAAGTGCAAATAGACAGGTTGCTATGGTGCACTTGTCCAGGCAAGCCTACTGGGCAAGCTGTGTAGGCAAGCTGTGCATGCCTTTAATCCCTGTGACTCAGAGGCTGTGGCAGGATGATTCCAAGTTCAAAGCCAGCCTCACCAATTTAGCAAGGAACTAAGCAACTTATTGAGACCCTGTCTCAAAACAAAATATAAAAAGGGCTAATGATGTGGCTCAGTGGTTAAGCACCCCTGGGTTCAATTCCTGGTACCAAAACCAAACAAAAAAAACCCCAAACAACAACAAAAAGGATAAACACCACTTTCACTCAGATCAAGATTGCCCATCCTGACTGACTGGGTCCAGCAGAATGATTGACAAGGGATGCTCGGAAAACTCTGGTCAGCAGGAACTATGGTCTGCCAGTTGGTCATTCTGTAGAGTGGAAGCACTTTCCTTTTCAAATTGGTATTTTTGATATTAGTGACAGTGGGGGAAATCAGCTGTTTATGGTTTTGTGAAGCAAAAATGTCATGGAATGTGGGGGAAGGGTCATATGGAAAGCTTATTGCCTGTAGCTCTCCCAAACAAGCAAGCTACAGGTCCTGCATACAGTCCACATCTGCCAAGCTTAGAGTGGGAGGAAACCCCACAAAGACTTGTGATCCTGCACACCCAAGCTCACCGACTGAGGGACCTCCGGAATTGGAGTCTGCAGTACAGATTGGCCCACAGGCTCCCTGGGTAAGGGTTTTGTGGGAACCTCATCCTGATGTACACAAAACCCACATGGAGGGGTGACTTACCTCTGCAAGTGAAAATGGCCCCTCAACACATCCTGGAAGGCAAAGAGGAGAGTATCTCACATCATAAGGCCCCACAACCAACGCTGGTCAGTTTGGGCTAGAATTGAGAAGAAAACAAGTGGAACTTTAGTTGCTCCCCAGAAACCTCCCAAAGCTGGTGAATTCTAAAACTAGAAGTTGTGAAAACAAGAGTCTACATTTTAATTACATCATCAAGGGGAAATCATAAAGTTTTCTTGTTGGTCTTTTTTTAAAAATATTTTTTTAGCTGTAGATGGACACAAGATCTTTATTTTTATTTTATGTGGTGCTGAGGAACGAACCCAGTGCACCTCTCGCACAGGAGGCAAGCGCTTTACCACTGAGCTACAAACCCAACCTTTATTGGTCTTTTTTTTTTTTTTTTTTTTTTTTTTGGTACCGGAGATTGAACTCAGGAGCACTGGGCCACACCCCAGCCCTTTTTTTTTTGTATTTTATTAAAGACTGTGTCTCACTGAGTTGCTAAGTGCCTCGCCATTGCTGAGGCTGGCTTTGAACTCACGATCCTCCTGCCTCAGCCTCCCAAGTGCTGGAATTACAGGCGTGTGCCACCACGCCCAGCTTTATTTATTTATATGGTGCTGAGAGTCACACTCCCCAATGCCAGACAAGTGCTCTACCACAACCCCAGCCCCAGCTCACTCTCTCTCTCTTCTTCTTTTTTTTTTTTTTTTTTTTTGGTACCGGGATTGAACTCAGGGGCACTGGACCACTGGGCCACATCCCCAGCCCTTTTTTGTATTTTATTAGAGACAGGGTCTCACTGAGTTGCTAAGTGCCTTGCCGTTGCTGAGGCTGGCTTTGAACTCACGATCCTCCTGCCTCAGCCTCCCAAGTGCTGGGATTACAGGTGTGCACCACTGCGCCCAGCTTTGTTGGTCTTTTTCATAAGTGGTGTAGTATGGTTTCTCTTCATCTTTTATGTTTTCATTGTTTGGTGTAATTCATATAGTTTTTTAATTTTTTTTTCTTTTGTACTTGTTTCTTGCCTCTTTTTTAAACTATTTATTTGCTTTAGTTATACACAATGCATTTATTTTTACGTGGTGCTGAGGATCGAATCCGGTCTGCGCATGTGCTAGGCAAGAGCGCTCTACCACTGAGCTACAACCCCAACAACCCCAGCCCCGACTCTTTATTTTTTTTTTTATTTTTATTTATTTTTTATTTTTTTGGTATCAGGGATTGAACTCAGGGGCACTCGACCACTGGGCCACATCCCCAGCCCTTTTTTGTATTTTATTAGAGACAGGGTCTCACTGAGTTACTAAGTGCCTCGCCATTGCTGAGGCTGGCTTTGAACTCGCGATTCTCCTGCCTCAGCCTCCCAAAGTGCTGGGATTACAGGCGTGCGCCACCGTGCCCGGCTCTTTATTTATTTATTTTTTTTTGCTTTATTTTTCAATTTTTTTCCTCTTCATTCTCCTTCAGTCTTTCTCCCCCCACCACTTTTTTCTATTTCTTACACTTTTTCTATATATTTAAATATTTATATATATATTCTTATATATATTTGTGTATATATATAAATGTTTCTATATTTAGTATTAATTTTAGAATCACTAATGTCTAATTATTTTGTATATTCTACATTATTACTCACCTCTTCTTCTTAGTGGAGATATAGAGATGATTTTAAATAAGTTTTTTGTTATAAGTTAACATGCACTTCGCTTCTAAGTTGTTGCTATTACTGGTGGGGTTTTGACAATGAGGCATAAACCCTGCTCACAGCATATCCACAAAAGAAATCTTCTCAGTAAAATGAAACATATCTAGAGGAGAAATCTATTCAAACACATGCACAAACCTCAGCATATGAACACAGGAAACATGAGAGTAAGGCAAGAATACACTGCCAAAAAATCCTAATTCCCCAAGAACTGAGCCCATAGAAGTGGAGAAAATGATGGACAATACATTTAAACAATTGATTGTGAAAATAATTAAGGAACTAAAGAGAACTATGAAATAATGAAGGCAACAGATTTTGAAAAAAACATTCCAATAAGGAGGTAGGAGTTCCAAAAATATAACAAAGTTTGGAAATAAGTTTATTAACTCAAATAAAAATCTGAGTGGGAAGTAATCACCAGTATGCTATATCAGGCAGAAGAACATTAAAGTTTCTAGAGTTCAATTGTACTTCACATCAAATAAATGTAACCGATGTCCATGGAATATTCATCTGCCAACTGCAGAATACATATTCAGCCACACATGGAACTTTCTCTATAGCAGATCATCTATCAGGACACAAAACAAGTCTTAGCAAATTTAAAATCAATTCCCTCCACCTTATCATAATGGCATGAAATTAGAAATCAACAGCAAGAAAAACTACAGAAGCTGAACACATGGAGAATGAACAACACACTTTTACACAATGAATGGGTCATTGAAGAAATCAGGAGAAATGCCATGTTCTTATTTGCAGTTTTTTTTTCTATTATAATCACAAAATATGATAATGGTTATCCCACACCCAGCTTCATGGTCATTCTAGGATGTTAGGAGTAAAATGATAGCTGGGCATAGTGACGAACACCTGTAATCCCAGCAGCTTGGGAGACTGAGGCAAGAGGATCACAAATTTAAGGATTGCCTCAGCAACTTAGCAAGACCCTTTTCAAAATAAAAAATAAAAAGGGCTGGGATGTGGCTCAGTGGTAAAGCCACCCTAGGTTTAATTCCTGGTAACTGCCCCCCTCCAAAAAAAATATGTAATAGGCACACGTGACCCAGTGTTATCTTTATCAGAATGTCCTCCTCCTAAACATTCATGTGACTCTTTCCCATCCTTTAGTTGTGAGCTTAAATGTCACTCTCAAAAAATTCTTCACTGGGGCTGGGATTGTGGCTCAGCAGTAGAGCACTTGCCTAGCACGTGAGCGGCCCGGGTTCGATCCCCAGCACCACGTAAAAATAAAATGCATTGTGTACAACTAAAGCAAATAAGTATTTTTTAAAAAAATCTTCCCTGAATGACTCCTGAATTCCAATTATCTTCCCATTCAAACTATAAGCTCCTTAAATTTAAAAGGATTACATTTCTTTCAGGTCTTTATTAAAATCAACTTTTAAATCAGAAGAATATAGTTTCTATCATATTTAATAATAGACCGTTCTTGCTCTCAATTATTTCTTTGTGTTTTTAAACATCTTTCATCCTGATGATCTTGCCCTTCTTAAGTGAATTCTTCCTAAGCACCCCCCTTTCTCAGCTTCATATTTATCTAGCTGTTCTTTTGGCTTGCTTTCTATTTCTTCTCTTCCATATGGCATACCCAAGAATTGTTTACTCCCACCAAATTCTATGTTAATCCCTGAGCACGCAGACTGTGGTCCTGTGGGCTGAACATATGACTTCCTGGCACAGCCCACATAATGCCAAAGCTCTGCAGGTGTGAAGAGCTTGCTGCTGCCCAGACATTGACCAGGTCACTGGATAGTGTGTGCATGTGTCTGGAAAAAGGTATTTTTTCCCATACACCTCATATAGGAAGAATTCTTTACTCATTTTTCATCTATTCTACTTTTTTTGCCCTTCACTTTTTTTGGGGGTGGGGGTGGGGGTGGGGATTGAACCCATGGCCTTGTGCATGTGAAGCAAGCACTCTACCAACTGAGCCATATCCTCAGCCCTCCCTCACATTTTTTATTGGTGCATTATAATTGTATATTCTACCTTCTTAATATTTTGTTTCATTCTATCTTATGACTTGTTATCCTGTAATAGAATTTTCTTTCTTCCAGTGTTTCACCCCCTCTTTTTTATTATTAATTTTACAGTTATAAACATTTAATAATTTAGTTAATTCCATAATCTTTGCCTCTTTATAATCTACTATTAATGGTGTTTGGTTGTTGTTATTAATTGCTTTACTTATATATCTCTATCTGGGTTTTCTTTATGTTGTGTTACTGTTGTTTATTTTCGTCTGAGTTGGAGATCTGGACCCATGCCTTGAGGACATCTGGTGGGTGCTTTGCCACTTTGTGGCACCCACAGCGTAGGTGAGAGAAATCTCACCCTACTCCAACCCAGACATAGTCCCACTCAAATGGAAGATATTTCAACTTAAAGAACAAGAGAAAGAAAAGCCCCCAACCAACATATTCCCATGCAGGTATGGCTAGAGGGGATTATAACCCAGTCTCTGGACCCTCACTCCCATAGCAAGAGCATAGAAATGACAACTGTTATGGACAGTGCACCAAGGAGGTACCTCAGTCTAGGTCTCTCCCATACCCTTGCAGCAAGCCCATTATTGACAACGTTGGAGAAATGACCCGGGGTGTATCTCAGAGACTCATTCCATTGTCTACAACACTCTTGCAACCAAAGTGACTCCAATCCTGCAAGATCTACAAAGAAAGTTGGTGTCTTGGGCTCCAACAGTGCATACTGTCAAAACTCATGAATCATAGCCACAGAAAACAGGAAAATTACACTATAAACTCCATTTGGAAATAATTTCAACACTGCACAACAAACTAATAGTTCAGGACACATCAAGAGGTTATTTCCTAAGATAATGTGGAAGAGATATATACCCCTACAGATGCACAAATCTTAACACAGAAATAGAGGCTGAAAAGCCAAGGTAGCATGACTCCTCTGAGTTAGTTACTCTCTAGTAACTGATTCCAATGATACCGCAGTAGATTAAATGCCAGAAAAGAATTCAAAAGAATGTTTTAAAAATGACCAATGAATTCAAAGAGAATACAAATAAGTAGCTGAATAAATTAAAACAACACAGGATATAAAAGAGCAATTAGAGATTCTGAAAAAGAATCAAATTGAAGTTACACCTATAGACTAAACCAAGTGGGGAAAAAAAACACCAGAGCTGGAAGATGATAAAATGTCACATTGAGACGGTAACAATAACAAAATTAAAAACAAAAATGAACAGAACATGAACAACCCATAGGCCTTGAAATATAACATTTCATGTCTACCCTGGCCTTGACAGGGGAAGGGAATTGGTAGTAGGGAAGTAAAGAAGTAGGTCAGGTGGATAGGATTCAAGTATGAAATGTATTATGTATGGATGTATCACAGCAAAATCTAATTTGTGCAAGCAATAGGAGTCAACATTTACAGTAAAAAAGAACATCTGAGCCGGGCATGGTGGTGCACGCCTGTAATCCCAGCACTTGGGAGGCTGAGGCAGGAGGATCACCAGTTCAAAGCCAGCCTCAGTGATGGCGAGGCACTTAACAACTCAGTGAGACCCTGTCTCTAATAAAATACAAAAAAGGGCTGGGGTGTGGCCCAGTGGTCAAGTGCCCCTGAGTTCAATCCCCGGTACCAACAAAAAAAAAGAACATCTGTTTTTATAACAAGTCCAATTTGATATGTCACTATAGAGAAAACACATCCTAATTTTAAAATAGCTTTCTTATTTATACAAAGGTATATAAAATCTCAGTAGCTAAAATTACTATAAAATTTTTTTCAGACAATATTATTTCAGATTATAAATTTCCTACAATTAATTGCTTAAATCATTCTGGTTTCCAGCCTATTAATAAATAGAGAAAATATTAATACAATTTACACTGTGATTTTTTTTCAAAACTTTCTTACTCTTAATTTTTTTTTAATATTTATTTATTTACTTTAGTTGTACACAATGCAATGCATTTATGTTTACGTGGTGCTGAGTTGTACACAATGCAATGCATTTATGTTTACGTGGTGCTGAGGATCGAACCTGGGCCACGCACGTGTGAGGCGAGCGCCCTGCCGCTGAGCCACAACCCCAGCCCCTCTTAATTTTTTATGTAGGGAAGGAACAGCAAGAGTAATTCACTTTCAGAAGTCTTATCTGGATTGCTGTTTTTGAAATTTGTAGTTTCTGCTTTCCTATGTTGAATTATTTTCCTATTGCTATGTATGAAAAAAGTAATAGTACTTGTATTTTTTTTAATATTTATTTACTTGGTTTAGTTGTACACAATGGGTTTAAATGGGTTTATTTGTACGTGGTGCTGAGGATCGAACCCGGGCCGCGCACGTGCCAGGCGAGCGCTCTACCGCTGAGCTACAATCTCAGCCCCAGTACTTGTATTTTAATACCGATATTGAAGCAGACCAAGTACCCCCACCCAAAAGACCCTTGCCATGGTTAAGCTTCTCCTCTTCTCAGATCAGCAGGATGCCTGCAGAGATTAGTATGTGTAGGAGCCTTGTTTGGGGATTGACTTAAATTGCGGTTGACTATGAGCCGTGGAGATTTGGGCTTTGTCGCCTCCCGTAGTCTCACGGGACTTGTTGCGGGATCTCGAGTGACTTGGCCGAAATTGTTGATCGGGTCAGCGCCATTTTAGGGTGTGTTTTGGCGTGTGTTAGTCGTTGTTAGAACCAGAGAGAAAAGTTATCAAAATAAAAAGCTGTTTGTCTCCAGTTTGCTTCTAAAGTTTTTCCCTTGGCTCCGTTGCTCCAAGCGCTTCAGGCGACAACAAGTATGATGGGTAATTTCCTTTTTCTTGCAAATGCCAGGTTTGCCCCAAAAGGTGTGACAGTCTGCAAGCTTGTTGTACAAAAAGATATTATCTCTGTTTTCTTGGTAAAAACTTGTGAAACCTGTGTCTGTTCTAGAGAATAGAACACAAAGCACTTGTCATATAACCCTCCAAACCCCCCAGCCCCCACTGGGTATAAAGTTCAAAGAATTTCCAAAATCTTTGTTCAGAGGAAGAATTCTTAGGCGAGAGCCACCTCTGAACCCTGCAGTCAATAAACCTGCTTCCTGAAAACTCCTCGGGTGTCCAGCCTCTTCTCTCCTCCTTCAATATGAAAAATGTTAACTAAATATGTCAATTCTTAGTGATGTTTTAGACATCATACCTAATATCAGAACTTTATCCCATGCCCGTGAAATTTGTAAGCCTATAAACATTTTATTAACCTGACAATAATTTGTATTCTGTTGGTTTTGTTGTTTCCTTAGGTCCTAACTAACGTTTTATAGTTTTTTTAGTTACAGAAATCCTGTCTGTACTGTCCACAACTATTTTTACAAACTAGTATAAGTGTTTCAGGAAGAACTAAGAGATTCTTGGCCACCAATATCCCCCATTAGGAAACATATTACTCATCACTCTCTCTCTCTTCTACATTACTTCCTATTGTAGAGGATGTCTGTACAACTTCATTCATAGAAAAATCGGTAAAGCATGATAGTTTTCCCTGCATTGCCCAACCCAATGATGATAACTTTGTGTTCCTGGTGATTGAACAGTCTCCACATCCTGAGGAAGAGAATTCCCATTCTCAGCAATGGACCACCCGACTGCTTGGCCACTGGGCCTCTCCAGAACTAAGCTTCAGCTTCTGCAGCTCCCAGGCTGGCTCCCAGCCCTTTTCCAGGGAACGGGAGAGACGCCCAAAACTCAGGCCTTGCTACGAGACAACTGGTTCCCAGCGGTGCCCGCACATTTTCAGCAGGTGGATCAACATCCTCCCCAGCACCTCTTCTACAGCTGTGGTGGAAGTGATCACCTGTTTATAAATATCTTCTTAAATTAGATAATATAATTAGTCCCACTATGAAATTAATCAATCACACCAAGTGCTTGGCTTGGACCACTACTATTTCTTTTCTACCTAATCAGAATCAGCAGATCTCTTCTGGGGTGATGCTTTATCTCCATGTTGAATGCCAACTGACTTAGAAGACAAAACACTCCTTTATACATGGACATTTGTAAGCTGCCTGGTACCGTAAACCGGGATAAAAACTCTCGGGGGCAGAGTTAAGCTTTTACTACTTTTACTTCTACTTTCTTGGTGCTTAGAGAGGGAAAGAAAGATTTTTTCTTAGAGAGGGAAAGAAAGATTTTTCTTCTTAGCTTAGAGAAAGATTAGAGCTTCTTTCTTCTCTCTTCTTTCTTCCTTCTTCTTTCTTCTGTCTTCTGTCTTCCTCAGGAGCCTCGGCCTAACTCTGACCAGTCATTTCTCTTCTGTCTTCTATCTGGTTTCTCTTCTGTAACCGCTCTGCCTACGTTCTGGCCGCTCTGATTCTGACCGACCGAGTGACTGCCCGACGGACCGAATGAATTCGTTCTCCTAACTCGGACCGCTTTCACCCGGTTATATACCTTCAGGTTTGCGGGTGCCTACAGGTGCGTCACATACATATCAGGTGGAACCCATGGCTTCCAGCTAGCTACAACAGCCCTTCCTAATTAGGGCTCCTTCATATTCCTTCCCTTTAGTTTAAAAAGGTGCTTTAATTCTATTTTCTCTATTTTCTTGTCCCTACCTAGCTTTTCACCTTTTATTTTTGAAAGGGTGGATATTTGAGCCCTTTTTGAGAAGGTGCTGTGGCTTTAAGGAAGCCTACTGCTGAGGAGCAGCTAACGCACTTAGTTAAGCACAACTGCATAAGCGGCTTTGACTTTTTTTTTTTTTTTCTTGTCTCTTCTTTATTTTTTAAGCTCATGGCTTTTTTCTTTTGCTAAAGCTCAAGGCTTTTTCTCTGTATAGCTTTTCTGGCTTCTTTATTTTTTATGGCTTTTGGCCGGCTACTCTGCTTCGGCTTTTGGCCGGCTCGCTTCGGCTTTTTTCGGCTTTTGGCCGGCTACTCTGCTTCGGCTTAATTCTTAACTGGCCTCAACTGAGTCAGAGGCTATGCTCTCTTGTTTCTACTCTTTTTGCTGGTCTCAACTGAGTCTGAGGCTATGCTTTTTCATTGCTCTCCTCACTATACTTCTACTTAGCTTCTTGTTCTTATTTCTTAGCTTTTCTTCTCTGCCTGCCGAGCCCCGGACGGACCACCATTTGTAAGCTACCTGGTACCGTAACCCGGGAGGAAAAACTCTCGGAGGCAGAGTTAAGCTTTTACTACTTTTACTTCTACTTTCTTTTACTACTTTTACTTCTACTTTCTTAGAGCTTAGAGAGGGAAAGAAAGATTTTTAGAGAGAAAGATTAGAGCGAGCTTTTCTTCTTGTCTTCTTAGCTTAGAGTTTAGAGTAAGAAAGATAGAGCTTAGCTTAGAGAAAGATTAGAGCTTCTTTCTTCTCTCTTCCTTCTTCTGTCTTCTGTCTTCCTCAGGAGCCTCGGCCTAACTCTGACCAGTCATTACTTCTTCTATCTGGTTTCTCTTCTGTAACCGCTCTGCCTACGTTCTGGCCGCTCTGATTCTTCTGACCGACCGAGTGACTGCCCGGCTGACTGAATTCTCCGTTCTCCTAACTCGGACCGCTTTCACCCGGTTATATACCTTCAGGTTTGCGGGTGCCTACAGGTGCGTCACATACATATCAGGTGGAACCCATGGCTTCCAGCTAGCTACAACAGCCCTTCCTAATTAGGGCTCCTTCAGACATTGATGTTGTGATGAGGCTTAGCTCTTAAATCCAAGGAATCTAGTTTTAAACAACCCTGTTTCACGGCGTTCTTGTGAGGCAGAACATAACGCAAGTCGCTTGGGAAAATTTCAATACTGTAGAAAAAAAATCACCAGAGGTGCCAAGAATATTTGGCACCCACCCTGGGAAACAGCAATATGGGGGCTGCCACAATCAAAGAAAAGGTAGCAGATCTGTAGCAAAGATTATAGGAAACTCAGATCTCTCCATGTGATATGATTTAAAGCTATCTGATGGTTTTGAATGCTTCCAGTTAATATATTCTAGTAGAAAAGATAAAGGCTTCAAAGACTAACATGGGAGTCCCACATAAGGTTTTGAGTTGGGGAACATCTATACATTCTAAGCTCTAAGAAATGCACATCCTTGACAGTCAGCCTTCCCTGAAGGAACAGTTCTCTCTAGTGTTAACTCTTCCTGTTTTCTGTGGAGCTGAGCCTGAGTGGCTGGCTCCTGGTCTGTGGCTAACTTTAATGCTCACAGCAGGGCACTCTCGCCCTGCTGTGGCATTGTTTGCTTCTTTGGCTTTATCTCCACTACTTTGGTTTCCTTTCTCCTTTACCACTGTGGCCACTTTGGATGCTGTTTTCAATACTTGTAGCAAGCCTCTTTGCATTTTCAGGGTGTCCCCAATCTCACACAGTGATTCCTGCCACTCTTTTTTTTTTTCTTTTTTCTTTTTTTGGTACCAGGGATTGAACTCAGGGGCACTTGACCACTGGGCCACATCCCCAGCCCTTTTTTGTATTTTATTTAGAGACAGGGTCTCACTGAGTTGCTAAGTGCCTCGCCATTGCTGAGGCTGGCTTTGAACTCGCGATCCTCCTGCCTCAGCCTCCCAAGTGCTGGGATTACAGGCGTGCGCCACCGCGCCCGGCTTCCTGCCACTCTTAATAGGGAAGCCACCTCAAACCACATCAAGTCTGTGGCCAGCCCAGGATTTCCCTTGCAGACTTTATTCTCTTTTTCTCAACTCTGGAGTCAACTTGACAAGTTTCTCTCTAGGAACCTGCTGACATCAATTTTTTCACCCCAAGGCTACAAAGGCCTCAAGTGTACTGTTTACCAATCCCAAAGACAGAACTTGGAGGACACAACAGAGAGGTATTGTACATTTTATTCTGCGGTGGGCCAGGATACAATGGAGGGCCTCACTGTGCCTACAGGTGGGGAAAGATATAGGATAGGTTGCATGCATACTGCACAGGTGGCTTTCTTCAAATGTTTTGTAAGCACATTCCTTTACATACAACCAGGGTCACTCAGTTCAGATTCTCTCCCAAGGACTGCAGATAAGAAGAGTGGCCAGCTCCCCCTCCCCAGTTTCCCTCTTTAACCACATTCTTTAGAGACCTTCTTATCTCACTGCAAGCTTTCCTAGGCACTGATTAGTGTTTAACCCAAGAGAACAAGGGACAGATACTCATGGAGTGTGTGACTAAAGCTAGGAGGCCCAGCTGCCAAACTGCTGCCTCCAGAACCATGGCTGAGTATAAAAGCACGTGCATGTGTAAACTTAAAACATGTAACTTTTGCTGGATGTGGTGGTGCCTGTAATCCCAGTGGCTCAGGAGGCTGAGGCAGGAGGAACACAAGTTCAAAGCCAGCCTCGCAATTTAGCGAGGCACTAAAAAACTTAATGAGACCCTGTCTGTCTCTAAATAAAACAAAAAAATCTGGGGATGGGCTGGGGTTGTGGCTCAGTGGTAGAGAGTTTGCCTGGCACATGTGAGGCACTGCATTCAATCCTCAGCACCACACAAAAATAAATGAACAGAATAAACATATTGTGTCCATCTATAACTAAAAAAAAATTTTTTTTTAAAAAAGCTGGGGATGTTGCTCAGTGGTTAAGCACCCCTTAGTTCAATCTCTGGTACCAAAAAAAAAAAAAAAAAAAAAAAAAAAAGTTGCAACTTTTAAGTGTGTATTGGCACAAAGATTCAGGAATTGGGATTAGTCAGGACAATCTGATAGCAAAATTTAATCATTACCAGACTGTAGGACCAGTTTTGTTTTGTTTTTTAATGTTTAAATTTTTTGGTTCTGAAGATTTAATCCACAGGTGCTTTACCACTGAGCTCAAAAAGCTCCACACCTTTTTGTTTTTTTGAGACAGAGTCTCACTAAATTGTTTATGGCCTTCCTAAATTGCTGAGGTTGCCTCAAAATTGTGATCCTCCTGCCACAGCCTCTCAAGCCACTGGGATTACAGGCATGCACCACCTTAGGACCAGTTCTCACAGCAACACTGCAGCAAAGCCCTAAGCAACTCAGCAAAACCCTTCTCTAAATAAAATATAAAAAGGGCTAAGGATGTGACTCAGGGATGTGACTCAGTGTCCCTTGGTTTAATCCCCAGTACAGAGGGGAAAAAAAGCTCTGAGATGAATCCTACTTCCACTACTTCTAACTAGTCTAGACTTTTTCAGGGTTTCTAGCTGATATAGACTAACTCACTACTATTCCACACACACCAGAACTATGAAATCTCACCTCACATGTAAGATGCAACAATTGTGATTATTTTGAACTTCCATTATTTAACATTGATTAAGTATTTTAAGTAAATACTTACACATTATGACTGCTAGCAACAACATAAGATAATGCAGTTGGTCTAAACTTATTTTCAACAGAGACATTAATACCACCATGAAGAAGCAGCTTGACTATATTTTTTTTATTTGTATCTCACAGCAAGCATGAGAGCCATTCTAAAATAACAGAGATAACTTCACTTTTAGGTACTTTAATATAAAGTTATTTAAACAGTTAATTTGATATATTTTACCATTTAAATAGCTTGCTTTACATATGCTAACAGATATAAGCATCCTGGGAGATCAAGTGTCAATCTTTGCAAATCATCTCTAAGTCTAAAAGGGAGGGGGGGAAGGAAACCTCTTGTCCAAAGGGGGATAATTACAAATCCTCTGATGAACAAGAATCATGATGAGGTCATTTATCCACAGTAGGTAAAGATTTCAATGAAAATGAAGAATGCCCTATTTCTTCCCTATTCTGATGTAATATACTGTAATTCACAGTCATCTAAAGGTCAAGCAAGTAAAAGCTATCTTCAGGCTCAAAACAATAATATTGCTGCTAATCATTGTCATTTCAGTTAAGGACACTGATAAGCATTTGCTGAACTCCAACTATGTGTATAATCTTATAGCAATCCTTCCAACAGATTTTATCCTCTTTTTTATATTAGCAAATACATCTCGTGATAAGTATTGTTTCCAAGGTGACTCACTTTGCAACTAGGAAAGCTCAGAATGCAACCCAGGTGTGTGGAATCTAAAGACAATCTCTTTCTTTTTTTCACCCACCAGTCCTACCTTCATTAAAAGAAACATTTATTCCATTAAAGCCATCTTTCTTCCCCCTTCCCATTCCAATTAAAAATAAAATCATCAAAATATATTAGAAAATAAACAACATCTGGAAATAGCAATCAATACTCACTTAGGGATAACATAACATCAATTCTCTACACAGAAAGAAATTCAAAACCTAGAGTCATCCAAATGACAAAATGCTGACTTATGCCCCATATAAGATTTTTTTTTTTTAGTTGTAGATGAACACAGTACCTTTTTAAATAAGTTTTAAAAATATTTATTTTAGTTGTACACAATGCCTTTATTCTTACGTGGTGCTGAGGATCGAACCCGGGGCCAGGCACGAGCTAGGCAAGTGCTCTACCGCTGAGCCACAATCCCAGCCCCCCTTTATTTTTATTTTTTTTTTTTTTTGTGGTACCGGAGATTGAACTCAGGGGCACTCGACCACTGGGCCACATCCCCAGCCCTTTTTTGTATTTTTTTTATTTAGAGACAGGGTCTCACTGAGTTGCTAAGTGCCTCGCCATTGCTGAGGCTGGCTTTGAACTCGCGATTCTCCTGTCTCAGCCTCCCAAAGTGCTGGGATTACAGGCGTGCGCCACCGCGCCCGGCTCCCTTTATTATTTTTTTAAATATTTATTTATTCGTTTAATAGTTGTACACAATGCCTTTTACTTTTACGTGGTGCTGGGGATCGAACCTGGGCCGCGCACGTGCTAGGCAAGCGCTCTAACGCTGAGCCACAACCCCAGCCCAGCCCCCCTTTATTTTATTTATCTTTTTATTGGTGCTGAAGATTGAACCCAGGACTTCACACATGCTAGGCAAGCGCTCTACCACGGAGCCACAACACCAACCCTCCATATAGCATTTTTAAAGAAAAATTATATAAGAAGCAAAGTTCAAAATACAACAGAAAGGTTAAGAAGTTCAATATTGAATCAAAAAGTAAAGTATCAAAAAGTAAAGTATAATTCCATAAATTATAAAACTACTATGAAATTATTAGCTAACATAAGATCATGTGACAAACAAAATCACATAACAAACATAAGCCAATCCACACTACATAGTACTCTTACTTGTACTGCTCAGTCTGAATAATTGTATTTCTATCTAAAAGTTGGGTGTGTTTATATTTTTCACTCTATCCCAATAATTACAAATTAATGTTAACCTTACCATTAATTTAATCTTTGACTTGAGTTATTGTTACTATACCATTAAAGATTTTTTTAAAGAATAAACTACTATGTCTTCCTTCTTTATCAACTACATGTATATTTGCTTTCTTCTGAATTAAAAATTCTGCCATCTTCTCTTTGTTTTCCTTTAGAGCAAATAAAAATCTTATATGGAGCATAAGTCAGCATTTTGTCATTTGGATGACTCTATATATTGTGTTCCTTTAGAGCAAATAAAAGTATGTCCTCATACTGGAAAACAGTATAAGAAAAATTGCTTATTTTTCAACTGAACTGAAAGTCTTATAAAAGACCATATGAACATAGACATATATGAAGTAAATTAAGAGTAGCTTCTTCCTTCTCACCCCACTGAGCTTCCACATGTGCTGGTCCTTCACCTTGAAATGCCCTCCTCTGCCTACAATGGCCCCATGAACTCTTGTCATCTCTCAAACTTGTTGCAAATGCCTACTGCTTCCAGGAATCTTTGTCTCTGTCAAAACCTTTATTGCAGTATCTTGGAGCTAATGTGCTCCCTGCCCCACCCAAACCAAGAGCTACTGAGGACAGGGACTGTATCTTTTATTTGAATAAGACCAGAACCCAAAAACATAGTAGGTAAAGGCTTTTTTCTTTTAAATTAAAGAGCTAAATTTTCATCTCTAGAGCAGTATTTATCAATCTATATTCCAAAAAATATCTACTTTTCCAGAAATGCCAAACCTCAACAGAAAGATCCCTTGATTCAAAACTGTGTATTATGTGTCCAGTAATAAAGAAATCTATTTACCATTGCTAACACTTACTTGACAATTCTTTTTCGTAGCAGACATTCACATTTGTAAAAGAAGAGCTGCAGGAGACAGCTCTGAGAGATTTTCAATAACATGGGAGATGCCTACACAAACCCTCTAGATTCTCTTCTATTTGGCATCAGGATCCCAGACACCAATGTCAGGCACTCCTGCTCCACATGGGTCACTAAGGAAATGGGCTCTGAATTAAAAGAGAGAGACTTCAAATGAACTTTGGTTGTTTATTCCCAATTGGTTCTCATGTTTTCTCCTATTATAACATGAAAGATAATTATCACACATGGTAGGAAGCTCAATACAAAATGTATTCTCACTTGTAACGATAATCCTAGGACACTAATGCACATCTACTTTGAAAGTTCTTTTTCACTCTGCTTGTCTTTTCATTGCTACTAAAAGTTATTTCTAATTTTAGTCAAAATATAATTCAGAAATTTTGTGCATCAAGAAAATACTAATTTACATGGATATTTCTAGCATCATGAAAGACACTAAAACACTTGCATTTTCAAGGGACAAGGCTGAAGAGAAAGATACAATATTGCTTGTATAACCTATCCACCTCTAACAATAAGAAACTTAATCAAGCTTATGGAAATTCTAATGGGAATATATATATATATGGCTTTTATGGTATACATGAGAAAAAGGTTTTTGAAATTTTTCTTTTTACATTCTACAAAATTCAATCTCATTTTTTTTAAAAATTTAAAAGAGACTATACAATGCTTTTTTTTTTTATGTTTACGTGGTGCTGAGGATACATTACATAGCCACAACCATATTCTTTTTTTATTTTTTATATTTAGTTGCAGATGGATATAATACCTTTATTTTATTTATTTATTTTTATGCAGTACTGAGGATCAAACTGGGCCAAGCAAGTGCACTGAGCCACAACCCCAGCTCATAAGCCATATTCTTTTGTAAGTTAATAGAAACTGCTTTGAAATTGTGAAATATTAATCAAAATGTATTATAAAACTCCTTCATAGAGGCAAAGTAGGGGATCTGAGTGAATGCTGCAGCTTGCCAGCAGCAAACTGGAGAACATGTATGCCAGTATGAAGGGGGAACCTTCTGGAGAGCACACCACGCAGTAACATGGGCTCAAGGGAAACTGCATTTGGGCTTTTTACTTTTTTGGTGCTGGGGATTGAACCCAGGAGCACTTTACTGTTGAGCTACATCCCAGCTCTTTCTTTCTTTTTTTTTTTTTTTTTTTTCTGTCTTTTTGTCTTTTTTGAGATAAAGCATCTCTAAATTGGTGAATTGGCCTTGAACTTGTGATCCTCCTTTCTCAGCCTCCCTGGTCACTGAAATTACAGGCATGTGCCATGACGCCCAGCTATATTTGGTTCTTTAAGAGAAGCTTGAAATCCAGATTTCTGCACAAGTCTCCTGAATTTCAAATGTTGATTCAATGTGTAGAGGCAAACTAAATATACCCATGAGCTATTTAAAGAAAAGAAAAAGGAGGAGAAGGAGAAGAAGAAGAAGAAGAAGAAGAAGAAGAAGAAGAAGAAGGAGGAGGAGAGAAGGAGAAGAAGAAGGAGGAGAAGGAGAAGAAGTAGTAGTACTAGTTGTTTCAACATTTGCTATTATTCTAATCACGAAAACCAACTTTTGTTGATTTAAGACACTGATTAAACAAACATGTATTAAATATTTTGGAAATAAAGGTGGTTGATGCTTGCTTGGACATCAATATCTGAATTGAGTGAAAGCAGTTTTTCTGCAATTGTTGTGTTCTTACAAAAGACAGCATAGTGGAGAGGAGTTATGCCCCTGTAGTCCTGAAATTTTGGATCAGTGCGATTTTCCAGAAGAATAGTTGCACATTCCGCTTGCTGATGTTCTATAGCCTGTTGGTTTTGTACCAAAAATAGATAGTAAATTTCAGGAATTCAAGACAAACATTTCATTGTTTTCATTAATTAGTCATATTTAAATAACATGAATCAATTTTTATTCTAAGCATTTTATTTTCTGCAGAAATTCCGGTCTACATCTACCTTCACCAGCAGTGTGTTGCCATCACTGTCACAGAGCTGAAGGCTGCAGTTCATCTTCACTAGAAGGGTCACCACTTCTGGCTGGCCAAAGGCACAGGCATAATACAAAGGGGTCCTAGGAAAGGAAGAGAATTTCTTAGGAGTTCATAGAGCACCCTCTCAAAATGTGCAATTACTCATGCATTTGTAAATGTTAAATAGCATGCAGTTTCTCTATTTTCTTCAGAATAAGGTACAATATTTACTAGCTGTCATTACTTATAAAATTAATAAGCCGGCGCGGTGGCGCACGCCTGTAATCCCAGCACTTTGGGAGGCTGAGGCAGGAGGATCGCGAGTTCAAAGCCAGCCTCAGCAATGGCCAGGCACTTAGTAACTCAGTGAGACCCTGCTTCTAATAAAATACAAAAAAGGGCTGGGATGTGGCCCAGTGGTCAAGTGCCCATGAGTTCAATCCCCAGTACCAAAAAAAAAAAAAAAAAAAAAAAAAAAAAAAAAAAAATTAATGAATGCACAGCCTATGAGTTTTCCTTTTTCTTTTTCTTTCTTTTTTTTTTTTTTTTTTTTTTTTTGTACTGGCCCAGGGGCACTCAACCACTGAACCATATCCTAAGCCCTTTATATTTTTTTATTTTGAGGCAGGGTTTCACTAAATTGCCCAGCCTGGTCTTGAACCCAGAATCCTCCTGTGTGAATCCCCCAAGTCACTGAAATTAGAGGCATGTACCACTATACCTGGCCCCATTAACTCATTAACTTCTGATTTTATTTATTTATTTTATTGATGATGATGATGATGATGATGTGTGTGTGTGTGTGTGTGTGTGGGCTGGGGATAGAACTCAGGGCCTGGAGCATGCTAGGAAGGGACTCTACCACTGAGCCACATCCCAAGCCCAGAGCAGCGATTAGCATAGAAAGAGCATGGTCCTTGGATTTAGCTCACCTTGGGTTTAAATCCTACTTTAAGTTCTCTTATGTACTAGCTATTTCTTAGCCCTATATGATGTCTCAATTTCTGTAAGAGCCTTTGATGAGGAAGTAGCTCTGAGATGGTGGCTGGCTGAGAGCCAAGAGGTGGTGCTCACTTGTTTGTCAAAAGCAAGGCTTTGTTTACTACAACTTACACCTGACTTTTGTAGTAGCTCGTGGGCACTGTGTGCTGCACCTGTAGGTTGGGCTTGTGAGACACGTGTATGCCTGTTAAGAGAACTAATGTACCTGTGATGGGTAAAGAGTATTTAAAGAGACTGTGGGGGTGGAATCAGAGAGAAAATAGAGAAGGAAGGGAGGAGAAGAAGAACAAAAGGAACTACAATAAAGGAACCACTCATTCCCAGTCTGCCTCCGATTTCTTTCCCGCGGGTATCGTTGCTGCAGGCGGCAACAAATTTCCTCACTAATAAAATGGGAATTAAAATTAGTAGTTACTTCCCAGGACACAACTATCATGCTTAAATAAGAATCTATGCACAATATTTGAACAGTTTCTGGCACAAATGACAGTTCAATGATTGTTAACTACTGTAATTATTACTATCATTATTAATTAACAGACAGTATTTCAATTAACAAAATAATACAATTATACTGATTTTGCAGACATCTTTAGAGGACTAGATATTTCCATGACTCTTACATGTTCTTTTCCCTAACATTGTATTTATTTATTTTTGGTAGTAGGGGTTGAACCCCAGGAAGCTTTACCTTGAACCACATCTCCAAGCACCTTTTTTTTTTTTTTTAAATTTTGTACCGGGGATTGAACTCAGGGGCACTGGACCACTGGGCCACATCCCTAGCCCTTTTTTGTAGTTTATTAGAGACAGGGTCTCACTGAGTTGCTAAGTGCCTCGCCATTGCTGAGGCTGGCGTTGAACTCGCGATCCTCCTGCCTCTGCCTCCCAAGTGCTGGGATTACAGGCGTGCGCCACCGCGCCCGGCTTCCAAGCACCTTTTATTTTTTATTTTGAGGACAGGGTCTCACTAAATTGCCCAGCCTGGTCTTGAACCCAGAATCCTCCTGTGTGAATCCCCCAAGTCACTGAAATTAGAGGCATGTACCACTATACCTGGCCCCATTAAACTCATTAACTTCTGATTTTATTTATTTATTTTATTGATGATGATGATGATGATGATGATGATGATGATGATGTGTGTGTGTGTGTGTGGTGCTGGGGATAGAACTCAGGGCCTGGAGCATGCTAGGAAGGGACTCTACCACTGAGCCACATCCCAGGCCCAGAGCAGCGATTAGCATAGAAAGAGCATGGTCCTTGGATTTAGCTCACCTTGGGTTTAAATCCTACTTTAAGTTCTCTTATGTACTAGCTATTTCTTAGCCCTTATATGTCTCAATTTCTGTAAGAGCCTTTGATGAGGAAGTAGCTCTGAGATGGCGGCTGGCTGAGAGCCAAGAGGTGGTGCTCACTTGTTTGTCAAAAGCAAGGCTTTGTTTACTACAACTTACACCTGACTTTTGTAGTAGCTCGTGGGCACTGTGTGCTGCACCGTAGGTTGGGCTTGTGAGACACGTGTATGCCTGTTAAGAGAACTAATGCACCTGTGATGGGTAAAGAGTATTTAAAGAGACTGTGGGGGTGGAATCAGAGAGAAAATAGAGAAGGAAGGGAGAAGAAGAAAGGAACAATAAAGTGTAGTCGCCTAGGCGACTACAATAAAGGAACCACTCATTCCCAGTCTGCCTCCGATTTCTTTCCCGCGGTATCGTTGCTGCAGGCGGCAACAAATTTCCTCACTAATAAAATGGGAATTAAAATTAGTAGTTACTTCCCAGGACACAACTATCATGCTTAAATAAGAATCTATGCACAATATTTGAACAGTTTCTGGCACAAATGACAGTTCAATGATTGTTAACTACTGTAATTATTACTATCATTATTAATTAACAGACAGTATTTCAATTAACAAAATAATACAATTATACTGATTTTGCAGACATCTTTAGAGGACTAGATATTTCCATGACTCTTACATGTTCTTTTCCCTAACATTGTATTTATTTATTTTTGGTAGTAGGGGTTGAACCCCAGGAAGCTTTACCCTTGAACCACATCTCCAAGCACCTTTTTTTTTTTTAAATTTTGTACCGGGGATTGAACTCAGGGGCACTGGACCACTGGGCCACATCCCTAGCCCTTTTTTGTAGTTTATTAGAGACAGGGTCTCACTGAGTTGCTAAGTGCCTCGCCATTGCTGAGGCTGGCGTTGAACTCGCGATCCTCCTGCCTCTGCCTCCCAAGTGCTGGGATTACAGGCATGCGCCACCGCGCCCGGCTTCCAAGCACCTTTTATTTTTTATTTTGAGACAGGGTCTCACTAAGTTGCTTAGGGCCTTGCTGCATTGCTGAGGCTGGCCTTGAACTTGTGATCCTTCTATTTCATCCACCTGCCACTATGCCTCACTCTTTTTCCTAACATTGCTGACATTGGAATGCTACTGATAATTCATGATTCATTACAACTGCAATTGACAGCACTGAAAATGCTTCTTCATATACAAAATAAAGGACCATCACACAATTAATGATGTATTAAGTGGGATGTGATACAAACAAATGTTCTAGTCTGTGGGTGGCACTTAAATAAATTTTAGTTCTTAAAAGTATTGTGAATAAAAAGGGCTGAATAACAGAAAGACTGGACTAAAAACAAAATAACCCTTGCCTTTGCCTTTTGTTTATCAAGTTTTTTTTTTTTTTTTTTTTTTTTTTTTTTGTACCAGGGATTGAACACAGGGGCACTTAACTACCAAGCCATATCCCCAGCCCTTTTTTATATTTTATTTAGAGACAGGGTCTTGCTGAGTTGCTCAGGGCCTTACTAAATTGCTGAGGCTGGCTTTGAACTCATGATCCTCCTGCCTCAGCCTCCCAAGCCGCTGGGATACAGGTGAGAATTGAACCCAGTACTTCACACGTGCGAGGCAAGTGTTCTACTGCTGAGCTACAACTCCAACCCTCAAGAAACGTTTTAAAGCCAAGGGAAACATAGGACTCAATTAGTATGGCTCACTTCATAGATTTATAGGAAGTATGTAAATCAGGTATTCACAATATTTAATACCAGTATTCAGTGCTGTCTTAAGTTTTCAAATGGGCAGTTTACAATTTCCTACCCCAGAAGTGCTTCTGTTTGAAAAGAGGGAGGAAATGCTTCACTTGAAATTGAGTCCTATCACCTCAGTTTTAAACCTCTGGTCAGGTAAACAGGAAGTTTGAAGGATGGAAGGGTCCTGATAGAGAGAATAGAGTATGTCGACTACATAACAGGTATTCAGGTTCTGGATGGTGGAACAAATGGAATGGAAAACAGGTAAGTGCAGTTACAATATTTTTAAGCAAAACTTTTGTAAAGTAAAGCAATACTCCTACAGTAGTAATAATCAATCTAGCTCTCTTTTATTTTCATAAGGATGCAACTAAAACAAAAGGATTAATCTATAATTGCATATATGTAATAAATCAAACATATGTATATAAGAAATGTGCATGTAGTAATATCTACAAGCACAGATGAAAATATTCCCTTCACTTCTGAAGAGGCTAAAAGTTGGCAGAAGACAGCAATCTACACAAACATATATGTACACACACACATTAAAATAGAAAGTGAGAAATTTTTATCTGCACAAGATTCATATCTCTGCCCTTTCCAATAATTATTAACAAGATGATCTTTTTCTTTTACACATATTCATTATATAAATCACAGGTAAGTAAAAGGAAAAGTAGAAGTGAATGTGGAATTTTTACCAAAACTACCCCATATAGTAGGCCAAAAAAGCAGAACTCAAAAAATTTCAAAATACTGCCAGGCGCTGTGGCGCATGCCTGTAATCCCAGCACTTGGGAGGCTGAGGCAGGAGGATTGCGAGTTCAAAGCCAAACTCAGCAATGGCGAAGCACTTAGCAACTCAGTGAGACCCTGTCTCTAAATAAAATACAAAAAAAAAAAGGGCTGGGGATGTGACCCAGTGGTCGAGTGCCCCTGAGTTCAATCCCCGGTACCAAAAAAAAAAAAAATTCAAAATACTGAATTGATATAGAAAATGTTTTCTGCTGTCAATGAAACTAAGCTAGAGACAAATAAAAAGATGAAAAATCACCAGGTATTGGAAATAAAATAAATTTTAAATAAGGAAGGAAAACTTACAATTCCAGTGCCTGAAAATAACAAATTTTACTTCATTTTGTACAATTGGTGGCTAACACAAGACCACAATCTATTCCATTTTGTGTATAATCAAACTGGTTTTTTTTTTCCCCACTTGATATACCAAAGTACATCTTCCCATGTCAACATACATGTTTATCTTCATCACCTCAATGGCCACATAATATTCCATCCTAGAAATGCACAGCATTTTATTCATACAATCAATTATATGGGTTCTTCTTAAATCATTGCTATTTTAAGAAGTGCTGAGAATAACAAACTGTATGTATCTCTTATTATTTCCTAAAGGTATTTAGCATAATGGAATTGATGTGGTGCAGTACTCACCATCAGATCATCTATTTGAGAAGTCATAGCAACCCAAACCTTAAGCAGCAGCATTAGTATTACTGCTCTTCATCCTCACAAATTCTATAACTGAAAAACTATTTCTTGTTGAACTTAAATTTCTTCTATATATATTTTTTTCTATGTCCATAGGTCACTTGTGCATCAGGAAAGAGTACTTTGCCCAATTTAAATTGGAGTTCAGGTGCTGGGTTTTTTAGCTCAGTGGTAGAGCACATACGTAGAAAGCTCAAGGCTATGGGTTCAATCCCCAGCAGCAAAGTTAAATAAATAAATAAAAGGTGAGAGAGAGAGAAGAGAAAGAGAGAGAGAGAGAGAGAGAGAGAGAGATGCTTCTTTACAGTTCATTCTTAGGTCTTTGCCAATATAAAATGTTTAAAAAGGCGTTTGTGTTTTATTCAGGTATTTTTCTCATTTTGTATTAAAATTAGTAATCTATAGTTGATCAAGGAATTATTTTTTGTGACATAAAAATCTAGCTAATTTTCTCCAAACAATGAACAGGAATTTCACTCATGAATAATTCTTTTTTCCTACTAATATGAAATGTCACCAGTAGCACATTCCGTATACTTCCAGATATTTGGGTGCTTCTTGGTTTTTATTCTGTTCCACTCATTTTTCTGTCCTTTCAGCTGTTGGCAAACAAGTAATTTGTGAAAGTTAATTGTGTATTTTGATACTCAGAGGGCAAACCTGTGTTTATTACAAACATTTTCTTAGTGTCATCACAATCCTAAAAGATGAATGTGAAACGCAAAAATGTTAAAACTCTGATATTTTTATTGGCAAATAAAAATTAGTAACCATATAAAGAGCTCACACTTTGGAGATAATGAGTATTCCTATTCAAAACCATCACACCAGGGCTGTGGTTGTAGCTCAGGGTAGAGTGCTTGCCTAAGCATGTTTGAGGCACTGGGTTCCATCCTCAGAACCACATAAAAGTAAACAAAGGTAATGTGTCCATCTACTATATATATATATATCAATCGCAGCAGGACCCAGGCCCTCCCTGGCTACCCTGGTCCCTTGAGAACACGGCAGGGTGAAGGGCATTAAGGTGAGAGCAAGCAGCCTGTGATGCCCTCCGCTTCTGCCCTTTGCCCTCCCTGTGCTGCCCCCTTGACCCTGGTGGGTTGCCTGGACACTGTCCTCTGCTCTCACTGCCTAAATAAACAGAGAAGTGGGACTGGATAACTGCAGGAAAGGGTATCAGAACAGTGGGAATTGGCAATTTTTTCATGGGAAGCTTTGGCGGATGTTGCTTGCTGTAGTCTGCCTGCAGTGGTGACACAACTGAATCAGTGCCGGTGTGTGGTGCTTTGCAAAGTGGAAGCTGCCACTGTGTCCTACTCTCTCAGGAGAAGCAAGTGAAGATAATGGAGTACTTGTCAACATCTTGTCATGAAGATGGTTGGCTGACCAAGATGACACAAGTGACCCTTCAGAAGTCGATGAATTAGTAAGTAAAGGGTGTGAGAAATAAGTAAAATATCTTGAGGAGTGGAAGTGGCACCCCTAAATATACTAGTGAGAAGTAACTTTAAACACAACCAGAAGAAAGCGCAGGGAGCCATCTTCCCACTTGAAGGAGTCCTCCTCCTAAGGCCCCTCAGTGGAGAACAGGGACATGGGCGGAACTGATCCAGATGGATATTGGGCTGCATTGGAAGAATCTTCCAGTAGGAAGAAATGTTTTTCTCAGAACACACTTTTCTACGATGTATATAACTTGCTTTTTAAAATGTGGACATTAACATTAAAACCGCCGTGTACTTAATTTGTGAGTTAAATCGCTCTTAGACAGTCAATCCGCCGCTCTATAGGGGGATTGTAAGCTGCTGAGAAAGCAGCTAAGTTTTCCTGCTCATCAAGAGGGCCTGGGCGCTGGTCCCAGCTGCCCAGTGTCCGTGAGGTATGAAAGCCGAGCACCTGGTGACAGCAGAGCTGGCTTCCCTTCTGCTCTGTCCCCGAGGTCACAGCCTGGACGGCTCAGGCTTCTGCCTCATCAGTCCCGCTTCCCCGGGTTGGCCCCTTGCCCCTGGGGTCCCTGCCCTCCCCCACTCTATTTACCTGTCCTTCTTGTCTGTGTCATCGATACAACTTCCCTGACCGAGCAGACGACTCACTTGGGCTACATTTCCATTTCTTGCAGCCTTGTGAATTTTGCCTACAGGGTTGTATCCCAAAACCGTACTCCCGAGACTGAAGTCAAGAAAATCCATCAAGGCTGCGTACATCACTGTGGGTCAGAGGCCACTTCACTGCCTTTGCTCCAGTGGGGCTAGTCTCTGTTTCCCGAACCCATGCTGGAGATTATAGGTTAGTCCCCAGCTCAGGTACAGGGCAGTTGGGTGGTTAGCTAACTGCCAAAAGCAGAGTAGTCGTTGCCAAGCAACAGTGATAAACGCAAGCCCACATGTGCCTGGCCAGGAGTGACCCGGCTCCAGGGAGGTCCGTCGCTTGCGCTCCAGCCAGCGCCGAGCTCCGCTGCCCAGTGCAGGTGGGGGTGTGGGCCGTGCAGGCCTGAGGGCGGCTCTGAGAGCTGGAGTGGAGGTGTGCGTCCCCAGGTCCCTTGGAGATCAATCATCAGCTCGCCCTTGGCTTCGCGAAGCCCAGCTTGCTGTGGCGCCAGAGCTGGGGCTGGATGAAGCCTAAGCCCCCTGGTGCCAGTCCACATAGGAAGGAGCGTGGTACAAGAAGAGGACCTCCCTGAGCTCCTAGAAGGCCAGTCAGGCTTCGCCCAAGTTCAATACCACCAAGGCGGCCCTGCAGCACCCGACCATCATGGCTGCCCACCCGGGGGTCCTTAGCCCCAGCTCCCTGCCATCTCCAGGGCTCTGTTTGCCACATCAGATAGGGTAGAGCGTGTGGGACCCGCTCATTGGAGGCCGCTGGACTAGAGATTCTCCATCCATTCTGCATCTGCTGTGGCAGACCAGGAAGTTCCCTACCGTGCCAGGGCCGAGCCCCACTGAACAAGAAAGAAACTCTGTTGGCTCAGCTATGCCTCTGCCCCAGGGGATACCCGCTCCCAGGCAGGGGTGCCCTCCCCAAACTGCAACCTCCTACCTCCGTGATGGGGGAGCACACTGGGAGGAGGACCCAGGGGAAGGCTTAGGGTCCGAGGGCCCGACATTAGCTAGGGCAGCTGCCCCACCAAGACTGGGTTTAAAGTAGATAGCAACTTCAGGATGCTGAGTGCCTGGTCTCCAAAGAAAACTCCCTTAAAATAGTTTCTGTGCAAATCTCCCTGTCTCTCCCTTTCTTCCTCTCCCACATCCCCCTAGGTCCCAGCAGGCCTCTAGAGGAGTTTAGCACATGCAGTAACAGGCTGTTTCCTTGAGTTCAGAGAGTGTGACAATGTATTATTACATACAAACTTTTGAGCAAAAAACAGTGCACATTCTCCAGATGAAATGAAAATACATTTCTGCATGCCTTCTGCCCCTCTGCCTTTACCCAGCTTTACATTTCTGC
This sequence comes from Tamias sibiricus, assembly GCA_025594165.1. Taxonomy (NCBI): domain Eukaryota; kingdom Metazoa; phylum Chordata; class Mammalia; order Rodentia; family Sciuridae; genus Tamias; species Tamias sibiricus. The sequence continues at coordinate 119,697,129 of CM046663.1, read as the reverse complement.
TGTCTTTACTTTTATTTTAGTTTTCCCTGTTAAATCTTTAACCAATCCATGATTTTGGAGCATGGTGGCACTCAGGAATGACTTCTCTGCAGTCCTAGGTCTGTAATACCAATTTCTAGTGGATACGGGTGCAGGGCAACCAAAGTTTCCAAGGGGTTCTTCAGTGGCATGTTTGCAACTGGAAAAAGAACACTATGTATGGTAAAAAAAAATCCTGACCACACTGTGCCCTTAGAAAGCCACAGTAGTTGCAGCTGTGACTATTCAAATTGCATGTAGAGTGTTAGGTTTTGCAGTTTCATGTCTATATTTTTATACTAACGTGCTCCCATGCACGAGACTCACTTGAAGCATCACTCATCTTCTATAAGCCATCCCCATTGCCCCAGTGGAATGTTAGAGTGAGCCTCCCTGATAACAGTCAACCTTTGCTTGGAGGCCAGCTTTGCCTCAGGAGGGGTTGGCTTCTTTCAACATACTTGGCTGCCATGGCAGGGTATAGCTTTCAAGTAGTTTTGCAAAACATTGGCCCAGTTGAGCTGGTGTTCCAAAGTTTTGGCAGTATCAGGCCAAACAGAACATCTATCACTTGCTCTGGCATCCAGGTACTCCTCCAGAGACTACTTACTGCATAAGCATAGGAGGAGACCAAGTAGCCAGTGGCCCTGTGGAATGAATACTGTTCGGCTTGATTCTTCTGCAAAGCCAAGAAATTAGTCATATATTATAGTACACACATTTCCAGAGTCTGCTCAGCCCCTCTCCCTTCTCTTATATGAACCATATGTAAAATTCCTTTGCTCATCTATTGAAATGATCCCATAAGTCCCCACCTAGGTCACCTCTGGTAATAGTACTGGGTATTGAACCCAGAGGTTTTATTCCACTGAGCTATATCCCCATCCTTTTTATTAATTTAATTTTGAGACAGGGTCTTGCTAAGTTGCCCAGTTTGGCCTCCAACTTGCCAACCTTCTGTCTCAGTCTCCCCAGTAACTGGAATTACAGGAGTATGCCACCACATCCAGCAGTTTCCCTTAAAAACTGTTGATTAAGATTGAATTTTCTGGTCTGGGGTTGTGGCTCAGCGGTAGAGCACTTGCCTAGCACTTCGCGGCCCGGGTTCGATCCTCAGCACCATGTAAACATAAATGCATTGCATTGTGTACAACTAAAGCAAATAAACAAATATTTTTTAAAAAAAGATTGAATTTTCTGAGAAGGAATCTCATTTCTGGACTTATTTCCTTGGAATGTATTTTTCTTGTGTTTGACAGATTCTTTTTGCAATTATTTTACTAGAAAGGGGTTTTCTCCTAATTCCCATTCATTGTGACATTTTTGTATCTTTTTGTGAGGTTTTAGTATTCAGGTTTTGCCAACTTAATAAAATGAAACATTAAGAGTTCCATGTTGGATCCCCAAGGGTCAGGACCTAAGCAATGTAGTGAGGCCCTGTCTCAAAAAATAGAAAGGGCTGGAGATATGACCCAATGGTTAAGCACCCCTGGATTCAATCCCTGATGAAATATATATATATATATATATATATATATATATATATATATAATGCATATATAAAATGCAAACATAGCTATCCATTTAAGGACCAAGAGGGAGAACTATTTTTGCTGGTGTATTTTTTCTTTTTCTTTCTTTCTTTTTTTTTTCATTACTAGGGATTGAACTCAGGATCACTCAACCACTGATCCACATCCCCAGCCCTTTTTTGTATTTTATTTAGAGTCAGGGTCTCACTGAGTTGCTTAGTGCCTTGCTTTTTGCTGAGGCTGGCTTTGAACTCATGATCCTCCTGCCTCAGTCTCTGAGCTGCTGGGATTACAGGTGTGCACCACAGCACCTGGCTTATAATTGTTTTTATTTTATTTTTTAAAATCTCCTGCCCCCCCCCAAAAAAAGAAAAGCAATATTGATGATGTTTTTCTCTCCCTGCTTCTTGGTGGCCATACCTGGACCTGCTCCATCACATTCTTTGGCTATGAAGTTCTGCCAAAACTTGGGCCCAGAGCAATGGAGTCAGCAGTCTATGGACTGAAACTTCTGAAATTATGAGCTCCAAATAAATTTTTCCTCCTCATGTCTCTTCCAGACTTGTGATCCTTTCTCTTCTTGATAATATTATAGTTGCACTTGCCTTTTCCTTTAAGATAAAGAGCAAGTTAATGATCATTTGTATTTTTCAGTCAGATTTTAGATTTATTTATCCCTAACATTGAATTTCCTAAGTCATTCATTTTTCATTGTTAATAATATTTCTTTATAGTTTGGAGACTGAGGTGTTCATGTCACTCTTTGTTTTATTTCTTAGCATAAGTACTAGAGATGTTTCATTTTGTCCTTCTCTTACCATAAAATGACTGTCTTCTGCCTTGACCTGGAGTGTTCTTTGAATTGCCTTGTCCATGGCTGAGAATTTCAGTTTGGATATTCTCTCTCAAGAGCGGCTTGGTACAAGACCTTCACCAATGAATCTGGTTAGATGATCTGGGGCCTCTGCAACCTTTCTGGGGATGCATCTTCTCTGGGCTTGTGCACTTAGCTTTCCAGGCAGATCTGTGTTCTTGTCAGAAGCGAATAATCTCTTGCTCCATCTTGTGTCTGTCCTCAGTACTGCAGCCTCCCTGGTGCTCAACAAGAGTTCTCGGTTACCCCAAGTATGCCACCAGCTCTGTGTCACAGGAGACAGAAAGCAGTCTCCTGAAGAGCCGAATGTTGGACTTACTTCCCCTGTTCTCTCTGACCCCCAAAGGGAAAACAAGTTGGACATTTTCTCCTGATGTTCCAGTGTCAAGCCAACAAAGAAAGGGGGAAAAAAGATACAAAAGACTTTTTGAGACTTTTAACAGCTATGAAACATGAAAAAATGACAAGTACATTTTTCATTAGAATGTCTATTTTCACAGCTTTTGTTTGATGCATGTAAGAAAAATTAATGTAGACTCTATTAGCCAAACAAAGGAAATGGATGCATTTGCTATTTATAGTTTGTTTCATAAATCAATTTATCTAAATTTAATTTATATTTATAGATTAAATATGATTTAATTATTAAAATATAATTAAGTAATCTAAATTTAATTTGCAAGCCTTGGCAACATTCATTCTTTTAGTTCTCTGGTTATATGCCATATGCTTTTGTCCAACTCATGCTGCTTTTATTTATTTATTTATCTATTTATTTATTTAATATTTATTTGTTTTAGTTGTACACAATGCCTTTATTTTTATGTGGTGCTGAGGATTGAACCCGGGCCACGCACATGCTAGGCGAGTGCTCTACCGCTGAGCCATGACCCCAGCCCCCTCATGCTGCTTTTAAAGTAAGTCAAATATTATTTACAATATTTAGCATAAATGAGACATTATCATGAGAATGATATAACTTAGAAAATAGGTCTTTTTAATAAGACTTTTAGAAACTAGACCTAATTTGACACACACCCATAATCCCAGCAACTCGGGGCACTGAGGCAGGATTGTGAGTTCAAAGTCACCTCAGCAATTTAATGAGGCCCTAAGCAACTTAGTGAGACCCCGTCTCAAAATTTAAAAATAAATAAATAAAAACTAAATAAAAGGCTGGGGATGTGGGTTAGTGGTTAAGCGTCCCTGAGTTCAATCCCTGGCACCAACAATAAAAACATAAATAAATAAAATAAAAATCACATAAACATAAAATAAAATTCCTAGTTAAATTTAGAGCTTATTTACTTACTGATTTTGCCATACCAGGGATCAGCACCCAGGAGTGGTGCTCTGTCCTCCTCCTCAACTCCTGTTTTTAACGGTGTAGGACTGTGGATCTCTATAGTCTGGTCCCTCTCCTTCCTTCCTTTTCTTTCTTTCTTTCTTTTCCTCCTCCTCCTCCTCCTCCTCCTCCTTCTTCTCCCTCTCTTTCTTCCTCTCTCTCTCCTTCTCTCCCCTCCTTTCTCTCCTCTCTCTTGTGTCCTCTTTCTCAATCCTCTCTTTGCTTTCTTTTCCCTTCCCTCCCTTCTCCTCCTCCTCTTTAAGACTAATGGTATGGGACTATGCATCTATATAGCCTTGTCCCTCTCCTTCCTTCCTCCCCCCACTTTCTTTTTGTACTAGGGATTGAACCCAGGGGTGCTTGACCAATTAATCACATCCCCAGCCCTTTTCATTTTTTATTTTGAGACAGGATCTCGTTAAGTTGCTGATGCTATGATCCTCCTGCCTCAGCCTCCGTAATTGCTGGGATTACAGATATGTGCCACCACACCCAGCCCTTCCTTTCTTTTCTCTCCTCTCCTCTCCCCTGCACTCCCTCTTTTTTCCTTCTCTTTGCCTCCCTCCCCGCCATCTCTGTTTCTGTCTTGTTTGCTATGCATTCTTCCATATGTGTATGTGTGTGTATCACATATACATAATTTATTTTAATTTTCATTCATTCATTCATTTGTTCAATTTTATTTATTTATTTAAGTCCTGGGGATTGAACCCAGAGACACTTTACCAACTGAACTGGTACATCCAACGTGTGTGTGTGTGTGTGTGTGTGTGTGTGTGTGTGTGTGATTTGAGACAGGATCTCCATAAGTTACTGAGGCTGGCTTCAAACTTGTGATCCTCCTGCCTGCCTCAGTCCCCCGAGTTGCTGGGTAACAGACATGCGCTACCACACCCACCTGGTTCCATTTGTGCTTTGGTGATGGAACCTAAGTTTTGAACTATGAACCTCCTTTCCTTTCCTCTCTTTTCCTCTCCTCCTCTCTCCTCTCCTCCCCTCTTCCATGTTTGGGTGTTTTCCTTACTATATTTGCCGTGAGTACCCCTTCATCTGTTTGCTCATTCGTTTGAAGGCGACGTCTCCCTAGGTTGCCTGAGTGATTCCCCCTGCCTCAGCCAGTCTCGTGAGTGCTGGGGTGATGGATGCTGGACACATTGTCCCACCTTTCTGATCTTTATCTGCTTTTATCATTCTGATTTAGGATATTTGGCTCTCCTTCCTTCCTTAAACCATGGTGACACAAAACAAAATGAGGTTGAAGAATTTGAATGTTTTGAACATTTTTTTTTTCTGGACGACTGTAAAACCTAGAGCAGGACACATCTGTACCCACACTGGAGGGCTCTAAATTATCTTCAAGGGAAAGACAGAGCAGAAGGATGGGTCTGGATATTTTTCCCATGGGATCAAACCTTTGCTTCTTCCACTATGCCTCTTCTGTGAAAGGAAAACCCCAAATTTAAATAAAAATAAAAAATAGAAAAAATAAAGATGTATTGCATAATGCTGTTTAATCTGATACAAAAGTAAAATTAAGATTGACCTTTGAAATGCACATCATTTTAGGAGGGTGATGTTTTATCTTCATAATACAAAGATTAAACAATTCAACTCATTGTTCATACTGAATGCATCACATTGTGACTCTTAGCAAATCTCTGCCCTTTAGAAATGTTTGATCAATTTTTTCAATTCCATGTTTTTCTTTCCCTTTAAATGAACTTTCCATTCTTTACTTTTAGAAAATCAAACATTTAACATAGAGATGAACATCATCCATTTGTTGTAATTAACTACTCAAAACCAATAGTTTTAATCACAAGTCAAGAGTTTTAAACCAAGAAGAGATTGCAAGGGAAATCAAAGGAGGGCTGGCCCTTTGGGTCTACTGACTTTTGCATTTTGTGAAACTACAGGAAAGAGTCTCAAAAAGCTCCCCCCCCCCCACACACACACACATCCTACACACCCAAGTCTTACCTTATACATGCTGGACTGGAACCCCTGAAACCAACATTTCCCAGCTGGGAGCACAAAGGACATTGCTGAGATCACAGAAATGATGAGCACACTCCCCTGCCTTTAGAACTGTGGGTGGATGTTTCTTCACTGCTGTGACTGAAAGACCTGACAAGAACAATTTTACAGGCAGAAAAGTTTATTTGGCCCTCGTGGTTTCAGAGGTCTCAATCCTCATATGGCCAAATCCATGGCTCTGGGTCTGAGGTGAGGCAGAACATCATTGTGGAAGGGCACATTGGAGGAAAGCAGTTCAGGATTTGGCAATCAGGAAGCACGGAGAGAGCTCCACTCATCAGTAACAAAATAAATCACCAAAGGCATACCCCCTTGTACCCTACCTCCTCCAGCCATACCCTGCCTGCCTAAATGACCACCAAGTAGTTCCTGTCAGATGATTAATCCACTGATGAGTTTACAATTCTCATTATCGAATCATTTCACCTCTGACTGTTCTTGCATTGTCTCAGACTTGAGCTTTTGGGGACACCTCATAGCTAAACCATAACAACCAAGGAGAAGGCAAGCCCTGTAAATAAGGCTTGTTCCAACTGCCAGAAGGGATTCACTTGATCTGATATATTGTAAATTAACTTTGTCATATCGGTGATAAGCAGCTCACTAGCCTGAGGTTACAGTCCTGTTTGATGCAAACAAAGGATGGAGTATCTAGATGCTTAAATGAGATTTCTGGGAGGTGAGACAGCCATTGTCTTGATAATACTTCACACATTTCACCTTTACCTCAGGCATGCAGAACAGAAAATTCTTAAGCCACCCACATACCATTTGTTGCTACAGCCTTTGCCTATGCACAAAGCAGAAGCAAAACTGTCCAGTAGAAAGTGAAAGCCAGGGAAAAGCTGAATATACTTTGCCAGTTCACAAACACATTCATCAGCAGAAAGCAAAGGCCTGACTGAAAGGAAAGCACAGACTTGGCCAATTTCTGCTAAGCTATGTGGACACTGTGGTTAAACCTAGGAAACCAGGCTTAAAAACAAAATACCTGACCAGGCGTGGAGGCGCACACCTCTAATCTCAGCACTTGGGAGGCTGAGGCAGGAGGATCGTGAGTTCAAAGCCAGCCTCAGCAATGGCAAAGCGCTTAGCAACTCAGTGAAACCCTGTCTCTAATAAATACAAAAAAGGGCTGGGGATGTGGCCCAGTGGTCGAGTGCCCGTGAGTTCAATCCCTGGTACAAAAAAAAAAAAAAAAAAAAACCTGAGCACAGACATCAAAGCTAAAAACCTGAGCACAGACATCAAAGCTATCCACACTTCAGTGGAGACAGATTTCACAGATTTTAGGCCAGTTCTTAGAAAAAAGAACAACAACAGAGGGAAGCATGTCCAAAACAATACTTGTTATATTCTACTATTTGAAATTTAATCTAAGATTACAAGGCATGAAAAATAAGGAAGTGTAGCATTTAAATAAAGAAGCCATGTTCACACAATTAAAGATAACAGATTACCATGATTCAATGAACAAAGAATCTCAAAATTATGTAGAACATATGAAAGAACCAACTGAGAACCCAGAAGTTGAAAAATATGTCTGAAGTTAAAAATTCAGTAGATTTGAGTTTGATGAAGAAAAATCAAGTGAAATTGTTTGACTTGAAGAACAAAGAGAAAGAAGAAAATGAGCAGAGTCTCAAAGACCTGGGCAACATCAAGTGTACCAACACATGTATAAGAGGAATCAAAGAAGAAGAAAGATAGAAAATGGCAAAAACATGTATTTGAAGAAATGAAGGCCAAAAATCTCTCAGATCTAAGAAACCCAACAAACCAAAAGAAGGATAATCACAAGTAGATCTTGGCCTAAAAACATCACAAACTTTTTTTCTTTTTGCATTCTGGGGATGGAACCCAAGGGTGTTCTATCATAGAGCTAAAACCCCACACCTTTAAAATTTGTGTTTATTTTGACACACAGTCTTGTTAAGTTGCTAAGGTTAGCTTCGAACTTGTGATTTTCCTGCCTCAGTCTCCCAAGTAGCTGGGATTACAGGTGTGTACCCCTGTGCATGACTCATAGTCAAACTTTTAAAAGACAAAAGGAAAAAAAAATGTTGAAAGCACTAACAAAAACAATCTAGTGTATAAAAAGGACAAAAAATAATCAACAGCTGACTTTTCACCAAAAGTAATAGAAGTCAGGGTGCATTGGAATGACATATTCAAAGAGATAAAAATAAAAACTTGTTAAGCATATGTATTCACCAGATCTACCTTTTACAACAAAGGTAAAAATAGACATTCTAAGATGAAGAATGAAGATTTAAGGTTGTGCAAAGGAGTAGTTATATCTCTAGACTGTTGAGCTTGCAACATTGAGTAGATGCAATATATATGACAATAACAGAACAAAGAAAAGGAGAGAAAATGGGAATTTATATATTGGAATAAGATCCCTACATTTATTTTATTTTTTATTTTTATTTTTTTGTGGTGCTGAGTATCAAACCCAGGACATTGCGTACACTAAGCAACTGCCCTACAACTAAGCTTCAGGTCAAGCAAAGTTCCTATATTTTATTGAATTTAAGTTTGTGTTGGTTTGAAGTAGATTATAATAAAATTTATATTGTCATCCATAAAGAAACCACTCAAATATATAATATCTCAATATAGTAGGAAAAATTAAAATGGTACTAAAAAGTATTTGTTTAAAACAAATGACATGAAAACAAAACAATGGAATTCCTCTAGATATGAGAAAAACAGCAAAAAGCAGGAGTAAATTCAACTATATCAATAATATTAAATATGAATGAACACACATCCCAGTGAAATGGCAGATTGTCAGACTGGATAAAAAGGCAAGATCTAGTTGATAAAGGATTTTCATTCAGAATATATGTTCACTTATAACTCATAATTAAGATCTATACCTCAACTAAAAAGGGGGCAAAAGATTTGAACAGACATTTCTCCAAAGAAAAATATTTGAATAGACATTTCTTCAAAGATATAAAATAAGTACAGAAGATGGTCAACATCATAAGTCACTAGAGAGATGCAAATTAAATCCACAATGATTTAATCTGAGAGATATTACAATTGGAATGAGTTTAATTTGAACATGGGTGGAGTGAGATACCACTTCATGTTCATTAGAATGGCCATAATCAAAAGAGTAGACTATTGTTATTAAGAAGTACTGTGGAGTCAGATGGGGTGGTGAAAGCCTGTAATCAATCCCAGCTGCTCAGGAGGCTGAGGCAAGAGGATCAAGGGTTCAAAGCCAGACTTGGCAACTTGGTGAGGCCCTAAACAACTCAATGAGACCCTGTCTCTAAATAAAGTATAAAGAAAAAGGGCTGGTGGTGTGGCTTAGTTGTTAAGTGACCCTGGGTTTAATCCCTGGTACCAAAAAGAAAGCACTATGAAACATGTGAAGAAACTGTGTCCCTCACACATTGCTGGTTAAAAAGTAAAATTGTATAGTCACTTTGAAACCAGTTTACCCATGTCTTGAAAATTATCCACAAACTGGCATGATAGAATTTTGGAGGCTGATAAAAATGTTCCAAAACTTGATTGTGGTGATGATTACACACACACACACCTTTGAACTGCATAGTTAAGCTCAATAAATTTTTTTAAGTATTTATTTTAGTTGTACACAATGCCTTTATTCTTTTTTTAAATATTTTCTTGAATATTTATTTATTTACTTTAGTTGTACACAATGTAATTGCATTTATGTTTACGTGGTGCTGAGGATCGAACCCGGGCTGCGCACGTGCGAGGCGAGCGCTCTGCCACTGAGCCACAACCCCAGCCCGCCTTTATTCTTATGTGGTGCTGAGGATCTAACCTGGGCAGCACACGTCCTAGGCCAGCGCTCTACCGCTGAGCCACAACCCCAACCCAAGCTCAATAAATATTATAGCATCAATCAATCTGTACAAATTTTTTGAAGTCAGAATAACTGATAAGTTAAACTTTATTTGTGTTCTGTATGTGGTTTGTTTGTTTGTTTGTTTTTGTTTTTCTGGTACCAGGAATTGAACCCAGGGGCATTTAACCACTTTAGCCACATTCCTAGCCCTTTTCATTTTGTATTTTCGAGCTGGGCCTTGCTAAATTGCTGAGGCTGGCCTTGAGCTTGCGATCCTCCTGCTTCAGCCTCCCAAGCCACTGAGATTACAGGCTTGCACCACTGTGCCTGGCTGTATGCATATTATATGTATATTAGATGTGCATGTAAAGAGAGGGGGAAAAAAGAGTACATGCACATGAGCAAGCATGGGGGCAATTTAAAAAATGGGGAAAATGGAAAAAAAGGGTGAATCTAGATGAAGGACATGTAGGAATTGCTTGTAATACTTTGGTAACTTTTTCAGTTTAAAATTACATCAAAAGTTAAGATTACCAAAGAAAGGTCAAGAATATCATATAATATTTCTCTAACCCACCATCTTCAATGAGGATTATTCACAGCTTACATTATTAGAAGATTATAGGCTTATTTATTTATGTATGTCTTTTGAAAAATTCTAAGAATTTTTATACTGACACAGAAGTTTGCTCCTGAAGATTCATTTTAACGATCAGCATGGGCTGGGATCCCGAACTCTCACTGCAGTCACCCCCAAGAGTGGCAGCCTCCAAGGACAATTGCTAGTAATTTTAATAAAGTCACTTCAAGAACATAATTTGGCTGTGAAACCAATACAAGTAATTCTAAGATGTCTTCTATTGAGTTAAGTAAAAATTCATCTGTAAATCTTGTAACAATACGTTCACATTCATGAAAACTAAACACAACCCTCTGTTTTTAGCCAGGGTCATTCAAAAGCTCACTTTGAAAGAGAGTTTTTTTTTTTTTTTTTTTTTTTTTTTTTTTTTTGCTTTTGAAGTCAAGCCTAATTATACAGTTATTCAGAAAGAAGTTTTTTACTTGTTTATTTAACAAAATACCATTGAGCTAAATCAAATTTCATTTGTCCAGTGAAGATGAAAGTGTATGCTGCATTTCAAAAATGTTATCATTTAAATTTAAATTGTACCTTTATGTTTACAATTCTCTACTCTTAGATTTTTAAAAAAATGTGTGGTCTTTTAAATTTTTTTTTAAGTTGTAGATGGACACAATACCTTTATTTTGTTTATTTTTATGTGGTGCCAGGATCAAAACCAGTGTCTCACGCATGCTGGGTAAGCTCTCTACCACCGAGCCACAACCCCGGCCCCCTCTTAGATTTTTTTTTTTTTTTTTTTTAGAAAAAAACTATTTTATATATGGTCCTTCTGGAGTATAATTAAATACACTTTAATGACATTTCACTGATGTACTTAGAAATATGATTTACTGGGGCTAGGGCTATGGCACAGTGGTAGAGTGTTTGTGTCTCGCATGTATGAGGGCCTGGGTTCTATCCTCAGCAACACATAAATAAAATAAAGGTATTGTGTCCGCCTACAACTAAAAAAATTATTTAAAAAATAAATATGATTTACCAACAACAAAACAGCATTCATTCTTTTTCTTTTCCTTTTCGTTCTTTTGTAAATTTCTGGTGCCAGGGATTGAACTCAGGAGCACTCAACCACTGAGCCACATCCCCAGCCCTGTTTTTTATTTTATTTAGAGACAGGGTCTCCCTAAGTTGCTTAGTGCCTTGCTTTTGCTGAGGCTGGCTTTGAACTTGAGGTCCTCCTGTCTCAGCCCCTGACCTGCTGGCATTGCAGGCGTGCGCCCAGCAGCATTCTTTATTAAAGAGAAATGTTACTATCAAGAGATATTGATAATGTTACCAAGTAGGGGTGCCTCTTGCTCCACAAATACTCCGGAGTCAAATTGGCAGAAAAAAACATGTTTATTCAAAGTCAGCTTTGAAGGAACATGGACACTTAAATTCTCAAATCACTCTGAATTTTCTTCAGAAAACTCTAGGGGTAGGAGAGCTTTTATAAAAGAAGGCAAATTGGGTCAAAAGGCAGGAAATATACATATGCAGATTTAGTTAGGCTGAGCCAGACAGAGATGTCATGGTGCCTGGCCAGGGCAGGGGGTGGTTTCTAATCTCAGCATGTGTAAAGTTAGAAGCTAAAGCAGTTTGGAGCTTCATTCTCATTACTAGGAAGTTGCCCTTAATTTCAGAGGGAGTCTATTTTCAATGATTCTTTACTAATTTTACCTTGCAAATTAAAAAATACCAGGAGCTAAGTCAGACTTTTATTCACACCTAATACAGGAACCAACCACAAAAGCATTACTTACTTTCATCATAATAACTGATTGACAATTCTCAAGATGTTTCAACCCTAGTAGTTATTTATTTTTAAACTATATTTGCTATAGGTTGCTAATTTGCAATAGGTGTCATCTGAGAATAACCAAAATTAGATTAATTTGATGGAAGATTGACAAAATAGTTCAGACACTTGAATTATACCAAATTAAGAATGGAGGGGGAGGGCTGGGATTGTGGCTCAGTGGTAGAGCGCTAGCCTAGCACGTGCGCGGCCCGGGTTCGATCCTCAGCACCATGTAAACATAAATAAAGACATTGTGTACAACTAAAAAAAAAAAAAAAAAAAAAGTACTAAAAAAAAAGAATGGAGGGGGAGTTGGGGATGTCGGGGGTGTGGGAGGGAGTGGTATCTGCAAAAAGAGAGTACTGCAATGCTACTTAGATTCTTGCAATAAAGTTAGCAATGCATCCTTATCAAGAGAATTATCATCTCATTTCTAACTTCTTCCCGTTAAGAGAATTTGGCATCCAAATTCTCATGGGTCAATAATAAAGCTTCACTTCATCTTTATGCTGTTTTGCATGAGTTTTCAAGGTATGTTTTGCTCATTCACATGACTCCTGAAGTAGAAAAGCAGATAGATATGTAAGAAGCTTTCTGTGAAAACTGTAGAAAATGAGAAAATAAATAAAAACCTATAGCTTTAAAAATCTGTTGATTTATACTCATAAAAAATACAAGCAGCCAGGTGCGGTGGTGCACACCTATAATCCCAGTGGCTCAGGAGGCTGAGGCAGGAGGATTGCAAGTTCAAAGCCAGCCTCAGCAACTTAGCCCCTAAGCAGATCAGTGAGGCCCTGTCTCTAAATAAAATATTTTAAAAGGGCTGGGGATGTAGCTCAGTGGCCAAGCACCCCTGGGTTCAATTCCTGGTACCAAAACAAATAATAATAAAATTAAATCAACAAAATAAAACAAAAGCATTGTCAGGCATGGAGACACATGTCTGTAATTCCAGCAACTTGGGTTGCTGAGACAGGAGGAGCACAACTTTGAGGTCAGCCTGGTCAACTTACAGAGAGATTCCATCTCAAAAAAAGAAAAGGTTGGGGTGTTGCTCAGTAGTAGAGCGCCCCTGGGTTCAAAATTAAATATTAAAATTGTTTTAAAATAAAGCATTTAAAAACTTGGTTCTACAGATACTTTGTGCAGAAGAACATAAATAGTATATGGAAAGTCTGTATAAAAGAAAGGCTTAGAAAATGTTTCAGAAGCATCTCTGCTTTTCCAGAATGTTCATTCTCTTGGCCATTGCTAAAGTATTACTTCTGTTTCCTTGAGTTAATCCAAACCTGGTTCTCTCCTGAGGAGACTGCTTTATCTAAGTCCTCTTAAGTATTACCCACTCTTATCCCAGATACTACAGAATAAAAAGGTGAAGTCTTTGTTCCCATCATTCTCTTTAATATTGTACCCCCATCCCCAACACCCACTCCCACAGCGCTCCAATTCCTAGTTAAAAACAAACAAACAAAAACTTCCTTTTGGGGGCTGGAGTTGTGACTCAGTGGTAAGAGCACTTGCCTAGCATGAGTGAGGCCCTGTGTTTGATTCTCAGCACCACATATAAATAAATGAATAAAAACCTCCTTTTGTGTATTTTCTCCTTATGAGTTTTTAAAACAGCTTAACAGGTTTTAATATATATGCATGGTTTTGTTCAAAACCTGTTTATTTCTTTCAACTTATTTGAATCTTTCCTATTCTCTAAGGGAAGCCAAAGCAAATGCTCCTCGTGTTATGTGAATTGATGAATTAGATGCTGTTGGTTGGAAGAGAATTGAACACATCCATATTCAAGGCAGGATATAAATCAACTTCTTGCTTTAATGGATGGGTAATTGAGTCTTCCTTTGTCTGTGGAGTACAGTGATATATTTTTAAAATTAGGATTTATCCCATTTTAAAAATAGTGTAGAATAATATATACCTTTAAGCATTTTATATGTGTAGATTTGCTCTTATGCAAATTGTTCCCATAAAGCATGTGGTAACGTTCTACAAATATGAAAAATGTTTTGTGTATTAGTCACAGAGTAGTCCCTTATGCATGAAAACAAGACAAGTTTTTCTCTATTTTATTGTTTCCATTACTAATTGGGTCTTTGATATATCCACTCCTCTTTTATTTTATATCTATTGCTTTTTTCATGTATTGCATTATATTTAAGATAACTATGATTCAGTATGAGACTAATAGTCTATTTTAAAAAGTAAAGTAAGGGTCTGGGTTGTGGCTCAGCTGTAGAGTGCTTGCCTAGCACGTGTGCAGCCCTGGGTTCCATCCTCAGCACCACGTAAAAATAAATAAAATGGGGGCTGGACTGTAACTCAGAGGTAGCGCCTGGCGTATGTCAGGCACTAGGTTCAATTCTCAGCACCACATATAAATAAATAAATAAGATAAAGATCTATCAACAACTAAAAAAGAATTTAAATAAATAAAATAAAGATATTGTGTCCAACTACAACTAAAAAATAAATATTAATAAAAAATTTAAAAGTAAAGTAAGCCAGTATGGTGACACATGCCCATAATCCTAGGGGCTTGGGAGGCTGAGGCAGTAGAATCATGAGTTCAGAGCGAACATCAGCAATTTAGTGAGGTCCCAAAGAACTCATTGAGACCCTGTCTCTAAATTGGAAAAAAAAAAAAAATCAATTATATGTGTGTGTGTGTGTGTGTGTGTGTGTGTGTGTGTGTGTGTGTTTATATGTATATATATGGCCTGGGAATGTGGCTCAGTGGTTAAGTGCCCTTGGGTTCAATCCCTGGAACCAATAAAATAAAATAAAATAAAATAAAAATAAAGTAAGCTGAGGGTATATCTCAGTAGTAGGCACTTACCTGGCACTCCCAAGGACCTGGGCTCAATCCCTAGCACTGAAAAATATAATACTAATGAAAATAAAATAATTAGACAGTACATTGGTTTCTACACAATTTATGACTAGCTTTGAGTGTTGTGGTAGATTTAAGGCTTATATCAATGTTCATAATATAAAAAACAAGAAGTGGGCCTGGGTTGTAGCTCAGTGGCAGAGAGTTTGCCTAGCATGTGTGAGGCACCGGGTTCAATCCTCAGCACAAATATAAAAATAAATACAATTAATTAATTAATTGGGGCTGGGGTTGTGGCTCACTGACAGAGTGCTTGCCTAGCATGCGTTAGGCAGTGGGTTCCATCCTCAGAACCACATAAAAATAAATAAATAAAACAAAGATATTGTGTCCATCTACAACTAAATTTTTTTTAAATTTACATATTAGAAAAGCAAGAAGTGGTATTGCCTGAAAGAAGTAGCTTAAAATCAATATGAGACATTTTGGAATTAAATAGGAAGTCTAGAAGCAAATAATTTGAATTGACAAACTCCAAAGTACTTTTTCAGAAAGTAATCAGGGGGCTGGGGTTATAGCTCACTGGTAGAGCACTTGCTTAGTATGTGTGAGGCACTGAGTTCAATTCTCAGCACTACGTATAAAGAAATAAAACAATGGTCAGTTGACAATTAAAAATGTATTTTTTAAAAAAGGTAATCAGGCATTCAAACTTTTCATGTCAGGTCCTATTTTCCTAAGTAGAACAGATATTATGAAAGTATGTGATCACAGATATTGCTGGGTTATACTCAATCTCTTTTCTTGTCTGTTATTAAGATTAATGACAGTTTGGTGGTGTTATATATGTGCTATGCTTCAATTTTCAGTGAAAAAGTAATGCTTTATTTTTTGTTGTTCTTTTGCTTTTTTCCTAATAGTTTTAAACTCAATGAAGGACTGATCATTATAGAAATCACAAACTTCCCAAAGACAATAGATAAGCATTCAAAGAAAAATTTTGTGAGGTATTATTACTTGCTATAACATTATGCCAAGAGAAGAAGCCCATTGCAGAAGATCAGATTGTAGGATTCCAGTTATATGAGATGTTCAAATAAGCAATCTGCATAGACAGATTAGTGATTGCCAGCGGTTTGGGAGGATGGGAGTGAGGGGTGACTACCAATAGATGTGGGATTTCTTTTTGTGGGAATGAGAAAATTCTAAAATTAGATTGAAATGATATATTTCAACTCATTCACTTTTCATTCTTGTGGTATCTTTTATTTGGGGGGGGTATTGTGGCACTTAACCACTGAGCCACATCCCTACACCTTTTTTATATTTTATTTAGAGATGGGGTCTGGCTGAGTTGCTTAGGCCTCACTAAATTGCTGAGGCTGGCTTTGCACTCAGGATCCTCCTGCCTCAACCTCCCGAGCTGCTGGGATTACAGGCATGTGCCACTGTGCCTGGCTCATTCTAGTTTTTAATTTTGAGTTTATGGTAGGTGAATTTTTGCATGTTTGCTCCTATATTAGGATAAACACTTTACTTTTTTAACAAAAATAAAAAATTTTTTGTTGTTGAGACATAATCACATACCAAAAATTTACTTCTTTATAGTGTACCATTTAGTACTTTAGTATATTTACAAAATTGTGCAGCCATTTCCACTATCCAATTCCAGAACATTTTCATCAACCCACCAAGAAACCCTATATCCATTAATGGTCACTCTCTACTCCCTCCTTTTTCCAGCCCCTAGAACTGCTGCTCTACTTTCTGTCTCTGTGGATTTGCCTGTTTGGGATGTTTCACACATTATATTAGTTTGAATTAATTGAGGTCTGTTTTATACTAATATAACTCATATATCTATTAACTAAAAAAAAGAAATGTTTCTTAAGTTGATAATATAACTACTGTATCTATTACCAAGATGAAATGTGTTTATCTCTTAAGATGATCCTCGTATTCCTCCAAAAATGAATAAAGTCAGTACAAATAGCTCCATATTACTAACCATGTTTTTAATAATCTGAGTCTCTGTTTTTTCCCTTACAATTAGTATATGCAGAAAAAATATGCCCTTAGGATATCTTGCCCTGTAAAGGTAATAAAGTGAAAGTAGAATTGTCCCTTAGTATCCATGTGGGATTGGTTCCAGGAACCCCACCCCAAGCCAAAACCTAGATTCTTGAGTCACTTATATTAAATGGCACAGTACTGGCATACAATCTGTGCCCATCCTCCTCTATTCCTTAATTATAGCATATATACTTTAAATTTAGTACACTTGAAAACAGCATACTACAGGGACACAGCCACATCAATGTTTATAGCAGCAGAATTCACAATAGCTAAACTGTGGAACCAACCTAGATGCCCTTCAGTAGATGAATGGATAAAGAAAATGTGGTATATACACACAATGGAGTATTACTCAGCAATAAGAGAGAATAAAATCATGGCATTTGCAGGTAAATGGATGGAGTTAGAGAATATAATACTAAGTGAAGTTAGCCAATCCCAAAAAAGCCAAATGCCAAATGTTTTCTCTGATATAAGGAGGCCAATTCACAGTCAGGTTGGGATGGGGAGCATAGGAGGATTAGAGGAACACTAGAATGGCCATTGGGGAGGGAGGGGAAGGGAGGGAGCAAAAGGGTGAAGAAAAAACAAAAAGATGGTAGAATGAGATGGATATCATTACCCTAAGTGCATGTATGAAGTCATGAATGGTGTGAATATACTTTGCATACAACCAGAGATTTGTAAAAATGTGCTCTACATGTGTAATATGAAATGTAATGCATTCTGCTGTCATTTATAACATCCTAGAATAAAAAAAAAAAATTTAGTACACTTGCTTATACTACCTAATGCAATGTATGTGCTGTATAAGTAGTTGTTGTAGTATATTCTTAGGAATTAATGACAAGAAATAAATAGGCACGGCTGCTATTTACAGAGAAAAATTTTGCCCCCCAAATTTCATCCCATGGTTGTCAAGTCCAAGGATGCAGAACCCTTGAATACAGGGTACCTACTCTTTTCCTTACAGCTCCTTTCCAGTGATGAAGGGAGTAATTAGGAGAATGGTGTTGTATAGTTTCTAAACTTAACAAACATCACAAACTACATCATACCTAACTCCAGTCCTTGCCCTTGTTTTCATAGCAGTGTTGACTAAAATGAACTGAGAAAGAGGGAAAGCATTGCACAAGGAGTTAAGAAAGCATCAGAGAAAAATGTTTCTTTGTATTACATAAGGCAACATTTTAAATAATGTTAACAATTTAAAATCTTTTAAGTAAAAACATTCTTACAATTTGCTTCCAAGTTAAATTTCACTGGTAAGAAAGCTCTTCCAGATTGATTATGAGAAATAGGTTTTCCCACAATGTATTTGTGGTACATAAAGTTTATCTTCATTGAAGATTAAATGTTGAGTAGAGAAAAGAAAACATGAAAAATAAGGAATGAATTTGTTGCTTTTTTATTTCTGTTACTATGGTTATCTGACCTTAAGCCAAGCTCATGCTGGTGACAAATATATTTGTTTTAACATTTTGCCTGTTTTTGCTATGCTGCATCATGGACTCAGCTGAATTCTATTTATTCTCAGCACCTCCATAATTCATTGCATACATTCACTCTCCTGTCCCAAAACTTTGTACCGGTTTCTTCTATTTATCTGCCTTTTTAGGTACCCTAACTCTGCATTCTGCCTGTTTTCAAATATCATTTTCTATAGCAAAGACCTTTTCCTACTTGTGCTAGGAAAACAAAGTTCAATGTTGCGACTTCTGTTAGTCAGTCTCCTTTCCAAAAAAACACATTAATCAAAAAGCAAACAGTTACTCCAGGGTAAGTTTGAGAAACTCATAACTGGAACCCTGCACACTACCCTTTATACCAGTATTTCAGATTGGGGATGTGTGCACATGTGCTCACAAACACACCCACAGAGATGGAAATGATTGGCAGACAGTAATACACATGGACCCTGAACTGTTTTCTTCTAACCACAAGATATGAAGAAATCTCGGGTCCTCTCTTTCCTAAGTGTATTTCCTTTCTACATGCTGAGTTCATCTCAGGAAAAGGCAAGCTGCCAATATAACAGGACAATAAAGTCCCATCACGTTTTATTTCTCAAGGACTGTGGATAAAGACACATTGATTTCCCCAAACCGTTGATGGTTTGCTGGCAGGGAAGATAGCAATGACACTTTGGGGTCAAAAGGAAGTTCAATTCTCCAACTTTTCCAATTCTAGAATCTCATTTGCTTAGACCTGTGGGATGTCAGTGTGTGACATCTTAAGGATTTCTGGGGCTTGTGCCTTTTAGTCACAAGTTAGTGCCTAGAATCATCTGAAGAAATGGCTCTTCCCGCAGTTATTCTTTTCAACTGGACCTCTAATAGCATTTCTTCTATACACTGTTTCAGTTGTGCTGCAGACTTGGAAAGTACACTTAAAACATTTTATTGTCATACCAAAAAGGGATCTTTCCTACCCATTCCCATTCTCATGATTTAAAATTTCCTTAATTCATAAGAGGGAAAAAACACATCTGAGCAAAGGTGTGAAAATATATTTTATTTTTTCCCAAATACACTCTTCACTTATGACAAGGTATAGATCAGCCTATATGAATAATGAGTTATCCCAAATTTGATTCATCCCATAAATCTCAAAAATGGTTCAGGTTTGACCTTTGCTTATCCTTGCTAATCCCTTAATTGAAATTAGTCAGCATTTTCTGGGTGTGTAAATGACAGTGATTCTTTTACACTTAGGAAAACAAGCATGGAAAATTGATAGCCCTTTCACTGACTCACAAACTGAGCAAGTTACAGAGCTGAGAACACAAAATAGTCTTTAATTGTCTCAAGCCCCACTGAGATTCAAATACCTCAACAGAACCTCACTACCTCTGATTTATGGCAGAATACTCTGAGGAAGACCCGAGTTCCCTCTTTCCTCAGACTTTCAGATGACTTAAAGAAATACAAGTTTTATTTGATTACCATATACAAGAATGCACCTGTACACAAATTCAGAAATGTTATATTGCACAATTTTTCATAATTCTGGGGAATAAAAATAATTCAGTAGTGATTTGAAACTTGCTACATATTTTCAGTACTAACATAAAGATTTTCACCAAAATTACCCAGGCACTATTTGGCAGGTGGTGTAAACACAGCATTAACAAACCATGTGCCAGATGTTTGTTCCTAAGACCTGAGAGAAAATGAGTGGTCAAAGAACTACATCCACACTAATCTTCACACTTTCCTCTGATTTTTATAGTTGACATCTCATCTGTTTTTCTTATCACATTGGCATTTTTTTTTTAAAAATGTGGGCCCCACTATGTTGCCCAGGTTAGCCCCAAATTCCTGGGCTCAAGTGATCCTCTGCCTCAGCTTCCCAAGTAGCTGGGACTATAGGCCTGTACCACCATACCCAGCTTACACTGGCATTCTTGACTGCCCATTAGTAGAAACTTTTTTCATTAATGCTGCTGATAGAGCTGTCTTGCTGTGGGTTCACTTGAGGTTGTCCTTCATCTTGTGTTACCTCACCCTTTACAATGGATCTCTGGTATACCAGGAGGGATCTTGATGGCTTGATATGGGCTACTCAGGCAGGGAAGAACAGGCATGTTTTTCCACCCACTCCTTAATCAGTTGGTGGGCAATGGCTAACTTGGGGGGCAAGATGAATGGGAAACTCTGATTCTGTTGCTGAGTGTAGGTGCCCTTTCTCTTCAGGGCTGCAGCCACCTCAGCATAACTGAACCAGGCAGCTGCCTCTAGTTCCCTCAAGTTCACCTGGATCTGAAAGACATGAGGAATAAAACAATGTAAGGTTGGGAACTTTAAATTTAAAAATACTATGGTCAAAAGTAAGAAAATGATTATCTTGGAAGGTAACACCTGGGATCTACAGGTTAAGTGAAACTCAGTTCTAATATGGTCAAGACACAAGAGAAGTACAACTAGAAATGAGACTTAAAAGCATTTGAAAAAAATAGTTTTTAAAAAAGGATTTTTTTTTTTTTTTTTTTTTTTTTTTTGTACCAGGGATTGAACTCAGGGGCATTTGACCACTGGGCCACGTCCCCAGCCCTTTTGTGTATTTTATTAGAGATAGGGTCTCACTGAGTTGCTAAGTGCCTTGCCATTGCTGAAACTGGCTTTGAACTTGCAATCCTCCTGCCTCAGCCTCCCAAGTGCTGGGATTACAGGCGTGTGCCACTGCGCCTGGCCTAAAAAAGGATACTTTTTAAAAAAAAATCCTGGAAATATATAAGGCTGGGAGTATATATAGCTCAGTGGTTCAGCATGTGCTTCACATGCAGGAGACCCTGGGTTTAGTCCCCACCCCCCGCCACACACCAATTCTGGAAGTATAATTACTAAAATATCAAGAGTAGTGGTTAACACTGAGTGGTAAATTATGGATAATACTTGTTTTACTTTGTGCCTCCATGGATTGTATGATTGAATTAAAAGAGAACTTACAAATATCACTATTTTTTGTAAAGATTAAGGGTTAATGATAATCAAAAGCATGGTATCAGGCTGGGATTATGGGTCAGTGGTAGAACGCTCGCCTAGCATGTATGAGGCACTGGATTTGATCCTCAGCACCACTAAAAATAAATAAATAAAGTCATTGTATTCATCTACAACAAAACAAAAATATTAAAAAAAACCACAGTATCTTCTTTGCAAGAAGCAAACAAATACAAACTTTGTCTTTAGGAAGTTAAAACAGAATAGATATTCTATAAAAACGAAAGCACATAATGGGCACACTTTGGCAAGCAAGGACCACAGTGCTATTGTCAGGGATGCCACAGATGAAAATGAGTAAGATGAGGTTATATTAGACAACATCTAAGCACCTTTGAAACAGAAGTTCCTATAATTTTATATCATTAGCCCCCAACATCCTGACTAACTTGAGCAATGAGATGAATCCCAAAATCAGTCATTAAATTTGATATTCGTATTTTATGCCTATAATTTAAGGTACTAGTATAATCTAAAGATGAAAGATAAAATTGTATCAGATAAATGGTATTGAAACAACTACAAAATAATGAAATTGGATCCTTACTCATACACCAGATACCAAAAAACAAAACAAAAAACAAAAAAAAACAACTCTCAAAATGGATTAAAGGCTTAACTGCAAAACTTGAAACCATAAACCACTTAAAAGAAAACAGGGAATGAGCTTCTAGACATTGGACTGGGCAATGAGTTTGTAGATAACACATTAAAAGCCAAGCAACAAAAGGAAAATAGGATTATATCAAATGAGAAAGCTTTTGCACAGGAAAGGAAACAATAAAATGAAAAGGCACCCTACAGAATGGGAGGAAATATTTGCAGACCATTTATATGATAAGGAATTAATATCCAAAACATGTAAGGAACTCTTACAATTCAATAGCAAATAACCCAATTAAAAATGGGCAAAATGCCTAAATAGGCATTTCTCCAAAGAAGAAATACAAATGGCCAAAAAGGTATATGAAAAATGTTCAACAGTACTAATCACCAGGGAAATGTAAATTAAAACCATGGTGAGATATCACCTCATACTTGATAATAGCTAGGATAGTTATTATCAAAAAACAACAAAAATGACAACAAAGGACAATGGATATTGGCAAAGATGTGGGAAAAAAAGGAAATCCTGTACATTGCTGAGGGAAATGTAAATTTCTTAAATCACTATAGAAAACAATAGATTTATCAAAACATTAAAAATAGAATGATCATTTAATCTAGGAATCCTACCTCTGGGTATATATATAAATGAAACGAAATCTCTTGAAGGAATATCTGTACTCCTATGTTTGCTGAGGCATTATTCACAACATCCAGGATACAGAAACAACTTAAATGTCCATTAAGGAATGAATAAAGAAAATGTGGCATATACACATGATGCAATATTACTGAGTCTTAAAAAAGAAGGAAATCCTGCATTTGCAACAAGGTGATGGACTAGAGGGCATGCTAAGTGGAATAAACCAAATACAGAAAGACAAATTCTGCCTGACCTTACATGTGGAATATAAAAGAGCCAAATATATAGAAGCAAAGAGTGGAGTAACTGGAGGGAAGGGGACATAGAGACGTGTTCGTAAAATAATATAAAATAAATACACAAAATATAAAATAATACACAAAATAAGTTCTGGAAATGTTTTCCTAAAAAAAAAATATATATATATGTTCTGGAGACCTGTACAACATAGGGCTTATAGATAACAGTACTATGTTGAATATATTAAAATTTGCTAAAAGGATAGATCTTTTGTAAATGGCTCTTACCACAAAATAGAAAAAAAAAAAAAAAAGCTGGGGGGATGAGAGGAAACTGTTGGAAATGATGGATAAGTTGATGACATTCATAAAGATTGACTGATGGCTTCGTGGGGTATATTTATCTCAACACCCATCAAGTTGGATACATTAAATATCTATAGCTTTTTGTATGCTAATACATCTCAGTAGTTAAAAATATAAAGAAAATGTCTTATGATTGATACATATACAAGGAAGAATGGCGATTAGTGGTTTCCTTTACTAGAATGCAAATTCCTTGAGGGTATGAATCAACTTTTATATATCACTGTATAATCACACACTGGACTAGATGGGTGCTCACTGACTACTTGCAGATCAGCAGATTGGATGAAACAAAGGAAATATCCAAGAATAAATGAAAGATAAAAATTTACCTCTGTTTGCCCTGGTTTCACGGTTGCATGACAAGCAATCATGAGTGAGCTGTTAGGAAAGGGCCAATGCTGGGATGCAGAGTACTGTAGTCTTTCCAACTCCAATCCCACCTCCTCTGCAACTTCCCTTCGGATAGCATCTTCCACACTTTCACCTGCAAGTGCTCAGATTAATTCAGGACAGTCCTGGAGCTGGAAGATTACATCATGTTTCTGTACCATGATAGCCCATCGTGAAAAGAGTGAAAAACTGGCTGTAAAGTCTCAATAAAATACTCTTGGGAGTGTCCTCAATATCTGAGTCTTTATATATACATATACAGAGTTTCTTTGTTTTTGGTTTTGTTTTTGGTACTGGGGATTGAACCTAGGACTACTTAACCACTGGGCTATATCCCCAACCCTTTTAAAAAATATTTTAGAGACATGGTGTCACTAAGTTGCTTAGGGCCTCACTAAGTTGCTGAGGCTGGTTCTGAACTTGTGATCCTCCTGCCTCAGCCTCCTGAGCTGCTGGGATTACAGGTGTGTGCCACTGCACCTGGCTCCTACTATACTTTATATTATAACCATATGACACAAGGGTTTCAATGGGAGAGGCTACTACTGCCCTTGCCTTTAATAAAATCTCACTTTTCACCATTTTAAAGTTTTACTCCAATAAACTAAGAAAGAAAACAAACAACCTTGAAAGTAAATATGGAAATCTTAGTTATTGGTATTATGCATGCTGAAGTATTTAGAGAAAAGTGTACTATGTCCACATTCTGTACATCAGAGATAAAATGGATTGATGGACAGATGAATGAATATGCAATAAAGTTAGTGTCATACATTCAAAATCCTTTCTTCTTGTTTTCTAAAAATATATAGTACATTATCATTATCTACAGGCACCCTGCTGGGAGTGCTTATTGCTATTGTAATCTGAGAGGTGCTGAGTGGTGGCAAGTTGCTGTGGCACTGGAAGATCACTGGAAAACTGAAGAGCAGATAGAGGAAGTAACAAGAGCAAACATTAATTGTACATCTACTTTGGAAAGTAAGATGGGGTTGAGCAAATCTAAGCCCTCAGTTCAAATCACACACACACACACATACTGTCCACATGTAATAAAGGAAGTTACTGTATGACAGATAGGTAGGAACAGACACACACCTGAAGAATTCTCATGAAAAGATAAAAAAGAAAAAATTCAAAGATGTATTACACAATTAAGATATATTTAGAAGATTATAAAATATTTCCTTAATAGAGAACAATGGGAAAGTCAGTTTAAGCCTTCTGATACAGAATAAAATTTGCATGTATTTTTTTAAAATATATATTTATTTGCTTTAGTTGTACACAATACGCTTATTTTTACGTGGTGCTGAGGATCGAACCCGGGCCGCGCACGTGCTAGGCAAGCGCTCTGCCGCTGAGCCACGATCCCAGCCCCAAATTTGCATATATTTTTATAACTTATAGATATTGGTGAAGTTTTAGTCCTCTGTGAATTTTAACATGGCATTTGTCCTTCGAATGTCAGTTATTTGCTTTAATTTTAGTTTTTCATTCTCAGTGTTCACTGCTATCATCTTCCTAAACGAAGGGTTTCCCAGAAGGTTACCTTTAAACTCAAACTCAGTAAAATGAATATTTCCCTTTTCCCTAAGAAAACATTGGATATAAGTAGTTACCATAAATTTCAGAAGTATGTGGAGCAGAATGAAAACAAAACACTTGTATATGCCCCACACTTCTTACCTATATCACAAAAACCTGCCAAAGCAGAATATAGTCCCTTGGGAAAGGAGTGCTGGCGGGCAAGCAGGCATCGGGTCCCATCAGACACCAAAGTGATCACCACAGGAGCCATCTAGGGAAGGAGAACAGAAATTAGACACTGGCACTTTGGGGCCTGCTAATTGGGCATAAGGAATAGGTAATTAAGGAAGCCTTTTTCCACAAAGCCACATCCTCAACCCCTTTTTAAATTTTATTTAGAGGCAGGGTCTTGCCAGGTTGCCTTGCTAAATTGCGGAGGTTGGGTTTGAACTCTCAATCCTCCTGTCTCAGCCTCCCGAGCCACCAGGATTACAGGCATGCATCACTGCACCCAGCTAAGGAAGCCTTTTGATTGCACAGGCTTCCTTTCCCAGGACAGAATAACTCACAGCCTTCTTGGATTACTGCTCCCTTAAAGCAACCCTTACCTGTGGATAATAGATTATCTTATTGGAAGAACACACACGCTTGCTGCCAGCCATGTTCTTCTTGGTGGGCTGCCCACTTCTGCTGCAGAACTGATGACCATCATGCCAACGGAGAAGAGACTGAGCCTAGAAAAATACAGAGGGGCCTGGTTTCATTTGGAGAGAATGAGGTTCATCCAGAACAGCACTGGGCCAGGTATCTAGAGCAACATAGAGGGAAATGCTAATCCCTTTCCCCCTCACTATCTTTAAGTGGTTACTAACTGTTTAATATAAGGAAATATCTGAATATATTCCTCTAGCATCAGAAATATGAATAAAAGGAAGCAGAGTATATTACGGATTATTAAATATAACATAAAACGGTAACAAACACCCATGTATTCATGACCCAACTTAAAAAGAAAACATTTTTAGTTGAACACTCCCATGTATCTCTCTTCAATAAGGTTGGATTTTTAAAAAATTTTTTTTGCAACTAAAGGTGTTCAGAGTTTTTAAATCAAATAGACAATTAAAATGCCAAATGAAGTGAAATCTAAAGCAGTGAGGACAAGTCATTAAAGCAATTAAAAAATTATTTATCAGGCTAAAGACATGCTGTATGTCCTTCTGTGGGCCATTAAAAATGTTTATGAGTCCGTCAGACTCTCTTGACATAGATCTGTATGTCCTTAGGAGAAAAGAGCCTTGATAGCAATTCTGCCAAAAACAAGGGTTAAAAAAAGTAAGAAGCAGCAAATTTCCTACAACTCATTGTCCTGCCAAGGTTTGTAGGCAGGACTATGATTCACAAAAGAAGAAATCAAATGTCACTCTAGTCTTGTGTATGCACATAAGGATTTAACCATATATATAACTTTATTAAATTTCCTACTGAATTGATAAATCAGAACCTACCGTGAATAGCAAGGAGGAATCCACTGGATTCAGTTGAAAGAGAGCCTTCCTCAGCTCAATGAAAGACCCTTTGAGTTCCTTCTCCACTTCAGATTTTGGTAAGGAGGCTAGAAAATCAGAAGAGAGAAGCAAATTAAGCAAATGTCAAATTTGCCTCTGGGCCCCTACCCAGTCTATCTTGATAAAGCAGTGTTTCCCAAACTCGCCTAATAAGACTCAACTGGGGAAAGTAAAAAATATACAGGTTCTCAAGCTCCTACCTGGAGATTTTGAAGCAGCAGGTATGGAGTGAGGCCCAGAATTCTTTCTTTATTTATTTAACAAGCACCAGGTGATTCTTATGGTCAGGCCAGTTTGGGAAACATTAGAGCATAGTATTTCTCAAGATCATCTTCAAGGCAATAAGCCCATTTGAATTAGCCACACACTATCCCTAGAAAAGAGATGAAATGGACCTCTAAACTCCTCTTTGAACCTCATTCCAGCATCATTCCATTTACACCCAGACCCTTAAAGAGAGAAGGAAAGTCTGATAGGAGCCATAAACCTAGAGCATAGTGGTTCCCCCCTGATGGTCTGGGGACCCAGATCTATTCCATGGTAACATTTTTATTTCCATGCACTGATAAGAGCAATAAGTATGATGATATGAATTTCAAAACATTTCTTATAAAATATTTAAGACTAGCCGGGGGTGGTGGCGCACGCCTGTAATCCCAGCACTTGGGAGGCTGAGGCAGGAGGATCACCAGTTCAAAGCCAGCCTCAGCAATGGTGAGGCACTTAGCAACTCAGTGAGACCCTGTCTCTAATAAAATACAAAAAAGGGCTAGGGATGTGGCCCAGTGGTCGAGTGCCCCTGAGTTCAATCCCCGGTATCAGAAAAAAAAAATTAAGGCTTATAAAAATGTATGAAGAAAATACAATAAACATCTGTGTACCACCACTTAGCCTAGAAAGCAGACATTAAAAATGCCTTTTAGCCGGGCGTGGTGGCACACACCTGTAATCCCAGCACTTGTGAGGCTGAGGCAGGAGGATCACCAGTTCAAAGCCAGCCTCAGTAATGGTGAGGCACTCAGCAACTCAGTGAGACCCTGTCTCTAATAAAATACACAAAAGGGCTGGGGATGTGGCCCAGTGGTTAAATGCCCCGAGTTCAATCCCTGGTACCAAAAAAAAAAAAAAAAAAAAAAAAAAAAAAAAAAATGCCCTTTATTTTCTTTTAAATGATGATAGAAATTTTATGACCTTACTCAAAAAAATATTGAAGGTTGATAATCTTTTATACTCTTAAAATTTTTCTTGAAATATTATTTTGTGAAATCTCAAAGTCTGAGAACTGCTGAGAAGTACCCACTAGAAGGTGTTATGTACCATGTGTGGAAGAGGAGCTATTCAGACCTAGATCCAGAGCAAACCAGGCTTCATGCTGTTCAGAGCATCCAATCAGCACCGAATCTTCTATTCTTTGTGCATCCTGTCCAAACTTACCCAGGAGCCTTTCCAACTCTAAGAAACAGAAAAGGAGAACATATATATACAACAAGCAAACAAACAAGAGTTTCAATAATATCACCATAGCCAGATCAGACTTACAGGAAATCATCTACTTCAGCTTGAAGTAAGTATCCAGTTGCCCCTCAGTATCTGTGGGGACTGATTACAGAACCACCCAAAGATACCAAAATCTGCAGATGCTTAAGTCTCTTATATAAAATGGTATAGTGTTTTACATATAACCTATGTATCCTTCCATAAACTTTTTTTTTTTCTTTTTTTTTTTTTGTACCAGGGATTGAACTCAGGGGCACTTGACCACTGGGCCACATCCCCAGCCCTTTTTTGTATTTTATTAGAGACAGGGTCTCACTGAGTTGCTAAGTGCCTCACATTGCTGAGGCTGGTTTTGAACTGGTGATCCTCCTGCCTCAGCCTCCCAAGTGCTGGGATTACAGGTATGCGCCACCATGCCCGGCTAAAGGGCATTTTTAATGTCTGCTTTCTAGGCTAAGTGGTGGGTACCACCATGCCTGGCATCCTTCCATAAACTTTAAATCATCTCTAGATTATTCATAATCACCAGTACACTGCAAATGATAAGTAAATAATTGTTATACTGTATGGTTTAGGGGGAAATGACAAGAAAAAGTCAATACATGTTCAGCACAGCCACAATTTAAAAAAAATTTATTTGGGGGCATCCACAGTTGTTTGACTCTGAGGATATGGAGGCCAACTGTACTTAAAGTCACTGCTCTGTAGCTAATTAGTTGTGTAACATTCATTGGTTTAATAATTTAACATCCTTAGGCCTCTCTTTTCTCAACAGCAATCTGAGGGCTTTACACCAAAGAAGGAATTCT
Organism: Tamias sibiricus; assembly: GCA_025594165.1. Classification (NCBI taxonomy): domain Eukaryota; kingdom Metazoa; phylum Chordata; class Mammalia; order Rodentia; family Sciuridae; genus Tamias; species Tamias sibiricus. The sequence goes on along the minus strand of CM046663.1, from coordinate 119,667,994 downwards.
GTGTAATTCTGTTTACGATTGTATGATGCAAGGAATATACCACTTCATTCATAATATGAGTGATAGTCAACTTCTTCAGGTATTGAAAAAATATTTACTGCCTTTGAATGGAGTCCTTGTATTTGTTGAAAACTACCTATGCAAGTACTCCAACATCTGACCCATGACAGAAATTTACTGGCAATGTATTTAGAAGTTAGCCACTATATAGTGACTTGTTATATTTATGTATCAATATAAAACTGAAAGTTAATATTTGAATACCCAATCCCAGCTGGGTGCTATGGCACAGGCTTGTAGTCCCATGTACTCAGGAGGCTAAGGCAGGTGGATTATTTGAGCCCAGGTGCTCAAGGCCAACCTGGGCAACATAGTGAAATATTGAGATCCCATCTAAAAAAACAACCCCTCCCACCAAATCCCAACAGCTTAGATATCTATATTTACACACCCTAAAAAAGAGTTCTCAAAACAAATTAATTTTAATTCACTTTAAATTTTGATCTTAGGAGGCACACACCTGTAATCCTAGTGGCTCAAGAGGCAGGAGGATCATGAGTTCAAAGCCAGCCTCAGCAAAAATGAGGTGCTACATAACTCAGTGAGACCCTATCTCTAAATAAAATACCCTGGGAATGTGGCTCAGTGACCAAATGCCCCTAAGTTCAATTAGGGGGAAAAAAATTTTTTTTTTTTTTTGGATCTAGTAAAAATTAAGAGAGGATGTAAATCTTAAACAGTTAAATAATTACAACTTCACGGAGGCTAGAAATCACCAGTGTTAAGCAGAGGTTGGCAAACTTTCTCTATAAAGAGATACTAATTATTTCAGGCTTTGTGAGTCATACAATCTGTTACAATACTCAGCTGCCATTGTGTGGCAAAAGCAGCCATCAACAGTATGTCAACAAATAACTGTGGCTGTGTTCCAGTAAAAATTTATTTATAGGGGCTGAGGATGTAGTGCAATGACAGAGTGTATTCATCATGTATGAGGCCCTGGGTTCAATCCCCAGCACTGAAAAAACAAATGTTTTTACAAGACAGGTAACAGGTTCCATTTGACAGCAGTTTTGTTGACCTCCAGTTTAAAATATTAGAGTTCATATCATCACCTAATATTTGACTGGCCAACTGAGGTTGTCCATACAATAAATGATTAATTGGCAGAAGCAGCTGTAAAAGCTTGAGAGATAGAAGCTGTTTGGAAAATTTGGATGCTAAAGTTCAAGGATATTTCTCTGAGATCCAATATGGACTGAATTCTGCTTATTGGCCACAGACTGGTCTACTCTATGGGTCTGCATTGGGCTTACCTGATAGGCTAAGCCGGGGGACCAGGTATTGATGTCCTGATGTCTGAAGCAAAGGAGCCAGGCTGTGAAAGAGGTAAAATGCTCCTGTCTGCTGGGCTTTTCTGCATGCATCATCATCTTCTTTTAGTTCAAATAAATACCTGCATTTGGGAAATAATTAAGCCATTATAAGACCATACTTATTAGCATAGCATATATTTTTGAGAATTGTGTTCCTGCATCCCTCTCCTACCATGGTTATTTCCCTTTACTTATTTATTTGCATTCTAATGTGCTCTAAAAAGGATCTGAGGTGGCTACCAGCAATCATTGCTTCTGTCCTTCATTCTGCTGCACCCCTGGCTCACACTTCTGTGATTGCACTGTTGTACTATTTGTTCATTTGTCTCCGTTGGAAGACTTTGATCTTCTTAAGGGCAGAGTCTGCCTTTCTCAGCTCTGCATCTCAGTGATTAGCATATTGAATGGCTCAATTTGATAAATATTTATTGAATTGAACTTCAAGGGTAATAAATATTTACTGAATGAACCTCAAGGAACTTTGCCAATATTATGCTGTGAGGCAAGAATTTACAGGCAGTGGAGTGAAAGGAAAACAGGTACCATGATGAAACATCAACCAAAGAATACCTAGAGAAAGGAGCAGACACTATACCTTCAGGAGCTTTCATTCGATCTAGCAAAGACAAAAGAACACATTTATCTTCAAGCACCCTTGCTTTAAACATCTAGCTCCAAAGGTAGACACTATTAGCTGTTATCTGTATTGAAGGGACCACCGATGAAGTCTATACAGGACTTGTTTAATGAGGACAGTGTTTTCAATAGCCAAAATGAAAATGTGGGAAAATAAATATCCTTTTATTGATTATTCAGAAAGAGATAAAATGGAATTCTAGGCTTCTCCAATACCTTCATTAAGGGTGGTCTGAAACATTAGAATGGCCAATGGGGAGGGAGGGGAAAGGAGGTGGCAAAAGGGTCAAGAAAAAAAAAAAAAAAAGATGGTAGAATGAGATGGATATCATTACCCTAAGTGCATGTATGAAGTCACGAATGGTGTGAATATACTTTGTATACAACCAGAGATATGTAAAAACGTGCTCTGCAAATATAATAGGAAATGTAATATATTCTGCTGTCATTTCTAACAACTTAGAATAAAAAATAAATTTGAAAAAAAAAGGGGGGGGGGGTCTGAATCTATTCCTTCAAGATCCTTGGGAATTCAGTCAAGGTCCATGTGATTCAGTGGAGACCAAACGTAGATTCTTTTTTGGGTCTTAGAATTAACCATTTTTGCCTATCAAAAACCCTAAAACAGATTCTTAGGTATATGGCATATTTTGTCAAATAAGTGGAAAATGTGATTTACTGATACATTCTATAGGGCCTGGGAGCATCTGTAACACCAGTAGGCAGAATCAGCTTAACAGTAAAAATACAAAACAAAATGACAAACACATCCCAGTAGCCATTTTTAGGAACCTATTTTGATTGTGTAGGAATTATAATGAACTCTATAACTAGAAAACAAAAGAAACCAGATCTTTTAAGACCTGTGATATTTTAAAACAGCTTGGAGCGGGGAGTAAAGACTCCATGTTTGTCAAAGGAGAGCTACCAAGAAGTTACCAAATAGAAATAATGGAACAAACACTGTTGCTTTCTCAAAAGAGTAAGAGTGGTACAACCTGTGCTCTGCCCCAATGACCCTAAAAAGCAAAACACCCACAAATGGAATAGGAGCTAAGGTCCAAAAGTTCCTCATACTCTTCTCAGTAAAGAACTCTGTTTTAAAATAATTCTTTTTTCTCCCTTTAGTTATAATAGCATAGAAGTCACTATGCTAAGATTATACCAAGAAAACTTTTAACTGTTTTTTCTTATTTTACCCATAAAAAAATAGTCATTCTTTAGAAATCAGAAAATACAATTATCAACATTTTTTAAAAAAAAGGAAATAATCAGCAATCCTACCAGAGATGATCACTATTTGTACTTTGGAACTCTACTACTATTAATATTATATATCAGTGCATGTATAGGTATATTTAGAATCAGTCATACTTACTCATTTGTAGTCTTTTCTTCTTAAATATATATAAACATTTTTTACAGTATAACATAGTCTTTACTGATAGACTTTTTTTAAAAAAAATTTTGTTTATTTGTTTAAGTTGTACACAATGCCTTTATTTTTAGGTGGTGCTGAGGATGGAACCCGGGCTGTGCATGTGATAGGTAAGTACTCTACCGCTGAGCCACAACCCCAGCCCCTACTGATAGACTTTTATTCTTTTCTCACACTTTCAATTCATTTTAAATACATTTAATCACTTTAAGATTCTCATTTCCTAGACTTTGCTCAATAATTTTGTTATTATGTTTGGAGTCTCAGATTAAGAAGGACAAACATCTCAATGTCCAACAATATCCAAAAAAATTTGCAATTTTGTTGTTTGTTCACTCTTGCTCATGAAGAATTTTATGCTTATGCACCTATAAGTTTTGCACTGGGCACTCAAGTTTGGCAAGGCTACCTGGAGAGCCTGGTTGTGCGTGTCTTGCTCCTGAAGTGTTTTACATTTGATTTGCAAGGTGTCCCAGGATTATTAACAGTCCAGGATTACTATTTAAATTCCTTTATTAGGTGAGGGTTCTTGGGCTATACCACAGAGATTGCGTACATTCAAACCATAAAAACTATGAGAGCAGGCTAGTGATTTCAAATTTCTCCAGGCTAAGACAAAAAATTCCTTTGTCATCTCCCTGTGATTGTAGATTTTTATTTTTTAGTCTGCTTTTTGCTGAAGGTTAGTTCTTTTGGGGGGAAGGAGGTATTAGAGTTATCTACATTATTTTCAGGAAACTTCATGAAATATTATTCAATATAATTCTTAATGTGTTTATCATTCTATCTATGCATGAACTTTAATTAATTAATTAATTTTTTGGTACTGGGGATTGAACTCAGGGGCACTCGACCACTGGACCACATCCCCAGCCCTTTTTTGTATTTTATTAGAGACAGGGTCTCACTGAGTAGCTAAGTGCCTCACCATTGCTGAGGCTGGCTTTGAACTGGTGATCCTCCTGCCTCAGCTCCCCAAGTGCTGGGATTACAGGTGTGTGCCTGGCTTGAACTTTAATTTATTAATTAAATTTAATTAATTAATTTAATTTATTAATTAAATCCTCCCTTATTGTTCATTCATGAATACTTCAGTACCTACTATGCACTGTTTTATGCACTAAGGGTATCATAGTGGAAAAGACAAAGTCTTATCTTTATTATTTTGGTGGTGTTGGGGATCACACCCAGGCCTCATGCATGCCAAGAAAGTGCTCTACCACTGGGCCACATCCATAGCCCCAAAGTCTTAACAGAATTTACATTCAAGGGTGTGAGATATTTTAGGTATTTTAGATATTATTGGAAATTTCATTTCTTTAAAATCTTTTCAATGGTACATAATTTACATTGAACATTCTTAATGGTAATTTCATATTTAATCCTCAAAATGGGATTTTGAGATGTTTAGATTTCATAACTTATTAGGCACAAAATAGAATAATGAGAGCTCAGGTTAGTCACAACTTACCTAGACTTAGCGACATAGGTTGACAGGAGCCTATAGCAACAAAAGGATTTTCCTCTGAAAGCTATTCCATAATACAGAGACATTGTGAGATCCCTAGAGAAAAGAGGAGTTTTAAAAAAACTAAAGTAACAAATCACCAAGAGTTATATTTTAAGCCAGGTTAGCATGGCTTTGCAATGTTAAGAGAAACTAAATAAGAGCCAGGTGATCTGGCTTCCCTGTTGCATTTCCACCACTAACCAACCACGGGATCTCAAATTTTTCCGTGCTTCTCGCTTTATCTACAAAATTGAAATTTGTTCTGCCAAGCTGACAAGTTGTGAGAATCACCTAATTATCCTGCATATTGTGGATTGTTGCAGGGAGGAGGCTGCCAGGCTATGGCCCACATCTCTCTCCTTCCTTGCATGTAGGCAAAAACAAGGCTGTGTCCTAACAATCAAATATGACTGGAAGTGGTATGTCCCTTCTAGGCTGAAGCAATCATGAAGTGGGTATGCCTTTTCCATTTTCTTTTTTTCCTTCTCCTTGTAAGACACCATGTGAAAAGGATAGATTAGATGGTGAAGCTGGATCCTTCATTTACACATGGAGGAAAAGCTGTCCACTGACCAAAAGACCCTCTATGTTGGATTATTTGTGAGAAATAAAATACTACCACATAGGCTGAGGGATATAGCTCAGCGATGGAGCACTTGCCCAGTGTGCACAGGCCCTAGGTTTAATCCTCAGCACTACAAGAAAATAAATAAGAGTTTCCGCCATGTTAAGTCACTAAAATGCTTCATTTTATTTTTATTTTTTGGTGTTGAGGATTTTGAAAGCAGGCCTTGTGCAGGGAGCATGATCTCTGCTGCTGAGTTATATCCCTGGCCATCGAATTTTTCTGATAGAATCTTGCTGTGTTTGCCTAGGCTGGTCTTAAAACTCCTAGGCTCAAGTGATTCTCCTGCCTCTGCCTTCCAAATAGCTGAGACTACAGGCACACACTACTGCATCTGGCTTGGCTACTGAAAATTTGAAGTTTATTTATTACAGTGTCAAGCATTACTCTTATTAATAGACCAAGTAACAAGCCTGGGATATCTCCAGAGTAATGAAACCAAGTTTCTCAGAATACATAAAAACCAGCATCCCTCTGGGAATGAAGTAGTAGGAAATTCTGTAGATAAGAAAAATTTAAATTCATGGACACTAGGAAAATATTTCAAAAGGCATCTATATAAATTCACATGGATCCAAGACAGTTTCTATCTTTTGTAGCTCACTGGAAGAGAAAAAAAATCTGTATCTGAAGAATCTATTCTGTAAAACATTATTCCTTTTATTATTTATTTTATTTTTCCATGCTGGGGATTGAATCCAGGGCCTAAGGCATGCTAAGCAAGCACTCTACCACTAAGCTATAACCATGGCCCCCAGGGTTCCTTTTATTTATTTATTTATTTATTTATTTATAAAACACCTTTTCATTAGTTGTTGATGGACCTTTATTTATTTATATGTGGTGCTGAGAATCGAACCACAGTGCCTCAGACATGGTAGGCAAGTGCTCTACCACTGAGCCACAACTCCAGTCCCTATTTATTTTTTAATTAAAAAAAATTTTTTTTTAGTTGTAGATGGACACAATACCTTTATTTTATTTATTTATTTTTATGTGGTGCTGAGGATTGAACACAGTGCCTCACACATGCTAGGCGAATGCTCTATCCCTGAGCTACAACTCCAGCCCCCAGGATTCCTTTTAAACTGTATGTCAGTAGTATTTTCTTCCCCATGAAAATTACCTTTCACATTAGCAGCAAAAAAAACAAAAACAAAACAAAACAAAAAAACAATAACTTTCACTGAAAAAATGGGAAAAATCAGTACAGCTATACAGCTAAATAACAAGTCATCCCTTTAATTTTGCCCAAGGAAAGCAAGCTTTGACCCTAACCTACCAAGGAATAAGTAAAGTTTGAGGCCTACTTCTTGGTTGCATAATTATGAGTCACTGGTGACTAATCCTTGGATAGTTTTAGCCGCAATCTATGTCCTAAGCAAGGGTAAAATATATTTAGCAATGGGCGTCAACAAAGTATTTACTGAATACTGACTTTACACAGGGTCTCTTAAGAAGCACAAAAATGTACAGGATGAAAATCCCTACGTTCAAGAAATTTTAGCAAGAGAGAGAACACAAATATATAACTAGCTTTCAGAGAAGGAATATGTGATATGTGGGTTGCAAAGCACTTTTTGAGACAGTATTAAAGGTAAAATTCCCATTTTAATAATCAGGGACTTGTGTGATATATTGGGAGAAATGTATTTTCAGTCAATATTTGTAATTGAAGTCAATATTTCTAGTTCATATACAACTCAGGAAATGTGAATTGAAACAATATTTTTAGAGATCAATTTAAGAATACTTATTAAAATGTTAAAAAAGCATCCCTTTCACCTGACAATTCCACTTCTAGGAATTTATTCTAGGAAGAGAAGGACATGTACAAGAATGTTTTAAAAATTATGACGAAATGGAATAACACACTTTGCTGTTAAAAATAAATAGAAAATAATATAACAATTAAAAAATATCTATGTGGTAATAGGGAAGTTTATTCAGAATATATCATTAAGTAAGAAAAGCACAGGGGGCAATAGGAGATGTTGGTCAAAAGAACTAAAGATAATATTTTAGACAGGATAATTAAGTTAGACAGGATATTCAATTCTGGAGATCTTTTTTTTTTTTTTAGTACTGGGGATTAAACTCAGGGGCACTCGACCACTAAGCCATATCCCCAGCCCTTTTTTGTATTTTATTTAGAGACAGGGTCTTACTGAATTGCTAAGTACCTCACCATTGCTGAGGCTGGCTTTGAACTTGTGATCCTCCTGTCTCAGCCTCCCAAGTGCTGGGGTTACAGGTATGCGCCACCCCACCAGGCTTAAATTCTGGAGATCTATTGTGTTGCCTGATGACGATAGTTAAAGTATTGTATATATGAAAATTATTAAGAGAATATATCTTAAGTGTCCTTACTACAATTAAAAAAAAAAAAATCATGGGCTAGGGCTGTGGCTCAGTGGTAGAGTGCTTGCCTAGCATGTGTGAGGCACTGGGTTCGAACCTCAGCACCACATAAAAAAAATAAATAAATAGGGCTGGGGATATAGCTCAGTTGGTAGAGTGCTTGCCTCACATGCACAAGGCCCTGGGCTTAATTCCAAGCACAATAAATAAATAAATAAAACAAAATAAAGGTATTGCATCCATCTACAACTCAAAGAAAAATTTTAAAAAATCACAAGGATGTGAAGTGATGGACATATTAGTTTGATTTAATAACTTCATAAGATGAAAATGCATATATCAAAATTGTGTGATGCATATATACATATATATAATTTTTATATATTATGCTATAATATATATTATATATGATTTTTATTTGCCAATTATACCTTACACTGGAGGAAAATGGTGATATTTGTTTGGTTAGCATGATCTAATGATTTTATAAAGAAGTGGACATATACATATATGTTCCAGAGTACATAATTTGTGTATTTGTTTATATTTTTCAAATGACTAGAAATACACATACCAAAATCTTTTTTTGTTAAATATTTTTTAGTTGTCAATGGACCTTTATTTTATTTATTTATGTGTGGTACTAAGAATCGAACCCAGTGCCTCACACATGCTAGGCAAGCGCTGTACCACTGAGCTACAACTCCATCCCATATACCAAATTCTTAACAGTGACTAATTTGGGAGAGAGGGAAGGAGATAAGGGATGAAAGAGGTACTTGCAATTTTTACTTTATTCATTTCTGCACTTAATTTTTTTTTCTTTTTGCAGCACTGGGGACTGAAAAACCAGGGATGCTCTACTACTAAGCTACATCCCCAGCCCCCCACCTTTTTTTAACCTTTATTTATTTATCTTTATGTGGTGTTGAGGATAGAACCCAGTGCCTCATCTGTGCTAGGCGAGTGCTCTACCACTGACTGAGCCACAACCCCAGCCCCTTTTATTTTTTTATTTTGAGACAGGGTCTTGCTAAATTGCCGAAACTGGCCTTCAACCTGTGATCTTCTTGCCCCCAGCCTACCAAGTCGCTAAGATTACAGGTATGTGCCACCTTGTCCAGTTTGAACTTAAACAAACCTTTTTGTAACCATATGTACCTATTCCTTTTTAAATAAAAGAAAGTATCATAAAATAGTAGTTCCTGGGACTAACTGGTCAATGAGGCTATTTCTAAGCCTCTGTTACTGGAAATACCTCACCATATTCCCTGTGAGTCAAAGGGAATTCCTTTGGAGTATTTTTTGGATCCTGGGAACTGCAAGAACTATTTGGTTGTGGTTTTAACTAGTGATGACTCTATGTAGCCCAGTGTAGTTGGTTATCTGATGTTTTGCCCAGTTTCTGCTACCAGGTTAACCTTAGTCAATGGTTGAATTATCATGGCTGACTCAGTCCCCCCCCCCCCCTTTAAAGTACATAGCCTGATAGAGATGAAAAGTAATATTACTTTTATCAAAAACTAATAAATGATGACCTTAAGATTAACAATTTCGGGGGGACTGGGATTGTGGCTCAGTGGTAGAGCACTCGCCTAGCACGTGCGCAGCCCGGGTTCGATCCTTAGCACCACGTAAAAACAAACGCATTGTGTACAACTAAAGCAAACAAATAAATATATATAAAAAAAGATTAACAATTTCTCCGAACCCTCTGAAATCAACGAGTCACACAGGTTTCTCATTCTGTTCATCTTTCCAGAAGGAGGATTAATTTATAAAGCCTAAAAGCATGACAAAAATAGTATCTCAAATCTTTATCACCAAGAAGAGGTTAAGACTCTCGTGTTTGGGAGACCCCTCTGAAGAGAGTCTGTCTATCTTGGCACGACTGTAGATCTCAACCATATGGGGAACTGAGGAACCAGTGGGCTACAAATTTCAAGGTCTTATGACTTGCTTTCTAAAAGGTCATATTTCCTCCTTTAACTAAAAAATTAAGGCATAGAGTGAGAAGTTAGCAAATTCTATCTTTAAACAACTCTTCAAAGAAGTATCAGAAAGTGATGAACTGTAGTTAATGAGATAGCTTTACAAGTGCAAAACTGGTCATTCCCCTGGTTTCTGTAAGACAGAGGAGAGATTAACCTAAATTGTAAAACGCTGTAACTAAGAGCTTTTATTACGTTCTAATTATGTCTCCCTATAAAATCCTTCTTGTACTTAGAACCTGAGCACATTTCTGTTCTACTGTACTCACTCTGAATTCTTTTGAGGGTGCCTTCCTAGGCCTCAAGAATCATTAGAAACCAGCAAACTCCAAACATTCAAGTTCGAACAGTTTCTCTTCCCAGGATAGACCATTGCAGCTTCTGCCACACCTCCCAGAATCCTCTTAAAAGACTCACTCTGGGAAATGTAATTTAATGCCTGTGCCTGATAAAGTTATCTATTGTTGTCAAAAAGCATACTTCTGCCACACTTCCCAGAGTTCTCCTAAGCGATGCACTCTGGGAACTGTAGTTCAATTTCTAGGCATGGTGCTGTGTTTTATAATTGCAAAGTTAACCACGACCTTGTGATGAATTTGTAAGATCTTTTTTTTAATTCTTTTTTTTTTTAGTTATAGAGGAACACAGTATCTTTATTTATTTATTTCATGTGGTGCTGAGGCAAGTGCTCTACTACTGAGCCAAACCCCAGCCCCCTAAGATATTAACACCAAGAGAAATACCATGTGTGGAAAAAGTAAAGTGGCATTATATCCATTTTTTAAAAATATTTTTTTAATATTTATTTATTTATTTTAGTTGTACACAATGTCTTTTATTTTTACATGGTGCTGAGGATTGAACCCAGGCCGCGCACGTGCTAGGCGGGCGCTCTACCGCTGAGCCACAACCCCAGCCCCTATACCCATTTTTAAATAACAAAATGATAAAGTTATAAATCCACCCTGAAATACAGAATGCATATATTATAGGGATAGGGCAAAGGGGAGTGGGAATCAGATAACTTTACCTTTCTTTTTAAATAATTCTATCTCTGTCCGCTTTAGAGCTAATTCTAACATTTCATGAAATTCTGCTAATCTAAAAATACAGGACTGTGTCTAGCTGTGTTTGAGCTTTGGGTAGAATTTATCCTTTGATTGATTGGAGAAGAACATTCCATCTGACTGAAAGCAATCCCTTCCCTTGGTCCTGCCCTGTTCTCTTCGTACTACTGAAGTTACTTTCTTATAGGAAAAGACAACTTTGAAGGCCATTCATTTAGCATATATTTAATGAGTATCAAATATGCCTGGGAATATTAAAGGCATAGAATGCATAAACATATGTAACTTGCAGTTTATAGAATGCAACAAACAAGTAAATATATTATTTGTCAGGGGGTTATAAGTGCTAGAGAGAAAAATAAAGCAAGTTAATAAGAGGAATAATTTTTGCTATTTTATACAGGATGGTCAGCCTTACTGTTAAGGCAATATTTGAGCAAAGACCTCAAAGGCTGTAACAGAAAAAGCCAAGTTGATATCCATAGGAATATATTTGTAGACAGAACAAAATGAGCATATACAAAGGCCCTGGGTGGGAATGTGTCTGGCAGGTTTGAGGAAAGGATAAGACAGGATAGTATCAGAGATGAGGTCAAAGAGTAGTTAGGTATTAGATCACATAAGGTCTTACAAGTCTTAAATTCTTATAAAACCATTGCAATGTTTTTTGGCTCTTATGGGAAGAGGGATAGGATATCACTGAAGGACTTGAACAGAACAATTAAATTATTTGACTTACATTTTAAAAGAATCACTGTGTGTGGAGGTCAGACTGTAGAGGACAATGATAAACTAAATCCTGAATGTCCTAGTTGATATGTACCTAGATCACATGGGAAGGAAGAGCAGAGCTGGTTAGTTCACCAGCCATTTCTTTTGAACCTCTTCCATTATACATGAACTGAAGCTTTTTAAAAAATATTTTTTTAGTTGTCAATGAACCTTTATTTTTTATTTATTGATAAGTGGTGCTGAGAATCAAACCCAGTGCCTCATACATGCTAGGCAAGCGCTCTGCCACTGAGCCACAATCCCAGCCCTGAACGGAAGCTTTTAACAAGTTTGATTCATTATCTTTAAGGAAGGCACAAACATTTTGAGGGAAACAAGATATAAAGTCAATGAATTCCAAAGAGTTGGTAGAGCGCACTTAGGGGAAAATGTTCCAGGCGCAATGCTAAGTGTGTCACATATTTTATCATTAATCTTTATATCCTATGTAATATGTATTATTATTTGCACTTTATACTGTTTTAAGAAAACAGAGACTTAGAAAAGTTAAATAATTTGTCCATATTTACATAACTAGTCAAAAGAAGGGCTGGGACTTTCACTCAAAGCTGTCAAACTCCAGACAGAAGCTGTGGTTTTGACCACTATAATGTTCTATAGACCTAGGGTATATCTCTGACCAGGTGTGGGTCAGGAAAACTGAACAAAAATATTGAAAAGTATTGGAATGTTATAAAGAATCTTATGTTGATAGATTGGAGAACTTGATTTTATTAAGATGGCAATATTCCCCAAATTTACCTTTAAATCCAATGCAATCCCTATAAAAAATCTCAGCTGGCTTTTTTTTGCACAAGCAACAAAAGAAAATAAACAGGATTCCAAAAAATTTAAAACTTTTGCACTACAAACAATACCAGTAAGAACACGAAAAGATAACCCACAGAATCGGAAATAATGATTGTATGTCATGTATCTGTTAAGAAACTTGTTTCCAAAATATATAAAGAACACAGACAACTCAGTAATAAGAAGATAAACAAGCCAATTTTAAAAATAAACAAAGGATCTGATAGTTATTTCTCAAAGGATGATACAAAAGTGACCAAAAAGCACATGAAAAAAAAAATGTTCAACATCATTAACAAACAGAACATATAAATCAAAACCACAAGATACTATTTCATATCTGTGAGGATAGCTACAATCAAAAAGGCAAATAATGGGCTGGGGTTGTGGCTCAGAGGTCGAGCCTAGCATGTATGAGGCACTGGGTTCAATCCTCAGCACCACATAAAAATAAAGACATTTTTTTTTTTTTTTTTTTTTTTTTTTTTAGTGGTGCTGGGGATTGAACCCAGGGCCTTGTGCATGTGAGGCAAGCACTCTACCAACTGAGCTATTTCCCCAGCCCTAAGATATTATTTTTTTTAAAAAAGGCAAATAATGACAAGATGTAGAGAAATTGGAACCCTTAAACACAGATGGTGACATTGTTAATGGTGCAACCACTTTGGAAAACATCTCACAGTTACTCAAAAAGTTACGGACTTACCATATGACCAAGCAATTTCACTCCATGTTATATACCCAGGATAATTGAAAAGAAATATCCACACAAAAACTTGTACATGAATTTTCATAGCAGCATTATTTAAGTAGTCAAAAAGTAGAAACAACCCAAAAGTTCAGCAACTGACAAGTGGATAAACAAAATGTTCTTTATCATATATTGGCATTTTATTCACCAATAAAAATGAAGTATTGATATATGCTACAACAGAAATGAACTTGAAAACATTATGCTAAGTGAAAGACTCAGTCATAAAATTTACATATTGCATTTATATTAATGTTCATAAAAGGCAAATCTATAGAGGCAGAAAATAGATTAGTGATTGCTTAACAATGGAAGAAATTATATGAAATAAACATAGAGATATGATTACATTCATATGAAATGTTCAGGTTGTGAAAATCTATGAGACAAAAAGTAGATTAGTGGTTGCCTGGGGAGGTTGGGGGAAGAGTTTGGAAATAATGGGGTGGCCACAAATGGGAACAGATTTTTTAAAAAATATTTATTTATTTGCTTTAGTTGTACACAATGTGTTTATTTGTACGTGGTGCTGAGGATAGAACCCGGGCCACGCACGTGCTAGGCAAGCGCTCTACTGTTGAGCCACAACCCCAGCCCCCGGGAACAGATTTTTAGTTTTTTTTTTTTTTTTTTCCTTTGACGGATGCAAAAGTCCTAAAATTGATTGTGGTGCTAATTGTTCTATTCTGTGACTCTACTAAAGATCATTGAATTATACATTTAAGTGGGTAAATTGCATGTTATTTCAATTATATCTCAATAAAGCTATTAAAACTCAACCAAACAATTAGAGTACATGGTTAGTAAACACAAAACATATGTTATTAATAATCCTTATAGTTTTTTTAGGTAATGAGGTAAAATTGTGTTTCCTCAGACATGCTTAATTTCAAAGTAATAGGATTTATTTAGTGGTATAATAAATGAACACTGAGCACACTTTTAAAAAAAAAATATATATTTATTTGTTTTAGTTGTACACAATGCCTTTATTCTTACGTGGTGCTGAGGATCGAACCCGGGCTGCGCACGTGCTAAGCGAGCACTCTACCACTGAGCCACATCCCCAGCCCCTGAACACACTTTTAAGGGCATTGAATCCCAGTCTAGCCATTTTAAAAAAAATATTTATTTATTTGCTTTAGTTGTACACAATACATTTATTTTTATGTGGTGCTGAGGATCGAACCTGGGCCGGGCATGTGCTAGGCGAGCACTCTACCACTGAGCCACAACACCAGCACAGTCTAGCCATTTTTAAAAATATTTTTTCAGTTGTAGATGGACACAGCATCTTTATCTATTTTTATATGGTGCTGAGGATAGAACCCAGTGCTTCACACGTGCAAGGCAAGAGCTCTACCACTGAGCCACAGCCTAGCACCCCCAGGCTAGCCTTTTGGTGGTAAAGGAAAAGTAACAGTGTGTTCATTCATTGAAATCTATCATGTGCTTGGTATCATGCTAGAATTGGCAATATGATGGTGAATAAACTATTGTCTTTGCCATCAAGAAACTAGTTATGCATGTATGTGTGTAGTGTGTATGGGGTGTGTTGTGTGAATGTGTGTGTACAGGTGTGTACATAAATGAGTGAGCACACAAATATATGAGACAATAGTCCAGTTACTCAGCCTTTGACCAATTACAGGAATGGACATTAGGAAGTAAGGCATGTGCTAGCAAACTTGGAGAAAAATTGGAAGTTTGTTCAGTAAGCAGGCTTATATTTGGATATTGTTTTACTTTCTGTAGAACAAGAAATAGATTTTAGCAAATGAGGATGGGAAAGGGTTTACACGAGGACTCTTCAAATATAAGCCACTGGCAAAGAGCTCTGTCCATTTGAGCCAATGATGCCCTAAACATGGGGTGATCCTTGTGCTTCTCTTCAAAAACAAAGTAGAATAGGTTTCCCTCCTTGCTATCTTCTCAAACATGAAGTGATGCTTAACACACAGCAATGAATAGAGCCAAGACCAAAGGCCATACACAGCTGGAAGTGAAGATGGAAAAAGAAAAATTAGGGTAAAGTTAAAAATAATTTGAATACATGATCTTTAAAAAGTATAATGCATGTTATAATGGCCATTTGATGGATGAAGAAATTTCAGCATAAAAGTTAGAGCAATCCAATCAGGAACATTCTACTATCCTCTTTTTTATTTTAAAAAATTTTTTAAAGTGTTTTTTTTACTTATATATGGACACAATAACTTTATTTTATTTTTTTATATGATGCTGAGGATTGAACCCAGTACTTCACACGTGCTGGGCAAACACTCTACCACTAAGCCATAACCCCAATCCCCTACTATCCTCTATTATCCACTTAATGGTGGACCAGGACCCAAGTTCATTGAATCTATTAGTGCTTTTTCCAAACCAAGAGTTATTCTTCCAAGTCTTGCTTCACCAAATCAAGCTGAGATTTCTGGCATTCCTGCTGGGTGTTTTTGACCTCTTGACAAGTTCATTTGGGTGGAAGAATGTAAGGACTGGCCAAGCTCTACAAATCTTCCAGTCAGCCAAGTCAGTTTGTTTGTTTATAAACAGAAGCATTCTCAAATGTAATTTCTTGTTTTCAGTAAACTATTTTTAAAATTGTAAACATTTTCTATGATTGATAGAATAAGTGTTAGATATTACCCTGTAATACTATAAAACTGAAAATATTTAATATTTGTAACTCAAACTAGTTATATTCAAAAGATGATAAATTTCTTAGGAAAGAGACCAGAAAATGAAAGAGGAGCAAATAGAGTCTGCTACATCTGTCAGGATATTCATCAGTTTTCACACACCAACATTAATAAATAATTGCTCTTCATTCGCTAACATTTTTAGTATCTAATACAAGGCCTGGCACATTGTAGGTGCTCAGTAAATATTTGTTGAATGAATGAAGACATGAATAATTAAAATAGTCTTCCTATTACAACAATTCCCTTTGGGAAACAGATTCATTTAGGAATTAGAAATTTTGTTCAAAATAAGACAACAGTTAAGAACAGAGAGTATTTTCTAAAATGGCCATTAATATTAGGGGTAGGAGTTGGGCTTGGTGACGAACAACTGTAGTCCCAGATACTTGGGAAGTGACGAACAACTGTAGTCCCAGATACTTGGGAAGCTGAGATTCTCAACTGACATGTAGCCTATCTTTGGCTTTTAACAATTTTTGGGGGGAGGTGCTGGGGGTTGAACTCAGGGGCAGTCAATCACTGAGCCACATCCCCTGCCCTATTTTGTATTTTATTCTGATCCTTCTGCCTCAGCCTCCTGAACCACTGGGATTGCAGGCACGCGTCACCACGTGTGCTTAACAATTTGTTAAAATGTTTGCTGATTTCTTTTTTGTCATTGTTGTTCTGCTGAAGGGTTGAATTTTGTGTCCTGTTTCTCCTTGGATCTCAGGTTACTTGGTTTTCTCTTGACCTCAGCTGTCTGTTATGATCAAAACTTTATTATTGTATAGATTATTGTCTCCCCGTACCCCCCACCCCGCCCCTTGTAAGGATGGAAGTACTTCTTTGCCATTTTCTACATCCAAAGAAGAAGAAATCACACCTAAACTGGAAACTGAGCAATCTGAAGAGTCTTAATAGTTGGAGGAGGTGGGAAATGAACACTATGTAGGCAACATACAGTATTTATTAACTGTTACAAAATATAATCAGTAAATAGAATTATGGTATATTCCAGATAAAATACAAACCTAATAAATACAATTTTTTTTATAGTGGGGACTGAACCCAGGGGCATTTTACCACTGAGCTACATCCCCAGTTCTTTTTATTTTTTGAGACAGGGTCTTGTTAAGTTGCTTAGGGCCTTGCTAAATTGCTGAGGCTGGCCTCGAACTTGTGATCCTCCTGTCTCAGCTTCCTGAGACCCAGGGATTACAGGCTTGAGCCATCACACCTGACTGATAAATACAATTCTTTTCCTTTTTTAAAAAAAATATTTTTAGTTGTAGATGGACACACTACCTTTATTTTATTTATTTATTTGTTTGTTTATTTATTTATTTATATGTGGTGCTGAGGATTGAATCCAGTGCCTCACATGTGCAGGGCAAATGCTCTACCACTGAGCTACAGCCTGAGCCCCCTGACAAATACAATTCTGATAGTAGGTTTTTGTAAAGGGAAAGTCTTTGTTTAGGCAGTCCCTAGGTTAAGATGGACTAGGTAATGCTGCAGTGATAAAGCTCAAATTTTAGTGGTTTAAATAATACAAGTTTATTTTTCACTCAATCTACAGATTCAGTATAGATAGATTGTTAAGGCAGTGAAGAGTTTGAGGCTCTGTTCATTGTAGGAACTCTGGACCAAAACAGATGAAGGCTTCATCTTGATATGGACTTCAATGGTAACTACAATGGGAATAGAATGTAGTAAAACAATTCTGACTCTCAAACTGCCACCTTTTTTTTTTTTTTTGGCCAAAGCAAGTTAATTAGCCACAACTAACTTCAGAGAAGGTAGAGAAGAAGAGACCTTCCAGTCTGGGAAGAGAAAAGCCCTAGAAATATTTGGGGAATAATACTAATGACTAGCACAAGGAGGAAGTCTTGCCATGCCAGCCAACAACAGAAAGATATGTCCAGTAAACACATATCTGATTCAAGTTAGCAGTTATATCCCAAGAAATTGTGGATTGATTTAAAGTTAGAATTACATGTATACAGAGAGTGTACATGTAAAGAAAATAATTTAGATCAATTTCTTTTCTTTCTTTCTTTCTTTCTTTCTTTCTTTCTTTCTTTCTTTCTTTCTTTTTTTTTTTTTTTTTTGTACCAGGAATTGAACTCAGGGGCACTCGACCACTGGGCCACATCACCAGCCCATTTTTGTATTTTATTAGAGGTAGGGTCACTCTGAGTTGCTAAGTGCCTCACCATTGCTGAGGCTGGCTTTGAACTGGTGATCCTCCTGCCTCAGCCTCCCAAGTGCTGGGATTACAAGCATACGCCACCTCATCTGGCCTAGATCAATTTCTTTTGCAATATGAAAATGTGCTTCGTATTGACAAACTCTTGGAGTGCGTTTTAACCCTGTGAAAGCCTCTGTCATTTCAAACTTAATAAGATACAAAGTCAAAGTCATCATATTCTCTACAGACTAGCTCATTTTCCCAAATTCCTTATGTTGGTAGTTGATAACAATATTCTGATGGTTTTCCAAGCTAGAAACCATGGTACAATTCTTATGTAACTCACGTGTCCTGCTTTACCAGCTTGAGGATACAATATGAGGTCATATAGGTTTTAATGTTAGAATTAAAGGTCTTAATGCTCCTGTCCTGCTTATTGAAAGGTTTTTCTTACCTCTCTATCCTTTTCCTTACATAATTCCCACAGACTCAAGAACACTTACCCACGATAAAGGATCATTCACATCTAGAAACTCTTCAGAAATATCTTCAGTCATTGTCTTTGCCATTATTTCAGTCATGGTCACACAAGTGAGTGTCTTAGGTTCTTACTGCTGCTTTGACAAATTACCACAAACTTGGTGGCTTGATACAAATTTATTCTCTTACAGTTCTGTAGGTCAGAATTCTAATATAGATTTTCTTGGGTAAGATCTAAAGAGCTGAGAGGGCTGCATTCCTTTCTTTTTGGAGGTCTACAGAAGAATCTATTTCCTTAGCTTTTTAGTTTCTAGAGGCTACCACATTCCTTGACTCAAAGTCCACTTCCATCTTCAAAGTCAGCAAAGTAGCATATATCTGACACTACTTCCTCTTCACATTTCTTTCTCTGACCATGGTAGGTACTCCTCTTTTTTTTTTTTTTTTTTTGTGGTGGGGGATGGGGAAGTGTTCCGGGATCAAACCTAGGGCCTCACACATGCCAAGAAAGCACTGTACCTCTGAGCCACATCTTGAGCCCAGATTTTCAGTTTTAAAGAAACTGTGTAATCAGATTGGACCCAGCTCTCTAATTTAGGCTAATCTTCCCATTTGAATGTCTTTAATTTAATTATATCTTCAAAGTTCTTTTGACCTATAAAGCAGTTTGTTCATAGGTTCTAGGTATTAGGAGGTGGGTATCTTCTAGTAGTCATTATTCTGTTTGCTAAAGCAAATATTCCATCCCTGTTGAGGTCACATGATGTAGGAGGTCTGGCTATTCTGATGCAGTCATTTCCCACAGTGTCACAATACCAGTATATTAGTGAATAGAATACTTTCCAGTTTTAGCTACATTCTAGAATCCCTCGTTTCTTGACCTTCATGAACATGGAGAAAGTTTTATTCACTCCTATTCCTAAGATCCATCCCCACATTCAGTGACATGTTATTCATAGGAAAACCCATTCATTTACATTGCATTTTCCTTTGTTAAAGGCAAATAATATGTTACTGCACTGCTTAAAATACTTCCATGCCTTCTCATTATACTTGTTACAGTACAAACAACAACAACAACAACAACAACAACAACAAAACCACCATGCCCCAGTGATTTAGCCTTTGCAGACCTCTACAATCTCTCTTAAGAGCTTCCTCCTTGCTTCCTGCACTACAGCCACACTGAATTTCTTTTCAGCTTCTCAAATGCACCAAACTTATCTTGTCCCCTGGTCCTCACAGATACTATTTCCTCTCTTTAGAATGTTCTTATTTACATACTCCATCAGCTTAACTCAGGCCTCAGTTTAAATGTCACTTCTTTAGTGACACTTTCCTTGTGTTATCAATCTAAATTATGTCCCTTATTCTTTCCTATAGCACTCTGTTTTTTTTATTATTTTCCTTATAAAGATGTATGTATATAGGTCTACTAATGTGGTATGTTGTTGGTTTACTTTGAAGGATTTGAAGTTCTATGATA
This sequence comes from Tamias sibiricus, assembly GCA_025594165.1. Taxonomy (NCBI): domain Eukaryota; kingdom Metazoa; phylum Chordata; class Mammalia; order Rodentia; family Sciuridae; genus Tamias; species Tamias sibiricus. The sequence continues at coordinate 119,647,814 of CM046663.1, read as the reverse complement.
GCAGGAGCCACATACCCAGCTCTTAGCATAGTCTCGTTCATGGAGGCAGAATGAATGAATTCCCATTGCCACCAGTGCAGGTTTTCACTCTGTCCAATAAGGTGAGTTAAATCTCTTAAAAACAGAAATTGGCCGGGCGCTGTGGCACATGCCTGTAATCCCAGCACTTGGGAGGCTGAGGCAGGAGGATCACAAGTTCAAAGCCAACCTCAGCAATGGCGAGGCACTTAGCAACTCAGTGAAACCCTGTCTCTAATAAAATACAAAAAAAGGCTGGGGATGTGGCCCAGTAGTCAAGCACCTCTGAGTTCAGTCCCCAGTACCAAAAACAAAACAAACAACAAAAAAACAACAAAAAAAAACCAAAAACACCAAAAAACCCAGAAATTGTTTAATTAAAGTTTTATTTTCTGCAGCCCAGTAGGAAGTGTCTTGAGTATAGTAGGTAGGTGTTTCATAAATATTAACTCAATAAATCTTAAATTATTCACCAGACCCTACTTTTCTAATTCATATAACATAATATTTTAAAAATGTTTCCTTTTTTGCAATATAAGAACAGTTTTTAATTTTAGAGATTCAATGTCCTCCTGAAGGAACATCTTAGGCAGACTGTTCCTACGAAAGCAAATACCTGAGAATGCCCAAGACAGTGTGGCAAGAACATCAGAAAAATATAAATAATTATATGGAATATAAAGAATTATGAATGTTCATAAAATATAAAAATTCTTAACTTATTTAAGTGAGTTAATTAAAACTATATTACATGGGATCCAAGATGGCGGATTAGAGGAAGCCGCACTTCAGGGCAGCTCCGTGGAAAGAATCCAACAAAGCAGATAAATTGCCTTTCATCATATATATATATAGGCCGAAAATACCGATCTCCTGGATGGTTTGATTACCACTACCAGGGAGAGAAGGAGACAAGCTGTCTGCAGCGGCTAGAGCTGCGAGGCTTCTGCAAAACCGCCTGGGTGGTGCACAGGCCGTGCGAAACAAAGTCAGTGTGGGGAGACCGCGCTGCAACTGCAACCCCACACTCAGGGCACACCAGCGTGAAGCCAGCGATAACAGCCAGCGGAATTGGTGCTGGGGGACCACGGGAGACCGCGGGTCGACAACACCAGTTCAAATCCACACTCGGCCGGACGCGACCCTCAGCAGTAGGGCCCCAGAGAGAGCGGCACAGAGACCAGCGAACAGCAAGCAGGGGCAGAGTCGGAGTGGTCCACAGTCCGAAGCAGCGCTGTCTGCGCCGCAGTTACAGTTGCGGCTTCCCGATACCACCTCGGCAAGGAGACATCCACCCAACGGCTTTGAAATCGATCGGGGAGGACACGGGAGTCTGCGGAGCTGCTGTTGACTGGGAGGAGAGCACCGCCATCTTTGAAAGGTGCAGTGGCTGATCCAGACAATATAAATTGGTCTTTATAAATATAAATATAAATTGGTCTTTCCACTTAATTGTCTACTCCATTCTCTTTCTTCCCTCGTCTACTGATACTAAACCACTTCCACTAAACCACTTCAATAGAAATCTCTTTTCATACTTTCCAAGAAAGAATAATTCAAGACATTTCCTTCTTCCTAAACATAACACCTCTGTATCCAATACTTGAAGCTATAAAACCCTATCAGAAGCGTACAGAGTAAATTGGAAATAACATCTGGGTTAACCAAATCTGTACATTGTGATCAAACTTGGATTTTCTGAATAGAAAGTGTTAGGTTTTAAAAGTGTAAAGGAATTATAAGGTGATCTGATAACATTGTACTACAGGAATAACATAAGGCTTTAAGGTAAAATTGAAATAGTCAAGGTCCCACAGTGCAGGAAGAATAGACACACAAGCAACATGAAAAAACAAGGGAAGAAAATGACACAAACAAATCAAGATACTTCATCAGTAGATGTCATGGCAAGCACAGTTGGTCAAATGCCAGAGATGGAATTTAGAAATTACATATGCCAAATGTTTATGGAACTTAAGAATGAACTCAAAAATGAGATGAGGGAGCAAGTACAGGAGGCAAAAGATCATTTTGACAAAGAACTCCAAAAACAAATACAGGAAGTAAAAGATTACTTCAATAGGGAAATAGAGGCTCTAAAGAGAATCCAAACAGAAATTCCAGAAATGAAAGAAGCAATAAACCAAAATAAAAGCTCAATTGAAAGCATCTCCAACAGAATAGACCACTTGGAAGAAAGAACCTCAGACAATGAAGACAAAATATATATCCTAGAGAAGAATTTAGACCATACAGCAAAACTTGTTAGAAATCAAGAACATAACATCCAAGAATTATGGGACAGCATAAAAAGACCAAACTTAAGAGTGATTGGCGTAGAGGAAGGGGCAGAGTTTCAAGCCAAAGGAATGAGTAATCTATTTAACAAAATAATTACAGAAAATTTTCCAAACTTGAGGAATGAATGGGAAAACCAAGTTCAAGAGGCATACCGAACACCAAACAAACAAAATCTCAACAGATCCACACCAAGACACATTATAATGAAAATGCCTAATACACTGAGCAAGGAGAGAATACTAAAAGCCACAAGAGAAAGGAAGCAGATTACATATAGGGGGAAACCAATCAGACTATGTTCAGATTTCTCAACCCAGAACTTAAAAGCAAGAAGATCCTGGAATAGCATATTTCAAGCTCTGAAAGAAAAAGGATGTCAACCAAGAATCTTATATCCAGCAAAATTGAGCTTTAGATTCGAAGATGAAATAAAAACCTTCCACGACAAGCAAAAGTTAAAAGATTTCACAACTCGAAAGCCAGCACTTCTGAACATCCTGGGCAACATTTTTCATGAAGAAGAGAAAGATGATAACGAAAATCAACAAAGGGAGATATTAAACTAAAGGAAATACCAACCAGAAGAGAAACCAAATCAAGCTAAAGACCATAATTCAAATAAAAATGTATGGGAATAAAAACCACATCTCAATAATAACCCTGAATGTTAATGGCCTAAATTCGCCAAAAGACACAGATTATCTGAATGGATTAAAAGAAACGACCCAACAATTTGCTGTCTCCAAGAAACACACCTCATAGAAAAAGACATCAACAGACTGAAAGTGAAAGGCTGGGAAAAGTCTTATCACTCACATGGCCGGTGGAAGCAAGCAGGGGTTTCCGTTCTCATATCAAATAAGGTAGACTTCAAACCAAAACTAATCAAGAGGGACAAAGATGGATATTTCTTATTACTTAAGGGAACCATCCATCAAAAGGATATAACAATCATAAATCTATATGCCCCAAATAATGGAGCACCTACATTCATCAAACAAACTCTTCTCAAGTTCAAGAGTAAAATAGACCACAACACAGTTATTCTAGGGGACTTCAACACACCTCTCTCACCAATGGATAGATCATCCAAACAAAAGCTAAACAAAGAAACTTTAAGCCTCCTTAAAACAGTTAACAATTTAGACCTAACGGACATATATAGAATATTTCATCCCTCAGTAAACGAATACACATTTTTCTCAGCAGCACATGGCTCCTTTTCCAAAATAGACCATATATTATGTCACAAGGCAACTCTCAGCAAATATAAAAAAATAGAGATACTACCCTGCATGCTATCGGACCATAAAGGGATGAAATTGGAAATCAACGACAAAACAAGGAATAAGAAAAACTACTCCATCAACTGGAAGCTAAACAACATGCTACTGAATGAACAAGGGGTTGAAGAAGACATCAAAGAGGAGATCAAAAAATTCCTAGCGGTAAATGAGAACACAGATACATCATATAGAAATCTCTGGGACACTATGAAGGCAGTAGTAAGAGGAAAATTCATTGCACTGAGCTCATTCCTTAAGAGGAAAAAAAACCAACAAATAAATGACTTAACATCACACCTCAAAGCATTAGAAAAAGAAGAACAGACCAACACCAAGAGCAGTAGAAGACAGGAAATAATTAAAATCAGAGCAGAAATTAATGAAATTGAGACTAAGGAAACCATTCAAAGAATTGACAAAACTAAAAGTTGGTTCTTTGAAAAAATAAACAAAATTGACAGACCCTTAGCGATGCTAACGAAAAGAAGAAGAGAAAAAACTCAAATTACTAACATTCATGATGAAAAAGGGAATATCACAACAAACACCTCAGATATACAGAATATAATTAGAAATTACTTTGAAAACTTGTACTCTAATAAAATAGAAAATACTGAATGCATTGACAGATCTCTAGAGTCATATGATTTGCCTAAACTGGATGTGGAGGCTATACACAATCTAAACAGATCAATTACAAGCGAAAAAATAGAAGATGTCATCAAAAAGCTACCTACAAGGAAAAATCCAGGACCTGATGGGTTTACAGCCGAGTTCTATAAGACTTTCAAAGAAGAACTAATACCAATGCTCTTCAAACTATTTCAAGAAATAGAAAAAGAGGGAGCTCTTCCAGACTCTTTCTATGAGGCCAATATCACATTAATTCCAAAGCCAGGCAAAGACACATCCAAAAAAGAAAACTTCAGGTCCATATCTTTAATGAACATAGATGCAAAAATCCTCAACAAAATCCTGGCAAATCGGATACAAAAACATATCAAAAAGATAGTGCACCACAATCAAGTGGGGTTTATCCCAGGGATGCAAGGCTGGTTCAACATTTGGAAATCAATAAACATAATACATCACATCAATAGACTTAAAGACAAAAATCATATGATCATCTCAATTGACGCAGAAAAAGCATTTGACAAAATACAACACCCCTTTATGTTCAAAACACTGGAAAAACTAGGAATATCAGGAACATATCTTAACATTATAAAAGCTATTTATGCAAGGCCTCAAGCTAACATTATCTTAAATGGAGAAAAATTGAAAGCATTCCCTCTAAAAACTGGAACAAGACAGGGATGCCCCCTTTCACCACTGCTATTTAACATGGTGCTGGAAACTCTGGCCAGAGCAATTAGACAGACGAAAGAAATTAAAGGGATCAAGATAGGAAAAGAAGAGCTCAAATTAGCACTATTTGCTGATGACATGATAATCTACCTAGAAGACCCAAAAAACTCTACCAGAAAACTTTTACAACTAGTAAACGAATTTGGCAAAGTTGCAGGATACAAAATTAATACACATAAGTCAAAGGCATTTGTGTACATCAGCGACAAAGACTCTGAAAGGGAAGTGATGAAAAATACCCCATTTACAATAGTATCAAAAAAAAAAAATACCTGAGAATCAACCTAACGAAAGAGGTGAAAGACCTCTATAACGAAAATTATAGAACACTAAAGAAATAAATTATAGATGAACTCAGAAGATGGAAAGACCTACCTTGCTCTTGGATAGGTAGAATTAATATTGTCAAAATGTCCATACTACCAAAAGCATTATACAGATTTAATGCAATTCCCATCAAAATCCCAATGTCATTCTTCAAAGAAATAGAAAAAGCAGTCATGAAATTCATTTGGAAAAATAAGAGACCCAGAATAGCCAAAGCAATCCTGAGCAAGAAAAGTGAAGCAGGGGGCATCACCATACCGGACCTTAAATTATACTATAGAGCAATAGTAACAAAAACAGCATGGTATTGGCACCAAAACAGACTGGTGGGCCAATGGTACAGAATTGAGGACACAGAGACTAATACATATAATTTCAGCTATCTTATATTAGACAAAGGTGCCAAAAATGTACAGTGGAGAAAGGATAGCCTCTTCAACAAATGGTGCTGGGAAAACTGGAAATCCATATGCAACAAATTGAAATTAAACCCTTATCTCTCACCGTGCACAAAACTCAATTCAAAGTGGATCAAGGACCTAGGAATTAGACCAGAGACAATACACCTAATAGAAGAAAAAGTAAGCTCCAATTTCCAACATGTTGGATTAGGCCCCAAGTTCCTTAATAAGAATCCTGTAGCACAAGAATTACTACCAAGAATTAATGAATGGGATAGATTTAAACTAAAAAGCTTATTTTCAGCAAAAGAAACAATCAGTGAGGTGAATAGAGAGCCAACTAATTGCGAACAAATATTTAATTCATGCACATCAGATAGAGCACTAATCTCTAGAATACATAAAAAACTCAAAAAACTAATTTACACTAAAAAAACAAATAACCCAATCAGTAAATGGGCTAAGGAATTGAGAAGACACCTCTCAGAAGAAGATACATGATTAATCAACAAATACATGAAAAAATGTTCAACATCGCTGGCAATTAGAGAAATGCAAATCAAAACTACTCTAAGATTTCACTTCACTCCAGTCAGAATGGCAGCTATCAAGAACACAAGCAACAATAAATGTTGGAGAGGTTGTGGGGAAAAAGGCACACTCATACATTGCTGGTGGGACTGCAAAATGGTGCAACCGTTATGGAAAGCAGTATGGAGATTTCTTGGAAAACTGGGAATGGAACCACCCTATGATCCAGCCATCCCACTCCTGGGTCTATTCCCAAAGGACTTAAAAACAGCATATTACAGTGACACAGCTATCTCAATGTTTGTAGCTGCGCAATTCACAATAGCTAGGTTGTGGAACCAACCTAGATGTCCCTCAGTAAATGAGTGGATTAAGAAAATGTGGTATATATGCACAATGGAATTTTACTCAGCAATAAAAGAAAATAAATTAATGACATTTGCAGGTAAATGGATGAAGTTGGAAGACATAATGCTAAGTGAAGTTAGTCAGTCTCAAAAATCTAAGTACCAGATGTTTTCTCTGATATAAGGAGGCTATTTCAAAGTATTGTTGGATGGGGGTACATAGGAGGATTAGAGGAACACTAGAATGGTCAAGGGAAGGGAGGGTAAGGGAGGGAGCAAGAGGGGAGGGAGGGGGAGAAAAGAAAAAAAAAGGTGGTTGAATGAAACGGATACCATTTTCCTTAATACATGATTGAAGACCTGAATTGTACGAATATACTTTGTATACAAACAGTTGTATGTAAAAAGATACTAAATATATGCACTATGAGTTGTATGTATTAAAAATTATAAAAAAAAAAACCTATTTTACATGCTATTGCAATATTGTAAAGGTGGGACAAGAACATCTGAAATTTGGGACATTTAAAATTGAGGGAACACTGCATAAGATCCAGGTTTAAACCCATGAAGATAGAGTCTGAATGAATCTCATGAAGTGGCTCATTCCAGGCCACTGTTTTTTCCTTTTCCTCTCCCCAGACCAGCTATCCTGGTAACACATACCCTCACATCTCTCTCATCCCACCAGGCTTTACTCACATTGTGAGCCTGGTTTGCTGCAAAGACCATGAAAGTAATAGGTTGCCTTGGCCTAGGAGGCATCGGTGGGGTAAAAGAGCTGCCCAGGGAGGAAGGGTCATTATGAGAACAGTCTGTGTGGATTTGTCACCTTCCCCATACACAACCAGAACTTAAAAGCTCCTCAGTCAATGGAACTGAGTAGTCCCCTGGCTGGGCTGTGACTTCTAGGAGATGGGCCAGTAGTGTCTGCTTCTCAGCCCCATGGCACAGTGCTGACTGTTATGGTTTAGATGTGGTGCCCCCCAAAAGCTCATGTATGAGACAATGCAAGAAGATTTGGAGGAAAAACGATTGGGGTACAGCCTTAATATAATCAGTAAATTAATCCCTGATGAGTTTAACTGAGTGGTAACTGGACGCAGGTGGGGTATGGCTGGAGGAAGTGGCTGGAGGCAGGTGGGGTGTGGCTATGGGGCATATATTTGTATCTGGGAAGTGGAGTCTCTCTCTCTCTCTCTCTCTCTTTCTCTTTCTCTTTCTCTTTCTCTTTCTCTCTTTCTCTCTTTCTCTCTCTGCTTCCTGATCATGACGTGAGCCGCTTCTGTCCATAGCTTTCCCTCCACCATGTTGTTCTACCTCATCTTGAGCCCTGAGGAATGGAGGCTGCTGTCTGTGGATTGAGACCTCTGAAACCGTGAGTCCTCAAATAAACTTTTCCTCCTCTACTATTGTTCTGGTCAGATCCTTAATCACAGCAATGAAAAAGCTGACTAAAACACTGACATACAGGATCTAAAATCTTTCTTCCATCATCCTTGCCCTCCTTCCAAAGGACTACTCACTATTATCTATTTCATCAAATTAAACCTTATTCATTCTAATTATGAACTGTACATTATTTCATAATTCTTACTTCACAATTTAATACTTTACTCTCTCAAATGATTTCTAACTATTTCATATATGTGAGTGCAAGTTATTTAAAACTGCCTTCAATAACATGGTATATGTCTTCTATTTTGGTTCCCTTCTGTTGGTCACACAGATGCTCAATGTCAAATGAAAAGAAAACATTCAAAATGTAAAATAAAAAGCTGACTTATTTTCTACGTATAGAAGTGTTATGCTTTTTGACATCAGCTCTCTGCTGATCTTATATAGTTTTCTGAGGAAGGGATTGATTGATTTTCAAAGGCGGAGAAGGATAGACATTACCCTTAGCAGCATGATTACTTTGGTGGAGAGACTATTAATGACTGGCTGACTTTCAGAGATGAATTCACAGTAAGACGGTTTCTATTTAGCTTTAAAAAGTGTGAAGCTTGTTACTGATTGGCTGGGGGTTTTTGTTTGTTTGTTTTTAAAATTTTTATTTATTTTAGTTGTACACATGCCTTTTATTTTTACGAAGTGCTGAGGATCGAACCCAGGCCGTGCACGTGCTAGGTAAGCGCTCTACCGCTGAGCCACAACCCCAGCCCTGTTTGTTTTGTTTTTAGTCTTGTTTGCCAAGTTGAGTTGCCATCAATCTATTAATTGTGTTTAAAATCAATCTGCTTGTTAGTTGTTACCATAGTTACTGAACAGTCTTTTCCTAAGAATGAATATATATGTGTATCAAATTCTTAATGCTTTACTTAAAAATATGTATTGATTGAGGAACATGTTCAAGTTTTTCAGATGCAAGAGGAAGAGATTTATTGGTGGTTTAGAGTAAGGCTAGATCAGCTCTGTTTGAATGTTTTCCCATTCAAAAGGGATTCATGTTATTCTTTTTCTACTCCTCAAAGTATCTCTCATTTTCATTATAACCAAGCAGGGATGATCAGGTTGAATAGTCATATAGATTTTAATATGAAGTATTTTTGTGGGGAGCAAACAAATGACAAATATTTTTTGAAATGACATCACTGCTATGGTTTGGATATGTTTTATCCCCCAAAGTCTCATGTGAAGTTTTGGAAGCTAGTGCAACTGCATTAAGAGGTAGTGGAACTTTAGAAGGCAGGGCTTAGTGGGAGGTGATTAGGTGATTGGAGTTGCCACCCTCAGAAGAGATCAATGCTTGTCTTGAGGGATTAGGTCTTCTTGGATTGGATTGGTCTCCATGAGACAGAGTTGTTGTAAAGTTGGGTTCAACTTTCTGGGCTTGCCCTCTTGCTTTCTCTCTCTCATCATATGACCTCTCTCACTCTTTTGCTTGTGCTCTCACCCCCCAGAGGCCATCCACCATGTTATGATGCAGCATGAGGTTTTTGCCAGATGTGGCAGCCTGATCTTGGTCTTATTCCCTTCAAAACTGTGAGCCAAATTAAAACACTTTCCTTATAAAGTACCCAGTCTCAGGTATTTTATTACAGCAACACCAAATGGATTAAGACAATCAAAACATACTAAAATTCATAAAAAAGAACATAATAATTTTATTAATTAGCTGCTAGACATCTCTGTATTACTTTTCTTTTCCTTCTGTTTGTCTCTTCAAATGCTAATAATTCACCAACAATTTCTTATAGAGAAGATAAAAAGAAAATTTATTTTTTCCTCTTGTGTGGTTAATTAAAAACTTATATTATTGACAGAAGAAATAGGTTAGAAAAGTTTAAGCGTCACAACTCATTGTTGATTATGCATATAAATTTTTAGGATTGTTGTCAAAGTTGGGAAAATCCCCAAGGGTTGTTTAATATATGACTTAAAAGGATTCAGGGCACATCAGTTTTCTTTGGATGAATGACACTATTTAGTTTGCTGTGGATGTTCTCATTACATTCTAACAGAAAAGAACTTCCTTTTTGGGGCTATGCATTGATAAACATTAAATTTTTACTTTAAAAGCCTACACATCATGGGGCTGGGGTTGTGGCTCAGCGGCAGGGCGCTCGCCTCGCACGTGCGCGGCCCAGGTTCGAACCTCAGCACCACATAAACGTAAATGCATTACATTGTGTACAACTAAAGTAAATAAATATTCGAAAAAAAAAAAAAAAAAAAAAAAGCCTACACATCAGGACTGGAGTTGTGGCTCAGAGGCAGAGCGCTTGCCTGGCACATGTGAGGCACTCAGCACCACATAAAAATAAATAAACAAAATAAAGATATTGTGTCCATGTATAACTAAAATTTTTTTTTTAAAAGCTTACACATCAAATAGGAAGAATTTCCAACAGATTAGCCTCAAGCTCCCTAAAATTCAACCCTGCTCCTCCTCCACTAACAACATATTTTTATTTTTGAACTGTTGGGGTAGAATTTGGGGCCTCACACATGCTAGGCAAGTGCTCTACCACTGAGCCACATCCCCAGCCCACACATATTTTTTAATGCTAGCACACAGGACACATTCAAATAACTTTAAGAGGTCTGATCCCACACCTTTGTTTTACAATCCTGGGTGGGTCCACACAATGGGTGGTAAGGAATATTCTTGGAAGCCTGGGACAGCTGGCAATATCTTAACTGCACATGAAAGAGACTGTGGGTTACAAAAATATATCCCACTAAACTCAAACCAAATGTATTCCTAATTCAACTTTAGCTACATTTAAAAAATGTCTGCTAGCTATTCCAACACCACTAGACAAGAGAAAGTGTGGAAGAGGTGAAATCACTAAGGACTAAAGATTGTTGTCAAAACATTTTGCTTCTAAAATTTTTGCAAAAGCATATGGCCATTTGAACATATTTTTAGGACTCCTTCTAGGGACTTGGTAAGGGGTAATGCAAACGAATATCCCTGAAGCTGAAGCTTCTTTGACTTCACAGTAAATCTGCTGAAGCCATTTTTCTTTGGCTCCTTGATCACTTTACACTTTTAAAAAGTATTGAGGACTACAAGAAGTTTTTTTTTTTTTTTTTTTTTTTTTAAATCTAACCCAGGGATGCTTAACACTGATCTACATCTCCAGCACCCGCTCCACTTTTTTTGTTGTTGTTGTTTTGAGACAGGCTCTCGCTAATTTGCTGAGGCTGTTCTTTAACTTTCAATCCTCCTGCCTCAGCCTCGAAAGTCACTGGGATTACAAGCGAGTGCCACTGTGCCTGGCAACAAGAAACTTCTTTTTTTCTTTCTTTTAAGTTGTAGATGGACACAATACCTTTATTTTATTAATCTTTTTAAAAAATGTTTATTTATTTACTTTAGTTGTACACAATGCAATGCATTTATGTTTACGTGGTGCTGAGGATCGAACCCGGGCCTCGCACGTGCGAGGCGAGCGCTCTGCCGCTGAGCCACAACCCCAGCCCTATTTTATTAATCTTTATGTGGTGTTGAGGATGGAACCCAGGACCTCACACATGCAAGACGAGTGCTCTACCGCTGAGCCCCAGCCCCAGCCCGAAACAAAAAGCTTTTATGTAGAGCATATCTGTCAACATTTACTGTATTAGGAGTTAAAACAAACAGGTAAAATATTTATTAATTCGTTCAAAAACAATTAAAAAGTTACATGTTAACTTTTTAAATAGAATATATTTTCTAAATTAAGAAGAGTGGCACTATTTTACATTTCTGCAAATCTGTTTAATGTCTGGCTTAAAAGAAGATTCTCATAGATGCTCTGCACTCAATCCTTTGCAAGAGCACAGGATCTGTAGTCTCTGGAAAACCCCACTGTATTGCCATAAAAACAAAGTCTTAACATGAGAAGAATTTTGACCTTGTGTGATGCCCTGACCACACTTTAAGAACCACTGATTTAGCCATCAATTTATGTACTTTTTGGTTGCCTGAAGCTCCTAAGTAGGTTTTATCTATTTTGGTATCGTGTACTCAACCCCACCTCCTGGATATACTTTTTGGTATATATGGAAAACTTGGAGAGCAATTTTTAATGAATAAAATGTTGTAGGGAAGTTATTTTTTTCTTTTCACTGACAAGAGGAAAATCACCTTCGCTGCTCCTTGATAGTGAAGCTTTCTTCTTTTAGAAATGACTAAGATCTTGCAATATATGGTGCCTTAGAATATTTGGTATATATTTTTTCTTCCCCCACCCCGTTTCTTTACGTTGCTGGGGATCAAACCCAGGGCCTCCTGTATGCTAGGTACGTGCTCTGCCACTGAACTATACCCCAGACCCTAGAGGACTTACTATTTTAACAACAGATTCTAATATTTATCAAATCCTTTCTGTATGGTAGGCATGTTCTAGGTGCTTTATATTCATTATCTCATGCTAATCGTAGGAGACAGATAATACCGTCATTCCTATTTTGTACAAAGAGGAAAAAGATATGAGAAAGGTTAAAGCCCAACGTTACACAGGACTGAGCCGGGATTTAAACCCAGATAATCTGACTCTGGAGCTTTTAGCCTATTATCTGCTGATAAAGAATAAAGACGGTAGATAGAGTGAGATTCCTAAAAAATGACTGTAGAGATATGAGAGGAAGGTTAAAATGCAAAAAGGCATCAGGGCCAAGACAGCTGAAGCACTGTATTATTTTCCACTCCAGGATTCCTTTCTGCTATATTTTTTATGCTTCCATGTTCCTCTTTTCAGTTTCAAGATATGCATTTGCTGATGGCTTCGTCGCTTAGACCTGGCGCTGACCATGAAATTAAGGCGCTAAATTGAACAGGAGCGGGAGAACCCCGTGGTATCCGCGGGAACGACGGCGTGGAGAGAGCACTGCGCACGCGCGTTGCATCCGAGGCCTGCCCGCTCTGGCCGCGCTACCAGCCCCAGCCCTTCTTCTCCGCCTCCAACTCCACGCACCCGCCGCGGGTGGGGGCGGGAGGGAGGCCGGGCTGGGGCGCCTGCGCAGTCGTGGGGCCGCTGGTGTGATCGAGCTCACGTAGCGAGGGTTGCAGTTGCCTCCTCCCCGGCGCTGCCGTCGCGGCCTAGAGGTTATAAAAGGGCTAACTGGCTCCCTCTGCTGCCCAGTCGCGCCGCCAGCGGGCTGAGGGCAGGGAGTAGGTAGCTGGCTCGAGTGCAGGCGACAGGAATTGAAGAGCGCGCCGCCCTCCGGTCCTACTTTCCAGGTGAGACGCTCCTTCGACCTTGGAGACAGGCTGTGGCCCAGGGGCAGCCCCGGTCCTTCTCGCACTGCCGCGGCGGTCCGGGCTCTCCCGGCTGTGGTAGGATGGCTTGGGGGCGGGGGTCTCTGCTTAACTACAGCAGCTTGGGTACCTTCTCCGCTGGAGACGCGCGGCCCCTCGCCCCGTGCCCTCGTGCTGCCCCTCAGGCCCGGCTGCTCCACAAGGGTGCTCCCCTTCCCACCTCTGTCCCCGTCCTGCTTCTGACCGTTGGGGCTGCAGTAGCCTCTGTCCCCGCCCCAGGGACCAGGACTTTCTTGAATGTTCCTTCCCGGGCAGGAATCGCCCTGTTGATTTTTCCGAGCTCCCTTCGTACCTGGTGCTCCCTACAAAGCTGAGAGGAACGCGAGGGTGGGGCGTGGGTTTTTGGCCGCCACAGCCGCAGATGGTTAGCATGTGGCAATGGAGAGTGGGCTTTAAAGCTTAGAGCTGAGGCTGAACCTCTCTAGGCATTTTGGCAGTATCGAAAAAATCGTCGGGTCAGGGAAGCGGACCTACTCTGAAAGTTCGGGCTGAAGTCATCTGTTGCGCGCTGGGGTGCTGCCTCAGCTGCCAGACGTAGCCCCGGGCACCGAATTTAGGGCTGCTGGAGCTGAGGAAGTTGCTGTCACATAACCCAGTTGGGGAAGCTGGGCTGCTGCTTCCCTCTTCTTCCCCATAAATCTTTTTAAAGGCACATGAGCTCTCCCCCACCCCTCGAGAATTTGCAGAGTTTAAAAGTCCACTTAAGTCAAACATTTCATGATTGTGTGAGAATTTTGAGTTGGATTATATGACTGGCCTCCACACACGTTTCCAAGGGAGGAGGGATGGTACGACAAGTATGATATTAGTTCTTCTAAATAATCCAACCTATTAAAACACATAATTAAATTTTTAGACGCTAACATGCGTCCCGCAGAGTGGAGGCTCTTGGAATTTTGCACTGTCTTAAAGCGATAAAGAAGCAGCTAAATCCCCTTTTAGGAATTGATCTAAAAGGTCTAAGAGGTTTGCCAATTTCGACTTAACTGTTTCTCCTAGAGCTGTGGCTCTTGGGCTTTCCCTTGGAATGCACTCTGAAGGGATGAAGTGGCCACTACGTGAGTGGGGGAGGGGGAAAGACGTGGCAGCAGTGTTCTTTCATCAACTTTTGCTCATTTTTTTTTTAAGGTTCTGAAAAGAAACGTATTTTCCCTTGTAGGTTTGGATGTAGCTTATGAATGGGGCTAGTCTTTTCCTAAAATAATTAGATGAAATATTCAGCGTGCATAGCAGGAACATTGGAAGTTAAACACTTTGAAGGGTTCTTCGAATCTAGTTTATATGGAGAAAATAGGTACCGTAAGCAGAAAATAGCCAAGAAGCTGAAAAGTGAACAACCTTGAGTACATTTTGCCTTGATTTGAAACATGAATAGTCATTCTGTGATATTTCTTTAACTTTGGCTTAAAGTGTAACTTCATAATCTTAATATGAACTTTAAATTTTACCTTTTTCTTGAGAAGCATAGATTTTACCAAGTACCTTTAAAAATCATGTCAGTTTTGGTTTTGGATTATTGGTTCTTTTAAGTCCTGCCAGTATTCTTGATAGCTAATGGCAGAAGTTTCTTGGATTTATAAAGTCTAAGAAAAAAGACTACTTTGTCTCTTTTAAAACGGGTAATGCTGTTTCCATTGACATATCGAAATGAATTTTAAAGTACTGAAAGCCAGGTCTTTTTGATAAGAGGATAATTACATTGGCCATTTTGTGTCTTGGTACTAACTGGTAAAACAGATGAAAACTTTTAATTGTTTTTCAAATAACCATTGAAAAAAGAAAACTTTATATCACCTGTGTAGTCCATGTTGTAGAAGGGGGACCTTGGCTTTTGGTAAAGAGATATTAACCTTTTCTGTTACTGCGGACTAAATTGTATACTGACAAGCAGTAATTTTTATAGAGCAGTGAAGTTCAAACTCCTGTTTTTATTCCAAGGATAAAGCAAGAGTTAGAATGGTGATAAAGTTTGTGAATCTTCATTTCTGTGGAAGGAATGCTTATTTTATTTAGTGATTATCAACTGGAACGTAGTTACTGCTGTTTTATTTACCTGTGAGATACATGGTAGTGGTTCTCAACTTATTTCAAGGTCGTGGAGTCCTTTGAAAACTGCTGGGAAGTGTGGTCCTAGGTCAGAAAGGGCAAATATGGAATTTTATATACCATTTCTGCCTCCTCCCTACCCATGAACTCTTATAAGAAGCCCTAAAAAAATAAAGGGCATACAAAGCTAATGTTTAAGGCTATCTAGGCATCTTGAGGCAGAATTTCTTGGATATTTCTGAAAATTGAATTAGGCATGAATTTGAGTACATAGATGACCCTAATAAACATTTGCTTAAAGGTATGTGTGTGTGTATATATATATATATATATATATATATATATTGCAGATTGACCTTTACTTTATTTATATATGGTGTTGAGAATTGAACCCAGTGACTCACACATGTCAGGCAAGCGCTCTACCACTGAGCCACAACCCCAGCCACTCTTGCTTAAAGGGTTTTAAGAAAAGTTAATAGATTGTTAGAATTATTGAATTGCCAAGTCAATTATTCAATTGCCAAGTACATCATATTGTGTATTCCTTCCATATTGTGACATATTTGGTTTTTCACTCAAAGTAGAGTAGGCATGAAGGTAAACAGAAATAAATTGCATCACACTTGGATTAAACTTTGTTGCTGTTCTTACAGTGAGATCTTGAATCTTACAATTAAACAGTAATGGGGTATGTATTTAAATATACAAGATGAGTCAAACAAAGTAGGTATGTATATATAAGTGAAACTTGTTAAATTTCTTTTTGTACTTAATGAAATGTATTTGTATAAATTGAAGCTATCATTAATTTTCCTCTAGTCAAATAAATATTGTGCATGAATAAAAATTTACAGAATTCAAAAGGATTCTCATTTAGGTTACTCCCAAGTTTTTGAACTTTATATTGAGCATTCCTTGGATGATTAGTATGACCATTAGTATACTGATTGTATGTTAGCTAAAAATACAGAGATCGTGGTTCTTACATAGTTGTCATCAGAGAGTGAGTATTGTCTTAGATTTTTTTCTTCCTTAGTGTTTCATATAGGTATGTCCAAGTTTTGTTTGTTTATAAATCTAATTTAAATGGTAAAGTTAATAAAAAGAATTATAAATTAATATACTCAGCCTAAATATTTTTTTGGCAATTAAACTGTTTTACAAGCAACGCAAGGGGAAGATTTGTTTAGTGGTAGCCACAGTTAACTTTAACTGTTTTTCTTTCCATCTTTATTCTTTAAAGAAAGAAACACATGACACTAAAACCTTATCTGTGTACTAGTCTGTCTTCTATTGCTATAAGAAAATAGGACAGGATAGTTTTTTTAAAATTAGGTATATTTAGATTGTTGTTCTGGAGGTATAAGAGCATGGCACTGGCTTCTGCTCAACTCTAGTGTGAGGGCCTCGTGGTAGATGGCATCACCATGGTGGAAGCATACGTGAAAATGATGACATGGTGACGCAGAAAGCCAGAGAAATTGAGGGTTCAGGCTTATTTTCTTCTAACAGCCCATTCTGGGGAAACAAACTCACTGAGACCAGCATTAATCCCTTCTAAGGGCAGTGCCTCAATGACATAACTACCTCCCACTAAGGCCCACCTCTTAAATTGTCTACCACCTTTCACATCACCACATTGGGGCCAGGCTTTTCACAGATGAACCTTTGAGGTACAAAATACATCCAAACCATAGCAGTCGGTAATTCCTTTCTTCCTCTAATCATCCAGGGATTGGACTGGACTCTTAAAAAAAACTTGGAAAGTCCTCCTATATGATCTCCCAGATAACTAAAGCACCTCAGGAAAGGTTTCTTTATATATTATATTGTCTGAAGATTATGCTGTGAGGTAGTTTTATATTCTCTCCATTTTACAGTATAAAGAAACCAAGGCTCAGAAAAGTTCAGTAACTTGCTTAAGAATACAATAAGTGGCAAAACTAGACTTGGACTCAGGTCATCTGTTCTCTGATTCACATTTTGTATTCCTTCATTATCCCTGATGATTAGCTAGACTGACTCTGAGGTAATGAAAGTCAAATAGCATATCTACCACTGTATTAGAAATGTTTTCAATATCTAGAGTTGAAATAAAGTTTGGTTCCTGGCTAGTAGTACTTAACAGTCTTTCTGTTCAATTTAAATGACTGGGAGTATCAAAAAAGTGATGAGAAATGTTTTATATTAAAAAAACCAGGACATGAATACTTAAAATAATGCTATTATTTTACTCCATGTTAAATCAGTCAGTGCTGAATGGAAGCACATATCTAGATGCTTATGCTCTGCAATAAGGAATTCATTTTCTCCTAGTATATATAGTCTTTTGTGTACATTTTCTTCAGCTGGCATCAGAAAAAGAGGGAATTGAAGGCTGGAAAGAAGAGAGTTAGACCAGGGTAAAGAAAAGTGGCATTTTGGCAATATAGCCTTGGGAGGGTTGAAGTTGAGTAAAGTATACCTGAGTCTCTAAGCTATAAGTATTAAGAAAGGGGTTGCTAACCAGTTTTGGGTATTCTACTCTGAACTAATGGATCCTGGCCTGAATTGATCATGTTCAGAGATATGAGCATACGTAAATAACCTCTTTTGTATTAGGAATGACATTTCAGTAATATTATAAGTACCTGTGGGTGTTTGTCCCTCACATATGCAGAATGAGTTAAAACAGATGTTTCCATTATAAGAATCAAACTTATTTGATTTTGGAACTTAAGATGAATTGATAGTCAACAACTACAAGTTATGAAAAAAGCTTTGAGCATTGTATGAAGTATCAGGTAGAAGAACAATATACAGTAGTCTCTTCTGATCCAGGGGGGTTACATTCCAAGACCCCCATGGATGCCTGAAACTTTAGTATTAGATTCTACATATATTGTTTTTTTTCCCTCTACACACAGTAAGAGATTAAGAACAGTAAATTAAAATAAAACAAATATAACTATACCATAATAAAAATCATGTGATATGGTCTCTCAAAATTTTGACTGTTACTTTAGAAGCACTTTTTGGATTTTCTTTGCATATCCAAATTGCCAGTGTTACTACATTAGTGCTCAAAATGTCTTAATTCCTCATTGCACTAAAATAATAGTTTTAGGCCACAGTTGACCATGGGTAACCGAAACCACAGAAAGTGAACCTGTGGATAAAGGAAAACTATTGTGTTCTGATATTCATGTCTACGATGATAGAAGTGGATTTTCTGAGCATCTTAAAATTCCTAGCCAGGGGTGGTGGTGCGCGCCTGTAATCCCAGTGACTCAGGAGGCTGAGGCAGGAGGATCTCGAGTTCAAAGCCAGCCTCAGCAATGGGGAGGCACTAAGCAACTCAGTGAGACCCTGTCTCTAATTAAAATACAAAATAAGGCAGGGGCTATGGCTCACTGGTTGAGTGCCCCTGAATTCATCCCTGGTTCCCCACCCCTCCAAATTTTATAAACATGTTAAGATTTTTGGAAAGCATTTAGTAAGGTTTCTGGGGAATAAGTGATAGAAATGGAAATTATAAAGTTTTAATCACTAAGATGTGACTAATCTGTTTTTTGTTTTCTGAATAAGATTCTTCACCTCACTCCCTAGCTCTATTGCCCAAATAATTTCTCAAGCTTTCTAACCAAAAATTGTTCTGTGAGATGTTAAGAATCATTTCCGTAATGAAGGAAAATGTGTATACAAAGCCTGTACTGTTGTTTACTTCTAGAAAAATTGTCCTGGGAATGTTCTCCTGGGTTCTGTATTATGATCAGTAAGTCTTTATTGCTCATAATGATACTGTTACTTACTCTACATTGTACTGAAAGAATAATAGCTTCTTGTTTGAAATAACATACAGAATGGAGGACAGTTACGTGTTTATATGTTTATATGAGAGTGTGCAGTAAATATTGATTAACTGGTTTTAAATAGGCTCAGGACTTCTATTACACTCTAAGATTAGCTGAATTTATAGATCTAGTTCCTTCAAAAATTGATCAGTAAGTGTTTATTTTAGTGTTTCTAAAACCTGCTTGTTTGAATAGGACCTCAAAGCATTTAGGATCTCTCAGCATTGTTGTGTTGACCTTTGTTTTTGCCCCATTTCCAGTGGACCCTGTCCCAACACCTGTTAAATGCATACAGATTTATTCATATTCAAAGGTTGCATGAAGACATTCTCAAATTTACATAGTTTCAAATTTTACTGCCATTTCTTTTAACCTCAAAGATATGTGGAGAATAGATCTCAATTAATTGATTAAAAAACACTCTAATACAAGTAACAATAAATGTTGGCAAGGATGTGGGGGAAAAAGGTATACTCATACATTGCTTGTGGGGCTGCAAATTGGTGTAACTACTCTACCATTTGACCCAGCTATCCCACTGCTCAGCAAAGGACTTAAAATCAGCATATTGATGTGACCACATAATGTTCATAGCAGCTCAATTCACAATGGGTAAGCTAGGGAACTCACTTAGGTGCCTTTCAACAGATGAATGGATAAAGAAAATGTGGTACATATACACAATGGAATATTAGCCATAAAGAAGAATGAAATTATGGCATTTGCTGGTGAATGGATGGAAATGGAGGCTATCATGGTAAGTGAAATAAGCCAATCCCCAACAAACCAAAGACCGAATGTTCTCCCTGATATGCAGATGCTGACCTGCAATAGGCCTTGTGGGGGTAGGGGAGAGGGCAGTGGAGGTTCACTGGATTGGAGCGGTGTGGGGAATGTGTGGAAGGAAGGGGGACATGGGAATGGGAAAGACAGTAGAATGAATCTGACATAACTTTCCTGTGTTCATATATGAATACACGACCAGTGTAACTCCACATCATGTACAACCACAAGAATGGAAAGTTATACTCTATGTATGATATGTCAGAATACATTTTACTGTCATGTATAACTAAAAAGAACAAATAAAAAATGTACCCATAAACAAACAAACAAAAAACACTCTTAAGTTCTATGTGAACACTAGAATTGTAGTCAAAAGTAAAGTGATGGTGTTAAGTAAAAACATCACCCTTAAGATTCTCCTTATGAATTTGCAGTTCGTTCTCTCTGCTTCTTATCCCTAAGAAATCATTTTTCTCTTTCTTTCACTTGAGATTATTTTGTATTTTCTATAGATTTATATAAATGGGATTTTTTAGTATATCTGTCTACATATATGGTCATGGAGTATGAATCTGGCTTATTACACTCAGTATAATTATTTTGACCTTCACCCATGCTGTTCATTCCTTTTTGTTGTTGTTGTTAAATTGTAGTATATTGTATAAGTTGCCATAATTTAAAAAAATCCATTTACCAGTTGATGGACATTTGGGCTGTTTCCCCATTTTTGACTGCTATAAATCTGTAACATTCATGTACAGATCTTTAGCAGGGCATATTCTTTCTTTTCTAGGAGTAGAATGACTTGATTTTATGTGATAGGGAAGTAATTTTTTTCCAGTTCATGGCTTGTCTTCGTTCATTTTTTTAATGTTTTTTTTTTTTTAGTTGTAGTTGGACACAGTACCTTTATTTTATTTATTTGTTTTATGTGGTGCTGAGGATTGAACCCAGTGCCTTGCATGTGCTAGGTGAGCACTCTACTGCTGAGCCACATCCCCAGTGCTTGTCTTCATTCTTTTAACAGTGTATTTCAACAGGTGTCTCTGTTATCAGACAACATCTCTATGTAGAAAACCCAAAAGGCTCTTCAAAAACAGCTATGGTAAATAAGTGAATTCTGCAAATTTTCAGAATAGAAGGCCAATACATATCAATCAATTGCATTTCTATATACTTGTAATGAATAATCGGAAATTGAAATTTAAAATTTGCCATCTCAGCACCAGAAACATGAAATATTTGAAGAAATGACTTTATAAAATCTGTATGCTAGCCGGGCGCGGTGGCGCACGCCTGTAATCCCAGCACTTTGGGAGGCTGAGTCAGGAGGATCGCGAGTTCAAAGCCAGCCTCAGCAATGGCGAGGCACTTAGCAACTCAGTGAGACCCTGTCTCTAATAAAATACAAAAAAGGGCTGGGGATGTGGCCCAGTGGTCTAGTGCCGCTGAGTTCAATCCCCAGTACCAAAAAAAAAAAAAAAAAAAATCTGTATGCTGAAAATTACAAAACACTGATTATACCATGTTCATGGATTGGAAGCTCTATTAACGTGTACATTCTTCTCAACCTGAACTATATAGATTCAATGCAATTTCTGTCCATATTTCAGCAGGATTTATTATAGAAACAAGCTGATTCTAAAATTGATAGGGAAAAGCAAAGGAACTAGAAAAACTAAAACACATCTGGAAAAGAATAAAGTTGGAAGACTTGCACTACTTGATTTCAACTTGATATAAAGCTACTATAATCAAGACAGTATGGTATTAGAGAATTGATGGATGGACCAGTGGAACAAAATAAGAATTCAGATATTCAAAAATGGTCAGTTCTTTTGGGAAAAATAAAATAGCAATTCAATAGAGAGGAGATAGTCTGGAGCAGTTGGATGTTTGTATGCAAAAAAAAAAAATCTTTTATTTCTGAGAGAAACCTTTAGACTAAGTTAATATTTGGACATAGCATCTATTAAGCAACATCAAGGAATGTGTACATCACTTAATGTTTATTTCTTTCCCTCTTTCTTTCCAGTGCCTCTGTCATATTGTCTTCTCAAAAGTCCTAAAACATAAAGTACGTGCATCTATCTTCTAGGGCACTGGGCTACTTGTTCCTTCTTGGTATCTTAGCCCAGAATTGAAATTGAGCTTTCTTCCTCTCCAGGTCATGTCTGTGTCTATGCCCCTTGAGACATCTTTGGCAACAAATTCAACTATTCTTGAGTTTTTGCCCCATGTCCAAAAGTAACTGACATTTCTTAAGTGTCTTCTATGTGCCAAGTGGTAACTAAGCACCTTGATATAAATTATTGCTTTTTAAATTACTTGCTGGCAGTCACATTTGGCCTTCATATTTACACCTTGCCCTTTTGCTTATTCCTGGTTCCTGTTAAAAGAGCCATCAAATAAAGGTTGACATTTACTGATTTACTATAAATTTTTAGCTTCTCTATCCTGGAAGCAAGAATCGTGACGTTTTTTCCTATGTTAGGAATGTATGTATTTCTAAGTAGGTGTTTGAAATAGTTGAAAGGTATTATATAGTTTAAAACGTACAGTTTCAAAGTTAATGAAGAATGGTACCATTTTAATAATAATATAGATTGAAATCTTTGTCAAACCTTCCCCATTAATCTACATTAAAAAGTTTCTGATTTAGGAGTATCTGATGTTCTTAGCTGAAGCAGAACTTCAGACATTGAGTCGTGCATGTGCTCCGTGGTAGAATGTTAGCCTAGTGTGTGTGAGTATCTGGATTTTATCCCTGGCACTTAAAAAAAATAAAAATTAAAAAAAATTGAGTTCATTTAACTTCAAATGTGAATCTAAATTCCTGTTTAAATTTTTAAAAAAGTAGATTAAATCACATATTAGGGCTGGGGTTGTGGCTCAGCAATAGAGTGCTCGCCTACCACGTGCGCGGCCCTGGGTTCGATCCTCAACACCACATAAAAATACATAAATAAAATAAATGTATAAAAAAATCACATATTCATAAACTACCTTTGATATAGAAGCAGTATTTTTGGATCTCTTCAACAAGCAAAAAACAATTATTGAGAAATATTGCATTATATACAGGGATGAGAGAAATTATTCTTTAGTATTCTGGGCTAAATAAAAACCCAACTCCTACTAGAACGTTAGGTAATTTATGTAAGTATTGTATAGATAGGAGATTTCTAAAAAACTGATATTAAGAGTATGATTAGACTTCAAGTATATATTTTTTCTTCTCTGTCTTGTCTGTCTTCTTGTCTTTCTGTATATCTGCTTCATCCACTCTTTGGACCTATATGACAGCTTGATCCCTAATTTCTCCTAAACTTTATATAGTTCAAAGACTGAGTGCCATTTCTTTCTCAGTTTTATTTCCAAAATTTTCAGAAAAGAACTTATCAGCCACTTAGTTAAGGATCATGCTGTTTGTAATATGACTGCTAAAACTGTGAAGGTGAATTGTAGGTAGAGGAGAGCAGCAACAAAAGGGTAGAAGAGGCAGTTTCCAGAAGAAAGAGAATAGGAGTAATGGAAGTACGATAGGCAAAATCAAAGGTGTGTGTTTCTGAAATGATCCTATATTAAGGTTCTCTCTGATAGAAGAATTTCTAAAAGATTCCCCATGTAGCACTTTTAGTAAAGGGCAATATCTTGACTTGGAACTGACTCCCAGTATGAATCTTAAAATGCTATTAAGTTGGAATTAAGCCAGCAATTGGCTTCACTGCTCAAGTACAGGAAGGTGTGGAAAAGAAGCTAGCATGATTTCTGAGTTTTTGATAGAGAAGTTGATCATAGCATTAAAGCACTTGTCCATCAGATTCTAAGTACTAGACACTAGCTCACATTCTTTGGGAGCAAAAGTATGACTGGAATTCATGGAATTAAGTTAAACAAATGACAATTTGCTGAAGGGATTAAAGAGAAAAGCAAAAATAAAACTAGTTGCATCAGTAATCACTTTAGTTGTCTCAGAAAAATCCATTTCATTTTTGATGGAAAAGGCATGCCACATCTTGACATATAGCACATTGTAATGGCCTGAATTTGTGTTGGTCTTTTGTGTTGACCATGAAAACTGTCAAAACGATTAAAGTGAACATTGAAATAGGAGAACCAACAGTTGAATATGAGATCTGCATGAGGAAAAATAAAGCTGGAGCCTTCTAAAAGATTTGGAACAAGTGTGGAAGGTGTGGAGAGACTTGTTAAAAGGAGCTTTGTGGAAAATTTTTAGTGTTAAAGTTTAGAATATCTAGCATTCTTTAGTCTGTCTTTTTTTTTTTTTTTTTTTTTTTTTTTTTTTTTTTTTTTTGGTGCTGGGGATTGAACTCAGGGGCACTAGACCACTGGGCCACATCCCCAGCCCTTTTTTGTATTTTATTAGAGACAGGGTCTCACTGAGTTGTTAAGTGCCTCGCCATTGCTGAGGCTGGCTTTGAACTCGCAATGCTCCTGCCTCAGCCTCCCAAGTGCTGGGATTATAGGCGTGTGCCACCTTGCCCGGCTTAGTCTGCCTTTTTAATTGTTGGATGATTTGTCTGGAAAAGACAAACTTTTTTAAAATGTTGCAGGTTTTTCTTGGAAGAAAAAAAGTGAAACTGAAAGGATAATAGAAATTTTTTTTTGTCAGATTCCCTGTTCTAGTGATTTATTGAATAATTATACTTAAAATTCAATAAATCCTGATGACTCAACATTTTAAATATTTACAGTGTATTAGAACTCTTAATAAAGTCTATTCTGAGGTTTGATTGACCTGTTGAGTTTGTGGGGCTGGGCTTTCCTGGAAGAAGCACTTTAGGAAAGTTTGATGTTGAATAATTATTACATTTTGCAGTGTACTTTTATCCAGGCCTACCTGAGATTTTTTTTTTTTTTTCCTCCTAAAGAAGATTGCATCCACTTTGATCGATTTACATTCTATTCAAGATTGTTTGAAGATTTAGAACAGGAGACATATAAAGCTATAGTGTCTTTGGGCACTTGACTCTTAGATGCTCCGTAATGATTTATTTTGCAAGTTGGTAACTGAATGAGAGTGGAAATGATGGAAGTAAAACACTATGAGTAAGGAAATCATTGTTTTAAAAACCTGTGATTGATAAAAGTGTTTGCACATTAACATGCTCCTTAAGGTTTCTGAATGAATGTGGATAAATGAGACATAGTATTAAAACAGGTTAGAGAAACCATTCCCTAGAGTAATTAGAATTTCAACTATATTTTTACAAAAGGTAAGTTGAAGTAAAAGTTATTTTAAAGGCAGAATTCCGTGATTACAATGCTGTTTGTATCCAGTGGCTCTCTTAAGTATGATCCTTAGACCCAGTAATATCAGCATCACCTGGAATTTGTGTCAGTTATCTAGATACTGCAGATCTTTAGATGATTTTGATATGGTTAAAGTTTGAGAACCACAGCTATCTTTTTTTTTTAATATTTATTTATTTACTTTAGTTGTACACAAAGCAATGCATTTATGTTTATGTGGTGCTGAGGATCGAACCCGGGCAGCGCACGTGCGAGGCGAGGCGAGCGCTCTGCCGCTGAGCCACAACCCCAGCCCACCACAGCTATCTTTATTTTTATTACCTAACTTGTGTTGGCATGACAGTTTGGAGGAATGCTATATGAATCTGAAATTGCTATTGGAAATGACAAATCCAATTAGAATTAGCTTAAGAAAAGGGAATTTATTAGCTTCCTTACCTGGGTTGGGAGATTTGGGGTAGCTCATAGATTTCAATGCAGTAATTTAAAGAATCAGTGACCTGGGGGTTGGAACTGATTATCTCTGTATTACTTTGTCTTCTTTATAGATTGGGCTTTTTTTTTTTTTCTTTTCTTTCTTTCTTTCTTTTTTTTTTTTTTTTTTTTTTTTTGGTACCAGGGATTGAACTCAGGGGCACTTGACCACTGGGCCACATCCCCAGCCCTTTTTTGTATTTTATTAGAGACAGGGTCTCACTGAGTTGCTAAGTGCTTTGCCATTGCTGAGGCTGGCTTTGAACTTGTGATCCTCTCAGCCTCCCAAGCGCTGGGATTATAGGCGTGCGTGCATGCCTGGCTTATAGATTAGGTTTCAGTGTATCCTTGGCAGATATGGTCACAGGGCAGATTCAGATTCACATCTTCTGAGTTTAGCAATTCCTGAAAGAGATCTGCAATTCACAAACCCATCCCTCAACCACCATTATGTTCATGAGGATGAGAGTGACTGACCTATGTTAGCTCATATCTGTCTCTAGGAGCTGGGAGAATAGGAAATTGTGCTACTCTGGCAGTGTAGTTCAATACTAAGTAGTTGGGTGGCTTTCACATAGGCATAAATATCTTTGAAGGAAAGAATGAAATGTAGAGGCCTAGAGTTAATTTTTTTCTTTGTTTTGATCAGTATTAATTTATTTATAACTTTCTTTCCAGTAGTGAAGAATTCATCTCATTTAACACAGATTTCACCAGAGTTGTATGATGTTAGTTTTTAAATATTGTATTTTCACTTAACTTACAAGTTAAAAGATGAATTTTATATTTCTTAAAATATAACACCAGATCATTTTAATTGTTAATTTGTAAAATTTATAAAGATACTATCTTATTTTAATTTTATTGTCATTAATTACTAATAAGTTTGATCAATTTTAGTTAATTTTTTTAGTTAATTATAAATGGTTCCTCTTTGTGAGTTTCCAAATAAGTTATTTACTTATCTCTTAGCATCTTAGTGCTTTTCTTACTGATTTGTATGAAGTCCTTAAAAGAGCTCTATTTTCTTTAAATGGTTTCCTAATTTGTAGTTTATAGTTTGTTTTTTTTGTTTTTTTTTTTTGCATATAAACTTACTTTGTGTGCTTAAATTCCATCTTGGCTTTTGATGGTTTGTTTTCTTTTCTTTTTTTTAAAAAATATTTATTTGTTTTAGTTGAACACAATGTATTTATTCTTTACGTGGTGCTGAGGATCGAACCCGGGCCACACACGTGCTAGGTGAGCGCTCTACCACTGAGCCACAATCCCAGCCCTGATGGTTTGTTTTCTTATTTTTAAGTTTAGAAATTCTCAGCTTTCAGAGATACTCTAACTGTGGTTGTTTTGTTTTATTGTTTATAACTGTTAAACCCGTGTAGAGTTTATTTTAAAGCATAACATAAGGTAAAGACATACTTATTCTTTATGTGAATAATGCTTTGAATTTTTATATAAGCTTTGTCATTCTTAAAATAAAATTTTCAAGTTATAGTTGAAGAAAGGCACCCTCGAAATCTCTTTAGTTCTGTAAGCTAATGATTCTTGAAGTTTAAGGACAATAAAAGTTGACAAAGACTCATTTGTGACAGTATATTTTAGCATTGAAACAATAATCTCTTAATCTGAAAAATCTAAACTTTCACATTAGAGTTAAAAGTTTAGACAACTTTTGTGATTATCTTTCTATTAGTACAAAGCATTTGTATTTTTTAGAAATAGCATTTATTCATGAAGAAAATGATGACAGGAATCTTTTTAAACAGTGAGAAACTTCTAGACTCTTCAGACAGCATAGGTTTTTGAAAAAAGACTTGTGCTTTGGCAGGAACCCAGGAAAGGAAGTGTCTGCATCTGCTACATTCTAGAAGCCTTCCCAAAATCACTGTAAGGCAGCCAAGAAGGCAGTGCATTTCACTACTGTGTGGTTCTGGAAGTATCTGGAAGTTTGCAGCAAACTTGAGGGAGGGAGGAGATTTAGGAGTTCTTCCAGAATGTCATTTTTTGTGGTGATCTATTTTTATTGAGATTCAAGTTACAGGGAAAGTAGTGTTATTTTTCAGTTTTTGTGGAATAGGGATCTTTCATTGTGGCCTCCACTGAGCCTTTTGGTTTAGGTAAATTCACACTGGAAGTCAGAGGTGCCTGTACAAAGAGGAACAGTGTGACAAATCAGAATAACCAGTGGGAGCCTGTTACTGGGGCAAACAGTACTGTAATATGGTTTATTCTCCTGTAAGGTAATTAGAAGCATTTAAAGTTCATGTTTGTGGTAGAGAAGGAGAAAGAGAAGAGTGCTGGTAGGGCATCTGGGAAATCAAGTTAAAATCTTTCTGTTGGTTAGACGATAACCTCATCTGCTGTGAAGAATCTTCACTAAAAAAAACTGCTACTGGGGACACAGAGAAACAGAAGAGCTTTGCTATCAGGATTAAAAAAATCACAGCTATGTACTATTTTTTTAAGGCATTATTGAGATATAATTTATATACCATACAGTTTACCCATTTAATATGATTCAGTACTATCAGAGTTATTTAATCATGTGTCCCTACATTTTCATTACCCCAAAATGTACAACTTTTTAATTGAATTTATTTAAGAATTTAAAACCATATAGAGAAAAGATGGAACAAGTGAGGAATTTTAAGGATTGTTTAGAAAGCTCTGAATTTTTTTTCCTTTAAAACATATTCTGACATCTTTAAAATATATTGGCAATATCTAATAAAGCATATCTTATGAGAATATCATGGTTTAGATCTAGATGACAGGGAAAACATATTTTAGGTTATATGAACAGCCACTGCTATTCAACTATTCTAATTGTAATATTAATTACAAAAAAAATTCAGATTAAATTTTTAAGCATAAGTTATCAGATTAAAAAATGTATATTTTTCTCTAATATGAAATATCAAGGTAGTATTCTACATGAAAAAAAATTAGCTATCATTAAATTATTTCATTAAATTATTATATCAGTTTATAAGAATTTTTTTCATTTTCAATCTACTGATTTTCCTATTTCTAGTCCCTCTCCCTTTTCCCTTTTGTTTAATCCACTGAGTTTATGATAATTAATATCAATTTGGGTTGTAGCTCAGTGGTAGAGCACTTGCCTAGCATGGGTGAGACACTGAGTTTGATCCTCAGCACCACATAAAATAGATAAATAGAGGTATTGTGTCCATCTACATCTTAAAAAAAAAAAAAGATCAATTCTATGGGCAACCTTGGAATCTGGATTTTACTATGTTAATGGGAAGGATAAATAACCTTTCCCTTATTATTATTATCACCATTATTTTTTTGGTAATTGTTCTGTTTCTCTTGCAGGTGTGTGAACCTGAAAAAATTAGTCTTCCAAGATGATCTGGTGTATTTTAATCATAGGGATTCTACTTCCCCAGTCTTTGGCCCATCCAGGCTTTTTTACTTCAATTGGTAAGTCTTAACAATGTTTTTGCATTTAAAATTTCCCATTTTCACGTGTTTTTTAAAAAATATTTATTTTTTAATTGTAGTTGGACACAATAACTTTGTTTATTTTTACGTGATGCTCAGGATCGAACCCAGGGCCTCACACACGTAGGCAAGTGCTCTACCGCTGAGCCACAACCTTAGACCTTTACTTGTTTTTAATTAGTAAAAAAAGATACAGTGTATTCCCATGATAAATATTCTGGTTAGAAGCTTATGAAAATTTAGAAAAGCATGCCAAAGAAAATTACTGATTTTCTATCTAGCAAATAATTTAATGCATATAGTTTTTTGATGCGCAGATACACAAATATCCTACATGTTGTTTTCTAATCTTTTTCCACTTAAGAATCTACTATGAACACCTTATTTTTTCTGCATAATAATTTTTAAAAATCTTATTTAAAAGTATTATAAAAATAGCATATTGGTTAAAGTGGGGGAAAAAAAGTATAGTACATAGACTATAGTATATCTCCCCATGTCCCCTTGCTCCCAGAATAATTCCTTAGAGTTTGAAATGTATCCTTTTATATTTTCATGTATATACGTTTCATTACCTTAAATAAGGTGTTTTCCTACATTCTGTTGACCCTTTGACCCTTATAGAATTGTAAGCTAAAACACAAATTTTTAAAAAAATATTTTTTAGTTGTTGATGTACCTGTATTTATTTATATGTGGTGCTTAGAATCGAACCCAGTGCCTCACACATGCTAGGCAAGCACTCTGCCACTGAGCTACAACCCCAGCCCCTAAAATACAAATATTTATGATATTTGATTTCATGATACAAAATGATGAATAATCTCAGTCCCTTATAAATAACTAAAAATAGAATATTTTCCACTTTTTTAGTGCGGCTTCTATTTAATTCTAGTTTTGAAAACAAAAGGTGAGGAGGGAAGTGATAAAAAACAAACATTAATCTTTGGAAAGTAGTGTTGTTTTGTAACTTAATTTTGTCAATGAAAAGACAATTTGCCAACACAGACAAACCTTGTAAAATTAAGTAGATTGAAAATTAAAATTGGAACATATGATTAGAAAAGTTTGGGCTTTATTTTGATTTCTCCTTCTCCTTAATTTCTTCCTTCCTTCCTTCCTTCCTTCGATAGAACCCAGAGCCCCTCTCACATACTAGGCAATTGCAATAAAAATGGAAAAGATGATCCTCTCTAACCTATCTCATTTATGCCAGTTAAATCTTCCCATAGGCCTAGCACTTGCTTGGCCCTGGGTTTGATCCTTAGCACCAAGAAAAAATAAGTAAAATAAAGGTATTGTGTCTAACTGCAACTAAAAGATAAGTATTTAAAAAAAAAATCTTACCATAGAATGAAGCATTCTTATCATTCTAAGCTTATTTTAAAATATTTATGTTGATGAATATGAACAATACCTTCTTCCCCTCTTTCCCTTATAGGTCAGATGACTGATTTGATCCATACTGAGAAAGATCTGGTGACTTCTCTGAAAGATTATATTAAGGCTGAAGAGGACAAATTAGAACAAGTAAAAAAGTAAGTAATGTGTTTTACTTATTAAGATTGACTCCAAGCTGGGTGTGGTGGTACACACCTTTAATCCCAGTGGCTTGGAAGGCTTAGGAAAGAGGATCAAAGGTTCAAAGCCAGTCTCAGCAACTTAGCAAGACTCTGTCTCAAAAAAAAAAAAAAAAAAAAAAAAAAAAAGGGGGGGGGGGTAGGGGATGTGGCTCAGTGTTTAAGCATTCCTGGGTTCAATCCCTGATACAAAACAAAAACAAAAACAAAAATCCTCCACCTGTATGATTTCTTTTTTCAAGCTAACACATTATTTGAGTAGAAATAAAAACCATCTGTGAGTTTTCAAAAACAAGTTTAAATGGCTAAAGCAACAGTACAGAGATAAGGGTTAAATCCTGGGGCCGGGTTTATGTGGAAGAACATGGATTGAGCTGTGGATATGGATGGATAATGAGGAATTGACTGACCATTTTTCAAAATGGTGCAAATATCATCTATCTTCCTATAACTGCCCCACCCCCAATGAAGCCACCTGGAATTGTTTTTCTAGTTCTATTTATCCTTCACTCCTAGGGCTTCATTTTTGAGCTTATAGTGGTAAGTATGGTTAATATTATTTAATTGATGTAGTTTTTCTCAAACGCTAATTATCTTTAATTGACTCAGGTTATAGTTAATCCTGACTTGAGAATTCCTGTTCTTTGTTCAATGAGTAGCTAAATATTAAGGCTTTTGTTTTAAAACATAGCTTCTAGATGTTGAATGTAAAAATTTGGCATAAGTTAAGCCAGGTTCAGTGGCTTATTTCCATAGACCCAGCTACTCCTGAGGCTGAGGCAGGACAGGAGGATTGTCTGAACGCAAGAGTTCTGGGTCGGCCTGGACAACATGGCAAGATGCCATTCCCACTCCACACCTGCCCCCCACAAAAAAAATTTAGTGTAAGTTGATTTAAATGCACATGTAGCTGAATTTGGATTGAGCTAATTTGTACTTTGTAATATTCAGTTATTTGGCCTTAAGAACCTATGGGAAAATGATTTTTTTTTTTTAACTTGTACTAGAGGGATCAAATCTCAACTTTTACTAAGGTAGGTTCCATTTACTATTTGGAAGAAACAAAACTAAACCATGAAGACTGGGGTTATAGCTCAGTGATAGAGCACTTGCCTAGCATGTGTGAGGCATTGGGTTTGATCCTCAGCACTGCAAATAAATAAATAAATAAACAAATAAATGTCATCAACAACCAAAAAAAAAAAAAAAAACTAAACCAAAAATCTTTTACAGTTATATTTTGATTCTGCCAAGTTTGATTTACCCATAAGAACATATTGTTTTTTAAAGAACCTTTATAATTTTACTTTAAAAAGAAATTATAGGGTTTTTAAAAAATACTTTTAGTTGTAGATGGACACAATATTTTTATTTTATTTATATGTGGTGCTGAGGATCTAACCCAGTGCTTCATACATGTTAGGCAAGCGCTATACCCCTGAGCTACAACCCCAGCCCAAAAAGAAGTTATAGTTTTAACTCAAGCCTCTAGTCTCTATTTCTAAGTGCTATTAAATTGTGTTTTTCCTTATTTGTGTGTGTACTCCATTTTTATGTCTGTAGATGGGCAGAGAAATTAGATCAGCTAACTAGCACAGCAACAAAAGATCCAGAAGGATTTGTTGGGCATCCTGTAAATGCATTCAAGTTAATGAAACGACTAAACACTGAGTGGAATGAGTTGGAGAATCTGATCCTTAAGGATATGTCAGATGGTAAGTCTGAGGAGTCTAATGAGAAAATAAAAGGATAAGGCAATATTTTCACCACCTATAGAAATGCCAAATTTGTGATAAATTCAGTTCCTAGAACATCAGTGTTGTAAATGAAGTGAATTATTGCCTGAGTCCATTTGGTTAGATCAGAGCTAATTTAGTAAAAATCCTGAATTCCTTTTTTTTTAGTTGGGGTGGGGTACTGGGATTGAATTCAGGGGCACTTGACCACTGGGCCACATCCCCAGGCCTTTTTTGTATTTTATTAGAGACAGGGTCTCACTGAGTTGCTGTGTGCCTTGCCATTGCTGAGGCTGGCTTCAAACTCGTGATCCTCCTGCCTCAGTCTCCCTAGTGCTGGGATTGCAGGCGTGCGCCACTGCATCTGGTAAAGATCCTGAATTCTTTGATTTAAAAAATAGTAATTTTTGTTACTAAGTGACTAAACACTGGTGATTTTGTTTTGAAATCTAACAGAAGTGAATAGATTATTTGGCAAATAGCATTTGGCATTTCTGAGGGTAATCATTTGTATTTTAGGATTACCTTCAGACTTTAAAGATGTATGTAAATTTTATTTTCAATCAATTCTTAAAATACCAGGAGTGGAAGTATAAAGAGAAGTGTTAGCTATGTTCTACCTATTATTTTGAGTTTAGGACTATTTAAAAACTAAGACTACAACCACCAATAATGAATAAGTCTTCCTAATTGAAACAGTAAAATTGTAGTTGAAATCGTTCAGGTGGTTAAGATATTTTAGTAACAGAAAACTTAGTCTAGAATTGCAGGAGGTAAAGGGATTATGCTTAGTGCACAGTTAGGGGCTCAAATATTTGTTGAATGTATTAGGGTGGCCAAAAGAGGGAACAAGAATGCTGAGCTAGCTGTATAGATAAAATATTCTAAGCTGGGCATGGTGGCGTGTACCTGTAATCCCACCGGCTCAAGAGGCAGGAGGATTGTGCATTCACAGCCAGCTAAGCAATTCAGTGAGACCCTGTCTCTAAATAAAATACAAAATAGGGGTGGGGATATGACTCAGTGGTCAAGTGCCCCTGAGTTCAATCCCTGGGACCCAAAATAAGAAGGAAAAAAAAAATTCTAAGAGAGTTGGTCTCAGATAAAAATACTCCAATAGAGCCAGGCATGGTGATGCATGCCTGTTATCCTAGCATCTTGGGAGACTGAGGCAGAAGGATCACAGGTTTGAGACCTGTCTAGGTAACTCTAGAAAGACCTTATCTCAGAACAAAGAACAAAAACAAAAACAAAACCCAAAAAACAAACAAACAAAAAATCCTGCCCCAAAATGCTAGGGATGCAGCTCAGTGGTAGAGTGCTACTGGGTTCCATCCCCAGTGCCACCAAAAAGCCTCCAGGAATATTTACTAGTGTTTTGGGCAACAAAGTAAACTATAGTATTCCTCTCTTAGGCATGGCTTTACATTCTGCAGTTTTAGTTACTCATAGTTTTAAGAATATTAAATGGAAAATTCCAAAAATAAACAGTTTTAAATTTTGTGCCTTTCTTAGTAGTGTGATTAAATCTCATGCTGTCCTACCCTGTTCCATCTAGGATGGGAATCATACCTTTGTCCAGTGTATCCATGCTACATATGCTACCCAACCTTAGTCACTTAGTAATTCTCTTGGTTACCGGATCATTGTCACGGTATCATAGTGCTTTGTGTTAAGATAACCCTTATTTTATTTAATGATGGCCTCAAAGTGCAAGAGTAGTGATGGCAATTTCGATGTGCTAAAGAGAAGCCATAAAGTATTTTCTTTAAGTGAAAGTTATTTCTTTTATGTGAAAGTTATTGTCTTGATAGGAAAAAAATCATGTACTGAAGTTGAAAACATTGCACACTAAAGTTACTAGGATCTATAGTAAAAATGAATTTTCTATGAAATTGTGAAGAATGAAAAAGAAACATGGTTGTTTTACGGTTGCATCTCAAACTACAAAAGTGTGATAACATAAGTGCTTGTTAAGATAGAAAAAGCATTAAATTTGTGTATATAAGCATAGGAAAAAAAATAGTTTATGTAGGGTTTGTATCATCCATGATTTCAGGCAACATTCAGTCTTAGAATGTCTCTTCATGTTTAGGGGACTACTGTATTATGCATAAGACCAGAAATCTTGAAAAGTAATGAATCTTGAAAAGTACTTATGAATATTTCCTATGAGGGGAAATGCTTATGATTATTTTCTCTGCTATATAACACCATGAGAACATTTTTGGAGAAATAACACTTCTCTCTTCCTCTCTCTCTTTCTCTCTTTCTCACTCTCTCTCTCTCTCTCTCTCTCTCTCTCTCTCTCTCTCTCTGGCTGTCTGTCTCTTATTCTATGAGTAGCATATTTACACAGACATAAACACATATCATTCATTCTAAAGTAATGACCTGCAGTATACAAGGCTGGAAAAGAAAATAATGACCTGTAGTTCTTTTATAATATGTACCTTGAGATTTTGGTGTTTTAATCTGTGATGGTCATCCCATAGCATGCTATATTTACACACACACACACAACACACACACGAAACATTATGATCTTCTGTAAAACTTATGAAATTTGTTTGTAAAATTCCATGTGGAAATTGTTACTGAGGGATAGTGTTAAAATAAACTTTATATGAACTTTAGCCTTGTTCCAGCTAAGGTGTTATTTGTATATTTCCATTAACATAAAAATGCCTGATCTTTTGCTGAACAAAATACAAATAGTTGATTATAAGTTAATAGGAGGAGAGGGAAAACTCATACTTAATTTTTATTTACAATGATGACATTTACATTATAAAAATTTTAAACCTTTTTTTTTTTTTTTTTTGGTTTTGGTTTCTCAAAGATTATTTAGCATCCATCCTTCTTAGGAGTTACGTCATTATCAGTAATTGGTTTGTTAGTTTGATTTTTGCTATATTATTTATAAATTCTCTTTAAGGTTTTATATATCAAATCTTGATTGATTATCACTGTATTTGATAATTTAGCATTTCTTTTTTTAATATTTATTTATTTTAGTTGTACACAATGCCTTTATTTATTTTTATGTGGTTCTCAGGATCGAACCCAGGTTGCACATGTGCTAGGCGAGCACTGTACCACTGAGCCACAATCCCAGCCTCTAATTTGACATTTCTTTCTTTCTTTTTTTTTTTTTTTTTGTGGTACTGGGGATTGAACTCGGGCACTCGACCACTGGGTCACATCCCCAGCCCTTTTTTTGTATTTTATTTAGAGTCTCACGGAGTTGCTAAGTGCCTCACCATTGCTGAGGCTGGCTTTGAACTCGCGATCCTCCTGCCTCAGCCTCCCAAAGTGCTGGGATTACAGGCGTGCACCACCACGCCCAGCTTCTAATTTGACATTTCTAAATGTATTTCAGTATACTAGCTTAACTGTTGATTTAAAATCTATAATTAGGGGCTGGGGTTGTGGCTCAGCAGTAGAACACTTGCCTTGCGCGCGTGCACGCACACACACACACACACACACACACACACACAATAAAGGTATGGTGTCCATCTACAACTAAAAAATATATATATATATGTATATATATTTAAAATCTATAATTAACAACTTTTCTGTCTCCCAAAGAATCCCACTAAAATTTATGTTTACATAATTATAATGTGCGGTACATGGAAGAAAACAGAGCTTTAAGAGCACAGATTTTACTTACCATTTGTTATCTGAAAGTTTTAATTTATTGCCAAGGAATGTCCTTTGCAAATTCATAAATATTTCATTTCTGAAGCTTAATGGAGGCACTTTTTGTTTTCTAGCCTGGCTGGTGTTGTATTTTTGTTTTCTTGCAGTTATGTGTTAGTTGATCTTTACCTACTAATATAGCTACAATGATGCAGTTACCTCAGATAATTTAGCCTTAGAAGACATTGGGAAAGGTGAACAAATTAGGGATATGTCAAATCTCGTTCAGTTTATTTAATTTTTTCTTGATGAACACGGGAGACATTCATGAAATGGTAGAAAATGATAAGATTTTAAAAATTCTTGTAAAGATTCTGTCTTAGAAGTCTGTGAAGTTGTACATTCTTTTAAACCTCTTTTTTCTTATTTCAAGGCTTTATCTCTAACCTAACCATTCAGAGACAATACTTTCCTAATGATGAAGATCAGGTTGGGGCAGCCAAAGCTCTGTTGCGTCTCCAGGACACTTACAATTTGGATACAGATACCATCTCAAAGGGAAATCTTCCAGGTAAGGTCATTCTTCTAGTCAATGGAATGTCTATCCCCTGGCTGCTCTATTCAATCCACTAGGACAATGTTAATTTAAAAGGACTTGTATTTTAAGATTTTAAACTATAGCTTGTTTCATAACCTTTGAGAACAAAAGAAACTTCCCTTTCTCTAGGACTTGATAGTGGTGGATGCTCTTCTAGCTTGTTACCGGGAAAGCTTGTATTTATGGGAACTAACTTAAGTAGGCAATTTTAGTGTTTAGAAAAAGAAACAATCAATTTTCTAGGTTAGAACAGCTCTTACTAGAATGCTTTGTAAAACTGTGAGGGAATTGATAATCAAAGTTTATAGGCTTAATAATTAAAAGCCAAGATGTGTTAAGTATACACAGATGTTAATGGAAATCCTGGCAAAGCTCTCCTTTTTTAAAGTTACATCTTATTTCATGATAATTTACTTTTCTTACTTTTTATTTTAAGTCAGGGGCTTTTTCCTGTCACTGCCATCTGAAAAAATAAATATGTTTTGCCTCTGTTCATCCTGAAATTGGTTTTCTCAGGAAGGAAAAAAGCAGTGGGATGAGTTGTTTATCAAGATGCTTTCTAAATGGGCACAGTGGCACACTCCTGTAATCCCAGTGCCTCAGGAGGCTGAGACAGGGGGATCATGAGTTCAAAGCCAGCCTTAGCAATAGCTAGGTGCTAAGCAACTCGTTGAGACCCTGTTTCTAAATAAAATACAA
This sequence comes from Tamias sibiricus, assembly GCA_025594165.1. Taxonomy (NCBI): domain Eukaryota; kingdom Metazoa; phylum Chordata; class Mammalia; order Rodentia; family Sciuridae; genus Tamias; species Tamias sibiricus. The sequence goes on along the minus strand of CM046663.1, from coordinate 119,610,333 downwards.
AATAGGGCTGGGGATGCGGCTCAGTGGTTGAGTGTCGCTGTGTTCAATCCCCAGTAAAAAAAAAAAAAAAAAAAATGTTATTTATCTCTCTTCATTTGGGATAAAAGTATCAAGTGGTAAAGCAAAACATGGAATAATATTAAATAAAATTTGTTAAACTGGAATATAATTCCATTAATTCATATTCCCCAAAATGTACAAAATTGCAAATTTGTTTCTGCTAATATTATATATTGTGACACTTTCAATAAGATTATAACTTTATTTTTAAAAATCAACTTCTAAAATCTGGGGATGTAGGGATGTAGCTCAGTGGTAGAGTGCTTGCCTACCATATACAAGACCCTGGGTTTGATCGCCAGCACTGCAAAAAAAAAAAAAAAAAAAAAAAAAAGGATTTCTGGTTCAAAATGCCACATTTAATAGATATTAATTATTTAAGGCTGGGGATATGGCTCAGTGGTAGAGCACTTGTCTAGCACGCGTGAGGCACTGGGTTTGATCCTCAGCACCACATAAAAATAAAATAAAGGTTATTGTGTCCACCTAAAACTAAAAAACAAATATTCAAAAAAAATTATTTAATATGTGCCAGCTACTATATTAGGAACTAAGCATATATAATGAATAAGAGAGTATTCTACCTTTGCTTTTTAGGGTGCTTATATTTTTAAGATATACTACAATGAAGGGAGGGATATTTACCATACCATGGCAGCACATAAGTGGAACCTAATTCTGAACTTGATAAGGAGAAAAGGAGGACTTTCTGGAGAAGATGACATTTTAAAACTTGATATTTAACTGGGCGTGGTGGTGCACACCTGTAATCCCAGCTGCTTGGGATGCTGAGGCAGGAGGATTATGAGTTCAAAGCCAGACTCAGCAACTTAGCAAGGCCCTGCACTAAATAAAATATAAAAAGGGTGGGGATAAGTGCCCCTGGGTTCAATTCCTGGACAAAGCATTAGTCATGAAAATGGAAGAGGAAGGCAGAAATGGTCATGAGAAAAATGTTACATGCAGAGGTAACATATACAAAGGCTGGAAAGTCGAACATGTCACATTCAGATAACTAACAAATTTGTATGGCTTAACAACATGAGTTTAAGTCATGAGTGCATGAGGTGATGATTGTATTGTGACAATAAATTAGAGGAGTCTTTTTGTTTGTTTTTTTGTACTGGGAATTGAACCCAGGGACTACTTTACTACAGAGCTATTCCCAGCCCTTTTTATTTTTATTTTTATTGGAGACAGAGTCTCAAAATATTCAGTCTGATATGTTAATGTTAGTCATCCATGCCACTTCCTTTGAACCAAAGGAATTTACAACTTATATTTTTTATAGGTCCGATTCAAACTATTTGCCATTTGTATGAAACCTTTTTAAGGTCTGTTTTTGGCTGTATAACTTTCCTCATTTTGTTTTTTCTCATTTTATGCCTATTTCTACCCTCATGTTCACTACTTTGTAATGTCTTCTACTTTCAAATGCTGCCCATATTTTATTTTCTTTTAAGAATCTGATTTCCAGTTTCCTTTAATAATTGTAACTAGATAAAAAAAAAAGACAAGTAGAGATACTTTGCTAAAGCCTATGCTCTTAAAATATGTTTATTCAAGTAACATTGCCAAAATATGAGGTCATGTTAAAAGTATTACTGGTGCTACCTGCATGTATTGATGGTATACTGTTCTCATACATATTTTGCATTGTCCCTGAAACACTCAAAATTGCTGCACTGTGAGTTCATCTTAGAACTACACCACCAGCCACAGTGGCGCACACCTATAATCCCAACCACTTGGGAGGCTGAGGCAGGAGGATTGCGAGTTCAAAGCCAGCCTCAGCAATGGCAAGGCACTAAGCAATTTAGTGAGACCCTGTCTCTAAAATAAAATACAAAATAGGGCTGGGGATGTGGCTCAGTGGTCGAGTGCCCCTGAGTTCAATCCCTAGTACCAGAAAAACAAAACAGAACAAAAAAAAGATCTGTACCACCAGTTCTCATAAATAAAAATGATGGAAAAGCCAAAATTTAATATACTTGTTTAGTTTTTGGAATTAATGTCATGTTAAACCGTTGAGGTAGTTTCTTAGTGTCTGCTGTGGTTTGAATGTGTCCCCTCCAAAATTCAGGTGTTGAAAATTAATGGCTGTTAGTTAGTTTTCCATCACTGTGACAAAATACCTGAGAAAACCAACTTAAAGGCAAAAAGATATATTTTGGCTCATGGTTTCAATCCATGGTCGCTTGGCCTGGTTGCTTTTTGACCTGTGGCAAGGCAGTACCTCATGGCAGAAGTATGTAGTGAAGAAAAGCTGCTTACCTCATAGTAGCTGGGAAGCAGAGGGAAGGAAGGAGAGGAAGGGGCTGAGGACAAAATATATCTTTCAAGGACACTCCTCCAGTGACCTACTTCCTCCAACCCAGCCCCATCTCCTAAAGTTTCTACCACTAACCAATAGTCTATTAACCTTTGAGTCCATCAATGGATTAATCCACTGATGAGGTTAGAGCTCTTAAGAGGCAATTACCTGTTAAATGCCTCACCTCTGAACACTGCTGCATTGGGGACCAAGCTTTAAAAACACGAGCTTTTGTGGGGCATTTTAGGTACAAACCATAACAATTGCCAATGAAATGATATTAAGAAATGGGGCCATTAGGAATCAGTCTATGTAGGCTTCTCCATTATGAACAGGATTAAGACCCTTATAAAAGAAGCTTTATGCAGTATTCAGCTGTATTTTCCTTTCACCTTCTGCCACGTGAGACACAGCATTCTTCCCCTCTGGAGGATGTAGCAACAAGGTGCCATCTTGAAGTGGAAAGCAGCCCTCACCAGACAACCAAACCTGCTGGCACCTTGATCTTGGACTTCCCAACCTCCAGAACTGTGAGAAAATAAATTTCTGTTCTTTATAAATTACCCAGTCTCCAGTATTTTGCTACAGCAACACAGATGGCCAAAGATAGTTTTCTAGAGTGGAGGGTGGTAAGGTAAAGAATTAGTTAAGGGGAAAAACAGCAAAACATGGAACTTCATCTTCATTTTTGGAGTACACTAATAATCAGTTATTATCCATAAGTGATTAGCAGGGAGCAAAAAAGAAAAGTGAATGGAGGTACTATAATTGTATGGTTTGAACATTTGATTGTTTTGGGTCATGTGATTTTCCGGTATATTTACCTCTATGCTAGGACTCTGCTTTGTCCTGGAATTTAACAGATCATTCTCAGACCGGGTATACTTTCCCCTGGACACTGAATGTCTAATCACTAGCAAAATGTGCCCATAACTTCTTGATTTTTTTTTTTTCATGAATTCCTTTTCTGTAAGCATCTTTTAACATGTTAACACTATTGTATAGGTTAATAGCTAAGTCTGGTTCTGGCCAATTTCATGAGTCCTTGAAGTATATCCAACCAAAATTTATTAAAGAAAATATTATTGTGGGCTGGCATTGTAGCTCACTTGGCCTTTGGTTCTATCCTCAGCACACAAAAGAAGAGTAAGAAAAGAAAAAATAAAGAAAAACATCATTTTGCTCCTTTCTCCAGCAATTTGGGGATCCCCCTTTGGGGACATCAGATAATGATAATAAAATCATCTTTATTTTATCAGAGAAAATGTAGGATACTTGTCTTTGACCCATAGATTCTTTCTTTTTTTAAAAATCTTTTTTAGTAGTAAATGAACACACAATATTTTTGTTTATTAACTAATTTTTTAAATGGTGCTAAGGATCTAACCAGTGCTTCACACATCCTAGGCAAGCTCTCTGTCACTGAGCTACATCCCCAGCCCCGACCCATAGATTAAAAAAAAAAAATTTTTCTCTCTGGAAGCGTGATTCTAGTATGATATTAATTTATTATAACAATCGAAAGGGAAATGTTAGGTAAATCATATTACTATTTTTCCCTTCATACTTGTTATTTTCTTGTGTGTGTGTGTGTGTGTCTCACAAAGGGAGTTTTATAACTTTATAAGGTATAAGAAGAGCCTTGTAGGACCTTGGCTTTCTCTTTTCTTTTTAATATTTACAAATCTTTTATTATAGAAAATATCAGACATCACTCATGTGAACATGTATGTGCATGCTCTTGCTCTCTTTCTCTCTCAATCCCCCCCACAATAAAGATGGTAACATAATGAACCTCGTGTATCCATCACAGAGCTCTTTTAAAAAAATTTTTTTGTAACTGTGTATGGACAGAATGCCTTTATTTATTTTTATGTGGTGCTGAGGATCGAACCCAGTGCCTCACACATGCTGGGCAAGCTCTCTCCCACTGAGCTACAGCCCCAGCCCCCAAAAGCTTCTTAATATTTTGTTATTTTATCTGTTTCCTTCACTCCTCCTTTTTGTTGTTGTTTTTGCTGGAATATTTTAAAAACAAATTCTAGACATTTCTATTATTTTATCCACAAATAATTCAGTATGCATATTTTAACTGATCAGGTGTTATAAAAACTAACATAACTACTTAGCTATTATCCTGCATGACAAAATGGATAATATTCCCTTAATTAATTTAATACCTAGTCAGTGTTCAATTTCTGTGATGATCTCAAAGATGTCTTTTTGTAGTTGGAATTTTGGGTTATAGCTCTTAAATTTCTCTTTTCTTTTTTCTAATTCTACATTCTATTGATTAATTTGGATAACCTGCACATATGTTCTGTGGAATGTCCCACATCCTGGAATTGGCTAATTTCTTCTTTGGTGGTGTTTAATCTTCTTTTTCTAACTTTTTTAAAAAAATATTTATTTATTTACTTTAGTTGTACACAATGCAATACATTTATGTTTATGTGGTGCTGAGGATCGAACCCGGGCCGTGCACGTGCGAGGCGAGCGCTCTGCCGCTGAGCCACAACCCCAGCCCCTTTTTCTAACTCTTAATCTTCTTTTTCTAACTCGTGTTTCCTACAGAGTGGTTAGAGCTTGAGACTTGGTTACATTCAATTTAGGTTTATTTCACTATATAGGTGGTGCTGTGAACTTTCTATTGAATTACATGAATGGACACCTAACATCTCCTTACACTTTTTGTGATGCTGATTGATGAGTGGGTTCAGGTACTGAGAGAGCCTGATCCCTCCATAAAATGTTTTTCTGAGTTTTATATCATAATTTTGGGAGCTTTGATGATCATTGCCTAGAGCCACTAATTCATTAAGGGTTACAAAATGGTGATTTTCCTCATACCCTCATTTCTTTTACTTTGATTAGCTGGAATTCTGTTAATAACAAGAACATTCCTTCTTTATCACTTTGCAGCATAATTAGTTGATGTCCTAATAACTTTTGTTAGTGACCAGTGATCTTCATCTAAAATATCATGAACTCATGGATTTTTTTATATGTAGTATTTTTGTATTTCAGTCTATTTTATTCATTGTATCTTATTCTCAGATTACCTTACTTTTGCCAATGTGCGTTTCTTCAGATTAGCTCATCATCTCATTTTGTCTTTTTGAAATGATCATATTCTTTGATAGCTAGGAAACTTTCTTACTTTTGCGTATAGTTTTTTCCAGGTTTATCTTATATAAATGCTATTCCAAAGCTGGAATCAGGCTTTTCTCCAACAACCCTTGATTCCTTTTAACAGGGAATAGCATTTAAGGAGCAGACTAGCTAGGTTCTACGGGTGTTTATTGCTGTTTGTCATTTATTCCAGGTCCTTTTAATGAACAGAGATGGGACATATGTGAATTCATATTAGTTCTGGTTCAAATTAAAGATTACAGGGCTTGCTGGGCCCGGTGGCGCATGCCTGTAATCCCAGCACTTGGGAGGCTGAGGCAGGAGGATCGCAAGTTCAAAGCCAGCCTCAGCAATGGCGAGGCACTTAGCAACTCAGTGAGACCCTGACTCTAATAAAATACAAAAAGGGGCTGGGGATGTGGCCCAGTGGTCAAGTGCCCCTGAGTTCAATCCCTGGTACCAAAAATAGAATAAAATAAAGATTACAAACCGGGTGTGGTGGCGCACGCCTGTAATCCCAGCACTTGGGAGGCTGAGGCAGGAGGATCGTGAGTTCAAAGCCAGCCTCAGTAATGGCAAGGCACTTAGCAACTCAGTGAGACCCTGTCTCTAATAAAATACAAAAAGGGCTGGGGATGTGGCCCAGTGGTCAAGTGCCCCTGAGTTCAATCCCCAGTACCAAAATAAATAAATAAATAAATAAATAAAGATTACAGGGCATATATCTCCTTTCTCTAGTGAAAAATTTGGTTCCTGATGACATTAACTTAATTACTTCTTTATATTACCTATAATGTGCTTAAAATAATATCAGAGGATAACAATGCATTTGCTGTTAATAACATTGACTATTGACTGCAGTATTTTTGGTACTATTTATTTATTTTGGTACTGGGGATGAACCGGGGGTGCTTAACCACTGAGTTATATCTCCAACCCTTTTTATTTTATTTATTTATTTATTTATTTTTGTGGTACTGGGGATTGAACTCAGGGGCACTCGACCACTGGGCCACATCACCAGCCCTTTTTTTTAATATTTTATTTAGAGGCAAGGTCTCACTGAGTTGCTAAGTACCTCACCATTGCTGAGGCTGGCTTTGAACTCGCGATCCTCCTGTCTCAGCCTCCCAAAGTGCTGGGATTACAGGCGTGCACCACCGCGCCCGGCTTCTTTTTATTTTTGAGACGTAGTCTCCATAAATTGCTGACCTCAACTTTGCAATCCTCCTGCCTTGGCCTCCCAAGTCACTGGGATTATAGGCATGTTCCACCACACCTGGCTTTTTTTTTTTTTTTTTTAATATTTTTTAGTTGTCAGTGGACCTTTATTTTATTATTTATATGTGGTGCTGAGAATTGAACCCAGTGTCTCACACATGCTAGGGAAGTGCTCTACCACTGAGCCACAACCCCAGCCCATGGATTTTTTTTTTTTTTTAATCCTTAGTATATATATCACACCAGCTATGAACAGTCAAAACATTACCTTGAAGACACCTAAAATAATTAATTACTCTGTGTGGTCTGCCTTCAACATGTTTTACAGTTGGGTTCAATCAGTGTTTTATTCTTCATTTTTAAGGATTATTGACTTTTCCCTTTAATTACATAAAACTTTCTTATTCTTTAATCTTTCTAATCTATACTGATAAAGCACATTTATAGAAATCTCACTTAAATTTCTATACTCTTCATCTTATTCCCTTCTTCCTATGAACAACCATTTTGTTAGGTTTTCTATTTCAATACTTTTTTAAAAAAGATATATATTCCTATTTCCTCTTGACATATGCACAAAAGGTAGCACAGTATAAACATTTACACAAAAGGCAGTATACTGTGAATACTGTTCTGTACTTTGGTGTTTTAACTTAGTGATATTCCCTAGATATTATTTCATATCCTAAAAAATATCTTCACTTCTCTTTACAGCTGCATGTTACTCTATTGTGGAGGTTCCACAGTTTATTTAACCATGCACTTATTTGATGAACGTCTGGTTTATTTGCAGTCCTTTGCTGCTAAAGAAAATAATGCTGCTAGTAACCTTGTAGATAGGCTATTTTCTGGTTTTGCTAACTGATCTTTACAGATATTTTTCTTGAAAGTGGTACCACTGATTCAGAGTAAATAAATAATTTTGCTAATATTGTCCCCATACACTCCATAGGGTTTTTATCAGTTTGCATTTCTGCCAGTAGCATATGAGTCTCTTTTCCAAAATATATTGTCAAACTTTGATATTTTTTGCCAATTTGTTAGTTTAATTTAGATTGGCTCATATGTATGCCAGTTTCTTTGTTCATCATTCTTTCTTGTACCTCAAACTTTTCTTTTGAAATTTTCTCCTTCTTGAAATACATCCTTAAGAAACCTTTATATGTACTTTATTTGTTTGGTGTGCAATTCATTGTGCTTCCTGAATCTAAAGTTTCAGGTGTTTTAATTCTGGAAAAATTTCTACCACTCTGTCTTTAATGTCTCTACATATTCTCTCAGTTTTGTTTTCTTTTTTTCTAAAACTCCAAGTAGACAGACTTATTTATTCCTTGTGTTTTTTAAAAATCTTTTTTTTAATGTTTATTTATTTGCTTTAGTTGTACACAATGCGTTTATTTGTATGTGGTGCTGAGGGTCGAACCTGTGCTGCGCGCGTGCTAGGCGAGCGCTCTACTGGTGAGCCACAACCCCAGCCCTATTCCTTGTGTTTTAAAACTAGTACTTCCTTTCTCTTTCTCTCTCTTTTGTATTCTGGGTAGTTTATTGCATGTTGATTTATTTAGCTCTTCTAGTTTCATCATTCTCTTTTTAGTTATATGTGATCCACTATTTAACATGTCCAGTGAGTTTTTTTAAAATATTTTTTTAGTTGTAGGTGGACACAATACCTTTATTTTATTTATGTGGTGCTGAGGATTGAACCCAGGGCCTCACACATGTGAGACGAGCGCTCTACCGCTGAGCCATAGCCCCAGCCCCTCCAGTGAGGTTTTTTTTTTTTTTAATATATATTTATTTGTTTTAGTTGTACACAATGCCTTTATTCTTGCATGGTGCTGAGGATCAAACCCGGGCTGCTCACGTGCTAGGCAAGCGCTCTACCACTGAGCCACATCCCCAGCCCCTCCAGTGAGTTTTTAATAGCATTGATTATACAGGTTGAGTATCTCCTGTCTGAAATAAATTCAAACCAGAAATCAGGACCAGAAGTATTTGAGATTTTGGAGTTTTTCAGATTTTGGGATATTTGGATGTGTATAATAAGATATCTTGGGATAGATCCTAAGTCTAAGCAGAAAAGATCATTTATGTTTAATATTGCCTGAAGATAATTTCACACAACTTTTTAGTGTGCCTGCACTTTGTGATCTGTCACATGAGGTGTGGGATTTCTCACTATGGTACTGTATCAGTGCTCAGAATGTTTTAGATTCTGAGGAAGTTATCACCTCACCCCACACAAATTTGCCTGGTCATTTTTAGGCTACTCTATTAGGAAGCTTTATATTATCATAACAAGATACTGAAGGCAATTAGCTTATAAAGAGGAAAGGTTTATTTTGGCTCACAGTTTTGGAGGTTCCAGTTCAGCATCAGGTAGACCCATTGCCTGGGACTTCTGGTGGAAATGTTAGATGGCAGTGGTGGGGAATATGTAGCAAAGTAAATTGCTTACCTCATAAGCCAGGAAGCAAAGAGGAAAGAGCCAAGGTCCCACAATTCTCTTCAAGGGTATTTCCCCACTGCTCCTCAAAGTTTCCACCACCTCCCTATTGCCAACCTAGGAACCAAGCCCAAACATATGGACCTTTGGGAGACATTTAACATCCATATGATAGCAGGTAACTTTATCATTCACAGATTTTATTTAAACATTTTACTCAGTTATTTTGTATTCTTAATCTGGTAACTCCAATATGTAAAGATCTTGGGGGATATCTAGTACTTTTTTTTGATAATTTCTGATTTTATTTATAATGGCTTATAACGTATTTTGCAGTTTTGGGATTGTGTGTGCTTCATTTCGTGTTACCTGTATGAATATTGCAAAGCTTGGGAAAAGGGTACATTTTGCAGAGTATAAATCTTGCTAGATTTCCTGTAACATTGCCAACTCAGGATCATGTTAAATTAATTTCTTGGCTTTAGTTTCCCAGACCATGCAGACTATATAAATTTGAAATTAAAACCTCCCTGAGGACATGCCTATGGCATTCTATGGGGGATATTTTCTCTTATAGTGTACAAACAGTTTTAAACAGATTGTGATGATTGTTGCGTTATTCTACATAGTCTAAGAACTATTGTAATCTAAGTGGGTGGGCTCTATGATTTTTAAATTATATGTCATTGATGCCATTATTTAAAAAAGCAAACATTTGACAGGGTTGTCTCTCTTACTGTAAATTCATCTCTTGCCCAGATTGTTGGTTAGGAGTAAGATAGATACATCTCATATGGTTAATTGCTGTGTGTTAGAGAATGGCATATTTCAACTTAAGTGATGTTACATTTGGGTATAATGACTGATAATCTAAGTCTTGGGTTCTTCAGGTGCTGTGTCCTCTTTTTACCATCAGTGTAATTTCTGTATTACCTTGTAAATTGTTCCTTTGTTATAAAATTAGGATAATTTTTGCCTTTTTTATCTTAGGATTATTGTAAAGTTAAATTGAAAGTGAAATCACACTTTGAAAGCTCTATTGTCCTAAATAAAATTTAAAGTAATGTGAAGATTCCTAAAGTTCTCTATTTTTTCTTTCACAGGAGTAAAACACAAATCTTTCCTAACAGCTGAGGACTGCTTTGAGTTGGGCAAAGTGGCCTATACAGAAGCAGATTATTACCATACAGAACTGTGGATGGATCAAGCACTAAGGCAGCTAGATGAAGGCGAGGTTTCTACTATAGATAAAGTCTCTGTTCTAGATTATTTGAGCTATGCAGTATACCAGCAGGGAGATCTGGATAAGGCTCTCTTGCTCACAAAGAAGCTTCTTGAACTAGGTATGTTATCCATGCCTAACTTAAGGTTATAATTATATTGGGGATATATATCATCTATGTATGTATGTATCTACCCATTCATTCATCCATATACATTTGGTGCTTTTTTATTAGAATTCATGAGCCATATTTGTTAGATATACATTATCTTCTCACTGTTAATTCTCAAAGTAAATGGCAACCAGTTTTTCTCACCTAATAGTACTACAATAGTGGCTGTGTTCTTCTGCTCTATCTATGTTTTCGAAGAACTTCAAAATCAAATCTTTAGTCAAAAATATTTATTTAACACATTGTGCTAAATGAAATAAGCCAGACTCAAAATCAAGTGTTGAATGCTTTCTCTCATATGTAGAAGCTAGAGAGAAAAAGGAGTATAAACAAGGAATCTCATAAGGAAAAGAGTAAAGTAGAGGAAGGTGATCAAGTGGGGAGGAAAGAGGAGGTACTGGCGAATGAAATCAACTAAATTATGTGCATGTGTGCATATATCACATTGAACTCCACTATAATATAATTTAAAATGCTTATTTACCATGTTGCCATATTAAATGTTAGTGAGTTTCCTTTGAAGAGTGTTATCAGTTTGTTGAATTTCATATTCTTTTTTGGTACCAGGGATTGAACTCAGGGGCACTCAACCACTGGGCCACATCCCCAGCCCTTTAATGTATTTTATTAGAGACAGGGTCTCACTGAGTTGCTAAGTGCCTTACCATTGCTGAGGCTGGCTTTAAACTCGTGATCCTCCTGCCTCAGCCTCCCAAGTGCTGGGATTACAGGTGTGTGCCACTGCGTCTGGCTTGAATTTCATATTCAAATATTAGAAAAATATGGCCAATGTGCTAGTGCATGCCTGTAATCCCAGCAATTTAAGAGGTTTAGGAGGAGGATTTCAATTCAAGCCCAGCTAGGCAACTTTGTGAGACCCTATCTCAAAATAAAAAAAATCAGAAGGACTAGGGATATAGCTCAGTGGTAGATCATCCCTGGTTTCAGTCACCTGTACTAAAATAAAATAATTAAAAAAAAATAAAGTATAACATTTTATAAGAATTTTGCCGCTAGCACTTTCTACAGACATGTATTCTTTCTGCAAGTATGGTCCAGGGACCATGTACATCAGAATTATTTGGACACCTATTAAAAATGAAAATTCCTTATTTATTTAATTTAGATGGCATAATATTTTATTTACTTATGTTTATGTGGTGCTGAGGATGGAACCCAGTGCCTCACATGTGCTGGTAAGTGCTGTACCACTGAGCTACACCCCCGTCCTCCCCCAATTCCTTAATTTATACTTGATCTACTAAATTATAATCTGGATATGGAGTCCAGAATCTAGATAACAATTGCAGGTGGCCTTTGGTATATAATGAAGTTTTTTGGTATTGAACCCAGAGTATTCTATGCTGAGCTACATATCCAGCCCTTTTTGTTCTTTCTTTTAAGACAGGGTCTCACTGAGTTGCTGGGCAAGCCTTGAACTGGGATTATAGGCATGTGCCAGTGCAGTGTACCTGGCTATAATGAAGCTTTAAAACTTTCTAAAAATTACTTTATGAATAGAAATATTTGTGTATGTTAGAAAAAGTCAAATAGATATTAGTTCAGTTATCCTTTTTCTTTTAGTGTCTTCCAATGAATTTCCTACCGAATTAAAACGTACTTTGTGCTCATTATAGAAAATTAAAACAGAAAAATATATAGAAGAGTCATCCATGAGCCAATTACCCAAAGATACATACAAATTTTCAATGTAGTATATACTCCCCTGAACATAATATACACTTTGCCATTTTACAAAAATAGGTTTTATAGTATATCATGATATATATTGTGAGTGGTTTCTGAAGGACAGAAATATTATACAGTCTAGGACTAGATTTTCTAAATAGCTCATGAAGTCTCTCTTTGCCATTCTGTCCTTTTTTATTTTTATTTGTGTGTAGTAGTAGTTTGGATTTCTTTGCTTTTTTTTTTTTTTTTTTTTTTTTTTTTTCTTCCCTTGATGGGTGATTTGTTTCTCTTCTTCTTCTCTGCTAAAAGGTAGCTAAAAATTTCCACTAGCAATTCTGAGGCAGTTAGTGGATTCTGGCTTATTTGAAAATTATATCTTTAGTTTCCTTTTTCCTTCTTACTTAGAAGGTTGGGACTGTAATCCACTTAGCCCTCAGATGTGGACTCAGTTCTGCATTTATAATATATCTGTGGTAAAATTTGCTTTTGAACCATATATGCTTTGTCTTCACCAAAGTGATTACTTTTCAGTCTCAGAAAGATCTTTTCCACTTCTTAAAATAAGTAAAATGAGTGAGATTTTAAGATTCATTTGACATCAAGTTGAACATAGTTCCTTTAGCTGATTAGTAAGTTCTCAAAGTAGAAGCAATAATTGCTACCTTGAATAAAAGGCCATTTCCATCTCTAGAACTGTTTTTACATAGGATGATTGTATATCCTCATTTACTTGTGACAATACTATTTTGTATATATTGCTTCAGTATAATAATTTTTATTTGTTCCTCCTTTAACTCTAAATCATCTTAGTTTGGAAGATAAATTATATGGTCTGCTATATTTATGTTACTGTATTCTGATGCTTGAACCAACTGTAAATTTACCCATGCACATACTTTATTTCTCTTGTAATAGATCCTGAACATCAGCGAGCTAATGGTAACTTAAAATATTTTGAGTATATAATGGCTAAAGAAAAAGATGTCAATAAGTCTGCTTCAGATGAGCAGTCTGATCAGAAAACCACACTGAAGAAAAAAGGGATTGCTGTGGATTACCTGCCAGAGAGACAGAAGTACGAAATGCTGTGCCGTGGGGAGGGTATCAAAATGGTAAAGTGGAAAAGCCAATTGTGTGTGTGAGAGAATGTGTGTGTGTGTGTACATAGTGCAAGAGAGAACCAGAGTTCTTTTAAGTCTATGTGATGAAATTCAGAATGACTGTGTAAAAGAGTATGCCACATTACCTTACTGTGGATGTCACACTAAAGATACTCCAATTGTTGGTAAAACAGCTTGAACATAAAACTGGTGGATCATATACCACTATATGCATTTGTGGTAATATTACACTTTTCACCAGATCAAAAGAGGCTTATTTTCTAGGGTGAAGGATCAAATAAATTTAAGGAAAGTGATACATTTTCTTATATTTAATGCAGAAAAGATTTCAGCCACCTTATATTGAAATTATAATCTGATTATAACATAACAGATTCATTTATACAATAATCTCTTGTAGTTTTGCTCCTATTTAATCTTAAAAAGATTCCTTAGTGAAATATTTTAGTCTATTTAAGAAATATTTAAAACAGACATTTGTAAGACTTATTTTAACATTTACTCTTTGAAAGACCCAAAAATGTCTATAAATGTTCCTTTGTTTATTGTATATTTATTTTTATGTATTTAAAACTCAAAAATGTCAGCTCTTTATGATATCAATAGATTTTTGGGCCCAAATCAAAAAAGTTCCAAGGAACATCAGTTGAACAAAGTTGAACGTAATTTTTTGTTTAGCCTCAGGACTTCTCAGGAACTTTTTATGATAATGTACATTATTATGAATTTAATAAATATCAAAATTAATTGATCATGGAACCTGCTTTTAAGTAGTAGTGTTCAGTTAAAAAATAATTAGTGAATTTTTAGAGAATGTGTAGACTTCTGAAAAATGTTTGAATTTTTCTTCACTATTAACAAACTCAACCTGGTCCAAACTCTGTGTGTATCTTTTAAAGTTAAGGATTCAGAATAACTATAAGGCCATGATCACACCTAAAACAAATTCACAGTAATTCTATAAAATCATCAAATTTCCAACAGTAAGCAGACTTTTTTTATTGTGCTTAATAACCCTTAACATAAGAGAGCAAAATAGAATTATAGGTACAAAACAGGAGCCTACTAATTTATTAGTTTAATGTAACAAATACATGTCAACTTTGCACACAAATAAGCACCTGTTTTTGTCAAATGGTTAATTCATTTCATTGTTAAAGAGACTTCTTTGAAGGGTGGGGTTGTAGTTCCCCTAAGGTTAGATGTTTGATGGGAACATTTGCTTTATTGAGAGCTGTATTTTATGCCCCCTAATAAAAGCACCTGGCTTCTTTAATAACTTGTTTTCTCTTTTACAGAATGGTCCAGTTTTACCTTTGCAGTTTAAAATATTATTATTATTATTACTGCAAGCATTTAATTGTGAAATTTAATTTGTGCACACAAATAAGCACCTTTAAAGTTAAGGATTCAGAATAACTATAAGGCCATGATTTAGGAAAATCTGTTTTGTTTTTTTTCCTTCAATGTATTTTCTCATTTTCTGTGTACTTCCCAGTTACTTTTTTTTTTTTGGTACCAGGGGCGCTTAACCACTGAGCCGCATCCTCAGGCCTTTTTATTTCTTTATTAGGGTCTCCCTTAGTTGCTGAGGCTGGCTTTGAATTTTCTATTCTCCTGTCTCATCTTCCTGAGCCACTTGGGATTATAGGCCTGTACCACTGTGCCTGGTTTTTCAGTCCCCCGCCCCCACCTTTTTTTTTTGGTACCGGGGTTGAACGCAGGGGCCCTTAACCAATGAGACACATTCCCAGTCCTTCCCCCCCCTTTTTAATCATATATATTTTTGGTTGTTGATGGACCTGTATTTTATTTATTTATTTATTTATTTGCAGTGCTGATGATTGAACCCAGTGCCTCACACATGTTAGGCAAGTGCTTTACCATTGAGCCACAACTCCAGCCCTCCCCCAGCTCTTTTTATATTTTATTTTTAGAGGGTCTGGCTAAATTGCTAAGGCTGGCTTTGAACTTGTGATCCTCCTGCTTCAGCCTCCCAAGTGCTGGGATTACAGGCGTTTTCCACTCACATAGACCCAGTTACTTTTTGAAGTTTGGAACAGTGCTGGCATTCATTTCATATTTCCATAAACGTTTTCTTGTTTCTTTCATATTTGCAACTTTGAACTTTATTTTGATGAGGAATCATTAAAAATCCTACCTTTTTTCCTATTTAGATTCATGTCTCCCCAAGAAAATAATCATTAATAAATATTTTTAAGTTCTGAAAGTCCTTTTTGATGCAAAGTATTTACAAAGTATTTTGTGTATTCTTCCAGAGATATTCTTATGTATATGTGTAGGGATAGCTATTTAAAATATTATTACTCTATTTAATATGCTTAGCATTTTTTTAACTTTATGTTTAGACTCCTCGCAGACAAAAAAAGCTGTTTTGCCGCTACCATGATGGAAACCGGAATCCTAAATTTATTCTGGCTCCTGCCAAACAGGAGGATGAGTGGGACAAACCTCGTATTATTCGTTTCCATGATATTATTTCTGATGCAGAAATTGAAATCGTCAAAGATCTAGCAAAACCCAGGGTAAATTCTTTTTCTTTTTTTCTCCTCAATTTACTGTACCTATCAATTTTTCCTTTGTAAGATAATAGAAAGGATAATTGATAAGGCAATAACTCCACAGATAGTTTTAGATATTATCACTTCAACAAAATGGAGTTGTTAATTATGCTCTATGTATACCAAGTTTTTTTGTTTGTTATCAACACAAATAATTCTGCAACTGGACTTTAAATACTGAATTATGAAAATTATAGATGAGATTTTTATTCACACTATTCACACTTAACAAATCTGTTTCACTGTTGTACTGAAGAATTTTTTTTATATATTCTGTAGTCTTAACTGCAGAGGTCAAAACTCAATTTTTTTTATATCTTCTATTTTTTTATTAAAAAGGAACTTTTGAAATATTTTCATTCCCTTTTAGACACATTAATACTAGAAAAATATAATTGGGCACAAGAATCATGCTAATTTTTAAAGGGTGACATCATAGTTTTCTGACTTTAACATATCTTTTTAAAAATTATTATTCTAATTTGTTATACATGTTTGCAGAGTACATTTCATTTCATATTACATATAAAGAGCGTAATTTTTCAAGTTGCTGGTTTTATATAAAGTATTTTTATAACAATTGTGTCTTCATACATGTATTTAGGGTAATCATGGATAACTCAGTCTACCATTATTTTTAACATATCTTGATAAGAAAAATAGTCTAATGTAGGTTAAAACTCAGTCCTATAAACTATTCAGAATAGAAGTTCTTCTTTGTGTGATAATGCGGGAAAGGATAACCTTTATGTTCTTGCCTTTCTTTTCTATCAGCTTGCTCTTAAAATAGTTCATCTTATTGATAGTAAACTACAAACTGCTATCACTTTTGGAAAGATTTTGTTAAAAACGTGGGCATATTTTTGCTCACTTGTTTACACAGGGATTGGTGAATTTTTTTCTATAACGGTCAAGGTAGTAAGTACTTTTTAGGCTTTCCACACGACTCAACTCTGTCATTGCAGTGTAAAAGCAGCCAAAGAAAAGATATAAAGTGTGGCTTTAAAATACATGAATGTGGCTATATCACAAGAAAATTTTATTTCTAAAAATAAGCAAATGAATTTGAATTGTGGGTTTGCTCACCCTTGTTATATCATAAAGTTTCAAATTATGTGGGTGTGTGTACTGCAAAATAAACTGAATTTTTGAAGTTTGACTATTTTCCAAATTGGTATTTTTTAATCAAAGAAAGATTACATTGTAATTGAAATGACTGGTCTAATGCATATGGGTGCTCTCCACTGACATTTTTATAAATCTACCTATCAGAATGCTACTTATAATTACATCATATTCTGTTTTTCTCTTCCTATTTTTGGTCCTTTATTTGTGGTCAGTAAACTTAGTTTACTAAACTGTCTTGGTAGAATATTAAGAATTCATCTCTGGATTTGAAGGCTCTGTCTTCAGAGATTCCTTAGTTTGGGTTTTTTTAATAATAAAATTCCATACTCTTTTGTTAACCTCAGAACCATTCTCCTATTTTAAAAAAGAAGTTTGAGATGAAAGTCTAGTCTATGGCCATGCCACCCTGAACACCTATTCTTGTCTGAAATAATTATCTTGGCTGTCATCTTTTTCATTTATGAATTTTTTTCATCTGCCTTTCTCCTCAGTCCAAAATTATGTCACTGTATGTGTTAAGTGGATATCTTGAAGGAGGAAAGATTGACCTTAAAATGAATTCTAAACAATATTAGTCTTTGTAAACAGTTCTGTCACTGAAAATTAAAATCAGAGAATTTGGAATAAATAGATTACTAATTGTAAATAGCCATTCTTATAGCTGTAAGTTATGCTTTAAGTTTTAGAAATTTCTCTTTTCCTCACTGTCAGATCCTCTAACCATTGAAAGAAATTTATATTCTTATCTCTTTTGTATCCTTTATTCATACAACATAAAAGCACTTAAAATAATAAATTTTTAAAAAATACAAAATCCTAAGAAACCAACTTTTACTGCTCAACACAAGGTGACTGGAAGTGTATGGAGTTATTTCCCCTATTTACTCTCCTTTCAAAACAAAAACACCAGAATTCTGACTGGTTGGATAAATGTGATTCATTTTTTGTCTTGTAATGCAACTGTTTTGATGGTTGGCTTCACAGCTGAGGCGAGCCACCATTTCAAACCCAATAACAGGAGACTTGGAGACGGTACATTACAGAATTAGCAAAAGGTAAGAGATGTGTATGCTGCATATTTTGCCCTCTAATGAGTGTTTTGTGCATCTTACAGGAATTTTTATTCATTTATGGGAAATAGGTCATTTTCAGTCTCCAGCTCAAGTTGCCACCTTATATATAAACAGGATAACACATAAATAAACTGCTCTGTGTTTCACAGGCTTTTCCCTTTAACTAGAAGTTCTATTTTTAATTGTTAATTGGTCTGTTATGTGTAGGGAATTAATAGCTTTGTATCTTGAGATCAGGTATCAAATATCCAGGAAATGTCCTGATACTTTTTTTCTTTTCCCCACTTTGTGCTAATGAAGGAAATAAAGAAAAAGCAGCAGCCTGGTTAATCTGGGAATAGATCTTGCCTCGTGCATTTCTTTGGCATCCCTAAGTGCTGCAGTGATTCACGTCATCTTACCTGGTGATTGTGTTAGCATTTGTTCTTACATCTTACAAAATATTATCATTATAAAGTAATCTATTTCTCCTGTTGGAGCTTTTTTATTTAAAAAAAAAAACTTGCTGATTCAAAAGTTGGCAATAGAAAGAACAGAGTTATGTTTCTGAGCTCAGGCGTCCAAAAATCACTTCTGAACTTAGTTGCCTTTTACTTTGCAGAGAGAGTAAAAACCAGTTATGTTGGTGAGAGTTTTCTCACAGGGCTGGGGTTGTAGCTCAGTGGTAGAGCACTTGCCTAGCACGGGTGAGGCACTGGGTTCAATCCTCAGCCTTACATAAATAAAAAATAAAGGTTAAATTCTTTTTTTAAAAAATGTGCTTACAGAGACTGGTTTTCCCCCCCAAATATTTGAAGAACATTAAACTTCTAGATCTGGGAAAGCGCCTGTGAAATCCAGTGCCAAAAATCATTTACATGCAGTTTCCAATTATATTTTTTTAAAGTGAAAGGACAATAAATCTACAACATAGAATCTGTCAACCCCTTTTTCTCTTTATTTAGAAGTGGCTGTTCTTATTGCCACGTTTCTAAATGTTTTTTTGCTGATTTGAAACCATTACCTACCATCCAGACCAATCTGAATCCTTCCAATCACCTGTGGCTTGGCAAAACAAAAGAAAAGAACAAAAGTCCAAAATTGCCTGCTACTGGAGTAAGTCCTTGTCCTTTCTCTTTTTTTTTTTTTTTTTTTTTTTTTTTTTTGTAGCTGAGCCGAGCTACAGTACATGACCCTGAGACTGGAAAATTGACCACAGCACAGTACAGAGTATCTAAGAGGTAAGGGAGTAATGGAGAGAACTTTAGTCATATTTGGACCATTTTCTTTCTTGAGTTTAATTTTCACAAAATCCTTGATATGGTTTCTGAGACTTCAGCTGTTAAGTGTAGGTATTTGATGCCATCTGTGCTTGAATTTTCATGATGGACCAATAAACAGACATGGTTATGGAGCAGTTGATGACATTTTCCAAAGTAATTTATTAGATTACAGAGTACCTGGTGAGGCTCCCCAAACTCTTAATTTATGTGTAAAGTTGTATTCTCATATTGAAGTAAAAGAAGATCCCAAAGATTCTCCACAGAACAGGGCCTAATTTGGCCTCTGTAGGAATTAATCTCTTGTTCACCCAGTAGCTGTAGGTGTTAAGAAAATAAATACTTTGAATTATTACATAATGAAACCTTTGCAAGTCAGTTTCAAATTCCTTGCTTTTGATGATATTTAAAGAGAATCTAATTAGGTTATTAGCTGGTAGATCACTGAAATAATTTTTAAGAATAGATAATTTAGAAGCCAAGCACAGAGGCGCACACCTGTAATCCCAGCAACTCAGGAGGCTGAGGTAGGAGGATTATAAATTCAAGGCCAGCCTCAGCAACTTAGTGAGGACCTATCTCAAAAAGAACGGGGATGTAGCTCAATGATAAAATGCTCCTGGGTTTAATTCCCAGTACCCAAAACAAAGTAACACCAAGATTTCATTGAAATCATTTTGAAATCAATTTCAAATGAAATAATTTGAAATTATTTATGAAAATTTTAGTTAACTAAAAAATTATGCAAAGAATTACATAGGTTTTTAACAGATTTTTTAAAGAATTACATAGATTATTTTAGAAACTACTCAAAAAAAATTTAAAGATTAGATAATGCATTCATTGAACATTTTCTTACTGGTTTTGGGCACATATGTATTTCCTTCATGTACTAATCTTAAACATCACCATATACATATTTTGGTTTCCGATCTGTCTCTGCCCTATACCACCACTTGTCCTCTTGCCCAGGACAAGTGGTGGTATAGGGGAGAAAAGGTTTTTTTCTTAACTCTCACTAGATTATGGCTGAGTCACTACAACAAAAGACAGATTAATAAGAGCATCCGGGCTGGGGTTGTGGCTCAGCGGTAGAGCTTAAGTATTACTTAACAACTCAGTGAGACCCTGTCTTTAATAAAATATAAAAAGGGCTGATGCTTCTTGGCAACTCTGTATCTTTAAGGATAAGAATGTTCTTTTCCTTCAGGTATAAGGAGGGTACCTCTGGAATGAAAATCCTTTTATTTTGAGGAAGGTCAGAGAATTCTTTTATGGCCTGCTTTATGGGAGAAGCATAGGAGGAGGTCAGAGAGATCTTCTGGCTTCTGCTATTTCCTCAAATGCCAGGGTGCCATATTTTGGGGTAGAACATCCTGAACCCTATCAGAAGACATGAAGAAAATTTAAATTTTGCTTTAATATGATTTTGATTTAATTGTAGGAGCCAATTATCTTTTAGGAACACCAATAGATGGTAAGGATTTGCAAAAACCAACTTGGATAGACATGTTCTGAGACATAAATTTATAGTGCTTATGACCATTGTAATTAACCTGATTTTAAGTTACACTAATTTTTCATTGTATTACAGAACATTGTTTATTTTCACAAAAATGAACACCTTCTTTAAAAAAAAGATAAAAACTTAAGCTGTTAGATACTTTATCAAGATGATTGCATGGTTTTAGATATTTTTACTATCATAAAATTAATAAGTACTTAATTCTCCACATTTGGATGTTTATAGGAAGCATATAAAACAACATTTAATAAGTTAAGTGTTTTGGAAAGCATTTTCTGGAAATATTCTATATGTTTTATGTGTATTATATATATAAGATCTCCATATATACATATATATTTCATATATATGTATACTCACATATATATATATATATATATATAAATATTTTGTGGGTGGTACTGGTGATTGAATCCAGGGCCTTGTGCATACTAGGCAAGCACTATACCACAGAGCTGCATCCCCCAGCCCTATGATGTTGTTGTTTAAATTTTTTTTTTTTTTTGGTACTGGGGATTGAACTCAGGGGCACTCGACCACTGGGCCACATCCCTAGCCCTTTTTTTTTTTTTTTTGTATTTTTATTAGAGACAGGGTCTCACTGAGTTACTAAGTGCCTCGCCATTGCTGAGGCTGGCTTTGAACTTGCGATCCTCCTGCCTCAGCCTCCCAAAGTGCTGGGATTACAGGTGTGCGCCACCGCGCCCGGCATTAAATATTTTTTTAGATGTTGATGAACCTTTATTTTATTCATTTATTTATATGTGGTGCTGAGAATCGAACCCAGTGCCTCACACATGCTAGGAAGTGCTCTACCACTGAGCCACAACTCCAGTCCCCCTGTTTTATATTAACAAGTAAAAAGGTTTTTTTTCCAGTTTTGAAAATTTATTTTAAAGTTATGAGGAATTATTTGCCACCCACCATTGTAAACCTTAATTTTGAAGATTCCTATAAGTAAGTATTTTCTATTATAAATTACAAGAAAAAGGTATCTTAGATACAAAATGGAAGAAAATTTATGTGTTCTGATGTCTGTTAACATAATGCTTTCTTTTGCTTTGGGAGCATCTATCTGTATTCTGAAAATTTTCAGGAGGTGATTTCAAATAACTGTATTTTGAGAAATTTCTAAGAGAGTACATTATCTTCTGTGGAAGTAAAATTTATTCCAGCATTCCAGCAAATGGAATTTTCTTTGGCGAAATATTTTTGGAAATTCTTTATAATTTAAAACATAAAGTGATTTAAGCCAGGCACGATAGTGCACACCTGTAGTCCCAGCTACTCAGGGTCTCACATAATTGCTTGGAGCCTTGCTAAATTGCAGAAGCTGACCTCTGTGGTCTGCCTGCCTCAGCCTCTCAAGTCACAGGATTATGAATATGTGTCACCATGTCTGGCTAAGAAATTGAAGTTTTGAAAGGTAAACATTGAGTTACATGTTCTGAAAAGACAAGTTAGGTGAGCTTATAAAGTTCAGTCGAAGTAATATAATAGTGATGTATATAAATAAATAATAATCTATTTAAACTGGTAGAAAAATCTTCTATGATTTGGTGAATTATTCTTGGAAATGGTTTTAAATTTTTTACCCTGAAGTAATGTTTTCCTACAATATGACATTTACGATACCAAATATAATGTTTATATTGTGCTCAGAATTTAGTTTAACATGCTAATAAAGAGCAGATCCAGATATAAAAGTACTTTTACAATATGTAAACAGTTACAAATAATTTTGAATAATTTCAGATTTTTAAAATTTTTAACATAATTTTAGCTTAAATTTTAACAACACTGCTTTTTTTAAAAATATTTATTTATTTGCTTTAGTTGTACACAATGGGTTTAAATGGGTTTATTTGTATGTGGTGCTGAGGATCGAACCCGGGCCGCGCACGTGCTAGGCGAGCGCTGTACCGCTGAGCCACAATCCCAGCCCACAACACTGCTTTTTAATGGGTTGAACAGTTATTCTCAGACTGAGAACTGAAATGGACAGATCTGTAGTCTTGTTAATTATCCTATTAAGACTAGTTAAATTCCCAGTACATATAATTTTCTTTCATTAACCATCGAGCACTTAGAGAACTGTTGGAATTTTTGCCCTCAGTAACTGACATTTTGAGCCCCGAATTACAAAGGCAAAAGATAATTTGCATAGTGATTTTTATATTAGCTAATTGTACATAGTTAATTTTCACATCTGTGTTGTGTTAGAAGAAGGTAGTATTAGTGTTCAGATTATATTACTGACATTTTCCTTTGGAGGTTTTATAACAATTTCCAAAACCTCCAAAATGGTTTTGGTGCTTGCTTAGTGTGAGAATGTTGCTTCTTTCTCAAAAAAGCATTATTGTGATATTTTTAAAAATTATATGTTAAAACAATGGTAAAGTTAAAAAAAAAATTATACCCTAATTAAAGGTACAGCTTGGCTCTCAAGTCTGTCATTAAGGCCAAAAGAAAGATATTTTGGGCAATTTAGTTTTTAAAGGAAGTTTAGGGATTTGTATGAAGTTATTTGAAGCAAATTTTTTTTCCTCCTGGCGCTAAATTGTGTTACAGGGGAAAAAAACTATGACTTAGTTGACATTAATACAGTTGTACAAAAAAAGAAATGATCTTCAAATGGTTTGTTTTTGTTTCATGATACTGGAGGTTGAACCACCCAGGGGCACTTTACCACTGAACCAGACCCACAGCCCTTTTTATTTTGACAGGGACTCACTAGGTTACTAAGGGTCTTGCTAAATTTCTGAGGCTGACCTTGAACTTGTGATCTTCATTCCTCAGCCTTGTAAGTAACTGGGATTTGATGCTCAGCTTCAAATGATTTTTCCTATTAAAGTAAATTCTGTAACCTTATTTACTTATTTCTTTTTCTTTTTTTTTTTTTTTTTGGTACTGGGGATTGAACTCAGGGGCACTCGACCACTGGGCCACATCCCCAGCCCTTTTTTGTATTTTATTTAGAGACAGGGTCTCACTGAGTTGCTAAGTGCCTCGCCATTGCTGATGGCTGGCTTTGAACTCGCGATCCTCCTGTCTCAGCCTCCCAAAGTGCTGGGATTACAGGCGTGCGCCACTGCGCCCGGCTATTTACTTATTTCTAAATTACTTTTTTTTTTTTTTTTTTTTTTTTTTTTTTGCAGTGCTGGGAATCAAACCCAGGGCTTTGTACACACTAGGCAAGTGCTGTACTACTGAACTATATCTCCACCCCCAAATAACTTTACATATTAATTTAGGTAAAGCACTGGGTACTAGAAGAAAGAAACCATGATTTCTGATGATTAAATTAAATGCAGTGGCTGGGGTTGTGGCTCAGCTGTAGAGCGCTTGCCTAGCACATGTGCAGACCGGGTTCAATCCTCAGCACCATGTAAAAATAAAAACTCATTGTGTACAACTAAAGCAAATAAATAGATATTTTTTAAAAATAAAAAAAGTAATAAATAAATAAATGCAGGAGTAACAGCTAGACTTTTAGATTACCTGATAGGTCTACAGTAATGTCTGTAAAGACATATTTGCAGGATTGAGTCCCATGTATCATTTAGAATTCATTTTCCTCTGCAGTGACTACAATAGAACCGCGATTAAAATGACTTTTTTTTTTTAACCTGTATCATTATTGGCTTTAACCGCTAAGCTCCAAACCTTCCATTGAGATCTTTTATAACCACAAGTGCAAATTTAAAAAGTTTTAAGAAAATTTAAACTATTAAAATTATTTTTGCCTTTATGATTGACAAAGAATAAAAAGATTGATGTTGACAAGCATTTTATGAAATAGGCACGTATAAATAAGTACAGCTTTTAAAAAAATTTTTCTAGTTGTAGTTGGACACAATAGGCACATGTAAATAAGTACAGCTTTTTTTTTTTTAATTTTCTAGTTGTAGTTGGACACAATACCTTTATTTAATTTATTTATGGCACTAAGGATTGAACCCAGGGCCTCACACATGCTAGCAAGTGCTCTACTGCTGAGCCACAACCCCAGCCCTAAATCAATACAGCTTTTTTTTTTTTTTTTAATGTTTATTTAGTTGCTTTTAGTTGTACACAATGCCTTTATTCTTACGTGGTGCTGAGGATCGAACTTGGGCCGTGCATGTGCTAGGTGAGCGCTCTACCACTGAGCCATAACCCCAGCCCCTCAGTACAGCTTTTTAAAAGGGCAGTTTGATATAATTATTCAGAATATAAAAGTCGTAGCAATTCTACATCTGGGAATTTATCAAGAGAAATTCCCATGAATATGCAACTATATATATAAATTTTTATTACAATAATGCTACTATAAATATTCACAAGATTTTGTAGGAACAAACATTTTAAATTTCTTGAGTTTATACCTAGAAGTGAAATTGCTGATTGATATGGTGACTAACTATTTGAGAAACTGTCAGGCTGTTTCCAAAGTGGCTATACCATTTTATAGTCCCACCAGCAATTTATTAGGTTTCTAGTTTTTATAGATTTTTTGACTGCATCAAACCTAAAATTTTTTATGCATCAACAGATTCAATCAAGAGAATGAAAGATAATTTATAGAATATTTACAAATCATTTTTCTGATAAATGAGTTATTTGGTAAGAAGGGAAGTGACTGCTAATGAGCACTGGGTTTCTTTTGTGGGGATAAAAATGTTTTGGAATTAAATATTGGTAATGATTGTACAGCTCTGGATATATCAAGAACCATTAGATTGTATAAGTTTTTTTGAAAAAGTTTTTTTTTTAAGGTTCTTGATAGGTTTTTTTTTTTTTAATATTTATTTATTTGCTTTAGTTGTACACAATGCAATGCATTTATGTTTACGTGGTGCTGAGGATCAAACCCGGGCCTCACACATGCTAGGCGAGCGCTCTACCACTGAGCCACAACCCCAGCCCGGTTTTCTTTTTCTTTTTCCTTTCTTTTTTTTTGGTACCAGGGATTGAACTCAGGGGCATTCGACCACTGGGCCACATCCCTAGCCCCTTGTTGTATTTTATTTGGAGACAGCGTCTCACTGAGTTGCTAAGTGCCTCACCATTGCTAAGACTGGCTTTGAACTCATGATCCTCCTGCTTCAGACTCCCAAGTGCTGGGATTACAGGCATGTGCCACTACGCCCAGCTTTTGATTGGTTTTTGATGTCTGTCATGTCTAGTGATTGACATACTTGCTCCCAGATTTTTTTTTTTTTTTTTTTTTTTTTTGTACTAGGGATTTAACCCAGGGGTGCTGAACCACTGAGCTACATTTCTCCAGCCCTTTTTATTTTTTTTATTTAGAGACAGGGTCTCGCTAAATTGCTTAGGGCCTCTCTAAGTTGCTGAGGCTGTCTTTGAACTTGCAATCTTCCTGCCTCAGCTTCCCAAGTCCCTGGGATTACAGGTGTGTGCCATGGCCCCTGGCTTATTACTATCTTTTTTATCATAACCATCCCAGTAGGGGTTAAGTGTTATCTTATGGTGGAGTGTGGGTTTTGTTTTTCATTTTGACATGGGGTCATGCTCTGTTACACAGGCTGACCTGAACTGGCAACTCTCCCACCTCAGCCTCCCAGTAGCCGGGACTACAGGCACATGCTTTTGATTTTTTGAGACAGGGTTTTACCCTGTTGTCCAGGCTGGCCTTAAACCTGTGATTCTCTTGTCTTAGCCTCTGGAGTAGCTGGGATTAAAAACATGTGCCCTCACACCTGGCTCTTTCATACTTCTTGAGTAAAATCTTTTTTAATATAGTATGAAGTAGAGGTCCAGTTTTCTTCTTTACATGTAGCTATCCAGTGTTCCATGACCATTTGTTGAATATAACAAGCATTTTTTTTTTCTTTTGTAATTTTAAATGAGTAAAGTGAGAGCTTTGATAACTTTTTAGAACAGCAAAAAATGAAAGTTTTTTTTTTTTTCTCTTTTGGTAGCAGGAGACTCAGAGTAAAGAATAAAAAGTAAGCACTGGAGTGGGGTGTGGTGGTGGCACATGCCTGTAATCCCAGATACTCAGTAAGGCTGAGACAGGAGGATATCAATTTTGAGGCCAGACTCAGCAACTTTGTGAGACTATGTCTCAAAATAGCTCAGTGGTAAAGTGCTCTTGGGTTCAATCTCTAGTACCAAAACAAAAGCAAACAAGCATTGGCAAGGAGGAGATTAAAGATAAAAAGGGAGGCTATAGCTAGTGGAATGAGGTATTAGGTATTAGGATAGATTCAAAAGCATCATAGAAAAGTCTGCTTCTGGGGATTGGGGATTTAGCTCAGTGGCAGAGTGCTTGCCTAGCATGTACAAGGCCCTGAGTTTAGTTCTCAGCCCAGAAAGGGGCGGGGGGTGAGGGGGGAGTCTGCCTCTGTAAGGCTGAAGGACAATGATTCCACTAATGATTCCACATATGCCAGGCATTGTAGGGTCTACAATTATACTGGTGAGCAGAAACAGGCAGCATTTATATGTATTTGGAACTAAAAGTCAAATTAACATATCTACTGTAGTCAAATAACAAATAAATGTAAAGTTATTACTGTGGTAAATGCTACAAAGGAAGGATAGCATAGTACTATATTTGAGGCAGATGGCATCACCTGGAACTTGAGCATCTGCACATGGGTATTGGAGATTGGTCAAAGACGATAGTCAAGAACAAATTAAGAAGGCAGAAGTCCAGGAATGTATTTCACATAGCAAGCCAAAAAAACTTATATTGACAAAGCTACGAGATTAAAGCTCAGCTGTAATACAGTGATGATGCATCAAATAAGATCTATAAATTAAATGTTTTATACAACAACAACAACAAAAGCATATTGAAGCAGCTGCCTTCTCCACATCCTGGTGCTCAGAGGTGGCCTTCTCTGATGTGCTTCAGGCTGCAGGCAGTTGCTAACTCCAAGATTCTTTAAAGGACTATTATGAGAAACCCAGGAGAGTTTGGGGGATACAGCTGCTGCCACCCTCTATCATCCCAACTACCAGGCTGATTCCTGTAGTAGCATCCAGCAGATGCCAAAGTCACTGCAGTTCCAGTACATAGCAAAGGTGCCACAAAATAGACTTCTTTCGTCAAGAACATCTTATTTCCTTAAATCAAAGAAAACATTAAGAATATTTGCAGGCAAAAATGCTTCTTTCAGGGCTAGAGTTGTGGCTCAGTGATAGAGCACTTGCCTGGCATGTTTGAAGCACTGGGTTCGATTCTCAGCACCACATATAAATAAACAAATAAAGGTCCATTGACAATTAAAAAATACATACATAAGAAAAAATGCTTCTTTCCTCTTGGAAAGAAAAGTAGTGCCAGCTGGACATAAGTCCTTTAATAGGTCTGAAAAGTTTTCCCACCAGGATGGGACCATTCTGATCCTTGTAGCCTGGAAATAGGGCAGATGACCTGCAACAGATGAACCAGGCTGTGGCAGATAATGCATGTTGGCAGATATTTCTGAAATAGCTACAGGGCTACGTGGGGGTAGAAGCATTTAGAGCTGGGCATAAGAAAGCAGAATTCTTTGAAGATGTAGTTACAGCATTCAGTAAATGAAGGGAGATTTAAATGAAAGTGTATATCTATTCTTAGTATAGTGGCACAAAGGCTATTATATGGGCATTCTACAGAGGGAGATATTCTTAAATGTGTTGATTACTTTGGTACAAAAACTAGGCCCAACGTGGAGAGTAAGAGTTATTGAAAGATTGCAGATAGCATTGACTGACCAACCAACATCATCCTGTGTCTGATATGTATTACTCTAAAGACCTGTGCTGCAGAGCAATCTGATGTACAATGTAAGACTAACAGATGGTAAGACTATATGTAGTTTTATTGTATGTATTCTTCAACAAAGTAACTGCTCTCTTCAACCTTGAAAAGGATTTCTAAGGAAAACCAAAGCGTTCCTCAGAGTTTTTTCTCAAGTTTAGTTTAATTCTACGGGTAAAAGTAATTTACTTTTAAAATACATGTACATTCATATACAAGTGTATATGTGTATGTTAGATTAACACATTAATGAATATAAATGGAAAAAATATCTCAGTTCGGTTTTTAAATCTAAGTAGAATTTGTTTGAAACTAAAACATTAACCCTCATTAAAGGTAAGTACAGTTATAAAATAAAGTACTAAAATACAGATCAAAATGTATGATGCTTATAAGCTCTTGTACCAAAATGAAAAACTAGTTTTAAGAAGTTATTTAGAAACCTTGCTTTTTAAAAAACTGAAAGTATTTCAAAGACTTACTCCTAATAATCATTAATTGCCCCATTTACTTGTGAAGGAATAAAATTTAGAAAATTGGAACAGCTGTACTTAACAATACTTCCCTACTTATAAACCTATATTATTTACTATACTCCAAAAGAGTAAAACTGGGAGAGAAAACTGCAAGGTGCATTGATATAACAGCTAAAATAGAGGCAATTCTTAGTGTTCTACAACACAGTCCTAATCCTGCCAGTTATTATATGATTTTATAATTGCCTTTATGACAATGTCTTAGCAGTTGAGATGATGTTAATTGCTATTTACTATTTTTAAAAATGGTTCTACTGGATACAGTGGGGTGGGGAAGGGTTTTACTGGCCAGGTATGGTGGTGTAAGCCTGTAATCCCAGCTACACAGGAGGCTGAGGCAGGAAGATCAAAAGTTGGATGGAGCAAAAAACAAAAAGGGCAGGTGATGTAGCTCAGTGGTAGGTAGAACACCATTGGTTTCAAACCCTGATATCCACTCTCTCTCTCTCTCTCTCACACACACACACACACACACACACATACACACACACACACACAAAATTGGTATTACTGAAATCAGTCCATATGATTAAAAAAACAAATATATATTTCCTTTGAAATGGATGTGAGAAATAGAAATTTTATAACAGTATTTATCCTGGTTTAATTCTAATAGGATGTCATGCTAGTTTCATGTGATTAGCAAAAACTTCTTTCTCTGCCTCCTCCTTCCTCTTCTTTCTTTTTCCTCTTCTTAAAAAAATAGAGTTTTAGGAACCTTTGACTTTAGTCTGACAGGGAGAAGAGGCCAAGAAAGGCTTCTATGAAGAAGTGATGTCTAAGTTGCTATCCATAGCCTTAATTTTGTAAAGCAAAAAAGAATATTCTGGGCAAAGAGAAAAGCATGGCACTAGCCTTAGGGCTAAAGGAAGCATGTTCCATAGGAAGTGTTGAAGCCCTGGGAGGGAGGTAGAAAGTGGTGGAGGCGGCTCAGAGACACTGCAGGAATACCTGGAGAAGGAGCGTTTGAGGAAGAGTTTCTAGAAAGAATAAATACTGTCAAATGTTACCAAGGGGAGAAACAACAAGAATTAGAAAGTGTTATTAGATTTAGTAGCACAATAGGGTTATGGGTAACATTAGCAAAAGCAATTTTAATGGAGTGATAAGGGACTAAAACTAGATTAGAATGGATTTAAGATGAGGAGTCTGAAAAAGTTGACTTGAAGAGGGGAATGAGGAGTTTGGTAGCTGGTGGAAGGGAGACAATTGAGGGATTTTTTTTTTTTTCTATATTAATGAGAGAGACTTAAGCCCAGTTAAAAGCTGTGGGAATCATTAAGAGAAGGAATATGGGTCTGGGAATGTAGCGCAATGGTAGGATGTTTGCCTAGCATGTACAAGGCCCTGGGTTCAGTTGCTGGCACCACAATTAAGGGGGATGGGTATGAGAGAGAACGAAGTTGATCATAGAGAGAAGGGCTAATCAGTGATATATGGTTCCTGAGATGGCATGAGGTAATGGAATCTAAAAGAGAAGATAAGCCTTAGGTTAGCCTCTAGGAACTAGAAGGAGCAGGTGGATACAAATGTAGGAAAGTTATATGGTTGGTTTTCTGTTATTTGCAGAGTAAAGAAGCAGCTGGGTGGGTTCTAGAGTAGAGGAGGGCCCATTTGAAGTTGGTCTTCATGATTTTTTTAGTGGACCCTTTCTGCCCTATTTTGTGACTACAGTTTGGTGACATAGGTATAACTTGGAGAAAAAAAATTCATGCAGGATTTTTTCTCAGTTAAATTTAGTCTCATAGCAAGAATATTGTTAAAATGACTAACCATAAAATCAGGCTTATTAAGAGAAATGAAGAAAGAAAAGGGCCAATAGACTTGACAAAAATATATGTAAAGGGGCAGGGGCTGGGGCTGTAGCTCCGTGGCAGAGCACTTGCCTAGCATGTGTGAGGCACTGGGTTCGATCCTTAGCACTGCATAAAAAACTAAACAAAGGCATGCTATCCATCTACAACTATTAAGAAAAATATGTAAAAGGGATATAGTTGAATTTGGGGTTCCTCTGTCATTTTATTTTGGTTCTGGGAATTAAACCCAGAGCCTTATGATAGAGTTGCATTTTTTAAAAAGGGAGATAGTTTTCATACTATAAAATTTCATACTATAAAATTCGCCCTTGGGCTGGGGTTGTGGCTCAGTGGCAGAGCGCTCGCCTCGCACGTGCGCGGCCCGGGTTCGATCCTCAGCACCACGTAAACATAAATGCATTGCATTGTGTACAACTAAAGTAAATAAATATTTTTTAAAAAATTCGCCCTTTTGAGGTGTGCATACAAGTGATTTTTAATCTTTTTAGTTGTACAGCTATCACCATTATCTAATTCCAAAACATTTTTGTCCCCCCACTCCCCAAAAACGTTACTCTACATTTCCCCCGACCCTATTTCCTGGTAATCACTAATCTACTTTCTATATCTATTGATTTGCCAATTCTGTATATTTCATATAAGTGAAATCATATAATATGCAATGTATTTATATAATTATAATATATATAATTTGCATCCAGCATCTTTCACTGAATATGCTTATAAGGTTTCATCCATGTTATAACGTGTCAGTACTTTCACAGCACAGTAATAATAGTCCATTTTATGGATACAGATACACATACACACACACTACATTTATGGGTTTTTTAAAATTATTTGATGGACATTGGGTTGTCAGTTTTTTGGCTGTTAGTACTGCTGGTCTGAACATTTCTGTATG
Organism: Tamias sibiricus; assembly: GCA_025594165.1. Classification (NCBI taxonomy): domain Eukaryota; kingdom Metazoa; phylum Chordata; class Mammalia; order Rodentia; family Sciuridae; genus Tamias; species Tamias sibiricus. The sequence goes on along the minus strand of CM046663.1, from coordinate 119,578,373 downwards.
TAATATTTAATTTGTATAGATGCCTAAAAGTAGAATTACTGGCTATTATGGTAACTCTGTGTGTCGGGGAGCAGGTACTGGGAATTAAACTCAGAGGCACTTGACTACTGAGCTACATCCCCAGCCCTTTTTATTTTGAGACGGGGTCTTGCTAGGTTGTCAAGGATGACCTCAGATTCGCAATCCTCCTGCCTCAGCCTCCTGAATAGCTGGGATTACAGGTGTGTGCCATTGTGCTGGGTAGTACTTAACATTTTTGAGAAAGTGCTGAGCTGTTTTCCACAATAGGTGGATCTTTTTACATTCTCACCAGCAATGCATGAGGGTTCCAGTTTCTATATATGTTTACCAACAGTTTGTTGTAACCATCTTAGTGGGTGTGTTTGGATATTTTTATAAAAATTATTTGAATAATACGTGAATTTGTTTCATATAAAATATTACCATTAGGGGCTGGGGTTGTGGCTCAGCGGTAGAGCGCTCGCCTAGCACGTGCGTGGCCCGGGTTCGATCCTCAGCACCACATAAAAACAAATGCATTGTGTACAACTAAAAAGCAAATAAATATATTTTAAAAAATATTACCATTATATACATATGACTAAAGACCCTTTGACCTCCACCCCAGATGGTTCCTATACCTTATATGAAAGAAAGTTGTTTTCAGTTTGGAATGTATTTTTCTAGAATTTTTAGAAATTGCCATTGTAAGCCAGAGCTCAGTTATGATTGCCTATAGTCCCAGCTACATGTGAGGCTGAAGCAAAAGGATTGCTTGAGCCCAGGAGTTAAAAGACTGGCCTGAAGAACGTAGTGAGATGTCATTTCAAGGAAAGAAATTCTCAGTGTAGTCTCTTTACATTAATCCAATTGTTTTTATAGAAACACTAAAATGATAAAATTTTTACCTTTCAACCTCTAATTATAGAATGTGACATCCTTTAAAAATTATATTAATAAAAAGCACATCAAACAAGCAAATCACCTAAATGCCTTTAAACTTTTATTGTCCTATATGTTATGATTTTTAAAATTACAGCTCTTGCCAGGTGCAATGGCATATGATCACAACTTGGGATGCTGAGGCAGGAGGATCACAAGTTCAAGGCCAGCCTGGGCAAGTTAGAGAGACCGTGTCTCCAAATAAGGAAAAGGGCCTGCTATATGCATCAGTGGTACAGTACCATTGGGTTTAGTCCCCATTACTCTCCCACCCCAGGCTCTTGATCTTCATGTAATGAAACTATTAGTAAAACTAATGTTTTCTTGTCCTTAGTGCCTGGCTCTCTGGCTATGAAAACCCTGTAGTGTCTCGAATCAATATGAGAATACAAGATCTAACAGGACTAGATGTTTCCACAGCAGAGGAATTACAGGTAGGTAATCATATTATCAAGTTATTTTTATAGTTCTTCAAAAGAAGTTTCAGATGAGAACTTCAGACACTTAGCAGGCAGTTCTTTATTTGCATGATAGTTGGGAACTATAAAAACTTACCCTGTTGCCTGAAACCATGCAGTGTGATTTTAATAATTAATGGGAGAAATTATAATTGTTCTATAACCTTCAAATTTTGTCAAAACGTGAAATACTGTTCAATGTGAATGTACAAGGAAATGGAAAGTATCTGACACTGCAGTTTATTAAGTACATTATAATTTTTTCATCCCCCAGGCCTAGTCTGTCAGGCAGCCACTATGAATTTTGACTTTTAAAAAAATTTTCAATTGAAATGTAATTCACATACCATAAAATTTTCACAATCCTAGCAAGAAACCTTATCCCTACCCTTTAAATAGTAATACCATATTCCCCATCCCTGAGCCCCTGGCAACCACTAGTCTTCCTTCTGTCTCTGAATTTGCTTTTGCTAGGTATTTGTTTGTTTTGGGTTGTTTGTTTTTTGTTTGTTTGGTACCAGGGATTGAACTCAGGGGCACTCGACCATTGGGCCATATCCCCAGCCCTTTTTTTGTATTTTAATATTTAGAGACAGGGTCTCACGGAGTTGCTAAGCGCCTCAGCATTGCTGAGGCTGGCTTTGAACTCGCAGTCCTCCTGCCTCAGCCTCCCAAGTGCTGGGATTACAGGCATGTGCCACCGCGCCCGGCTTTTGCTAGGTATTTTATATAAGTAGAATCATCTAATATGTGACCTTTCACTAAGCATTGTATTTCCAAGGTTCATTCGTGTGGAAGCATGCATCAGCCCTTCATTCCTTTTTTTAAAAAAATATTTTTTTAGTTCTAGTTGGACACAATACCTGTATTTTGCTTATTTTTATGTGGTGCTAGGTGAACACTCTACCACTGAGCCACAACCCCAGCCCTCCTTTATTTCTTTTTATGGCACAATATTCCATTTTGTAGGTAGAATACATTTCATGTATCTGTTCATCACTTGATAGACATTTGCATTGTTTCTACTTTTTGTGATTATGAATAACTGCAGTGATCATTTCATGTACAGATATTTTTAATCCTCTTGGGTATATGCCTAGAAGTAGACTCGCTGGCTCATATGGTAACATTTTTCTCTTCTTTGTAATTATACATGACAGTAGAATGTATTTTGACATATTTCATGTATGTATGATATAACTTCCCATTTTTGTGGTTGTACATGATGTGGAGTTACACTGGTCATGTATTCACATATGAACATAGGAAAGTTATGTTGGATTCATTCTACTGTGTTTCCCACTCCCCCTCCCTTCCCCACATTCCCTCTTGTCCAATCTGGTGATTTCCACTCCCCCGCATACCACACACCTATTGTGAGTCATCATCCACATATCAGAGAGAACATGGTTTTTTGGGGATTGGCTTATTTCACTTAGCATGATAGCCTCCAGTTCCATCCATTTACTGGCAAATGCCATAATTTCCTTCTTTATGGCTGAGTAGTATTCCATTGTGTATATGTACCACATTTTCTTTATCCATTCATCTGTTGAAGGGCACCTATGTTGGTTCCATTCCAAGTTTTCTGAGGAATCTCCATACTGCTTTCCAGAGTGGTTAACATTTGGGGATCTACCAAATTGTTTTTCAAAGTGACTGTACCATTTTATGATCTCACTAGCCATACTATGAGGGTTCCAGTTTCTTCACAATCTTTTTTTTTTTTTTTTCTGTGGTACCGGGGATTGAACTCAGGGGCACTCGACCACTGGGCCACATCCCCAGCCCTTTTTTTGTATTTTATTTAGAGACAGGGTCTCACTGAGTTGCTAAGTGCCTCGCCATTGCTGAGGCTGGCTTTGAACTCGCGATCCTCCTGCCTCAGCCTCCCAAAGTGCTGGGATTACAGGCGTGCGCCACCGCGCCTGGCTTCTTCACAATCTTAACAGCTGAAATTGTACAGGTTTTTGTTTTTTGTTTTTTAAGCACAGATATCCTAATGAGTTTGAAGTACTGTCTCATGTTTTTGTTTGCATATCCCTGCTGGCTAAGGATAAAGAACATCTTTTTTCCTGTGCTGTTGGTCATTTACTATATCTTCTTTGGAAAATGAAAATATCAGTTCAAATCTGTTGCCCATGTTCAGATTGAATTGTTTCTCAAGTGTTCTTTATATATTCTGGATACCAGACCCTTTTCAGATGTGGTTTGTAAATATTTGCTCCCATTCTGTGAGTTGTCTTCACTTTAATGGTATCCACTGGCACAAATGTTTTTAATTTTGATGAAATCTGATTTTTCAGGGTTTTGTTGTTGTTTATGCCTTTAGGTTTTTAAGAAACTATTGCCTAATCCAAGGTTATGAAGATTTACGTTTGTGTATTCATCTGAGAGTTATATAGTTTTCATTTTCGGTACTGGAAATTGAACCCTCCTCCCTTGCCTTACAAATGCTAAGCACACACTAACACTGAGCTATACACTGATCCCTAAGAATTTTACAGCTTTCTTTCTTCTATTCAGGTCTTTGACTGATTTTGAATTAATTTTTGCATATGGTATTGTGAGGTAGGCATTCAACTTCATTATTTTCCTGTGGATATCTGTTGTCCCAGCACCGTTTATTGAAAAGACTGTTCTTTCCCTACTGAATTGTCTTGGCAAGTACACTTGTCATGATAATTTAAAACAAAAAAATATTAAGAATAAAAGTGTTAGCTGGGCGTGGTGGCGCACGCCTGTAATCCCAGCACTTGGGAGGCTGAGGCAGGAGGATCGCGAGTTCAAAGCCAGCCTCAGCAATGGTGAGGCACTTAGCAACTCAATGAGACCCTGTCTCTAACAAAATACAAAAAGGGCTGGGGATGTGGCCCAGTGGTCAAGTGCCCCTGAGTTCAATCCCTGGTACCAAAAAAAAAAAAAAATGTTTCTTGTAAAAACTTAGCAAGAATCATTTGAACAATACTTTTCATTTCACTTACAGTTATAGAGTAAGCATCTTTTCTGTGCCTTATGTCATACTTCTAAGATTGGAGACAGTTCCAACATTTTATCCTTTGTGCTTCAGTGTTAATGAAATCTCTGAGGGCTCATCTGTTGTAATAGTTTTTTTCCCCTAGACATCCTCATCCATCACATTTTCCTCACAATAATAAATTTGCCTTCATTAAATTTCTCTTGACTGCCTATCTTGAGTCTCTCAGCACCAGTGTAAATATTTCCTTTATCTGCTGCTTCTGTGTCTCCATTTACATATTTTTAAAAATTTTTTGGTACTTCAAGAGAAATGAAAAAGGGACACTCAACCACTGAGCCACATCCCCAGCCCCATTTTGTGTTTCATTTAGAGATAAGGTCTGAGTTGCTTAGTGCTGAGACTGACTTTGAACTCAAGATCCTCCTGCCTCGGCCTCCTCAGCTGCTGGGATTACAGGTGTGCGCCACTGTGCCTGGCTGCCCACTTACATTTGATTTGATTTTCACTTCCAGCATTATAGCTTTTCATTTCTTTGTTGTGCTTTCATATTTGTTGGCCAGCTCCCTCTTCCACTTATCCATTTTTATAAAATGTCACATGGGATTATAACTGGATGATAGGTGACACGCTTACATGTCTTGCTGTGTGTACATGAACTAAATATAACAGATGCACAGTGACCAGTCACTGACAGCCTTTGAAAGAGTGGATATGATTGATTATTGATCATGACGTGTAGCTTTTATTTTACATAGATACTTGTGGACTGAAGAACTAGCAGCGAAGTTTTACTTTATGCAATTAGTTAACATACCATGGCAACTGAAATTTAAACTGTTTTAGGGGCCTGGTATAGATTAAACCATAGTAACTGAGATTTATGCATATTATAACTGTGCAAAGCAGAACTGCCTATATTTACATGTGCTTAAATTCTCATTTATTCCATGGTTATCTGATTATTAACATCAAAAAAACACTTTTCTTCTCTAATCTGTTTTTACTCTAACCTACATAACCTTTACCACCTCTTTCAAGCAAATTAATACATTTCTAACAGATTGATCCACTTACTTAAAACAAAAGTAAAATGTCCAGAATAATTTACATGACTTGCACTTTTCTGTGGACAGTACTACTAATTATGATCTCCTGTTTTATCAGCAACACTCTTGTTATATTCTCCTTTGTTTTGTTGGCATTTTATGTTGTGATGGAGGGAATTAAGGAAGGCATCATTTTCCAAATAAAACCAGATTGTATCAACATTACAAACATTGTAAATAGGAGAGCTGGAACACAAAAATTAGACCAAATATCTTTTATTGGGGCGGGGGGGGGGGGACCAGGGATTGAACTCAGGGGCACTCAACCACTGAGCCACAATCCCAGCCCAATTTTGTATTTTTATTAGAGAGAGGGTCTCACTGAGTTGCTTAGCACCTTGCTGTTGTTGAGGCTGGCTTTGAACTCTAGATCCCCCTCCTGTGTCAGCCTCCGAAGCTGCTGGGATTACAGGCACGAGCCACTGTGCCCAGCCCAGAACAAATATCTTATTTCCTTCTTTCTCACAATGGGACATTGTCATAACCAGCTGAAGTTGTTGGGGCCCTTCAGCAGGAATGACTAAATTGGTGTGGACTTTTTCCCATTTTACCTTAGCAAAGAAAAAATATTCAAGAAAAGGGATTTCATTAAAGTTCATTGGGAGGGCTGGGATTGTGGCTCAGCGGTAGGGTGCTCGCCTAGCACGTGCGTGGCCCGGGTTCGATCCTCACTCAGCACCACGTAAAAATAAACATTGTGTACAACTAAAGCAAATAAATAAATATTTTTAAAAAAATTTTTTTTAATTCATTGGGAGGGGCTGGGATTGTGGCTCAGCGGTAGAGTGCTCGCCTCGCACATGCGCGGCCCAGGTTCGATCCTCAGCACCACATAAACATAAATGCATTGCATTGTGTACAACTAAAGCAAATAAATAAATATTTTTTTAAAAAAAGGATTTAAATTAAAAAAAAATTCATTGGGAATTCGCCAGCATTTGGGACTTTAAGAAACTATTTAAATTTCTAAGGAAAATGTATTTGTGAAAATAAATAGCAATCTCAAAATATTAATTTAAATTATGTATTAAGAAAAAGCAGCCGGCGCGGTGGCACACGCCTGTAATCCCAGCAGTTGAGAGGCTGAGGCAGGAGGATGGCGAGTTCAAAGCCAGCCTCAGCAATGGCAAGGCACTTAGGAATTCAGTGAGACCCTGTCTCTAATAAAATACAAAAAAGGGCTGGGGATGTGGCTCAGTGGTTGAGTGCCCCTGAGTTCAATACCCAGTACCAAAAAAAAGAAAGAAAGAAAAAAAAAAGAAAAGAAAAAGCATGTCTCAAACATGCTTAAGCTCTCTCTCACTGCAAAACCAAAAAAGAAAAGCACATTAACTAAGTTTCTAAAAATAGCACATAGTAGCTATCCGTAGTTTTTCATTCCTATTTTCTTTGGAATTCTCATTGACTTTAAATACTTTTTCATTTCTCTTGAAGTGCCTAACCATATAAAAGGCCAAAATAGGGCTCACAGAAAATTTTTTTAAAGCATTAATGTTGACAGTTCTTTAATTCATACTTTATTTCTTCAGGTTGCAAATTATGGAGTTGGAGGACAATATGAACCCCATTTTGACTTTGCACGGGTAAGTAAAAAAAATGGAGACCTAACAAATCCACTGAAGTCTGGTATTACATTGTAAGAAAAAAATATTCATTGCTTCTCAGCCTTTTGGCTAAGATCAAGTATAGTATCTGTTCTTATCAGTTTAATATTTAATACGTCCTCTATCCGAGAACAATATATTAAATGGATTTTTGGAGCAGGGAGATGGAATAGGAGCTTGCTCTGTCCACTCCACGCATCGACCTGGTATTGCAATGCTTCAGGAACGGTGCACCAAAAAAAAAAAAAAAAAAAAAAAAAAAAAAAAATTACTCATGACACTTGTGAAAGATGAAGGCTGACTTAGTTCTAGGGAGGACTGTTGGATTAGGTAGGAATAAGAACCACTGCAATCTGGTTTTGCAGTGAGGAAGAGCTTAACTCCAAATACAATAAGGAAAAGTCGAAAATTACGGAATAGGTAAGAGGAGATTCTTGCTGCAGAAAGGGCGGGAAGATCAGACTCACTTAGGGGATAAAAGATGAGGAACCTGATTAGATATTGAGGATGAGGAATCCTGGCTAAATTAACTTTAGCAGGATTCTTGCTTAAACTGGAAAACGCAGAGGTGAACACAGAAACCTGGAATTCAGGGCCTAGTTGAAAAGAGACTTTGGAGGGACCTGAGTAGAATTGGTCAAGAAGAAAATAGCAATATATTTATTGTTGTTATAGTGTTATAAATCCATAGCAAATATATACTCTGCAAAGCCTTTTTGGCAGTAAAAAAAAAAAAAAACACCTAGATACCTGAAAAGTGTGTTGGTAAGCTTTGAAGAAAGTAAAGGATATTCCCAAAGGCAAACTGAACGAAGACACCTAGAGAACAAAATTAAGCAGTTAACAGGGGACAGAAAAGCTTATGCCTTGGGCTGGGGATACAGCTCAGTTGGTAGAGTGCTTGCCTCACATGCATAAGGCCCTGGGTTCAATCCCCAGCACCAAAAAAAAAAAAAAAAAAAAAAAAAAAAAAAGAAAGAAAAAATAAAAGCTAATGCCAGAGCACATACCGCCAAGAACCCAGAGCTTTGTAGATTACCAGCTCAGTGAGAGGACCTGCCACAGTGTGAGCTGCTGCACCTGAAATGCATGCACCACACCTAAATCTCCAGAAGGATTACACCTTCAGTGAAGGAAAGAGTGGGTTTGAAAATAATCCATCTTTGTTGGGGTGGGTATGGAAAGCTACTTCTCGAAGTTTTAAAGCATAGGCCTACCCTCACATTAATCTGGGATTTGAAGTTTTACTACTCTGGAAAAGAACAGATTGTTCAGCTTTGTGGTACTCCTTGATGTGGAAGAAACAAATTCATATCCTACCTAGAGAGGGACAATCCTCATTGTAGCACTTAAGCTATAAACATGGATTCATTTTTTAAAAACCACTAACTGGTTATAAACAAGACACTGTTGGTAACACTAAAGCAATTGACAGACATCCCTAGGATTTTAGGTCCTAAAATTTATCAGATACATAATGTAAAATATTTATGTAGTACTTAGAGGATGGGACAAAAGAAACTATAAGAAGAAATTTTCATATTTAAGAAATAAGGGAAGTTTCAGACTAAAAAAAAAAAATTGAGAATTAAATTGCAATGGCTAAATTCAAAACAGATTAGAGATAGTGAAGTGAATTGGCCAATTCATTGATGCAATTACAAGAATGCATTTTGAGACAGGAAAATAAACAAAAGAAGCCAGGCACGGTGGTGTGTGTCTGTAGTCCCAGCTGCTTGAAGCTGAGGCAGGAGGATCACTTGAGCCCGGAAATTCCAGATCAGACTGAGCAATATAATAAGACCCTGTCTCAAAACAAAAAATAAGAAGGATATAGAGAGACTAGAAAGCTTAGAGGATACGTAATAATATTGAAGCAGTTTATAAAAAGGTTGTGCTGCTTGCCAAGTACTCTTGGTTTAAGACTAATAAATGCTGGTCTCTTTTTACTTCTTTAATATATTCAGCTTTAAAGTATAGCATTCCCAAATCTTAATCTTTATTATAATGACAGAATTCTAAGGAACATGCCCCATGTATCCACAACATTCTTGGTTATCATTATCAAACAAGGGTAGATTCTTTTTTTTTTTTTTGTGGTACCAGGGATTGAACTCAGGGGCACTCGACCACTGGGCCACATCCCTGGCCCTTTTTGTATTTTTTTATTTAGAGACAGGGTCTCACTGAGTTGCTAAGTGCCTCGCCATTGCTGAGGCTGGCTTTGAACTCGCGATCCTCCTGCCTCAGCCTCCCAAAGTGCTGGGATTACAGGCGTGCGCCACTGCGCCCGGCGGTAGATTCTTTTTTACAGAAAACAGTCTGTATTTTTTTAAAAATATTTATTTGCTATAGTTGTACACAATGCCTTTATTCTTACGTGGTCCTGAGGATCAAAGCCAGGCCGCACATGTGCTAGGCGAGAGCTCTACTGCTGTGCTACAATCCCAGCCCCCAGTCTGTACTTTATAATAACCCCCTACAGGCTTAATCCCAAAATCCTGGGCCTTTTTTCTGTTGAGATATGCAAAGTCTGTTTTCCTTCTATTTTCACTTATTGAAAGATATGGAGGTTTTTGATGGTGTAGAAAACTATAGTTAAAGCCTTGTATTACAAAACTAAGTTGTATTTTTAAATTTTTTTTAGATGAACAGAATGCCTTTATTTTGTTTATTTTTATGTGGTGCTGAGGATCGAACCCAGTGCCTCATGCATGCTAGGCAAGTGCTCTGCCACTGACTTACAGCCCCAGCCCTATGTTGTATGTTTTTAACTTTTTGTTTTTAATTATTGATTCATAGGAAGTAGCAAACATACATTCACGGAGGTCCCATGCATCCCTCATCCAGCCTCCCCCAATGTTAATATTTTGCATAACTTTAGTATTGTCAAATATCCAAACCCGGAATTTGGCATTAACACATCTATAAAGCGTATGCATATTATACCAGTTATACTTGCACTTGTTTCTGTGTGGCTCTATGCCATTTTAGCACATGGTGTAGCTTTATATAATTACTACCACAGTCAAGATGCATCACTGTAGTGTCACAGCAGTGTTCCCTTGCAGTACTGCTCTAAAGCTACTTCCTCCTCCCATCCCTAACTGCTGGTAACCAATAATCTGTTCCATTTCAGTTAGTTCATAAATGTGATATTAATATGTATCCTTTTGAGATTATGTTTGTTTACTAAGCATAATTTCCTTGAGGCACACATCAACAGTGAGTTTTTTATTGCTTATAGTATTCCATAGGGGCTGTGGCTCAGTAGCAGAGCACTTGCCTCGCACATGTGAGGCACTGGGTTCGATCCTCAGCACCACATAAAAATAAGTGAACAAAATAGTATTCCATAGCATAGATGTACCTCAGTTTACCAATTCACACACTGAAGAACATTTGGATTGTTTTCAATTTTTGGTTATTACAAATAAAGGTGTACAAATTTGTGTGAAAGATACATTTTCATAAATGCCAAGAAATTTTTATGTATTTTAATTTAGATTTAAATTGGTAGATATGAAGTCTCCAACCTGATTATTATTGACTATCCAAAATAAAGACAATCAGAATTGCAGTAAGTATTTGAGGGGGTTATAAGCTAAAAGTTAATCTCAGTGTAAATTTTTTTATCCATAGAGAATAAACTTCATGAATGTAGCTATGAGGTTGCTGTCATGTCTTTAAAATAATCTATGGTCACTTAATGTTGGCTACTATTGTTTAGGCTAACAAATCTGTTTCCCCTGTCCCTTCAATGATTTTGTTGAAAGTACCAGTCTAAACACATACTTGAGCAGCTACCATATATGCATATGGACATTATAAGGGAACATTTGGCGTATCATTCAGCTTATTACAACTGATGTTCAGTTATCATTAGAGTATTTGCATTATTGAATTTTATATCGTTGAATTCATTGTTGTGTTCACAGAAAGATGAGCCAGATGCTTTCAAAGAGCTGGGGACAGGAAACAGAATTGCTACGTGGCTGTTTTATGTAAGTTATGGCTAAATTTTGATATTTAGATGTGCTCAACTAAGTTTGTTAAGCATTGTTCCTATTTAACATCCTAGTTTACAATTAACTTTTTCAGTTTGTAATATAGATGTTCAGTGAAGAAATTTGAAAAAGAAAATTTAAATTTAGTTCATACTCAAATATTAATGATTAATATGATTGTGATGTTTAATTAATATATAAAATATGTTTAATATAAAAGCCTATATGTTCACATATCTTAGTAAACTTTTCTAAATTAGAATTTTTATTGACATATCACATCAGAAGAATGTATACATTAAGTATATATCTTGGTAATTTTTTACAAAGTGAACATCTCTGGTACATGGTACCCAGATCAAAGAGCACATTGATTTTCTCATTAGAAGTATTAGAGATATTAGCTCTTCATTATTATACATTTATTGTTGTGAAATACCCTTCATTAATACTTTTTACCTTGATTTAGTCTGTGTGATGTGAGATCATACTTTGTATTTTGGGGGGCAGTGTTGCCCCCCAAAAATCTTATCTTTGTATTTATAAGTCTTATTTTAGATAAGCTGATACTACATATTAGGTTTTGCTTTGTGATAACAAAAGTCTATACATTGTTTCTTAAAAAAAAAAAATCTTCACTATATGATGTATACTTCCTTTACCTTAATTTTGATGCATATGCTTGTTAATTTGAAATGTTTGTTTTTAATTCTAGGTTTCCTTCATAACTAACTTAATATAATCCTTTCATTTTTAACATAATTGACTACCTAGCTCAGAAATGATAAAGCTGATTTTTGTTTAAATTTTATTTAAAGAAATATTTGTTGAGCGACTTGCTGTTCTTGAGTTACTATTCTAGAAGCTGAAGATCAGCAGTGCAGAACAAATGACATTCTTGTCTCCATGGAGATTACATTTTAATGCAATAAAATAGATATTTATGCCTGTTACTTGATTTCTTGGTTTTAAGTCATTTCATTTTCTCTGTGGATATGAAAGAAGTGCCTATCTCAAATTATATCCCCATCTCTCTTCCTGTTAAACATTCTTTTGTAGCTTTTTTTCTAAGTGAGTAGCATGCAAAGCCCAGCTATGTAAACAGGAATCTATATGTCCCCAGTGTTGTAAGATTCAATATCAAGTTTTCCTCATTGGCATGTTTTACTTCAGTCTAACACTTTTGATGATGCCCTTTTGTCCCTTGTAGATGAGTGATGTGTCTGCAGGAGGAGCCACTGTTTTTCCTGAAGTAGGAGCTAGTGTTTGGCCAAAAAAAGTAAGCTGGGTTTGTTGTTGGGAGTTTTGTTTTCGTCTGTTTTTCCCCTGAGGAAGAGAGGCACCTGTATTTCATGGTCTAATTGTTAATTTTTTATTTTTATTTTATTTTTATTTTGGTACCAGGGATTAAACTCAGGGGCACTCATCCACTGGGCCACATCCCCAGCCCTTTTTTGTATTTTATTACAGACAAGGTCTCACTGAGTTGCTAAGTACCTCCCCATTGCTGAGACTGGCTTTGAACTCGCAATCCTCCTGCCTCAGCCTCCCAAGTGCTGAGATTACAGGCGTGCGCCACTGCACCCGGCTGTAATTGTTAAATTTTTAAAGGTAGTATCCTTTAAGGGCTACATTATCTCTAGATTTATGGCACAAATGAGGTACTTAGAAATGAGTAACAACCAGTGATTGGTATTTAAAAGTTCTTATTACTAATATTGTTTTTCATACATTTTTTCCTCTTCATATTGCTATTATTAGATTCATTATCTTTGTTTTGGCAAATACTCTTGTCAAGAAGCTTTGTGTTATTAACTTTTATATAATCAAGAAATGTTTCTGAAGTGACTTTATCACTTTCAGAATTAAATTAGGGGGAGGTCTAATGCTCCCCCAGAGGAAAGAAATATTTAAGTACTATAGAAAGTGATAACCTGTGGCTGGGGTTGTGGTAGAGTGCTTGACTAGCACAGTGTGAGGTACTGGGTTCAGTCCTCAGCACCACATGAAAATAAATAAAGGTAAAAGAAGTGTTTAAAAAAACAAACAAAAAAGATAAGAGCCCAGCTATGTTGAACACTTGTAATCTAACAATTAAAAAAAAAAGAAAGAGAAAATTATAACCTGGCATTTTATTTGGGGATAATTTTGAATTGTTTCCCACAGGGAACTGCTGTTTTCTGGTATAATCTGTTTGCCAGTGGAGAAGGAGATTACAGTACACGGCATGCAGCCTGTCCAGTGCTAGTTGGAAACAAATGGGGTAAATATTTCTTGTATTCCATGAAAAGAATGTTTGTCTTATTTTGAAACTTGTAATCTACACCTTAAAACAAAAGCGCCTCCTGCCATAGATTTGCCCTCACATGACTAACATTGTATGGGATTCAGTCAGGTAAGTCCCTGATCTTAATATAAATTTTCATTTTTTCAGATCAGAATTTTGATGATAGATATTTTTAACTCCATTTCCACCTGTTCTTCCAAGAAACATTTGACTCAAAGTTGAATAAAACATCTTCCCCTCAGGAGGTTTAGTCTGATTTATGAATTATTAGTATGGAGTCTCAAGCAGTGTCATGTAGTACACACTAATACAAGGGTGTAAACAAGATGGTGACTCTGTAAGTTTGGGGAAGCCTTCTTTGATGCCTAATTTTTAACAGTAGGTCCTTAAGATAGGACAGTAGTTTTTCAAGCATGTCAGGGGCCAGGATGAGAGTGAGGCTAGAGTACCAGTGGATTCTATTAAGGGAGTCAGTTTTGCAGGCTCTTTTCCTCTGAGTTGGCAATGGTGAAGTGAAAGCCTGAACTAAAGCAGCAGGAGAAGGGTTAGGGAACAAATAGTAGATTCAAGAGACAGGTGGTATCGCATATCTGCAATCCCAGCAACTTGGGAGGTTGAGGCAGGAGGATTACAAGATCTTGGCCAGCATCAGCAACTTAGCAAGACCCTGTCTTAATGTCTTAAAAAGTGAAAAGGGCTGGGGATGTGGCTTAGTAATTAAGCACCCCTGGGTTCAATCCCGGGTAACAAAAAAATAAAAAGAAGTGACAGTTTGATGAATAGCAATCAGATTCAAGGGATGGTAAAAGTAAAAGAGCAGTTAAGAATTAAGGTGCCTAGTTTATGATACTGGAGATGAAGGAGAAAATTTTTAAAAAATCTCAAAGAAATTAATTATCTTGGAACCGCGAAAAATTAATGAGCACATAATAATAGTGATTGATCAGAGTTACTCCTCTGGATTGGATAGTTTGCATTCATTTTGGATGTCATATTTAGAGCAGGACATTGTTTTACCTTTCAATCTGAATCCCATTTGTATCTCATTTCAAGCCTCATATTGGAAGATTCAGGAAATGCATATAGACTCAAATATACATATGTATGTACACATAAAAATACGTAACAAAATCGTGCATTTCCAGGCCAAGTGTTTGCCTTTATCTGGTTTTGGTCTAGAACTCATAGTCCTTGTTGAAACTTTGTTACAGACTGGCTTTTAGAAGGGAAGAAAATTAATGTATTTTTTTTTTTCTCTCACAGTATCCAATAAATGGCTCCATGAACGTGGACAAGAATTTCGAAGACCATGTACCTTGTCAGAATTGGAATGACAAACAGGCTTCCCTTTCCATTCCTATTGTTGTACTCTAATTAGTGTCTGATACACAGTTCCTAGTCTTAACCTTCAAGAGTTTACAATTGACTAACACTCCATGATTGATTCAGTCATGAACCTCATCCTGTATTTCATCTGTAGACAATCACTTTGTGGGTTTTTTCTTTTTTAAAATAGTAAATCACCACATCGTATAGAACTTTAAAGTTCGGTTGATGCCACAGGAAATGAGGCAAAGTTAAAAATGAGGAATTTAAAATTTCATATCTTAAAGAATTTTTTGGCAGGATAAAAATATAATTCAAGCATTGTGATTTTAATATTCCACTTTATCTCCGTTTTTGGGTGGTAGGCCAGAACAAATGCCTTACGGTGTTATATTAACCAAGTCTTCCTGTTTATTTTCTGAATCTGCTCAAACAATAGTAATAAACTAGGACTCTAATCTGGGTTCTAGATGATGTTTGGCCCCTCCATATACTATTCAAAGCTGTTTTGTTTTTATTTTTGGTAAGTTTTTAAAGAAAATGTATTTTGCCAAAGCCCCTCTTTTCTTATAGCTCCTCTTTGGTGAATTAAATGAGTTAAAATACTTAACAGAAAGTCTTCCATAACAGTAGGCATTTTTGTCTTTTTTTTCCTTTTTCTTAAATGACTGGGTTTTTTTTCCAGAAATTCTTAGTGCCAGTACCTTGCATCTTACTCCTACTACAGCAGGGTGGTGATATTGGCATTCTGATTAAATATTGTGCCTTATAAGACTGGAATTTTAAAAATGTACAGGTCCTTTCAATGAGGGAATTGATTTTTTAAAAAAAAACTTTCTTAAAACAATGTTTTTTAAAAATTCTGAATTGTGTTGTGACAACAACGACCTATTTATGATCTTAAATCTTTTTTTAAAATGTTTGTTTTCTGTGTATTTCTTACATTTAAATCTGAACGTCTGATACAGCAATAATGGGTTAATTTTAATTTATGTTACCTAATATACAAGATTTAGATTTATACTCTTGGTTTTCACTCACATTGATAACAAATTGTTATGGGCTAAAGACTCTGAAGTTTCAGATATTTAATAAATCAAATGTATTTCCATTAGGCTGGGGGTTATAGCTCAGTGGTAGAGCTCGCCTAGTATGCACAAGGCCCCGGGTTTTATATCCCCAAAACAAAACAAACAAAAAGTTTCCTTTATAGATCTCTGCTTTGGTTAGGGGGTTACTACATTAATGGTACTTAAGGCGTTCTCCTATTCAGAAATAGGGTGTGATAATGGAAAGCTGTGAACTTATGTTAATTGACCCTGACTTTTTACACTACTTGTGGTGAATCCTGGTTCTTTTATCCTTTATGCATTTTGAATATATAAGGAAGGTTTCAGTTTAATTCTGTGGGGAAGTAGCTATCTATGTATAAAATGAACTACAAAGTTCCTTTCTCTCGGTTACCTTCTGTTTCATCCCAAGTATTTTAGCCAAAAATATTAAGTTCAGCACTTTCATTCACTCAACTTTTGCAACCAGAGTTTTTGTTTTGTTTTGTTTTCACTTTTTTAGGCTGAGGATGTTGGGATGTACCTCAGTGGTAGAGCACTTGCTTATTAGCATAAGTGAGATCTAGAGTTCAATTCCTAAAACATCAACAACAAAAATTTCTAGTCAAGATAGAAGCAACAAATTCAAAAGTATAGAAATAAAATGGGTGTTCAAGGCATAGAAAATAAAACTTATTGCCATTATGTGTTTTAGCAAGTAAAATAACTTTCAAAAGGAACTTGCATATTCCATGACCTTACAAATTATCTCATTATGTTCACCCGGAATCCCACATGGGGATTGGTAAACTCCTTTCAGAGTTAGGTCTCAACAGAACCCTCCACAGTTTCATAAATATCAGTGATTGTTCCTTCCAATGAAAAAGGAGGAAAAAAACCAATAGGATGCCCGGGGTCTATCTGTCACAAGTTGTTGGTTTTTTTTCTTTTTTCTTTTAATGCTGACCTTTCAAGTTAACGAGCTGAACTGTTTTGGAAAATGGTTTCCTCACCAACCCTAGGCCTATCCTTCAAATTCAGAAGTTTCATTGTTAACTGATGTATCCACCAGAACATCCTAAACAGCAGGATATGTGAATATGATAGCTAGGTCATGACCTAGTAAAAGAAAAACAAGGCAACTGTAGGATGCTTTGGCTAAATGGTAAACACAATGATGAAAGAAGCAATCAGCCATTTACTTCAGTAAAAATCTTAGGTTTTTACTGTGAGAGAGTAGAGAAGTTATGGTAAGCAGTGAAATATGTAATTTATCAATTTTTATGTGTAAATGAATGAAATCTTATTGCTGAGAAAAATCTGAATATCTATACACAAGCATGTATAGATCCTTAATATGTAAGGTGCATGCCAGGTGTCTTATACCCAGATAACTGAATAATAAACTTGTATGGCAGACATCATGGGCTAAATAGTTGAATGGGAAACTTATACTGTAATAACACCAAAACACCTTAATGAGTAACTGTAATCATTTGATCAAGAATAGATAATTGTGAAATAAAGATTGCAAGGAGAAAGCAGAACAGAAAAATGACATTTTAATCTGATTAACCAGCAACATAAGAACAAATCTCTTTTCTCTTGGTAGCACCTATTTTTACTGTGTTAAAATAGGTGTTTTAGAAGGAATAATATTGGGTGAGTTAGAAAGAAAGGATTGAATTATCAACACTAGAGTATTGTCAATTACCAAATCAGAATAATATCAATTTCATATTCTCCTAATGTCCTGGAATATTAGTCTACCACTCTGATGGTGTTTTGCAAATTTTAACCACAGTAGACAAGTTCTTGTTTGCTTACTTTAACTTTTGAGGGTTTTTAAGTTCATTTTCTATATAAACATTACCTTCAGTTAAATCTAAATTTTGACACAGGAAGACTAATAAGACAGCCTACTATTAATGTTTTATAACTTGCTAAATGTACAAGCAGATATTAAGTAACAGAAAACCAATGGAGTGGAAACTCTGGTTTCCTCAGAAACCCCAAGCCTACCCTTTATACTGCTTTTTGTGGCTGCCTTGAACTTCCTTTGCAGTACTCTTCTATTGAAATTAATTGTACAAGGCAAGATAATCACAGATAAACTTGAAAACTTTCAAGGGAAATTTTCCTAAATTATGTCATTTATATTACAAATAAGCCTATTAGGAAATTGGAAGGATCAAATCTGTTTTAGGCTAAGCACCTTACAGAATTCAGAATAAAACATTTTAGATATAGAGTGACAGGCACTTTTACATTTCAGTGCTTTTTAGGAGAGTTTGAAGTTAGCCTTTTCTTAGGAAAGGCATTCACTTAAAGTCCACAAAAATCAGAATTATTACCCTATCTACTTTAAAGTTATAATTGATCTCCATTGCAAAGTAGATTTTATATGGGTTTAGATATTATTTAAATCATATATAAAATAACTACATAATGGTTAACTTCTAAAAGGTATTAATCTTTGATGACTGTATAATAATATTGCCCATTTAATCTTAATAGATAAAATAACTTACATAATAGTCAAATTTAGTTATGTTCTATTTTTACTTTTAAAAGGCAAAAATTGGGGCTGGGGATACAGCTCAGTTGGTAGAGTGCCTGCCTCGCATGCACAAGGCCCTGGGTTCAATCCCCAGCACCAAAAGGGGGGGGGAGGCAAAAATTAATGGAAGTCCCATGACATGAAACACCTTTTAGACTTTTACCATGAGACAGAAAAAAGTCCTAACCAAAAATAATCAGTGTTGTCTTTCCCACATTCCCGTTTTATTTCTTTAACTATGGGGAAAGTCTATGGAAAATTCAAGAAAAGCAATAATAAAAGTGCTCTGAGTGTGATTTGTAGATGAGCTGCCATGGGTTTTCTTATTGGTCCACAGTATGTTAAGGAGCTTACATCAGAATCAAACTACATCAAGAACACATTTAATTCGTTTTTTTTTTTTTTTTTTAATAGCAAAACTTTCTAGATGAAGAAAGCAATGTGTTATTTATATTATGGAAAAATTCCTTATTTCAGTGAAAACCATCACTTTTAAAGTAAAATTGCTCAATTCCCAGTTCCTTCATTGAACTAAAGGGAAGTGAGCAGAACTTATTTTCAATATTCTGACTTGTCTGGGAGTTGCCTAAAGGACGTTAGGAAGAAAGGATGCAGCTGGGGAAAACATGCAGGACTCTAAGCCATCAAGGCTCCGAACATTGCTTAGTACTAGCATAGGTTGTCCTTGGCATGAATGCAGTGTGCAAAAACTAGGAGAGATGTAAGTTTCAACTAGAAAACTAAAAGACGAGGAAACAAACCTAACCATCAAAGGGAGCAAGAGTGGTGGAGACCATCTGGGAAGACAGACCTCAGAGGACTAGACAAGACTTGAATACACCTATTTGCAGTATGTTCAGAGAACTAAAGGAAAACATGGATGGAGTACAGGATGTCAGGAAAATGCTACATGAACAAAATGAGGTTATCAACAAGAATATGTAAAATGGAACTAAACAAATTCTGGCACTAAAATATACAATAACCGAATTGAAAAATTCACTAGAGTAATTCAACAGCACACTAGAACCAGGTTAAGATTGTCATAACATTAGGATGTTACATGTAATTCCCATGATAACCACAAAGCATGCATACAAAAGGAAATAAGGGAACCAAAACATGTTACTATTTAAAAAATGACACAAAGGAAGCCATTAATGGGGGGGGGGGGGGAATGGAAGAAAAAGCTGTAAGAAAACAAGTCCTTCCCTAACAATAATTTCTTTAAACTTAGTGGTGTAGATTCTCCAGTCAAAAGGCAGATTGGCGTAAAGGATAAAAAATAATAAAAAACAGGATTCAACTATATGCTGTCTGTAAAACATGGTAGATTTAAAGACACAGGCTGAGAGTGAAAGGATGGAAATATATATTCCCTACCAAAATCCCAATGAGAGTTTTGCAGAAATAAATAAAAAAAGAACCTAAAATGAATAAGAAATCCCAAAGGACCTTAAATGGCCAGCAATCTTGAATAGTTATAGAAGTCTCACCATGACTTCAACATTTACTACAAAGTTAAGTCATCAAAATAGTGTGGTACTGCAGAAAGATACAGACAACTGGAATAGAAGAGCAAGCAAAAAGAGAAACCCTAATTCAAAAACCAAGAAAAGAAAAAACACTTGAAAATGGGCACATTTCTCCAGAGATATACAAATAGCCAATAAATACATATGAGGTGTGCCATATCACTAGTCATTAAGGAAATATAAATCAGAACTGTAATACTTTAGGATTCCTATTTTTTAAAAATGTTGCCTAGGATGTGGGGAAATTGGAATCCTTGCATTTCTGGGAGGAATATAAAATGGTATAATGGCTATGGAAAATATGACAATTCCTCAAAACTTGATTTCCTAGTCAAAAGTTAACATGTTCCTAGCCAAGTGCAGTGGCGCACGCCTATAATCCCAGCGCTTGGGAGGCTGAGGCAGGAGGATCAGGAGTTTAAAGCCAGCCTCAGCAATGGTGAGGCATTTAGGAACTCAGTAAGACCCCGTCTCTAATAAAATACAAAAAAGGGCTGGGGATGTGGCTCAGTGTTTGAGTGCCCCTGAGTTCAATCCCTGGTGCCAAAAAAAAAAAAAAAAAAAGTTAACATGATCCAGCAATTCCATATCTGGGGAATACACACTCATGAAAGGACACATTATATAGTTGAGTACAAAGAAAAATCAGAGAAGTACTATGTACATATAATTACAATATCAGGTTTAAAAGATGTATGGCAGTAGAAATAAAATGTTACTCATGTTAAGAAGAGAATTCATAGCTTTGAGGGCCCAGTGGTGATAGGAGATGCTGAGTGGTGGTAGGTAGGTAGGGACATTGGGGGATGAAATCCTCATGAAGTAGAGGACATTCAGAATGTAGACAGGCTTTGGAAATTGAAGGGAAGATGGAGGAAAGTTGGGAATAGTGGGAAATTAACACTGATAAACATACAGTATAGAAAGAAATGGAAAATATGAAAAAAAAGTATAAAGTTAGGACCAGATCATGAAGTTGCTGTAATCCCAGGTGAAGAAGTTTGTCTTAATTTGGTAAAGGATGGGGAAGAATGGAAATCTATTGAAAAGGGAGGGGTGGGGTGTGTATGTGAGAGACACAGGGCCCTGATAGCAATTCATAAACTTAATTGAGAGAAAAGGCAGTCACAAGAGTGCTAGTTGTAGAACTCTGCATTCTAAAAGTTAAAAACCACCCTGCTGAGAACACTTGTGGGTATTGTGATTATGTGAAGGAGAGAAATACTATAAAGTCACTCTTTCCCCAGGGGCCTCTATACACAATCTTTTAAATAAACATTAAATAGCCTTTTCCCCCTTTTTTCATCGTTCATGGCCTGCAGAGGGTATGCATGTTAGTCCTTTTACCCACATCAAGGGGAGTCCATGTTTTCAGTCTCTCCACATCAGCCCTGGGATGCTTTGTAGTAGTTTCAGATTGAATGTGCAGCTCAGAGTCATAAAGTACACATCCAGGTCCCAACTTTAATTTCAATTCTCCAAAACTTGGATTTATGGTATAACCTAGAGATCAGATATTCCTCTAGGACCTCCAGTAATTCCTTGAGGGTCACCTGTTACAGTGCTTGCCTTAGACTTCAACCACAGCATTCCCAGTGGCCCATTACCTATAAAGCTCCCAGGACAGAAATTATTGGAATAAAGCCTGGAAGTCAAGTGAGTGGGTTTGTTCAGAGCACCTACCTTGTTCCCAGCCCCTTGATAACTATGATGCAAGAAGGGGGTGTGACAAGGCTTAGAGGACATGTCTGCCTTAGTAGAGAAAACATGTATACACAGAAGGTCTAAATAAAACAAAGGTTAGGAATAATACTAAAATGAGTGTCCTAATTTGGGTTTCCCCAAAAGCAGTCCCTGAGGAGGAGGGTTTGGCTGCCAGTAGTGCACTTGTGAGGTGGCCTGAGGAGAGGGAAAGAGGGGAAGATGACAGGAAAAGGAGAAAGACAACAAAATGGCGGGTTACTACTGTGGGCACCTGGGCCTTAATTCAGCAGGGAGCTCTCAGTAACAATAAAAAAAAAAAATACACCCCAGAATTCTGTCTCTCTGCTCAGGGCAAAGGAACAGGGAGCTGTTCCTGGCTGGAGCAATAGTATTCTGTTCTGATTAAGAGAATGGTACTGGAATTAGGCAGTCCTAAATTTGAGTCCTGGTTTAACCACTCACAATCTGACCTTGGACAAATTGTTCAGCCTGCCTTTATGCCTCATTACCTTCATATGTACAGTGGTAATAGCACCAGGGCAGGCATAGAGTAAATGCTCAGTAGGTGATGGTCATTATTATAGTTAAGCTAAATTTTATACAAGAATAAGTCAGTTAAACTGAGCCATGAAGGATAAGTCAGATTTAACCAGGCAGAAGAAGGCTTTCCACAGGAGGAATTTTGTGATTAAAGACTGTTGAGGCTCGGGGCTGTGGCTCTCCATTTGCCCATGTTCCATCTTTCAGCAGGCTTGCAAAGCCACAGTAGGGGTTATTTCATACAACACAAACTCACATCCTGAATATAACAAGTGCATGAGCACACACAAACACATGCACATATGCGTGCACACACACACATCTGGCCCTGGAAAATTGTGGTGGGAGTGGAAGAGAGCAGAGAGACTTGCATCTTATGCTCCATAGACAGCTTTGAGTCAGTCAGTCCTACTAGGCCAACATATAACAAAACCATGTTGCTCAGATCACCAGGGATTTAGTCTGAGAAGTGAACTTGCTATATAATCTTCCCCAAACCTTTAAGTGGTCAGGTTCTCTATTATAAACTTAGTTTTAAAAATAAGTATTTTAGAATTGTGTTTGCAGCTGCCAAGGTGTTGCCATCACTAATGCCAATGCCACTTCTAGCTTACTGAGCTCAGCAGAAGGGAGCAGATCTCTTATCAGGGCTCTGACAAAGCCAACTGACTACAGTCAACCAGTGGTTAATACGCCCAGGGAGCAGCTAGCTACAAATGGTGCTCACAAACAGCGCCCTCTACTGGAGAGTTGGAGAAATCTCTCCATTGCAGGCCTGGTACCTTGGCGCTCCTTGAAGTTATACATCTGAGTTCCCCTGTACAGACTCACACACTCCCCACTTCCAGCATACAGTGTAAGAAATTACTCAGATCTGCCCTTCCAAAGCACAGTATTCAGTGCTTTGCAGGAGGCAACTGAAGCCTACCTGGTTGACCATTTTTGAAGACAACAACCTGTGTGCTATCCATGCCAAACCTGTAATAATTAGGGGGAGAAAAAAAAACATGCCACGTATGTGGAGAACATGCTTTAAAATCCACTATGATGGAAAACATTTCATTCTGGGGGGAAATTATTCTTTCCCTCTTTTTCCTGTTTTGTAGTTCTGAATGTTAGGTACTCCCTTCTCCCAATGAGGTTGAAAGTATGATTTCAAGCAGAAAAATAGGGAACAGAAATAAATTGGCAGTTTTTCCAATTGATTTTTTTTCATTTGTGCATAAATTTTAGTGTAAATTTGAGGATACAAAGCATTAATGCAAATGTTTTGGTAAACAAGTTTTAGCAATTTATAAAAATTAGAAATAAACTTTAATGGACAATGGAATTTTTCTTTTTTAAAAACTGGGGATTAAATCCAGGGGCATTTTACCCCTGAGCCATTTCCTCAATCATTTTCATTTTTTATTTTGAGACAGAGTCTTGCTAAGTTGCTTAAAGCCTAACTAAGCTGTTGAGGTTAGCCTTGAACTTATCCTCCTGCCTCAACTTCCCAAATCACTGGGATTACAGGTGTGTATCCCTGAGTTTGGCCTATACAATGGATATTTTTTGTTTTAAAGTAAATGGGCTGTGAATATAGCTCAGTGGGAAAGCACTTGCCTACCATGCATAGGCCCTGGTTCGAGCCCCAGTACAACAAAAAAATAAAAAATAAAAAACAGATTTCTTATTGATGGCAACTAACTTGAACCCAGTGCTAGGCAAGTGCTCTACCACTAAGCCACAACTCCAGCCCAAGTACATGTTAGCTATCTTCTATACTATTTCTGTAGGTTTGTCATTCAAATACATTAAACAATAAACTCTTTTAGCCTCAACATGTTGCTGCCTGAAGCGCTTGGAGCAACGGAGCCGCGGGAAAAACTTCAGAGGCGAACTGGAGACAAACAGCTTTTTATTCTGATAACTTTTCTCTCTGGTTCTAACAACGACTAACACACGACAAACACACCACTAAAATGGCGCTGACCCGATCAGCAATTTCGGCCAAGTCACTCGAGATCCCGCAACAAGTCCCGTGAGACTACGGGAGGCAACAAAGCCCAAATCTCCACGGCTCATAGTCAACCGCAAATCAAGTCAATCCCCAAACAGGGCTCCTGCATATCCCCCTTTTTGTTTTAAAAGAGGTAATGCTCTAGGACGTCTATGTGCAACCAACATTCTTACCCGTCATCGGATAATCAAGGCTGTGCCCTTGACTCCTGTCTTAGGTTGATATGTCGGCCACATGAGACTGTCCCGTGCGACTGTGCCTGTCTTAGGTTGTCCCCCTCTGGGGATCTTACCCGTCATTGGCTAACCAGCCATCCAATGGAGCCCTTTAGGATCGACTATATATGATGACTAACAGCCGTCCAATTGTGAGGAGATGTTGCGGCTTTAAGGCGACAAGCCTTTTGGTGATGAGCCAAATTGCATAGCATATCAAATTGTTTAAACAAATCAGCTGCCCTAAGTTCCATCAAGTAACACACTGAATTCTCTAGACAAATACCTACAAGGCATTGTTCCGTAAAGTCCCAAACAATGAAAGATCAAAATGTCCATTTGTTATAACATGTTGATGTAGGAGGCCCCATGCATGTAGAGCAGAGGCCACACTGTTGGTGAGGTTGTTTGATGTTTGAGCAGCAGGGATGCTTGCGGCGGCCGCGATCCCTGCAGCTGTAGCAGCAGACGTCTTTTTTATGTCTAGACAATGCCACCGGCAAATCTTCAGGGCCCGCTACCTAGAAACTCAAGCATCAATTATTAAAGGAAAGGCAGTGCTATTGCAGCACTGAGTCAAGAGGCGAGTTGTCAAACTACAAAATAGAATAATTAGATTAGAAAATTAAAGTTGATTTTTGTTCACATACATCGCTGGTTGAGCTTCTACAAACATAAGTTGGAAAAATATCATATTTAGAACAAATCAAAGAAAGACTGAGGGTAATTACTGCATTAAAGATAGATTAAAGAAAAGGTAAAGGCACTTTAGAGAAATAATTTGTTAACTGGAACCCTTGAGTCTCTGTATACAGAGCAATCTTTTACCTGTTGAGATAATTGAAATTAATGAGCTATTAAACAAATGAAGTTAATAACAAATAAACAATCTTAAGTCAAAACACCAAAATATCAGGTTATATAGCACTAGTCATATTGTTTGCTAAAGAGAAGTCCGAGGGACACCTATAAATCAAAATTGAAAGTACCTTCATTTATAAAATTATTTACCTAAATTGAATACTCTTAACCTAAAATGAATTAAAGTTATTTGGATCCATATATATATATATATTTTCTTTTTCATAAGCGCTTTGTTCTTTGTGACGTCACACTGGACAGACGAACAAACATACAAACATATATTTGTGACGTCACATTAACATGAAATGTAGACAAATGTACAGACATAAAGACATGTATAAAAAGGAAAAAAAAAATACAATTGTGTGCACACTAAAGAGAGATCTCCTTGTCCCGGCCGGGAGGAATGACACTTAAGTTGTGAAATATTTTGAAGGACTCTTTTGAGGGAATCATTCTGTACCTTGATCTTGGTCCTCTTGATTTTGTACCTTTTTTATTAATCTTGATACTTCAATAACTTCATCTTGATCATTTTGATGTGGTACCTGTTTTATTAATCTAGATGGTATCCATATTGGAGAGGATTCGTCTTTTGGAAAAACACAAACAGATCCTCTTCCCCAAATTAATACTGGATCTGGACCCTTCCATGTACCTGAAAGAACATCCTTCCAGTAAACCAAAGGTTTATGTTGTTGGTGTGGATTCCAATGTCTGTCTCCAGCAGAATAACCATTAGAGTCTAAAGTTAAAAAATTTAAGGTAAACAGGGCAACTGCCAATCTGTCCTTAGGACTTTTCCAATTTCCTTCTTTTTGTTTTAATAACATAATTTTCAGTGTGCGGTTTGCTCTTTCAATAATGCCCTGACCCTGAGGATTGTATGGGATGCCTGTTTTATGGGATATATTGAATTTTGCGCAAAACTGTTTGAAAGATGAGGACGTATATGCGGGGCCATTATCTGTTTTAAGCATTTTGGGGATGCCCAATGCAGCAAAAGCTTGCAAACAATGAGATGTAACATCTTTAACTTTTTCTCCAGAATGTAAGGAAGCAAAAAATCATGCCTGAGCATGTATCTATGGTCACATGAATAAATCGCAATTTTCCAAAACTTGGCTCATGAGTAACATCCATCTGCCACAAATGATTGGGCATTAATCCTCTAGGGTTAACTCCGAAATGAGGATTGGGCAAATGTGTCATACAAGATTTACAATCTTTTACAATTGTTCTGGCTTGCTCCTTTGTGATTTTAAACCTACGTTGCAAGGTGGTGCTGTTGACATGAAACTGGGAGTGGAATAAAGTAGCTTGTTGTAGCACTGAAAGTATAAATATTGTTTTTGTAAGTTCATCAGCCTTTTGATTACCTTCATGGAGGGGACCAGGCAAATTAGTATGTGCTCTAATATGGCCTACGAATAGAGGTTCTTTTCTTGCCCACAAAAGTTTTTGTATTTGATAAAACAATTTAAAGGCTGGAGTATGAGGTGCTATTGGTCCTGCTAACTCTAATTTTGGGACGGCTTGTACAATATAGTGGCTATCTGAAAAAATGTTTACGGGCTGGTCCCTAAAATTTTCCAGAGCTCT
Source organism: Tamias sibiricus (assembly GCA_025594165.1). Lineage (NCBI taxonomy): Eukaryota > Metazoa > Chordata > Mammalia > Rodentia > Sciuridae > Tamias > Tamias sibiricus. The sequence continues at coordinate 119,551,592 of CM046663.1, read as the reverse complement.
TACCACAGCTTCCAATTCCACTAGTTGAGCTGATTTATGTGCAGTTATGTAAGTCATATTTTCTTTTTTAGTGACTACTGTAGCAGTACCATTTGAGGACCCATCTGTAAATACATTAAATGCCTTAGGAATAGGTTGATTTTTTATTACCTGTGGAAATATAATAGGATGATTAATACAAAAAGATAATATAGGGGACTTAGGAAGATGATTATCAAAATTTGAAGAAGTAGAGCATTTAGCTATAGCCCAATCATTATCATTGAAGCATAAGTATTCAATCTGTGATGATGAATAGGGAGTAATAATAGTAGCAGGGTGAATGCCAAATATTTTAGTAGAAGTCTTAAGTCCTTGAAGAATAAGTTTAGCCACCATGGAGGTATAAGATTCAATTATACTTTTAGGAGAGACGGGCAAATGTATCCATAATAAAGGCCCTTGTTGCCAAAATACTCCTGTGGGTGTATATTGTGAAGAAATAATAATCAACATCAGTGGTTGAGTTAAATCAAATCTATCACAATGAGCTCCTTCGATGGCTTTTTCTACTAACTTTAAAGCTTTCCTAGCATCAGGAGTCAATGTTCATGGTGAAGATGGATCAGGATCTCCACGAAGGATGTCAAATAAAGGTTTTAGTTGGCCAGTAGTGAGATTTAGTGTAGGGCGAAGCCAATTAATGTCTCCCAGTAGTTTTTGGAAATCATTGAGGGTGGTCAAATGTTCTTTATTTATTAGAATTTTTTGGGGTCTAACAAAAGTATCCATGATTTTAAATCCTAAATATAATATGGGAGATCTGGTTTGAACTTTTTCTTCTGCTATATATAATCCATATTTTTTTTAAATTTTCTACCACATCACTGAATATATTAAATAAGATTTTTTGATTAGGGTGGGCCAATAAAATATCATCCATGTAATGTAGACACATGAGGTTTGGATATTTATTTTTAATGGGTTGGATAGCCTTGTCCACATATATTTGGCATATGGTGGGGCTATTAGCCATTCCCTGTGGTAAAACCTTCCATTGATATCTCTGATCAGGGCCATTATTGTTCATAGAAGGAATGGAAAAAGCAAACCTGGGGGCATCCAGAGGATGTAGGGGAATAGAAAAGAAGCAATCCTTTATATCAAGAGTAATAAGATGGAAATTTTTTGGAATAGCTATGGGACTAGGAAGTCCAGGTTGAGTAGGGCCCATAACTTGCATGGTTTTATTGATTTGTCTAAGATCATGTAACAATCGCCATTTTCCTGACTTTTTCTTGATCACAAATATGGGGGAATTCCAGGGAGAGGTGGAAGGTTCTATATGACCTGCTTCTAATTGTTCCTGAACTAGTAGGTGGGCCGCTTGTAATTTCTCTTTAGATAGGGGCCACTGAGGGACCCACACTGGCTTATCAGAAAGCCATGGTATTTCCAAAATTATTTTCTCAGTGGCCCCGAAAAAAAATATCTTTTTCCTTTATGACAATGATTACTTTTAGGGTTAAGATTACTCTGTACTTTTTGATAATGAGTTCTTTTATGGTTAAGATTACCCTGTAGGTTTTCACATTTAACATCTGCAGGCTTGGTTGCAAGGTGTACTCCCATTTGTTGCAAAATATCTCTTCCCCATAAAGTAACCGGTAGATTAGGTAAAACATAAGGCTGAAATGTTCCTTTATGGCCTTCATCATCCTCCCATTTTAAAATTACGGCACTTTTATCTGGGAGGTTATTATATCCCAAGCCTCTTAAACTGGTTGAAGCTTTTTGCAGAGGCCAGTGCTTGGGCCATTGGCGTAAATTAATAATGGAAGAGTCAGCTCCAGTATCTATTAATCCCTCCATTTCTATTCCTTGGATTTTTATTTTACACATAGGCCTCCTTGAACAGTCTCGAACCCAGCAAGCCATGGGACTTGAGTCAGTGGAACAAAATCCTCTATTGTTCCCTTCTTGAGGCATACCCATTTTAAATGAATTATGTAAATTGGGAAGGAGAAGCAACTGAGCAATTCTATCTCCTTGATTAACAGAACTTATACTTTGGGGTGAGCTAAGCATTATTTTTATTTCCCCTTTGTAGTCTGAGTTTATTACACCTGGGGTCACTTGCAAACCTAATAAGCTTTTAGGACTACGCCCGATAATAAGTCCTACAGTCCCTGAGGGAAGAGGTCCCCTGACTCCTGTGGGTATCAGTTGAACCCCCATTTCAGGTGTTAACACTATTCGGGCGGTGGAACAGAGGTCTAATCCTGCATTTCCTCTTGTTCCTCTGGCGAGGGAGTGGATGGGTAGTAGGGATTGTGTCGGGGAAGCATCTGAGTGGATGCTTGAGGATACTCCTTCTGCAATGCCCCGTACATTTGTGTGGGCCCCGGGGTATTGGGCCCCGTGCCCCGTTTTTTGAATTCCTGAACAAAGGATTTCCATGGATGTCAAATTTTGAATGGCATTTATTGGCCCAATGATTTCCCTTTTTACACCTGGGGCAGCGGCCTGGGGCACGGTATGAGCTTGATCTTATTTCTCTTTTGGGATTTTGCCTAGAATTGCCTGATTGATTATGATAATTTTGCCTGGAATATCCTGATTGATTATAATATCTACGTTTAGCCTTTGTGAAATTTCGAGAGGAAGCACCTCTCATTGAGGCTGCAATCACATTTCCTGTGACAAAGGCGTCATTTATATCTTTACATAGTTGTATATATACGGAAAGATCCTTTTTAGTTCTCCATGGCCTGATGGCTGCTTGGCACCATTTATTTGCATTTTCATAAGCTAATTGAACAACTAATGGCATAGCTTGGTCAACATCTGCAAACACACTACCTGCAGTTCTCAAAAGTCGATCAGCAAAGTCGGCATACGGCTCATTAGGTCCTTGAATCACTTTTGACAAGCTACCTTGTAGATCCCCAGGTCCTTGTACAGTTTTCCATGCCTCTAAGGCAGCTGCATTTATCTGAGCATATACATCTGGGTCATAATCTGTTTGAGCCTGTAAGTCTGCGAATTGCCCTTCTCCTGTGAGCATGTCTATATTATAGTTTTCAAACCCTGCAGCCGCGTTTCTTTTAGCTGTTTCTATACAGAGTTCTTGGAATTGCGATCGCCAAACCAAGAATTGCCCCCCGCTTAATGTTGCTTTACATAGACTTTTCCAGTCTGAGGGGGTTAAGCTAAAGGTGTTAAAGGACTCCAGCATACTCAACGTGAAAGGAGCTTGGGGCCCATAAGTCATTACTGCCTCTTTGAGATTTTTTATTGTTTTGAAATCTACTGACTGATGGACACTCTGTCCATTTTTCTTTTCAAATGCTGGCGGTTCCCAATGTATCTGTGAGTTGTCCTCAAGAGCGCATAAGCGATCAGAAAGACTTTTTATTTCTGTTTCTAGGGTATTCAAATGCCTAGTAATACCCTTCATATTTTCTGTAATGGATTCCACCCATGGGGGAGTAGAGGACACAAGTGGCTGCTCTACCTGACCGTCCTTTTTCTTGGTCTTTTTTAGTTTCTTTTTCCTCATTTTCTCAGGATCACTTTTACTAGATTCCTCACCACTGCTAATTTCACTGACAGCAATATCCTGAGGCCCAGGTTCCAGTGAGAGCAAGTATCCTTCAGCTTTTACCAATAACTCCCGAATAGCTTTAATAGCTTGGATTTTTGTCATTTTTGGGTCTCTTCTAATACTCTCTTTACTGGTCTCAGTTGGCCCAGTGGAATCTACACTTTTTTGATCACTTTCACTTTTGTCTATATACTCCTCACTGAGAACAGAGTCAGGTATATCAAGGAGTCTTTGCATAGCCTCTATCACTTGGGATTCAGTTATATTCGAACCCATCTTTAGAGACCTTTCAGTTCTTACCTGTCCGCTCCGAAGTCCCCGTACGGGCCGCCACCTGTTGCCGCCTGAAGCGCTTGGAGCAACGGAGCCGCGGGAAAAACTTCAGAGGCGAACTGGAGACAAACAGCTTTTTATTCTGATAACTTTTCTCTCTGGTTCTAACAACGACTAACACACGACAAACACACCACTAAAATAGCGCTGACCCGATCAGCAATTTCGGCCAAGTCACTCGAGATCCCGCAACAAGTCCCATGAGACTACGGGAGGCAACAAAGCCCAAATCTCCACGGCTCATAGTCAACCGCAAATCAAGTCAATCCCCAAACAGGGCTCCTGCATCAACATAAGGATAAGAAATACTTCATATATTTTACTTCCACTTGAGATGTCAACTGAAGAGATGCTGTGCTACTCTTTGTAGAGAAAGCATATGAGGCTACGAATTGAGACAACCAGGTTTTGGTCCCAGCTGGCGCCAGCTTCATGGATGCCATCCTCTCAGAAAAACCACAACATTGCTTAATGCTCTGCTATCACTGTCTTCAAGTTCTCAAAATTCTGAACTTATGTGTTGTAAGTGCAGTCTGATGGGACAGCAGAGCATGCATGTGTGTAGTGCAGACAAAGAATATCCAGTAGGGCAAATAAGAATATCCAGTGCCAAGCAACTGGCCTGGACATTTACATGCCTCAGGGCTAGCCCAGGCTCCACAGGAACACAAGGCAGCTGGGCTAATACTCAATAATATTATCTGCTAATTTCTCAGCAGATATCTAGGAGGCCAAGAAATAGTAGGATGAGATATTTAAAGTGCTGAAAGAAAAAACCCCCACCAACTGAGAATTCTATATCTGGCAAAACTGTCCTTCAAAAATGAGGGAAAATTTTAGACATTCATAGAAAAATAAAAGCTGAGAGAATATATCACCATTCGATCTGCCCTATAAGAAAGTCTAAAAGGAAATCCTTCAGAATGCAATGAATGGATGCTGGACTATAACTCAAAGCCATATGGTGATGGAAGGATCTCAGGTAAAGGTGAGTGCATGGGCAAATATAAGACATAACAAAATTATTATAATTTTGGTTTGTAACTTCACTTTTTATTTCATAATAGACAAATGCCTAAAATTCATAGATCTATGCTTAGGCTATAAAATGCATAAATTTTAACTGGTGACATTGATAAAGGGGAAACAAAGCTGGAAAGTAGTGTTTCTGTACATGAATAAAGCTATATTATCATCATTTGAATTGTTTTGTTATAACTTTACTGTTATATGTAATTCCCAAAAAAAGAAGTTATAAGGCATACATAAAACAAATAACAGAATAGCAAGAATAAATTCTTATCAGTGATTACTTTAAATGTAAATGGATTAAACATGCCAATGAAAAAAGTAAAGATTAACAAAATGGGCTTTAAAAAAAAAAGATCCAAGTATGTGATGTCTATAAGAGACTTCTTTTAAGTCTAAACACAAAAATAGGTTGACTTCCTTAAAAAAACTCCTAACACTTAAGAAATAAAACTAAGAATCAGTAAGCACAACAGCATCAAATTAAAAAACAGAGCAAAGGAGCAATTAGAGTGAAGAGAACCTACAGAATGGAAGAAAATCTTTGCCAGCTACTCTTCTGACAGGGGATTAATAATCAGAATATATAAAGAAGATAAAGAAAAACTCAAAAAAACCCCCTGAATAACCTACTTAATAAATGGGCACAAGATCTAAAGTGACATTTCTCAAAAGAAATGCAAATGTGCCACAAATTTGAAAAGAAAAAAAAAAGAGTTCAACATCCTAGCAATAAGGGAGATACAAATCAAAAATACACTGAAATTTAATCTCACCCCAATTAGAATGGCAATCATCAAGAATACAAATAATAATAATTGCTGGTGAGGATGTGGGGGGAAAGGTACACTTAATACATTGCTGGTGGGGATTGCAACCACTTTGGAAAACAGTATGGAGATTCTTCAAGACTAGGAAAGGAACCACCATGTGACCCAGCTTCCCACTCCTTGTTATTTATCCAAAGAACTAAAATCAACATAGGATAGCAATACAAGCATATCAGTGTTTATAGAGGACAATCCACAATAGCCAAGTTATGGAACCAGCATAGGTGTCCATCAATAGATGAATAGTCAAGAAAATGTGGCATACACACAGTGGAGTTATACTCAGCCATAAAGAATAAAATTGTGTCATTTTCTGCTAAATGGATTGAACTGGAGAACATCATGCTAGACTCAGTATGTCAAGGGTTCAATGTTCTCTCACACAGGTAGAAACTAGAAAGACAAAAGGAATAAAAAAAGGGGATCTTGCAAAAACAGAATGGAGATCAGCAAAGTAAAAGTTGGGGTTAACAGGGAAGAGTGAAAGGGAAGAAAATAGGAAGAGGTGCCGGACGCGGTGGCGCAAGCCTGTAATCCCAGCACTTTGGGAGGCTGAGGCAGGAGGATCATGAGTTCAAAGCCAGCCTCAGCAATGGCGAGGCACTTAGCAACTCAGTGAGACCCTGTCTCTAATAAAATACAAAAAAGGGCTGGGGATGTGGCCCAGTGGTCGAGTGCCCTGAGTTCAATCCCCGGTACCACCAAAAAAAAAAAAAAAAAAAAAAAAAAAAAAAGAAAATAGGAAGAAATATGGAATGAAGTTGACCAAATTATGCTATGTGTATGTATGAATAACAATTGGAATTGAACAAATGGGATAATAATTGGAATTATTATTCCAATTTATGTTTAACTATAATGCACCAATTAAAAATAAATAGGAGAACAACAGAGTAGAAGAAGGGGATCAGGGGAAGGGAGGTGAGGAGGGAGAGAGTACTGGCAATTGTAATGGGAAAAAAAACCTGTTATCTGTATTATGAATATGTCAATACAAACCCCACTATATGTATAACTACAATGCATTAAAAAATTAAAAATGTAGGTTGAAAATGAACAATATGAAAATACATTCCATGCAATTAAAAGAATTGAGATGTCAGCCGGGCACGGTGGCGCACACCTGTAATCCTAGTACTTGGGAGGCTGAGGCAGGAGCATCGCGAGTTCAAAGCCAGCCTCAGCCATGGCGAGGCACTTAGCAACTCAGTGAGACCCTGTCTCTAATAAAATACAAAAATGGGCTGGGGATGTGACCCAGTGGTCGAGTGCCCCTGAGTTCAATCCCCGGTAAAAAAAAAAAAAAAAAAAAAAAAAAAAAAGAATTGAGATGTCTATCCTAATGTCAGAAAAAACAGGTTCCAGATAAGAAACTATTACAAGAGATAAAGAAGAACATATATTAATAAAAGAGTCAATTCACTAAGAAGCTATAACAAGTATAGGCATATTATATTATATACCTAATATCAGAGCTCAGGGGGAAAAAAGTATCAACTGGCAGAATTGAAAGGAGAAAGAGATCTACGATTGTAGAATTCAGTACCTTGATTGCAGTAATGGATAGAACCACCAGACAGAAGATCACTAAGGAAATAGAGGACTTGAATAACTCTATAAAACAATTGGGCCTACCAGACATATACAGAACACTTGCGATCCTCCTGCCTCAACCTCCCCAGCAGCTGGGATTACAGCTGTGCGCCACCACACCTGGCTCACTTCATTTTGATTGGAAATGATATTTGGTATGATTCCAGCCTTTTAAAACTTCAGGCTTGTTTTGTGGCCTAACTCACTATAGAAACTAGAAAATACCTTGAGAGGAATAAAAGCAAAAACAATATACCAAAATTTATGGGAAAAACAAAAGCTAACAGGAGTGTTTATAGCTACACACATATCCTCAGAAAACTGGAAAGATCTCTAATAAATAACCTAAATTTATACCTTAAAGAACTAGAAAAAAATCGAACCCAAAGCTAGCAGGAGGAAGGAAGTAGTAAAGACTAGGACAGAAATTAATAGAGAATAGAAAAATAGAGAAAAAAACAAAAACAAAGTTGGTTCTACAGAAATAAAATTTTCAAACCTTTGGTTAGAATGACTGAAAAAAGAAGACAAATTACTAAAATCAGAAATGAGCATGGGAAAATTACAACTGATTTTAATAAAAAGGGTTATAGGAAACACCAACAACTGTATACAAATTTGATAACCTAGATAAAAGGTACAACTCCCCTAAAACACAAAATCTACCAAGACGGAATAATGAAGAAACAAAATCTGAATAGATCTATCATTACTATGGGATTGAATCTAAAACTTTACAACAAAGAACGTCCCTGGATCAGATGGCTTAATTGATGAATTTTAGAAAACATTCAAAGAATTAAGACCAATCCTTCTCAAATTCATCTCAAAAATCAAAGAGGAGGGAACACTTCCTAACTTATTCCAAGAGTGCAGCATTACTCTAATCCCAAAGCCAAAGATATGAGAACTACCAACAAATATCCCTTATGAACATTGATGAAAATATCCCTGATAAAATACTAGCAAATCAAACCCTACAACAAATTTAAAAGGTTTATATACAGTGACCAAGGGAGATTTATTCCTGGAATACACCAATGTACTATAACCATAGTCATAGAAAAAAAGGGAAATAAACATGATCATTTCAATTGATACAGAAACCACATTTGACAGATAAACACCCTTTAATGTAACCAAAACATTTTTGAAAAAGAACAAATTGAAGGACTTGTACTTGTGATTTCAAAACTTACTACAAAGCTAAAGCAATCAAAACAGTATGGTGTTGGCTTAGGGATAAACAGAGAAATGGAACAGAATAAAGGGTCCACATATATATCGTCAAATGATTTCGACAAGGGCACCAAGACCATTCAATGGTGGAAAGGATAGTCCTGTCAACAAATGGGAAAACTGGATATCCCTATGAGAAAAAAATGAATAAGATCCCTTATATACTATCCAGAAAAATTAACTCAAAATGGATCAACCCCCACACCAATTAGAATTTCTAGAAATGAATCTGGACATATTTTTAAAATTCCCTAAATGTGAAACAAGATTGAGAACTATGCACAGATCTACCCCCTACTGATCCAGAGAACAGCATACATGGCTCAAGGATAAGTTCTAAAAAAATTTTGACAAATTTTTAGCACCAGGATAACTGTCTGGATTCCCAAATTGACTTTTTTTTTTGGGGGGGGTGGGGGAGGTACTGCAATCAAACTCAAGTGCACTCCACCACTGAGCCCTATCCCCAGCCCTATTTTGTATTTTATTTAGAGACAAGGTCTCACTGAATTGCTTAGCACCTCACTTTTGCTGAGGCTGGCTTTGAACTCGTGATCCTCCTTCCTCAGCTCCATGAGCTGCTGGGATTACAGACATATGCCACCAAGCCCAGCCAAATCTGACTAACTTTGCAGGTGAATGTTCATTATCATTATTGATGAAATTGGTCTGTGGCCTCATTACTTTTAATCCTTTCTCATATATAAAGTGAGGATTTCTGACCATTTTCTCAGGAAGTAAGAGAGGACAGAGAAATTTGTGGAGGGATGAAAACATTGGAACCCAGGGGTTTGATGGAAAGTGTGACTATAATTCCTAGGATTGATGTTCCAAATTAACCTGTTCTTGTCACTGCATTTGTTTCCAAGGTATTGAGTAAGAAGCATTTTGTAAATAAATGACTAATTTTTTATCTGTTCCAACAATCTTTTATTTCTCATTCAAAAACTGACTCTTGTCACAAGAGTAATGCACCACATTAACTGTAGAAGCCAAACTTAGAATCTAGATAGAAACAAGTTAGAAAAGAAAGGAGTATTGCATATTCTGATTAAAATTCTGAGATGTCATAAATTTGGGCTGGGGTTGTGGCTCAGTGGTAGAGCGTTTGCCTAGCACATTTGCGACCCGGGTTCGATCCTCAGCACCACATAAACATAAATGCATTGCATTGTGTACAACTAAAGCAAAAAATAAATATTAAAAAAAAATTCTGAGATGTCGTAAATTTAATTCTAAGGGCCGGAGGATGAGTTTGGACGGGGGTGGGTGTTGGGGACAGATAAGGAAAGTTAATCAGTTTACAGCTAAGACCGAATCCAACAAAGATTGTTTCACGTTCCTGAATGTATGTTGAAACCCTGACTTAAATCCCATGAGGTCCACAATACCCTGCTTACGTAAAAGCTTCCCTGTTAACTTTAACCATTCCCGAAGCAACGATGGCTTCTTTTGGACTGCTTCCTCTCCCAAAGCACTCCCTACTTCCTGCTAAGCTGCCCCTCTTATCTATAGCCTATGCAGGTTCAATGTGAACAACTTATGTTTTCCTTCCTCGAATTTTATAGAAATACTCTTAGCTCCAGGTTTGACAGACACATGTTCTATCATGTCTCAGCCTCATGGGTAGTTGGGGAACTTGTCCCAGGAGGTACCTGGTCCTTTTGCTGGCTAACATCCATAAATGTTCAATAAACCCTTTTAAAACAGAGATCCTTCCATCCAAGAGTTTGGGCTTAAGAATTCTCTTACTGCCGGAATACATTTGCTTTATTGTTTACAATTCTGAGAAAAATTCCTAGTTGACAATGGAACAAAATTTATGTAAAGAGAAAGCATGTTTAAATTCTCAAACTAAATAATCACTCCCTGCTTACACATTAAAAACATTATAGATAACTCTGAGGCAACCAAGAAAATGGATGAATTCTGGGGGTGAGGGGTGGGGTTAAACATCAGAAGAGCTGTGGACAAGATAAACTTTAATATTCCTGCCAACCCCAAAGATCCACAATTCCAAATAATGCTTAGACCTTAATCCCAGCAATGTAAGTGAAACTGTCATACTATTAAACAAAAACAAAAAACAAAAAAAGAATGAAAACTATAAAACTCTTAAAGAAAACAGGAAGATCTTCATGACCTTAGATTTGCTTTCTTAGATATGACTAAGATATAGAAAGCACAGAAAATGAAAAGATTAGATTTCATAAAAATTTATAACTTTTTGCATCAAAGAACACAATGGAGAGTGAAAGATAACCCACAGAACTGAAGAAAATATTTGCAAATCATGTATCTGATAAGAAACTAATACCAGAAAACGTGAAGAACTTCTAAAAACTCAACAACAACAAAAACCCAATTTAAAAATGCGCAAAGGGGCCTGGGATTGTGGCTCAGCGGTAGAGTACTTGCCTAGCATGTGTGAGGCACTGGGATGAATCCCCAGCACCACATAAAGGTATTGGGTCCATCTACAACTAAAAAATATTTTTTTAAAAAAATGGGCAAAGGACAGGAATAGACATTTCTCCAAAGAAGATATGCAGTCAAACACATGCAAAGATGCCCTGCACCACTAATTCTTAGGGACATGCAAGTCAAAACCACAATGAGATACTACTTCATACCCTTTAGGAAAGTTACCCCCCCCAAAGAAAAGGACAGTAGTAGGCATTAGTGAATTAGTGAGACTGTGGAGGTAGGCATGGTGCTGCATGCCTGTAACCCCAGCAGCTCAGGAGACTGAGGCAGGAGGATCCCAAGTTCAAAGCCAGCTTCAGCAACTTAGCAAGGCCCTAAGCAGCTCAGTGAGACCATGTCTCTAAATAAAATACAAAAAAGGGCTGGGGATGTGGCTCAGTAGTTAAGTACCCTTGAGTTCAATCCCGGGTACCAAAAAAAAAAAAAAAAAAAAAAAAAAAAAAAAAAAGAATTGGAATCTTAACACATCATTGGTGAGAATGTAAATGGTGGGGCCACTGTGAAAAGTCCTATGACAGCTGCATGCAGTGGCACACTTGTAATCCCAGTGGCTTGGGAGGTTGAAATAGGAGAATTGTGAGCTCAAAGTCAGCCTCAGCAAATGCAAGGTGCTAAGCAACTCAGTGAGACCCTGTCTCTAAATAAAAAATACAAAATAGGGCTGAGGATATGGCTCAGTGGTTGAGTGCCCCTGAGTCCAATCCCTGGTACCAAGTCCTATGACATTTCTTCAAAAAGTTAAACAGGCCTAGCATATGAAAAGCCCTGGCTTCGGTTCTCAGGACCACACACACACACACACACACACACACACACACACACAGAGTTCAACATAAAATTATCATATGATCCAAAAAGTCCTATTCTAGAGATATATCCCAAAGAATTGAAAAGCAGGGACTCAAACAAGTATTTGTTCACAGATACTCATAGCAGCATTATCCACAAAAATGTAGTGATATATACAACATGGATAAACTTGAAAACATGCTAAGTGGAATAAGTCGGACAAAAGGACACATGTTGCATGATTCCATTTATAGAAGAATATAATAGCCTAGCAAATTCGTAAGAATGAGAAATAAGAAAGTGCCAGAGGATAGGGAAAGGAAAATGAGAAGTCGTTGTTTAATGGGTTCAGACTTTTTTGTGCATGTGTACCAGGGACTGAACGCAAGGGCACACAACCACTGAGCAACATCCCTAGCCCTATTTCGTATTCTATTTAGAAACAGGGTCTCTCGAGTTGCTTAGCACCTCACTGTTGCTGAGGCTTGCTTTGAACACATGATCCTCCTCCCTCAACCTCCTGGGATTACAGGTGACTGCGCCTGGTGGGTTCAGACTTTAAGTTTAGGATAATGCAAAAATTCTGAATATGGATGTGGTGATGATTATACTTACTGCCACCACATTATACACTCAGAAATAGTTAAAATGATAGATACTATGTTAACATTTGTTTTACCACACACACAAAAAAAATTTTAGGCACCAAGAAATGGGAAGAAAATATCCTTAATAGTTTTCTTCACAGTTACATCAGCAAAAAGGTCCCTTCTCAAAATGAAAATTTGTCTAATTTTACTTGGCAACTAAAATTACTTTCAGTTATATTGACTAAATCTGAAACACAAATTTTGATAATCTAATCAATGAATTTTCAGAAAAGCAAATAAATCTTATAATCAAGCAATATATCACATATTAGTAAAATATATATTTTATTATATAAAATTATAACATCAAAAATATTTTTAATGTTTGTTTATATTATTCATGTGTAACTATTATTTTCAAAAAAGTCATTTTTAAAGGAAAAATATTTCTATTTATGGTATCTTTAATGGCATCTTTTCCCTGATTTTTGAAAAGGAGCTCTGTAATTTTGTTTTGACTAGCCTGGGTCCCAGCCTTACTACTGACAGCCTACCCAGTTTTGATCAAGTCATTTAACCTCTGATTTGGTTTTCTCACCTCTCAAATGGGAATGATATTTACCATTCTTGAGAGAGAAAGGGGGGGGGGGAGGGGGAGAAGGAGGGAGATGTATATTTGAAAAAGTGTAAGTGCTTTAAAATATTGGGTGGCATTGTTGTTAACTTTTTTTTTTTTTTTTTTTTTTTTTTTTGGTACTGGGGATGAAACCAGGGCTGCCGGCTGCTAGACAAGTGCTCTACCAAGGAGCTACATTTCTTATTTAAGAAATTTAATTCACTTAATAAATTATTTTTTCAGATACAGGAGGCATTCAGAACCCCAAATAGACAAGATCAAAAAAGAACTTCTCCATGACACATAATTAAAATGCCTAACATACAGAACAAGGATAGAATTTTTAAAAAAATATTTTTTAGTTGTAGGTAGACATGATACCTTTATTTTATTTTTATGTGGTTCTGAGGATCAAACCCAGTACCATACACATGCTAGACGAGTGCTGTACCTTTGAGCCACAACCCCAGTCCACAAGGATAGAATTTTAAAAGCTGCAAGAGAAAAACTTCAGGTCACATTTATAGGCAAGCCTATCAGAATCATTTCTGATTTCTCAGTGCAAATACTACAAGTCAGGGGGGCTTAGAACAATTTGTTCCAGGTCTTGAAAGAAAATTACTGTCAGCCAAGGCTGCTATATCCAGCAAAGCTATCATTCAAAAATCAAAGATGAAATAAAAACCTTCCAAGATAAACAGAAACTAAAAGAATTCATTACTATTAAACTAGCACTATAGAACTTAAAGAAATACTACACACAGAATAAAAAAAAAAAAAAAAAAAACCTCAGAGCTCACAAAAGAACAAATCTCATTTGAAGAGTAGCCAAGCAAATGAGAAACAGGACCAGATTAAACATAATAAATAAATCAAAATGGCAGGAATTAACATCTCTCTATAATAACATTGAATGCAAATAGTCTCAGCTCTCCATTTAAAAGAGATAGGCTAGCAGAATGATTAGAAACATTGTTGTTTGCAAGAGACACACCTTACAGGCAAAGACAGCCATGGGCTGAAAGTAAAAGGATGGAAATTGATATACCATGCAAATGGAGCCCCAAAACAAACAGGAGTAGCTACTCTCACATCTGACAAGGCAGATTTCACACCAAAATTAATCTGAAGAGACAAAGAAGATCACTTCATATTGGTAAAAGAAACAAGCCAACAAGATACAATACTTATAAATATTTATGTTCCTAACATGGATGCAACTAATTGTATATGAGAGACTATTCAAATTAAAGCCTTAGATAGACCCCAGCACAGTAGTCCTGGGTGGTTTCAATACACCTCTCTTACCATTATAATGGTCATCCAAACTCAGTAAAGACTCTTTGAACCTGAAAAATACTATAAATCAAATGCACCTAACAGACATCCACAGAATATTTCATCCAACAACAACTGAATGCTTTCTTTTCAGCAGCTCATGGAACCTTCTCCAAAATAGAGCATATTTTAGGTCACAAAGCAACTTTTTGCAAATACAAAAACACTGTTATAATTCTTTGTATCTTACCAGATCATAATAGAATAGAAATCAACACAACTAAACCCTACAGAAATTATATAAACACATGGAGTCTTGAATATGAATGGGTGATAGAAGAAATCAAGGGAGAATGTAAAAAATTCTTAGACTCAGATGAGAATAGTGATACAACATACCAGAACCTCTGGGACACTATGAAGGCAGTTCTAAGAGGAAAGTTTATAGCTACGAGTACCTACATAAGAAAATCAGAAAGATCCCAAATAAATAATCTAATGATGCATCTCAAGGCCCTTTAGAGAGAAGAACCAATTCCAAAACCAGTAGAAGGAAATAATTAACAACAAAACTTAAATAAACGAACTTTATAATAAAAAAGTACAAAGGATCGATAAAACAGAGTTGGTTCTTTGAAAAGACAAATGAAATTGATAAGTCCTTAGCTAAACCAAAAGAAAAAGAAACCCCAAATTGATAAAATTAGAGCTGACAAAGGAGAAATCACCATAGATATCTCAAATCCAGCAGATCGTTAGGGACTATTTTGAAAACTTATACTCCTTTAAACTAGAAAACCTAGAAGAAATGGATATGTTTCTAGACAAATATAATCTGCCAAATCTGAATCAAGAGGACATAGAAAACCTAAACAGACCAATAACTTATAATGAGATGTAAGCAGTAATAAAAACACTTCCAACAAAGAAAAGCTGAGGACCAGATGGATTCTTAGCTGAATTCTACCAAACCTTTAAAGAATACCTAATGCATTAAATTATTCCATCAAATAGAAAGGGATGGAACACTATGAAGCCAGTATCACATTTATACCAAAACCAGATAAGGACACATTAAGGAAAGAAAACTACAGACCAATATCCCTGATGAACTTGAATGTAAAAATACTTAAAATATTAAGAAATCATGTTCAACAATATATTGTATGCCATGACCAAGTTGGTTTTATGCCAGAAATGCAAGGATGTTTAATATATGCAAATCAATAAATGTAATTTATCACATAAACAGAATTAAGAATAAAAAAAAAAAAACACTTAGTAATCAATAGATGCAGAGAAGGCCTTCAACAATTCAGTACCCATTAATGATAAAAACACTGAAGGAACTAGGGATAGAAGGAACCTACCTCATCAACATAAGAGCTATATATGAAAAACTCAAAACCAACCACATAGTAAATTTAATGAAAGTATTTTCTTTAACTCTGGAACAAGACAGGGATGTCCACTCTTACCACTCTTATTTAATATAGTGCTAGAAATTCTAGCCAGAGCAGTTAGGCAAGAAAAGGAAATAAACAGATAAAAATAGGAAAGGAAGAAGTCAAACTATCACTGTTTGCAGATGATACGATTTTATATATAGAAAACCCAAAAAATTCCACCAAAGGACTGCTTAGAGCTAATAAATTTGGCAAAGTAGCAGATTACAAACTCAGCATACAAAAAAAAAAAAAAAAAAAAAAAAAAATCAATAGATTTCCCTATATACCAACAATGAATCTGCTGGGAAATAAATCAGAAAAACAATTCCATTCACAATAGACTAAAAAATAAAAAACAAAACAGAAAAACCCACAAACAAACCCAGGAATAAATCTAACCTAGGAGGTGAAAGACCTCTACAATGAAAAACTACAGAACTATGAAGAAAGAAATTGAAGACCACCTCAGAAGATGGAAAGACCTCCCATGTTCATGGATAGGCAGAATTAATATTGTTAAAATGACCATACTACCAAAAGCAATATACAGATTCAATGCAATCTCCCTCAAAATACCAATGACTTCTTCACAGAACTAGAAAAAAACAGTCCTAAAGTTCATTTGGAAGAATAAAAGACCCAGGATAGTCAAAGCAATTTTAAGTCAAAAAAGCAATGCTGGAGGCATCAGAATAACTGACTTCAAATTATGCTACAGAGCTATAGTAACAAAAACTACATGGTACTTACATAAAACTGGACACAGTGGTACAGAAGGTACAGAATAGAAGACACAGATATATCCATACATCTACAGTCATCTGATCCTTGACAAAGGTGCCAAAACATACATTGGAGAAAAGACAGCCTTTTTTTTTTTTTTTTTTTTTTTAAACAAATGGTGCTAGGACCACTGGTTTTTCATATGTAGAAGAATGAAATTAGACCCTTATCTCTCACCCTGCACAAAAATCAACTCAAAATGAATCAAAGACCTTGGAATTAGACCAGAAACTATGCAACTCCTAGAATAAAATGTAGGGTCAACATTCCAGTTTTTAGGCACAGGAAACAACTTTCTTAATAAGATCCCTAAGGCTCAGGAAGTAATGCCAAGCGTTAACAAATGGGATAGCATCAAATTAAAAAGCTTTTGCATAAGCAACTCAGTGTGACCCTGTTTCTAAATAAAATACAAAAAAGGGCTGGGGATGTGGCTCAGTGGTTGAGTGCCCCATCCCCAGATCAATCCTGATATAAAACAAAAAAAGCTTTTGCATAGCAAAGGAAACAATTTTAAGAACGTGAATAGAAAACCTATAGAATGGGAGAAAATCTTTGCTAGCTACTTCTGACAGAGGATTGATATTTAGAATATATAAACAGCTCAAAAAACTTTACATTAAAAAAACCAAATAATCCAATTCACAAATTGACAGAGACTTCTTAAAAGATACAAATGGCCAAGAAATACATGAAAAAAATGTTCGTTATCTTTAGCAATTAGGGAAATGCAAAGCAAAACTACACTGAGATTTAATCTCAAACCAGTCAGAATGGCAGTCATCAAGAATACAAATAATAAGTGCTAGAAAGGATGTGGAGAAAAAGGAACACTTTTACACTGTTGATAGGAATGTAAATTAGTACAACCGCTATGGAAATCAGTATAGAGATTCCTCAAAAGACTAGGCTTGGCAGGCTGGGGTTGTGGCTCAGCAGTAGAGCGCTCTCGCCCAGCACATGTGCTGCTCGGGTTTGATCCTCAGCACCACATAACAATAAAGGCATGTGTACAACTAAAAGCAAATAAATAAATATTAAAAAAAAAAAAAAAGACTAGGCATGGAAACGTCTTATGACCCAGCTGTATCACTCCTTGGTATTTATCCTGAAGAATTAAAATCATTATCCACAGTGATTCACGCCTACCCATGTTTGTAGCAGCACAATTCGAAATAGCCAAACTGTGGAACCAGCCTAGGTGGCCATCAATGGATGTAATAAATAAAGAAAATGTGATATATATGAATTTTATTCAGCCATAAAGAAAAATGTAATTATGTCATTTGCAGGAAAATGGATTGAACTAGACACCATCATGTTAAGCAAAATAAACTAAACTCAGAAGGTTAAGGGTTGTTATGTTTTCTCTCATATGCGGATGCCAGAGAGGAAAAAGAAAAAGGAAGGTGGGGATGGATCTCCTAGAAATTTAAAAAAAATAAAAAGGGAGATTAGTAGAGAAAAGGGACCAAGAAATGGGATGTGAGGAGGGAAGAAGTGCTGGGAAGTGATAGTGACCAAATTATATTGTTACGTTGTGTGCACACATGAATATGTAAAAACCAAAAACAACACAACATTATTTTCTATGGCACTTTCCAGATATTTGAGAAAGAAACCAAAAAGTATCATGTATATAGACTACTGATCTTATAGATGGTTATTTTTTCACATGACTAAATGCAAACTCTAAACTGAAAATGATACCAAAACACTAGGATTCAGTTGGCAATCGTAAAGCCTAGATTCTCATAGTCTTGTTAATATACTCCTGGGCTGTTTTTTTTTTTTTTTTTTTTTTTTGGTTGTTGTTGTTGTTTTGTTTTGTTTTGTTTTTTTTCAGTGCTGGGGATCAAACCCAGGACCTCACACATCAGGCCAGGTGCTCTGCCACTGACTTACACCCCCAGCCCATACTCCTGGACTGTAAATTAACATAAAGAAAAAAACACCACTGGGAGACCTGATTGTCCCTAGAAACACTCTTTGGCCACAAGTAAATCTCAGGATCCTATGACCTAATACAGAATGTGCTGCAATGCAAATAGTGACCACAATGCTCCAGCACTGGGATGGATCATCTAGGACTTTTGCCAAATTAACAGATTTACAAATCCAAGAGCCCAGGAGGGAAGCTGGGCCTCAAATCTCAAGTCCTATTTAACACCACCTAGGTTAACACACTTTGACTACTGGTAAAGGTGACCCTGTCAATCTACCTGGGTCCTTTAGGCACCCTCCTGAATCTCCCCAGAGCCCAGGTGACTGGTTTAGGGGTGTGGCTAGGACCTTGGAATCAGCTCTCGGGTCAAGAGGCTGGGGCCCTGAGGTTCACAAGCCGGGGAAGAGGCTCCCTAGGGCTGCTCCTGCTCCTGCAGGCATCTCCCGACTCCCCAGCTGTGGCATCCACTTTAAGTGTTCTCTCTCTCTGGCCATCCCTCAGACAGGCCCTCCCACTGCTTCACCTTTGCCCTCTAATTGCCCTGATCTCATCCCAGCCTCCGTAGCTGTGTTTAAAGTCCACCTCTGGGGAACACACAGATTGAGTGTGCCCGATAATCCCGTTCCTGTCCGGCCTCACATCCGGCCGGTGGGCTGAGTACCTGGACTTCCTGGGACACCGGCTGGGGTTTGAGAAGGGGATCTTTCTACCTGTCTACGGGATGAAGCTAGCCATCAGCTTCTTGGTTTTATGGCTCGGCCTGGGAGGGGGCCTGGCTCAGAGCGACCCCAGCCCCAAAACAGAGGAGTCCTATTCAGACTGGGGCCTCCGGCACCTTCGGGGCAGCTTCGAATCTGTCAACAGCTACTTCGATTCCTTTCTGGAGCTACTGGGAGGGAAGAACGGAGTCTGTCAATACAGGTGCCGATATGGTGAGTGGGCGGTTTCTCTTGTAAAAACTGTCAGGGGGACCCATCAGCAGCCCCCACGGGTCGGGTCGCAATTGGTCACGCACTGTCTTCTGTATCCAACTCTTAGGTGGCCTTGCCATATTGAGCAAATAAAAATCCTGGACACCCAGTGAAATCTGAAATTCAAATGGACAATTAATGTGTTAGGACAAATATGTCCAATGAAATATTTGGGATCTGTTTATCTGGAGAAATTATCTGTTGTTTATCTGGAACTCAAATTTCACTGAGCTTCCTGTATTTTGTCACTGAAACCTTCCCAGGGGCGGTTTTATTTAGCTTGTTGGGAGGCAGAAAAAGGCTGCAAGGAGTGGGGAGAAAGAGCTGAGGGTCTCTGAGGAGTTCTTAGGGATGAAAACTCAAGCTGCACCTGGGGAGGGAATTCTGCCCGGAAATGATACTTGTTCTGTGGCTCTAAAAGCTTGGAAAAGATTCTGCCTTACCCTACTGCAGTTCACACCTTCCTCTGGGCTCTGCTAACCTGGGCATCAATTTGCCCAACTCTCCCAAAGTAGAGGTCCCTGCACTGCTGCCCCAGTCAGCCCTGGTAGCAGGGTTGGGGAGGCTTGCTGCCCATCAGGGATTCCAGGTGCTGTTCCTCAGACCAAGCACCAGAGGCAGAATTGGGAGTCGGTGGGAGCAGCTACCCCTTTCTTGCCTCAGTTGCAAACAGAGTGAATGAAAGCCAGGGTCCAAAAAAAAAAATCAGAGGAGCCCCTGGGACCATTCCCCCTTCACTCTGCTCAGAAGTCAATGTAAGGGAAACAGAATGCAGAGCCCTGGGCCTCACTAGTGAGGTGGTGTGATTTCACTAGTGGATGAAAAATGTTTTTAAATGTGGTGCCAGGGATTGAACCCAGGCCTTGCACTTGCTAAGCACAGCTCTACCACTGAGCTGTACTCTCAGCCTGAGGATGCTTTTGGAGTGTACAGTCTCATTAGTTTGATGGTTTCATTTATCCAGTGTTTCCTCATGGGATGAGAGTTGACAATGGCAAGCCAATAATTTAGCCCAGCAGCAAAACAAGCTTGAGTAATATTCTCTCCAAATGCTCAACAGACAAAACCGGTTTTCCAGAAACAAACAAAAGAGTTACATACTTGGATTCACCACTAGCAGGAGAGAAGGCTTCCTGGCACACTTAAAAGTGACTGAGAGATAATAGTTAACCAATTGCTTCAGAACCCAACGTTATGTAGTGAAGAAGTTTTAACCATCTAGGGACGCAAGAGTAAAAAGGACACTGCATGTCAGTGAAAATTTCACAGGCTAGCAGCTTGGTCTGAACATGGACCCCTGGACCCTGAGCCACAAATTCATCCAAGGTGGGTTGAAAATGCATAAACCCGGTGGCTGGATTACAGCCACCCAGTTTGTGCTGACGAGGCAGGAACGGGTTAACTCACTCCAGGCATTTGAATCAACACAGGTGTTTTCACTAATATCAGTGGCTTAGCAAATAGATAACAGCATTTTTTTTTTTTCTTTAGGATATCTAGAACCAAACCCTCTTCTTTCTTCTCTAACAAAATGGTATCAAAAGATTTTATCAAATTTTGGTTGTACAGCCTCTAGCCTGCCTGTCCCAGGTCAGCAGCAGGTGGGGGATGGGAACAGTCAACAGAGAGATAACAGGAAGGCAAATAACTGCACTCACTCTGTGCAAAACAGAACCCGCTCAAGGAGGGGCCTGAAAGCCACTTAGGAAAACAGGGGTTTAAGCCTTGTTACCTTTGGGAACCCCAGGGAGCCAAGACCCGGGAGACTGCCCAAACAGGACAAAATATCTTCTCAAGTTGATTGTGAGTCAAGCAATATTTCAAACATATAACACCCAATCATGGTGTCCCCGTACCTCTTTAGTTTGCTTTGTGACATACCTCATACACAAGGCTCCTCTCTTTGAAGCAGTGGTTCTCAAGTTTGCAGTTGCCTTGACTTGTCCCACGCCCCAACCCCCTTGGCTTATTTAAACAGTTGCCCCCCCCCCAACTTTTCTGATTGGTGGGTGTGGTCAGATAATATGCATTTCTGAGGATTTGCACATTAAATGGTCCTGATGCTGAAGGTCCTTGGTCCACACTGCAAAAAGAATCTGTTTTAATAACCAAGTTCACCAGAAGGAATATTTTAGCAACAGTGTACCAGAAAAGAAACATGTTACATTTGATAGATGCTTATCACTATGTGAAGCAGTGGTTCTCTACCAGGCTATACATTAGAATCAGCTGGGGAGTTTTTTAAAGTCCTGACACCAAACCAATTAAATCAGAACTTCTGTGGGTTGGACCCAGACATCAGCATTTTAACTGGCAATTAGTTTTCAAGGTGACTACAAGACAAGGTAAAGGAGCACTATTCCAAGATCTCACTCTCAGACAACTTCAGTGGCTAAGTTAAACTATTCGGGCAGGTAAAAGTGGGTTTGTGTTCTGGCAGCCCATTGTAGCTTGTTCACATAGCTTTCCACACTTCACGTAGTTAAAGCAATTCATTTTCATGTCAACACACAAAAATTGTACTTAAAGGACTGGGCTATAAGTATGATGAGATTCAGTAGCATATACAGCTAGCTGCCCCTTAAGGGGGTCTATTACCAGTAGACAAGATCTCCTTGAGAATCATTTTTGAAAATATATATTTCTTTCTTATACCAGAGAGATTCTGATTCAGTGGGTCTGTTGTAGGACTCTAGAACCCCACTTTTTTTGGGGGAGGTGTTTGTGTTTTGGGTGGAACCCAGCACCTCGCACATGGTAGGCTTGTGGTCTACACTGTACTACACCCATGAAGCTGCACTTTTAACAGTGATCCTTGAATCAAACTTTGAGAAATCCTCATAATAAATAATTCATGAGTTTGAATTATATGGAAAAGCCCATTGCTGGTTACCTTGGGCAAGTTTTCTAACTCTATTTTTTAAAAATATTTATTTATTTGTTTTGGTTGTACACATGCCTTTATTCTTTACGTGGTGCTGAGGATCGAACCCAGGCTGCGCACATGCTAGGCGAGCGCTCTACCGCTGAGCCATAACCCCAGCCTCTTTCTAACTCTTTTAATCTCAGTTTCCTCATAGGTATTAAAAGAATGTTAATAGTATTACCTACCTCACAAGGTTATTGTGAGAATTAAAGGTAATATATAAGGAATTAGTGGTATGTATGGAACAGGGTAGGTATCTAAAACATTTCATAAATGTCATCAGAAAGACAGTAGTGAACAGGTTCACTGCATCCAGGTTCTTCCCCAAGTCCCAGTGGCTGAACAGCATCCTCTCAGCTTTTGGAAGGAGCGCCTTGAAGCAATGACAATTTAAATGTTCTCTGCCCTGCAAAGGTCTCTGGAGAAGGGCTGCTGAAGCAGAGTTCCTATGCCTTATAAATACTGTCCACACTGTCACACTTTAATAAAAGGACCTTGAGATGAATTCTTCTTGGATTTAGTTCTAAGGGAAAAAAAATCTTTAAAGTATCTTTAAATATCAATCTTTAAAAAACATATTAGTTGATAAATAATAAGTGTTTACTTATGAAATACAATATGATGTTTTGATCTATGTCTATTTTGTAGAAAGACTCAAGCTAATTAACATACCCATCATCTTACCAACTTATTTTCTTATGGTGAGACTATTAAAAATCTGTTCTTTTCACAATTTTGAGATATACAGTACATAGCCATTAGCCATGCTCATCATGCAGTACCATAGATCACTGAAACATCCCTTCTGTATGACTGGAACTTTGTACCCTTTTATCAACATCTCCTTTTTCTCCATTCCTCCCCCCACCCCACCCCTGCAACCTCTGGTCACCTCCTTTCTACTCTGTTCCTATGAGATCAATTTTTATTTTTAGGTCACATACAAGGAAGATCATATACTATTTGTCTTTCTAGCTTATTCCACTCAGTATAATATCCTCCAGTTTCATATATGTTGTAAATAATGACAGGATTTCCTTTTATAAAGCTGAGGAGTATTTTAATTACATATATGCACCAATTTATTTTTTATCCAATCATCTGTTGATGGACACTTTGTTTGCTTTCATATCTTGGCTATTGTGAATAAAGCTGTAAGGAACATGGTAATTTTAATTCCTTTGGATATATACCAGCCACAGGATTTCTGGATTACATGGTAGTTCTACTTTTAGTTTTCTGAGGAACCTCACCAATGGTGTACCTCCTAACCAACACTTGGTATCCATTGTCTTTTTTGTAATAGCCATTTTAACTCCTTTGTTGTGGTTTTAATTTGTATTTCCCTGATGACTGGAGAGGCTGAGCATCTTTTCATGTACTTTTTGGCCATTCTTTTGAGAAATGTCTGCTCAGATCTTTCCCATGCTCAAGTGAGGTTATTTGTTTTCCTGTTCTCATGTTGTTTGGATCCCTTTTAATATTTTGGATATTAGGCCCTTATCAGATGTAAGGCTTGCAAATATGTTCTCCCAATCTACAGATTGTCTCTCCATTCTGTTAATTGTTCCCTGTGCTGTCCAGAAGCTTTTTAGTTTGTTGCAAATCAGCCTTTTTGTTTTGTTTTTCTAGAGACAGTTTTATCTGTCTGAAACCTTAAAGTAAATTTTTATGAAGTGTGAGTTTGTATATTTTAAAAGGAATGAATTCACAGCCTGCAACAGATTCTCCAGGGGATTCATAGCCTGGAAAATCGCCACTGGCTTGGAAGCACATACATTGTCCCTGTGCTAGGGTGACCAACCTCTCAGTTTGCTGAGGTTGGAGGGGGATGGAAGCTCCTGGGATGGGGATCTTTCAGTACCAAACAGGGACAGTCCCAGGCAAACCAGGACAAGTGGGTCACCCCACCTCGTACAGAGGCTCAATCCATTTTAGCAATTGAAACACAGAGTCCATTGTACCTGCTTTGATCCATCAGGGTGTCAGGCTGTGTTCAAGTGCTTTTGGAGGCAGGAAGCACATACATATCCTATAAAGAATGCTGCTTCCTCACCAGCACCTCTGGGGGAGCCAGCTGGGTGGGGAGAGTGGATCCACCCTTTTGGAAGGTCACGGTCACTATGCTTGACCTGGGACACAAAGCCCTACAAGTTATTACTGTCCATTTCGGTGACAAAACTGAGTGGAGCAAGGCTGGCCCAAGAGGCGGTGCTGGAGGGAGAACCGGGTTTCATGGCTAACTCTGCTCCCCACTCTCCTTCCTGTTTGCCTTTCAAGTCTTTTATGGTGTTTCACGTTATTCAGAGGTTTTAAATTTTATGAGATCAAATCTGTTAGTCTCTTTCTTTATGGCCTCCAAGTTTTATGTCTTGATTACAAAACCATCCTCACTTCAAGATAATAACAACATTCTGCATTTTTTTTTTTCAGTCAAAGCAGTCATAGCTAATATATAAGAGATGAATGTGGCTGTATTCCAATGAAATTTCTTTATGGGCACTAAAGTTTGAATTTCATATAACTTTCACATGTCATAAAATATTATCCTTGTTGTGACTTTACATCCCAACCATTTAAAATATAAAAACCACTTTGAGTTGGCAGGTTACATGAAACAGGCAGTGTAGCCTGGGCATCACTTGCCAACCCCAAAAGTAGTATTGCAAGTTGCCAACCCGATGCTCCTGTAAACAGTCCAAGCCAGAAAATAAAAGCAGTTTGTGGATATAGCACATTATTGATGCCTAGACTTAAAGCATCAAGCTGTAAACTACTCAAATTATAATTTGAGAATCTAGTATATCATTTCTGCCTAGACTCAAACCATCACTTTTTTACACTACAAGCTCTCTCTTAAGTAGAATTCCTATAGTTAACATTAAATATTAACACAAAATATTAAATATAATAAAAATAACCGTCTCCACCTGCAGGCCAGATAGGAATTTCATTCTGTTATCTTTGTGTGTGTGTGTGTGTGTGTGTGTGTGTGTGTGTGTGTGTGTGAGGGAGGTGGTTTACTGGGGATTGAACTCAGGGGCGCTCGACCACTGAGCCACATCTCCAGCCCTATTTTTGTATTTTATTTAGAAACAGGGTCTCACTGAGTTGCTTAGCGCCTCACTTTTGCTGAGGCTGGCTTTGAACTCTTGATCCTCCTGCCTCGAGCTGCTGGAGTTACAGGTGTGCACCACCACACCTGGCTAATCCATTATTTTTCAAACTTTGATATCAGAGTTTTATCTGTGCGTTCTCAGGTGCAGAAAGGCCGAGGGTAACCCAGGAAGCTGCAGCAGTCTGCTGCCAATGCCCTTTACCAGCAAAGCTATTAAAAAGATGTCACATCATTAAATTTAAATGTTGGTTTATCTGTTTGAATTTTTTCTTCCTGCCAGGTGTGGCAGATCCTTCTGTAGTCCCAGCTACCTGGGAGGCTGAGGCAGGAGGACCACTTAAGCCCTGGAGTTAGAGGCTAGCCTGAACAACAATAGTGAAACCCTGTCTTCAAAACAAAACAAACAAACAAAAACTTAGAATTTTCTTCTTGATATCTATAAACACGGCATATGTAGACTATTTGTAAAAGAATAATCTGAAGAAAAACTTAAAAATTAAAACCACCGTAGTCTCACTTCTAAGAAATAATCACATTTAATTGCATGGCATGGTGTGATTGTTTTCATGTGTGTAATTTGATTGCGATTATTGCTTAATACACTCTACATATTCCCCCATTCCCTGTGTCCCCCACTCCACAAGGCAGGCTAATAGCATTATCAATGGCAAATGACATTTCTCAAGAACTTTAAAAGTACTACTGGGATGGCTGGTGGGCTGGCAGACTCCATCATTAAGTTCATTACCAATAACAAGAAACACTAGGTTGAAATTAAACATCAAAAATAGTACACGCTCAAACTAGAATGAAGTAAAGGGAAATACTCAAGTCCCCAAAACAAAGAGAAGAAAAGCCCAGCCGGTGAACAGGAGATGTAGCTGCTGCCCACCTTGGGTTTTTCGGTGTGGAACACAGGAGACTCCATGGGACTTCATTGCTCAAATGTAACCTTCACCTGTGAGAATGGGGAAGCGGAACCCAACAGCCCACAGGAGCTGAGCAACTGAATCACAGCCCAGTCTGTTTAAAAGGGATGATAGAGCCAGGTGTGGTTGCACATGCCTGTAATCCCAGCAGCTCTGGAGACTGAGGCAGGAGGATCGTGAGTTCAAAGACAGCCTCAGCAACTTAGTGAGGCCCTAAGCAACTCTGTGAGACCCTGTCTCTAAATAAAATACAAAATAGGACTGGGGATGTGGCTCAGTGGTCAAGTGCCCCTGAGTTCAATCCCCAGTACCAACCCCCTGACCCGAAAAGGGATTACAAAAGCTCTACCCAGCGTTCCAAGGAACACCTCCCATCTACCTGGGGCTGCAGGTATAAGAAAAAACACCTACAAAAAGTCACTACCCCAAGTGTATCTTGGGGTGCACATGTGAGGAGTCTGAATTAATACAGAATGTAAAAGTGTCCTAGTGTGACCATGCCCAGCCAAGCAATTAACATAAATACTGATGCCCCAACTACCTTTGGCCTCTTGGAGCCACAAAAGCATTGCAGGAATACTCTCTAGTTGACCCAGGACACAGCAATTCCCCCAGAAAACCAAGCCTACTGAAAATGAGCTCTTACTAAACAATTACACCCATGTAAGAGAGTCTATAGACACTAAAAATATGAGATTTAGCATCCCAGGGATTGGAGATAATAACAAGAATATTTGAAATTATTAAATAAGAGGAGTAGAAATTATGATTTTGAAAGAATTCAATGAAGATGAACACACAGCTGGGTGTGGTGGCGTACGCCTGTAATCCCAGCACTTGAGAGGCTGAGGCAGGAGGATCGCGAGTTCAAAGCCAGCCTCAGCAATGGCAAGGCACTTAGGAATTCAGTGAGACCCTGTCTCTAATAAAATACAAAAAAGGGCTGGGGATGTGACCCAGTGGTCGAGTGCCCCTGAGTTCAATCCCCGGTACCAAAAGAAAGAAAATGAACACACAAATTTAAAAGAACCAAATAGAACTCTAAGAAATGAAAGTTATAGTTTTTAAAAGAAAAATTTCAGTGGACAAATTAAATAGCAGGATTAGCCAATTTAAAGAAAATTAGTAAAATGTAAAATGGATTTCATGAAGATTGCCAGTACACGCAGAAAAAATGAAAGTACACATATGAAAAAGATGAAAACTATGAAAACGAGATTAAGACACATGAAGGACAGGATAAAAAAAAAAGATTAAACATTCTGAATAAGACGCCCAAGAAGAAAAACTATATACAAAGAGGAAAAGGAAATATTTATGCAGTGGTGCAAATTTTCCAGAATTCAAAGCTTCAGATTGTTCCAAGCAGGATAAGGAGAAATACTCCACATCTAGGTTTACTGTAGTGAAATTATGAAGCTGTAGGAAACTTGCAGTCAGCAGGCTGGGGTTGTGGTTCAGTGATAGAGCACTTGCCTAGCATGTGAGAGGCACTGGGTTCAAATCTCAGCACCACATATAAACAAATAAATAAAATAAAAATTCATCAACAACTAAAAAAAAAAAAAGAAAGAAAGAAAAAGAAAACTTGCAATCATTGTGCATTGCTGGTAAGAATAAAAGATGATATTGTTATGGAAAACAGTCTATTGGTTCCTCAAAAGGTTAAACATAGACTTCAAGCCAGGAATTCTGCTCCATAGATATGTACCCCAAAGAATTGAAAACCGATATTTTTTTTAAATATTTATTTTTTAGTTGTAGGTGGACACAATTCCTTTTTTGTTTTTATGTGGTGCTGAGGATCGAACCCAATGCCTCATGTATGCTCGGCGAGCACTCTACCACTGGGCTGCAAACCCAACCCGAAAACCAATATTTAAACAAAATTTTTACACAGTGTTTCATAGCAGCACTGTTCACAATGACCAAGAGGTAGAAACAATGCAGATGTCCATTAATGAATAAATAAACTGTGGTAATGCCATAAAATGGAATATTAGTCAACCATACTAATACATACTACCAATATAGATGAACTTTGAAAACATTATGCTAAGTGAAAGAAGGCAGTCACAGAATATACACTGTCCATTTCATCTATTTGAAATATCCAGATAAATCTGCCAGGCGTGGTCTGGGGCTGTGGCTCAGCGGTAGAGTGCTCGCCTAGCACGTGCGAGGTGCTGGGTTTGATCCTCAGCACCACATAAAAATAAATAAGTATTTTGTCCAACTACAACTAAAAAAATAATACATATATATATATATTTTTTTTATATTTATTTTTTTTAAATCTTCCGGGCGTGATGGCACATGCTTGTCATCTCAATAGCTTGGGAGGTGAGGGCAGGAGTATCATGAGTCCAAAGCCAGCCTCAGCAACTGAGCAAGGCCCTTAGCAACTCAGCAAGACCCTGTCTCTAAAATATATTTAAAAAAAAAAAAAATAGGGCTGGGGAATGCCATTCAGTGGTAACCCCACCCCCACTCTCCCTTCAATCCCTGGTACCAAAAAAAAAAAAAAAAAAAAAAAAAAAAAAAAAAAAAATTCCAGAGAGACAGAAAGCAGATTAGTGGTTTCCAGGGGTTGGGGACAGTGGTAAGTGAGATGTGTTATAGAGTGCATTTTGTGTCCCTGACAAATTAATATGTTGAAACCTTAATCCCAGTGGGGTTGTATTATGAGGCCCAGCCGTTAGGAGATAATGAGGTGTGGATGAGGTCTTGAGGGTGAGACCCTCATGATGGGATTAGTGTCCTTAGAAAAGAAAGAGATCCTAGCACTCTCTTTACTACATGAGAACACAACAAGAAGACCACAGCCATTCTCAAACCAGAAAAAGGCCCCCCTCAGATGCTGAGTCTGCTAGCACCCTGATCTTGAAATTCCCAGCCTCCAGAATTTTGAGGAATAAATTTCTATTGTTTAGGTCATCTGGTCTAAACTTTTATTTATTATGGTATTTTTATTATAGCAGCCCAAATTGACTGAGAAGGGGAACGACTGCTTCATGCATACAACGTCTCCTTTGGGAGTGATGGAAATGTTTGGAATTACAGGAAATGGTTGTACAACATTGTGAATGTATTGAATTGTATATTTTTAAATGATATTTTTGCTGGGCTCAGTGGCACACGCTTATAATCCCAGCGGCTCAGGAAGCTGAGACAGGAGGATCATGAGTTCAAAGCCAGCCTTAGCAAAAAGCAAGGTGCTAAGCAACTCAGTGAGACCCTGTCTCCAAATAAAATATGAAATAGGGCTGGAGATGTGGCTCAGTGGTTGAGTGCCCCTGAGTTCAATCCCTGGTACCCCTCCCCCCAAAGAAATTTTTATGTTACGTGAATTTCATCTCAATAAAAAATAGATTTCATGAAGAAAGTTAAAAAAAAAAAAAAGATACCACACAGAATGGGAGAAAATATTTGCAAATCATATATGTGAAAAGCACTTGTTTAAAATGTATATAAATAATTCTTACAACATAACAGTTAAAAGAAAAATAACAAATTATAGATTGGGTAAAGGATTTGAATAAACATTTTTCCAAAGAAGATATGTTAATAGCCAATAAGAATATGAAAAGATGCTCAACATAATTAATCATTAGGGAGAAGCAAATCATAATTACCATGAAACACTACTCCATACCCAGTAGGGTGGCCATTATCAAAAAGACAGATAATAACAAGTGTTAGAATGTGGAGAAATTGAAACCCACATACATGGCTGGTGGGAATGTAAAATGTAGCCACTATGGAAAACAGTCTGTTAGTAACTCAGAATGTTAAATAGGGAATCTATGATCCAACAATCCCACACCTATGGAGAAAAGAAGTTTATGTCCATACTACATCCTGTACTAAATATTTGTAACAGTATTATTTCTAATAACTCAAAATGAAAACAACTTGAATGTCCATTTACTGATGAATGAATAAACAATGTGGTCTGTCTATATAATGGAATCATTTTTGGCAACAAAAAGAAATGAGTTACTGATACCATCATGTGGTTATAAGCCCTGAAAACATTATGCTAAGGGAAAGAAGCTAGAAACAAATATCATATTCTGTATGATCTAGTTTATGTGAAATGGCCAGATTATTTATTGAGGGAGAAAGTTTATTTAGAGCAGGGAGAGATGAAGAGGGATTGCTAATGGATGCTGGGTTTCTTTTCTTTTCTTTTTTTAAAACTTTATTTATTTATTTTCATGTGGTGCTGAGGATGGAACCCAGTGAGCTCCAGCTCCAGCCCCTGGGTTTCTTTTTTGAGATGATAAAAATGTTCTAATAGATTGTGGTGATGCTCACACACTCTGAATGTGCTAAAACCATTGAATTATACACATTAAATGAGTGAATGTGTGATATGTGAATTATATTTCAATAAAGCAATCATAGAAAAAATGTAATAAAAAAGTCCAAATCATAATGACCACTGCAATAGTTATGTATTATTGAGAAACAAGTTACCCCACAGCCTAGCAGCTTAAAATAGCAAATGTGATATCACAGTTTCTGAGAGTCAGGCATTCTGAGGGCCTTTGCTGGCTAGCTGTGGCTCTGAGTTGCTCCTAAGGTGGTAGTCCTGATGCCAGAGTGCCTGCCATCTCTGAAGATCTCTGGGGCTGTGGGATCTCCTTTCAAATTCATATGGCTATTGGCAGGAGGCTTGTGTTCTTTGCCACATGGCCTTTCTACATGGCTATCCACAACTTGTCCCCCAGAGTAGATGATGATGGGGGTGCTGGGAGCAAGCCTAACACAGAAGCCAGTCTTTTATAATCTTATCTTAGAAGCAACATACCTCCAACTCTGCCATATTCCCTTGGTCACACAGATTAATTCTGTGACAATACACAGGGCATGACCCCCCAAACATGGGATCACTGGGAACATCTTGGACCACAGTCTTGGACATCTTGGACCACATGTTGTACCACAGCATCAAATATCCAAGCATACTGTGGCAGGAACTGCTTATTGTCCCCTAATATCCATTCTTCCCTTTTCGGTAGTAATAAGATCCTCCTCTCAATTTACTGCTAGGTTCCTGGCTGTTTGCATTGAGTAAAG
This sequence comes from Tamias sibiricus, assembly GCA_025594165.1. Taxonomy (NCBI): domain Eukaryota; kingdom Metazoa; phylum Chordata; class Mammalia; order Rodentia; family Sciuridae; genus Tamias; species Tamias sibiricus. The sequence goes on along the minus strand of CM046663.1, from coordinate 119,520,017 downwards.
ACTTCATTTCTTAGCCCACCTTTCCAACTAGAAGTTGACATTTGGTTAAGGAAAGTAGGAGGAAATGACGTGTGTAATGTTCTAAAGTGTGTTTATTAAAGAGAAGAACTGGGCCCTTTTAACTCCTTCCATCCTGTTGCTGGTCATATGGACATGGAAGGGGTGGTGAGCCAGGACAACACATTAAGGTTGGTAGACCAGAAATCTAAAAGCAGCCTGGATTTCAGAAAAGTGCAAATTTCCCATACTAGCCTGATTAGCCTTACTCCTGGGTGAGATAGTCTATCTTGTGTAAGGCTCTAAATAATACAGGTATGTAGGAGATAAAATAGATGTATGGAGAAAATTGTAATACTCTATTGAAAGACTAAAGGAAGAACTAAATAAATACAGGGCAGTATATGCTCATGTTTAGGAAGACTGAATATCCTAAAAAGTCCATTGTCTCCAAATTAATCTATAAATTCAATGGATTTTTAATCAAAATCTTGACAATATTTTTGTATACTTTATTGACTCTTAAACTTCATATGCAAGAGTGAAGGTCCAAGAATAATCCTGACAATTTTGAGGACTATTATGGAGGGAGGATTTTAAAGCACAAGACTTATTATTTAAAAATCAAAATAGAGCTGGGCGCGGTGGCACATGCCTGTAATCCCAGCACTTGGGAGGCTGAGGCAGGAGGATCACAAGTTCAAAGCCAGCCTCAGCAATGGCGAGGCACTTAGCAACTCAGTGAGACCCTGTCTCTAACAAAATACAAAAAGGATTGGGGATGTGGCCCAGTGGTCGAGCGCACCTGAGTTCAATCCCCGGTACAAAAAAAAAAAAAAAAAAAATCAAAAAAAAAATCAAAATAGGAATATTGGTGCAAAGGGGCTTCAACTGTACCCAAACCTGTGCCCATACTGTAATTTAAATAAGGTTGGCAGATGTTAATGTGTATTATGTTTGTAATGCTGAGCAAATGAGTGTTTATTTCTCTGATTTTTATTCAGTTTTTTTTAACATGGGAATAGTTTTATTCAGTTTTGAAACATTTTGTAAATATATTTATGAATATTTAAAAATAAAATACCTGGTGGGGAAAGATTAAAGAAAACCAATCAAACTGCCATGTGCCTCACTCTGAGAATTAATAATTCTTACGGTGTTTACTCAGTCTTGTGTCTAGTCTTGCATCGCCTAAAAAGAGGCAGAGATATGACCAGGTGCAGTGGCACACGCCTGTAATCCCAGTGGCTCAGGAGGCTGAGGCAGGAGGATCATGAGTTCAAAGCCAGCCTCAGCAATTTAGCAAGGCCCTAAGCAACTCAGTGAGACCCTGTCTCTAATAAAATACAAAATAGGGCTGGGGATGTGGCTCAGTTGTTGAGTACCCCCGAGTTCAATCCCTGTAACCCACCCACCCACCCTCCAAAAAGAAGCAGAGATGTAGTAGAACACAGGCTTTGGAGACAAACAGGAAATCTAAATTTATACCTATTTCCCGTACTTACTATACGATCTTAGATAAGTATGCAACTTCTTAATCTTCATTTTCCTTATTGGGATAATGGGATAAAATGCTCATTGCAGATGACTGTCCTAAAGTCACCTTAGGTCAAGGTTATCTCTTTACCTGTGATGATCACCACTGACTCAAGTGACAAAACTTCTCTCTACATATTTACAAGATCACAAAACAGCTCAAAAGCCATGTAGGAGAAGCCAAGAAAGTCAGAGCTTTCAGACTGTTTCTGCTTTGTTCAATGATTTAAATGCCTAAAGTATTGCACTGGGTGTTTTCTTGCTTTTTGATTAATAATGTTTGGTCTATATCTATGGAATCTTGCTAAACTTTCTTCAAGTCAGTCTTTTTTTTTTTTTTTTTTTTTTTTTTTTGGTACCGAGGTTTGAACTCAGGGGCACTTAACCACTGAGCCACATCCCCAGCCCAGCTGAGTTGCTTTGGGCCTCTCTAAGCTGCCAAGGCTGGCTTTGAACTCACAATTCTCCTGCCTCAGCCTCCCGAGACTGCTGGGATTACAGGCATGTGCCACTGCACCTGGCCTCAAGTCAGTCTTAAATGCTTTTGTGATACTGTTAAAATTCCAATTCTGTGAGCATGTGACCAGTTGGTGTTCCACTCATAATGGCCTGTGGTTTTACAGCAGCCAGAGGAATATGAAACCATTAAGTTAACTTGCTTTTGTCATAAGCCTTTCAAGGTCATGTATTGGAGAAACATTAGAACTAAAAATTGTTATTAAATAAGTGCTCATAAAATTATTTGAGATTAGCAGAGAATTTGTCTGAAGGTTATTCTTTTATGACATCATCCTTGTCACCTCCTATTTAATGTGAATATCTGGTGAGGAACGATGACTTTTAAGGAAAAACAGAATACGCTTTTGGAAAATCTTTACCTGAGGAATGTTCCCAAATGCTTGATTTCTAAATATTTCTTCCTGCTTCTTTCCTCTCTTGCCCCTGCTAGGAAAGGCACCAATGCCCAGACCTGGCTACAAACCTCAGGAGCCCAACGGCTGCAGCTCCTATTTCCTGGGTCTCAAGGTACCAGAAAGTGTATGTACTGCCTGCATTACATTCTTGGTTGATTGGTTTTAACTAAGAGTAATCCAAGAGTTATCGCTGATGGAAATGATCGTTTATGAAATCTCACTGAGCAACATTATTAGGTATTTTTAATTAGATCTGGAGGAAGGGAGAAAATTCTCAAAGAAGATATCTGATTTCCTTATCTCAGAGGTAACTGTCCCTCAGGTAAGCCCCTGGTAGTGAATTAGAACTTTGAAATCATCACTGAAAACATCATCCCACAGTTGGGGTATCAAAACATTTAAAATAGATCTGACAAGTTTGACTTATTTAAATTAAATTAATGAGCCATTTCAGCAATGTGCTGGTACTGCTATTGAGAGCTGATTATTTTAATTACATCAGTCTGACTTTTGCAAGCTGCTAATTTCACATTGATGGTGTCAACTCAGCTATGTTTGGAGTATTGACATTAAAGAAATGTGCAGTCATAATCCCCAGCCGCTTGCTAAATGTGTATTAGCACACCACTTATTCTTTCACAAACCATCGACCCCCTACATTTCCTTTAAGACTTCTTAGGAGCTCTTCTACCTTCTTCACTATAGAAGAGGAAGTTCCTGTAAAATGTAGCTAGAGGGATTTCCTAATAAACTATGAGTTTGAATTGTGTCTTAATGAGGCCACGCTTTATTTTTCTACTGACTCAAATATTTTACTTTGCAATAATTTTCTTTTCTTTTTTTTTCTTTCTTTCTTTCTTTTTTTTTTTTTTTTTTTTTTTTTTTTTTTTTTTGGTAGTGGGGATTGAACTCAGGGGCACTTAACCACTGAGCCACATCCCTAGATCTTTTTTGTATTTTATTTAGAGACAGGGTTTCACTGAGTTACTTAAAACCTCACTAAGTTGCTGACTTTGAACTCACAATCCTCCTGCCTCAGCCTCCAGAGCTGCTGGGATTGCAGGTGTGCGCCACCATGTGCAGCTACTTTGCAATAATTTTCTAAGCAGCATAATGTTTATTCTTCTAACTAAAATGCTACTCACCTGTGTGACATTTCATACAAATTATAAAAGGATCCCCTTTCCTCAAGACAATTTTCACCTATACATCAGAAGTCCATATTAATATACTGATTTTGTTAGAAAAAGAATTTTGACTGCCATTGGCTACATTTTCTTAATAAACATATAAATCTGTATGTCTTAGAGAAGGTGTCCCCTTAGATATGGTACCCTTGTGTCCTGCACAACCTGGGTGCCCAGCCTTGTCAACAACCATTAGAAAATTATGGACACCATTGTTATTAGAAATTTTCTTTGAAAATTCTTTCAAATACATATTTATATTACAGATACCATGTATTTCTGGCTATCAATTTAATAGGTAGAAAATGGGTCATGCTTATTTATGAAACTAACAACTAAAAACCAAGCCGTATGACTCCTTGGTATTTATCCTAATGAATTAGTCTCCATACTCTAGTGATACATGAATACCCATGTTTATAGCAGCACAATTCACAATAACCAAACCAAACCATCCTACATGCCTGTCAACTGATGAATGGATAAAGAGTTTTATTCAGATGTAAAGAAAAATAAAATTACAGGAAAATGTATGAAATTAGAGACCTGCGTTAAGCAAAATAAGCCAAACTCAGAAGGTTAAGGGTCATGTGTTTTCTATCATATGTGGAAATTAAAGAGGAAATAGGGAAAGAAAGTTGTGGGGTGGGGATCTCATGAAAATCAAAGGGAGATTAGTAGAGGAAAGGGACCAGGGAGTGGGAGGTGGGAAGGGAGTGGGAAGGGCTGAGGAATGACATTGGCCAAATTGATACTGTTACATTGTGTGCATGTACAAATGTGTAACAACAAACCCCATCATCATGTACAACTATAATGCAAAAATTTAAAACGTGGAAAAAAAATAACAAGTGGTATGCACTCTATTTATTTAGAACTAGTTCAAGAACTTCCAATTAAATCAAATTGAATGATGGTTACTATAGTCATCTAATGCAGAGCTGCCTCTATCTATGTTATTTTAGTTTGAGGGGACGGGGACAGCAAAATCCTTCACCTTAGGTATCAGATAATGGGAATATATCCAGAATTATAGCACACAGATCTTTGCCTCATCTGATGTGTTAGATTATCTCTTAATGTGATAACGTTTTTCAGCTTAAAATGGCATTTTTAATGGCTAAAGTTCTTGTGCTCCATTAGATATAGAAAATGGAGTAAAAATTCAAACAAGAGAACATTTGGGCTGAGGTTGTAGCTCAGTGGTAGACCGCTTGCTTGGAATGTGTAAGGCACTGGATTCAATTCTCAGCACCACATAAAAATAAATAAATAAAATAATGATATTGTGTCCACCTACAACTAAAAATATTAAAAAAAATTTTTTAACATAAGAGAATTTAAATATGCTTTAGAGGAAAGGATCTATAATCAGTGGATATTCACTTCTCACCTATACCCTGAAGCTAGATTTGCTTAGCTCCCAACCAAGTCCAAGTTATTGGAAAAACTGCAAAAGATTCTAAGATACTCCACTTACATTGAGATCCACTCTTTCCAATCTTTTATATACCACAGAGTGATTACTCTTCTTGGGTCACTGTTTTAATCATGTCTCTTTCTTGCTCAAGATTCCTTATCAAATCTAACTAGTTAACTTTAGAAGTCCAGGCCATCCATCAACTCACCCTTCTCCCTAATTAAAAAAAAAAAAAAAGTTTTGTTTTATTTTGTGGTGCTGGGGATTGAACTTAGGGCACATGATAGGCAAGTGCTCTAGTACTGAGCTACCTCACCACCCCGAAAAAATTTTTTAAGTATATATACACACATGCACCCATATATCTGCTCGTTATTCCCTGCTAAGATGTTTAAGACACTGAATTGATTTGCTCACATATGATCTGCTCATTTATATATCTTCTATATCCTAAGTCAGTCCTCATCTCTAAAAATCCTTTCTATCTTCTTTTAAAACCATCTAAAAATAAATTCCTTTTTCATAACTCTGTGACATTCTATGACTTTAGTTACTCGGTTTAGGCCACAACATTTAGAGTTGTTTATAGAACACTTTGTGTGTGTGTGTGTGTGTGTGTGTGTGTGTGTTGTGTGTTTATGTAATGTTGTGGTTTGACCACAGTCCACTGTGATCAAGAGCTGCACCCCACTCTACTCCCCGACAGACATGTGGACACCTTTAAGACAGTGTTGTGTGGGATGGGTCCCTGAGCTTTTTTTTTTTTTTTTTTTTTTCTGATTCTCAAAGTTCCTTAAAAGTTTTTAAAAAAATATTTATATATTTGCTTTAGTTATACACAATGCGTTTATTTTTACGTGGTGTTGAGGATCGAACCTGGGCCATGCGCATGCTAGGCGAGCGCTCTAACCGCTGAGCCACAATCCCAGTCCCTCCTTAAATTTTTATTTGTTCTTTTTAGATATCTGTGACAGTAGAGTGTATTTTGACATATTATACATACATGGAGTATAACTTACTCTAATTAGGATCCCATTCTTGTGGTTGTACATGATGTGGCATTTCACTGGCTGATGATCTCTTGATGGATGAATGTTTTTATGCTTTCTTAGTCTTGGACTCCTTTTCTCAAACAAAATATCAGATGGAAATGTATACCTAAGTGTTCGGTAGGATTTGGAGGTTGTGTGGCTCTGTGCTCTTGACTTCCCTTTTGGCCTCTATTTTCGTCACTATAGCTACGTGCAGGCTTGAAAACTACTGACATCTCAAAGAAAAAGATGAAAAATGGGCCAGTGTCATTTGTTAAACTAATAAGCAAATAATAATCCAAATCTAGCAGCCCCAACCTCTCAGCCTATCCTACCCAGCCATTAGTGTTTTTGAATCCATCTGAATATGTAACAGCATTTGAGAACTGGATCAATACCAAGCTGGGTGAGGTTTTCTAAGGTCTTTGGTCTAAACGTGGCATTTTCCTTCTCTTTTTCTCCTTCCCTTTTATAGATGGACTTGGGCATTCCAGCAATGACCAAGTGCTGCAACCAGCTGGACGTCTGCTATGACACTTGCGGTGCCAACAAATATCGTTGCGATGCAAAATTCCGATGGTGTCTCCACTCAATCTGCTCTGACCTTAAGCGGAGCCTGGGCTTTGTCTCCAACGTGGAAGGTAGGTGTCTTAAGGACATTCACTGGTGACAGGGTTTTGATCTTATTTCACACAGAGATGTAGCCAGAACCCCCTTTACTCAAAGAGATTGCCAGAGTTCATGGAGCTTTCTCTGGAACATAGGACCATGCAGGAAGGGCTGAGGGAAGATTCTGGGCACTTCTTCATAAAAGTTCTTGCTGTCCTGCCCATGGGCTGCTGGCACTGCTCCTGGTGGAAGGACCACACCAAAGCCTTCCCAGAGAAATAAAAGTCTGTCCTTGAAGACAGGAGGAAGTGTTGCCCAACTGGCCTGGGTTATCCATTCCACTGCTAAATAATTTTCCATATCAAGAGTTATGCTATGTAACAGGACCATTTTGTTGGTTTTAAGCCCTTTTATATGTATTTGTATTTTGTTGACAGGTAGGAATTTTTTGCAAACTTTTTTGTATAAAGGCTTCTGTGTATTTCAGAATAATTATTTTTAAATACTACTTAGCTACTCAGTTTCCAGCATTGACTCTGTAATTTTATTTCCCTAATTTTAATCTCTCAGCTTCTGAAGCCAAGACATTATATCCAGGTATTATTATTTTATAGTTTTAGATGGTAAAGTTTGAAATGCAGGCTCTCTGGCCTCATGCCACAGAGAACGCCCTAGGTGGAAAGATTCTTGGATCAATATCTGGAGTGTAGTCCTAGATTGAAAGTGCAAGGGCATGAAACTGTGAATAATTAATTGAGCCCTGTAAAAGGGACAGTCACTCTAGCCTGTATCTACAAAGGGTGAAAAAGTTAATCTAAGATCAGGTCAAGTGACTGCCTCCAAGCCATGTCCTATTGATTTTTTTTTCCTCCTAAAAATATCTCCTTGATATCCCACTTGCCTGGCTGCTGCAGATTAACCCAGTCTTGTGTCCCATCCAGTCTGTTCTATCCATTGGGACCAGCTTTTATTTTTATATCAGGTGAATCTCATCGTCTCTACCGTCCCCCCTGCCCCCCACCCCTCGTCAAAGTCATTCAATCCTCTTCCTTAATGTGTGGCGCTTTCCTGTTCAACCCTGGCTCATCTACTCCACCATCACTTTGGATATTCAGGATTTCTCTCCTGACAGCTGCCACTGCAAACCACTTGGGTTGGTGGCCCAAACCTTTCTGCCCCTCTGCTTGGAACACCCTGACCATCTATCTGTTGGTATTGTTGAAACAGCTTTATTAAGAAGTAATTCATATACAACTCCCTCACCTAAATGCTTGTCAATTTGGTCACAGAATTATGCAATCAGCCCTACAGTAAATTTCAGAACATATTCATCACCCCAAAAAGGCACTTCTTAGCTGTTAGTGATCACTCCCCAAACTGCCCACTCAGCTCAAGGCTGAGAACCTACTCTATAGATTTGCCTATTCTGACATTTCATGTAAGTGCAATAAGGCAATATGCAATCTTCTATGACTGACTTCTTTCCTTTGGCAAGTTTTATCCATGTTGTAGAAAGTTATCAATATTTCATTCTTTTTTATTGCGGAATAATGTTCCATTGTATGGCTTTAACATTTTTTTTTAAAATCCATGTATCCATTGAATGATATTTGGGTTATTTCCATCTTTTGGCTAAACTACTGCTGCCATGAACATTCATGTACAAGTTTTTATGGGGAACTGTTTTCATTTCTCTTTGGTATATAACTAGGAGAGAATTTGCTGGGTAATATGGTAATTCTATGTTTAATTGTTTGAAGAATCGCCAAACTGTTTTACCAAATAACTGCACCATTTTATACTCTCATCGGTAATGTATAAAGTTTCCAATTTCTTTGCATCATCACCAACTATTGCTATTATCTATTTTTTGGTTTTTTTAAATTATAGACCCTAGTGCTTGTGAAGTAATATCTCATTGTGGTTTTGATTTGCATCTTGGTGGCAATTAATGACATCAAGCATCTTTTTCTGTGCTTATTGACCACTGTGTATATGCTTAGGAGAACTGTCTTTTCAGATCCTTTGACCCTTTTAAATTGGGTTATTAATCTTTTTATTATTGAGTTATAAAAGCTCTCCTGGTTCTTTGACAGATATGATCTGCAAATATTTTCTTGATGGTATTATTTGCTGCACAGAAGTTTTAAATTTTGATTAAGTTCAACTTATTTATTTTTCTTTACTTTTGCTTGTAATTTGGTGTCCTGTTTAGTAATAAGGGTGCCTACCCAATGTCCAGAAGACTTACTGCTGTTTTCTTAGAGATTCATTGTTTTAGCTGTGGTCTATGATCCAGTTTGAGTTAATATTTGTGTATGGCACAAGAAAGGGTCTGGCTTTATTCTTCTCTATGTGGACATTCAGTAGTTTAAGCGTCATTTGTTGAAAAGACTATTCTTTCCCACATTAAATTGGTCTTTGCACTCTGACAAAAATCAAATGATAATAAATGTAAGGACTTACTTATAGACTTTGAATTCTATTCCATTGATTCATGCCAGTGCCACTCTGTCTTTATTACTATAAACTTGTAGTAAATTCTGTAATCAAGAAGCATCCTTAAATCTCAATCTTTGTCAAGGTTATTTTGGATATTCTGAGTCCCTTGCATTTTCATTGAATTTTTGGAGCAACTTGTTAATTTCTATAAGAAATGGATAACTGTATAGTAGAGCTTTTGTTGACTAGATTTGAGGAATATTACTACCTTAACAAAATTATGTTTTCTGATCAGGAATGGGAATGTCTTTCTATTTATTTAGGTCTCCCTTAATTTCTTTCAATAACATGTTAAGTTTTCATGGCACAAGTCTTGCATTTCTTTTGTTAAATTCATTCCTATTTTATTCTTTTTAAATTCTTTTGTTAAATTCATTCCTATTTATTTTATTCTTTTTTTGGTACCATGGATTGAACCCCAGGGGCACTTAACCACTGAGCCACATCTCTAGCCCTTTTTATTTTTTATTTTGAGACAGGGTCTTGCTGAGTTGCTTAGGGCCTCACTAACGTGCTGAGGCTGGCTTTGAACTTGAAATCTTCCTGCCTCAGCCACCTGAGCCGCTGGGATTACAGGTGTGAGCCACCGCACACAGCCTATTTTATTCTTTTTGATGCTATTATAAATGGAATTATCATCTTAATTTTAATGTCAGAGAACTTGCTGAAAATGCATAGGAATAAAATTGAATTTTACATATTAATCTTATATCCTACAACCTAGCTTACTCATTTATTAGTTCTAATAGATTTTTTTTTTTTTTTTTTTGGTACCGGGGATTGAACTCAGGGGCACTCGACCACTGGGCCACATCCCCAGCCCTTTTTTGTATTTTATTAGAGACAGAGTCTCACTGAGTTACTAAGTGCCTCGCCATTGCTGAGGCTGGCTTTGAACTCGCGATCCTCCTGCCTCAGCCTCCCAAAGTGCTGGGATTACAGGCGTGCGCCACCGCGCCCGGCTAGTTCTAATAGATTTTTAATGGATTCCTTAGGCTTTTCCTACATATACATGTTGTCATCTGCATCTCATTTTCCTTTCTAATTTGAGCGCCTTTTATTTTTCTCTCTTGCCTAGTTCTAATTGGTTCAAAGGAAGTGTTGAGAGTGGACATTCTAGTCTTCCTGACCTCAGGGTAAAAGCATTCAGTCTTTCACCATGGAGTGGGAGTTTTAGCTGTGGCTTTTTCTAGATGGCCTTTATCAGGCTGTGGAAGTTCTTTTCTTTCCTAGTTTATTTTTTAGTTGTAGGTGGACACAATACCTTTATTTTATTTTTATGTTGTGCTGAGGATCGAACCCAGTGCCTCACGCATGCTAGGCAAGTGCTCTACTGCTGAGTTACAACCCCAGCCCTATTGAGTGTTTTTATCATGAAAAAGTGTTGGATTTTTTCCCCCAGCATTTTTCTGCATCATGTGCTATTTGCCCTTTATTCCATTGCCTTGTGGTCTATTATACTAACTGACCTTGGTGTTTTAAATCAACCTTGCATTCTTAAGGTAAACCCCACTTGGTCATTATGTAACACTTTTTTATATTTTGCTGGACACAGTGTATTAGTATTTGGCTGAAGATTTTGCACCTATATTCATAAGAGATATTGGTGTATACTTTGTTATTCTTGTGATGTCTTTGTCTGGTTTTGGTATTAGAGTAATATTGACCTCAGTAGGCAACAGTTCCTCTTTTACTGATTTTTGGAAGAGTTTGGAAAAAATTGGCAAAATTCGCTAGTGAGGCCATTTGGAATTTGATGTATTCATGGGAATTTTTAAAGGAGTGATTCAAGAGCTTGAATTACTAATTGTATTTATATGTACCAATAATCTATTCACATCTTCTGTTTCTTCTTGAGTCAGTTTCTGCAATGTATGTCTTTCCAGGAATTCATCTATTTCCTCTATGTTACATAATTTTGGGCATACAGTTATTCATAGTATTCCCTTATAATTCTCTTCATTTCTATAAGATTAGCAGTGAGTGATATTCCTCTTTAATTCCTGAATTTAGAAATTGGAGTCTGTTCTTTCTTTTGTTCTCTGTCAGTCTAGCTAAAAGCTTGTCAACCCTTTTTGTCTTTTCAATAAGCTAATTTTTATTGGTATATCATTCACATGCCATAAAATTCACCCTTTTAAAGTGCATAACTCAGTAGATTTTAATGTATTCATTAAAGGGTTGTACATGATCACCATCACCACAGTCTAATTCCAGAACATTTTCATTAGCCCCCAAAGAAATTAGCAATCACTCCTCATTGCCCCTCCCCACAGCCCCAGCAATTCCTCTCTGCCTCTCTGGATGGCCTACTGTGGACATTTCGTGTAAGTGGAATCATGCCATATGTGCCCCTTTGTGTCTGGCCTCTTTTACTTAGCATCGTGTTTTCAAGATTCATCCAATTTGTAGCATGTATCGGCACTTCATTTTCCTGATCATTCTTAAAGTTGAAACTTAGATATCTTACTTGCTCTGAGATTCCTTCCCTAATAATCCTTTTCCCCAAAGAATTAGAGACCTTTTCTGTGGGCTCCCACACTGCCTTTGGGTTACTTATATCATGGTGTAGTGGAACTCTCTGTTGACCTGCCCATCCTATCTACCTCTTGGTGAGGTCCTTGAGTTGGGGATGATGCCTTTTGTCTCTGTATTCCTGGCCCCTAAGAGAGTGGCTGACCAAAATGTCACACACTCAAGTGTTTTTCAATCAGGGAATGATTGAACTTACTTGAACAGGGAACAGTGGTAGTGTTATCTGAGGGAGTGTCCTGTGAAACAGTGAACTTAGTGGTACTGGAGATTCCAATTTATAAACATTGTTTTGATCAGGGGGTCCCACAAATGGAAAGCACCTCAAAGTGTTTTCTGCTTTAATTGGATTGGATGGTAGGTTTTCTTAAAAAAAAAAAAAAAGTCTCTCTTAAATGTATGCTTTCCCTTTTAATTCTGTATTCGGATGACTGCCCCCACTTTGGCCCCCATATCATCCTTAAAAATATACTGTCCCCTCACAATGATGCCACTAGGGATAATCCTCCATGTTCACCTTTATATTTCTCTTCATCTTTTTCAAGTAGCCTGTGATTCTCTGGCTGACACCGTGTTCAATACTGTATGGACCTTGGGCTGCCGACCCTTTATGAATAGCCAACGGGCAGCCTGCATCTGCGCAGAAGAGGAGAAAGAAGAATTATGAGGATGGGTGATTCCTTCCTGGTTTTGAGTGACACCACAGCTCTCATTCTCAGAGACGCTGACGTGGTAGATGTGTGTCAGCCTTTCTTCCACCAGTTTGGATACCATAAAGCAGGAGAAAGGAAAGAGCAAGTTGAATCACTTGAGGAAAATTGAGAAAGAGATGTGGAGAGACTGAAAACTGTTCTTCACTTGAACTCTGGTCTCCCAGCCAAGGCATGGGTGCCTGGAAATTCAGTTCTTAGCTTAAAATGAAACTACAAGCAAACCCTCCTATCCCTGGACCTGATCATCACGTTCATAAGTGAAATTTGGGGGAGTTCTACCAGTTGCAAAGCAATGACTTTCCTCTGGCCCAGGCTTCAGTTGCCAGCAAGCACCTCACGTTTAATAAAGTGTACTTTTTAGAAAATTTGAAGAGATGAATGAATTCCATTATCACTTATCTTTCCGTTTAACTTAGAAGAGAACAGAACCCAAACTGGTAAGTTCCTCAAGACAACAATGATTTCCACTGGGGTTAAAGAGAGAAAAACAGGGGGACAGGGTCAGAGGCTTACCCAACAAAGGCCAGCTGGAATTAGGACTCAGAGGTGCCAGTTCTTCCTCCAGTGGCTGCCCTTGTTGGTATCCCCAGATATTAAGTATGGTTAGAGTCATGCTAAGTTCTGAGTTGCACTTGGTAAGAGCAGAGGCAAGTCTCTGTGACCTGCAGGAGTGAGCTCCCAGCTGTGACTGGATTAAAATCACACCAATAAAGACTTTGTGGTGCTGATGTCCACACATTGGCATTTTCCAAATGCTCCCCAGATGATTCTGATGTGAGAGGAGGGCTGAGGACCACTAATCTAGATGAGGAATTGGTCAACAAAGTCTCACAGGCCAAATCCAATCCAAACCCTGTTTTTGTTTTGTTTTTCCAGTGCTGAGGATCAAACCCAGGGCCTCTTGCATGCTAGGCAAATGCTCTAGCACTGAGCCACAAACCCATCCCCTTATTTAAAAATTTTATTTTGTGACAGGATCTCACTAAGTTGCTTAGGCTAGCCTCGAACTCAGGATCCTCTTGCCTCAGCCTCCTGAATAGCCACCACACGTGCTCAAAGCCTGTTTGTGTGTTTGTTTTTACAGCTATTCAGAACACAGCACACTCACCTGCACTTATGCTTGTGTTGCATTTGTCTATAGCTGCTCTTGTACTGTAACCACAGATCCCAGTAGTTGTGACAAAGAACCCAGAGCATTTACCAAGTGTACCCTGAGAGGAAAGGTTGCCTGCCTCTGATCTGTCATTTTACTCCTTTTGCTTCCTTTTGTTAATTCTACCAGCTCCATTAAGAATTGTCAACTGTAGCTACTTGAAAAAAACTTCTTTTTAGTTGTAGATGGACACAATACCCAAATTTAATTTATTTATTTATATGTGGTGCCTCACACATGCTATGCAAGCGCTCTATCACTGAACAGCCCCAGCACAACTGTAGCTGCTTTTAAAAAGAAAAAGAAACATTTTTCTTGATCTTAACATAACAAGTCATAACATTAGGTGACATAGCAAGAAATTGGATTTGATGCAGATAACATTTATCTTTGTAGTTTATGATGTTTATTTCAAAAAAATTTATTAAGCACCTATGAAATAGAGTATGATATAATTTTATACCTTTTTCTACTGTCTTACTGACCTAAAGGCATAGAATTCTAATTCTCAGGACATATGGTACCAAACTAATTTTGTTTATAGTTCAATTACTGAACTACTTCAATGCCTGTTGGTAAATTTATTAATATTTATTAAGTAAAAATAGTTCACTTAAGGCAATATAAAACATCAAAAGAAAATATTATGCAAGAGAAAAACCAAGTAACATGTTCTTATTACACATTGTTTTATTGATGAGCTTCCAAATCCTCTATTCTATTCGAATTCCATTTGAATTGAATTTTCAGGGTATAATTATTTTTATTTATTTAGAAAGTTTTGGGGTGTTTAGGACATACTTTTAGTAACTATTTAGTTTATTTTAGGCTTCTAACTTGAAACATTATACCCAAGTTCTGATTTTAGTGTTCCTATTGCATCATACATGAATTATTTTATTGTAGGAAAGAAACAGAGGAGATGGAAGAGTCTTCTGTGTGGAGTGCTTAGCTTTCTACATTAGGAAGCTGAAGCCCCACCCAGGATACACTGGTCAGCAATGCTCTGACCTCTTCCAACCCAGTGAACCAGAATTAGTGAGTCTATTCTGGAGGTTTGTGTAAACTCACAGTACTCAGTTTAAAGCACGCAGGTGTTCTAGGAGGTTCTGGGATGTTCTCAGAGGTTGTGGGGAGAAGTCCCAGAGAGGAGATCAGCCCAAATCAGGGACTCGGGTATTGCAACCAACTAGTCCTCCCAGTCGATGTGGATCGGGCCACCAGTAAGCATATGGCTCTGCAAGCCCTCCGAGTCCTCTCCTTCCTCTGCCGCACGCCGCACTCGCCGGTGGCAGCCCTGGGCACAACGGGAACGTTGGTCCAGCATCCCACAGACAAGAACCCGGCAGTGCAGAAACACTTCCTGAAAAGGTGATAACGATCCTCATTAAAACCAGATGTCACTGCTGAGAGCAGTGGCCCACACCTGTAATCCCAGCAGCTCAGGGAGGCTAAGGCAGGAGGATCATGAATTCAAAGCCAGCCTTAGCAATGGCAAGACACTAAGCAATTCAGTGATACCCTGTATCTAAATAAAATACAAAATAGGGCTGGGGATGTGGCTCTGTGGTCAAATGCAAGTTCAGTTCCCAGTGCCCCAACAAAACAAAACAACCAAACAACAACAACAAAAAACCTAGATCCCACTGTGAGGCACCCATAGAAGCCACAAATGTCCATAAATGTTCTCTCAGTCCTACACTTGAGCTGGACATGACCATCCCTATTTTACTGAGACTTGGGATAAGAAACGTTTCCAAATAACATATTTGACAATGTGTTGAAGTTGGAATTTGAGTCACATGGATGATTTAAAATCTGCCTCAGTAACTTCTATTTTTGGCTGGGGCAGAAGAGAGTTTTGTAAAGCAACATCTCATTCTTCACTTCAAAGTCTGGGAAAAACACTAGCTCCTGCACTTCTGTAGTGACCTAAGTTTTCTCTGTAAGGAACTGCCTGAGGCTCACTGCCTAGAGGAGGAGGGGATGAAGATTAGACATTACTTCAGCAGTCCTTCAGGAAGGACAGGGACACATATACAGGCAGCATAAGAAAGAACAGCACCTTCTGACTTCTTTTATTTCATTTATGTATCTATTTATTTATTTAACGGGGGTTGAACCCGGGGCATTTAACCACTGAGCTACATCTCCAGCCCTTTTTATGTTTTTTTAAAAATATTTATTTATTTGCTTTTAGTTGTACACAATGCGTTTTTACGTGGTGCTGAGGTTCGAACCTGGGCCGTGCACGTGCTAGGCGAGCGCTCTACCGCTGAGCCACAACCCCAGCCCCCTTTCTATGTTTTAAATTTTGAAACACAGTCTCACTAAATTGCTTAGTGCCTCACTAAGTTGCTGAGGCTGGCCTTGAACTTGTGATCCTCCTGCCTCAGCCTCCAGAGCTGCTGGGATTACAGGTATGAGACACTGCATCTGGCCCTGTGACTTCCTTTAGCTTAAAGACTTCAACAACTAATGATGACAAAATTTTCCATGTTGTCACACTATAGCCTTTTTGGTATAAACTCTTATAACCTTTATCCATATGTGTGTGTGTGTGTGTACATATATATACACATATATATGTATATACATACATATATATATATAATGTAGCATATTCAATATGCACATAAAAATCCCTATGACAGTTTTCATGGCTGCTTTCACATTTTAATAACTGCTTAATATTGAATTAAATTTATATACTATAGCCCTTAGCTTAGTTTGTGGACTTCCTGCTCTCCTTAAAATGATGTCCTACAAATGCAACCAACAAACCTTTTGTTTTGGTTTTGTTTGGTTTTCTCTTTGAGAAACTGCCAGAATTAGAATTTTTAGATAAAAGAATATGATGGTTTAATGGTTACAATTACACATTATCGGATAACTTTCCAGAAAGTGTGCCAATTTGTAGGGCCACTGTATACTTCTCCTTATAACCATCCAAGTGTTTTAATTTGTAATTTTTATAATTTTGATACATATGAAGTGGTGTCTTACAATTGGCATTCTAGGTACTATTTTCACTTCCCATTTCACTGTCTCTTCTGGGAGTTTCCTGTCCACATCCTTTGCCTGCAGTTGACCACACTCTGGTTTCTTTATCCACATCTGCTCGCACAGATTTCAGATTATAATTCTACAGATATTCTCTTTGAAGAAGCACAGTTATTGGGGCAGGGGTGCAGGCACTTGTGACATGCATGGAAGTGTTAAGCTTCTTGGTGGCCAGGGTCACTGTATTTTCTCAGGGGTCATGCAGATCCTAACCTTGGGCTCTTAGAATGTCAACACATTGGGACACCAAGAAGGAGGCTCAGGTCTGGGTTGACAAGATACAAGTGTTCAGCTCACCTTGTGGTCTTTGCCCACAAACTTGAAGACTGGGACCTGGAAGTGCTTGGCTAGGTGATCCCGGGATGAGTACTGCTTCACCGAGTCATCTGAGACGCAGCTGAAAGTAGCACGGACAGCACATAAGAGTGGAGCATTTCCCCAGAGTTGGAAAAACAATCCTGTCCAACACATCTGGCCCAAGGAGAGGCAAGGTGGGTGGAGCTGGCTGGGCTGCACTCAAGCTTTTTGAGAATGAAGGAAAAATGTCATTCCCTTCCTGTGGAGGCCTCGGCAGGCACAGCCCTGATTGCTGCATGAGTCTGACCATACCTTTGTCTGATGAGCCTACAAATGGGGCCCACATTTCCTGCTGGGTGAATGTGTTTTAAGTATTAGCAACACGAATAACATTTATTTCAAAAAGATCTTTGGCTGGTAAGGCTGTCTCTTCATTTGTAATGCACTGCAGGAATTCTGACTTTGTATAGTTTATTATTGGTATTTTTGTTTTTAGGACTTTATTTTATTTATTTCTTTATTTTTTTATGTGGTGCTGGTGTGCTAGGCAAGTGTTCTACTGCTGAGCTACCGCCTCAGCCTCTATTATTGGTATTGTTAAATTTAATAAATATTTACAGATCACCTAATAGACACCAACCACTAAAGGGGATACAAAAGTGAACATAAGCCAGGCGTAGTGGCCCATGCCTATAATCCCAGCATCTCAGGAGGCTGAGGCAGGAGGAACCTGAGCTCAAAGCCAGTCTCAGCAAAAGCGAGGCACTAAGCATTCATTTAGACCCTGTCTCTAAATAAAATATAGAATAGGGCTGGGGATGTGGCTTAGTGGCCAAGTGTCCCTGAGTTCAATCCCCACTACTCACTCCCCTCCCCCCCCAAAAGTGAACACATCACAATCCAAACATCGAAGAACTGGTTCATATTTAACTGTCTTAGGGAATAACCAGTGTGGAGAAGTCATTCACCTCAAATTGTTTTAATTTCTCTTCTTCCAAATATCATGATAAACTGCAATATAACAGGGCTTGGGGACTCAACCTCAGGGTTAGCTGGAGAAAAGACACGTGACCAATGCTCCCTGGTCATGGTTTCAGTTACAGATGAACATTTTCTCCTATGGGCCAAAGATCACCTTTGCATTATTTGTCCCTTCTAAATGCTAAAGGGACTCTTTCTCCCCCCCCCCCCCCCCGCCCCCGGGCGTAGTTGTCTTTTTATGGGTGTCTCATAGTTTGATACCAGGCCAATAAAAAAGTGGGGATCAGAAACAAAAGTCTCTGAAAAGAGGTTCCAGCTCCCTATGCTTAAGGACCACAATTGAGTTCATTGTTAACTACTGTTTCAGTGCTGTTGAAAAATTTCATACAGTTGTTTAAAAATAAGGAATCTCGACTTACATTACTGCTGGTACCTTATTCCGCCAAATTGGAGAGGATCTAAACAGATGATCTGGTTTCTGCATTTCTTGTATCTATTCATTTTTATTTTCTTGAGGTAAAAGTAATTTCTACCATCTTCCAATTATGTTGTAAGTATTGTTAGCACACCTAAACTGTGCAAGACCCTCTGCTGAGTGCTGCAGAGGATATGAAAATGAGCAATAATGGGGCTGGGCTGTAGCTCAGTGTCAGAGTACTCGTCCAGCATGCACAAGGCATCGGGTCCAATCCCTACCACCACAAAAAATAAAAGTAAAAAAGTAATATCACCAGGCATGGTGGTGCAGGCCTATAATCCCAGAGACTTGAGAGGCTGAAGCAGGAGAACCATATGTTCAAGGCCAGCCTCAGTAACTTAAAGAGGCCCTGAGCAACTTAGCAAGATCCTGTCTGAAAATAAAAATAAGTAAATAAAAAGGGTTGGGGATGTAGCTCAGTGGTAAAGTGCCCCACGGTTCACTCTCCAGTACTGAAAAAAAAAAAAAAAAAATCCATGCTAACCTAGTATCTAGGTATTTAGGCTTAGGCTAACAATAGTAACAATATTAAAATCATACTTTTCATTTACATGCTCTCAGCATCTTCTATTTATTTATCTAAAATACTATTATCCTTATTTAAAAGAAAAAATGAGGCAGAAAGGGTTATAAGATAGCATATCACAGAATAGAATCCAGGACACATTTTGACTCTTGACTTATGTTTGCTGTGATTAGAGATGCTAGTTCTGACAATTCCAAGTTCATATCCTAAAAGAAAGTGATATAGGAGAAGCCAAAATAATTATTTACCAAAATGTTGTTCAACACTTTGGCTTCAGAATCCAATGTTTCTTTTTCTGAAATTCAGTTTCTAATTATATTTTTCTTAGACTAGCATTAGATCGTCTTGCATTCTCAAAGGGTATACCAACTAAAATTATTGGGAAGTGAATTGGATGTGTTCCTCCTCAGGAGATAACCAGCCTGATTTAAATTTAAGCTGAAGACAATGAATAATTTTTTAAATGAATATCTTCAAATAATTCATGAACAGAAGTAAAGTGCATTATGTTTATTTTCGGTTTGTGGACTAGCCCCAAATTGCTGGTATGCTCATTTATAAGTCTCTTAACAAATATTTAATGATGCCCCCCACCAACTCTGCTAAGCATTGAGGAAGAAGGAAAGGGAAAGAGGGCTTTTAGATCACCATGGGACAGATCAGGGAAGGCTTCAAGGAGGAAGTATACAGCGCTCAATCTTGAAGGGCCAAAAGGAATCAGACAGAAGAAAATATGGGAAAAAAATGCCGGGCAGAGGAAATAGCACGTGCTACATCAGGAGGCGACAAGGAATGGCAGTGTGAATTGCTAGTAACTCCATCTAGTAGAAGCAGAAATTGGAGGAGGCCCAGGTCAGAAACTGAAGGCTACAGCCCCACTTAGTAGGATTATCTCCCTGCCTATCCCTCTTATCCCTATGATGGTGCTATTCACCTGCCTACAAAACAGGCTCACATGCATATGGGTTTTCAATTCTTGCATATGCCCTTTTCTTTTGCAAATACACACACACACACACACACACACACACACACACACACATTTTCTCTCTTATATGTGCTAAGGGTTAAAAAAATAAATAGGGCAAATTCTTAGAACTATATAAAACAAAAAATCTGAATAACAAATGTATAAGCAAATTTCACAGATATTATTGAGACTGCAGGTTACTCATTCCCAGTATGTGAATTATGATTGTATACTTTCTTAAAAAGTATATATGAGGGGCAAGAGAAAACATTTAGGGCGAGAGAACTGTTCATGATCTTGATTACAGGGATGGTTTCACAGCATAGATGCTGGAACCTAGCAAACTGTACACTTCAAACATGTCCACTTATTGTAGTTGAAGAACACTCCATTAAGGCAGTTAAAAAAAATTAAAAAGGAGCAAAAGTCCTCCTTAATCAGTACTAAGTATGTGACAAAAAAATAAAAGAGAGAAGAAAGAAAAAATGATGCTTCTACTTTTCATTTTAAAACTTTCTGGGAATCACTTCAATATGACAAGAAATCCAAAGGGCCACAGATCCCCTCCATCACAGACCCCACCATGACTGACCTCCCAAAGCTGCTCAGAATGATGAATTTTCCCTCCTGTGAAAATGAGCTGACAAGGCTGCAGGAATCTGAGGCTGAAAGCCCTCCTGGAAAACAGCTAAATTTACCCACCAAAGGTAATAAGGAGCCATTAAAGCATTTTCAGGAGGGCTGTGATGAGATCATATTTTCCTTTCCAGTGGATTCCCAGGGGGCTTCGTGGAGCTGAGGTTTTTGAGGAGGGTTTAGGAAGCCATTATCCTGGTCCAGAGCTGGAATTAAGACAATAGGAATGGCAGAGAGAGGCCTGGGTTGGGTGCTGTTTTTTTTTTTAAAGTAAGTTTCTCAGTTGATCCTAATAAGAACCAAGGGTTGAAAAATCACTGTGCAAGGGATTGACAGCAGCAGTAAAGGCTGTGGTGAGAGATGAGAAGATGCTAAAGCAAACTAGAAACTCCCAAGGGCCTGCAGGCCCACTAGCAAAGGGAAGAAGCTGGGGCTCACTTGTGCTCACTTACTGGACCATCCCCACACTGGGCAGCAGCAGCTCCTGACCCTGTGTGAGACTTGTCCCAACTGACATTTAGAAGGAGGAAGAAACTTACGAGCTAATACTGAGTTTGGAGTGTGATTGTAATTTTCCAGGGAAAGTAGGCAATGGTTGTAAGTATTCAGATTTTCAATGATACCTCAACATACCTACAGCACTCAATCTAAGAAGGATCCTCAAGAGATACCATGGAAATCTCCTTTTCTTCTCTTAAAACCTACCAAGCATTTCTTCTCTCTTCTTCACTATCAAACTTTTCAAAAGAGGAGTCTACTCTTGCTGCTTTGAGACAGGCAAGGATCAGAATGCAGGCAAAAAGCAGGCCTTAATTCATAATCTGTTACTAACAGTCTCTTCCTACTCCCCCTCTATTACAGTGTATTTTTTCACCCTCCTATTCTTTTTTTAAAAAATACTTTTACTTATTTATTTTTAAGTGGTGCTGAGAATCGAACCCAGCGCTTTGCATGTGCTAGGTGAGCATTCTACCACTGAGCCACAACCCCAGCCCTCACCCTCCTATTTTTTAAAAATATTTATTTATTTGCTTTAGTTGTACACAATGCATTTATTTTTACGTGGTGCTGAGAATCCAACCAGGGCCGCCTACATGCTAGGCCAGCGCTCTACCTCTGAGCCACAATCCCAGCCCCCACCCTCCTATTCTTAAACCAACCACAGGGACCAGGTGCAGGATGGCACCAAGATGTCTCCAAGAAACTTCCACCTCTGCTATTTCATAAAAGCCGGGTCCCTTCCTTTGTTCGCAGGCAGCCTGAATTTTCTCTCCCTTAGTGCTGTTCCCCCTCTCCTCAAGTTAAAACTCCAAATTCTTGCCTGTGTGTCCTTGCTCTTGGGCCTCATTTCATTTCTTTTGTCATTGGGTCAAAAGTTCCTGGCTCCTGTGTCAGCTTCACCTCCCCTTGCCCATGCGATCTCAGCCACCAAATAGGTTCAGCCTCCACCTCACAGACACCCTGTCTTCTCTGATCCCACAGTTCCAGCTATAAATGGAGCTGTTCCTTGTCTTTTTAGTCTTGACCTTGTTTCCGGTAGTGGGCACATATCCAACTGCCCACTGACCTTCCCTTCCTAAGTATCCTGCAGGTATTCAAAATGGAAAATTATTCAATGTACTATTTTGTTCCATCAAATTCAATATTTATATCTCAAAATTGCTTTTTTTGCCTGCCTTTTGTCTTGGTTCATGGTACCAGGTAGTCACTTCAGAGTCTTTTTTTTTTTTTTTTTTTTTTTTGTACTGGGGATTGAACTAGGGCACTTTACCACTGAGCCACATGTCCAGCCCTTTTTATTTTGAGACAGGGTCTCACCAAATTGCTTAGGGCCTCACTAAGTTACTGAGGCTGGCTGAACCTGTGATCCTCCTGCTTCGGCCTCTCGAGCCACTGGGATTACAGGCGTGTGACACCGCGCCCAATATAATTTTGTACTCTCCTCTCTCTCACATGTCTTCACCTCCAAGATATTAATATATGGCTCCTGAACTAATAAAAAGCTGGTAAGAGCACCCGGCGGCCTTGGGAAATGATTGCGCATGCCCGGGATCTCAGAGGCCGGGTGTGCGCCTGGACTAACGAAGCGGCTGGAGCCGCATAGTTACCCGTCCTGGATCAGGTAGTACTTGAGGATCTCATCGACCTTGGCGGTGGGGGTGGCAAAGCAGCTCTCCACCAAGCTCTCCAGGCCGCTCACGTGCACCAGGGGTTCAATGCCAAAGTAGAGGGAGTCGCGAAGTTTGAGGGTGGGCAGAGCTTCCCGGTATGGCTCCTCAAACTCATTGTCCTTGAAGATCTCCAGGGTGAAGGGGAAGATGCCGTGATTCCGGCTCATGATTTCCAGGGGGGAGTTTCGAAGGTTGGGAACGTATCCTTCAGAAATGGTGTACAGGCGAGGAAACTCGCAGGTCACCGGGATCAGCAATTTGCTGGTCCGTATGATGATGTCCCCGCTGCTCCCTGGGGTCTGCTTGGGTAGACCTGTCACCAGGTTGCTGGCCACGATTTTGTCATTCACCACCTGAGCCAGGCCAGGGTAAGGAGAGAAAGAGATCTTGTTTATTTCTACAGAGATATCCCCCCTTCTCACATTAGCTTTCTCCAAAAATCTGTTTATATCAAAACACACTGTTTGGTTGTCTGAGCTGGAGGCTTTATTCTTTATTGCCCTATTAGTGAGACAGCCTGACTGTAAGAGTTTTATGTACTACTTCTTGGTCAACGCACACATTCCTTTGGAGCATTGCTCATAAAACCTGATCCATGTGGATTCAGCAAATTCCAAGCTCTGGTATTTTAGAAAAGGGCGGCGTCTGCAAGTTATTTTTTCAGGAATTCTGGATCTGGCAGTCCTGCTGCAGGCACAGCCTTGTGCAGGACTCCTCCACGCCCAGGCATCAATGCTCACATCAACGCAGATGATTTTCAGATCTTTATCTCCAATGCCATCCTCTCTGCCGTGCACCAGAGAGTGGTACCAGCATGATGTGGCATTTCCTTTGATTATCTACAGAAAGAATCCACACAGCCTGCCTAAAGCAGGACCATGTATGAACTCCTTGCCAGACAGGCTGCTCTGCCCAGTCACCTCAGCACAGACCTGAACATTCCCCTCTCTGACTTTTCTCATTGGTTCCTATCTAAATGCTTCTTTCTTGTCCTCTGCTTGTGTGTGAGTCCTGCATACATTTCCACCCTGTCCCCTTACTGGACTCCTAGAGTCTCTGTCATCTGTCTCACAGTTCATCTCTTATTTATATTTTATATGTTGTCATCGCAGGGCTACTGGGCGAGTTCCTACGAGACAGGCATCTTATTTCAATGCCCCTCAGACTTTCTGGCATAGGACTGTGTGCAATTTTTGGATGAAAATATAAATGTTTTACCTCTACCTGCTTCAATACTTGAACTCATTCACCACATCACAAATGAACCATCATCTCAATTAGTCACTTTCTTCAAATAAAATGACTGCTCAGAGGGGACATAGCCAGCCTGCTAGTACCACTGGTGCTGATGCATGCAGGAAAATCCCTGCAGGCATGGAAGACAGAGGGCTATTTGGGAACAGGAATGGCAGAATTCTTAATTCCATATCTTCACCATGACAGCAACATAGCATGCGTTCAATAATGTGTTTATTAATTGAATGACATAGATGTTTGGAGCTCAGTTCTTTTGCATGGAGATATATTATCTATGACATAAACCATACTGTATACCTCTGTCAACCACCTCCCAAGAAACCAGCTTTTGGCATTTTCCCAAGTGCCCACAGGGGGAACCTACATCGACCACGGTGCCACATGTCTTGAGGGAGAAGACGATGTTGACGTGGGTGCCGTTGGACACTCCTCGGCAGGAAGTGTTGGTCAAGAAAAGCTCCAGGCCACCGACCAGCTCCCTGGGGATGCTCACTTCAATGGCACTTGACTTGCACAACACGGGGACTGCATGAAAGAGGGCTACTGTTAAAACCCAGCAAGGCGCGATGGTGCACATCTATAATCCCAGCAACTTGGGAGGCTGAGAAAGGAGGATCACAAGTTCAAAGCTAGCCTCAGCAATTTAGTGAGGCCCTAAGCAACTTAGCAAGACCCTGTCTCAAATAAATAAAACATTAAAAGGGCTGGGGATGTGGCTCAGTGGTTAAGTGCCCCTGGGTTCAATTCCCAGTACCAAATAAATAAATAAATAAATAAAAGTGAAACCTGAATTGGGAGAAAAGGTAAGGAAAGTTTCTGGGAAAAAGGACTTCTCCCTACTGTAACCTGTTCTGAAATCAATGAAGTTCAAAACAAGTTTGTGAATAAAACCAGGATTCTTAACTCCCAAGATGATGACCAAATAATGCTCCTCAAACATATTATTCCTCAAAATAGGAGATATCATATTCAAGTGTCATCTCAGCAAACATTTGGTTCAATATGTGGCTAGCATAACTCCATAAAGTGAAACACCTAGAGGGTTAACTTTTTTTAATATTTATTTATTTACTTTAGTTGTACACAATGCAATGCATTTATGTTTACGTAGTGCTGAGAATCGAACCAGGGCCGCGCACGTGTGAGGCGATCGCTCTGCCGCTGAGCCACAACCCCAGCCCTAGAGGGCTAACTTTTAGCACCAACATAACTTACTGGCAATACAGAAAAGTACTGCTTTGATACAGGCTTAAATGACACAGCAACACTGCTTTGATTTTACTGTTAATTACTGCCCCATAAAACAGAGGTAATAAACACAGTGTTAGTGCATTTGGGAAAGGCTTCCAAATTGTCCCTGCATTGCTCAGTAAACCATAAACTCTGACTGTAAATTCCACTTCAACATAATATCAAAAAGATTGCTTTTCCTCAACATTTCCATATTCATTTCTCCAAACTCTACAAATACTTAATAGGTATTATCAGAAGCCAATATGTGAGGACACACCAGAACAATGGGAAATATATAAAGAAATAAGAAATAGATGCTCATTAACTATTTGCTAGATGAGTAAATTAATATTCTGGACATGAAGAAGTAAATTTTCAGATAATAGTTCCCAGAGAACTGTTGATGGGAGAAAAACCTACTCTCTGGGTGGGTTCAACTTAGCGTTGACTCTATTATCTATTAGAAAAGAGAGCTGCATTAAAGTATTATGTTTCCAAATGTGTAGCTGTATTAATAGGCATAGAAATTAGAGAAAAATCCTGGGACACTATGAAGGCAGTTCTAAGAGGAAAGTTCATTGCATTGAGTTCATTCCTCAAAAGAAGAAAAAGTCAACAAATAAATGAGTTAAAATTACATCTCAAAGCCCTAGAAAAAGAAGAACAATCCAACACCAAAAGTGGTAGAAGACAGGAAATAATTAAAATCAGAGCTGAAATCAATGAAATTGAAACAAAAGAAACAATTGAAAAAATTGACAAAACAAAAAGTTGGTTCTTTGAAAAAATAATAAAATTGATAGACCCATAACCAGGCTAACAAAGAGAAGGAGAGAGAAAACTCAAATTACTAACATATGCGATGAAAAAGGAAATATCACAACAAACACTATGGAAATACAGAAAATAATTCGAAATTATTTTGAAAACTTGTACTCCAACAAAATACAAAACACAGAGGGCATCGACAAGAGCCGTATGATCTGCCCAAATTAAAGCAGGATGATATACACAATTTGAACAGACCAATTTCAAGCAACGAAATAGAAGCCATCAGAAGCCTATCAACCAAGAAAAGCCCAGGACCAGATGGATACACAGCCGAGTTCTACAAGACCTTCAAAGAAGAACTGATACCAATACTCTTCAATTTATTTCAGGAAATAGCAAAAGAGGGAGCACTTCCAACCTCATTCTATGAGGCCTATATCACCCTGATCCCCAAACCAGGCAAAGATGCATCAAGAAAAGAAAACTTCAGACCCACTTTAATGAACATAGATGCAAAAATCTCAATAAAATTCTGGCAAAACAGATACAAAAACATATCAAAAATATAATACACCATGATCAAGTGGGGTTCATTCCAGGGATGCAAGGATGGTTCAACATACGGAAATCAATAAATGTAATTCATCACATCAATAGACTTAAATATAAGAACCATATGATTATCTCAATAGATGCAGAAAAAGCATTTAACAAAATACAGCATGTCTTCATGTTCAAAACACTAGAAAAAGTAGGGATAACAGGAACATATATCAATATTGTAAAAGCTATATATGCTAATCCCCAGGCCAACATTATTCTAAATGGAGAAAAATTGAAAGCATTCCCTCTAAAAACTGGAACAAGACAGGGATGCCCTCTTTCACCACTTCTGTTTAACACAGTAATTGAAACGCTGGCCAGAGCAATAAGACAAAAGAAATTAAAGGGATACAGATAGGTAAAGTAGAATTCAAATTATCATTATTTACTGACGATATGATTTTATACCTAGAAGACCCAAAAAATTCCACCAGAAAACTTCTAGAACTCATAAATGAATTCAGCAAAGTATCAGGATACAAAATCAACACCCATAAATCTAAGGCATTTCTATATATCAGTGACAAATCCTCTGAAAGGGAAATGAGGAAAACTACCCTGTTTACAATAGAATAATTAAAAAAAAAAATACTTGGGAATCAACTTAACCAAAGATGTGAAAGACCTCTATAATGAAACCTACAGAACACTAAAGAAAGAAATTATGGAAGACCTTAGAAGATGGAAGGATCTACCGTGTTCTTGGATAGGCAGAACTAATATTGTCAAAATGACCATACTACCAAAATCACTATACAGATTTAATGCAATGCCAATCAAAATCCCAATGACATTCTTCATAGAAATAGAAAAAGCAGTCATGAAATTCATCTGGAAAAATAAGAGACCCAGAATAGCTAAAGCAATCCTTAGTAAGAGGAGTGAAGCAGGTGGCATCACTATGCTAGACCTTAAATTATACTACAGAGCAATAGTAACAAAAACAGCATGGTATTGGCACCAAAATAGGCCGGTAGACCAATGGTACAGAATAGAGGACACAGAGACTAATGCATATAATTTCAGTTATCTTATAATAGACAAAGGTGCCAAAAACGTACATTGGAGAAAAGATAGCCTCTTCAATAAATGGTGCTGGGAAAACTAGAAATCCATATGCAACAAAATGAAATTAAACCTCTATCTCTCACCATGCAAAAAATTCAACTCAAAGTGGATTAAGGACCTAGGAATTAGACCAGAGACACTACACATAATAGAAGAAAAAGTAAGCTCTAATCTCCAACATGTTGGATTAGGCCCCAAGTTCCTTAATAAGACTCCTGTAGCACAAGAATTAATATCAAGAATCAATAAATGGGATAGATTCAAATTACAAAGCAAAAGAAACAATAAGTGAGGTGAATAAAGAGCCTACTAATTGGGAACAAATTTTTACCACATGCACGTCAGATAGAGTACTAATCTCTAGAATATATAAAGAACTCAAAAATCTTAACACCAAAAAAATAAATAACCCAATCAATAAATGGGCCAAGGAACTGGACAGTTCTCAGAAAAAGATATACAACCAATCAACAAATACATGAAAAAATGTTCAACATCTCTGGCAATTAGAGAAATGCAAATCAAAACCACTCTAAGATTTCATCTCACACCTGTCAGAATGGCAGCTATTAAGAACACAAACAACAATAAGTGTTGGTGAGGATGTGGAGAAACAGGCACGCTCATACCTTGCTGGTGGGACTGCAAAATGGTGCAGCCAATATGGAAAGCAGAATGGAGATTCCTTGGAAAACTGGGAATGGAACCACCTTATGACCCAGCTATCCCACTCCTCTGTCTATACCCAAAGGACTTAAAAACAGCATACTACACGGACACAGCCACATCAATGTTTATAGCAGCACAATTCACAATAGCTAAACTGTGGAACCAACCTAGATGCCCTTCAGTAGATGAATGGATAAAGAAAATGTGGTATACATACACAATGGAGTATTACTTAGCAATAAGAGAGAATAAAATCATGGCATTTGCAGGTAAATGGATGAAGTTAGAGAATATATTGCTAAGTGAAGTTAGCCAATCCCCAAAAGCCAAATGCCGAATGTTTTTTCTGATATAAGGAAGCCGATTCACAGTGGGGTTGGGATGGGGAGCATAGGAGGATTAGAGGAACACCAGAATGGCCAATGGGGAGGGAAGGGAAGGAAGGGGGCAAAAGGGTGAAGAAAAAAAAAAAAGATGGTAGAATGAGATGGATATCATTACCCTAAGTGTACGTGTGAAGTTACAAATGGTGTGAACATACTTTGTATACAACCAGAGATATGTAAAAATGTGCTCTATAAGCATAATATGAAATGTAATACATTCTGCTGCCATTTCTAACAACTTAGAATAAAAAATAAACTTGAAAAAAAAAGAAATTAGAGAAAAATCAAAGGGAGACAGCAAAGGAAAGTCTGCTCTTGGGAAATCTTTTCCTAGAGATCTTCTCTTTTGAAAGCTTCCTGAAGACACACAACTGCTCAAAGGGCCGTGTCCTGAAAGATGAGAATCTGACACACTTGGGGGAGGAGGATGGGGGGTCCAGGGGAGGAGGAAGTCTAAATCAGAGCAGAGGTCAAGCCTGCCCATGTACTACCTTGGCAAGTGTGGTTGTCCTCAGATAGCACCAAGCCCCGGGGACATTCGCACTGGTAGCCCTTCTCGGACCCAAGGCAAGAATGGCTGCAGCCGCCATTGTTATTATGGCATCCTTTAATGTCTGCGGAGAAACAGAGAAAGGAATCGTTATGTGCTCCTCTAAGGAGCCTGGCACTGGGACATGTAGGCAAGCCCACAAAAAATGTTTATTAAATGTTATAACTACAAAGAGCAATCTTCCAATAGCCACAGCTCTACTCTCTTAAGTTGATCAGGAATTTTGTAGAATATCCTTCAATTTGGTTTTGTCTATGGGTTGCCGCTGCAGTTCAGCGGTAGAGCACTTGCCTAGCATGTGTGAGTCCCTGGGTTCAATCCTGAGTATTGAAGAAAAAAATAAGATGGTTTTGTCCAATGTGTTTCTCGTGGTTAGGGTAAGGGTATGGATTTGTAGGAGTAACACCCAAAAGTTATTTCTTAATTGCTGTAACATTTAATATACCCAATTTGAAATTTTTTGGGTGTCACAGGGTATAAATTCAACTAGACCAGTTAAGTGGATTTGAGTTGCTGTGGGTTGGCTGGATTGTCCCTCCATCTTCTAGAATCTCTAGGGACAAGAGCACTGGGGATAAAGGGCCTTGGGCTGACACTACATTATAAAAGTGAGGCCTGGAAGCCAAGGATGTATCTCAGTGGTAGAGTGCTTGCTTAGCATGCACAAAAATTCCCAGCACTGCCAAAAAAAAAAAAAAAAAAAAAAAGAGTTCTGAAAACATACTAAATCCTTTCAACCAAACTCATGTTGACATTTGTCATGGTTTAGATATAAGGTGTTCCCCAAAAGCTCGTGTGTGAGACAATGCAAGAAAGTTTAGAGGTGAAATGATTAGGTTATGAGAACCTTTACCTAATCAGTGCATTAATCCCCTGATGGGGATTAACTGTGTAGGAAGTGTAGGCAGGGAGGGTATGGATGGAGGAGGTGGGTCATTGTGGGTGTGCCTTTGGGGTTTATATTTTGTCCTGATGAGAAGAGCTCTCTCTCTCTCTGTTTCCTGGTGCCATGTCCCCAGCTACTTTCCTCTACCATATACTTCTGTCATGGTGTTCTGCCTCACCTTAAGCCCCAAGGAATGGAGTCAGCTATCTATGGACTGAGACCTCTGGAACCATGAGTCCTCAAATAAACTTTTCCTCCTCTAATTGTTCTTGTCAGGACTTTTGGTCACAGCAGCAAGAAAGCTGACTAAAACAACTTTCCTCTTATGAGGTGTTTTTTAAAAACTCTCCTCTTTAATGTTTTGCTTTTTTTTGGTACTGGGGATTGAACTCAGGGGCACTCAACCACTGGGCCACATCCCCAGCCCTTTTTTGTAATTTATTAAAGACAGGGTCTCACTGAGTTGCTAAGTGCCTCGCCATTGCTGAGGCTGGCTTTGAACTCGTGATCCTCCTGCCTCATTCTCCCAAGTGCTGGGATTACAGGTGTGCGCCACCGCGCCCGGCTTGTTTTGCATTTTTAAATAGACAAAAAAGAAAAATGCTCAGTTAAAAAGTGGAGAAACTATGTTGTGATTTTAAACTTAGAGGAAAAAATAACAACTTTTGTGGACATTATCTTCTAGGTTAGGGGTTATCAAAGTCTATTCTTCTATGTGGTGTTATATATAAAGTTTTATTGGCACATGACCATGTCCACTTTTTTTAAAACCTATTGTCTATAGCTGCTTTCTCACTACAAGGTCAGA
The DNA here is from genome assembly GCA_025594165.1 of Tamias sibiricus. Lineage (NCBI taxonomy): Eukaryota > Metazoa > Chordata > Mammalia > Rodentia > Sciuridae > Tamias > Tamias sibiricus. The sequence goes on along the minus strand of CM046663.1, from coordinate 119,489,070 downwards.
AGTGAGTAGTTTTGACTGATTCTGTGAGGTCCATAGAGTCTAAACTATTTATTATCTGGTCCTTAAAAAAAAGAAATTTCTGACCCCTGTTCTAAGTTAAGATAATGGAAGGAAAAGTTTCAAATTATCTGAGATGCACAGGGAAAGATGTAAACTGATTTTTAGGCATAGATAAAACTATCAGTTCAATGATGGTTTAGAAAAATTAATTCTTTGGAACATCAGTAAATTAACTTAGAATAAATCAATTTTTGTGAAACTGTATAGAGAAAGTAAATTTGCAATGAATTAATCTGCAAAACTTAAAAGGTATTAGTTACCATCTATTTATAAATCTGCACATTTTAAAAGAATATAAGCACTGTTTATAGGCTTTTGAAATAGCTGAAATTTTATGTAACAGTGTGGAAGAAAGCATAAAATATGTTATAAGATATTAAAATCAACATTAGTAGGAACTTTTCCCTAAAAAAGCGACCTTTTCCCTATTTTTAGACAATTTTTAATGTTTTATTTATTTATTTATTTTTGCAGTACTGGGGATTGAACTCAAGGCCCCACACATGCTAGGCAAGTGCTCTACCACTGACCAAATTACCTTTCTTAAATCATTTTATTTCTCTGAGTTGTAATTTCAATATTTGTAACATGAAGGGGTTACCCTAAAGTGTTCACTTGGGATACTTTCAAGCCTAAAAATGCAAAGCACAAAATAAACTGAAAATCTGAATTGCCTTAAAGGATTTAAATCTCTCAGGAGGATATACCAAAATGTTTAAAATGGACATATCTAGCAAGGGGAGTTGTAGGTCAATTTAATTATCTTCCTTTTACTCCTCTATATTTTCATACACTTTTATAATAAAACAAAACAATAAGAATTACTTTAAAACTTAAAAGCACTGTTCATTGTTTTAAAGTTAAAATTATTTACTAGTCCCACTAAAGAAACAAATATTTAGACTATCACTAAAACGTAAGGATTACAAATAGGTATATTAATTTTGAAGTGTGACATATATAATTTTTATCTTTTGCTAAAATATTTTTCAGTTATGGTTATTAGGTTTTAAGATTATAGAAGATTAACTGTAGTGGTTCCAATAAAGTACTAATGAATAATTACAAATGTTTCTTATGGAACATTTCATGAATATTCAAATATGCAAAAATATGGCATAAAATAATTAAGATTTAGAGAGAATTTAGGACATTATCCTTACTCAATAAAATTTTAAATACATTTAGTCTTGTTATAAGGAATAGCAGTTTAATACTTCAGTTAATATTCCCTTGTTAATAAGTAAACTTTGTTGCATGAAATACATTTTGGGCACTAGCCATAATTTTTCTTTCTGGGTTAGTATTTTATTGTTTTGAACGTAACGAGAAGGAAGTGAATTCTTGTAAGCAGTACCACAGCTCTATTAATCTACACGTTCAATTATTCTGTGGGACAAGTCATATATCCTCTGTAAATAATAACAACTAAGCCATTTATATCTCCATGTCACACTCTCTGCTAACAGTGTCTTGAGAATTCAGATTTATGAAAGCAGAAGTAATGAAATTTCAGCTGTGATAATTTATAAAGGTAAATGTCCCTTAGAGAAGGGCAATATGTAAGTTTCATATAACAACAGAATGTCAAAATATCACATGGCATCCCATAAATGTGTATAATTATTTTCAATAGAAGAAATAAAAATAATAGATAATTTTCATTTCAATTTTTTGATACGCATTAGGATTTTTGTTACTTTGTCATATAACCTGTACACAGCATCTCTGCTGTTAAAATTAGATCATCTCATATATTTCCAAAGTTATATTGATCTCGAGTAAAAACAAAGCATATGGGGGGAAATGGCTTCATGTAACCAGTTTTCTAAATTCCAAGACAGAAAGGATCACCTGTGGAATTTGTTAAACCTGTGACCTCTAGGGCCCCATCCTAGTCCTGCAGCAGAAGGGAGGCTTGCTGGGGGCTGACCAGGCTCTCATCAGCAGGGAAGGCTGAGAAGCAGCCTGTAAGCCCTTACTCACGCTCCTTGCCTAGCTGGTATGCTACTCCAGGTATGCTCCTTGGACCAGAAGCACAGGTGTCACCTAGAAGTTATTTAGAAATGCAATCTGGTGACCTGACCCCAGACCTACTGAATCACACTTTAACAAAATCCTATGCAATTCATGGGCATATTCAAGTTTGAGAAACATGAAATATTCTATTTTTGTTTCCCAGGTAAAAACGAAGCTTCCTTGAAAAATTCCCACTTGTCAAATCCTGGAGTTAAAGTCATCACTGAATTCTGTCCGCTGCGCAAGCACCCCCCATGATAAGGAGCCTCTTTTGTCAGTTCTTCAGGGCCAAATGGTTTCCCTCCTCTAACGCTAAGGCAGGTTCCCAGAGCAGCACAGGACAAGCCAGAGGCTCCCTTGGGGCCCTTGTCCTCTCCCACTCTCACCTTCGCAAGTCTTGCCGTCCTTTCTTAGCACGCGGCCAGTCCCACACTCACAGCGATAGGAGTTTTTGAGGTTTATACAGATCTCACTGCAGCCACCATTGTTGTGCTCACATTCATTTTCATCTGTGAACAGAAACCACACTGTTTCCACCCTGCTGAGCGCAGTGATCTGGTCCCCAGCCCCTTCAGGACTGGCACCTCGTGTCACAACCCCACCCAGCACCGTGGTCCTCAGTCATCACTTCTATCAACCTGATCTCCCCAACCAAGTCCTCCTTTCATCTGTCCTCTGTTGAGGGGAAGGTGTCTAAGTACTTGCCAACTTCTTCCTCCTAATGGAAAAACTATGGGGAAATGAAGTGGCTTTTGTGACCTGGACACACACCTACTTATTTGTGTTGATAAATCTTGCCTTTTTCCATGAGTTCCTGAAAAGTTGCTAAATAAATACAAACTTACAAGTCTAATTGTGTTTTTTTTTTTTTTTTTTTTTTTTTTTTTTTTTTAAATATTTATTTATTTGCTTTAGTTGTACACAATGCGTTTATTTGTATGTGGTGCTGAGGATTGAACCCGGGCCGCGCACGTGCTAGGCGAGCACTTTACCGCTGAGCCACAACCCCAGCCCATAATTGTGTTTTAAATCATGAAATTATGTTTTAAATCAGTGCAGAAGAAAACATCCAATAAAATATTTTGTGTGAGACAGTCTTCTGTTACAACATGATCAGAACTGCCCTCCAAATTTATTTTTAAAATTGAAGAAGTCTCACATTATACTTAAGCAATGATTGTTAACCTCTCAAAGATTCCAGTGAAAGTTATTGACTCTTACCACACACAAAAAAAAAACACCACTGGTAACAAATGCCTACCCTTTCCTTCTTCAAAGAAAGGGAAGCTTTTGCATGGTCCCCAGGAATAACAGACTTGGATGCAGGACATAAGACAGGGACTGGTGTGTAAACAGTCTCTAGGTAACAGGAGGCATGGCCTTGGCCCAGGAAAGGAGATGAGCTGAAACTGAAACACTGCTTAAGTCCAGGACCTCAGAAAAGGTATCCCCTTGCTGTGGTTTGGGTGTGGTTTAGTGTATCAACTCAAAGGTTCGCGTGTTGGAAGCTTGGTCCCTGGTGTGCCTATGTTAAGAGGTGGTGAAACCTTTAAAAGGCAGGGCCTAGTGGAAGGGTGTTAGGTCACTGGGGCACTGCCCTTCCGAGGGATTAATGTGCTTCTTGTGGGACCCCAGTTGCTCTCTGGCTTCTTGTCTTGCCAAGTGATTTCTCTCTTTCTCTTGCACATGTTCCTTCCTGCCATGATGCCATTTGCCATGAGGCCTTCCCCAGAGCTGGGCCAATGTCAGCACCATGCCCTTGAACCTCCAGAACTGTGAGCTAAATAAACCTCTTTCTTTGTAAGTTACCCAGCTTTGGGTATCTCCTCACAGAACAGAAAATGGACTAATACAATGAGATCAAGAGTAGAAGAACTTTGTCAAGTAGCCAGGAGAAGCAATAAGGAGATTCTCTGCCTGAGGCTTTAAGGAAGAAGATTCTTCACAAACAACGGAAAGCCAAAGTCAGTGCCCTGCTATTTCTGAAGAATGGATTTATACTTCCCACATGCTGTGAGGATCTTGAAGCCAAGAGACTGATGTAAGCTTTGGCCTGGACTGGACTGGTAACGCTTCTATGATGCCTGACAGAAGCACATGAAAAACTGCTCTGTAGTAAGACTTCCTCAAACCAGGGAAGGAGAGTGGAGAGCCACCAAAGAATAATTGCAACAGAAAGTGGGTTTGCCATAAAATACTACAAAAGATATACCATGAAAAATAGTAGGCAAGAATATAGGAAGCTTTGGCTGGGTGTGGTGACACACACCTGTAATCCCAGTGAGTTGGGAAGCTGAGGCAGGAAGAGTGCAAGTTTGAGACCAGTCTCAGCAATTTATAGAGGCCCTCAATAACTTAGCCAGACCCTGTCTTAAAATAAAAAAATAAAAAGTGCTGGGGAGTGTGACTCAGTGTAAAGAGCCCCTGGGTTCAATTCCCAGTACCAAAAAGATAAAACATAAAAATAAGAGGAGACTTTGAACCAGAGATAACAGAGTAATCCAAAAATCTATGATACTTTTTTTTTTTTTTTTTTTTTTTTTTTTTTGGTACCGGGGATTGAACTCAGGGGCACTTAACCACTGAGCCACATCCCCAGCCCCTTTTTGTATTTTATTAGAGATGGGGTCTTGCTGAGTTGGTTAGGGCCTTGCTAAATTGCTGAGACTGGCTTTGAACTCTTGATCCTTCTGCCTCAGCCTCCTGAGCCAAGCCACTTAGATTACAGGCGTGTGCCACCATGACTGGCACAAGTATTTTTAAAAATTTCCAAAGATAAAAGAAAAGAATAGTAACAAAAATAAGCATACAAAAAGACAAGGCGGAATCAAAACCAAACCAACACATAAAGCTTGTAGCTTCTGACATAGAGTCAGAAGAGGAAAATCTTAACAGGGCCCCATCTTTCCCACCCTCGTTGTACTGCCTTTGAGGTGTGTGGGCAGAGGCCAACAGCTTCCCAGGGTGTGGATGTGGCCACACTTGGGCTTGCGCTCCTTAGAGGCCTCTGTTCTGAGCCTGGACTACTTACCTTGGGACTGATATTTTAATGTGAGGGAGAACTAAATTTCTACTTATGTAGGCCATTGTCACTTGGGGTTGATTGTTACTTAAAGCCAGTTACTCCCCATACCATGAATCCCCTTCCTAAGGTGCACCCCAGAGAAAATCTCCCTGAGGGCACAAGGCAGCATTCTCATGTTAATTCTAGGAACACACGAAGCAATCCTATCCAGTACAGCATTGTGGGTACAAGCAAAGGATGAAAGCCTCAAAAACAGGGGCCAGAAGAACCCCTGCTAACTTCAAAACAGTAATTTCCCCTGGAGGATGAGGGCAAGGGAGGAACTGGGACAGAGTGCAAGGACTTCTATCTGTAAAATTGTACTTATATTTTAAAAAGAGGAAGCAATATTTGAGTCTGGGTACAGGTGTGTCTGTTATATTATTTTCTTAGAGTGTTCTCTCTGCCTGAAAAAAAAAATGTTATTTTATTTATTTATTCATTTATTTATTTTTTCATTATTGGGTACCAGGAATTTTACTCAGGGGCACTTGGCCACTGAGCCAGGTCCCCAGCCCTGTTTTGTATTTTATTTAGAGACAGGGTCTCACTGAGTTGCTTAGTGCCTCACTTTTGCTGAGGTTGGCTTTGAACTCGAGCTCCTCCTGCCTCAGTCTTCTGAGCCACTGGGATTATAGGTATGCACCACTGCAACTGGCAAAATCATGTAATTTAAAATAAGTAATTAAAATTGTTATTTTAAAACATATTTTTAAAAATTAAACTTAAAAATTGCTATATTTAACTGGAAACTAAATAAAAACTAAAATTGACATGTGCACATAAGCACAAAAATCTGCCTATACTTTAGATGATTCATGATCTCTCTGTAGCCCACAGGCCCCAGGGAGGCACTTGGGGCTTTGATGGGCAAATGTCCAAGACACGTTGTTAAGGATGAGATGTGTATGCTAGGCTAGCTTCAATGTGAAAAGAAAAGGTCAATAAAACATATATTTATTTGTATTTTTATATCTGCCTGAAGAAACCCTGGAAACATACTTAAGAAAATAATACAAGTTTTTTTGGAACACATTTTAAAATGAATTTACAGCACATCTCCATTTGGATGCCGAATTATCATCAGAAATATTCAATCTGCATTTGTAGTTAGTCAATACAGATAAAATTTACAGTTACTCAAGTTGTCCCAGATACTTTTGGTTTTCCAGTGACTACACCAAGTGTAAGTTTTTAAATAAAATAAAACTAAAATTCAGATCCTCAGTCACACCAGCCATATTTCAGGTCCCACATACCCACAGGGGCTAGGAGCCACTATAGCAGCTGAATTCCAGACTGTTGCTAATCACAGCATATATTTGGCTTGAGCTGTAGTCCTGAGCTAGAAAGGAAAACACCCAGAAACAAACTGGGAAAATGATGGAGCTCTGAGGCAGGAAGAGATTTTGATTGACCCCCTTCAATCCCAATAGCCTGTTTCTCCCTCCTGACTAGTTTTTTACCAAAGCACGTCTGGCCATCAGGGCCCAGCACAGTTCCTGGAGAGCACGTGCACTCGCTGGTGTCCAAGCAGCTGCCATGGCATTCCTCATCACAGATGTCATAAAAATCTATGGAAGGATAAAATCACCCTTGTGAGAGGTGAGGACTGGATCTCTCTCCCTCCCTCCTTCCCTCCCCCCCCCCACACTCACTTTTTGTATTAGGGATTGAACCCAGCGCTTTACCACTGAGCCACATCCCCAGCCCTTTTTAAAAAATTTTATTTAGAGACAGGGTCTCTCTAAGTTGCTTTAGGTCCTCTCTAACTTGCGATCCTCCTGCCTCAGCTTCCCAAGCTGCTGGGATTACAGGCATGTGCCACCACCGGAGCACACTCACTCTGGAAGGAGTCATGAAGCAGCCATTGGCACAAGTACCCAGCCACCTTCAAGGAAGTTCTCCTGGCTCAGGGTTTTCATAACTCAAAGGAAAGAGTGCTCAGGGCTCTTCTGTCATTTAGATCAATGACTCTCAATTTCAGACAGGCCTATGGGTGGCATAGGTTTTCTGCAGATCTAAAATGCCACCAAACATGAGTTATAGACCAAGTAAATATTAAGTCCTACTCTGTGCTCTTAAAAATGTATATGGGGCAGGGGTATAGCCCAGTGGTAGAGTGCTTGCCTAGTATGTGAAAAGCCCCTGGTTCCATCCCCCAACACAGCAAATTTTAAAAAGGCACACAGATTTTGATGGTATTAATAACACAGAAATCCACTTTAAAATATTACTGACCTCAAGTGGCTTCTTCCCATTATATATCATTTTCACAAATCAATTGATGCTAACTAAGTACAATGCTGCCAAATGGAGGTTTGAACATCTATCTGTTGATTGCTCAGTTGATCTACACAGACACCTTAAAAGGGTCCTCCATACTCAGAAAGGTCGGAAGTCCACCATTTCAATGACCTGATCAACATTTCATTTTCTAATGTTTTGTTTGAATGGAATAAAGACAAAATGAACCAGAACCACCGTTCAAAGTGATGGTTCCTTTCCCTTCCTATTTCTTTCAGGAAATTTTCAGAAATTCTAGGAATAGATCTCAAAAATCACAATCTGGGCCAGGCTCGGTGGCATATTCCTATAATCCCAGCCACTCAGGAGGCTGAGGCAGGAGGACTGTAAATTCGAGACCAGCCTGGATACTTAAGAAGACCTTCTCTCTAAAGGAAGGGAAGAGAAAGGGGAGGGGAAGGAAAGTCATAATCTGGAGGTATCTTTGGTCTCAGATCAGCCTTTGTTCAGACTTTCAGACACTGCTGTTACCATGACTGGATTTCCTGTGCCACCTTTCTCTCTGACGCCACCGTGGCCTTGTTGGGGAGGAAAAAGCAGCCCAGGCAGTACTCACGCCCACAGTAGACGTGGAAGCAGACGCTGGGTTTGGCCAGACGATACACGTAGTAGCCTCCGGAGCAAGCCTTGACCTCTACTGTGGTGTTCCACAGGCAGCAGTTCCCTTTGAAGCTGGCACAGGCCTGGCGTTGCACAATGCCATCACCTTCTAGGGGGTGGCTCCCATTGAGCCAGACAGGCGCATGGGTTCCGCAGTGGTTTTCTGGTATGCAGAAGGTGGGCATGGCATCCCCTGCCATGCCCGTGAAGCGGTACCACTCCCCATCCACGTGGTTGTCACACAGAGGTGGCCCTTGAGTCTCATCAAGCTCGTGGTCCGTGTTCCTCCAGGGCTCATTCAGACTGATGTAAGCAGAACACGGATCTAGGGCTCAGAAGGAAAAGGGCACCTCAGAGCCACCTAGTGATGTTTCAGATCAGTCCCAACAGCCCAAGTCCACCTTACTGGACTCGAATTTTGACTTTTTTTAAGTTCAAGAAAAAAATTGTCTGAAGTTCCCAAAGTAACTATTTAAGATTCCTCAACTAGATTTAAAAATGCTTTATACATTCATAGATTTTCAACATTATTTCAAAACTATGTGAGTGTTAGATTAAACTATACTTTTTATAGGGAGTGCGGGGTGGTACTGGGCTTTGAACTCAGGGCACTAGACCACCAAGCCACATCCCCAGCCCTATTTTGTATTTTATTTAAGACAGGGTTTCACTGAGTTGCTAAGTGCCTCACTGTTGCTGAGACTGGCTTTGAACTCGCAATCCTCCTGCCTCAGCCTCCTGAGCTGTTGGGATTACAGGCAAGCTCCACCATGTGGTGCCCAAACTATGCTTTTTATCCAGAGTCACCATTCGATGGAAGGATAGTCGTTCACATAGGGAGGGTAGGATTCTACTCAGTGAACTTTGCCTTGGGAAGACCATATTTTGAACACTGTGTTCACACCTGGAGGTTTTTTTTTTTCTTTTCTTTTTTTTCCTAATATTTGATTTTTAGTTGTAGTTGGACACAATACCTTTACTTTATTTATTTACTTTTACCCGGTGCTAAGGATCAAACCCAGGGCCGTGCACGTGCTAGGGGAGTGCTCTACCACTGAGCCACAACCCAAGCCCCCACCTTTTTTTTTTTTTAAATGAAAGTGATTGACTAATTTGTCCAGAGGAAGTTAACCAGTTCTAGAAGAGGGCCTAAAAATTAGTCACTGGAGAAGAAGCTGAAAACTACAGTGTGGGGAAAAAAGAAGACTGAAGAAGACATAAGTTTTTAAAAATCTGGAAATGTCTTATGGAAGAGGAATTAGGTATTTTTTAAAATATTTATTTATTTACTTTAGTTGTACACAATGCAATGCATTTATCTTTACGTGGTGCTGAGGATCAAACCCGGGCCGTGCATGTGCGAGGCGAGCACTCTGCCGCTGAGCCACAATCCCAGCCCTAAGAATAAGGTATTTTATTACAATAACAAACAGTTATGGGAAAGCACATTTCAACTCAGCTATCCAGTCATGGAGAGGCTGTATCACAGTGTTCTTGAGGAAAAAAAAAAAAATTGGATGGCCATGTGTAAAAAAGATTATAGATAGAATTTTGCATTAGTGGAAATTCGACTTGATAAAGAATGTAGTAAGCTCATTTCACTGAAAAGGAAAAGGCCTCAGGTACATATCAGCTGCTCTGAGATACACAGTGTACTGGCAAGTGGTTCCCACAGATAATATGACAGTTTGGGACAAAAAATAAGTGGGATATTGCATTTTCTGGAAATCACACATTTGCAGAGTTACAGATGGCAGGAACAACTTTCTCTTTAAAATGTCCCTGAGGTATTCCAGCGGAGCCCTAGATTATAGTTTGATGTTCCTGGAGGCTAAGGAATGTCCTTAGACTCTCTCTCTTTTCAAATGGGGGGGGGGGCGGTGGGGGGGGGAGACAACAACACCCCATGGAAAAAGAATGGTGGACTGTGTAGCTTAGTGGTAGAGCCCTTGCCTAGCATGCACAAGGTCCTGGGTTCAATTCCATTTGCCTGCTCTCTTGCCAAGCAAGATTTCCAGAGCAATTTCATAGGTGATTACAAATTCATAGAAATATCTCACTCAGTTCCCTCGCTGTAATTTTATAAGAAATGGTTAGACACTCAACCTTTAATGGTTTCTACAGAAATTCTCATAATGACTATTCCATGATTTATAAAGTTTTCCATTAAAGTTAACTGTGATTTCCTGAGTTGCTAAAAGTGCACTTCCTCTCCTGTTTTAGGGTAATCGTGGCATGAACAGAAATTTACCCACTGTCTCCTACAAAACAGTATCTATTTGTCTATCTCACTCGTGTTTTTTTTTTTTTTTTTTAATTGGGGATTGAACGCAGGGGCCCTCTACCACTGCGCTGCATCCCCAACCCTTTTTTATTTTGAGACAGGGCCTCACTAAATTGCTGAGGCTGGCCAATTCAATCCTTTAATAATCTGGCCGCTAGTGTTAAATCCCGTTTTCAGCCACAATTTGGAGCCAGAATTCGGTATTTTGCATACTGATCCTCAATGGGGTGAGGATTCCTCAGCAGGAGGCTTCCCAATCGGCAGCCCAGGGCTGCCTCCCGCGTGGGAGTCCGGGCTCCCAGGGGGCAGCTTCCCAGAGCTTCTCCAAGATGCAGAAGGCGCTGGCATGCAGAGGGCACATGGGCAGGGCCCTTGCTTAGGGCCTTGCTAACTTGCTCAAATCTAGTTTTTAATGTGTATCCTTAAAGATGCCAGAGCAAGGCACAAGCGACCTCAAAGAACTCCAGTTAGAACTCATGATGTTGGAGAAAGAAATAAGGGAAAAATCTGTCAGTAGCTGGAACTGAGACTTGCCCTTGCCTAGTTGGCTAATTTGGGGCCAAGTCTGAGGACAGAGGCAGTTTAAGAGGTGCTTAGTTGGGCTGGGGTTGTGGCTCAGTGGTAGAGCCCTCGCCTAGCACGTGCGCGGCCCGGGTTCGATCCTCAGCACCACGTACAAATAAACGCATTGTGTACAACTAAAGCAAATAAATAAATAAATATTTTTTTTTTAAAAAAAAAGAGGTGCTTAGTCTGTGCAAAAATCATATGTATTTTCAAAGGTCAGGACTAATGAGTTTGTCTTATCCAGATCTGTGCCCTTCAAAGAACAGAGCATTTAGTCTCTTGCATTCATTAAAGGAAAATTTTATCCTCAAATCTAAAAATCATATGTTTTTACTCAATAAACTATAAAAGTACCTAGAATACAGAGGTTATAATTCCTCTTACATATATGCGAATAAATAAATAATTAGTTCATGGAAAAGTGTTGGAGACTGCAGGCCCACAGGAATTCTGGGTGCCCAGGCAAGAGGCTAATGGAACATGTAACAGAAATTCTCTGATGAAAGTAAATTTTCACAGATTATGAGTGACTTTTCTGACATGATTCTAGAAACAGTATTTGAGATGCTGGAATCTAGTTCTTAACGATCTGTACACAATAGCAAATTACAACAATGAAAAGTACATTGTGCCAAGTTCTTGACACCAAACTCACCCAGGGACGACAGCGGGGTGACTGTGATGAAGAGGCAGGTGAGCAGCAGGACCTGAGGCATCTTTCTGGACTGACTGCCAGAAACAGACTGGAAAGTCCTCTTAGTTTGTCTTTGTCTCCTTTTCAATCATTTTTTTTTTTTTTTTTTTTAAGACTTCTAAATTCTTTCAAAGACTATCCAGTATGGGCTTGGGCCTTATCGGAGGAAGAGGATGAGGATGAGTGGGATAAGGTGACCATTGCTCTGGCCTTGACCCCAGATTGAAGTACTGCTTTAAGCTGTCAACAGGGTCACTTTATTGATATTTTTCTTTGGGGGGGTGGGAAACAACCTTGCAGTCCCTCATCCTCCTATTGTTTTCTCTGCAATGAAACCTCTAGTATCTTATCCAGAAGGGAACTCTAAATGAGGGACATCCCATCATGTCAAAAGCTTGTTTTGTGACTTTTAGGAATTGACTTCATGATGTCGCAGCAGTAGCACGGGAAGGGGAGAAGCCTGGATTGTTGGAACTGGTCATTAGGAAGCATCGTGGTCAGATGGTCAGTGAGCTGACAAAAAAAAAAAAAAAAAAAAAAATAGTGACAGGTCCAGGATTCTCTTGAGATGTGCTCAATTGACAATATGTCAATTTTATTATCATCTCTGGTTTCCAAACATCTAAAGAAACAAGGTTTAACTTGTGTTTTTACCCATACAAGCAGTAATTCCTCATCTTTCCATAGTGTCTTTTTTCCAAAAGACTTCAAATGCTTCCGTATTGTTTATTCCACTGATTCTCACACTAAGACAGGAATGAAAAACATTTAGGAGTTACTCATTAAATTAACAATACTCTGGGAAGTTCTTTAGAAGTGTCTAAATTTATTTTTAGACAAAAGTGGTGGTGGTGGGGGGAATAGAGGGAGCTGTATATCTCCTGTAACCAGGCATTCCACACTGATTGCAGGTGTGAAGCTTGCTAGTTCGCTGATAGACCAGTGTGGGGACACCTGTTGTTAGCAAGCATGATTCCTGAAGACAATGTGAGAGGGAAGGATAAAAAGAAGGGTAGAAAGAGGCTTGTTTTTTTTTTTTTTTTTGTTTTGTTTTGTTTTTTTTTTTTTTAATACTATTTTAAACAAAGATCTGAGGGAAGCAAGATTTTTGTTGTTGTTTTGTACTGGGGATCCAACTCAAGACCTAACACATGGCAGGCAGGTGCTCCACTGCTGAGCTACATCCTCAGCCCCTTCTTGTAATCTTACCTTGGCCTGAAACTTTGGGTCCCTGTTGTTCATTCTCTCATACCACCTCCCCTCGGCTGTTACTTCTAATAACCAGATTTTTAGTGACTGGGAAAGGAATACTGTCTTTGAGAAGTGGTCCTTAAGCTTGTTTTTATAATCTCTTAGCATGTCTCCCCCCACCCCCCCAACTCAATGGCATTCAAATTATTGTGGCCTCTTTCCTCTAAAGACATCAGTTCAATTAAGCATAGTGCTTCCTTGGGGCCAGGTGCCATGCTAATCACCAGGTTTTGACAGTGACTAAGGTAAAAATGGTCCCTGTGTGCAACAGTTTAGTCTACCAAGGGGATCGCGTTGATCTGAATTTGCAGTTAGCTACTTTCTCACTGATGTGCTGGAACACAGGTAATTTGAGCACTAGCTTATTAAGCCTGTGGTTTGATGGCAGCAGCCCGTGACTCTGGAAGTGTTTTACTGCAGGGCAGTGCTGCTAAAGTCTCAGTGCTTTTAACAGAATAAGGCCAAATCCCAGTTTCCTGTCCCCAAGAAGGCATCTGAGTGCTTCATACGCGTTGCAGAGAAACAGAGGACGTGTGCATGAGATAAACTGAGATTTGCTGCCAGGATTGATTGCTGGAGTCAAGGACTTTTACCAGATAGCCCTTTGGTTCTGTAAACAAGAATTCCCAGGATGGTAGGATTTTTTTCCCCTTATTTCAAATTTTTTCCTTTTTAGTTGACTTGACCTTTCATTTTTTTTAATGATGAGAATTTTCAAATATATTAAAAAAATTCAAAGGAATAATGAATACCCACTGCAATAATTACTAACATTTTGTTAATCTTATTTCATGCATATACCTAGTGTGCATTTTTAAGACATGGTCTTTTTTACATGGTCATGATGACATTACTACAATTATGAAAATTATTCCTCAATATCTAAATTAATAATTTCTTAATGTCTAATACCCTTGTCCATATTTGAAATTTCCCAATAGTTTTAAATATTTTTACTGCTGTATATAACTTATACTGTATGTTGTGCTTGGTTATGTCACTTTAATTTCCTTTAATGTATAACAGTCTTCCCTTCCTTTGCCCCCATACCATTTGCTGAAGAAACCCAACCATTGGTCCTTTGTAATGTCTCACATTTTGGATTTGGCTGATGGCTTATTTGCAGTATCTTTGAATCTTCTCACCCCTGTGTTTAATGTTAATGCTTGTTCATATTTTTCAATTTTTCTAAAATATGTGCTATTAGAATTTAAAAACAGCTGGGCATGGTGGCGCATGTCTGTAATCCTAGCACTTGGGAGGCTGAGGCAGGAGGATCGCAAGTTCAAAGCCAGCCTCAGCAATGGTGAGGCACTTAGCAATTCAGTGAGACCTTGTCTCTAATAAAATACAAAAAAGGGCTGGGGATGTGGCCCAGTGGTCTGGTACCCCTGAGTTCAATCCCTGATACCACAAAAAAAAAAAAAAAAAAAAAAAGAATTTAAAAACAGCCAGTGTGGTGGCGCACACCTTGCAATCCCAGTAGCTCTTAAGGCTAAGGCAGGAGGGTTCCAAGTTCAAAGTCAACCTTAGCAGCAACTTTAGTGAGGTGGTAAGTAATTCAGTGAGACCCTGTCTCTAAATAAAATATAAAAAAGGGCTGGGATGTGGCTCAGTGGTTAAAAGCCCCTGGGTTCCATCCCTGGTACCAAAAAAAAAAAAAAAAAAAAAAAAAGGAGGGCTGGGGTTGGGGTTGTGGCTCAGCAGTAGAGCTCTTGCCTAGCATGTGTGAGGCCTTGGGTTTGATCCTCAGCACCACATAAAAATAAATAAATAAAATAAAGGTATCATGTACAACTAAAAATTAATGTTTTTTTTAAAAAAAGAATTTAAAAACAAAAAAATACCCTGGTGATACTGAAGGAAGTCAGTGCACACAGGGCAGTGTTAGAAACAGATCAGTTGGGAGGTGGCTAAAGCAATCTGCTGTTCTGGACAGATCTCAGCTAGAATGACAAGTTGAGAGTTACCATATATAAATGGTAACTGAGATGGGAGTGGGTGAGATTACTCTGGAAAGTGAGGTCGAAGGTGGAACCTCGGGGAAGCCTAACATCAAGATGTGGGCAGCAGAACAGGATGTTGTCAAGGAGACCAGCTAGGCAGATTTATGGGAGGAAGCCCATGAATGTAGTCATGGGAGTGGAGGCGTTTTCAGAGGAAGTGTTGCTCAGTGTGGAGTGCATTCCCAAAACATCTGCATATGAAAATTTGTGAGGGTAACTTTATATTCAACAGCATTCCTTAAATTAACCCACATATTTATCCTAAGGAAATAACCACAAAGTGTATCATCGAAGACAAGAAGTTTGAACTCAGAGGGTTGGAAACCCATTTGCAAAGAACTAAAAAGGTTGTTGGCAGTGATAAAAATGAATAACACTTAGTTTTTGTGCAACTGAATTCCAAAATCTACTAAGTTTCCCTTTTCTGTGAAATTCTCCCAGATAGATCAAAAAATTCAATCTGTTTGGTTTTGAAAGCATCTATGTGATTACCACTATACCCTGACAAGCAGGAAACTTCATTAGCATGAGTCAGGAGCCCAGGTTAAGTCTCTTCTATTTACTATAGTCACCACACTCACCAGTCCTCCAGCCAGTGTGGTATTTGATTTCAGGATTGACAGATGAGTTGTGACAGGAATCCTCTCTGTGCCTATTTCCTTCTCTTTAAAACAATGGTTTCTTTAGATCAATGGTTCTCATTAAATCATTATCAGGGCCTGTTAAACACAGATTGCTGACCTCATTTCTAGATTCTGACTCAATAGGGATCCAAGAACTTGCATTTCTAGCAGTTCCCAGGAGATGCCTTGCTGCCACTCCGGATACCACACTAAGAAGACTTCTACTTTTTCCAGCTCTGAAAGTCCACACTCAGTAATAGATTTAACACTACAATCTATCTCCAGTGAAAATTCACTAGCTTTTCTTTTTATTGTAGAAAATATACAATTCACTATGGTAACCATTTTTAAGTGCTCAGTTTGGTGGTGTTAAGTACAATCACATTGTGGTGCAACCATCACCACCATCATCTCCAGAACTTTTTCATCTTCCCAAAACCAAACTCCACACCCCTTACCTAATAACTCTCCTCTCTCCTGACTCTAGCAACCACCATATGTATTTCTATGAATCTGATGACTCTAAATACTTCATGTAGAGTGGAATTATAAAGTATTTGTCCTTTTGTGTCTTATTTAATTTAGTGTAAATTTTCCCAAGTTTCATCCGTGTTTATAGGAATTGAATCAAGGGGTGCTAACAACTGAGCCACATCCCTAGCCATATTTATATTTGAGACAGGGTCTCACTAAGTTGCTTAGGGTCTTGATAAGTTGCTGAGGGTGGATTTGAACTTGTGATCCTCTTGCCTCAGCCTCCTCAGCTGCTGGGATTACAGGCATGCACCATCACACCTGGCAAGAATTTCAGACTTTTATGGCTAAATAACTCATTGTATGCACATGCCACAATTTGTTTATCCCTTCATCTGGACACTAGGGTCCCTCCTTCTGGGCTGTGGTGAATAATGCTATTAGGTACGGATATCTGATTGAATCCCTGGTTTCCAATCTTTTCAGCATATACCCAGAAGTGGCATTACTGAATCATGTGGTAATTGTTTAACTTTTTGAAGAACCACCATATTGTCTTCCAGAGTGTTGGAAACCCACCTGTAGGTCTTCTTTGGAGAAATGTCTATTCAAAGTCTTTTGCCCATTCTTCAGTTTTGTTTTTTATTGTTCACTGTCTTAAAATAAGCTTTATGCTCCTTAGAGGCAGGAATCATTTGTTTTCTTTGCTTAAAAAAAAAAAATCCCCTGTAGTTTAACAGAATGTGTAGAGTATATATACATATTATTTGTTGAATAAAAACGATAGCTTAACATTTTCAATCTTATCCCTTTACACCTTATATCAGTTTCAGTGTTGTCTGTGTTAGGTTGCTATAAGCTGCGTGGGGACAGGACCACAGCTATGCAGGCTCATCCAGTACTACCATATGCTGCACTAAAGCAATCACTTATTACATGCTTTTTAGATAGACCTTCCATGGTTTTGGCAGCATGTGATCTCCTGACTGGCTATTGTGGTAAACTTGTTAAAATGTCTTAAAAATATTTAATCTTCATTTACTGTTGACAAACTTTCTGGATTCTAGGGCAATCAAGGTGTTCTGATAGAATGGAGATTTTTCCTGTAGATGAGGCAAGGAGATCAGCCTCAACACTATTGTGGACTTTCATTCATGGAGCTGGGGCTGGAACTCAGGGCCTTGTGCATGCTGGGTGTGTGCTTTGCACTGAGCTACATCCTCATCTTCTGTTCACTTTGTTAGTGATTATAAAGGTCACTTGATTTATTAGTAGCTTTGGAAAATAATGACCATCTTAAGTAAAGGAAGAGTTAGTGAAATGTCTGTTTTGAAAATAAGGGTCTAAGAAGAAAGCTTAATTTAGTAATGGAATTTTAAAAAATATTTATTTATTTGTTTTAGTTGTACACAATGCCTTTATTCTTACGTGGTGTTGAGGATCGAACCCGGGCTGTGCACGTGCTAGGCGAGCGCTCTACCGCTGAGCCACAACCCCAGCCCTGGAATTTTTAATAAAACTAATTTTAGAAGTAAAAGGCTTTCCACCTGGAATCACAGGAAAATAACTTTCTTTCTGGTTTTGTTTTAAAGGATGGAGATACTATTGTTCAAAAATTGAATAAGTATTTATTGTTCCAGAAGGTACATTGCTTTTTATACATATTTCATAAATGATACAGGATTTTACACATGTTCAATATTTTGCTATTTGCTTAAAGGACTTTTCTCCAGTCCTCCCTCCCTTGCCTCCCACACACCCCAAAAGGATTTGCTCATTGCACTGTGCTGTTTCTTCTTAAAAACCCTGGCACAAACAGGATAAATGGTTTAAAAATAATCCACACAACAAAAATAAATGAGGGAGGGGCCGAAGGACAGGGAAGGAAGTGGGAGGCGGGCCGGGGGCGGGCATGCATCCTTTCATTCCATCATGCCAGTGAAGGGTGGTGGCGGGAGCAGCAGTCTCAGCAGGCCTTTGACCTCTGCAAGGCACCTGGAGTCTGGGTTTGTCATTTAAAGGTTTTCTTTTCATACACAATGATCCCAAAGGAGAAAGAAAAAGAAACTTCTTGTCACATGAGGAGGGATGAGTCATGTGAAAGAGACAATCAGATGTGTAGCAAGCCCCCATCCTCCTTGCCATCCTGTCCCCACAGTCGTTAAAAACATGATATTACGCAAAGATTCCTTTTACTCTTCACGTGCAGATGTCTTCAGGAAATGCGGTAGAAAACATTTGATAGAGAATAAGATCAATTTTTCTTTCTCTCATTGTAAGATAAGAAAAAATAGGGTGGAGAGGGTAGGCTGAAGGAAGCCATAAAAAATGTACTCCTGTATAAAGATAAATTGCACCCTTTGATATCCACACACTTGATTTATAACAACTGGGTGGTGGATGTGGGAGAGCTCACAAACAGTGTGGAAGTGTGTCCTTCAAGATTAATAAAGCCCCCAGACACAGCCGTGCCATCTGGGTGGCCCGAAACTGTCACGCAAGCAGATTAACAGCAATGAGATTATTCTGGTTCTGAAATGGCTACAGAGCTGTGATTTTTAGCCAATTTGTAAACCTTACATCTTCCTGATTTGGTAATACAGCTGAACACCCTCCTCTGATCTGAGTCATAGAGGGAGAGGGACTTACCAAGAGGATAGGTATTTAAAGGAGGGAAATTTTTCCTCCTCTGAAAGACTAATTGTAAAAAACAAAACAAAACAGAGAAACTTCATGCAGTATTGCCAATGATTTCTAGATACTGATCCAGAGCACTGGGATATATAGACATTTAAGAAGGTATTAAGGGATAATCCAAAGTGTCAATTATCAAACAGTCATAGTCGGTTCCAATCATCATTTGGATAAAATTAGTGTAACCAACAGGGAGGTGGTCAGAAAAGGGGTACTGGGGGGAGAGATTCCTGGTAACTTTGCAGAGACTGGGTTCAATTTAAAATAAATGCTAATGATATGGGCTCAGACTCTGTTGCCACCCACATATCATGAGGATTTGCTTTTCAGGTATATTTATTTATTCCTATGTCAAAAATAAGAAACGTTAAATTAAAAAAAATAGTGCTGGGTGGGGTGCTGGTGTGTTACTGTTTTGCTGACCCTGCGAAGAAGATGCAAGAAACCAACACCCCCAGCATTGTTTTCTCTTTGTGAATCTCTCAACTATATAAATGCATCATTTTCGTTCCGAAACTGAGATGCTTGATTAAGACAATATTCACTAAGCCCTTTGAGCTTATGTTCCACGATGCCTGATCCTCAGATTTTAACATTCCTTTCTTCTCTAAGATCCTTTTTGTTTTATAATTACAGGTAAAAACCCTCTACCCCCACATGGCTCCCAGCTTCCGCCTGCAATGCTTTAATTAAAAAGGCAAGAGTTATAAACAGGTGTTCTTTCTGCCGGGATTCATAGGCTCTTTGCAGATCAATCTTTTTCACCAATTTGTCGGAGGGGGAGATGCACTTGCAATGGGTCTCTCAGTCTCTTAAGATCCATTTCTGCCTAAAATAGAAACAAAAGGTGAGTAAAACTAGCTAGTGAAGCTTTCAATGACATTACTGCCTATGAGTAAAGGAGACTCTTTCTTCCATTACTATGAGTCAAAGACATCATCTCAATTACTCTGAAAATCAGAAGACAACAAAGAGAGAATCCAAAACAAGTCTGTGTTTTGCAGTTTCAGCTGTCCACAAAGCCTCCAGAAAAGCCAGTGCTACTAAAGGGGTAGGACTCAGATGCTCTGGAGAACATCAAAATACACAAGTCTGATGGTGATTCTCCAGTGACAGGCCCACCCACAAACCTTTGCAAGGAACCAAAACTTTAACTTGGGCTACTTTGATTTGATGAATACATCTTCATTCCATTTTTCTTTTTTTTAAATTATTTTTTATACTAAGATGTTATAAATGACAGCAGAATGCATTACATTTCATATTACACATATAGAGCACTTTTTTACAAATCTCAGGTTGTATGCAAAGTATATTCACACCATTCGTGACTTCATACATGCACTTAGGGTAAGTCTTTTGTGACTTCCAAGATTTTTATTTATCCAGAGACTTTATATAGCTAATATCAGTTTAAAATTTTCACTTAGTTAATTTTGAAACAAGGAAGTGCAATCAACTTCAGCACTTCCAAAACCTCCCCCATGCTTGGGCCTCATCCTCAAGTTGGATTAATAAGCCTGGATTAATAAGCCACTGAAGCATCTGTATTTGTAAGAGCTCCAGGGGTGCATACCCTCCAGTTGAGAACCATCAGAGGCAGTAACAGAAGACAGTGCAGTTAGGTTGAAGCAGGAAGATGGACTAAGTCTATTCAAAGCATCTCTTATCACCAAAAAGGACCTCTACAACCTCCCCAGAAAAGGTCCAGAGGAGTGCAACAAAAAGCATTGAAGAGGATGGAAGATCTTCTAAGGACTGTTGAAAAACTACTAAGGTTACAAAACATTTATGGGTAAAGGAATGAGGATTAGGAATGAGAATTTATTCATCAAAAACAAAGATATCGGGAAGCCGGGCGTGGTGGCGCACGCCTGTAATCCCAGCACTTTGGGAGGCTGAGGTAGGAGGATCGCGAGTTCAAAGCCAGCCTCAGCAATGGTGAGGCACTTAGCAACTCAGTGAGACCCTGTCTCTAATAAAATACAGATAAAAGGGCTGGGGATGTGGCCCAGTGGTCGAGTGCCCCTGAGTTCAATCCCCGGTACAAACAAACAAAACAAACAAACAAACAAACAAACAAACAAAGATATCGGATTGAAGGAGATATACCCAGAAGTTTCAAGAGGTAGCTTCTGTGAAAAATAAAATACATCATTCTTTTTAAAAAGCAAGTTCTAGTTTAATAAATTCTGACCTGTGCCTGACAGTTCTTCTTATCTGGATTTTATGTTTGCCCTATTACTATCTCACATTTTAGCCTTTGGGTCAATTATTGTAGAAAGATTAAAAAGAAGAGAGAAAAGTGGAGAGTTCTAGTTGAAAAACAGATCACTCAAAAGAAACAAACTTTTGAAAAGTTAAGATAGGAAAGTTTAACTTTCCTGCTAGTGTTAACAGGGTAAGCAGGACCATCTTTTCAGCTGTTTGTGTTATAAAACCTACAGAGGTGCTTATTGCTAAAATAGTCATTTTTATTAACTGAGGAGTAATTTATACAGGAAGAAGCTGGTTGAATCACTCTTTCAGTTTACCCATGTGAAGTACTGTGGTTATGGATAATAACTTAAGGTCATAGAAGGTGGGGTTGGGATTTATTTTAATTTTCACAAAACTTACCTGAGCAATTGCATCCTTGAGTTGATTATATTTCTCTAGGTCAAAACGTGACTTTTTGGCTCCTTTATGGAAAAATAGTAAGTATTGTCTGTCTCTGGCTTCTGGATAAACATATTCCTACAAAAATAAGGAGAAAAATGATTAGTTCTTAGCATACTACCCTCACAAAATAAGCATTTACTGTTGATTAGATTCAATACATACGCTCACGACACAGAAATGTTCTGTATTGCTTCTTAAATATTTTCTCTTTTCTTTGTGTTTTGAGGCAAGTTCTTGCTATGCTGCATAGGCTGACCTTGAATACCTGCCTCAGCCTCCCCAGTAGCTGGGACTACAGACTTGTGCCACTGCACCAGGCTGAGATTCCTCTTTTGTAGCTGTGATTTATTCATTTCCATTGCCATGCTATATTATATTGTATGATCACATTACAATTTATTATCCATTCTGCTATTGATAGGCTATTGGGTTGTTTCTCAGTTTGAGTTACTATGTATGAATAACACTTCTAAGAACACTTTTGGACTCCTCTTCTCTGTTGAGTTGAATCTAGGAGTTCAAATCCTAGATCACAGGGTATGTACATGTACAAATTCAGTATGTGATGTCAAACAGGTTTCCAAAATGATTGTCCCAACTATACTCCTATGAGCAGGATATGAGAGTCACCATCATGCCACATCCTTGCCAATACTTGCTGGTTTAAATACTTAGCCATTCTAGAGTGTGTCTATGGTAGTACTATTTCATTTTTTAAACACAGACTTATTGAGATATAATTCACATATAATTTACCCTAATTAAGTATAATATTCAATGGTTACTAGTATTTTCACAGTTTTGCAACCGTTACTACGACTTTAGAAAATTTTTCATCACCCCAAAAAGAAACCCTATATCCTTTAATGGTCACTTCTCATCTTCCCTAACACTCCATTTCTAGACAACTACAAACTTATTTTGTATTTCTATGGATTTGCCTATTCTGGATTTTTCATTTAAGAGGAATTATGCAACATGTGATCTTTAGCGTCTGGGTTTTTTCACTTAGCATAACATTTTCAAGGCTCATCCATTTGTAGCATGTATCAGTATCTGACTTCTTTTCATTGCCAAATAATATTTCACTGCATGGATATACCACATTTGTCCATTAATCAGTTGAGAGCATTTGGGTTGTTTCTACTGCTATCAGAAACATTCACATTCAAGTCTTTGTGTGGACATTATAGTTTTCATTTCTCTTGAAGATATAAGCATTTTTCCAATCACTCATGAAACTCAGGCCTTTTCATTTATTACTGGTATTTGTATCTCCTTTTGGAAGTGCTATTTACATCTCTGGCCATTGTTTTTTTTTTTTTTTTTTTTTTTGTCCTATTCAACTGGCTGTCTTTTTATTACTGATCTGTAGGGCTTGTTGATATATTCTGGATATGGATTCTTTATTGGATTTTTGTACTGCAAATTTCCCATGCTAATCCTCTTCATGGTGTTCTTTAATAAACAGAATTTTAAAACTTTTTTTTAAAATTTTGTTTGTTTTTATGTGGTGCTGAGGATCAAACCCAGTGCTAGGCACATGTGCTAGGCAAGTGTTCTATCACTGAGCCACAACCCCAAACCTAATAAACAGAATTTTAATGTAGCCTCATTTTTCATTCTTATCCTTTATGGTTAGCATTTTTCACTCCGTGTAAGAAGTTATTCTCTATTCCATAGTTATTAAGATTCTCCTATATTATCTCCCAATAACTTAATTGTTTTACTTTTTTAAATATTTGTTTTAGTTGTACATAATGCCTTTATTCTTACGTGGTGCCGAGGATCGAACTCGGGCCGTGCATGTGCTAGACGAGCGCTCTACTGCTGAGCCACGAACCCAGCCCTGTTTTACTTTTTGTACTTAGATCTACAATCCAACTCAAATTATTTTTGTTGAAGGTGTAAAGATAGGGTCATTTCATTTTTGTAAAATGAATACTTGACATCCATTGCACCATTGTTCTAGCACCATTTATTGAAAAAGACTCTCCTGGGCTGGGGTGTAAATAGCTCAGTACTCAGTAGTAGAGTGCTTGCCTAGCATGCATGAAGGCCTGGATTCCATCCCCAGCTCTGGGAGAATAAACAAAACAAAACAATACTCTCCTTTCTTCACAGTGCTATCTTTTTAAAATTATAAAGTTAATTTATACTGGGTCTGTTTCTTCATGTTTTCTATTCTATTGGTCTATTTGTCTATCCTTGTGCTATGGTCTTAATTATTCACGTTATAACTACAGTTGTAGTCCTCATATGTCATGGAGCAAATGTTCTCCCCTAGATTTTCTTCAAAGTTTATAGTTTTTTCTTAGTCCTTTAGATTTTTGTATAAATTTTAGAAGGAGTGTATTCCAATCTTTTATTGCATCCCAAATCTGTTGAGATTTTGTTTAGAAATGCACTGAATCAAATAGATCAGTTTGGGTAGAACTGATCATGCAATATTTGTAATATCATTTCATTTATTAGGTCTCTTTCATCTTTTTCTGTAAAGAGACCTTGCACATATTTTGCATGATTTATTTCTACATATATATATTTAATATTTATTTATTTGATTTAGTTGTACACAATGCATTTATTTTTACGTGGTGCTGAGGATCAAACCTGGGCCGTGCATGTGCTAGGTGAGCGCTCTACCGCTGAGCCACAATCCCAGCCCCTATTTCTACATATTTTTATTTATTTATTTATTTATTTATTTTTTTTACCGGGGATTGGACTCAGGGCACTCGACCACTGGGTCAATCCCCAGCCCTTTTTTTTTGTATTTTAATTAGAGACAGGGTCTCACTGAGTTGCTAAGTGCCTCGCCATTGCTGAGGCTGGCTTTGAACTCGCGATCCTCCTGCCTCAGCCTCCCAAAGTGCTGGGATTACATGCGCCACCGCCCCAGCTTCTACATATTTTTAAAAGCTGGGAAAAAAAAAAAAAAAAAAAAAAGCTGGGGTGTAGTACAGTGCTTGCCTATTGTGCATGAGGACTGAACACTAGGTTCTGGATTAAATCCTAAAAGAAGAAAAAAAAGTCATTTTAAGTTCCTTTAAAATTTTTCATTTTCTGTTTGTTGCTACTGTAGAGACATGCAATTGATTTACATATATTTACCTTGTACTTGGTCACTTCATGAAATTTATTTTTGGATTTTAACCAATTATCTGTACATTTATTTTAATTAATTAAAAAATTTTGGGTGGTGTTGGGTGGGGTGGCATGGGGGGCAAACCCAGAACCTCACACGTTAGGCAAGCACTCTACCACTGGGCTATACCCCCAGCCCTCTTTTAATTATTTTATGTACAAAATCTGTGAATAATGCCAGTTTTCTTTCTTTCATAGTTTTCCTTGCCTTTCTCTCTGCTAGGTTCAAAGTTGAACCCTATTCCCAGGCAATGAAGGGATATTAGAACACTGTCTATTTACCCACGCTAGAATTATATGCCATTGTTGAATAATTTCATTCTCTTTGTACTTTAAATTCCAGTTATAACTGTTTTATACATTTAATATTCACTTAGATCCACTCATGGACCTGCCATTCTTATTGCCTTCTTGTTTCTCTCATTTTCCATCTGTGAGATCCCTCCTGCCTGAAGAACATTTGCTTCCAATACCCTTTCGTGTTTCTTTTAATGCAGATCTGATGGTTTCAGATTCTGTCTGAAAATACCTTTATTTCACCTCTATTCTGAATGGACGTATTTTGCTGAGCATAGAATTCTGCTAGTCATTTGCTTCCAACACACTGAAGCCACCACTGCACTGTCTTTGGGCTCAGAGCTGCTGCTGGGCAGGCAGCACTCAGCCCTTTGAAAACAAGCTTTTCTGTTACCCTTTGGCTGCTTTGAAGATTTCCCCTTTGGTGTTGGTGTTTGAAGTTTTGCTATTGATGTGTCCAGATGTGGATTTGTTTTTCTTTATGTTGGTTGGTGTTTGTCTGGATTCTTAAATCTGTAAACTGATGTATTTCATCATTTTGGAAAAATTTCAGCCATTAGCTCCTAAAATGCTTTTGCTCATTCTCTTTTCTTCTTTAAGACTAAAATAAAATTAAATCTACATTAGAACTTTTCACTATGTCTTACCCTTTTCTGTATTTTACATCTTTTTGTCTTCCCATACATAATTTTGAATAATTTCTTTTATATATATATTTGAATAGTTTCTGACTTACTCCAGGTCTCTATTTCTGCCTTTAGTTAGGTCTAATCTGTTGTTAAATCCATCTATTATATTTCATTTCTAGAATTTTTGCTTGGTTCTTTAAAACTAAAACTGAGTTATCTGTCAATGTGCTCAACCTTGACTTTCAGCTCCCTAAATGTAGTAAGTATAATTATTTTAAAGGCTATATGTGAAAATGCCAATATCTAATCCCTCATCTGTGTCTGCTTCTAATGTTTATTGTTTCTTTAGAAATTTCCTTGTGCATGCATTTTTTTATTGTATGGTTTTGTATTTACAAAATTGTTAGTTTAGGATAATGTAATCTCCTCTCAGGGATGTTTATGTTTCTTCTGCCTGGAACCTGTAAGCACTAGTACTTTGGGATTACCAGTATTCTGCAACTACCCCAATCTAATTATAGGACTGAAATGAATGAAAGAAGAGGTGTGCTTTCTAAGAGGGCCTATAACAGGTTCATCCTTCTGCAGTGGGGCCCTGCAGAGGTTCCAAACCAAAGCAAGAGTGTTTGACCTATGTTAAGCAAGCCCTGGACACCAGTCTCTGTGGCTTTGGTCCCTCAAAGTTATTGTTATGGTCTGGATATGAGGTGTCCCCTCCCTCCAAAGCTCCTGTGTTCATGCAGGAATGTTCAGAGGTGAAATGATTAGATTCTGAGAGCTGTATCCTAATAAGTAGATTAATCCACTTGATGGATTAATAATTCAAATAAACTGGGTGGTAATTGTAGGCAGGTGGGGCATGGCTAGAGGAGGTAGGTCCCTGAGGACATGCCCTTGAGATTGTATCTTGTCCCCCTGGCTCCTCCTCTTCTCTGCTTCCCAGCTGCCACCAGCTGAGCAGCCTTCCTCCTCCATGCCCTTCTGCCACGATGTTCCCCCTCACCTCAGGGCCAGAGCAATAAAGTCAGCTGACCAGGGACTGAACCCCTGAAACTGTGAGTCAAAATAAACTCTTCCTCCTCTATGTTCTTGTCAAGTATTTTGGCTACAGCTAAAGAGAGCTGACCAACATAGTTATCAAGCATGGTTCAGGTTCTTGGTCTCTCCATAACACTCTTCTTAATCTTATACAAAGCCTCAGAGGGAAAGGCTCTCCTGAACACCAGGCCTGCCTGCTTGGGACTCCTCTTCTTCTAATCCCTGCTGCTTGTTTTGGTCATTTTGTTAGTTCTCTACTATTTTCAGGCAGATATGTATTGTGTTTTGTCTAACAACTCTAACTTATCCTAATGGGATTGTGTGATTACCTCATATGCCATAACCAGAAGAAGCAAATATTAAGTTATCGATGAGGATGAATCTTGAATGAATAGTAGAAAAAGGGTCCATGGAAGCCTTTTAAAAATGGACAAAATTGAGGTCTGAATCACTAACATTAAGGAACAACTGATGGATTAAGCACTTGAGGCAAAGCCCTCTACTGTCTCCTAAATTGCTGTTACTATGTTGCTTACTTCTCTTTGTTTAGGATGTTAAGTGGAAATATAAGCTAAATTTATTCAAATATATTCTGTGCTCTCTCTTTGGGGCATTAAGCATTAACTGAGCAACTACATGTTAGAATCTATTCTAGAAATTTCATGCTTTGACTCTTTTTTTTTTAATATTTTTATTTATTTGCTTTAGTTGTACACAATGCATTTTATTCAATAATGTATTTTATTTGTACGTGGTGCTGAGGATCGAACCCAGGTCGCCCACGCGCTAGGCGAGTGCTCTACCGCTGAGCCACAATCCCAGCCCCATCATGCTTTGACTCTTTGTGCAAAAAGATACCGCTTAGTTATGAGAGCCAGAATGGGAGAGATTGAAAAGAGGGAACACATACACACACACACACACACACACACACACACACACACACACACACACAAAACCACAAGCAGTGCCCCATTCCACACTATGATATGATTTTTCTCTAGCAATGTTTAGTACCTTGGGTACAGAATAAAGGGCCAGACACACCCCAAATCAGGAGTCTGTAGAGTACTTACAGCAGGAAGGCAAGGGGGCAGGGATTCTAGGATACTAAGAGACTGGCAATAGGTCTAAAATAGAAAAGGAAGCAATACAGACAGTATGTTGTGGTAAAAAATTGAGATAAAGATGTCAGTAGCCTAGCTGGGCACGGTGGTGCACGCCTATAATCCCAGCATTTGGGAGGCTGAGGCAGGAGGATCACGAGTTCAAAGCCAGCCTCAGCAATGGCGAGGCACTTGGCAATTCAGTGAGACCCTGTCTCTAATAAAATACAAAAAGGGCTGGGGATGTGGCCCAGTGGTGAAGTGCCCCTGAGTTCAATCCCCGGTTCCAAGAAAAAGATGTCAGCAGCCTAAAAGTCTTGATGAGGTCGAAGGAGAGAGTGGGGAATAAAAGCACTAGAAAGAAAAGAAATTGTGATCAGAAATGTGTATACTGATTATATCATAAGTAATATAGTTCTAGGAAAGACGGTCCTGGATGGCCATGGAGGTGGTTTACTGGAGCAGAATACAAATGATGGTTGAAGAAACTGAAAAGAAGGAAGATATTAAATGCTAGGCTGCTGTTTCTTAACCTTGTCTTTCAACACCCCCACTCTTTTTCTAGACATTTTTTTCCCCTGATTGTTCCCTTCCCCAAAGAAGATTTAATGTTAAAGTTATAATGTATATCTTTTTATGTACTGTAACACCTGAGATGTTTTTACTCCCCAAGAACCAATTTTCACCACCTTGGGGCAACATCCCCTCTGTTGTAAAATATCAGACTGGTATGTGGGATGGGGTGAGCTACACACATGCTGACTGTCAATTCCTATTGTCAGTCTCCTTTTCCATCTGGCACTCAGGTGCTCAATATTCCACTGGGTTTTATTATTTCAAGGAACTTGCCATCATACATTTTTTGTAGCTTAAAATACTATTGGGATATATTTAGACTGCTAACTAATGAAGCATCTTACTGTAACAGTTTATAAGAGTTTAAATGTTATTGAACAGGCACTGTGCTTCATGGTGTTCATTACAATAGCAGTTAGGTAAAAGAATATCTAACATAAGAAACTAATATTTACATTTTATTTGGTCAGTGTTTCCTGGTTCATAACTGAGTAAGTGGCTAACTTGTTTACTACTGCTATTTTGCAACTTGTCACTTGGGGGCAGCAACAATGTTTTGGGAATCAGAAGTGGAACATTTAATAAAAAAGATAAGGTACTGAATAAGATCCTACCACTCGATAATGAGAAGAAAAAAAGTGCTGACATTGTGTTCAAGTCCAATATCTTGCATTAATCTTTAGTTCGAGAAAACATTTACAAAACAGCTTCTCATCAGCAGTAATTATTTCTCCAACATGTTTCTATTTGTATTCTAGATTCAGATTAATTATGGTTTTCAGAGGTAACTACTTATAAATAAAGTTAACAGAAGGTAGTATGATAATTGAGTGGAAATAACAGCGTATGGGGAAAGACACATCTGAGTTCAGTTTCCGGACCTACAATAAACCACACATACTACTTGGATAGATTATTTATCCTCACTGAACCTCAACTCCTCATCTTTAAAATGGGGGTACATACTTATAAAGTTGAGATTAAATATGTATATGTACATATTTGTGTTACTGGTATAAAATGCCGGACACATAATTAACCTCAGGAAAAGGTAGTTCACAGTAATGACCAAGTAAAAGGCATGGGACTTTCACAGAAGTATGAAGAATGCTTAATCTTTTCTCAGTAATCAAGGAAATGCAAAGTCTACATGGAAATACCATTCTGTTCTTGACTGGCAAGGATACATCACAGGTGCTCTCTACATTCAAGGTATAACTGGAAAAGCTCTAGTTTGTGGCTGATGGCATGGCTGTCATTTATTTTATATGTTCAGTTCACTCACAGTCTTCCAGATGTAAGGTACCATATAACATGGCAAGGAAATAAAAACTGAATAAAACCAAATACCTAGCCTCAAAAGATACCATAATCTAGTATGAGGGAAAAGACGTTGCATGAGATGGCGCGAGATGAGTGAAATGAGAGGCAGTGTCACACAGGGATTCAGAAGGAGAGACAGAAGTCAACTGGAGAGAACTAGTCAAAAGTCCACGAAAGACAAGCATGAATTATGCCAGGAAGGAATCAACAGGGGGAACTTTCTCAGTTGAAAGAATGATATGAAGTGGAAATGAAGTTGTAGGTAATTCAGGACATCTTGGTGGAACAGAGACCATAATTTGGTTGTTTAGAATACACAGTACAGACACAGAGGCGTTGAGAGTCATTTGAAAAGGACAGACAGCAACCAGCCAGTTAGGAGCCTTGTCCAGAACTGTGATTAGGTAGGAATGATATAGCTGTTCCGTTTTGGGACTAGATGTGTCAGACTCTGGGCCAACATTAGAGGCATATGAACAGTTTACTTTCTCTTGTCTTTACTAGACAAGCTGGGAGGCCCAGAAAGGTTAAGTAATGTTCTCGTGTTTTCATTTTCCCCCACACAAATAGGCCCATGACCACTGATCTAACCACAGAAACATATGTCAGTAGCATAACGTCAGTAGCAGCTACAAAAAGTATGAGAAGCACCCCTCAGCTTTCTTCTGGCACATAAGAAAAGGAAAACATTTCTCATGTGCCTTAGTTATTTTAAATGTTTGTCATTCAAGGGAATACCAGGTTGGATTTGTGATGGCATCACAGATATAGTTATAAGAGACAATAGGAGCTGGGGATATAGCTCAGTGGCAGAGCATGTGGGAGGCCCTGAGTTCCAGCCTCAGGCACACATACACACAAAAATAAAATAAAAAATTTAAAAAAAATTTAAAAAGATGATAAATCTCTCATATCTTCCAAAGTGACAATATGAATTTCTAAGATACTTAAACTAGCAGTGACAATGAAAATTTGGTCTAGATTAGATTCTTATATTCAATAAACAAGCCGTGGTTGATAAAAAAACAGAATAAGAGTGTGCAGAGATTAGGTATCTAATTTTCACCTCCATACCATGAAGTAAAAAGAACAAGAAAACATTTACCCTTTAATGTACATAGAAGTAGTTCAGGGTTTAATTCAAGTATTTGATTATTTATCATCATTTCTCCATTCCAAGAACTCAATAAAAAGTGTGATACCCAACTGTTCAATTAATTATAGGACACATTAAAAAAATCAAGCCCAACACAGTGAACAAGTTATCCACACTGGCCACTCTTCTCCTTTGTGCCCCTATTCCATTCTTATTAGAGTCTATTTTTCTGAATGCAATGGTATATATGGCTATCTTAATGACCTGTGAGCTCCTTGAGGGGCAAAAGCCATGTTACATACTTACCTCTCCAGCTTTAACACCTACAACAGTGCCTGATACTTAAGTGACACACATGCACATATGTGTGTGTGTGTTTGTGTGTGTGTGTGTGTGCATACAAGATAGATGAATATTTAAAGAGAACTGGTCATGGAAAGAATGTGAGAGAAAAGAGAGCTACTTAAACAAGCAAGACTTTACTACTGTCTCATAAAAAGTTATTGGAAGAGGAGTTCTTACCTGGCGTGTCATTACAAAATATGCATACATTGCCATGGCACTTCCGTAAGTGATAAAGTAGGTGACTGGCTCCATGATGTCCCAGGAATATTCCCACCAGGTAAGCCGGGCCAAAATGCCAAACTGTGTGGCCATGTAGGCAAGGCCACCCCATAGCACCAAAGTGGTCCTCTTCTCAGCTTTTCTGCTAATTTCAATTCGTACCTATTGGGTAAAAATGCTCAGTCGTAAGTCATTTGACATGAAACCAATTTAAAAGGCTTATAAACTAGTCTATGCCCACTAAAGAAAAAAGACTTAAAATCAAGACACAAGTTAGATTCAATTCTAGTAAATAGCAACTGTAGTGTTCACTGAATAAAATATCTTACAGTAACAACTAAGGTTTTCATACATTATTTAAATTTTACCCTAAAAATAAGTGAAAATATAGGGGTGAGCTTCAACAGCTCTTCATCCAGCCACAGGATTATCTTCTTTGAAAGAGGAAAATGAAAACATACTAATGGTCTCTCACTGTTGTGTGCAACATTTAACCTCTTACCAGTTTTAACTCAAGTGCTATACTAGGGACAGAACAGCAGGTAAGTCAGAACATGGAGTCTGGATTCAAGTGGGTGAGTTCAGAGCCCTGATCTGCAAAACACCACTAACTTTATTATAGAGTCATTCTGAGGATTAACAAGGGAATGCAGGTAAAGATACTTAGCGGAATTCATGGCATATGCTAAACATTTGTAAGACATTAGAAAAGTACAATATTACAAGCATTTATTCCCTTCCTTATCAACGAAGATAGAGACACATGCCATACAACATTTCAGCGATGGACCCATGCATGATGATGGTCCCATAAGGGAACAGTGGAGCTGGACAATTCCCATCCACTAGTGGCAGCATGGGTGCTGTGATGCCAGAGCACAGTGCGTTACTTAGGTGTGTGTGATGCTGGTATAAACAAGCCTACTGCACTGTTAGTTGTATACAATACAATCATGTATCGTGCATGATTGATGATAATATTTGACTATGTTACCAGTAGGCTTATGTATTTACTAGATTATACTTTTTAATTATTATTTTAGAGCCATTCTTCCTACAGTTACATCAGCAGCAGCCTCAAACATTTCACGCTCACTCTGCATGAAAAGGCCATGTTGCGTGACTGACCTAGACCATGGAGGTCTGTGTAAGGACACTCTAGCATGTTCTCACAATGAAATCACCTAGAGACACATTTATCCCTGTCATTAAACTAACCATGATTGTACTTGCATCATCATAAAAAATTAAGGGTAATGTGTTCCTTGTAAAACATTCTAAAAAGTACAAAGAAAAATCAGTAATACTCCTATTACTTATTAGCATTCCTTCTGATTGTGAATATGGATTATATATACTGTATATAGCTATATGCATGACACATTTAAAAATTAGATCATAATTTACATATTGTTTAGAATTTACTTTCCATAACATATCATTCATGTTTATCATTAATGTTTTTTGTAGTAAATTAGATTTACATAATCATTTTAAGTGCTGTATAATATTCCTTACAGTATTCATTCTTAATTTGGCTAAAATAATTATCCACTATACTCAGAAATTATTGCAATCTTTGTTTCAAAGATGATAAATCTGATTTAAGGCAATGCATTTAGACCTCAGAGCTCTAAGTCCATTATCAATGCTCCAAACTATTCCTATTTCTTTCTTAGCTTTGATATGGACTTTTAAGGTTCAGCCTTGTAAACTAATGGGCTAATTTGACAGACATGACTCAATTACAGGAAACTTAGAAGAAAAAACAAACACATGTGCATATTTGCAGGTGAAGGGTCTGAGATTTTGATGGTCACCTTCTCCAGGGGAGCCAGCTGCTCTTTGAGGTTTTCTAATCTCTCAATAAGCTCCCGCTCCTTGTTTAACTGGTGCTGCTCAATGCACAGCGTGGTGTAGAGCTGTTGAACCAGTGTCTTCACATCGTTAAGCGTTGCTGCATTTTCATGGCTTAAGAGGTCTGAAAGAAAGGGGTTAAGTTTCCTTGAAAAATGTATGCCTTAAACATGACAAGAGGGGCTGGGGTTGTGGCTCAGTGGCAGAGTGCTTGCCTAGCACGTGTGAGGCAGTGGGTTTGATCCTCAGCACCACATAAAAATAAATAAATAAAATAAAGGTATTGTGTCCATCTACAACTAAAAAATAAAAATAAAAAATAAACATGACAAGATTACAAGGCAGATTCATCCATTATAGATGTGCTACCTTCAGTGTTAAACTGAAGGAAAGTAACAGTTATTTTTAAACAATGAATTGTCCACAAATCTAGAAAGTAAGTTCATATTTAGGTAACTCAAATGTTTGAAAGTGATATTCACCATTATTTTTAGAAGCCTACATAATACAAATGTGGCTACAGTTAAGGAAAATACTAAGAAAAATAATGCCAATAATAATAATCTTCAGGAAGGCAGATGTAGCTCAGTGGTAGAGTGCTTGTGTGAGGCCCTGGGTTGATCCCCAGCACCACAAATAAGAACATTCATTAGATAAGGCAAAATTAAAACAAATGTTAAAAACTAGTAGAGAGGATTTTTTTTGTTTTTTTGTTTGTTTGTTTTGGGTACCAGGGACTGAAGTCAGGGGCACTTGACCACTGAGCCACATCCCCAGTCCTATTTTGTATTTTATTTAAAGACAGGGTATCACTGAGTTGCTTAGTGCTTTGCTGTTGCCGAGGCTGGCTTTGAACTCTCCTCGAGATTCTCCTGCTTCAGCCTCCAGAGCTGCTGCGCTACCACACCCAGCAAAAACTAGCAGAGAGGTTTTGGATCAATCTGATGATCATGCTTATTAAAATGCTGATCTATAGTCAGCTTCAATAGAGCACTACACCTGTAATCCCAACTGCTTGGGAGGCTGAAGCAGGGGGATTGCAAGTTTGAGGCCAGCCTAAACTACTTATGGAGACCATCTCAAAAATAAAATACAAAAGGTCTGAGGATGCAATTCAGTGGTAGACATGCACAAGGCCCAGGATTCAGTCCTGGGTACCTTTCCACAAATATACAAATGCTGATCTATAATTTATCTGTGGTCTTGCCATTTTAATTGTTTTTTTTCCTTTAGAAACTCCTGAGAAAAATTATACAGTATTTCAAATTTGTAAATACAAAGGTATAAATGAAAATAATATCATCCTAATAATCTTAACCTCCCATGCTTCTTTCCCTTGCCACACTAACTTTTATTCATTCCCGTTGAAAAAGAGACATGTTTATGGGTCTCAATATCATGCTCTAAAGGCCATGAAGTTATAAGAATAATTGAAAGGGCTGGGATTGTAGCTCAGCGGTATAGCACTCGCCTAGCACATGCAAGGCCCTGGGTTCAATCCTCAGCACCACATAAAAGTAAATAAATAAATAAATAAAAATAAATAAATAAATAAATAAATAAAATAAAGGCATTATGTCCAACTACAACTAAAAAATAAATATTACAAAAGGAGTAATTGAAAGAACAAAGGATTAAATTTCTTGATTCAATATTCTCTACTGTGTGTAGTATGTGTTTTCAGAAATCTAAAGGTTATGTCTTGAAAATCTAATAAAAACTCAATCTAAACTATCAAATATGTTTTTTTAAAGTATCAGATATGAAGATTTTGTTTAATAATCTTATTAGCTTTAAATGTGACATTTTGTTAGACATAGCATAAGGTCAGCCTTCTACTAAGCCACAGTCAGAATTAACCATATATTTCAAATATTCTTCAAGGATGTCCTTTAGTAGTTATCACAGAAATTTAATCAATGAGAAAATCTGAATAAGGGTAGAAAATTCAACTAGAAAATAGCTGATGTAGTAAAATGGGATACAACACTTAGCATAGCATCTTGCATGCTTCAATTAATGTATGTTGAACTAACAGGAACAGACAAAAAGCAAGAATACTCCGAGGTCACCTAAGTCAACAGAGTCTTCTTTGTACCACAGTTGCAGTTCACATTTACATATGATTTAAACTTTCCAAAGTTACCAGAAGAAGGAATTATCCAGAATGTTGGTGGGAAGTGGTGGAGTCCATGTTTCCTGACTCCCAGACCTGGAGCTGAGTTACAGTGCTTTTACTACACTTACTATACAGATATTTGTATTTCTCCTACTGCTCAGTTCCCTGTCAAAAAGATACTTCCTGAAGTAGGTGTAAATTATCTATGGTGAACAAAACCCTTTCACAAATCTTTCCCCATGTTATTCTCCAGATAACAGCATGAGTAAGCTTGATGCTCACGGTATAAGAATGAGGAATGTGAATCCTAGAAAGATAAGATTACGAAACATTTTTGTACTAGGTACTGATCTCACTACAGAGGGGAAAGAAATCAAATAAGAGATGGTTCTAAAAATGTCTAGTAATGATATTCGCGAAGAGCCTAGAGCGGTGGGAAAAGATCTGGCTGGTGGTACAATGACTTTCCTACTCTCTGCCCTTTCTTTTTCCATTTCAACTTTTAGTGCCATGATCACACTGTATTTGCTTAGAAATCTAAGGGAAGAAAGGAGGGAGAGAAGAAGGAACCAAATGAAACAAACTCTCTTCTCCTTTTCCTAATGAAGCATGGTATGTTAAAAATGCCCAAATATTTATGGACAACTATTAACTGAGGATCTATAAAATCTGAAATCAGCTTTGGCATTTGTGTCACAATGAAAGTTAAGTTTCTGTTAGACTATTATTCACTGAAGACTTCTTAAGTTAAAAATTAATTCTCATGCCGGGCGCACGCCTGTAATCCCAGCACTTTGGGAGGCTGAGGCAGGAGGATCGCGAGTTCAAAGCCAGCTTCAGCAATGGTGAGGCACTTAGCAACTCAGTGAGACCCTGTCTCTAAATAAAATACAAAAAAAGGGCTGGGGATGTGACCCAGTGGTTGAGTGCCCCTGAGTTCAATCCCCGGTACCACAAAAACAAAACAAAACAAAAAAAATTAATTCTCATAAGTTCTACTATGTGGAAAATTTATTTTTTTCTGACAATTTTTTTTCTTTGGTTTCTGCATGTATGTTATAGTCAAAAAATTCTTTCTCACTCCAAGATTGTAAAAAATACTTCTCTTTTGATTCTTTCAGTGCCTTTAATTGTTTTCTTCTTTAAAATTTAAGCTTTTGATCCATATACTCTTTGACATAGCACTTCTAGAGATAACAGATTCATTTTCCCACATATGCATGCATATACTTCCTGACATACATTCAAAGTTATCTGATGCTGTTTATAGACTGTAGCAAAACATGAAAACAACACAAAAATCTGTCAGTAAATTACAAAATAAGCAGTTAAATTAAAGGTGATATTTATACAATGTACAACACAGCAGCTGTGAAAAAGCATGAGGAATTCTTTATGTACTGATATGTTAAGACCTCTCACAATCTACCATTAGGTGAGAAAAATAGTTTATTGTTTTTTGTATTTATTTATTTTGTGTGTTTGTGTAGGATTGGGGATAGAACCCAGGCCCTTGCACATGTTGGCTAAGTACCCTATCACTGAGCTATACCCCTGCCCCTCATCTTATTTTGTTGTTGTTCTTATTTTAAGACAGGATCTCACTCTTTTGACCAGGCTGGCCTTGAACTTGCAATTCTCTTGTTTTAGCCTGACTAGAATGGGGATCACAGGATTATAGGCATATACCACCACATCTTGCAGTTTAACATTGTAAATTGCAGTTTTTAAACATTGTAAATCTGCTAAATTGGTATTATGTTTCCTATAATATCCTTCCCTATATTGTTCTGAATCAGGGTTAACCAAGAGAAATTCAGGGGAGAATGGAAGGTGAAAGTGAAACAGAACCTGAAGTAGTAGTAGTGAGACAGATGCAGAGGTTTCTGCAGATAGCAGCTGTGCCTGTTCTCCTCTGTTCTGTATCCAACTCTTTTTTTCAAGTGTTACTTCTGTTGATTAACAGCAAACAGGGCCACATTGAGAGGCAAACTTTTAAAGATGTCCTGTTCAATATAGTAGCCACTAGCCACATTTGCTATTTATTAATTTTTAAAAAAAGTATTTATTTATTTGCTTTAGTTGTACACAATGCGTTTATTTTTACGTGGTGCTGAGGATCAAACCCAGGCCGCGCACATGCTAGGTGAGCGCTCTACCGCTGAGCCACAACCCCAGTCCGCTATTTATTAATTTATTATTTTATTTTTTTGTACCGGGGATTGAACCCACGGGCACTTAACCTCTGAGCCACATCCCCAGCCCTTTTTTATATTTTATTTAGAGACAGGGTCTCACTGAGTTGCTTAGGGCCTCGCTAAGTTGCTGAGGTTGGCTCTGAACTCATGATCCTTCTGCCTCAGCCTCCCAAGCCGCTGGGATTACAGGCATGTGCCATAGCAACTCGCTAGTTATTTTTAACTTATTATTTATCTTAAATTGACAATAATAATTATATATATGTATATATACATTTCTTATGTACATGTTGTTTTGAAATATGTATACATTTTGGAATGGCTAAATTGAGCTAACATACTTTTTTGTGGCTTTTTGTTTTTGTTTCTGTGGTGAAAACACAAAATCTACTCTTAGCAGTTTTGGAAAATACATTGTTGTTAACTATAGTCACTATGTTGTACAACAGATCTCTTAACTCATTCCTTATAACTGAAATTTTGTATTCTTTGACTAACATTTCCCCAACCTCTTACTTGTTGTATTTACATTAAAATTAAATAAAAAAAATTCAATTCCTTAGTTACACTAGCCACATTTTAAGGGTTCAGTGGCTAAATGTGACTAATGGACAACGCAGAAATGAAAGATTTTCAACATCACAGAAAGTTCTACTTGATAACACTGAAGAATTTCTCTTTCAGCACTCCATCATAGTTCTACCCTAAAAACGGGATGTGCCTGGATTTCCAGGTTCCCTGTCATGTTTTGATTTGCCCACCTGTGCCACTGCTTTAAAATTGTTGACTCTCTGATTGTACAAGTTCCCTCTTTCTGACTCTTACTTATTCATCTTCATCTGCAATTGTACAAGGTCTTACTTTTATTCCATAATAAAATATGGTTTTGTTTCCCCAATTGCACCCTGACTGATACATACCGTGTGTATGGTATGCTACTATTTGCATAAAAAAAGAAAAACATGCATTCATGTTTGCCTATAAATGCACCCAGTGTCCTGGCAGGAGACTTAAGAAACCAAGAACAGGGCTTGATGATGCAGAGGAAAAATGGGTAACTGGGGAATGGGAATAAGAAGATGACTTTTCCTCAAACTTCTTATAGACTTTGGGATTTGAACCTTATAATAAACATATTATCTATTCTAAACAAATTTAAAAAAATTAATGTGTAACAGCAATACTTTCTAACAGCAATGAAAAAAGAGAAAATGATAAATCACATGATAGCTCACAGATGTCCAATTCTAGACCTGGCTGAATATACAGTTGTTATCTTTTTGATTATGCATCGATAAAGTGCTGGCAGACTCAAGAGTTTATGCTTTATTTTTTCAGGTTTTCTTGACAGGGAGAAAATGGTTCCAAGGTACTGTCATGGTGGAGGAGAATAATAATCACAAATCCTTGGCCCTGAAAAAATCTGCCCACATATTTAGAGATGAAGTTATAGAAAAAGGGAAAACAAATCTGAAAATAGCTTAACAATAGCACTTTGGGATGATTAGTGTTATGCTTCACTAAAAGGCAATTAAGTGTTTATTAATGTTTCCATACAGGCTATTGATTCCAGGATAATTAAGGTACAGAAAGACAGGGGAGACATGCTAATATAATGGGTATTGGAATTTGTTTCAGCTACAAACATGGTTTGGGAAGGATTTTGGGTATTTGGGGCTCTAATAAGGCAATCATTATTGTTGGTATTTTGTTTGTTTACTCAACTTCTTTGCTCAGATAATTTATATCATTAAGAGAGAAACAAGGTCTTCAATCTCCTCTGGATGGGTAAATGGGAGTAGGGATTTAGTGGTATCAATCAAAATGATTCTCCTTAGCACAAAAAGTTATGTTCTCCAATGTATGAAGCCCTGGGTTCTCTCACACTTACACACACACACACACACAAACATACATACACAAGTTCTATCCTCTAGTGATATAGGATATGTTCTCTCTTTTTCTAAGAACAGGAGAGAGGCAATTAATTATTACTTTGGCATGGACTGGGGTGAAGAGCTTTTTGTGACCTTTCTAGAATCTTTCTTCCATTTCAGGTTTAATTAAATTTTGAAACCATCTAATTGAGATAGGTTACTCCTCTCATCCTGCAGTGGTCAGAGAGGAATCTAGTTAAATACAGCTCTGACTACTAAAAGAATGTTATGGAGCTTGCAACGAGACTTACTGTTGTGATATGTTCCCCTGTTCCAACTTTGGGGTTAGGCTGTCAACATTTAAGGATCCACAACACCTACAAATTTCTAATCTAATATGATCATGGAATGTTGCTATATTAAACTCTATATGGGGTCTGGGGTTGTGACTCAGCAGTAGAGCTCTTGCCTAGCACATGCAAGGTCCTGGGTTCGATCCTCAGCACCAAATTAAAAAAATAAATTAAATAAAGGTATTGTATCCAACTACAACTAAAAATTTAAAAATATTAAACAAACAAGAACTCTATATGAATAAGCATCTGACCTCAGTGCCTGGTGTAAGTATGTGACATTATAGTATATACAACATTCATAGGGTATTTTTAGTTCCAAGATTCCCATGAATAGTGAAAAAAAACAATGAGAGAGTGAGGGAGAGGGAGAGAGAGAGAGAGAGAGAGAAATGAATGCTGGGTGAGATGACACACACCTGTAGTCCCAGGAAGGCTTGGGAGGCTGAGGCAGGAGGATTGCAAATTCAAAGCCAGCCTCGGCAACTTAGTAAGACCCATGTATATAAAATCCTTAGTATTACTCTTCATTATCTGACACTCAAGGCCTTCAATTTCTTTCTTCCATTTAGCCTTCTCTAAAGAATAATAATGTGGTGGAGGGGAATCTACTTACTGATCAGAATGGACTGCCTCCTTCTTAAACACAGAAATTCAAACTGTTCTCTTACTTTAATGCACTCAGTTGAAAAAGATCGGTGGTGCCTGAGACACCAGCAGCACTTCCCTCAATAAGAGACAGGAATGTGTTATGTGGTAAGCAAAATTAAAACTTGTTTTGTACTTTATTAAAATTTTTTTCTTTACTGTAGCTTAAAAATCAGGGAAAACAAAGTGGGGACTTAAACAACATTATTTGAGTGCCTATGAGAGATAGTATCTGATCGCATAATCTCTCATAGGCTAATAACAGAGGTAAGAGCATTTTGATGTATGAATTTATTTATTTATTTAAAATATTTATTTATTTACTTTAGTTGTACACAATGCAATGCATTTATGTTTACGTGGTGCTGAGGATCGAATCCGGGCCGCGCATGTGCGAGGCGAGCGCTCTGCCACTGAGCCACAACCCCATTGATGTATGTATTTAAATATTGAAAAGTTGTTTTAAAGTTGGCTGGGGATGTAGCTCAGTGGTAGAGTGCTTGCCTAACATGTGCAAGGCCCTGGGATGAATCTCCAGCAATGCAAAAATAAGTAAATAAATAATAACATACATAAATAAAGTCTTCTAAAATTCTACAAGAATATTGCTACTGACTTCACCAAATTTTACCCTTCGATTTGCAGTTTTTTCCCATAAATTACAGACTTTTGACCCTTGTAAACATCATACCCTAATCTACTTCTACAGAAGAAGTTTCTGAGATACAAAGCAAGAGCTGTTAGGGCTGTCAACACCAGTAAATCAAATATAAACAATTCCCCCATTTTCATTTTCTAGCTTACCTTTCCTTATTTGCCCTGACAATAACCTATCAAAACAACAACAACAACAACAAAATAAAACAAAAAACCCAAAACATACATTTTTGTTTGAAAAATACAATATTAAACAAAAGTTGGTTAGTCATAGTTTAAAATACTTTCAGTTTGTGACAACATAACATGTGGAAGCTTATATCTTCATTTTTCTTATTACACTTTACATAGGAGTGTATCAGTCAACTTTTAAAATGTTAGCAATACAAGTGGGGTTGGGATGGGGAGCACAGGAGGATTAGAGGAACACTAGAATAGCCAATGGGGAGGGAAGGGAAGAGAGGGGACAAGAGGGTAAGAAAGAAAAAAAAGATGGTAGAATGAGATGGATATCATTATCCTAAGTGCATGTATGAAGACACGAATGGTGTGAATATACTTTGTATACAACCAGAGATATGTAAAAATGTGCTCTATAAGTGTAATATGAAATTACTGCATTCTGCTGTCATATGTAACAACTTGGAATAAAAAAAAAAGCAATACAAAAGAAAAATCTAAACAGAATAAATTCTTTAGGTATTTCACAAAAAACACTGAATATAATAGGGCCTGTACTTCTGTTATTTTACAGAATTTCTAGGAAAAAAGAAGAATAACATATAAGCACAGTTGACAGCCAGCAGTCCCTGGTCTACATGTTCAGTTATTCCAACTTAAAATCAGATTCAATAAGGTCTTTTTTAAAAAAATATTTTTTAGCTGTTGATGGATCTTTATTTTTATTTATTTGTATGTGGTGCTGAGAATTGAACCCAGTGCCTCACACATGCCAGGCAAGCAAGCGCTCCACCACTGAGCCACAACTCCAGGCCTCAATAAGGTCTTATTATTTAAAGTGTACTTTTCCCCATCTAGTTACCCATCTCAACCAGCTGGAACAAAGAAGAGGTCTGGCTAGATCCAATTATTAAAAGCAGGTTCAAAAGCAGGAAAGTCCAGGGCTGGGGTTGTGGTTCAGTGGTAGAGCGCTTGCCTAGCACATGAGAAGCCTGGGTTCAATCCTCAGCATCACATAAAAATAAGTAAAATAAAGGTATTGTGTCCAATTACAACTAAAAAATAATTATTAAAAAAAAAAAAAAAAAAGCAGGAAAGTCCTAGGAGGCTGATAGGAGGCTGATGGAAGGAGTAGTGGTGGTGTGGAAGGGGCATCAACAGCAGCAAGAAGTGACAATGAATATCAAGGGCAAAGAGAGAAGTGATCTAAAAAGATACAACTCAAAATAATATTTCAGAGGGTTATTTAGCATCCATACTGTGCAGAGCTATATTGGAGCTAAGGATGAAAATAAAAATGGTAATATCGACTCTCCTAAATTTTTCTGTTTTGCTCATCATGAATTTTATTTTTTGCACTAACTTTGTTTTTGTTTTTCAAGTAGGAAATGGCACATGCCTGTAGTTCCATGGGAGGTTGAGCAGGATGATCGCTTGAGGCAACCTGGGCAACACAGAGAGACCCTGTGAGAGGGTCTCAAAATAGAAAATAAAAATAGCTAGGGATGTGGCTCAGTGGTTAAATGCCCCTAGGTTCAATCCTTGGTACTAAAATAACAAAACAAACCATCCCTCCAAAAATCCCCAAAACAAACAAAAAAGGGAAGAAATGAAAAGAAAAAAAGGGGGATTAAAGTATTATTTATCTTGATGAGATGGGCATGGTGGCGCATGCCTATAATCCCAGCACTTAGGAGGCTGAGACAGGAGGATCACAAGTTCGAAGCCAGCCTCAGCAAAGGTGAGGCACTTAGCAACTCAGTGAGACCCTGTCTCTAATAAAATAGAAAAAAAAGGGCTGGGGAAGTGGCAGTGGTGGAGTGCCCCTGAGTTCAATCCCCGG
The DNA here is from genome assembly GCA_025594165.1 of Tamias sibiricus. Lineage (NCBI taxonomy): Eukaryota > Metazoa > Chordata > Mammalia > Rodentia > Sciuridae > Tamias > Tamias sibiricus. Next base: position 119,446,258 of record CM046663.1, on the reverse strand, counting down.
TACAAAAAAAAAAAAAAAAAAAAATATATATATATATATATGTAAATGTTATCTTGATTACATTATTTACCTTGATTATTAAATACTAAAGATGGTATTCCCTTAAAAATTTGTACCTTACTTTTTTCACACAAAAGCATAGATATTTCAAAAGTTTCTAATGACTACTATTATAAAGAGGGTTCCACTTAGAATTTTTAAATTTTGTGTTGGTACAAAAATGATATACATTTAGTAGGAGCCACACTTTGAATTTTGACCTTTTCCTGGGCTAGTGATATGCAATGCAATATACTATTGTGATGCTGGTTGCAGTAGCACTGAACTGCATCTCCTAGTTAGCCACTTGATCATTAGACTAAATAACCCACATCTACAGTGTGTTGTGTTGTTGTGTTATGGGTATTGTGTTTTGGGTTTTTGCATCCCATCATGTCTAAAACACCCATCTGTGTGTGCACATGAGATAGTCAACATTTTATTATAAAGCAGGCTTTGTGTTAGATGGTCACGCCCAATTGTAGCCTAATGTGCATGTTATAGGCAAGTTTAAGGCAGACCAGGATAAACTGTGATGTCCAGTAGGTAGGTGTATTAAATGCATTTTCAATTTACAGTATTTTCAAATTATGATAGGTTTATAAACTCCATTATAAACCAAGGAATATCTGTACAATAATTGACTTTCAGACTAAAGATTCAGGCACTTAAAAATAAATGAAACAGATGTTATATCAAATGGGAATTTTTAGTGCCTTATTTCATATTTTTTTCAAGACAACAAAGTTCAGTGCAGTGGTGTATGTCTATAATCCTAGCTACTGGCGAGGAAGAGGGAAGGAGGACGGCCAAATTCTAGGTTAGCCTGGGCTTACCAAGATTCTGCCACAAAAGAAAAATGAAAAGGGCTGGAGTTGTAGCTCATTGATAGAGTGCTTGCCTAGCATGCCTGAGCCCCTGGGTTTAATTCCTACTATCACAAAACAAACAAACAAACAAAAAAACCCCAAACAAACAAAAAGAGATTAACGCTAGTTACAATGTTTAAGAGAACATGGAAGCCCACAACTGATTTTTAAAGACTTTCTTCTCCTTCTTCTTCTTATCATCATCTTTATTATTTTGTGGTGCTGGGAATAGAACTCAGGGTTTTGTAAATACTAGCAGTGCTCCACCATTGAGCCATATTCCCAGCCTCCTTAAATTACTATCATCATTATATTTTTTTTGTGTGTGTGGTGGTGGGATCAAACCTCGGGTCTCAAACATGCTAGGCAAATGCTCTACCACTGAGCTACATCCTGAGCCATATTGTATTATTTTAATGTTATAAAAATAATATAACTGTTAGCCTTTATGGAGGGAAGGTGTTTAAGTAGAACACTCATTTATGTGAGACAGTGGCAATACCAGATAATAAAGCTTTCCAGAATCTATGTAAAATCTAAGTGGTTTTAATGTACTTGCCAAGTGCCAGGTACTTAATGAGCTCTTCAACTGAAATAGTCTATCAGTATGTAACTTTCAGTACCTTCCTCCCTTTCTATGGCCTTATGAATGATATATATATATATTTTTTTACCTCTTTTTGGTGGTCGTACATGATATGTTAAGTCATTAATGACCAGCTTAAAGTCATCAAGGAGGAGGAGGTCTATTCCTGTTGAGGCAGCAACTCGAACACCATCTGTGAAAATTTGAAATGAAATTTGTCATATGCCCATAATCATTCAAGAATGGTCAGGAAAAAGCAATCCACGAAGCAGGTTTTAAAATTTTCTCTTCTAAACGTCAGTTAATCTTTTGCTTCACACCCCAGTTCTATGGTCAACAAAGTTTAGATTGTCTGAAGCTCTTTGTTCCTAGGCCTCAAGTATGAAGATTTAACAAAGAACTTTTCTACAACTGAATTAACATGTGATATAATTTCTGATTATATATTTTAGGCATCAGTTGGAAATCTAGGGTCATTGAGAGAGCTGTATGGACTTCTTACATTTGTCTGTGATGGAAGTTGGCTAAGTTAATAAAAAAAAAAAACCCCAATGTTTTTTAGCATATGGTGCTTTTCTGTATATTCAAGATTAGTTGCTAATTAATGCAGCAGGGATGGATGATAGGGTGAGCCAAGTACACCAAGTTGGTCTATTAATTACGTTACTAGATGAATTTGGCATATATTTAAAATACTTAAACAGAAATGTAGCAGTTGTTAATAAACGACCAGGTAAAGGTTAAATAGGTACTTACTGTATTAGTATTTCAAGCTTTCTGTAGGTTTCAAATTTTTCAAAAGAAAAAAAATTAAGGCACTTAAAATAATTAATTAAACATGTTACATATCAAATGGGAATTTTTAGTGCCTTATTTTATATTCTTTTCAAATTGTATACTCTATTTATGTGAAAAACATAAGAAGATCTAAAAAGAAGATCAAATATTTCTCCAGAGATGAGGGCTCAACTATTAGAAAAATTTACTCCATGCCTAAGGTACTGACTGACAAAAGGTCTCAATAACATAAAATGTGGTTTGACTGCTCATCCTTGCCCATGGCACTACGTGTGAGTTGCTTTAGAATGAGACTCCCTGTGCATATACATTTGCTAAAACTGAATAATTATACCCTGAGAACCACTGGGAGAAAAACTGGTCTCTTCTGGCACTTGCTAAGCAAAAAGTTTTCTAAAATTAACAGAATGATATTCTTTTGCAGTGACCTGTGTCTGTGTGTCTAGAAATAGTTTGGGGAGAAATGAGAGCATGTGAAAATTAAAAATGAAGGTGACTGTACCTGGTGAATAGATTGCAACTCTGTCAATTCCCCGATCCTCTTCTTGCAGTTGCCGTAAAAACACACCAACAGAGTCAGAGATAGGCTTGAGTGTGAACTGGCAGCGTTCACGCCGGGATGGTAGCCTTACAGATATCACTGGTAACCCATTTTGATAAACCACTGTCACATCTGAAAGGAAAATATACACAAACATATGATAATTAAATTTTTTATAAGTTAAAGCCATATTACTACTGTTTTTTTTACATGGGAGTCTATTATTATTAGTGTGCTTAAAATGTTTTCAGAGAATGTTTAAGAATATGCCCTTTAGCTTTAGTTGTAGATTAATCAGGGAACTGGCTATGGAAGATCAAAGAGATCTAAGGAATTTATATTTTGGATATGAAAAAACAGAGAAATAAACAAAAACAGGCATGGAATTGTCTTCTGGGTATCAAACAGAGGCATTCCCAGGAATAAGAGGTAGAGTTCTTGGCACTGGTGAATGAAAGTCCTGGTTCCATTAACATTTTATAAAGTAGCCAGAGACTGCAGGGCCAGACTCCACAGCCTATAAGAGGTGGCTCTTGGATTCTAGAGCTTTAGAAAGTCACTAGGGAACGATATCTTCTAAAATACACTAATAATTAAGACTCTTGCTCAAGGACAGTGAACTCATTATTTAGAGTACAATATTATTCCAAAGTGCCTAAGAATCATTCTCTTATACAATATTAACATATGATATAATAAAAACCAATTCTCCTCATGTCCTTTGGAACATCATCCTGAGCTTATCCAGAAGCTATAACTCAACTATTCGGGATTTTATAACAAAAAGTTATGAAGTAAAATATTATAAGTTATAGAATTAAAGGGATCTTTTATAGTAGAACGGCAAAAATTTCTTACTTCCTTGTTTATTCCTTAGTAGCCTTGATTTACAGAGCCTTGGTCTATAAAATGAATGTCAAAATAATATCCTTCCAGAATACTTTTCAAATGCATTTTTAAAATAAAGTTTTAAACCAGAAATTTTCATATAAGCAACTAAACATTTAAAGTTGCTGTCAGCATGAAGAAGAAGAAGAAAAAAAGGGGCTTTGGAGTCAAATTTAGGGTTGAATCTTGGTTCTGTATCTTTGGGTGTTTGTGTAACTTCTCTGAGCCTCACATTTTCATATATAAAATGGGGTTTAATCACTAACTCATTGAGCCATTGTGAGAAATAAGTGAAACAAACCACTTAAAACAGCACACCGTCTGATACATAAGTGATAATGTTTCTTTATTTTCTCCTTTTAAGAATTAAAAGCTGCCTTCTATCATGCATCTGAGGATTCATACCCCTCAAAATTAAATAGTTTAGAGAAAGGTGAGATTAATTGGTCTGGAGATTCCAAAAGCATCAAGCTTTCCACAGTTGTCATTTACATTTTATTTCCATTCTAGTAATCTATAAGGCTTACAGTGAATACAAAAACTTCACACGAGAACCTTTCATGATCTGACTTTAAAAATAACCTTTACTGAGATAGAATTTTTCTTCTTCTTTTTTATTTTTTTTGGTAGTAGTGGGGATTGAACCCAGGGCCTCGTACATGCTAGACAAGTGCTCTACCAACCCAACTACACTTCCAGCCCTAAAGAAATACACTCTTATTTTAAATGGACATTTGATGAGTTTTGAAACAAGAATTAAGATAAAGAACATATCCATTGTTCCCCCAAATTCCCTGAGTCAATTCCAGCTAATGATCTGATTTTTGTTACACAGATTATGTTTGATTTTATGCATTTTATGTTAATAGAATCAGATAGCATGTAACCTTTTGTATCTGGTTTCTTTCCCTTAACATGATTATGCCATTTGTTGATGCTGTATGTAACTATAGCTCATTTGTTTGTGAGTAGCATATCTATGCGGAGGTATATCACAATTCTTTATCCATTCACATGTTGATGGACATTTGGTTGTTTCCAGTCTTCGGTTACTATAAATGAGGCTTTTATGATTGTTTGCTTAGAAGACTCTGTGTGAATGTTTTCTTGGTATGGATGGCCCTTTGTATCTGTGGCAGAATCATATGTGTATCAAAAATATTTGGGAAAAAACTGCCTGCACTGAACATGTACCCATTTTTCCTTGTCATTACTTCACAAACAATACTGTATAACAAGTATTTATATAGCATTCACTTTGTATTAGGTATTATAAGTAATCTGGAGGTGATATAAAGTATAAGGGAAGAGATGTGTAGGTAACATGCAAATACCACACCATGCTATAAAAAGGAATTGTCTATCTGTAGATTTTGGTATCTCAGGGGCTTCCTGAAACAAATCCCCTGCAGAACAGAGGAAGGACTTTCACCATCCTTTTACTTTTAACCTGTCCACGTCTTTAATTTCAAAAGTGGGTTTCCTATGTAAAGCATTTGAGTCTTGCTATTTTATCCAAACTGACAATCTGACTTCTAATTAAATCATGCATAAAATTTGTATCTAGTGTAATTGTCAGTACGGCTAAGCATACCATCTTGCTGCATACTTCTTATTTGACTTAACTGTTTTTCTACTTTCCTCTGTTTTTACCCTTTTTTAAAGATAAACTGAATATTGTTTATGATTATGTTAATCTCTATTGTTGGCTTTTAATTATACATTCTTGGGTTGCATTTTTGTAAAAGGGTTACTGTCAAGCAGGTGTTGGCAAACTCTTTCTGTAAAGGGCTAAGTATTAAGTATTTTAGATTTTACAGGTCTTAGGATCTGTTCAAATATAAACTTCCACTGTTGTGTAAAAGCAGCTGTGGGCAATATGTAAATAAATAGGCACAGCTGTGTTCCAACAAACTTTCTTTACAAAAAGTGAGCAACGGATTGGGTTTGGCCTGTAGACTATAATTTGCTCAGTCCTGCTTAGGGTTTACAACATAAAATTAACTTATTATAGTCAATCTTTAAATAATAGCCAATTACTTCAGATACAGTGCAGAGTCTTATAACATACTTCCACTTCCTTTGCTGCATTCTTTGTGCTACTGTTCTCAGACATTTCATTTGTACATATATTATAAACTATATAACATATTACTTTTGCCTTGACAACTGATTATCTTTTTCAGAAATTTTAAAGTGAGGAAAAACTATCAATCATATTGATCCTTTGATACTGGTTAACCCTTCGGTTATCTAAATTTACTTCTGGTATCATTTTCCTTCTGTCCAAAAAAACTTCCTTAAACATTTCTTGTTGCACAGATGTGCTGACAATAATTATTTCTGCTTTTGTATGTCTGAAAAGTTTTCATTTCACCTTTATTTTTGAAAGATATTTTTACTATACAAAAAATTCTAGCTGACAGATTTATTTTCCTAAGCACTTTTTTAAAAAAAATATTTTTTTAGATGTTGATGAACCTTTATTTATTTATTTATTTTTTTAGATTATTTATTTACTTATTCAAAATGCACAAGTATATCATCTTTTTACATACAACTGCTTGTATACAAAGTATATAAGTACCATTCAGATCTTTAATCATGCATTTAGGATAGTGATATCCATCTCATTCAACCACCATTTTCCCCCCTTTCCCCCTCCTGCTCCCTCCCTTGCCCTCCCTTTCCTTTGACCATTCTAGTGTTCCTCTAATCCTATGTACCCCCATCTAATCACACTGTGAACTAACCTCCTTATATCAGAGAAAACATTTGGTGTTTGGATTTTTGAGATTGACTAATTTCACTTAGCATTATATTCTCCAACTTCATCCATTTACCTGCAAATGCCATTATTTTATTCTCTCTTATTGCTGAGTAAAATTCCATTTTGTATATATACCACATTTTCTTTATCCAGTCATCTACTGAGGGACATCTAGGTTGGATGAACCTTTATTTTATTCATTTATTCATATGCAGTGCTGAGAATCGAACCCAGTGCCTCACACATGCTAAGCAAGTGCTCTACCACTGAGCCACAACCCCATCCCCCTCAGCACTTTTAAAGAACTCACGACATTGCATTTTTTGCATGTAAACATTAAGAAGTTTGGCATTTTGTTATTTTTGTTTCTCTATGTAACACATCTTTTTTTCTCTCCCTGCTTTTCACATTTTTATTTTTATTATTAGTTTTCAACAACAAAATCAGGGATTGAACCCAGGGGCTTTCTATGACTGAGCCACATTCCCACCCCTTTTTAGTTTTTGAGACAGGGTCTCACCAAGTTGCTGAGGCTGGCCTTCAACTTGCTAGCCTCTTGCCTCAGTCTCCCAAGCAGCCCCGATTATAAGTGTGTGCCACCAAGCACAGTGGTTTTCAACAATTTGATTATGGTAGGCTTTGCTTTTCTTTATAATTATTCTGCTTAGAAACTGTTAAATTTTTAAGATCTGTGGGCTCATAGTTTTCATCAAATTTGGGAAAAATATGACCATTATTCAAAAGTTTTTTGGTTTCTGCTCCTCCCAGGATTCCATTTATACTTATGTTGGAGCGTGTGATGTTGTCTCACAAGTCCCTGAGCCTTTCTTCATATATTTCAGGTTTTCTTCCCTCTCAGTTTCATTTTGGACAGTTTTAATTGCTATCTACTTCATATTCATGGACCTCTTCTTCTGTAGTGTCTAATATTTTGTTATTCTATCTTCAGTGTTTTCCATTTCAGATATTTTTTTTATCTCTATAAGTTCCATTTCTCACCTAAATACAAAGGTTATAGTTATAATAGCAATTTTACATTTTTGGCTGTTAATTTCACCACCTGTGTCATTTCTATGTCTTTCTACTGATTCATGGAGGCATCTTTTCTTCTTCATATGCACAATCATTTTGGGTTGTTGATTATACATTTTGAATTTTACTCTGTTGAGTGCTATATTTTGTTAAGTAGGTAAATTACATACATATTATGTTGGTTCTTTCAAGACTTTAAAAAATCTCTTTTATGATAGAGGTAAAGAATCTTTTATTCTAGGACCAATTTGGCCCCACTTTCCAGGTGTAGTTCTTGGAGTCTCTACTGAAGTTCCCTGTATTATTATTAATTATTATTGTTTTAGTTTTTTGTTATTTTGGTTATACATGACAGTAGAATGTATTTTAAGTATCATATATACATGGAGTTTAACTTCCCATTCTTGTTGTTGTACATGATGTGGAGTTAAACTGGTCGTGTATTCATATATGAATACAGAAAATTAATGTCAGATTCATACTACCATCTTTTCTATTCCATCCCCCACCCTTCCCCTGTCCAATCAGGTGAACCTCCACCCCCCACCCCTTCCCAACCCCCACCTATTGTGAATCAGCTTCCGCATATCAGAGAAAACATTTAGCCCTTGGGTTTTTGGGATTGGCTTATTTCACTTAGCATATATTCTTCAGTTCCATCCATTTACCAGCAAATGCCATAATTTTATTCTTCTTTATGGCTGAGTAATATTCCGTTGTGTATACGTAACACATTTTCCTTATCCATTTATCTATTGAAGGGTACCTAGGTTGATTCCATAGCTTAGCTATTGTGAATTGAGCTGTTATGAATATTGATGTGGCTGTGTCACTGTAGTATGTGGATTTTAAGTCCTATTGGTATAGACCAAGGAGTGGGATAGCTGGGTCAAATGGTGGTTCCATTCCAAGTTTTCTGAGGAATCTCTATACTGCTTTCCATAGTGGTTGCACCAATATGCAGTCCTACTAGTAATGTATGAGTGAAACTTTTCCCCAATATTTTTTAATGAGATTTTTTAAAAATTATTTTTTAGTTTTAGGTGGACACAACATCTTTATTTTGTTGTTTTTTAAAAAATATTTATTTATTTGCTTTAGTTGTACACAATGCATTTATTTTTACATGGTGCTGAGGATCAAACCCGGGCAGTGCACATGCTAGGTGAGTGCTCTACCACTGAGCCATAACCCCAGCCCCTTAATGAGATTTTTTTAAAAAATATTTTTTTAGTTGTAGTTGGACACAATACCTTTATTTTATTTATTTATTTTTATGTGCTGCTGAGGATCAAACCCAGAGCCTTGCTAGGCAAGTGCACTACTGCTGAGCCACAACCCCTGCCCCTCCCCCACATTCTTGTCAACTTTTATTTTTACTTGTATTCTTTTTTTTAAAAAAATGTTGATGGACCTTTATTTTATTCATTTATTTATATGTGGTGCTTAAAACTGAACCCAGTTCCTTACACATGCTAGGCAAGCGCTCTACCACTGAGTCACAACCCCAACCCCTTTACTTGTATTCTTGATAACTACCATTCCGACTAGAGTGAGATGAAATCTCAGTGTAGTTTTAATTTGTATTTCTCTGATTACCAGTGATATTGAACTTTTTTCATATATCTGTTCACCGATCGATCGTATTTCTTCTTCTGTGAAGTGCCTGTTGAGTTCTTTTGCCCATTTATCCATTTGGGTTTTTTTTTTAGTGTTAAGTTTTTTGTGAGTTCCTTATCCTGGAGATTAGTGCTCTGAGGTGCAGGTGGCGAAGATTTTCTCCCACTCTGTGGCTATCTCTTCATGTTTGAAGGTCCTGTATTTAATGAGGTTTCTCCCCTGGGTTCAATCCCCAGCACCGCATTAAAAAAAGAAAAAAGAGAACCTTAAAGATAAATAGCCAGGCGTCCACTCTGGCTGAAGAAAAAGAAAATTATGTCTGGCCCTGTAGTATGAGCACTGAGATTTATTCATTTTATAGTTCCTGATAAATGATTTCCTAGGAGGTTGTTCTACCTGGTCTTATGGTTTAGAGTTTGGCCAAAGCCTCATGAGATGCTATGCAGATTTGTGAAACTCTTCATAGCTCCTTCCTCTCTGGCTCTTTGTCCCACAAATTCCAGGTGCCTTGTTCACAAGCTCTACTCTCTGTTTTTTCATTTCAACTAGGTGGCTGGGCTCTGTTTCCTATCCTTGTTCTGCAGCTTGGAAGCTTCCTCAGGCTGTAAGCTGAGGTAATGTAGGGGTCAACCACTTCTTTACATTAGTTTTGGGAACTCACAGGATTGTGCTGCCTATTGTCGAGTGTCTGAAAATAGTTGCTTCAGATATCATATCTAGGTTCCAGTTGTTTGTAGCAGAATAGAAATTCCCATAGCAGTTAATACTTATGAATACATGATTTGAATTTTTACATGAAAACTAAAAGAAGCAAAGTCCAAAATCTCCATTGCCTTGATCCTTCCACACACATAATCTGTTTCTTAAGGAAAAAGAGGTCAAAATAATAATATGGGCTTGGCATGGTAGCACATGCCTGTAATCCCAAAGACTCGGGAGCCTGAGGCAGGAGAATCGCAAGTTCAAAGCCAGCCTCAGCCACTTAGTGAGGCCCTCAGCTACTTAGTGAGACCCCCATCTCAAAATAAAAAATAAAAAGGGCTGAGGATGTGATTCAGTATAAGTGCCCCTGAGTCCAATCCCTGGTACCATAATAAAAACAACAACATCAACAACAATACCACACAGCATGAAGTATTTGAAAATTCACAATATTTGAAAGATTGGTCATTTTCCTTTTCTAAAGAACCCTTAGAAATGAATCCAGTGCTCAGAGTCCCTCATATGTGACTATTTCTCTCTTCTATAGGTATTAATAATGGTGGAGTCATAAAATTAGGAGATTATTATTAACCTGGTATTCTTTTTTGCCCTGATTATTTTCTTTCTAAATGTGAAAAAGACCAAGTAACCACAGATCTCAGGAAGCAGAGAGACATGAATTTAAATAAAAGATAAGAATTTGTGAGTATTAAACACCTAACATTGGGAAGATTTCACTAAAACATCAGTTTCACAGGTATGTGCCTGGGGTTACTGTTTTAAAATAACTGAGACAAAGTCAACAGAGAAAATGAAGGTCTTTTGTACCCAGTTTAACTTCCTCTTTTTTTTTTTAATATTTATTTATTTTCTTTTAGTTGTACACAATGCATCTGTTTATACATGGTGCTGAGGATCGAACCCGGGGCCACACACGTGCTAGGCGAGCGCTCTACCGCTGAGCTACAACCCCAGCCCTAACTTCCTCTTTTAAAGAACATGAAGACTTTCAAAGGAATGACATATGAAAGCTTTCAGCAACTCTGCACGGAATAATACATTTTCCAGCTGAAAACCTTTATTATAATACTGCTTTTGAAATAAATCCCCAGGTCGTCTTCCCACATACTAGACTGTAATGTAAATGTTCAATTTCTTGGCTTGCAACCAAAGAAGAACAATTACCAAAGTTCCCCAAGTTTAACAATATACAAAATAAATGGCTGAAGTGAACAGTCGCAATGAGCATTTATCATAATGACCGTTGTCAGCTACTTTTCTCTAGAGATGAAGTCTTTTAAAGTGTAAATTGCATCAAGTGGCTCTTTGGTTTACATTTTTTGACCTTTTGCTTTGATTTCCACATCAAAATAAATAAATAAATAAATAAGAATAACCCAAGTATGTTCATCAACAGTGTTTTTCAAAGAAACTTGAAAGTGCAAGGCATCCAACAAGAACACTGAAGAGCTGGAACACAATATATTTAGGTATAAAAACAAAATGCCATGGGATTAGGCAACCTAAGAAGAACAGTGCAGGGCCGGGTACGGTGGCACACGCCTGTAATCCCAGCACTTTGGGAGGCTTAGGCAGGAGGATCGCGAGTTCAAAGCCAGCCTCACCAATAGCGAGGCACTTAGCAACTCAGTGAGACCCTGTCTCTAATAAAATACAAAAAAGGGCTGGGATGTGGCCCAGTGGTCGAGTGCCCCTGAGTTCAATCCCTGGTACCACACACACACACACACAAAAATAATAATAATAATAAAAGAGCTGTGCAGGAACTAAAAACACTTGGGAGTGAAGAAGGAATATATATATTTTTAAAAATGTCTTTAGGGCACCAGGAGTAGAAAAATAGCCATAAAAGCTGGGTGTGGTGGTTCGAGTCTGTAATTCCAGCTGCTCAGGAGGCTGAAGTTCGAAGTCAACCTGGGCAACACGCCTCCCTGACATCCCCTCTACCCCGCACACACACTGAAAGAAAGAAGGAAGAAAGAGAGGGAGTAGGAAGGGAGGAAAGAAGGAAGGAAAAATAGAAATAAAATAGAAGTGCTTGTGATTCAGATGTTTAAAAAATGCTTGTGAAAACACACAGGGGGTTTTGTTGGTGTTCAAAATAATGGGTAAATTTTCCACTAAAATCTAAATAAAGGGTAAATTACCTACTGTCTGAATAAAGGGTAAATTACCTACTGTCTGACTGTTCTTAGAGACACAACATGGCTTTCTTCAAATTTAATCAGTCATCATGCCTTTTCATACCATTTCTGAAATACTTCTCATCCCTCCAATGCTCTCTACTACTCCCATCTTCCCTCCATCTTACTCCAGGCCACCACCGCCTCTTTCTTCTATCCACTATGTTGTACTTAAAGTCTGTGCTTCAGTCCAGCCTTGCTCTGGTTCAATTATCCATCCTGAAGCAGGGTCGTCTTTCTCCAAAGAAAAACCATGATCCTGAAGTTGGAAGATGCTATTTACCATTCCCATCACACACACACACACACACACACACACACACACACACACACACACGAATACACATAAGCAGGCAGGAACACATGTACTCATGCACATATTTCTCAATACATAATATATATTACTGTGATAGTGTGAGAAATAGAAAGCATGGTGGTCCATTTTCAAAATATAGTGGTTAGTCTTAATTGGGATGTAAAATCCCATCATAGCCATTTTAGCAATACCCCTTCCTTTTGCCCTCCCTAATTTTAAAATTAGCCAATTGCATAGACTGGAGCACTTCCTATCAGAGCAAGGGGACAGTAATGCTTTAGGGATAACAACAGGCAGACTGCCCACTTGCTATCCAGGTGTAGTAGTAGACACTGCAGGCAGAAGTAGTTTGCCCTATGCTCAGAGCATATGTTTGATTCCTAGTGCACCGGGTATACAATAGCCATCCTCTAAGATAACTCTGTCTGACGGCTGTCTTGCCTGTAGGAATTCACACCTTTTTGTAGTCCCAAACCACATCAAATCAGGGCTGCTCTACATAACCAGCAGAACATGGGAGAAGCGATGGTGTGTAACTTCCAAGGCTATGTTGTAAAAGACGATGGCTTCTTCCTTGTTCTCTTGGATTACTTGCTCTGGGGGAAGCCAGTCGCCATGAGGACAATCCTACTGCCCTACAGAGAAGCTTATATGAAGTGGTGCTTCCATTAAGATCCACATTAGTGAGCTCCTTTAGGCCTGGATCCTCTAAGCCCCACCAAGCCTTCAGATGATTGTAGCTCTAGCTGACGTGGGACAGCACTGCTCAACTAAACTGTTCCTGAATCCCTAATCCACAGAAACGCAGAGATAATAAAGGATTGTTGTTGTTAAGCCCCTCTGCAGTAATTTGATACACAGTATTAAATAACTATAGTACATACTGTATGGATTTAGATTCTGTATAAATGATCACACTGTGCACAACCTTATACAACTTGCCTTTTGTGCTCATCATTGCTTTGGGATTTATCCAAGTTGAATCACATTTATATACCATTCACTTAAACTCTGATACAGGATTTTATTATATGAAGAGATTATTATTTATCCATTGAAAACCCAGATTTTCCCTATTACAAATAAAGAGAAGTCTAAGAGTTAGCAACATTATTCGATGTTTTTAGTTTCTGATGTAATTACCCCCTTTTCAAGTTATGTTGTATATTTACTCTTTGGGCCATCTAGAATTCACTTTTTGTGGTAGAGTAAGCCAATTATAACAGCATCATTTATTGAATAGCCTGCTCTTTCTTCTCTGATTCACAAAACCAATTCTATCACACATCAACTTTCCATATAAATAAGATTTATCTCTTTTGATCCAATAGTCTACCTCCCCTTTTTCTTTCTTTGTACTGGGGATTGAATCTAGGGTCACTTAACCACTAAGCTACATCCCCATCCCCATCCCTTTTTCTTTATTTAGAGACAGGGTCTCTCTAAGTTGCTTTAGAGCCATGTTAAGTTACTGAGGCTAGCTATGAACTCTTGATCCTCCTCCCTCAGCCTCCTGAGCTGCTGGGATTATAGGTTTGTGCCACCACACCTGTCACCAATAATCTTTCTTGCTCTAATACTTCACTGTTTTGATTATAGTTTCTTTCTTTCTATTATAGAGCATTATAATTATACATTTTGGATTACAGTTTTAAAAAGACATGTGCTTTAGGTTAACCATGTCCCCTTTGTTTTTCTATTTCAAATTTACCTCAGTTGTTTGTATAGTTTTATTCTTTCATATGAATTTTGCAATTCATGTTGGTGTTAGACTAGCAATGGATTGAGTATACAAATTCATTTGGGGGAAGTGAACAATTATTTGTAATGTCTTCATGTTCATTAACATGGTATAACTCCATATATTTATTCCCACCTTCTATTTCCTTCAATATAGATGATTATTCTTACTGTCTTACCTTTCTTTACTAGTTTGATACCCAGAAACCTTCAAATAATTTATTTTTACTAATAACTTCTACATTCATAAGTATAATTCAAAAACTCCACTTTTTGTTAAAATTACCATTTTAATAGAACTACTTATTTTGGTGAAGATTAAAAGCCTCCTTGTACATTATACAAAAACATCCTTAGAAAATCTCTAATTCATATATATAAACAAAATGTGCATGCTTCAAAATAACCTTGGAATAATTTACTTAAATATGTAAAATGATTAAATTTTTGTTTAAATTATTTATAATATATTAATATACTTTTAAAAACCATTATACATTATTTGGAGAATAATCATTTTGAGAAACATGTATGTCTTAAGGCCATTATATGTTGGTATAACAAAATACTTGAGGTTGGATATGTTCTAAAGACAAGAGGTTTAACTAAACACAATGACTCATGCCTATAATTGCAGTGACTTTGGAGGCTGAGGCAGGCAGAAGTTACAAGTTCAAGGCCAGCCTCAGCAACTTGGTAAAACCCTGTCTCAAAATAAAAAATAAAAAGGACTGGGAATGTAGCTCAGTGGCAAAGTGGCCTTGGGAAAGATGGGGCAGATGGTTCCTGCTTCACTGTAATATGATGGATGGCATCAAAGCAGTCAAACATTAGGGATAACCTTCCTTTATAATAACTCAGTCTTGTAGTAGTTAATCTGCAAGCCCAACACACTCCTGAGACCTAATCCAGTTTTGAGATACCTAACCTAGTTTCTTGAGACTTAACCCACTTTTTTAACAAAGGCATTAATCTATTTGTGAGGACAGTGACCCCATGACCTAGTCATCTCCCAAAGGTCTCGTTTCCTGACAGTGTTGCATTGAGGAATTAAGCCTCAATATGAGTTCGTCCCCACTCAATATGAGTGGGCACAAACCACAGCCAAACTACAGCAACAAATGTATATAATTAAGTGAAAATGTCCTTCCATATTAATGTTAAAATATTAAATTTTAATTTAACTTTTAAGTTAAAAATTAACTTGAGTTGTTTGGTAAATTCAGTTGCTTAGAGTCTTTCTAACCAGTAATATAAATTGATTTTAATCAAATCAACTATATTTCATTGTGTACTTCAAGTGAATTAGTATCTGTATAACTGAATCCATAGATCTGTGTAAAAACTATTTTCAGGAAGTCATTGTGAGGCTTAAAATGATATAAATTGTGAAAGTATTAAAATAATTTAAAAATATGTGGTGTTAAAAAGTCTTCTATTAAATTGTTGTATACTTCTTAAGCCACCTGGAATTCAACATTGCTAGCCTGCTATGTCCAGTTCTTCTGTATCAGTTTATGAAAATAATTAATTCATCATGTCAAAAGCCTTTGTGCTGAGTAAAAGGTCATTCTCTCCCTACCTTCCATTCATCTACCTGTATTATTCTGAGAATTAAATATTTTAATTTAGTTTGTAAACATGAAATCCTGTCCTAATATATTGTTCTGAGTATTTTCTCTCTTTTAAAATATGTTTTTGATGGTGCTACTGAGAAATAACAATAATTGCACTTCAGTTCTTGGCCCATTTAAAAAATATATTTATTTTTTAGTTGTAGTTGGACACAATACCTTTATTTTATATATTTATTTTTATGTGGTGCTGAGGATTGAACCCAGGGCCTTGCATGTGCTAGGCGAGTGCTCTACCGCTGAGCTGCAACCCCAGCCCTCTTGGCCCATTTTAATTTCCAGGTGGCTAAAAGCTGAAAATGATTCCAAAGTATAGTCAGTGGAGAACAGTAGAAAAATTATGGTACTGGAATTTTAGATTTGGTAGTACTCAATTTTATCAGAAGGAGACACCTTGAATCTATAATCTATGGCCACATTACTGAATACAACCGAACTTCAGTTTCCTCACCTATAATGCAGGTATACTAACACCTTACAAGGCCTGAGAAGATTCACTGAAAATCATGAACAACTGGGTGTAGCAGTGCACACCTGTAATCCCAGCGGCTTGGGAGGCTGAGGCAGGAGGATGGCAAGGTCAAAGCCAGCTTCAGCAACTTAATGAGGCCCTAAGCAACCTAGCAAGGCCCTGTATCAAAACAAAAAATTTTTAAAAAGGGCTGGGGATGTGGCTCAGTTGCAACCCAACCCTGGGTTCAATCCCCAGTAGTCCCAGTCACACACACAAATTGTAAACATATCTTGTTTAAAATTTTTTCTTACTTTTCTTAAAATCTAGAGCTTAAAAAGGGGGAAATTTCCAATCATCTCTTTAAATGTCAAGAGAATAAAAGTAACTTATTCCATGGAAGAAAACAAGGAAAAAGGAATGTCTCAGTAAAATACCAGGTTGGCCAGGCTATAGAGCACAAGGAACTCTCACTCATTGCTGGTGAAAGTGCAAAATGTTATAGCCATTTTGGAAGACAATTTGTTTCTTATAAAACCAAACACACTGGGGCTGGGATTGTGGCTCAGCGGTAGAGCGCTCGCCTAGCACGTGCGCAGCCGGGTTCGATCCTCAGCACCACATACAAATAAACGCATTGTGTACAACGAAAGCAAATAAATAAATATTAAAAAAAAAAAGAACACACTTACCAATCATGCTCATTGGTATTTACCCAAAGGGGTTAAAGATTCACATCCACACAAAAACTTGAACATGGATGCTTATATTAGCTTTATTCAAAATTGCCAAAACTTGGAAGCAACCAAGATCTTTTTCAGTAGGTGAATGGATAGATTGTAGTACATTGAGACAATGGACTAATATTCAGTGCTAAGTGAAATGAGCTATGAAAAGACATGGAGAAAAATTTCTCTTCTTTTCTTCCATTCATTTTTTCCCCTTCCTTTTATTTTGTTTATTGTTTCTTTTTATTCTTTCTTTCTTGAGATGTAGTATCACTATTGTTGCCCTGGCTGGTCTCAAACTTGTGGATTCAAGCAATCCCCCTGCCTCAGCCTCTCTTGAGTAGCTGCAACTATAGGCATATGCTACAGCAGCTGGATTCGTGGAGAAAATTTAAATGTATTATTAAGTGGAAAAAGTCAATCTGATAAAGAAACTGTGGTATATATACATAATGGAATATTACTTAGCCTTAAAGAAGAATAAAATTATGGCATTTGCAGGTAAATGGATGAAACTGGAGAATATTATGCTAATGAAAATAAGCCAATCCCAAAGAACCAAAGGCCGAATGTTTTCTCTGATATGTGGATGCTAATTCACAATGGGAGTAGGGAGAATAGAGGTAATTTGGACTGGACAGAGGGGAGTGAAAAGAGGGGAAGGGGCATGGGAGTAAGAATGATAGTAGAATGAATTGGACATTATTACCCTATGTGCATCTATGATTACATGACTTGTGTAACTCTATACCATGTACAACCAGAAAAATGAGAAGTTATACTCCATTTATGTATGATGTGTCAAAATGCATCCTACCATCATGTTAACTAATTAGAATATATATGTATGCGTGTGTGTGTGTGTGTGTGTGTGTGTGTGTATAAAGTCAATCTGAAAAGACTACATATTATATGCTTCCAACCAACCACATGACACATTGTTAAAGGCAAAAAACTGTGAAGACTATAAAAAAGATCAGTGGTTGCCAGGGCCTAGGGAAGAGGGAAGGATGAACAGGTGGAGCACAAAGGATTTTTGAGGCACTGAAACTACTCTGAATGATTCTATAATGATGGAGACATGTCTTTGTCTAAACACACAGAATGTAAAACACCAAGAACCTTAATGTTAATTATGGACTTTGGATGATGATTTGTCAACGTAGGTTCATCGGCTGCCACTCTGATGGGGGGTGCTGGTAATGGGGGAGGATGTGCATGTGCCTGGGGGTACAGAGCGCAGAGCTATCTCTGTACTTTTCTCATAATTTTAGAACCTAAAATGGCTCTAAAAAAATAAAGTGCTTTAAAAGAAGCATTTTACAAGTTAATCTGGTGTTTCTTAATATTCTCGGTTAACTGACCTCTGAGGATCAGATGAAGCTATAGAGAGACTCCTCCCTAAGTCCTATTTCCTAAAAAAATTCCAAACAATTTATACATAAAAATTTTAGATATAATTTATTTTACTGCACTGGAAACTTAATTTCTTCATATTGCCATATTTTAAATGCCTACAAAACCTGAAGATTTTCCCTCATTTTTAGACCAAAAGTAATGGCCATTTCCTTTTTTAAAAAAGAAATAAAGTATAAAAAATTAAACAAATTACTTAAAAAAATTTTTTTTTGTGGTACTGGGGATGGAACCCAGGACTTCATGCATGTTAGCAAGTACTCTATCACTGAGCTACTCCCCGGTCCTTCTCTTTTCTGAGACAGGGTCACTAAGTTGTCCAGGCTGTTCTTGAACTTGTGATATTCCTCCCTCAATCCCCCTGAGTAGCCAGAATCACAGGTGTGTACCACTGTACCTGGCTAGAAAATAAACTTTAATTTTGTACAAAGTAACATTTCTGTTATAAGGTCGCTATTATTTGGCTTGAGTAAATAATAAAGAAGTCTCATAATAGCTTGGTTTTGGAACATGGTAACTTGCATATCATCTTTGATATCTAAAAAGCTGTATCTTGATGTTTTGATGAAAAGAAGCAGTGAAAACTGAGAAAGGTATGTGGTAACAAACATAATCACAGCTCCCACAGCTCACCTTGCTTTATGATGCAAGGCTAGGCTTGTGGAAGGAACCTAAAGATTCTCTGTGACTCCTAGAATTGAGTGTATAACACTGTTTTGATGCAATATCACCAGTGAAAAGACTACAAATCCAAGTTTCAATTCTGAGGTTTTCTGAGTCAGAGGTAATCTTCAAGAGCTTTGAGGTTTTTCTAAATGCCTGCAAAGAAACTGGAAGAATTTTTCATTCATGACTAGTCTTCTGAGATACTTCCTCCAGCAATAGAAAATTCACATGGTTATCCATTTCTAATTACCTAATGTACAGCAACAGCTTAATTAAAGGGTTTATGATCTTTCTGCCAGGTCCATAATAATGACTGTAAGGTGCTGAATTAGAAGCTTACACTCATTCATAGAGCCCTAAATACCCCCAAGTAAATCAAGCCATGAATAAACTCCTTCTGTACTAAATTCTTTTCTCTTAAAAGGTAAATCTCCAGTCAAAAAATTAAGCAAGCAACCATTATGAACAGCAGTATGGAGATTTCTTGGAAAACTGGGAATGGAACCACCCTATGACCCAGCCATCCCACTCCTGGGTCTATTCCCAAAGGACTTAAAAACAGCATATTACAGCAACACAGCCATCTCAATGTTTATAGCAGCACAATTCACAATAGCTAGGTTGTGAAACCAACCTAGATGTCCCTCAGTAGATGAGTGGATTAAGAAAATGTGGTATATACACACAATGGAATTTTACTCAGCAATAAAATAAAATAAAATAAAATAATGGCATTCGCAGGTAAACGGATGAAGTTGGAGAATATAATGGTAAGTGAAGATAGTCAATCTCAAAAATCCAAATACCAAATGTTTTCTCTGATATAAGGAGGCAGATTCACAGTGGTGTTGGGTGTTGGGGTACATAGGAGGATTAGAGGAACACTAGAATGGTCAAAGGGGAGGAAGGAGAAGGGAGGGAGCAAGGTGGGGAATGGAGGGGGAAAAAAAAGGAAAGGTGTTATAATAAGATGGATATCATTATCCTAAATGCATGATTGAAGACTTGAATAGTATGAATATACTTTGTATACAAACAGTGTTATGTAAAAAGAGGCTTTATATGTGTATTATGAATTGTAATGCATTCTATTACAAATACAACAACTCTGAATAAAAAAATAAAATCCTAAATCTTAAAAAAAATTAAGCAAACAAAAATGAATTTTATATTTTGATTCTCTCCCTTGATAAAAACCTTATTCTCATGAAATTGACTCCTTCTATGGTAGCAGGCCTGCTGGAAGCCTTCAATGCCTATATGTGTCAATGAAAAAAAGCAATACAACATTACAATAGGCAGAGCTGTGTCCCCAGTGAGGCAGTATGTATCTCTGCATTGCCAAGTTTGGAATATGTACCATCTGTACAGAAAGAAACAAGATCTTCCTTCCAGTTAAAAAAAAAAAAAAAATTTCCCCCAGTGGTTATTTTGGCAAAGAAATTTAATACTCTTTTTGTAAATGTTAATAGCCTTTCTAGTTTCCACAAAAGAGTCACATATTAGTAATTTTTCTTTGACCATGTCAATATGCATATTAGTAGACAAAAAACCAGGAACTGTTTAGTGCAAAATCATTTTATCAAATTGCATCCAGGAAAGAATGAGTTTCCAATTCCTCAAACTTTACTTCAAAACATTGGGGAAAAAGACAGCGATCCTAAACAGATTACATCACCTAAAATCTAACATAAATTTGCTTCTACTCCAAACTAAGCCAGTTTAAACAATGTCAGCACATAAAGCTTAAAGTCTTTCAATATCACGTGGCTACTTTTTTTTTAGCAATGTGAAAAGCCAATCTTTTATAAAATTCTTCAAGAAAAGGGTCCTGTGATGGAATAAATTTATCTCCATTTTAGTAATCTGAAATTTCTACTTACAAAAAAGTGCAAAAACTGGTGCTAGGGGTGTAGTTCAGTGGTACAGCAATTGCTTAGCATGCAAGACACCCTGAGTTCGATCCCCAGCACCGTAAAACAAGAACAAGAACAACAACAAGAACAAAACCCCCCAAAAGGTCCAAACAGTCAGACGCAAGAGCCCTGTTTGGGAAGATGGCTAAGATTGCAGTTGACTACGGGCCATGGAGATGTTTCGGCATTGCCGCCTTCCGTAGTCTCACCGGACTTGGCCCGGGATCTCCCGGGACTTGAGTAAGATTGCTGATTGGGTCTGCACCATTTTTGGTTGTTGGTTGTTTGGTGGTGTGTGGTACGTGTTAGAGTTGTTAGAGCCAGAGAGAGAAGCTGACAGAATAAAGATCCTGTTTGTTTCCAGTCTGCCTCTGAACTTATTCCCGCGGCTTTGCTGCTCCAAGTGGCCATCGCTTCAGGCGACAACAGTCAGATATATTTTGAAAATGGAAAAATATATCTTCAAATTTAGGTTTGTGCCAGGCGTGGTGGCACACGCCTGTAATCCCAGCTCTTGGGAGGCTGAGGCAGGAGGATCGTGAGTTCAAAGCCAGCCTCAGCAATGGCAAGGCACTTAGCAACTCAGTGAGACCCTGTCTCTAAATAAAATACAAAAAAGGGATGGGGATGAGTACCCAAAAAAACACCGGAAACAATTAGATTTGTGAGAACTCTGGCACAATAAAACACTGAGGCTCTATGTCCTAGAACCTTTGGTGATTATATAGGTTCGTTATTTTCATTTCTCTTTTGTTTTCAAGTCTTAAAAGTTGGAATGAAAGATATATAGTTGTAGACTATGTCTGTGCTCTCAATATGATGATGATCTTAATATGGAATTTCCAACAGTATGCAACAATGGCCATTTATAACACAGCTTGACTCTCTTTTCTCCCCCAAACTATTTTTAATAGCAACATAAGGCCAGGTGTGGTGGTGCATGCCTCTAATCCCAGTGACTCAGGAAGCTGTGGCAGGACGATTGCAAGTTTGAGGCCAGCTTCAGCAACTTATGACATCATAATGATAACAACAACAAGAAAATCTCTAGAATACATAAAGAACCCAGAGGCATTTAACCACTGAGCCACATCCCCAGTCATTTTTATTTTTTTGTATAAAGAACTTTTTCAACTCAATACTAACAAGAGTTTTGTTGTGGTTTTGGTACTGGGGATTGAGCCTCAGGCCTAAATTTTGAACAAACATTTCCCCCCAAATCATCTGATTACTAAGCACATGAAAAACTATTCAATATAATTAAGAAACAATACGAGACCAATTAAAATCATGACAAAATACTACAGCACATCTACTAGGGTCTATAGTCAAGAAGACTGATCATGCCAGGTGCTTCGGAAGATGTGGGAAACTACAACACTTATGTACTGCTTGTGGGGGAAGGTAATGGGACCTGGAAGTGGGGGAGGCATAGATGTGGACAGCCCTCGTTTGGGTGTGCAATGCATCAAAAGAGTGTCAGAGGAAAGAGAAATACCTACTCATGGCTTTGGAAAGGAGTAGGTGGAGTTACAGTCTTCTGGCCCTTGGCCTTGTGATGAATTCTGATATCTGGATACATCCTGAGTCTTGACTGGTGGGAAACACACTCGCCTATCCTTTGGCTGCAGTAAATGGATTATTGCTTTTTAATATGATAAATAATATTAGTATGTAATTGGTACTACTGAAGCAGTTTTTAAAAAGTCTTTCAGAGATAGGTAAAATAAAGCCAGCTTACTATTTCTCTTGTTTTGATTTTGTCTATTTTCCCTTTCAACCTTTCCATACCTACAAATGAGTAACCACAAAAGGGTATTTCCTCCAAGTTTACAGAGTTCAGCAAGTAAGAACACACTGTCTACAAACAGCTTTGCAAATATCTACACTGACAGAGATTCTAAGATTCTCATGATTCATCATCCATGATTCTTCAGTCTAAACTGTCTTTGTAAGTTTGCAGGATGCTCTTTCAATGGTTGCCATGCTTATAAATGAATAATAATATGCTTATAAAATAATATGCTTATGAATGAATAATAATAAGACTGACATTGGAATTTTTTTTTTTTTTTTTTTTAGTGTTCCTTTTTCCCTGCACCCTCACCAGCATTTATTATTATTTGTTATTCTTGATGACTGCCATTCTAACTGGAGTGAGATGAAATTTCAATGTAGTTTTGATTTGTATTTCCGGATTGCTAAAGATATCGAACATTCTTTTTCATATATTTGTTGGCCATGACATTGGAATTCTAACAAACCAAATTCTACACAGAAGAAACATATTTAATAGTCAACCTCTAAACCAAGCAGCCTAAACTGTACATGCACAACGAGAGTAAAAATTATAAATAAGGGCTGGGGATATAGCTCAGTGGGGAGCACTTGCCTGGTATATGTGAGGCCTGGGTTTGATTCCCAATGCCAAAAAAAATAAATAAAAAATAAAATAAAAGTAAACATATCTACTCTACTAGTTGTTTTTACTCTACTAGTGGAAAAACAACCAAAGCTTAGGTCCCATAGCCAGTTTATAGCATTGTAGACATTTACCAAGGATTGTATGTGATCCCCCAAGCATCTGTTCATTCCTTCCTATATCAAAGAAGAGAATTACAGTCCTCAGCCTAAGGGAAGAAAAAGACAAGCAAGAGCAGAGGGTCTCAGACTTTGAATTGCTTCTGTCTAGGCTCTGATGTCATGATGGGGCTAGAGTGTTTGATCATCACAATGTGAAAACCAAACAGGGAATACCAGAAATAGTGCTTCTCTCATCTTCACATTAACTATATCCCCAGTTTTAAAACATAAATGAACATTCCATGACCTATGAAGACCTGATGAGCCTCTTATTTTCTCTTCTTAGTTTCTCCATTTATTTCCTTTCTTTAATGTTTCCTTCTATGAAACCCAATTCCAAAGATTTTAGTTTACTAGTTTATACGTGAGCTAGAGAATGAAAACACTGAGTAAAAGAGAGGGAAAAATTAGACATAAAAAATGGCTTTGCCAAAACTTACCATCAGAGGGCACAACGGTACTGCAATAAACAACTCCCAAATTCTGCCAGGAGGAGAGCCTCTGGTGTACCTACAAAAAGAAAAGAAACATCTACTGTCAGGCAGAACAACAAATGTTACACAAATAAGTGTATATAGGAAATAAAAATAGCTTTTGAGTTTATCAGTATTGTGTATCCTTTGTAGAAAAGTTTATAAATCAGGCAAAAGATTAATTAAAGACTTTCAAACTCCTAACATCCACAGATAAATAGCAACGATGAACTTTTTGGTGTATTTTCAAGATTACAAACACATTTACATACATACATACATATATGTACAAATGTCACATTAAGACTAGAATTATAGCCGGGCACAGTGGCGCACGCCTGTAATCCCAGCACTTGGGAGATTGAGACAGGAGGATCTCGAGTTCAAAGCCAGCCTCAGCAATGGTGAGGCACTTAGCAACTCAGTGAGACCCTGTCTCTAATAAAATACAAAAAAGGGCTGGGGATGTGGCCCAGTGGTCGATTGCCCTTGAGTTCAAGCCCTGGTACAAAAAAAAAAAAAAAAAAAAAGACTAGAATTATACCTGATGAATCATTTGTTACCTGCTTCTAAAAACACTTGATATTGTTGTTATGTGCTATCAAGTCTAAACTAAATTTTCTTGCTTATTTCTCTTTTTAGCCTTTACACTTGCATTTCCTGCCTATCTTTTACCAAGTACAAGACAGTTGCTAAGTAGCTGTATCATGAATCTACCATTATTTGGGTAGGTATCTGGTCTTTCTCCTTTTTTAAAATGTGGACAGGCAACCTCAGTTCTGGAGTCCTCACTCACCACCTTCTTTGTGTTAGAAGGAAATCACATACTCACACCCACCTTCACTACTTCCTCAAAGAGAAACACCACTGTGGATCTGGAACTAAGGTTCTCATAATTAAAACTTTTTGACTTGCCCAAAACTCTTTGTACCTTTTACTTTCTTAGCTCCAAAAAGTATCAAAGGAAAAAGAAAGGAAGGCACTAACTAAAAACCAATGTGGAAGCCTCAGAGCCTGTTATCTTCCCTTGCATCAGCCCAAGGAAAAATTATGTGGAACTCAATGACAGTACACACCCTGACACAACTATAGCATGTGGCATCTTAATCTCCATCATGTGGATATCCCCACATCCTGCCAACTGAAGAGAGTATGCAGAAATGTGAGACTGACATTCATAAAAAAATGTAAATAAATTTTTAAAAAAATATTTATTTTTTAGTTATAGTTAGACATAATACCTTTATTTTATTTATTTATTTTTACGTGGTGCTGAGGATCAAACCCAGGGCTGCGCACGTGCTAGGTGAGCGCTCTATTGCTGAGCCACAATCCCAGACCCAAAATATGTAAATAAATTTAAAACCACTTGAGACTTGGTCCATAGCCAGTTTACTTTTTTAGGTTTAAATACTTGGTTAATTAGGAATTGATTTTAGTCAAAGAATTAAAACTCCAAATATCCCTTTAATGACAACACAGCTGTCCCATAGTGAATAATTCTTTTCCTCACTCATTGGAAATGTTATCTTCATAATTTTCCAAATGCCTATATGAATCTGGATCTACTTCTGAACTTCTATTCTATCCAATGATCTGTCTATGTGTGCCCTAAATAGTTCTTTGTTTCAACATTTTAGTTTTTTAAAACACATTTAAAAAAAATTTTTTTAGGGCTGGGGATGTGGCTCAGTGGTAGAGCACCTGCCTCGTATGTGTGAGGCACTGGGTTTGATTCTCAACACCGCATATAAATAAATAAAATAAATGGTCCATTAACAACTTAAAACACTTTTTTCAGTTGTAGATGGATACAATACCTTTATTTTGTTTATTTATTTTTATGTGCTCTACCGCTGAGCCACAACCCCAGCCCCTCAACATTCTTTTTATAATCTATTTTTTAATATCTGGTAGAGCTAGTTTTCCCTTGTTATTTTCTTTAAAAATTGTTGTGGCTATTCCTTATTATCTATTTCTCCATATGAACTTTAGAGTCAGTTTATCTAGTTACACACACATGCACACACAATCCTACAGTTAAAAAAAAATAACAACAGTATATTATAGTGGTTAAAAAAGTAGAGTCTGGATCTGGGGTTGTGGCTCAGTGGTAGAATGCTTGCCTGGAGGCACTGGGTTTGATTCTCAGCACCACATACAAATAAATTAATAAAATAAAAATTTTATAATAAAAATTATAATAAAAAAGTATAGTCTGAAATCATCCTGCATGGGTCAGATTGTGGCTCAGTAACTGACTCTAACTGCCATTTTGGGCAAGTTCATGAGCCTCTTGGTGCCTTGATTTCTACACTGAAAGATATACTACTACTAACATCTACCACATAAAGTTGTTGTGAGGACTAAACGAGTAATACATATAAAGTATTTAGAACAGTAGCAGGCATACAGTAAGTGCTCAATAAATGTTACCATTTTGTGACCATATCAACTCCATGGATTAATAGGGAAAACTGACATCTGTATGATTTTGAGTCTTTTTACCTAACAACCTTGTAAGCCTTTCCATTTGAGTCTCTATTTGCATCCCTGAGAAGCATTTAAAAATTTTCTTCATATAGATCTTGTATATCCTCCTTCCTTGTGAAATGTTCTTTGTACTGTCTTGTCCAATAATAAGACCACAACTCCCATGTTTTTTTAGTTTGCATGTGCCTGTTATCTCTCTGCTGGTTCTTCCTGAGTTTCTTTGTTTTAGAAATGACTGTGAATAGTTTTTGGGGTGTGTGTATGTGTGGTGGTATTTTTATTGTTGTTTTTTATGGTACTGGGGATTGAATCTAGGGGCACTCCCACTGAGCTACATTCCTGGCCCTTCTTAATTTTTGTTTTAAGACAGGGTCTCTCTAAATTGCCCAGGCTGTGCTTGAACTTGTGATCCTTTTGCCGTAGCTTCCAGAGTCACTGGGAACCTTTTTCTTTTTTTAATTTCTTTTTTAGTTGTAGTTGGATGCAATACCTTTATTTATTTATTTTTATGTGGTACTGAGGATTGAACCTAGGGCTGCACACATGCTAGGCGAGCACTCTACCACTGAGCCACAACCCCAGCCCTGGAACCTTTATTTATATATTTTGATTTGGAATTGCAGAGATCCTCCCCAGTTACACTAAAGATGGAGCTTATATTTCTGGTTTTTATGCTCCTCCCTATTCTAAGGTATACAGAAGAGAAAGGAGAAACTCATGTCTTTATTGGGACATTAATACTTCGTGTAGTAACTTTTTTTTAGTATATTTTTTAGTTGTTGATGGACCTTTATTTTATTTATTTATATGTGGTGCTGAGAATCAAACCCAGTGCTTCACACATGCTAGGCAAGCACTCTTCCACTGAGCTACAACTCCAGCCCCATTATGTAGTAACTTTTTAATACTGACATTTTCAAAAACACACAGAGGTAGAGAACAAAGTATGAGGAAATCCCAGGTACTTGTCACCTGCTTCAATATTTATAATTTTAAAAAATAATTCCAGCGCCGGGCGTGGTGGCGCACGCCTGTAATCCAGCACTTTGGGAGGCTGAGGCAGGAGGATCGCGAGTTCAAAGCCAGCCTCAGCAATGGTGAGGCACTTAGCAACTCAGTGAGACCCTGTCTCCAAATAAAATGCAAAAAAGGGCTGGGGATATGGCCCAGTGGTCAAGTGCCCCTGAGTTCAATCCCCAGTACAAAAAAAAAAAAAAAAAAAAAAAAAAAAAAAAAAAAAAAAAAATTCCAGCAACTTGGGAGACTGAGCCAGGAGGATCACAAGTTTGAGGATAGCCTTGTCAACTTAGCAAGATCCTCTTAAAAAAATAATAAAAAGGACTGGGGATGTAGCATAGTGGCAAGGCACACTGGGTTTAATATCCAGTACCAAAAAATTTTAAAAATATACGTATATCTCAATATTTTATTAAACTCATTTCATCTATATACACTCAGTTTCCCTTCCCCTACCCTCAGAGTTACTTAAAGGAAATTACAACCCTCATATCACTTTACTTAAAAATAGTTTAGTATACAGCTACTGGACCATTTTAAAACCAGAAGTCCTCTGTCTGTCTTGATGTTACACATTATCTTTAACATTAATAACAGATGTTTTTGTGGAACAGAGAACTGCATCATACATGGTTGTTTATGAATAATATTTTTTAGATGCTACGGAATGTGGGTCAACAGGCCAGCCACCTGTTTTTGTAAATAAAGTTTTACTGGACATAGCCAGGCTCATTCATTTACTTACTATTGCTGGCTAACATAATCTCTCTCTCCAGAGTTCAGCAGTTGCATATTCACAGAGAGTTGAGTATGTGAAGTAGAGAACATACAGCTCAAAAAAGCTAAAATATTTATAATTTGGCCCTTTATATTTTCTGACCCTTGCTGTAGAAAATATTTGTGTATTTTTGAGATGTTCAATTTCCAAAGTCCTTCCCTGCCCATTTCTGTAAGGACACTGACAATTACAATATATTATTTAAGTGTGCACAAACACAAATACAGGTCCTTTTTTTTTTTCAATCTTCTAGTAGCTTTCAGTCTAATAAGGCCAATGAAAACAAAAATGATTTTGCTCTTGCCTTTTCTCTTGAAATATAGTAAAAACAAACATGAACAATGGAAAAAAAAAAAAAGACAAAACAACAAAAACCCAGGGAAGATATTTTTTTAAACCAAAGAAGCTTTGCTATACCTATTTTCCATGGCTCCCCTTAGTTGAATATATTGCATGGGTACAATTTTATTCTGAATGTTATAAGCAAGTAGTAAGCTTTTTAGTTTTTTTTCTTTTACTTTTAATAGCAAACTTTACATAAATACTTGACTGATGTTGAAAGTTTAAAAAAATATGACAAGTTTAAAAAAACAGTAAAAAAAATTCAGGCAAATGGTATGTTTCAAAGGTAGAGACCAAGATTAAGAAAGTATTTAGAACATACGAAGATAATCAGAGAAAGGATATACCTCTGGGCAATATTAATGCCAAAGGAACAAGGTGATGGGGTACCAACCCTTTGGAAGAAAAGACAAGTTTATACTTTTGGTAAAAACAGTCCATATCTTTGATAACTTGAGAACTTCAAAGAAAAGCAGGGGCTGGGAGTGAAAGTAAAGGAATGTATAATGTCCGTCTGTATTACAACCTTAAGCCCAGGGGAAAAAACAATATGTCAGCATCATCAATGTAGAGTCTAACTCCAAAACACTGTGCTCAATTTCCCCAAAGCATGGGATTTAGGTCAATTTAAAAAAATTAAAATTTAGTATTATAAAGAGAATAAAGAGACAGTTCATGTCCTCAGGTCAAATTATCAAATTCAAGCCAAAACTTAACTTTTAGGGTTGGGGATGTAGCCCAATAGCTGAACATCTGCCTAGCATCCATGAGGCTCTGGGCTGCACCCACAATACCACAAAACAAAACAAACCAAAACACCTTACTTTAAAATCCTTTACTACTATCATAAATTATGCAGCTTTTCCTACATTCACCATCCACACAGTTCAGAAGAGCAAACTCAGCAGTATATTTCTGCCAACAACTTGAAAAGGCTGTCAAGTTTAAATAACCTGTCAATATCCCCAAAGTATTCATGGCCAATTAGACAGGAGGTGAAAGAAAGGAAGAGGAGGAGGGAAAGAACAGCAAGGAGGAAAGAGGGAGAAGAAAAAGTTATTTCCTTATTAATTCAGTTCTCTTCATTTAAGAAAATACTGGGATCTAATTTTAGTAGGAATCAAATACCCAATAACTTTATCAAACTATACTATGTTAATTATATCAAATAGCTTTAGATGGAACTACTATATATATTTGTCCAAGGATGAAACCTTGTTATAAACAGCCTACCAATGCCACAAGTTTAGATGGATCAAGTAATAGTTCCCTGTTACATTTCCTTTAGTGTAACATGAAATGCTTATAAAATGGGTCCTTTTTAACATTATTAAATGTTCCAAAAATTTTCTTTTTATAGGCCAGAGTACCCACATTTCAACAACTTTGTCAACTCTTATCTCCAGAACACTGAGCTTGTCAGCCTTCTGTGGTTGACAGTGAAACTACTTCAGTTGGTTTCCACCAAGACATGCACACAACAGCTTCTACAATGTGGGATCAATTTTCTCCATATTTTTGATATAATAAAACAGCAGAAACATCGTATCAGCAAGTTTTTTACTACCTCTCATCTATCAAAATTCTAAAGTAAGCACGAACTGTGGCTTCAAACCCTGGAGGTCTGAGATGGGCGGTGGGGGGGGGGGGGGGGGGGCGGGAGGGAAACTGGAGTTAAAAGATGGGGCCCAGTTTCACCACTCACTATCTTGTTTCAATCCCAATGACTCGGTTCTCCTCTGTGTTAAATTTACAACAACCAATTCATGAGGCTAATTTCACCTAAGGATATGACAATATAAATGTTACAACACTTGAATAACAGTTTCTGTTCAACACTTGAATGTTCTATAGAAATAGGAACTCAAAATAAACCTTAATCTTCTTAAGGGATTGTCTCACTGAAAAGAATTTAATAAGTATAATGCACTCATTTCACGACTCTCCAAACACAGAGATATAATGCAATATAAACACCTTATGACGATAAAGGCAGATATGTGAGGTTTTAAAAGAGCATCTCTTCAAACAGCACCATAAAAGAGTTGAACAGTTAGACTAAAGAGGATGTGTATTTTCTTCTTCTCCTCCCCCCCCCCCTTTTTGGGTGGTACTAGAGATTGAACCCACCAACATTTTACTCTTGAGCTACATCCCCAGCCACTGCCCCCTGCTGCCACACATTTATTATTTTACTTTTTATTTGAGACAGGGTCTTGCTGAGTTGCCCAGGATGGCCTCAAATGTGATCCTCTTACCTCAGCCTCTTGAATTGCTGGGATTACAGGTATGTGTCACCAAGGATACAAAGTTGTTTTTTTTTGTTTGTTTGTTTGTTTTTTCGTTTTTGTTTTTTGGTGCTGGCGATTGAACTCAGGGCCTTGTATATGTGAGACAAGCACTTTACCAACTGAGCTATATCCCCAGCCCCGTTACAAAGTTTTGATGCAGTTTAAGTGAAGGTGGTATTGATAGTTTGTGAGTTAAATTATATAATTTAATATTAGAAAATTATTCACCTCTTAAGGTGTTTACTACATTATATTATAACATGGGCCAATATTTTTCCCACTAGAGTACATCATAACTTTCTAACAGAAGTCATGATTCAATGTACATACCATTATTATTTTCTTCTATTTTTCATACATTTAATTTAACAATGTTTTTATCTTAGACTTTGGTATTATTCCCAAATGACAACCTGTGGTTGATACTGTACAAGAACCATAGTCCAAATTCATTGTATACTCTAGATCCCTCATATCTGAGTCAGTCTTGTACCAACATTTGGAATGTTTATACCCTATGGTAGCCAGGCATGGTGGTGCACCCCTGTAATCCCAGCAGCTCAGGAGGCTGAGGCAGGAGGATTGCGAGTTCAGAGTCAGCCTCGGCAATTTAGTGAGGCCCTGAGCAACTCACTGAGACCCTATCTCTAAACAAAATATAAAAAGGGCTAGGGATGTGGTTCAGTGGTTAAGTGGCCCTGGGTTCAATCCCTGGTACCAAAATAACAACAACTGCAAACAAAGGTATACCCTATGGTGACTACATTTTGCTTTATAGATGCTCTTTTACCCCTGGATCCCCGAATAGATCTGTTAGTGATATCAGAACAAGAAACTCCTGCTTTTCTTAAATGACAACTTAACCACATAAAATTGGAAAATTCTGCTCTAGAAATAGAGCAGAAAAAAGAAAATGCAAAGAACTTTTCAAAATATTTCATTTTGGCTTGATGATTGGCTATTATTTATTGTGAATCTACAATTCACAAGGAAAAGTGAAAATTGTGCTTAGTGACTCCTTTATATCATTCTACCTGTTTTTTACCTCTATAGTTTATTTAACATTTTATGAAACTGTTAAAAGCTACTGAAAAATTGAAAGAATTTTACAGTGAATATCTTTATACCTTTTACCTAGATTCTACTCTATCCATACTATTTTACAGAAATCCTTAATTCCCATGGGTTCTTCTTTTAAAATGTACATTTTCCAATTCCATTTTCTTTATAAATTTCCTGCATTGCTTCTAGATTTTATCCACATCCCTTCCCATTTTTCACACTATATTCTAATTACCTGTTTTGTTGCCTGCCTTCCCTTCAGGGTTATAATCAGACTGAGGACTGAATCAATTTCTTTACATATTAATATCACCCAGCCCACCAAGAGAAAGTAGAAATTTAGTAAATATTTATTTAACTAAGTTGTTTTATCTTTTTCCTTATACCTAAATTTCTTTGACAAGCTTTATAACTTTATGTTCCAGTTTCCCCTCAAGGAATTAACACAAATTTGTTATTTTACTGCCAAATTTCTCTGAGAAATAAGGAAGATATCATGATTATCATGATTTCTATAAGTATTTGGGGAATATTTAAAGTGAAAATATATATTATATGTATATATATATATATGTTATACTTTTGGCTGTTGTAGGCTTAAATGCATTCCATGCTAAATTGAGATGGTTATTAAATGTACTACTAGTTATTATTTTTAAACAACAAAAAAACCCTTAAAAAACTCAATGTCACATAAATAACCTACCATTTATACCTTTTAATAATCACCTGTACAATTCAAAGTAACATATATTTATACATAAGGGAATAAAATCAGAATGTAACACACCTCTTATTATTTGTTAAATGAATAAATGTTGTTGGCTTGAAAGATTTTTTTATTGAGAGTAAAAAATGGTAACTGGCACAGTGGCATATGCCTGTGATCCCAGCAGCTCAGGAGGCTGAGGCAGGAGGCTCACGAGTT
Organism: Tamias sibiricus; assembly: GCA_025594165.1. Taxonomy (NCBI): domain Eukaryota; kingdom Metazoa; phylum Chordata; class Mammalia; order Rodentia; family Sciuridae; genus Tamias; species Tamias sibiricus. The sequence goes on along the minus strand of CM046663.1, from coordinate 119,413,375 downwards.
CAAAGTCAGCCTCATCAACTTAGGGAGACCCTATGCAACTTAGTGGGAACGTGTCTCAAAACAAAGAAGTGAAAAATGAACTGGGGATGTTACTCAGTTATTAAGTGCCCCTGGGTTAAATCCCCAGTACCCCCCCCAAAAAAAAAGTAAAAATGAAATAGAGCTGGGCATTGTGGTGCACACCTGTAATTCCGACTATTTGGGAGGCCGAGGCTATAGGATTGTAAGTTTGAGGCCAGCCTGAGCAACTCTGGGGAGACCCTATTTCAAAATAAAAATAAAAAGGGCTGGAGATGTAGGTCAGTGGTAGAGCACCTCTGGGTTCAATCCATGGTACCAAAAAGAAAGAGAGAAGGAAACAAACAAACAAAAAAAATGGAACTTGATTTGGTTGCTCTTCTTGATAGATAGTTCCACTTGGTAATGTTTTTCTTTTTCATAATTTGAATTCATATTTCCTATTCTAGTTCCATTAAATCTGTAGACATAACACAGGGGAGATATCTGCATCAATGCATTATCATACTGGAATAAAAACTTCCTTTTTGAAGTGGCATAAAAGAAAATGCAAAGAACTTTTCAAAATATTTCATTTTGGCTTGATGATGGGTAAAAAGGTATATGGTATATATATATATATATACATATATATATATATACACATGTTATATACTTTGTGGAACAACAACATTTTAAAGTTACTTTTTCCTACTTAGTTTTTTTTTTAATTTTTAATTTGTTTTAATTAGTTATATATCACAGTAGAATGCATTTATGCACTGTGATATATCATACATAGATGGGATATGATTTCTCATTTTTCTGAGTGTACATGTTGCAGAATCATATTGGTCATGTAGTCACATATATACATAAAGTAATAATGTCTGTTTCATTCCACTATCTTTCCCATCCCCACATCTTTTCCCTCCCCTTCCATCACTTCCCTCTACCTAAAGTAACGCTATTTTTCCCTAGTGCCGCACCACCCCCCCGCAACCTTAGTGTGAATTAGCATCTGCATATTAGAGAAAACATTTGGCCTTTGGTTGTGTGGGATTGGTTTATTTCACTTAGCATGATATTCTCCAACTCCAACCATTTACTGGCAAATGCCATAATTTCACTCTTCTTTCTGAGTAATATTCCATTGAGTAAATATACCACATTTTCTTTATCCGTGCATCTACTGAGGGACACCTAGGTTGATTCCATAGTCTAGCTATTGCGAATTGAGCTGCTATAAACATTGATGTGGCTGTGTCACTATAGTATGGTGATTTTAAGTTGTTTGGGTATAAACCAAGGAGTGGGATAGCTGGGTCAAATGGTGGTTCCATTTCCAGTTTTCTGAGGTATCTCCATACTACTTTTCATACTGCACCAATTTGCAGTCCCACCAGCAATGTAACAGTGTACCTTTTTCTCCACATCCTCGCCAACATTAATTGTTGCCTATATTCTTGATGATTGCCACTCTGACAGGAGTGAAATGAAATCTTTGAGTAGTTTTGACTTGCATTTCTCTAATTGCTAGAGATGTTGAACACTTTTTAATATATTTATTGATTGATTGTATTTCTTCATCTGTGAAGTGTCTGTTCAGTTCCTTACCCATTTATTGATTGGGTTATTTGTTTTTTTTTGGTATTAAGTTTTTTGAGTTCTTTATATATCCTAGAGATTAATGCTTTATCAGAGGTGCAGGTGGTAAAGATTTTCTCCCAATCTGAAGGCTCTCTCCTCATGTTATTAATTGTTTCCTTTGCTGAGAAGAAGCTTTTGAATTTAAATCCATCCCATTTATTGATTCTTGATTTTACTTCTTGCACTTTAGGAGTCTTATTAAGGAAGTCAGATCCTAGGCCAACATGGTGCAGATTTGGGCCTTTTTTTTTTTTTTTTTAATTTCTTTTAAGTTGTACATGGACACAATATCTTTTTTTTTTTTTTTTTTTTTTTTTTTAATGTGGTGCTGAGGATTGAACCCAGTGCCTCACACATGCGAGGCAACTGCTCTACTGCTGAGTTACAACCCCAGCCCTGGGCCTTTTTGTTCTTCTATTAGGTGCAGGGTCTCTGTTCTAGTGCCTAAGTCTTTGATCCACTTTGAGTTGATTTTTGTGCAGGGTAAGATGTAGCAAAATGAAACTAAACCTACTTAGTTTTAAAGTTATATATATATATATAAGATATATATATATATAAGACTTAATAAGACTCCTAAGACACACACACACACACACACACACACACACACACACACACACATATTTGTTTTAGTTGTACACAATGCTTTTATTCTTACGTGGTGCTGAAGGTCGAATCCAGGCTGCGCATGTGCTGGGCTGCACACGTGCTAGGCGAGCGCTCTACCACTGAGCCACAATCCCAGCCCGTAGTTATTTTATCCCTACTCATATGCCTAGAGGTGATGAGAATTTCATGCTTCTAGATAAGTAAAAAAAAAAAGGACAACCACTACTCAAAATGTAGTCCACGAATCTACAGCATTAGAATCACCCAGGAGCTTGTTAGAAATCAGATTCTCAGGTTACCCCTCAGAACTACTAAACCAGGACCTGCATTTTAACAAAGTCAGTAGGAAATTCATATACATTTAAAGTTTGAGAAGCACTGGTATAGTTCACCCACATGAGATTCAAGGGAGCACACTGGTGAATTAGCAGTACTACTTCTCTCTTTTATCAAGTCCCTAGTATAAGCAACTAGGGCTCATGAAGGTGACAGAACAGAAAGAACACTGCATTGAGAGTTTGAAAAGCTAGATTCTAGTCTCATTTCTAATTTCATGACCTCAAATCTTAGTTTTTCTCATCTATAAAATGACTGGGTCATATAACATACTCTGGAAGTTCCTTCCAACGCCTAAAGCCTATGAAGTTATGAAAATAAACAGCAATATATTCTTTCCCAACACCGTCTCACACTACGTAATAATTTAGGGAAATGTCTCAATTATATGTGATTTTGAGAAACTGGGCCTCTTTAATATTACAGGGACTTGTCTATCAATCACTTTGTTCAGGTTTGAAACTTAACCTCTTTCATTTTCACACTTGGTTTCTGGAAGACACACGGTGGTGAATAACTTAGGAAGTGGGTGGCTGCTATTAATAATTCTCCTCACTGCTTTCTTTGTTCTCAAATACTGATAAAAACATAAGTAATAGACAGGATTCCAGAAAATTAAAAACCGATTTTGTATTTTGCACAAGAGCAGGAGAATGCTGCTGTTCTTAGGAAAAGCATGGTTAAAGTATTTAGAGATAAAAAATCATAATGTATAACACCTTTTTTTTTGGCCATACTGGGGCTTGAATCCAGGGTGTTCTACCTCTGAGCTACATTCCCAGATCTTTTTTTTTTTTTTTTTTTTTTTAAGTTTCTAGTTATAGATGGACACAATAGCTTTATTTTATTTATTTATCCTTATGTGGTGCTAAGGTTCAAACCCAGTGCCTCACACACACCAGAGAAGCACTCTACCACTGAGCCACAACCACAGTCCCTCTATTTTGGTCTTTTGAGACAAAGTCTGAAGTTGAAACTAGTGATCCTCCTACCTCAGCCTTCAAAGTCACTGGGATTACAGGAATACACCATTGAGCCCAGCTCTAACACTTTCTTTGGTAGTGGGGCAGTAACTGGGGATTGAACTCAGGGGCACTTGACCACTGAGCCACATCCCCAGCCCTATTTCGTATTTTATTTAGAGACAGGGTTTCACTGAGTTGCTTAGTGCCTCACTTTTGCTGAGGCTGGTTTTGAACTTGAGATCCTCCTGCCTCAGCCTCCTGAACCACAGGGATTACAGGTGTGTGCCACTGCACCAGGTTAACATTTACTTTTTTTTAAGTAAATAGACACATACCTTGATTTTATTTATTTATTTTTATGTGGTGCTGAGGATCAAACCCAGTGCCTCACATGTGCTAGGCAAGCACTCTACCATTGAGTTAAAACTCCATCCCCCAAATTTACTTTTGATGGGTCAGTAAAAAATAAAAATAATATGCATGTATGCATGGACATATTTACATGTATACAGACAGAAACAATTATAGCGAAATAATAATAGCTGGTGAATCTAGACATAGGGTATATGGCTATATACACTGTATTCTTTCTGCAATTTTTCTATAGTTATAAATCTTTCAAAACAAAAACTCCGGAAGAAAAAATTAACATAAATATGTTCTAACCTAATATGCCTTCTTGTAGTTTTTCAAGTATAAAACATATCAGATACATTTATTTTTCTGTAACCTTTAAAATGCATCAGTAAAGCTAGAATAGAAGGGGGGGAAAAAACAGTAAATAGGAAATTCGAGTAATTTGATCCCAGTTTGGTTCTTCATCTTGATCTTTACTTATAGGCTCCCTGAACTTTTTCTTTGATAAGGCTAAAAGGAGGAAAGAAGTGGTGGTGAGAGATCATCTTACATCTTTCGTATGTTAATGAAGTAAACAATTTCCAACAGAGGAGGCTTTCAGAGCTTTTCATTTTTGCTCAAACTTTAGCTAATATTGAAAAAGAATGCAGTTACCACTCAGAAATATAAATAACTACAGGCCTTTCTTATTTCTCTATAACAAGAGGGACACACAGCTGCTATAAAAATCATTTGCTACCCTCCCACATGTTGTGTAAGTGTAACGGACTTACACAAGAACAAACATAAAAAGAAAGTTATAGCAGATTACTTGGTTTTGTTTCAGAATTCCTTTTCCATTTATTATTTTACTTAATTAAAAACAAGTGAACATGCTGCCTACTTTTCCAATATAATTGTCTTGCTTAGTGGAAATCTCAAACTGGAATACTAGTAATAGGATCATGTACCAGCTAATTCATAATGTTCCTTCAGTCCTTCTAGACTTCATCCAACAGGAATACCACAAGACAAACCCACCTTTAATTAACTGGAGGTTTGAAAACATTCATATAATTTTTTTAAACATTCTGGTTTCATACAAATGCACAATTTTTTAATATATATATTTTTAGTTGTCAATGCACCTTTATTTATTTATATGTGGTGCTAAGAATCAAACCCAGTGCCTCACACATGCTAGGTAAGTGCTCTACCACTGAGCCACAGCCACAGCCCAAAATGCACAAATTTTGATAACTTCCTTTTGTGTACCTTTAGTTAAATGGATTTATTTTAATTTGCTTGATTTTTAAAAATATCCTTAACAAAGCTATTCCAGGGTGTAACTTCAGATAATGAACACATTACTTAAAATTACTACAAAAAAGAATAAGCCATTAAAAGAATTAAATCACGAAAGTGCAGTTCGAAGGGGGAAATCAAATAAGACAATAATATGATTTTTATTCAAACTGAAAAGCTCAACCCAGAATGGTCTTCAGCCTACTCTGCCTAAAACAAGCTGAGCTCCTGTTTAGGGATCCCATGGAGACCATTCTGCTAGAATGCAGTTCTGCTCACAACTTTACACAGTCTGAGAGACTGGCAGATCTGTACTCATACATAAAGATTCCCATTACTAACACTGCTATCATTCTCTTCATTTTCTAAGCATATACAGGGTCCAGTTTTTCAAATTGCTACTTTATCCCTGGCCTTTTCTACAAAGTATTTGAAGTACAACAAAAATGTGTGCCATAAGTTAGTGGTGCATTTTTTTTTTTTAATTCTGAAATAAAATTTTAAAAAAAAACCAGGACCAAGAAAAATGAAAATATAACTAGAAAATGAAGACTTGGGAAAAAGAATATGTGGGTCATCAAAACTTTCAAAATTGCTATGTTAAGGTCTATATTTGCCTGTAAGCCTCTATGGTAGGCAAAATAATAACCTCCCAAAGATTTCCATGTCCTGATTTCAGGAATCTGAGGATATGCTATGTTATAAGCTAAAGAAAATTAGGATTCCAGAAAGGATTCAGGCTATCATGAACTGAGTTTAAAATATGGAGATTATCCTGGATTACCTGGATAGGACCAATGTCATCATAGAATCCTTAACAAATTCAGAGGAAGATATGATTATGGACAACCAGACAGATAGCAGCGTGAGACTCAGGATACTACCAAAGTTGCTGAAGAAGGAGGCCATGGGCCAAGGAAGCTGGTGGCCTCTAGATGTGGAAAAGGCAAGGAATTAGATTCTCCTCTAAAGTCTCTAGAAAGGAACCCAGCCTTGCTGGCACTTTGATATCAATTCAGTGAGACCTGTACAGGACTTCTAACCTAATGAACTATAAGATGAAAAATTCATGTTGTGGAGCCAGGTACAGTGGTGCACGCCTGTAATCCCAGCTTCTTGGGAGGCTGAGGCAGGAGGATACCAAATTTGAGGCCAGCTATAGCAGCTTAGCAAGACCCTGTCTCAAAAAGTAAAAGGTCTAGGGATGTAGCTCATTGGTAGAAAGTGTCCCTGGATTCAGTCCCCAGTACAAAAAAAAAAAAAAAAAAAAAAAAAAAAGTTTTAAAAATAAAAATGTAGGAAAATATTTAATTTTTATGGTAATTAGCATTTTTGTAATAGTTACCTCTGGAGAGAAAGGTTTGGGAACTGGGAGTGAGAGCAAAGGTAGCTTTAACTATATTGTAATGATATTTTTCTTAGTAAAAAAAAGATTTAAAGTAAATATAACAAAATGTGCATTTTTAAAAGTGATGAGCATATGGGTATTTGTTACATAATTCTCTGTAATTTTCTTTCCTTTTACAAATATTTCTAAATTGCTTTTTTTGCCCCTTTGAAAAAAGATTGCTTATCTTTTAAACAGTCATCCATGAACCATTTCACCAGTTAGGCTTTACACGGGAACTGGTAAGAAGAAAGAGATTCTATTTTCTGATAAGGTACTGGACTATATACATATGGAATTTATACAGCATTGATTGATTTGAATTTGGCTTTTGTTGTTCAGCATTATATTCCACGTTGTTGAGTGTCAGTAGTTAGTTCTATTTTATTGCTGCATACCTATGCATCCATTATATAAATCCATTGTATCAATATTTCAAAATGGACATTTAGGCTTTCCCCAGATTTGGCTAATAACGCTGTGGTGAACATTCTGTCTTTTGGTGCCCATATATATATCCTTTGGTATAGAGCTAGGAAAGGAATTGCTGGCTCATAGAGTATGCATATGTTCAGCTTAAATAGATACTGTCAGTTTTGCAAAGTGGCAGGTGCGTGTTCATACATACACTAGCAGTGCTTAAGAATTTCAGATGCTCCACCATTTTTGTGCATACCTGATATTGTTAGTTTTGTTAAATTTTGGTCATTCTGGTAGGTGTGTAGTTATCTCCTAGTAGCTTTATTTTTTGATCATCAATGAGATTGAAATCTTTTCATATGTTTACCAATCATTTGGATATCCTCTCTTATGAGTACTCAAGTTTCTTGATCACTTTTCTGTTCGACTGTCCTTTTCTATTATCAAAATTCTTAATATAGTTGGGATATGAGCCCTTTGTCAGATGCTCATATATACACATACATACATATGATGCCTTTTCCCACTCTTAGCCTGCTTTTTTTTCTTAATGGTACTTGATTAACAAAAAATTTAAATTCTTAACGTATTACAATTAGCAACCTTCTCCTTTATATTGAAGTGCTTTCTGTATTCTGCTTTCTGTTCCGTCCTGAAGGTCATGAAGAGGTTCCTCCATGTTGTCTCTAGGCTTTACTGTTTTCTTTCACATTTATGTTTTGCTCATAAGGTTTTTGTCTGATATGAGGTGAAGTCAAGATTAAATTTACTTTTTCTACATGATATCAAACAGACCCAGCAGGAGGTATTGAAAAGACTATCCTCTTCCCCACCAGGAATATGGGGAATATCTAGATCAATTTGGGGAGAACTGATAACCAAACAATGTTGAGTATTCCATTCCATAAACATGGTATATTCTTCCATTCACTTGTGATTTTCTCTGTAGAGGTTTGGAACACCTTTCATTAGATTCATTACTATTTTATGTTTTTGATGTTATTATAAATAGTTTCACTTTTCATATTTCATCTTCTAATTTCCAGCAAGCAGAAACACAACTGACTTAAGACTCTATATTGAAGTATATTATGCAGCTTTTCTGCATACATATATCATAAATAGAGCTTGGTGAATTTTCACAAACCGATCACATCCAACATAAAGTTGAATTTGTGTACTCATTTCATTTCCAGTCACGCGGTGATATTCACATTTACTTTCATATTTTATTTGTAAGTTCTTCTAGATTTTCAACATACAAAATTATATCATCTGCCAATGACAGTTTAATTTCTCCCTTTCCAAAACGAAGACTTCTATTTCTTTTTCTTCCCTTATTGCACTGGCTAGGACTTACAATCTAATAGTGAATAATAGTGACACCACATCCTTATCTCAGTCCCGATTCTGATCTCTAGAGAAAAGTCTTTTTTTTTTTTTTGGTACTAGGGATTGAACTCAGGGGCACTCGACCACTGGGCCACATCCCCAGCCCTTTTTTGTGTTTTATTAGAGACAGGGTTACACTGAGTTGCTAAGTGCCTCACCATTGCTGAGGCTGGCTTTGAACGTGCGATCCTCCTGCCTCAGCCTCCCAAGTGCTAGGATTACAGGTGTGTGCCACTGCACCTGGCCTAGAGAAAAGTCTTTTAATATTTCAACATTAATTATAATATCTATTATAATTTTAATAGATTAAGGGAGTTCCCATCTATTTGTGATTGTTATTTTTTAAAAAAATGTTCATATCCATCTTCACAAAGAAGGCCTGTATTTTCACTTTCTTAAAATGTCCTTATTGGCTATAAAACAAGTTAGAAATTGGCTATAAAACAATTTAGAACGTAGTCACACTGTTTATATTTTCTGGAAGAGTTAAAGATAGCTGTTACGTCTTCCTTAAACGTTTTGTGTAATTCCCCAGTGAAGACGTATTTGAATTTGGAGGTTGTTTCTCTACACCTCTAAGTGTGAAGACTTTAATTACAGATTAAATTTCTCTTATAGATATGAAGCTAATTAGATTTTCTATTTCTCCTAGTATTGTTTTTTCTTTGGGAGAGGGTCTTTTTAAAAAAATAACATTATTGAGATACAATTCACATGCCATATAATTTGCTTATTCAAGGTGTACAATACAGTGGTTTTTAGTATCTACATGATATTGTACAAATACCACCATAATCAATATTAGAACATTTTTATCACCTCAAAATGAAATTTCTCTGGCTAGAGTTATGGCTTAGTGGTAAAGCGCTTGCCTAGCATGCGTGAGGCACTGTGTTCGATTCTCAATACCACATATAAATAAATAAAGGTCCACTGACAAATAAAAACATATTTAAAAAAAATGAAACTCCACATCCATTTCTCCCTGCTCCTAACCCCTGACAACCACTAACCTACTTTTGTTTCTATGGCTTTGGATAGTTTGAACATTACATATAAGTGAAATCAAATAACGTCTTTTTGTGACTGTTTTCCTGGACTTAGGATATTTTCAAGATTCATTCATGTTTGCAGTATGTCAGTACTTCACTTCTTTCATTGCTAAATAATATTCCATTGTATGGATACGTGACTTTTTTTTTTTTAAATTAGTTCATCAGTCAATGGACATTTGGGTTTTTCCACTTTCTGTTTCCTACCATTTCTATTAGAAATAATGCTGCTATGAGCATTCATTTATAAGTTTCTGTGCGACACCATTTTACACTGCCACCAGTAATGGTTTTAATTTCCTTACATCTTCACCAACACTTGTAATATTAATCTCTTTGATTAAAGCTAGCTTAGCAGATGTAAAATGGTATCTCATTGTGAAACTGAGTTTCCTTTTCCTAATGACTACAAATGCTTATTAGCATCTTTTCAAGAATTTTTTTGGCTATCTTTACATCTTTACTGGGGAAATGTCTACTCAGATCTTTGTCTATTTTTTTATCTGGGCTTTTTTTGTGGGGGAGGGTACTGGAGATTAAACTCAGGGGCACTCAAACACTGAGCCACATCCCAAGTCCTATTTTGTATTTTATTTAGAGACAGGGTCTCACTGAGTTGCTTAGCACCTCACTTATGCCGAGGCTGGCTTTGAACTTGCAATCCTCCTGCCTCAGCCTCCAGAGCCGCTGGGATTACAGACATGTACCACTCCACTCAGCTGGGCTTTTAAAAATTAAGTTTAGTGTTGGTTTGGTAAGTCATGTTGTTCTAGAAATTTGTTCATTTGTGTAAAATCTGACTTTATTGGCATAAAGTTGTTCCAAACATCTTAATTTTTTAATGGTTGTAGGATTTATAGTGATACTCCCTCTTTTTATTTCCTATATAGAAAAACTATGTCTATTTTTTCTTAATGTTAGTTTTGGTTATTTTTTCTTCTTTAATATGCATTTCAAATATTGGAAGATATCTCCCAGTGAAAATGATTCATTACTCCAACTAGTAACGGTTTATAGTTTAATTCTACCATGTTAGAGAAAACACTACATCATTTCCGTCCTTTGAAATCTATTAGGATTTGCTTTATGGCATAGCTTGATATCAACATTTGGAAAATATTCCATGCGTACTTGAAAACAGCAAGTATTCTACAATTGTTGCATGTGATGTTACTATTGGCTTTTAATACTGGCTGAGTTAAAATGAACATTTTGTTGTTGTTGTTGTTGTTGTTGTTGTTACAATTAAAGGACTTAACTTTGTTTCTTAACTGACTGGAGAGCTATTCTACTTCTGCAATGTCAAAATCTTCAACAAATGGCTGTAAGGAACATTTCAAATATAATATATCTGCCACCCTAAACACTAAATTTTCACAAGGGGAGCACTTCATTAGCAAAATGTCAATCTTTGTATTTCATGAAGGCTTTGGGAATCAAATGACTTAGTGTGAAAAAAATTTAAAGCTATAAATTTTTTTAACTTTCATCATAGATCTTTGTTCCCCTTGTAGTCTGTTTCTTGCAGTATAGAAACCCATCACTTCTCACAGAGAGGAGTAGTCACTTTGGAGAAGATAGAAAATTAACAGAAATGGGGCAATGCTTTAGAGATTTTTTAAAAAATCAATTTCAGCTGGCAGAATGAGCATGAATCTAGGAATAAGAATGCAAAGTTTAAATTCAAGTGTCAATACTGAATTTAATTATTGTGTGGAGTCTGTCATCAATGTCACCATTAGAAAAAAAGCAAGAAAAAGAATATATGAACACAGAAGGGAATAAATAGTGACAAAACCACTTTTTATCATCATGATGTTGTCCAATTAAGAAATTCTAACCAAATGGACTAAGAAGCCCCAAAAGATATCTATCTTATCATCTGTCAGCAAAATAGCAATTCCTTGTTATTCCCCTTTCAAAGCAAAGGTGCAGAAATTATGACAAATAATCACCTGAACATTTACCCTCCAGCTACTACATGTATGAAGTAAAAAATAAAACCACGGGCTGAGGTCATAACTCAGGGTTAGAGTGCTTACCTAGCATGGGTGAGGCATTGGGTTTGATCCTCAGCACCACATAAAAAACAAAAAAAGTAAACTTAAAAAAAAGGTTAAATTCTTAAAAAAAAAAAAAAAAAAAAAAAAAAAAGGTAAAACCAAAAAATAGCCATAATTGTTATTTCCATCCCACAATTAAGTTAGGAAGTCCACAAGTACTGGGATGTCTAACAAGAAAAAATTATTAAGAAACGAATCTGGGGGCTGGGGTTGTGGCTTAGCGGTAGAGCGCTCGCCTAGCACGTGTGCGGCCTGGGTTCGATCCTCAGCACCACGTAAACATAAATGCACTGCATTGTGTACAACTAAAGCAAATAAATAAATATAAAAAAAAAAAAAAAAAGAAAACGAATCTGGGGGGGCTGGGGTTGTGGCTCAGCAGTAGACCACTTGCCTAGCATGTGTGCAGCCCAGGTTCGATCCTCAGCACCACATAAAAATAAAGGCGTTGTGTACAACTAAAAACAAATAAATAAATATTTTTTTAAAATTTTTTTATTATTTATTTACTTATTCATCATGCACAAGTATAGTATCTTTTTACATACAACTGCTTGTATACAAAGTATATAAGTACCATTCAGATCTTCAATCATGCATTTAGGATAATGATATCCATCTCATTCAACCACCAATTTTTTTCCAACCCCCCCCCCCCTTACTCCCTCCCTCCCCTCCCTTTCCGTTGACCATTCTAGTGTTCCTCTGATCCTATGTACCCCCTTCCAACAACTCTGTGAACCAGCCTCCTTATATCAGAGAAAAACATTCGGTACTTGGATTTTTGAGATTGACTAATTTCACTTAGCATTATATTCTCCAACTTCATCCATTTACCTGCAAATGCCATTATTTTATTCTCTCTTATTGCTGAGTAAAATTCCATTTTGTATATATACCATATTTTCTTTATCCACTCATCTACTGAGGGGCGTTGTGTACAACTAAAAACAAATAAATAAATATTAAAAAAAAAAAAAAGAAACCAATTTGGGGGCTTGGGTTGTAGCTTAGTGATAGAGCACTTGCCTAGCATGTGTGAGGCACTGGGTTGGATCTTCAGCACCACATAAAAATAAATAAAATAAAGGTATGAAAAAAATGGAGTTGTTAAAAAGAAAGAAAGAAAAAAAGAAATCTGCTGGGTATGATGGCACATGTCTGTAACCCAGTGGCTTGGGAGTCTGAGGCAGGAGGATCACAAGTTTGAAGTCAGCCTCAGCAATTTAGTGAAACCCTATCTCAAAATAAAAAATAAAAAGGACTGGGGATGTAGCTCAGTGGTAAGTGTTCCTGGGTTCAATCCCTAGTACCAAAATAAATAAAATAAAATCTAACAGCTCTCACAGTACATGGCACATAATCCATTATTTCTTACTGTCAAAGTCTCTAGAAATGTTAGCAAGCAACAGCAACAAGAACACAAGGCATGTAAATATATATTATACACATGCATAGCACAGATGAAATATTCTTTGAAGCACAAGTATAAAGTAAACGGATCATATCTTTTCAATACAATAACTGTGCTTGAAGTTGGCATCCTTTTCAACACATTCCCATTAATGAAAGATGTCCATATCACAGTTATCACTTCCTGCCCTGCAACAAATACATGTCACTGAATTTCACGAAGAAAATGGTATGTACTTTCCCCTCAGACATATCTTCAAGGGGAGAAATGTATTCTTCATTTAAGTGAACAGGAAAAAACATTTTTCTGTAAGTCAACAATACTATCTCACTATATTTTCAGTAGACTGTATATTAATTAACAGTACTGTATCAGTATTAAATATCTCCCCCCCCCCTCATGGGGGGTGAAGGGGATGTTCTAGGTATTGAATCTAGGGCCTTGCAAATGCTAGGCAAATGCTCTACCACAGAGCTCCATTCCCAGCTCACAAATTTCTGGAGTATAACAATTGTATCATGCTTATGTAGAAGAATATCCTTTTTCTTAGAAGACTTATAGGTAGAATCTTTTATGGATGAAATGTCAATGATGTCTCAAAAGGCTCAGTGAAAAAAAAAAGTAGACAAGTAGACACACTGGCAAAATGCTAACCAGCAAATCTAAATAAAAGGAACTCTGGTGTCTATTTTACTATTCCTTCAACTTCTCTGTAGATTTGAAAATTTTCAAAATAAAAAGGTAAAAAGGAAAGAATTTATTGAAAGCCCAAAATGGTATGGAGGATGAGTTATTATAGACTAGAATAGCGCTCAGGAGACTAGGGAATGACAAGCGCTCAACACATAGAATATCGTAAGCTCCTTAATGCAAACTCCTCTCTGTTTCCCATTTTTTATAGTTAGAGTGTGCTGGCATCTCGACTTATGACTATTTAGCATGTTGGTGGAAAGAAGAGTAGGAAATGGGAATAGTAGCAGTTAATGGAAGGACTAACAAGCTTTGTCTTAATTGTCTGTGAACATCTGTAGGTGTGGGTCTTAACTCTACCAAAACCTTTGTCTAAAATAATAGGTTCTTAATTTGGGAGAATGCTAAGATTTTCAATACCCCAAGATAATATCCTAAGCAGAGGAAAGGAAGGTAATACATTTTTTATTATAAAAGTTAGGTAGAGAGCTGCAAGAATCACAGTGGGCTATTTTGTTGATCAAAAACATTTTGCAATACTGAAAGTGGAGGCCTCCTGGCACTGGTTCAGAAGGTTGATTCAGGTTCCCACCACCCTCCAATGGGAGAGGTTCTCTAGCATTTCCTCTGGTCCTTCTAAATGAAACACACTCAAACCTGGAGGCCTATGGTTTGTTAAATAAATACACAACATACAACATAGTTTCAAATAGAAGAAAGAGACCAGTTTATGTATATGCCTAACAAAAAGCTTTCTCATCTCCTTTTTTTTTTCTCCATTGGTCCTCTCCCTTCTCACCAAAATGTACAACTTGACCACAAAAGCTACTTCTTCAAAGTAGCACTTCAGTTAAACTATCTAAGACTTGCAAGTCATGAGGTTGTTCCCGGATCATCTCAATTTATCAAATGAAAATGAACCTAAATTCCTCTCTGTTGTCGAGTTTTAGAAAAATCTCCACAGGCTTCTCCTCTGAAATTTTCAAATGTCATCAAACATCCAATATTTTAAATCTTTTTCTGTCTTGTCCAGCAGAAGAAAGCATTATAGGGACACAACAAAGTCAAAACTGGCATCTATTTACACAGTGAATTAACGTTTCTATAAAAGGAGGATTAAGAACATTAAGAGTTAGAAGTAACTTTTATTTCCAGGGTTTAAAAGCAAGTGGTCACTACATTTAATGTCACTGAATGGCATCATTAACACAACCCTCTCCAACAGCACTGTTTTCATAAGTCTTGACAACACAAGGTCTTTGAGAGTGGCCAGTATTACCTTCTCCCTCTTTATATTCAAAACTACTAAATAATTCAATAATTAATTTTCATAACAACTGCAACAAGTAAAAGCTACAAGTACATTCTACTATCAGGTTACATTAAAAGAGTTCAAGGTTCTAAATGGAAATCACAGAAGTGAAGAAAGCCAAAAAACTGTACTCTCTGCTTTACTTTCTCGCAGAGTGAGCACAACACTGAGTGACATTATTACCATAGCAGAGCAGCTGTGGTTCATTCACACTTAGCCCATCCCCTCCCACTAATCCTACCTTTGAAGCACATGAAAATGTGAAAAGCTACTCCAGGATAATGACCTAGATTGCCCAGAGGAACTTTTTGTTCTAACTCATATTTTAAAAATCCAATATAGCCAGAAGAGTTGCTTAATTATAAGCTGTTTAAGGCTTTAGAGATATCTATTATTTTCTTATCATCTAATTGCTTTCCAGGAGGGAAACTGAACACTGTCAATTTTGCCTAGTTTCAAACAGTTCTTTTCCAATTTATAAGCTCTAAAAGAATAATAAATAACTCAAGTCAAAATATCCACCTTTAGAGGTTCAGAATTAGTACTTGATTGGATTTTCTTATGGTAGGTAGTATACTCAAGACCACTCAATAAATGTTAATTTCCTTTGGGACAAAATTGAGAGCCCTCTAGGTCACTGAAGTTCATTCAAGTGTGTACTACTGTCTCCTTATCACTTTGCTAATACAAAATAAGATACTTCCAGCTTTTACTGACACTTAAAATACTTGTTGAGCTAGATTGTAAGTCCTTTGAAAACAGAAACAGCATCATAGACTTCTTCTAATGATCACTTATAGTATCCACTTAATAATAGTTACGTTAAAGATGATAGTAATTCTAATACTTAAAGACAGTGGCTACTGCAAAGAACAGATTCACATGCTTATCCAAAGTAACTATGTTTCCTTATATAGTTTAGCAAGCCAGTATACCCAGGTTCTAATAAGAAGGCAGTAAGGTCAATAAAGTCAAATTGATAACCTGTAGGGAAAGGATATGTGACAGAGATGGAACTACCCGGAACTAACAGATTCTATTACTGCATTGTGTCAATGGTGCCAAATACAATGGCAAGAAACAAACATGTGCAGAGGGTCTACCCTCCAAGGAGGAAGCTTGATCACTATACTTACTCAGCCTGGAATGTATATATACAAGGCATTTGCTTTTCAATAGACAGGCCAATTCTGGAATAAGTAACAGAAGTTGAGGGGAAACAACCAACCAATGACTATCCTCCTGGACCCTCCTGGATTACATTGTTTTTGGAGTGTGTGTCAGGAGAGGAGTATGAAGAAACTGACTCCAATAAGTAATCACAAATTCACTAGTAATGAAAAGAAATAGAAAAATATTTAGCAATAATTTGTTTGCATAACACTTTTTATTAGTTAATTAAGTTGTTAAATGCCAACTATTGAAATAACGACATTTTGTTCCCACTCATCGTGCTCATAAACTTGCTTATTTTCCTGGCTGCCCAGATGGTTCTTTTGTAATGAAGTTCACTACTTTACCTGGTTATGTCTTCATTTTAACCAGTCTGTATTAGCTACTTAAAAAACACCAGGGAATAGTTTTCAGTTCCCCAAGTGCAGGAAACCAGAGGAAATTTCCTTTTGTTTTAATGCTTACTAAAAGTTCTATTGTACAGCTGACTAAATCTCTTTGCTTTTTTCCCATTCCCACACAATTTTTAAAATATTTTAAAAGTTTTTCATTGAAGTATCTGAAGAGAAAAGATCTGCTAAAAAATGGAAGACTTGTTATTAAGTATTAAATCAAGAAATACCATGTTATAAAAGATCCCCCTCAAGTTAAAAAAAAAGATTAAGAAAAATATTAATAGCTGACACAATTTTTAGCCATGTTCAGCTCTAAGAGTATTTTTTGATTCCTTATAATCAGAAATTCAGTAACCTCACAATGTTGAAGAATGGGACATATCAACACTTTCTAAAAATCTTCCTTCCCCACATGATTTGATGTTATTTTTATAGTATCAAGGTTTATAAATTTAAAATATATTATGAAGTTATAATTTTCGCTGAAGTACATTAAGTCTATGATGAAATATTTAATTCTTATACTTTTATCATGGCTTATTTCTTAATTGTTTGATTCATCTTTTGATAAGGTAGATTTTAACGTGACATAATTTGTTAAGATCTTATGGGGGGCTGGGATTGTGGCTCAGCAGTAGAGCGGTCGCCTCACACGTGCTTGGCCCAGGTTCAATCCTCAGCACCACATAAAAATAAATGCATTGCATTGTGTACAACTAAAGCAAATAAATAATTTTTTTTTTTTTTTTTAAAAAGATCTTATGGGTATTTGTTGAGGTTTCTCCAAACTTTGGCAGGACCATTTGTTGTATTTATGCTTAAAAGTATCTGGCTGGTTTTAAAAAATATGGGTTAACCTTACAACATGGCAGACATTTCTTAGTTCTTTTCTTTTTAAAAATATTTTTAGTTGTAGATATACACAATGCCTTTATTTTGTTTATTTTTATGTGGTGCTGAGGATCTAAACCAATGGCTCACACATTCTAGGCAAGTGCTCTACCACTGAGCCATAACCCTAGACCCCTTAACTATTTTCTAACATTGCTTTTTTGCTGAGGAGAAAGCTAAGGTAAGCCCAAGTTCTGCCCCTTTTCCTGCTACCTAGATGATCAGAGAATTCTTTCCTTAGTCTTCTAGTTTTGTAATTTCACCAGGTATGCCTTAATATCAGTTGTTCTATATCAACTATTCATGGACCAAAGTTTTAATTATTTCAGAAAACTTTTTTTTCCTATGACAGTTCTAAATGTTAACTTGGTTCCAGTTGTTGTGGTCTTCAAGAACAGAGCTTGGCAACACAGCACAGGTACAATCTAGCCCCTCTGTGAAGCCTAAAGTATGTACTCTCCGGTCCTTTATGGAGAGTTTGCTGACCTCATGCATTTTTTTTAGATTTTCTTTTTCTCTATAATTTTTATATCTCATATTTTCTTGTTTATATAATTTCCTCAAGCTTCTCAACCATGTCTTTGATTACATTTACTTTTGTTGTTATTATTTCTAATGTGGTTTTCATTTCTCTGATGCTTTTTTTCTTTTATATCCCTTTGCTGAAGTTTGCCCACTGGTTTTTCATCTCCTATTGTCCTATTACCTCTTCTTAAAACTTCTGTCAGACAAGTTCTTTACAAATATTGTTATTATATTCCCCCCAAATCATGTCTGTGATTTTTGTAAGTCTATGAAAACTAAAAGTTAAAACTCCAATAAAGGCTCACTGGTTAGAAAGTAACATAACACTTTCAGAGAAATCTGTATATTAGCTTGAGAGTCCTGAAGGGATTCAGCCTTGAATTTAGCAAATTTTGCTTCACTCTTTATATTTTAGGGCTTAGTCTTGTACCTAGGTTCATTAATGAAGAACTTCTATTTTTCTAACATCTTGCTTTTGATGAGTTTCAAAAGAGAGGGGAAGAGTAAAAATGCCTTCATTTTGCTACCTTTAATTGAAGTCTCTTCCTCAAACATTAAATTTTGAGAGGAACTAATCTTTAAAAAGAATAAATTACAAGCATGATAGGTTTTAATGCATCAGGGAATGAAAGATAAAAACCAACATCAGCAATGTGAAAGAACTGCTTAGAGGAAGGCTATGCCAGGAACATTTGTTTGGAGATCTGTTCCAGCAGCCATGCCAGGTGAGTTGTGTCAGGTCAGTGGGATTAAGAGTGCTGCAGAATGCTGTACTATAAAGACTTCCCTGGTGACTTGCAATTAGGTTTTACCAGTTTACCAGGACTGGTAGTCACAGTTTCACCTATCACTAAAGCCCCTTGCTGTATGTAGTCTTCCATTTAATTTGGCCCTCATTTGCTGACATGTTATATGTATAATTATGTTTCCTCTTCCACCTTCTGCCACTTGGGTTCGAATATCTCGCTAACTTCAGGTTAGATTAGGTGATTTTTAAGGTTTAAGATTTTGGGATCTAGGCAGTAAAGTAATATTCTGTTAGTTACATATACATCATGTATGTATGGAGCTGAATTTTTAAAAAATATTCATGTGTAGACTGGAAGGACATAAACAGTTCCATAGGATTATTTCTGTACAGTTCCCTAATTATTTGCAGCAATCATGTGTTATTTCACAATCATAAAAAAATCACAAAAATATGCTATTTACAGTGCAGATGCCCAGAGAGATGCTATTATTCAAATTTACAGATCTTCTTACACTTCTTTCCCAAATTTTGCCTGACTTTTCCATCACTTTCTATCATTAAAGGTTTAGGTTTCTGCAGTTTTCAGAGTTGTTTATAGTTCTGGACCTTACATCACATTGCTGGTTGATGTCTTTGCTCATAAAAGACACTCTGTTTCTGAATGTTCATTTCCAAGTTGACTGGTCAACTGCCACTCACTGGAGTTCACAGCTGGCTATATTGTTTGAATTTGTGTTCTGATGGGTTCTACACACTTTGACAAAAGCTATTTCATCTCAGCCTCCCATAGGGAATCTATTTGGACTACTGCCATAAGTCAATCTCAATATACAAAAAAATCCAGAATGTTGGGTGAAGACACTGGACTAGGAATTAGACTGAGTTCCAAATGCTGGCAGCAGTGAGCCCTCATGCTATTTAATGTTTAGTACAGCTTAGAAATGACAGTGATGAAAGTGAGCCAAGAATCAGATGTGACAGTTAAATCACATCTTGAATCTCCAAGCAACAGATAAGAGTAACCTGTCAAGCTGCAGATTTTGAATTTACTCAATGACTGGATACCTACTCTCCACCAACTTCCCACAGGACACTTATAGACAGATAACATAATACCTAAGCATTTAATAAAACATTACATAGAACAGTAATGAAAACAAAAGTTTGCTTCCCTTTTATATTGTTTTGCATCAACAAATTGGCTTCAATACGAAGTTATGTATCGGCATATAAAAGCCCCTCATTGCCAATGCCATTTTAAATCATATCATAATGAATGTTAAAGATTACTCACTAGAGACCATCCCCAAAGTTTCTATGGCCCTTCACATTATGTATTCAAACTTCCTTATCTCTTTACAGAATTCTGTTCTCTCTGGTCACTAGACCAAAGGCTCCTTTTTTTTCTATTTCTTCTGTCTCTTGCTTTGACCACTTCATATGAATAAGAAATATAAGAAATCTTGAAAGGCTGGGGCTGTAGCTCAGTGGCCAGCATTTGCCTAGAGTGGACAAGACCCTGAGTTTGATCCCCCAAAATGCAAAAAGAAATCTTGAAATTACAAATTAAAAGCATTACATTTTCCCTTTTTTTTTTTTTTGGTACCGGGGATTGAACTCAGAGGCACTCAACCACTGGGCCACATCCCCAGCCCTTTTTTATATTTTATTAGAGACAGGGTCTCACTGAGTTGCTAAGTGCCTCGCCATTGCTGAAGCTAGCTTTGAACTCGTGATCCTCCTGCCTCAGCCTCCCAAGTGCTGGGATTACAGTCGTGCGCCACCGCGCCCGGCTCCTTTTTTAAAAGTACAATAAACATCCAAAATAAGTAGTGAAATAATGATATTTCCTAAATTCATTCTATGTAGGAAATTGTTTTCAAGTCTATTTGTACATAAATAGTATTAAATGAGTGACAAGGAACACAAGCTTGGCTGAAATTTGTTTTCCTACTGAAGAGAAAGGAAGACATGGGGGAATGTTTTAGGTTATATCTGTGAAGAAGGAAAGGACATCATTTAGAATTCCTCTAGGTACCAAAATAGACTGAAAAAGCCAGAAGAAACTTTTGTTAAAATTCTTCGCCGGGCGTGGTGGCGCACACCTGTAATCCTAGCACTTGGGAGGCTGAGGCAGGAGGATCGCGAGTTCAAAGCCAGCCTCAGCAATGGCGAGGCACTTAGCAACTCAGTAAGACCCTGTCTCTAATAAAATTTAAAAAAGGGCTGGGGAGGTGGCTCAGTGGTTGAGTGCCCCTGAGTTCAATGCCCGGTACAAAAAAAAAAAAAAAAAAAAAAAATCTTCTTTTAAATATTGTTATCTTGAGAGATTATCATCTGTCTTCAAAGGTAAATTGGTTAATATAAAATTTGCTTTTCCAAAAAGTTAAAACATCATCACTGCTCATTCTCTGTACAGAGACTGAAGCAAATAATTAATAAATTCAAAGACAACTTTTAATTAACAGTGGGCCTTTTCATTCAAACTAAACTGAGTGAAAGAGTCCTTTCCTCCTGTTCTGGAATTCTAATGTATTGGTTGAAAGGAAAGCAAAGAGAAATTGGGCAACTGCCTAGTTAAGAAAAAAAAAAAAAAAAAAAAAAAAAAAAAAAAAAAAAACTCCAATTGTAAGAATAATCTGAAAGATGCCACTATAAATCTTGTTAACTAGACTGTCAGAGACCAAGTCTGTTGGTTACATTGGACCTCTTTTACCTAAATAACTACCAGACACATGAAAATGTGTATCTTATAAAAATGCCAACTCAGTTCAGAAACAAATACACACACACAACACCTAAACAAGATCTCAACAAATGTCATTTTGGCTCATTGAGTCTAGAATGCAAGTTTCCTTTAACATCAATAAACTTCTTCTCAAAACAATAACCACAAAAAAAACTGAAAAGGCAATCTGGACTTAAGTATTATCAACAATTTGACAGCCCATCTTTCCTATATTATAAATTATGTTTCATTTTAAGAACTAGTGGTAAAAGATCTAAGTCTAAACTATCTTGGTTCAAAATGTAACCCAAGGAGTAAAGTAATAAAATACACACTGAATAGTTGTTTCTAAAAGCATATACTGAATAGCTAGCTCTGAGGTGTCTTACTGGGTGTAACCAAAGGAAGTGACTGAGTCTTTCCAATATTCTCCTTAAACACATCCAGGCCTATCCTCCTTGCTCTACCGCCCTCCCTACTCAGTACAAGCCTTATTTTAATTATGTTCTCTAGCATCTTAGCTTCCTTGACTCCTAAGTCCACTTTCCCCAATACTTCCTTTTTGGTAAACCTCAATTTCATCAATACAGTTGTGGGATGAGGCAAGGGCTATGGGGGGAAAAAAAGCAACATAAATGTCGTAACTGATGCCACCAGCTTGAGCTAGATCTTGAGGTTTAAGCACTAGATGCTTTCACACATTTCTAGTGAGCTCTCCAACTTCTCCCCCATGGCTGTTCAGAACTGCCACTGGCCTCACTTCCTATTTTACTGAGGCCAGTAAAATAAGACATTTCTTCTGAAATCATTCCCACAACTTCTTTCTCTTCCACTGCAAAGTTTCTCTCAATTTCTTTTCTTTTCCTTTTTTCTCTTCTTTTATTGTATCCCAGAGAAAGAAGTATCCCTACTCCTTTAAGGTTATTCCTTTACTTCTTCATTCAGTTCTTCTTTTATCTTATACCTCCATCTTCAATGGCTCTTTTCTCCAATCTTACACTTCTGTACCTACACTCACTCCCCTCCATACACACTCATACTCTCTCCTTCACTGATCCCACTTTTCAATTTAGTTTTACCTTCTGTTGGCTTTTTCTGATTTCTCATATTGTTTTGCCTTTTGGGAATATTTGATATGGCTGACTACCTCCTCCTCTTGAAATAATTTTCTTTGAATTCCATGACACTCCAGGAATCCTTAATGTTACTTCTTGCCTTAACGTGTCTTTCACCATTTCTGGGTCTCCTTTGTTTACTCTTGCTCTTCCAGCTATCCCCAAGATATACCTCCCTCAAGGTTCATCCTTTGTCCTGGTCTTTTCATACTTCATTCTATTTAGAGAAGTCAATCTTTCTTAGAACTTCAAGTTATTATCTCAATAAAAATAATATATTGAGTTTCTTCTGTATGGATCTTCACATTCAGATTTCTATTTGCTTATTAGTTATCTCTAGCTAACAAACCTGTCCTATATTTCCTATTTTGATTAATTATAACTTCAACCTTTTGCTCAGTCCCTCAGGCTTAAGCCTCATAACCATCTTCACTTCCTACTCTCAGCCACTCCACACCTTATCCAATCTATCAACACCTCTCTAGCATCTCTGTTTCTTCCTGCCTGCCCCCACCATCAACACTGGGGTAATTCAGTGGTTGAGAACAAAAGCCCACTTTGCTTTTTGGTTACCATGAAGTGTTTCTCAGCTTCCTTCACCATGCACTATTGCCTTGATAACGTGCCTTGCCACAGGACCAAAAACAACGGGGCCAACCAACCATGGAATGAAACTTCCAAAACTGTGAACCAAAATAAACTCTTCTTTTTCATTTGGTTATCTTAGGTATTTTTTCACAGTGATAGAAAGCTAACACAGTAAAAAATATGAAAAGTTTAGCAATCTGGTTTCAGAATCAACATTTCAACTAATCTTTCAGAATATATCACTTGTCTCTCTTTTGCTCTCTGACTTGCACAGGTCATGTGAGGGCACAGTAAGAAGGTGTGCCCTCTCCACAAACCAGAGAGACTTCACTAGAAACCAGTAATGCTGGCATTTTGATCGTGGGCTTCCAGTCTCCAAAAGTATGAGAAAATAATGGCCTGTTGTTTAATTGCCCCCTTGCCAACCCAAGAATATATTTTATCAAGTTTTAGTGTAGTACCAGACAGGAACAGTCACAATTATTGAGGGAAAAACTATTAAAATATGCTACCTATCTGTATGGGCAAGCAAAAACGGACACAAGCCATGAAGTCACATAGGGATTTGAATCTCAGTTTCTCCACTTATTAGCTTTGTGATTTTGAGCAATCTATAACTGCTTCAAGCCTTGGTTTCTGTATCTATAAATATAGATGTTGACAACTGTCAAAGTACTAAACACATTTAAAGCACCAAGCAGAGAGCACTTGCCACTCAAACTACTGCAATAGCCTTTGATCTTCTGTCCTTCTGATATATCCATCAGGGCACCCAGTCACCCTCCATAAAGACTGGATAATACCATGCTCTCTTCAAAATGTTCACTGGTTCTTAATTGCTGAAGAATAAAGCCAGAACTACTTCTGATTTTTCAAGGCTTTCCAGAAATAAACCAATCCCAACTATTCTTTAAGGTACTCAAAGGATGTTTCCTTCTAAAACCGACCTTAAAAGTATATCATCAGAGTTTTATTTTTTCCATGTAACAGCTATCTACCCTATGAATACAAAGAATTCACCTGAAAATTCGATAAAACGTTGTGGGAACTTCATTCTTAAATGAAGAAACTGTAAAATATTTCTTAGGATATTGTAAGCCTTTGAAGTAAGTATTTCTGATGCTTATTCCTGTCTCACAAAAATTTCTACAGAAGAATCATCTAATTTAAGGGCAAACATTCACTTGAATCTTTTCTCATTTGGCTAGTAATGAGCTTTGCATTAAAAGTCAAAGAAAGAGAACTTGGCAGAGTTTCAAAAATAGCAGGTGGAAGGAAAGGTGGGTCAGCTCCTGAATGTAATGACAAAAGAAACCTCATATTCACTGTGTTGATTGTAAAACATCACTGTTCTTTAAATTCAGGTTATTCTTCCCCTAAGTGTTCATTAAAGAAATCATCCATCTGGCATCAAATAAAAGAAGCTTGTCAATAGATTGTTACAAAGTTTCCTATTTCCTGTTGCTTATTGACTACATTGTATTTAAGTAACTGTTCTATTTGGAAAAGTAATTAAATGTTTAAGTAAACAGAATTTGGACAGAAATCGATGATTCTCCTACTTTTTTTTCTATTTCTTTAGCTTGCTAATGATTTGTAAATACATCTTAACAGAAATGTTATTTTATTAATAATACACATTTATGAATGAGGAAAAAAAAAAAAGATTCTCAGTGCCCTCTACCTACATGAGAATGAGTTATATCTTCAGCCCCATCAGGTCCATTTCCTAAGCAAAGCTTAAATGTGTGAAGAGGGAAAAGGAGGGTAGAGATAATACCTATCTATCTGGAGTAGAAGGAAGCAGAACAAAAGTATTAGATTCACAGTTTCAGTGAGGTCTGAATTATGTCACTTGGGAGCCAAAATGTGGTCTTTGTATCTTGATGACTAACCTCCTTGTCTAATAACAAGGACAAATAATAAAGAACTCACTGAATTAAGGAAATTTCATTAGTTCTCTTGGCATAAAACACATTAAAAGTTACCAGTTCCGGGGCTGGGGTTGTGGCTCAGCGGTAGAGCTCTCGCCTAGCACGTGTGCGGCCCGGGTTCGAACCTCAGCACCATGTAAAAACACACTGTGTACAACTAAAAGCAAATAAATAATTTTATTTTTTTTAAAGTTACCAGTTCCAAGAAGAAGCCCTGTGGGGTTTTTTCTTTTTCTTTTCTTCTTATTTATTACAAGATTTTAGAAAAAGGGTATTTGGTACAATGTTAGTCATCTTTAAAATGTTATCATCAACATTAGGTAATATAGCCCTCAAAATTCTCATTTAAGTTTCAGATCAACTAACAGTACAGGTTGAGTATCCCTTATCTAAAATGCTTGGGACCAGAAGTGTTTCAGATCCTGGTTTGCTTTTTGTTTTTGTTTTTTTCTCTTCAGATTTTGGAATATTTGCATACATATATGAGATATCTTTGGGACAGAACCAAATTTAAACACAAAATTCATTTATGTTTCATATATGCTTTATACACACAGCCTGAAGATAAATTTATACAATTCTGTTGTGCCTGTGTTTTGACTGTGACATCACAAGAAGTCAATACGGAATTTTTCACTTGTGGTGTCTGTCATGCCAACACTGAAAAGTTTCAAGTTCTGAAATATTTAGGATTTCAGTTAGGAATGCTCAACCTGTTCCAAGTTACTGTAAATTACTTTCAAGAGTGACTTCCTTCTCCTTTTACCTTACAGCCACACCATTTTATAAGGTTATCTATTTATGGCCACAGTCAGGCCTTTAACCTCACCTAGACCTCCAAATAATAAATAAAAATGCTACATCTATGTATGAAACTCAATACCATAGTTATTGCTTCTCAGTGATTTAGGGAATCATATTAACTACCAAAGCACATGTCCCCCTTTACAGTTGTGCTATCTGAACTGTAAAGAAGCTCAATCTAGATAAACTGGAGTAATGCTGCAAAAAAAAATACCTCCACATTTATGTTTTACACTGTTAGTGACAAGAAGTTCTATGTGGCCAAATGATATCATAATAGACCGTACAAAGCTTTTACACAAAAGCTTTGTACGGTCTATTATGTAAGCTTATATAAAAAAAAAAATTAAAAAAAGGAAAAATAAAATCCAGGAGAATCAAATCATTGCATCATAGTAATGTATGTATGTATGCTAAACTCAAAAAAATCTGAGCAGTGGTAATTGAAACCATATTCATATTTCGAGTTGGCCTCATAATTTTAGCAAAATATTATCAAATAACATTAAGGCCATTTGAATTTTTACTAATTTATGTTTTATAGCTACATAAAAGCTAAATGCCTCTTCAACCTTATTTTGTACCTCTGCATCCTTATTCTTTATATATAAATTCCTTGAAATGGCCAACCTTCTTGTGGTCTTATAGCTTCACATAGTTTATTTTCTCTGCCTGAAATATTCCATCCACAGATCTTTTTTTTTTTTTTTTTTTTTACATGACTGGCTTCTTTTCAACTTTTAAGTTTCACTAAATATCATCTCTTGAGATGGGTCCTCTCTATTCAATCTAAAGTGCCTCACTGGTTGCTTTGAACACAAAATTCAGGTTTATTCAATCTTGGAACTTCTTATTATGTAATATTTTATTTTTTATTGATTCCACCCTCTTTCCTCCTGCCTACACGTACATCACTGGAATGAAAGGCCCATAACTGGTTCCACTCTATGTTCCTGGCACCAAGAGTAGTGCCCAGGACATAAAAGACATATTCATCCAAATAATCACTGGATATGTGAATGAATAAATAGAAGACCTCCACATACTTGCCTGTAAAGCCCCTATTTGGATTCTACTTCAAATAAACTAACTGAAAACATTTATGAGCCAATCAGGAATATCTGAACCACTACTAGATATCTGATGCTATTAAGGTAAAAGTGTTGATATTTTAGATTCAATGATGGTAGTGTGGTTACTGAAGCACTTACAGAAAATGATAGGATAAATAATTTGCATAAAACATTTGTGTGTGTGTGTGTGTGTGTGTGTGTGTGTGGAAATGGACAAGGGTAAAAAATGAAGTATGACTGGCCATGTGTTAGTAACTGATGAAGTGAGATAACAGGTACATGGGAGTCATTAAACAAGTCATCCAAACTTTTGTTTGGGTTTGTCTTGTTTTTACCTGTATTTTTCCTTCAATCTTCAGAGTGGTTTCCAAATTTCATAATAAAATATTAAAAATATAAAATGGAAGTTTATTTATGCCAAAAAAATTGGAGGATAAGAATTGAAAAGTATTGAAACACACACCAAAATAAAATAAAATAAAAATTTTTAAAAAAGTATTGAAACACAAGCCTTTTTCTTTTCAGACTTTATAGCTTGCATAAATGAATGAATAACCCAAGATGCTACCCAGGAACAAATTAAACAGGCCAGATTTATGAGTTTGCATCTTTTTTTCATTTGTGGCAAGTATCTGTCAGTTCTTTTCATTACTGCATTATTAAATGAAAGTTTTGTACCTTCCTTAGGCTCACTGAGTATTTATCACAATAGGCAAGCAGAAGGTGGGGGAAATGAGAGCCATATGGATGAAGCAATACAGGAAAAATGAGAGGAGAATGGCTTCTGATTTTTTAAAGAAATGGTTTCTAAAATAAACATACAAGCAGGGAAAACACAACAAACAAGGTACTCTATAAGCTAAATTCTCCACAATAATACAAACCAAGATTGATTACCTAGACAGAAAACCCCACCTAATTCTGCTCCTGAAAATTATTCTGTGTTAAGCCTATCTTCTCTTAAAACTCACAAAGGAGGGGGGGGGAATATTATTCTATTATTAGAAAAATACAGAAACAGAATCATGAATAATACAAATGAAATAAGATACAATTAATTCTCTGCTACATGACCTGAAGGTTGTACAAGGAATGAAACCACCACTGGTTAAGCTAGACTGAGAAGTGCCCCAACACAATTACTCAGGAGTTATAAATATTTCCAAGTTGACTGGTGATGTTTTGGTGAAGGATTTAACAGATTTACCAGATCACTTTTCATAGATAACTTACAGAAGAAGGAGAAGCATACAAAGAAATAGTTTCAATGTTCAAACAAAGGAAAAGCAAAAAAACAGTGAAGCTTTAAGGGTTAGACAAAAGAATCAATGTTGTGTTTGCTTTCTAAAGCAAAGGCTGCATATTTGGAAAATATATACACATTTAATGCCCTTGTGTAGGAAAGGCTCTGAGAGCTGTGGCTATTCAACAGCGGAGGGCAGTTAATATTTGCCTTTACAGTAATTCTTCTTTCATTCAGTTTCTGATTTAACTGCAAGCTTCTAGGCCTCCTTCAGGTTCTTGCCAGGTTCACTGAAGAACTTCTAAGATGCCATAGAGAAACCTTAGCCAGAGCTGTTAGCTTTGAGTAACTTATAAACCTTTCTTTCTTTTTCTTTTTATCTTCTTTACAGAAACCCAAACAGGGTTGTTTTATATTTCAATTAAGTACATAATTATTTTAGGGAATAAAAAATGTTTATTTATTCTTATCCCTAGTCTTAATATTCAAATACTGAAAATGCTTAAGTTACAGAGCAATGATAAATGATTATCTCAAAGACAGGCAGGCAGGGTTATAGTTTAGTGGCAGAGCAGATGCTTAGCATGTGGGAGGTGCTGGGTTCAATCCCCAGCATCCCTCACCACCAAAAAAAGGGAGGCCATACACTAAGAGCCTGCCTCCAAAGCCATTTATTTCCAGAAAAAGTACAGGTTAAACCCCAAAAGCCACCAGGGAATGCCTTAGGCCTTCTGCACCAATCTTTCAATTGTGTAAGTTTCCACTTCTGAACACCAACGATGCTGAAGTTACTGAAGCAATGACAGATGATTATCTCAAGGGAGGCAGGTAGGGTGGAGTTGAATATGAAGTATTTACAGGCCACATCAGTATCCTCAAAAGGAAATCTCACACTAATGAGAGTTACCTAGAATTGACCGGGCCAGCCTTGAACTTGCAATCCTCCTACCTCTGCCTCCCAAGTAGCTGGGATTACAGTTGTGTACCACCACGGTTGGCCCTATTTTCTGCTTTTAAAATAAAGTAGCTATTTTTAAGAAAACAAACTGGCAAAGAATTATCACAGATCCTTCGAGAAGTGTGTGGCCAGTTAGTAGAAGTCTCTCAAGGGACAGTAGGGTTTACGGAAAGGACAAGGAACCAGATTCAGAGCCAGAAAGCTCCAGTACTGACCTTAAAGGTCCTGACTAAAAATGTTAACAAACACTTCTGTTCTTACAGCTTTTTATACTATAATTAATAATAAATTTATAATCATAATGATGCTCCTGAAGCAGCTGGCAATATAATTAGTCAAGTAAGAATAATATTCACTATCTTATACCTATAAAACTCAACAGATTGTGGCTCAGTGGTAAAGCGCTTGCCTAGCACGTGTGCAGTCCGGGTTCGAACCTCAGCACCACATAAAAATGAAGGCATTGTGTACAACTAAATAAATAAAAATAAATATTAAAAAAAACCTCAACAGAACTGATTGTTATCTTTTGAAAAACTTTCAGCAAGAAGGACTGAAAATGTTGAGTTGATACTATTATCTAGAAAATTATTTAATCAATTAGAATCCTTCATCACCATTTCTAAAACATTTTAAATTTCTATCACATACTCATGAGTATGTGATGTTGTATCACAGTACTGAAAGTACTACAAATTTTCTAGACTAAACTCAAAGTGCTATATTACTTTGGGTCTCTATCCAAACCCATCCTCTCAA
Organism: Tamias sibiricus; assembly: GCA_025594165.1. Classification (NCBI taxonomy): domain Eukaryota; kingdom Metazoa; phylum Chordata; class Mammalia; order Rodentia; family Sciuridae; genus Tamias; species Tamias sibiricus. The sequence continues at coordinate 119,383,507 of CM046663.1, read as the reverse complement.
ATTAGTGATAATATACTGAATTTTTTGGTTTCTCCTTTCATTGAAACTACTTGAAAAATAATCCAAAACCTAAGATTTGTGTGTTTTATTGTATATGAACTCTATCTCAATTTTTAAAAAATCCATGCTAGCAAGGTTAATAAGAATCATCCAAACATAATTCAATTCCAAGATTTCTTTAGGAAAGTACAATTTTCCTTTTTATTCAGTTTTTCTCTTAGAGGATGTTTGCCTTTGTTATCAGTGATTTTCAGCCTTTCAGATGAACAGAACAATTCAAAGGCTGTAATTTTTAGACAGGTTTTTAAAAAGATATATGGACTCATTAAGTCATTCAGTAAATAAATCTCAATTACACATGAACTTTTCCATTTTTTAACATTATTTGTCAGACTGATTATAAAAAAATTGCTAGTAATAGAAACTACAACCACTCAACCAAATGTCAAGTTTCTAATTTATCAAAAGCAATGTATTACTATATTTTTATCACATATTCTCTATAATCCCTAAGACAAAAATAGGTAATTTAGAAAAGAAGAAATATAATTGGCAAATTTTTAAAAAATATTCAATCTTAATAATGACAATTACTAAAAAAAAATTAGTTGGGTATTTTTTCTATCAGATTAGAACAGATTAAAGAGATTTAACAGTTTCTAATGCAACCTCTTTGCTTAACAATTCAAAAATGCTCTATACTGAAATTGTCACAAGTATACAAAGATATAACATTCACAGGAGAATAGCTTCACGAAGGCTGGAGCTTAGTTTTGTTTACTACAATGTTTTCAACACCAAAAGTAGTGCTTGGCACACACTGAGTGCTTACTAAATATTTACTGAATGAATGAATGTTCACTGTAACATTGTAAACTATAATGAGTATTTTGAAATTATCTAAATAGATTATTATACCTCAGTATGATAAAATACTACATGATTGTTAAAAGAATGAGGTTGGGCCATATATAAATCTATGAAAGTTATAATGAAGAGCTCAGTTGATAAATTTTTTAAAAATAAAGTAAAGCTATAATTTTATAAGCTATCAAATAAAATAGTTTGATTTTATATTTGTATTTAAAATACAGTAACATTAAAAATTTGTGCTTAAATTATATCTATGCATCATATATGCACAAAGTCTGGAAGAATCTATACCAAATTATTAATAGCATTATCTCTAAGGAGAGAGGCCTATCACTTTTTCTGTAATACTTCCATAATGTAATGTACAAATATCATATATTCTCTAATAAAAAAATTTCTGGGGGCCGGGGTTGTGGCTCAGTGGCAGAACAGTTGCCTAGCATGCGTGAGGCACTGGGTTCAATCCCTGGCACTACAGAAAAATAAAAACAAATAAAAATAAAGGTATTGTGTCCACCTACAACTAAAAAAAAATATTTAAAAAAATTCTGAATGTTAAAAATAATTAAATACATCTAGTCCTGGAGGGATACATAAAAATATAGTGGATAACTGGAATGCTGGAATTATGGGTAATTATTTTTCCCCCTTTGTGCACTAGTTTACTAAAATCAGATGCCAGGCTGAGTAGTTTTCTTTTCCTTTTATGCATTATACACTTTCCCCCTACTTTGTGCATTTATGTACAATCCAAATTTTATATATCATTATTACTTTTGTAATTATGGCCAAATAAGTAAAATATGAAAACTTCAACATATCTAAGTATGTAGTAGTAATGTTTTAGTGTCAAACTTAAGTTCATAGAGATGAGGGCTGGGGTTGTGGCTCAGCAGGAGAGCACTCGCCTAGCACTTGCTGGGCCTTGGGTTCGTTCCTCAGCACCACATAAAAATAAATAAATAAAATAAAGGCATTGTGTCCAACTAGAACTAAAAAATAAAATATTTTTAAAAAGTTCATAGAGATTAGATAACACATAAGGTTATATAGTAAGGGGATCTCTAAGGCAGCCCCCTCAGAGGTATCATTCACACCTAAGATAAAATTATGAATGTCCATCCTCAGTACCATGTAAGAATAAAGGCATTGTGTACAACTAAAACAGATAAATGTTTTTTTTAAAAAAATTATGACTGTATGCAAAAACAGCACATCTGCTAGTTATCATAAAGTAGAAACAGCAGGAGGTACAATGTAAAACACAATGAAATATAAAAGGAGATTTTCACTTGTCAAACCATCATGGTTCAAGTAGACAAAAACAATAAGGAAGAGGCCATTTAAACAATGTAGGTGGGGCTGGGGTTGTGACTCAGTGTTAGTGCACTTGGCTAGTGCATGAGAGGCACTGAGTTCGATCCTCAGCACCACATAAGAAATAAAATACACATATAAAATATTAAAAAATTATGGGTGTGTGGGTATATTCTGTACCCTGGCAATTTCAAAAGCAAAAAATTTACCAAATGCCTATGGAACATGTATGAAAATGGACCACATTAAGTCATAAAGAAAACCTTAGTACATTATAAGAAGTAGCAAATATAAACATTATTTAGTCATATACTGCAATGAAACTAGAAATTCACTAAAAAAACCGAAGGCAAAAATGTTGCTCTACCCAGAAATTTTTAAACTGTTAAAGATTTGTGGCCAAAGAGGAAATAGGATTATGTACATTTTCCTGTTGAGGCTTTGACCTTGCATTTGATAGGACAGAATATTTCTCTATTCTGTACCATTGGTCTACAAGTCTATTTTGGTGCCAATACCAAGCTGTTTTTGTTACTATTGCTCTGTAGTATAATTTAAGATCTGGTATAGTGATGCCACCTGCTTCACTCTTCCTGCTAAGGATTGCTTTAGCTATTCTGGGTCTCTTATTTTTCCAGATGAATTTCATGACTGCTTTTTCTATTTCTATGAGGAATGTCATTGGAATTTTGATTGGAATGCATTAAATCTGTATAGTGCTTTTGGTAGTATGGTCATTTTGACAATATTAATTCTGCCTATCTAAGAACAAGGTAAATGTTTCCATCTTCTAAGGTCTTCTTTAATTTCTTTCTTCAGTGTTCTGTAGTTTTCATTATAGAGGTCTTTCATGTCTTTCACTAGGTTGATTCCCAAGTATTTTATTTTACTTTATTTTATTGATGCTATTGTAAATTGGGTAGTTTTCCTTGTTTCCCTTTCAGAGGATTTGTCACTGATATATAGAAATGCCTCTGATTTATGGGTGTTGGTTTTGTATCTTGCTACTTTGCTGAATTCATTTATGAGTTCTAGAAGTTTTCTGGTGGAATTTTTTGGGTCTTCTAGGTATAGAATCATATTGTCAGTGAATAGTGATAATTTGAGTTCTACTTTACCTATATGTATCCCTTTAATTTCTTTCATCTGTCTTATTGCTCTGGCCAGTGTTTCAAGAACTATGTTAAATAGAAGTGGTGTAAGAGGGCATCCCTGTCTTGGTCCAGTTTTCAGAATGATGTTGGCCTGGGACTTAGTATAGATAGCTTTTATGATGTTGAGATATGTTCCTTTTATCCCTAGTTTTTCTAGTGTTTTGAACATGAAGAGGTGCTATATTTTGTCAAATGCTTTTTGTGCATCTATTGAAATAATAATATGGTTCTTATTTTTAATCTATTGATATAATGAGTTACATTTATTGATTTCCGGATGTTGAACCAACAATGCATCCCTGGAATGAACCCCACTTGATCGTGGTGTAAAACTGGAAATCCATATGCAACAAAATGAAATTAAACCCTTATCTCTCACCATGCACAAAACTCAACTCAAAGTGGATCAAGGACCTAGGAATTAGACCAGAGACACTATTCCTATTAAAGAAAAAGTAGGCCCTAATCTCCAACATGTTGGATTAGGACCCAACTTCCTTAATAAGACTGCTATAGTGCAAGAACTAATATCAAGAATCAATAAATGGGATAGATTCAAACTAAAAAGCTTCTTCTCAGCAAAAGAAACAATCAGTAAGGTGAATAGAGAGCCTACTAATTGGGAACAAATTTTTACCACATGCACATCAGATAGAGCACTAATCTCTAGAAAATATAAAGAACTCAAAATACTTAACACCCAAAAAAACCCAAATAACCCAATCACTAAATGGGCCAAGGAACTGAAAAGACACTTCTCAGAAGAAGATATACAATCAATCAACAAATACATGAAAAAATGTTCAACATCTCTGGCAATTAGAAAAATACAAATCAAAACTACTCTAAGATTTCATCTCACTCCAGTCAGAAAGGCAGCTATTAAGAACACAAACAACAATAAATGTTGGAGAGGATGTGGGGAAAAAGGCACACTCATACATTGCTGGTGGGACTGCAAAATGGTGCAGCCAATATGGAAAGCAGAATGGAGATTCCTTGGAAAACTGGGAATGGAACCACCTTATGACCCAGCTATCCCACTCCTCGGTCTATACCCAAAGGACTTTAAAAAAGCATACTACAGGGACACAGCCACATCAATGTTTATAGCAGCACAATTCACAATAACTAAACTGTGGAACAAACCTAGATGCCCTTCGGTAGAAGAATGGATAAAGAAAATGTGGTATATATACACAATGGAATATTACTCAGCAATAAAAGAGAATAAAATAAAGTATTCGCAGGTAAATGGATGAAGTTGGAGAATATAATGCTAAGTGAAGTTAGCCAATCCCCAAAATCAAAATACTGAATGTTTTCTCTGATATAAGGAGGCTGATTCACAGTGAGATTGGGATGGGGAGCATAGGAGGATTAGAGGAACACTAGAAAGGCCAATGGGGAGGGAGGGGAAGGGAGGGAGTTAGAGAGTAAAAAAAAAGATGGTAGAGTGAGATGTATATCATTATCCTAAGTGCATGTGTGAAGACACAAATGGTGTGAATATACTTTGTATACAACCAGAGATGTGTAAAAATGTGCTCTATAAGTGTAAAAAAAAAAAAGAATATTTCTCTAATTCTTTTAACAGGTTCTATGTGAGAAATATTAGAGCACTGCATGTAGTTTAGGGCAATGGTTCTGAGAGCATATACCTGAGTTTCCTGGTGTTTCATGAGAAACTCGTGGTGGATCAATGAGCCCTAACAGTTACAGAGTGGTATTTTTACAACTCTTCATTTGTGCCAAGTAATGAGATACCACATCACAGGTGTCTCATTGGAAGCCAGCATTTCTAGTCAGGAGCTATGATCAAATCGGGTAATCAATATTTAGAGTGTGTTGTTTACTTACTTGGTGTTAGAGGATTGGCACAACTCTTTGGAATATATATTTTTCCTGGAGTTATGACAGAAAGCATTTTAATATTATAATAAACATATATGCTTGCTATATAGAGGAATTAAAATGTATGCAAGGTTCAAATGTAAAACACGGGATTTCAAAGAAATTTCACTCTTGCTAAGGAGGTCCCACACTTCTCTCTCTCAGAAGTTATGTGTGCTTTAGGAGAACAGCTTGAGAGTCACCTACTATAGCAACTTTTTTTGTAATGATACTCAGTCCATGTGGTAGATCTTGTGGGCAAAGTCATCATAAACTTAAAAAAAAAAAAAAAAGGATAAAATATTTCACTGTACCAACTGTAAGTGGTTTAAAAGTACCATATAATATTTGCTTGACATTGTCACAAAACTGAGTGTTCCACATAGCTGAGTTTTCCATCAAACTAAAGCCTACCCTTTCAAGCATAAAATCTTAAGTTTTAATTGTCTTTCTCCTGAAGAACTCTCACATATTTTTATTTAACTTTATGTTGTGGAAATTTAAAAATATATACATATATACTGTACAATGAGTCTCCATGTTCCCATTGCACAGATTTAAGACCAACTTATGGTTAATCTTATTTCATCTGCATATACATTTCCCCCACTAATGTATTATTCTCAAGGAAGTCCTACAAATTATATGCACTAATAGTTCACTATCTCTAAAAGATTTTTAAGAACAGAATCACAAGGTCATATATACATTTTAATTTTTAGTAGTTTTTATGAAAAAAAATTCCTAAAATTTACTCATATTTCTTAAGGCATATTGTTTATAAATCTTTTTTTTGGCGGGGGGGGGGGGGGGCCCAGAGTCAATATTCTTGAAAGTAGGGGACTGCAAAATCAGGAACTTAAGAAACGTGGCACTGATTCTGGGATGGGGTGGTGGTGAGATGGAGTCACAGAGTGGGAAGTTAGTAATGTGATGGGGAGGGGCTGTGGTCAGCGGCCTACGTGTGCGGACAGTGCACCACGTAAACATAAATTTTATTGGAAGTAAATAAATAGTATATTTAAAAAAAAAAAAAAAAAAATGGGAAGCAGACTTAATGAACTCAATAATTTAGGTGAAGAGATTTTTGAGTAGAGTTTTGAAGTTTTTGCTTGTTTTCTTCCAGGTGTCCATAGATAAATACAAGCGGAAGAGATAAGTTATAAAACAAAAGCGAGCAAACAAAGAAGCCTGTCATTTTTTTTTTCAAGGAAGATTTAGAGGAAATATAAATCATTTAGAATATGCTGGTTTGGGGAAGGAGCAAAACAACAAATAACAAAGCAAAATAAAAACCAAGAAAACTTTTTTTCTCATTCCCAGTCTCTAGAAAGGCAAACTATTCTCCAATGAAGAAACAGGTTCTAGGAAAATATCAGATCCAAAATGGGCCTTTCATGATCTTTCATTAAGACCTCAGACAGGGGGCTAGAGTTGTGGCTCAGTAGTAGAGTGCTCACCTAGCACGCATGAGGCACTGGATTTGATCCTCAGCACCACATAAAAATAAAATAAAGTTATTGTGTCCACCTACAACTAAAAAATAAATATTTAGACCTCAAAAAGTAGCTGGGCACAGTAGCGAATGCCTGTAATCCCAGCGGCTCAGGAAGCTGAGGCAGGAGGATCAGAGTTCAAAGAGTTCAAAGCCAGCCTCAGCAAAAGTGAGACACTAAGCAACTCAGTGAGACCTTGTCTCTAAATAAAACACAAAATAAGGCTGGGAATGTGGTTCAATGATTGAGCGCAAACTCCCCCCCCCAAAAAGAAAAGACCTCAGAAAGATATATTGTAGTGCTTGGTACTTTCTGGACCTTTTCAAACGGAAGAAAAGAACTATCCAAACATCTTAAGAACATGCCTCAGAGATATTCTCCACCATATAGTAAGATTTCTAAAAAACTGAAGTGTGCTATCCCACAGTATCTTATAGGGAGCTTCAGGTGAAGAGGGCTTATCTTGAGATTCTGTCTAATGGAATGAATTTTAAATGATTCATAAGAAACCTGCAAAGGCTTAAAAGAAATTGTATCATTGTAGACTGAAAGGGTCAGAAACAGAACAAAAGTGAAGGAAAGCCTTTGGACCTCCCAAACTTGTATAGGCAAGAAACTGGCCAAGAAAACTACTCAGCTGAAAGAAGAAAAAAAAAAAAAAAAAAAAAAACAGGGCTACTTTCATGCAAAAGCAAGGATGACTTGGCAGAATGTAGGGCCCAAAGGGCTGAGCCAAGAACCTCAGCAAACAATCCTGAACATGAAAAATTAACCCTCAAAAAACTTGTACTGTGTGGAATCCAGAATTTCTATCATTCAGTAACTGCTATGAATATCCCTTCCATCAAGAAGTAGATCTGTGATTTCATGAATCTGGGTAGTCCTGTATATGTGGAAAAAGTAATTGTATATAACTTCTAAGACTAGATAATAAAAAGCAAACACAATCTGACCTGGTTCTTTTGGGATATTCACTCTTGAAACTAGCCACTGTAAGCTGCCTGTCGTGGCCAGCCACAACGCCGTGGGAAAATTCTCGGAGGCAGAGTAAAGATACTACTACTTTTACTTCTACTTTCTTAGAGAGAGCTTAGAGAGAGAAAGAAAGATTTTTCTTCTTCTTAGAAAGAGCTTAGAGAGAAAGATTAGAGAGAGCTTTCTTCTTTCTTCTTTTCTTCTTAGAGAGAGAGAAAGAGCTTAGAGAGAAAGATTAGAGAGAGCTTTCTTCTTTCTTCTTTTCTTCTTAGCTTAGAGAGAGAGAAAAAAAGATAGAGCTTTTCTTCTTAGAGCTTAGAGAGAAAGAGAGAGAGCTTGAAAGAGAGAGATTTTTTCTTTAGAGAGAGAGAGAGAGCTTAGCTTTTAGAAGCTTCTTTCTTCTTTCTTCCTCGGGAGCCTCGGCTTGACTCTGACCAGGAATTACTTCTTCTATCTGGTTTCTCTTCTGTAACCGCTCTGCCTACGTTCTGGCCGCTCTGATTCTTTTCTTCTTCTCCGACCCGAACTCTTCTTGCGACCGAGCGACTGCATGACTGACTGAATGAATTCATTCTTCTCCTCCTCACTCCGACCGCTTTCACCCGGTTATATACCTTTAGCTTTGCGGGTGCCTCACGTGCATTTACAGGTGCGTCACATACATACTTATTATCAGGTGGAACTTATGGCTTCCAGCTGACCGCAATAGCCATCTCCCTAATTGGGGCTCCTTCAAGCCACCACGCAGATAGAAAATCCAAGTTGCACAGGAACAGCACATGTAGAAATACTTTAGCCTATAGCTCCAGGAGAAGTTCCACATAACAGCTAGCCTCAGCCAGACATGGGTTAAGGAAGCCCCAGCCATCATCTGATTGCAAACACATATGAAACCCCAAGCAAAAAACCACCCTACACATAAGAGGTAATAATAAAATGATTGTTGTTTTAAGTCTCTAATTTTAACTTGTTACAAAGCAATAGATAACCAGATTGAAGATCTCTCTTTGTTTAACAAAGTTAACTTTTATGGCTACAAAGCTATATAAGGTATTAAGTGGTCCCAGACTACTGAGTTCTACAAAAATGTTTTAATAGTTCTTCTGTCTTTTCTTTTTGTTTGTTGTGCTCTCCTTTAGAATGGTTTCAGCATCTGGCTTCCCATCTGTTGTTTTATTTTGCCTAAGTGAGGCTCTGGGCAGACTGTGCCTCACCGCTGTAACAATGCATATTTCTAGGTACCTGTCTACAATCCTGGCAAGTAATTCTTGAAAAGTTGCATGATCATTACTGCCACCAACTCTACTGGGCACTAGCCATGTAATGAACTATACCTTACATGTACTGATGTCATTTAATCTATAAACAAATACCTAAGGAGGTATTATCATTATTCTCATATCCACACAGAGATACTGAGTGACTTTACCAAGGTCAAATAGATGAGAAGGGTTAGAGCCAGGGTTCAAACCTTACTCAAGGGGTCCACTCTAAAATTACTATACATGTGGGTCCCTTGAATAAAGAGAACTGAGATAGCAATGTCTTCTAGATATAGTCATTTAAAAATGTGTACTAGAGGGGCTGGATGTGGCTCAGTGGTAGAGTGCTTACCTTGCATGTGTGAGGCACTGGGTTCAATCCTCAGCACCACATAAAAAATAAAAATAAAGGTAAAAAAAATTTTTTTAAATGTGTACCAGACTCTTTTTCTTTTCATTTAAAAAGAATTTCCTACAGAAAAGAAAACATGTTCAGAAGGGGAAAACTTAAAATCAACTTAAGTAATTTCACATTCTTACATAAAGATGCATAGATAACTTTACAACCAATATACCTGAATTCAAATAGTAAATTTCAGGTTAATTGCACCTGGTGATTAGTGGCATTTCAATAACTATGAGAATCAACATTGGGCTGAAAGGCTTCCTGAGGGTAACAAAATAAAAATAACTTCTATATCTAAATAAGCAATATAGTCAAGAAGAAGCTTCAAGGGAAAAAAAAGTACAGCCTTTTTGGCGTTGTTTTTTAAGGAGAAAAAACACTATCTAAAGAGAATTCATTCAAGGGCTACCATGAAAAACTGACTGCATACCCTGGAATGTGATTTAGATGGGGAGGCTGTAAAGAGAGTTTAAAACCCAGCAAGAAGTGAAATGATAAATACCAGTGATTATGGTTTGTAGCCCATACCCAACATTAAGTTTAATGTGTGTGTGTGTGTGTGTGTGTGTGTGTGTGTGTACTGGGGACTGAACCCAGGGGCCGTCAACCACTTAGCCACATTCCTCAGACCTTTTTCTTTTTTATTTTGAGACAGGGTCTTGCTAAACTGCTTAGGCCCTTGCTAAGTTGCTGAGGCTGGCTTTGAACTCATGATTCTCCTGCCTCAGCCTCTGGAGTTGCTGGGATTACAGGCATGCACCACAATGCCTGGCAAATAAAAATTCTATTCTGTCCATTTTACACAACTTTGAAGTATGGTAAGAGATACACAGTGACTGAGATTTACAGACCTACATTTTTATTTTAAGGCATAATAGTCAGTGCACAATTTAAAGAATCCAAAATGACGTAAGACCGAACACTAGTTTGAAACCACTAGGGACAGTCAGGGCAACAAAGACAAAATACGCCACCAGTTTCACCTCTTGATGGTGAAGAGCTCTTTCTCTTTAAATTCAATATGGTCTTGACATCCCTTCTCCCCATCTACTAAGGCTAATAAGAATATATCAATATTATTCCTTCTGGGGAGAATCAATCACTATGAAGAGTATCCACTAAAAGTATATATCAACAGAGCAAGGCTTTCAATATTTTGAAATGCCTCCAAATATCTGATTTGTCTGTGTCAAACCACAATATATTTGTTTCTTATTTCTCTATAATCAAAATGAAAAGTACTGTTATGATTTAAAATATATACTGGCTTTGATATCTTAGGAGATTCCATTTCAACTGAAGTGCTGTTATTCACAAATGTACTTCTGTAATCAAAGCTTTCTGAGCACAGTGGCATACAGTATGCCTCATAGCTTTTCTTATGTAGCTGCAGCCTTCCCTAGATACAGGCCTATAAATAAATAAGCACCAGAGACTCCCGGGTACACCCAGAGTTATTTCATCAAGCAAACAGATATTCAATTTAATAGGAGAAGTATATTCAACTCTGTTTCTACTATACTCTCATTTCCATTCATCTGCAAAACAACAGAAGTAAAAATCAGAACATGTCAGAATTATCTTGCAGAGTCTCCACAATTTCCAAGAGAAGTGCATATGATTCACCATGGATCTCATTCAGTTAACAATCTTTACATATTTGATTAGGCTTCTGGAAGACATAAAACACACAAGACTTCCTGTGTAGCTTCTCCCTCTACCCTCAACTGGGGGTGGAAGAAGAATAGAAGGCTCTGAAATTGCCTAAAAATTATTTCCCTCCTCTCCATATTCACTGGATACAGATCAGGGAATATCTTTTCCTCCCATATCCATTGCTGAATTTTGCAACATGAAAGACAAACACTAGACTAGACCAAATGCAGAAGTCAGGACTGCAATGCTGTAAGGTCAAGAAAGACTCAGAGTTCAGAACTATGACCTACAGTTTACATTTTAAGTGGTCTATGATGTTCATGGTACAGAAAAAGTTCCCATAAGTCTGCTGAATACAGAACTATTTAAATCAGATCCAAAGCCACCAAATATATCAGAAGTGTAAAAACAAAAATAGGTGGTAGGCCATGCAGTGAGAAGAGAAAATAACATTCTTTTCAAGATACTAAGGTGGTTTTCAAATTTCTTTTCCAGTGTTCCATATCTCATGGTATGATTTAAGCAGGTTGGTCAAATCTGATATGACTTTAAAACTATTTTTGTGCCATAATAAGAAATATTAATCTAATTCAGAAGTCTAAGAGTGTTGCAAATACTAACATATTGATAATCTTTTACTTGGGTGCAGATTTGATGGAGAATAAAATAGGAATGTGTCTTAAGAGGGATTCATGGAAAAGGAAAGGGAAAGCTAGGAATCCTAAAGATAAAGCACTGATCTTACATTAGAGCAAAGGGGTAAGAAGAAGAGCTAATATTGTGTGTCAGATAAGGTTTAATCTTATTTTATCTGGATATACTTTGAAACTGGAACAGTTCCTCACAAAACAAGAGAGAGCTCAAAACAAGATGATTAGACTATAAACTGATACAAAGCTAGCCTTAGAAATTCTTATAAGCTCCTAAACTTGACATGAAGCCAAAGCTAACATAACTCTAAATGTATCACAGAAGCTACAAGCATTTTAGAAATGCTATGCTGTAGTGAATATGTAATAGCAACTCCTCAAATCCAAGCCAATTGACTCTATTAGACATTAACTGGTCCACACACTATTCCTACATATCTTAGCTGTTTCCAAAGTCTTCAGCCATTCAATGCCCTTCTTAGATCTGATCAAATCACCCCCCCCCAAAAAAAGAGTGAGAAGTTACAAGCCTGTTACTCTAATTTTTACTCAGCTAATACCCCAAACCCAGTTCTTACAAGTCTCAAGGAGTAAATACAACAATCATTCTAGAAAGCACAAGTAAACTAACTAGTGCCAGGACTCTTAGTGGAGTCCTATTTTTTTCACTTAAAGAAAAAGATAAGATGTAAGAGATTTGTGAAAACGGCAAAACTGGTTCCAAGTCATCACAACTCATTCTAGACTGTTTTTAGGATAGGATTCTGACATACTTATCCATTACACTCTGTATCCTTACTTAGCAAATGTGAGGTTTACTCCAACAAACCACCTGTTCCACTGCAGTATCTTTTAAAACAGGAGATGTGACAGACTGGCTGGCTAGCCTCTGTCATAAGTCAACTACTCACAATGTACTATGAATTAATATCATCCCCACTCTTCTGATGAGAAAAGTGAGGCTCAGAGAGGGGCACAGAGCTAAGATCAGTCCAACTATGGTCTGAATATCTGATACTACACATATCTCTTTCTATTGTGTGACTCATTTTTAGGTAGCAAAAACAGTGGCTGCTCACTCTACATTTATGTATTCAAATAAAACACAAGACAGAAAAGACATTTAGAAGCAAACAAGACAGAATCTTCCAAACAGCTAGCCAGAACTATACTAATAAAAACCGGGTGACTGCTCTGAACATTAATCTCACATCTAATAAAAAGTTCTTTTTTGGTGAATGAGTACATTATGAATTATCATATTCCTGAACTTTTAGTGCACAGGGTAATACCTTATTTAATACATTCTTGTTCACTGTTACATGGACAACTTTCATCTTCTACTGGTAAGAAACAGCTTGTAGGCAAGGATACTGCTATTCTTTAGAATATCTAAAATGCTCAATATATTCCCATAGTATATATTCAGTAAACACATACTAATTAAGAGTTGCTGAGCAATACTCCTTTGATTTCTATGAAAATTTACTTTCCAAAAGGATTCTCGTCACTCAATTCTATTACTGCACTGACAACTGACACTAAATTAAGTGGTTACACATAAAATATATTTTTCTTAGAAATTAAACTAAGATGAAAATTGCTCCTTTGTGGGGTCTTATAATAGACTCAGGTCAGAGATGAAGTGAGACTTTATTTTCATGAAATGAGTCAACAGGAGAATTTTACATAAACACTAAAAGTGAATAAAATTGCAATTCTGGACTACATGCCAACACAAAAAAGAAGCTCTTTTCAATCTGTCAGATAAATGCCTACTCAATAAGCATGACTTTCTAGAATACATTTGGCTATTTTATATTCTGTTTCCTTAATCTTCCACTAGCTGTGACAATCATAGAATGTTTTTGGACATTGGGATATATTTCTATTATGCATATGTTTTTAAAATGTTGTCTAATCTCTGCATACCAAAGGCAAACTTTACTAATGTTAAGTGGTAGGGGGCACTAGGGAAGGTGATGGGAAGAGAAATAAGGCAGAGAAAGAGAAGTTAAGAGCTGTAGATTCAGTAAACACAACCACTAACCTTGCTGCAGAGGCACCAAGGTTATTAGAAAACTGCAGGCTGTAGCACCAGTAGGTTTGTCCGGAGCAGCCACCTCTACCACTTGCTTTGCTGACTATGTAATACATGGGGAAATTGGGAAGAGTCTCTTGCTGGATCATGAAACCACATCCGCATGCTAAACATCTAGAGGCAGGAAGAGCCCTGGGTAAAGGAAAAGAAAAGCATATCCTGTATGGTGTGGAATCCCAACTCCCTTAACAACAGCAAGATTCTGCTTGAATCACTCTATCAAGCAAGTGAAAGACACATAAGATTGATTAGTGTTTTTAAGATCGTTTCCTATGTGCGTTTTGCTCCTCACTCCAAGAAGGGCATTATCATTTTGGAGCTGCAAATGCATGAACATTTAGGAATTACCAAATTGCTCTGGGTAGGAGGGATCTCCTCGAAAAGGCAAAGCTGTTCTGCAATACACCTCAGCCAGAGTGGGAGCAGGCATAGCCAGCCCTCACACACACCCACGCACACTCAGGGGCAGGCTTTCCCCAGCACTGTGCACTGAAATGAGATTGCTCCCTCACGCCTCCGCACAGCGCCACATTAACATTTACAGGAGCTACTGGAACACAGAGGGCTTTTCCTGACAGACAAGGACATCCAGAAATTTAATCCCTGCCTTGAATTGCTTTGTGGGACTTTCCAGCAAGCAAGCTTCCTTAAATGCTTTAACCTTTCTTACAACTAAATCTAGCCAATTAAAAATTGCATTTGCTTTCAACAGAAGGCATGGGAAAATCATAAACAGCTACAAAGTGGCTTGAATTTAAGTAAATACGTTACATTTATATTAGCTTTAAAAAACACAATTACTAGCCGGGCACGGTGGCGCACGCCTGTAATCCCAGCACTTCAGGAGGATCGCGAGTTCAAAGCCAGCCTCAGCAATGGCAAGGCACTTAGCAACTCAGTGAGACCCTGTCTCTAAATAAAATACAAAAAAGGGCTGGGGATGTGACCCAGTGGACTAGTGCCCCTGAGTTCAATCCCCAGTACCACAAAAAAAAAAAAAAAAAAAAAAAAAAAAAAAACCACAATTACTATCTGCATAAAAGACATGCCTCAAGAGATTAAGAAAACTGAGTAACACTTTCCAAATATGATGGTATTAATTTAATAAGATCTGAAAAAGTAAAAGCAAAGAAAATAAAACAAAATGCTTTGTACTTGCCTTTCAGTCACATTCAGAGCAATATGCGAGTTTCCTCTCTGTCTGAATTAGGTATTGGTTCTCAAGGGAGACCGGAAGGAACTCTTTGGAAAATGCCACCCTCTCCTAGATCCAGGTAAATACAGCACAATTTAAAAGGTTAAACAGGGAACTACATCTCTAACCATGCTGGGTCTTACTGGGCTTCCCTTGAATCAAGCTGCCAGGTTAATTATGTGGAACCATCAAACCAATACAGAAATTGGGTATTTATTTTGGGGGCTGGTAATTTCTATAATGTCTATGGCTCTAGACTTTCTAATAAGCTTTCCTTCACCTGCTTTTTTTTTTTTTAATATTTATTTATTTACTTTAGTTGTACACAATGCAATGCATTTATGTTTATGTGGTGCTGAGGATCGAACCTGGGCCGCGCACGTGCGAGGCGAGTGCTCTGCCGCTGAGCCACAATCCCAGGCCCCCCTTCACCTGCTTTTGAAGCTGAAGAGTTGAGAACACAGCAAAAGAATTAAAAACAAAAAAGACAGACATTAAGAAAGGCAACACCACATATTGCACCCCCCACCCCCCAAAAAAGTGTGCAGCTAATCATAGAGAAGAGCCTTCCCACGTGCATCTGATTTTAGGGACTTGTCACATTTTCTTCCCCACTCCACCCCACCCTATGCACTTTTCTTGGCATGATCTCTGCTCTCTGCCTTTTCTTGAGAAAATAAACTGTATTTGCTCTATATTAACACTTTGACTATAATGGCTCCCTCCCCTCAAATCCTCTCTTTATCCTGAAAGTTTTAACTTGTTTTTCCCTTGCAAGAAAATGAGCTAGATAGATCCCATCATTGTCCCACTAAGCAGATGATATACCTATACCAGGTAATAAAATCCAATTTGAAAACAGTCTACACATTGACTTTTTCTAAGCAATATGGACCATGTGCAATGTCATGGTTTCATTCAAACTATTTAATGAAGTACTTAGGGTGAATACTGATTATACTTAAAGTGCATTCTGCAAAAATCTTAAATCAATTGAGTTAGTTTCCTTTTTAATGGCTGGGAACTCCCTGCACATTTTCCTATAGAACTGCAGGCTACAGAGATTGCTCAAATTTGCCTTAAGCTCGTGAAAGTCATCACCAGTCACAAATATTTCTAAAGTCCTGCAGGATGTTAGCTCATGGTGAGACAACTTCACTAGTCCCAATAACCCCTGCTATTCCTGGTCTTCCTACCTATCAGCCAAGATATGATTAATATTTGAGGCCATATGCAAAGAACTTATAAACTAGTAAGAGAAACTAGACACATATCCATATAAAGTTAAATAAGAAAATGAAAGTTAAAATGAGTTCCACAGAAGAAGTTCAAATTCAGATTGACTTCTTAAAATAGGTAGAATTTTTAAATGGAAAAGAACAAGAGAGCATTCGGAAGAGCTTGGATGAGAGAATAAACACAGTGTGAAGGTAAAAATGTAGTGGGCACTCTATAAATGGAAATGCACAAGTTTAAGTAGTTCTTTATCTCTACAGACATGCCACAAAGGATTTTTCAGGGGGGCTGAGAAGGGATGTAGCAGTCTTTGATACTGTCAATTCTGTGTTCCCCCACCTGAATGTGTGGTCAGGATATGTTTGTGGAATTAGCAACAGTGAAGGAGGGTTCTGGCACAGCATATTGAGAATCTTAATCCAGGGACTGTAGAGAGGATCTGCAGAGTCCTGACAGCACCCTGGTTTCTCTTGTGGAAGTGATCCCAAATACCTGATGAGGATAAAAAGGAGTGCAGCCCATGCATGGTCACAAACCATGGTGTCCTTGTTCTGTTGAAAATTGACTATTTGGATCTTCTACAGAGAACTTGTCACTAAAATGAATTCCAGGATCATTATCCCTTTGGCCAAACTGCAAAGACCTTAAATATTATCACAGCAACCAAGAGAAATAGAAAAATGAACTGACAAGAAAGTTAGTTCCTATTTTTCTGAAGCACGTTTTAGGAATTAAGAGAGTAGTCATTCTCTTCCTTCACCTAGGATTAGCTCAGGTTAAGCTCTCCTATGCAGTCTCAACTGATTCCCAGGAAAGCAAAACATTTGCCTATGCACAACCACATGACCATCTGTTTCTATAAACAACCAGAAATCTCCAAACTCCCAAAGGCTTCTTTAACCGAAAATGGAATAAATGACTGATGGCTCACACGGTGTACTTTGTGAATTTTTTACTTTGGGGAATCCTCACCACCCATAACACAACTAATCTTAAGGTGACTTTGAGTCTGCAAAGTCATTTAAAATAAATAAATCTAAGAAACCAAGGAGGCTATATCAGAAAACAAAGTGTCAGCAGGCAAAGTAAGGCATGGGGAAAATCCTGACAGCCGAGGCCAGACTAAGAACATGATTAGTTCATACATCTAAACAAAGAGATCCCTTCAGGCTTGAAATAGACTCAATCTCAACAATTTTTTATTCCCAAACTCCTTACCTAACAAATGCAATTTAATTTTTTTTCTGATCACCAATAACAAGATACCAGAGTCCACATAAAAAATTTCCCCTAAATTTCCCCCAGAATACTGTTCCCTCCCTCCCTCCTTCCTTTCCAGCAACCACAAAGTGAGCTACTTTGCACCACCATGCCCTCTCTATCTCTGCCTCACCACAGGTCCACAGCAATGGAGCCAGATGACCATGGACTAAAACCCCTGAAACCATGAGCCAAAATAAATCTTTACTCCTCAAAGCTGATTTTCTCAGGAATTTTAACACAGCAATGAAAAGCTAGCATATCAATTAACCATAAAGGTGATGACATTTATAATGTTTCCATTCCCTCCATTATTCTTGCTTTGTAGTTAGTTTTGAAACTGGGAAACTTGAGTCCTTTAAATTTGTTCTTTTTCAAAATTCGCTGTTATTCTGAGTTCCTTGAATTCTCATATGAATTTTAATATCAGTTTACCAATCTATGCAAAAAAGGAACAGGAATTTTGATAGCAATCATTTGAATCTGTAGAGTAATTTGAAAATATTTTTGAGAGTTGCCATCTTAATCATATTAAATCTTCTGATCCATGAACATGAAATAGCTTTTCTTTTTTTTTTTTTTTTTTTTTTTTTTTTTTTTTTTTTTTTTTTTTTTTGGTACTGGGGATTGAACTCAGGGGCACTCAACCACTGAGCCACATCCTCAGCCCTATTTTGTATTTTATTTAGAGACAGGGTCTCACTGAGTTGCTAAGTGCCTCGCCATTGCTGAGGCTGGCTTTGAACTCGCGATCCTCCTGCCTCAGCCTCCCAAAGTGCTGGGATTACAGGCGTGCGCCACCACGCGGCCAGCTTTTCATTTTTTAGGCTTTCTTTCTTTCAATAATGTTTTATAATTTTCACCATATAAATCCTACACTTTTATTAGTTCCATAGCTAACTTTTGTCACAGATATAAGAGTATTGATGTTTATTTATGACTAGATATGTTAATGGTCCTCACTGGTTTTAGTATGGATTTTTTTTTTTTTTTTTTTTTTTTTTTTGTACTGGGGATTGAACTCAGGGGCACTAGACCCCTGGGCCACATCCCCAGCCCTCGTTTGTATTTTATTAGAGACAGGGTCTCACTGAGTTGCTAAGTGCCTCACCATTGCTGAGGCTGGCTTTGAACTCGCGATCCTCCTGCCTCCCTCCCAAGTGCTGGGATTACAGGCGTGCGCCACCGTGCCCGTCTTATTGTTTTATTTTTTTGTTTTCAATACTGGAGATCAAACACAGAGCATTACACATGCTAAAAAAAAAATAAAACTCTACCGCTAAGCTACACCCCTAACCCACATGGGTTTTATGTACAAATTTATTTTAACTTTTCTTTTTCATAAATTATATGTCTACATAATTTGAAACTTCATGTAATCTGCAAACTTGTAAAACCCAGAAATCCATGACCATCATTTCTACCACTAAATCCCATACTTCATGTCATCCTAATACCCATAGGTGATTACTTTGAATTGATGTTTTTGTTAGTTTCTTTCATATCACTAGATAACAAAGCTCTTGACATTTTGGTTTTGTATCTACTGTCTAACTACTATGGGAAATAAAGATTAGTTCCCTCTCACATGTATACATCCCACCTGACCCACTCATCTGTCCTCTCTAAACAGTTATGCCATACATTTGTTTTCATCATGTTGACTATATAAATGCCAAACATTTACATTGCCAAACAGTACCCTAGGATTACTTTTTCTTTTCTGCACAACTTTAGTTTATTTATTTTTTGGCCTAGTTTTCTATGTATTTAAGCCATCAGTTCTACCCAAAATTCTCTTCTTACATAAATCTTCTTAATACATCTAAACACTATGTATTCTACCAATTCTTAAAGAAATCTCTTCTGAAGCTCTCTAAACCACTCCAGCCTGGACTGGTCACTCTCCAGGTCTAATAAACACCTATCATTTCAAAATGTGCATTTGACACCAATCTGAAGATTTCTTTCACCTCTAAGATCCTATTTCCTAGATACCATCTCCTTCTAGGTATATGTCTCAATTTGGTAGAACACATGTTCCAGTAACCACCTAAAAAAGAGTACTTGAGACGAAAAACTGGAGACCTTACATACCTGAAACTGTTTTCAGTCTCCTTCATCCTTGTCTTAAAGATTAAACACAGAATTCTAGATTAAAAATAGTTTTCCTTCAAAATTTAGAGGGGATTTCTCCATTGCCTCCTAGCTTCAACTGCTGAAAAGATTGAAACCCTGATTTCTGATCCTTTCTATGAAATTTATTTTATTATCTTGAATTATGTATGACTTTCTTTCTGTCATCATAATTAAGAAATTTCACAAAGATGATCTGTGTCTCACTATGCTTGACAAATAGTAGACCATTTCAACTTAGAAATCTGTTTTTCAGTTAGGGAAAGTTTTCTTGAATTGTTTCTTTGATAATTTCATCTCCATTTTTTTCTGTTCTTTATTTCTGAAATTCCTATTATTTGAACTTCATTTGATTATTGAACTTCTTAGATTGGTCTTCTCATTTTCCTATTTTTGTCTCCTTAGTTTTATCTTTTAGTTTTATGTTATTGATCACTTTAAAATTTTTCTGTAGAGGGCTGGGGTTGTGGCTCAGCAGCAGAGCGCGCACCCAGCACGTGCGCAGCCCGGGTTCGATCCTCAGCACCACGTAAAAATAAAGGCATTGTGTACAACTAAAACAAATAAATAAATATTTTTTTTAAAAATTCTGTAAAATACTTTATTATCATACTTTTAATTTCTAATTGTAAGCTGCCTGTCGTGGCCAGCCACAACGCCGTGGGAGGAAAACTCTCGGAGGCACAGTAAAGATACTACTACTTTTACTTCTACTTTCTTAGAGAGAGCTTAGAGAGAGAAAAAAAGATTTTTCTTCTTCTTAGAAAGAGCTTAGAGAGAAAGATTAGAGATAGCTTTTTCTTCTTCTTCTTCTTAGAGATTAGAGAGAAAGAGCTTTTTCTTCTTCATCTTCTTAGAGCTTAGAGAGAAAGAGAGAGAGCTTGAAAGAGAGAGATTTCTTCTTTAGAGAGAGAGAGCTTAGCTTTTAGAGCTTCTTTCTTCTTTCTTCCTCGGGAGCCTCGGCTTGACTCTGACCAGGAATTACTTCTTCTATCTGGTTTCTCTTCTGTAACCACTCTGCCTACGTTCTGGCCGCTCTGATTCTTTTCTTCTTCTCCGACCCGAACTCTTCTTGCGACCGAGCGACTGCATGACTGACTGAATGAATTCATTCTTCTCCTGACTCTAACCGCTTTCACCGGTTATATACCTTTAGCTTTGCGGGTACCTCACGTGCATTTACAGGTGCGTCACATACATACTTATTATCAGGTGGAACTTATGGCTTCCAGCTGACCGCAATAGCCATCTCCCTAATTGGGGCTCCTTCATCTAATATGTCTCTGGTTTTCTGAACAGTCCTTTTCAATGTCCTGCACTGGTTTTAGGATGTAATAAGTTCTTTTTTTTTTTTTTAAGATTATTAAGGGGAAAAAAATGTAGAATTCCAAGAGTCATTAGGGGCTGACACCCAAAGGTAGCTGGAAGATGAATTTCAAGGTTTTGTGACTTCTGTTCAGAAGTTATTTTTCTAAATGTTTTCCACTGGTATGGTTTTCTTATTGTCTTTAACTTACATCCAAAAAAAAAAAAAAAAAAAAAAATCAAGGAGCTGAGAATGTAGTTCTATGGTAGAGTGCTTGCCTAGCACGTACAAGGCAATATAATGACAACAATAATAATAATAAAATTTAAAATGTGATTATCATCCCAGCTATTCAGGAAGCACAGGCAGGAAGATCACTTGAACCCAGGAGTTCAATGCCATTCTGCATAATATAGTGAAATCCCTTCTCACAGGGGAAAAAAAAATCATAAGTATTGGGCTGGGGGTACAGTTCAGTGGTAGAGTGCTTGCGTAGCACATACTAGGCCTGGGTTTCATTGTTAGCACCACTAAACACACAAACAAAAGAAAACAAACAACAACAACAAACCCTGCATATCTGAGGAATAGAAAGTTGCAGATTATCCTAATTTTCTTTCTAAAAAGCATGTGAAACCAGTTATACAGAGTGAAAAGCCATAACTATGCCATCTAGTATAGTAGTACCTAGTCTTATGTGATTTGAAATGTGACTAGTTCAAATTGAAATGTGCTGTAAGTCTAAAATGCACATTGGATTATTTACATGTTGAAATGATATTTTTATTTACTGTGTTAAATAAAATGTTATTAAAATTTTATTTATTCAAAATTTTATTAATGTGGGCTAGGTTGTGGCTTAGTGGTAGAGAGCTTGCCTTACAAGTGTGAGGCGCTGGGTTCAATCCTCAGCACCACATAAAAACAAATAAAACAAAATAAAGGTACTGTGTCCATCTACAACTAAAATAATTTTTTTTAAATTGTATTAATGTCACTAAATATGTGTTTCACCTTTTTTTTTTTTTTTTGGCTTTTGTTTCAGTGCTGGGATAGAATTTTTTAAAGATCAAATTTAATTAGTGAATAAATGAAACCTTTAAAATATCACTTTGAAAGTTTCTTAATACCTATTCTAAACTAACCTCTTACCATGCATGGACAAGTACATGGCAGAAGAATATTCTTTCCAAAAATATTAAACTCAGAAGTACATAAAGCAAGGAAAATATGGGGTTGTTTTCCTTCAGTCTTGGGCTTCTATTACCAGAGTAAATCAAACTTCACACAGCCTCTAAGGTATAAAAGACAACTAGGTAGAGAATGGATGGGAGGTTGGAGATTCCCTTACAACTTTGCTATTTCTCTCAGAACATCTTGCCTATCACCTTGGGGCTGTCAGGTAACAAATCCTGGTCTAGGTTAAGGACTACAAAAAACAACATGCCATGAACTGGGAGTACAAGTAGGTACAACTGACTTTCTTCTTGTAAAGTAGATTCAAAGCACAAATGAAATCAAAACACCCTTCAAAATAAAACGATTATTATTTCACTATATCATATCAACCACAGAGAGTGCGTTCTTCCCCTATGCCCTTGACAAATTGAGAAATCACACCAAAGAATATTTTTCTCACAAACCTGCTGTGTCATTTGTGTTCCTTCTCTCAATGTGATATTATGGCATAAGAGAGATATACTTGGTCTCTGCCCCTGGCACATAGCTTCTAAAACCCTTGGAATTTCTTTTGTACCCTAATGAGGTGACTGGTGGCTCCTAGAAAGCTTCAGGATCGGGGCTGATCGCTAGAAAGGCCATGTTCTGTGCAACATAAAGTAACATTTTTAGGTTTCAGGGATTAG
Organism: Tamias sibiricus; assembly: GCA_025594165.1. Lineage (NCBI taxonomy): Eukaryota > Metazoa > Chordata > Mammalia > Rodentia > Sciuridae > Tamias > Tamias sibiricus. The sequence continues at coordinate 119,360,726 of CM046663.1, read as the reverse complement.
GACATAAGTATCTTTGTGGGAGCACTATTCAGCCTATCATAGTTGACAATCTGGGCAGGTTTTAGCAATCATTACTCAAAAAGCTTTTTAGGCATTCAAATTTCGAATTTTTCTCATCTGTTTCTTCCAATAGCAATAAGTATATCCAAAGAAAGAAAATAATCTGTTTTCAAAGCACTACAGATTTCCTACATTTGATTGGTCAACGCCTTTGGAAAAACAAGTAGCTAAAGAGTTCAAGAGCAGCAAAGATTTCTGACTCAGCAGTGAAATGTGCAAATACACTGCCATCAAGTCTCTGGAAGTAATGAAGCTAAGTATTTTATCTTCTGCTTGCTTATGCCCAAAGGCTTTTTCTTTTTTTTTTTTTTTTTTTTTTTTTTTTGTGGTACCGGGTATTGAACTCAGGGGCACTCGACCACTGGGTCACATCCCCAGCCCTTTTTTTTTTTTTTTGTATTTTATTTAGAGACAGGGTCTCACTGAGTTGCTAAGTGCCTCGCCATTGCTGAGGCTGGCTTTGAACTCGCGATCCTCCTGCCTCAGCCTCCCAAAGTGCTGGGATTACAGGCGTGCGCCACCGCGCCCGGCGCCCAAAGGCTTTTTCTACTAGAAAAAAAGTAATAGCAGTAAAAAGGAAACTCATAGACTAATGCTGTTAAGAGCTAATCACAGGTGCCCTAAACCTAAAATATACTTTACTGCATTCCATATCCAATAAGGTCCAAAAAGAAATGGTTATATACTTCCAGTATTTTCAACTATAAAGGCAAACTGGGAAACAGTGAACCATATATGCTCTCAGTATTTGATTTATGTTCTTTATGAGCTCACAGCATATACAAAGATAAAAATCCTTATATAATTATGGAGATTTTTACATCTTACACTATCCTTATATTATTATACTTTGGTTGGAGACATAAAGAAAATAATAGAGCATCATTATACGGCTTATAAATAGATTGTGTTATGTAAATTTGTAAATAATTTTTAATAAACTATTTTTAAAAGAATTTTTCAATACCAGGGATTGAACCCAGGACACTTAACCATGAGCCACATCCCCAGCCCTTTTTATTTTGAGACAGGGTCTCCTAAGTTATGGAGCTGCCTTTGAACTTGTGATCCTCCAACCTCAGCATCCCTACTCATGGGGATTAACAGGTATGCACCACCACACCAATTTACTTTCCTTCAGGCCAGGGCTGTCCAGTACTAGGAACATGGCTTAAACTGAATTTGAACCCTTTCTCACCCTATGGCAACTACCTGCCATCCAAAGAAGGGAATATTGTAAATTAAGAAAGATTTCTTTAATCCTAGGATTTAAAAGGGTATCACTACACCCTCGATATAAACTAGCAGTAGTTCATATATGCAAAATATTCAAAATTAGACTAAGGAGTGCTTTTGTTCTTATCAATATTTTAGACTACAGGCTGGATGATGATCCAGGCTTGGGTTATTAAACAGGGACTCAAAAAAGATATCTGCACACTGATGTTCACAGCAGCATTATTCACAACAGCCCAAATGTCCATTAACAGATGAGTAGATAAACAAAACATAATGTATGCATTCAATTATATCCAGCCTTATACATGGATGAACCATGAAAACAGACCAGACACAGAAGGATAAATATTGTATGATTCCACTTCAAGAGGCAATTAAAATGCTCGAATTCATAGAGACAAAAGGTTGAATAAGAAGTGTTGCCACACGCCTGTAATCCCAGCCCTTGGAAGGCTGAGGCAGGAGGATGGCAAGTTCAAAGCCAGCCTCAGCAATAGCAAGGAACTTAGCAACTCAGTGAGACCCTGTCTCTAATAAAATATAAAAAAGAGCTGGAGATGTGGCCCAGTGGTTGAGTGCCCCTGAGGTCAATCCCCAGTATCAAAAAAAAAAAAAAAAAAGTGTTTATCAGTGGCTAGTAGGAAGGGTAAAGGGAAGTTAAGTTACTGTTTGGGTTTCTTTTGCTTTTTGATACTGGGGATTGAACACAGGATGTCACACACAGGACCAGGCAAGCACTCTACTACTGAGCTACATCTCTATCCATCTTTGAAAAATTTGAGACAGGGTTTCATCTCACTAAGTTGCCTAGGTGGCCTAGAGATAGGTAGGGGTGATGGCTGCCCAACAATGTGAAGGTATTCAAGGCCAACAAGTTTTACACTCAAAAGTGTTCAGATGGTTATTTTATATTATTTACATTTTATTACAACATAAATACACAAAAATGCATAAACAGAAAAAATACAGGTAACTTTCAAAGAAGCAATGATTAGAATGACACCAGTCTAATTATTCTAAAATAGAATTACACCATCAAAAGGCTGAGATATTGGGGCTGGGGTTGTGGCTCAGTGGTATAGTGCTTGCCTAGCATGTGTGAGGCACTGGATTTGATTCTCAGCACCGCATATAAAAAAAATAAAATAAAATAAAGGTCCATTGACAACTAAAAAAAATTTTTTTAAAGGCTGAGACAAAGTAAAAGTCAATCTAAATTATTTATGTGACTAAGCTATCACTAAAGGATTAGATAAAATAAAACATTGTCACAAAAATGTAATATAAGAACGTACTATAAATCAGGCACAGTGGTGCAAGCCTGTAATCCCAGAGGCTTGGGAGGCTGAGGCAGGAGGATCACAAGTTCAAAGCCAGCATCAGCAAAATCAAGGCACTAAGGAACTCAGTAAGACCCTGTCTCTAAATAAAATACAAAATAGGGATTGGGATGTGACTCAGTTGTTGATTGCCCCTGAGTTCAATCCCTGAGAAAAGAAAAAAGAAAGAAAGAATGTACTATAAATATATTATAAGATAAATTACCATTAAAAGATGTCCTTCAGAGGGGCTGGGGCTATAGCTCAGCAATAGAGTACTTGCCTCACATATGTGAGGCACTGGGTTCAATCCTCAGCACCACATAAAAATAAATAAAGATATTGTGTCCATCTACAACTAAAAAATAAAATAAAAGATGTGCTTCAGAAAGAAGAGAATTGAACCTAAAAGGAGGGAATGATGAAAAGCAAAGACTGGGATAAATCTAAACTGACAGTTGCTACAATTTATAGCAGCACAATTCACAATAGCTGAATTGTGGAACCAACCTAGATGCCCTTCAGTAGATGACTGGATAAAGAAAATGTGGTATATATACACAATGGAATATTACTGAGCATTAAAAGAGAATAAAATCATGGCATTTGCAGGTAAATGGATGAAGCTAGAGAATATAATGCTAAGTGAAATTAGCCAATCCCAAAAAACCAAATGCAGGATGATTTCTCTGATTTAAGGATGCTGATTCATAATATGCTGTGGGGGTGGGGTGGAGAATTAGATGAACTCTAGATAGGGCAAAGGGGAAAAAGGGAGGGAGGGGTAGGAGGGGGCATGGAGGTAGAAAAGAGGGTGGAATGCTTTGGTCATCATTACCCTAAGTACATGTATGAAGACATGAATGATGTGACTCTACTTTGTGTACAACCAGAGATATGAAAAATTGCTCTATATGTGTAATACGAATTGTAATGCATTCTATTGTCATCTATAACAAATTAAAATTTAAAAAATAAAGTAAAAAAATAAAAATTAAAAGAAGGAAAGTTTTTAGCAAGAAAGGAGAACAGCATAAGACAAAAACAAACAAACAAACAAACAAACAAACAAGCACAGAGCCAGGTGTGGTGGCACATGCCTATAACCCCAGCAATTTGGGAGGCTGAGGCAAGAGGATCACAAGCTCCTTGGCAATGGAGCTCAGTGGTAAAGTGACCTGGGTTCAATCTCGAGTACCCCCCCCAAAAAAAAAGGAAGGGGGGGGAAAGCATAGAAATAATTGGGAAATTAGAAAGTATAAGATGGTAAAAATAAATGAAATGGAAACAATTTCTAGAATGGCAATGTGAGGAGCTCTGTGAGCCATCTACCCAACAAAATAACTGTAACTGAAAATGAGGCGCGGGCAAAATGATTTAAACTCTGGAAATTGTCCTAAAAGCATACAGTAGATGAAGAATACATTCAAAAAAATGTACTAAATCTCTATAAGAAAGTAAAAAACCTGAATCTTCCCAATGGAATTGACTTGATTTAGAACACAGTGTGGAAAAGATCAAATTTACGGGCACTGTGCAAAACAATGGAGATTTTGGTGGTGAGCAATTAATAAGAAAATGACAACTAAACCATAGAACTGCTAGAATTTCACCAGAGAAACCAGGAAACAGAACGCTAAGAAGAGTATTCCTGGGTTCACAACAAACCTCAAAGGCTAGTGTCTAAACTACTGCAATGAGTCCCCAAATGAATTGCATCAAAATATGGAAGAATGAATGCCATTGGCATTACTGATAACAACAGGGCAATTAGCTGGCAACTAGCAGAGGTTTACTTCTGGGTGTCATACCCATACAGGCAAGCCACTTATGAGAGAAAAAACAGAGACAGCCAAAGTGAATCCTGCCAAAATCACCATCATCCCAGAGCAACTCTGTACAAGTCAAACTCCTGTAGGACAACCTCAGAGGCTACACACTACAAGAGAAAAAAAAAAATCACTAAAATAGTCCAGCCAAGTCACTAAACAAACAAACAAGTAAACAAGGACAGTACCCAGTCAGGAGTGGGATCAATATCCTCAATTGCTACAACAATTTATCTAAAACGTATAGTAGTGGTAGGACATGAGAAGAAACAGGAAAGGAAACCCATATGTAGGAGGGGAAAGGAAACAACAGAAATTGCCTTTGAGAGAGCCCAAATATCAGACTTCAATCAAAGTCTTCAAAGCAACAATTATAAATATGTTCAAAGAATTAAAGAAAACAATACTTTAAAAAGAAAGGAGGGGGCTGGGGTTGTGGCTCAGTGGTAGCATGCTTGCCTAGCATGTGTGAGATAAATATTTAAAATAAAGGTCCATTGACAACTAAAAAAAAAAAAAAAAGTAAAGGAGGGGCTGGGAACGCAGTGTTAAACCATGGGCTTAGCAGGTGTGAGGTCTCAAGTCCAATCCTCAGCACCAAAAACAAACAAACAAACAAACAAATAAAAGTAATAAATAAATGTATTTCATTAAGACACATAAATTACTTTTAAAAATGGAAATTCTGGAGTTGAGAAATACAATAATCAAAATGAAAAATTCATTAAAGGGGATTAACAGTTGATATGAACTAGAACAAGACAAAATGAGCAAATGGAATACAGATCAATAGAGATTATGTAACCTGAAGAACATGGAGAAAAAATGATGAGCAAATGTTAACAGTCTTAGAGAAAGACAGAGCCATTATGCACATCAATATGTGCATAACAGCAACAAAGGAGAACACTTTCTATTCCACAGAAGTAGAGAGAAATAAGCAGAAAAATTATTTTAAGATGTAATGGCTAGGGGCTGGGGTTGTGGCTCAGAAATAGAGAGCTTGCCGGGCGCGGTGGCGCACGCCTGTAATCCCAGCACTTTGGGAGGCTGAGACAGGAGGATCGCGAGTTCAGAGCCAGCCTCAGCAATGGCGAGGCACTTAGTAACTCAGTGAGACCCTGTCTCTAAATAAAATACAAAAAAGGGCTGGGGATGTGGCCCAGTGGTCGAGTGCCCCTGAGTTCAATCCCCGGTACCACAAAAAAAAAAAAAAAAAAAAAAAAAAAAAGAAATAGAGAGCTTGCCTAGCATGTGCATGGCCTGGGTTTGATCCTCAGAAAATAAACGCATTGTGTACAACTGAAACAAATAAATAAATATTTTTTTAAAAAAGATGTGATGGTTAAAAGTACCCAAATTTAATTAAAATAATCTATATACCCAAGAAGCCCAACAAACTACAAGTAGAATAAACACAAAAAGATCTATGTCGAGATGCATCATAGTTAAACTGGTAAAAGTCAAAGACAAAACATCTTAAAAGCAGCAAGAGAAAATCTACCACTTAAGATAATTTTAAAAAACATCAGCAGCAGACTTAAAAAATGAATGTAAACCAGAAAGCAGTGGTATGACATTCTCAGTGCTGAAACAAAAAAGTCTGTCAACAAAGAAATGTATACAGGCTGAGATCCCTAATCCAAAAATCTAAAATCTTAAGTTTATCAATACTAAACTGATGCCACAATAGAAAATTGCACTTCTGATTTCATATGATAGATCACTGGCAAAATACAAGACAACTAGTAATTGTAGATCAGAAGGTTAATATAAAAAACTCTTACATAAGACACTAGCTCTCCATTCTTCTCTCAGCTTCTCTAAAAGGTATAAATTACATAAAGGAACGATTAAAACATTGTTAGATCTGTAACATATGCAGGTATAATATGTACAATAATTATGGCACAATAATAGCACAAAAGGAGAAAAGGAAACGAATAAATAGGAATAATATTTTGGTACTTCACTTGAATTAATATAAATCTGAAATAGATTTTAGTAACTAAGATGTAAGTCCTGGGGACTGGGGTTGTGGCTCTGTGGTATAGTGTTCACCTAGCATGCATGAAACACTGGGTTCAATCCTCAGCACCACATTAAAAAAAAAACAAATAAACAGAATAAAGGTATTGTGTCTATCTACAACTAAAAAATAAATTCTTTAAAAAAAAAGATGTAAGTCCTGGAGCATCCAGCAAGAAAATAATTCAAAAAATTAGTGAAAAAAATCATTAGAGGAATTAAAATGTTACACTAGAAAATATTAAATACTGCAAAAGAAATTAGCAAAGAAAAATGGACTAAAACACAAGATATCAAATGCCAGGCCAAAAAGCAAACCTTAATAAATTGATTATATTATTTCAACACCTGAAACCATAGCAAATGTGCTTTCTGACTACAATATAATAAAATTAGAAATCACAGAAGTGAATTTGAGAAATTCACAAATACGTGGAAATGAACAAAGTCCTAATAATAAATAAAGCAAAGAAAAAAATCAAAAGGGAAATTTGGAAATACTTTGAAATGAATGAAAAATGAATACAGAACATAACTACATTTATGGGATACAGCCAAAGTGGTGCACAGATGCAAATTTATAGTTATAAACACCTTTATTTATTTATTTTTGTGGTGCTGGGGATTGAACCGAGGGCCTTGTGCATGTGAGGCAAGCACTCTACCAACAGAGCTATATCCTCAGTCCATAAACACCTATTTTTTAAATTTTATTTATTATTTATTTATTTTTTTTTTTTTTTTTGTGGTACCAGGGATTGAACTCAGGGGCACTCGACCACTGGGTCACATCCCCAGACCTTTTTTGTATTTTATTTAGAGACAGGGTCTCACTGAGTTGCTAAGTGCCTCACCATTGCTGAGGCTGGCTTTGAACTCACGATCCTCCTGCCTCAGCCTCCCAAAGTGCTGGGATTACAGGCGTGCGCCACCGCGCCTGGCTCAACACCTATATTAAAAAAGAAAATCTCACATCAATAATGTAAACTTCCACCTCAAGAGCAGATTGTATTATAGAAATGTCTAGAGAAGGTAAATCCAGAGGTGGGAATTAGATTAATGATTGCCTACTAATAGGTGCAGATTTTTTTATGGGTGATGAAAATGCTTTAAAATTGACTGTGGTGATGTCTGTGCAACTCTGTGAATGTACTAAAACACTGTTAAATTGTACATTTTAAATGAGTGAAATGTATGGTTTGTAATTACATCTCAATGAAGCTGTTAAAATCGACAAGCTACTAGAAATAAAAGTAACTAAGACCTTTTTCCCCACACATTTAACAACTTTGAAATCAAGATGCGGCTACCTTCAATGGAATCTCTGGCAACAAAGCTGTCAGTTGAGACAGTTATTGCTGCCTGTGCAAGAAGGATCTTGGTTTTGTCCTTCATGACATAATTGGTCAACTGTAAACCCTTTCATTTCCTTCAACAAACCACTTAATGTTCATTTTAGGAAGAGATATGAGTTATTTGTTGTTTGGACATTCCACTGACACTAAAATCAAGAAAGTGCCAGCATTAAAATGTGGACAACAAGTGTCAACAACTAGGAAGAAGAAAACTCCAGAGACAATAGCAATACATTTTTCAAAAACATAGGATTACACCACATGGAAAATTAGATAGCCATATGAGAGAGAGAGAGAGAGAGAGAGAGAATCATGAGACTTGAATATGAAGTATTAGGATACCTTAGCAATTTATTTCACTTACATGTTCATTTTTATGTGTGTCAATAATGATTTGTAAGTATGTATTTTTTTAATTTCAGTGGTAGGGATCAAACCCAGGGCTTTGTCATGTTAGGCAAGTGCTATACCACTGAGTTATACCCCTATCCCAGCATACAAATATTTTTAACTATAAATAAAATCTTCAATAAATTAAATTAGAATTTGCATGATAAAGCATTTATTTTTAATCATTTATTTATTTATTTACTTATTTATTTATTTATATGTGGTGCTGAGAATCAAACCCAGTGCCTCACAAATGCTAGGCAACTGCTCTAACACTGAACTACAGCCCCAGACCAAGCATTGCTATATTTTAATAATTTTTCATGCTGCAGCACGAAATAATGGTGTGTCTTACAACTGATGGCATTTTAACCCATTAAGTCTAAAGTTTTCATTCTGTGAATATTTCAACAAAATTAACACAGATGCATTAAAAGAGGTTGGAAATCATAATTAGAGTTTATATATTATTATATTAATTTATATTATTAGAATATAATTACATTCTTACCAGTGTAAAATTATGTTTTATATTATATACCATATTTAAGTTTGTATAGGTTGTTCTACATCTGGAACAATGGGATAAAATGGGTTTGGGGCAACGAAATATGGTACATTAGTGCCGGGCACAGTGGCACACACCTGTAATCCCAGCAGCTGGGGAGACTGAGGCAAGAGGATTGCGAGTTCAAAGCCAGCCTCAGCAAAAATGAGGTGCTAAGCAACTCAGTGACCCTGTCTCTAAATAAAATATAAAAATAGGGCTGGTGATGTGACTTAGTGGTCAAGTGCCCCCGAGTTCAATCCGGAGGAGGAGGAGGAGGAGGAGGAGGAGGAGGAAGAGGAGGAGGAAAAGAAAGATGGTACATTAGTAATAATAATCAATGTGAGTGGACTAAACTATTTAAGAGGCTAAAATTATCATATTTTTAAAAATATTTATTTATTTGCTTTTAGTTGTACACAATGCAATGCATTTATGTTTTTGTGGTGCTGAGGATCGAACCCGGGCCGCGCATGTGCTAGGCGAGCGCTCCACCTCTGAGCCACAACCCCAGCCCCAAATTACCATATTTTTAATTCCATGCAACAAGTCAGACACAGACCCGCACACCACCGTAATCCCAGAGACTCAGGAGGGTGAGACAGGAGGATCACAACTTCGAGGCCTGCCTCAGCAATTTAGCAAAACCCTGTCTTAAAACTAAACTTTAAAAAAAAAAATTAAAACTAGAAAAAAAAAATCCATGCAACTTTCTGAGTCAACATTACAGCCATTATTTAGATACACAATACTATAAATGGGGTTTGATACATTGACTATTTAACATAGAGTTCAATAGTTACCCAATTTCTAACTTTTCAGAATTCTAACGTGAAAATTAAATTCTGAGATTATATAAAAGGTTTTTAAACAAGAAATTGATTACCAGAAGCCATTGTATAGAACTTCTTTAGAACCATATTATTTATTATTGAGTACAAGGCAGATTTTTTTTTTTTTTTAGTTGTAGATGGACACAATACCTTTATGTTATTTATTTATTTTTATGTGGTGCGGAGGATTAAACCCAGTGTCTCACACATGCTAGGCTAATGCTCTACTGCTGAGCTAAAACCCCAGCCCCAATGAGGCAGATTTTAAACGATGATATATGTCTATCTCATAACCTGGACAAGTAGTATTTACTATTAAAATATCAAAGTGACTTCATAATCAAATAATTTCACCTAAAATGATTTTAGAAATTCCAAAGATACAACTTGAAAAATGTTCTATGGCAAATTTTATTTTATGCAAAAAAGTGCAACTTAAAAAATGAATGACAATTTTTTTTTCTTTTTCTTTTCCTCTCTAGTTCAAAGTTAACTGCTCTTTATTTCCCAATCCTATTTTTTCCTCTTGGAAACTTCATTCTAAGACAGTACAAGTCATTTTAAGAATCTTGACATTTTCTATGTTCCCTTAGAAATTATTTTTTCAAGTTGATCCAATCTTATAACATCTGCCTAAATTAAAAGAAACCAACAACATGAAGATGAAATAACCATCACAATTTTCCCCAGAATCAAATGAACTTCCATTCATACATTCCCTTTTAATTTCTATAACAACTCTGAATTTTAATTTCAGAAACCTTAAGTAACTGCAGGGCATGGTGACTCACATCTGCAATCCCAGCTACTCAAGAGGCAGAGGCAGGAGGATCACAAATCCAAGACCAGCCTCAGCAATTCACCAAGCCCCTCAGCAACTCAGCAAGACTCTATCTCAAAAATTTAAAAAGTTTTAAAAGGACTTGGGGATTGGGGGATGTAGCTCAGTGGCAAAGTGCCTACGGGTTCAGTCCCCCATCCACTCCGCCCTCCCCCACACAGAAACCTTAAATAACTAAACTTTTGATCAATGTCACTTAAAAAAATGGACAAACTCAGCACTCAAACACAAATCTTAATCCCTTAATTTCCACCCTTTAAATTCAGAACATAATATGCCAGAGACAAAAGAGTTGAATTAAGTGAGCCAATTTGATACTAAATCTGCAAATATCTATGCCTCATTTTTCTTCACTGTTAATTGCAGGTAATACCTTTCCTAGACAACCTCAGCAATGAGAGGTTCATTGAAGACAACAAAAGGAAAATATTTTAATTTGGAAACCTTGACGTCCTAAACCAAAGTAATCCACTAAAGTAACAAAGATATAAAATAGTCCTTGCTTGAAATACATAATACTTCTTATATGCAGAATCTAAAACTAATCGGTAATGACAGAAAGCAAGTCAGGGGTAACTGACAGCAAAGAGACACAAGGGAACTTCCAAGATGATAGAAACTTGATTGTGGTGGTGGTTACGTGGATACACATACAGTTGTCAAACTTATTACCTGTACTTGTGGAACAGGTTTCACTGTATGGTAAATTATACATCAATAAACTGATTTTAAAAGGATTAAAACTCAAAATCAAGGCCAGATTTATAAAAGTTCCCCCAGAAGAACAATCTCCAAATTATTACTTTCATACCTACTGGTCTTTGGGAAAGTGTTTAATGACTTTTATTTAGATAAAAGGAAATAACAAGCCGGGCGCGGTGTCGCACGTCTGTAATCCCAGCACTTTGGGAGGCTGAGGCAGGAGGATCGCGAGTTCAAAGCCAGCCTCAGCAATGGCGAGGCACTTAGCAACTCAGTGAGACCCTGTCTCTAAATAAAAAAAAAAAAAAAAAAAAAAAGGGCTGGGGATGTGGCCCAGAGGTCGAGTGCCCCTGAGTTCAATCCCCGGTACCACAAAAAAAAAAAAAAAAAAAAAAGGAAATAACTATTAGTACATATAAGTTCATTTGAAGAACCACAATATTTTTTAAATATCTTTATTTTTGTTTATTTATTTTTATGTGATGCTGAGGATTGAACCCAGGGCCTTATGTGTGTGAGGTAAGTGTTCTACCACTGAGCTACAACCCTAGCCCTGAAGAACCACAATACTAAATAACTTGGTTTTCCACAATAATTGATCAGTAAGTAGCTGAAATATAGAATCAGAAGGCTATGAAGAACTTTTTTTTTTTTTTAACTCAAGATTGAATCCAAGAGTGCTCTATTAACTGAGCTGTATTCCCAGCCTTTTTAAATAATTTTTTATTCTGATACAGGGGTCTTGCTAAATTGCTGAGGCTGGCCTCAAACTTGTAATCCTCCTGCCTCAGCTTCCCTAATTACTGGGATTACAGGCATGTGCCACTGAGCTGGGTTCGTGAAGGACCAACTTTACAGAGAAATAAAAATATAAGGAAATAAGTCTACCACCTGGAACATTTCTGTCTTAATACCCTACCCACAAGAGTCTACAGTCTCCTAAAAGTACATGTGAAAAAAAGAATTATTTTAAAAATTATGTAAAAGTAAAACTGAAAAATACTCATATATTCCTAGAACTCTAAGGGTTCTAGGAGTCTGAATGGCAGATTGCTAATCAATTACTTCAGTGATCTAAATGTAGTGAATAAACATATGCTTTGCACATTTTGTGCTTAGCAATATAAGAGGCCATCAAAAAAAAAAAAAAAAGCTCATATTTGAGCTGCAGAGAATGTTGCAAACCTTGATTTACAAAAATTAGTAATACAAATTAAAAGTCTGAGGCTGGATTTAACCTGAGGTTCAAGAAAATCTAGTCTTGTCATAATTTTACTACTGGATATAAAAAGAAAGACAAGGGGAAAGAATTACACAAAAAGTATTTCAAATTTCTAAACTTCTCTTAATTTTATTCCATTACATATAAACTTCAAGCAATGAAAAATAGTCTGAATTGTTTTTTTTCTGGGAAGTTTCAGAGCTACTATAGCTCACTGGTGAGAAAAGGGATTCCTATTCTTATTGGAGATATTAGCCTTAATGATATCTGTAATGGAAAACCCTGCAGGTTATTAAAATAATAATCTTTGAAATATAAGACATGTCCCAGGAAATAACTTTCCAGGAGAAGCTGGCATAAAGCAGAACAAAAAGCTAATCAACCTTTACCTTCATCTTTTATGGTACCCCTAATGAAACAGACTTGCAGATTTTGCAACATTTTATGGACAAAACTTTTTAAATTAATACATTTGTAAACAAACAGTCATAAATTATACTATGCTAGCAACAACTAAATTTTTATAGACTGAGATTACCATGCAAAACACAATGTTTTTATTAAGACCTTTAATCTATATGCCCTAATATCCAAATCTTTCTAAAGGCAAAAATCATATAAATATGTCACATTTTTTCTCACTTTACAAACTTGTGGTCATTGATAACCTTATACACTACATTTTTCAAATATATTATACAATCAACTTGAACTAAAGAATTCAAGTCATCCATAAAGCTCATTTTCTTCATCTAGTCAAAAAGTCATAAATCTACTTTGAAATTCATGGCAATTGTAGTTTTTAGTTACTCTGAGTAGACAGTGGTCCATCTCTCAATTAGAAATATTAAAAATATAATCCCAAATCTGCATAGGGGAACGCAATTCTGTAAATTCTAATAATAAGTCCCTACTGTTTGGTCTTCCTAATGAAAAAGTATAATCACCATTTAAATGTTTTAGAGTTTGAGTAGGCCACTTAATAATTCTTAGTCCAGCTGGTAAACAGAAAATATTTGGAAACACAAACTATAGCACGTTATGCTACATTTCAGCTACCAGACCAACCCAGACTTATTTTTCAAAATAGCTGAAATTTGGGCTGGGGTTGTGGCTCAGCAGTAGAGCGCTTGCCTAGCATGTGTGAGGCGCTGGGTTCGATCCTCAGCACCACGTATAAATAAAATAAATGTACAACTACAACTAAAAAAAATACTAAAAAATAGCTGAAATTCTTAACTATGCAATATGTTAAAATACTGCATAATCACAAGGAAAAAAAATACCATGTCTACATGTAAATTCTACTCCTGATCAGTACCACGTCCCCTGAATATTTTTGATACAGTCAAGTAACAAGTTCCTTCAGTGGCCAAGATTATACTGTCCATTAAATTGAATAATGGACTATTTGGCAAGCCAAAAACTGGCTCAATCACCACAGCACAACAAAGGAAGAGAAAACTGAAATAGACTTCTACAATGCTCTGATTCCTTAAATCACTGAGTGGAACTGAAAACTAAAGGGAAGGGAAAGGAAAATATGTATCCAGTCAACATTATGTAAATATGGAAAGGATGCCAAAGGGGAGGTGTAATCTTTGGAACAGAAAATCTAGCAATTCAACTTAAATGGTTTTGCGTATTTACTGATGGTAAATGGCTAGTTTTTTTAGAAGAAAATGATGAATTTAGGTTAATGACTCTCTGTAAGTATTGTAGGGACAGACAAGGCAAGGCACTGGAGATAACAGGAAACAGTTTTATTTCGCTGCAGCCAGGTTCAGAGGGTACAGTTCTCCCTGTAATCAATCCCCTGAACCCCGAGTTCAAGGAGTTTCAGAATTTTATACATAGCATGTAAGGGGAGGGGCTCAGAAGTACAGTTTACAGAAGTTCATATAAAAGCAGTTTGTTTTTCTTTCACTGTTCTGGGCACACCTGAGAAGGGGAGAGCTTCTTCTCCCCTTTCTTTCCTCCCCCCTCCCAGCTGTTACCAAATTAGTAACTTATCTTAGAAATGTAGACATCTCTGTGAAGCTCCAGCTCAAGGCCAGAGACCTTGTTAAAGAATTTGTCGTTTTTATTATCACACTTTGCATTTGCAAACACACTTCTACAAACTACTATACTGGATACATGTTTGTGAAAAACAAGTAAAGGGGAGCCAGGCGTGGTGGTGCACAACTGTAATCTCAGCACTTGGAAGGCTGAGGCAGGAGGATCTCGAGTTCAAAGCCAGCCTCAGCAATGGCAAGGCACTTAGCAACTCATTGAGACCCTGTCTCTAATAAATTACAAAAAAGGGCTGGGGATCTGGCCCAGTGGTCGAGTGCACCTGAGTTCAATCCCCGGTACCAAAACAAAACACAACTAAAGGGGCATCCAGCACCTGTAGTGCTGATTTCTTCCAGGCCAGTGACCAAGTAATAGAGCAACAGAAAAATAGCAAGTTTATCTACACTGAACTCTTTTGTAGAGACTCTTTTGCTGACAGTCCTAAAATCAGCCATGGTGAGGATTTTTGGAGAAGCTTAAGGTTCTTATTGATGGAAGGAAGAGCATTTTTATTACCTTATATCTTTTGTGCTTTTCTTTCTGTATTTTCCTATTGTGATATGACCTAGTCATCTAAGCCAAAAACTTAATTAAATGGATTATAAATAGATACATGAACTATAATGTTATGGTTTAGATAAGAGGTGTCCCTCAAAAGTTTATGTGTGAGACAATGCAATAAAGATTAGAGGTGAAATGATCAGGTTACAAGCACCTTAACCTAATCAGTGCATTAATACTCTCATAGGGATTAACTAGGTCTTAACTGTAGGCATATAGGGTGTGACTGGAGGAGGTGGGTCACTGGAGGCATGCCTTTGGTATATATATTTTGCCTTTTATGAATAGAGCATTCTTTCTGCTTTCTGATCATCATGTCACGAGCTGCTTTCTTCCACCACTCACTTCTGCTATGATGTTCTGCCCCATCTCAGGCCCAAAGGAATGCAGTCAGCCACCTATGAACTGAGATCTCTGAAACCATGGATCCCAAATTAAATTTTTCCTCCTAATTGTTCTTGTCAGGTGTTTTGGTCACAGCAGCCAAAACACTGACTAAAACATTTGCTAACAGTCTTTTCGCTCTCTTCAGCGCCAGCCTTATTTTCATACAGATGGTTAAAAATGATCTCAAGTAAATCTGATGTTACCAGTTTCTAATCGTTCAATGTCATGTAACTGTCTATAAACTGAAATTCTGAAGCATAGTATGCAAAGTCTACCATAATCAAACCTTTCTTTGCATCTCTCTTTCCTCTCCATTGCACATTTCTCACATTATATTTGAACAAATGTGTGGTTGGTTCTTTAAAAATAATTTTCAGATGTTTTTCCCCTGCACTCATCTTGATATCCACCACCAGCCATCATTCTATATCACTCCCAATTCAAGACTCAGCCCATCTCTTCCTGAACACCTAAAGCAGGTTAGATGCAGAATTTTCTGAACTTTCTTGATGTAGTAAGCAAAATAATGACCCCCAAAATATATCTATGCCCTATATATTCAGATCATACACACACACACACACACACACACACACACACACTTATATAGTGAATATACTACCATAAATGGCAAAAAGGACTTTACAAATGTGGTTATGGTTGAGTATTTAAGATGAGGATTTAAAATCTTCATCCAGGATTATACAGGTGGGCCCAGTCTTTAAATCAGAAAACCTTTCCCAGCTGCAAGGAACCAAAGAGATGGCAGTCTGAGAAGAACCAGACCCAATCATTTCAAGCTCTGAAGATGGAGGAGGGATCATTAGCCAAGGAATGTAGGTGGGCTCTAGAAACCAGAAAAGACAAGAAAACCTACTGTGTTCTAAAAGGTCCAGAGAGAACATTGCCCTACCGATACTTTTATTCTGACCCAGTGAGAATCCTGTCAGACTTCTGACCTTCTAAAATTCCATAACCCTACAGAACTACATGGTCATAAATTCATGTTAAATAAGCCACTAAGCTTCTGACAATTTGTTATAGCAGCAATAAAAAACTAACACATTTGGAGATAGTTTTGTGATGTGATAATATTGCTGTGTCTGCTCTCTAGATAAAGCATATTTTGAGGGTAGGAACCCCATTTTACTTAAAATTGTACTCCTCAGTATAGTTCCTGTCTACAGAGCTGTTTCAATAGTGTTTTAGAATTGATACAAGTTCATAATTTAATGCCAGAGATTCTGTTACTAAAATTAAAACATTTTTCTTCAATCCAAAATCTTAATTGGCAATATGGAATATCATTCCCCATCAGTCATTCTGGGCACAGAGATCTATTAGCACTAATTTGCTTCTTCTGGTTTGCCTCTTTTATTATCAGGACAAGTAGTCAACATGACCCAGTCTTTCCGTGCAAGCATAGTTTTTAAAAATTAATGTTCCTGTTTCACATCAGATCCCATATTTTTTTTAAAAAATCACAATATATACTGTCATTAGAAACACATTTTTAGTTTTATCAGTTCCAAGATCATTAAGAACTATTTTTTACTTATTCACACCACTTGTAATTTAGGTCTCCTAAGGATCTCACAAAATTAGTATTGAAGGTTCATTGCTTGAATTGAGAATTTAGAAATATTCAGAAGGTATCAAAGTGCCATTTCATAACCCTCTACAATTGACATTATTTTCCTCTCTTTAGAGGCAAAGTCAATACTACAGTTCACAATTATATCACCTAACAGTCTTGGCAGGTATAATATGTGCTCATTTCTGTGCTAATTAAGTGTCTTGTAAGCATCTTAATCTTTATAATGACACTATAAAATTGATTCTATATATTATCCTTATTGGGATTGGGGGACTGAGAGGCATTAAGTATCCTGAAAGCAATGGAGTTGTAAATTGAAATCCAGAGTCAACTGAAGAGTAAAAGGAAGTAAATTTCTCAGATCATAACAATTATATAGCTTAATCTACTAATCAAAAATGAAATCTGGGAAATGTCAGCCTTCATAGTTGACAAAGAACTCTCAGAGTGACAGGCACCTACAAAGGCAAGACAGTGGTGATCGTAAAATAATAGAAAATACCATCATGTGACAATATGAGAAAAGGTATTCTGGCCATAAGATAACTTCATTTTCTTAGTAACTTTTTTTAAAATTTATTTTTATTTCCTTTAGTTGTACACAATGCAATGGATTTATGTTTACGTGGTGCTGAGGATCGAACCCAGGCCGCGCACGTGCGAGGCGAGCGCTCTGCCACTGAGCCACAACCCCAGCCCTCTTAGTAACTTTTAATCCATTTTCTAAGATAAAGATAGGTTTATAAATCACACCAGCCTTGGATGTCTTTTTTACCAACCATTACTTCCATTCTTTGGGAGACACAAAGTAGAAAGATTCTAACTTTAGCTTCATTCTGTGGTTTAAGATTGATTCCCATATTCAACTAGAGGGAGTCCAGGGAATGTCACTCCAAAATATGATACCCTGGTATACTATTTTAAATTAAAAGGGCTTGGAGATCAGCAGACACTGGAAGATCAGCAGGTACTACCAAAAGACTGGATCCACAAAGTAGGAACACAACTGCCTTCAACCCTCTCCCTGAGATTATATTAACGAGGAATTTAAGAAGGCAGGCAGAAGCAGGTCATCACATCTAGACCAACTCTGGAACAAGTTATTTCCTGTTCTTCAGTTTATTCAATTTCCATAGAGAATAATTTATAAACTATGTTTCTATGACCCATTGAAATCCCCTGAAAATCATTCACCATCTTTCAAAATGCCTTCATCCCTCCATCTCCTTCTCTCTTATGAAAAGACTACATGAATTTCTAAATCTCATTGAGTTATTGGGCAGTTAACTTCCTATGATGACCCCATGCATGTTAATAAATTTGGATGTTTTTTCCTCCTATTAATCTATTATAATATCATTTTAACAAACCTAAAGAGGACAGAGGGGAAATTCCCCTCATTCTTTCAACTCAAATCTCTTATTCAACATCTTCTGGTGCCTCTCATTATTAATGGCTGGCATTTAAACAGGCTAAAAAATGGACTGCAAAACATTAGCAGTATCGATCTTCACACTATACTAATTAGCTCTATAATCTTAAGTCAGTTCATTAACTTTCTGGTCCTTGGCTTTCTCTTCCATAAATGAGAAAGTTGGATTAGATGAAGTCTAAAATCTTTTCCTAATGCTAACGTTGTCAGATAACCTTTGCACCCTGCCTCGCATTCTACTGAGTCCAATACAACTAGCAGAAGAAATAAGGGCATAATTAAAAAGCTTTTGATGAACTATGTTTGAATCTCATAACTATCTCTTACTAAGACCTTGGGCAAGCCTTAGTTGCCTTATCTACAAAACATGGACAAAAAGATCTATGATCTAGGGTTCTTGTGAGGACTAAATTATAATTTTTTAAAAAATGCATGTGGGGCTGGGGGTGTAGGTCAATGGTACTATGTGTTTAGCATGTACAAGATCCTGGGTTCAATACTTAGCACAATAAATAAATAAGTGGTGCTGAGTTAGTGTTCACTAAATATTCCTTTCTTTTAAAGTATGACTTTTAAAAATTATAACATGTTTTTTCAGAAATCCATTTCTTGAATTTAGGTTTCAAAATTTTATAGAATTTAAACTTAATGAAATATCAAAATTCTCTTAGTTTGTTCAGGGTGCTATAATAAAATGCCAGAGTAGGTGACTTAAACAACAGAAATTAATTTTCTCACAGTTCTGGGGACTAGAACTTAGATCAAGGTCCAGCAGTGTTCATTTCCAATGAGGGCCCTCTTCTTGACTTGCAGGCAGCCAATTTCTAGCTGTGTTCTCATAGGACAAAGAGAAAGAACTCTGGTACGTCTTACTCTTGAAAGGATACCAGCCAGGCACGTTGGTGCATGCCATAATCCCAGAGACTTAGAGGCTGAGGCAGGAGGATCTCAGGTTCAAACCCAGCTTCAGCAATTTATCGAGCCTCTAGGTAACTTAGTGAGACCCTCTCTCTAAATATAAAAAAGGGCTGGGATGTAGCTCAGTGGTTAAACACTCCTGGGCTCAATCCCTGGTATTAAAAAAGAGAGAGAGAAAGGAAAAAAAGAAAGAATACCAGCTCTATCAGATAAGGACCCCACCCTTATGACCTCATTTAATCTTTAACACCTTCTCACAGGCCCTATCTCTAAATAGTCACATTGAAGGTTAGGGCTTCAGTGTCTGAATGTGGAGAAGAACACAAACATTCAGTCTGTAACAAAGAGGAGTATCACCTGGTTTTTTATTGAGAGGTTTTGATTTGAAAGCAAATTTTGCAGACTTCATTTAAACCTCATGCTGAAATAAATTAAAAAAAAATGATAAACCTCATGATAAGTTCCTAAAATGAGTAGGATTATTATCCTACATGGAAATTTGAAGAACAAACATTAACACAACAAAAAGGACAAAACTGAATAGATACAGAGCTACAAACAGAATTTGAGCTTTTTAACTTTGATGCTCATTCCATTAAATATTGCATATTAAACTTCTTTTCCAAATGCATTATCATTGTTTTCTTACATTATTTCTTAAATCGATTTTAAAATTCTGTTTTCAAATAGAAAATTCAAACAGTATCATAGAAAGGGAGATTTTTTGAAAAACAAAACTTAATGAATTTCTCAAATTCAAGAAAATAAACAGAGCCTTGAAAAACAGAGTTTAATTAGCCTTATGGTGTTATAATTTTCCTGTAGTATAACTTTCCTTCTTTTCTGCTTTCAGAGAAAGCCAAAAATTGGCACATTTATCTAAATAATTGGCCTATTTCTTGACCAACATTTATCAATGAACCTAATCCATCCACAGTAAGTTGAAGCAAAATAATTATTGTCAATAATTGAAAGTTGTCTGTTCATGCTTTCAGAAAAGAGGAATAGATTGCTCTAGTAACTATATTTTCTGGCTAGCAGTAACCTTGTATATGTGTTAGTACATGAGAATATTCTTGCTTCAAAGAATATTCTCATGTGGTTGAGGGACAGAATTCTTTAGTGAAGAGAAACACTGGCTTATATCCATCTGGTAGATATTACCAAATACCTCTTTGAATAATCTCTTCAGACCACTTTTGCTAGTGAGGCATCAAGTCTTTCCTTCTCTTCAGAGATTAACGTAAAAAAGTAAAAACTACATGTATTGGTCTAATTTGTATGACTTTTGTTAAAACAATTTTTATTCCTTAGCACTGATGCACAGGCTGGCACCTCAGTGAAAACGTGAAAAGCTTATATTCAAAAATAGCAATTTTTACAGAGCTTTTGTTTCTTTGGGTGAGAGGAGGAGAAAGAAGAAGATAGAGCACATTGTATTTGTCTTTACCCAACCAAATTATAATTATTTCTCCCTGAAACAACATTAGTACTTCCTGTGCAATAATGTTGCACCTTCTGTGTTTCTTCAGCTGGAAGTGATGATGGTGGTAACTTCCTATTGCTAATCTCTGGATTACCTCACCATTTCCTATTTGGCTCTCAGTTCCTCTATTACCTGTGTTATACTTTTCCTGTAATAAAGTCCTTCTTTTGCAAATATCTGCAATGTATTCTATTTTCCTAGTGAGACTATGATTAATGAAAACCACTTACTTGACAATGAACCAAATGCTATTTTCTGAAATGTTCATTAACTTTTTCATATACTTACCTGCTTTCATATAGTTGTTTCATGAGTAAAGAGCAAAAATTTGAGGTCATGGACTGAGATCAAAACTCTGACTTCTCAGGGCACATGCTAAAATGAGGACAAGGAGTAGGGAAGGGAGAAAAAGGGACAGGGAAGGTCAGAGTAAAAAGTTGATGACAAAAGCTACTTAGGTAATGTGCTAGCTTCAAACTAAGTAAGGTAAATCAGGGAGGCTTTCAGCTTGAGCTCTTCTTTGACAATAGCAAAAATACTATTACAAACCGCTCTGAAGGTGTGCTGACATGAACACAGAAGCAATAATCATTACCATCATAGCCACCAAGAGCCAGGAAACTCCCATTCACCCAATGAATTAAGTAGTTTTGCCTCAGAGGTTCCCCAAA
This sequence comes from Tamias sibiricus, assembly GCA_025594165.1. NCBI lineage: Eukaryota > Metazoa > Chordata > Mammalia > Rodentia > Sciuridae > Tamias > Tamias sibiricus. Next base: position 119,339,251 of record CM046663.1, on the reverse strand, counting down.
TGTACTAATGACCCCTCAAAATTTTATGTATAAACAACTGTTAGAGGCTATATCATACAGCATTTACTGAAAATGCAGTCTTTAAATGTTAACAATCCAGACATGGATCCAATACACCATGCAGTACAAACATTACTGTTTTGAAACAAAATGAATAGAGAACACTATGTAGCTATGGAAATCTCTTTTAAGAATTGGTTTCAGAGAACTTGGAGTGGAATCACCATCTGACCCAGTTATCCCATTCCTCAGTATATACCCAAAGGACTTAAAATCAGCATACCATAGTGACATAGCCACATTGATGTTTATAGCAGCTCAATTCACAATAGCTAAACTGTAGAACCAACCTAGGTGCCCTTCAATAGATGAATGGATAAAGAATGTGGTATATTTATATAATGGAATATTACTCAACCATAAAAAAGAATGACTTTATGTCTTTTGCCAGTAAATGGATGGATCTGGAGACTATCATGATAAGTGAAATAAGCCAATCCCAAAAAACCAAAGGTCAGATGATAACACACAACAAGGGGGTATGTCTGTATACCCAGGCACTAAATGTATGAAGGAGCCTATAATCAAGGAGATAGCTAAAGATTGCGGTTAGCTGAGAGCCATAAAAGATGTTCTAGTTTCCACCTGATAGTAATACATTATTCAAAGAATCTTTGTATGCCTGTGAACACTGCGTGACGCACCTGTAAGCTCGAGCTGTAAGCACGTGTCCTTGTTAAAGCTATATGTATATAACTGGGTGAGTTTGGTTAGAATGTGTGGGAAGAAGAAGAAGGTGGTGGTTGGAGTTAGAGCGTTTGGAGTGATTGCTGGAGCCGGAGAGAGAAGAAGAATAAAAGACCTTTCTTCATTTTCATCCTGCCTCCGAATTTTCCTGCGGCGTTCGTTGCTCCAAGGCGGTTTCCGCTTCAGGCAGCGACAGGTGGTGGCCTGTACGGGGAATTCGGCGGCAAGGTAAGAAAAAAGAAAATTTAAAAATATGGGAGCGAATATAACAAAAAGTTGGTTTATAAAAGCCACAAATGAAATTTTTGATATCGAGAACTCAGAGGATAGTGAGAAAAGTGAACAAGAAAGCATATCCTCTGACTCAGTGGAGACCAGCAAGGAGAGTAGGAATGTAAATTCAAAAGTAAGATCTGCAAAAGCCATCAGAAGCTTAATAAAATTAGCTGAGGAGTATGTACTCTCCTTAGAAACTGAAACTCAGGATACTAGTGAAAGTGATAATAGTAACAAGGAGCCAAACCATGAAAGTACGGTCTCCTCCACTGAGCCGGTTAGGAATTATGAAGCTAGTAGTGAAGAGGAATCAAAAAGCGATTCAGAGAGCACAGTCTCCAATAAAAAGAACAAAAAGAAATTAAAAAAGAGAAAAGACCGTCAAATAGAGGAAGCACTAGTGCCCTCTGCTCCTTCATGGATAGAATCCCTAACAGAAACAATAAAGAGTATTGATCAGAGTGTACGTGCCCTTGAGGTAGAAATTGGCGGCCTTTCTGAGCGCTTATACGCTCTCGAACAACATAGACCGCAGGAGCACCTAGAACTGCCAGTATTTCAAAATGAACAGGGACAAAGATATCACGAGTCCCTAGACTTTAAAACAATAAAGAATTTTAAAGAGGCGGTAATGACCTATGGGCCTCAAGCTCCGTTCACATTAAGTATGATAGAGTCACTTAACACCCTAATCTTAGCCCCCTCAGATTGGAAAAGTCTATGCAGAGCGGTACTAAGTGGGGGACAATACCTAATCTGGAAAACTCAATTCCAGGAACTTTGTTCAGAAATAGCAAAGAGAAATGCTGCAGCAGGTTTCCCTCAACGCAATATAGATATGCTCACAGGGGAAGGTCAGTTCGCCGAACTACAAAATCAGCTACAATATGATCCCGGTGTGTATGCCCAGATACACGCTGCAGCTGTGAAAGCCTGGAAGACAATATCAGGCACAGGGGATCTGCAAGGCAGCCTATCAAAAGTTATACAAGGGCCTAACGAACCTTACGCTGATTTTGTAGATAAACTCTTAAAAACAACATCTAGAGTTTTTGGCGAAGTCGAGCAAGCTATGCCTCTAGTTGTCCAATTAGCGTACGAGAATGCTAATAAATATTGCCAGGATGCAATAAGGCCGTGGAGAAGTAAAAAAGACTTATCAATTTATATCAGACTGTGCAAAGACATTAACGAGGCTGTTATCACAGGCAACATAATTGCTGCAGTGATGAAAAACTCCTCCCCTCAAAATTCCCAAAGGATTCAACCTAGAACAGGATATTCCAGACAAAAGTATTATAATCAACCAAGATATGCTAAGCAATATCCCCCAAGGGTAATAAGATCAAATTCATACCGCACTCCAGGCCGATGCCCCAGGTGCAAAAAGGGTATGCATTGGGGCAATCAATGCCATTCCAGATATGATACATATGGAAATGATTTATCAAGGATTTCAAAAAATGGGGCACGGGGCCCAATGCCCCGGGGCCCACAAATGTACGAGGCACTAGAGGAGGAATGCGCACTAGAGGAGGAATGCCCTCAGATCCAAATGATTCCTCGTCACAATCCCTCCTACCCATTAACTCCCTTATCAGAGGGACAAGAGGAAGTGCAGGATTAGATCTCTGTTCTACTGCCCAGATGGTCCTGACACCTGAAATGGGGGTTCAGCTGATTCCTACGGGAATCAGGGGACCTCTCCCTTCAGGAACTGTGGGATTAATCCTTGGGCGTAGTTCCAAGAGTTTATTAGGCTTTAATGTTATACCAGGGGTTATTGATTCAGATTATAATGGAGAGATTAAAATAATGCTAAGTACACACAGGGGCATCATCTCCGTAAATCAAGGAGACAGAATCGCACAGCTGCTCCTCATTCCCAGTCTCCATAGTTCTTTTAAAAGCATGCCACAAAATAGAAATAGCAGAGCATTCGGTTCCACTGGTTCAGGACCTATGGCTTTCTGGGTTCAGGATTGTTCACGGAGGCCGATGTGCAAATTAAAAATTCAAGGTATAGAGATGGAGGGGCTGATTGATACAGGGGCTGACTCTTCCATCATAAATCTACAACAATGGCCTAAGCACTGGCCTCTACAGAAAGCCTCAACCAATTTAAGAGGCTTGGGATATAGTAATACCCCAGCACAAAGTGCTGTAATCTTAAATTGTCAAGACAATGAAGGCCATACAGGAACATTCCAACCTTATGTTTTAAACAGCTTGCCAGTTACCCTATGGGGAAGAGATATCTTACATCAAATGGGGCTACACCTAGCAACCAAGCCTGCAGGTGTTAAGAATAAAAATCCTAATCATAATAAAAAAGGCAAAGGACATTTTTTCTAGGGGCCACTGAGAAAACAATTTTAAAAATACCATGGCTCTCTAATAAGCCAGTTTGGGTCCCTCAGTGGCCCCTATCCAAAGAAAAGTTGCAAGCGGCCCATCAATTAATTAAAGAACAATTAGAAGCAGGACACATAGAGCCTTCCACCTCTCCCTGGAATTCTCCCATATTTGTAATTAAGAAAAAATCGGGAAAATGGAGACTATTACAAGACCTAACACAAATTAATAAAACAATGCAAATTATGGGACCTACCCAACCTGGACTTCCTAATCCTGTAGCTATTCCAAAAAACTATTACCTTATAACTCTTGATATAAAGGACTGTTTCTTTTCCATTCCCCTACATCCTCTGGATGCCCCCAGGTTTGCTTTTTCAATTCCTTCTATCAATAATAATGGCCCTGATAAAAGATATCAATGGAAAGTATTGCCGCAGGGAATGGCAAATAGCCCTACAATATGCCAACTATATGTGGACAGAGCTATACAGCCCATTAAAAACAAATATCAAGACCTCATGTGTCTACACTACATGGACGATGTTTTATTAGCTCACCCTAATCAACAAATCTTATTTAATATATTTAGTGAAATAACAAAAAATTTTAAAAAATATGGATTATATATAGCAGAAGAAAAAGTTCAAAGCAGATCACCTATACTATATTTAGGCTTTAAAATCATGGATACTTTTGTTAAACCCCCAAAAATTCTAATAAGTAAAGAACATTTGACCACCCTCAATGATTTCCAAAAATTATTGGGAGACATTAATTGGCTTCGCCCTACACTAAGCCTCACTACTGGACAATTAAAACCTTTATTTGACATCCTTCACGGGAACCCTGATCCATCCTCACCGTGAACATTAACTCCTGAGGCCAGGAGAGCTCTAAAATTAGTAGAACAGGCCATTGAAAGATCCCATTGTGATAGATTTGATTTTGCTCAACCACTAATATTGATTATTATTCCTTCACAATATACACCCACAGGAGTATTTTGGCAACAGGGACCTATATTATGGATACATTTGCCTGTCTCTCCTAAAAGTACAATTGAGTCTTATACCTCCATGGTGGCTAAACTTATTCTTCAAGGACTTAAAACCTCTACTAAAATATTTGGAATTCATCCCGCTACTATTATTACTCCTTATTCATCGTCACAGGTTGAATATTTGTGCTTCAATGATAATGATTGGGCTATAGCTAGATGCTCTACTTCTGCAAATTTTGACAATCATATTCCTAAATCTCCTATACTGTCCTTTTGTATCAATCATCCTATCATATTCCCACAGGTAATAAATAATCAACCCATTCCTAAAGCATTTAATGTATTTACAGATGGATCCTCTAATGGTACTGCTGCAGTAGTCACTCAAAATGAAAAAATGATTCATATCACTAATCAAAAATCAGCTCAATTAGTGGAACTCGAAGCTATAATAATAGCTCTGGAAAATTTTAAACAACAGCCTATGAATATTTTTTCAGACAGCCACTATATTGTACATGCTGTCCCAAAATTGGAGCTAGCAGGTCCAATAGCACCACATACTCCAGCTTTTAAATTGTTTTCTCAAATCCAAAATCTCCTATGGCAACGAAAAGAACCTTTATTTATAGGTCACATAAGAGCTCACACTAATCTGCCTGGTCCTCTCCATGAAGGTAATCAAAAAGCTGATGCCCTCACTAAAACAATATTTATATTTACTACAGTACAACAAGCTACTTTATTTCATTCCCAGTTCCACGTTAACAGCACTACCTTAAGACAAAAATTTAAAATCACAAAAGAACAAGCTCGTAGAATTGTAAAAGAATGTCCATCTTGTGTAACACTTTTGCCCAATCCACATTATGGGGTTAACCCACGAGGTTTGATGCCCAATCATTTGTGGCAGATGGATGTCACACATGAGCCAAGTTTTGGAAAATTACGATTTATTCATGTCACCACAGATACATGCTCAGGCATGATTTTTGCTTCTTTACATTCTGGAGAAAAAGTTAAAGATACTATATCTCATTGTCTGCAAGCTTTTGCTGCATTGGGCATCCCCAAAATGCTTAAAACAGATAATGGCCCTGCATATACATCCACATCCTTCAAACAATTTTGTACAAAGTTCAATATTATCCACAAAACAGGTATCGCTTATAATCCTCAGGGACAAGGAATAATTGAAAGAGCAAATCGGACACTTAAAAATATGTTACTAAAGCAAAAAGATGGAAACTGGAAAAATCCTAAGGACAGATTGGCAGTTGCCCTGTTTACCCTAAATTTCTTAACTTTAGATTCTAATGGACATTCGGCTGGAGATAGACACTGGAACCCACACCAACAACATAAACCTTTGGTTTACTGGAAGGATGTTCTCTCAGGTACATGGAAGGGTCCAGACCCAGTATTAACTTGGGGGAGAGGATCTGTTTGTGTTTTTCCAAAGCAAGAATCCTCTCCAATATGGATACCATCTAGATTGATAAAGCAGGTACAAAGTCAAAAGGATCAAGACGAAGTTATTGAGGAGTCTAGATTGAATAAACAAGTACAAAATCAAGAGGACCAAAATGAAGGTATGGAGTGATTCCCTTAAGAGTCCTCCATTAAATTTACAACTTAAATTTCATCTTCCCGGCCGGGACAAGAAGATCTCTCTTCAGTGTATACACAATTGTATTTTTTTTTTCTTTTATATATGTCTTTATGTCTGTGCATTTGTCTAAATTTCATGTTAATGTGATGTCACAAATATATGTTTATATGTGCATCTGTCTAGTGTGACGTCACAAATAATTAAGCGCTTATAAAAAAAATAGGTAGATAGATATAGATCCAAATAACATTAATTCATTTAAGCTTAGAATATTCTAATTAGATAATCAATAGATAGATAGATAGATAGATAGATATTCATATAAGTCCAGAATATTCTAATTAGATAATCAATTATAATGATAATCAATTTTGATTTATAGTTGTTTCCGGGACTTCTCTTCAGCTGTGAATATGTTTAATGTTGTATAACCTTATATTTTGGTGTTCCGACAGAGGATCGTTTATTTGTTATTAACTTCATTTGTTTAATAGCTGATTAATTTGAATTATTTCAACAGGTATAGGATTGCTGTGTATATAGAGACTCGAGGATTCCAGCTAACAAATTATTTTTCCAAAGTGCCTTTAGCTTTTCTTTATCTTTAATGCAGTAAACACCCTCAGTTTCTCTTTGATTATTTCTGAATGTGATATTTTGCCAGCTTATGTTTGTGGGAGCTTAAGCAGCAATGTGTGTGAGCAGAGATCAACTTTTATTTTCTACTCTAATAATTCTTTTTTTTTTAGTTTGACAGCTCACCTTTTGATTTCAGTGCTGGAATAGCACTGCCTTTCCCTTAATAATGGATGCTTGAGTTTTTAGGTAGTGGGCCCTGAAGATTTGCCGGTGGAAATGTCTAGACATAAAAAAGACGGCTGCTGCTACAACTGCAGGGACCGCGGTAGCCACAAGCATCCCTGCTGCTCAAGCATCAAACAACCTAACCAGCAGTGTGGCCTCTGCTCTGCATGCATGGGGCCTCCTGAATCTATGTGTTATAACTTATGGACATTTTGATTTTCCATTATTTTGGGACATTACGGGACAATGCCTTGCAGGTATTTGTCTAAGAGAACTCAGTGCGTTACTTGATGAAACTAAGGGCAGCTGATTGGCTTAAAGAACTTGATACGCTATGGAAACTTGGCTCGTCAGCAGTAGGCTTACCGCCTTAAAGCCGCAGCATCTCCTAAAAATTGGACGGCTGTTAGTCAACACACAGTCAATCCTGAAGGGCTCTATTGGATGGCTGGTTAGCCTATGACGGGTAAGATCCCCAGAAGGGGACAACCTAAGACACGGCACAGTCGCACGGGACAGTCTAATGTGGCCGGCATGTCAACCTAAGCCAGGAGTCAGGACAGCCTAGACTCCCATGACGGGTAAGAATGTCGGTTGCACATGGACGTCCTAGAACATCCCCTCTTTTAAAACTAAAAGGGGGAAATGAAGGAGCCTATAATCAAGGAGATAGCTAAAGATTGCGGTTAGCTGAGAGCCATAAAAGATGTTCTAGTTTCCACCTGATAGTAATACATTATTCAAAGAATCTTTGTATGCCCGTGAACACTGCGTGACGCACCTGTAAGCTCGAGCTGTAAGCACGTGTCCTTGTTAAAGCTATATGTATATAACTGGGTGAGTTTGGTTAGAATGTGTGGGAAGAAGAAGAAGGTGGTGGTTGGAGTTAGAGCGTTTGGAGTGATTGCTGGAGCCGGAGAGAGAAGAAGAATAAAAGACCTTTTTTCATTTTCATCCTGCCTCCGAATTTTCCTGCGGCGTTCGTTGCTCCAAGCGGTTTCCGCTTCAGGCAGCAACAAATGTAGAGTAGTGCAGGACTCCAGTGTCATTTATAAGTCAACCAACATGTAGAGTACAAAAGAGAAAGAAGAAAATGTTTATCATCAGAAATACTTGGGTTGAAATTTTAATTTTGCCATTAATTGGCCACATGCTATTAAAAAGAGGATAGCTGGGCATGGTGGCACATGCCTGTAATCCCAGCACTTGGGAGGCTGAGGCAGGAGGATCATGAGTTCAAAGCCAGCCTCCGCAATGGCGAGGCACTTAGCAACTCAGTGAGACCCTGTCTCTAATAAAATACAAGAAAGGGCTGGGGATCTGGCCCAGTGGTCGAGTGCCCCTGAGTTCAATCCCTGGTGCCAAAAAAAAAAAAAAAAAGAGGATACACTCTGGAGTCAGACCTGGACAGCAATCCTGTTTTTAAGACTGTTGGGCAGGATGGTTCAGTTTGTGCACAGTAGAAAAGCATTAAGAAGCAAGATGGGGCTGAGATTTAGACCATAATGACATCCAACCTGGAGTGGAGGCAACATGTTCTGGAAGAAATGGCAGCTAACCATTCTCCTAAGTTACTGCCTAATATGGCATGCCAGGCCAGAGAAGTTTGCTTCTTCTCCTTTTTTTAATTAATATTTATTTATTTATTTATTTATTTATTTATTTATTTATGGTACCGGGGATTGAACTCAGGGGCACTTGACCACTGTGCCACATCCCCAGCCCTTTTTTGTATTTTATTTAGAGACAGGGTCTTACTGAGTTGCCAAGTGCCTTGCCATTGCTGAGGCTGGCTTTGAACTCGAGATCCTCCTGCCTCAGCCTCCCAAGTGCTGGGATCACAGGCATGCGCCACCGTGCCCAGCTTGATTTTTAAAATTTGTTCTTTTTAGATATACATGACACTAGAGTATATTTTGATGTGTTATAAATACATGGATTATAACTTCTTCTAATTAGAATACTATCCTTGTGGTTGTACATGATGTAGAGTTTCACTGGTGGAAGTTTGGCTTTTTAATTGATTCACCACACAGGTTACCTTTTTCTAATTTGAACATAAGTATCTCATAGTTAATGGTGACTCTGTCCACCTATGCCACTACTTACTAATAGCTTTGTAATCTAGGGCAAGTTTCTTAACCACTGTAAGCATTACTTTCTTCAGCTGAAAACTATTTGAAAAGAGCACTTGCCTCATAGTATGGTCTTGCATAAAATGATGCAATTTAACTGTTTTCCATGGTGCCCTTAATAAACTCACAATAAATTTTATTAATATTACAATCTCTCTGAACCTCATCTGCTAAAATAAATACCATCTACTTCATAAGACATTTCTGGGGGCTAGGAAAGCAGTTCAGGGTAGAGTGCTAGTAGTAGCATACACAGGTAAGGGTTTGATCCCCAGCTCTAAAGAAAAAAAGAAAAAAAGATTTCTGGAGTAGTTGAGTTAAATTTGCTGATAATAGGAAATGATTTTTTATAAATTATAGTACTCTATGTAATAACTAGTAAAAACAAAAAGTTCTTGGTACTGCTCAATAAATGTGTAATGAATGCTAAATTATATTATTGCTATTGGTATTAATAGTGCATTCAAAAAATTTACATAATAAATTCTTGTTTGGGGTATATTTTAAGTAAGACAATAATCCTCACAGACCATTTCATTATTTGTTTGTTTGCTTGTTATTGCAGTGCTAGGAATGACTCAGGGCCTTGTGCATGCTAGGCAAGCACTCCACCACCGAGCTATAAAACATTCTCATGGATTGTTTTAAATTGTGAGAGAAAAAAACTATCTCTTATTAGAGAGATCTGTAAACAATACAAATTTAAGGGGTCTAAGACCAACTTGTATCCAGTCTAAGAAAAAAATCTATACTCTATACTCAAATCTACCAGGTTTGGCTAAATTTAAAAAAAAAAAAAAAAAAAATCAGTTCAGGCATTGAGCCTTCTTGCTTAAAATAAGAACCTCTCAATAGCAGACTGTGCCTTATATCCACCAACACACTCAAACCATCAGATTTACACGTAGTAACATAAGTACCTTTACTCTGGGTTTGAAAATAGCATTCTTCAGAAATTCCTTGTTAATTTATTTCAAATCAAAATAGATATTTGACCCCAGTCCCTAAAGAAAAGGCTCCTTCCACCCATACTATAATTATGGGAAATTTAAAACTTCTATTGTCATAAATTCTAAGCTTATAGTTTTACAGCAACCATATTTCAGTTGTAAGGAACACGCATTTACTAAAAGCCTGCTGAGCAGAGGTTTCAATAGGCCTCTAATTCTATAAATGAATGATGCTTACTATGACCCAGTCAGCAGGTAAGAAACAAAACAACCAAGACCAGTATCAGATCTTGTATATCGTTAATGTCTGTCTTCCAAATGTATGCCCAAATTTCGTTGTTATTTTGTTGCTATTCATATTTATTGTCACCACCAGAAAGCTAACTACATGTTGATTGATACAGTACTAAGAATGGTCTCTCAACTTTATCAATGCCTATATATTCTTAGCACATAGACATAAAGCACACTCTGTATTTAATGTAGATTATTCAGTCTATTCAAGGTTCTTTCTGATGAGATGGACACCAAGAAGCTCTGGACTCAAATCTGGACCTGTTACTAAACAGTGTTATGTCCTCAATATATCATTTAACTTGTGCAGGTCTTCTCTGAGATATTGCACAAAAAAGGAATTTTTTTAATTACGAAAGTAATTTATAAATAAAATAATTTTTTCTCCCAATATTGTCATACAAAAAAGTAAATAAATAAAAATCACTGCTTTAGTTTCCTTAACGCACTTTAAACAAAAGTTGTCAAAACACTTTTAAGAATAGAAATATTATGGGCTGGGGATATGGCTCAGCGGTAGAGTGCATAGCCTGGGATCGACCCTCAGCACCACGTAAAGATAAAGGTATTGTGTACAACTAAAACAAGTAAATAAATATTTTTTAAAAAAGAATAGAAATATTCTACAATTTCAAGGCCTTGCAAAATACATCATCTTTAAATTTTAGAATCTTATTACAGCACTATTATTATAGTACTATAGAAGTGATACACACAAATGACTCAATCATAAGATAACCATAATTTATCTGGGTATGATGGTGAGCACCTGTAGTCCCAGCTACTTGCCCAGCTACTTGGGAGGCTGAGTTAGGAAGATCACAAGTGTGAGTTTGAGGCAACAAAGCCTGGGCAACAAAGTGAGACCCTATCAGGAAAGAAGGAAAGAAAGAAAGAAAGAAAGAAAGAAAGAAGAAAGAAAGAAAGAAAGAAAGAAAGAAAGAAAGAAAGAAAGAAAGAAAGAAAGAAAGAAAAAAACCATCATTTGAAAACTTCTGGAAGCATAAGTATTGAGAGCTTCATCAATAATATTATCTGTTTGGCAATACTTGCTGCTTTCATTTGGCTTGTTGAATAGCATTTTATGCAGCAAATGCTACTATTCCTAAAAGGGCAGTAAATGAGGAGCCTTAAGTCTGCCCATCTAGTCTAACATCTCCCAGAGGTATTCAGGGCAAGAGATATGTCTCCATTTAACAAATGAGGGAAGTCTAGGCAATCACTTACACATATGAAATTTAAAAATTAAAATAGAGCCAGATGTGGTACATGCCTATAAACCCAGTAACTCAGGAAGCTGAAGCAGGAGGATCACAAGTTCCAGGCCAGCATGGGCAATATTGTGAGACCCTATCTCAAGAACAGCAAAAAATGGTTCAATTCTCAGTACCAAACAAAACAAAACAGACTAAGTTCATTTTTCTTTCTCCTAGAATACACTGCCTTCCTTGGGATAAAATAAACTCCCAAACTACAACCAACCATCCTGACTTTCTCAAGTTTCTTCACTACTTATCTAAGAACACTGTACAACAGAGCACCAAAAGCAAAATGTTTGTCCCATAAGAAACTGCAAGGAAGGCTAGGGACATGGCTCAGTGGTAGAGTACTTACTTGCCTATAATGTGTAAGGCCTGAGTTCAATCTCTGGCCCTGAAAAAGGAAGGAAAGAAAGAAAGAAGGAAGGAAGAAAGGAAAGGAGGAAGGGAGAGAGGGGGAGGGAGTGGGGAAGGGAGGGAGGGAATTATAATGCAAGGAATTATCTTCATGAAATCTTTGGTTTGTACTTAGCAGCTTTACCAACTATATATAAACTGACCTCCATTAAGATCAAGGCCAGACTCATGTGACTCAAGCTGCACCATTTGGGAAGAAAACACTGGGCCTCTGGCAAAATAATCTGCCAAAGACAAGGCTTCCTATATCATGATCAAAAAGATGATAGTATAATAAACACTAAATGGCTATTACTCATGTGCACTTAATCACATTTACCTACAAATTATTTTCTTTATTTAAGGTGCATTAATTACTACTAAGATACATCAAAGAAAATAATCTCCTCAACTGGCTTTAAAAGAAGACTAAGAAGAATCCAGAAACACTGGGTTCAAAAATCATAATTCCAAAGTTAAATACTTATGCACTATGCAGCTACAAACATATTTTCATTGGTACCGAATTTTGCTAACAATGTATGGCCACATTGATACAGTATACCAAAGTTAAAACTGCCTGCTCATCCAAGATGTAGGGTTTACAGTGAAGTATGTATTGATTTGGTTTTAAACTACTAAATGTTTCAGCTGCTGAAATTCATCACCAACTTGAATCTACAAAGAAAACACATTCAGTCCATAAAACATAAAACAAGCTAGGTATAGAGGCACATGCCTATAATCCCAGTTACTGGGCAACATAATGAGACCCCATCTCAAAATAAACAATAAAAACAAAATAGTGTATAAACTTTAAGAAGGCAGAAAATTAGGAATGATTTCTGAAGCAGAAGACCAGAAAAGACAAACTAAGCATCCTTGCTTTCATCACAGAGGCCACTAAATGGCTTTGTTTTGTTTTCTTTTCTTTTCTTGTGGTTCTGAGGCTGGACCCGAGAAACTTGCACATGCTAGGCAAATGTGCTACCATGAGCTACATCCCCAGTCCTTCTAACAGATTTCTATTTAAAGAATAAAAAGAAAAAAAAAACTGAAGCCAAAATTCATAATGTTTTTTCAATATGCTACTCGTCGCTTTTTTCATTCAGGAATTAATCTTAATTCTCTAAGAAATTATTGAGTTATTAATTTAACTGTTGTACAGACATTGTATGAACCCTGAAATATCTTAAAGTAATCAACAGCAGAGTTTAGAAGACCACAGTGGCAGTGGAAAACCCATGGAACCAGAGAGGTACAAGGAGCAATGAGGAAGAAAATATAGGTCCTGAACTAAGGCTGAAAGAAGCAAGTAGGTGGCACCGAAGTTAAAAACAAGCACCTTTAGGGCTGGGATGTAGCTCAGTGGTAAAGCATATGCTTAGCATGCTCAAGGCCCTCAGTTCAATATCCAGCACCAAATAAAATAAAATAAGCACCTTTGTTCTGTATCTACTCTCCAAATATTTCCTTATATTTTTAGTTTATATTATTAGCAGTTTGGGGTCACATCTCCAAGGTTAGGCTGAAGAGAGCCAAAAGATTTCACTGATAGGTTCAGAATTACCTTTGCATTTCCAAATTTCAAAGAGGTTAAATTCTCACACTTGGCAACTTTCAATTAAATGTTTATTAAATTTCTAGGCAGACTGAAGCACACCCACCCCAATCCCTTATATAATGACTAGTCATCTTGATATGTTAGAGTTGACATTAGAAGATCCAAATAAATTCTTTTTCCTGTACCCTAGGTTACCTTGCTTGGAAAGAGTTACAACAAATTTTGCATTATGTTTACATTTAAAATGGCTGCTGAATGTTACATTTTTAAATTAGCACAGAATCCCCAAATACAAAAGGGTTAATGTAATCTCTGGAGGTAATTTCTTTTTTTTTTTTTTTTTTTTTTTTTTTTTAGTACCAGGGATTGAACTCAGGGGCACTCGACCACTGGGCCACATCCCCAGCCCTTTTTTTTTTTGTATTTTATTTAGAGACAGGGTCTCACTGAGTTGCTAAGTGCCTCGCCATTGCTGAGGCTAGCTTTGAACTCGCGATCCTCCTGCCTCAGCCTCCCAAAGTGCTGGGATTACAGGCGTGCGCCACCGCGCCCGGCTGCTGGAGGTAATTTCAATTGCAGTCATGCATCCCTGAAGGATGGAGATATGTTTTGAGAAATGTTTCATTAGTTCCTTTCAACACCGTGCTAACATAATAGAGTATACTTGCACAAACTATGACAGTTATGATATCATTAGGTGATATAATTTTACAGGACTACTGTGGTATAAGTGATCTATCATTGACAAAGCACCATTATGTGGTATATAATTATTTCAAATATTGAAGTCTTATTACATGTCCTAAAACTGGTAAGAGGCCTAAAAACAATGGACTTCGGGCTTATTACTTAGGCCAGACACTGCTCCAATAGATAAAATTTAAATGCTGAATCTATCTAGAAGATGATTTATCCAATTTTAAAGGGAGGTACTGTTTATATAGACATAGGTGACGTTTATGTCTTTTTGTAACACTGAGGATTGAACCCAGGAGTTCTGTAAGCTGCCTGTCACGGCCAGCCACGGCGCCGCCACGGGAGGAAAATTCTCGGAGGCAGAGTATAGCTTTTGCTACTTTTACTTCTACTTTCTTAGAGCTTAGAGAGGGAAAGAAAGATTTTTCTTCTTAGCTTAGAGTAGAGTAGCTTAGAGTAAAGAAAGATAGAGCTTAGCTTTTCTTCTTAGCTTAGCTTAGAAAGATAGAGCTTAGCTTAGAGAAAGATTAGAGCTTCTTTCTTCTCTCTTCTTTCTTCCTTCTTCTTTCTTCTGTCTTCTGTCTTCCTCAGGAGCCTCGGCCTAACTCTGACCAGTCATTACTTCTTCTATCTGGTTTCTCTTCTGTCTTCTATCTGGTTTCTCTTCTGTAACCGCTCTGCCTATGTTCTGGCCGCTCTGATTCTTCTGACCGACCGAGTGACTGCCCGGCTGACTGAATTCTCCGTTCTCCTAACTTGGACCGCTTTCACCCGGTTATATACCTTCAGCTTTTCGGGTGCCTACAGGTGCGTCACATACATATCAGGTGGAACTTATGGCTTCCAGCTAGCTGCAACAGCCCTTCCTAATTAGGGCTCCTTCAGAGTTCTTTGCCACCAAACTATATCTCCAGCCCTTTATTTTCTATTTTGAGATAGGGTATACCTACATTGCCTAGGTTGGCCTGGAACTTGCAATCCTCCTGCCTCAGCTTCCTGAGTAGCTGAGATTACAGGTATGAATCACTTCCCCGGTCCAAATCATTTGTCTCTTTGATACTTAAAGTTAACTAAGTATCCAAGTACACTTGCACAAGAGTTTTTTTTTTGTTGTTGTTGTTGTTTTTAACAACCATCTGAAAATCTAGATTCTCCAAGTATGTGATATGACTTGGAGCTTCTGACCAAATTTTTTTTTTTCTTTTAAGTCTGACCATAATTTGAATATTTTGTGACTTTTGAAAAACTACAGTGAGGCCAGGGTAGCTAGTATCAGTCCTTTTTGCAAATACCATAACTAACACTTTCACTACTTTAGGTTTCAACATGCCCTATTGTATACACAAAAGGTGTTCAACAAATATTTATTGAGTTGAGTAAATCACAGGGGAAATAAGCCCAATATTATCAGACTGCTAATAAAAATTGGACGCAAGAAACAAAATAGGCAGAAGGATGTAGGATGTCCTTAGACAAAGAAACATTTAAAAATAGTCATCAGTAGGGAATACTAAAGAGTTCTGGAGATGGATAGTGAATGTACTTAACAATGCTGAACTTGATACTTTGAAGTTGTTAAAACGAGGACTAGGGATATATCTCAGTTGGTAGAGTGCTCACCTTGCATGCACAAGGCCCTGGTTTCAATCCCCAGCACCACACACACACACAAAAATTGTTGAAATGATAAATTTTATGTTATATATATTTTACCACAGGCTTCATAGGAAGACAGGCCGTGATGAGAAATTCTGGCCATGTAGAATATTATGATATATTGTTAAGGAAACAACTTTGCTATTAAGCAAAAAGGCTTTTACTGGGGCTGGGGTTGTGGCTCAGCGGTAGAGCGCTCGCCTAGCACGTGCGCGGCCTGGGTTCGATCCTCAGCACCACGTAAAAAGAAACGTATTGTGTACAACTAAAAGCAAATAAATAAATATTTTTTAAAAAAAGGCTTTTACTAAGGGCTGGAGTTGTGGCTCAGTGGTAGAGTACTTCCCTAGTACATGTGAAGCACTGGATTCAATCCTCAGTACCACATTAAAAAAAAAAAAATTGTGTCCATCTACAATTTAAAAAAATATTTTATAAAAAAGGCTCTGGTTCTTACTAAAAAGTTGTATTGTGTATTATGCATTGTTGGTGGGACTGCAAATTAGTACAACTACTTTGGAAAGCAGTATGTAGATTCCTCAAAAGACTAGAAATGAACCCACCAAAAAACAAGCTATCCCACTCCTTATATTTATCCAAAAGATCAAAAATCAGCATACTACAGTAATACATACTAATATTTATAGCAGCCCAAATCACAATAGTTATTGAAATAGTCAAGGTGTCCATCAGCTGAGAAATGGGCAAAGAAATGTGATACATACACACACACACACACACACACACACACACACACACACAATGGAGTTTTACTCAGCCATAAAGAATAATGAAAGTATGTCATTTGTGAGTAAATGGGTAAAACTGGAAGACATTCTGCTAAGTGAAATAAGTCTGACTCAGAAAGTCAAGGGTTGAAGGTTTCCTAATATGCAGAAACTAGAGAGAGAGAAAAAAGGAATTAATATAAGATAACTGAAATTAGTCTCTGTGTCCTCTATTCTGGACCACTGGTCTACCAGTCTATTTTGGTGCCAGTACCATGGTGGTTTTGTTACTATTGCTCTGTAGTATAATTTGAGGTCTGGTATAGTGATGCCACCTGCTTCACTCTTCTTGCTAAGGATTGCTTTAACTATTTTGGGTCTCTTATTTTTCCAGATGAGTTTCATGACTGCTTTTTCTATTTCAGTGAGGAATGTCATTGGGATTTTGATTGGAATTGCATTAAATCTGCATTGCACTTTTGGTAGTATGGTCATTTTGACAATATTAATTCTGCCTACCCAAGACAAAGTAGAGCTTTCCATCTTCTAAGGTCTTCTATAATTTCTTTCTTAAGTGTTCTGTAGTTTTCATTATAGAGGTCTTTCACGTCTTTGGTTAATTAAGTTGATTTCCAAGTATTTTATTTTATTTTTTGAAACTATTGTAAATGGGTTAATTTTCCTCATTGGAAAAAAGATACCCTCCTCAACAAATGGTGCTAGGAAAACTGGAAATCCATATGCAACAAAATGAAATTAAACCCCTATCTCTCACCATGCACAAAACTCAACTCAAAGTGAATCAAGGATCTAGGAATTAGATCAGAGACACTACTCCTAATAGAAGAAAAAGTAAGCTCTAATCTCCAACATGTCAGATTAGGACCCAAGTTCCTTAATAAGACTCCTGTAGCACAAGAATTAATATCAAGAATCAATAAATGGGATAGATTCAAACTAAAAAGCTTCTTCTCAGCTTCTTCTCACTGATTAGTGAGGTGAATAGAGAGCCTACTAATTGGGAACAAATTTTTACCACATGCACATCAGATAGAGCATTAATCTCTAGAAAATATAAAGAACTCAAAATACTTAACACCCAAAAAAAAAACAAATAACCCAATCAATAAATGCACCAAGGAACTGAAAAGACACTTCTCAGAAGAAGATACACAACCAATCAACAAATACATGAAAAAATGTTCAACATCTCTGGCAATTAGAGAAATACAAATCAAAACTACTCTTAAGATTTCATCTCACTCCAGTCAGAAAGGCAGCTATTAAGAACACAAACAACAATAAATGTTGGAGAGGATGTGGGGAAAAAGGCACACTCATACCTTGCTGGTGGGCCTGCAAAATGGTGCAGCCAATATGGAAAGCAGAATGGAGATTCCTTGGAAAACTGGGAATGGAACCACCTTATGACCCAGCTATCCCACTCCTCAGTCTATACCCAAAGGACTTAAAAAAAAAAAAAAACATACTACAGGGACACAGCCACATCAATGTTTATAGCAGCACAATTCACAACAGCTAAACTATGGAACAAACCTAGATGCCCTTCAGTAGAAGAATGGATAAAGAAATGTGGTATATATACACAATGGAATATTACTCAGCAATAAAAGAGAATAAAATTATGGCGTTCACAGGTAAATGGATGAAGTTGGAGAATATAATGCTAAGTGAAGTTAGCCAATCCCAAAAATCCAAATACTTGTTGTGGCATTTTCTATAAAGCCCTCTCCTTTTTCATGAAAGATATGGTGTTGAAAGAGTAAACTTTGACTTCTACTTGCTGCTGTTCAGTTCTTTATTCACATATATGGCCACCAGGTATCCCTATTTCAATTATTTAGATCCAGACTAACTCTGTACATTTATCTTTTCTTGAAAAGAGTAACACAAACCTTTTTCTATAAGTACTTAATTTCTAGTTAATAAGCTTTAAGAGTCTTTTTGTGATTAAAATAAATTTCTCTTACTTTTAAAGTAGATATAAATCCCTTAGAGCAAAAAAAAAGTCCTTCAGCCTTGCCTCCCTCTTTTCCCTGCTTCCAGATTTTATAAACAACTGCTATAAAAGAAAAACAATAGTGCTGTGGAATCCCAGACAGCCTAAATAGTGTACAGAGAAAACAGTTTCAGGGAATCCGTGAGAAATAAATTCTCACCCAAACTAATTAGATTAATAATAATGAAATCATAATATGCCTAGGCAGTCACGTACAGGGCCTTAAAAAGGTGCAAGTGACCTCAAAACCTTGAAATATATGAAATAAGAAAATTAATATGTCTAAAAATTAAGTCATGTCTGTAATGAAATCACCAAAGAAAGTGTAAATATTCTGTGCTGCCAAAAATTGTGCTTAAAAACTTACAACAAAGAAAAAGTAAAGAGAGAAGATTCCACAGCCTGACTCGCGTGTTGGTGTGTTATTTTCCCACCGCTGCTTCTCTGCCTCCGTACTTCGCTGAGCGCTCGCGTTGTACCCCCTGACTGGGGCTGGCCCCCAGCAAATACTGAATGTTTTCTCTGATATAAGGAGGCTGATTCACAGTGGGGTTGGGATGGGGAGCATAGGAGGATTAGAGGAACACTAGAATGGCCAATGGGGAGGGAGGGGGCAAAAGAGTGAAGGAAAAAAAAAAAAAGATGGTAGAATGAGATGGGGATATCATTACCCTAAGTGCATGTATGAAGACACAAATGGTGTGAATATACTTTGTGTATAACCAGAGATATGTAAAAATGTGTTCTATAAGTATAAGACGAAATGTAAAAAAAAAAAAAAAAAAAAGTTGTATGCTTAAAAAAAAAAAAAAAAGTTGATTCAGTTAAAAAGAAAAAAAAGGAACTTAAAAAAAGGTGGGGGCTGGGGTTGTGGCTCAGTGGTAGAGCACTCGCCTAGCACGTGCGCGGCCCAGATTCAAACCTCAGCACCACGTAAAAACGCATTGTGTACAACTAAAAGCAAATAAATAAATATTAAAAAAAAAAAAAGGTGGGGTGGGTGTGGGTAGATCTCATGAAAATAGAAGACCAAAAGAGAATAGAAGGGGAGCAAGGAGAAAAGGGCATTGGGAAGTACTGGGGAATGAAATCTACAAAATTGTGCTATGTCCATGTATGACCATACTGAAAGGAGCCCTAATCAAGGAGATAGCTAAAGATTGGGGTTAGCTGAGAGCCATTAAAGATGTTCTAGTTTCCACCTGATATTAATACATTATTCAAAGAATCTTTGTATGCCTGTGAACACTGTGTGACGCACCTGTAAGCTCGAGCTGTAAGCACTTGTCCTTGTTAAAGCTAAATGTATATAACCGGGTGAGGTTGGTTAGAGGTTATTGGAAGGAGAAGAAGAAAGTTGCTGGTTGAAAGGAGTCAGGCCGGTTAGAGTTCGAGAGGTTGCTGAAGCCGGAGAAAGAAAAATAAAAGACCTTTTTCATTTTCATCCTGCCTCCGAGTTTTCTCCCGCGGCGTCATAGCTGCAAGCAACAGCATCAGGCAGCTACAACCATACCACAGTGAATCACATATACATACTTATGATATATATATGTGTGTGTGTGTATGTGTGTGTGTATATATATGTGTGTATATATATATAATGCACTTATTTATATAACAACAGCAATGACAGAAGGGAGAGTAGTGAAGTAGACCAAGTGGATGAGGAGCTAGAAGAGAAGTGAAAGGTACTGGGGAAAGATTAATCAAATTGTGTTATGTGCATGTGTGAACACAGCATTGAATCTTGCTATTATGTCTAATTATAAGGCACCAATAAAAAATTTAAGCTGTACTGTGAGGATATTCTGTTTAACAAAATATTTGCCTTTGGCACATCTATGTGATGAAAGTGGCATGCTATGGGTAGCTGTTTATGTAAAAACACTGAATAGGCCGGGCGCGGTGGCGCACGCCTGTAATCCTAGCACTTTGGGAGGCTGAGGCAGGAGGATCGCGAGTTCAAAGCCAGCCTCAGCAATGGCGAGGCACTTAGCAACTCAGTGAAACCCTGTGTCTAAATAAAATTACAAGAAAGGGCTGGGGATGTGGCCCAGTGGTCGAGTGCCCCTGAGGTTCAATCCCCGGTACACACAAAAAAAAAAAAAAAAAAAAAAAAATCACTGAATAGTATTCTGCTGGAAGAAAACTTAGGTTTTGTAACTTTATTTCTAAAGGCTCATAGAACTGAACCTTTAGAAATAAACCTGCTCGCTTTAAAAAATTGAATTAAATTGTTTTGATCTAAGTTTTCTATAAGTCTTTCAATTTTATAAATAGATCTTTTAATTCACATACACTAACCTCAAAAACAATTTTATAACATCAATATGAGCTATAATGTGCAGATCTTATTACACACATCCAAAAGAAAAGACGAGGGACAGATCATGTTTAAAAAACTCATCTTACACTAAACAATCAAAAGTTAAAAGAAAATATAAAATCTCAACTGTGATATGGGGACTGACTGTTGACCCAGAGGTCTATCTAAATGTTTCTGCAATGCTTTCCAACAACAGATCTGGCAGTAATAAGTCTGCATGGTGACGCAGGAAAGCCAACAGAACCAGGTGTTTTTAGGAAAGCAGAGTGGGCCTATCTTTTTAAATGACCACTAGACTTTCTTTTATGTGTAAAAGCTGTGACCAGTCAAGACCAGTCAATCAAAATTCTACCATTTTCTACTTTCCAACAAACTCTTTTGAATTTAAGGAACTGGTTAGAAAAATGAGGTCAGCCCACCTTTGCTGTTGTATTTTCTGTCCCAAAGATGTGACCAACCAGCCAAAAATTCTAGCATTTTCCTCTCCTCTAAACACTTTTGCATTGAAGGAGTTAGCTGGTAAAATGAAATCAGTCCACTGATCAAGCCTGCTCTCAGTCTGTCACCAAGTAAGAACACCCTATTTATGCTAAGATTTTCCCAAAAGTTAACCATTCA
This sequence comes from Tamias sibiricus, assembly GCA_025594165.1. NCBI lineage: Eukaryota > Metazoa > Chordata > Mammalia > Rodentia > Sciuridae > Tamias > Tamias sibiricus. The sequence continues at coordinate 119,317,812 of CM046663.1, read as the reverse complement.
AAAAAAAAAAAAAAATTTTTTTTTAAAGCTACTTAGGATCCAGGATAGGAAAAATGAAGCCAAAAGATCAACTATACAGTTATTTCATAATATACACCAAAAAAAAAAAGTATAAGCTATATAGAAAATATGTTAAGTGGGTTGAAAAAGGAAAAGAAAATTTGAAAACATATACATATGAAAATTATTTTAACCCAATTATGGTCGCACTCAGAGAGTTAAGGGGGAGAAATGAAAATGACAAGCTACAGCAAAACCTACCAAAATAATGGCTGGATTTTGGGAAAGAGCTGTGATTTAATTATATCGTAGAATGGTACTTTGCTCAGCTTCTCAGAATCAGCTGCCACCAGGCACTGAGAATTTCAAGTAATAGTCAAGGTACTACATAGAACTAAGGCTATTTTCAAGTCGAATTACTTGGTCTCAAATTCCACCATGCATATAAATCATTCATGATTTCTTCATAGCCATTCTTCCAATGAAAGCATCCACCCCTCTAGGTAATATGCAAAATGAATTTGCACTCAAAGTTATTTTCATTTGCTTCTAAGTCCATAGTACAGCAATTTATGCAATAAAGCGTATACTACAAGCTTCTAGAAGTAGAAACAGGACTTGTTTAGCATCTTAAATGAATAAGTACAGGAAAAATATGCTTCCAATAATCAGAACAATTCCTAACACACAGTAGATACTCAGTATATATTTGCTGAATGAATAAATGAATAAATATTTGCTGAATGAAATTATCATGACAATTACCAACTCCACCTCATAAAGATGCCCATATTTTTAAAAAAATATTTATTTATTTGCTTTAGTTATACACAGTGTGTTTATTTTTACGTGGTGCTGAGGATCAAACTTGGCCACGCACGTGCTAGGCCAGCGCTCTACTGCTGAGCCACAACCCCAGCCCCAAAATGCCCACATTAAAAGGACTCTAAAACCCCTCACTTAGACAGCTATTCACCAGGCAATGTCATAAATTCAATGTAATGATCAAGTATCTCCTCACCTCCACACACACACAGTGGACCAAAATCCAACATAGGGTACTTGTTTCTCCCCTTCCCCTGACTGCCTTGACTAAAACCCCCAGTGGTAGTTAGAGCTTTGTACTCGCTAGAAATTGTGCAAAGAGCAAGCTACCCTTTTAATCACATCTTTAGGAGACATACCTTTTCTAACTTCAGTTCTCTGGAGCTTCCTGCCTCTTCAAATGAGTAAAATCAATCCCTACGATTTATCTAAAGTCCAGGCACTGCCCATGGGCAATGAATTCTTTTAAAATCAATAACTCTTCAGCTGAGCATGGTGGCATGCACCTGTAGTCCCAGTGACTTGAGAGGCTAAGGTAGGAAGATTGTTTAAGTCCAGGAATTTGAGGCCAGCCTGAGTGATATAGCAAAACCCTGCCTCAAAACAAATAAAATCAATGACGGCCTACCTTTATGTGTAAAAGTTTTAGAGAAGCCATAAGTCTGACTTATTGTCCAATCAATCCTACATGAATGTTACTAGGTATGATTTTCATATAATCTCTCCAGCCAATGAATCAGCAAGCACTCAATGAACACAAGAAAACTGTAGGTATTCATTTATAAATGAAGACATTGGCCAGGGTGACCAGAACTTATGACTCTGAGAACTGTATTCATTTCTGGCATTATTTACTAATCAAAGGCCAAGAATTTGAAGAAACTAAGGAAGAAGAAGAGGAAGAAGAACACTGAATGGCATATAAGATTGCTGAGAACCTGTGGGGAAAAATGGTAACAAAACAGAGTATATATAGACTATAACTGCAAGTCTACGATGGCCAGGCACAATGACAAACATTTATAACCCCAGCTACTCAGAAGGCTGAAGACAGAAGGAATGAAATAGAAGTTTTATATACAAATAATACACAAGTCACAGTCAGCTTGGAAGCAAACCAGGAAACGTCAACAGTAGTGACCACTGACCACGGGGAATATGGGATACCTCTCACAGAACAGATGCTTCTCATTCTTCCTGGTATGGAAATAATTCCTACTATCAAAAGAAGACTGTTTCCATGTGTTTATTCTTTTTAGTAAACACCTATAAATCACAGTGACTGTTTTATGAAGGGTTTTTTGGTACCAGGGATTAAACCCAAAGGCGATCAACCACTGAGCCACGTCCCTAGCCCGTTTTTCTATATTTTATTTAGAGACAGGGTCTCGCTGAGTTGCTTAGGGCCTAAGTTGCTGAGGCTGGCTTTGACCGCACGATTCTCTTGCCTCAGCCTCCCAAGCTGCTGGGATTACAAACGTGTGCCACCGTGCCTAGCACATATTTTTTAACATAATTTGTTTATGCCAAGTAAAACCTGTATTTAGTCATGGACAACTAACTGCTGTCCTTTCAAGAGCTCAATTATTAAGGTCATTAACCACTGTATCTGAGGGGGAAAATTTATTGTGTTTACAACTGAATAAGAATAAATATATTAATGTTTTATTAACTACTGATATAGACTAGAATAGCCTACATGATGTCAAATACAGCTAGAATCTTTTCACACATTCAAGGAGTCTTGCCTATTACATCTCAAAAGGCCTTATTTCAAAACCATGCCTCATTGTGACACTGCTACAACTGGATTGAAATGATCTATTTTGACAGAGAGCTCATTAAGAGGCACAACCACACCTAACAGCAGCACACTGGCTACCCCAGCCAAGGAGCAAATGACTCACAGTACCTGTTGGCTCAAACTCATTCATGTACTATATTAGCTTTTATGATCTCTCTGGAATGGAAGTCAGAAATCCAGAAAACAAACAGTGTGCGAAATACATGCAAGGATAACCGTCAGAAATATAGAATTAAAAAGCACAATTTTGAAGCTTGTTGTTCAAGACATTCCAACAAAATTAGCAAGACGTTCAACTTGAGAAAACCATTCCTAATATAATTGTATTTCTCTGCTAGGATCTCACAGAAATCACAGAGTTTTCTGTTCTGAGAAAAAAGAACAGAAAGCTTCACAGTAGAAAGGAGAAGATGATGAAGGGAGCATTCTTTTCCAACTGGCCACAGAACAGCAAGCAAGAAAGCTATCACTCCAACAAACGGAAGAGACACTAACTAATCAGATTGAAATGGAGGAACAGAATCAGGCTTAATTTTCGCCCCTGGCCAACTTCATATACTAAGCCTACTTTCAGAGGAAAGGGGTTGATTAACCACACATCTCAAACCCTACTGCTGCAAAAAAAAGTCAGGCTGTGGGAGCCTATGAAGGTGGCATTCTCTAAAATAAAAAATGTTCCTCTGTTTCATAAACACAGAAGCCTGAAGGAATGCTCCAAGAGGCTACTTAAATGCTAAATTCACCTAGAATAGAATTTAACACCTTTAAACTAAAATTCAAAGGGGAAGAACATCTACACAGTCTAACTTTATCACTTTCCAATTTCCAGCACAGATTTTTAAAAAAATCCTACTTGATGCAATACAGTTTAACAAGATTCAAACTGTGGTAAACTAGGAAAGGTGGTACAGGCCTGTAATCCCTGCTACTGAGGAAGTTGAAGCAAGAGGATCGAAAGTTCAAGGCCAAGTTAGCAAGACCCTGTCTCAAAATAAAATAAAAAGGGTTAGGGATGTAGCTTAGAGGTAGAATACTCCTGGGTTCAATTCCCTGTACAAAAAAAAAAAAAGTGGGCTGCGGTTATAGCTCAATGGTAGAGCACTTCAGAACCACATAAAAAAATAAATAAATAAAATAAAGGTACTGTATCCATCTACAACTAAAAATATTTTTTAAAAGTGCTAAGTACAATCCCAAATGGTATTTTTAAAGTAGGTAAAAGGGAATAGTCTATCTTAAATTTGAATGTGAGCTTCACTGAAATGTATACTGGCTGTTCCCAACTTTTCTTTTTTGGGAACCAGTTAACTAGTCTTAGTCAAAAAGGTTTTAAGGTAAATGACTCCTATACCCCCCTCCAATTCATAGTTTCTACTTTAGTAATTTAAATGTAATTTACTGTGCATCTAACATGTCCACGACACTGTGGCATGACATGTAAGCCATAGTATTTACACTGTGTAGATGCACATAGTATTTGTCTTCAAATACATATCCAAACATACCTTTGGCTCTAGTTAAATATAATAATGAGAAAAGTGTTCCAATAATAGTATGGACAAAAGGGCTGGGACCTTGAAGAAGAACAGCATTTCCACAGAAGAAAAGGAATAGGAAGGAGGGCATTATCACAAAAAGAAATGAACAAAGAGAACCACAGGCCTGTCTCAGGAAAGGAGCACAGCAAAAGCCTAGGATGCCAAAAGGAGAAAGGAGCCTGAAAGGCTAGGCTAGGTTCAAACCACCAAGGGCTTTCAATACCAAAGCTCACAGATTTTAAGCTTTTATTCTCCAGGCAAGAAGCAGCAAAGTATTTAAACAGAAGGATGACCATTATAAACTGTGTCAAATATAGAATTTCCACAGATAAGAAAGTCTAAGTCTCACATAATATTTGCTTATGTTTTGTTATTTATAACACTTAACTTCTGAGATAAGAGGCTCAGATATCAGTGCCATGGCTATCAACACACATCATTTTCTTTTTCAAGTCTACTAAGAATCCACATTATTTGGGGTTGGGATTGTGGCTTAGCGGTAGAGCACTCGCCTAGCACATGTGCAGCCCGGGTTCGATCCTCAGCACCATGTAAAAATAAACGCATTGTGTACAACTAAAGCAAATAAATAAAAAAAAAAAAAAAAAAGAATCCACATTATTTAGCTTCACATGAACTTTCTAGAAAGGCTCTTTGTCTTCCTGTCACATTTTACCTAAAACAAATAGCATGAACCAGAGGAAAATGACTCTTTTCTAACATCTGATCAATCATCCAGTTAAATCCAGCATATAAGAGTACACACTATACTGTACATGTTTGGTTCTATTCCTTACTCCAGGAAGCTACTTTTGATTTGTTGGACATAGGACTAAGGAGGGCAAAGTGGGAGGAATTCTCAATGCCCCCAGGGTATTTATTTATATAACTTTACTCCAACTTCCCCTCTACTTTCCTCAAATTCTTTTGATTTCTATAATTGAGTTTTATTCCATTAACCGCTAGAAAGCTTTTCCAGTCATTTCTATACTAGAATGTAACTCTTCCCTCAGTTCTAGTCTAGGTGTCCTCATTCTTTAAAAATATTTCTCCAGGGCTGGGGTTGTGGCTTAGCGGTAGAGCGCACGCCTAGCAAGTGCGGGGCCCAGGTTCAATCCTCGGCACCACGTAAAAATAAACACATTGTGTTTACAATTTGTATACAAATTTGTATTGTGTTTACATTGTGTATACAACTAAAGCAAATAAATAAATATTAAAAAAAATATTTCTCCAGCTGCACAAGTTCCCAGAAGCCTATAAGTTCTGAAGACTAGTAAAGCAGCAACTGTTCCTAAAGATAATCCCCATTTATGCTGCTGCTCATCCCTGATCCGGCGACAACTTAAAAGCAGGAAAATAACACAGAGTTGCTATGGATGTGATTAACAGCTTGCTGCCCTGATGCTTACTTACATCTAGTGGCAGTCCACTCTTAAACTTCAGGTAAGAAATAGGAAAGGGGAAAACACCACCAACCTTCCTTGTGAGGAATACACATCAGATGTCATATAGATAAGGGCTCCTTCCCTATCCCGTCCCTTTTAAGTTTTAAATTATAAATCCCTTAAGACTATACTATATGCTGTTTGAAATCTGTGACTAAAGGCTAGCAATGGGACTTCACAGAAGTAAGAGAATAAGAATTTTTTAAAATGAAATAAAAATAAATATTTCTTAAGTTGAGGCCTCTGCTCATCTGTGTTACCACTTTTGTTCCTATATTGCTCTAACAGAAAGCTTCTGCTTTTACCTTAGTGGTTATCTTCTTTATTTGTTTTGTTACCTCAAAGAACTCATTAATATCAGACCATATCCAAAGGAAATGAAATCAGTATGTCTAAGAGATATCTGCACTCCCATATGTATGGCAAGTGCTATTCACAACAGCTAAGAGGTAGAATCAATCCAAGTTGTCTATCAACAGATGCATGGACAAAAGAAAATGTGGTTTGTACGCACAATGGAATACTACTCAAAAACATGGATGAACCTGGAGAATACATTAAGTGAAATAAGCCAGGCACAGAAAGGTAAATACCACATGATCCCACTCCTATGTGGAATCTAAAAAGGCTGACCTCATAAAAGTACAAAGTAGAGTGGTGATTACCAGGAGCTTTGATGGTGAGCAGGGAGGGAAGGACAGGGAGATGTTGTTCAAAGGAAATCTAATTACAGTTAGATAGGAGGAATATTTTTTCAAATGTGCCCAGAATAGGCAAATATATAGACAGAAAGAAGATAAATGATTGCCAGGACATGGGGGCAGGAGAGAGGGCAATGGATAGTAACAACTAATGATTATGAAATTTCTTTTGCATGTATACATATGGTTTCTGGGATTAAACCTAAGCCTCACACAGGGCAAGCAAGTGCTCTACCACTGAGCTGCATCCTCAGCCCTTTCCCACCACCCCCCACATTTATTTTGAGGCAGGGTCTCATTTAGTTACCCAGGTTGGCCAGGAACTTCTAATTATCTAGTCTCAACTTTTTGAGTAGCTTGAAGTTTCTTTTTTTATATAATAACAATGTTTTGAAATTAGTTGTGATGATGGTTTTACAATTCTTTGATTATACTTATAACTGTTAAGAATGTTTAAAAAAAAAAAAAAACTGGGGGTGTAGCTGTGGTAGCATGTGCATTTAGCATGCACGAGGCCCTGGGCTTAGCACCAAAATACCCTCACAAAAACACAAAAACCTCCCTAGCACCAAAATACCCCCACAAAAACAAACATATATCTAAGAATATAAACTGGTGACTAAAAAATTTAGACTACAATTACTACAGTACCAACAACTACTATGGTATCAACTAAGAACTTCTTAAGTGTAAAGAAAACAAATGAAGAGTCATACTGAAGAAAATGTTTATAGCCATTCAGAGCTTACGCTGTAAGTTATATGTCCACATGTTTCACTAACAAGACCACAAAGGGGCACATTGTAGTGAATTATAGAGAGTCTAGTAGAAACTTTATAAATATTGAATGAAATCAGCCTGTGAAAGCTCTTTGAACCAAATGCTAACAGAACAATTTCTCCTAGCACTACCATGTCAAATACCAAACAGTTTTATATTGACATCAAGAAATAGTGTGCAAGATTGTCCATCATTCAGATTGTTAAATGCCTGGGCCAAAAATAAATCATTAAAAGAGCAGTGTGTTAAGCAAAGGCAAAGGAAGCACATCAAAAATCTCTTTAGTGCCTGTTGTTGTGGCACATGCCTGTAATCCCTGCAACCTGAGAAGCTAAGGCAAGGGGACTGCAAGTTAGAGGCCAGTCTGAGCAACTTAGTGAGACCCTCAGCAACTTAGCAAGACCCTGTCTCAAAATTTAAAAAAAAAAAGCTAGGGCCAAGGGGGGCAGACTGGAATCTAGTTCAAAAGTAAAGCAGCCCTGATTCAATCCCTATATGTATGTACATATGTATGTATAAATTTTTGAATGTTACAGATTTTAAAAATATATGAGAGCCCCACATAATTTTTATGTTTTTATGAATTATTAAAAATTAATTTAAATTTTAAAAATGATGAACCTATAATCCAATAAAACTTTTCAGAAAAAAAAAAAGCTTTATCTTCATTTTGAAAGGGTCTGATGAGTATCTGGGAAAACTGAAAATTGATATGGGATAATAAACTCTATTCTGTCATTTTATCTGTCCATCCTGTGCAGATAAAGGAAAATCCTAATTGCTGTATCTTTTTAATAAACTTGGAGACCTGCTGGGGTTATAGCTCAGTAATAAAGTGCTTGCCTAGCAGGAGTGAGACCCTGGGTTTGATTCTCAGGACCACATAAAAACAAAATAAATAAAATAAAGGTTAAATTCTTTTAAGAAAAAAAAATCTATCTCAAAGCTCTCAGCCACACTGCAGAACTCTCGAGAGTTCTGTTCACTCCAACTACTTTCACTGTCACCATTTCAGTTTTTAAATTCTGCGCCAAGCAACAATATACATAAATAGCCCAAAAAATAACATATTTTAAAAGGATGTAAGGGAACTGAATGGATTAAATAATGAAAATCCTACACTAACATTTACTAAGATAATAATGGAGGGAGGAGTGTAGCTGGGAGTTTTTGTTACCGCCTGTTTACTAAAGCAGCTTAGCAACACTTCTAAACACAGGAGGCAACGGTGGGAGGGTCCAGCTTTCTTCCTAAGCACAAGACCCCGTGGTCTATGGAGTACATAACAGACCATCTGAAGGAAAACAAAAGATGTCTGGTTTAGAAGGAAATATTTTCCTCAGAGAATGCAGTAATTTTTTCCATTCCTGCTTCTTTTTAGAATTAACAGCTTTTAGACAGGGAAGGCGGGATGGGTGCCTAGGCAGTAGCAGTCAAAGGAAAAAATGAATCACAGAAGTTAGTCAGGATCTTATTATTTAGTTATCTAACAATTCAAACCTTGAGGCTGAAGGGGAATCTGAGCAAGCAGAATGGTCTGCAAAACCCAACTAACTTTCCCTGTCACCATCCAGAGAGCTACAGAAAAGAATAATGGCAAAATCAAGCAAATCAGTCTTCTAAAGGTAAAAAAATGAATAAAAATCCACACATGCAACCTCCACATGCACACACACGTCTCATTACATGTGTAGGGGCAGAAAAGGGGACGATCTCCTTCATGCCCTTCATAAAGGGCTAAAACCCTATAAAAAGACAGTCAACAAGAGAAAAGCATAACAAGTTAATCTGATCATACCTGTACATGAGTAAAGATCCAAAGACCCTGAACGAAGTATCCTTTTTCCTTCATCTTTTTTCTGTGGTATTGGGGATTGAACCCAGGGCACTTTACCACTGAGCTACATTCCCAGTCCTTTTTTTCTTTTTTTTTTTTTTTTTTTTTTTTTGTGTGTGTGTGTGTGTATGTGTGTGTGTTTAATTTTCTATTTATTTATTTATTTAAATATTTATTTATTTGCTTTAGTTGTACACAGTGGGTTTTTTATTTGTACATGGTGCTGAGGATCGAACCCAGGCCGCACACATGCTAGGCGAGCACTCTACCACTGAGCCACAACCCCAGCCCTCATTTATTTATTTTTGATTTTGAGACAGAGTCTCCCTAAATTGCCCATGTTGGCCTCCAACTTGCAATCCTCCTACCTCAGCCTCCTGAATCACTGGGATTACAAGTGTGTACTACACCCGGCACAGAAGTATCCATTTTTACACTTAGGTACAATGACGCATGGAAGGCCATGTAGAAATATGACTGGAGCACTGGGGATGTAGCTCAGTGGTAAAGTACTTGCCTAGCATGCACAGGTCGTAGGTTTGATCCCCAGCACCAAGAAAAAAAAGTATTAATTTGTTTTGAGAGTATTTGTTTATAAATTTTTTATAGAGTAATACATATTTATTGTAAAAGCTAAAATTAAACATAGAAACACATAACATAGAAAATGGCAGTAATCTGCAATCCCATCCCCCAGAGATAATTACTATGAACACTTTGAGCTCAGTATTCTGATATCTCAAAGTGCATAATCCACAAAGGTATTATGAATAATCAAATACCTTCTTCATCTCTGTATCCCGGAGCTGGTGATACTAAAATATTCTTAAAATGTCCCTGCCAAGTATTCATCCAGCCTCAACTTAAACAAATCCTGTGATAAGGGCCTGATTATCTTCTAAGAAAGTCCACTCCTTACACCAGGTTTTATTCTAATACCGAATAGCTATTACCTTTCTATCAGATCATCCTGGTTTCTCTCTTGAATTGGCCTTTTTAAATGTATACCCTTAAAATATGGTACCCACACATGAACACACAATAGTCTGGAACAATCCTAGTCCTCTTTCTGGATGCTATGCTTCTATTAATAGAGCCCAAATCATAATGTGGATTCATATTGAATATGCTGTCAACTGAAACACTTTTAATTATATTTCATGATACTTGCTATTAAACCATACTGCATCCATCTACAATTATCTTGTTTTTTGAATGTGTGGAATTTTACACTTATCAATGACGAAAACATCTTGACCAGCTAGTCCATCCTTTCAGTCTGATAACTATTTTCAATCCTCACAAGTAACACTTCAACTATATGACTTATTTTGATTTCCAGCTCCAGGTCATATATGGATTGCAAAGAAAGTCATTAATATCCCATTCAAGTTAGTAATAAAAAGCTGAACACAAAAATACTCATTATAATTTTATAATCAATTACAAAAAGTAAAATTCTGCTACATGCAACAACATGTATGGAGCTTATAAATATTATTCTTAATGAAATAAGCTGGATACAGAAATATTGCATGATTCTTCTTATATGAGATACACAGAATAGATAAATACATAAAGCTAGAAAGTAGAGGTTTCCAGAGATTTGTAAAAATGTGCTCTATAATGTAATATGAATTGTAATGCATTCTGCTGTCATGTATAACAACTTAGAATAAAAGAAAGTAGAGGTTGCCAGGAACTAGGAGAAGAGGGAATAATTGCTTAATAGTTTTTGTTGGGGATGATAAAAGATTTTAGGTATAGAGAAAGGTGACAGTTACACAACATTATAAATGCACTTACTATCTCTGAATTACACACTTATGACTGGTTAAATATTGTGTATATATATTTTACAATAGTTTTTAAAGAAAAAACCTACAAGGGTATCATGCTGAGTGAAAAACTAATTTTATAAATTACATATTACATGATTCAATTTGCATTACATTCTTTAGATGGCAAACAGTGTATATGTGTGTGTGTGTGTGTGTGTGTGTGTGTGTGTGTGTGTGTGTGTGTATTAGCAGTTGTCAGGGGTTGGGGCTGGGGGGAAAACTGGGTGTGGTTATAAAAGGGCAAGAAGCTAAATCTTTGTAGGGGTACAACTGCTCTGTGTCTTAACTGTGGTGCTGGATAGAGGAGCCTACATGTATGACAGAGATGCACTGAGGTCTAAATACACACCCCCATGCCCAAGTGAGTACAAGTAACACTGAGAAAACCCAAAAAGAGCTGGGGATAATGTAAACATCCTGGCTGTGTTAAGGGCACAACAGATCTCTCTATATTATTTATTACAATTGCATGTGAATCTATAATTATCTCAAATTAAAAGTTTATTTTTTAAAAATAGTGAACAAAAAGCCGGGCGCAGTGGCGCACGCCTGTAATCCCAGCACTTTGGGAGGCTGAGGCAGGAGGATCGCGAGTTCAAAGCCAGCCTCAGCAATGGCGAGGCACTTAGCAACTCAGTGAGACCCTGTCTCTAAATAAAATACAAAAAAGGGCTGGGGATGTGACCCAGTGGTCGAGTGCCCCTGAGTTCAATCCCCGGTACCACAAAAAAAAAAAAAAAAAAAAAAGTGAACAAAAGATGGCATAGTGACTGACCTATTGCTACCATTTCCCACTGTCTGCTGTGACCATGGTCACTACCACTAGAACTTCCCACCATTAGACATCTGCATCCTTTTTATTAGAATTCTTTTGGTGGTCAACCAATTATAAATTCATTCATGTATAAGAATGCACAATTCTTGTTTATAAGGAAATCACTAAAACCTTTTTTCAATCTTTTACCTTAATTTTAAATTTCCATATTAAAAAAAAATAACTTAGTATTACTATTCCTCAACCACAGCACTATCCAATAGAAATATAATGTGATGGACTAGGGATGCCGCTTAGCAGTAGAGTGCTTGCCTTGCATGATCAAGGCCCTGAGTACCATGATCAGCATCGAAGGGGGGTAAAAAAGTCACATATTTAGTCTAGTAGTCACATTAATAAAAATATAATTCATTTTAATAGCACATTGTATTTATCATAATAAAATACTACCATTTCAACACATAAATAATCCAATGTGCCTTTTAGACTAGTTCAATTTGAACTAGGCACATTTCAAGTTACATATGGCTAAGTATGACTATGCTGGATGGTGTGGTTATAGCATTTCATTCTACAAATGATTTCACATGTCTGTTCAGAAAGAATATTAGAATACTCTGCAACTTTCATTTCCTCAAAAACACAATTTTTTTGTGTGTTTAGCACTGCTAAAAATTAAACTGAGGCCCTGGCACATGCTAGGCAAGAGCTCTACCACTGAACCAGCCCAACACTTATAATTTTTTTTCCTTTGGGAAGTCTGGCCTCAAACTCCTGGGCTCTAGCAATCCTGCCTCAGCCTCCCAAGAAGCTGAGACAACAAGCATGCACCATTGCACCCTACTAATAACTTAAGGTTTTTCAAATTTGTTTATTGTTATTATTTTATTTATTTATTTATTATTTTGAACCCTAGGGGCAATCTACCACTGAGCCACATCCATAGCCCTTTTTTATTTTTACTTTTTGAGACAGGAGCGCATTAAGTTGCTTAGGGCCTCACTAAGTTGCTGAGGTTGGCCTCAAATTTGCAATCTTCTTGCCTTAGCCTCCCAAGTTGATGGCATTATAGGTGTGCGCTACCACACCAGTTTCAGATTCATTTTTAATCATTGATTCTAGAATCCTGCCTATCACTAGTCTTTCTTTGGTCTAAAATCTACTTTCTCCTTGTTCTCAGAATAATTTGCAATTTTCTATCACACCTCTCTCTCTCTCCCTCTCTCTCTCTCTCTCTCTCTCTCTCATGTGTGTGTGTGTGTGTGTGTGTGTGTGTGTGTGTGTGTGTGTGTGTTACCAGGGATTGAACTCAGCGGCATTCAACCACTGGGCCACATCCCCAGCCCTTTTTTGTATTTTATTAGAGACAGGGTCTCAATGAGTTGCTAAGTGCCTCACCATTGCTGAGGCTGGCTTTGAACTCACAATCCTCCTGCCTCAGCCTCCCAAGTGCTGGGATTACAGGCGTGCACCACTGCGCCCGGCTACTTCTCTCATTTTCTAAGATTTCTCAAAGACCACCATCTCATATACAAGTTTCAAATACTATAGAGTTCCCCCTGCCCCTGGGTTAGCTCTATGTTTCCTTACAAGGCTCTTCACTATTCCCAGGATAGACTATTCTTTATTATTATCATCATCTCCTTTTTTAAGTGTCATTTCCATGCTTCAAGTAAAAGAAAGTTTCAAATCAGAAATGGGAATAAGAGGTAAGGAATTATGCTTTCATTGCTATCTAACAGCACTGAATATAAGTAGTAGTCCTATCCTTACTTATTCCTATTATTCTACAATTTAAAAAATATTTTTGTTAGCAGAGTAATCTTTAGAAGCCTTATCTCCTTTGGAGCCCTTTCTGATAATACTCTAAAGTAACTCTTGACCGTGGTATAGTCTCCTGACTGGTCTTTTGTAAATGTCCATTTTTAGATCTGAGTAAAGCACATTTCTTTTTTTTTTTGGTAGTATTCATCAGTCTCTACAGACTCTTCCTCCAGCTCTTACTCATAATTTCCAGTTATCACAATTATTGTTCCCTTCTAAGGGACTTTTGTCTTCTTAGACCACATTCACATTTAAAGCCTCTGTTCACAGTCCTATCTTTTTCCTGAATTTTGCAAACTATGATTTTTTAAAATAATTTTCTTCAACAAGCATATTGTCATAATAAAAAGTTAATCCTTTAAAAAAACAAAACCAGGTTTGCTTTATATGCCTCTTGTTAATAAATTACCAGAAAGGTCTTCAAGATTGAGTGGATGCTCTAATTTGAACAATATAAGATTATCTGAACTTCCCCCCAAATAACTTGAGACATTCTGTACAGCAAGTACCATCAAACGAGTACCTGTTATACGCCAAGTACTAGTCTAAATGCTTTTCATACAAGCCTTATTTTACCTTCACAACTTTACAAGATAGATTTTATCCATTCCATTTTATAAATGACAAAACCAAAGATTAGAGAGATTAAAATAACTCATCCAAGGTCACCTACAGGGAAATAACAGAGTTAGGATTTGAAACCCAGTCTGACACCAAAGCCTGTACTCTTTCCAACCCTCTCTAATTTTCCTTCAGCACTTCTTACACACACTCTACTTACTTTACTTTTTTTACACTTAATATGTTAATTGGCATAAATACTCCTACTGACACCACTACATGTAGAAAAAGCATTTATAAGGGTCATTTTGGTCTCAAAGATGCTCTCTCCTACAATTTAATCAAGCCAATCAACAGCATACATTTGCTACTGTAAGAGATGGAATGTATGATTGCTATGTTAACCATTCTCATGATCTTAGTAAACCAATTGTAAATTCTTTAAATATCCACATTCCTAATGACAGAGGTAAAACAAGCACAAAATCAAACTGTTATGCACAAAACCTTGTAATACTAGGTGCAGGCATTTCTTATATTCCTAAGGAAGAAATATGCTTAAAATCCATTTATCCATCAACTCAGATGTGGAACACCTATAAAAACTAACCAGGCACAGAGGTGCACACCTGAAATCCCAGCAAATGAGGAGACTGGAATCAGGAGGATTACCAAATTCAAGACCAGCCTGGGGGGCTGGGGCCATAGCTCAGTGGTACAGTATTTGCCTAGCACCTGTGAGACACTGAGTTAAATCCTCAGCACCACATTAAAATAAATATACAAAATAAAGGTATTAAAGAAAAAAAGAAATGTCCTTTATTAAAACAAACAAATGAAAATAGATCAGCCTGGGCAACTTAATGAGACCCTCCCTGTCTCTAAATAAAATAAAAAGCTCAGTGGTAAAGCATCCCTGGGTTCAATCCCCAGTACCATACGCACACACAAATTCTCAAACATAGTATATATTATATAGTATATAATGTAAATATGTGTTTAATAGAGTAACTATAATAATGATTAATATTAATTAATATTATATAAGCTGTAGATTATGGTTTCCAGCCTCTTTTAATGCACCTGTACCATTTAGGTGGAAATATTCACCGAATTGAAAACTTGTGTTAAGGAGTATGTTGTTGGGGACTTAAGAACTCTAAGTCTTTGGTTGCTTCCCACTCCTGGTTACGGACCTGGCCTAAGCAGGAGGCATTCCCCTGACATGTCATGGGAACTGAAACTACCCTAAGGATAGGGTAGGGGGCTCCGCCAATGCAATTTGCCCATGCTCCTTACGTGTCCCTGTATTTTTTCTGTTGATTGGCCTATGTCTTCTATAAAAGCTGTGCAACTTCCTCAATAAACTTGAGTTCGTGCCTTGACCATGCTCCCTGACCCGTCTGTTTGTCCTCTAAAAGGAGTGCTGGGCGTGGGCGGTCAGTCGGCCTTTACCTTTCCCACTCTCGCCTTTACCTTTCCCAATCTCGCCTCTCACTGTGGCGTGCTCTCCCGGCCTTCCCTGCTGGACAGAGAAGGTTTCCCCGGGTCCCAGGAGAGTTAAAAACCGCAGCAAATCTAAAAGTTCCCAGCAGTACGTCAGAGACAAACAGCTGTCTGGTAATTCAGCAGCCATGGATTCTTTGCTCCTCAGATTCCATAGGAATTCTAGGGATTTAAATGATCAATTCCCCAGATCCCATGATCTATGTTAACAGTGCTTTATCATTTCTTCTACTTATCTGTCTTTGCACCTCAATCGTATTTATTTCAAATTTTTTTTAAAAAGCATGACACTGTCTTGGTGATCAGCATTCAAAAAATATAAATGACATGAAAAGGACACACAACTGCCTTCTTTTAAAAAAAGATTTTATGGGCTATCAGTTCAAATAAATGAATGGATGCTAGATTCATAAAGGAAATAAAAGGAAGCTTAAAAAAGACATCCTTACTCTTACAACTCAACAACAGAGAGACAATCTGATTTTAAAATGGGCTAAGGTTTTAAGTAGGTATATTTTTATTAGCTACAAGTAGCTAATAAGCACATGAGTAAGTTCAATATCATTAGTCACTAGGAAAATGCAAATCAAAAGATAAACACAATTGTTGATGAGGATGTAAGGAAACTGGATACCAATCAGATTTTTTAAATGATGCAAGCAGGCACAATGGCACAGGCCTGTAATCCCAGCAACTCAGGAGGCTGAGGCATGAGTTCAAAGACAGCCTCAGCAGATTAGTGAGTCACTCAGCAACTCAGCGAGACCCTGTCTCTAAATAAAATATTTAAAAAGGGGTGGGGATGTGGCTCAGTGGTTAAGCACCCCTGGGTTCAATCCCAGGTACCAAAAAAAAGAAAAGATGCAAACATTTTTGTGAAACAGTTCCAAAGTTCGTCACAAAGCTAAGCACAGATAACTCTGTGACTCAGCAATCCTAGGTATATACCTAAGAAAAATGAAAACATGTTCACAAAAAATCACATACACAAATGTTCACAGCAACATTATTCGTAATATACAAAAAATAGGAAAAGACCCAAATGTCCATCAACTGATGAACATGAATTCAATGTGAGTACAAAATGTGTATAACCATACAATGACATATCAATCACCAAGAAACAAGAAGGAAGTACCAAAACATTATACATGAATGAATCCTGAAAACATTACATTAAACGAAAGAAGCCAGTACTGTATGATTCCATTCAAATGAAATGACCAAAAGAAGAAAATCCACAGAAATAAGAACAATTAGTTTTGCCAGCAGCTGGGTGGAGGCAGTAATGGGGAATGAATGCTGTTTGGCATGGGGGTTTCTCTCTGTGGTGATGAAAATGTTCTGGAATTAAATAATGGTGACAACTGCAGGACTCTGTAAGTATCTTTAAAACCACTGAGTTGTATACTTTACAAGGGCAAGTGTTATGCTGCATGAATTAGCCCTCAAAAAAGCTGTTGTTAAAAGAGATGATCCTATTACACTGAGGTAGAGACAGCTACAGCTTTGGTGACTTGGCCAAATCTCCACGGCTCATAGTCAACTACAATTCAAGCCAATCCCCAAACAGGGCTCCTACATTCCAATATCCATTCCTTGTGTCTCACTGACAAGAAAGGAGTAAAAGCTCTAAATCTGAACAAATGGAGTGTTTTTATTTTCTCACTGGTTGTTATCTATATGTCCTTAACTTTTTCTTTTCTTTTTTTTTTTTTTTTTTTTGGGGGGGGTCCTTTAAAAATATTGAGGCAAATGAATTTTTCCTTTTGAATACCCTGCAGAGAAATAAATGCAAGCAAACACACCAATACAAGAAAAGCACAGCTCTTTTGAGCTCAGAAAACAAAAGTATTTCTGAGAACACATGAAAAGGAAGTTTTAGACATGGAGTCTGAAACTCAATAAATGATAAGAAAAACCAAAACCATAAGGTTAACAGAACCCTTAAAATGAGATTTTACATATAAAATGTTCAGGATTCATAAGTAGCACTTTCTACAAATATTAAATATTGCATTCAACACAGCTGTCTTATATGAGACCTGAAGTAACTCACTGCCAAGTCCAATTACTGGATGAGAAAAGAGGATCAAGTATGATTTTCATCCAGATTCTAAAAACAGAAAAGTTCCAGCAATTATTCCAAAACACCACTCTGCTCATTTATACCCATCAATCAATACTCTTTAAGCTACAAACAGGAAAAACAAACAAACAAAAAACTCAGAAGCAGTTGAAACACGACGAAAATGCCTCTGGAAGACCAGAGGAACAAGTGGGCTTTAAAGCTAGTGAATGTAGCAGTTCCAAACTGCCTCCGAGATTGCCCAGGTTACATTCATGGTTAACATCATCAGCTATTTCTTTCTTGTGGCTTTCAGATGACAACCTGCAGTCCTGGGTTTACCAGCTTCTCCGTACTTATTAAGCAGAAGAATGGTTGTTCCTTTCCTTCAAGTTGACTGAGCTTAGATCATATGCCCATTCCAGAGTCAATAACTGCACTAAGGGAATTCCATGTACAGATTGGCTTTGACTAGGGCTCCTGAATCAACCACTAGCAAGCATGGAATTATCATGATTAGCTTACACCAATGATTTTCTTTTTTAACTGAAAGCCACAATAAGAAATAAACAGTCATGTATTGCTTAATGATGGGGATACATTCTGAGAAATGCTGTTAGGTGATTTCATCATTGTGTGAACATCACAGAATGCATTTACACAAACTAAGACAGCTACAATGTCATTACAATCTTATGGAACCACATTGTATATGAAATTGGTCACTAACCAAAATATTGTTATACAGTACATAATTGTTACAAGACTCAAGTGCACACACACACACAGGCATAGTAGTGCACATTCTGTGAAACAACACTTATGATACTTAACACATCACAATGAACTCTGATATTTTTAATATTACTTATTTAAAAAGTTGGTTGCTGGATTGGGGCTATGGCTTAGCGGTAGAGCGCTCGTCTTGCATGTTAAGGCCCTGGGTTCAATCCTCAGCACCACATAAATAAAATAAAGGTATTGTGTCCACCTACAACTAAAAAAAAAGTTGGTTGCCACTATAATAAATTGATTTAATGATCCTTTACTAGGTTGTATCCATTTGAACTGACTGGCTTAGCTAATAAAACCTTCCTTACACAAAAGGTGAGGCTCAATGTAGGAGTCTTGATTGGGGACATGGCTGAGATTGTGGTTGGCTGTGGGCCATAGAGATATTTGGACATTGTCGCCTTTTGTGGTTTCACGGGACTTGGCCCGGGATTTTGTGGGACTTGGCCCGGGATCTCGCGACATTTAAGTCGAGATCGGATCAGGTCGGCGCCATTTTGTTTGTGGGTTTTTTGGTGGTGCGTGTTAGAGTCGTTGTTAGAGCCGGAGAGAGAAGTATCAGAATAAAAAGCTTGTTGGTTTCCAGTTTGCCTCTGAACTTCTTCCCGCAGCTTCGTTGCTCCAAGTGGCAATCCTTCAGGCGGCAACAGCTCAAAATCAGAAACCATGATGCTGCTGCACAAGGAAGAAAAGGCTAAATAGTTTGTCCAGAATTAATCATTTTATCCATTATATCACCCACAGTGCACTCGTGCATATGTTATCTTATTTGATCTTACAAAGCTATTACTGGAAAATTCTAAGTGATATACACGCAACAAAATGGGTTTTGTCTTCTCATTTTATGGTACTGGGAATTGAACCCAGGCATCCTACGCACGAGGCAAGCACTTTACCACTGAGTTACATCCCCAACCCTTGTCTTCTCATTTTAAAACATTTTAAAATTTCTGGGGGCTGGGGTTGTGGCTCAGCGGTAGAGTGCTCGCCTAGCACATGCGCAGCCCGGGTTCAATCCTCAGCACCACGTAAAACATAAATGCATTGCATTGTGTACAACTAAAGCAAATAAATAAATATTTTAAAAAATTTCTGGAGTCAGATGCAGTAGTGTGCACCTATAGTTCCAGCTATCCAGTCTGATGTAGGAGAATCACCTAAGCCCACAAGTTCAAGACAAGCCTGAGCAATATAGCAAGCTCCATCCTCTCCATAACCACCCCCCAAAAGAAAACAACAACAATGAAACTATAAGATAGAGGGATCATATTCAGAAACTGTTCAAATGGACCAATTTTCTGCAAAGCATTTACAGGTATAGCCATCAGATATCATTCCAAAGGATATCAGAAGAGTAAGTTTTGAAAGAAGGCCAAAGAGACATAGGTGATCTTGGACAATGGTCTAAAGACATTTTTAGTTATCACAGCTGGGGAAGAAAAAGCCAGGCACCTACTAGGTAGAAGCCAGGGATGTGGCTGAACATGTTACAATACACAAGAGAGGCTCCCAAGCACAAATAATTATCTGACATAAAATATTAGCAGAGCCAGAAATGAGTAACTAATACCACCTAAGGTCATTAGCTCATCTCAAGTCTGAATACCACTTTGCAATATAAGAGTGTAAGATAAACCTGGACTGTGTGTTCTAGTGTTAGAAGCCAAGTTTCACAAGTAGGAGAGAGTAAGGAAGAAGCAGAGTCCCCTATGTTCAGAGTGATAATTGTTCTGCATTCCAAAGATAAAATTATCTCACTTGATTGTGGGATTGATTTCTTTTTTACTTCACTATATAATGCAATGCTTTAACAGGAAAGATTTATCAGTGTACGTTTGGGTCTGAAGCCTTTTGAGACATAGTCATGAGAATTAGCACAGTACAAGTAATTGCAACCACAATACAGTTTCTGGATATCAAGTAAGAAAAATAAAGAAGAAATTTTTTCAAGGACCCCAGGATAACACATTGGAATAAAAGCAGAAGGCTACTCACTGGACAGTCTTTCTAGTATTTCTTATTTTTTCTAGATCCCTCATGCTGTTCCCTTCCTGAATAGTACATAAATAATTTTCATCACTCCAGAGCATCCAACAGCCTTTCTTGTCTCTACACCTATTATTACATCCCTATGCTCAATAGGGGGCATCTCAGAGGAAGAAAAAAAGGTGAGTGTCTTCAAACTTTGGTCAAAACCTTTCCTGTGTTACTTCATAACTTCCTCTCACACACTGCAGCCACAGCACACCAGCTCTTCCTCCAGTAGATCAAGTTCATATAACATCCTATGCCTTGCCCCAATTTCAAACCAGGGCTTTTCACTTGTTTCCTTCACTGAAATGCTCTTCATTCATAACCTTCCATGGATTTCTCCTTGTCATTTGTCAGCTTAAATTCTATGCCCTTAGAGAAGCCTTGTCTGACTACTAAATCTAAATTGATCTTCCTATCACTCTCTACTATATCAAATTCCCCATGTTTTTTCAGTACTCAGTACCTTTAGATAGCCTTCCTTGTTTGGAGAATTTCTCATTTCATAAAGCCTGCTCCCCAAGATAGAAGTAAAAAATCCACTTTCCCAGCAGCCTCATTTGCAAACGGGAAGCATGTATGTGGTTTGTGCTCTGCCAAACACATTGACATGATATTTTGATTAGGAAGCAAAATGATATAACAGAGACATCATGAGGAATCCATTCTGAAGAACATTTCAGAGTGATAACAGCCCTCTTTCAGAAGCAAAAATGGCAGAGGTCCTGGCAGTTGCATCTCATGCTCAGCAATGACAGAGCAAGTTCTAATACCTATTCCCAGGGGCAAAAGCAGTACAGCCTCCAATGTTTTAGACCAGTGGTATAATTTGGACATTGTTTCTAGATAAGTAGACTCCAAGACTAATTCTCTGGTTTCTCTGCAGACTCTGTCAGCTACCTCAAATCCTTAGAAAAATATATTTTTCCTTAAAAAATTATTATTTTAAGAATAATATTTACTATATAAATTATATATTATATATTTTAATGTTTTAAAATATTATTATTATTATTCCTGCTTACATTAGCTAGATTGGGTTCTGCCATTTATAATGAGCTCTGATTCATTTTCTTTTCTCTCTCTCTCTCTCTCTCTCTTTTTTGCAATACTGCCAATTGAACCCAGGGCCTTATACATGCTAGGCAAGCACTCTACCATTGAGCTACATCTCCAGGCTTTTTTTTTTTTTTTTTTTTTTAAGTTGCTTAGGATGACCTTGAACTTGTGATCTTCCTGCCTCCATCTCTCCAATAACTGGGATTATAGGTACACACCACTGCTCCACCCAGCATAAATTTTTTTCATCAACTTCTTACTACATAATATTGTCTTGTTAATTGTTTCATTTACTGGTGGTCCCTCCACACAAGAATCTATACTCCATGAGGGCAGGGACATTGTGAATCTTTTTTATTCCTGTAAACCCAGGATTTACAATAGTACTTCACATACAAAAGATATTCAAGAAAAATTCAAATTTCTACTGCTATGCAAATATATACTCAGGAACGAGATGGAAGAATTCAAAATATCAGTGCTACAGGAGTTAAGAGGTAAAAAGCAATAGTGTAGACCAGAGAAGTCAAAGTGGCTTTATGAAGGAGTTGACACTTGCATGGAATACTGAAAATATGACTGCAACAGGGGTGTAGAAAGGAGAATATATGTCTTCCAAGGGACAAGAACTAAAGCATGGCACTGAAATGAGTGTGGCAAACAGAGAAATATGGGATTAAGGAAAAGTATGTTGAGCTTAGCAGGAAAAAACAGACATGCAAAATGAGCAAGATTACTAATGGCTCTGAACACTAGACTTGGGGAATGTTGTATTTGATGATTTTTCAAGAACACTAATCCTCAATGAGTATTTTCATCTGTTCTTTATTCTAGATGTTATCTACAGTGTAAAACTACAACAGCTACCCACACATTTTCTATGGAGTTCCCTCTCCGAACATCAATGCTCTATATTTATCTGTTCAAGCTGAGAGACTACTAGAGAAAGAGATTCTTATAATTAATTGTCTTGCAACCAAGCTAATACTCAATTTAAAAATAAAACTCTATTACCAAAATGACCTTTATTTCCCAAACTCCATCCTCGAAGTCAGATTTCAAAATTTCTCTCAACTCCATTTATCTTCTAGTCTACTAGAATGTTACATTGGTACCAAAGACATAAACTAGAGTTTTGACAAAATAATTTTGTTTTATTTTGCATTAAAGTAACATGGCCACTCCAAACACAGAAAGATGATCAATTTTATAATAAAACACTATGTATTCTTTTAAGAATCCAACAATTCTTATAACTAACAACCATTAAAAGGTTATATTATTATATTTTATGGTCTTACATGGAACCAGAGGGACCTTAGAAAGATTCTTAACCCATTTTTTCCCATCATCCCACATGTGGAATACCTATAAAACTTATAGTATATAACATATAATTAAATAATATATAGTATAATTAAATAATAAAAATATAATTATATTGCAATACAATAATTATAACATACTTACACATATATAAGCTCTACATTATTATTTTCAACCTATTTTAATGCATCTATGTCAATTTTGTTGAAGTATTCTTAGAATTGAAAACTTGGATTAAGTTGGTCTTGGAAAGCAATCTGGCAGTAATTATTAAATGTACTATGTATATATCCTTTGAAACAGTAATCCAACTTGTGACTGTTATAAAAGTAAATGTACCAGTATATAAGGATATGTACAAGGTGCTTACTATGATGTATATAGTGACAAAATGGGAAACAAAGTAAATTGGTAAAGGAGCAGTCAAATAAGTGTAAAGCTAGCGCCTGGCATAACCCCATACATACGGCATGTTACACAGCCACTAAATTAATGACTTAGAGCTATTACTGGCTTAGAGGAAGCTCTACTACTTATTACTATTTGAGATAAACAAGATGCAGAACAAAATGTGGAATATTTTTAGTTTTATAAAACTATAAACATGGGGCTGGGGTTGTGGCTCAGCCACAGAGCGCCCGCCTCGCACGTGCGTGGCCCGAGTTCGATCCTCAGCACCACGTAAACATAAATGCAATTGCATTGTGTACAACTAAAGTAAATAAATAAATATTTTTTTAAAAAAAAACTATAAACAATATATATAACATGTGCCAGAAAAAGTGTTTAATAGGCAGACAAAAAAAAATTAGGTAAGATCATTATTCAAGTACAGGGGAAATATGGAAGGATATATATACCACATAGTTATCTTGGAGCAAAATGAAAGAGAGAGAGGGAAAATAAGCAAGATATAGAAAGAAAGAAAAATTCAGTTACATAAAAGTCATGTGTACACAAAGAAATTAATATTTTAAATACAAATATTAAAATAAGAGTTCTTACAAACCAGTTTATCCACTTTCTAGATGATCCAGAAATTCATTTATTCAACACCACTGAATAGTGCCTATTTTGTGTAATGAACTGAGAAAAGGGTTGGCATCTCCTTTCCAATTACAGATGTAGTCTTCACATACTATGCAAGCTGCTCCATGGTTGGTCTCTATTCAATTGGAAGGGTTGTGGTTCAAAGAAGTCAGAAATTTCTTTGTCACCAGATATTTTGAGGGTCATCAACTCCTGCTATAACCTCCTCTCCACAAGGCCCCAGGCAGCAACACCACTGGCTCAGTTTCTTTATAAGCAGCAAACATACTGGTGGCATAGCAAGGTCACAGTTTGGGGAGGCCATATGGGTGGCACTGGTAGAGGGACGGGAATTTAAAGAACACAACTACAACTCAAGTTTACATATATTTAACGCACATGTACTTTGTAATTTGTCACATTAGATCAGGTGTGAGATTTTCTACTTCCAGCATCATGTCAATGCTCAAAAGAGTTTCATATTTTGGAGCATTTAGGATTTCAGATTTTTGGATTAAGATGCTCAACCTGTGTGTCCACACACCTATATGAAAGAATCATACGCTTCTTTTTTAATATTCTTGGTTACTAAATCTATAGAGAATGGGCTTTCCAAAAGCCTTAAAAGACTCCCACAGTTTTCATTAAAATGGAAAAGAGTTCTCAAGGATGGCACCTCAAGCAGATGAACTGTTAATGATGCCCTGAACACCTTTACTGTGATTTGTGCCTGTTACTTATGAGTATATGAAAACATTGTCAGGGCAGTAGCTAGTTCTGTTTACACAGTAATAAAAGCATCATCGGGCAAACAGGGAAAGAACATCCGTCTTTATCATTTTCAAATGTGCACACAAAAGCAAAGTCTATTTTGTTTAGCTTTTTATTTTCTGTTGCTGGAGATTGAACCCAACACCTGTACACACTAAGCATATGCTCTACCACTGAGCTACACATCTGGCCCCACACAGTCTATTTTGAAAAGTATATTACAAACACAAACATTGATTTAGTCACTCCTTGGAATATTATGCTGCCATTAAATGTATACAACAGGTTTGTCAAATATTTGAATAATGCAAAGCAAAGGAAGCACAATATAGTTACTTGGTTTTATGTAGTTTATATTTATACTTATATAAAACCAAAACTCAAAAGTTAAACTTTGCCAGGCACAGTGGAACACGCCTGTAATCCCAGCACTTGGGAGGCTGAGGCAGGAGGATGGCAAGTTCAAAACCAGCATCAGCAGTGGTGAGGCACTTAGCAACTCAGTGAGACCCTGTCTCTAATAAAATACAAAAAAGGGCAGGGGATGTAGCCCAGTGGTCGAGTGCCCCTGAGTTCAATTCCCAGTACCAAAAACGAAATAAAAGATAAACTTCATAAAAAGAGGTCTGGGAGGAAATACACAATAATGTTAACAATGGTTGTCTCCAAGTCTTGTGTTTCTTCTCCCTTCTATTTTTCTGTATTTCTTAATTTTTCTATGGTTAACTTTAGTTAACTGTAACACAAACCTTTCATTAGAGAGAGAGAGAGAGAGAGAGACTGGGAGGGAGTGTGGCTCAGTGGTAGAGTGTTTGCCTAGTATGTGCAAATCCCTGGGTTTGATCTACAGCACCACTAACACCTTTAAATTGAAATTTAAAGTTGCAGTTACCAACAGAAAGAAACAGACTTTTTTCTCTCTCTTTTTTTTTTTATATATTTATTTATTTACTTTAGTTGTACACAATGCAATGCATTTATGTTTACGTGGTGCTAAGGATCAAACCCGGGCCACGCACGTGCGAGGCGAGCGCTCTGCCGCTGAGCCACAACCCCAGCCCGAATATTTATTTATTTGCTTTAGTTGTACACAATCTGTTTTTACATGGTGCTGAGGATCGAACCTGGGCCGCACACGTGCTAGGCGAGCGCTCTACCGCTAGAGCCACAACCCCAGCCCTCTATTTCTTAATTGATGGAAAGAAGTGACAACATTTAGTTTAAGCTATTCTCTTCTCTGACCTCTGTTAATCAATTCTAAAACAGAAACAATTTATCATGGTTATGCTTTAAAGATTATTTTTTTAAAGAGTAACTCTGACTACCCTGTTTTCAACTTTGGTTAAAGTTTACTTGTAAAAATAGTTAAGAGCGGGCTGGGGTTGTGGCTCAGTGATAGAGCGCTCGCCTAGCACATGCGAGGCCCTAGGTTCTATCCTCAGCACCACATAAAATAAATAAATAAAATAAAGGTATAAAAAATAGTTAAGAGGGAAGGAAAGGGAAAGAAGGAAAAAAGGGAAAGGAAAGACAGACTGTCAATAAGCACATTCACATTCAATCTTGCTACCTCATTGTTACGTTGACTATGCCCAGACCAAGTAAAATTGGAGTTCAAATTTTCTTGAAGTAGAAATAGTAAATATTAAGGCAGCATCTGAAGTCAAGAAGAAAAGGAAGCAGCTAGTTTATGAGAACACATACACCTTTGTAATTAAAATAAATCAGTATGCCATACTAGTCTATATATTTTAATATTTATATAGGGAAAAATCCTCATAAACCCATTTTGATCTTCAGAAAAATGTACAAATTCCTTTTTCTCATTATTTACACACTACCAAATATATACTTAACCATAAACATTGTTGAGCTCCTCATTAAGGAGCTTAAGTCATAGAAACTTAGTGGGTTTGGGATGTAGCTTAATGGTGGAGCACTTGTCTAGAACGTACAAGGCTCTGGGTTCCATACCTAGCATGAATAAAAAGACGGGCTGGGGATTGTGGCTCAGTGGTAGAGTGCTTGCCTAGCATGTGTGAGGCACAGGGTTGTGTGAGGTACTAGGTTCAATTCTCAGCACCACATATAAATAAATAAAATTAAAAATAAAGGTCCATCAATGACTAAAAAAATATTTTAAAGAAAGAAATTTAAAGTTGCAATTACCAGGGGCTGGGATTGTGGCTCAGCGGTAGAGCGCTCGCCTAGCACGTGCGCGGCCCAGGTTCGATCCTCAGCACCATGTACAAATAAACACATTGTGTACAGCTAAAGCAAATAAATAAATATTAAAAAAAAAAGTTGCAATTACCAATAACAGGCCCAAACTATTTATATGCATCACAAATATTTTCATCTCAACAAAAATGAAAAGCTTCTTTTTCATCCCCAACAGCAAATATAATTATTATCCCTACCGATAGACTACACTGCCTAGAAATAGCAGTAATGCATCACTACAGCAAGACATCAGGCAGGTACAAAAACACTGTAGTGCATGTTAGAAATCATCTCAGAACAACCAGTAAAATAAAATTTTCATACAGAAAGTTCACCTTACTGAGAATATAGTATTTGAGCAAAGACTTGAGGGAATTAGGAAATAAGCAAACCTACATGTGTTCAAGACAAGAGTATTTTAATTACAGGAAATTGCGAATG
This sequence comes from Tamias sibiricus, assembly GCA_025594165.1. Classification (NCBI taxonomy): domain Eukaryota; kingdom Metazoa; phylum Chordata; class Mammalia; order Rodentia; family Sciuridae; genus Tamias; species Tamias sibiricus. The sequence goes on along the minus strand of CM046663.1, from coordinate 119,290,632 downwards.
CAAAGATCCTGTGAGGTGGGTGCATGTCTAGCATATCTGAGGAACAGCAAGGAGGTCAGTCAGCATTGCAAGAACAGAGTGAGTACGAGGAAGAGTGGCAGCAGATGGGAGTCAGACAGAGAGCAAAATGTTCCGAAGTGGTGTGCTGAAGCTGACAATGGCTGGAGAGCAGACTGTTGTACATTCTAGAACTTTGAATCAGTCAGTGTGGGAGTAATCACACTAGAAAAAGAAGAAAATCAGAGGCTTTGCCTGCTTTAGAAATCCAGCTTATCATTGCTACCTATAAGTCACTTTAAGAATTTTGTCTTTCATTCTGAGTGAGATCAAAAGTTGTTAGAAGAGTCTTTTGCCTGGCATCATCACTTACTGCTGCGTTCTGACCATCAGGAAGAAGGAACAAAGCAGGACAACTAATTTGAAAGCTGTTACTATAACAAGGTAAAATATATTGGTGGCTTGAACAACAGTGCCTGTGGTGAGAGAGTGAGAAATAGTCAAGCTCTGGATATAAAACGATGTTTTGAGTTGAATCATATATGGCAATAGTTAACAAGCTTTATGTCTACAAATCAGTGATATCTAACTCTAGCCAGGCAAGGTGGCATGAGCCTATAGCTCTAGCTTTTTGGGAGGCTGAGGCAAGAAGACCTCTTGAGCCCAACAGTTCACGGTCATCCTTGGCAGCATGGTGAGACACTGTCTCAAAAAATGACAACAATAATAATTACATTAATATTAACTATTACTAGTATTGTTGTTATAATCATCATCATTATTATTATACCTAACTCTAATCTAAGCACCTCATTCCTGGCTCTAAAATAAAATGGATAGCTGGACTTATACTTCAAGAAGCTCAAAGAACCTAGCCAGGTGTGGTGGTACACATCTATAATCCCAGCTACTCAGGAGGCTAAGACAAGAGTCACAAGCTGAAGGCTAGAAAACTGGGCAACAAGGTGAAATCCTGTTTCTAAAAGATGGTGACAATGCCATGCATGGTTGTGCAAACATGTGATCCCAGCAGCTCAGGAAGCTGAAGCAGTAGGATGGCAAGTTCAAAGCCAACCTCAGCAACTTAGTAAGGGCCTAAGCAACCTAGTGAGTCCCTGTCTCAAAATAAAAAAAAATAAAATAATAAAAATTTTAAAAGGGCTGGGGATGTGGCTCAGTGGTTAAGCATCCCCAGGTTCAATCCCTGCTACCCACCCCGCCCAAAAAAAAAAAAAAAAAAAAAAAAAACACGAGGAGGAGGAGGAGAAGGAGGACAAGGAGGAGGAAGAAGTAATTTTCTTAATTACTTGTTAGGAAGAAGTGACAACTTTTAGTTCAAGCTACTCTCTTCTCTGACCTCTGTTAATCAAATTTAACTCTAATAACTGGGAAAACCAAAGGCACCAGTAAGACAGTCACAAAAGAGCTTCATTTGGAAAAGGACTCTATATTCCATGAAGTGAAACCACAAGTCAAGAGAACATTTAAATAATATATACAGGGGCAAGACTGAAGCTCATTCACTGATCTAACAAAGACAATCAGCAGGAAGGAGAACATACCACCATGCATGAACACACTAACACACCTAAGTCACAACTACTTGGATTATGGTATTGGATGGACATTGTGACTTGGTGACTCTATTTAACACAGACAAAGAAGAAAAGAATTCCTCTTCTGAGACATCAAAAACCTAGGAACAGGGTCTGGGGTTGTGGCTCAGTGGAGGAGTGCTCACCTAGCACGTGCGAAGCCCTGGGTTCAATCCTCAGCACCACATAAGAATAAATAAAGGTATTGTGTCCAACTACAACTAAAAAATAAATATTAAAATAAACTAGGAACAACAGTGATTTTTTAAAAAGCCATAAATACTACCTACTTTATTCATCTTTTAACACAAGCAAGACTATAACGGCTCCAGTAATACAATGGCACGCTTCATAATCCTAGAATTCTGTACTTAGTTATTCTAAGACATAAGGTTAATTTGTTTAACTTGTTCTCCATACATCCTTTAAATGTTCACAGTGAAATTTTGTGATTTTTAGAATTTCTAATACTATTAATATTTTTGTATATTTTTTTCCTTGAAGAATAACATGCACATGGAAAGTATATACACTTGTGATATTGGCCAAATTGTATTGTTTTATTAAGTTTTGTGTGCATGTACCAATACGTAATAACAAATCCCATCAGTATGCACACCTATAATGCACCAATAAAAAAGTATATATGCTTGATTATTTTTCACAAAGTGAAAACACCCATGTAACCAGTACCTAAATCAAGAAACACAACATTATTAGCATCCCAGCAGCTCCTTCATACCCCGTTCCAAACACTTCCCCCAATCCCCACAAGGATAATCAATCTTCTGACTTCTGATATCACAGATTAGTTTTACCCTTTTTTTTCAAACTGACATAAATGAAATTGCAGAGAATGTACTATTAGTATCTAGCATCTTTTGTTCATTATATTTGTAAGATTCACCAATTTTTATATGTAGCTGTAATTTGTTCATTCTGGCCATTGTTTAGTATTCCTTGTGTGATTATGTCACAACTTATTGACCCATTCTACTGTTGATAAGCTTTTGGAGAATTCCAGTTTGGACTATTAGTCCTTCCAAGAACACTTTTAGCCATGTCTTTTGATGACTACATGCACACAATTCTGCTGTGTATAAAATCTAAGAATGGAAATGCTGAGTCATAGGGCATACATGTGTTCAACTTCAGTAAATAACTAAAGAACTTTTAAGAAAGAAATATTTTAAGATCTTTATAGTGAAATGTGAATGATTAATGATTAATTAGGAGGAAGAAAAGCATGTTGAAACAGGATAGTTGATCTACACAGTTCCCAAAGGAGGCAATTTACTTTAGAGTATTTTTACCAGCAATTTAGCATATGACTTTTAATAACAGAACTAATCAAGCTTATCTTGTTGTCTTTTCTGGAACTTGATGAAGCTAAAATTTAGAAACAAACAATTGAAGAGCCATTACTATCAATAAGGTAAAGTAACAACTTTTACAACATGTTACAGGAGAATATAAATGTTACAAGTCAGAACTTTGCAGCACTTAAGCCTATATTCTTTTAAACCAAATCTTGGAAACTGAAGGAGACTTCAGAATAATCTAACCTTCAAGTGATAATAGAGCTGCTTTCTACCTCAATGAACATGCTAATAAAAATTGATTTATCAATCCCAAAAGGAAAGAAAGGAAGAAATCATTTAACCCTAGAATTGAGAAAGGCAATCTGAAGTAAGGTGAGTAAAGTATGCACTGTAGTTAATAAAAAATAATATATCAAGATTGGTTCATTAATTGTAATACATATGCCACAGCAATGTGAGATGCTAATAACAGGAAAGGTAGTGGGTATAGAAACTGTGTACTACTTTTGCTATCTGTAAGTCTAAAACTGTTCTAAAAATTTATTTTTTAAATGTCCATTTAAGCCCATACAACACAAACTACAGATTGTAATGCACCTGCTAAACTCATTCAGAATGCAATCCAGATGAACTCTAAAAGCTTTCTCTCTCTCTCTCTCTCCTCTCTCTCTCTCTCTCTCTCTCTCTCTTACACACACACACACACACACATACACACATTTTCAATCTATGGGCTTAGATACATAAAGAAATAAGTGGAACATTCTATTGATGCAATTTAAGTTTTGCACATAGCTATAAAATTATGAAGAAGGCTCAGATTTCCTTTTTTATGCCATCTAATCTAAGCTTTCTGAGTGTACATTCAAAGCATTTAATGATTCATTAAGAAGCAATCCTACAGTAATATTCAAACAATAAAATAAAATCATCCAAACTCCAAATAAGGTCAATATTTTAACAGTCCCAGCTTTGTGGCTTAAATCATCAAGTCAGCTTTTACTTCAGGGGAAATAAAGGAAAAGAAATAGATCGTAGCTTTCAGCTAGTAAAGAAAACAAGCAGCCACTAATAAAATGTGGGAGCTAATAGAAAGAACCTGATCAAGAAGGCAGGCAACCTCAAATGTCGTTTCAGCTCTACCACTGATTTACTCTGTGATCCTTGAACATCTATGGTCCTCAATAGCCATGATTGCACATCTATTTTAACTACAAGTCTTCCATAAATTAGGAGGTTCTTCTATTATCACTTCTTGGCCATACCAGATATCCTAGTTAAATCTTTTACCCTTTTTTTCTATAAAACCTTTAAAGGATCTAAAACACAATATCCTACCACAGAATGCCAATAAAGAGAAAATATAACGAATGAAAGATGAAACTCAACTGCCATCAGAGCTTTCCATTTCATTTGCCTTGTATTAGTAATCATACCACTATTGAAAATATTTATTTGATAGTCAGCAGCATTTTGACATAGGTCTGGGAAGCCTATTTGACTGTGATTATAGCAATTTTATATTTAAAAACAATTGGACATTTGGTTCTTCAAATTTGGTCAGTTGACAAACTTTTTATTAAAGAGCCAGATAATAAACATTTATGCTTTATAGACCATAAGCTCTCCGTGGCAACAACTCTACTCTGTTGTAATACAAGGGCAGCCACAGACAACATGTAAATGAATGAACCTGTATTTCAACAAAAGCTTATAACATAAACAGGACTATAACAGCTTCAGTAATACAACAGTCCCCTTCATAATCCTATAATTCTGTGCCCATTTATTCTAAGACATAAGGTTGATTTGTTTAACTTGTTCTCCATACATCCCTTAAACATATGTTAAATGTATCTTTGCTTGTTTCCAAAAAGAAGCAGCAGTTTCAGCTATCATTTGCCAATCCTAGTTCTCTACTCACAGGGGACAGGGAAATCAACTAGAAAGATAGGTTTTTATAAAACCACATCTTAAGTTCACACTGAAATAAACTGTTTTGTTTGCTGGGAGAAAATGCTTATGAATCATGATCTTCACATACCTGTGAATGTTCAACTTTCCCCTGCGTGAACAGGTCACATCACCAATACCTAAGACAGAGCAGGAAAACACTCTCCCTTACATGGTTGTTATGATATAACAGGGGATGCGTTAATTTATATAGGCAAAATTTACAAGATGACCTGCAAAAGTAAAATACCAGTTTTAGCAACTTTAGCAACAAACACAGAAACCCAAACCTGATTAATGTCAACCATGATATCTTCCATATATTAGGCCAGATAATTAAGATAAGTATCAAGGTCATTGGCTTTCTGGAAGAGCTCTTCTGTTTTCATGCAACCCAGTTGGTTTAAGCCAACAAACTCTTGGTCATCAATAACCTGTTAAACTTCCAGGAGGCCAGAATAACTATTTAAGCTAACAATTCTGATTTATTCTGGGATTGGTCTGCTCATAATATCAATGTTCAAGCAAAGAACTAATCTATCACCCCTTCAGGTCTACCTTAGCAAAAATGTTCCATTCTGCAACAGTCACCTCACTAAACTCAGCCCCAAGTTAGCTACCAGGTGTTCAACAGCAGGCTGGAGCAAAGAGCCAACCCACAAGGATCAAGCAAGTGCCTTTTTAAAAACTAATCTTAAGAAATTTCTCTACATGGCTTTGCAAAGTAAGCAAAAACCATGCCAAATAGTAAGAAAGGCACTTACTTGACTCCCACAGGCCAGCTCCACACTCTAGCAGCTAAGATGTCACTGGCATGGTACATGGAGAGTGAGGTAGAAACGATATCTTGCCAACCACTGTAGGAATGGTAGTGAAAGACCTAAAAGAACAGAAAAAAATAAGGTCAATGTCAAAGGTAAAGGCCCTCTTGAGCCTGCTAACATGGGTACTATAGTACATAATGCCAAATAAGAAAAAGAAGTCTGAAAAACCTTCTTTAGGTTATTCTTGGTTACCAGTTATTATAGTGACCCTTAGGACAAGAGGGTACTTCTAAAAGAATAAAAACTGTAACCTAGAATTAATCCAGATTGATTACGAGAAACTGTTATACTTTATTTCTCTGAATTATCACATGGTAAACCCAAGCAAACATAAAATTTGGGAACAACAACTCATAAACTAATACTTTCTCTCTTTTTTATATGGAACATGTCACAAATATGCATGTCATCCTTGAGCAAGAGCCATGCTAATCTTCTCTGTATCATTCCAATTTTAATATATGTGCTGCAGAAGTGAGCACATAAACTAATACTTATAGAAATACTCTTAACTACCTTTTTTTGTTGCTTTGTTTTGTTTTTATTTTTGCAGTGCTGGGGATGGAACCCAGGGCCTCATGCGCACTAGGCAAGTGCTGATCTATGTGTCCCCAACCCTTGAAATACTTTTATATTAAAGAAGAAAAAATATTTTTTCACCATATCTATAAAAAACTGATAGAACTCTAACGAATGATGAGGAAATAAGGGGAAAAAACCATGTTTTGATTAAAAGGAATTTTAACAAAAGACGCCTTGAGCTATTCAAATTCATTTACAAAACAGAGAAACCTTTGGTGCATTAAAAAAGAAAAAACATCCAATTCACTTGCCTAGCCATACAACTCTCTGGAATAGGGATTCTGTTTGAAAATGACTGGAGATCCTCCAAAACAAGAACAAAAATAAAAGAAGTCCTTTCCCATACCACTACCTTCTTTCCCCACACCTACACTATGCATGGGCTTTAAAAAAAAAAAAAAAAAAAAGTGTGACTAGCAAGAAAAACAACAATGAAAAAACAAAACTTGTTCTTAATTATTCTCTTCTATGTACTCATTCCTAAAAAAAAAAAAAAAAAAAAAAAAAAATCTTCCTTTGCTGGAGATCCATTCAGCACCCTTTCTCTCAAAACTACAGAAGAAACAAACAGGTCCCAGAGTTTAATTATTCTTGAGGCTCCAGAATCTATCCAAAAAAAAGAAAGCCAAAGATAATTTTTCATTCTCAATAAGTTTTAACCAAAAGACTATTCTTGCATGACCCATAATTCTAATATGCTTAAAACTGGCCACTCTTTTTAACAGACAATCTGGTGTTTCAAATTGCCCAGGTCCCAATTAATTTAATTAGAAGATACTCAGTGTTAATAGCATATCTAGCCAGACTACAATTTGAGTGCTTAAGTAACATTTTCTTCTTAATTTTGGCTGGTGTTTGCTTTGCCTTAGCTACCATCCCTGGAAAGCATCCCATTTATTAGTGTTTCCCTAGCTGCCTCAGCATTTCTGGTTAATGCACTGTATAGCAAATCATTTGGCGGGACAACCTGAATGAAGCTCTGCACTATGTATTCTGCAAAAATGCTCAAACCATTATCAAGGATGTTGCAAAAGAAAGAGAACAGCATGAAATCAAGAAGATAAAATTTATCAGAGATTGTCTTTTTAAAACAATAACTACAAAGTAAGAATAAACATGGATTAATATATGTTTATTATTAAAATAAATATTTATTTCACACCATCTCTCCTCTTTCCTAGACCTCATTTTTCCTCTGGCTCGCTCCATAAAACTACAACACAATTCAAGAACAATCTTTTTACCATACTAGGCACATATCCTTTTACAAACTAAGAAGATATCCAAATAGCAGATAATTCCACTCAAAAAGAAACAATGAAATTAATGCCAACAAGTTTCCATTCACAGCTTGTCTGCACTTGAAAAATCTGAGGATTTTAGTGGAGTAAACCAAGCTTTTGCTGCAGCAGCTCAATCCCTCATGAGCTTGCTGTATTACAGCAGATGCTATTCTGCATTTTGCACAAGACATATTCATCTGTGTAATGAAACATTACCCTTCTCTGCCTCCTCTGGGGGAAGTAAAAGGGTTTTCCCAGGATTATGATAAACGGGACTGCACACCAAAAAAGGAAATTGGCTTTTCTCAAAGTCAAAACAACATTCCTTTTCCAACTTAAAAAATGACATAACAGATTTCTCTTTCCTGTCCCTCAAAATATTCAGCTAAAAACACATTCAGACAACAGGAGAATGATTAAATACAGGGACTAAAGACAGAAATGCCACAGAGTAGTTAAAAATGAATGAACCAGAACCACATGTATCAACTAAATATTTTTAATATATTAAGCAAAAAGAATAACCTGCAGAAGGATACATAGTGTAATATCGTCTAAATAAAGTTGTAAAACACCTTTACAATACTATATAAGGTTTATAGATACAAACATATACAGCAAAAGGATAAACACATGCATGGAGAGTAAACACCAAAAATTTTTTTAAATGTTTAGTTGTAGATGGACACGATACCTTTATTTTATTTATTTATGTGGTGCTGAGGATTGAACCCAGTGCCCCACGCATATGAGGCAAGCGCTCTACCACTGAGCCACATCCCCAGCCTGGTAAACACCACGAAGAGAATGTTCCTCTGGGAAAGAGAACAGGAAACAGGACTAAGGAAGGGTACTTGGGTATACAATTACAGTGTTTAATTTCTCAAGCTAGAGGACATACATTATGTTACTCCACTTATTTTTATATAAATGATATACCTCATAATTTAAAAAGAAGAATTTTCCCTGGATATTTATCTGAACAGTGTAATTTCCTTTCCACCCCTAGAAGAAAAAAAAAACCTCTAGTAATAGAAGGCCTTTCCAAGTGTGCTCCTTTGAGAGCATGCTCATCAGCAATTTCTTCTGTCTTTTCTTCCACCAGTGCCATGATATTCTGATGCTGGCTGTGATGTGACCTTCAGATCCATAACTCAGGGCCACAGCTTGTCTCTGCTTTTAATCCACCCAGAATGCTCATTTTAGACAAGAAATCTATTATAGTTCTCTTTCATTCTCCTTTTACTGCTAACAGCTCTAGCAATCATTAAAAAGAAAGTCATTATACATATAAAGCTCACCCAACTTTGCAGCACTTGCTCATACTAAGAACCTGAATTCATTCCGAATCAAAGACCAATGCAGAGTAAGATATTAAAACTAAAGAAAGCACTGACTAGAGTTCAGCATTTCTATAAAAACAAATGAATTTTTCCACAATTCTGTAATGCCATATGTTATATTAAAGTCCTATTTTGCCATCTCGACTATGCTTGAACAATTTGTTTTGATGCTTAAGTCAGAACTGAAAAGTTTTTTATTTTGTTTAATGTTTCATTTTCTTTGGGGTTTAAAAAATAAAATAAAATATAGAGGGATGTGATGGCCAACATCTACTATCCCAGCTACTGAGAAGTCTGAGGCAGAAGGATCACAAGTTCAAGACCAGCCTCAGCAACTTAGCAAGACATTAACTCAAAATAAAAAACAGCTGGGGCTGGGGTTGTGGCTCAGCGGCAGAGCGCTTGCCTAGAATGTGCGCAGCCCGGGTTCGATCCTCAGCACCACGTACAAATAAACAAATTGTGTACAACTAAAGCAAATAAATAGATATTTAAAAAATAAAATAAAATAAAAACAGCTGGAGCCGGGCATGGTGGCGCACGCCTGTAATCCCAGCACTTTGGGAGGCTGAGGCAGGAGGATCGTGAGTTCAAAGCCAGCCTCAGCAATGACAAGGCACTTATCAAATAAGAGAGACCCTGTCTCTAAATAAAATACAAAGAAGGTCTGGGGATGTGATCCAGTGACCGAGTGTCCCTGAGTTCAATCCCCGGTACCACAAAAAAAAAATTTTTTTAAATAAAAAAATAAAAACAGCTGGGATGAAGCTCAGTGGTAGTATCCCTGGTTCAATCCCCAGTACCATTAGGAAAAAAAAAAAAAAAAAAGTACTAACATGTACACATGTAATCAGGTAGTTGTGGAAACACAATCACCACCAAAGTTTGTGATAAAAAATTCATTCATTTTTCCTGTCTATTCAGCAGCTTCTATCACTAGCCCCCCAAAATCAGAAGAGGACCAAGAGATACTGGCAGATTAACAGGGACATAAGATAGTGATCTTCTGTTTACAAGGGAAGAAAAAAAAAGAATTCCATCAAAAACAAATTTTTGAAAAACCTTCAATCTTCTCCTTATGTTTTACTTTTTCCACTACATTGAAACTTTCTTTAAATACTTTTTTTTAAAGTATTCTGACATCTGTATTCTATTTTAAAATAAAAAATAGGTTTTTATTACACTTAACCACTTGCCACACTTGCTGCCACAGTGCTGCTTCATGGCAGCTAGCAGAATTCTGGCAGTACAAGATACATACTACAGAAATGGCAGAATGGAAATTCAGAAGATTAGATAACCTCCCTGGGCTGGGGTTGTGGCTCAGTGGTAGAGCACCTGCCTAGCACGTGTAAGGCACTGGGTTTGATCCTCAGCACCACATAAAAATAAATAAACCTGCAAGGCTATTTAATCTTTCTTCAATCCCCAGTGGATATACAATACCATTATGAGGTATTTATTTTTATTTTTATTTTTTAAAAAAAAAAAGTGCATAAAGTATCTTTTTACCATACATGTACACAAGTAATCAGGTCAAGTTGCATTGGAAACACAATCCCCACCACCAAAGTTTGTGATAAAAAATTCATTCATTTTTCCTGTCTATTCAGCAGCTTCTATCACTAGCCCCCCAAAATCAGAAGAGGACCAAGAGATACTGGCAGATTAACAGGGACATAAGATAGTGATCTTCTGTTTACAAGGGAAGAAAAAAAAAGAATTCCATCAAAAACAAATTTTTGAAAAACCTTCAATCCAATTCTTCCTTATGTTTTACTTTTTCCACTACATTGAAACTTTCTTTAAATACTTTTTTTTAAAGTATTCTGACATCTGTATTCTATTTTAAAATAAAAAATAGGTTTTTATTACACTTAACCACTTGCCACACTTGCTGCCACAGTGCTGCTTCATGGCAGCTAGCAGAATTCTGGCAGTACAAGATACATACTACAGAAATGGCAGAATGGAAATTCAGAAGATTAGATAACCTCCCTGGGCTGGGGTTGTGGCTCAGTGGTAGAGCACCTGCCTAGCACGTGTAAGGCACTGGGTTTTGATCCTCAGCACCACATAAAAATAAATAAATAAATAAATAAAGTTAAAAAAAAAAAACACCTCCAAAAATCTATCATCGTTGGAAATATATATATGTAAAAAATCTAGAGTTGGCAGTACCATTTTCAAATAGTTCCTTTCTCTCTCTCTCCTGCAGTGTCCCGCACTGCCCAACCCCCACCAATACATGTCATGATGTTATTCTGTTTAATTGATTTTATACAAGCCACCCAATTAAACAATATGAAAGATATAAAGTGTTAAGTGAAAAAAGAAATGTAGGGCTGGGGTTGTGGCTCAGTGGTAGAGTGCTTGCCTAGCTCAGTGTGCTTGCCTAGCATGTGTGAGGTACTGAGTTCAATCTTCAGCACCACATAAAAACAAATAAAATAAAGAACGTTTGGAGCATGATATTCCCTTAAAAAAATGAAATGCATTTTATAATTAAAGAAGTAAGTTCTTCATGTTCTTCAGGTTCACCTAATCTAGCATCCTTATTTAACTGACAAAAATAGCAAGATTAAGTGACTTGTCCAAGATCAAATAGCCTTTTTTGTTTTGTCTTATTTTTGTTGTGGTACTAGAAGTTGAACTCAGGGCCTTGCACATGCTAGGCAATTGTTCTAATACTGAATTACACCCCAACCCCCAAGATCAAATAGCAAGTTAATGGGAGAGAGGGGAACAGAACTCAGATTCCTGACTATTACAACATATGTCATCTAATCCTCTTCAATTACTTTTATTTTGGTGGGACACACACACACACACACATATACACACCCACACCCCACTCACAAGTATCACCTCTTCATTTATTTATTTCAGAACAAACAAAAATTTTCTGTGATGGTACAGCAATCCTTTGCTCATCAGATTTCAAAAGGCTCACCAATTAAGTTGCAAATATAACCTCTCCTGGTAGAGTAGATATTGCAATGTCTTAAACACTTGTGGTTATGGAAAAAACAACTAATTTTGTATTATACTACCTAGAAGACTGAAGAATTTACGCATTCAAAACAAACCAATCTAGTAAGGTATCTAGATAATTAAAATGCTAGAGAATCACTCCAAATCATTTTATTTTAATGTTTATGCCTCTTGAGAGACTGGAGTGGTAGAAGCAATAGGAATCTCATATATTTACATTTCTAATGTAGAAACGAAGATTGTTAAAATTTTAGGAAGAAAAGGTTTCATACTTAGGAAAACCTACTTAAAACAAGAAAGAAATGGTGTCCTATTGCACAGTAGGGTGACTGTAGATAAATATATAATATTGCAATGTTTTGCCACATAGAAATAATAAATGTTTGAAGAGATGAATACATTTTTACACTGATTTGAATGTTACATAATGTATACATGTATCAAAGCATCACATAGTACCCCATTAATAGTATAATTTTATGTGTCAATTAAACAAATTAAAAAGGAACAAAAAGGTCACTATTTCCTAAAGTGAATCAAAACAAGTTTAGGCAATTAGAGCTCTTCATCAACTCATATATATATATATTTTTTTGCTTATGACTTTTTTTTAATTTATAGTAGTAGTATGTATGATAATTCATACTGCACATATAGAGCATCTTTTTACACAAAACAGTTTGTATACAAAGTATATTCACAGCATTCAAGTCTTCAATCATGCATTTAGAATAACGATACATCTTATTCAACCACTTTTTCTTTTTTTCCCCTCCATCCCCCTTGCTCCCTCCCTTCCCCTCCCTTCCCTTTGACCATTATAGTGTTCCTCTAATCCTCCTATGTACCCCGACCCAACAATACTGTGAACCAGCCTCCTTATATCAGGGGAAACATTCGGTATTTGGATTTTTGAGATTGACTGATTTCACTTAGCATTATACTCTCCAACTTCATCCATTTACCAGGGAATGCCATTATTTTATTCTCTTTTTATTGCTGTCAACTCATATATTTTAAAAATGGAGAGTTAACAAGAACAAAGTCAAAGAAAATTACATGAAAATAATTCTTTAATTAATGAACATAATATTAAGAGCTACTATACAAAGCTTTAGAAGACTGTAATATACAGAATACACTCCTTCAACAAATATTTGCTCAGTGTTTTTCATGCTGTGTGTACCTTTTCATACTGCTGCATAGATCTTCCAAATTCTATGGGGAAAGGGAGGGGAGGCGGGAACATGAGAATAAGATGGGCATCTGATTTGATATATAAATTTATAAAATCTCTTAAATATAATTAAAGCACAACAGTACATTTTAAAATATAAAATTAGAGGCATAAAAAGATAATAAAGCATTTTAACATTACTACAAAAATGAATACTTCAAAGAAGGTCAAGAAATAAAGTTTCAGTGCCTGAGTAATAAAGTCAGAACTTAAACTGAATTGCCCTTCTCCCTGGTACTAGCTAAGGAATAGTTATCAAGTTATCAAGATATCAAGATCAATAGATATCCAGTTATCAAGTTCTATCAATTTTATTTCTAAAATTTCTCTCTTCTTTATTCCCCTTTCTCTACCCCCAATGCTACTGTCCTAATTTGGGCATCTCTTGCCTGGTCCATTGAACTGCACCTAACTGCTCTCTCTGCTTCTTTGGTCTCATCCTTTCCACCCACCCCTCACACCTGTTACAGAGTGACCTACCTAAAAGCCTAAACCTAAATCAAGCAATTCCCCTGTTTAATTCTTCAGCAGCTCATCTACTGACAAGCAGTTTTTCAAACTGTAGCTTAAGTTGTAAAATCAATTTAGGGGGCATGCCCATCAGTATTTCTTTAACAAAACAGAATCTATATATGCTTCATCCATACTTTCTTGAGACTTTTCTTTAGTTTTACCTGCACATATACTGGATCCTGATGTAAAATGCAAAATGTACTTCTATGTGGGTTGAAAAACAATGGACATACAGAACAAAATTTCAACTCCTTTACAAGTTCCTTCACTATTACAGTCTGATTCCTCCCCCTCAGTACAGTGGTTAAGAGTCAGACTCTGGGGCCAGATTGTTTGGGTTGATATGTCAGGTGTGCTATTAGCTAGCTGTGTGATCCTGGACAAGTCATTTACTGTGTGTCACTTACCAACTGCAATCCTATTCAAATCATTTAAACAATCTCATCTGTAAAATAAGGATAATAACAGTACTCATGCCATAGGGTAAGGCAAGGGTTAAGGGAGATAAACAATGTAGAGCTTAGCACATTGTGTACTTGATATTTTTTTAAATATTTATTTTATAGTTTTAGGTGGACGCAATATCTTTATTTTATTTTTATGTGGTGCTGAGGATCGAACCCAGTGCCTCACACATGCTAGGCAAGTGCTCTATCACTGAGCCACAACCCCAGCCTGATAAATATTAACTATCACTGGTATAATTACTACTGTCCAGCCTAATCTCTATTCTTGCCCATATTCTGGTTGCATGTAACAAACTACTGTCTGCTTCTCAAATACATCTTACTCCTTCATGCCAACCACACTTTTCCAGTCTGCCACGTGCTATATTTTCTCATGTTTCAGCTCAAGCAATGTTTCCTCTGGTGAGGCCTTCCACAGCAACAACAGGGCACTCTGAATGCTTGTTCCCAGAGAGCCTCCATCAGGAAAAAAAAAAAAAAAAAAATCAGAAGCACAGCCAGTTACACTGTTTCACAATGTCCCCTGGCTAAACTGTGAAATTCTGTAGGACCAGCACCTAGCACAGTGTCTCATAAAAGAATGAGTTCCATAGATATTTTCTGAATTACTAACCCCAGGTTAGTAGACCTTTCCAGGTCTTCATTGTTCATCTGTACAAGAGTAGTACTTTGCCTGAAGGATTTTTGTGGAATACACTAGGAGTGATTTAAAAAAAAAAAAAAAGCATCTGGTATTCAAGCAATACTCACTAATTGCCAGGTTTTCTGGAATTCTTTAGCATTCCAAACTTAACAATCATGATCCCCATAAGGGATATACCTTAGACCCCACCCACCCCCACCATCCCCCCACCCCCACTACCCCCCCACCACTAGCCGGGCGCCCCCACCTGTGGGAGGCTGAGGGTGAGGAAAGAGATTTAAGAAACTCATACCCTGTCAGTCATGTGGCCCAGTGGTCGGACCTTGAGAAATAGTCAGTGAAAAGGACCTTGAGATCTCTTGGAAGACAACTGCAGTAGATACTTAAGAAACAAGGGTAAAGGCGCAGATGAAGAGGAAGGAGGACTCACACTGACACTCAGTATGGTACAGCTTTAGTTCTTGCCAGACCTCGGCTTAAATCCAAAGCCATTTGTCCTGTCCATCTTTGCATCCCTGGCACTAGAACAGCTCATGACACTTAGGAATAAAAGTGAACCTATATCATCCTCAATTTTCTCATCTATAAAACTGGGATAATAATACCTGTCCTAAGGTTATGATGAAAATTAAAAGAATAATGCCCTCAGATCTTAGATGCTTTCTTCTATGTGCCTGTATTTACAAAGATCAGGTAGTCCAAGCTAACAAATCTGCTCTCTTCTTATTTGACAAATTATCAGTCACATTAACTTTCTCTCAAGCTTAAAGCAGACATTAATACTCTTAAATGCCCTGTAACATTACTTTCTACAGATTAAGTAAGAAGCACAACGAGGGCTGGGGTTGTAGCCCAGTGGTAAAGTGCTTGCCTTTCACATGTGAGGCACTGGATTTGATACTCAGCACCACATAAAAATAAATAAATAAAATAAAATTATGTCCCTCTACAATTGAAAAAAAGAAGAAGAAGAAGAAGAAGCACAATAAAGACCTATCTTAAAAGGTAATAAAGAAGTTTTTGTAGGGTCTTGTTAGCTATAAGGCAATATAGTTCAGGACTGCACATTTTTACTGTCCTCTGGACAACATCATATACCCTAATGGGCACCTCAGCAATTTTCAAATGATTATTAAAAGAACTCCTCAAACAACAAAATGGATGATAAATGACAAGTTAAAAAATACGTAAAAACTGAACTTTAGTAACAAAGCATGAAAAGTAAACACTCCACTCGTTTAAGTTAATAAATGACTAATGTTGTTAAAAAAAAAAAAAAAAAAAAAACTTTGGAAAAGGCTATTATTTTTAAGAGAGGTGGCATAATGTAACGTCACATTATCCAGTTATTTCAGAACTGCATTAGAAAAAGTTTAGTTTTAGCCTGCTATTAGGCCCACTTGGTGATGTATAATTTACCAAGTTACATTTTAATCAACATAAAAGATTCAAGCCTATACATGGTTTGTGGGCCAACAATTCACTAATTAAAATTAATTTGCTTGAAGTCAACTTTCATTTTACACAGGCTGTCTTACTGCAAGCATTTAACAAAGTGCAATAAAATAAATGAATTTTTTCCTTTTGTTTTCAACCTGCAGAGGGCAGATTTTTTTTTTTTTTTTTTTTTTTTTTTTTGAACAGGTGTCAGCTTGATCTAATTCAGAAAGTACTTATCAAGACTGAGTTTGAGTTGAGGTACACAGGTAGAATGTTTGGATATGAAATGTTCCCCAAAGGGTTTGTGTTGAATCCTTAGCCCCCAGAGTAGCAGTAGAGCCTTCAGGGAGGTGACTGGATCATGGGAGCTCTAATTTCACCAATGGGTGAATTCTCTGATGAATTTGTATCTTAATGGGCTACTGGGAGGCAATGGAAACTTTAGAAATGGGGCTTAGTAGATTATTGAGGGCTGTATATTTTATCCCAGCTTTTCTGCCACCATGATATACTGTCTCACCACAGACCCAGAAACAATGAAGACAAGTAACTATGGGCTGAAACCACAAGCCAAAATAAATGATTCCTCCTTTAAGTTAATTTTCTCAGGTATTTTGTCAAAGCAATGGAAAGCTGACTAACACTGGTACCTACTCTAAGAATTTGACCCAAATTTACTTTTTAAAACCAGTCTTAATAGATTTTTAAAATAAATCGCAGTATTGTAACATTTAATAGGGAAATAACTAAGAAAACCAGATGATCAGTTTTCAGCTCTACTAGAGGCCATCACATCACTCTTGCACTCATTTCATCAATAGCCACTCTGAGCTCTAATTCTAGAATTCTGTAAAGTACACATTCTCCACAGTAACTTCTTCCTTTTCCTCAAAACATGTTATTCTAGTAAATCGAATATATCCATGAACCCTGATTGGACATTAATCAGTTGAATAAAGGATTCAAAACCCGAGACTGAGAAGCTATTCCAAGATATTAAAAGGTAATCTTTTTTTTTTTTAGTTGTCAATGGATCTTTTGTTTTATTTATACATAGTGTTGGGGATCGAACTCAGGGCCTCACACATGCCAGGCAAGCATTCTACCACTGAGCCACTACTCCAGCCCAGAAGGTAGTCTTAACCTTAATCACAGGAAACAAATAATTTTTAAGAAAACCTGTAGGGGCACAAAGCTAGAATGTGAAAAGAAATAAAAACAACACCCCAGCAGTTATTTTTTTTTGGGGGGGGGGGAGAGGTGGGGATGTAACCAGGGATTGAACTCAGGGGCACTCAACCACTGAGCTACATCCCAGCCCTATTTTATATTTTATTTAGAGACAGGGTCTCACTGAGTTGCTTAGCACCTCACTTTTGCTGAAGCTGGCTTTGAACTCACGATCCTACTGCCTCAGCCTCCCAAGCCTCTGGGATTACATGGGTATGCCACCATGCCTGGCTCCAGCAGTTATTCTCAAAATGGTATTAATGAAGTTCTTGTAGAAAGCTTTCATTTCAGCAGGGAGACAGCCCCCCAAAACAGAAAACAATTGGCAGTCAATGTATGATCTTAGACAACACCACTGTTATTGGTTTTGTTTGTTTTTGTAGTATTGGGGATTGAACCAAAGGCCTTGCATATGCTAGCTAAGCATTCTACCACTGAGTTACACTCCCACCCCCCACCCCTTTTTTTTTTTTAATAGTCTTACTAAATTACCCAGGCTGGCCTTTAACTTGTGATCCTCCTCCTGCCTCAGCCTCAAGAAGTTGGGATTACAGAAGTGCATCACAATGCCCAGCTTCCAATATGCCATTGTTAGTTTGTTTGGGGTTTGCTTGTCTGAGTACTGAGAATTGAATCCAGGGACCTTCTACCACTAAGGTACATCCATAGCCCTTTATTATTTTTTATTTTGAGAAAGGGTCTTGCTAAGTTGCTGAGGCTGGCCTTGACCTAGCAATCCTCCTGCCTCAGTCTCCTGAACTGCTGAGATTATAGGGATGTGCTGCTGTATTTTCTATTTAGGTTTCCTGTTAAAGTACTCCGAGTTCCATAAAAAGCTTGCAACAGTCCTTTGAGACTCAGAAAAATTCAAATAATCAGAATTTGTTGAATGCATCCAAGTTCATTCACTCAAATATTTTACAGCAAGGTTTTAATATGAATAAAAAGATGTTTGCTTCCTAAAAAAAAAAAAAAAAAAAAAAAAAGTCTGTTTTAAACGTATTTATCTTCACCCTCAAAATCTTATTATAGTAGAATATTAACAATAACAAATTTGGAATCTGATTCATGTATACATTTATAATAATCTGGGTAATTATCATACTTTTACTGACTATAGACAGAAAATTAGTGAACACTATAAAACTAATCCACCAATCCACTACAAAACTCTTTCCACCAATTTAACCTCAAGAAGTACAACATACAACCAAAGATAGCACTGGTAATACCAAGCTTAAAGCAATTACCCAAATTCAGCTACCTAAGCAATAGACTATTAAACAAGTTGAAAGGATGGGTAAGATATACATCTTTGTTTTATCTCCCCAGTAAGATAAGATGTCAACAAATGAAACATTTAGAGAACAAGACAGTGTCAATCTGCATCCTAAAGATAATAAAACCTATCAGAATTCAGAGAAGACAGAACAGAAAGGAAAGGGATTAAGAGTTAGGAATCACTGGGCATGAAGGTGCATATCTGTAATCCTAGCTACTCAGGAGGTTGAGGCAGGAGGATCCCAAGTTCCAGGCCAGCCTGAGCAACTAAAGGGCTGGGGAAAAGCACTCTTGGATTTAATTCCCAGCACCAAAGATTTTTTTAAAAAAAATAAGAGCCAGGAACCACACATATAAAGATTCAGACTAGAACTTATTGAACACACCTCTATTTAAAGGAATTTTAATCCCAGCTCTGTTTTTAATCACAAACATAATCTAAAAGGGATTCAAATGTTGGATTCAAAAGAAGTTGTAGCCGGGTGCATACCTGTAGTCCCAGCTACTCAGTAGGCTAAAGTAGGACAATCAAGAGTTTGAGGCCAGTCTGGGCAAAATAAATAACATAGACCCTGTCTCAAAATAAACCAAAATATGAGCTGGGCGCGGTGGTGCACGCTTGTAATCCCAGCACTTGGGAGGCTGAGGCAGGAGGATCCTGAGTTCAAAGCCAGCCTCAGCAATGGCGAGGCACTTAGCAACTCAGTGAGACCCTGTCTCTAATAAAATACAAAAAAGGGCTGGGGATATTGCCCAGTGGTTAGTGCCCCTGAGTTCAATCCCCGGTACCAAAAATAAATAAACACATAAATAAACCAAAATAGGATTTGCAGGTCAGAGTCTCTACCCTAGAATAGATATTAGAGGTTTGAGGAGGGATTAGGACTGATGAAGGCTGAAATTAAGCTACAAAAACTACATAAACTTTTAGTACAGATGTACAGGACACTTAGGGACAGTGCAGATATTGGCTTGAGTACAGTGGTGTATCTGTGCAGCAGAGGATCTGGCAAAGGAAGATTGGGTCAAACCATCAAAAACTCAATAAAGAACTAGGATTGGGGGCTGGGATTGTGGCTCAGCAGTAGAGCGCTAGCCTAGCTCGTGCGCGACCAGGTTCGATCCTCAGCACCACGTACAAATAAACGCATTGTGTACAACTAAAAGCAAATAAATAAATATTAAAAAAAAAAAGAAGAAGAAGAAGCCGGGCGCGGTGGCGCATGCCTGTAATCCCAGCACTTTGGGAGGCTGAGGCAGGAGGATTGCGAGTTCAAAGCCAGCCTCAGCAATGGCGAGGCACTTAGCAACTCAGTAAGACCCTGTCTCTAAATAAAATACAAAGAAAGGGCTGGGGATGTGACTCAGTGGTCAAGTGCCCCTGAGTTCAATCCCCCCGGTACCACAAAAAAAAAAAAAAAAAAAAAAAGAACTAGGATTGGTGTCAGGCAATGTAAACTCATTAAAACTTTCAGTCTAAGCTGAAACAGTATCACTATCAAAGCACTGCAAAGGATAAAGTAGAGCAGGACAGCAACAAACTATAACAGTACAATGACAGACTTAAGTAAGAGATTTAGTAATTCACATAGCAGTTGATCACTAGGAAATGCCAACAGTCAGACTGTCCTAATCAGAGATGAGACAGTTTGATTTAGCAAATAATTTTCAGCCCATAATGAAAGGCAGTTCCCCATGAAAATAGCAGCCACCTTCACTTGCCATACAGAAAGGCAAACAGCAAATATTTTATAACAGTCTCAGTTACAGTCACAATCTGGACAGCAATAACAGGTTCTTCACACAGGAAGGGAAAAATTATACTACATGGTGCTAAAAATATTGAAAAAGCCACTGTACCTTTACTCCCATTTACTCAGTTGAAAGATTTTTTAAAGCTGAGTACAGTGGCACATACCTACTGTCACAGCTACTTGGGAGGCTGAGGCAGGTGGATCTCTTGAGCCCAGGAGTTAGAGGCCAGACTAGGCAACATCTCAAACATCTAATGGTCACCACCTCAAAAAAATAAAAATAAAAAAGGCCAGGCATGGTGGCACACACCTATAATCCCAGCTACTCACCAACAATCTCATCTACTCAGGAGGCTGAGGAAGGAGAATCACAAATTCAAGCCAGCCCAGGTAATGTAGTGAGACTTTGTCTCAAAAAACAAAAAGGGCTGGGGATGTAGCTCAGTGACAGAGCACCCTGGGTTCAATTCCCAGTACTTGGGGGGGGGGATAATGTTTTAATCATTAAAAGATGTTTTAATGGGGGTGAGGGGTGGGAGAAGGTAAATTATGTTTCTAACTTTGCAATTGCATTTACCAATCAGCTGAACTACTGTATTGCATTGAACTCATTCTCCAAACTTAGAAAAGATGCATTTCCAAAAATATTACAAAAAATTAAGCAGTACTGTAGTAGATTGTGTCCTCCCTGCTCTAATTTACCATACCTACTACAGCAGAACAAAAGTGGCACAAGTTGGACTTGTGATCCAGGCCAATGCAGAGTGCCATCTGCTGCACACACACAGGATGTCTCCTATGCAAGAGTCAACCTTAGTGTGTCTCATGTACCTTTTTATAAGAACATCTATTCTTTATAGACCCACATTCACCTAATACATGTGCTTCAAATCACATCTACTAACGGAATTCCCACTCAAGAGATTTTGAAATACCGATAATTTTGTAACAATTAGTTAATTTTATAAGGGAGGTCAAAGATGGAAAGGAACAATTGTAGTTTATAATAAAACAACACAACAAGGAGGTCATAATATCTGGGTGCGTAGGAGTCCTAGAACTATTACGTGTCAGCTATGTTAATCTTAGCCAAGTTTCTCCCCTTTCTGGGCCTCAATTTCAAACAAGAAATATCAAGAATTTAATCTCTAGCAGATACTTTTCAAATTGTCTTGTGAGGAATCATAGAATATCAGATGGAGACAGCTGGTCACATGATGATTTCAGAGCAATCACAGAAAAACTGAAAATTCATTTACACATTTTAAATAATAAGCTTCAACTTTTTTCAAAATCTTTTTTCAAATTCTAAGTTCATTTACAAGTCACCATTCCCATGACAACACTTCTGTCCTTCAGAAATAACACTTCATTGTAAATGTACTTTCAGTTACAAATTCAGCACATCAGTTTTACCCATCCCAGAATAGCACAGAAGAACACTTTCATGAAGTATCCCCACAAGGAAGACACTCAGAGCCTGATGGATTCACACAGTAGAAAATCTATGAGGCACAATTTAAAAATGCTACATAAATACCACACCCAAACAGTATTAAAAACAAACTGTGTGAAGTCATACAATGTCTTATCAAAAAACAGAGAGAGAAGCCCGGTGCGGTGGCACATGCCTGTAATCCCAGCACTTTGGGAGGCTGAGGCAGGAGGATCACGAGTTCAAAGCCAGCCTCAGCAACTCGGTGAGACCCTGTCTCTAAATAAAATACAAAAAAGGGCTGGGGATGTGGCCCAGTGGTCGAGTGCCCCTGAGTTCAATCCTGGTACCACAAAAAAAAAAAAAAAAAAAAAAAAAAAAAAAAAAAAAAAAAAAAAAAAAAAAAAAAAACAGAGAGAGAGATAACTTGGGTAGTCTTTAAATAGTTTGGGAGAGAGAGGAATGCAATCAGATTTTGGGGTTGCCCTATGTTTTGAAGAGAACAAAACACATAATTCAAGGCTATGAAACACACAAATCTAAACTGAACTAAAGAAAAGCTCGGCTCTCACCCAAAAGCTTCAGCAAAGCAACATGCCTGTATGCCAAATATGAAAAAGTGCAATTTTCTCACAGGAATGAAGATAGGGTCCATAACTATGACTAATAATAGCAATACTATCTTGCATTTGCAGAACATCAGTTCTTTTCATAGCTCTTTCAACAATTTATGCTATCATGGGTCTAAGGGTGTCTTCTCTGAGAACTTCCAGTTATTTACTCTTAAGAGCTATATGATCAGAACAAGACAGGTGATGTGTTTGTTGAGAGCTGAAGGCACTAGTTCCTCCCATTAAGCTGTCTGCAGTGATCATTACCTACCACACTACACGACTTAGCCCTAGGAAATAAAATCTACACTCATTCTCTCAGAGCTGGCCAGAGCCCAACACATATGGGTCTAGAAAGTCCAAAGGAAGGGAACCTGCTGACTTGTTAGGTCAAGAACTCCCTGCCAAGTTGAGCTTTTGGAAATTAAAAAAAAGAAAGAAAGAAAGAAATCTCTCACGCTCTCCCTCCTACCCACCCCTCCCGCTCCCCGCACACACCCTAAGGCTGTTCAAATAGAAACTCCCTTTCATTGCCAGCCAATGAAACCCAGCAGTAACTGGTTAATACAACCACCAAATCTCTGCCTATGTGAACAACTTGTCATATTCTCTTCCCCTGTGCCTGCTACCCACCCTTCCTTCTTCAGGCACTTGTGAAGCTTAAAAACCAGCCCTCGAAAGAACCACTGAGGACCTTTAAGGACCCGAGGGGATGGAGCTTGTCTCCTGAAGCAATGCAGCATCCATCTCGAGGAAGCTAGTCCCCGTGCACACACATATGCAGGAAGTCAGAGAGGGGGGATAAAGTTTGATTTTCCTTCTTGGCCGTTCCCCTAGGGCAGAGAGGACGAGCGAGCAGCCCCGCTGGGGTCCTGGGTAGCTCTCCGGGGACAGTTTCCAGCAGCATGGCACTGCCACTCTTCTGACACATACACAAGGCAGCCGCGGCAACTTAGGACACCCCAACCCGCCAAGAGGAGGAGGGACAACTTGCACGGGGCTCAGTTCGGAGCATTGGGGCAGAGCTGTTAAGAAAGAAGGAGGGAGGGACCGAGAACAGAGGCGGGTCAGGGAGAGGTTCAAGTCCCGTCCCTTCCCCGCCCTGGTGTCCCCAGTCCTGCGGGAACATCCCCGCCGTCGCCCCTCCTCCTCCTCTTGGCTTTCCTCCCGCCCGCCCTCCCTTCCTGGTCGCCGCCGCAGGCGCCTGAAGGGCACGGCGGCTCCTCGGTGCCCAGCAACCTCGGGAACGGCCGGGAGTTGAGGTAACTCGCCCGCTGCCCCGGCGGCCTGCCCGCCGGCGGCTCCGACACGGCAGCGCCGCCCCGCCCTCCCCGGAGCCGCCCGGTGCGCTCGCTCACCGTCCGGTGGTGCTGCTGCTGCCGGTGGCGGCTGACCGCCAGCCCGGGGAAGCAGCCGGCAGTCAACGCCCCGCAGCCGCCGGCGCCCCCGCCGCCGCCCCGGGAGGAGAGGAGCAGCAGGAGCGATCTACCTGCGGCGGCCGCCATCTCTCAACTGGAAACGGCGCCGACCCAGGCAGCGCAGCGGACGGCTGAGGCGGAGCTAAGACCCGCCACTCACCGACCCCGGGCCAACTACCGCCCTTGACTGAGTTGATGAGGCGGGGCTTCCTGCAAAGCCCAATAGACCGGCGGGAGAACCACACTTGAGGCTGCCTGTCACTTGCAGAGTTACCTATTGTGGGACACAGTCAATTACAGGCAAATTCTAGGGAACCGGTAATTGGCACCCGAGCCCCTCATAATAGAGCAATAAGAGATGACAAGTTCGATTTGGCTAATCTTCACCAAGGATAGAGCTATGAGAAGGGTAACTAGGGAAATAGACGTCTATGCAAAGCTTTGTTCCAAGTTGAATTGTGAGTATTCTAAAGTTGGCAAATGGGTACCAAATTGATAACCATTAACTAGGTATACTATAACTCTCAACGACATGCCCAGAGTTAGAATTCATAATTGGTAGTATTTGGATATGCTGAAATTAACTTCACATAATAAAGTGCTCTGATGACTGTGATGTGTAGCATAATATAGAAGGAATAGAATGATTGCAATACCGAAGTCGCAGAATGAGTACATGCCAACAGACTGTACACACTTCAAATGCTCATTTTATTTTTACGGCATCTTTATACTGATATTCTCACATTCTTAGGAAGCAGCACTCTCTGTTTCCTACCATACTTGACCCAGTGTGCCTTTTTTAAACTATAGAAACAACCAGTTGATAATGTAATAAAACCCATGTAAAGATTTTTAAGAGGAGTTTCATAATTCTGCTGAAATAGTCTTTGGAATAACTATTAATCACTTTCTCTTGAAAATATTTCTTTCTGCAAGAAAAAAGTTCTTAATAAGGGCTCAGAATTTTTTTTTTTTTTTTTTTTTTTTTTTTTTTTTTTTTTTTGTGGTACCGGGGATTGAACCCAGGGGCACCCGACTACTGGGCCGCATCCCCAGCCCTTTTTTGTATTTTATTTAGAGACAGGGTCTCACTGAGTTGCTAAGTGCCTCGCGGTTACTGAGGCTGGCTTTGAACTCGGATCCTCCTGCCTCAGCCTCCCAAGTGCTGGGATTACAGGTGTGCGCCACCGCACCCAGCTGCCTCAGAATTTTCTCAGAAAATACTTCCTTGCTATGTGCTTATTATTACGATCTGGTTAATTCTCATACCTCCTTTTAAAATCTGAAGCAGAAAAACAGTTAAGAAAGCAAATACAAGTATTATCCCAAATTCTGGAAAACTAATTTGTAGAATAGTCTTAAGTGAAATTAAAACAAAAATTAAAAAAAAAACATAAAGAAAATTTTACCACTTGTTCTAATAATATTCTTTAAAGTTTTGCCTAAATGGTACTTTCTTGGTCAAGAATAACAAAATAATGAAATGGAACCTTTCCTTTAATTCTTAAGCCCAGCCCTAGAACAGTAAAACGATTGGCTTCTCTGGGCGAAACTATCATGCCACTTACCCAAAAAGATTTATTGCCCAACAAGTGGAAATGAAAACTTAGAAATGAGCACTCCATTCAACAGCTGCACAAAATAACACCCTCTCTCCACCCCACCCCATGTTGGAAATCCTTGACATTCCTGGAGCACCTTCAGTTACATTTTCCATCTGTCTATATTTATCCCAACTGCATTCTATGTATTTATCCATGCTGTGCCATTTTTCCCTTCTCTTTCATCCCTTCACATCTTCTTACTAAGATCATCACAGATTTTAATTTCATTTTTGTTTCCGTGCCTTTGACAACTCTGGTAATGAACCAAGATTGTTCCTTCCATCCCTACTTTGTTTTTGAGAAATTTTACTGTAATTGCCTTTCTTCTGTTGGTTTCCAAGTATGGAATTTATGTGTCACACACATACAGATCACTCTAGAGATAATATATTCATAAAGAATGGCAAATTACAGGCTAGGGTTGTGGCTCAGCGGTAGAGCGCTCGACTAGCATGTGCACAGCCTGGGTTTGATCCTCAGCATCACATAAAAATAAAAGGTATTGTGTACAATTAAAACAAATAAATAAATATTTTTAAAAAGAATGGAAAATTAACCAAATACAAAAAAAAAAAAAACTTTAAAAATCATTACTTTATTATTCAACCATTTGAAAAGGAACTATCCACCAGGTGCAGTGGTACATCCCTGTAGTCCCAGCACTCGGGAACTTGAGGCAGGAAGATTGTAAGTTCAAGGCCAGCCTCAGCAACTTAGCAAGACCCTCACCAACTTAGTGTGTATATATATACATACATATATATATACACATATATGTGTGTATACATATACATACACATGTATATATTATATTTGCCTAGTTCCTGTGATCTTTTCTGTCCTTTTTCTGTCAGTTTTTCTGGATCACAAGTATCTCTAGTCATTATAGCTGAGAAGGGCTCAACTACTCTTAAACCCCACTATATATTGTTTCCTATTTATATCTGTATTTATTCTTACTTCATTCATATTATATGTGTGTATGTATATACAAATATATAATTTAGATAATGATTTCTGGAAGAATTAACAGGAAAACATGTTACCTCTGGGAAGCTTTAAGGGATCACTACCCTCTTGAGTGCCTTAAATTATTCCTATCTGCGTATTATTTTTATGGTTATAAAAATAGAATCAATAAAACCACATGGTTGCATAATTGTTTCTGTGTCCATTCTTAAAAACAGATTGCACCAGAGGCAATGGTGCATGCCTGTAATCCCAGTGACTTGGGAGACTGAGACAAGAGGATGACAAGTTCAAAGCCAGCCTCAGCAATTTAGCAAGGCCCTAAGCAACTTAGTGAGACCCTGTTTCAAAATAAAAAATAAATAAAGGTCTGGGAATGTGACTTAGAGATTAAGCACTCCTGGGTTCAGTCCCTGGTGCCAAACAAACAAACCAAAAAATAGAGTGCTCAGTAATAGAGTATTTGTCTAGCGCGCACACACACACACACACACACACACACACACACACACACACACACACACAATTAAGCTAAAACTAATCAGATCAGATTTCCTGGAGCATGAAACTTTAACTAGGTTCCCTACTAAAATGTACACTGAAGTCAGCCCTCAAGTATGACTCAACTCAATGGAGTATTTGCCTAAGCATTCCAGAATAGCTAGGGTAGGTAGGTGATGCACACGGTTCATTGACGTGAGCCAGAAAGCATAAAGGAATTTGCTCAGAGGTCTGGAAGCTGTGTTTCATGGTTTACCAATAATGTAGATTATTCTTCAAGTGAGATCAAGCAGCTCTTAAAGAAGAACATAGTGTATGAGTGGAGAGGGCAAACGGAAAGGATGTAGCTTCCAGATATTTATGCTGAACCACAGCCTATGCCTGTTTGGTAGCTATTCTTCCTCCACTCTTTTTCCAGATATCATTATTCCCATTTCTCTGCACCTACCCATCGGCAACCATCTCTCTATCATTAGTACTCGTGTTCCCAAGATTTCCTAGTTCCTGGGATCTTTTCTGTTAGCTTTTCTGCATCAAAAACATTTCAAAGCTGGGTGCAGTGGTGCACGCCTGTAATCCCAGCACTTGGGAGGCTGAGGCAGGAGGATCGCAAGTTCAAAGCCAGCCTCAGCAATGGCGAGGCACTTAGCAACTCAGAGACCCTGTCCCTAATAAAATACAAAAAAGGGCTGGGGATGTGGCCCAGTGGTCAAGTAGTGCCCCTGAGTTCAATCCCTGGTACCCAAACACACACACACACACACACACACACACACACACACACAAAACATTTCTAGTCTGTATAGCTGAGAAGGGCTCAACTACTCTTACACCCCATTACATATCTTTTCCTATCTTTATCTATTCTCACTTCATTAAATACACAAAAACACACTCATTTTTTCCTTCCACATTTTTATTTCTCTTCTTTTCCTCCTCCATCCCTCCATTTTTCTCTAACATATACCCACTTGAGATCTAAGATACATTTACATATTCCCTTTACAACTTTTTGTGTTGCAAGAGGCACATGTCTTATTCTCCAAAGGATGACTGATTCCATGTTCATCTTATAACTCAATGACCCTATAATTTAATGTCAATTTAGGACAGGAACATCCAATCTTTAAGTCTTTTCTGTAAAGAGCAGAAGTTGAGTTGGGAAGGGCAGGGCTTGTTTAAATAGGATCGTCTTTGTTCATGTTTTTCCAGATCTGAAAGGTGGTGGCAGCAAACTTGTGTGACCTTTGCTACCTACTGGACTTTTGGTTCTTGAAAGTCTTTTGTTACAAACTGAAGTGATCCAAACAGGACACTACTTTTCCACTCAAATAAACCATACCCCCTAAGTGCATAGGAATTCAGTTCACATTCTTATGGAACCCAACACCAACCCATTCCAGAGTATTCCAAAATGTCAAAGACAATAAGAACTTTCCTTGACAGGACTGAACAGAATTCCAAACTGATAAAGTGGCTCACCTTTCTCATCAATCTCCTCACTACATACCTACTCTCCATACCCTGAACATTCCCCCAAACTAACAACCTCCAACTTTTTGCTCCTTACTGCCCCTATAACCATCCATCCTACTCTGCTTTTTTGTTGTTATTGTTGTTGGTGGTGGTGGTGCCGGGGATTGAACTCAGGGGCACTCGACCACTGGGGCCACATCCCCAGCCCTTTTTTGTATTTTTATTAGAGACAGGGTCTCACTGAGTTGCTAAAGTGCCTTGCCATTGCTGAGGCTGGCTTTGAACTCGCGATCCTCCTGCCTCAGCCTCCCAAGTGCTGGGATTACAGGCATGCGCCACCGCGCCCGGCTCCTTACTCTGCTTTTGAATACCATCTCAGCCTCCTCTGAGTCCAGTGTCCACATACAATTAAACTTTCCTCCCATGTTCTGGTAATTTGTTGTTTGACCCTCCATCAGAGTTGTTTGTTACTGTATCTGGGCTGCTCTGTGAGATCTGTCATATCCTATGATTATTAGACCTATTTGATCAGCCTAATTTGGTGGGCTGGGCCACAACTCCCTTCTCTCACCACTTCAAGTATATTTTATATCAGCATTATTTATGTTACTATCTTTCTCCTACAGAGCTCTTCTAGGTTAGAATAACATGATTGAAGCTAACTCTAGATTATGACAATTACTCCTTAGATTTTTCTCTTTTGCACAATACATACATTTACAGGAAACTCCAATGCTGATATCTAAAAGAATTTCACAAAGTATGACAGTTTAAAAAAATAGTTTTGAGGTGATACCTAACCACGTGCATCTGCCTACTTCAAGGTCAGATACATCTTCATATTATGCTGGATTTGGCCCAAATTTCAGCCCCTCTGAAACTAAACTAACTTACTATCAAAATGCTATATGTGTTCTCAATTTTTATATAATGTATAGAAGCTTCATCAGTACTTATTTACACATGAACACATAAGGATTATGGAGCCAGGCGCAGTGGCGCACTCCTGTAATCTCAGCACTTGGGAGGCTGAGGCAGGAGGATCGCAAATTCAAAACCAGCCTCACCAATAGTGAGGCACTTAGCAACTCAGTGAGACCCTGTCTCTAATAAAATACAAATAAAGGGCTGGGGATGTGGCTCAGTGGTCAAGTGCCCCTGAGTTCAATCCCTGGTACCAAAAAAAAAAAAAAAAAAAGGATTATGGGATATGGATTGCAGTTGGCGGGAGGCAAGGGGTGGAGGAAATGTGGGCGGGAGATTGGTCATTGCCAGTTAACAACAGGTGCGAACATTGCTCTTTAAATTTAGCCACTGCACTTGGCATCTTGTCTCTCAGCCGTCACTTATGGCAACCACTGCTGATTTGGAAAGGATCAAAGAAAGGATGACAGAAGGGTCATATGTATTAAAAGACAGGAAAAAAAATCCTTAAATAAAATCTCTTTTATTTAATAAAAACTAGCCTATGGAATAGAAAGTGTAAAGACAGCTTAAAGGAAGAAAATTATTCAAACAGATGATAATCATTAACAAATTGTTCTTAATTAAGCACTTTAAGAGCCATTCAGCTGCCAAACTTGGGAGCAAAATTATCAAAAATTTGCTGGAGGTTCAGAAAATAACTACCATTAATCTAAAATTTGGAGGAGGAAGACAAGACATAGGTGAATAAAATTCATTCTTTCATTTACTCAGTCAAAATAAATAAATAAATTGAATGCTTAGTGGGTACTAGGCAATACATGACAGGAGGAATTTTCCAAAACTTGCATGCTTTATAACATGTATTTCTTTTTCTGAAACATTCATTTAAACATCCTAACCCTGACCTTCAATGGAATGAATTTGCTGGGTGTGGTGGTGCACACTTGTAATTCCTGTGATTTAGGAGGTTGAGATAGGAAGATTGCAAGTTCAAGACCAGCCTCAGCAACTTAGTGAGACCCTGTCTTAAAATTTTGAAAAATTTAAAAAAGGTATGGGGATGTGGCTCAGTGGTAGAGTCTTCCTAGGTTTAATCCCCAGTACCAAAAAATGGGAGGGGGATCAATTTTTCCTATAACTTTGCATACCAATATTTACATATACTTTGAAAGAATGAAAGTTCCCTTGAGTAGTCTCTGAGAATTAACATAATTTAAATTTAAAACATCTACCAATGTAATAATTACCCCATCCAACATTGCTAAGAAGATGTAATAGGGTACAATTCTATTTAAATGGTTTTTAGATAATTCACTGCTTAGAATTTCAACTAAACTTTAGTCCTTGGGAATGATAAAAAGACATTGTGGTACTTTTTTCATGAGTTGCTTCGTTAAGATGTGTATCTTAGGTTAAACCAGATTCTTAGGGTTACTCAGCATCAGGGAGAATAACCCAATAAGGGTAACAAAATTTAAGTGGGTTTATGGCATGTATAGATGCCATTACTTTAAGACCCCAAAGCAATTAGTCATGTTCAATAGAAGTAATCTATTCAATCAAAACCTTTGTTTACTGTCAAGAGAGAAAATTTTCACATAAAACCACTGAATTCTAAAAGCCAAGATAGCATATGACACTCAATTTACAAATACTATTATTACTTACCATAATATACAACCAATTAAGAGGATTTGAGAAAAATTATACAGATTTGAAGCTGGGTGTGGTGGTGCATACTTGTAGTCCTACCTACTTGGGAAAATGAAGCAGAAGAATCACTTGAGCTCAGAAGTTTAAGGCCAGTAAGGGCAGTAAGTAAGACTCCTGTCTCAAAATAAAATAAAAAGGGCTGGAGGCGTAGCTCAGGGGTAAAATGCCTGACAAGTATGTACAAGGCCATGGGTTCAATTCTCATTACCACAGCAAGAGAGAGAGAGGGAGAGAAGAAATAAATTCATTATTTCAACAAATAAGGCTCTATCCTAAAAGAGTTTAACATGTAATAATAAAGAGATTAGGAAAGCAGGAGGGCACTTAGCTGAGACTTGAGGATCAGGGAAAGCACCGCCAGGCAAGCAGTATTTGTTAAGAGCTGAACAATCAGAAGGAGTAAATGGCAGAGGGAGCCTACTGAGATGTGATACCAGAGATGCTACAGAAACAGGTTATATAGAATTTTATTAAGGAATTTGAACTTTACCCAAAGAGAAGTCTTAGAGGGTTTTATAAATGGGGGACTGAGAGAGATATGAGGAACTCTAGGCATGAAATGCCAGTGGTATGGGTTGTAGAATTAGCTAAGGGAAAATAAAGAATAGAATCATTTGAGACATATACGATCAAAAGGTATTATTGATCCTGTACAACACAGTCATTATAGTTAATAACAACATATTGGACTTTTGAAAATGCGGACAGTGGATGTTAAGTGTTCTCACCACAAAAATAATTATGTGAGGTAATACATGTGTTAATTATCTGAATTAAGCCATTCTATGCTGAATATATATTTCAAAACATCATGTTGTATGTGATAAAGACATAATTTTATCTATCAATTTAAGAAAGGTATTGGTGGGGTTGGGATTGTAGCTCAGCGGTAGAGCGCTCGCCTGGCACGTGCGCAGCCCGGGTTCAATCCTCAGCACCACGTACAAATAAACCCATTATGTACGACTAAAGCAAATAAATAAATATTTTTTTTAAAAAAAAGAAAGGTATTGGTGATTGATGAGGATATGGTGGGGGAATGGATGGAACAGATTAAGGAGGAAGATTTCTAGGTGTTTGCTTGGGCAAGTGGGTGAATGTCATATGCTAAAAGAGGAATAAATGATTTGTTGGAGAAAGAGGATGAGTTAGGTTTTGAAATATTGTTTATCAGATGCCTTGAGATATCCAAGCAACAATACTCATCAGAGAGTTAAGTGTTTGACTCTAAGTCTCTGAAGGACATCCAGGATCTAGAAATAGATGTGAGAGTCATCAGCCTACAGACAGTTGGTAACTGAAGTCATAGGAGTGGACAGTACCACCCAGGAAGACAAGAAGATCTAAGACATTAGTTTCATAATTAATAAATGTGTTTAACAAATAGTTGATTTGATTAAATGAATGAATAAATAAAAACAAAAGAATGTAAGAGGCACTTTCAACATTTGCACCAGCATTTTTTCAGGTACTAATAATCACTGGCCTTGGATAGCTTGTGATTATGGGTTGTTCTGTTTTCAAATTTTTTCTAGGTTCTAGAAGAATTATTTAAATTTGTCTGCAAGAGAAATTTATTTCATGACAATGACAACATGTGTAAAGTTTCCAGACTGAGTTATATTACTTCAGGAAGAAGAAAGCTGACAAACCTGACCAAACTCATAATTAATGCTCAATAAGTGTGTGTTCAAAGAGACTTATGGAATGAA
This sequence comes from Tamias sibiricus, assembly GCA_025594165.1. Taxonomy (NCBI): domain Eukaryota; kingdom Metazoa; phylum Chordata; class Mammalia; order Rodentia; family Sciuridae; genus Tamias; species Tamias sibiricus. The sequence goes on along the minus strand of CM046663.1, from coordinate 119,257,805 downwards.
TCAATAAATGCATAAACAAAATACATATTCCTATTCTCTCATAATAGGGAAAATTACAGGGCCTCTATTATACTACTCTTATGTTCGTTGAGTTACTTCAATAAGAACAACATAGTAATTCAGTCCCTAGGGCCACTAAATCAAAGGAAGTACATTCTAAACTAGTATGGCTGCTTGGACACATTGGCAGATAACTGGGGTGGTACATCCAACAACAAACTCATGTACAAAATACACAAAGAAATACAAATCAATAAGAAAAAGGCATTAACCCAATAGAACAGCAGGCAGTAGATTTGAACAACCAGTAAACAAATTGGAAGGTGCTTGACTTCACTACCAGTCAATGAAGTACAAACTAAAAACCATCAGAATGGCTTAAATGAAAGCAATTAAACAAATCCCACTAATATGTGTAATTATAATGTACCAATAGAAATGTAATAAATAAATAAATTATATGAAAGAGATGACAAATACCAAGTTTTGGCAATAATATTAGACAATCATAATTCTTGCATGTTGCTGGTGGGAGTACAATTGATAAACACTATAATCGGTCATAGAACAGCCAGGAGACAGATATCATAACAGAACAGAACAACTTAATATAAATAATTATTAATGAGGATCCCTTCTCTAAGTTTTAATAATTCCATCCATTTCCCTTTGTTTTCTCAGCCTTAGAAGTTATAGCTGCTTCTAGCAATTGTGGATGTACAGCAACAGGGTTTTAAGATTAAAACTGCACAATTTTTATATCCTAGTAGCTGGCAATAACCTTCCTATCCATTGTGGGAATAAGTCAGACTTGGAAATTTTTCTGAGAAACTACTCTATGTACATGAGAGGGATAAGTGAGCTACTAAATCCAAAACTGGACAAATTTCTAAAATAGAAGTTTCTATTACAAACATAAAAAGACAGATTGAAAGATAGAAATAGCACCTTGGAAATAACAGAGTCCTATTCTGTGATCAGACCAAAAAAAATTGAAGGCGGCCCTTCAAAGTGAATAACTCGGCCAGGAACAAGAACTAATTTAATAACAGAGCTAGGATGAATAACACCATCACCAAGTACTAAGGACTTAACTAAGTATCAGGCACTGTGCATTGTGCTGAGTACTTTTATATAGTTTAACTCACTTAATCTTCCCATCAACATTACAACATAGGTTTTAGTATTCCTCTTTCCTGATGAAACAGTGAGGTTAAGTAATTTGTCCATATTCACTACCCATACTCAGAATAAAGGATCCCACCAACACCATGAAAAGTACCCTGACTTTCTGGAATCCACACTCTCCACATGCAATCCAACCTAATTCTCTTAATACTACAATTTAGCATTGCTTTGTGTGTATGTATGTGTGTTGCTGGAAATTGAACCCAACACCTTGCATATACTAAGCACACACTCTACCACTAAGCTACATCCCCAGCTCCAGCTTTGTTTTTTTTTTTTTTTTTTTTTTTTTTTTCCTCCCAGGCCATTCAGCTTGTAGTGGGAAAAAAGAAACATAGGTTAGAACTGAAAAAAGACTTGAAAGGTTCTCTAATTCCATCTTTAGGTCCACGGTGAAGTCACTGAGGTCTAAGATCATAACCAATTTTCCTAAGGCTGCAAAGCTGTTTAGTGGGGGAGGCAGGGCTGTAATCCGAGTTTCCTAGCTCTCAGGGCGGTTCTCTTTTTCCTATACCACAAAATCTGCCCCTCCTACATTCTGTTCTTTCAGAGGGTGTGTTAGTATAGGGTCCAAAGTTCTTGTTGACTCTGAAGGGACTGGCCCATATGACACAGGAAGGGTTGGTCATTAAATGTATAACTTGTACTTCCTGATCTGTATCCAATACCAATTATACACAGGCAGGTACTATGTACTGAGCTGAAAAGTCCCCTCTATTTTCAAACTGCTTTTCTACGTTATCTTTGCCTTGATGCCTGAAACCCTCAATTGTTTGCTCCCTTGGAATAGAACACTGGAAATCTCTGTTGAAATGCCAACGGACAGTAAAACTAAGAAAGGTCTTGTCGATACCTTAGCTGGAATTTATTAATGCAATCAGCGTTCATCTACTGGAAGAGTCCTCAAGACTCTGGAGAGATTAGGCATGACAAGATCACAAGGTACAAGATGTCCTAATAGGTGTAAGGTAGGCTAGAGTGGGAACTGCAGTGAGAGGCTATGGCTATGTGAAGCCATGGGGAAGATTGAAAATAAGGAAGTGGTACAGAAATGGGGGTAGGGTGGAGGGGGAACCCAACACCTTTGTACAAATTAGAAAAAGAAGTCCCTCTGAGCATCTTGGAGAATGGAGTACATACTCAGTTTCTACGCCATGCCCCCTTGTATGCTGAAGGACCATCTATGACAGACTCCTATCAAGCACACACATCATGTTGATAACTGCCTGTCACCTTTGCTGTTGCTACTCTTTTCCCAAGATCGTCATAGAAAAAGAGAAGGGAAGTAACCCAGTACCTGTTGCAGGCCTCACTGAATTTATAGAGGTCCTACTTTGTGCAGTCACTGTCATCACAAAACACTCAGCAGGGACTGGGGTTGTGGCTCAGCGGCAGAGCGCTCGCCTCACACGTGCGCGGCCCGGGTTCGATCCTCAGCACAACGTAAACATAAAATACATTGCATTGTGTACAACTAAAATAAATAAATATTTTTTAAAAAAAACACTCAGCAAATTAGATATTATTGCTCCAGTTTCACAGATGAGGAAAAAAAAAAAAAAAATGGCCAGTGAGTTTAAATAATTTCCCTGAGGCACATAACTAGGATAGCATTCAAAGAGGCTAAGTACTGAGTGCAGAGCTGAGTCAAATTGTGGTCTTCTGACTCATGCTTATCTTGTCTCAGTATGCCACACCCCTTCACAGAACATGGTTTCCTAGAGTTTGCACAATCACACATTCTTTTTCTTTTTTTTCTTCTCTCTTCTTCTTCTTTTTTTAATATTTATTTATTTTTAGTTGTACACAATGCCTTTATTTTTAGGTGGTGCTGAGCATCGAACCCAGGCCGCGCACGTGCTAGGCAAGTGCTTTACTGCTGAGTCACAACCCCAGCCCCCTCTCTCTTCTTTTTTTCTTTGTAGTTGGACATTCTCAGTCATTCCAATCCTATACTTTAGAACATAGCATTGACCTTCATTGGTCTAATTTATCATAGGTAAGCTGTAGGTGTCTCATTTCTAAGTGGGCCATCTGGCAGGCAGCATATGGAAGCAGACCCTTTGACAAGGTCATAAGAAGGTTAATTAAGTCTAGATTTGAAAGTGCTTTTCTAAGCTGGGGATGTAACTCAGTGGTAGAGCACTTGTCTAGCACAGGTGAGGTCCTGGGTTCGATCCCCAACACCATACACACAAAAAAATTCTAAAACCTGAAAGAAAGAAATATTGTTAGTGATAATATTAAGTACTCACTATTAGCAAGGTGTTGGGATGGTGATAAATGAATATTATAACACCGTCTTAAATCCTTACAATATCCCTATGAGGAAAATACTATGCCAGCTCCCATTTTTCCAGTGAGAAAATTGTAACATTGGGAGGTAACTTGCTAGAAATCTCCTGGCTGATAAGTAGTAAGGCCCAGTTATTGATTCAGGGTTTCAGACACAGAGTCCACACAGTGAAGCAGTTACTACTTCATACTACCTTCGCTGGTACAAAACAGTTCAGGACATGTGCAAGATCTCAGAGTAGCAGGGTGAGGTGGCACTCACCTATAGTCCCAGTTACTTGGGAGGCTGTAGTAGAAAGATCACAAGTTTGAGGTTAGCCTGGGCAAATTAATGAGATCCTACCTCAAAAAATAAAAATGGCTGGGGATATAGCCCCTGGGTTCAACTCCAAGTACCACATAAATAAATAAATAAACAAACAAAAGAAAAGAAAGAGAAAAGAGCTCAGAGTAAATTCTGTAGAACCTTTAATTATTAGCTGAGGGGTAATCACTGTGAACACATAGTGGGTAGTTTCATGATAAATACAGAAATAAAAGTAAAGAGTTTGTGTTTTTAAAAATAGTTTATTTGGGGGCTGGTGTGGTGCTAAGTGGTAGAGCATTTGCCTAGCACGTGTGAGGCCCTGGGTTCGATTCTCAGCACTGAATATAAATAAATAAAATAAAGGTCCATTAACAACTAAAAAAATATTTTAAAATATATTTTCTTTGGGCTGGGGTTGTAACTCAATGGTAGAACATGCATAACAAGCATGAGACTCTGGGTGCCATCCTCAGTACCACAAAAGAATGTTTTTCCTTTGATACATTCATTCTTTAGGTATGATTCAGTATACTAGGTGGTAAGCACCTTTGGGGTAAATGCCATGTCTTTTGACAATTTCTGTTTTCTTTTTTTTTTTTTTTTTAATTTATTTATTTGCTTTAGTTGAGCACAATGCATTTATTTGTATGTGGTGCTGAGGATCGAACCCGGGCTGCGCATATGCTAGGCGAGCGCTCTACCGCTGAGCCACAACCCCAGCCACCGACAATTTCTGTTTTCTTTACTCATTCTATCACTATTGAATAAATGATATTGAGCTTTTACTATGGGAAAGGCAGTAGAATGACTAACACCCAGTATGGCACATAATGACAGATACTCAAGTATTTATTGAATGATTGGTTATAGAAGGCAGAGACTTTACCTGAAGTTCTCTAGTTGTAGTTCCATAAGACTTAATCATTAATGCTTTTGATAATTGCATCATCAAAATGCAAGAGATAATACTCTACTAGAGAAGAGTTGGGTTAAAGTCTAGGTTTAATATAACAACATGTGAACTAGTGGTAGGCAGCAAATGTTCAATAATTATAACCTTTCTAGAGAGTAAGTTGAAAGTATTCCCCCACCCCCTAAGGTTTTAGAAACTCTCCCTACTGAGAGCAATAGACTACACTAACATCAGAAGTTTGTAGCCCTGTTAATTCACTTGTATCCTCTACCTTTTTTAAAGGAAATATAGGAAGTCCTTTATTTATAGCAAGTCAACTCACAATTCTAACTTCAGGAGTCTACCCGCAAACATCATGTTCAACTTATAGTACCCACAAGGAACCAAAAAAAAAAAAAAAAAAAAAAAAAAAACAAGCATGTGATACCCACACACTTGAATAAACGCATTTCAGCTTATTGCAAAAAAGACCCACAATCTAATGTCTATAATCTACACATTGCTGAAGAAATACATGATGAGGAAGCTAGGGACGCAAAACAAATATTCTGCATCCATTTCTTAAAAGGCCATCGAGAAGCCTAAGATTTATCTAAAAATTGCCCTAATGCTGAAAATCCAAATGTCACCATAGCCTGTGACCTACTAAAGGGGATATTGGAAATGGTTTTGGAAACCTTGATTCTAAATTCAAAATCTACCACTATGCAATCTGTGCGACCTTGAGCAGTCACTCAATCTCTACTTCCCCATCTGCAAAATGAGAATCCTGAACTCTTAGTTGTCATAAAGGCCAAAAAGAAAAAAAATAAATAAATAAAGGAAAGGACAGTGCACATAATACTATATGGCATTTGGGAAGGAAAAAAAAAAGTCAGTTTTGGGTTGTACAGCTACACAATTTGCCTAGCATACCTGAGGCCCTGGGTTTAATCCCCAGTGCCATAAAGCAAGTCAAAACAAAACAAAAACATTAAGAATTAAGAAGAAATGAGGGGGCGCTGGGATTGTGGCTCAGCGGTAGAGTGCTTGCCTACCACATGCACGGCCCAGGTTCAATCCTCAGCACCACGTAAACGCATTGTGTACAACTAAAGCAAATAAATAAATACTTAAAAACAAAAAAGTAGAAGAAGAATGAGGGCTGGGGTTGTAGCTCCATGGTTGAGCACTTGCCTAGTATGTCACTGGGTTCAATCGTCAGCACTACATAAAAGTAAATGAGGGGCTGGGGTTGTGGCTCAGCGGCAGAGCGCTCGCCTCACACGTGTGCGGCCCGTGTTCGATCCTCAGCACCACGTAAACATAAATGCATTGCATTGTGTACAACTAAAGTAAATAAATAAATATTTTTTAAAAAATGAATAAAATAAAGGTATTGTGTTCATTTAAAACTAAAAAAAAAATTAAAAATAAAAGAATAAATTAAATGAGATCTTTGTTTATTTGGACCCCAATGACAAAGTCTATGTGAGCTTACTATTCCTTCTAGGCAGGACAAAATGCCCATACCCTTGAAAATACATACGTGCCTGAGAAGAGGACCATGTGTCAGCTTACATAATGAGAATTCATTTCACTTTATTGCATATCTTAGAATCTTTTTCATTTGATGAAAAACCTCTTGATTTCTGAATTATGACTACTCTTGTTCATCCATTTCCACAAGGTTAAGCAACAGATGTCTTAAATGTAGGACAAAAGATGCTCCCCTCTTCCTCTTCTATTTTCTCCTCTCCTCCCCGGGGTCTATTCTCAGAGCTTGGAATGGACCACATTACTCCTCAGACTGACACAATTGAATAGCCAACCCACTGAAAAGCTGAGCTCTTCAGCTTGCTGATTCACACCTTCTTTAAGCAAAGAGATGATTGTTTTTAACTTGTAGTGTCTTTTTTTTCCCCTGACTTCTAATGAGCTCCAGTCAACCAAGATCCTTTTATATCACACAAGTAAATATTGAAATAGATGAAGACAAAATCCACAAAGAATTTCAATTCAAGATTTTCCTCCTTACATAAGCCAAATAAAAGAATTATTCTTCCCATCTATATAAAAAGTTAACTGAACTGATGCTGGTTAGACTCTCATAGCATTAGACTGACATTTTCTTTTCTTTTTTTTTTTTTTCAAATTTATTTTTTTTCCAAGTTGTTAGAAATGACAGCAGAATGTATTACATTTCATATTTCTTTATGAAATTCAGTAATTTAGTCCTGTCATTTGATGGTAGAATCAATGAATAAGGCGTGTTCATTGGACTCTATTTTCAATTCTAACTCTGGCTCATTACTATTATTTTGCCCTGACCATCTTACATTATTACTTGGAGTCTCAATTATGTTAGCAATGCAGAATGGTACGGGGGGGGGGGGGGCGGGAATCCTGTGAGCTAAAGAGGGATGTAAAAGTCTTATTTCTGTAATTGATATACCACTGTTGTCTTAGATACAAAACTGTCTAATTTGGTACCTCAACTTCTTTTTTTTAATATTTATTTATTTGCTTTAGTTGTACACAATGTGTTTATTTTTACATGGTGCTGAGGATCGAACCCGGGCCGCGCACGTGCTAGGCGAGCGCTCTACCACTGAGCCACAATCCCAGCCCCCCTCAATTTCTTTAACTGTAAAAGCATGATAAATTATTTGCTTAGAGATGGGGCATGTAGCTCAATGGTAGAGCACTTGCCTAGCATGTGAGAGTCCTGGGTTTGGTCCCCAGCACTGCAAAAATAAATATGTAAATAAATAAAAATACCTCCTCTTTTCCCTCAGTTCACTTACAGAAATGGAGTAATTGGAGAAATTATATCGATGCTATAAAAGATTTTTGGGGGGTGGGTATTGGGGATTGAACCCAACACTTTGATATGATAAGCAAGGGCCCTACCTCTGAGCTACATAACCATCCCTTTCTCTTTTTTATTTTGAAATAGTTTCTCATTAAGTTGCCAAGGCTGGTCTCAAACTTGCAATTCTCCTGCCTCAGCCTACCAAGTAGATGAAATTATAGAAGCGTACCACATGCCCGGCTAAAAAAGATTGTGATCTGTCTAGAATGTTGATATAGAAAGAAAAATATGCTTTTAAAATATTTTTTGGGCTGGGGTTGTGGCTCAGCGGTAGAGCGCTCGCCTAGCACGTGCGCGGCCCGGGTTCGATCCTCAGCACCACGTAAACATAAATGCATTGCATTGTGTACAACTAAAGCAAATAAATAAATATTTAAAAAAAAATATTTTTTTAGTGGGGCTGGGATTGTGGCTCAGCGGTAGAGTGCTCGCCTAGCACGTGCGCGGCCCGGGTTCGATCCTCAGCACCACGTACAAATAAACCATTTGGGCTGGGATTTGGCTCAGCGGTAGAGTGCTCGCCTACCCACGTGCGCGGCCCGGGTTCGATCCTCAGCACCACGTAGAAATAAATAAAGGCATTGTGTACAACTAAAATAAATAAATAAATTTAAAAAAAAAAAAAAAAAACAAATAAACCCATTTAAACCCATTGTGTACAACTAAAGCAAATAAATAAATATTTTTTAAAAATATTTTTTTAGTTATACATGGACACAATATCTTTATTTTGTTTATTTATTTTTATGTGGTGTTGAGGGTTGAATCCAGTGACTCACATGTGTGAGACAAGTGCTCTGCTATTGAGCCACAACCCCAGCCTGACAAATATCCTTTTTTATTACTTCTACTGGTATTGTTAGGTACTTAGTGCTCCCTATTTGGAAAATATTACTATTTATACCATATTTTTTGCAAAGTCTTTGCAGAAATAGAACAGGCTATGGAGAATATGCTTTAAGAAAACAAAATTGTTCTACAAGACTATTGGCAGTTAAAAATTCTTCTGATTCACATTATTATTCCTAGTGAATAGGCAGCTTATTAATTCAGAGCTGTCTATAGCCATGTTGTCTAGGTAGCAGATACCAGCTAACAATTGAGGAAACCACTCAGTTGATCCTAGCTATTCCAGGATTTTAGCAAAATGCCTGAGAAAGGTGTGTAGGTAGAGAGGGATCTTAAAATCTAACAATAGTTGACAGCTTCTAATATGTTTAGTTTTTTTGTGTGTGTCTAACTTAAGAAATTTATAAGAATTTTTACCAATCTTACATAGATAACAGGAAGGTTGACAGATAAGTTTTCTATCCAATTGCTAAAAGAATTATTATCTTCACAATGCACAATTTAATTTTTTTGAGGGAGGGTCTTTCTGTGTTGCCTAAGCTGGTCTTGAATTTGTGGGCTCAAGCAATCCTCATGCATGCATCACTGTGCCCAGTTTCATTTTAATTTTGTTTTATTGTTCCCCCAGGTTTACAGAAAATATTACAGCATAGCAGAAAGATTCTAAGCACTGGGGCTGGGATTGTGGCTCAGCGGTAGAGTGCTCACCTAGCATGTGCACGGCCCAGGTTTGATCTTCAGCATCACGTAAGAATATAGGCATTGTGTACAACTGAAACAAATAAATAAATATTTTTTAAAAAAGATTTTAATAGCTCTAGTGGAATTTTTTCCATATTTTCTATTGGTGCATTATAGTTGTACATGATGGGATTTGTTGTTACTTATTCATACATACACACAATATAATAATATAATTTGACCAATATCACTTCCCAACACTTTCTAGTGGTATATTGAAGTTCATCCCCAATGTAGGCTGAGTGACTTGCAGGTTTGAGAGACTGCCAAAGTCCAAAACCTTCAGCACTTCCTTAGTGTCAGGATCTACTTCAGTGATCTTTGACCCAGGGCTGAGACCTCAGGAAGATAATGACCTCTCCTTTCTATCTTCTACTCCTGCAACTTGATGGACCTATTCATAGGGCCTCTTTATCAGATATGTGACATACCCTGCAGTCTTGTTGTGGAGTTTCTTGCTGGAAATAAAGGCGACTTCCTTACACAAGTACTTGTTGGTGTGCAAGTCATTGCCAGGCAAGTGAAGTACTTCTTGATAATGAACCAGGCTGACTTCTTCAGTTTTGGTGTAAACACATCCCATGTTGGTGGGTCCTGTTAAAAGAGCTTCATTTTAATTTTGGAAGATTATAATGATAATGCATTTTGTTATACAACTGTCACATTACACATCACAGTACTATCAGACTCAAAGTTCAGGGCTGGGGATAGAGCTCAGTGGTAGAGCTTAGCATGCGCCCGGGGCCCTGTGTTTAATCACCAATATTGAAAAAAAGAGTGGAAGGAAGGAAGAAAGAAAGGTCAGACAGTGAAGGAAAAAATCCTCAGGCCCACACATAAATGCTATTAATTCACAGATGGGTCTGAAACTGAAAGATCAATTTATGGGGTAAAAGGAATAGAGGAACTTAAGTAACAAAAATCCCAGCCAAATAAGACAAGGCTGGTAAATGACAGAGGTCCTTGCAGAACTATAGATGCTTGGCAACAAGTATCTGGGATTAGCAATGAGGAAACTCAAGTCAAAAGGCAGGAAATGCAAATACTTTGGTAACAAAACATTCCTATAGAAAAGCTTTAAACTCCTTGAGGACATATCTTCATTCATTCAAAGAATATGTATTGAACACCTATATATTCCCAACACTATTCAAAACAGTACAGAGTCAGCAATGAACAATACAAAGGTTATAAACTCTGTGCAGCTTATATTCTAGTTGCGGGGACAGACAATAAACAAATAAGTAACATAAATATTATGTCAATGTAAATATGGAGAAAATTTAAGCAAGAATACTGGGGGCCAAGGGTAGAGGACAATTTAGAGCAAGATGGTTAGGAAAACCTCTCAGAAAAGACAAAACTTAGGGTGTGGGGTGTGGCTCAGTAGTAGAGTGCCTGCCTACCTTGTACAAGACCCTGGGTTCAATCCCCAGGAATAACAACAATAATAAAGGCTTAGACAAGAAGATGGGAGAAAGTCATGAAGGTATCTGGGGGAAAGTGTTCTAGGTAGACAATACAGCAAATGCCAAGACTTTGAGACAATATCCTGTCTGGCACATTTGAGGGGTAGTAAGAAAGCTAGCATAGTCAGAGCAGAGTGAAGAAAAGGGAAGAGCATAAAATAGTGTCAGAGAAGCAGAGAGACACCAGTTATACTGAGCTCCCTGCGGACCACTGTGAGGACTGTGGCTTTCACTTTGAGTGAAAAGAAACTATCAGAGTGGAGTTCCAGAAAACACGACATGACTTGCAACTTAAAAGCATCAGTCTGAGTTTTTAGACTGTACCACAGAGGGGCAAGGATGTAAACAAAACCACTTAGGAAACAATTACAATAATCTAAGGAAGAAAGAATGGCAGCTGACATAGGCTAGTAGTGGTGGAGGAGCAAGAAGTAGTTGGAATCTGAACATATTTTGATAGTAGAGCCATCAGAATGGCTCTTGAAATAGGAAAGGGAAAGTCAAAGATGACAGTAAGAATTTTGGCCTGAGAAGCTAGAAAAATAGAGGCGCTGTTTATTCACATGGGGAAGACTGTGAGAGGATTTTCCTTGTATCCTCATAACCTGGCACAATGCCAGGTGCTGCACTGTTCAATGAATACTGATAATCTAATCTGAATCCAGTTTCTGTTTATTTGAGACCAAAGTTGTTCTAGATACAAGATTAACTTGTTAGAGTTACTAAGCTAGGGTTTTGTTCCAGACTCTGGAGCAAAATTAAAACCAGTGGTGTGCTGGCCTGTACAAGAGTCAACTGATAAATTTGGGACATATACCAAGCTATTAACCATAGCCATTATTCAAATTCAAATTACATAAACTTAAAGCTGGTAAATCATATTAAAATAAAGGTAAAAAATACTGAAAGCTCATTGCTGTTTCTCCTCCTCTCTCTCACCGCTCTTCCACTTTCTCCTCCTCTCCTTTTTCTTTGCTGAAGATTGAACCCAAGTGCTATGATCTACCACTGAGCTACATCCCCTGGCTAAAAGTTATCACCTCTTAATTATTTCACTACATCTAGGCTCTTGTTGAAGTTATGCATGCGTATAGTATCTGTATGGTAGAAAGACTACATAATGCCGTTCACTGATGTTATATGAATATTTTTAAACTGACCATGGGGTGAGTATTTATAATATAGAAACTGAAAAATGCTACAAATGAAGTTTCCTCACACCCACTCCTAGAGCCAATTAAATCTGTAAGTGGGGAAGCAGTGGTCCCAGCTTTGAAGGCAATGGTAGAGGACAGTTGTATATTTGTAAATATGCACGTGTACAAGCACTGCACACAGTATTATAATATGATTATATAGGAGGACTTTCATGTTCAGGTAAGCAAGGGTTGAAGGCTGAGGAAATAATAGGAGAGGGACATACAAGAAATTCCACAGAGGAAAAGAAAGGCCTTACCTATCCATCAAACTAGGAATTACTAAGAGAGATGAGCATCTACATTTAATTAAGGCCTTAATAGAATTAAATATGGACCAAATTATGAAGTGTTAACAGGGGAGATTAACAGCTTTGGACTGCTTTTGATATTGTACAGAACGAGGAGAAAACCAGAACTAGTCAATACCAGGGAGACTTTTCCATTAGGCCTTTTAAAAAAGAAACACAGAGATATTATATAATTATTCCTGCGCGACAGCTGGAAAAACAGTACAATTAATGTTATTGTTTTTATTTTACAAGAAAAGAAGTTGGAGTCCAAGGACTATTAATGAGCTATTAATGAGTGGAGGAAAACAGAGTGAGCCATCCTCCATCCTGTTGGAGCAGGGAAAGGAGGAAGTCTGACATCCAGGCCACTGGAAGATAAACAACAGTGGAAAAGCCCAGCAACTAATGATCAGTTTTTCAAGAGAAGCAGGATTTAAAAATTGTTTATCAACTATAAACATGGCAATTAAAACAACAAAAATTTGAAAATGGCAAAAGAGACCAAAAAAATAATCTAATCTCCAATTTCCCTCAAATCTTTCCACTTTGCAGACTCTGTTTGTGAAACTGCTTACTTTCCTTTATTTTTTTCACTCCATATTTTTATCGGTACATTGGTTGTATATAATGGTATCTTTTGTTACATATTTATTCATACATGCATATAATAACAGTATAATTTGGCACATCACTCCCCGCACTTCCTCCCCTCCCTCAACCTGATCTTTTTTCCTTTTCCTCAATGTATTCATCCTCACTGGCTTTTTGTTTCAAAGCTTTAATTTTTTTAAACTACGATGTTTTCATAAAGCTTTTTCTATACCTCAGTAGAACTTCATATTGGGCAGAATCACTCTGTTTGAGCCTCAGTCTTATTTCTCCAGAAATATTTATGTTTATAAGGATGAGGAATTATTGGGTCAAAGTGTAAGGGCTTATCAAGACCAGCAATGTATCACAGGACTGTTCATAATACCCTTGCTATTTTGATACACCAGTTTAAAATATTAAATAAGTTTGTAAGTGAAATCTGGTATCATTTCTTCAACTAATAAAACTGAACCTTTTTTTCCTACATGTTTGTTCACTAATATTATGTCATTTGCCTATCCATTTCTTTGGTGCTTAGTGTAATTTTATCAACTTGTATGAGCTCTTGTGTGTGTATTACCAGGGCTCAAACTATGGATATTGCACATACTAGGCAAGCTCTCTGTCACCGAGCTACGTGCCCAGCCCTTTTAAAAAAAATGATTTTTGTTTTAAGACAGGGTCTTGCCAAATTGCTCAGGCTGATCTTTTGCTTGGGATCAGCCTAACTTAGGATTATAGATTTGCACCACCTCACTTAGCAAAAAAACAAGCCTTTTCTTTTCTCCTTCTTCTTTTTTTAATGTTTTTTTTTCTTTTCTTTACAATACTTGAGATAGAACTCAGAGCTTCATGCAAGCTATGCAAGCACTCAACTTATGAGCTATTTATGTAAGAAAGATATCAGTCCTTTATAATTTTTGCAGGTATCTTCCCATTCTGTTGCATATTTATTTTAGTAACTTTACAAAAATCTGCTCATATTTTTCTGAGGGTTTTTTTTTGTTGTTGTTGTTGCTATTGTTTATTGTTTTGTATCAGGGATTAAATGCCAGAGTGCTTAACCACTGAGCCACATCCCCAGTCCTTTCATTTAGAGACAGGGTGTCGCTAAGTTGCTTAGGGCCTTGCTAAGTTGCTGAAGCAGGTTTTGAACTTGCAAACCTCCTGCCTTAGCTTCCCAAGTTGCTGGGATTACAGGTGTGTGCCACCACACCTAGCTCTTCTGAGTTATTTTAAATTGCTTCTAAGTATAAAAATCAATCACCCTCCATAGGCTTATTACATGTTCAATTCTATCTTCTTCTGATATTTCCATTGTTTAATATTTTATATCTGCTTGTAATCTCCTGGAATTTATTTTGATGTGTGAAGGGATTGTCTAAATTATTTTTTCCAAATTGATAAGCATTTCAGAATGTTCTTTCCTTCTTTACTGTGAGTCACAGCAAATTCATATAAACAATAGGATTATTTCTTTCTTTTTCTTTTTTTAATTTATTTTTTATTCTAAGTTGTTAGAAATGACAGCAGAATGTATTACATTTCCTATTATACTTGTAGAGCACATTTTTACATATCTCTGGTTGTATACAAAGTATATTTACACAATTCGTGACTTCATACATGCATTTAGGGTAATGATATCCATCTCATTCTACCATCTTTTTTTGTTTTTCTTCACCCTTTTGCCCCATCCATTCCCCTCCCTCCCCATTGGCCATTCTTTTGCACTATGCTTTTATTTTTACTTTTTAAGAAACTATTTTAATGTAGATTTGCTATACCACTATATTCATTGGCTTGGTCATTTTTCATAACAAAAAAGTTTTTTCTCTTCTATTATTTGCATCCTATTCTCCTAGATCAAGTTTGAAAATCATTGTAGATAGTCCAAGGACTTTGATAAAACTACAATCCTTTTCTTCCTTTTCTTTATTTTTTCCCCCTGAGGTACTAGAATTGAACCAAGGGCCACTCTATCACTGAGCTACATCACCAAACCTTTTATTTTTTGTTTTGAAAGAGGGTCTCACTAAGTTGCTGAAGCTAGCCTCAAACTTGTGATCCTCCTGCCTCAGCCTCCAGAGTAGCTGGGATTATCATGCATGCACCAGTGTACCTAGGGTAGTCCCTTGTTTTTTGATAGAACTATAGTTATCTCTCTGGTATTAGTAACTATATTAACAACTACTAATTAGGTTAACAAAAAGGAAAGAAGTATATGAAGTTGACCTGTGCTGTTGAATTCTGCAGTATTGTTTGAAACACTTCAAATGTCTCAGAATCTGTTGGGAAAAGATTTTTTAAAGATTTAAAAGTGACAAAACGTCTATACAAATTTCTCCCTGGGAAACTATTTTATTATTTGGAATAAGAAAGATTTCTCTTTGAAACAAATAAACCCCCAAAAATGTGAAACATAAAGGGATTGAAAAGTATAAATTTAATATGCCCTTGAATACATTATCTATCTTGCAATAAACCTTTCATAATGCTCCTGAAATTTAAGCCAAAGGTTTGTGAACAACTTAACAATAGAGCTACTTGTTCTATTCAAGTTATTTTTCACATGCATTAATTTGCCTAGGAATCACTTGAAACATTCTAGAAGGTGTTTTTAAAACATTTTTTTAGTTATACATGGACACAATATCTGTATTTTGTTTATTTATTTTTATGTGGTCCTGACGGTGGAACCCAGTGCCTCACATGTTGTGTGAGGCAAGTGCTCTGCCACTGAACCACAACCCCAGTCTTAGAAGGTTTTTTTTTTTAAAGGAAAAAAAAGAGAGAGAGAAAGAAAAAAAGAACAATTTTCTTTCTCAAATTTATTTTTTCTTCAAAAATGATAAAATTATTAAAAGTCATAGAATTGAGAGCTTCTACAGTTCATAGTAAATATTTTTTGGTAATCAGATGAAAATTAAGTTCATTGTTGTAACATGAACTCCTAAGCTTTTATCCTTTTTTTTTTTTTTTTTTTGGGTACCGGGGATTGAACTCAGGGGCACTCCACCACTGGGTCACATCCCCAGCCCATTTTTGTATTTTTTATTAGAGACAGGGTCTCACTGAGTTGCTAAGTGCCTCGCCATGGCTGAGGCTGGCTTTGAACTCTCGATCCTCCTGCCTCAGCCTCCCAAGTACTGGGATAACAGGCGAGCTTTTATCCTTTTAGATGGAGCTCTACAGTTCTCCACTTTCATCTTCTGTCATATACGACTATGTTGCAGATGAAAGGCAGCAGAAAATTTTTTAATTTGGAGTGTTTTCCTAGAATTCCATGACAAAGATTTAGAGTCCCATCCATAATTGTCCCTAACAATATCTAAGTTTCTTTATTATGGAACAAAGTTATTAGTGCTCCAAACATAATTTTCAAATTGGACTTGCCCAAGAAGAACAGAGCTGTTCTTTCTAAGTGGAAAGCATAAAAGGTGAGTGGAAACTCAACAAAGAGCAGCTTCATGAGCCCCACATCTCTTTTTCAATACTATTCTATCAAAGATATTTCATTATAGCCTTGGTTTCCATCATAATTGGCTCCCAGTTCAAAAAAAGCCTACCATATTGGAAAAGAATGTCAATTGTTCAAGAGTTACTAATTTATATCTTTTTGTAATTTAGCAAGTCTTTTAAGATACTATTTAATTCTCTCATTTTGCTTTTATAATTTCCCTCTTGCTGATAAAACATATATTTCCTGCTTTTGATTTGTCATGTTCCTTTAAATGGAATATTTACCCATTTCGAGATCTCTTTTATTACTTGATTTCCTGTTGCTGTGCCTTGCTTTGTTATCTTCACAAGCATAAATGGAATCTGTGGTAGAACTGGGTTTACTCATACCACTGAATAGCCACACCCTTGTAATTAGAGGCTTGGTTGCCATTCAAAAATTGGTACAGTCATCACCAAAATATGGCATAGGTATTTATGTAAAGACTTTTTTCCAGTGAATCTGGAAATTATTCAAAAAAATTAACCAAACAAGATGTGTACTCTCCATCTCTACAAAATTAATAAGCTTAAAATTTCATAAGAGATCTCATAGTCACAAATGCACTATTTTCTATGCTTCCAACAGCTCATAAAAGTCTGTTTCCTTCTCTCTCACCCCAACGGTTCACCTGCAAATCTTCAAATGTTATGCAGAGAAAATTTAGAATAAGGAACTTCTCAAGGGAAAGTGTTAAGTCAGTCAATGTTAAGATTTATTGCTTTTCTTTTTTTTTTTTTTAAGAAAGCCAGAGCTTTTAAAAACTATCTGAAACAACAGAAGTAGTTGAGTAAACTATATTCAGCATACAAATGGAATACTAAATAGTCTTTAAAAAACAATGATGTAAAATTATCTTTATTGACATAGGCATTGGTTTTTCATTACTGTAATGAATACCTGAGATAATCAACCTACAAAGAAAAAAGCTTTATTTTTGCTCACATTTTAGAGGTTCCAGCCCATGATTGTTTGGTCCTGTTGGTTAGGGGCTGTGGCTGCATATCATGGCAGTAGCATACCATAGAGCAAAACTACTCACCTCACAGTTGAGAAGCAACAAAGAAGAAGGGGCTGGGGTTCCATTATCTCCTTTGAGGGCATACCCCCAATGACCTAAAGACCTCCCACTAGGCCTCACCTCTTAAAGGTTCCCCCAATTCCCACTAGTGTCATGAACTAGGGACCAAGTCCTTAACAGAGGTCCTGTGGGGGACACTTATTCAATCCATAACAAAGTCTGAAGATACTTATGATTAATAAATTGTTAAAAGTCGTTTACAAAAAATGAATTAACTTTTTGCTTAAAATGAAAGAGAAAGAGTGAGAGAAATAAAAAGTTTTTGTATGTATAGGAAGACAAATATCAGAAAGGTATCTGGGTATTGAACTAAAGACAACTTTAATATCTCTATACTTTTTGAATTTCTTGATTTTTTACAATGAGAATTTTTCACGTTCATAATCAGACCAAACAGAGGATATTTTTATTGTTAAAGACAAAACAAGGGCTGGGGCTGGGGCTCAGTGGCAGAGCACTCGCCTCGCATGTGCGCGGCCCAGGTTCGATCCTCAGCACCATGTAAACATAAAATGCATTGCATTGTGTACAACTAAAGCAAATAAATAAATATTTAAAAAAACAACAACAAACAAACTAACTAAATATCCTGTAATGAGTTAAAGTCTCATTCTCTTGCTCTCTGTCTTTCAATTATGCTTACTTAAAATTATTGGCTTTTATTATGTACAGGTTCTAGTCTCAATGTGGGAAAGAAGTGCCCCTGGATCCAGACTCTAATAAAATCAAAATCACCTTGGACTCCAGCAGAAAGAGCCAATCTTCATTAGCTCCAGCAGAAGAGTCACAGGGCAGACTGTCTGACTTGGATCAGCAACCAATAGTATGGTAGTAAGTAAGTGGGGGGTGGGCAGGGAATATAATAGGAATAATGAATTTTAAAAGGAGTTAGCACAGGGCTTTTCACTGTTTGGGAACTGCAAATCACTATTCAATATCTAAAGCACATATTTATTCATTCAATAAGTATTCATCATGTATCTCCCCTGTGTCCAGTAGCCTATATCCTACTGGGATAAGCAGGAAACAAAAAGCAAACAAACATAGCCTCATGGATCTTACATCTTTGGGCATCAGCAATAGCTCTAAAAATGGCTCTGGAATCGTCCTCTGGCTGGAAATTTTGTTGCAGTAGTTGAGACTAAAGAAAATGAAATTTGGCTTTCATAAAATTCTTGTTTCACTTGTCTGTGAACACCATAGTAAGATCCTATTCTTGAAAGAAACCAAGCTGAGATGAGTCATGAGATTTTCAGGCAAGTGAGAAGAGTACAAATATCTATGACTCAATATTAACAGAAAACTGCATTATCTAGACACATGGAAGGTGTTCTGCAGCATTGTTGAGCTTTAAGTTGCATTATTTAACTTGCCCTTACAGTAACACTGGACAAACCAATGGTGCATATTTTTAATTTCAAGCAAAACTCTTTTTACAGTTGACTTAGCAATGAACAAACTTCTTTTTGCAGGTCAGTAGGTTAAGGTTCACAGATTGGAATGAGATATTCACTTTGTAGAGCTAAGGTTGTAGGTCAGTGGTAGAGCACTTGCCTAGCATGGAGTTTGATCTCGGCACCACGTATAAATAAATAAAATAAAGGTCCATTGACAACTAAATAAAATTTTTAAAAAAATATTCATTTTGTGTCTTGTTAGTATTTATCCTTGGTACAGAAAACACCTAACACTGAATTTAAAGTTTTATGAGAAGACTTTAAAGAAAATTTTGGCTAACGTATCTTTCTTTTTAAAATATATATTTTTAGTTGTAGATGGACACAATACCTTTATTTTATTTATTTATCTTTATGTGGTACCGAGGATCAAACCCAGTGCCTCATGTGTGCTAGGCAAGCACTCTCTACCACTGAGCTACAACCCCAGCCCTGGCTAATGTATCTTTAAGCTATTTTTTTAACCATCAAGAACATAGCATTGGGCATAGTGGCACACACTTATAATCCAGCTATTTGGGAGCCTGAGGCAGAAGGATCACAAGTTCAAGGCCAGCCCCAACAACTTAGCCAGACCCTGTCTCAAAAATAAAAGAATAAAAAGGACTAAAGGCATAATTTAGTGGTAGAGTTTGCATAGAATGCTTGAGGCCCTGGGTTCAACCCCCAGTATTGGGGGAAAAAATAGAAAGAAAAAAGAAAAACAATATAGTAATTGGGCTGGGGTTGTGGCTCAGGGGTAGAGCGCTCACCTAGCATGTGCGCGGCCCGGGTTCGATCCTCAACACCACGTAAGAATAAAGGCATTGTGTACAACCAAAACAAGTAAATATTTTTTAAAAAGAATATAGTAATTATAACTTCCTAACATGGTGATTCTCAACTTTGGCTACACATAATAATCACTTTTTTTTAAAAAAACTGGCATGGAGTAAAGGGTGAGAACAGGGTACTGATATCCTTTAAAAAGTATTATAGGTTTAGGGATGCAGCTCAGTAGTAGCAGCTTAGCGTACATGAGGCCCTGGGTTCAATCCTTAGCACCAACAGCCCCTATCCGCCCCACACAAAAAAAAAAAGAGAGTGAAAAAAATAATAAAAAACATAGGATTCTGGATTCAGCTGTGTATTAGAGTGCTTACCTAGCATGCACAATGCCCTGGGTTCAATCCCCATTACCATTTAAAACAACAACAACAAGCCAGGCATGGTGGTGTACACCTGTAATCCCAGTGGCTCAGGAAGGATCTCAAATTCAAGCCAGCATCAGCAATGGCAAGGCACTGTGCAACTCAGTGAGACCCTGTCTCTAAATAAAACACAAAAATAGGGCTGGGGATGTGGCTCAGTGATTGAGTGCCCCTGAGTTCAATCCCCAGTACCAAAACAACAATAACAACAACAACAACAAAACCAATGCTTTGGGAGACTCAGGTAGGAAGATCACAAGTTCAAGGGCAGCCTCAGTAACTTAGTGAGACCCTAAGCAACTTAGTGAAACCCTGTCTTAAAATAAAAAATAAATAGGGCTGGGGATATAGCCTAGTAGTAAAGTGACTCCAGGCTCAATCCCCAGTATCACAAAAACAAAAAACACTGTAGGCAGGTACAGGAGGATGAAATGGGAGAACCACTTGAGCCCAGGAGTTCCAGACAAATCTGAGCAACATAGGGAGACCATATTTGTGGGTAGGGGTGTAACTCAGTGTGTGCTTAGCATGCAGAAGTCGATTTAATCTCCAGCACCAAAACAACAAACAGAAACAGTAGCTAGGGTTGAGAATGGCCTAAAGAATAAGACATACTCAGTATCAGGTTTGAAGAAAGTGGATATTTTGAGTACAGAACACTTGATTATATGTGTTTTATGCTGGCCTGATTTTCACCAGTGAAATCACTTTAATTCTTATTTATCTACTTTAATTTACTTATTTATTTATTTTCCAGTGCTGGGGATTAAGCCCATGGGCACTTTACCACTGAGATATATCCCCTGTCCTGTCCAAAATTCTTTAAAATTTTGAGATAGGTTTTTGCTGAGTTGCACAGGCTAGCCTCTAAGTTACAATCCTCTGCCTCAGCCTCATGAGTATCTGGGATTACAGGTGTCCATCACCATGCTCAGCTATTTATCCAATTTTAAAAGGATAAATGAGCCCATATCCATTCATCCATATTCATTTTCCTTTCCTTCATTCTGTTTCTTCCTTTCCTTTTCTCTTTCTCATTCATTCATCTAATCACTCATTATGAGTACTTAATGGGAGTATCATGCTAGGTAATAAGGATACAGAAATAAAAGTCATACTTTCATTCAAGTATCACAATATGAATAAGGTAGCACATAAAAATTCGTCATCCTGAGATTCTCAGTAAAGTTCAATTTAAAAAAAGCTACAAAAATTACTCATTAATCTTCCTCTGCTGGATTTATTTTATAAAAAATTGTGTTGAAGTTGAATTGTTCTGTTTGGCAAACATCAACATTCCTGACCTATTGTGCTTTCAGTGATTCATGTAGTAAGCTACCCATCTGTCACAGTGTGATCTTCAATCTTTTATATATTGAATGAGAGAATACAAATGCATGTCATTCATTAGGTTACATATAAGAAAAGATTCAGATATATTATCAACTTTAGGAGTTATCCTAATTCAAGACTGCTCAGATATCTTTGGAATATTTTGTGAAATTCTGTTATTTTGGATATACCAAATCCTTCTCAGAGAATCAGCAAAATACTTTGATATTTAGTTCCTATCCAATTCTCAAATTGGGTTACTTTATAGGAAAAGGCAGAACTCAACATTACTTAAAGGTAGGCAGACCCTTTTCTCTGTTCATGCCATTCTCTCCCATTTTTAAATTTTGAGTTGTACCTTAACAGCTGTTTAAAAATGCATACTTTCATTCAAAGAGCTTCAGGGAGCTGGGGATGTAGCTCTGCAGTAGAGTGTGTAGTTTGCATGCACAAACTTCAATACCCAGCACCAAAACAAAATCGACTTCAAAGGCTAACTCCAAGACTAGAGTTGCTAGATCACTCCTGGGGTGCTGGACACTATCATACTATAGAAGCAGTTACTGATGTATTTAAAATGAAGAATAAATGTAGGTTCATCTCACCCACAAAAGTACCACAATTATTTCTGATGTACTAGTGCACCCTCCTAAAACCAAAGCACAAGAGAGAAATATTTTGAAGTAAAACCAACAGTAGGAGGAAAACTGCAGGAGGGTATGAAGAAAGGACAATATTTCTGCCAAAAACAGATTTAAAACTAGCAGGTTCCAAGAGAACAAGTCTTATCCATAGTGTTAAGTTCCCTGTAACCAGGAGTTTTATATTGTTACTATCATATAATTATAAATACAATGCAGTGTGAGTTTTTTCACAAGAAAAATACAATGGAAGGAGAAGGAGAACCAGCATGAAAAGAATAAACCAATTCTAGGTCTGAAGGAGCTGTGGTCTGAATCTTTGTGTTCCTTGAAAAATCATATATTGAATGTATCTTCCCAATGTGATGGTTCTAGGAGGTAATTAGGATTAAAGTCACAAGGGATCTGAATGGGGTTAGTGTATTTATAAGAGTCTGAAAAGAGCTTGCTTTTTCTCTGCTTTTCACCACATGAAAATATAGTGAGAAAATGGCAGTCTGCAACCTGGAAGAAGGCCCTGCTGGAACCTGGCTGTGTTAGCTAGCACCTTGACCTCAGACATCCAGCCTCCAGAACAGAAATAAATTTCTGTTGTTTATAAGCCACCCAGTCTATGGTAATATGTTATAGCAGTCTGAACTATGATATCAGAGCAGATGGATTTACATTTGGAGATGTAGAACCATTTAGTACTGGCCATGGATAAATCATTGTGGCCTAAGACATAATAACATTAATACTAAGAGTAATAATAGCTAATAGTTATTAAGTACTTGTTTTATGCAAGACACTATCAGTGTTTTACATGCATTATCTCATTTAGTCTTCACAATAACACTAATTACTCTGTTCCCATTTTTCCCAATGAGAACAATAAAGATGGAGAATTTAAGTGACTTGATTAAAGTAACACAGTTTATCAATACTTCAGCTGGTACTTGAAATTTAGATTTGCCTGATGGCAAAGTCCATGCTTTTAACTATAACACAATTCAACAACCAGAGACTGTATAGCTACAGCCATCTGGCTCAGAGGGGCTCATAGTACTTTAAGATTTTTTTTTGCTTTTTGCAACTACTCTGGGCCTTTTGTGAGGTATCTGTCACCAATAATGTCAAACACTAATGGTGATATAGCACACTGGCAGGTAGTTGCAAATAGGAAGCAATTTGTAGCTGCTGAGTGTGCATTGCAGAGTTAGGGGTTACAATGCTGTTGGGTATAGAAAGCAAAATCCATCAATATAGATTATGGTAACAAATTACAAAAAAGAATATTGCTAAAACTAATTTCTCCTCATTAAAGGCAAAAATGAATGGCATGTGTTTTAAAAGACTATTTGTTCTCCTCTTGCATTGAAAAGCAATAAATAAGGTTGGGATGTAGCTTGGTGGTATAGCACTTGCCTAGGATGCACAAGACCTGGGTTTGATCTGTTATGGGAGACAGGAACTTCTGACTAAATTGATAGAAGAAACAAAGCTGAGCCAAGTTTTGGGAGTACACAAAGGTAAGAATTTAATTGGGGATTCAGCTAAAGGGAGACAGCACTGATGGAAGGTTCAGGCTGTTCCCCAAGCAAAGGGAGATACAGGCTTTTCATTGATTTTGTTGGGTGGGCTCACATACAGTAATTTTCCATTAGCCTGGGGAGCATTTCAAAAGATGTTTCTTCTTGTTCAAGGCTTGGACCACCAGGTAGGCACAGTCAACTTGTCCCAGGAACTTCTGGCAAGTCTTGTGGTTGATGCCATCATCCTGTGCAAACATTCTGACCTTGTGTCTCTGATAGTCTTGAAGGATTTTAGGGGACTGCTATAGCTGCTGACAAAGCACAAGGGTGGTGTAGAAGAAAATACATACCAGTTCCAACTGGCAATCAACAAGTCTACATGCAGGGCTAGTAGACTCTGAACCAAAAGTTGAGGCAGCAATGGGGACAGACATCAGACAGATGCCAAGCCTTTGCATCTCACTGCAGTCACCCACCAGACATCTTCAGGTCCAAGTGAAAAGCCAGTGTTTTCAGCAAAAGTGGCCTTCAGGTCCCTGAAAAGTAATCTAGGCAGCTATTATCATCACAGCACACATACCAGAGGTGTTATCTACAGCAAAATCAGCAAGAAACTAATAATGTTTTGCTCAACTGTATGACCTCCAAAATTAGTGATTTTTAGGTTGACTAAGAACAAGTGAAGTTAGAGGGTTTATTTAGATCCCCCCATGACAATTTCATCTTGTACAAAAAGTATTTTTTAATTAAATATATATATATATATATATTAGTTATTAATAGACCTTTATTTTATTTATTTATATGTGGTGCTTAGAACCGAATCAGTACCTCACACATGCCAGGCAAGTGCGGTACCACTGAGCCATAGCCACAGTCCCCCAGATTCTTTTTTGTTGTTTTACTAAGGTCTCATGACTAGTCTGTTAAAAAAGAGCACAACATGTCATGCTACAAAGGGTAACAGTTTATTATGCCCAGGCATTTATTTCAGTGCTCCAGACTCTTGTCCTATGATGGTTCTGTCTCAGATCCCCAGAACTGAAAACAAAACAAAACAAAAAAAAACAGTAAACACACACACATGTTCAGATCATCTTGGGTTTTGTTAGCTTAATGGGGATGTTAGGTAAAGTAACTTCTATTAGGGGAAATTATGTAGTAATGTGATAAGGAAGTAATTTATTTTCAGAAAAAAAATTTTTTTAATGAAGGTTCTCCAGCAACCAAATGGAATGAGTTGACTTCAGCATGAGTCAATATATATGCAATGCAGGTCTCCATTCAAACTCTGATTTTTAAAACACTTATTCTATTTTAAGATTCACCACTCACAACCTTGGGTTGAACAGATTTCTATGATATTTAACTTCCAGGCATATATTGGAAGGTTAAAAAAAAAATCATGGAATCAGGAAAAGAGGAAAAGAATTTTTGGTAATAAGCTTCAGGAGATATAAATATGCAGATGTGTAACTTGCTTTGGGAACTTCTGGAAGTACATGTACAGACATTTCTAACAAATACTGTATGGGTAACTTGTTAATAGTTGAGGACTGCAAGGCATAGTGGTACACACCTGTCATCCAACATGCTACAAAGACTGAGGTAGGAGGATGGCAAGTTTGAGGCCAGCCTGGGAAACTTAGGAAAACCCTGTCTCAAAATAAAATAAAAAGGGCTGAAGATGTAGCTCAATGGTAGAATACTAGCTTAGCATATGCAAGGCCCTACGTTCAATTTCCAATACTATGAAAAAAGAAAACAAACAAAAATAAGTAAAACAGCCGGGCGTGGTGGCGCACGCCTGTAATCCTAGCACTTGGGAGGCTGAGGCAGGAGGATCACGAGTTCAAAGCCAGCCTCAGCAATGGCGAGGCACTTAGCAACTCAGTGAGACCCCGTCTCTAATAAAATACAAAAAAGGGCTGGGGATGTGGCCCAGTGGTCGAGTGCCCCTGAGTTCAATCCCCGGTACCAAAAAAAAAAAAAAAAAAAAAAAAAAGTAAAACATTACCCCCAAAAAGTTAAGGGGTGCATTTTCTGTGGTGCATATGATGTCAGAAAGTCCATGGTCATACCCCCAAAGTTGATATTGCTGCAGGGTTCCCCAGTTGTGTAGCTGAATCTAAGTGTGATGATGGACCTCCAGCAACTGCAAATGATCTAGCACAGAGCTTCTCACTCTTCATGGTACGTAAGAACCATATGGAGAGCTTATTAAAGCAGATCAGTAGTGCTAGCTTCAGAGATTCTTATTTATTAGGTCTGGGGTGATGTGGGGAAATTTGTATTTCTGACAAGCTTGTAGGTGAGACTGAAGGTGCCTATCCAGGGACCACACTCTGAGTAGCACTGATCTAAAAGTAACAGTGAATTTAAAAGTTCACAAGCCGGGCGCGGTGGCGCACGCCTGTAATCCCAGCACTTGGGAGGCTGAGGCAGGAGGATCATGAGTTCAAAGCCAGCCTCAGCAAAGGCGAGGCACTAAGCAACTCAGTGAGACCCTGTCTCTAATAAAATACAAAAAAGGGCTGAGAATGTGGCCCAGTGGACGAGTACCCCTGAGTTCCATCCCTGGTACCAAATAAATAAAATAAAAAATTTTAAAAAATAAAAGTTCACAAATTCTGCTGTGCACAGTGGTGCTCACCTGTAATCCCAGAAGCTCTGGAGGCTGAGGCAGGAGGATTGCAAGTTCAAATGCAGCCTCAGCAACTTAGTGAGGCCTTAAGCAACTCAGCAAGACCCTGTCTTTAAATAAAATATTAAAATGGGCTGGCAATATTGCTCAGTGTTTAAGCTTCTGTGAGTTCAATCCCAGTACCCCACCCCAAAAAATTCACAAATCCTGAATTTTTATCACATTCCTGTCTGAGTACATTTGATAGTTGTAGAAGGTAGACTCTGGAGAAAATAAAAATTGGCAGAGGCGTATATCTTTTGGCTGGATTCTTAGAGTGGGCAGAAATTATCCTTCCTCAGCAATTTAGTGAGGCCCTAAGCAACTCAGCAAGACCCAGTCTTTAAAGAAAACATAAAAAGGGGCTGGAGATGTGGCTCAGTGGTTAAGCTCCTGGGTTCAATTCCAAGTACAAAAAAAAAAAAAAAAAAAAAAAAAAAAAAGCTGTCTGACCCCTACCTTGGTGAATGCACAGACTAGGATCTTGCAAGCACAGAGCCTCATATATTAGCCACAAAATGGTGCCAAGAGACTCAGAGCACTGACTGACATTTACCTAGCTTATAGAGCCTGATACACAAAATAAGAATGCTGGGTTGAATTGTTCATTTTACAATGAAAAGTCTAACTGCCAAAAGTTTTGACAATGCGTCCTTAGACTTTTGTCCTTTCTCTTCCTATCAGAAATTATATATGGGAAGACAAATCATAATTATGACATTGTTGGGTGGGCATGGAGAAAGTGAAGTTCATTAAATATTTGGAAGGTGAAGGAGCCCCAATTAGGGAGATGGCTATTGCGGTCAGCTGGAAGCCATAAGTTCCACCTGATAATAAGTATGTATGTGACGCACCTGTAAATGCACGTGAGGCACCCGCAAAGCTAAAGGTATATAACCGGGTGAAAGCGGTCAGAGTCAGGAGAATGAAGAATGAATTCATTCAGTCAGTCATGCAGTCGCTCGGTCGGAAGAAGAGTTCGGGTTGGAGAAGAAGAAAAGAATCAGAGCAGCCGGGTGCGGTGGCGCACGCCTGTAATCCCAGCACTTTGGGAGGCTGAGGCAGGAGGATCACGAGTTCAAAGCCAGCCTCAGCAATGGCGAGGCACTTAGCAACTCAGTGAGACCCTGTCTCCAAATAAAATACAAAAAAGGGCTGGGGATGTGGCCCAGTGGTCGAGTGCCCCTGAGTTCAATCCCCGGTACCCAAAAAAAAAAAAAAAAAAAAAAAAAAAAAAGAATCAGAGCAGCCAGAACGTAGGCAGAGCGGTTACAGAAGAGAAACCAGATAGAAGAAGTAATTGCTGGTCAGAGTCAGGCCGAGGCTCCCGAGGAGAAAGAAGAAAGAAGCTCTAAAAGCTAAGCCTCTCTCTCTCTCTCTCTCTCTCTAAATAAGAAATCTCTCTCTTTCAAGCTCTCTCTCTTTCTCTCTAAGCTCTAAGAAGATGAAGAAGAAAAAGCTCTATCTTTCTCTCTAAGCTCTAAGATGAAGAAGAAAAAGCTATCTCTAATCTTTCTCTCTAAGCTCTTTCTAAGAAGAAGAAAAATCTTTCTTTCTCTCTCTAAGCTCTCTCTAAGAAAGTAGAAGTAAAAGTAGTAGTATCTTTACTCTGCCTCCGAGAGTTTTCCTCCCGCGGCGTTGTGGCTGGCCACGACAGGCAGCTTACAGGAAGGTTTATGGATCATTTCCATAGCAGAAAATTTATGTGCCAGGCTTTAGATAGGCTCCACTAACATCTGCCTCTAAGGGCCTATTTACTAGACCTTTGTAGCCTAATGATCCACACTCATTGAATTTTTCTTTAACCATGAGTACATTTAGTTAGTATGCCAAATCTTGTAAGCTTATATATTTTATATGTTCTTTTACATATTTCTGCTCCAACCCATGATTATGTGTTATTTGTGTAGTCTCTAAAAGGCAATGTAACTTCTTTTTCTTTTTTTTTTTCTAATTCTTTTTTTTAGTTGTAGATGGACATAATACCTTTATTTTATTTGTTTATTTTTATGTGGTGCTGAGGATAGAACCCAGTGCTTCACACATGCTAGGCAAGTGCTCCACCACTGAGCTACAACTGCAGC
The DNA here is from genome assembly GCA_025594165.1 of Tamias sibiricus. Taxonomy (NCBI): domain Eukaryota; kingdom Metazoa; phylum Chordata; class Mammalia; order Rodentia; family Sciuridae; genus Tamias; species Tamias sibiricus. Next base: position 119,229,625 of record CM046663.1, on the reverse strand, counting down.
CCCTGTAATTTCTTTTTCTTTATATTTATTTTTTTCAGTGCTGGGTAGTGAACCTGTGACCTTAAATGTAGGCAAGTGCTCTATCATTGAGCTACACATTTTTTAAAAGATATTTTGTTTAGTTGTAGGTGGACAGTATGCCTTTATTTTATTTATTTATTTTATATATGGTGCTAAAGATCGAACCCACTGCCTCACACTTGCTAGGCAAACACTCTACCACTGTGCTACAACCCCAGCCACATATTCATTATTTTTTCAACATTTTTTAGTTGTTGATAGACCTTTATTTTATTTCCTTATTTATATGTGGTGCTGAGAATCGAACCAGTGCCTCACACATGCTAGGCAAGCACTCCACCGCTGAGATATAATTCCAGCCCTTATTCATTATTTTTTAAAGAAATTGCACCTCCCCATTGTCTAAGCTGGTCTTGAACTCCTTAGCTCAAGTGATCTGCCTACTTAGCTCCCTGGGTGAGACAGGAGCATACCACCAAACCCAGCAATTTTTCTTTTTTTCTTCCTTTTAAAAAAAAATTTTTTTAGAGACATTTCATTTGCCTTCTCTTATTAACTACCATAGTTTTAACTATTGGATTATTAGTGTCAGTATCATTCTTTCCTTGTTTTAGCATTTTAGTCTAAATATTTTCTATTCTTAAAAAATTTAATTTTTATTAGGGCAGGGCATGTAGCTCAATGGTTGAGTGCTTGCCTAGCATGCTGGAGTGCTTGGGTTCCATTTCCAGTTCTCCATCCCCCCCCAAAAAAAAGTTATCAAATATCAAAGTAATACATTACATACTTTTTTTTAAAAAAATATTTATTTATTTGCTTTAGTTGTACACAATGCGTTTATTTGTACGTGGTGCTGAGGATTGAACCCGGGCCGCGCACGTGCTAGGCGAGCACTCTGCCGCTGAGCCACAATCCCAGCCCCATTACATACATTTTTAAAAGGCCAACAATGGGGCTGGGATTGTGGCTCAGTGGTAGAGCACTCGTCTAGCACGTGCACGGCCCGGATTCGATCCTCAGCACCACGTAAAAATAAAACGCATTGTGTACAACTAAAAGCAAATAAATAAATTTTTTTAAAAAAGGCCAACAATGCTAAAAGATTATAACAAAAAATGGTGAAACATTGCCCCTCCTCTCCCAATACCTTCCCCCAAAACAGCTACCCAGAGACAGAATTGTGAAAATAGTACAGAGAGTTCTCATATACTCCACACCCAGTTTCTACTGTTATTAACATATTGCATTAGTATGGTATATTTGCTGTAGTTGAACACATTGCTATTAACTGAAGTTCATATTTACCTACCAATGAAATTGTTCCCCTCCCCATTCCCTTTATCATTGCTTTAGTTGAGGCCCTTATCATTTCTCACCTACACCGCTGCAACAGAAGTCTGTTTTCTGTTTGTAATGTTTATCTACCTCCACTGCTTTACCTATATCCATCTTCCAAACTTTCCTATCTAAAACATAAATTGGATTTTTTCACTTCTTTAACTAAAATTCTTTAAAAGGATTTCCCTTTACAAGAATAAATTCCAATGCCTGACTCCCTTTCAAAATCTGGACCCCAAATGCCTTTTCTAGTCTCATTCCTTGTTATGATTCCCAATGTGGTACTCTAGTCACACAACAAAGCAATCTATTTGTTATTTTCTGATACCTTTAGGACATTTCACAAATCCTTTCCTCTTTCTAAATGTCCTTTCCTTTTCCTCTTTCTGGCAAAGTATGTCTCACCCACCTCAAGTTCAGGTCAACCATTACCTCCAAGAAGTTCTCCCAGTCTCCCAAATTAGCCGTTCTCTATATTCCCACACCTCTTCTTCATGATAACTTTTTTATATTGTGCAGTGATTGTTTATGATTCTATTTCTTATATAATTGTACCTATTCATCTTTATACCCTGTCTCTACCCACCTCTGATCCCTCAGCATATATTCTGATACACAAAACGTAGCAATAGTCAGTTAATATGTGTTGAGCATTTAGGTACTTAATAAATATTTACTGAATAAATGAAGACAACACATGAGAAATCAGAGAAAGTCTAAGAAATTTTCTACCCTTAGGATTTTCTGAAGTCCTAATTATAAAAGTGTACGTAAAAACATACCTTCAGGCACATGTGTACTTTGCCTTTATTGTGACTAATGACATGAAAGGCATATAAACTCAGATAGGCAAGGTTATCAACATGCAAGGTATTTTTTTAAATATTATTTTTTAGTTGTAGTTAGACATGATACCTTTATTTTATTTTCAAACCCAGGGCCTTGCATGTGCTAGGCAAGCGCTCTACCTCTGAGCCACAACCCAAGCCCATTCAAGGTATTTTGAATCTGGCTAAAATGTAGTCTCCAGAAAGCAGGAATTTCTATTCATTTACTGTGGCATCCTCAGTGCCTCGTACATAGTAAGTGCTTGTATTACTCAGGATACCAACAGGAAACAGATGGCACACTCAAAATAGGGAAATTTGAGGAGAGACCATTTATAAGGTTGTAGGGGAATCTCAAATGATGACAAAGGAACTTGAGGCTCGTAACAGTGAAAAGTTGTTACCATTGCCCTAGGTCTAAAGGGACAAGGAGAAGTTTTGTGGAGCAGACTCTCCTATCTTGAGAAGACCATCAGTTACAGCCACCTGACTGCTGGAAAGTTCACCCACCCCTATGAGGGTAACCGAAGTCCAAATCACAATGTTCCAAAGTAGAAAAATGCAGACTTAAATAGCTGGCATTAATATATAAAGAATCTAATCTAGTACAGAGATCAAGCCACAGAAGTCTCTGAGCCAAGGCTGGCAAATGTATTTGCCATAATTTTTCCCTTCCACACTCCCCAACCTGGCCTCCAAGATGGGATTTTTCTTTCTTTTTAATCATCTATAGGTCTTTCCTACCTCACTCATAGAAGTCTCTTCTCAAAATAGTGCTCCAATCACTACCAGCAAATTACTGTTAACCTGGAATGAAACCTATTTGTCAAACTGATTCTCATAAAATAAGGCTTGAACTAGTAGGGTTGGTAGGGTCTTTCTAGTTTGAAGATAGCACCTAGTCATTAGCTGGCAATATTGAGATTGGGTCTGCTCGCAGGGAGAAGGGACTGCCAAATGCTAGACTAAGCAGACTTTTTCTTTTGGGGGGGTGCCTGAGACAGCCAGACTAGGGTTCAAGTTAGGACTCTGATCCTAAGAGAGAAAGTAAGACTGCAAATCAGCAATCAAAGTAAAAATTGTACAGACTGGTCAAAAACAATGAGAGATGAGGGAAAGGTAGATAGTGTACATATAGGATATGTTTATGAGAGCAAGATTGATTTCAGACTCATGCTGGTGGACACAATGTTTCTAAGGTACTCTTAGGCATGGTGAGGGCTGATTCATTCTGGGTACTACTGAACTCATAACAGTTAGAAGGTCTTATATACCTGCAGCTAACCAGAGCAAGATAGGGAAAGGAGCAATGGCTGCTTTTCTTATTTTCTTCTCCCCATCTTTTTGTGTGTGTGTGTGTGTGTGTGTGTGTGTGTGTGGTGCCAGGGATTGAACCCAGGGCCTTGTGCATGCAAGGCAAGCACTCTACCAACTGAGCTATATCCCCAGCCCCTACCCCACTTTAAAAAAACTTTCTAAATTAAAAAAAAAAAAAGGCTTTTTCTGTCACAGAAAAACTATAAGCATACAAGATCATAATAACTAATATTTACTCAGTATCTCCTCTGATTTATGTATTAGATATGTTTTCATTTATCTACATAGTTCTATAAGATAGATATACTTTACAGATGAGAAAATGGAAGTTTAGAGAAATAAAGCAATGAAGTTGCAGCTTCAAGGTTTTGATTCAAGCTTATTTGGCTTTAAAACCTGTATTATTTCTGATATATTAGTTATCTATTATTAACCTATTGTTTCTGATATATTAGTTACCTATGTTATTAAGTCTTGAATTCCTTAAGGTCATCATAGATGACTAGGATAAGCAAGATTAATGTAAGGCTATAATTAATAAAGGCTGTAAGAGGAAATATATTAGCATGTTAACAAATATTTGCTTGGTTAAGAATAACCAGTGGCGGGGGCTGGGGTTGTGGCTCAGCGGCAGAGGGCTCACCTCGCACGTGCACGGCCCAGGTTCGATCCTCAGCACCACGTAAACATAAAATGCATTGCATTGTGTACAAATAAAGTAAATAAATAAATATTAAAAAAAAAAAAAGAATAACCAGCGGGGCTGGGATTGTGGATCAGCGGTAGAGGGCACGCCTAGCATGTGTGCGGCCCGGGTTCGATCCTTAGCACCACATAAAAATAAATAAAGGCATTGTGTACAACTAAAATAAATAAATATTTAAAAAATAATAATAATAACCAGCATAAGGCTGGGGTTGTGGCTCAGTAGTACAGCCCTTGCCTAACATGTGTGAGGCACTGGGTTCAATCCTCAGCACCACATAGAAATAAATAAATAAAATAAAGGTAAAAAAAAAAGAATATCCAGAATATTTTATTAGTCTTTACATTTTTCCATATCAATGATTATACCTGCCATAATCAGAGTACTTCCTAAGAGAAGTCATCTCCTTCATGGTTTCTGATGGCAGGGGAATCTGTGTATTTTACTATGTTACTTTCATCTTTCAGAATGATTCTCTCCCAGATGTGTGCCCCAGAGACAAGCACTTGTTTTAAGAACTGCCAGTCTATAGGCTAACTGGTAACCTCCTGCAAAGCCTGACATGACAAAACAAATTGAACCAACTGCCTGAGATTTTATTTTTTCACTCAAACGTTGGAATTGGCAAACTCAGAGAATATCAGATAACAGGGTAAAATAATACATATTAAATCCATGGTGAATATAAAGTATACGTTATGAAATTAAAAAACAAACCAACACAACAATGTTTGGATAGGGACTGGGGTTGTAGCTCAGTGGTAGAGTGCTTTCCTAATATGCATGAGACCCTGGGTTCAACTCCCAGCACTGCCAAAAACCAAACCAAAACAACAACAACAACAAAAAAAAAAAAACAACAACAAAACCCAGGTGAAAACATATGTAAGTAGTTCCTGACCTACAATGGTTCAGTTTAGGCTTTTTGCACTTTCTGATTGTACAAAAGCATACTCATACAATCATTCTGATTTTCACTTTCAGTACAGTATTCAACAAAGTACCTGAACTATTTAACACTTTATAATAAAGTGGACTTAGGATGAAATGATTTTGCCCAACTCTAGGCTAATGTGTTTTGAGCATCTTTTTTTTTTTTTTAATCTTCTAAATTGTTTTTATAACTTTGTTTTATTTATTTATTTTTATGTGGTGCTGAGGATCCAACCCAGTGCCTCACCCATGCTAGGCAAGCGTTCTACCACTGGGTTACAACCCCAGCCCCTGTTTAGAGTATCTTTAAGATAGGATAGGGCCGGGCACGGTGGCGCGCGCCTGTAATCCCAGCACTTTGGGAGGCTGAGGCAGGAGGATTGCGAGTTCAAAGCCAGCCTCAGCAATGGCGAGGCACTTAGTAACTCAGTGAGACCTTGTCTCTAATAAAAATACAAAAAAAAAAAGGGCTGGGGATGTGGCCCAGTGGTCGAGTGCCTCTGAGTTCAATCCCCGGTACCAAAAAAAAAAAAAAAAAAAAAAAAAAAAGATAGGATAGGGCTGGGGCTGTAACTCAGTGGTAGAGCGCTTGCCTAGCATGGGTGAGGTACTGGGTTGGATCCTCAACACCACATTTTTAAAAAAATTTAATAAAATAAAAGTTAAAATGCTGTGGTGTTTGATGTTAGGTATATTAAATGCAGCTTCGACTTGTGATATTTTCAAGCTATGATGGGCTTGTTAAGTTGAGGAGCATTATAAAATTGAGGGTCCTAAGAAAAATGGCATATAGAAATTAGGATAAATTGAGGAGAATTTATCTGCACCAGAACTAATTATAAATGTGTGGGCAGGGCACAGTGCACAGCAGAAAGAGATTGTGGAGAAACCCAGTCTAATATCCCCAGCAAGGGAGTTTTGTTTTTTTTGTTTGTTCGTTTGTTTGTTTGTTTGTTTTTAGTTACATATGGACACAGTGTCTTTATTTTGTTTGTTTATTTTTTTATGTGGTGCTGAGGATCAAACCCACTGCCTCACATGTGTGAGGCAGGCGCTCTGCCACTGAGCCCCAGCCCCAGCCCAGCAAGGGAGATTTTACCATCCTCAGACCTGAAGGGATGAAATGAAGGGGAGGTTAGGAAGGGAAAGTTGTTTGGAGGGAGCCATTTTTAGAGAAGCTGAGGCCTTTGACTGAGGGATACAGCTGCCTAAAGGGACCTTCTAGGAAGGGGCCAAGGAGAATAAATATATGACCTCATTCTGTTGTTCAGATCCATACAGACCAGGTTTCTAGGAAAGAGAGCAGAATGGAAAAGGGCAAAGAGGGGATCTGATGGGGCAGAGTGATGATATGCTGAGCATAGCAAGATAAACAGAAATAAAACAATGAGTAGAGAACACAGTAGACATGTAGGCAGGAAAATGTGCCATGTAAGAGAAAGAGAATATGCTATCTACAAGAGAGACTGAAAGGGTAGTTCCCTCCTTGAGTTGCCTCAGATCCTGATGACTTTCCACTCTGAGATCCTGTACCAGTTTTAGCCTGTGTGGACTTTATAACAGACACTCTTCCTTTAAAATATTCCATAAGTAATTCTCTGTTTCTTGTAATTCCGAAAGCTTGAGAAAACATTGGGTACAATTAGAATACTTTATTCCTCTTTAGAAATCCTGCAAACAAAGACATTTGAGACAGGTAGGCCACTTACTGAAAATGAATTATAACACTCTCCTCAGCTTTTTGTAAAGTGTCCACATTTAAAAATAAAGGTGCCAGTGTCATGAAAACCGCCTACTGTCAAAATTGAGAAATTACAAAACCGACCTAATCAAATGGGTTCTCTTGGATTATGGAAAACATAGGCTACTCTTTGAAAGAATCACAGACCATTCTACAGGAAATTAAAACAACAGTGTATTTTTTCTTTGTCTCTTCCCATCCCCAACTTTATTAATTTATTAATATACAAAATTGCACACATTTAAAGTATACAATTTGATCAGTTTTTACATGAGAATTCATGACCACAATCAAAATAAGATTCCTTATTTTCCAAAAATTTCTTTGTACCATTTTTCAATCCCTTCTTCCCTTTACTCAAATAACCATGAAACCACTGATCCACTTTAGTCACTACAGGTTGGTTTGCATTTTATAGAATTTGATGTAAGTGGGCCACACAGGATATATTCTTTTTTGCCTATTTTTTCCCACTCAGTATGATCATTTTGAGATTAATGTATGTTGTTGCATGTATTTATAGTTCTTTCTTTTTTATTGCTGAGAAGTATTCCTTGTATGAATATATCCCAATTGGTTTATCCATCTAACATATGAATAGACTTTTGGATTGTTTCCAGTTTGGGTTATTACACAATTGTCAATTTTAAGATGGAAACAGGAATGATATTTTTCTGGATGACCAAGAGATATTAGAAGCAATTGCTTTAGTGAATGGAAATTAAAGGCATTACTCCTGGACTCCAAATATCTGGGCTGGTCATTTACTGACTGTGGGACTTGAGGTCAATAATTTGAAACTTGCTGAGCCTTGATTCCTTTACGTGTAAAAGAAGATTAATATTACCTGTCTTCTCCCTTTTTTGCAGCACTATTCACAGTAACCAAAATATGGAATCAACTGAAGCATCCATTAATGCATGAGGGGATAAAGAAAATGTGTCATATATACTCAATAAAATATTACGTGGCCTTAAAAGGATGAAATCCTGTTATTTGTAGCAGTGTGCATAGAACTATAGACATCATCTAAGTGAAACAAATCAGGCACAGAAGGACAAATACTGCTTCTTTTCACTTATTTGTGGAAGTTAAAAAAAGAAATCAATCTCAGAGAAGCAAGTGTATTAGTGGTCACTAGAGACTAGGAAGGGTAGGGATAACAGGATAATGGGTACCAAAGTACAGTTAGATAGGAGGAATTAGTTATGTTTTTTTTTAATAGCACAATAATGTAAATATAGTCTATGACAATGTACTTCAAAATAACTAGAAGAGTCCAAAGTTTCTTAGCACATAGAAATGATAAAAATTTGAGGAGATGCAAATGCTAATTATACTGATTTTATCATTATACATTTTAGACATGTATCAAATTATCATAATGTAAACCATAAATATGTACAAATGTTTAACATGTACAAATATTAAATATTAATAAAAAATTTAAATACTGCATCCCAGAATTATTGTGAGGATTAAATAAGACAATGTATATATTTAACTTATCCTTCAAATATTAGCTATTATTACTATGGAAGTAGGGGAGAGAGCATTGAGAAGTTATTCTGCCTTAGTCAGCTTGGACAGCCACAACAAATACCATTAACTATATGACTTAATCAACAGAAATGCATTTCTAATAGTTTGGAGGCTTGGAAGTTCAAGAACAGGGTGACAGTATTGTTCTCTAGTGAGGACTCTCTTCCAGGCTTGCAGATGGTTGTCTTCTGTGTCCTCATATAGCAGAAAGAGGGAGAGCCAGCAAGTTTGCTTTCTGGTGTTCCTTCTTATAAGGGTATTAATCCCTTCATCAGGGCCCCACCCACAAGACTTCATCTAAACCTAATCACCTCTCAAAGACCCCCATATACAAATGTCATCACACTGGACAAATTCAACATATGAATTTGCTGGTGGAAGGGACACAATTCAGTCCATGCCAGAACCCTCATTATTTTTCTATGCCTACTGTGGACCTCTATAATGAGGCTTAAAAGATACTGTCAAATATCATGGCTCTGAGCAAAAAGATAAAATATATTGGGTTGGGAGTGTGGTTTAGTAGTAGAGCGTTTTCTTACCATGTGTGAGATCCTGAGTTTGATCCCCAGCACCACAAAAAAATAATAATAATTTTTTAAAATGTTGGTCAATGCCTCTTTCTTCTTAAGAGCAAGTTCAATTTCTTTTCCTCAATTTTCAGATAGCTTAATATGTTATTCTTTTATCAGGTACTCCATGAATATTTATGGATATAACAATAAGTACTTGTATAGAGTTCTATAAATTACAGTACATTTTAAAATACATTATCTCATTCTGACCTTCAAATTTCCCCAGGGAATAGGTATAAAAGATAATATTATCCCCATTATCAGATAAAGAAAACAAGGCTGGAGAGGTTACAAACTGATAAAATAATCCAACTCTTCAAATGCCAGCTCAGTGTCTTTCCTCTTGGCATGCTGCCTAGCTCTATTCTTGACAGGATTCAGTTAGATGCTTTAGCCTCCAGCTACTACTAATATGTAGCATCTTTGCAGGATAAAGCAAAACTTCATTTTATATATATATTTTTAATTTTTTTTTAGTTGTAGTTGGACACAATACCTTTATTTTATTTATTTATTTATTTTTATGTGGTGCTGAGGATCAAACCCAGCACCTCGAACATGCTAGGTGAGTGTTCTACCACTGAGCCACATCCCCCCCATGCCCCCCATCCCTCCCTCGCCCCCCAAAAAACTTTTATTTTTAGGAAGCTAAAATAGGTGGTGGCATTTTGTATACTACAATGTATACTTTATCAGAGAACCACAGGAAATCTGAAATTTTCAGGATATAGTTTCAGAACTTTACTTGTAAAATTTGGAATAGACATAATCATTACCCTCCTAAATACAATTCTGAGCAAACAAACAAAAATTTAACTTACTATACATACTCCATATTGGTTACAAGTAATTTTTTTCCTCGCATATTTTTTTTAAAAATATTAATTTATTTACTTCAGTTGTACACAATGCAATGCATTTATATTTACGTGGTGCTAAGGATCGAACACGGGCCGCGCACGTGCGAGGTGAGTGCTCTGCCGCTGAGCCACAACCCCAGCCCCTCTCACATATTCTTTTTGATTTAACTAGATATTGCTTAGGATTATTTTCCACTTTTTCTTTCCTCCTTTTCTAATCTTACTCAGAACAGTTTAAAAACCTATTGTAGTTGAGTATAGTCGCAAAGGTCTTAATCACAGCTCTTGAGGAGGCTGAGGCAGGATCACAAGCTCAAAGCAAGCTTGGGCAATTTTATGAGACCTTTTCTCAAAATGAAATAAAAAATAAAGCTGAGGTTGTAGCTCAGTGACAGAGCACCCCTGGGTTTAATCCCTAGTACTGGGGGTGGGTCATAGCATAGTAGCAGGTCATTTACCTAGCATGTGTGAGGCCCTGGGTTCAATCCCTAATTGGGGGGGGGGGGGGGGAAGAAGGTCAGTGACCCTTCTTACATAATCACTTATTACTATTGCTTAGTATTGAATTAGGTATTATCTCATAGGATCTAAACTGGCACTTAAAAAATATATTTATTTATTTGTTTTAGTTGTACACAAAGCCTTTATTCTTATCTGGTGCTGAGGAGGGAACTGCGCGGCACACGTGCTAGGTGAGCACTCTACCGCTGACCCACAATCCCAGCCCCTAAACTGGTACTTTTTATGGTTAGCACATGACGATGGGCTTAGCAAATGCACCTGAGAGGTGATAAGCTAGACTGTTCTTCTGGATCTTATTACTCCAAATTCTTATTTTTTTAAAATGTTTATTTATTTACTTTAGTTGTACACAATGCAATGCATTTATGTTTACGTGGTGCTGAGGATCGAACCCGGGCTGCGCATGTGCGAGGCAAGCGCTCTGCCACTGAGCCACAACCCCAGCCGTCCAAATTCTTATTTTGAAAATATAAAAAGTATTTATTTATAAAGAGAGACTTAACTTAGCTGGCTTATGTTAATCCTGGATCCTTTTCTAATAAAAATGAATTGTTAAAGAGATATAAAAGAGCCATAAAGCATTCAGCATTTTTCTATTCACTTTCATATAAATGAAATTTCATATTTCATGGAGAGTCCAAGTTTGTAACAAGATTTATAATATATTAGGTTTTTCTCAAAGTCTAGAAATGCTATAAAACTAATGTTAATTTTTGACTGGTTTAAAACTAAAAGTTCCATTAATTAAGACTGTTAGTAGTATTCAACTCCATAAGAATTACTAGGCTGTGAAGTTAAGAGTCATTAAAACTTGCTAAGAGGGCTGGGGTTGTAGCTCAGTGGCAGTGCCTAGCATTTGTGAGGCACTGGGTTTGATCCTCAGCACCACATAAAAATAAAATAAACAAATAGAATAAAGGTATTGTGTCCATCTTAAAAAAATTACTAAGAAACTAAAGCAAGTGGACTCTTCCTATGTCATGGTGGCAAGTAGGAAAAATACAGGTGATTTGATAACACCTAGTCAAGTAGTACTAGTACTTGGAAAATAAATATTTAATGCTCATATAGAGAAATCAGACATGCAAGAGGTGGAGTTCTTATCTGTTTGTAGTTAGTACTGCTGACTAAATGCTTTAGCTTAGAAATAAATCAAGTTTCTAAGAGGCTGGAGTCCTAGGACAGTATTTTGCACATAGTGAACATTTAGCAATTTTCTATCAAATTGAAGGAATAGTGATATATAATACTGGGCCCATCCCAATGAATCCAAAGTCATTTGAATTAAAAAATAAGCCTCATAAAGAAAAAGTAGAAGGAGGTAGAGGGGATGCTATAACTCTTAAAGATTGAAAAGGGAATACTTGCTGGGTATGGTGGTACACAACTATAATCTCAGCTTCTCAAGAGGATGAGGCAGGAAGATCACCAGTTAGAGGTAAGCCTGTACAATTTAGGGAGACTTTGTCTCAAGAAAAAAAGCAGGGGCAGGTCTGGGGTTGTGACTCAGTGGTAGAGTGCTTGCCTAGCATGTGCGAGGTACTGGGTTTGATTCTCAGCACCACATATAATAAATAAAATAAAGGTCTATTGACAACTGAAAAATATTTAAAAAAAAGAAAAGAAAAGAAAGAAGAAAAAAAGGAGGGGGGTGTCTGGGAATATGGCTCACTGGTAAAGAGTTCCTTAGGTTCTGTATCCCCTGGATTCAGTCCCTAGTACTGGGGGGACAAAAGTGGGGGTGGGGGAAACTCTTAACACACAAGGTACCCATGTTAGTTTATTTTTTTTATAAAACTTCCTTCTGGGACAGGGGATGATGCTTAGTGGTAGAGCACTTGCCTAGCATGTGTGAGGACTTGGGTTCCATTCCCAGCACCACAAAACAAATAAACAAAAACTAGTATCCTGGTTACTTTGTAAACAGATTTCCCAAACATCTGGATGGGAACTCAAAACCCATGACACACCCTTAAAGTATATCCAATATAACACCAGTCCACCTTTGATCTAAGAGTCATTACTGTAACACTGTTTTGGTATGTGTTCTTATATGTAAATCCAGGAAGCTGAGCATGAATTAAATATCTCTTATGTTGATGAAGAAAGAGATGAGTTGAGGTGAGATTGTCCTAATTAATTGCTTTAATTTGGGTTTCCTCTCTAAACAAATCCTAAGACAAAGACTGGAGTGCAAGAAGTTAATTTGGGAGAGTAGGGAAAGGGGGAAGTAAGACAGGCAAAGGAAGGCTGTCAAGTTTTCCAGAATAGCAAAATTATTTTCCATTCCCACTAGCCATGTATGGGAGTTCCAGCTGTTTTCATCTTTTCCAGCAATTGCTACTGTCACATTGTTAAGTTTCTTCATATTTGAATAGGTGTGAATGGTATCTCTTAGTAGTTTTTAATATGTAATTTCCTAACGAGTAATTGTGCATCTGTTCATGTGCTTATTTACTGTTCATGTATCTTATTTGGTGAAGTGTTAAATCTTTCTTTTGCTTTTTTTTTTGGTACCGGGGACTGAACTCAGGGGCACTCAACCACTGGACCACATCCCCAGTCCTTTTTTGTATTTGATTGGAAACAGGGTCTCACTGAGTTGCTAAGTGCCTCGCCATTGCTGAGGCTGGCTTTGAACTCGCGATCCTCCTGCCTCAGCCTCCCAAGTGCTGGGATTACAGGTAAGTGCCACTACGCCCAGCCTTTTGCATATTTTTCAACTAACTTGGGTTGTTTATTTTCTTATTACTGAGTTTTTAGTCTTTTTTATACATTCTGAATAAAAGCTCTTTATCAAATTAAAAAAAAAAAAGGAAGGCTGTCAATGGAGGGTGTGTTATCAAGACAGCTACTGCAGTAAGGAGATACATAGGAGGGACCTCAAGAGACAAGACTAAAGTGCTCACCACTTTTCAGAATACAGTTATAACTTTAATTTTATTTTAAAAACGAAATGTATCATTTCTCAAGCATGCAACTTTGTTGACTGAGTCATACCTATTCAGCTTCACCACCTATATTTGATACTTGTTACTATTCTAGACCCTTTAAGATCCTGGATCACATTTCAGCATCATTTTACCATGTCAATCAGATTTATGGGAAAAAGTGTGTGTTCTTTTTTATTCTTACTTTGAACATTTCTTACATTGTGAAATATATCAAACAGAAAATAATATAACTGATACCTATAAATTCACCATGTAGATTTTACATATTTCCTTTAAGTTTTGTTTGTGCAGTGCCAGAGATGGAATCCAGGGCCTCTTTTTTTTTTTTTTTTTTTTGTAAACAAAAAAAAGTTCTGGACAAGTAAAAGTGCTGCCCCTTTGTTTCTTTTCCTCTTTCCCCTTTTATTTTTCCTCATAATTACTACCTTCAAGGTGGTATATATTCTTTTCATTCTTATTCTGTCAGACTTCTATCTTATGTGTATTCATTAACAATAGTATTTTTGTTTTCAATTTTTATATAACTCACATAATATCTTGCACTTGAAAATTAATTTTTAAAATATGACACATTTTAGAGATTTATGTTTTTGCATTTTGTGTTGTATAATTTCTATTGTATGAATAAATCATGGTGACTGCATTCTTATACTGGCACAGGTCAGTGATTTCTAATGTTTGATAGTTTTAAAAATGCTTGACTGTTCAATTTTCTTTATAGCATCTATACAGAAGTGGTTTGCCTTTTCATGTGGTTTAGAATAATTTTTGTAGGATAGAAATTTTTACTTTGGATCTTTAATCTAGTTTGGATTTATTTTTGTGTATGCTATGAGGTAGGGATCTAATTTTATCTTTTTTCCATGTGGGAAAACTATAAAAAGTTTCTGTATCTTTTACATTAAATTGAAATACTTCAGATAGGCATCTAACATGTAAGGACTTTAAAAAATAACCACAATGCCACATTTTTTTAAAAATTTTTTTATTATTTATTTACTTATTCATCATGCACAAGTATAGTATCTTTTTACATACAACTGCTTGTATACAAAGTATATAAGTACCATTCAGATCTTCAATCATGCATTTAGGATAATGATATCCATCTCATTCAACCACCAATTTTTTTCCAACCCCCCCCTTACTCCCTCCCTCCCCTCCCTTTCCGTTGACCATTCTAGTGTTCCTCTGATCCTATGTACCCCCTTCCAACAACTCTGTGAACCAGCCTCCTTATATCAGAGAAAACATTCGGTACTTGGATTTTTGAGATTGACTAATTTCACTTAGCATTATATTCTCCAACTTCATCCATTTACCTGCAACATTTTTGTTTTAATACTGAGGAATGATCCCAGGGGAGCTTTACCACTGAACTACATATCCCTGGCTCTTTTTATTTTTTAGTTTGAGACAGGGTTTCAATAAGTTGACGAGTCTGGCTTTGAACTCACTATCTTCCTGCTTCAGTCCCCCATCTCACTGAACTTACAGGTGTGTGTCCCCATGCCTGATTAATTTCTTTATACAATCTAATCCCTTATCCTTGTTCAAATCTTTCCAAGTACTTTTTTTTTATGTTGACTTCTTTGAATCAAGATTTAGGCAATGGGTGGCACATGCCTGTGATCCCAGTGGCTGGGGAGGCGACGCAAGAAGATTGCAAGTTCAAAGTCAGCCTAGGCAACTTAGGGAGGCTCTATGCAACTTAGTGAGACCCTGTCTCAAATTAAAAAGAAAGAAAGAAAGAGAGAGAGAGAGAAAGAAAAGGGATGGGATGTTGCTCAGTGGTTAAGCCCCCTTGGGTTCAATTCCTGGTACCCCCCCAAAAAAAGAAAGAAAAAATTCAGGCAAGGTCAACACATAACATTTGTTTGATACATATCTTCCATGTTCAGTCTGTTACAATTCCTCCATTTATTTAAGAAACTGGGTTATTTATGAAAAATACCACATTTGGCTGATTATATCCTTGAGGTATTTATTAATTGATCTACTGATTGTGCTGCTAGGGATCGAACCCAGGGCTTTTTACATGCTAGACAAGTGTCTACTTGTAACAGGGGTCTGCTTCATGCTTTGAATATAAACCTTGCTGCTTGACCACCGGTAGCTTATTTTTAAAATGCTACTTTTTCCCCCTTCCTCTTTTCCCTCTCTCCCTCCCTGGCTACAGGAGAAGTGATCTTAACCTTCTTACCATCCTAGGCTAGGTTATCTGTCCTTCAGTTCACTGACCACAGGAGTAAAGGCATCCAGACTGGGGAGCTGACGCCAGCAGGTCTAAGAAACGGCTATCTCTTTAGGCTACTGTTGGATATGAATTATGACTTCTGATAGGGCACAGTTGGAGATATTTAGCCTTTGTGTCCACTCTTTAAAGGCCTGCTGTTCCCCCTGGTAGTTGGAACCACAGCTTTGGGATAGGAGTCCCCTATATTTCCCATTTGCTAGCAAATCAATAAAACTTATTTCTCCTTCTTCTCAAAAACCTTGTCCTCATTAATGGTTCAGCAATGGAGACAAGGTGGGAGCTTTCAGTATCATACTGAGACAGTCAGGGACCACTACAGGGACTAAGGGCAGATGCACTACTGAGTTCTTAACTTCTGACCTGTACCCATTAAAAGTACCACAAAAACTGGACAAGCCCAAGCTCTAATGATAAAAGAGATTTAAAGAGGATATCTTTGCTTAAAAAAAAAAAAAAAAAAAAAAAAAGAAAGAAAGAAAGAAAAGAAAAGAAAAGAAAAAGAAAAAGAAAAAAGAAAAGAAAGAAAACTCACCACCACCACCAATAAAAACACTGACTTCACTTGGGCCTGTGGTAACTAAAGCAAGAAGAAAGGGTTGGCAACTCTGCCTTCACTTTGTATCTGTCCCTTTTGCCTTAAACTTTGGGTCAGATTCTTGCTCAAGTCTACATGTTGGCATGTTAATCTCTTAAAGAGTGTCTAAAAATTGGTAATACAAGGTTATTAGCCCCAAATTTACCTAACCTGTCTCATTCCCCCACAAGGCTGAAGACACTAAGATAACAGTAACTAAGGTACTTTCAAGATTTGCAGGGACATTCAACGACCAACTTGTATAACTTCCTGTTCCAGACTCCCAGAGTGGCGCCTGGAAGTCTTCAGTCATTGTCCTATATCTTCCAGGAACAGCAAAACCTTGCAGGCAGATCATCCCACCAGGAGACTGCCCTCTTAAGCAGGAGCAACGCCCTCATGGGAACTGAATTGCACCCTGACCCTAGGATCACAGATCTGATAGATAAACAGCCTATTGCGCTCTCAATGACAAAGACTTTTCCAGAACAACCTGGCAAAACTGGAACTGAGATAATCGGCACCAGATCCGAGCCCACCCCAGCAATCCAATGAAAGATTTTTCCCTTCCCTTATTGGGGAACAACCTTATTTCCTTGAAGTAAAACTCCCTAATTAAAACTTTGCCTGTGTGTTGGTATTACTGGCTGACTGGCTTTCATTTCTGTTGACACCAGGTCAGAAGTTCCCATCTCCGGCATCACTAGCGCTGAGCTATAATCAGCCCCATCCTTGTGGCATTAACATAATCATCTATTCCACATATTTCCTATAAACCAGTCACTTCATTTAAATGTTTTGTTAGATTCAAGTTCAACCCTTTTCAAATAAATACTTTGTAGGTGGTTCTACATACTTCCTGTTTAATTACACTGGGAGGAACATAATATCTAGTTTTCCAATTTTTACTAATATTTGAGAATAATTTCAGATTTACAGAAAAATGCAGAGTAATACAGAGTTCTCATATTACCCTCTGCTTTGTTCACTTCATTACTAATTGTTGGATAAGATTCAGGCTGGCAGGCCATACCCCTAGGCGCCTTCCTGGAAGGACCCATCTCTCGTGAGAATTCACCTTTGGCGAGCTCCGAGTCCCCACCCTTCCTGATCCTGGGAATACTCGCCTCTCCGGGGGAGGAATTCAACCCAGGGCGGGCTCTCCCTTTCTGAGCCAATCCGGACCATACAAGTCACGCTCCTACCCCTCTGTACTTAAGCCCCAGCTTGTCCAGAATTCATTCTCTCTTTTCTCTCTTACAACCACTCCTATGTAATTCATCTTCTCACCAGCTCTCCCCTTCCCCTTTTCCCCTTTCTCCTCTTCACCCCTTCCCTTAATAAACCCCCCCTTTTCTATAAGGCGGTCCCGGTGTGGTTTTTGCCCTTCACTAATATCTTGCATTAGTGTGGTATGTTCATTACAATTAATAAATCAATAATGATACATTATGATTATAGCTTATTCAGATTCCTTTGATTTTACTTAATGTCTTTTTCTGTTATAAGATCCCAACCACGGGCTGGGATTGTGGCTCAGTGGTAGAGCACTCGCCTCGCACATGCGCGGCCCGGGTTCGATCCTCAGCACTATGTAAAAATAAAATGTATTGTGTATAACTAAAGCAAATACATAAATTAAAAAAAAAAAAAAGATCCCAACCAGGATACCAGGGCTATCTCACTTTTTTGAGGGGGGCGGGTGCAGGTACTATGGATTGAAACCTGCCAGGAATGCTTTACCACTGAGCTATATCCCCAACTTTTTTTTTTCTTTTGTTGTTGTAGATGGACACGATACCTTCATTTTATTTATTTTATTTTTATGTGGTCCTGTGGTGCCTCAAATGTTTGAGCTGAGTGCTCTACCACTGAGGTGCAACCCCAGACCTCTTTTTGTTTTTTATTTTTAGATTAAATTGCTTAGGGTCTTGCTAATTTGCTGAGGCTGACCTTGAACTTTCAGTCCTCCAGTCTCAACCTCCTGAGCTTCTGGGATTATAGGGGTGTGCTACCTCCTTGGCTGTCTCACTTTTAATGGTGTTAATTTTGACCAGTGGTTTCTTTTCAGGTAGATGAGCACATTATAAGTTCTCTATTTAAAATTTGTCTTAATGGTTTCAGCATCTATTGATAATCATTGCGTAGGTCCATTATTTCATAAGAAGTTACAAAGTCATGATTTTAAAAATTCTATGGTTTCTTCTGTAGTCATTAGCTGGACTTATCCTACAAAGTTCTTTATCTTGAATTATCATACCAGTTATTTTGCATAGATTTTAATAGTTTTAAATGTTAATGATTCTACTATACTAATGTGGTTTGTGTGAGAAATTCTAGGTATTTTTAGCTTTTAAAATTATTTGCATAATAGTATAAATAAAATGTTTTATTTTGCTAATCATAGATACAGCTTTCACCTCTGTCATATTGAGAACTATGTATTTGGGTTTTGTCCCATTTCCTGATTTATAGCTCCTACAACTCTTAGAGTCTCCAGAGTGATATAAATATCCTTTGTATGCTAATAAGGCAGCTGATGGCTGGAAGCCCTAAATAGCTTCAGAATGGATGCTGGTTACAGGAAAAGACCAAGACATGATTAACCTCACCCCTCTAATATCTGGGAGTGGAGAGAGGGGTTGAAGATTAAACTGATCACCAATGGCTAATGATTTAATTAACCACTCCTATGTAATTCAGCCTCCATAAAACCACAGAAAGAACTGGCTTAGCTCCTGGATAGCTAAACATGTGGCGGTCCCTGGATGGTGATGGGTCCAGAGAGGTGTGGAAGCTATTAGATATGGAAAATGACAAATCCCAACAGTAGTGAGACCTGGGGAAAGGGGAGTGAGAAGGAAAGCCATACATTGAGAGCATTGATCCTTTCCCAATACAGTTCTTTCCCGGTGATAAAAAACAAACGCTGAGGAGGAGGTGTTCATCAAACCTGGAAAGGCAGTCCCTGAGAAGAGGCTGAAGCATTAACACTTCTGTAAACAAATCCTTCCCAGTTACCGACCACTGACCCCAGGCCCTCCATGTTAAAGTTATATTTCCATGTTCTTTCTTTTGTCTCCTTTCTACCTTTTTGTTTCTCCTATCCTACCTAACTGGGAGCTACTCTAGCAAATTCAACAAGCCTAAGGAGAGGTTGTGAGAATCTCAATTTATAGCTGGTTGGTCAAAAGTGTACGTAAAAGAACCTGGGGCTTGTGACTAGCATCAGAATGGGGGAGAGTCTTGTGAGACTGAGCCTTTACCTTGTGGGTTCTGATGCTATCTCTAGGCAGAGAATGTCAGAATTGATTTAACTTAGATGACACTCAGCTATTGTCTGGTGAAGAATCTGTGGAAAATTGCATGGTGTGGAGAAAAACACATATACATCTGGGCTCACAGAAGTGTTTTGTGTTGATTGTGGTATTATGAGAGCAGAGCAGAATAAAATGAGTTTGTTTTTTCTACACAATCTCACTCTATGTAATTATTGTTATTACAAAATATTTGTGTGGGTCAAAAAATTTCAGTCACTTAACTGATACTAACAACTAGTCCTCATAGATTTTTAAAACTTAGTTATAGGGCTGGGGCTGTGGTTCAGTGGTAGAGCACTCGCCTATAGTGTGCGAGGCCCTGGGTTGGATCCTCAGCACCACATAAAGATAAATAAAATAAAGGTATTGCATCCAACTACAATTAAAAAATAAAAATATTTGAAGAAAAAAACAACTTAGTTATAATAAACAGTATTCCTGATTAATTTGCATGGTGTACAAGGGCCATAACAGCTTATCATTGAGGAACTAAGACCCACACAGTTAGAGGAAGTACCCTAAAGGAACTAAGTAATTTAAATAGGCAGGTCTAGTAAAGAGAACTTGTAATAAAGATAGAAGAGACTAGAGCCCCTTTTATAAAAGCATGACATGTCAGCTGTTTTCCTTCTCCCAACTATGATCTGTGTGCGCAAACTTAATTTCCTTTTATAAGAAAATTACGTATTATTAAAACCATAGTGATGTAAGAAAAATTCTGAGATGTCCTGAATTTAATTTCAAGGGCCCAGGAAGGAAGGGAGAGAAGATAAGGAAACAGCTGCTCAGTTAACAGTTTCCCTAGAGCCAAACCAACAAAAGATAATTCCACATTCCTAAATGTGTGTTAAAACCTTGGTTCAGAATTTTCAAAGGCCATCCCCCAGGTACCATCACAACTTACTTGCAACCCCAATCAATCCAAAACCAACAAGTACTTTTCTTTAATGACTTCTCCTCCTATCCCCAAACTTTCCCAACTTCCCATTATGCTGCCCTACTATCTACAACCAGTGTAGGTTCGATGTAAGCAAGGTATGCTTTCCTTTCCCAAATTTTCATTATAAAAATGCTTTAGGCTTATAGATCAGGCAACATCTAGATCTTCAACTGCTATCTAGCCCTGCTGGCACTTGTCCTAGGACCTGGTTCTTCTGGGGCTAGCATATGCAATGGCTTAATAAACACTTTTATTTTAGAGATTCCTTGGTCTTAAGAATTTGGGTTTAACAATATAAAACAATAAAATATCTACTAGTCAAAAATTGTTTCCAATACAGTAGCTGTTATGGTTTAGATATGTGGTATCCCCCAAAAAGCCCATGTGTGAGACAATGCAAGAATGTTCAGAGGTGAAATAATTAGATTATGAGAGTTATGACCTAATCGGTGGACTAATTCACTGCTATGGATTAACTAGGTGATAGGGTGCGACTGAATGAGGTAGATCACTGGGGGTGTGCTTTTGGGGGATATATTTTATCTCTGGTGAGCTGAGCTATTTCCTTGTTGCCATGTCCTTCTGCCATGATGTTTATCTCACCTTGGGTCCTGCACTATGGAACTGGCTAACCATTGACTGAATCTCTGAAAAAGTGAGTCAAAATAAACTTTTCCTTTTCTAATTGATCTTGTTGGATCTTTTGGTCATAGCGATGCAAAAGCTGACTATAACAGTATCCTCTTGGGACCTATTAACAAAATATTCCCAATTCATTCTCTACTTTTTTGTTCATAAATTTTGTTCATAAATTTCAAATAAAGCATGATCCAAAGTTTTAGGAGGCATGCAAGATGGGGTCTTTGGCTAGTCCTGGAAGGAACTTTTTAAAATATTTTTTTAGTTGTTGATAGATCTTTATTTTATTTATTTATATGTGGTGCTGAGACATGAACGCAGTGCCTCACACATGCCAGGCAAGTGCGCTACTGCTGAGCCACAGCCCCAGCCCTGAAAGGAACTTTATACATTGTCTACCTCATGAACATATTATAAGAAAGGATATTTCTAAATTTGGGATATATACTTAATAGAACAAGCTAGATTTATTTGATTCATGCAAATGACCTGTGGAGGTATTAGCTGAAAGTAAGAGAACCTTGAACTGATAGTAAATGAAATGAGTACTAGTTGTAACCTGAGACCAACAGCTATAATGGGAAGCTGTTAGTTTATTCCACTAATATAAATTTCCCTTTAAGAAAATAAACCCACAGAAACTATGAAAAATCTACTTCTAATTCATATGAGGAGAAATGGATCAGTGCAAAACAAGAGATAGGCTGTGATAGTATGGAGGTGCCCAATTCAGGTCTCCCTTCAGAACTTGCTGCAATGAGCACAGCTGATTGACAACTGCCATACTCACGTGTGCTCATACTAGGCAAGGTTTTCCCTGGGCTGCTCCTGGCCCCAAACTGAGAATAGCAGGATAGAACAACCAGTCCAGGCCCAGATGGTAGTATATATCTGTAATTCCAGAGTCTTGGAAGGCTGAAGCAAGAGGATTGCAAGTTCAAGCCCAGCTTGAGCAATTTAGTGAGACCCTATCTCAAATAAATAAATAAATAAATAAATAAATAAATAAATAAATAAAAGGGCTGGAGATTAGTTCAGTGGTAAAGTCCCTCTGGGATAATCCTCTTGTGCTGAAAACAAACAAACAAACAAGCAAAACAAAACAAAACAAAACAACACCAGTTCATTCATAAACAAAGGAGGATTCATTTAATTGTCAACTTCCTCTCAGGGATTTCTCATTGACCTGGATAAGTTTTTCTCTGAATTGCTTTGTGGTCTGGAGCTCTTCCCATCCCATCTTCCCTCCCCTTTCTCCTGTCACAGGTGTGTAACAGGAACTCAAAGACTGCTTTTGATTAAAAGCACTGACTCTTCACTTAGAACTGCAGATGTCTGATAGGTAACTAAAAACAGGATAAAAGCTTGGCTTCTTTGCCTTCATACTTCATGACATTAATCTTTGGGTCAGATTCCTTCTCAACTCTGCATGTAAATGTCTTCATCTTGCCCTTCTGATTTGTTCTTTGTATCTTTCTCTCCTGCAGTTATCTTGAATTCTAGAAAAAAAATAGGCATACCACATAAACATCCTGTGACAAGAGTCAAAGCTACCATCCAGGTAGCAGCAGCTTCTAATTCCTGATAAGGCCCTGCCTGACTGATCCTAGACCATAGCCTGACCAAGATCACCAGCTATGTAAGCCCCAGATCCTTGCTATATAACCCAAGACTGTTGTTAGCCCCTTGGAGAAACACAGACTTTCAGTCACTAGACCTTTTGTGTGTGTGTGTGTGTGTGTGTGTGTGTGTGTGTGTGTGTGTGTGTTTCCTCCCCTGTATGGCTACATCGAGAATAAATTGTTTTCCTGACTTCTTCATCATTGTCTCTTTATCTGTCAATTGACTTCTTGGGAAGGGTGGCCATAGTGATCCCTTGGGACCTCGAGTTTGGCCTCTGGCCTAGAACTCTGATTATAAGACCTGCATCACTCTCTCCGTTTACTCTGCTCTTTCCCCTTTATTTTTCACGAGTATTTCCTACAATAAATCTCTTGCACATCTAATCCCATATTATGGTCTTCTTCTTGATGGATTCAAACTGACACAATTAAAGAATGTACCCTAAACCATACCAGCCTAACTGGTCAACTGATGACAGCAAATACAAACAGTTCTGTGGAAAACTAGAGCAACAGATGGTTAAGATTAGAATGTGTACTTTGAAAATAATATTAATGCAAATTTGCAAGTAAATTATTAATTAGTTTTACGGTCTTGTTTAAGCAATCAAAATATCTCCTGGGTCATTGGTCATGGTGAGATAGAAATTTAGGAATACAAAAAAAAAAAAAAAAAAAAAAAAAAAAAACACTTGAGTCTCAAAAGAGAAACACCCATGAATGATTGCAATGTAAAACACACAACTGGTAAGCAACCTAGTCCATATCCTTGCCCTTAGCTTGCCCAGAGACTGATGAAAAAGCAACAAAACCACAAGATAACCACAGGCATCTGGAGGAACTAAGTAGCAGAATTTAAACATGCAAGGGCAATGTGCAAGCTCACGGGAAACTGATGGGAAATTGTGAAAACCTACCCCGACTCCACCTCTAGTCAAGTCCCCAGCTACTCTATAAATAATAGAATCCCAGACTTAGACAGGCGCCACTCACTCTCTCTGTAATCACCCTTACTCCCACTCTCCTTTATAATAAATCTCTTGCTCTGCTGCTCATACCTCATGTGTCCTTAAATTCTTTTCTTGGTTGTATCAAGAGCCTGGTAGGTTCAAGTAGAGGTCTCCTCTGCCTCTGGAGAGATCTCCACGAACCTCCTTAAAGTGACAATAGAAAGTAAATCTATCTACTATAAAAGTGCCATTCTGTAGTTTGAGGATGATGTGGTTATGTACAGCAGAAATTTCCTTCTAAAACTCATGAACTCTCTATTACAAAGCAGTTCAGAATTCAAATCCTATTTCTCCACTTCAAGATATGCATTTCTTTTTCTTTTCTTTCTTTCCTTCTTTCCCCACCCCACAATGCTGGGATTGAACCCAGGGCCTGTGTATGCTAGAGAAGCACTCTACCATTGACCTACAACTTCAACTTCTTTTAAATTTTGTTTTGAAACAGGGCCTTGCTAAGTTGCCCTGTCTCAAACTTTTGATTCTCCCACATCAGCCTCCCAAGTAGCTGCAATAACAGGAGTAGCATGGTGATGATGATGCCGCCACCATTCTGGCATCTATATATTGCCATTTTGTTGTTTTTTCCTAGTACTGGGGATTGAACCCGGAGGCCCTCTACCACTAAGTCACACCCCCCAAGCTCTTTTTATTATTATTATTTTAAATTTTGAAGCAAGATCTTGCTAAATTGCCCAGGCTGGTCTCACATTTGTAATCCTCCTGCCTCAGCCTCCCAAGTTTCTGGGATTACAGGCTTGTGCCACTGTGCCCACCTATACACTGTCAGTTTGAATGACTATGATTTAAAAAAGGATAAGAGCAAAAGACAATTCTATGGATTTGCTAAAGTAATTCATGTGTACTATTACTAATTAGGTAAGACTAGTTACCTTTCCAGATATGCACTGAATTTTAATCTATTCAATGTTCAAAACTGTTGTTAATCTTATATAAGGGTATCATAAAGGCATTCTGCTTTCCTATAGAGTTTCCATTAAACCAATGCCTGAGGTCTTTAAAAATGTGTTATTTTGTCTTTAGATCTGTGTCATTAAATCTAGGGTTCCAGCCTCCATCATCTGAGTCAAACCAAAGGGTTTGATTACAGTGTGACTCTGGCTTTCACCTAAGTCAGGTCTATGAACATTAATATTTTCTATGCATAGAGAGAAGTTACCACTAACACATTTTATAGTTGTTATAGGTAATCCTTTGGCTTCCAATGTTTCTTTCCAATGTCAAAACAGTTGCCCATAAGTATAAGCTGAATGATTTGGTTTTTCAGGGGGAGGATGCCAAAATTCCACATAAATGTATTTTCCTGAGTTGATCACCCAAGTGTGTATGGGGGCTTGATCCAATATTTAAATTTTTTTTTTTGGTGCATTATAGTTATACACAATAGTGAGGCTCATTTTGACATACTTGTAAATGCATTTCACATAGTTTTGTCCACTTCTATTGTTAACTGAGATTCTTTCCAGGCATTTAAATGGCTATATACCCAGTATTCACTGTGGTTAGTAAGGGAGGCTATGTGTTAAATACTAGACTTTCATGGAT
Organism: Tamias sibiricus; assembly: GCA_025594165.1. Classification (NCBI taxonomy): domain Eukaryota; kingdom Metazoa; phylum Chordata; class Mammalia; order Rodentia; family Sciuridae; genus Tamias; species Tamias sibiricus. Next base: position 119,204,364 of record CM046663.1, on the reverse strand, counting down.
ATTCAGCCTATGTGACTGAAGGAGCCCTAATCAAGGAGATAGCTAAAGATTGCGGTTAGCTGAGAGCCATAAAAGATGTTCAAGTTTCCACCTGATATTAATACATTATTCAAAGAATCTTTGTATGCCTGTGAACACTGTGTGACACACCTGTAAACTCGAGCTGTAAGCACTTGTCCTTGTTAAAGCAAAATGTATATAACCGGGTGAAGTTGGTTAGAGGTTGTTGGAAGAAGAAGGTGGATGGTTGGAAGTAGTTGGAGCTGGTTGGAGTGTGGAAGGAGTTTGTTGGAGTTTGTGGTTGGAGTTGGAGAGGTTGCTGAAGCCGGAGAGAGAAGAAGAATAAAAGACCCTTTTTCATTTTCATCCTGCCTCCGAATTGTCTTCCGCAGCATCGTTGCTCCAAGCGGCAATCGCTTCAGGCAGCAACATGTGACAAAGGCCCCCTGGGAGTAGGAATATGAAATTCAATGTTTTGCATTAGTTTGGAAAGTAGCAGGACTATGAGTATTATTTCCTGGCAAAATAAAAGAAAACCCAATGGGTTCTTTTTTTTTTTTTTTTTTTTTTTTTTTGTACCAGGGATTGAACTCAGGGGCACTCGACCACTGGGCTACATCCCCAGCCCTTTTTTTGTATTTTATTAGAGACCCTCACTGAGTTGCTAAGTGCCTCGCCATTGCTGAGGCTGGTTTTGAACTTGTGATCCTCCTGCCTCAGCCTCCCAAGTGCTGGGATTACAGGCGTGCACCACTGCACCTAGCTAGGGTTAGTTTTATGAGTAAAGTTTCCTTCCCTCCTTCATTCCTTTCCCTTGGATACAAGGGCTTGAACCCAGGGATACTCTACCACTGAGCTACATCCCCAGGCCTCATTAAGTTGCTGAAGCTAGCCTTAAACTTGCAATCCTTCTACTTCAGTCTTCTGAGTAGCAGTGATTATAGGCTTGTGTCAATGTGCCTAGCTTCAATTTTTATAATACCTATTTGTGAAGGCAACATCAAGGCAAAGAGGAGATCAATAACTTGAGGTAATTTTTTTTGGGGGGGGTACCAGGGATTGAACTCAGGGCACTCAACCACTGAGCCACATCCCCAGCCCTACTTTGTATTTTATTTAGAGACAGTATCTCACTGAGTTGCTGAGCACCTCACAGTTGCTGAGGCTAGCTTTGAACTCATGATCCTCCTGCCTCAGCCTTCCAAGTCCCTGGGATTATAGGCGTGCATCACCGTGCCTGGCTTGGGGTATCTTTTTTTTATAGGTCTACCATTTGATGCTAAAAAACCTTTTTGTTTCCACAATATACCAAAATCATAAACTATAAATGCATATTTGCTCTCAGTATATATACTGACAGTCTTTTGCTATTTTATAGGCTTGAGTAATTCTGCTTGTTGAGTTAAAATGAGGGAGCAATTTTTTCTAGTAATTTATGTTGAATTGTAACTATATACCTAACTTCAGGTATTTTCCTTCAGAGTTTTCAGCAAAGGAACCATCAATATAGAGTGCCAATTCCGTATTAGTAAATGATGTTTCTTACAAATGCAATCTAGAAATCAAATTTTGGGAAACCAATTTGACACAGTTGTAAGTCTTTCTTTCATCAGGCAAATTAAGGTAAACAAGCACAAAACAAAGGCATGGTAAATACACACCTGTATTTAGGAGGCTAAAACAGGAGGGTTGCAGATTCAAGACTATCCTGTACAATTTTGTGAGACAACGTCTCAAAAAAATTTTTTTTAATGTAAAAAGGGGTTGGAGATATAGCCCAGCACTGTTGCCTAGCATGTGCAAGGCCTGGGTTCAATCTCCAGTACTGTAAACAAACCAAAATGAAACAACAAAACAAACTCATAAAAGGGTAGCTGGTTCAGAGAATTATGGAGAGGAACACATAGGCTAGAGGGAGCTACAAGGAGAAACTTACATGATGTTAAGTCTGCTACCTGAAAAGTGTTAGGTATGTTCAGTCTTTTGGATACTTTCTATAGCATGAGGAACCTGCAGATATAAGTTATTTCCCTGAACAATTTCCAAGGAAGATACTATAATTTTGGTAGTTATTGCTACTACTTTTTAAAAAAAAAATATTTGTTTGCTTTAGTTGTACACAATGCGTTTATTTGTATGTGGTGCTGAGGATCGAACCCGGGCCATGCACGAGCTAGGTGAGCGCTCTACCGCTGAGCCACAATCCCAGCCCCTATTGCTACTACTTTTGAACAATTTGGCTGTTGGGTCCAATCACAGGCTATTAAGTTATAGGTTTACTTTTTTTCTCCATGTCCTTGAGTGAGGATAACTAAAACCTGAATATTTTATTCATGGACAATGTGAAGATTTAGGATAACTGGGGTATCCTAATGTGGATAGATTTTGGGGGGTGGTGGTGGTAGATTTTTAAAGCCAATTTAAATAAACAGAGGGCTTCCTCATGTTCGGTTTTCCAAGAAAGACCTTCCTGAGTGCTATTTTTATTTTTATTTTATGTTCATAGAGTGGAGAAACAAATAAAGAAAAATTGGGAACTACTGAAGAATAAAGTAATCTGTTGCATAATCTCTTAGTCATAGGTCTAGGGTAATTTTGGATAGTATTTAACATTTCTGAAGACAGAAACATTCCTTTTGCAGATAATTTGTGATCTACCTAATGTACTATCTTTTGTGAGCATTGAAGATTATCCTGAGAGACCTTGTGGCCCTTGTAAACAACTTGTTGTAACAGATATATTAAGTTGAATTCCGGGTCTTTTTTAGATGCAATATACAAATAAGCAAGATTTTCTTAAAATCTTGGTGTGTAAATTGCAAAAAGCATGAATTTCCCTGAGACATTACTGTCCAGGAATACTGTTGATTATTATTATGTTTTGGCAATACTAGGGATTGAAATGTTATGGGCCAGGCTATGTGGGCAATGACCAAACAGATTCCATTTACCCTGAGACTCCACATCATGTAAGAAATGCTTCTCCCATGGGAAAGCCCTGCCTCTGTACCCATCAATAGTTGCTTAGAATAGCATGTTTGGCAACACAAAATGGCAATTCTTAGATCTCATGCCATCTCATCATAACATTTTGGAGGCCCCATCAAGATGTTATGGCGAGATTGCAATAAATCACCGAGTCGATCTTAAAGCAGGAGATGGAACCATTATTTACCAGCTGGCAGTCAGGATCCACTAGCTGGTGGGCCAAGAGGTAGGCTGAAAGTCTACACCCTTCGATCCCCTCCCAGGGTTTGAGTACACATTTTATAGTCCAAAACCATATTCATCATAAGTGGCTCTTGCTATGATTCAGAACCATAAACAAACATCATGAGATCTAAAATCATAAGCAGAAGGGGGAGTGGGTCAAAAGATCCCTAGTTGAGTACAAGTTAAAGAATGATTACTAATGTCTAGGTAATCAATCTCTGACAGGGTACATTGTCCAAGAAAAATGGGAACCAAAGACAGAACAATTTTACATTGTATAAGAATTGCCATTTTGTGTTGCCAAACATGCTATGCTAAGCAAACATTTTTTTTTTTTATTATTACTTTTTGTGCCGGGGAATGAACTCAAGGGCACTCGACCACTGGGCTACATCCCCAGCCCTTTTTTTTGTATTTTATTAGAGATAGGGTCTCACTGAGTTGCTAAGTGCCTCGCCATTGCTGAGGCTGGCTTTGAATTGTGATCCTCCTGCCTCAGACTCCCAAGTGCTGGGATTACAGGTGTGAGCCACCATGCCTGGCTTCCAAAGCAACTATCGATGGGTACAGAAGTGGGGCTTTCCCATGGGAGAAGCATTTCTTATATGATGTGGAGTCTCAGGGTAAATGGAATCTGTTTGGTCATTGCCCATATAGCCTGGCCCATAACAGAATTCAGGGCCTTGCACATACTAGGCAAGTAATCTACAACAGCTACATCCTCTGTCTGGGTTTTTCAAAGTTAAGTCAACGCTCCTGCAACTGTTGTAATTGTAAGGCCATTAATTGGTTCAATGGGTACTGGGATTAATGGCAATCAATGGTCCAATGCCCTTTCTTTTTTTTTTTTTTTTATTATTTATTTACTTATTCATAATGTACAAGTATAGTATCTTTTTACACACAACTGCTTGTATACAAAGTACATAAGTACCATTCAGATCTTCAATCATGCATTTAGGATAATGATATCCATCTCATTCAACCACCAATTTTTTTTTCCTTCCCCCCCCTTGCTCCCTCCCTTCCCCTCCCTTTCCGTTGACCATTCTAGTGTTCCTCTGATCCTATGTACCCCCTTCCAACAACACTGTGAACTAGCCTCCTTATATCAGAGAAAACATTCGGTATTTGGATTTTTGAGATTGACTAATTTCACTAAGCATTATATTCTCCAACTTCATCCATTTACCTGCAAATGCCATTATTTTATTCTCTCTTATTGCTGAGTAAAATTCCATTTTGTATATATACCACATTTTCTTTATCCGCTCATCTACTGAGGGACATCTAGGTTGGTTCCACAACCTAGCTATTGTGAATTGTGCTGCTATAAACATTGAAGTGGCTGTGTCACTGTAATATGCTGTTTTTTAAGTCTTTTGGGAATAGACCCAGGAGTGGGATGGCTGGGTCATATGGTGGTTCCATTCCCATTTTCCCAAGAAATCTCCATACTGCTTTCCATAGCGGTTGCACCATTTTGCAGTCCCACCAGCAATGTATGAGTGTGCCTTTTTCCCCACATCCTCTCCAACATTTATTGTTGTTTGTGTTCTTGATAGCTGCCATTCTGACTGGAGTTAACAATACACCTAATAGAAGAAAAAGTAAGCTCCAATTTCCAACATGTCGGATTAGGCCCCAAGTTCCTTAATAAGAATCCTGTAGCGCAAGAACTATTACCAAGAATTAATGAATGGGATAGATTTAAACTAAAAAGCTTCTTCTCAGCAAAAGAAACAATCAGTGAGGTGAATAGAGAGCCAACTAACTGGGAACAAATATTTAATACATGCACATCAGATAGAGCACTAATTTCTAGAATATATAAAGAACTAAAAAAACTTAACATCAAAAAAGCAAATAACCCAATCAATAAATGGGCTAAGGAATTGAAAAGACACTTCTCAGAAGAAGATACACATTTAATCAACAAATACATGAGAAGCCAGGCGCGGTGGCGCACGCCTGTAATCCCAGCACTTGGGAGGCTGAGGCAGGAGGATCGCGAGTTCAAAGCCAGCCTCAGCAATGGCGAGGCACTTAGCAACTCAGTGAGACCCTGTCTCTAAATAAAATACAAAAAAAGGGCTGGGGATGTGGCCCAGTGGTTGAGTGCCCCTGAGTTCAATCCCTGGTACCAAAAAAAAAAAAAAAGAACAAATACATGAAAAAATGCTCAATATCGCTGGCAATTAGAGAAATGCAAATCAAAACTACTCTAAGATTTCATTTTACTCTAGTCCAATGCCCTTTCAAATTTTTCTACTACATGCTGCATTTCTGTTGGGGAGTTACTATCCATTCTGTTTCTTTAGTAAGTCATTTATTTCTGTTTATAGTCCATTAATAAAATGTGCTGATAAAAGTCACTTCATCATCTTGGTTTTTAAGGCCAGAGTGTTTTTTTGGAAAACTTCTAGCCAGATTTAATAGTCTGTAGAAGATTCATCCTTTTTTGGTTTAAAGATTCGATTATGACCCAGTCTATTTATGGGAAATATTTCAGGGTAGCTTATAATAATAGTTGGCCCATTTCTGTTGCCCTGCATATTCCTTCTTTTGAGGCCTGTTTGGTAAGATCTTCAAGGTTTCTAGTTGGATTATTCCTAAGTTTTTTTTTTTTTCCTAGCTATGTTCAAACAGCCCTTGCACCCACTATCATATGAACAAATTGATATAAATCCTGGAACCCTAAATCGTAGGCCCTTATAATCATTTAAATTTTCTATGAACATGGGAAGTCCTTAAAATGGGTTCAGAATTCTGCAGAGGACACAATGTTTACATTCAGCTGTTGCAGGCAATGCAAAATTTTAAGTTTATTTGAGGTTCTAATTTTTAGGGGAAGCCGCTATTGAGGAGGTTCAAATGGGAAGGGTGAGGGATCAAAGGGGTTAACAGATTTATAATAATCAAGTACCAGAGGATAGAGAGCAGTGAAGGGTTAGCAGAAGGCTCTATAGAGTCGATCTGAGTTGTAGCCTTTAATTTTTTAATTATGTGCTGCAAAGTTTCTTCTAGAGAGATTATTGTAAGTAACTCTGTCTTTGGAAGGTCCTTCATACCAGAGAATATATCACATTGTAATCCCAGCAATTGGGAGGCTGAGGCAGGAGGATGGCAAGTTCAAAGCCAGCCTCAGCAGTGGTGAGGCACTTAGCAACTCAGTGAGACCCTGTCTCTAACAAAATATAAAAAAAATGGCTGGGGATGTGGCCCAGTAGTCAAGTGCCCCCGAGTTCAATCCCCAGTACCAAAACAAAACAAAACAAAAAGCTGGCATTTTGGGGGTAATCCGGATGGTTTAAGTTTCTCTTTTGTGTGTGTGTGTGTGCGTGCATGTGTGTGCGTGTGTGGAACCGGGGATTGAACTCAGGGGCACTCGACCACTGGGCCATATCCTCAGCCCTTATTTGTATTTTATTTGGAGACAGGGTTTCACTGAGTTGTTAAGTGCCTCGCCATTGCTGAAGCTGGCTTTGAACTCGCGATCTTCCTGCCTCAGCCTCCCAAAGTGCTGGGATTACAGGCATGCGCCACTGCGCCCAGCAGTTTAAGTTTCTCTTGTAGGCAATAGGATTATGGTTATATTCAAATGTGGCCTCCATTTTGAATTTAGAAGGGTTAATAATTTAAACCCTCTTGCTGTGTAAAATATCTAGCACAATCAGAAAAATCTTAACCTACATTACATTGTTGACTATATCAAAATGTTAAACTTTATGATATCCAAAGTGATACTTTTGAGTAAGGCATGGTGTTGCACAACAGTAATGACAACTATTTAGGAGGCTGAGGCAGGAGGATTGTAACTTTGAGACAAGCCTCCACAAATTAGCAAGACCCTGTGTCAAAATAAAAAATAAGGGCCTGGGGTTGTAGCTCAGTGGTAGAGTGGCTCACCTAGCACTGTGAGGTACTGGGTTTGATCCTCAGCATCACATAAAAATAAAACAAATAAAGGTGTTGTGCCTGTCTACAACAACAAAAAAATTAAAATAAATAAATAAAAAGAGTGGGACTGTGTTCAATGGCAGAGCACTCCTGAATTCAATCCCTAGTACTGCAAAAGAAGACATACATTTGTATTATAAAATAGTTCCCTTTTCCCCTGTGTGAGTTGTGATTTCAGGTTGACAGAGAAGGAAATGTGACAAAAATGTAAATATTAAATTTTAATTATTTTAAGGAATAAAAATAAGGGAACTTCCAGATATAATGCTACTTGAGGTATGTGTTTAAATGTTTTTTTTATGGAAGTTTTTTTTTTATGGAAGGACATTCATTTGTTCAATTCATATTTATTAAGTTCCCACAATGTGTGAAGCACTGTTTTAGAACGTTTTCTTTTTTGGTGGGGAAGTACCAGGGATTGAACTCAGAGGCACTCAACCACTGAGCCATATCCCCAGCCTTATTTTGTATTTTATTTAGAGACAGGGTCTCACTGAGTTGCTTAGTGCCTCCCTTTTTGCTGAGGGTGGCTTTGACCTTGCGATCCTCCTGCCTAAGCCTCCTGAGCTGATGGGATTACAGGCTTGTACCACCTGATTTTAGAACATTTGATGATACTTAAACGGGGAGATAACTTCTTGCTTGGTCTCACAAATCCCTTTAGTGCAGCTAATCTTAGGAAGTGACAGGCTCCTGATTTTGCCATTTTAATATATTTTTTAAAATTTTGTCTTTTGATAAAAAATTTTTAATGTGCTATTAGATTTTTATTTATTCAAAAATTGTTTTGCAGTGCTGGGGATTTATGCATACTAGCCTAATGCATACTAGCAAGTACTTTACCGCTGAGCCACATCCCTAGCCCTATATGTTGTTTCTTTAATTATTTTTCTGTTCCGTTGTGCAAATTATACCTTACAAATAACATTAGAGACAACAATCCGCTGAATGCTTTCTGAAGAGATGCCATATATGAAGGAATTCTAGAAAGAATGAACAGGAGAAAATACCCAAGAAACAAGTTGAGGAAAATATCTAGAACCAAATGATAGAAGTACCCTGGTTAAGGACTTGTTGTTTGGACAGCAAATTAAGAAAAAAATTATAACACGGCACAATATGTGCTAGGGAATAAAAAAAGGAGATGCTAAGAACTTTCCTTTTCTTTTTCTTCTTTTCTTTTGTGTGTGTGTGTGTGTGTGTGTGTGTGTGTGTGTGTGTATGTGTGTGTGTGGTGTTGCTGGGGATTAAACCCCTGGCCTTACGTATTCTAGGTATGTGCTCTTGCCCTGAGATGCATTACCAGTCTTCTAAGAACTTATGGAGGAAAAAACAAATCAACAAATAAACAATCCCCGCCATAAATGATCAAGAATCAAAATTACATTGTATTTCTTGAGACCAATGCTAGAAGCTAGAAGACAGTAGTGCAGTCTTAAAAATCCTCAAGGAAAAGTATTTCTAATGGAGACTTCTATACCATATCATACTATCAAGTAAACATACACCTGGTCTAAAGGCAATTTCAGACATATAATGTCTCAAAAACTTTGCATTCTTTCTCAACAGGCTACCACTGAAATGAAAGGATTAAAAAAAGAAAAGCTCTTTGAAAACCAAGGGGGAAAAAGCAAGAACAATAAAGACAGAGTCCACACACAAGGAGAACTACAGAAAAGAGGTGAAAGGAATTCCCACATCAATGAAAGTGTTAGGTAGTAACATGAGTATGAGAAGGTTCTTTAAATTACTTTAGGATCTTATTTAAACTACTTTCAAAGTGGCTGAGAAAGCAAAGTGTGGTAATTTGTAGAAAATAGACAGAAGCAAAGGAGCTAATGAGAAAATATGTCAAAAGAAAAGGATTAATGGGACTAACTCTTGACAGGGTCTATTGAGGTTGGTATGAAGCTAAGAATTATAGCTATAGGTGTCTCTGGGAAGGAAGATTCCATTAGTAGCGTAGGCACACTAAGATAACTTCTGATTGGCTACTGACCCCAGTGCCCACATTAACATGTGATTGACTTGTAGATGAAGACCCCCTAAATAGAATGACCACCATGACAGTTCTGTAGAGGACTAACTAAGGTAAAAAACCTGACCAGAAGGAGAAGTTGAACACCTGATTGGCAAAGAGAACAGAAGATGTTCCCCAGTTCTCCAGGTAAACATCAAATAGTAATAAATTTGGAGACAGCATTGTCTCCTTTTTCATTCTCTGCTCAGAGACAACCCACTGCTTAAGCCTCACTTTGATTTTACTTTACTTTCACTGATAATAATGTTCTCTTGCATGACTTTTTTTTTTTTTTTTTTTTTTTTTTTTTTTTTTTTGGTACTGGGGATTGAACTCAGTGGCACTCAACAACTGGGCCACATCCGCAGCCCTTTTTTGTATTTTATTAGAGACAGGGTCTCAGTGAGTTGCTAAGTGCCTTGCCATTGCTGAGGCTGGCTTTGAACTCCCAATCCTCCTGCCTCAGCCTCCCAAGTGCTGGGATTACAGGCTCTTACATGACTTTTGGTGTCTCACCTTAAATTTTCTTTTGTCAAAACACAAGAACCGAGGTTTGCTTTGTATACAAACAGTGATATGTAAAAAGGTGCTCTATATCTGTATCATGAATTGTAATGCATGCTACTGTTATATATACAACAACTTCGGATCAATTAAAAAAAAAACAAACTTAACTAAATGAGCTGGGGCTGTAGCTCAGTGGTAGAGCACCTGCCTTGCACACGTGAGGCACTGGGTTTAATCCTCAGCACCATTTATAATAAATAAAGATATTGTGTCCATCTTTAAAAAAAAAAAAAAGAACTGAGGTGTAGAGTTTCAACTTCTCAAATTCCTGTGACAAAAGTAAATTCATGGGTGAAAACTATAAAGTAACAAATAGTACAGAATAGAACAAAAAGGGGACTCTAAGAAGGACAAAATTTGGAAAGGACAGTTTTTCTAAAGAGTTTTAGCTTTTTTTTTTTTTTTGTACTGGGGATTGAACATAGGGCACTCAACCACTAAACTACATCCCCAGCCTTATTTTTATTTTTATTTAGAGACAGGGTCTCACTGAGTTACTTTAGTGCCTTGCTATTGCTGAGCCTGGCTTTGAACTCACGATCCTCCTGCCTCAGCCTCTCAAGAGGCTGGGATTACAGGCCTGTGCCACTGTACACAGCATGTTACAGCATTTTTAAAGAAATATATATTCATTCACTATAAATACGTATTGAGTACCTGCTTTGAGTAACAGGTATGGAGTCACTTTCATAGAGTCTTCATTCTAGCAGAGGAAGATAATTTAAAAAAACTGATATAATTTATTAGAAAGCAATAAAGACTAGACAAAAAGAAAAAGCTAACTAGGAGCTGGGTGTGGTAGTGCATGCATATAATTGCTGCTACTCAGAAGATTGAGGCAGGAGGATTGCAAGTTCAAGGCTAGCTTGGGCAACTTAACAAGATTCCTCTCATTCCTACCACCATCTGGAAAAAAGAAAGGAAGAAGGAAGAAAAGAAAGAAGGAAGGAAGGAAGGAAAAGATTAACTAAGGAAAGAAGGATTGATTAAAATTGCTATAGGTGGAGAGACAGATAAAGTATTTATTTCAAATAGGATAATCAGGGTAGACTTCATTGTGATATTTATTCCAGCCAAGACCAGGGAATTAGTCATGCGGAGATATGATATGCCTTTCCAGGTAGAAGGAACCCACATTTCAGATAAAGAAGTGTGAGAGGTAAAGGTGGCAGGAGCAATAAGAGATAAGGTCAGAGAGGTACAGGTTGGGGTAATATGTTAGATCTGGAAGGGCCCTATAAATACTGTAATAACTTGCTTTAACCCTGAGGAATAAAAGTCATTGTAGGAGTAAACTCACTGGCTTACATTTTTAAAGGATCATTTACTGACATTTGAGAATAAACTATTGGCAGATAATGGTGGAAAAGAGGGAGATAATAAGGAAGCAATTGTTCTTCTTAATAAGCAATTATCCCAATAATTTAGGCAAGAGATGATGGGTACAGACGAAGGGATAAATCTGTTAAAAAGTTGAAGAAATAATTTGTGATAAAAAGAAAATTAAGCAAATTAATGAGTCAAGTGTCAATTATGAACTGAAGGAAAATAGAAAATGGAATAAGAAAAAGGAACTACAGCAAACCACATGACTCTTTTGTGAATGACATTTAGAGTCATGGTCATGTAAACGCAAAATGTTAATTTAACAAAATACTATCAACAGCTATGTTGGGAGGGTAAATGCTGAGATTATGGCTAATTTGCCTAACATAAAGAGTTCCTTGTGGCTAGGGTTGTGGCTCAGCCGATAGAACGCTCACCTAGCATATGCGAGGAACTGGTTTTGATCCTCAGCACCCCATAAAAATAAATAAATAAAATAAAGGTATTGTATCCAACTACAACTAAAAAAAAAAAGAAAGAAAGAAAGAAAGAAAAAAAGAGGCCCTATATAACACTTAAAAATTTCAGCATAATAGGAAAATGTGCAAAGGACATAAGCAGATAGCCCACATCCTACAACTGATGTGAAGGTCTTACCATTTCCACCCAATGCAGGACAACTCTGATTAGTCATTTCAGCTCCTCCATGGCTTGCCTGTGAGGTTAACTGAGGCTGCATTGGTGCATCACAGGTCAACTTCTCCTTCTGCTTAATTCTTTTTTCCTCCCCCCTCCACAGCTGTGGACCCTAAGGGCCCTCCCCTAAAAAAACATCCTGAACTCTAAATTTCTGTTCCCAAATCTGCTTCCCAGAGAATCCAGTCTGTGAAGACTCTGACCTCAGAATTCCACTTCTAGGAAGTTATTCCATAAACTCACAGAGGCAAAATTTATTTTTGAGTTTTTTTTAACTGAAGATTTAAAAAAAAAATATTTATTTATTCACTTTAGTTGTACACAATGCAATGCCTTTATGTTTACGTGGTGCTGAGGATCGAACCCGGGCCGCGCACGTGCGAGGCGAGCACTCTGCTGCTGAGCCACAACCCCAGCCCTGCAGATTGTTTTTAAGAACAAAAACTTGAAACAACTTAAATGTCTGATTGTATAAATCAGGTGATTGATGAAATAAAGTCACATGTGTACATATATATTGTATACACACACACACACACACACACACACACACACAATGGAATGCTATGAAGCACTATTAAAAACTAAGGAAGTTAGGGCTGGGGTTGTGGCAGTAGAGCGCTTGCCTAGCACATTCAAGGCCCAGGTTTGATCCTCAGCACCATGTAAAAATAAAAGACATTGTGTACAACTAAAAAAACAAACAAACTAACTAAGGAAGGCCTTTATATAGTGATATGAAAAATATTGTAAGATGTGCAGGAGCCCTAATTAAGGAGATACCTAAGATTGCGGTTAGCTGTGAGCCATAAACATTACCACCTTCCATGGTCTGGTGAGACTTGGCCTGGGGGATTGTGGGTCGTTGTCCGTGCCATTTTGTGGTTGTTGGAGGAGCGTGGATGGCGCGTGTCGGGGTGTTGTTGGAGCCGGAGAGAGAAGCTGGCAGAATAAAGAGCCTGTTTGTTTCCAGTCTGCCTCTGAACTTATTCCCACGGCTTTGCTGCTCCAAGCGGCCATTGCTTCAGGCGGCAACAAAGATGCAGGAAAACTAATGTCCCTGGTTGCCTATGATTAGATTTGGGTGTCTCAGAGACAAAGGTGGAAGGGAGATTTTTATACATCTTTGTGAGTTTTAAATTTAAATTTTAAATTTTATTTATTTATTTATTTATGCTACTGGAGATTGAATTTAGGAGTTATTTACCACTGAGTTACATCCCAATTCCTTTTTTTAAAAAAAATATTTATTTTTTAGTTATATTTGGACACAATACCTTTATTATATTTATTTATTTATTTTATTTTATGAGGATTGAACCCAGGGCCTTGCACGTGCTAGGCGAGCACTCTACCGCTGAGCCACAACACCAGCCCACATCTTAATTCCTTTTAATTTTTTATTTTGAGACTGAGTCCCTGCTTAATTGGCCAGACCAGGCAAGAACTTGGGATCCTCCTGCCTCAGCTTCTCAAGTTGCTGGGATTACAGGCATATGCCATCATGCCTGGCACAGGTTTGATGAAATAAAATTAAATTAACAAAGATAAGAAACAAAACCCCTATTGTGTAGAATTATCTCTAGTTTTAAAAATGTACATATACATGATACTGCCGTTTACCGGTGACGAGTTCTGCTCCCCAAAATGTTAAAGTTTGAACATTAGAGAAGCACGCTGAGGCAAGCATCTAAAGCAGGGTTTATTTAAAAGGGGTAACACAGACTTCTCCCAGGAGTGAGAAGGGGGCCATTGCTGGTATTCCGGTGTCCCAAGAAGACAGGTCTGCCTTTTTTATATGTCCCAGGGCTTCCTTTGTTCTCCTGCTCTCTTCTCTTTCTGAGTATGTGACCAGGCCCAGTGGGATGGCCAAAAGGTGAGAGGCAGATGGGCTGATGGAGGAAGGGCAGGATGGAGCAGCCCAGGACACATTAACAATTTCAAAGCAAAAAGTTGGGGCAGGATTTTGATAAGGGTGGAGGAAGGGCTCTGAAGCAATTAACATTCCAATCCCTCAGGACAACAAGTCTCCAGCTTCCCCAGACTCACTCAAAATTGTCTTTCTTGGTCGACCTGACTTGATTTACCCATCTATACTAACTGCCTAACAGAGTCTGGCTTCATACAGATACATACATTACCATAAGCATAGAATAAAGTCTAGAAGGATACTAAAATTAACTGTGGTTAACTTTGTGGGCAGCTTTAGAATGAAGAGGAGGATTTTTTTTTTTTTTTTTAATTTCAAATGCTTCTCAATTATTTGAATCTTAGGATGTGTATACTTTTGTAATAAAAATAATGTTAAAATTATAAGACAAGCTAAAAAGTTAAAATAGGGAAAAACTAATAACAATCATTTCACTTTTTATTTTTTGTGGTACTAGGGATTAAACCCAAGGCCTCATACACACTAGGCAAATGCTCTCACTGAGTTAATATTATTTATTTTACAGGAAGTTTTAGGCAATGCTTATAGAAGACTGAAAATCCAATTACTAGAACAAGTATACTAAAGTTACTGTTTCTTCCTTGTCTAACTTTGATTCATCTAGATAACTGGCTCAATTAGTGAATTTTTTGAAAACTTCCAGAATGAAATTTTAGTTACAAATGTGAAAAGTTTCTGAACTGGGACTAGGAAAGTTTTTGGATGTTTGAAAACTCTACTGTTTTTCAACTAACTTAAATAATCAATTAAACTGTAAAAGATAAGTACTACCTGATTCCAATAATAAAAGTGGAAATAAAAAAGATTAAAAATAAAGATTGATGATGAATGTTCTATCCCATTTTGGAATGAAGTATGAGAGAAATGGGGGGACTCTTTTTTCTTTATAAAAACAAATTTTCAGAAAAATTGCAATAGTATGAAGAACTTCTGAATATAACTTATTTAGATTCACCTTTAACATTTTGATGCATTTGCTTTATCATTCTCTCTCTTTTTCTTTCGATTTTTTTGGTTATTTTTGTTGCTGGGGATTGAACCAGGGGTACTTGACCACTGAGCTACGTCCCCAGTCCTTTTTATTTTTATTTTATTATTATTATTATTATTATTATTATTATTATTATTATTGAGGTGCCCGGGATTGAACTTAGGGGCACTTGACCACTGGGCCACATCCCCAGCCCTTTTTTGTATTTTATTAGAGACAGGGTCTTTAAGTGCCTCGCCACTGCTGAGGCTGGCTTTGAACTCATGATCCTCCTGCCTCAGCCTCCCAAGTGCTGGGATTACAGGCATGGCTTCCTTTTTATTTTTAATACTTTTTTTTTAAAGTTGTAGATGGACACAATATCTTTATTTTATTTATTTATTTTTATGTGGTGCTGAGGATAAAACCCAGTGCTGATGATAGAACCCAGAGCCTCACACATACGAGGGAGGGACGCTACCACTGAGCTACAAGCCCACACCCCTTTTTATTATTTTGAGACAGGGTTTCACTAAATTACACAGGCTTCGGGCTGGGGTTGTGGCTCAGTGGTAGAGTGCTCGCCTAGTACGTGTGAGGCCCTGGGTTTGATTCTCAGTACCACATAAAAATAAATAAGTAAAATAAAGGTATTGTGTCCAACTACAACTAAAAAATAAACATTAAGAAAAAATAAATAAATTACAAGCCTCCTGCCTCAGGCTTCTGAATTTCTGGGATTATAGCTGTGTACCACTATGCCTGTGTTGGAGCAGGCCCCAAATAGCTATAGTTAGGCTCCTTGCGAAGGCTTCCAGCTAGCTATGTTATGTTTTTAGTGTGTACCCAAGGCCATGAATTGGCTATGTTATAGTCAGAGTGTAGTCAAAGTCAGAAACACTCTGATTCAGAGTTATGTACTCAAGGTCATAAACATTTGATTGTCAGCATGTGCCCACTTATGTAACCTATTGGCAGTGTGCCTTCTTTGTTCGGCCTGCATATAAAAAGGCCTATGGAAAAGACTGGGGAAAAATTAAACTTAAGGGTGCTAACTAGAGCCGGCTGGGGCTGGGGCTAAAGCTGAAGCGGGAGGCTGGAGGCTGTTGCCACCTCTGAATAAAGCATGTCTAGTATCCTAACTACATCTTGCATCTTTTTCCACCCGCGGGGATCCTGAATCTGTTTCCTGGGTCTGAGCCCCCTGTACAGCCTGACTTAGATATTTTATATATTTCTTTTTACCCTTTTGAGAATAGGTTTCATACATCATGCCCCTTTACCTCTTCATACTTAGAGTTAATTTACTGGAGGAAAAAAGATGTTCCTTTTATATAATCACAATACAGTCATCAAATGTAGGACCTCTTTTTATTTAATCTATGATCACTAGTCCAGTTTTGTCAATTGTTCCAATCAAATCTTTCAGAGCATTTCCCCTTTGACCTGGGTTTCAATTCAGGATTATATGTTGACGTTAGTTATTAATATCCTGCTTCTCATAAAACTTTGCCTCTCCCTGATTTAATATCCATTGATGATGTTTGTTCAATCTTTACTATGATTGTAGCAAAACGGTGATTTTCTAACTCCACCACTCTTTGAACTTTTTAAAAAATATTTATTTATTTGCTTTAGTTGTACACAATGCAATGCATTTATGTTTACGTGGTGCTGAGGATCGAACCCGGGCCGCGCACGTGGGAGGCGAGCGCTCTACCGCTGAGCCACAACTCCTGCCCCACTCTTTGAACTTATCAGTGGGAATTTCACATTAAGGAAAACAACTTTCCCCTCTCCCCTCTTGCTCACTTTCTCACATTCGTATATTTTCACTCATGGATTCTTATTTTATTCAATGGGTTATAATTTATTGATATTCTTATTTCTAATATCCCAATTATCCCAGATTTGGTCTGTGAGAAGTCCTTCAGTCTGGCTCCTTTTGACATGCCCCCTTTTAATTTCCTGAGCACATCCTTACTTTCTGGCACAAGATGTTCCAGGTCATCTTGTAGCTTTCTACCCTAGTTCTTAAATCAGTCATTCCTCCAAAAAGTCCTGGTTCCTTTTTGTGGAGAAATATATTTAGAAATCAAAATCTGAAATCTGAGAGGGGAATTCTTTAATTTTGAACTTAGTCTCAAGCACAAAACTTTTTTTTTTTTTTTTTTTTTTTTTTTTTTTTTTTTTGTGGTACCGGGGATTGAACTCAGGGGCACTCGACCCACTGGGCCACATCCCCAGCCCTTTTTTGTATTTTATTAGAGACAGGGTCTCACTGAGTTGCTAAGTGCCTCGCCATTGCTGAGGCTGGCTTTGAACTCGTGATCCTCCTGCCTCAGCCTCCCAAAGTGCTGGGATTACAGGCGTGCGCCACCGCGCCCGGCTTCAAGCACAAAAATTTTTTAAGTTAACATTTACATCTGATTTAGCAGTTATCCCCCATTTCCTTCGTGATGCAATGAAACGAAATATTTGTTTGGGGGTTTTCTGGGGAGTGGTGGTTTTCTTATTTACTTGAATATAATTAATTCTGGTCACAATTATTAGAAATGAATATTCTCTTTAACAGCAACCTTGGATTCTAAGTGTCTACATAACTACTGAAATATAATATCTTTTTTTAAAAAAATATTTATTTATTTGCTTTAGTTGTACACAATGCATTTATTTGTACGTGGTGCTGAGGATCAAACCTGGGCCGTGCACGTGTTAGGTGAACGCTCTGCCGCAATCCCAGCCCTATATTCCCGCCCTTAATATCTTTTTTTTTTTTTTTTTTTGAGGGGTTTACTGGGAATTGAACCCAGCAGCGCTTAACCACTGAGCCACATCTCCAGACCTTTTTTATATTTTATTTGGAGACAGAGTCTCACTGAGTTGCTTAGGGCCTTGCTTAGATGCTGAGGCTGGCTTTGAATTTGTGATCCTGCCTCAGCCTCCCAAGTCATTGAGCTTACAGGCATGTGCCAGCACGCCCAGGGATTGCATAGGGTTTTAAAGTCTATAATCTATAGAATCTTTTTTAAAAAATATTTATTTATTTGCTTTAGTTGTACACAATGCATTTATTTACATGGTGCTGAGGATTGAACCCAGGCCGCGCACGTGCTAGGCGAGCGCTCTACTGCTGAGCCACAACCCCAGCCCAATCTATAGAATCTTGAAGATAAGTGTAATAAAACGTAGGACATCTTGTTGAATTCATCTTAAAAAAATTGAATCAAAGCTTAATGAAATTATACTTCATGCAGTCAGATGTCTATTGCAAAAGGGATTTTGCCTTTTATAATAAAGTGATTATTGGAGATTGCTATGTGGTTAACACATCACAGTAATATTTTTATGTGTGTGATAAAGATAAACCAACTAGAAAATGTTTGAAATAAGTACATTGATTTCTGTTTTAACTGAATGAAATAAAATACTCTGTTTCTTGATAACACAGCTCTGTCAACTCAAACACTTTTTGTTTTGTACCAGGGATTGAACTCAGGGGCACTCGACCACTGGGCCATATCCCCAGCCCCTTGTTTTGTGTGTGTGTTTTATTAGAGACAGGGTCTCACTGAGTTGTTCAGTGCCTCACCATTGCTGAGGCTGGCTTTGAACTCGCAATCCTCCTGCCTCAGCTTCCCAAGTGCTGGGATTGTAGGTGTGCGCCACCACGCCCAGCTTCAACTCAAACATTTTTGAAATACTGAAAGTGAAACTAATACTGTGGGCAAAGACCAAATCCACTTCTTTGTTGCACATACAGTATTTAGTATTTACTCCCAATCCCATCATTGCATGGGAATCACCTGGGACTTAAAAATCCAGATTCCTGAATACCACCCTTGTTTTACTGAAACAGTATATCTCATAATCCAGGAATCTATTTAAAAAAATTTCCCCAGATAATTCCGAGGCATTTGATCACGAAACTGGTTTGGAAATTATTAGACTTGGCAAAAAAATATGTTTATTCTGAATGGAAGTCTCATTATACAGTCTCTGTATACTCTGTATCAGTGGGTTCCAGTTCTGCAGATTCAACCAACCAAGGAGCACAAATATTTATAAAACATTGTGTATGTGCTGAACATGTACACTTTTTTGTTATTATCCCCTAAACAGTATAGTATTACAACCATTTATATAGCATTTATATTGTATTAAGTGTTATGGAGATGTTTAAGGCATATGGGAGAATGTTCATGTTACATATAATAATATAAAATTTGTAGTATTACTTCATGGATATAATAATATAAAATCTACAATTTTTCTGGATCCATCTAAGGGATCTATATATAGAGAAGACTATATACAAGTTGCCCAAGGGCAGGAACTGAGCTCATCAATTTTCACAAGCCCAGTAACTGTTATGAACCTTACTACATAACAGTATGCATTCAATATATGTGAAGAAAATTTTGACTTCAATTTTTATTGGTCACCAGAGGAGTCTTATTAGTTTGTGCAGAGGATATAAATCCTAGATAGTGACATTATGCACTCACATGTCAGAAAAACCATCTTGCATACATCCTGAAAGACAATATTGACTTAGTGAAACGATTTCTAATGTAGAATGTGGTTGTGTTCAAGTCATGATTCTGAATTCTGCTAACTTCTACATTCTTGAGTAATGAAGAAAAATACTAGTATTTATGAGATTGGTCTAGTCTATAAATTATCTCTGTCTTGTTCCCCTTTCCTCTAAAATTACAATAGCAGCTAGCATTTGTAAGGTTTGAAATAGTGATTCTGAAAGTGTTGTTGGAGAACTTCTAGGAAGAGGTTCTACTGAAACCCTTTCTGGTGACTGAAAGGTCAAGACTGTTCTAATAATACACTCTTTTAAAAAAATATTTATTTATTTGCTTTAGTTGTACACAATGCAATGCATTTATGTTTATGTGTGCTGAGGATCAAACCCGGGCTGCACACATGCTAGGCGAGCGATCTACCACTGAGCCACAACCCCAGCCCTAATAATACACTCTTATTTGCCTTTATCACTCTCATTTTATCTTGAGAATAATGTGTAAGAGTGCAACAATTAATGCAGAAAAGACAATTAACTATGTTCTATTAAGCCAATCATTAAAGAAATTTGTAAGAGTATAAATCATGCTGTTTTTAAAAAAGCTATTTTTCATAAAAATATTATATCAACATATAATGCATTATTATTTTAAAATGAAAAATCTTAATAATATTTTAATTTTTAACATGGTAAAGTATAACATAAACAAGCTTATTTGGAGTTCTCAATTTTTTTTTTTTTTTTTGTACCAGGGATTGAACCCAAGGGTGCTTTACCATTGAGACACATTCCCAGCCCTTTTTATTTTTTATCTTGATACAGGGTCTCACTAAGTAATTTGGAGCCTTGCTAAATTGCTGAGACTGGTCTTTTTTTTTTTTTTTTTCAACATTTCCATTTATTTGCTTTTAGTTGTACACAATGCGTTTTATTCAATGCGTGTTATTTGTACGTGGTGCTGAGGATCGAACCTGGGTCGCCCACGTGCCAGGCGAGCGCTCCACCGCTGAGCCACAATCCCAGCCCTGAGACTGGTCTTGAACTTGCTATCCTCCTGCCTCAGCTTCTAGATCTGCTGGTATTACAAGGTGTGCATCACCATGCATGGCAAAGTTCTCTATCATTTTTAAAAACTGTTTTTAATTGTAGATGGACACAATACCTTTATTTTATTTATTTATTTTTATGTGGTGCTGAGGCTTGAACTCAGTGCCTCACACATGCGAGGCAAGCTCTCCACCACTGAGCCACAACCCCAGCCCCAAGTCCTGAATAATTTTTAGGAGTGTAAAGGGATTCTGAGACCAAAAGCTTGAGAACTAGTGATTTGTTTTTACATGTTATTTAATAATTAGTTCAACTGGTTACTTAAGTTTTATATAGAAAAGTAGTGCCTAAAATTAGTATTGAATTTCACAAATTCTTAAAAATTGCTTTGTTCAACATATATTCATGATTTAAGTTTTCTTTTTTCCTTGCTCTGAGAAAATTAATTTAGTTACTACTTAAGGTTTCATGAGTCTCCAAAGTGTTCTATAGTAATTTGTGACACAACTTGAAATTCCCATCATCAGAGTTAATGGACATGCTACCTGAGAAGAATAACATGCTAGATGTCTATTTGGAAGGACTTCCTTTATCAGATTTCTCACTGAACAGATAACAGGTTCTAAAGGGAAAGAGACTCAAGATACATTTTGATAGATGGGAAATAAATTCTTAACTACTGTGAAGGGTAGATCTAGGGGAAAACAGATTGAAGAATGTTGTTGAGTCCAGACCTTGGTGTCCTTCAGATTGTGTATGCCTAGCTACAGCATTTACAGAATTTCCTAGAGATCATAGCTTGCTTCCCCACTTGCAAATGAATAAAAATAATATCTATCTCTCAGGTTGGTTGTAAACCAATATTGGGTTGTAGGTGAAGTGCTAGTGTAATGCGGAGAACATGGTAATTCCTTGTTCTTAGGTTACTAGGGAGGGAGGGACCTTTGAGGAGAAATTAAGAAAATATTTGATTTTGCTTATTTCACAAATGAAAAACCAGTGATAGTTTTGTCTGTTATCTTTTGTGTCTAGGGTTGCTGCCTTTTCTTTCTTTTTCTGCTGTGCCGGGCTCAACAGCATTCTACAGCTCTGCTAAACAAAACAAATTATTTATTTAGGAAACTTAAATTCTCTGGTATGATCATAATATTTTCATTTTATTTCCATAGCAGGAGAGAGGATTGTTCCTCATCCCATTTCTGACAGAAACACTTTCTTAGGGAGAAAAACATGTTATTAGAAGTGTAGGGACTAAATTCTGCAATAATATTAGTTTGCAAATAAAACACTTGAACAACTCATCCAGTAAAGGAAGTGGTGAGGAGGTTTCTAAATTCAACAAAAAGCTTCAAGATCATAAAATAGGCACATTTTACCCGAAGCTGCGGTTCAAAGAACCAACTTCCACCTCTCTGTGGTCCAGCTTTTTTTTCCCCACGGGCTCCTTTTTGCCCAGCCAAAGGGAAAATGAGAACTCTCAATTCATTCCTTATCAGACTCCTATGCCCCTCGCGGAGGGTAAAACCAGAAGAAATAATCAAAAGCTCCTGGGCTGCAGCCCGCTCTCCCGCCTAAACGATGAGGGGGCGGGGCCCGAGAGAGGGGCGGGGCGAGTTTCTTCCCCGCCTCCTCTCTCCCCTCCCCCTATTCCGTGCTTTCCCCGCCCACTCATTTCGCCAAGATCCCGACAGGCCCAGCGGCTACGGGAATCACGTGAGTGTGGGCGGTGGAGGGAGAGGCTCGTCTACTTCTCGGTCTCTATGGTTGCCAGAAGTGGGCGGCTTTGACCCGGGAGCTGCTAAAGCTCGAGCGCAGACGGGTGAGTATAGGACTCTGAAGCTGGTAAGGAGACAGCCATTTAGAGAAGGCGAAGAGGGTGGCGGAACAGCTTTTAGGGACCCGGGCTGCGGGGGGCCAGCCCTCGGGCTCGGGCGACTTAGGCGGGATAGCTGTCTGTGATGCGCTCAACTCAGGGCGCTGAGAGGAGTCCTTAGTCTTGCCTGCTTCCCGTCCTCCACTCTCCTTCATCCCACCCGGGCCTTTATGCCCGTCCCGGGAGAACTTCTCCCAGTGCCGGTTCCCACACGCAGGGTTCACTCGGGCGCCGGCGTCCCTCTCAGCGGCGCCCAGTAGATATAGGTAGCTTTGACGGGTTCTCCTGGAATCTGTGGATGTGGTCGGAAGTGGGTGAGGGAGTTTACAGTTGGATCTCTGATAGGGAGATGTATTTATTAATCACTGAGTCGATAAAAGAATTGGAAAATCATCGTCGCCTTAAGGGAACAAAACAAATTATAGGCTTCTCGCTGTTCAGTAATCTTTTTCAGCTCCTTTGAGTTCTCATTCTGTCTCTGTGTCCATCTCTGCCCCCCCCCCCCCCAACCTCGTTTCTCTCCCTCGTTTCCTTCTCACCATCCCATCCTGGTACACTGTATGATGGTTTGAGAACAAGCCCGGTGTTGAGAGGGCTTGTTTTCAAACATCCTGGGTTCTATCTGTAGATACAACTGCAAAAGGAAAGCAAGCTTTCTCAAATACAAATACAAGCCAAATACAAGTGTAAACCAGGCTGAGGCAGGAGAAATGCAAACATCTCATTAAATGTTTTTGTTAATAATAACTACAACAGAAATAATGTCTTCTTTTAAAAATATTTATTTATTTAGTTGTACACAATGCCTTAATTTTTACGTGGTGGTGAGGATAGAAACCGGGCTGCGCACATGCTAGGCGAGCGCTCTACTGCTGAGCCACAACCCCAGCCGGAAATAATGTCTTAAATAATAATATTATTTTCCCAATTTCAGAATGTTTAGCAACAGTCTTTTTTTTTTCCCCCCCTTACTGGTGATTGCGGCTTTATGAATGTTAGGCAAGTACTCTAACCCTGAGCTTTATCTACTGAGCTACATCCCCAGCTCCCCAGTCTTTTTTTCACTTTTAAGAATTAAACGCTAGTACTTTGCTTGCCTACTAGTAGGATTGAGTCAGTTCTCTGCAATGTGGCATATAAAGAGCTCAGAATGTATTCGATGAATAAATGAGTAGAGAAAATATTTCATCTGCTTTGGGGCTGGGGTTGTGGCTCAGCTGTAGAGTGCTTGCCTAGCACGTTGCATGGCCTGGGTTCCGTCCTCAGCACCATGTAAAAATAAAGGCATTGTGTACAACTAAAATAAATAAATTAAAAAAAATTATCTGCTTTAAAATCAGAATAAGGGGGCTGGAGTTGTGGCTCACTGGTAGAGCACTTACCTAGCACGGGTGAGGCACTGGGTTCGTTCCTTAGCACCACATAAAATAAATAAGTAAAATAAAGGTATTGTGTCCATCTACAACTAAAAAAATATTTTTAAAAAACCAGAATAAGGATTCAGCCCAAGAGATTAAGTCTGAACTCTGTAACCTTTATCACTCTTTGGTATTTAGAGAATTTACTGGATACATCTAGGTAATTCTGTTTGTACATTCTACCACATATCTACCATATGTATCTAATATGTACTGGGACACTGGAGGGAGAGATGAAAAATAAATTTAATTTTTCAGGGAATTTATGGTCCAGTGGAGGAAACAGATGAATTGATAATTAAATTTAAGCCAGTTAAATTTTTTTAAAAAGTTGTTTCAATTTCACTAGTGTGTTTCTGGCACTCAGTAGTCACATATGGCTACTGGCTGCTGCATTGAACAGTATAGATATACAATTTCTGTTATTGCAATGTATTCTATTTGACAGCTGTTGTAGAGCATTATAAATGAATTTGCATTCTCTAGTTCAAGGCAATAGTAAGTTTGTATTTCAGCCATATTCCTTACTTTTTCAAATGAAATTCATTTTTTACATTTGGAAATCATATTTTTAAAAAGTATCCAATTAGGTAGGGCATGGTGATGTATGCTTGTAGTCTAGAACTTAGGAGGCTGAGATAGGAATATTCTTTGAGCCTAGGAATTGAGGCCTATTGGAAAAAGTGAGACCCCCCCCCCCCCCCATCTCTAAAAGCAACAAATTATCAGTGGATTCTATTGCAATACAATTTAAATAAGAAGCATTGTTAATTTTCTCAGGTCTTCAGCTATTTCCTATTTGAAATAACTTAAAAAGCAGATAAAAATCAGGTCACTAATACATACCTATAGTCCCAACTACTCAGGAGGCTGAGTCAGGAGGATCATAGAATTTGAGTACAGCTGGATAACTTAGTAAGACCCTGTCTTAAAGTAAAAAGTAAAGTAAAATAAATGATTGGAGTGTAGCTTAGCATCCAGAGTCCTGGGTCTGATCCTCCATACTGACAAACAAATAAACAACCCCCCCCCAAAAAAAAAACAATAACAAAACAAACTGGATGAAAGCAGTGGTTTTCTAGATTTTCGATATCATACAAAAAGGAGAGTGATGCCTGAGAGTTTGGAAACAAACAAGATGAGCTCTGTGATTGCTCTGGCTTGCTGCGTAGAAGAGAGTGTCAGCTGCAGAGCAGGAAGGGAGAACCCAGGCAAAGCATAGTGGTTCCCCCTAATTGAGGGTGTCTGGTGTCTGGGTAGATTCTGAAAGGTTTTTACCTTCATGTAGGATAAATAAGCTATAAACCAAATGTTATTCTGGCCCAGTCTGACAAAACTAAAAAGCAAGATCTGGAAGGGTCAAACTGCCTCCAGGTAACTTAATCTTGTCCTAGAAGAAAGCTCAATTATAGTTACAGGAGGACAGAAATGTCCAGCATACAAGGTTAAATTCACATTGTCTGACACCCAATCAGGAATTACTAGGTATGCAGAGAAGCAGGAAATATGACAAAAAATGATGAGAAAAAAAATCGAAACCAAATAAGAAGTGACAAAGAGGATTAGTAGAGAGGGACGTTAAATAGTTTTAGAACATAATAAAATTTACCCACATCCATTAGAATGGTTGTTTTTTAAAACAGTGTATTATCTATGCTCAGGTAACCAGAAGAAAGATTAAACATGCTAAGCAGAGAGAGAGAAGGTAAAATGTGTTTGATGGAAATAATGGCAGATTAGATGTTAGAGAAGAAAACCTAAACCAAGGCTCATTAAGTATACCAAATAATCTTGGCAGAATTCTAACTAAATTACTTAGATTTTGATGGAATCTTTAGATGTATCTTTTTTTTTTTTTTTTTTTTTTTTTGGTACCAGGGATTGATTGAACCCAGGGGTACTTAACCACTGAGCCACATCCCCAACCCTTTTTGTATTTTATTAGAGACAGGGTCTCGCTGAGTTGCTCAGAGCCTTGCTAAATTGCTCAGCTGGCTTTGAACTTGCAATCCTCCTTGTCCCCACCACCATCCCCATTCTATATGTAACTTCTTGTTTGAAGAAGTAAAAGAAATAGAGAAACAACTTAAAACTTACTATAAGGAAGCAATCAGACAAATGGAGGATACATTGTAATTGTCCTCTGCAAAAGTTAGGGTTGTGCTGTTCTTGTACAACATGGTGAATGTATATAATGCCACTTAATTTTATGCTTAAAAGTGGTTAAAATGAGCTGAACATGGTGCTGCATGCCTGTAATCCCAGCAGTTTGGGAGGCTGAGGCAAGAGGATCGCAGATTTGAGGCCAACCTTGGCAATTTAGCAAGACCCTCTCTTAAAACAAAAAATAAAGGATTGGGGGAGCTGGAGTTGTGACTCAGTGGTAGAGCACTTGCACTTGTCTGGCATGTGTGAGGCCCTAGGTTTGATTCTCATCACCACATATAAACAAATAAAATAAAGGTCCATTGACAACTAAAAAAAATAAAATAAGCCGGGCGCGGTGGCTCACGCCTGTAATCCCAGCACTTTGGGAGGCTGAGGCAGGAGGATCGCGAGTTCAAAGCCAGCCTCAGCAGTGGCGAGGCACTTAGCAACTCAGTGAGACCCTGTCTCTAAATAAAATACAAAAAAGGGCTGGGGATGTGACCCAGTGGACGAGTGCCCCTGAGTTCAATCCCCGGTACCACACACACACAAAAAAAATAATAATAAAAAAAATAAAATAAAATAAAATAAAATAAATTAGAAAAAAGGATTGGGGATGTAGCTCAGCACCCCTGGGTTCAATCCCCAGTACTGAAATCATGTGTGAACATCCACACACAAAAGTAGTTCAAATGGTAAATTTTATGTATATTTTACCATAACTTAGAAAATTCACCTTTTAAACAATGTAAATGACATTAAGTATATTCATGTTATCATATATCTATCAATGCTAATAATTTCCAGAACTTTTGTTTTTCCCAAACTAAAATTTCATACTAATTAAACACTTAACTCCCACATCCTCTCTTCTCCCAACCTCCGACAACTTCCTTTATAATTCCTGTCTGTATGATTTGAGTACTCTAGGTACTTCATATAAGGGAAACCACACAGTATTTCTATTTTTGTTGCTGACTTATTTTACATAGCATAATGTCTTCAGAGTTCATCCATTTTGTAGCATAGGCCAGAATTTCCTTCTTTTTTTTTTAATATTTATTTATTTGCTTTAGTTGTACACAATGCGTTTATTTGTACGTGGTGCTGAGGATCGAACCCGGGCCGCGCACATGCTAGGCGAGCGCTCTACCACTGAGCCACAATCCCGGCCCAAGAATTTCCTTCTTTTTAAAGGCTGTATAATATTTAATGCACACACACCACATTTTGCTTATCCATTTGCCCATTAACGTTTCAGTTGACTTTACCATTTTTTTTGGGGGGGGGGTAACCAGGGATTGAACTCAGGGGCATTCGACCACTGAGCCACATCCCCAGCCCTATTTTGTATTTTATTTAGAGACAGGGTCTCACTAAGTTGCTTAGTGCCTTGCTAAATTGCTGAGGCTGGCTTTGAACTCATACTCCTCCTGCCTCCCGAGCCGCTGAAATTACAGGCGTGGGCCACCACACCTGGCCTGACTTTACCTTTTAGCCATTGTAAATAATACTACTTTGAGCATGGCTGGATACATATCTTTTCTAGTCCTTGTATTTAATGTATTTAATTCCTTTGAATATAAGTGGAATTGATGGGATCTTATTGTAGCTATATGTTTAATTTTTTTTAAGGAATTGCCATACTTTCTCCATAGTGACTGCACCATTTTACATTCCCACTAGTAATATACAGAGTTTCAGTTTCTCCCATCCTTGCTAACATTTTTTAATAATAGTTGTTATGAATGTGGGTCAATTTATGTTAGATTTATATGTATTATTTTAATTTTAATTTGTTACATATGACAACAGAATGCATTACAATTCATATTACACATATAGGGCACAAATTTTCATACCTTTGGTTGTACACAAAGTAGAGTCACATCATTCATGTCTTCATACATATACTTAGGGTAATGATGACCATTGCATTCCACCATTTTTCCTACCCCTGTCCCCCCTCCTCCTCCCTCCCTTTTTCCCCTTTGCCCTATCTAGAGTTCATCTAATCCTCCCATGCCCCTCCCCACAGTGCATTATGAATCAGCATCCTTAAATCAGAGAAATATTTGGCATTTGTTTTTTTTGGGATTGGCTGACTTCACTTAGATTATAGTCTCCAACTCCATCCATTTATCTGCAAATGCCATGATTTTATTCTCTTTTAATGCTCAGTAATATTCCATTGTGTATATATACCACATTTTCTTTATCCATTCATCTACTGAAGGGCATCTAGGTTGGTTCCAGAGTTTAGCTGTTGTGAATTGTGCTGCTATAAACATTGATGTGGCTGTGTCCCTGTAGTGTGCTGTTTTTAAGTCTTTTGGGTATAGATCGAGAGTGGGATAGCTGGGCCAAATGGTGGTTCTATTTCTAGCTTTCCAAGGATTCTCTGTACTACTTTCCATATTGGCGGCACCAATTTGCAGTCCCACCAGCATTGTATGAGTATGCCTTTTTCCCCACATCCTCTCCAACACTTATTGTTGTTTGTATTAATAGCTGCCATTCTGACTGGAGTGAGATGATATCTTAGAGTGGTTTTGATTTGCATTTCTCTAATTGCTAGAGATGTTGAATATATTTCCATATATTTGTTGATTGATTGTATATCTTCTTTTGAGAAGTATCCATTTACAATAGCATAAAAAAAAAAATACTTGGGAATCAACTTAACGAAAGACATTAAAGACCTCTACACCGAAAACTATAGAACACTAAAGAAAGAAAGAAGATCTTAGAAGATGGAAAGATCTCCCTTGTTCTTGGATAGGCAGAATTAATATTGTCAAAATGACCATCCTACCAAAAGCATTATACAGATTTAATGCAATTCCAATCAAAATTCCAATGACATTCCACATAGAAATAGAAAAAGCAGTCATGAAATTTATCTGGAAAAATAAGATACCCAGAATAGCTAAAGCAATCCTTAGCAAGAAGAGTGAAGCAGGTGGCATCACTATACCTTAAACTATACTACAGAGCAATAGTAACAAAAACATCATGGTACTGGCACCAGAATAGACTTGTAGACCAATGGTACAGAATAGAGGATAAAGATTAACCCACATAATTATAGTTATCTTATATTAGACAAAGGCGCCAAAAATGTACATTGGAGAAAAGATAGCCTCTTCACCAAATGGTGCTGGTAAAACTGGAAAACCATATGCAGCAAAATGAAATTAAACCCCTATCTCTCACCATGCACAAAACTCAACTCAAAAGTGGATCAAGGACCTAGGAATTAAGCCAGAAACACTGTACCTTTTAGAAGAATAAGTAGGCCCATATCTCTATCATGTCGGATTAGGCCCCAACTTTCTCAATAAGACTCCTATAGCGCAAGAATTAAAATGAAGAATCAATAAATGGGATGAATTCAAACTAAAAAGCTTCTTCTCAGCAAAAGAAACAGTGAGGTGAATAGAGAGCCTACAATTTGGGAACAAATTTTTACCACACGCACATCAGATAGAGCACTAATCTCTAGGATATATAAAGAACTCAAAAACCTAACACCAAAAAACCAAATATGTTAGATATATTTTAACATAGCAATACATAGCATTAGAAACTATTAGAAAATTATCATTAATTTTAATGTTTGTTAATGGTCCTGTAGTTATATAGGAAAATATAAAAATATTTAGGAGCAAATGCTCTGATATCTGTAACTTACTTTAAAAGGAGTCATCATAAAAAGCAGCTTAATAGAGAAATAAATGAAGCAAATATGGTGAAATGTTAATTCAATAATGTGTATATCATGTTCATAATAGTATTTAAATTTTCTGTTTAGCAGTTTTAAATTAAACTATAGGTTTGATGCTGATCTCTTTTCTGAAAAATAGGCCTTTTTAGAAATTTTATCACTACCACTGTTAGTTTTTCTTCTATGGATTTTGTTTTCCAGATACCATATCTTTTATTTTTTTAAGTTCATGTGTACATGCATATTACTGGGGATTGAACCCAGGAGTGTTCTGCTTCTGGGCTACGTCCCCAGCTGTTTTTCTAATTTTTATTTTTATTTTGAGACAGGCTCCCGCTAAATTGTTCAAGCTGGGTTCAAACTTTCCATCCTCCTTCGTCACTGGGATTATAGGTATGTACTACCATATCTGGTTTTTCTGTTTTTTGTGTTTAGTTAAGACTGCATTTTAAGAAGTGAATTTTATGTCAACTTGACCAGTAGAGTGCAGCTTTTGAAGAAACAATTCAACTGTCAAAGCTTTGGCAAGACTCCTGTTACTCTTTTAGACTAGAGGTTTTAATTTCATGCTCTATAGAAAAATACTCCTAACTCATTAATAATTTCTTTCTTGACTGCATATTTTCTTTGGACTCAGATTAAAGTCTCTGGTGAACTTCTAAGTACTATGTATTTATATTAAGATTAATGAAGTGTTATTATTTTTTGGTTAAGAAGGTAGATAGCAGAATCTTTAGTGTTACTGTGGGAAGTCTGGGGTTCTAGTATAAGAAATTAAACATTATAATCTTATTACTATGGAATTTTATTCATTTTTAAATTTGTGTAAGCCTGTTTACTTTTTTTTGTTACTGGGGATTGAGCTCAGGAACACTGGACCTCTGGGCCACATCCCCAGCCCTTTTTTGTATTTTATTAGGGACAGGGTTTCACTGAGTTGCTAAGTGCCTTGCCTTTGCTGAGGCTTTCTTTGAACTTGCCATCCTCCTG
This sequence comes from Tamias sibiricus, assembly GCA_025594165.1. NCBI lineage: Eukaryota > Metazoa > Chordata > Mammalia > Rodentia > Sciuridae > Tamias > Tamias sibiricus. The sequence continues at coordinate 119,173,921 of CM046663.1, read as the reverse complement.
CCTTAGCCTCCCAAGTGCTGGGATTACAGGCGTGTGCCACTGCGCCTGGCTGTTTAAGGCTGTTTACTCTTTGCTTTTCCTAATTAAGCATATCTAGATTTGTTTCTGTAGCATAGAGTGATAGAACACAATGAAACAATCAGTTAGCTAGATCTGATTTCTCTTTCCTAGTTTGCCACTTACCTCATATTCCTTTTTTTCCCCTTCTTATCTTTTTTTTTTTTTTTTTTTTTTGGTACTGGGGATTGAGCTCAGGGGCACTTGACCACTGGGTCACATCCCCACCCCTTTTATTGTATTTTATTAAAGACAGGGTCTCACTGAGTTGCTAAGTGCCTCCCCATTGCTGAGGCTGGCTTTAAACTCACAATCCTCCTGCCTCAGCCTCCCAAGTGGTGGGATCACAGGGATGCGCCACTACACCTAGCCTGATCTTTTTTTTTTTTTTTAATTAGGACATTTTAATTATACAGAATAATGGCTGAGTGCTGTGGTACATGTCTGTAATCCTAGCAACTCGTGAGACTGAGGCAGGAGTATTATAAGTTTGAGGCCAGCCTGGGCAACTCCGTGAGAGCCTCTTTCAGAATAAAAAAGGCTGGAAATGTAGTTCATTGGTAAAGTTCCCCTGGGTTCAATTCCTAGCACTACAAAAAATAAAAAATAACATATATAAAAGTAAATATACATACACACACACACATACACACACACAGAGGATAATGGCTTTCATCGTGCTATTTTTGTTGTTGTTTGTTTGTTTTTGGTCATACTGACACTTGAACCCAGAGCTTCTGCCATTAAGTTACATCCCCAGCCCAGCTTTATGCTCTTGGTGAGGTTGCCCAAGTATCATCCTCCCTGGCCTATTTGTTTTAATGTTGAAATTTTGAAACTTTTAAAAAATCTCTTTCAGCTCTAGTATATTATTCCCTTTTTTCTTTTATATTTTAATCAATGTTTGAGAGTATTTGGGGGCACACCATGTACTGAATTCTTTTGTCAAAAGTGTTTGGGTTTCTTTTCTTTCTTTCTTTTTTTTAATTAAAACAACAAACTTTTGTCTTTTTAACCCAGCAACTTCTTTTTTTGTGTGGCAATGGAAACTTTTCTTTATGCTGAAAAATGTATTTATTATAATTCTTCCTTTGACTAGTAAAATAGAAAAATGAAAAAAAAGCATGTTGTACTAGATATTCTGTACGTGTCCCACTATATTCTCTCTCTAATCTTCTCTACCCTATTTTATGCATATTATATTCTTTATCAACAGGCTCTTTTCTTTCACTTTTCTGTTTCCAGTAGAGTTTGGCTGGGAGAGAATGTGGGAAGAGAGTGAAGTCTGGGTATTTATTCCCCTGCTTCCCTCTTGGTTGGTGAATAATATTTATAGTCCTCTGCTGAAGGTCACACAGCTCTTGTCAGGTGTTCCTCTCCCCAAACTATAGCTATGACTGAATTTTAATTAAATACTTTACTGACCCATTAAAGCATAGTGGCTCCCTACTATTGTTACATCCAGGGTGCTTCACTATCTATTGTTGATTTTTATTCTGCCCATATTTTTTATAACAGCCTTTTTATTAAATTCTAATTACACTACCTTGGGCAATTTCTTTTTTTTTTTTTTTAAATATTTATTTATTTACTTTAGTTGTACACAATGCAATGCATTTATGTTTATGTGGTGCTGAGGATCGAACCCCGGCCGCGCACGTGCGAGGCGAGCGCTCTGCCGCTGAGCCACAACCCCAGCCCACCTTGGGCAATTTCTGTCCAATCATAATAAGCTCATAGTAAGATTTTTTAAAAATATTTTTATTTATTTGCTTTTAGTTGTACATAATGTGTTTTATTCAATGCGTCTTATTTGTACGTGGTGCTGAGGATCGAACCCGGGTCACCCACGTGCTGGGCGAGCGCTCTACCGCTGAGCCACAATCCCAGCCCTCATAGTAAGATTTTTTTAGACTAGATTGGATTTTCTTTTTCAAATAGCAGTAAAGTATATATAATGTAAAATTTACTATCTTGACTGTTTACATATACAGTTCAGTATCTTTAGATATTCACCATTTTGTGCAACCATTACCACTATCTATTTTTGGAACATTCTAATCATTCCTAGTAGAACCTCTACTCGTAAACAAAAGCATCTCACTACCCTTCCTCTTAGTTCTTGGTAATAATAATACTTTCTGTCTCCACGAATTTAACTATTTTAGGTACCTCATATAATTGGAATCATATAGTTTTGTCCTTTTATATCTGACTTTACTTAGATTAATGACCTCAGGGTTCATCCATGTTGTAGCATGTCACAGTTTTCTTCCTTTTTTAAGGCTGAATAATATTGTTGTATGTACATGACATATTTGTTTATCCATTCTCTTGTTGGTGGATACTTGGGCTGTAATCATCTTTTGGCAGTTGTAATGCTGCTATGAAAACTGATGTACAAATGTCCATTTGAGTCCCTGCTTTTAGTTCTTTTAGGTATGTACCTAGAAGTAGAATTGCAGGATCATGTAGTAATCTATATTCTTTTTTTTTTTTTTTTTTTTTTTTTTTTTGTGGTATCAGGATCTGAACTCAGGGCCTTGTGTACTCTACCATTACGCACTCTACCAGTAAGCTACCTCCTGGCTCTTTTTATTTTATATTGAGACAGTTTCTCACTAAGTTACCCAGGCTGGTTTTGAACTTGTGATCCTCCTGCCTCAGCTTCCCAAGTAGCTGGGATTACAGGTATGTGCCACCATGTCTGGTTTATGTTCTAGTTCTTGAGGAACTACCAAACTGTTTTTCACAGGGGTGTGCAGTTTAACATAAGAGTTGGTGCATAGGAGTTCTAATTTTGTCACATTTTCTCCAATGTTATTTTCTGTTTTTTACAATAGATTATTTTTTATTATTCAATAGAAAAATTTCTAATTCATGAAATCTGAAATTAAAAAAAAAAATCAAATTGACTAGATTCTCGAAATAGTAACCCTTAGTCCTGGGAATACAATGGAAGAAACTCCTTTTTTTAACGCATTTTATGTAATTTAAAAAAATTTTTTATTATTCTAATTTGTTATACATGTTTGCAGAGTACATTTCATTTCATATTACATGTAAAAAGCACAATTTTTCAGGTTGCTGGTTTTATATAAAGAATTTTTACAACAATTGTGTCTTTATACATGTACTTAGGGTAATGATGGATAACTCATTCTACCATTATTCCTATCCCCTTGCCCCCTCCTCACCCTTCCACCTTTGTTCTATTTAAAGTTCTTTCATTCCTCTCATCCCTCCTCCCTTGCCTTTATAAGTTAGTATCTTCATATCAAAGAGTAAAGTTAGCCAGCTGGGCGTGGTGGCACACGCCTGTAATCCCAGCACTTTGGGAGGCTGAGGCAGGAGGATCGCGAGTTCAAAGCCAGCCTCAGCAATGGCGAGGCACTTAGCAACTTAGTGAGACCCTGTCTCTAAATAAAATACAAAAAAAGGGCTGGGGATGTGACCCAATGGTCGAGTGCCCCTGAGTTCAATTCCCGGTACCACACACACAAAAAAAGAGTGAAGTTAGCCAATCCCAAAAAACCAAAGGTCGAATGATCTCTTTCTTTCTTTTTTAAATAATAGATATTTTAATAGGTGTGAATGGTGTCTTATTGTGGTTTTGATTTGTAGTTCCATAGTGACTAATAACATTGAGCATCATTTCATGTGTTTATTGGCCATTTGTAAACATCTTCTTTGGAGAAATGGCTGTTCAAGTCCTTTGCTCACTTTTTAATTGAATTTTGTTGTTTTGTTGTTGGACTAGTTTTTTTGAGTTCTTATAAAAGGCAAAGTGATTTATTGGGTTTGAAATGGTATTTTGGTTAATAGAAAATAAATAAATATTTCTATCTCCTTGATTTAGAAATGTATAAAGGAAAATAAACTAGGATAAAAAGAACTGATTTCCTCTTATATGCTTTCATGGTATGTCAGTATTTCACTACTAACCCCAAATATTTGGATTTTTTTTCCTCACACTGACCATTAAGTAAGTACTCCAACAGCAGCCATTTGGTCTGCAATTCAGTTAAATTCTGACACTAATTCTTACTGGAGTTAGTGCAGACACTTCCAGAGGTTGATTTAGTCCCATTGCTCCTTACTTCAGATGTGAGTTACAAGCAGTAGGCTTGCTGACAACTTCTCTTTTTTTTTTTTTTTTTTTTTTTTAAGTCTTTGGCAAATGCTGACAACTTATGATTGACTACATATTGGAGGCTTCCACAACTGCTTTCTTGAGTTCAGTCATTTGCTATGTCAGCTCACAGAACTCGTGAAAGTGCTTTACTAAAGATTACTCTTTTATCATAAAAGTATTCAACATGGGAACAACCAGGCAGAAGGAAGAGCTGGGTAAGGTATCGCAGAAGGGGCACAGACTCCTATACCCTCTTGGTGCAGACCACCCTCCCAGGGCCTCCATGTGTTCACCAGCCTGGAAGTTGTTCAAACCCTGTCTTTTTGGTTTTTATGGAGGCTTCATTAATTAGGCATAATTGATTAAATCATTGGCAATGATGATCTGCTTAACTTTCAGCCCTTCTCCCCTCCTTGGAGGACAGTAAGTGGGACTGAAAGTTCAACCTTCTGGCAACCATCTCCCATCTTAAAGCTATCCAGGAGCCTCTCCTTTCCCACCAGTCATCTGTTTCTTTACCTTGGGAGAATTCATTATCACATAAGAGATTCCAAGGGTTAAGTGCCAGGAAATGGGGTGAAGAACTAATATATATTGCTTTTTATGGATCATCATATAGCAATTATAGACAATTGATATTTTCCTATCAGTTGTTGTATTTTACTTAAATATGTACATTAAAAAGATATTTAGGTTTATAATTATGTAAAATTTTAGTGAAAATTATATTACATAAGATAACAGCTTTGAAAAAAATTTTTTTGGTTGTTGATGGACATTTATATTAATCATTTATTTATATGTGGTGCTGAGAATTGAACCCAGTGCCTCACACATGCAAGGCAAGTGCTCTACCACTGAGCCACAACCCCAGTCCAAGATAATAGTTTTTAAATTATCATCACCAGCAGCAGCATTCTTTTATATTATCTTCCAAACATTTATTCATAATTTTCTGTGTGTTAGGCATTGTGCTTAGCTTTTTACAGGTATTATCTTGTTTAATCTGAGTGATGGTCATTTGCAATAAATCCTATTATCCTTTTTTTTCTTTGTAAGCATGAAGTTGCCCAGTCATGATTCAAATGCATTTCTCATTTACTACAAAATTAATGCTAGTAACAGGTCAAGTTAGTTAAAAATCTCCTTATCTAAATTGCCTAAAGTAAGACACATAACTTTTTGGGCCTTAGCTTATTAAAACTGAGTAGAGTAAAACAAAACATACAACAGCAACACTTTTCTATATATTCAGTTTTTGGTTTTCTAATTTTATTTTAATTAAGTCCCAAAGTTTAAAATAACATCTTCCAATAAGCAAGGGAAATTCTTTTGGAAAAGTATCTGTTCAGGATGCAGTGACTTGTGCTTGTAGTCCCAGCTACTCAGGAAGATGAGGTAAGATCATTTGAGCCCGGCAATTCAGGACCAGTTTGAGCAACATAGGAAGACTCCATTCAATAAATAAAAGCATGTGCCTGGGCAAATAGAAGTTGTAGTAAAGATTTTTAAAAAGTGTGAGTCAGGAATATATCCTGTGAAATACCTAATATTACTGTCAACCTAGCAGGTTTTATTTCTAGAGAGAACATAAATTTAAACAAATTGTTATGAAAGAGTATTTATAAAGATGTTTGTTATTGTGAAACTAGAAAAAAATCCATTGATCTACTGAAATTGTTATTTATATGGGAAGAGGCTTCTTTTGTACATAAATATGTATACACATTATCCTTACAGATTGTCTGATTACTAATCAGTTCTTTGCTGTTAAGTGAGACTTTGAGGAATGTGTCATTGTCTCACAGTTGAATTCTGACATGGAATTATTATTATGTTTTAATGCATATACCCCATTTTCCCTGTCTGCAAATTGAAAATAGTACAAATGAGAAAGTATTCACAGGAGCACTTACAAAGTATAGAGTTCTTAGCAAATGCAAGGCAGCATTCTTTTTTTTTTTTTTGGTACCGGGGATTGAACTCAGGGGCACTTGACCACTGAGCCACATCCCCAGCCCTTTTTTGTATTTTATTAGAAGCAGGGTCTCACTGAGTTACTAAGTGCCTGGCCATTGCTGAGGCTGGCTTTGAACTCGCGATCCTCCTGCCTCAGCCTCCCAAAGTGCTGGGATTACAGGCGTGCGCCACCGCGCCCTGCTAAGGCAGCATTCTTATTGAGTATTGATTTCTTCATTCTGTCTTTACTTACCATTTTTATACTATAGTAGGATTTGGATCTTTTAATTTAATTCAAAAGCCCATAAGGTATTATACTCAGTGATTGCTATGTTTCCCAGGCCCTCCCCCCTTTTTAAAAATTATTTTACAGGGTTCCACTAAGTTACCCAGGCTGACCTTGAATTTGCAGTTCTCCTGTCTCAGCCTCCCAAGTAGTTGGGATTATAGGTGTGTACCACCATGCCAGGCTATAATGATTATTATTGATTTTTTTTTAATTAAACAATTTTAATATTTATTTATTTGTTTTAGTTGTACACAATGCCTTTATTTTGACATGTGCTGAGGATCAAACCCAGCCCGCACACATGCTAGGCGAGCACTCTATCGCTGAGCTGCAACCCCAGCCCCTTATTGATTGTATTGTATTTTCCTTATTTCTTAAAAATTTACTCTATTCACTCATCTACTAAAAAGAAAAATGTGGTATATATACACAATGGAATATTACTCAGCAATAAAAGACAATAAAATAATGGCATTCACAGGTAAATGGATGAAGTTGGAGAATATAATGCTGAGTTAGCCAATCTCAAAAATCCAAATGCCAAATGTTTTCTCTGATATAAGGAGGCTGATTCACATTGTGATTGGGTCAGGGGAGCATAGGAGTATTAGAGGAATACTAGAAAGGTCAATGGGGAGGGAGGGGGAGGGAGGGGGCAAGGGGGTATGAAGGGGAAAAAAAAAGATGGTAGAATGAGATGGATATCATTACCCTAAATGCATGTTTGAAGACATGAATAGTATGAATATACTTTGTATATAAACAGTGATATGTAAAAAGGTGCTCTATATGTGTATTATGAATTATAATGTGTGCTACTGTTATATATACAACAACTTTGAAAAAAAATTACCTAGGGTAATTCTTAGTGTTTTGAAGAGCTTGGTTTTAGCCAGTGCTTTTGCTATTTGTTCCCATGTTAAAGCTTTATGGACAAAGTATATCACATGTCTGCAGACATCCCAACAAGCGAGTTAGCTGATTAACAAATCACAAATGAGGGTATGGCTGTTGGAATCCATGGGCCATTTAATTTTTTTGTTATATGAGTAGATTAGCTCAGTCCAACTCTTGGATGGTTGGTTGTCATTAAAGAATATTTTATATTGTATATGTCACATGGGACCACTTTTCTTCAGAATTGTCTACTCTTTATCAAACCCTATTTTTGGGTCTTCAATCTCCTTCTGAAATGAAGGAAATGAAGGTTCCTGTGTCACATAAAACATACTAAATAAATCTGTATGCTTTTTTCCTTGTTGTTTTCCCTTCTTATTATAGGGGCCTTAGCCATGAACCTAGGATGGGTGAGGAAGAAATATCTTTCTTCCTCTACACATATATGTATAAAAGAGTCTGTGATCTGGGCATGGTGGCACATGCCTATAGTTCCAGCCATTTGGGATGCTAAAGCATGAGATCACTTGAGGCCAGGAGCTTGAAGACAACCTGGGCAAATAGTAATACCCTGTCTGGAAAAAAAAAAAAATGACTGCATGAATGTTGTAGTCAGTTTTTTCACTGTTGTGACCAAAAGACCTGACAAGAACAATTTTAAGGAGAAATTTCAGAGATCTTAGTCCATTCCTTGGGGCCTGAGGTAGAACATCATGGTGGAAGTGTGTGGCAAAGAAAAGCAGCTGGAGACATGGTACCAGGAAGCAAAGAGAGACTACTCTGCTCAACAAGGACACTATATAAACCTCAAGAGCACACCTACCAATAACCCATCTCCTCCAGCCATACCCTACCTGTAGTTACCACATCCTTATCAGTGAGTTAGTGCACTGATTAGTTTAAAGCTCTCATAAACCAATCATTTCACCCCTAAACTTTCTTGCATTATCTCATATGTAAACTTCTGGGGGACAGCAATATCTAAACCATAACAATGAAAAAGCTATAATAATGGAGAACATTTAAGTGGTTTCCAAAGAACAGTAGTAAGAGATAATGTAAGGAAGTTACTTAGAAATGCTTCTGAATTCTAACTATGGTAGTGGCAAAAATAATCTTAATTATTAAAATGCATATATTAAAAGTGAACTTTGAATGTAACCATCATCCTGATCTGAAAAGACCATTTCTTTAGCCCCAGTTGTATCATTCACTTGCAAAAACGTTGTCCTTATTTTGTGTGCTCTGTTTTCACAAATGTAGTCTTGTAATCACCGCAGTATGCAAAACATAGAACAGATCCTTTACCTCTAGAATTTCCCTCATGCCCATTTGTAGTCAGCCACTTTCCCTAACCCCTGGCATCCATTGATCTATTTTTTTGTTGCCTTTTCTAATACACAACATAAATGGAATCATAGAGTATGTAGCCTGAGTTTACAACTGTTTTAAAATTATCAGTGAGTAAAATTGACTTATTTTTTCTTTTTGGTGTACAGTTCCATGTAATTTAATATATGTTTTGGTTTTTTTTTTTGGTACTGGGGATTGAACTCAGGGGCACTCAACCACTGGGCCATATCCCCAGACCTTTTTTGTATTTTTTGTTAGAGACAGGGTCTCACTGAGACCTTGTCTCAGTGAGCTTGCTAAGTGCCTTGCCATTGCTGAGGCTGGCTTTGAACTTGCGATCCTACTGCCTCAGCCTCCCAAGTGCTGGGATTACAGGCGTGCGCCACCACGCCCAGATCTAATATATGCATTTTAATAATTAAGATTGTTTTTGCCACTACCATAGTTAGAATTCAGAAGCATTTCTAAGTAACTTCCTTACATTATCTCTTACTACTGTTCTTTGGAAACGACTTAAATGTTCTCCATTATTATAGCTTTTTCTTTTTAGGAATGTGCAAACTTGGAATCATGTAGATGTCACTTTTGAGACTGGCTTTTTTCATTCAGTATAATGCCTTCAAGATTAAGTTGGTACATGGATCAATCCATTTTTAAAATTGTAGTTGTATTCCATTGTATGGATGTGCCACAATTTGTTATTATTTATTATTATTATTATTATTTTTAGTTTTTGGCAACTATAAGTTTCTGTAAACATTCATGTACAGGTTTTCTGTGAACATAACTTTTCATTTCTCTAGGTAAATACTCTGAGCTGGATTACTGACTTTTGTGGTAAGAACATGTTAAACTTTGAGAGTAACTATATCATTTTGCATTCCCAGCAGCAACATAAGATTATTTTACTTGTTTTGCATCCTTACCACACATTGTCAAGTACTGTGTTTCACCACATAATCATCACACTGTGTAATCGTTGCACCTTGTTCTTTCAGTCCAAAAATTGGTTTCTAACCTTTCACTGTATAATTCTTGCATGGTATAATTCTGTTCATCAGGCTGCTTAAAAGGTAAACAGCAGCAGTGTATTCACCAGTGGCATGTGGATGTGCCAAATGTCTTCTCACGCACTGTGAACTCTGAGCCTAGAATTTTTAGTGCACATGGCATTGTTGGTATATTTCCAAATCCCCTCTTGTGTTTGTGTAGAGCACTTCAGTACTAATGGTAAACATATCTTATGTAGGTTCTGCTGAAGACAGTGCATCAGATAACAAAATCAATGATGGTGGTGCAGAATCTTGAGACACAGAAGATAAATTTCTTTTCAGAAGATTAAGTTTTGTTAAGTTTGTACTTTGCAACACTGTAATAAATTTACATAAGTATAGCAGTGACTCTTTTTTTTTTTAAAGCTTCACATAGTGGTTGTGTGCAACTTTTTTGCAAAAAAAAAAACACCTTGGCATTGTATCTGAGACAATTATGTGGTGAAATATGATATTTTTCTTTTGGACATTGAGATAGGTGTGTAATGGTCTCATTGTGGCTTTAGTTTACATTTTGCTAATGGCAAATGATACTGAACATATTTTTATGTGACTACGAATAGAGCTTCTGTGAACATTCATTCTTAAGTTTTTTTGTGTGAACATGTTTTTTCATTTTTCTAGGTTAAATACCTGAAATCTAGCTAAAATATTTCAAAGATTGCCAAAGGCTAAGTGGGAAGTAGATTTATAGAATTTCTGAAATCCTAAACACAAAGAAAGTTTACAGCCACTCACAGGCTCTTTTTAGTGCCGCTCAATGAGGAACTCACCAGTAAGTTTGAGGAATCATTCCACTATGCATAAGTATACCAAAACATGATGTTGCACCCCATAACTATATATAATTTTTAAAAAGATTGAGGGAAGAGAAGGAGACAAAGAAAGCTATTCTAGGGGAGTAAGCCTAAGAGGAGCATCCACTATAATGGTAAAAACAATAAGCTCTTTTCAGATCTTTCCCCTAAATAACAAAAACCTTAAGCCACTGGGGAAAGATAGAAAACTTTGTGTCCTCAGAGGAAGATGAAGATCCTTTGAGATTAGAAGACAAAAGAAAAGTAAATCCTCTACCTCTGAGGGAGAGGCAGGAAGCCCAGATCATCAGAAGTCTACATTTCAAGAAAAGGGAGGACCACTGAGAAAGTCCCATTCACCAGACACAGTGATATAATATCCCTGCTAAAAATTGATGCTATACCCGGACAACATAGAACCCATCCCACCTCCTCACTATCAGGCTAGCATATGCCAAGTAATAAGCACTCAGAGGAAAAATGACATATTATGTACAGAGAAATGATGGGGTTCAAGACATGTCACCCCAAAATATGAGTAGGAGACCAGAATGTCACTTCAAAATATGCCCTTCTGTCTTAAGGATTATTTTGGGAAACTACAGACATATGAGAGGCTTTGAAAATTAAACCTTTAGTAGGAAATTTACATTTAGAAAGGAAATGTCTGTTTATAGAGATGCACCAGGAAAAGAGAGATGATTAATTCACTAGAGACTGTTATCGGTGGAGAAAGCACCTATTTTTAAATCTACATTTAAATTTATCCTTGTGTTTTTCCTGGCCATTCCCCCCAACTACCATTACCCTCCTACCCCCCTACTCCCAGGGGCTGGGGATTGAACCCAGGGCCTCAGCCCTGGCCATCTCATTTTTTAAAAAAAAATATTTATTTATTTATTTGCTTTAGTTGTACACAATGTGTTTTATGTTTACGTGGTGCTGAGGATCGAACCCCGGGCCGCGCACGTGCTAGGCGAGTGCTCTACCACTGAGCCACAATCCCAGCCCCCTGGCCATCTCATTTTGACTGGTTATCTCCCCACAAACTTCCTTCTTTGTTCTCCTGAAATTTAAGACAAATCTTTGAGATTTGCTCTAGAAACTTACTCATCTCTGGGTTATTTACCATGTATACAGTGTTATACATGTTATAAAACTTTGTTTTTCTTTTATTCCACCCAAGAACTCATGAAAGGAGAGGAGAAAATTATTTTCTGTCCCTAGGGGAACCAAAAAAAAAAAAAAAAAAAAAAAAAAATCACAGCAAAATTTTAAGAAGTGATGAAAATCAGGTGTGTAATGGTCTTCTCTTTCTTTATTCCTGAATTTCCAGCTTTCTCTCCTGTGTGGTTATTCTTCCATCTGAAGAACTTTAAACATTTTTCTTCTTCTTCTTCTTTTTTAAAGGACAGGCCTCTGGACAAAGAATTCTCCTAGAATATCATACTTTGACACTGAAGATATTATATAAATCCTAGGAATTTTTTTTTGTTTGTTTGTTTGTTTCCTTTCTCTCTTTAGTAGGCAGTTGACCTAGTTAGGTTCAAGCTGCAATTTTGACCTACCTTTTGTAGATTGTAGATTTAGTATCAGTTGTTTTTTAATCTGAATTTAATTGCTTATTAGAATCATATGATCCTATTTACACTTTATAACAACTTTACTGAGATAGAATTCACCTGAAGAACTTCAGTAACTTTTCATAGATTCACAGAGATATGTAACCATCACCAGAATCAAGTTTAGAACATTTTCATTACCTCAAAAAGAACTCATTAGCACTTACCACTCATTTTCTATTAACTTACCACCTGCCTACCCTATGCAACCATTAATCCACTTTCTGACTGTAGATCTTCCCATTTTCTACATGTCTGATTTGTATTTTAAAAAGACTACTCTGGCTAACGTAGAGAATTAAAACAAGGAGACCACTTATGAAGCAATTGCAAGAATCTAAGCTTGATAGGATTGTGGTATGGACTTCATTGTTAAAGAGGAAATAGAAGTTTCTGCATTGGCCTGCCATTTTGAAAGAGACCCCAAAGTGCTTCCTGATAGATTCTGTTTGAGAGTTTAGGAAGGAAGAAATTAACTCACTCCTAATTTTGGACTTGAGTAACTAGATTGTGATATGATTTAGTGAGATGCATGGAACCAGATATGGCTTGATAAAAATTGAAAGTTCTGTTTTGGGCTAAACTAAATTTGAGACTGTTGTTGTGTAGGGAGTTATATATACTGTTTAGATCTACATGGAAAGCACAAGCTGGAGATATTGTTTTGCGAATTTTTAGCATGCAAATGGCATTTAAAACTATAGTTATGAGGAGATTGTCTAGGATGAGAGGGTAAAAAGGAAAGATTTATAATTCCTACATTCCAACATTTAGAGGGTATCAGGAAAGAATACCAGAGAAATAGGTATAAAATTAAGAGAATGTAGTCTCATAGCAAGCATATGTAAAAAGTATAATCATGTGTCTCATCTACAAGAATACATTCTGAGAATTGTATCATTTGACAGTTGTTTGTGTGAATATCAACTAAGAGTTGTGACTTCATTAAGCCATATATACTCATTTTTTTTGGTGCCAGGGATTGAAGTCAGGGGCATTCAACCACTGGGCCACATCCCCAGCCCATTTGCTTTAGTTGTACACAATGGGTTTATTTGTACGTGGTGCTGAGGATCGAACCCGGGCCGCGCCTTTTTTTGTCCCAGCCCCCCAGCCCTTTTTTTGTATTTTATTAGAGACAGGGTCTCACTGAGTTGTTAAGTGCCTCGCCATTGCTGAGGTTGGCTTTGAACTTGTGATCCTCCTGCCTCAGCCTCCAAGCTATATAGTCTCATTGGAACTGTTACCATAAGTGAATCTCTTTAAAGGCAGAGGAGACCTCTACTCCAACCTTCCAGGCTCTTGACCATGGTGTAGAAAAGAATTTAAGGATGAATCAGGTTTTAGCAGAGAGAAGAAGAGCTTTATCAGAAAGTGAAAGGCAAAGATATGCATTGTCAGAATGTGGGTCATCTTAATAGTACCTGCCAGGACTTGAAATTCTATTAGGGTACATGATTAGGTAGAATATATATGATCCAAAGGGGCTGGACTTCGGGACTGGAAAATATTGAGCAAGATAGTGTTTCCCCTTTAGTGGGGTCTCTTCTAGTATGTAGGCTTCAGCTTACATCAACATCTCTTATGGTGGGGAGGTCACAGGGTCATGGTTCAGTCAAATGTTGGCTCCTGGCTTCATGAGGTTAATGGTCTCTTTATATTAAGGTCTTGTTCCTGCTTTGCTTCATTCCTGAAAACTTACAGGGAACTGGAAAGTTACAAGGTACTTATGGGTTGTTTAGGGCACACATACATTTTTGTTCCTTAAGCCTCTTTGTCCAACTTGTGAGTTGTTCACAAGCCACCCATTCTACATTCCAACAGTACCATTTCTCCTTTAGAGACTCAGTTTCCTCTCTGTATCTCTAAATGTCTATCTCAGAATCACCCTTATATATCTGGTTAGTCCTTGGCTGTGCACGACTACATATTGAGGATGAAGGAGTAACCAACCGTCTTTTCAACCTGCTTAAGAGCAGGTAAGATCAGGACAGAAAACTGACCAGGACCTGGCAATATGAAAATTACTGTGCTTACTCTAAGATTAAATTCAGTAAATTAATGAGGCTAGAAATCTCACTGGAGCTTGTTAAAGAGAATAGAATGCAATGAGAAACAACTGTCAAAACTTCATTCTACAAGTTTGGGGTTAACAGAAGTGTAGAAATGGTGCTTAGCTGTAAGAGGACCTTGGGTCAAGTAAGGATTTTTTTAGGTACAAGATACTGGAATATGTTTGTATATTAATAAAGAAGGAAAAGTAAAGATCTATCAGGAGAATTTCCTTTTCATTGTCTTCCTCCTTTAATTCCTTTTGGATTTGCCTTTTGTGGTCCCATTCTCTAAAGGCAGTTTTCCTACCACTCAAATTTTTCTTCAAGATATTTTGCCAGCTGGTCAAAATAACATGGTGACATATTATTACTTATAAATTACTGTAGGGAAGAAAAAGTGATAACTTTTCCTTACTCATTGTAAGTAAGGTTTGTGATTATAGCCCCTGTAACAAAAGATTGACAAACAAGAGAAAAACATATGTATTTCTTAATGTAATTTTTAAAAAATATTTATTTATTTGCTTTTAGTTGTACACAATGCGTTTATTTTTACGTGGTACTGAGGATCGAACCCGGGCCGAGCATAGTGCTAGGCGAGCGCTCTACCGCTGAGCCACATCCCCAGCCCCTCTTAATGTAAATTTTACATGACACAGGAACCTTCAGAAATTATGACACCCCCCCCCAAAAAAAAAAAAAAAAACACAAGGAACTATGTGTATTTTTATGTTTAGGTTTGATGACAAGTTGACAGTATTGCACAATTATAATTGGACAAAGGTGATATGATCTTAATTATAATGAACGGGGAGGGGACTTAACAAAGCATGTTAGAGTTTCCTTGACATCTCTGTCTTCTGCTCATTTCTTCAAGGTGTAGGGAGGAATCCTCTGGAAAAGGGGACTTGTGCATGCTAGTCCAGTGCTTTACCACTGAGCTATACCAAAACCCTCTTTTGGCCTGCTTCAGGGGAGGTGAGTAGGAGCATGTCAAAAAGACAAACCTGCTGTTTCCTCAAATGCCAGCATTACCACATTTTGGGGTAGAATTCTGAATTGCATCAGAAAACATGAACAGAATTTAAATCTTCCACAATATGATTTTGAATTTAATCATAGGAGAAATTATCCTTAAGGAACATTAATAGATAGTGGGCGTGTAAAATGTTACCATAGTTTTGAGAGTCAGAAAAGTGTTATTCCTCCAACATTCCTTCTACTTATGCCTAATCTCCCAATTCTTTCTAACCTGTTTGCCCCAACTCCACGTGGGTACCTCCATTAGTATTTTTTTTTTCTTTCTTTTAAATAGTGGTAAAATACATATAAAGTTGACATGTAAATCATTTTAAAATGAATGGTTCAGTGTTATTAAATATATTCATAATGTGCAACCATCACCGTCCTCCATCTCCATAACTTATTTATTTATTTTTGTGGTACTGGGAACTGAACCCAGGGCCTTGCACAAACAGGGCAAGCACTTCATTACTGAACTACATCCCCAGCCTTTTATTTTGAGGCAGGGTTTTGCTTAATTGTCCAAACTGACCTTGAACTTGTGGTCCTCTTGCTTCAGCCTCCTGAGTACCTGGGATTACAGGTTTGTGCTGCCCTGCCTGGCCATAACAGGTTTTTTTTTTTGTTTTTTTTTGTTTTTTTTTTTTGGTGGTTTTGGGGATTGAACTCAGGGGCACTTCACCACTGGGTCACATCCCCAGACCTTTTTTGTATTTTATTTAGAGACAGGGTCTCACTGAGTTGCTAAGTGCCTCACCATTGCTGAGGCTGCCTTTGAACTCACGATCCTCCTGCCTCAGCCTCCCAAAGTGCTGGGATTACAGGTGTGCGCCACCGCGCCCGGCTTTTTGTTTGTGTTTGGTTTTGGTAAAACTGAACCTTTGTACTCATTACACAATAATTTCTCATTCCCATCTTCCCATCCCCTGGAAACCACTATTCTACTTTCTCTCTCCATAATTCTGACTACTTTGAGTACCTCACAGGAGTGGAATCATAGTGTTTGTGTTCTTGTGGCTGCTTTAGTTCATTTAGTAGAATGACCTCAAGATTCGTTAAGACCTCAGAATTTCCTTTTTCTTTAAGGCCAGTTTATATTTCATTGTGTGTACATACAACATTTGCTTATCCATCCATCCATCAGTGGATACTTGGGTTGCTTCCATGTTGTAGCTGAACAATGCTGTTATCAGCATAGATAGAAACTTTGCTTTCAGTTCCTCTGAATAAATCCCCAGAAGTAGAATTGCTGGATCATATGGAAATTCTGCTTCTAATTTTTTGAGTAACTGCCACATTGTTTTCCATAGAGATATACCATTTTACATTTCCTACCAACAGTGTGGAAAGATTCCATTTTCTCTGTTTCCCCATAACACTTGTTGCTTTCTGTTTTCTTTACATTAGCCGTCCTAATGTATGTGGGGTGGTATCTTCATGCAGTTTTGATTTGCATCTCACAAATGATTAGTAATGTGAGCATTTTTTTTAATGTTTATTTATTTGTTTTAGTTGTACACAATGCCTTTTTATTATTTTTACGTGGTGCTGAGGATCAAACCCGGGCCGCACACATTCTAGGTGAGCATTCTTACTGCTGAGCCACAACCTCAGCCCAGTAATGTGAGCATTTTTTTTTTTTTTTTTTTTTGGAACTGGGGATTGAACTCAGGGGCACTCGACCACTGGGCCACATCCCCAGCCCTTTTTTGTATTTTATTAGAGACGGGGTCTCACTGAGTTGCTAAGTGCCTCGCCATTGCTGAGGCTGGCTTTGAACTCTCGATCCTCCTGCCTCACCCTCCCAAGTGCTGGGATTACAGGCGTGCGCCACCACGCCCGCCTGGCAATGTGAGCATTTTTTTTTTTTTTTTTTTTTTTTTTTTTTTTGTGGTACCGGGGATTGAACTCAGGTCCACTGGGTCACATTCCCAGCCCTTTTTTTGTATTTTATTTAGAGACAGGGTCTCACTGAGTTGCTAAGTGCCTCGCCACTGCTGAGGCTGGCTTTGAACTCACGATCCTCCTGCCTCAGCCTCCCAAAGTGCTGGGATTACAGGCGTGAGCCACCGCGCCCGGCCAATGTGAGCATTTTTAAAACATATTTCTTTTTTTTTTTTTTTCGATTTGAGGGGTTTGTTGCTGATTTTATTTTTATTTTTTTTTTCCTTTTTTATTTATAATAGTAGTATGTATTACAATTCATAGTGCACATATACAGCATCTTTTTATATACAACTGTTTGTATACAAAGTATAAAAGTACCATTCAGATCTTCAATCATGCATTTAGGATAATGATATCCATCTCATTCAACCACCAATTTTTTTTCCTTCCCCCCTCTCTCCCCCCTTGCTCCCTCCCTTCCCCTCCCTTCCCCTTGGTCTATTCCCAAAGGACTTAAAAACAGCATATTACAGTGACACAGCCACTTCAATGTTTATAGCAGCACAATTCACAATAAGTAGGTTGTGGAACCAACCTAGATGTCCCTCAGTAGATGAGTGGATAAAGAAAATGTGGTATATATACAAAATGGAATTTTACTCAGCAATAAAAGAGAATAAAATAATGGCATTTGCAGGTAAATGGATGAAGTTGGAGAATATAATGCTAAGTGAAATTATTCAATCTCAAAAATCCAAATACCGAATGTTTTCTCTGATATAAGGAGGCTATTCACAGTGTTGTTGGATGGGGGGTACATAGGAGGATTAGAGGAACACTACAATGGTCAAAACATATTTTTTAGTTGTCAATGGACCTTTATTTTATTTATTTATATGTGGTGCTGAGAATCAAACCCAGAACCTCACACTTGCTGGGCAAGCGCTCTACCACTGAACCACAACCCCAACCTCGTGAACATTTTTTAATGTGCTTATTGGCCATTTGTGTATCTTTGTAGAAATAACTATATAAGGGCTGGGTTGTGGCTCAGTGGTAGAGCACTCGCCTAGCAAGTGCGCGGCTGGCCCGAGTTCGATCCTCAGCACCACGTAAAAATAAACGCATGTGTACAACTAAAAGCAAATAAAATAAATATTAAAAAAAAAGAGGGGCTGGGATTGTGGCTCAGCGGTAGAGCGCTCGCCTAGCACGTGGGCGACCCGGGTTCGATCCTCAGCACCACGTACAAATAAAACGCATTGTGTACAACTAAAAGCAAATAAATAAAAATATTTAAAAAAAAAAAAAAAAAAGAGGGGCTGGGGTTGTGGCTCAGCGGTAGAGCGCTCGCCTAGCACGTGCGCAGCCCGAGTTCGATCTTCAGCACCACGTACAAATAAACGCATTGTGTACAACTAAAGCAAATAAATAAATTTAAAAAAAAAGAAATAACTATATAAGTCCTTTGTCCATTTTTTAATATGGTTGTTTTGTTACTGTTAATTTTTGAGTTCACTATACATTCTGCACATTAATCCCTTATCAGATATAGGATTTGCAAATATTTTATCCCATTCTGTGGTTTTCTTTTTACTGTTAATAATGTCTTTTGGTGGACAAAATTTTAGATTTTTTATAATCCCAAATTATCTATATTTTATTTTCTATGTCTTTGGTGTCATATCCTAGAAATTATTGCCAAATCCAATGTCATAAAGCTTTTGTCCTCTGTATTCTAAGAGTTTTTATGATTTTAGGTCTTATATTTAGGTTTTTGATCATTTTGAGTTAATTTTTTTATAACGTTAGGTAAGGTTCTAGCTTTTTTTGTTTGTTTGTTTGTGGTGCTGGGCATTGAAACCAGGGCCTTGTGCATGAGAGACAAGCACTCTACCAACTGAGCTATATCCCCAACTCCTCTAGCTTCATTCTTTTGTATATAAATGCTTAGTTTTTCCAGCATCTTTTGTTGAAAAGACTGTCCTTTCTTTATTAAATGGTCTTGGCATTCTTGTCACAGATCATTTGACCATATATATAAGGGCTTGTTTCAGGGCTCTGTATTCTATTCTAAAATAATAATTTCTGTTCTAAAATCTAAAATTTATTTTTAAAAATAAATATTTTTAAAAAATGCTGGGCTGGGGTTGTGGCTCAGTGGTAGAGCACTTGCCTAGCACTTGCGCGGCCCGGGTTCCATCCTCAGCACCATGTAAAAACACATTGTGTACAAATAAAGCAAATAAATATTTTTTTAAAATGCTCACATTACTAATCATTTGTGAGATGCAAATCAAAACTGCTTTTTGCTAGTGCTCTACTGTTTTGATCTTTGTAGTAAGTTTTGAATTCAGGAAGTGTAAGTCCTCTTGCATTACTATTATTATTTTTTAAAAAATATTTATTTATTTGCTTTAGTTGTATACAATTGGTTTTTTATTTGTACGTGGTGCTGAGGATCAAACCCGGGCCGTGCACATGCTAGGCAATTGCTCTACCACTGAGCCACAACCCCAGCCCTGCATTATTATTCTTTTTCAAGATTGTTTTCTTTTTCAGGCTCCTGAAAATGTAATGAACTTTAGGATGGGCTTTTCTATTTCTTCAGAAAATGTCAATGGAGTTGTGGTTACACTGATTGTGTAGATCGCTTTGGCTACTATGGTATTTTAACAGTGCTAAGTCTCCAGTTGGTGAGCATGGCATGCATTTCCATTTATTTATATAGTCTTTAATCCTTTTTAACAATGTTTTGAAGATTTTATTGTACAAGTGTATCATCTCATTATTCATCTCCTTAGTCAGTTCCTAAGTATTTTGCTCTTTTTGGTGCTATCATAAATGGAATTATTTTTGTAATTTCCTTTTCTGATTGTTCATTGCTATTGTATAAAAATACAATTCATTGTTGCTTTTGACTTTGTATCCTGTGGTTTGCTGAGTTTATTAGTTCAAATAGTGGTGTGTATATGTTTCTAATAATTAACCTAAGGTGGAATGATTTAATCATATGCTAGCTTGGTGTTTAACATTTTTTTTGTCTGTTAAAATATTTTTTACTATTATTTTTTTACTCAAAGTTGTTGTATATGACAGAATGCATTACAATTCACAATACACATATAGAGCACATTTTTACATATCTCTTGTTATATACAAAGTATGAGTCATACCACTGGTGTCTTCATACATGCACTTAGGGTAATGATATCCATCTCATTCTACCATCTTTTTTTTTTTTCTTTTTCTTTTCTCCTTACATTTGAGGAGTTATACTTTGAGCCAAAATTCTTTGAGCCAAAGTATTTTCCAATAGTTGTACATTTCATTTTCCTATTAGCAGTGTATGAGAGTCCCAGTTGCACCAAATTCTTGTCAGTATTTGGTATGTCCATACTTAAAATTTTTGCCCCTGAAGTGAGTATGCATTGACATCTTATTTTGGTTTTAATTTGCAGTTTACTGAGCCTCTTTTCATGTGCTGTAGTTATTTGGTATCCACTTATCATTAATAAAGGCAAATGTCTGTTGAAACCATTGTCTGTTTTTATCACTCTTTTTTTGAGATGGAATCTTGCTATGTTGCCCAAGCTGGTCTCAAACTCCTGGGCTCAAGTGATCCTTCTGCCTCAGCCTCCCAGGTAGTGTGCCACTTGGCTTAACCTTTGTCCTTTTTTTCTCTTTCTCTCTTTTTTTTTTTTTTGGTACCAGGGATTGAACTCAGGGGCACTCAACCACTGGGCCACATCCCCAGCCCTTTTTTGTATTTTATTAGAGACAGGGTCTCAGTGAGTTGCTAAGTGCCTCACCATTGCTGAGACTGGCTTTGAACTCGCGATCCTCCTGCCTCAGCTTGCCAAGTGCTGGGATCACAGGCGTGTGCCACCGTGCCCGGCTCTTTGTCCATTTTTAAAAATGATGTTATTTGTCTTAAATTGAAAAGCTTCTTTGTATATTCTGCTAAAAGTCATTTGTCAGATATATATTTTGCCAATATTTTCTCCCTGTAGTTGGCATTAAATTTCATAACAGTCTCTTTTAAGAGGAAAAGATTTGCCAGGCAAGGTGGCACCTGCCCCAATCTCAGGTACTTGAGAGGCTGAGGCAAGAGGATCACAAATTCAAGGCCAGCCTGGCAATTTAGTGAGACCCTGTCAGAAAATAAAAAATATAAGGGGCTGGGGATGTAACTTAGTGGTAGAGCACCCTTGGGTTCAATCCTCAGGACCTAATGAGGGGGGAAAAAAGAGGAAAATATTTTATTATTATTATTATTTTTTCAGATTTTCCATGTTTCCCCATTGACAATACAGACCAGGTACAGGGCCTGAACTGAGGTGTACATGGGGTAGGCTTATTCTACCTCTTCTTTCTATACAGTCAGTGTAAGAATACAGCCTGTGGTAAGCATCAGGAGTCCAAAAGATTTTAATTTTGATGTAATCCAATTTGTCAAATTTTTTCTCTTATAGTTCTTTTGTTGTTGTTCTTGTGTTATATTCAAGAAATACCGGACAAACGTGAGTTTACTAAATTTTCCTTCTGGAAATTTTATTTATTTTTTTTAAATTTAATTAATTTTTAAAAAATTGTTGTTAGGCCTTTATTTTATTTATTTATACTTGGTGCTGAGAATTGAACCCAGTGCCTCACACATGTCAGGCAAGTGCACTACTGCTCAGCCCCAGCCCCAGCCCCTCTTCTGGAAATTTTAAAACTTTAGGTTTTACATTTAGGTCTATGTTCCATTTCAAGTAAATTTTTATATATAGTGTGTCGTCAGGGTCAAGATTCATTATTTGCACATGATTATCCAATTCTTCTTGCCTGTGTTGAATGGATAAGTGTTCAACTTTGCAGTCTTTTCTCAGCATCTACATGTCTATTTTTTCTCTGGAAATTTTTTTTTTTTTTGGTACCAGGGATTGAACTCAGGGGCACTCAACCACTGGGCCACATCCCCAGCCCTTTTTTGTATTTTATTAGAGACAGGGTCTCAGTGAGTTGCTAAGTGCCTCACCATTGCTGAGACTGGCTTTGAACTCGCGATCCTCCTGCCTCAGCTTGCCAAGTGCTGGGATCACAGGCGTGTGCCACCGTGCCCGGCTCTTTGTCCATTTTTAAAAATGATGTTATTTGTCTTAAATTGAAAAGGTTCTTTGTATATTCTGCTAAAAGTCATTTGTCAGATATATATTTTGCCAATATTTTCTCCCTGTAGTTGGCATTAAATTTCATAACAGTCTCTTTTAAGAGGAAAAGATTTGCCAGGCAAGGTGGCACCTGCCCCAATCTCAGGTACTTGAGAGGCTGAGGCAAGAGGATCACAAATTCAAGGCCAGCCTGGCAATTTAGTGAGACCCTGTCAGAAAATAAAAAATATAAGGGGCTGGGGATGTAACTTAGTGGTAGAGCACCCTTGGGTTCAATCCTCAGGACCTAATGAGGGGGGAAAAAAGAGGAAAATATTTTATTATTATTATTATTTTTTCAGATTTTCCATGTTTCCCCATTGACAATACAGACCAGGTACAGGGCCTGAACTGAGGTGTACATGGGGTAGGCTTATTCTACCTCTTCTTTCTATACAGTCAGTGTAAGAATACAGCCTGTGGTAAGCATCAGGAGTCCAAAAGATTTTAATTTTGATGTAATCCAATTTGTCAAATTTTTTCTCTTATAGTTCTTTTTTGTTGTTCTTGTGTTATATTCAAGAAATACCTGACAAACGTGAGTTTACTAAATTTTCCTTCTGGAAATTTTATTTATTTTTTTTAAATTTAATTAATTTTTAAAAAATTGTTGTTAGGCCTTTATTTTATTTATTTATACTTGGTGCTGAGAATTGAACCCAGTGCCTCACACATGTCAGGCAAGTGCACTACTGCTCAGCCCCAGCCCCAGCCCCTCTTCTGGAAATTTTAAAACTTTAGGTTTTACATTTAGGTCTATGTTCCATTTCAAGTAAATTTTTATATATAGTGTGTCGTCAGGGTCAAGATTCATTATTTGCACATGATTATCCAATTCTTCTTGCCTGTGTTGAATGGATAAGTGTTCAACTTTGCAGTCTTTTCTCAGCATCTACAGAGATTATAATCATGATTCTTTTCTTAGACCTATTAATGTGGTATATGTTATTAACAATATTCTTAATTTTGACAATGCATTCCTGAAAAAATTCCATTTTATTAGTTTATTAATTTTAAAATTTTGGTGTTAGATTCTGCTTGCAGATATTTTATTTCATATCTTTTCATTAATATTCATTACTGACTTTGTTATACAATTCTTCTCTTTTTCTACTGTATTTATTTATTTTTTTGTAATTTCCTTTTCTGATTGTTCATTGCTATTGTATAAAAATACAATGGTGTCAGGAAATGGTCTCAATATTATGTTTGCTTTATAGAAGGAATTAGGAAGTTTTTTTTCATTTCAAGTGCTTTTAGTCATATTTCATCTTTAAAGATTTGTTTGAATTGACCTGTGAAACCATAAGGGCTTTGTACTTTTTCTTAATGGGGCAATTCTGTGATGATTTTGTCTATTTTTTTAATATATATTTTTCAGTTGTTGATAGACCTTTATTTCATTTATTTATATGTGGTGCTGAGACTTGAACCCAGTGCCTCACATATGCCAGGCAAGTGTGCTACCACTGAGCCAAGCCCCAGTCTGACTTTGTCTATTTTTTCTCTGGAAATTTGTCTAGGTTTTCTAACTCTAATGAGGTCAAAAAAAATTTTTTTTTTTTTTTTTTTTTTTTTTTTTTGGTACCAGGGATTGAACTCAGGGGCACTCGACCACTGGGCCACATCCCCAGCCCTTTTTTGTATTTTATTAGAGACAGGGTCTCACTGAGTTGCTAAGTGCCTCACCATTGCTGAAGCTGGCTTTGAACTCACGATCCTCCTGCCTCAGCCTCCCAAAGTGCTGGGATTACAGGCGTGCGCCACCGCGCCCGGCTCAAAAAAATTTTTTTAAGGTAATTTCCCTTCATCTACGTTTTAAATTTTATTTGTATAGAGATCTGTGAGGTAGTTTTGGTGATATTTATTTATTTATGAATGAGATGGCATCTCATTCTGTTGCCCAGCCTTACCTTGAACTCCTGGGCTCAAGTGCCTGTCTCAGCCTCCCAGGTAGTTAGGACTACAGGCACATGCCACCCCATGACTGTCATGATATTTAAATTTTTTTCTGTTTCAGAGGGTATTCTTTCTTTATGGGTCTGTGCTGTCTCCTCCTCCCTTTTCTTGATTGAGTCAGCTAATTGTTTATTTGTTACTTTTTTAAAATTTGATTTTTAACTTATTAAATCAAGCTTACTGCTTTTGTCTTCTTGATCTTGTTTATTTTCAGTTTTTATATTTATTTTTCTTTTCTTACACCATCTTTGGTTTCTTTCATTGTTCCTTTTTTCCCTTTCTCTTTTTTTTTCCTTTTCTTTTAAGCATGGAGTTAAAATCATTGATGTTTGTTATTATTTCAGTTTTACTGATTAAGATATTAAGTTCTGTGTATTTTTCTCTGATCATTGTTTCACATGTATCCAGTGGATTCTGATAATTGTCTTCATTACCATTTTAAAAATAAATTCTTTAATTTCAGTTTTTCTGGAGCATTTTTTAAAATTTTTACTTTTTTTTAGTTGTAGGTGGACACAATACCTTTATTTTATTTATGTAATGCTGAGGATTGATCCCAGGGCCTCACACATGTGAGATGAGCGCTCTACCGGGCATAGCCCCAGCCCTTTCTGTAGTATTGTTAATAGTTGTTCTTTTTATTTCTAAATGGTGTGGTAGGACACTTGTTAATTTCTAGTTTTATTGTATTGTTTGTAGTATTTTCTGTGGCCTAATATATAATCTGTTTTTTTTTTTTTTTTTGGTACTGGGGATTAAACTCAGGGGCACTTGACCACTGGGCCACATCCCCAGCCCTTTTTTGTATTTTATTAGAGACAGGGTCTCGCTGGGTTGCTAAGTGCCTCACCATTGCTGAGGCTGGCTTTGAACTCACAATCCTCCTGCCTCAGCCTTCCAAAGTGCTGGGATTACAGGTGTGTGCCACCGCGCCCGGTTTATAATCTGTTTTTGTTATGTTCCACGAACACTTGAAAAAAGTGCATTTTATATTACTAGTTTGTATTATTTGGTTTATAGTTGTAAGGTATACCTTATCAATTATGTTGTTTAGATTTTCTTCCCTAAAAATTGTAACTTTTTAAAAATAGCCTTTTCTGGGCTGGGATTATGGCTCAGCGGCAGAGCGCTCGCCTCGCAAGTGCGTGGCCCGGGTTCGATCCCAACCACGTAAACATAAATTGCATTGTGTACAACTAAAGTAAATAAATAAATATTTAAAAAAAAAAAAGATAGCCTTTTCAAATCACATGTACTTTTAAGTATCAGATCTCCTTTGTAGCCTTTGCTCTGATCTATCCACACACACCTTAGAAAATGTCAGTCAACAAATCAACTTTATGTTTTGGTTTGATAATAAAGATTAAGGTTAATATTCTGGGAGAAAATGGTTAAGGAAATCCCATATGAATAATCAAATACTGGTTAGCAGCAATCACCTATTACGTTGAACCTGTATTAATAATTGTTTAGACATGGTGGTACATGCTGTCATCCCAGCAACTTGGGAAGCTGAGGCAGGAGGATTGTGAGTTAGAAGCCAGTTTTAGCAAGGCCTTCAGTATCTCAGACCCTGTCTTGAAATAAAAAATAAAAATGTTCAATCCCCAGTAAGCCCCACCTCCCCTGCCAAAAAGAAGAAATTATTTAAACAAACATTTTAAATGAAAATTTATGTTATGAACTAAGATTTTGTTAAACTGCCAATTTTACTACAAAGTATAGCAATGTGATCAGAAAATGTTTGAGGCTTAGTTAGGACTTGAAATTAAAATGTATTTTAATTTTAGATGGAAAATGAACATAAGCCACAAATGTCTGGGAGAGGTGGAAAGCAACACATGTGTTTTCATCAATGCTTCTAGACTTATTCCTCTTCTCTTTCCTTTCTATGTAACCCATCCTGTGCCTTGTACAATCATTACTTTCTTGGCATTAATTTCCTTTGGACAGTGTTTAAACTTTCTTTATTTGATACTTGGAGTTTTTTTTTTTTTTTTTTTCCATCCTGTAGTTTTCTTATGGCTCTGAAGTACATTAAAAATATTATCAAGCCGGGCGCAGTGGCGCACGCCTGTAATCCCAGCACTTTGGGAGGCTGAGGCAGGAGGATCGCGAGTTCAAAGCCAGCCTCAGCAATGGCGAGGCACTTAGCAACTCAGTGAGACCCTGTCTCTAAATAAAATACAAAAAAGGGCTGGGGATGTGACCCAGGGGTCGAGTGCCCCTGAGTTCAATTCCCTGGTACCAAAAAAAAAAAAAAAATATATATATATATATATATATATTATCAACCATAAAATCTGTATAGCTACCTAATTTCTAAGATTTCTGTTCAAAAATTGCATTGGAGATGGTGTTTTTGTATTTTAAGTTGTTATATATGGCAGCATTCAGAATGCATTACAATTCATGTTACACATATAGAGCACATTTTTACATATCTCTGGTTCTATACAAAGTATATTCACACCATTCATGTCTTCATACATGCACTTAGGGTAATGACATCCATCTCATTCTACCATCTTTTTTTTTTTACCCTTTTGCTCCCTCCCTTCCCCTCCCTCTTCATTGGCCGTTCTAGTGTTCCTCTAATCCTCCTATGCTCCCCATCCCAACCCCACTGTGAATCAGCCTCCTTATATCAGAGAAAACATTCGGCATTTGGATTTTTGGGATTGGCTAACTTCACTTAGCATTATATTCTCCAACTTCATCCATTTACCTGCAAATGATTTTATTCTCTTTTATTGCTGAGTAATTCTCCATTCATCTACTGAAGGGCATCTAGGTTGGTTCCACAGTTTAGCTATTGTGAATTGTGCTGCTATAAACATTGATGTGGCTGTGTCCCTGTAGTATGCTGTTTTTAAGTCCTTTGGGTATAGTCCAAGGAGTAGGATAGCTGGGTCATAAGGTAGTTCCATTCCCATTTTTCCAAGGAATTGGAGATGGTGTTTTATGGGAATTTTAGATATTGAATACATACTCATGATCTCAACATATCAGTGCCTTCTGGAGGTTTCAGAAAACTTCTAGTGGTCATTATCGTTTTTGTAATTTCCTGGATGGTTGGTTTGTTTTTGTTTTAAATAGACTGCTTATTTGTTTGATTTATATTTACTCTTCCTACTTCACACTTTGGTTTTCTGTGTAGTTATTTGGAAGCAGAAGTTTTCATCCTTCAGTTTGTCCTTGATCAGACATAAGTTCTAAATTTTAATGTAGCAAAAAGGCTCTGTGGGGGGCTGGGGTTGTGGCTCAGCGGCAGAGCACTCGCCTCGCACATGCGCGGCCCAGGTTCGATCCTCAGCACCACGTAAACATAAATGCATTGCATTGTGTACAACTACAGTAAATAAATAAATATTTTTTTAAAAAAAGGCTCTGTGGGGTGTGTGTGTTAAGAAAGTGAACAAGCTGCGGTGGCACATGCTTGTAATCCCAGTGGCTTGGGAGGCTGAGGCAGAAGAATCTCGAAATCAAAGCCAGCCTCAGCAAAAGCAAAGCACTAAGCAACTCTGAGACCTTGTCTCTTAATAAAATACAAAATAGGGCTGGGGATGTTGCTCTGTGATTGAATGCCCCTGAGTTCAATTCCCGGTACCAAAACAAAAGGTGAACCATGGAGGTGCATGATGGATAAAGGACTGTTTCAGAGAATATTGGAAGGTGAAGTGTGTCTTACTTAGAATGTTGACCTGATTTTCAGTAACATCCTCGTTTAGCAAGAATATGTGCAGAAGTTCTCTGTCAGACCTAACATTTCTGTGAGATGATTCATTTTTCTACAAGTATTGTGTTTTATTCTGTTAGAGACTTGTATGACTTAAATTAACTTTACATTCTCATCCAGATAATTTAAAACAGCTCTTTCTCTGCTGTTGGAAAATACTTTTCCAAAAGGCGCAGCTGAAGTGTGAGCTTTCCTCATTTATTCTGTCAGTAATGTCACTGTGAGCTATGAAAATGCTTCTTTTCTTGATGTGAACATTAATCTCTACTATATTTTGGCAGTCATGCTGGTGTCTTCAATGCAGAACTTTCAATCTGACTCATTTTGTCTAAAAGAAATGTATGAAGATATTTTAAAATATTATTTGGCATAATTAAAGTCTGATATAGTGTTGCATTTTGAGCATCATCATCACTGTGCAGTAAATATTATATTTATGGTAGCTTTCCATTCAGATAATTTCATGTGTGCATTATCATCTAGTGATAAAATGAAAGTGGCATCTAGGATAATGCACTTAGCCAAATTATTTAGTAAAGAATGCTTATCTTTTACCTACTTTAAGTAATTAAATCTTTCTGAAAGACTTTTTTGAGCCCTTCCCATTTCCCAACCTAATGTAATTGAATCCCTGTTAATATGTTCTTGTAGCTTTTACATTTTTTCTTGCCTTGATGGTTATTTTGATAGATTTTTTTTTCTTTATCTCCACTACCAAATTATAAGGTATTTATGGGCAGAGACTGTCTTGCTTGTCTTTCTGCCTCTTGTAGTACCCTCACAATACCTGGATCGTTATGTAGTTAATGACCTGAATGAAAGAATTGCAATTGTACATTTTATTTTAATTAATTAATTAATTACATTGGCAGTACTGGGAAGTGAATCCAGGGGTAATCTACCACTGACCTATGTCTCTGGCCATGTTTTTATTTTGAGACCATCTCAGGAAGTTGGCGGGGTTGGCCTTGAACTTCTGAGTAGCTGGGACTGCAGGGGTGCTTCATTGCACCTAGCACAGTCCTTTTTATTTTGTATTTTGAGAAAGGATCCCCCTAATTTGCCCAGGCTGGCCTCGAGCTTGCAATTCTTCTGCCTCAGCAACCTGAGCAGCTGGAATTATAGGTATGTGTGTGCCACAGTGCCTGACTTTATGAGGTCATTTTTATATCATCCTGCCAATTTCAAAGGAGACTGCAAATCTGAAGATATGAGGTATTTTTTAAGCTTAAAATATCTTCAGTGTCAGCTGGGCGTGGTGGTGCACGCCTGTAATCCCAGCACTTTGGGAGGCTGAGGCAGGAGGATCGCGAGTTCAAAGCCAGCCTCAGCAATGGCGAGGCACTTAGCAACTCAGTGAGACCCTGTCTCTAAATAAAATACAAAAAAGGGCTGGGGATGTGACCCAGTGGTCGAGTGCCCCTGAGTTCAATCCCCGGTACCACAAAAAAAAAAAAAAAAAAAAAATCTTCAGTGTCAGTGAATTTCAAGTTATACCCCCAACAGTAATAATAAGTAATACTGTTCAATTACAGTAGATGCAAAAAGCTTAGGTTCTACTTCTAGCTGTACTACTGGCCAGATGTGTGACCAGTAGATTCATTATTCTTTCTGTGATAATATTATGGAAGATGGAGGGCATTAGTGGTACCTATTTCTAAGCCTTTTCTGGTTATAAGAGTTTATTTCAGAGAAATAAAATATAAAGCTATTTTGTATGTTTTCGAGGAACAAGGCCGTCTTAAATAATTATTGTCAAGTTAACACCCTAAAGCAAATTAGTTGGGGGCAGTGAAACATGCCTGTACTTCCAGCTGCTTGAAAGTCGGAGGCAAGGACGATGGCAAGTTTTGAGGCCAGCCTGGGCAACTTAGCAGGACCCTGTCTCAAAATAAATAACAAAAAAATAAAAAGGGTTTTGTTAACTCAAGAGTGTGCTGGATTGAATTCCCAGTACAGCAATAAATAAATACATTCTTAAAAAATTTTAAAAAGGAGAGTACATTAAAAAATACCATAATAGGGCTGGGATTGTGGCTCAGCGGCAGAGCGCTCGCCTAGCACGTGCGCGGCCCGGGTTCGATCCTCAGCACCACGTACAAATAAACGCATTGTGTACAACTAAAGCAAATAAATAAATATTTTAAAAAAATACCATAATAGTGGTACAGAATATTAATTGTATAGGAATTCAGAGGAAAAAATCAAAAGAGGTAATGATTTTGTATGTAACATATATAATTATATATACACATAAAATTTATGGATGAGGTGGGATTTCAATTAAGCCTTAAGAGAGGATGCTCCTAGGAATAGTATAGAAGAAAAATGTTTAGTTTGTTACGTCTAAGGTGGACAACTAGAAACAGTGGTAAAACCAAGCCAGAGACTTGACCATACTAATTTCCAGATTAATGCCCTGTTATATAGTCATATTTAACATTATTTACTATATTCATCTTACTATATTTCTATTTAAGTCAACAAAGATTTGAATGTTTAATTGCCTAAAGTATTAGTTTAAACATTTGAATGTTTAATACCTAAAATATTATATTTGTGCAGTACTCATGTCTCAGCTGTCTTGCAGTTACAAAGCCTAGTTTAGTGTGCTGCATAGATGTGTAAACTGAATATGAAATCATTCATAAAATCATTAATTAAAATAATTCGTATAGTCTTCACAAGGAATGATGTGGCTTACTAATCAAAAACTCTTTAATTTTCTGTTATTAGTTCCATAAATCTTAAATATAGCCATAGCATTAGCACTTTTTTTTTCTGTCATTTATTCTTCCTAGATTCATGGCAGCTATTGTTTTCATAGATTGTACATATTTTGGGAATAACACACACCTAGCACAGTCCTTTTTATTTTGTATTTTGAGAAAGGATCCCCCTAATTTGCCCTAATTTGCAGCATTGCAAATATCAGCAAAATAAATGCACTTGTTCATATTTTCTCTAATACCCTGTGTATATTTAATAAGTTGTTCTAGGTTGCAGCTTTAAGAATACATATTAAGAAAAAGCGCATCGATTTTTGTTATGGGAAACACCAAGGTAATTATGTCATGATGCCTCAATTGAATTGGGAACTGTAATTTTTTAAAATTTAATTAATTTAATTTGTTATACATGTTTTTAGAGTAAAATCCCTTTCATATTACATATAAAGAGCACAGTTTTCCAAGTCATTGGTTTTACACAAAATATTTTTATACCATTTGAGTTTTTATACATGCACTTAGTATATTGATGTCAAACTCCTTCTGCCATTGTTTCTATCCCCTTTACATCCCATCCCCTCCTTTTTTCTATTTAACATTCCTTCATTCCTCTCATCCCCCCTCCCTTGCCACTATAATTCAGTATTGAAGGAGCCCTAATTAGGAAGGGCTGTTGTAGCTAGCTGGAAGCCATAAGTTCCACCTGATATGTATGTGACGCACCTGTAGGCACCCGCAAACCTGAAGGTATATAACCGGGTGAAAGCGGTCCGAGTTAGGAGAACGGAGAATTCAGTCAGCCGGGCAGTCACTCGGTCGGTCAGAAGATTCAGAGCGGCCAGAACGTAGGCAGAGCGGTTACAGAAGAGAAACCAGATAGAAGACAGAAGAGAAACCAGATAGAAGAAGTAATGACTGGTCAGAGTTAGGCCGAGACTCCTGAGGAAGACAGAAGACAGAAGAAAGAAGGAAGAAAGAAGAGAGAAGAAAGAAGCTCTAATCTTTCTCTAAGCTAAGCTCTATCTTTCTTTCTCTCTAAGCTAAGCTAAGCTCTACTCTAAGCTAAGAAGACAAGAAGAAAAGCTCGCTTTAATCTTTCTCTCTAAAAATCTTTCTTTCCCTCTCTAAGCTCTAAGAAAGTAGAAGTAAAAGTAGTAAAAGCTTAACTTTGCCCCCGAGAGTTTTTATCCCGGTTTACGGTACCAGGCAGCTTACACAGTATCATCCTAGCAAAGGAATTATTCGACCTTTGGTTTTCTGGGATTGGCTGACTTCACTTAGCATTATTTTCTCCAACTCCATCCATTTACCTGCAAATGCCATAATTTTATTCTCTTTTAGTGCTGAGTAATGTTCCATTGTGTATATATACCAAAGTTTCCCTATCCATTCATCTGTTGATGGGCATCAGGGTTGTTTCCACAATCTAGCTATTGTGAATTGTGCTGCTGTGAACATTGATTTGGCTGTGTCCCTGGAGTTTGCTTTTTTAAGTCCTTTGGGTATAGACCGAGTTGTGGGATAGCTGGGTCAAATGGTGGTTCCTTTCCAAGTTTTCCTAGGAATCTCCATACTGCTTTCCAAATTGGCTGCACCAATTTCCAGCCCCACCAGCAATGTAAGAGTGTTCCCTTTCCCCACATCCTCATCAGCATTTATTGTTGTTTGTGTTTTTGATAGCTGTCATTCTGATTGGCATGAGATTAAATCTTAGAGTAGTGTTGATTTGCATTTCTCTAATTGCTAGAGATGTTGAACATTTTTTCATATATTTGTTGATTGATTGTATATCTTCTTCTGAGAAGGGTCTGTTCAGTTCCTTAGCCCATTTATTGATTGGGTTGTTTGTTTTTTTGGTGTAAAGGTTTTTGAGAGATTTATATATTCTTGAAGTTAATGTTCTGTCTGATGAGCATGTGGTAAAGATTTGCTCCCATTCTGTAGGTTCACCTCACTGATTGTTTCTTTTGCTGAGAAGAAACTTTTTAATTTGAATCCATCCCATTTGTTAATGTTTGGTTTTAGTTCTTGTGCTATAGGGGTCTTATTGAGGAAGTTGGGGCCTAATCCTACATGTTGGAGATTTGGGCCTACTTTTTCCTCTATTAGGTGTAAGGTCTCTGGTTTAATTCCTAGGTCCCTGATACATTTTGAGTTGAGTTTTGTATATGGAGAGAGATAGAGGTTTAATTTCATTTTATTACATAAGGATTTCCAGTTTTCCCAACACCATTTGTCGAAGAGGCTGTCTTTTCTCCAATGTATGTTTTTGGCACTTTTGTCTAATATAAGATAATTGTAGATGTGCGGGTTAGTCTCTGTGTCTTCTATTCTGTACCATTGGTCTACTGGTCTATTTTGGTGCCAAAACCATGCTGTTTTAGTTACTATTGCTTTGTAATACAATTTAAGGTCTGGAATAGTAATGCCACCAGCTTCATTCTTCTTGCTAAGAATTGCTTTGGCTATTCTGGGTCTCTTATTTTTCCAAATGAATTTCATGATTTCTTTTTCTATGAGGAATGACATTGGGATTTTGATTGGTATTGCATTGAAATTGTATAATGCTTTTGGTAGAATAGTCATTTTGACAATATTAGTTCTGCCTATCCATGAACAAAGTAAATCTTTACATCTTCTAAGATCTTTCTTAATTTCTTTATTAGTGTGTTGTAGTTTTCATTGAACAGGTCTTTCTCTTCTTTTGTTAGGTTGATTCCCAAGTATTTTATTTTATTTTTGACGTGATAGTAAATGGGGTGGATTTCCTAGTTTCTCTTTCTGAGGATTTGTTGCTGATGTAAAGAAATGCCTTAGATTTATGGGCATTGATTTTATATCCAGCCACTTTGCTGAATTCGTTTATTAGATCCAGAAGATTTCTGGTGGAGTGTTTTGGATCCTCTATGTATAGAATCATATCGTCTGCATATAGTGATATTTTTTAAAAAAATTTAATTCAAAGTTGTATTTATAATAGTAGTATGCATTATAATTCATAATAAACATATAGAGCATCTTTTTACAAAACACTGTTTGCATACAATGTATATTTGTACCATTCAAATCTTCAGTCATGCATTTAGTATAATGACATCCATCTTATTCAACCACCTTTGCTTTTTTCCCCTCCATCCCCCCTTGCTCCCTTCCTTCCCCTCCCTCCCCTTTGATCTTTCTAGCATTCCTCTAATCTTCCTATGCTCCCAGTACCAACCTTACTGTGAATCAGCATCCTTATATCAGAGAAAACATTCGGTATTTGAATTTTTGAGATTGACTAACTTCACTTAGCATTATATTCTCCAACTTCTTCCATTTACCTGCAAATGCCATTATTTTATTTTATTGCTGAGTAAAATTCCATTGTGTATATATACCACATTTTCTTTATCCATTCATCTACTGAGGGAAAACTAGGTTGGTTCCACAACCTAGCTATTGTGAATTGTGCTGCTATAAACATTGAAGTGGCTGTGTCACTGTAATATGTTGTTTTTAAGTCCTTTGGGAATAGACGCAGGAGTGGGATGGCTGGGTCATAGGGTAGTTCCATTCCCAGTTTTCCAAGAAATCTCCATACTGCCTTCCATAACGGTTGCACCATTTTGCAGTCCCACCAGCAATGTATGAGTGTGCCTTTTTCCCCACATCCTCTCCAACATTTATTGTAGTTTGTGTTCTTAATAGCTGCCATTCTGACTGGAGTAAAATGAAATCTTAGAGTAGTTTTGATTTGCATTTCTCTAATTGCCAGCGATGTTGAGCATTTTTTCACGTATTTGTTGATTAATTGTGGATCTTCTGAGAAGTGTCTTTTCAATTCCTTAGCCCATTTATTGATAGGGTTATTTGTATTTTTGGAGTTAAGTTTTTTGAGTTCTTTATATATTCTAGAAATTAGTGCTCTATCTGATGTGCATGTATTAAATATTTGTTCCCAAATAGTTTGCTCTCTATTCACCTCACTGATTGTTTCTTTTGCTGAGAAGAAGCTTTTTAGTTCAAATCTATCCCATTCATTGATTCTTTATTTTAAAAATATTTATTTATTTACTTTAGTTGTACACAGTGCAATGCATTTATGTTTATGTGGTGCTGAGGATCGAACCCGGGCCGCGCACGTGCAAGGCGAGCGCTCTGCCGCTGAGCCACAACCCCAGCCCCTATTTGATTCTTGATATTAATTCTTGTGCTACAGGATTCTTATTAAGGAACTTGGGGCCTAATCCGACATGTTGGAAATTGGAGCTTACTTTTTCTTCTATTAGGCATATTGTCTCTGGTCTAATTCCTAGGTCCTTGATCCACTTTGAATTGAATTTTGTGCATGGTGAGAGATAAAGATTTAATTTCATTTTGTTGCATATGGATTTCCAGTTTTCCCAGCACCATTTGTTGAAGAGGTTATCCTTTCTCCACTGTACATTTTTGGCACCTTTGTCTAATATAAGATAGCTGAAATTATGTGTATTAGTCTCTGTATCCTCAATTCTGTACCATTGGTCTACCCGTCTGTTGGTGCCAATACCATGCTGTCTTTGTTACTGTTGCTCTATAGTATAATTTAAAGTCTGGTATGGTGATGCCCCTTGCTTCACTTTTCTTGCTCAGGATTGCTTTGGCTATTCTGGGTCTTTCATTTTTCCAGATGAATTTCATGACTGCTTTTTCTATTTCTTTGAGGAATGTCATTGGGATTTTGATTGGAATTGCATTAAATCTGTATAATGTTTTTGGTAGTATGGACATTTTGACAATATTAGTTCTACCTATCCAAGAACAAGGTAGGTCTTTCCATCTTTTCAGGTCTTCTGTAATTTTTTTTTTAGTGTTCTATAGTTTTTGTTATAGAGGTCCTTCACCTCTTTTGTTAAGTTGATTCCCAGATATTTTATTTTATTTTATTTTTTGATGCTATTGTAAATGGGTTAGTTTTCATCATTTCCCTTTCAGAGGATTTGTCACTGATGTACAAAAATGCCTTTGACTTATGGGTATTGATTTTGTATCCTGCTACTTTGCCGAATTCATTTACTAGTTGTAAAAGTTTTCTGGTAGAGTTTTTTGGGTCTTCTAGGTATATTATCATGTCATCAGCAAATAGTGCTAATTTGAGCTCTTCTTTTCCTATCTGGATCTCTTTAATTTCTTTCGTCTGTCAAATTGCTCTAGCCAGAGTTTCAAGTACTATGTTAAATAGCAGTGGTGAAAGGGGGTATCCCTGTCTTGTTCCAGTTTTTAGAGGGAATGCTTTGAATATTTCTCCATTTAAGGTAATGTTAGCTTGGGGCTTTGCATAAATAGCTTTTATGATGTTGAGATATGTTTAAATTGTGTATAGTTCTAGTTTGGGCAATTCGTACGACTCTAGAAATCTGTCGATGCATTCAGTATTTTCTATTTTATTAGAGTACAAGTTTTCAAAGTACCTTCTAATTATCTTCTGTATATCTGAGATGTTGTGATATTTCCTTTTTCATCATGGATGTTAGTAATTTGAGCTTTTTCTCTTCTTTTTGTTAGCATCGCTAAGGGTCTGTTAATTTTATTTGTTTTTCAAAGAACCAACTTTTAGTTTTGTCAATTCTTTGAATTTTTTCTTTAGTCTCAATTTCATTAATTTCAGCTCTGATTTTCAATTATTTACTGTCTTCTACTACTCTTAGTGTTGATTTGTTCCTCTTTTTTTAGTGCTTTGAGGTGTGATGTTAAGTCATTTATTTGTTGGCTTTTTTTTTTTTTTTTTTCCTCTTAAGGAATGAACTCAGTGCAATGAATTTTCCTCTTTCTACTGCCTTCATAGTGTCCCATAGATTTCTATATGATGTATCTGCATTTTCATTTAACTCTAGGAATTTTTTAATCTCCTCCTATCAACCCTTATGTAATCAACCTATTGTTCATTCAGTAGCATGTTGTTTAGCTTCCAGTTGTTAGAATAGTTTTTTTTTGTTTGTTTGTTTGTTTCTTGTTTTGTTGTTGATTTCCAATTTCATCCCATTATGGTCTGATAGAATGCAGGGTAGTATCTCTACTTTTTTATATTTGCTGAGATTTGCCTTGCAGCATAATATATGGTCTGTTTTGGAGAAGGAGCCATGTGCTGCTGAGAAGAAAGTGTATTCACTCACTGAGGGATAAAATATTCTGTATATGTCCGTTAGGTCTAAGTTATTAATTGTTTTAATGAGTCCTACCGTTTCTTTATTTAGCTTTTGTTTGGATGATCTATCCATTGGTGAGAGAGGTGTGTTGAAGTCCCCTAGAATAATTGTGTTGTGGTCTATTTTACTCTTGAACTTGAGAAGAGTTTGTTTGATGAATGTAGGTGCTCCATTATTTGGAGCATATAGATTTATAATTGTTATATCTTGTTGATGAATGTTTCCCTTAAGTTGTAAGAAATATCCATCTTTGTCCCTTTTGATTAGCTTTGGCTTGAAGTCTACCTTATTTGATATGAGAATGGATACCTCTGCTTGCTTCTGCAGTCCATGTGAGTGATAAGACTTTTCCCATCCTTTCACCTTCAGTCTATTGATGTCTTTTTCTATGAGGTGGGTTTCTTGGAGACAGCAAATTGTCGGGTCGTTTTTTTTTAATCCAGTCTGACAATCTGTGTCTTTTGAATGGTGAGTTTAGGCCATTAACATTCAGGGTTATTACTGAGATGTGATTCTTATTCCCATCTATTTTTATTTGTTTATGGTATTTAACTCGATTTGTTTTCTCCTCTGGTTGGTATTTCCTTTAGTTTAATATCTCCCTTTGTTAATTTTCATTGTTATTTTTCTTTTCTTCTTCGTGGAATATTTTGCCCAGGATGTTCAGAAGTGCTGGCTTTCGAGTTTTGAAATCTTTTAATTTTTGTTTGTTGCGGAAGTTTTTTTTTTTTTTTTTTTTTTTAATATTTATTTATTTGCTTTAGTTGTACACAATATGTTTATTTGCACATGGTGCTGAGGATCGAACCTGGGCCGTGCGCGTGCTAGGCGAGTGCTCTACCGCTGAGCCACAACCCCAGCCCTCGTGGAAGGTTTTTATTTCATCTTCAAATCTAAAGCTCAGTTTTGCTGGGTATAAGATTCTTGGTTGACATCCCTTTTCTTTCAGAGCTTGAAATATGCTATTCCAGGATCTTCTAAAGTCTGGGTTGAAAAATCTGAACATAGTCTGATTGGTTTCCCCCTATATGTAATCTGCTTCCTTTCTCTCGTGGCTTTTAACATTCTCTCCTTGCTAAGTATATTAGGTGTTTTCATTATAATGTGCCTTGGTGTGGATCTGTTGTGATTTTGTACGTTTGGTGTTTGGTATGCCTCTTGCACTTGGTTTTCCCATTCATTCCTCAAGTTTGGAAAATTTTCTGCTATTATTTTATTGAATAAATTACTCATTCCTTTGGCTTGGAACTCTGCACCTTCCTCCACCCCGATCATTCTTAAATTTGGTCTTTTTATGTTGTCCCATATTTCTTGAATGTTCTGTTTTTGATTTCTTACAATTTTCTACTGTGTACTCTACATTTTTCTCCAGGATATATATTTTTCTTCATTATCTGAGATCCTTTCTTCCAAGTGGTCTAATCTGTTGGTGATGCTTTCAATTGAACATTTAGTTTGGTTTATTGCTTCTTTAATTTTCAGAATTTCTGTTTGGTTTCTCTTTAGAACCTCTATCTCCCTATTGAAGTCATGTTTTGCTTCCTGTATTTGTTTTGGAGTTCTTTGTCAAAATGATCTTTTACCACCTGTATTTGCTCCCTTATATCATTTTTGAGTTCGTTCTTAAGTTCCATAAACATTTGGAATATGTAATTTCTGAATTCCATCTCTGGCATTTGACCAACTGTGCTTGCCATGGAATCTTCTGAGGAGATATGTTGATTTGTTCGAGTCACTTTCTTCCCTTGTTTCTTCATATTGCTTGTGTGATTTTTCTTCTAGCACTGTGGAACCTGGACTATTTCGTTTTTACCTTAAATTCTTATGATGGTCCTGTAGTACAGTGCTATTGGATCCTCTTATAAATACTTTACACTTTAAAACCAGACACTTTCTATTCAGATAATCACAGTTTGATCACATTGTACAGATTTAGTTAACTCAGATATAGTCTCCAAGTTACTCTGTATGTTTGTGATGGGTTTTATAGTTTCAAGTGTTGGACACAGAGGTGATAAGTTTAGGAAGAAGGAAGTGAGGGTATTGGGTTGATCTTTCTTAGGAAGTGTGAAAAGAGAATTGTATGGAAGTGGTTTAATATCAGCAGACAAGAGGAAAGAGAGTGAATGATTTAGTGGAAAGACCAGTTTATATGTATGCCAAACTTATGCAACTTTTGAGAGAAGAAAAAAAGGAAGATGGAAGAGAAAAAGAGAAGATGAAGAAGAAGAAAAAGGGCTGGGGTTGTGGCTCAGTGGTTGAGCGCTTGCCTAGCACGTGCGTGGCCCGAGTTCGATCCTCAGCACCACATAATCATAAATGCATTGCATTGTGTACAACTAAAAGCAAATAAATATATATTTAAAAAAAAAGAAGAAGAAAAAAAGAGATGACAATGAAGTAGGGATTAGTGTAAAAGAGAGGAAAGAGAAAGTGAGAAAAAAAAAAGAGAGAATAAATTATATATAACACCGCTTTGCTGTATAATTTAGTTGCCCCAGTCTTGAAATCCCATTTTCTGCGTATAACTTGTTTTCTCCTCTGTTGAGAATGCAATGGTAGGGTGTAAATAGGAAAGATGAGGGAAGAAGAAAGGAGACAAAAGTGAGAAGGAAAAAAAGAAAGAAAAGAGGAATAAAAGCAAACAAACACAATCAAACAACAACAACAAAACAAAACAAAAACAAAAACAAAAAAAAAACCAATGTCGAACCCAGGAACAAATCTCAGGAACAGATCTCAGTCAAACAGTGCCCTGTGAAGTCCTTCTTTTTTTTCCCTTCCAGTTTAAGCCAGTTGTCCCAGATCATGTCTAGGCCTTACCGAGAACCTTGGAAGCTTGTAGAGCGGGGCATGTTCTCCTGCTGTCCTGTGCTGGAATCACCTTTCTGCAGTTGGCGGGCTGGGAAAGTCTGCTGGTGGGGGCCAACCTGGGAAGCTTGCAGGCCGGGGCTTTTTCTGCTGGGGTCCCCCCCGCTGTGATCGCCTCTCTGCGGTTGGCGGGCTGGGAAAGTCTGGTGGTGGGGCCTACCTGGGAAGCTTGCAATCCGGGGCTTTTTCTGCTGGGTGTCCCACGCTGGGATCGCCTCTCTGTGGTTGGCAGGCTGGGAAAGTCTGCCGGTGGGGGCCTACCTGGGAAGCTTGCAATCCGGGGCTTTTTCCGCTGAGTTCCCGTGCTGGGATCACCTCTCTGCCAAAATGGTGATATTTTGAGTTCTTCTTTTCCTATCTGTATCCCTTTTATTTCTTTCGTCTGTCTAATTGCATTGGCTTGGGTTTCAAGAACTATGTTAAATAATAGTGGTAAAAGAGGACATCTGCTTTCAGCTTTTATCCATTTAGGATGATGTTGGCCTGGGGCTTAGCATAGATGGCCTTTACAATGTTGAGGTATGTTCCTGTTATCCCAGTTTTTTCTAGCGTTTTGAACTGCATCAATTGAGATGATCATATAATTTTTATCTTTGAGTCTATCGATGTGGTGAATAACATTTATTGATTTCCTTATGTTGAACCAATGTTGCATTCCTGGAATGAACCCCACTTAATCGTGATGTACTATTTTTTTGATGTGTTTTTGTGTTCGACTTGCCAGAATTTTATTGAGGATTTTTGCATTTATATTCATTAGTGATATTGGTCTGAAGTTTTCTTTCTTTGATTTGTCTCTGCCTGGTTTTGGATTCAGGGTGATATTGGCCTCATAGAATTGAGTCTGGAAGGGTTCCCTCTTTTTCTATTTCATGGAATAGTTTGAGAAGTATTGGTGTTAGTTCTTCTTTAAATGTCTTGTAGAACTCTGTTGTGTATTCATCTGGACCTGGGCTTTTCTTGGTTGGTATTTCTTTGCTTGAAATTGATTTATTTAAGTTGTATATGTCATCCTGATTTAGTTTGGGCATATCGTATATTTCTAGAAATTTGTCGATGTCTTCATTATTTTCTATTTTGTTGGAGTATAGATTTTCAAAATAATTTCTAATTATCTTCTGTATTTCTTTTTTAATATTTATTTATTTACTTTAGTTGTACACAATGCAATGCATTTATGTTTACGTGATGCTGAGGATCGAACCCGGGCCACCCACGTGTGAGGCGAGCGCTCTGCCGCTGAGCCACAACCCCAGCCCATATCTTCTATATTTCTGTAGTGTCCATCGTGATGTTTCCTTTCTCATCACATATATTGGTAATTTGAGTTTTTTCCTCTCCTTTTCATAGTTAGCATAGCTAATGGTTTATCAATTTTATTTATTTTTTCAATGAACCAACTTTTGGTTCTGTCGATTTTTTTCAATTGTGTTTTTTGTTTCAATTTCATTGATTTCAGCCCTGATTTTAATTATTTCCTGTCTTCTACTGCTTTTGGGGTTAATTTGTTCTTCTTTGTCTAGGGCTTTGAGGTGTAATGTTAACTCATTTATTTGTTGACCTTTTCTTCTTTGAAGGAATGAACTCCATGCAATGAATTTTCCTCTTAGTACTACCTTCATAGTGTCCCAGAGATTTCCATATGTTGTATTGGTGTTCCCATTTACCTCTAAGAATTTTTTAATCTCCTTCTTGATGTCTTTTGCAACCCATTGATCATTCAGTAGCATATTATATAGACTCCAGGTGTTGGAGTAGGTTTTGTTTCTTATTTTATCATTGATTTCTAGTTTCATTTCATTATGATCTGATAGTATGCAGGGTAGTATCTCTACTTTTTTATATTTGCTTAGAGTTGCTTTATGGCATAATATATGATCTATTTTAGAGAATGATCCATGTGCTGCTGAGAAGAAAGTGTACTGACTCATTGATGGATAATATACTCTATACATATCAGTTAAATCTAAGCTATTGATTGTATTATTGAGTTCTACAGTTTCTTTGTTCAGCTTTTGTTTGGAAGATCTATCCAGTGGTGAAAGGGGTGTGTTAAAGTCACCTATAATTATCGTGTTGTGGTCTATATGGTTCTTAAACTTGAGAAGGATTTGTTTGATGAATGTGGATGCTCTGTTATTTGGGCCATATATATTTATGACATTTATTGTTGATGTATGATTCCCTTAAGTAGTATGAAATGCCTTTCATTATCTCTTTTGATTACCTTTGGCTTGAAGTTTACTTTGTTTGATATGAGGATGGAAACCCCTGCTTGCTCTCGTAGTTTGTGTGAGTGGTATATTTTATTTCATCCTTTCACCTTCAGTCTGTGGGCATCTTTTCCTATGAGATGTGTCTCTTGAAGGCAGCATATTGTTGGGTCTTTTTTTTTTAATCCAATCTATCAGCCTATGTCTTTTAATTTGGTGAGTTTAGGACATTAACATTCAGGGTTATTATTGAGATATGATTTGTATTACCAGTCATTTTAAATTTTATTTAATTCTATTTTATTCTTGGTATTTAGCTTGACTTTATTTCTCCTATGGTTAGTTTTCCTTTACTGTTCTTCCCTTTGAAGGTTTTCATTGTTGTTTTTCAACTCCTCCTCATGGAATATTTTGCCAAGGATGCTCTGTAGTGCTGGCTCTCTTGTTGTAAATTCTTTTAGCTTTTGTTTATCA
Organism: Tamias sibiricus; assembly: GCA_025594165.1. Taxonomy (NCBI): domain Eukaryota; kingdom Metazoa; phylum Chordata; class Mammalia; order Rodentia; family Sciuridae; genus Tamias; species Tamias sibiricus. The sequence continues at coordinate 119,131,449 of CM046663.1, read as the reverse complement.
TGGAAAGTTTTTATTTCATCATCAAATCTAAAGCTTAATTTTGCTGGATATAAGATTCTTGGTTGACATCCCTTATCTTTTAGAGCCTGGTATATGTTGTTCCAGACTCTCCTTGCTTTGAGGGTCTGGGTTGAAAAATCTGCTGTGATGTGAATTGGTTTTCCTCTATAGGTTATCTGATTTTTCTCTCTTGTGGCCTTTAAAATTCTATCCTTATTTTGTATGCTAGTCATTTTCATTATAATGTGCCTTGGTGTAGATCTGTTGTAATTTTGTACATTTGGCATCCTATATGCTTCTTATATTTGGTTTTCAAATTCGTTCTTCTTATTTGGGAAATTTTCTGATATTATTTCATTAAAGAGATTTTGCATTCCTTTGGATTGATTCTCTGCACCTTCCTCAATTCCAATAAATCTTATATTCAGTCTTGGTGGTATCCCATATTTCTTGGATATTTTATTCATGGTTTCTTACCGTCTTCACTGTGTGGTCAACTTTATTTTCAATATTATATATGTTGTTCTCATTGTCTGATGTCCTATCTTCCAAGTGATCCAATCTATTGTTGATACTATCTATTGAGTTTTTTAAATGGCCTATTGTTTCTTTCACTTCAAGTATTTCTGTTTTTTTTTTCTCAGACTCTCTCTTTTTAAAAAAATATTTATTTATTTATTTTAGTTGTACACAATGCAATGCATTTATGTTTACGTGGTGCTGAGGATCGAACCCGAGCTGCGCACGTGCGATGTGAGCACTCTGCAGCTGAGCCACATCCCCAGCCCCTCTATCTCTTTCTTGAAGTAATCTTTTGCTACCTGTATTTGTTCTCTTATCTCTTTGTTGGTGTGATCTATGGTTGCCCGTATTTGATCTCTTATCTCTTTGTTGGAGGGATCAATTTTTGCCTATATCTGCTCATTTAGGTCATTTTTTAAATCCCGAATCATTTTAATTATGTATATTTAGAACTCCTTTTCTGACATTTCACATACTGTGCTTTCTGTGGATTCTATTGCTGTAGTATCTTGGTTTGTTTTGGGCATTTTCCTCCCTTGTTTCTTCACGTTATCTATGTGTTTTCTCCTCTTGCAGTGTAAGTGCTGAGATATTATTGTTTCTGTCCTATTGTCTTATATCTTCCCTACAGGTTACCCGATGCTTCACTTTTAATGGAAAGATCAATATTACAGCATTCAAAGTACCCAATGTATTCCCATATATCAGTTAGTTTCTACTTTTATATTTACAATTTTGACACTTTAACCATAAATGATGAGATTAATTATCTTCTACCATTTAGTCAGTATTTTTGTGGGGTGGTTCACAGTATGTAATGGTAGAAGGGGGGACTTATGGGTTGGCTAAAACATTTGTGAGGTAGGATGTGAGAAGATAGAGGCATTAGATTATTTGACTAGTGAGAGGGTAATCATGATAATTAGGGTGTTAGTAGGAGAAACAAAAGATGGGAATCCCCATGTAATATTCCCTGTTCCTGGGCCCAGGGCTGTTCCCTGACCTGTAGGCAGAGGTGGAGAATACCTGTGGCTCCTGAGTTGGTGAGCCGAGCTGGGAAAGCATGCCAGAGGGCCTAGCTGGAACTCTTGTAGGCTGGGGCTTGTTCCCCTGCCGTCCTGAGCTGGAATGGCATCTCCATGGTGGTCGGGACAAGCTGGAACTCTTGCAGGCCGGGGCTTGTTCCCCTGCCAACCAGAGCTGGGATGGAGTCCTGGGAACTGTAATTTGTTTTTGGTACTGTTGTACCAAAAATGTTGTCACCAATGAGATGCCAATTAAAACTCCAAGCCACGTCACACTAATGCCAAAAAAGCCTTTATTAAGCTGATCAGCGGCCACCATCCCCACACATCACACAGTGTGGCAAGACGGCATCCAGGCAGTGATTTTCAAGGGTTTATAAAGAGAAAAATCATAGAGGGCGGAATATTCAATTGCAGGGTTTCAGCCAATGCAAGCAAGCCATGGAACAGAAGCTGAATCTAGGCAGTTAGCAAGACAAAGCAATGGGTACAATAATATTTCCCATGGGACTTTCCAGGTTGGTATAGCAGTGATCAAGTAGAAGGGAATGGGGTCAAGATGACCCTAGTTGGGTACATGTTAGAGAATGGTTACTAACGTCTACACAATCAATCTCTGACAAGGTATTTGCCCAGGAAAAATGGAAACCAAAGAGAGCAATTTTACATTGTATAGGAATTGCTATTTTTATGCTGTCAAGCGTATTATGCTAGGTAACGATTAATGGGTACACAGGCAGGACTTTCTGTATTCTATTATTTCTGAGAAACAGAACTATTTCTTGGAACTCCTAAGATGGCTGCTGAAGAACAAGATGGAGTCCCTTTAGTTCTCTTATCACATTCCTCATTGGTCTTATGGGAATAGACAAATCTTTTTCGTTACACATCTGTGTCCATCTAAGTTTCCAGAGGTTAGCTGATCATAATGGGTACGCAGCACCATGAGCTTGACAGATTGGATTCTTTGTTGAATGTAGCGGCTTACACAGTTTAGGACACATGGGACAAACGTTAAGTATTAGGAGAATAATCAGCGGGGGACCAGCCATAGTGCTGATCAAGGTAGTAAGCCATGGGGACCAGGAGAACCAACATTCGTACCAGGTTTCCTGGTTTGTGAGGGTCTCCTCCCTTTCTTTTAGTCTTTTCCTTACTAGAGACAAACTATCTCTGATAACACCTGAATGATTAGCATAAAGGCAGCATTGTTCTCCCAATGCCACGCATAATCCACCTTGTCTTAGAAACAGCAAATTTAGGCCTCTTCTATTTTGTAGGGTGACCTCTGCTAAAGAGTTTAGGGATTCTTCTAGCCTGGATACAGATTTTTCTAGTTCTGATAAGTCTTTGTTTATCTGGGTACTGAGCAATTTATAATTCTGACTTTGGAGTATTAATGCTGTTGTTCCTACAGCAGTAGAGCCTGTTATTCCAGTTGCAACCAACAACGGTACCAATGCTGGTGCTGCCATTTTGACTCTGCCTGTTTCAAAATGTTCTGCTCCTGCTTGCCCATTATAATAATATACTTGAGGAGCAATGTGGACGGTGACACAGAATTCAGCCCATGGAGTTTGCATTTCTGTCTTAGTTTGACCAAATAACCATAGATTAAGGCAAGGTGTTAGACCAGAAGTACAGGCAAACCATGTCCCTTTGGGGGCAATCAGGTAATTGTTATAACCCCCTGATGGGATGATGCTTTGGGTATAAGACTCTCGGTAGGGCGAGTATTGGGGATTGAAGTTAGGGGTATGAAAACAAAGTCCTTGGCCTTGTAAGTCACCCAGTGTTAATTTAGGTATGTTTCTCCAAGGGCAAGTAGTTATATTAACTTCCTGGGCACTGACATTAAGAAGATCACGAGTGGAGATATTGGCCCCCACTCCCACATAATAAGGGGGCTCAGGGTTGAGACAGAGCCAGCATTCATTGGTGAGGTTTGGGGAGGAAGCATTTAAAAGGAGAAAAGCCATGTCTATGGTGCGGAGCAGGGGTTCATACCTTGAAAGATTTTGGGACATAATAAGTGGAGGTACAGTTAGCTATAGTCTTGAGGCAAACTGGTAATTTCAGGTTTTACAGGATTTGAGTAATTTGGTTCCTGGGGTGTGAGCACTGGTGGGAGTGGGAGTTCAGGTCCCACTGGCTTGGGTAGGGAGGTTTGTTGTACTGGGTATTTTTGAATAGTGAGTTCAGACCCATGGTCTGGGCCAAAAATATATACTCTTATTCCCCAAGTCTTTCCTGTCACCCAGAGGTTAGAGTGGGTTTTGACTTGAATTTGGAAAGGGTGGCAGGGAGTTATTTTTGGGATACAGTCATCAGGGACAGGGTCATAGGTTAATGCTAGATCTGGGTCATCATTTTTCCATGGGGCTATGGACTCACAGCCCCAACGTTTGCAGTGATATGTTCCTGGCCCCTCGCAATCATAATCCTGGTCTGCTGGGCACATATAGACCTCGATTCCTTGTAGGTCGTTTTTAGAATATCGAGAACAGATATCTCTGGTCATGTATTCAGTTACACCACATAGATCTAATTTGAAAGTTGGTAATTCCCAATTTTTTCTGCCACATATAAGTGGAATGGCTTAGCAATGTCTGGGAGGGCCAAGGCTGGAGCTTGGATCAAGGCTTTTTTTTAGGTTTTGGAATGCCTTTTGAGGCTTCTTTTACTAGTAAAGCGGTAGCAGCTGTTGCTCTCAAACAGTTGGGCCATCCTGTAGCCACAGGATCTAGGCGCTTAGACAAGTAGGCTATTGGTCTTTTCCATGGCCCCAGGGTTTGAGTTAGAACACCCTTTGCTATTCCTTTTTTTTCTGCCACATGTAAGTGGAATGGCTTAGCAATGTCTGGGAGGGCCAAGGCTGGAGCTTGGATCAAGGCTTTTTTTTAGGTTTTAGAATGCCTTTTCCTCCATCTCAGTCCATTTAATTTCCTCTTCTTGCCCTTTCGTTATTTCATATAAGGGCTGAGCAATTTCAGCAAACCCTGGGATCCACAGGCGGCAGTATCCCGCAGTTCCCAGGAATTCACGTACTTGTCTTTTAGTAGTGGGGGAGGAATTTGGAGGATTGCTTGGACCCGCCCACTAGATAGCCATCGCTGACCCTCTTGCAATTTATATCCCAGGTATGTAACTTCTTTGGTATACAATTGAGCCTTTTTGGCAGATACTCGATATCTGAGTTCCTGTAAGGTGCTTAGTAAGTCCTGAGTGGAACTTATGCACTCTTGCAGAGTTTTAGAGGCCAGGAGCAGGTCATCTACATACTGTAACAGTACAGTCTCTGGATGATGTAGACGGAACTCCTGTAAATCTTGACTGAGGGCCTCGTCAAATAATGTGGGAGAGTTTTTAAACCCCTGCGGTAGTCTAGTCCATCAGTTGTCCTGAAAATCCCCCCTCAGGATCAGTCCACTCAAAGGCAAAAATAGGTTGACTTACCGCTGCGAGAGGAAGGCTGAAGAAGGCATCTTTCAGGTCCACTACTGTATAGATCTGGTACTCTGGAGACAACAGACTCAGCAATGTATAAGGATTAGGCACTGTGGGGTGGATAGTTTCCACCCGTTTATTGACTTCTCTTAAGTACTGGACTGGACGATAATCATCACTTCTGGCCTTTTGGACTGGCAGGAGGGGAGTATTCCATGGTGATTTGCATGGTACCAGTATTCCCTCCTTTTTTAGCTTATTAACATGTGGAGCAATTCCCAATCGTGCCTTATGACTGATGGGGTACTGTTTAATTCTTACGGGAGTAGCATTGCTAGTCAGTTGTACAATGATGGGAGCCCAGTGGGTAGCTAATCCCGGGGGGTTTGTTTCTGCCCATACTTTTGGAACCTCTTGTTGGAGTTCTGTTAATAAATCTGGAGCAGTTGTCTCTCCCGGAGTATTGCTGTGTGTGAAGATGAAATACTTGTGATATTTTTTAAGACTTTTTTTGCTATTTAGAGTAAATCATTCTTTTCAGTAATGTAATGGGTGGATAATCTATTCATTTTGAAATATAATCAGCCAGTAGAAAACAAAACTTTGGATGGAAAAAAAATTTCCTTTCAGCATTGGTATTACTTAATCAGATTAATTTGGAAAAGAATTGAAATGGTTCAGGTTGAAAAAGTTTTAAACTTTTTTGGCAGCTAGTGTGGGGTTGGTTAATAAAAATAACATTTCACTAAAAGATAGCATTGGGATGGAATAGTGGGTATTACATCATACTTTAAAATATTACTTTATATATAAACCAATTCTAGATGAAAAGAATGCCCCCCTTCTATTTATAGTGGAGAAAAGATGAAGCCTCAAGAAGGGTAATAGAGTGGAATAAAATATAAAAAATATAGCTTAATATTCTAATAGCTCTCAGAATAATAATAATCAACTTTTGAAAAATAGTGGTCATCAAAGTGATTTATTGTAGAGAATATTCAAATTAATTTAGATATAAATTTTACCCTAATATATGAAGGGCAAAAATCACACTGGGGACAGCCCTGCAGCCAAGAGATTTATTCAACAGCCTTTGTGGCTGGTCGGAGGTGGAAGAGGTGCTCTGGTTGAAGGTTGAAGAGGTACTGGGAGAGGGGAGTCAGGGAAAGGGGAGTGTGTAAGCTCTGGTGGGAGAGAGGAGTCAGGGAGAGGGGAGTGTACAAGCTGTGAATGGAAGGTGGGTGTCTGGTCGCACCAGCTGGGATCTCTGGAGCTGTTGGCTGGGGCAGCTGCATGGGGCTGGAGGTGATGGGTCTAAGGCTGGTGCAGTGGCTTCCTCCTCTCCGCCGGACGAGCTGTTGAGTGTGAGTGGCTTCTTCGTCTCCACAAGGATGAGCTGTTGTTGTGTGAGAGTCTCTCAAACGGGACCCTATATAGGGATTTCTGGTGGGGGGTACACCAGAGCGACCCCAATGCCATTGGCTTTTTGCCCATGGAGCAGGGCCACCTTTAAGCCTATTGGCTCCTGCCTGGAAAAAAAACATCCTGTCCGGGAAGAAACATCCTGCCCAGAGAACAGAGCAACTTTTAAGCCCATTGACTCCTGCCTGGAAAATGAAACAAGGTTGCTTTGCTCAGGACACAGAAACCTCCAGTGGGGGGAAGGGTAGCCCATCTCATATCTCATACAGAAAAGTGGATGTTCATACACTGCCAGCTTAATAAGTTAAAAAAATAGCACCTCAGTATAATTGTTATTTGCATTCTCCTATCATGAGTAAGATTGAAAACGTATCTTTTCAGAGTTTTCAGAGCCATACGTGTTTTTTTTCCAACTTCTTTTGTTTAGCCCAGCCTTCTGTTGGCTTGTGAAGAGATGTTTTAACATTTTGTTTATCACTTTTTAGTATTTAGATTCTATTATTTTATTTTATCATTGTTTAATTTTGTATAGTTGGGCATTTGGTCTTTAGAATGTGGTTATTTATTCTGCTGAGGATATTTATTAAAAGTTTTTTCTAAGCTGGGCAGAGTGATAAATGCCTGTAATCTTGGTGACTAGGAGGGCTGAGACAGGAGGATCACAAGATTGAGGCCAGTCTCAGCAATTTAGGCCTTGTCTCAAACAAAATAGCTGGGCGTGGTGGCACACGCCTGTAATCCCAGCAGCTCAGGAGGCTGAGGCAGGAGGATAATGAGTTCAAAGCCGGCCTCAACAATGGCCAGGCACTAAGCAACTCAGTGAGACCCTGTCTCTCAATAAAATACAAAATAGGGCTGGGAATGTGGCTCAGTGGTTGAGTGCCCCTGAGTTTAATCCCTGGTACCCCCAGAAATAAATAAATATTAAAAATAAAAATAAAAAGGGCTGGCAATATTGCTAAGCTCTATTGTAGGTTTTTGTACTAACTAGCTATGAGTAAACCATAACCTTACTCAGACATTAATTTCTTCACTTATAAAGTAAGATTGAATTAGATGATTTCTAGTTCTGTGCACCTTTGAAATGTACCAAAAACATGAATGCATTAAACTTAAAAGTCTTAATGTAATAGATAATAAAACATAACGATGATATACTGTTATAGGTTTCTAACAGTCTTGTTCCAGCAGTTTCTTGTTGGTTAGACAATGCTTTTCTTTGATAACAAAATTACCTTTCAGTTGTTTCTCTTGACATTTCTTGATTAGAAATACCTCTTCATCTTTTTTCAGTTCACATCAAAGATATTTCCGAAGAGGCATGCCTTTTTTAGCAGTGCAGTGGCAAAGTGTTAGGGAAGAAAAATGCACTGCTTTTGAATTAATTTAACCTCATCATTAAATGTGCATGTTAATCTTCATTACTTTATAACAACTGCCAATTGGCCTATTCAGTTTTCTAGACTCATTTGGAAAGCTGATATCCTTAAATCTGTTTCTCATCAAAACTTAACATATTAACTAGCTCTGCTTTTCCCCCCACAGAGCTAGGAATTAAATTATAATAGAGCCTGTACTCAGTAAAGTTTTATTTACTTGACACCTATGAATATTCCACTAGAGAAGATGATTAGATATATCTTTTTGATGTATACTTTGGGGAATGAGATTAAAACCAAGCATCAAAATGAAGTATAGCTATCAGCATTTGAATTGTAATATCGAAATTTAAGTGGAATGTTAGTAAAACAGGATTTGCAAAGTCTGAAACACCATAGAACCATAACAGAGAAATGGATTTTCAAAACTAATAAAATTTGAATATATAATATTAAATCCCTCTCCCTGTGAAACAGATTGTTTTATTATAGTGTTCTTTACCAGCAAAAACAAAACAAAACGAAAAAATCCCCACAGTGTTTTTCATGAGAACATTAAAGCAATAAAAGGAATCTAAACTCATGTAGGCAATTCTTTGATTTGAACTATTGGTAAATTTTCTCCCAAAGAGGGGAGATGAGCTTCCCTTTGTGCACAGCTGTTTAGTACTAAAATTGAGAGTAGATATTAGGTAACTGGAGTCCTTGTCCATTTCACTTGCTACCATATGGTTTAGTTTTGCCAGTACGATTTTAATCTCTTTTCAAATATTTTTTATTTTCATAGCTGCTATGCAATTAGATATTAGAATATGTTAAACAGTGGTATTTGATTATTTGATTATTTTCTCTTTGGAAATTTTTTTGTTCAATTCTATTTTTTTATTTCTTTGCTATTCTTATTTAGGTGCACATCATGAAACATCTAGGTTATTAGTTGCCTTCTGACTGTAATATTTACCCCTTAATAGCTTTCTGCTTTTGGTTCTTTGCAATTTATTCCCTATACTGCTGGTGCATTGGTTATTTTCTTTTTCAGTGGTGGGCATTAAACTCAGGGCCTCACACATGCTGGGCGGGGGCTCTACCACTGAGTTACACCTCTAATCCCTACATTGAAATTTGTTAGGTGGTGTTTTTGCTCTGTTGTTTTCCTGTTTAAGAGCTTGAGTGTCACTGGGCGTGGTGGCACATGCCTGTAATCCCAGCACTTGGGAGGTTGAGGCAGGAGGTTCATGAGTTCAAAGCCAGCCTCTGCAATGGTGAGACACTTAGCAATTCAGTGAGACCCTGTCTCTAATAAAATACAAAAAAATTAAAAATAAAAAAATTAAAAAGGCTGGGAATGTGGCCCAGTGGTCGAGTGCCCCTGAGTTCAATCCCTGGTACCAAAAAAAAAAAAAAAAAAAAAAAAAAAAAAGGAGCTTACGTGTCTTATTTTAAATATGTGATAAAAATTTTCAGTTTGGCATTCAAAGGATCTTCTCTAGTGATGGTGGCTTACCTATTTGATCATATGTCCAGATATGATCAGATGCTGTAAACTTCCAGCCTTACATACCAATTTATTTAATTCAGCTTTTGAATTGGTTATGTTTTTACATTGAAAACTTCCAAGTGCCTTTTTCTTTCTGTTGTCAGTGATGAATAATGTTTCCTCAGATATGTATGTTTTAGTTGTGCTCATTTTGCTGTAGCCAAAAGCATTGCTGTTCATGTGAATGCATATGTGGATTTGGGAAATGTTAATTTAAAAATGAACCAGGCACATGCCTGTAATTCCAGCAACTGGGGAGGCTGAGGCAGGAGGATCGCAATTTCAAAGCCAGCTTCAGCAACTTAGTGAGACCGTAAGCAACTTAGTAAAACCCTGTCTCAAAATTAAAAATGAAAGGGCTAGGGATGTGACTTAGTGGTTTGCACAGGGTTAAATCCCCAGTGCAAAAAAAAAATAAAAATAATAATATTAGGAAAAAAAATAAATCAGAAGTTTTCAGATAGGATGAAAATATAAGGAACAGCCTCCTTGGTGTTGGATTTTTAAGCTTAAAACAGATATTTTAAGCACCTACAATTTAATAAGCCCTGTGCTTGACTGTGTGTTACAAAGAGGAAAAACACAACAGTTTGAAGGAAGTTCAAAGACAAGTGTGAAAGGAAATTTATGTTTGAACAAATACATTGCCTTAGGAAGATAGACCCAAGTGCAAGGTGATTTATAAATCAGGAAGCAATGCACTACACTTTGAGAAAAAATGAGAAGTATGGGAGGTCATAGATACTTTGTATAATTTGAATAAATTATTCCTACAAAAAGATTGTGGAACCAGGTAAAAATAAGTCCCTTTCAACAACTCGGAAGATGGTGGACGGAGAGAGGTGACATTTGCTGTCAGTCAGTAAAGTGAGGTTCAATCCCAGGGGGATTGATCACCACCATTTTTTAAAGCTGGCTGCAGCAGAGGGAGAAAGAAGACAAAAAAAAGGGGGAGGGAGGATCACCTACGCGTGGAAGCCTTGCATACATCCGAGGAATTTACGCAGGCTCTGAAGACCTCCAACATCTACACAAGCCACGCACAGACAGCTGTGCAGTGGAGCTCGTATCTGAACCCAGCGTACCGGCCCCATAACTCTGCAACTATATTGTGACATGGAAAGTGGATGTCTACATCTTGGGTTACCTTTCAGCGCCATTTACCAGGGGAAACAACTCCCAGCTCGGAATTCAGGCTGACCAGGTACACAGATTGTAACTCCATCCCCAACTCCTCAGCAGTACTGACTAGTTCTGTGACTACTCGGTTTCCTTCAACATCTGGAGGGTGGCAATAAAATCCGGAAAACCTACAAGAGACGACCACATTTACTGGATGTTAAGGGAACTAAGAAATCTTCCCTCAAGACTTTTTGTCTGCGATTTATCTCTGTGTTCATCTTTGTGGGTGCTTTTTGTTTGTGTATGTGTGTGTTTGTGTGTGTGTATGCATGTGCACCTTTCTCTTTTTCGTTTTTGTTTTGTTTGGTTTGTCTTATTTCTTCTTCTTTTTAAATTTTTTTCTCCTCTTCTTTCTTCTCCCTATTTACTCCCCTGCACTCATACTCTCAACATATGTGAAACCAAGTTTTATACATGAATTAGGATTTTGAGAACTGGGGCAACTGAATAGTATATCAAAGTTGTGTTTTATATAGTTTTTTTTTTTTTTCCCTAATTTTGACTCACTTTCTTTTTCTTCTCTTTTCACCAATTTCTACTACTTTGACATTTTTTATTTCTCTTAACATATACATAAGTTTATTTTCTATACACCTAGGTCTTCCCAGTAACTTGTTCACTCCAATTTATTTCCTCTCTCTTCTGCTGATATTAAACTACATCCATAGATTTCTCTTTCACACTTCCTAATAATAACTCAATATTCTCACCTCCTTCCTACTCAACATATCATATCTGTGTCCAATATCAGAAATTATAAACCCCTTTGCAAACCTACAGAGTATATTGGGGACAATATTTGAATTCACTAATTCTGTACATTGTGACCAAATTGTGAACATTTGAATAGAAAATGTTTGGTTTTAGAGTGTAAAGTGTTTATATGGGTATCTGTTAACATTGTACTATAGGGGCATCATAGGTTTTAAGGTAAAAATGAAAAAGTCAAGGTTCCACAGTGCTAGAAGAGAAGTCACACAAGCAATATGAAAAAACAAGGGAAGAAAGTTTCCCAAACAAATCAACATACCTCCTTAGTAGATTCCATTGCAAGCACAGCAGATGAAATGACAGACAAGGAGTTTAGGAGGTACATAATCAAAATGTTCAATGACCTGAAGAATGATATAAGAGAACAAATTCAGGTAGTAAAAGATCATTTTGACAAAGAGCTTCATAAACAAATATAAGAAGCAAAAAATTAATTCATTAGGGAGATAGAGGTTCTAAAAAGAAACCAAAAAGAAATTCTGGAAATGAAAGAAGCAATAAACCAAATAAAATGCTCAGTTGAAAGCATCACCAACAGATTAGACCACTTGGAAAACAGGACCTCAGATAATGAAGACAAAATATATAATCTTGGAAAAAATATAGACCACACAGTGAAAATGGTAAGAAATCATGATCAGAACATTCAAGAAATATGGGAAAGCTTAAAAAGACCAAATTTAAGAGTTATTGGGCTAGAAGAAGGCATAGAGTTCCAAACCAAAGGGAATGAGTATTTTATTCAATGAAATAATAGCAGAAAATTTTCCAAACATGAGGAGTGAATAGGAAAACCAAGTTCAAGAGGCTTACCAAACACCCAATGTACAAAATCACAACAGATCCACACCAAGACACATTATAATGACAATGCCTAACATAAAGAATAAAGGGAGAATATTAAAAGCCATGAGAGAAAGAAATCAGATTACATATAGGGGAAAACCAGTTAGATTATATGCAGATTTTTTCAGCCCAGACCTTAAAAGCTAGCAGATCCTGGAACAATATATATCAAGCTCTGAAAGAAAATGGATGCTAACCAATAATCTTATATCCAGCAAAATTAAACTTTAGATTTGAAGATAAAAACCTTCCACAATAAACAAAAGTTAAAAGAATTCACGACTCAAAAGCCTGCACTATAGAACATCCTTGGCAAAGTATTCCATGAAGAAGAAAAGAAAAATAACAATAAAAATCAGCAAAGGGAGCTATTAAACCAAAGGAAACACAAACCAGAGAGAAACCAAGTCAAGTTAAATACCAAAAATAAACAAAAATGGATGGGAATATAAATCATGTCTCAATAATAGCCCTGAATTTTAATGGCCTAAACTCACCATTCAAAAGACACAGACTGTCAGACTGTATTAAAAGAAAAGATCCAACAATACGTTATCTCCAAGAAACTCACCTCATAGAAAAAGACATCAACAGACTGAAGGTGAAAGGCTGAGGAAAATCTTACCACTCACACGGGCTGTGGAAGCAAGCAGGGGTTTTCCATTCTCATATCAAATAAGGTAGGCTTCAGGCCAAAGTTAATCAAAACAGATAAAGAAGGATATTTCTTCCTGCTTAAGGGAAACATTCATCAACAAGACATAACAATAATAAATTTATGTGCCCCAAATAATGGAGTGCCTACATTCATCAAACAAACCCTTCTCAAGTTCAATAGTCAAATAGACCACAACACAATTATTCTACAACACACCTCTTTCACCACTGGATAGATCGTCCAAACAAAAGCTAAATAAAGAAACTTTAGACCTCATTAATACAATTAACAACTTAGACTTAACGGACATATGTAGAATATTTCATCCCTCAGTGAATGAATATACTTTCTTCTCAGCAGCACATGGCTCCTTCTCTAAAATAGACCATATATTATGCCACAAAGCAACTCTTAGCAAATATAAAAAAGTAGAGGTACTACCCTGCATTCTATCAGCTCATTAATGGAATGAAATTAGAAATAAATGATAAAATAAACAAAAAACTTACTCCAACACCTGGATACCTAAACAACATGCTATGAACAAAGGGTTGCAAAAGACATCAAGAAGGAGATTAAAAAAGTTCCTAGAGGTGAATGAGAACACAGATACATCGTATCAAAATCTCTGGGACACTATGGAGGCAATATTAAGAGAAAAATTCATTGCATGGAGTTCATTCCTTAAAAGAAGAAACAAAACAAAACAAAACAAAGGGCTTAACATCACACCTCAAACCCTATGAAAAGAAGAACAGATCAACACTAAAAGAAGTAAAAGAAAGGAAATAATTAAAATCAGAGCTGAAATTAATGAAATTGAGACTAAAGAAACAATTGAAAGAATTGACAAAAAGCTGGTTCTTTGAAAAAATTAATTGACAGACCCTTAGCCACGCTGACTAAAAGAAGGAGAGAAAAAACATCACAACAGACACCTCTGAAATAAGAAGATAATTAGAAATTATTTTTGAAAACTTGTACTCTAATAAAATAGAAAATATTGAAGGCATTGAAAAATTTCTAAAGTCATATGAATTGCCCAAACTGGATCTGGAGGTTATATACAATTTAAACAGATCAATTTCAAGTGAGGAAACAGAAGATGCCATCAAAAAACTACCAACAGGGGCTGGGGTTGTGACTCAGTGGTAGAGCGCTCGCCTAGCGCGTGGGCAACCCGGGTTCGATCCTCAGCACCACGTAAAAATAAAGGCATTGTGTACAACTAAAACAAATAAATATAAAAAAAAAAAAAAAAAAAAAAAAACAACAGCCTATAATCCCAGCACTTGGGAGGCTGAGGCAAGAGGATCATGAGTTCAAAGCCAGCCTCAGCAATGGCGAGGCACTTAGCAACTCAGTGAGACAAAACAGGGCTGGTGATGTGGCCCCGTGGTCGAGTGCCCCTGAGTTCAATCCCTGGTACCAAAAACAAAACAACAACAACAAAACTACCAACCAAGAAAAGCCCAGGCTCCAATGGATACACAGCCGAGTTCTACAAGACCTTCAAAGAAGAACTAATACCAATACTCTTCAATTTATTTCAGGAAATAGAAAAAGAGGGAGCTCTTCCAGACTCATTCTATGAGGCCAATATTACACTGATTCCAAAACCAGGCAAAGACACATCCAGAAAATAAAACTTCAGACCAATATCTTTAATGAACATAGATGCAAAAATTCTCAACAAAATTCTGGCAAATCGAATACAGAAACAAATAAAGACATATAACAAATTATAATAAATAAATAAATAATTTTTTAAAAAGAGAAATTAAGTTCACTCCATTACAAATCTGAATATGATTTGGATTTCTGACAACAGGGGGACAATATCAAGCAGGGTAAAGACTCTTAACTAGCACACTCTTGAAAAAAGCCATGAATTGTGATCACCACTAAATTCTCATTTATTGCATTAAATGCATTCAACTTGCGATTTAGACATCAGCAAACACAGAAATAAAATTAAATTGTTTTCATTTTAAAAAATTATATCAAAAAGATAGTGTGCCACGATCAAGTAGGGTTTATCCCAGGGATGCAAGGTTGGTTCAACATACAGAAATCAATAAACATAATACATCACATCAATAGACTTAAGGATAAGAACCATATGATCATCTCAATAGATGTGGAAAAAGCATTTGACAAAATACAGCACCCCTTTATGTTCAAAACACTAGAAAAACTAAGGATAACAGGAACATATCTCAACGTTATAAAAGCTATCTATGCGAAGCCCCAGGCTAGCATCATTTTAAATGAAGAAAAATTGAAAGCATTCCCTCTAAAAACTGGAACAAGACAGGGATGCCCTCTTTCACCACTTTTATTTAACATAGTACTTGAAACCCTGGCTACAGCAATTAGACAGACAAAAGAAATTAAAGGAATACAGAGAGGAAAAGAAGAACTCAAATTACCACTATTTGTTGATGGTATGATTCTATATCTAGAAGACCCAAACAATTCCAGAAGAAAACTTTTAGAACTAGTAAATGAATTTGGCAAAGTAGCAGGATACAAAATCAGCACCCATAAATCAAAGGCATTTATGTATATCAGTGACAAATCCTCTGAAAGGGAAATGATGAAAACTACCCCATTTACAATAGCATCAAGAAAAATAAAATACTTGGGAATCAACAAAAGATGTGAAAGACCTGTATAATGAAAACTACAGAACACTAAAAAAAAAAAAAAAAAAAATTAAGGAAGACCTTAGAAGATGGAAAGATCTACCTTGTTCTTGGATAGGCAGACTCAATATTGTCAAAATATCTATATTACCAAAAGCATTATACAGTTTCAATGCAATTCCAATCAAAATCCCAATGACATTACTTATAGAAAAGGCAGTCATGAAATTCATCTGGAAAAATAAGAGACCCAGAATAGCTAAAGCAATCCTTAGCAAGAAGAGTGAAGCAGGGGTTGGGGTTGTGGCTCAGCGGTAGAGCACTTGCCTAGCACGTGTACAGCCCAGGTTCAATCCTCAGCACCACATAAGAATAAAGGCATTGTGTACAACAAATAAATAAATATTGAAAAAAAGAGTGAAGCAGGTGGCATCACAATACCAGACCTTAAACTATACTACAGAGCATTAGTAACAAAAACAGCATGGTACTGGCACCAAAATACACATGTAGACCAATGGTACAGATAGAGGACACAGAGACTAACACGCACAACTACAGCTAAAGGTGCCAAAAACATACATTCGAGAAAAGATAGGCTCTTCAACAAATGGTGCTAGGATAACTGGAAATCCATATGCAACAAATTGAAATTGAACCTCTATCCCTCACCATGCACAAAACTCAAAAGTGGATCAAGAACCTAGGAATTAAACCAGAGACCATGCATCTGTTAGAAGAAAAAGTAGGCCCAAACCTCCATCATATCAGATTAGGCTCCTACTTCCTTAATAAGACTCCTATTGCACAAGAATTAAAATCTAGAATTAATGAATTAGGCTCCTACTTCCTTAATAAAACTCCTGTTGCACAAGAATTAAAATCTAGTATTAATGAATGGGATGGATTCAAACTAAAAAGCTTCTTAGCAAAAGAAACAATCAGTGAGGTGAGTAGAGAACCTACTAGTTGGGAACAAATCTTTACTACACGCACATCAGATAGAGCACTGATTTCTAGAATATGTGAAGAACTTAAAAAATCTTAACAGCAAAAAAACAAATAACCCAATCAATAAATGGGCCAAGGAACTGAAAAGACACTTCTCAGAAGAAGATTGTATACAGTCAACAAATACATGAAAAAATGTTAAACATCTCTGGCAATTAGAGAAATGCAAATTAAAACTACTCTAAGATTCCATTTCACTCCAATCAGAATGGCAGCTTGTAAGAACACAAACAACAATAAATGTTGGAGGGGATGTGGGGAAAAAGGCACACTCATACATTGCTGGTGGGACTGCAAAATGGTGCAGCCAATATGGAAAGCAGTATGGAGATATCTTGGAAAACTTGGAATGGAACCACCTTATGACCCAGCTATCCCACTCCTTGGTCTTTACCCAAAAGACTTGAAAACAGCATACTACAGGGACACAGCCACATCAATGTTTATAGCAGCACAATTCATAATAGCTAGATTGTGGAACCAACCTAGATGTCCCTCAGTAGATGAATGGATAAAGAAAATGTGGTATATACACACAATGGAGTATTACTCAGCAATAAGAGAGAATAAAATCATGGCATTCGCAGGTAAATGGAAGAAGTTGGAGAATATAATGCTAAGTGAAGTTAGCCAGTCTCGAAAATCCAAATGCCGAATGTTTAATATAAGGATGCTGATTCACAGTGAGGTTTGTACTGGGAACATAGGAGGATTAGAAGAACACTAGAAAGGTCAATGGGGATGGAGGAGAAGGGAGGGTGCATGAGGGTTAAAAAAAAAAAAAAAAAAAAGATGATAGAATGAGATGGATATCATTACCCTAAGTCAGCATGTATGAAGACACGAATGGTATGAATATACTTTGTGTACAACCACAGATATATAAAAATGTGCTCTATATGTGTATTATGAATTATAATGCATTCCAGTGTCATATACAGCATTATCATATACAACAACTTTCTAGTGAATTCTGCTGGCATGGTGTCTTAGTAAATTTCTCAAACATCCATGGTTGTGTCCTTTTCACAAGATGACGATCTCACCTCTGGTAGAAGTGGCACTTTTGCAGAGTTGGTCTTTTCTTGTTGCTATGTGTCAGCCTTAGAAGAAGCGGCTGTTTCCTTTCTCTGCTCCTGAGTAGTTAATCTCCTGTTGTAATTAACAATGTTTTATATTAAACTTTTCCCTGTTCAAATTATTGTGTGACTTCTGTCTTCTAATTATACTTTGATATATTGTGTTTATAAGTAGTAGTACTTTTCCTATAAGATTGGTCTAAAGATTAAATAGATAATAATATATCAACGTGTTTAGAACAGTGTCTGCCATAATAAGTACTCAACCAGTGTGTTTTGGTGTGCTGATACTATCATCATCATCTACTAAGAGCAACATTTTTACTTTTTGTTTACAGGATGTTTCGTCTTAACTCACTTTCTGCATTGGCAGAACTGGCTGTGGGCTCCCGATGGTACCATGGAACATCACAGCCCACCCAGACAAGGCGACGACTAATGATGGTCGCTTTCCTGGGAGCATCTGCAGTTACTGCAAGTACTGGTCTCTTGTGGAAAAGGTGAGTGTTATCCGACCATCTTGTTCCTACATGAACTTACATTTTTTTCAAATGTCTCTGTTAGAATGGAGTTGATTTCTGAGTTAACTTTATATCAAAAGTTACTGCCCAAATCATTTGACATTGATAGTATTGGTCTGTGAAATAATACATTTTAAAGAATTCAGCCATCAAGACATGGCAATAAATAGAAAACACAGTGTTTTCAGGTCTGCTTGTCTCCCCTGCTGAACATTTTTCATAATGGTATAGGGATGTGAGTAGTTGCTTTAGAAAATGAGTGCTTTGGGAGACTTTAAAATCCAGTGACCACATGAAATTAACTGATGAATCTCAGAATTTGTGTCACCTGAATATTTCCTTTCTTGTTATTGAAACTTCCCTGGAAGGAAGAGAAAATATAGTTAGTATGGTCTTCTCTTTCTTAAAATATATAGGTACTGTTTTTCTGATTCTACAAACTCTTGTTTTTTATCTTTTACCCAATTCACCCTGTTTTGAAGTTTACTTCAAAAAGATTACATTTTTATTGTTTTTTTATTGATTATGTTAAATGAAAATGTGTATAATAAAATATACTCATTTTAGATACACAGTTCAATAATGTTTGTATGTGGTACCCAGGATTAAACCTAGGATCCCATACATGCTAGGGAACCACTGTTACCATTGAGCTATATCCCCAATCCTTTTTATATTTTTATTTTGAGAGAGTCTTGCTAAGTTGCCCAGGCTACCCTTGAACTTAAGATCTTTCTGCTTTTAGCCTCCTAAGAACTGTGATTACATGTGTGTACCATCATGCCCAGCCAGTTCAACAATTTTTTTATTTAGAGACAGGGTCTCACTCAGTTGCTTAGTACCTCGCTTTTGCTGAGGCTGGCTTTGAACTTAAAATCCTCCTACCTCAGCCTCCAGAGCCACTGGGATTATAGGCATGTGCCACCATACCTGGCTCAATTCAGTAATTTTTGACAAATGTATATAATTGTGCAACTACCCCCAAATCAAGATATAAAATATTTTCAGGGACTGGGGATATAGTTCAGTGGTAGAGTGCTTGCTTAGCATGCACAGGGCCCTTGGTTTCATCTCCACATACACTCATATACAAAGAAAACATTTCTATTAACCCATAATGACCTCTCATGCCTCTTCCTAGTCTCACACTATGCACCATTCTAGGCAACTGCTTATCTGATTTTTATAGATCAGTTCTGCATTTCTAGAACTCAATATAGGTAAAATCATTTAAAAAAGGTATCTTTTGGATCTGACTTAATTCACTTAGCCTAATGTTTTTGAAATTTATCCATGTGTCAGAAATTTGGATCTTAATTATAATTTGATGGTATTTTTTTACTTGAATATGCTGCCACCTGTTACCCATTTGCCAGTTGAAGGCCATTTGGGTTGTTTCTAGCATTTTGCTCTCATTAATAAAACTGTATTGAAACTCATAAGTCTTCATTTCTTTCAATTAGATACTTAAGAGTGAAATTGCTAGGTCATGGCAAATGTATGTTGAACTTCATTCAAAACTACCAGTTTTCCACTGATTTGCTACATTTATACACTCCTACCAGCAATTCATGAGACTAATTTGTTCACCAGCCTTTGGTGTTATCAGTCTTTTAGCCATACTAGAGAGAGAATGTTGTAGCGATTCACCATGTTATAATTTATATTTCCCCAATGACTAATGATGCTGAGCGTCTTTTCTTGGAATTGCTGGTCATTTTTGTTGTCCTATTTTGTAAAGTGTGTGTTCAAATTGCCCACTAAAAAATTGAATGGTTTTCCTTCTTATTGAGCTCTAAGATCTTTATGTAGTTTGGATATAACCTTTGGCAGATAGTATTTATTATAAATGTGTTCTCATAGTGAATGGCTTGCATTTTCATTTCCTTCATGATGCCTTTCAAAGAGCAGAAGCTTTTAATTTTGACCAAGATCAGTTTATCATTATTTTCTTATGCGGTTCCTTCTTTTTGTTTCCTGTCTAGAAAATCTTTGCCTGTCCCCAAATGTGAAGATTTTCTCTTGTGTTTTCTATGTTTTATAGTTTTAGCTTTTGTGTTTAGGTTGAGTTAATTTTTGTGTTTTGGTAAGTTCAGTGAGGTAGAGAGTGAGAGTTTTTTTGTTTTTTTTAATTTGGTTGGGTTTTTTTCTTCTTTTTTTTTACATAGGATATCTAGTTCTTCTAACATTTATTGGAAGAACATCCTTTTACCACTGTATTATGTTGGTGCCTGTGTTGAAAATCAGTTGTCAGTGTATGTATGAGTTTATTTCTGAACTCTGTGTTCTGTTCCATTAATCTGTGTCTTTCTTTAGGTATTGTATATTTTTATTAGTGTGGCTTTATAGTAAATTTTAAAAACAAAAATTTAAATACTCCAACTCACTGGTTTTTTTTTAAGTGCTTTTTTTCTTTTTAATATTTTAGATTCTTACAAATTTTATAATTACCCTGTCAATTTCAACAAAGGAGGCTGCTGGAACTTTGGATGGGCTTGTATTAAATATGTAGGTAAAATTGGGGAGAATCAACATCTTAATATTGTGTTGTTCAGTTCATGAACACTGTATTCTTTTTTTCCAAATCTTTTAAAATTTATTTATTAGTTATAGATGGACACAATATTTTTATTTTGTTTGTTTATTTTTATATGGTACTGAGGATTGAACCCAGTGCCTCACATGTACAAGGCAAGTGCTCTGCCACTGAGCCACAACCCCAGTCTATGAACATTGTATTCTTGGTCATGTATTTAGGTTTTTTGAAATTTCTGCATTTTTTTTTTGTCATTTCAGTGTATAGATCTTACATATGTGTTATTAAATTCATTATGTTTTGTAATAGCATTATTAAGACATAGTTCTCATACCATTATCATTTACAAATTTAAAGCATAGAATTCAGTGGTTTGAGCATTTTCACAAGGTTGCAATCATCATCACTATTTAATTCCAGAATATTTTTGTCGCCCTTTAAAGAAATCCTATGGCTTTAGCAGTCTTCTTCTATTTCCCCATCTGCTAGCCTTAAGCAGCCACTAATCCCTTTCTGTCTGTAGATTGTCCTTTTCTGGACATTTTATATAAATGGACTCATATATATGATCTTTTTGACTGGCTTTATTTACTTAGTATAGTATATTCAAGATTCATCCATATTATAGAATGAATCAGTACTTCAGTCTTTTTATGGCCAAAGATATTCCACTGTATTTATACACATTTTATTTTGTTGATGGACATGGGTGCTTCTAGTTTTGATCTTTTAATAATACTTCCATGAACATTCATGTGGAAGTTTTTTGGGGGAATATGTTTGATTTCTCATGGGCATATACCTAGTTGGATCATGGTAACCCATGCATACATGCATGCCCATGCTTAGTTTTCCTTATCTGTAAAATTTGGATAATAAAATCTGTCTCAGGCTGGAGTTGTGGCTTAGTGATAGAGTGCTTACCTAGCACATGGTTTTGATCCTCAGCACCACATATAAACCAATAAAACAAAGTTTTAAAAAATTTTAAATCTATCTCATAACGATAAAGATTAAATGAATTTTTATTTCTTAAATGCTTAGGATAGTGCCTGATACACCACTTTGTGAAATAAATGTCTTTTGTAGAAAGGGTTTGGCACTTAATAACCTAACAGTGTATGTTATTATTATTGAATGTAAATGAGGGTGTGTGTAGGTAAGGAAAGGAGAGAGTTGGCAGAAATGACTAGCTTTTCAGAAAAGTTGGATCCATGATATAAAATTTTCTGTACTGCTAAAGAGTTGAGATTTTAATCTCTAGGCAGTGGTGATCCGAGAGGTTTTTTGAAGAGACGAATAATAGCCAAGTTTTAAGAGAGATTTATATAGCAACAACAGTGGGAACAACTAAAGTGGGGAGAAGCTACTAAAAGATCCGAATACCAGATGGAAATAATGACGTGTCTAAAGGACCTGCATAGAAGGGAGAGGATGGGTTTTAGAAATTTTTCTGGGTAAAATTCATGAGAAGACATTTAGACTGATGGACAAAGAAGAGAAAGGAGAGAAACAAAAAGGAGGAAAGGAGAAGTAGGAAATGCATTTTTGTCCTTTAACTGTAATAAATAACAAACATTTTGAAATTTCTTCAGGGATGCTTTCTTAGATTGGCAATACAGGGCCCTGTGCAGATAATGTATTTAGAATTGCCTTTTGTCCTACTTAGGTAAACATGACAAACTGCTTGAAGAAGCTAAGAAGTTTTTTTGATGGTTTGAATGTTGAAAAGTTCATGCTCCTCCCCACCCTGATTATATTTATAAAAGGGTTGAGCTAATGATGAACAGATTGGTTTGTTTTATTTTTCCTAATTTGTGTTTTGCTACTTTTTGAAATATTGCCTCCAGAAGAAAAAAAAAAAAAAAAAAGAAGGTAGTTTGGAGTGTTACATAAAGGAAACAAATTCACATTTTTGTTGATACAATATTTATAATTTTTTAGTTTAAATATCCAAAAGCAAAAAAGTATGCATGTTGACAACATATCGCTAGTATTAGAACTTTTCTAAAAATATGTCTTTGTCACAGATTTTAACTTTATAAATGTTTCAAAATCACAAACATAGGGCTGGGGTTGTGGCTCAGCGGCAGAGCACTCGTGCGAGGCCCAGGTTCGATGCTCAGCACCACGTAAACATAAATGCATTGCATTGTGTAAAACTAAAGTAAATAAATAAACATTTTTTAAAAATCACAAATAAACCTAACACTAGGGTTTTACTACTGTAGGATTATTAGTCTTGTGCCTCTGTTTTACCATATAGAAAATATGAGCAGGAATTTCTTTTTCCCCTAAGAAGTAGGTTTAAAGTTCTTTTTTTAAAAATAACCTTTTTCAGTTTGCTTTGTTTTCTCTCTTTGAATCAAGAAAAACTCAAATGCATCTATCTGAAAGATGATCCCTTCACCCTTGTCTGTCTTTTAGCTCCTGGACTTTGGCATTTCATCTTAATTTTTCTTGTAATGCAGTATGACTTTTGAATTTTACTACAGTCCTTCCCAAGGTTCTCTGGAAGTGAAAAGACTACCACTGTAAATGACAGTGGAGATTGTAATTCCCATGGCCTTATAGGGAGTGGCTTAAATTGTAGGGTTATGCTATAAATATTTGAGCAGATTATGATTCCCTTCTGACTCTAAAGAGTCTTACTCATTATGCTTTCTCTAATTTTATGGATGAGAGGACTTATAAACCTTCAAATATAGTGTTTATAAGTTTTTGCTTCATTTCTTTTGAAGCTCTGTTATTATGTGTATTCCCATTTAAGGTTGTTATATTTCCGTGAAGAATTGACCCAATTAACATTAGAAACGTTTCATTTATTTCTGGTAATATTCTTTATTCTGAAATCTACTTTGTCTCATATTAATCCAGTCACTCCAGATTTCTTTGATTTGGGTTTATATGGGATATCTCATTTCTGTCTTCATCTTTAAACTTACTTTCTCAAAAACAGCTTATAGTGGGCCTTACTTTTTGTGTAAGTCTGATAACCTCTGTCTTTTATTTGAGGTGTTTAGACTATTTTCACTTAACATAATTAATGAAATGGTTTCATTAAATCTACCATCCTGGCATTTGTTTTCTATTTATTGCCTCTACTTTTCACTTCTTTTGCTTAATTTTTTATAATAAATTATAAAATATGCCTCTTTGCTTCTCTCTCCTTTATTTCTGTCTTCTCTAATTTTATTTCTTTGGTGGAAAAAAAAAAAAACTTTTATTTGTTTTATTTATTTATTTTTTGAGACAGGGTCTCACTCTGTTGCCCAGGCTGATTTTAAATTCATAGTCTTCCTGTCTTAGTCTCCTTACTAGCTGGGATGACCGGTGTGCACCACTGCACCCAGTTTATTATTTCCATACCCGTATATAACATGCTCTAATCTCTTTCTCTCTCTCTCTCTCTCTCCCCCTCTCCCTCTCCCCCTCTCTTCTTCTCCCCCCACCCCTTGTGATTATTCTAAAGTAAGATTGGCATACACTTTCCATAGGGACCAGATAGTGAGTGTGTTAGATGGCACAGTTTATAAAGTCTCTTTGCCACTGCTATGTAGAACAGAAGCCGCCACAGACATCACAGAAATTGAGCAATGTGTTGGTGGTACACGCCTGTAGTCACAGCTCCTTAGAAGACTAAGGCAGGAGGATGGTACATTCAAGGCCAGCCTGGGCAATTTAGCTAGACCCTGTCTCCAAAATAAAGTTTTGAAAAAGGGGGAGTGTTGCTGGGGATATAACTTAGTTGTAAGCTGCCTGTCATGGCCAGCCACGGCGTCGCGGGAGGAAAACTCGGAGGCAGAGTGAAGCTTTTACTACTTTTACTTCTACTTTCTTAGAGCTTAGAGAGGGAAAGAAAGATTTTTAGAGAGAAAGATTAAAGCGAGCTTTTTAGAGAGCTAAAGAAAGATAGAGCTTAGCTTAGAGAAAGATTTAGAGAGCTAAAGAAAGATAGAGCTTAGCTTAGAGAAAGATTAGAGCTTCTTTCTTCTCTCTTCTTTCTTCCTTCTTCTTTTCTTCTGTCTTCTGTCTTCCTCAGGAGCCTCGGCCTAACTCTGACCAGTCATTACTTCTGTCTTCTATCTGGTTTCTCTTCTGTAACCGCTCTGCCTACGTTCTGGCCGCTCTGATTCTTCTGACCGACCGAGTGACTGCCCAGCTGACTGAATTCTCCGTTCTCCTAACTCGGACCGCTTTCACCCGGTTATATACCTTCAGGTTTGCGGGTGCCTACAGGTGCGTCACATACATATCAGGTGGAACCCATGGCTTCCAGCTAGCTACAACAGCCCTTCCCAATTAGGGCTCCTTCACTTAGTGGTAGGGCACTTGCCTAACATGTGAGGCCTGATCCTTGGTACTGAAAAATAAAGAAAGAAAGGAAGGAAGGAAGGAAGGAAAGAAGGAGGGAAAAAAGAAGCATGTTCAAATAAAACTTTTATGGACACGGAAATTTGAATTCCATATAATCTTAACATATCACAAACTATTATTCTTCTTTTGATTCCTGTTATTTAAAAATGTAGAAACCGGGGGCTTTAAAAAAACAAATGAGGGACTGGATTTGACCTGTGGGCCATAGTTTGCCAGTTCCTGCTGTAGAATTTAGCATACATCTTGAACTTGTCATAACCTGCCTTAAATGTTATATAATCCCTACCCAAAGGACTTAAAATCAGCATACTACAGTAATGCAGCCACATCAGTGTTTATAGCAGCTCAATTCACAATGGCTAAGCTATGGTATCAATAAATGAATGGATAAAGAAAATACGGTATATATACACATTGGAATATTATTCAACCACAAAGAAGAATGAAATTATGGCATTTGCTGGTAAATGCATGGAACTAGAAACTATCATGCTAACTGAAATAATCAAGTCCCAAAAGACCAAAGGCCGAATGTTCTTTCTGATATGCGGATGCTAGTATACAAAAAATGGGGGAGGAAAGAATAGAAGTTTATTGGATTACACAAAGGGTAATGAAGGGAATGGAGGGGAGATGGGAATAGGAAAGACCATAGAATGAATCAGACATAACTTTCCTATGTTCATATATGAATATACTACCAGTGTAACTCCATATCATGTACAACCACAAGGATGAAATCCTAATTAGGATGAGTTATATTGCATGTATGTATAATATGTCAAAATACACTCTACTGTTATGTATATCTAAAAAGAACAAATTTTAAAAGTTATATAACTTCCCATGTATATAACCTCAATAATATAATTTTTATTTCCCTTCTGTGTTTCCTTGTATTATTGTTGTACATATTATAATTATATATTTTATATGCTTTATAATACATTGTTTTTGTTTCTTTTGCTTTAAAGAGTCAGGTGTATCTTAAAGAAATTCTAAAAAGAGAAGAAATTTTCTTACATTTACCAACACATTTTTCATTTCTGGTACTATTTGTTTCTTTGTGTTAGTCTAAGTGTCTTCATCCTTTCCCTCCTTCCTCCCTTCCTCCTTCATTTCTTCCCTCCCTTCCTTTTTTGAATTTATTTATAGCTTATTTTTTATTGGTGGATTGTAACTATTTTATAAAGCATTCTTTTTTTTTAACCTTTATTTTATTTATTTATTTTTATGTGGTGCTGAGGATTGAACCCAGTGCCTCACACGTTAGGCAAGCACTTTACCACTGAGCCGCAACTCCAGCCCGATTGTAATTATTTATAATAGTAGAATTCATTGTTATATATTCATATGTGCACAAATGTAACAATATAATTTGTCAGTTTCATTCTCCAGTACCTCCTCTTTTTTCCCCTTCCTGCCTCCCCTGGTCCCTTCCTTTTTTCTATTCCCTTGTGTTTTCATAGGTGCCACCCCCAGCTTTGCCCTCTCCCCATTTCTGTCTAGCTTTCACGTATGAGAGGAAACATATGACCCTTGATTTTCTGAGTTTGAATTATTTCACTTAACATAATGCTGTAAGTTCTATCCAATTTCCTGCAAATGATGTAATTTCATTCTTTATGGCTGAATAAAACTCTACTGTGTGTATATATACTAAAATTTATTTTTCTATTCATCCATTGATGGACATCTAGACTGGTTTCATAATTTGGTTATTGTAAATTGTGCTGTTTATAAACATAGGTATGCATGTATTGCTACAGTATGTTGACTTTAATTCTTTAGGATACATACAGAGGAGTGGTATAGTTGGGTCATATTATGGTTTTTGAGGAACCTCCATACTGATTTCCGTAGTGGTTGTATTAATATGTTTCCCCACATCCTTTCCATATAGCTTACTTCTGTAGTGCAGTACAGTACCAATGTGGTGACTATGACAGCTAATGCTTTTATATTTCTACTTTGATGTGACTTTGCTTTAAAAAAATTTTGATGCTGGCACACTGTAAGAAGTTTTTTTGATATATGGTGGGAACTTTTTAGTGCTTTATGTGAAAAAGAGAAACTAAAGATTCACAAATAAATTATATCTACAATTTAGTTAAGTGTAATCATGTTTCACAATGTTTGCAGGAAACTAATTGAATTAAATCACACCTTCATTCTTAAGATTATTTTACTTTAAATACTTTGTAAATTGGAATCTAGCTTGTACAATCACCATCAGAAGTTTACTGATTTTAGTGTACTAATTTATTAGATCAGTTTTGCCCGCTTACACTTAGCTAGCTTTTCTGAAAATATCCGTTAAAATATATAGGAAAGGGGGCTGGGGTTGTGGTTCAGTGGTAGAAGCACTTGCCTCTCACTGGCTCAGTGGCGGAGTGCTTGCCTCTCACATGTGAGGCACTGGGTTCAATCCTCAGCACTACATAATAAATAAATAAACAAAATAAAGATTAAATATATATATATATGTGTGTGTATATGTATATGTTATATATATCATATATATATATATATATATATATATATATATATATATATATATATGAAAGGCCTTTATTGAATCTAAATGTGCCCAAAGATAATATACACCATGCTATAATCAAAATTAATGATAACACTTCAGGCTGATTTTGAGTTAAAGCAGTTCTTGATCTTTGACCTCTATATCAATTCAGCTCTCTTTTTAGAGATAATTGTTTAGAAGCTGAAAAGTAATTTTCATATTTCAAAGCTGTTTTGGCAATTAGTGATTGATTTAACATGCAAGGAAATGAGATCTCACCAGGGAAGACTGAGGACACGTAGACACAGGTTACCATCTTTCTGTAGGAACTGCATGTATCAACCAGAGCCAGTGGGGTTTTATTGATGGAACACGTTTTTCTTCTAGTCCAGTCCTAAGATGCTCTCAGTTGAAAAGGAGCAAGCTGAAGGTCAGGAAACATCCTCTGCACTGGATGACAGTTCTGGACTTTTCTGCTGACCGTGCCCCCATGAATTCAGGGCTGAGATCTTTGTGCAGTTCACCTCCCCAAATTTCTATCTAGTGTCATTCTTCCTCAACCTGAAGTACTTCCTTAAGTGTTTTGGGGGATGTTTGCTGGTGAAGGATTCTGTCAGCTTTTGCCTGAAAATATCTTTATTTACTTTTGCTTTTGAAGGATATTTTCACTAGACATAGAAATTTAAGTTGACCTTCTTTTTGGCACTTCGGTTGTCAGCTTTTTTTTTTCTTTCATTTTTGTTTCCTCATTATATTCAAGTACTATATTTTTTATTGTGGTAGAATATATATAACAATTTATCATTTTAACTATGTCTATTTTAGTGGCATTAAGTATATTCATATTGCTGTGTAGCCATCACAACTATCCATCGCCTGTTTTTTTAATCATACCAAATTGAAACTCTGTATTCATTAAACAATAATTCTTTAGTCCCTTCTCTCTCTAGCCCCTGGAATTCTATGTTCTGTCTATTCTAGGTATTGTGTTGTATTTGAATACTCTAGGTACCTATCTATGTAAGTGGAATTATTTAATATTGTCCTTTCTTATTTCATTTACCTTGTTTTTGTGGTTCAGCCATGTTGTAGCATGTGACAAGACTTCCTTCCTTTTTATCATATTCCATTGTATGTTCATGCCACATTTTGTTTATCCATTCATCAGGCTGGAAGCAAAGGTCTTTTTGTACACCGTTGCATTTATCAGTTCTGTAATACTTAATTATTTTATTTTTGTATCATTATAGCAATGGCATTAACTATCAGGAATCATTTGTGGGGACAGGGGGTGACTCTTGTAAGCATCCATCCTAGGTGGGAAGAATTGCATGGATATAATAAGAGAGTATTAGCAGTCTACTATATGTGACCTTTCATGGTGGCTTGGACATTAGAATGTAAGTTTTTCAGAAGATATTAAGTAAGACTGGTTTAATTAACTGTTCTTCACAGAATCAGATAAGCTATATGATAATAAAAATTTAAGAAGAAAAAACAAAAGACTGGTTAATTAACTGAACTGATTAAAGTCAGTGTGATTAGGAGAAATTCCATTATACCAGATGATTTTTAATGGTATTGCCCCCCAACTTTTTGGTAGAATATAAGTTTTCTTTAGAAGACATTTCATGAATCACTCATTACAAGAAGTTTTTCGTCACCCTCTTTTCTATCCCTACATGTTCCTTTATTGGTTTACTTGTTTGTTTTCTCTGACTGTAAACTTCTTGAAGATGAAGACAGTCTTATAACTTTAGAAAATATAAATTATCTCTTGAAGGATGGACTGAATGAGTGCTGTCTCAGGCCTCCATGTACAAATAGGTTGGTTCTCTGCTTTAGTGGTCCATCCATCGACTTTTAGTTACAGGAGTCTCTTCAGAGGGATATAAAGCAGTTATATGACCCCGGCACCATTGGTCAAGGTTGAAAAGAATCTTAAACAAGTTCAGAAGGTTGCCTTTGAGCCATGTCTTTAAGTCAATGTGGTAGTTTATTGTGGCTTTTAAAAACTTGCTTCTTTTTAGGATTTGGCAAAATTTTAAAAAATCAGTGATTGTTTTTGCTTAGGAATTCAGATAATCCTTTGTTAGTATTTAGAAAATAGTTTTTGGAAATAAATAAAATAACAGCTATTGATTTAAATCTTCTCTGAATAGTCCCAAGAAACAAATACATTAAGAATTTTCTTCTATTCCAGTGCTTTATTCCTAGTATACTGTTTTCCACCTCCCTTTCTGGTCATCATAGCTGAGGATTTAATCCTTGGTGTTCCTTAATCAGTCACTCACATTGCCTGCTTTCTTTGTGTAAAGCACTGGACAACTAAAAAGAAAAAGATATCTAGGCTCTTATTAATGATGTTATCTGTTAGGGTGAACCAATATAAAATTCCTAATATTTGGGGCTGGGGTTGTGGCTCAGCGGTAGAGCACTCGCCTAGAATGTGCAAGCCACGGGTTTGATCCTCAGCACCATGCACAAATAAATGCATTGTGTACAACTAAAGCAAATAAATATTTTTTAAAAATTCCTGATATTTAGCTGGGCGCGGTGGCGCACGCCTGTAATCCCAGCACTTTGGGAGGCTGAGGCAGGAGGATCGCGAGTTCAAAGCCAGCCTCAGCAATGGCGAGGCACTTAGCAACTCAGTGAGACCCTGTCTCTAATAAAAACACACAAAAAAAAGGGCTGGGGATGTGGCCCAGTGGTCAAGTGCCCCTGAGTTCAATCCCCAGTACCACAAAAAAAAAAAAAAAAAAAAAAAAAAAAAAAAAAAAATTCCTGATATTTGACAACTTTTGCTTTTGACTTGTAAAAACAATGTCTTTGGTTTCATCTAATAGTTGAAGAGCAAGATAGGTTCTAAAGAAAACATAAGTAATCATGTATAACACTAAGTTATATGTTATTAAAGCACAGTTATTAAAAGCAGTATGAGTTTGAAGAAATAAAGCCATTACCTTGACTAACGTTGTTTGGAAAAAATTTTTAGGCTATGTTGGCGATTTAATGGCCAGTCTATCTTTTACTGATCATTCACTTTTTGCTTGCTGTTGATAATTGAATGAATCTTGAAAACCCAGCAGATCAGTTGTCTTCATGTAGAATTGTGGTGTGTGTGTGTGTGAGAGAGAGAGAGAGAGAGAGAGATTGTTTTTCATTCCTGTGGGTTTCTGTTTCTTCTTTATGTACTTGTGTTATTGTAGTAAGAGTAACATTTAACAAAAAATTTACCATCATAGAACCATTCTTAAGTGTATACTTTGATTGTAAGTATATTCATTATGAAACAGGTCTCCAGAATTTCATCTTGCAAAATTAAGCATCGTACTCATTAACAAAACTTTTCTGTTCTTCCTCAGCCCCCTGATAATCACCATTCTGTTTTCCATTTCTATGAATTTAACTACTCTAGGTAACTCATGTAAGTGGCATTGTACATTGTCTTTTTGTTTCTGGTTTATTTCACTTAACAACTTCAGTTCATCCTTGCTGCATGTGACAGAATTTCCTTTTTTAATGCTGAATAATATTCCATTATACACAAATACACACACACACACACACACACACACACACACACACTTTGTTTATCCATTCATCCATGAATGCACAATTGGGTTGCTTCCATGTTTTAACTACTGTAAATAGTGCTGATATGAACCTGGGTATACAGTTATCACTTGAGATTGTGCTTTTGGTTGTTTTGGATATATAACCAGAAACAGAATTGCTGGATCATATGGTAGTTCTACTGTTAGTTTCACGTAGAACTTTTGACAAATATCATTGCTGTTGCGCCTACTGAACTGTATCTGTGAGTGCCTGTTTTGCTAATAAATGGACCTTCATGATTAATCTAGATTTTTCATTTGCACATCCAGGGCTCATGCAGAATCTCCACCATTTGTAAACAACTTAAAGAATGACACTGATGATAAAGGGAAGAATAAAGATGAAGGGGAAGTTTGTAACCATGAGGAAAAGGCTGCCGATAATTGTCTTGAGACTTATCCAGAAGAAAAAAAGAAACGGTCTGGATTCAGAGACAGAAAAGTATGGAACAAAATTTTATGTTAATTGGAACTATATCCTAAAGTAGATTAATGCACTTTTATTATGTATTTTAGATGGTTCATATTTTACTTCTAAGCTGTTTACCTCTTTGCTATTTTCTAAGCCAAAGGTACTTGTGAATGTGAAGTTAAACGGAATAATGATCAGTATATTCTTTCTTTATTCTTTCAGTTCAACTACCTAAACTGGTTCTTGCCTTCTGGATCCTTTAAGTGCTTGTCTTGTCATATATTATTTGTAGTATTTCTGATTTATGAGGTCAAGTTGTAAAAGAAGAATAAATTCTCTTTGGAAAAATAACTTCAGAAAACTGAGTAACTTTGAGGATAGCATAAACTTCAAATTACTGTCAAGAGTTTGTGTAATTAACACA
Source organism: Tamias sibiricus (assembly GCA_025594165.1). Lineage (NCBI taxonomy): Eukaryota > Metazoa > Chordata > Mammalia > Rodentia > Sciuridae > Tamias > Tamias sibiricus. The sequence goes on along the minus strand of CM046663.1, from coordinate 119,099,511 downwards.
ACCTGCTGTTATGTAGGTTTTCCACAAAAAAAGTTTCAGTTCCATTATAAAAACACCTATGATATTAGGCATTTGAGTTCAGCATACACTCATGATGAACAGTCAGTAAGATGAATTTTCTAGACATTTAGCTTGGTCAGATTAAAATTCAGGGAGTGGCCTTCAGTTGCTAAACTATAGCTACTAATACAACAAGAATAATCTTGGATTATTTCTGTGTTGTGTTGTAAGTATTTGCAAGAATTTCCATGGGGAAATTTAGATCTCCTTTTCAAATTTCATTTAGATAAAATTGTTCATTTAGATAAAATTGTTTAATATATCTTCTCAATTCCCACCAGTTTTTTCTTTTTCTTTTTTTTTAAATTTTATTTTTATAATTTTTAATATGTACAACTCATAGTGCATATATTTAGTATCTTTTTACATACAACTGTTTGTATACAAAGTATATTCGTACAATTCAGGTCTTCAATCTCCCACCAGTTTTTTCAGAGGTGACAGGTACTGGCAATTAAAAATCCAGGGCCTTACTAATGCTAGGAAAGCACTTCATCACTAAGCTATACCTCTAGCCCACAAATCCATTTCTGATTGAGGTCAATTTGAACAGAAGTTATGTATCACAAGTGATTCTTGGTTTCTGAGTCTTCTCAGTGCTTTATGTTATCATACATATTTTATAATACTTTTTAACTATTATTGTTTCTATAAAGATAAATTTGTTTATTCTTTTGCCCTGAGTGAATTCAAAGAAAGCTCAACTTTACCTTGAGCTAGCAGTTTCATTTATAGCCATGCTTTAATTACATTTTATAAAGCAGAGTTAAAATGACTTAAATTTTTTTAACTTTTTTTATTTATTCTTTTTAGTTATACATGACAATAGAATGTATTTTGACATATCATACATACATTGAGTATGTTCGATTTATTCTACTGTCTTTCCCTTTCCCATCCCCCTCTTCTCCCCACTCTGCCCTGTCCAATCTGGTGTACTTCGACCCCTCCCACCCCCTACCCCGCCTATTGTGAGTCAGCTTCTACATATCAGAGAGAACATTTGGCCTTTGGCCTTTTGGGATTGGCTTATTTCACTTAGTGTGATAAAAATGACCCAACATTTACTTTTTTTGCGGGGGGGGGGGGGGGGGGGGGGGGGGGGCGGTGTTATACCAGGGACTGAACCCAGGGGCACTCAATCACTGAGCCACATCCCCAGCCCTGTTTTGTATTTTATTTAGAGACAGGATCTCACTGAGTTGGCCCAGGCCAATATTTTCTGCTCCTTCTCTTATTTTGTCTCTGATCTGTATCTGTGGTCCTACTTAAGCTGCTGGGTAGCTGTTTGGCAGTGCAAGACCTGGGTGAACTGGTTAACTGCAGGAGCAACGTTCAGCTATGTATAGAGGGTAGCCCCTATCTGTTGTAGTCACATGGAGTGGGACCATTTGACAAAGCGAATGAGGTCCGTTTTGGATATCCTGACCTGTGCCAAAATTATTAGTCCCTTTCTCAAGAGATTTATCACCGTCTTGGCCTTCTGCTTCTTCATGACAGCCCTTGTTTCTTTGCCTTGGCTTTCTTTCCTTTGGACATCTTGAGCAGTTAGAAAACAGACTTTTATCACCCAAATGTTCATTCCTGGACATATAATGTAATTTTGCCTGTTTTGTTTTGATGGTATGCCTTTTACATGTCTTTTAATTCTCTTAATCTACAAGTAAACTGGGCATGTTGGTGCACACCTGTAATCCCAGTGAATCAGGAGGCTGAGGCTGGTGGATTGCAAGTTTGAGGCCAGCCTCAGCAATTAAATGAGGCCCTAAGCAACTTAGTGAGACCTGTCTTAAAATAAAAAATAAAAGAGTTGGGTATGTGGCTCAGGGGCACCTCTGAGTTTAATAAAAATCTACAAGTGGCAGAATCCAGGCCATTTAACCTATAAAATTCCCTAGGGTCTAGATTTTTCACTGATGCTTATTAATTCAATTCAGCATGTTGCTCTACTCTCTGTTGTACCTGAGTATTGACAACTGGATTTTGCAGCTCAGTCAGACTCAGGTTTGATTCATGTGGAAATACCAGAAGTGATTTTTTTTTTTTATCATGAGACAACTAATATCTAGTTACTTTTCTTTTTATGACATTAGCAGCTATTGATGTTTAATACCAGATTTGTTAATTCATTGTGGTTGCAAAATGGTGATATTCAAATGTTATCAAATATTTTTCATATATTAATGGAATATTTTTCTATAAAGACTGTCCATCATCTGTTGTTTGGTTACAATTAGTATCTGGTTACTTACTCTTTGGTGCAGTTCATGCAAGAAACAGTACTCAAATTTTGATCTGTTTGAATTAGGCAATTTTATTAAAGATGTGTGTCTTGATATAATGATACTCAAGAAAAATATGGTAAATTATTGAAAGAACTATCATGATTCCCTTATCTTTTCTCTAGATCAAATGTCCCAGAATCCTTTGATAGTCTATTTCTTGTTCTAAGCCTTTGTTATTTTGTTTAGATGCTGTATTCTGAAATCTTTTTTTAAAAAATATTTTTTTAGTTGTAGATGGACACAATACCTTTATTTTATTTATTTATTTTTATGTGGTGATGAGGATCGAACCCAATGCCTCACACGTAATAGCACTCAACTGCTGAGCCACAACCTGAGTTCCTGTATTCTGAAATCTTTATTATAGTTTTAGTGCTCCATCTAACTTGCTCACTTAAAGGAGGCAGCTCCATATAACTTGATATAAACTGATCTCTGAGACATAATGCTAAGTAACACACACAAACACACACACACACTACACACACTACACACACTATATAGTATGTCTATACTTCATTCTACCAGTATAGGGGTGCTTTAGATCTGTTACTTTCCTTGACTTGTTTTTTTCAAAATGAAACTTATAACCGTTGGTTTACACTAATAATATAGCAAAATGTGCATGTAGTAGCACAAATTGTGATCAAATTAATAATTTTCAACAATGTAACTTAGTGACTTTCGTAACAAAAACCTGTATTGTTCAGCTTTAAAATCCTTGACTTACATGTTATCTTTGTACCTTGTATATGATTGACTTAATTTTTAGTTCAGAAAGCCCTCTTTGGCAATAGTTACAGCTTATATACCATAAATATTTCCAACTTTGTTTTTGTTATTGTTTGTAAGAGCCTTTGATGAGGAAGTAGCTCTAAGATGGCGGCTGGCTAAGAGCCAAGAGGAGGCGTTTACTTGTTTACTACAACTTACACCTGACCTTAATGTAATTGACTAAGAATTTTTCTGTGCTCTCAAGATCACTTTCACTTAATTCCTCCTCACTAATACTACCCTCACTAGCCCTAACTGACTCAATAACACTTTCCTGTACCCTAGGTCTAGTTGAGAGCAGGCATTCCCTAACTATCTTTAACAAATCTTCAATAACCTTGACAATTCGGTTCCTTGAAATTTCTGAACCCATTTTCCCTCGCCCTTAACCACTCTAGCTAGAGACTCCTGCGAGATTCCTCAGTACTTACCTGCCGTGCCGATGAGTTCCCCCGTATGGGCCACCACTTGTTGCCACCTTAGGCAACGATACCACGGGAAAGAAATCGGAGGCAGACTGGGAATGAGTGGTTCCTTTCTTGTTGCTTTTTCTTCTTCTCTATCTTCTCTCCTCTCTGACACGCCCAGTCTGGTTAAATACTCTATACCCTTCACAGGTACATTAGTTCTCTTAACTAGCATACAGGTGTCACAAGCTCGACTTAACAGGTGCGGCACGCAGTGCCCACGAGCACAGAAAAATTCTTAGTCAATTACATTAAGGTCAGGTGTAAGTTGTAGTAAACAAGTAAACGCCTCCTCTTGGCTCTCAGCCAGCCGCCATCTTAGAGCTACTTCCTCATCAAAGGCTCTTACAATTGTTGTTCAGAGGAAGAACAGAAATCCAGATGGTGTAAAGAAAGGTATTTCTTCTGTAGTCAGTATTACCCAGCATACAGTTGTAGTTTAATGTAAAATGCTTTTTTTTTTTAATTTTAATTTTTTAGTTGTAGTTGGACACAATGCCTTTATTTTATTTATTGATTTTTTTATGTGGTGCTGAGGATCGAACCCAGGGCCATGCACGTGCTAGGCAAGGGCTCTACCACTGAGCCACAACCCCAGCCCCTAATGTAAAATGCTTTTTATATGACTTGCGGCTAAGTCTTAAAGTTTCTGAGCGGTTGAAAAGCTCCTTATTGTTTGCCAATGTTCAGTCTTTTTTTTTTTTTTTTTTGTACCAGGGATTGAACTCAGGGGCACTCAACCACTGGGTCACATCCTCAGCCCTTTTGGGGTTTTATTAGAGACAGGGTCTCACTGAGTTGCTAAGTGCCTTGCCATTGCTGAGGATGGCTTTGAACTTGTGATACTCCAGCCTCAGCCTTCCAAGTGCTGGGATTACAGGTGTGCTGCACCGCACCTGGCTCAATGTTCAGTCTTTTGATAAAGTCTTCTCTGAAATCTATTTAGATTTTAATGCAAATTAGCATTGAATTTTTGTCATGTAGTTATAAATTAGCAGTCTTT